>BSBN01001493.1:0-2515086 GCA_027924645.1 Cunninghamia lanceolata
TCCACCCAACTTTTGAGGATAAGCTTATTTTCTTTACATTTTTTTGTAAATACAACATAATTGAGTGGCATACCCAAACGATGCAAATCAAACTTCTACATCCCCAGTTCTAGAGAAACAAAAGAAAGGATATTGATCCGCTTTAGATAAATTGGGCTTCAAAACAGAAAGATGGTATCCTATAATGAACAATTTTGCCTCTTATGGAAGTCATTTGACTCACTACTACATGAAAATCATTTAAATGTTTGGTTACAAAGTCTCCTTCATGCATCTTTAAAGAATACAAATTTCTTTTCAAAAATAAGTTATTTTACAAGACACTTAGTTTGATATAATGCAATAATTTTATCTCGTAAACTCTTAGCAATGTTTTTGAACTAAAACATTTATCAAGACTGAATTATAAAGACACAACCTAATAGTAGATCTATCTCTCAATGTGTAAGATTCTACCTTTGAATACTACTCAATGCTCTCTCTCTCTCTCTCTCTCTCTCTAGAGTTAGTGCTGATGGCCCACTTAAAACCAAGAAAATTAGATTGGTTGTAGGTTAGATTTTGTAAACTAAGAATTGCATAGCACATGACCAATGTAGTGGGGTCACAATTATGTCACATGCATGCTAATGCCAAAGGTTAGTTAAATAAGTTTTGTTCTCTTTTATCAACACTATTGGTAGTAGCCCATTGGTTTAGCTTATGTTGTGATATCCATAGTGGCCTTATGTTTGTCTCCCCTTCTCTCTCTATCTTTCCCTCTTCCTTTTTATCTATCTATCTCTTTTCCTCTCTTTTCCCCCCTCTCTCTATCTCTTTAATTATTTACCTCTTTATATATCTCATCTCTCCCTCTCTAATATTGTCTCCTTTATCTCTCTCTTTATATAAAAAATATATACATATAATTTACATCATATTAAATATAATATACCTGATAAATATAGTTACAATAGAGATTTTCTATATAGAATAGTTATATAATTATGCGAGGGAGAAGGAGATGGAGATAGAGACGAAGAGGGAGGGAGGAAGTGGGAGAGGGAGAGGGAGAGGGAGGAGGAGAGGAACAAGAATTGGAGAGAGAGGAGGGGAGAGATAAAGAAAGAAGTGACAGAGAAATACGGAAAAAATAGATTGAAAGAAACAGATATAAGGAAAATAGTGTATGCGTGCATGTGTGTAGAGAGAGGGGGGATACTATAAGTAAATCATGGCCCATATACAATTTTGTTTCAATTATAAAAATGACAATAATATATGTAATACTATTTAAATTAAACTACAACAAATTTAACAACTCAATTGACCTTCCATGAGAGAGAGAGAGAGAGAGAGAGAGAGAGAGAGAGAGAGAGAGAGAGGAGAGAGAGAGAGAGAGAGAGAGAGAGAGAGAGAGAGACGAGAGAGAGAGAGAGAGAGAGAGAGAGAGAGAGAGAGAGAGAGAGAGAGAGAGAGAGAGAGAGAGAGAGAGAGAGGAGAGAGAGAGAGAGAGAGAGAGAGAGAGAGAGAGAGAGAGAGAGAGAGAGGAGAGAGAGAGAGAAGAGAGAGAGAGAGAGAGAGAGAGAGAGAGAGAGCTACATTACAAGCTCTCTCAATATGAGTTTGCTAAAGTCGAAGGATAGCACAAAGGATTAAATGTCTATGCAATTATGTGTTGGAAGTATGAGGTTGAACCAGTGTTGTCATTGATGTCAACATACTCATATTGCATTGACAAGAGGGATTCGATGAGTAGTGTGCTGAGGATATTGAGAAAATTAGCCTCAGTCAGGAACAGTGAAGAACAGTGATGAGAAGAAGGCAAATGTATTGTATAGATGCGAACCGGAGGATGCGGATTAAAGGGTTTGTAGATATGAGTCTTGAGATGCTTCAGTCAAGATTTTAGAGGTCCGCATGAAGATCTGAAGGAGTTGTGGCTTTCGGTGTAGAACCGGTTCCGGTAAGTGTTCAGAGGTGACAGAGGATCACAGAAAGGTCCGGTGAGGTCCGAAACTGTATAATCCTAATCTGTGGATTGGGAAGGAGTGTTTGGGATGACCTTGTGATGTGTCATCTCGAGTTGTGTATGATTTGGAGGTCCGGAAGTACCCTTTTGCATTATGGACAGTGGCGACAGACAGTGTTCTTGAAGTTTCAGATGAGGAAGAGAAGAGATTCGAGTACGTAGAGAAAGTGCGGATGTACCTGGTCATTCACGGCAGGCTTGTGAAGGTTCTTGGATCATGTTGAGGTTGTGTTGTTGGTCCGCATTGATGGTAGAGCCCAGAATTGAAGATAATCTTCCGGATGAAGTTCTTGCTCTGTTTTGCCGACCGGATGAGTTGTTCATCCTGCGAATGTTCTTGTGGTGGCCGACCGGATGTGTTATTCATCTTGCGGATATTCTTATAGTTGATTGCTGACTTAGATGATTTTTCCTAAGTCGATGTCTTGTATAAATAAAGGATTGTGAGTTCATTTGAAGTGTGGATAGTGTGGATGTGAGTGGTTGTAGTGAAGAAAAGTGCGAAAGACAGAGCAGAGGTTTTTGGGCTTAAATGGAACTGATCCGGACATGGTATAGAGATGTCATTCTTCAGTTCAAGACTGTGATTCTTATCACTTTGTAGATAGTGTGTCTCCTTATAGGCAGTGGGCCTCTTTGTGAGCAGTGTGCTCGGGCAGTGAGCCCTAATTGGCAAGTGCCATTTTGTAATTCCTTATTCTTCTAACAGAGAATAATCTTTGGGTTAATCACCCCGTGGTTTTCTCCCTTAACCGAGTTTCCACGTCAAAATACTGTGTCATGTGTTTCTATTTCATAGTAATGTTTGTTTGTTTGATTCAATGCTGCTTTGATTAATAAGAAAGTTCAAGAGGAGAAATAATTAGGATAACTGATTCACCCCCCCCCTCTCAGTTATCAACAATTGGTATCAGAGCCAAGTTCCTCTGAAAGGAGCTTAACCGCTTGAGGAGATCCAGGATGTCGTCATACAAAAAGGGAGAGTCTGAAGTTCGATGGAACCAATTTCACTCTCTGAAGGGTCGCATGAAATGTCACTTGGAATGTATGGGAAAAGCATACTTGGCCATGGTTTCAAAACCATATGTACCTCCACACGGTGGTCCGACAACTCTGAATGAAATCAAAGAAGCTGAAAACAATCTGCGGACCAAGGAAGCTCTTCTAAGCGCATTGAATGACTCAGATCTCTCAGATGTTATTGACCTACCAACTGCATATGAGATCCTGACTAAACTAGAACTTCTGTATGAAGGAGATGAGTTTGTCAAGAGTGCAAGGTTGCAAAGTCTGAAAGGGAAATTTGAAAGATTGAAGATGAGAGATGATGAAAACATCACTACTTTTATGCCAAGAGTGAATGAACTAGTGTGTGGAATTAGAAATGCTGGTGGAACTCTGGATGAAAATGAGATTGTTTGCAAAATCCTCAGATCCCTTCCTGCTGCCTACAAAATCAAGGTTGCTGCAATTGATGAATTCAGAGCCCACACAACCGTCACAAGAGAACAATTGGCTGGCAAGCTAGCTGCATTTGAAATGACCGAGTTTGGAGATGATCCTCCCAAGACTGAATCTGCTTTCAAAGCCAGTGTCTATGTGAAAGGCAAACAGAGATTGATCCGGGAGAAAACTCTTCAAGGAAGATGTCATGGTATGATCAAGCAAGAAGAGACATGGAAGAAGAAGAAGCAGAAACAGCTCAACTTGAAGCCCTCATCGCAAAAAGACTACCAAGAGGATCCGGTAAGTATGAAGGAAAACTACCCTTTAAGTGCTTCAACTGCAATAAGATTGGTCATTTTGCTTCAAGATGTCCGGAAAGATCTTCAAGGTCTAATACTAACAGACAAAGGTTTCAAAAGAACTACTATTATGTTCATGAAGAAGATGACAATGAAGGAGTAACAGATGATGAATCAGAACTAGGAAGCAAATCCGAAAATGAATGGGTGTTTATTGCCATCAAGGAAGAAGATTCAATACTCTCTGAATCTGTCAATCACAAGGTTTGTGGAAAAAGCTTTGGCTGCTCAAGTGGAAGAAAAGGATGATTGGGTTATTGACAGTGGATGTTCTCACCATATGATTGGTGACAAGAATAAGTTTTTGAATTTGGAAAGGTATGAAGGAGGAATGGTAAAATTTGGTGACAATTCTGCTGGTAGAATAAGAGGTAGGGGAACTATTTCCTTTGATGGAAAGAGCAAAACAGGTAATGTACTATATGTTGAAGATTGAAGCACAATCTTCTCAGTGTTGGTCAGTTAGTAGACAAAGGCTATGATCTCCGGTTTAAGAATGGGAAAATGCAGAATCTTTACAAGCTCCGGAACTGAAATTGCATCTGGTACTTAGACAAAAGGTAATATCTTTCATTTGGTTGGTTCAAATAAAAAGTTGTCTGTTTGTTCAAGTTGATCAGAGTTGGTTATGAAATAGAAGAATGTGTCATGTAAATTTTGATAACATCATCAAGATAAGCAATACTCAGGCTGTAAGAGATCTTCCAAAATTGATGAAACCTACAAATAGTTTGTGCAAAGAATGTTAGCTAGGTAAACAGAGCAGAGTCTCTTTCAAAGCAAAGATCAGTCCTCTACCGGATTGTTGGAATTAGTACATACTGATCTCTGTGGTCCAACAAGAATCAAGAGTCTGTAAGGTGATAGATATTTCATGTTGTTAATTGATGACCATTCCCGGATGATGTGGGTTACCTTCCTAAAAGAAAAATCAGAAGCATTTGAGAAGTTCAAAATCTTCAAAGCTATGGTAGAGAATCAAACCGGATTGAAACTGAAGTGTCCTAAGGTCTGATAGAGGTGGTGAATTTACATCTAGTGAGTTCATTGATTTTTGTGAGAAGCAGGGTATAAGGAGACAATTGTCTGCTCCTAGGGACTCCACAGCAGAATGGAGTAGTTGAAAGAAAGACCGGACCATCCAGGAAGCTGCCAGGACAATGATGTGGAAGCAAATGTTCCTCAGATGTTCTGGAAAGAAGCTATCAGCACTGCAGTCTACACTCTAAATCGAGTTCAAATCAGAAACAATACCGGTAAGACCCCCTATGAACTCTGGTTTGGCAATCACTCCTACTGTGAAATATTCAGAGTATTTGGTAGCAAGTGTTATATTAAAAGAGATGAAGATCTAGGAAAGTTTGATGCTAGAAGTGATGAAGGAATTTTCTTGGGTTACTCTACTCAAAGCAAAGCATACCGATGTTACAATAAGAGACTGAGGAAGATGATAGAAAGCACTAATGTGAAAGTTGATGAAGGAATTGAAAAGCCCTCAAGATTTTATGAATTTGATGAAGATTGACCAAGACGGTGTTTAGGTTCAAGGAACTCAATCCTCTCTGGTAAGACAGAGTCAGCCTGATCAGGTAAATCAGGAAGAAGAGATAGGTTTGAATGAGCCTGATCAAGAAGCAGCAGTGCAGGATACTCCCAAAATTCCAAGGTATGTAATACTGAACCACTCTGAAGATCAGATCATAGGTGACAGAAGCAAAGGTGTGCAAACTAGAAGGAATGTTGCTCAAAATCAGGATGAATGTTGTCTGATTTCAAAGATTGAACCTAAAACAGTAAATGAAGCCTGCAATGATGAAAACTGGACCAAAGCAATGAAAGATGAATTGATGCAAATTGAGAAAAATCATACTTGGGATCTTGTTCCCAGACCTAGAGACAGGAATGTGATTGGAACCAAATGGGTCTTCCGGAATAAATTAAATGAAGCT
Source organism: Cunninghamia lanceolata (assembly GCA_027924645.1). NCBI lineage: Eukaryota > Viridiplantae > Streptophyta > Pinopsida > Cupressales > Cupressaceae > Cunninghamia > Cunninghamia lanceolata. The sequence continues at coordinate 5,766 of BSBN01001493.1, forward strand.
AGTGAAGTAATCAGAAACAAAGCTAGATTGGTCTGCAAAGGCTACTCTCAAATAGAAGGAATTGATTTTGAAGAGACCTTTGCTCCGGTGGCAAGAATTAAAGCAGTCAGATTATTTCTTGCATTTGCTGCCTTTAAAGACTTCAAGGTATATCAGATGGATGTCAAGTCTGCCTTCCTAAATGGTGATCTGAAAGAAGAAGTTTACATTGAACAACCGGATGGATTTCAATTGTCTGACAATGATGATATGGTTTGCAAGTTGAAGAAAGCATTGTATGGATTAAAACAAGCTCCAAGAGCATGGTATGAAAGGTTGGATAAGCATCTTGTGCAGATTGGATTCAGTAAAGGTACTGCTGACAGTAACTTATATTTCAAAATTGATCATGAAAATATTTTGATTGTTGAAGTGTTTGTGGATGATATCATTTTTGGAGGAAGAGATAGTATGTGCAAAACTTTTGCAAATCAGATGAAATGTGAGTTTGAAATGTCTATGCTTGGTGAAATGAATTTCTTCTTGGGTCTGCAAATTACTCAAACAAAGAAAGGGATCTTCATTTCTCAGACCAAATATGTGAAATAATTGTTAAGGAAATTTGGTATGGAAGATTCAAAGCCAATGAACACTCCCATGGCAACTGGATGTAAGTTGAGCAAAGATGATGACTCCCCAAAGGCAGATCAGACAAAGTATAGATCAATGATTGGTGGATTATTGTATCTCACTCAGACCAGACCAGATATAATGCAGGCTGTTGGTCTTGTAGCAAGATTCTAGGCTGATCCTAAAGAATCTCATGTTATGGCAATCAAAAGAATTTTCAGATACTTGAAAGGAACAGCTGAGTATGGTCTATGGTACCCTAGAGATCTGGATTTCTCTCTTCATGCTTACACAGATGCAGATTGGGCAGGAGATGTGGATGACCGGAAGAGCACCAGTGGTGGAGCATTCTTTTTGGGGAAGAGATTGGTTTCTCGGCTAAGCAAGAAACAAGATGCAATATCTCTGTCTACAACTGAAGCAGAATACATTGCAGCAGCAGGTAGTTGCACTCAAATCCTATGGATGAAGCAGATGCTAAGAGATATTAAAGTTGAAAATGAGGAGCCTATCACAATTTTTTGTGATAATTCAAGTGTAATTAATATTTCCAAGAATCCGGTATTACACTCTAAGACTAAGCACATATCTATCAAGTTTCACTTTTTGAGAGAACAAGTGAACAAGGAAGAAGTCAGGTTGGAGTATGTTCCCTCCAAGGATCAGATTGCAGATATCTTTACTAAACCTCTTCCCAAGGACTCTTTTGAATATCTCCGGGAGAAGTTAGGGGTCATGGCCCCTCTGGTGATGAACTAGGATGCACTGATGTGCATCAGTCTGGTGGATATCACAGTCATATCTTGTGATCCGGATTGATGATGGGGAGCTGCTACTAAGGGGGAGCAGCTGGTATGATTCTGATGTGTTAGAATTGTAAGTATGAGCCCTTTGCCATTGATGTCAAAGGGGGAGAGAAGACATGTGAAAAATAAGTAGCTGATGATCAAAGGGGGAGCAGTAAATGAGGAGAAGACATATTGCTGATAGGGGGAGCAGTGATAGAAATGAGGAGAAGACATATTGCTGATAGGGGGAGCAGTGACAGAAAGGAGAAGTTCTTGTCTTGATGGTCTTTCACATCATATGTTGCCATCAATGACAAAGGGGGAGATTGTTGCAAGTATGAGGTGAACCAGTGTTGTCATTGATGTCAACGTACTCATATTGCATTGACAAGAGGGATTCGATGAGCAGTGTGCTGAGGATATTGAGAAAATTAGCCTCAGTCAGGAACAGTGAAGAACAGTGATGAGAAGAAGGCAAATGTATTGTATAGGATGCGAACCGGAGGATGCGGATTAAAGGGTTTGTAGATATGAGTCTTGAGATGCTTTAGTCAAGATTTCAGAGGTCCGCATGAAGATCTGAAGGAGTTGTGGCTGTCAGTGTAGAACCGGTTCCGGTAAGTGTTCAGAGGTGACAGAGGATCACAGAAAGGTCTGGTGAGGTCCGGAACTGTATAATCCTAATCTGCGAATTAGAAGGAGTGTTTGGGATGACCTTGTGATGTGTCATCTCGAGTTGTGTATGATTTGGAGGTCTGAAAGTACCTTTTGCATTATGACAGTGGCGACAGACAGAATTCTTGAAGTTCCAGATGAGGAAGAGAAGAGATTCCAGTACGTAGAGAAAGTGCGGATGTACCTGGTCATTCAGGCAGGCTTGTGAAGGTTCTTGGATCATGTTGAGGTTGTGTTGTTGGTCCACATTGATGGTAGAGCCCGGAATTGAAGATAATCTTCCGGATGAAGTTCTTGCTTTGTTTTGCCGATCGGATGAGTTGTTCATCCTGCGAATGTTCTTGTGGTGGCCGACCAGATGTGTTATTCATCTTGCGGATATTCTTATAGTTGATTGCTGACTTAGATGATTTTTCCTAAGTCGATGTCTTGTATAAATAAAGGTTTGTGAGTTCATTTGAAGTGTGGATAGTGTGGATGTGAGTGGTGTAGTGAAGAAAAGTGCGAAAGACAGAGCAGAGGTTTTTGGGCTTAAATGGAACTGATCCGGACATGGTAAAGATGTCATTCTCCAGTTCAAGACTGTGATTCTTATCACTTTGTAGACAGTGTGTCTCCTTATAGGCAGTGGGCCTCTTTGTGAGCAGTGTGCTCGGGCAGTGAGCCCTAATTGGCAAGTGCCATTTTGTAATTCCTTATTCTTCTAACAGAGAATAATCTTTGGGTTAATCACCCCGTGGTTTTCTCCCTTAACCAGGTTTCCACGTCAAAAATACTGTGTCATGTGTTTCTATTTCATAGTAATGTTTGTTTGTTTGATTAAATGCTGCTTTGATTAATAAGAAAGTTCAAGAGGAGAAATAATTAGGATAACTGATTCACCCCCCCTCTCAGTTATCAACATTATGCTCATCCAAATTTCACTTATTTTTATTTGATTGAATTTTGTTTACATGAATGTATTGTATGTTCTCTCGTTTGACTCAATTTTTTCCTAAATAAAGGCAAAGAGGAAGAGAAAGACACAGGTTTAGAGGATAACCTCAAAATGTTTGTGTTAAAATACTTCTTGATAAATAGAAAACCAAATATTCTTCTTATTCAAGAAACCAATACATCAAGTGTTGATGCTTCCCTAGTTATTAAAAGAGCATGGCCATCCAATTAAAGTATGGTTGTTCCTTCAAACGATGGCTTGGTGATTTAGTTACAACTTGGTCCCCTAATTTTGCTCTTAAAGATTTTTGTTAGAGAGAGAGATGATGTTAAGCTCTTAGATTTGTTATAAATTAATTTAAATAGTATTTTATTATAAATATACAATGTTATATATGTACTTAATAATTTATATTATAAAGAATATAATATTTGATTATAAATATAAGTATAATATAAATTATATATATAAAATTAATATATAATAAAATAACAAATATTTTGAAATATTAAATATATAATATATAATATAAATATACAATGTTAAAATTTATATAATTATTTTTAAAATATATTAAATAATTGACAATATATAAGGGAGCTACCCCCACTGGTAGCACTTATCAATCAAAAAATATATATATATTGATTGATAAGTGCTACTAGTGGGGGTAGCTCCCTTTCATTAAAATAAAAGGATAAGAAAACAACATGAGAAGGCCTTAGGTAGGATAGGCCCAAGATCAAGAATGCCAAAGAACTCTAAGTCCTTCAGCCAACTCACTAGCCCTCTCCACTTGTGATGGGGAGAGGAGATATCCATATTGACTAACAAAATAGGATAAAGTCTCCATATTATAGCTCCTAATACCTTCCTGAAATAGTGCTAGAGCTTAGGTAGAAATCTTGTTCTTCTTCATAGACGCAACATCAAAAACCCCTGCAATCAAACCATGCTTTGGTCCCTTATCAAAGGCAGAGATAGTAGAATATGTCTCTGCCACCATGTCGTCTCTCATGAAAGTGTTCTCCAGGATCTTGCCACTTGATTTTTGGCCCAGAATCAATATAGAGTTCATCAAGAACTCTTCATTAAAAAATTCATCATGTAGGTGGCCATTGGTGAAGAGGTTAGAGCCTACCACCTTCTTGATTGCGTTCACCACCCCCAAAACATTGGCCTTGAACAGTCGCCTAATTTGGTCCTTAGGCAATTCTTCCTTCTCCACATCTTGCTCCTACTCTTGCTCCTCTTTCGAAACTTCATCTTCGACATCGCACTCATCCTATGAGCTATGATTGGAGCTTGAATCCTCAGGCTCCACATGATCAACTTGCTGGCAAATGCATAGACAGTTGATCACCATTCTTTGCGCCATAGATAGAAATGATGCACTGGGACCGATGCAAAGAACCAAAAATATAAAGAAGAGCTTGCCATGGGGTGTCTTTTGAAGAGGCCCAAGACATGTCATAGGATCTGTTCAGAGATGCTACTTGATTCCAAATCCACCTTTGTCAGTCTCATAATGGTAAGTTTGGCCAGGGATCATGAGTTTTGGAAACAACGATGTCCTCTACCTAGACATAGGCACAATTTGCAATAAAATCAACCACCTTATTCCCTTCATGGTAGACATGAGAAATAGAAATATTACCAATGCTTTCCATAGTGTTCCAGATTTCCTTCGCTAGGTACTTTAATATCTAGTTAACAACCTTCCTATTTACAACAACGTTAACGCAAATGAGGGAATCCCCTTCAGCATCTATATTGGACATGTTATGATCCTTACAAAATCTAAGTCCGTAAAGGAGCGCTACAAATTCCACATCATTATTGGTACCATCTTGTAGTTTTTTTAGAGATTTCACAAACCAAATCCCCACGATCATTTCTGATGACAATGCCAACTCTAGATGCACCCAGATTGCCCTTGGCTGTGCCATTGAAATTCATCTTTAATTTACCTAAAGGTGGGGCAATCCATTTGATAGCAACTCATTTCTGTTTATTTATCTTTGTTTGACCCATACATTGAATTCAAGCCGGGATCTTGAGATCAGTCCACCGATTCATGATCTCCCCATCCCAAAAGGAAAATGGTGTTGGGGGGAAGCAAACAGTCTGGCAGAGGTTATTTCCTTGATTGCACTCTCAGTTTTCTTGATAACCTTGTCGATATTGGCTTCCTTATTTTTGAAGATTTGGAGGTTTATTTGTTTCTAGATATTCTAGATGAGAAGAGAGGGGCTAGCAATCTAGAGACCTTGCCATAATGAATTGCAAAACTGACGCCATCTTTTAAAAAGATCCAGGATATTCTTAGGAAGGGACCCACACCATCCTAATCTTCCTTTTAACCAATCCCAACAAGCAAAGGCAAATGGGCATGGAACAAGGAGATGATCGACTGTCTCCTCAACCTCTAAACACATGATGCAACTTGAGGGCCCCAGAATGCTAATCATTTTCAATCTTTCACCAGTGAGAATTCACTTGTGCAAAGTAGTCCATGTGAATGCGTGACTTTAGGAAGAGTCCACTTGCTCCAACAAAGCTTAAATGGCCAATCAGTCTTTTCGCTGAGATGATTTTGTAAGATGTATCTAAGTTTAACAGAGTAGGAGCCTGACTTGGACCCTGTCCATATGATGTCATTGTCCTTTCTATTGAGAATCACATGTCTTGACTTGAGAGCATTACATAGATCTCGAGTGGCAATCTCATCAAGAGGGAATCGGGAGATTAATTCCCAATCCCAGTCTGATCCTCTAAGATAGTTTTGAACCTTATTCCCAAAATAATCGGCCAATAGTCTTTAGTGGTTGCTTAAGCTAGGAATGTCTGCAAGCGGTGGCAAGCCATTCATGGAGTCAACCCATAAATTCATGTGCTTGCCATTATGTATAACCCAGGAGATGTCATCTGAGATTAGCCATGTGCAACTTTGCATAAAGTTCCAAATGTGATAGCCCCTTGGTGGATTTAGATTGGTTAAGATGCGCATTGGATCATTTGATTCCAAGTATTTCTTCCTCAATATTTGACACCATCTTGCATTTGGATTGCCGAACATTTTCTAAATGAGCTTGGACCCAAAGGTAATGTTTTGTGTTTCCATATTTCTGAAGCCAACACCACCATCCGATTTCCCTTTGCACATTGCTGGCCAACCAATGAGGGGAATACGCCTATGTTCATTCACACCATCCCACAAGAATTTTTTAAGGACTCCTTCTAGTAGGTTAGAGGCTTTTTTTGTTAGTTGGTTACTGCTAAGCTGGTAGATAGGGATGGCAGATAAAACTGCCTTGATCATCTGGATCTTGCTTAAGAGGTTTAGCCAATGCCCTTTCTAGGAGGAAGCTTTAGTTTGACACTTTTGGATGGTCTCCTCCCAAAGACTCATGCGCATGGATCCTTTGAAGAAGGGGACACCAAGGTATTTACTTGGTATAGAAGCTTTCTTGAAATTGAGGACAGAGAGAATCCATCTTTGCACGCCTTTCCCCGTATTGAAGAAAAAGACATTGGATTTATCTGCATTGATTACCTGACCTGACGTCGCAGCGTATTGTTTAAGCAAAAGAGAAATGGAGGAAGCATCTTCAATGCAGGATGCACCATACAAGATTGTATTGTCTGCAAATTGTTGATGAGTAATGTAGGGATAATTATCAGCCACTCGAACACCAGTCCATTTCCCATTTTCTATTAGGAATTTGATGCCTTTGCCAAGGCCTTCGACCATTATGACGAAGAGGAAGGGGGACATTGGATCCCCATGACACAAGCCTCTAGTTGGTTCAATTTTGACAATATATTATTATAATAGATATTATATATAAAACAAATATACTTAATTTATAATTAAATATTTAACATAAATATATGATTTATAATATAATATTATTGTAAAAATATATTAAATAATTAACATTATATTAAATATAATTAAGTTATAAATAAATATAAATAATAAATATATAATAGTTATTTAAGTCTTTGCATAATTTAGTAATAAAAATGTGTAAAGAGGGACCCCTACTATGAGATAGTCACAATTATCAAAAATAATTAAATCACACAAAAGTCTTTGAGCTAGCCGACACAAGTCTATTTAAGGTGATGCGTTCAATTTTATAAGGAACCCAAGGTGTCTACAATTCCTATTTTTAAGGAGATGGGGTCCCACTTTCCATGACCTCGCTAACTTTTACAATAAATACAAATTGTAATTAAATATAATCGTAACTTTAGAATGAATAATATTCTAATGTAAGAAATCCATAAATTATTTTTTTAAAAATAAAATGAAATTTAGAAGCTTCATCGCATCTAGTAGTTGCGAACCGACAAATTTCCCATGAAAAAATGCACGAAACAAACGAAAAAATAGTGCAAAGGAAAAATGACAAGACAAAAATGGAAAAAAAGAAACACAAAATTAGACAATGAGCGATGACTCAATCGTCTTGCATTCCTCTCGCTCGATGCTAACTGTGGATCACCCATGTCAGGTATTCATTTTCCAAAGGGAACACCTTCGGCATAATTTTAAATTTTGAATAAGATATTATTTTGTGGCTATCTAGGCTTAATCTATTTAGAAATTTTGAATAGCAGCAAGTTGAATATAAACTTAAGAAAATTGGAACAAATATTTTTCTATGCTTGCACAATAAAATATTGAAGGGAAAACTTAAATTTTTGAATAAGATATTATTCTACTCCTACATAGAAAAATAGGGTAAATAAACTTTAAAACTTTGAATATATATCCTCCATGTCTTTGAAACAACAACAATATGTTGTGAATTTAAAAAAATAGGAACATGTACCCTAGGCAGTTGGAAATTCTGGTGTAGGGGCACCTAGTTTCCATGTTGTAAATAAGGTCAAATGTTAAGTTTTTATGTTTTGAGTCCAATTTTGTTGTAATAAGTTCTATTTAGACCATGTCACATGTTTTAATCTCATGGGGTCAGTTTAGGAAAGTTAAAAAGCTACAAAAGTGGCATTTTTGGTGTCTTTTAAGGAAGTTGAAGAGTCAATGGAAACTATTGGTTTCAAAAGAAAAGCATGTAAATATACCTGAAAAGGTTTGAAGCTATGTTTTGGAGACATTTTGGAGGAAAACCAATAAAGATATACTACTGTTTCTGCATTTTTTCATTCTTTTCTGCTGTTTCAGGACGTGGTACAACCTAGTACAGTATGATCATGCTCTAAAACCATGTGCATGTTGTAGAGTCATGACCTAGCTTTCATTTGAGCCTAGTTTGGTCAATTTTCATTAGGGTTGGAGAAAGTTAGAGCTTAGTTTGTAAAAATTGCCTGTAAAACCTTGGTAGCTAGGGTTTTGAGAGAAAAAAATGAGATTGTGAGCCATTCCACCAGTGGAAAATTATGAAAATTAGTGGGATGGAAGTATTTAAGCTGTTTTTTATGTTTTTAGGGTTTGCAAGAGCAGGGGATGGATTTGGGGGCGAATTTGATGCAGCCCTAGCCTAATATCCCTATGTATTAGGCTTGTTTGTGTAGCTAGAAGTAAGGTTTTGTAAAAAGACAAGATGGGTATTGCTCCAATTGATGAAATCTGCATATTCAGACCCCATGTGATGTGGATAATTTCTTGAAGTAGAGTTTTGGGTTTTGGGTTTTGTTTTTCTCATACTTGCTTTGTAAAAGAGGCCTAATTAAGCCTAGTTGTAGAGGAACAGTCAATTTTAGAGGCCTGTGTTCTAAAGTAACCCTATCCCAAATTGAGATATGTTGTCAAATAGCCAAAAGGGTATTTGTAATGGTGAATAGTTTCTGGGTTCATGACCTTCTTTAAAATATATGATGAAAAAACCAGGTTTTTAGGGGTACAAGGCATAATGAAGGTTTGTGTGAGAAACCATCAAAGTTAGGGTTTGAAACTTGCAAAGTTGGTTCATTGTGATTGTGTTGACATTCTCCACCTACTCTACATCATAGTGGTATCATATCTATAGGTTTTGATCTATAGGTGAAAAAAGTTGAAGTTTGCAAAAGCAAAGATGCCTCCTAAAAGTAATGCAACGGCCAAAGAAGTGAGAGAGCTGAAGGAAAAGCATGCCAGGGAGTTGAGACAAGTAAAGGAGTCTCAAGAAGCTATCTTAGCTAGATTTGTAGAATTGGAATCAAACCAAAGGAGAGGTATGGTCACTGGAGACCAAAGTGACTAAGAGGAAGAGGAAGAGGGTGAGAATGAGAACCCTTAACAAGGAGTCCAAGAGGTAGAGGACCCTGATGAAGTGAGAATGATGAAGATGCTGAAGGCTATGAAGGGAGCTACTCCTAAGGTGAAGATATAATTTCCCATGTATGGTGGGAAGTTGGATGGTGAAGAAGTGCTAGGTTGGATTGATGCACTTGACAATTATTTTGAGTATGAGGAGGTAGCAGATGATCAAAAGGTGAGATTTGCTAAAACCAAATTGAAAGGTCCTACCTTAACTTGGTGGAATTATGTACAAGAAGAGAGGTTGAAGAAGGGAAAGACAAAAATCCATTTCAGGGATAGAATGGTGGCTAAAATCAAGAGCTAATTCCTATCGGGTGATTATGCAATACAAACATTTAGGAAGCTACAAAACCTCAAGCAAAACAAAATGGATGTCATGACTTATACTGAGGAGTTTCACAAGTTAAGTATAAGGATAGGTCATATTGAGGATGAGGTGGAAAAAGTAGCAAGGTACATAAATGGGCTGAGGTTCTCCATACAAGATGAGTTAAGTCTTAATCCTCCAAGGACAGTGGAAGAATGTTTCCAAATGGCAATCAAGGCAGAAGAAAGATTGAATAGAAGGCATGAAAAACAAAGTAGAGGCAGAGGAAAGAATTTTAGAGGTAGAGGCAACTTTGGAGGGAGAGGACAGTCGTAAAAAGCACAAGGAGAGTCAAGTGGTCAGCAAGAACAAAGTTCGGAGTCAAGAGGCAATTTCAGAGGTAGAAGACCTAATGGTAGAGGCAGATTTGAAGGACAAGGTAGAGGTTCAAACACCTTTTCAGGAAGATGTTATCAATGCAATCAGTTTGGCCATCAAGCATGGAAATGCCCAGAGAAACAAACCTCAACATCACATGGAGGTGAAAGGAGAACACAATTAGTGCAAGAGGAAGATAGTAAGACTATCAAATCTCCATCTCAGCCTGCTGTTCTAGAGATAGGTGAAACTCTGACGATGAGGACACTCATTAAGGGGCCAACAGTCAAAGAGCCTCAACAAAGGAAATCCTTGTTTAGAACCACTTACAAATCTTAAGGCAAGGTATGTAAGGTTATTGAACTGATTTAGGTTCAACTGATAATTTAGTTTCTTTGGAGATGGTTGAAAAAACTAAAGATGAAAAGGATTCCACACCCCACACCTTATAAGGTTTCTTGGCTGAATAAGGGTCAACAAGTCTTGGTCAATGAACAAACATGGGTTGAGTTTAACATTAGGGGGTACAAAGACAAGATCTTATGTGACATCATCCCAATGGATGTTTGTCACTTGCTGCTAAGAAGACCCTGGCAGTATGATAGAAAAGTTCAATATGATGGGCAGAAAAAAACATTTATGTGATTGACAAGGATGGGGTATCATTCACCCTTATTCCATTGCAAGATGAAGGGGTAGATGAACAAGCTGGGTCTAGTGTAATGCTGGTTGGAGAAAAAGAGTTTTTGAAAACTTTGAAAGATGAGGGAGGAGAAGGATATGCCATTGTAATCAGACCTAAACCTGTCATGACAACAACAACAACAAAATTTGAGGATGTGCCCAAAGAAGTGCAAACTTTGTTGAACAAGTATTAAGACATAGTTGTTGATGAGCTCCCTAGTTCTTTGCCACCTATAAGGGATGTGAGCCACCACATAGACTTTATACCAGGTGCAAACTTACCCAATAACCCTGCATACAAGATGACTCCTCAACAAAATGATGAGATAAGGAAACAAATACAAGAATTGCTAGATAAGGGTCTCATAAGAGAAAGTTTAAGTCCATGTGTTGTCCCTACTATTTTAGCACCTAAAAAAGGTGGAGATTGGAGAATGTGCGACGATTCAAGGGCAATCAACAAAATAACTATAAGGTATAGGTTTCCAATACCTAGAATGGATGATTTGATGGATTGTTTAGGAGGAGCTTGTTATTTTTCAAAGATTGACCTTAAAAGTGGCTATCATTAGATTAGGATAAGAGAAGGGGATGAGTGGAAAACTGCCTTTAAAGCCAATGAGGGGTTATATGAGTGGCTTGTCATGCCATTTGGGCTTTCAAATGCACCAAGTACCTTTATGAGATTCATAAATGAAGTCTTGAAACCCTTCATAGGCAAATTTGTAGTTGTCTACTTGGGACATCCTTGTTTTCAACAAGACCAAAGAGGAGCACTTGCAGCATTTGGACATGGTGTTGAAGACGATGAATGAAGAGAAGTTGATGATCAATCTAAAGAAATGTGAATTCATGAAGGAGGAGTTAGTTTACCTTGGTTTTGTGATTTGTAAAGGTTCATTGAAGATGGATCCCATCAAAGTAGAAGTAATTCTCAATTGGCCAACTCCTACATCAGCAAGTGAAGTAAAAAGTTTTCATGGCTTAGCTACTTTTTATAGAAAATTTATAAAGAATTTCAGTCATATCTGCTCTCCAATTATTGACACCATCAAAGGGGATAAAAGAAGAGGTTTCAATGGATTGATGAGGCAGAGAGAAGCTTCCAATATCTGAAAAATAGAGTGGCACAACAACCCATCCTAGCATTGCCTAATTTCAACAAGATTTTCACTATAGAATGTGATGCAAGTGGGTATGCAATTGGGGATGTTTTGAGCCAAGAAGGCAGACCTGTGGCTTTCTTTAGTGAGAAGCTTAATGAAGCAAAAATAAAATATTCTTCTTATGACTTGGAGCTATATGTAATGGTGCAGTCCCTAAACAAGTGGAGACGCTATCTTTTACCTAAGGAGTTCATTGTTTTCACTGACAACCATGCTTTGTAGTTCCTTAACAGTCAAGACAAGATGAGGCATAGACATATGAAGTGGGTGGAGTACCTACAAAGTTATACCTTCATAATCAAACACAAAAAGGGGCAGTCAAACAAGGTAGCAGATGCCTTAAGAAGAAGGTCAATGTTGGTGCAAGAAATTCAACTCCAAATTGTGGGAATAGATGCCTTGAAAAGTATGTATGAAGAAGATGATGACTTCAAAGAGGTATATGCTGTTTGTGATCAATTTAAGGGTGCTTTTCATGATGAATATTCTAATTTTTTGTTGCAAGATGGATTATTGTTCAAAGGTGCTCATTTATGTATTCCCAAGTGTTCTATGAGAACTAACCTCATAAAAGAGAAACATTGTGGCAACTTAGGAGGTCATTTTGGGGTAGATAAAACATTGGAGCAGGTAAGGAGATATTACTTTTGGCCAAAAATGCAAAGTGACATCAGAAAATTTGTGGAAAGTTGTATAGTTTGCCAAAATGCAAAGGGTTCAAGCACTAATGCAGGCCTCTATCAGCCTTTGCCAATTCCTAACAGGCCATGGGAATCCATCATCATGGATTTTGTCTTGGGTTTGCCTAAAACTCAAAGGGGATTTGACATTGTGTTTGTTATTGTTGATAGATTTAGCAAAATGGCTCATTTCATACCATGCAAATCTACAAATGATGCTTCATATATTGCTGGGTTATTTTGCAAGGAAGTAGTGAGAATTCATGGATTACCATTGATCATTGTGTCTGACAGGGATAGCAAGTTTGTAGGTCACTTTTGGAGGACTCTTTGGAAGAAATTGGGAACCAATTTGACATTTAGTTCTGCCTATCACCCACAAACAGATGGGCAGACTTAAGTGGTTAATAGATCACTTGGAAACCTTTTGAGATGCCTCACAAAGGAGCATGGACAACAATGGGATATAATCCTTCCACAGGATGAATATGCCTATAATGACTCTGTTAATAGAAGCATTGGGAAAAACCCATTTGAAGTGGTCTATGGACTGAAACCTAGAGGTGTGTTTGAGCTTAGGGATTTGAGTGGAATGGAGAAAAGGAGTGTTGAAGGAGAGGAATTTGTAGTTGTAATGAAGGACATACATCAACAAGTGAAAGAAAATCTTCAAAAGAGTGTGGAGAAGTATAAGCAACATGCATATTTGAAGAAGAGTGATGTTCAATTCAAGGTGGGAGACTTGGTCCTAGCACATTTAAAGAAAGGCTACCAAAGGGGAAATATACAAAGCTGTAGATGAAGAAAATTAGGCCATGTAGGGTGGTCCACAAATTTGGAGCCAATGCATATGAGATAGAACTCCCTCCTGGAGTGGCTATCTCTCCAATTTTCAATGTTTTTGACCTTTATCCTATCAAGGGATATGTGATTGCAGGTAAAGAAGCAAATACATCAGGAGTTCAAGATGAAGATTGGGTCAAGGACTTACCACCAAGTCAGCCATTGAAGCTTGAAAGCATTTTGGACACAAAGGAAGCAAAAAGGACAAGGCATAAGGTGTATAATGAATACCTAGTGAAATGGCAAGGCATTCCTAATGAAGATGCAACATGGATGACAAAGGAAGACATCAAAAAGGATGGCACAACAATCCAAGAGCTGATCTCAAGTGGAACTTGAGATTCTATTCTCCTCGGGTGTATGGTGCAGGGGCACCTAGTTTACATGTTGTAAATAAGGTCAAATGTTAAGTTTTTGTGTTTTGAGTCCAAATTTGTTGTAATAAAGTCTATTTAGACCATGTCACATTTTTTTAATTTCACAGGGTCAGTTTAGGAAAGTTAAAAAGCTACAAAAGTGGCATTTTTGGTGTGTTTTAAGGAAGTTGAAGAGTCAAGTACATGAAGATTTGATGGAAACTGTTAGTTTCTGAAGAAAAGCATGTAAATATGCCTGAAAAGGTTTGAAGCTGTGTTCTGGAGATGTTTTGGAGGAAAACCAATAAAGATATACTGATGTTTTTGCATTTTTTCATTGTTTTCTGTTGTTTCAGGACGTGGTACGACCTAGTACAGTACGATCATGATCTAAAACCATGTGCATGTTGTAGACTATGACCTAGCTTTGGTCAAATTTCATTAAGGTTGGAGAAAGTTAGAGCTTAGTTTGTAAAAACTGCCTGTAAAACCTAGGTAGCTAGGGTTTTGAGAGAAAATGAGATTGTGAGCCATTCCACCAGTGGAAAATTATGAAAATCAGTGGGATAGAAGTATTTAAGCTATTTTTTGTGTTTTTAGGGTTTGCAAGAGCAGCGGATGGAGTTGGGGATGAATTTGATGTAGCCCTAGTCTAATATCCCTATGTATTAGGCTGGTTTGTGTAGCTAGAAGTAAGGTTTTGTAAAAAAACAAGATGGGTATTGCTCCAGTTGATGAAATATACATATTTAGACCCCATGTGAAGTGGATAATGCCTTGAAGTAGAGTTTTGGGTTTTGTTTTTCTCATACTTGCTTTGTAAAAGAGGCCTAGTTGCAGGTCAAACAACCAAAAGGGTATTTGTAATGGTGAATAGTTTCTGGGTTCATGACCTCCAAAAGATATGATGAAAAAACTAGGTTTTGAGGCTACAAGGCATAATGAAGGTTTGTGTGAGAAACCATCAAAGTTGGTTCATTGTGCTTGTGTTGACATTCTCCACCTACTCTGCATCAAATTCACAAGCATGGGTTACTTATTATTGTAACTACTTGAGTGGATTAAGATGCAGTTATATGGCTAGATAGATTTGTATATCTCAATTAGATTGATTTATCTTTAGCAGAGTGTACATGTGGTATATTCCTAAATACTAACCTAAGATAATTTTTAATTCTAGTATAATCTAGAAAAATGTATGATCTATCATGAAATAACTCTGTTGACTTTGATATTTAAAACATGAACTTGAGTGCTAAGTATAAATTACAAACAATTAATAAAATAGTATGACGACGTTAAATTGTTGTGTAACAGGTAATTATTTATTAAAAAATTATAATTTGATTGAATAAAGTAAAATGTAATAAAAAGACTGATATAGACAAGGATCGAGTTACTGGATGATTGGATAGGTGCTTATGAACAATATTCTCATTCAAGGGAAAGTTAGATTATTGTTTTCATAGTTTAACTACCCGGTGGATGAGCTATAGTGCGTAGATGTACCGTTATAGATAAATCTTTGGCCAAAATATTTTGAAATGTTTATTTTATAACCATACATACACACACACAAATATATATATAGAATCGTATGCAAGGTTAAGTGTGTGTGATAAGTTGAGCATTTTTAGCATAAGATTCACTACATTCCAAGTGGTTCCATCTATCTGTTGCATCTGCATGAGAGACGGGTTCACCATTAATGGTGAAGTACAGGGAAACCTAACAGGTTCATGGATCGTGGTTAAAGCACCATGATGCAACTCTCTCTCCCAAATCAAATCCAGTGAATCAAATACTACAGAAGAAATGAGTTTCAAGTATTGATGAAGTTGTATTCATTACAAATTGTAATAGTTTATTAAACCAAAAATTGTATATGGTATCATTGAGGCAATATGTTCCCTTTGATATGTACTTGGTAGTTTTTGGAAGAAATGTTTTAAATGCTACCTTGTGATTTTTTAATTTTCTACAATAGATTTGTAATTATGAATTCTTGTAAATAAATTACTATTTCAAAATGAAATGTTATGGAATAGTTAAGTTGAACAACTTGAGACATTTTCCTTTAACATCATGCAATCAAATTTCTAGTTTATAGATTTTGATATACATATATATAGAAAGAGAAAATAAAATAATCAAATTAATGTGTATGAAAGTAGGATAGTATGTTACATGCTAATTACTGTTAGAGAGAGTTGGAGTAGATTGTATTGATGTAACACTTTCGTTGTGATCAATACAAACTTGGTGTCTCTTTCATGGTGGAGTTTTTTTCTCAAAAGGGTTTCTCCATGTATATCTAATGTCATATGTGTTTGTAGATTTTAATTTGTTATTATAAGTGTTTATCCATTTTACATTTCAGATTTTATGGTTAGTCAAATGTTTATCTTTATATGATAATCAGATTTATAAACTTTATGTTATATTCTCATTGTAATTGTTCACCATTTTTTCTCAACATTTGGTATTAGAGATACAATTGTGATCAGAGAGGGTTGCCTGTTTAGAAGTGTTGTGAGGTGTTTTGTTTTAATAGAGTATTTAGTTTAGTGTGTTTTGAAGATACATTTGTAGTTGTAGCCATGGTATCCATTTCTTGTTCAAAAACTGAGAAGTTGAATGGTTCTAGGTACTAATAGTGGAAGTTAAAAATGGAGGATCTCTCGAGGGACCAATGGAAATTTGTTCCAGAGAAAGGAAATAATCTATGGGTATATTAAATGAAGACCTTAAAAACTTGGACAAGAAGGTATGGGGAACTATTTAGTTGTGTCTTATAGATTTTATTCTCTTGAATGTCTCAAAGGAGGCTAACATACATAGTTTGTGAAAGAGAATAGGTGATATTTATCAAATGAAGAGTCTTGTTAATAAGTTGTATTTAAAAACAAAAAATTAGTCTTTAAAAATGGAGGGAGACTTTGTTGTTGAGCATTTAAATTCTTTTAATTTTAATTTTGAGTTAGTTAGGTTCCATTAATGTTAAGCTAGATGAGGAGGATAGGTGTATTTTATTGCTTTATTCTTTGCCTGAATCTTGGGAAAATCTAATCATTGTTCTGAGTGGTTTTATTTTAGATCCAAAAATGGATGTTCTTGTTGTTACTTTTCTTAGTTAAGAGATGAGAAAATCCATGAATGAGAGCTAGAAAGATGTATTACATGTTTGAGGAAGGCTTGAGATTAAGGTGGGTGTAAAGGGGATCAAAAGAAATCAAAAGATAGATCCAAATCTAAAAGATGGTCCAAAACCTATAGGAAGAGTAGAGTGAAGTTTTGGAACTATGGGAAGTGAGGCCACACAGAGAAGGAATGCAATGTAACATAGAAAAGATACATCTTTTCTTAATTTTATTTGTCATTAAGTGATAATGTAAATATAAATAACTCATGCAAACTAAGTGAAATTGAGTGTTTTTTACGCTATCACCTAACAACAATAGTTAATTCTTATACTTGGTTGTGACATATGCATGTAAATAATGACAAATAAGAACACACTAACATGTTATTCCATGAATCTCAAAATGGTAAAGGAATTTGCACAAATGCACCTTTTTGGATTAGGACATGTTGGAAACTATTTGAGGAGGTTGTAAACCAAAATTTGTGAAATTATTAGTTTGGTACTTTGGATCAATAAAGGAGTGCACCCAACATTGAGGATAACTCTAGGGGCAGGAAGAAGTCCTTTAGGTCCTAGAGACTCCAAATTTTAAGGGATTATGTAGATTTTGGTACCAAACACTTCTTATTATAGACACCTATCATGACAATGAATAGAACATGTGGTAAACCAACAAAATATGTGTCAAATAGATAAAAATACACTATAAGAGAGAAAAAGTGATGTAAAGGAAAAGACACTTGGAATTTTGATTACGCACCCCAAGATTGGAATTAGGAGGTCATTAGGAGCCACTAAACCAAATTGAGTGAATTTTGACACTAGGAAACTGCTACAAGGGGAGGTGCCCTAGGTGGGGCCTAAGATGAGGGAGAAGTCTTGCCCTACACCTAGAATTAGGAAGAAGTTCTGCCTTGTGCTCAAAATCAGGGAGAAGTCCTATAACTCAAAGAGGCTTGAAAATTTGTAGAGAGTTGGTTCTCAACCTTTCAATCACTTCTCTAAATTGGCACTAGGTCTGGGTCTTCACGAATTCTT
This sequence comes from Cunninghamia lanceolata, assembly GCA_027924645.1. Classification (NCBI taxonomy): domain Eukaryota; kingdom Viridiplantae; phylum Streptophyta; class Pinopsida; order Cupressales; family Cupressaceae; genus Cunninghamia; species Cunninghamia lanceolata. The sequence continues at coordinate 23,646 of BSBN01001493.1, forward strand.
CACAAAATGACATACGAGTACAAAATGTAATAAGTAACACCTACAAAACAAAGGGTTAGAGGGGAAGCTACCTTAGTCAGTCCCCATATGGGAATTCAAGCATAAATCCATATGAAATGTAAATATTTATAGAAATTTGATAAATGAAATGTCTATTCTAATAAATTAGACAAATTCTAAGCATAAATAATGGTTGGAAACTATGATGTAATGTAAAAATGCTAACTAGGTGACACTTGGGAGATGAAGAAAAGTGATCAAATGAAAAAACAAGAAAAATTATAATGTGTGGATAGATAACTAAGGTAGAATGGTGTCAAAACTAATTTGGTGTAAAAATGATAAATTTTGCAAAAGTTATGAATGAGATACCAACACTAGGTTTTCTAAGACTCTCAATGGTGAAGGGTGAAGAACAAAAGAAAAAAAATGGAAAACTGATAACCCAAAATTGAAAAATAAAAATAAAAAATATTACTAAGGTGATTGATATGAAACATTTTTTTTGGAGATTTTTAATGAAATTAAAACAAGAGTTCAAAATAGGAGGTCTTGAGGCTTTAATGGAGCTAAGGTAAGATAGGAGAATGAAAAGTGCAATGTAACGAAGATGCACTAACATGAGATGATGAGAAACATTATGATATTGATGCAAGGATAGAAACACAATGTCACAAAACTTTTTTTTGTCTTTTGATGAAAATGCAAAGCTAAAGGTCCTAGAATTACAATGAGACTAAGGGAGGATGGGGGAAGACAATTATAGACAAAATGGAAATGGGGATGGATGGAAAATGATGAGGATAGATGAGGTATGGCTAAGGAGGAGGAATATATAGATTAGAATCTAAAATCAAACTATTGTAATGCAAGACCTAATCTAGCTAGTGCAAAAACTATAAAATAGTATACCACAATGTGAAGATTTAGCTAGAGGGGATGTTATGGGGCTCATAAAAACTTTAATAGTAGCTTGAATGAAATATAACTCTATAGAAATTCACTAATCACCAAGATGCACCTAATCCTTTAGGAACTCTTTCTCAAAATTTCTCTCAGGTTGGAAGTTTGTCATTTTAGTGTTAAAATGAGAGATTGTGAGGCCTTTTTAATAAGTTTTTTGAGGTAATTTCAATTGCAAATAGAGTAGGACATGTCAATGGAAATTAGATGAATTAGCTGTGAAAATTTGAATGTAATTGGATGCAAGGAATTCTCCCCATCCCATTCTCCCACCAGTAAGGTGAAGTCCCGAGGCTAAAAAAGGCTCAATTTCTTAGGACCACTCAAGAGAAATGTTTGCCATCTAGAGGTGGTGGCCACTAATCATGAGGATATTTAAAGGTTGATATTTACAATATTGGATGTGGTTGTTGCATTAGGATTAGGACATAGGATTTAATTAAATAATTTGGTTAAGGGGATAAAAAGTTGGCAAGATGAAGGGATAAGGGATCATGCAAAGAGGAAAGACACATAGGACTAGAGGTCAAAGAAAACAAATAATAAATCAAAAGGGGGTAGACACATGAAAGGGGACAAGGTGACACATACACACTAGGACTAGACTAGGGAAGATGGCAAATGAGGTCTAAAAAACACGTGATAATGACAACTAAAATGAGTGCAAATGCAACAAAGGAAATTGTAGAGCATGCAATTTTTTATCTAACATTTCCCCCCACTTTAGTAGTGATAAGTTCCACGCATATAATAATGGCAATAAGATAATTTGGTAGAGAGATCAACACAACATAATAGATGTTCATGGGCCAAGATGCCCTAATATCCAATAAATGTTGAAATAGAATAAACCCTTGAGGTAGTGCTGTTGGTTTTTTCTTCTGAATCAGCATTAGGGTTTGCCACTTCTAATGCACAGGCAGATTCAGCCAACTAATACAGGAGGTTGCGAGAGCTCCTCCCCTTCACTTCTAGTTCTGCCGCACCAAGGGGGGTATCCCTATAACTCAAGATGTAACCTTGACTAGCTCAAAGATAGAAAGATCTAACTTGACAACAACAGGCAGAATACTCTCATGTATGGACCAAGATCTGTATGATAGATCACAAGGTGGGCAACGTTCTTGGACATATATGTCTGGTTAGGGATGAGAGCATGCAAGGGTTTCCTACTCCTAATCCTACAACTAACAGATGGAAGGGAGAGATGGTTTGAAATGGTGTTTGGATGCAAACCTGGACCTGGTGTATAACCTCAACACAGAGCTAGATTGGTGCCTATCCAGGGCTTGGAGTCGGTAGACATACACCTATGAATGATCAGCATGAATAGCTAAAACTGGATTTCAGGGGGATACACATGATACCTGCCTTACAAATATCTCCCAATACAGAGTGTTAAGCTGTCGATACTTATGGCATCCCTATTGCAGGAAGAAAGATACATGCAAAACTGGAGACAGAATCAGCATAACACATGCAAACATAGCATTATTCATATAAGATTAACCATGAAATCAGTGGATTCATGCCAAAACGTACAACAGGAGATACATAAACTCACAAGTTTTGCTGCACAGAGCAACCAAAACTAGTTGTATCTTATTACAGAGCCAAAATGTCCAGTTTTCAACCACCTGAAAAATGGTAACATAGTCTGCTTATAACAGCCAGAAAGTGTACCACAACAATTAATTACATGGTTGACCAAAAATCTCGCCAGATACACAGTATCAGAAAAATGGCGCTCAACGCATTACCAGATTGGCACCCAAACATGAATGCAGTAGGTGGGGAGGAGACAGGAAGAAACCTCGAGCCCTGCGCCACTGTCTGTTGATGTACACCTTCAATCGGGTACCAGATCCGTCCATACCTCTGCAACCTTCGCCATTAATGCTCATCTACCTCACAGCCATTGGAAAAGCATCAAACAGTGCACCGCAACCGTTTCCCGCCAAAATACCTCATCGTGATATTTCAAAATATGCAGGATATCAATTATCCCACATGCACCCCGCGGCGACCATTTCAACACTTTATATACTAGGCCACGAGCATATATGATGTCGGTGCTTTTGCTCCCGACGACACTAGTATAAGACCTTCATCATCCTCATCCTCCAGCAGCATGATATCCTGTTGCTTGAAAAATCACCCTGACGTCAGCATCATCATCGCAATATCACCTACATGATAATCGCCTTCATCAGCACAACCTGATGCATCGGAGGAAGATCCTCCTGCTTAGCCGATACCAAATGTCTGGCCGATGAACATCCTGATGACGTCACCGTCATATCCTGCTGACGTCATCAGCATATCTGCCTATCGCGCACCTCCTCATATCCGGATGACGTCATCATCATGTTTGCAAATATCGGGGGATCTCCACAAGATGATCAGTGTTAGAAATATGACCCCCCCGGACCTTGATGACGTCACCATACATCAGCATCAAGATGATATTCGGAAGATAACTGGATATTTGGAAATATCATCCTGATGCACACATATCATGCTGCACTGTAGCTCCACTATAAGATCGGGGTGATATATGAATATGTGATTGATATTTGAAATGATCACCCCCATTGGACAATGCATGAAGCCGACAGGCGAATATCTCCCTTCGGAAATATCATGATGCAGACAGGTAGAAAAACGGATATCACCCTGACATAAGAATGACGTCAGCATCATCAGGGTGATAAAACAACGAACATGAAGTGATAAAACAACATTAGGATGATCTTGACTAAGATCACCCGATGTTCAAATATGATGACCCCGATGAAGATCGGATCATACTTAGGACTTTGCAGCAACATCATCAGGATGATCTTAAGTAAGATCACCCGATGTTAGAATATCACCCCAGCGAAAGATCATGTTGACAGAAAATATGATGACCCTCGTAAGCAACATCAGGGTGATGTCTGGAAACATGATGATGATGACCTCCTCCAAAGAAAATATGATGCTGATGTTAAAACATGCTGAGGAGGCCCAAAGACTTAGAACCTTTTTTGGATTTTTTGGGAAGGTGCCTGCATGAAAATTGCTAAAATAACCGACAGTGAATTCAGGCACCAACAAGTGCAACACCATCTAATAGTCCTTATGGGAGATGCCACTCCACGCTATATCTCCAAGGGATCTCCCAAACATATATCATAATCTTTCCATCCTTAAAATAATATTCACCTCCTTTATATAGACCTCATCCTATTAACATAATGGAGGGATAACCCATGTAGTCCTCCTAATATAATAAATCACATAAGCTATTCACATGACCCTATATAGCTAAATTGAGGGATGTGTGCCACATGTCAGCATCTCCATCCACTTATATACATTATTCTATCATATCCCTAGGCACATAACTCATTAAAGGAAATTTTAGAGTATGCAATTTCTGATCTTACATTTTGTTCGCAGTTTTGTAGACTTATGAATCATTGAGGAATAAGTTTTCTAAAGTAGAGTACAATAAATAATGAAATACAAAAGATAAACTTTACTATAGGAGAGGCACCAATCTTTAACTAGGTTTTTGTCTTCATTTTTGTGTGTGCACCTATCCTACAAAAGCATCCACAAAAATAGTAGTTACTATATGCCAACAATAGTAAATATCTAACTCAAACTTGAAGAGACACATAAACATAGGGAACACACCCATATGAAATGTAATTCAATGATAAAATGCATGACTATATCTAATGCTAAATGCAATGCACATATACTATGTCATTTGTGCCATGATATGCCAATGGAATAGCTGAAAACACCACAAAAACTTTAATCCTCTATTTTGGGGGAGATATTTATGAAGATTCACTCCATAGAAGAAACTAGGGTGAGGAAGTGCAATAGTGATCCATATTAGAAATTTGAAGAGGACCTTGACTAAGGGTTAAAGTGTGATGATAAATGATAACTAGGATTCTGGGTATAAGTTAATGATGACAAGGGTTATGAGGTAGCAACTAATAAAAGAGGTCAAGCTAGGCCAATAATAAAAGGTGCCACTAGATTGGAAACAAGATAGTGTCATCATTCGTTATAAGGTAACCACTCAGTTGAATAAAAGGGGTTAGGCCAAGGCCATAGTAATGGTAAAGGCTAGTCATCATTGAGGCTATGGTCAAGGGCTAAGGATCATGGATCAAGGGTCAAGGGTCAATGATCAATAATTGGAAAAGATACAAGGGAATGAAATGAATAATGTAGGATATATTACCCCCTTAAAGTGATCGGTTAATGAAGATATCAAGCGAAGAGAGCCAGTCTTTTGTAAGGATAATGGTTAAGGGGAAAAGGAGTTCTAAGAGGAGAGGTGGCAAGTATTTGATGAGGGAATAAGAAGACAATTATGATAAAGAAGGGGAACATCTAGGTCATTCCCCCAAGAGATGATAAGATATAAGATCATAATGAGAACAGACATCGTATGCCCCCAATGATTATGTGGTAACATGATGTACAAAAGGGAAGGGAACAATTAGCTCATGCCACAAGGGATGTAGAAGACAGGGGAATAATCATGATATGCCCCCAAGTGATAAAAAATACTGCAATGATCAAGGAAAATGTCAGGATAAATAATAAGTACCAAGAGGATAAAATACCCCTAAGGGAGAACAAGGAAGTGAAAAACACAAGGATAAAAAAAGGTAATTAGAAAACATCAAACAAAGGGGTAATGACAAAGGAAATAAAGAACATGATTGAGACCACATCAGGCTATGTAGATGGAGACAATCCTAATACATTGTGACTAAATATATATCATCATCATCCATGTTGTCATACCTGCATGAGATGGAGTACACAATAAAAAACACAAAGACAAAAACAAATATACATAAGGTGAAGCATGGTGAAACAATAAATATTTTCAATCATGGAAAATTTAAAGGTAATGACAAACACAAAAGAATTACAATAAAGATGCATAAAATGGAATCAAGGAAAAATGACAAGGCAACATGGTTAATGGATGCAAGACAGGTGAAAAATTTAAAATGGGAAATAAAAAGGATAGTTGAATTGAAAATGGGAAATAAAAGGATACACAAAAAGGACAAGAAAAGTGAGAAACAAAAAGGAAAAATTAAAAAATGGTAAATAAAAAGGAAAATGAAGATAAATAAGAAGGCCTCAAATGCATATTTGGGATGACAACTTGGCCAATAGGTTCCAATAGTATGGTCTTGAGCTTATGCATCAAGAAAAACAAGGAGTTTGCTTATTTCCATCTTTGGTATGCAACTTGTTATGTCAAATAGAAGTGGTAAAGGATGTAATGGTGTTGGGTGTGAATCATGTGGAAAGGATAAAGGAAGTGTGGTGTGTCCTTCTATGAGTCATTTGAAGGATTTTTCCAATATGGACTTTGGACTTTGAGGGATAGTGGGAAGGTCACAATATGTAGGTATTGGGGAATGGAAAAGATGGAGGGGTATACTGGGATAGAATCTCATACTCAGGCCATGTGTGCTAGAAGAAAGGGAATAGAAGGCATCCTATCTCAATGTAAATCCTAGAATGACTTATGAGATAGATCAAAGTAGAAAGGGGTAGATAAAAAGAGGGACATATCAACTCTAGCATGGGATTTGATTTGGTTTGATTGAGCCTTTGATTTGTTTTTATTTCTCTTTTTGAGTTCATATCTTAATCTTGCATGTTTTTTTCTTTGATATTCTTTTCCTTTTCTCTTATTTTTGATGCCACCCCCATGATTCAAACCCCATGCAACCAATAAGATGTAATGGCTCATCTCAAAGATTAGACCAAGCAAAATGGACTTTTCTTGTTTTTAGATGACAAACCCAAGCTAACCCCATGCAATCAACAAGATGAAAGGGATCATCACCAAAGATTATGCTAGGCATATTTGCATGCTCATGTATAGATGAGGAAAGAGGGGAAAGTAATTTTCTTATAAGGGTCTAAGGATTGCAATTAAGTTTTGGATATTAGGAATATAGAAAGGGTGAAAGCATTCATGGACCTGATTATTATCATCCTATCTAGGTTAGGTTGAAAGGCTAAGGTTAAATGGCAAGTGTAAGGTGGATGTGGAAATGTCTCAAATATCCAAAAGTACTCTTGGCTAGAAACTACAAACTCATCATAGCAATGGGTGATGTGAAAGTGTCTAGGTTAAGCAATGAGATGCATGGTGAGAGTGTAAAAACATGGGAGATAGTTAGTGACAAAACAAGTATGTATGATAGGATGATTTGGGAAAACTCTTATTGTTGTTGTTTCATAAGAAAGGGATACATTAGGGAACCAACCAATCCAATTGTAATCCCATATGCATTGGAGGGAGAAACAAACAAAAGAGAAAGACAAAAATAATAAAAACAATAATAGGAAAAGAAAGGATAAAGGAGAATAAGTAAGAGAACAAATGAAAGGGAAAAAATAAAAATCCAAAGAAAAGTGAGATGAGATAGGTACATATAAGAGGATAATAGTTAACAAAGTTTCCTACCATTTATATATGTAAATGATGACAATATGGAGATCTAAAGTGATGTGATGTACTTCTAGTGATAAGGGATCAAAGAGTGGGAATGATTACAAAGATGATGGGAATAAACGTGCATGGATGAATCATGGAAAAGAGAATATCCAAGGCTATATTTATAGAGATATGGTTTAAGGGAAATAGGTTCAATAATACCATTTTCATAGAAACTAAGTAATTTTCCTTTATATCTGTATTTTGCTAGTAACTTGAATCCTTTGCCATATAGTTTTTCAAGTTTAGTAGAGGAAAATTAGGTATTAGTAGGTCTAAGGGTGACATAATGAATCCATGGTTAGTGACGTGTATATTGGTTGAATGAATTTTCTTGTAATGAATAACTTGCACAATAGAAGAACATAATAGGAAATACACTGCAAATACTTGATAATAATAAGCCACTTCGAGGGGCAAACCTCCAAAAGTCTCCAAGAACAACACTCTTCATTATATGTTGATCAAATAACTCTCACTACCTTATATATACCCTACTTATGCCTTGGATTACACCTAGGACAAATTGTATAGATAATTATATCACCTAGCCTGGCTTAAATATCCAAATAAGATTATAATAATGATTATTTAACTTAATTAAGAGTTAGGTAGCCACAAGATAACTACTCATAACCGTATGCACACTATAGGATTAAGGGTATAGCATGGCCCCCGTCTTTAGAGAAGCATTGTCCTTAATGTCAATCAACTATGGATGCTTTTGCACAAAATCTTCATCTTCTCATGTGGCATCTTCAATTGACAAATTCTTCCATTGAATGAGATACTTGGTGATTATTCTAGTCCTCAACTTCTTTGTGTTTGTCTAGAGGTTTAACTTTGGATCCAAGATGATTCTTCCTTCTTCATCTATCTTTGATAACACTATCTATGTAGGGCTTTGTCGACCAATTACTTTCTTTAAATATGAAACATGAAAAACTAGATGTATCATTGTTGTTGGCAATAACTCAAGCTTGTAGGCTACATTGCCAATCTTCTATAGAATCTGGCATGGACCATAATATTTTGGTGACAAATTTTTATTCTTTGTTTGTTGCTTTAGGGACATTTTCTTATAAGGTTGCAATCTCAAGAAAACCATATCACCAACTTCAAAAATCCTTTTTCTATGGTGTTGGTTAGCCTATTGTTTCATTCTATTTTGTGCCAAGGTTAAATTCTCCTTGAGTCTTGAAAGTACCTATTGTTTATGATTCATGTGGTCTTCCACAACTTGAACTCTTGGTGTCACCTTAATTGATGCCATGATGGATGGGGGATGGTACCCATATAATGCCAAGAATGGGGACATTTTTGAAGAAATATGGAAGGAAGTGTTATACCACCACTCTACTAGTGGTAGCCAATCCACCCATTGAGACTACTTATCTGAAGTGAAACAACATAGATACCCTTCCAAACACTTACTGAAAACCTTAATTTTCCCATCTAATTGAGGATGGTATGAAGAGCTGTGAGCCAATTGAGTACCCAAACAAGAGAATAAATTTGTCCAAAAGTTACTAGTAAATATAGGATCATGATTACTAACAATAACCCAAGGCGTACCATGTAACTTTTGTATATTATTCATAAATTCTTTTGCCATAGTACTTGCTATAAAAGGATGGGGTAATATAATAAAATGAGCAATTTTGGTGAGGTGATCCACCACTACCATGATCTCTTCCCACCATTGGTTGGGGATAACTAAGGGCTACAAAATACTAGGAATTTAACTATCTCCCTTTTATTTCTTTGACATATCAAACATTTTGCCACAAATTTTTGAACATTACCTTTAAGCCCTTCCCAAAATAAATCATGCTTGATTTGATGATGTCTTCAAAATCCTAAATGACCCCCAATTGAAGAACTATAGAGCTCTTCGATAATCTTGTGTTTGAGGGTGGAATTTTGTAAAGTACGCATTCTATAACAAAGTTACTGAAGTAAATTATCCACTTAATTACATCAACTCAAGTGAAAAGATATATCTCATATACATCATTCAATAAAGTCATTACATTTTACAAATTCATGTGCCATAACCAGGTGTTAGCACTATATATGATATATAATGATACATCTCTGGCTCTCATGCCCTAAAGTCATCTCAGTACAATAATTAAGTACAATATACAAGTAATGAATAATAAATCAAATTATTGTCGCTTGCCGCCACTAACCCACATGGTCATCCGCAAGCTGAGAGACGAGAACATGGCTCAGGTGCTTTTCTGCCCAACCATGAAGCAATTACACTTCCCTGGATCCCTTCATAACACGAAGGAAACCCAACCCTGCATGAAACGTCTAGTAACCTAGAAACAACTGGCATGAGAGAACACCCGATGCAACCTGATGTCTAAATGCAAATCTAAATGATGACGTGCAAATATCTCACAACAGGATGTGACAGAGAAATATATATATATATATATATATATATATATATATATATATAAAGTTTTGCTAGACAATCTTTCATCTATTTCAATGAACACATGGCTTGGCCCAAACACTTAAAATAGTTACGATCAAATCCTGAAAAGAGGAAAATCCTTCTTTGTTTGCCACATTCAACATCCTAGCCCAAAAGTAACCCAAACACACACAAAAGATAAACTACTTCCTTTACAAAGCAAATTGATAACACTTACTTTTGCCTAGATGCATACGCTACTTCTCCCTTTTTGCACACTCAATGGAAATACACTTTCAAGCAAATATTCACAATAAAGAGCTTCGTGCATGATTTATTTTAGATACCCATACTATCTATACTTATATTTTTCTAACCGTTTCTTGATTTATGCAACAGGGATAAGAGAATTCAGTTGTATAATAATAGATGCTAGTATTGTTTATGACGGAAATTATATAGATATCTCTATGTTAAATATACATAATCCACTTTGCATGCACAATTATTTCACAAATAAAGATAGATTCTATGAATTCATACTTGCAAGCAGGATTAGATTTATAATACCGTTATGATTAAATTTGTAATAAGGAATAAAGGAGAATCATTTTTTCTAACAATTTTAGATTCATGTTTGTCAAAAAGAACACCATTTAAGTGAAGACATAAATAGATAAGTCAGTTAAATTAAACCTATAGGTGATCAAGATGTTGCTATAGGAGACAAAACGGTAGGACAACAAAATTAAGCATGGACATCAACACTACTAGTGACTTTAAATGTGGTCCTAAACACTATAATTTCCAACTCATGCTCATACCCTCATAACTAGTATCCACATAGCAATTTCAAAATGCTTACAAAGTCACAAAACCATGTTGGGAGATCACACATAAACCAAACATGACTTTCATATCAGCAACTTGGATTTATATTGCTTAAATATAGTTTTCACTAAAACATACATAACTTTCTCAAAACACAAAATTTTTCTAATGTTTAAAATGTGTTGGAAAGATAATATAGAGATCTACAGAACCCAATAAATATTTTCATAATAACTATATTTAATATGATTTTATAAATACAATATAATCACATATAAACATCATGCTAAAAATAGCAGCAGAGATAGACAATCACTAATTAATACATATCTCATAATTGAAAAATTGGGTAAGGCTAATTTTTTTATATGATTCAAAATACTTAGTTGCGCACCTTCCATAAAAATTTTAGAGAAACTTAGTTCATAAAACTAAAGTTATTGATGCCGCAACAGACTGATTTTTCTCATGAAAGATTTACCAGTTTTTTAAAAAATAGTCCACTTGTTTTAATAACTAAAAACAAATTATAAAAGATGAAATCATAAAAACTGGAGATAAAGTTTATCCCCTAATTTAAAACCATATATCTAGAAATTAGAATACCCAGATCACAGTTTAAGAGATATGTCTAAACTAAGATAGGTTACTATTTTTCTTTTCAGTCTCTTCCTAAGTCTTCTATTATGTTTTTTTTCTCCTATACAAGAAATTAATATTTCAATATTCTAAAAATCATATTTAGATCAAATAACCTATCAAATCTTCCTACTAACTTTTAAGAATTCCCAACAAATCCAATTCAACAAAAAATCTTTTCTAATCTTAAAAATCAATGAAACTATAATTTGTCTAAATCTTTCTTTTTGCACAAGAAGCATATAAATCACAATTTCTTCACACAATCCTATATTCAATTATTAACCCAAAGTAAGTCTTTGGTAAAGTCTTTCATGACAAGAATCCTACCTCAATCCTTGTAGCAATTTGGTAAAAAAATGGAGATGAACCAATCAATTCAAAAAGCACAACAATCCTTCCATTCTTCACAAAAAAACACTTTCAAATCCCTGAGCTTTAATAACCTATTTTCTTTTTCTTGTCCTTTGCATAATAAAATTGATAACCAAAAAGAAGAATGAAAAAAGCTAATTCTCTTCTTTTAATAAGTCTTCATATTTTTTTCAAAAACTAAAAAGCAAATTATATTCTTAATAAAAGAAAAACAATATTAAAATGACTTTATTCATATTCATGCACATCCTACTTAAAACTAATATTAGAAAATCCCCCGTTCATGGGGCTTTGGGGATTGGTCCCAAGAAGGCTGATAGAAAAAATGTGCATTGGGAGGCTCCAAATGTGGGATGGTACAAGGTCAATTTTGATGGAGCGACAAGAGGGAACCTGGGAGAATGTGAAGCTAGATGCATCATCAGAGATCATGAAGGGTGAATCTTAGACAAAAAATTAGTCCCCTTGGGAATTGGAACCAATAACAAAGCCGAGTTTAGAGTAGCTCTAATAGGCCTGCAAAGTGCAAGGAATTTGAATTTAAATAGAGTGCATTTGGAGGGAGATTCTCTTATTACTATTAATGCAATTAGATCAGGGTGGACCCCTAATTGGAAGCTAAGGCAGTGGTTAAATCCCATTACATAGCTACTTAGGGAACTCAAGGAGTATAAAGTTTCACATGTTTATAGAGAAGGGAATGATGAGGCAGATGAGCTGGCCAAGCATGCAACTAGGACAAACTCCCTTAATGTTTCATGATGACTTCAGCTGAGAGAAATGTCCATCCAATAATGGCAAGCATGAGAATGGGGTTGGCCGAGCCATTTAATCCCACCAGGGGTCGATGGGATGAATGAATTGAAGATTGTGAATCGGTGGCGGTAATCTCAACTCACTCAGAGATGGACACCCTGATAATTCTTGAATGCTCCATGAGGCAGGTGGCATTTGTTGGAGTGGTGACGGAGAGGCGGTTGAGTGGAGTGTTTAAGACCAAACATGGATTAATTCTACATGCAGTTAGGATGGTGCTTGGAGAGGATTTTCTCTGTTCCTTCCATAGGCATAGGGTAAACTTAGACATAGCAGCCATGTTTCTGGTGGCAATTCTGGAGGTAGGGGAGACTAAAGAGATAGCCCGGGGGTTATGCAGGAAGTTGATTTGGAGCAAATTCTTAAGAGGGCTGGAGGATGTATTAGCCAACTATGAGGAAGGCAGAGGAATTCCCTTGCCTGGAGATTACTATGTAATCAAAAGGCAGGTGCAGTCACCCGATAGGTACCTGGTGGTCTTCTGCAGTGATCCAAGCATGCTGCCGAGGTTCCATGTTGCAGCCACAAGGGGAATTTGATTCCTAAAACAAACCTTGAAGATGGTGCCAGATGATGGTTCTACGTGGCTTCAAACCTACATTGCAGAGGAAGGGCTCGAGGATCCCAGTGGCGTTGAGGGGCAGGAAAACCTGGTAATTCTAGAGGAGGAGTAATGTCACAGTGTCTAGTTGTTTTATGTATGGCAGGATAGTATGTATATGTTTTTAGTTTGTATGTTGATAGGTCAGAGAAGATATTGGGATAGAGTTAATAGTTTGGATTTTTGCATCAATGGAGATGCCAATTTTGTAGCTGGGGCATCATTTTGTATTCAGATTATGTATGTCTGGTGGGGGGCTTTTTGTGTGTAGGGTGGATTGTTTAAAATCCCCTGTAGCTCTCTGTAATGTTTATATTTTATATACTTTAATACAAGGTGCAGCCCGAGCTGCTTGATCTGATAAAAAAAAATTAATATTAGAAAATATAATTTTCTAATTCACAAATATGATAAATTTAATAATTGATTCTCTAAATCTTTAAAATAGACACGCACATTCAATAATTAAATAAATTAACAAATTAAAATAATTTAACTTATTTCTTTTTCCAAAAGAAATTAATTACCAAAATAAATAAATAAAAGAAATAATATAATGCTTATATGTTTATATAATTATATATTATTTTTTATATATATTTTAAATTATAAATATGTATCTATAAATATATGCTTATTTTAAGTCTATCTAAAATATCATTTCATGCAAGAGCATAATATATAGATATTTATTAATTTAAATTGTATATATATAAATAGATAAACTCTTTAAATAATATAAATAAATCAAATTGAATTCAACTTATAGAATTCTATTAAATCTAAGTCAAAAGAACGTATAAATACATGGTTCAAATGAACATACTGTAGCAACAAAATTCACATATTTATCTAAGCATTAAACATCAATCACATCCATTAACCATATAATGATCAACATGACTAGTAACCATATAACGATGCATAAATAAAGCCACTCAAAAAGGCAATATGACATGAAGCTAAGTGAGTGTGTGCATGCATTAGATTTATCCATCATGCCATCTCTTTCATGGCGGCTAGAACATTTCTACCTCAACCATGTTCTCATCTTCGATATTCTTTATGCACTTAGTTGCACTTAGATTTCCATTAATAGGTTAGTCCTTATAATCATAGCTGAAGCAAGACAAGATATACATCCATAATCTTGTTTAAGGTAAAATTGGATTTGTTTAGTTTAGTGTTTAAATCCTCCTTTCACCTTTTACATTCAAGGACCCTCGGATTGAGTGGCAGAGCACTATCAGGTCCTTGGTCACTTACAAATGTAGGGAAACTTGGATTATTGTATTTGATTATCAATTTTCCTTCTCTTATGCTCAATTACACATCAAAACCCTAATTATACAAATACGGCAATAAATTGATGAATAACAGAAAATGCCTTTGCAGAAAGATGTAAAATTACAAATGACCATGCACCTGTTTTCAGGGTTCCGGGGTGGAAAAGTCAGGGACAAAAGAGTGGGCGCCCAAGTCCACTGCCCTGCTTTTTGTCAAGATTTGCGAACAAGATCTGTAGCCTGTTTCTACTGCACTGAAGATTTTTCTTTCACGAAACTTTGAGGATGAATAAGAAGGCGCCCAAGTCCAGGTAGCTACTTCTTTCACTGATCTGTAATTCTGACGCTCCAACATGCCCTCCTGCAACTTCACTTTGTCTGCATCATCAACCTGTAACCTGCAATCATGAAACTTTGGGAGGGGGTTGTGATGTTTAGGAGCTTGCCTTAGTCAAGCCCCGGAAGGACACTTAAGTTTTCCAAACACCTTTGTCAGATAGAGAGTGCTTGCCTAGGGAGGCAGAGGCAAAAACCAAATGAATAATGATCACAAACATAATAAATGTCACCTTGTAGTGAAGATCTCATGAGAGGAAGAAGCTCTTCATTCCATGAGGAAATGGATGCTCAAATCTAGAAACACAAACACATAGACAACACAAATCTGCTCTTGCAACACAATGAAAGCCTTGCATCACCTTGAGAATGCCTAAAGTTCACAATGATCATCTAGCTCACAAATGAATGCCTAAACATGCTTTTATATGTAACTACAAACACTCTCGCCAAGATTTTTGTAATTCAAACTTACCGTGTCAGCATAAGACCCAAATAACGGTCACAAGCCGACACCCAAAAATTAGGACTACCCCAAAATAGGGTAAGACTAGGGCGCGGGCGCCCAAGTTCTCCCCCCTATTTTGGGTAGGGGTTATCTTAAGTTGACCCTCTAGGTCCTATTTGCCAAGACACTTAGGGGTTTTCTCATTGGGGTGTTGAAATATGATGTAAAATGTCCTAAATGCACACTAAAGACCCAAGAGCTAAACCTTATGAGGGAAAAGCCCCCAAGGGGACATTTTTTTACGTTACATTTAGCCCGCACTTTAATGTATGTATAAACGCAAGGTTAATACATGCATTAAAGTACAATCACAAACACAACAAACACATCAAGCATGAAGAAGCCACACCAATCACGTAGAAGACAGTAATAGGCACGCAAAACACAGAGAAGACAGTTATAGTTACATAGAACATAGAGAAGACAACAAATGCATAGAAGACACATTAATGCATAGAAGATAGACATGATTTCTTTTCTTTTCTTTTTCTCATATATATGAAATGCAGATGCAAGTACTGGAAAGTAAACAAACCTCCCATAATGCAGGAATCACTCATCATGCTGGTCTTTAAACTGCATATATGGGGCAACACACACACAAGACATGCAAAACCTCCCAAAATGCAAGAAGCACTCATCGAGCTAGTATTTAGACTACATATGGGGCAACACACATGCCAAACAAAGCAAGCATGCCAAAACACACACACTTGAAGACATGGAGAAAACATGGCAGACAAGCGATGGAGTGTTCCTATTTCTAGGCTTAACACCATCTTAGGCACATTACAGGCACACATCGATGATTGGGCTTCGCCACAACAATTGCCAAAGACACGCTTAAGGGCTGAGTCAGTCACAAAACTGCTCCCCACCTCCGTAGAGGACTTTTGAAAATGACAGGATGATGCAATCTACTTCAAGAAATACACCATCCCCGCTTCCACAGAGGGCTTAAGATAAAAAGGATATACGCGATATCCCGCCTCTGCAGAGGGCTTAAGATAGAAAGGATATACACGATATCTCACCTCTGTAGAGGGCTTACATGATTGAATGATTGCAAACAAACTCAGGATGCAAGAAGCACTCATCGAGCTAGTCTTTAAACCGCATCTAAGGACAAGCACATAGCTAACATCTACAACAAACAACTTACCTTATATATGCCCCCACCTTAAGGTGGTTGATATCAGGTATCGATATCAAGCACATTAAGGTAGGAATAAAACACACAAGGGAACACTGACTTTCGCAAAGCCCATGCCCCCTGGAGGTGACATGTACTTTACGATCGCCAAATGTTCCCACAAACACATCCCTGCAAGAAACATGTTAGTGTCTACAAAATCATGATAAACAATAACAATGCATATGATTAACCACACACAGAGCCTAGGTTATACAACTAATTCAAAGTTCAAGGATAACCATGGAGCTATATCACGAAGCTCTCCGAATTGAGTACCGCTAAGGCTAGATTTAAAGACAAACAAAGGTGCATAGAGCAACAGTATTGTTAAGGTTTGTAAATGAGATAGCATACCATCAAAATCACTATGCAGAAAGCACAGAGTGCTTCTACTAGCCAAGCATTGGATAATTTATTACAACCCCATCGTCATATTAGGAACTAAGTCCATTTTTTTATTGCTCTCGAAAGGGACACTAGGTCCGCATTTGTATAAATGTTTTTCATCATCCACCCGCTAGATAGAAACACTAGAGAAAGGGAAACAATAAATAAGGGAGGAGAAACAAGTGTCTTAGGGACAGTCACGTAGGAGGGTGCCCCCAGATCACCAACCGCAACTCTATGTCCATAAGACACAACACACAACGATGAAATCAGAGAGAGGCAATATAGAAGAATGATGATACAAATAGAAAAGGTCACAACAGAGGCGGTCTCCTGGTATCCCGGACCTTACAAGAGAATCAGGGGTCATTCCAGGAGGCCTAAACAACACATCACAGGGGAAGCACATCACGAAAGAGATAAAGGGTTAAAGATACTTACCTGTAGGATCTTTTATATTAGCTTTTGGAACTTGCGAACCTCTTGGAGAGGTACTCGATCATGTTGAGTGCAAAATTTGAGTGGTTCTTATTATCACATGATACTTGCTTTGTAACTCCTTATGTAAATATAACTTTTTGTTGCTTATGAGGAGGGGAACCACTATTTTCTCTAATTGTTGACAGTTGTCTAACTCTTTTCTGATTTTTATCAAGTTTTTGTTGTTGAATCTTTCTAGCATGGTAACGGGAATCATCCTATACCATCTTACTCATCTGTGTTGGTTGTTGTTCTTGCTTTTCTGATGTATTCTGATTATCTCCTAATCCATATAAGGATAATGGAGGAGGAACCTCAGCATAAATTCCATTCCTTCGTAGATAAGGTGGATTGTCCACTTGTTTCTTATCCACTTCAATCATTCCCATGATGTTATCATAGTCCAAGTAATCATCCTCGTCTACTTCCACTAAACCCTGTTCCAACATATTGGTTTCAGTACGCTTAGGGAAAGGATTAGTGAAGATTTGTAAGTTCTGATTCGGCGGAGCAACCGACTTGTTTCCATTATCATTCACTCTCGATACCTGGATGACATTTGAATCAATAAGGTCCTGTATCTCATGTTTAAGACGCATACATCGTTCAGTGTCATGTCCTTGCGTTTGATGATAATGACAAAAGGCATTAGCATCGAAGTAAGGTCCTTGTTTACTAGGATCAACATGCTTGATCGGGGGAAGATTGAGAATGTTATTACTCACATCTTGGTTCATAATGGAATGAAAAGACTCAGATATTAGAGTAAACTTTCTTGGTGGATACAATGCTTTCTTTGGATTGGTGATAGCTGAAACATTCAAAAAGTTGTTCATATTCAGTCCATTAATCTTGATGAATCTCCTGTTAGTATTATTATTCCTCTTAAAGTTGTTTTGTGATGATCCACCCGTGGATTGATGAACTTGAGTCGATGAGTTTTGGTTTTCATACTAACTAGACGAAAGTTGATAATCACGAAGGGCGGTGCATAAATGCTGAAAGGAGTTATACTTCATCAAGAGGATCTTATCACGAATATTAGGTTGTAGATTTGTAATAAATATCTTCTAAACATCCTCATTTTTCATCTGATATTGAATCTGTACATAAAGCCCTTGATACCGTCTAATGAATTCAATCAACTTTTCTTTCAGACCTTGTTTGCATTGAATCAAGTCAATAAGAGTGACTTGGGGTCCAATATTTGCTTGAAAATGTTGTAAAAATTGATCAATCAACTGCGAAAAGGAGTGTATTGAATTCAGAGGCAAAGAGAAAAACCATTCTAAAGTAATATCTTTGAGAGATCGCAAGAAACGTTTTGCCAACAAATCTTCTTCAAAGTAAAAATCACTACACATAGCTGTAAATGCTACCACATGAATATTAGGATCACCTTTTCCACCATATTTTTCAAAGCGAGGAGTCTCAAACCTCTCGGGCATGGGAGTTCTCAAGATTGCATAGGATAAGGTATTATGGGCATGATATGTTGGTAGACTAGGTTGCGAAGAATTTGTCAAATTTGTTACCTTTTGTTGTAAAGCAGTCATGCCTTGTAAAAGTTGATTTAGGATGACATCATTGGGAGATGCGGTTTGTTGTGAGGAATTGGAACCAAAGTGAGGAGGTGATTGAAATTGAGATGTGACAGGTGGAGGCGGGAATAGGTCAATGGTAGTTGGACATACTGGTAGGTGGAAGATGGTTGGGAATAACTATGTGTGATGGGAGGTTGAGAACAAGTATTCATAGGAACGGTCACATTATGGACCAAGTTTTGATAATCAAATCCCACAGCTTTGTAATTGGTGCCATTAGATACTCAAATACCAGTGGTAGCATTACTACAAGCATTTGCATCAGTTTTTAAGATCGTTGATGTAAAAGTGGATATTCCTGTAGTCGGTATAGGTGCCAAAACTTGAGTATGCGATGGTGATGTCATGTTGTTAATAACTTTTGCACATTCACTCACCGAAATTACATTAGTTTGCACAATATGTGTTAAACCAAAAATGAAATTAATTCCATCTTGTCCTTCTTTTATTAATTCTCTTACATGGTGAATCACAGGCAAGGCCTCTTCAGCTATCCTCTCAGTTTGCACATATTCTTGAAATTCGGCAAGGTCTTTATCAAGTTTTGACTTGTTGCATAGGTACATGTCCTACTATCTCAATAGCATCCTCAATATCATGAAATATTTGGTCTTCCATAGTGGTTGGAGGATGTATAATATCTTGCACAATTTGAGTTTCTCCCTTTGTGAAGAAGGTGTTCAAAGGATTGTTAGAGGTAGGGATATCATTTTCTTCAAGAGCACTAGATCCCATTAAACTTTTACTTCTTCTCAAAGGGATATTGTTTTTAGGATAGTGGGTCATAAAGCTTATACAAAATCATACAACACACAATGCAGAAACTAAGAGAACAAACCCTAAGAAGACGGTATGTTTGAAAACCAAAAATGCTTGATTTTTTGTACTTTTTCAATGCAAATGAATGAAACAAAAGGTGTTGTAAGGATTTTGGTCAGGGGAAGAAAATTATATGTCTGATATCAGTCCAAAATAGAAATAATATCCTTCACAACACACTCTTGATGCAAATCTAAGATGACGATAGGTCAAAATATAGTGAAATATGTCAAAATATGTAATTTTTTCACCAAATCTTGATGCAAAAGAGCATGACAAAGGGTGTTGTGAGGAAAATGATGATGGAAAGCAAATTATATCAGTAATAACAGCCACTTAATGTCAAAATATCTGTCACAACATGCTTTTAGTGCCACTTAAGGTCAAACCCTAGTGAAAATATAGCAAAAATAGGCTATTTTTCACGGTTTTTCAACTCCAAGACCTAGTAAAACGGGTGTTGTAATGAATTTTGGGATGTGTAGAAAATAAAAGAAATGATATCAGTCACCTCAATCCATAAAATTGGTCACAACACACTTGGAGTGCAAACTAGGCCAAACCCTAGGGCAAAAATAGCAAAAATAGGCAAATTTTCACCAAATTTTCAATACAAGAGCCCAATAAACAGGTGTAGTGAAGATTTTTAGGAGGGGAAGAAAATAATTGCCCTAATAAAAACCAATTAGTGCAAAAATACTCTTCACAACATGCCTATGGTGCAAATTTAGAGAGTCGATAAGGCCAAATCTAGTGAAAATCAATGTTTTTCAAGCCCTAGGTTTGAGATCTTGACACAAAATGCTATATGAATGTTTTGAAGTCTGATTTATGATGAAAATTAAGTGTACTCAGATCTGAAAATGAATTCCAAGCTCTAAGATGCAAAATGCAAGTGCAAATTTAACGAAAATGCATGAAAATTGCTAGTTTTTTGTTGAAATTTTCTATGCAAAAATGCAAATATTTTAAATCTAAATGCAAATTTACACTAAAATGCAAGACTACAGACAAATGCAAATTTGAATGAGTCTCTAAAATCAGTATAAAAATCTGAAAGAAGATTTTGCCTACTAACCCTAGATTTTGGAATTACTAAGTTATATGAAAATTGTCAAAATTTCTACAAAACCCTAGCAATTATATGATGATAATGCAATGCAAATTATTATATTTTTGTAATTTTCTATAGTTTATATCATATCTGATGCAAAAACCATAAATTAGGAAAAATTAGAATGAATTGATGCAAATTAGTAACCCTAAAATGCAATTTTTTTCAATTTTTTCAAAAATTTCTATTTTTTTGAATTTTTCTCAATAAAATAAGATGAATGACTGAAATCAACCCAAATATGAAAATAAACACTCAGAAAGTTGCAATTAAGTCCAAAACCATGGGTTCACCAAAATGTTTAGGGTAAAATTAGGATTGTTTTGTTTAGTGTTTGAATCCTCCTTTCACCCTATATATTCAAGGACCGTCGGATCGAGTGGCAGAGCACTATCAGGTCCTTGGTCACTTACAAATGTAGGGAAACTTGGATTAGGGTATTTGATTATCAATTTTCCTTCTCTTATGCTCAATTACACATCAAAACCCTAATTATACAAATACGACAATAAACTAATGAATAATGGAAAATGCCTCTGCAGAAAGCTGTAAAATTACAAATGATTGTGCACCTGTTTTCAGGGTTCTGAGGTGGAAAAGTTGGGGACAAAAGAGTGGGCGCCCAAGTCCAGTGCCCTACTTTTTGTCAGGATATGCGAACAAGATATGCAACCTGTTTCTACTACACTGAAGGTTTTTCTGTCATGAAACTTTGAGGATTAATGTGCAGGCACCCAAGTCCAGCTAGCTACTTCTTTCACTGATCTGCAATTCTGACACTCCAACATGCCCTCCTGCAACTTCACTTTGTCTGCATCATCAACCTCTAACCTGTAATCATGAAACTTTGGGAGGGGGTTGTGGTGTTTAGGAGCTTGCCTTAGTCAAGCCCCGGAAGGACACTTAAGTCTTCCAAACACCTTTGTTAGATAGAGAGTGCATGCCTAGGGAGGCAGATGCAAAAACCAAATGAATAATGATCACAAACACAATAAATGTCACCTTGTAGTGAAGATCTCATGAGAGGAAGAAGCTCTTCATTCCATGAGGAAATGGATGCTCAAATCTGTAAACACAAACACATAGACAACACAAATCTACTCTTGCAACACATTGAAAGCCTTGAATCACCTTGAGAATGCCTAAAGTTCACAATGATCATCTAGTTTACAAATGAATCCCTAAACATGCTTTTATATGCAACTACAAACACTCCCGCCAAGATTTTCGTAATTCAAACTTACCGTGTTGGCATAGGACCCAAATAACGGTCACAAGTCGACACCCAAAAATTGGGACTGCCCCAAAATAGGGCAGGACTAGGGCACGAGCGCCCAAGTCCTCCCCCCTATTTTGGGTAGGGGTTATAGGGGTTTTCTCATCAGGGTGTTGAAATATGATGTAAAATGTCCTAAATGCCCACTAAAGACCTGGGAGCTAAACCTTATGAGGGAAAAGCCCCCAAGGCGACATTTTCTGACGTTACTCATCATAATAATAATTGGTCATCAATCAACTTTCAAATTTTTATGCATTTTAAATATCAACTATTTTACCTTTCACACACGTGGAATCACTCAATAGTAAAACAATCATAGTAAAAATGTCCCATAATTTAAATTATAAATAAAGTTCAAAACAAGATGTGACAAATTTTTCAATAGGTATGATCTCTCTTTGTACCACAAAGAGCCCCCCTTCCAACAAAACTTATCTGAATTGTTGGGATCTTTTTGCAAGTGTTAAATGAGATTCCTTGTAGCAACATCATTCTGCCACTTTGGATTTTCAACCCAATTTACTTCTAATATTGAAATGACACACAATAATGCCTCATCTTTCTCATCCTTCCTTAAAAGTGCATCAACCACTATATTCTCCTTCCTTTTCTTATAAATGATTTCAAAGTCACAATCCAACATCGTAGTGACCCATTTTTGTTGCTCTTTAGAGGATAACCATTGCTCTAGAAAATATTCTAGGCTATGATAATCTGTCTTAACTTTGAAGTGTCTACCCATTAGCTATGGCCTCCACTATTTCACTGTATGAAGAATAGCTAGCATTTCCTTCTCATAAATAAGTTTAATATGATTTTTACCCTTCAATTGACAACTTTCTTAAGCAATGGGCCTACCTTCCTACATGAGTGTTGCTCCTTTACCATTTCCTAAAGCGTCACACTCCATAATAAAATCCTTGACAAAGTCTGAAGTGGTTAGAACTGGAGTTGTACACATAGCCTCCTTCAATCTCTCAAATGTTGTATTAACTAGCTCATTCAATTTAAAAGAATCCTTCATTTCTAGAGATGCGAGATGTACTACTATGCGGCCATAATTCTTTACAAATCTTCTATAATATCTAGTGAGTCATAGGAAACCCCCCATGTTCTTAATGGTCTTAGGAATAGGCCACTCTATCATAGCCTTGATTATGTTAGGATAAACCTTTACTCCTTTTTGAGACACTAAGTGACCCAAGTACTCCACCTTTTTGAGACCAAAAGCACACTTGGAAGGTTTAGAATAAAGCTGGTGTTGTTTTATATCTTATCATGCTTGATCTACTTGGCATAAGTAGTCTTCCCATGTCTTGCTATAAATCAATATATCATCAAAGAACACCAATACAAACTGTTAGAAATGAAAGCAACACTACTTTAATGGAAATGTGATTCAACTAAATTTTTGCAATCTTTTAAGTGTGTATTATTGATGGAGATTGTAACAAGAAATGAAACTATGCTTCACATAAATGCAAAATCAGAAAATTAAACACATAACATAATGTTTAACGTGGAGAAAACCCTTTCGGGTAAAAAAAATCCACAAAGGAAAGAGGCCCAATGTTTGTATTAATCTAAAAATGATTTAAAATACAATAACACCACCAATCTCTCCTTCAGTCTTCAATCCGACAGCATTCCGGCAACACCTGAGTACCTAAAATTTGTATTACAACAACAAATACATGGAAAAATACTTATAGAAGTCCTCTCACACCTCCATAGGCATTCACTTTCTCTCTCATGAGATTCTCCAACATGTAAACATTTAATGCCATTTTACAAGCACCTTACACTTGTCCAAAAATAGCCATGCAAGGACGGATGCCCAAGACTAAATCTGGCCTCTTACAACATCTTATGATGCGTCATAACTGTCATAGATTCCACCAAAGAGTATCTTTCTAGGATAGGAACCTTGGGCTAAACATAGCAACTTACAACTCATTAAAATATGTCATATGCATCATAGTATCATAGAATTTTATGACAACTTGCAACTGTCATAGATTCTTTACTTGCACCCACCAAACATTATGATGTGCATCATACATGCTAAAAATAGTAGATTATCCCAAGGTGGCACCTACACTCATTTAATTTGAGTTTCTACATTTGCCAATAGTAAATGTCACTCTGTAATTACCTCCGGTGACTCTGAAATTACCACTACCAGTGAAAACTACCTCATTCCCTTATGGGTAATTATAAATTACAAATAATAAAATGGAATAAATACAATATTGGGATTTGCAAGGTTAATGGCACCTTATCCCAACACAAACTTCCTAAAAAAAGGCTTAAAAATGGAATTCATCAAACTTTGAAATGTATATGGAGCATTAGTAAGACCAAATGACATTACTAGAAACTCATAATGACCCTCATGAGTCCTAAATATTGTCTTGGGAATATCTTCGTCCTTAATTCAAATTTGGTGATAACTTGAACTAAGATCAAGTTTTATAAAAAATATAGCTCCATTCAATTCATCTAGTAAATCATCAATGACTAGAATAGGAAACTTATCTTTGATGGTGTACTTGTTGAGATATCTATAGTTTGGACACATGCACCAAGTGTCATCCTTTTTATGTACCATCACCATGAGAGAGGAGTAGACACTCTAGCTATGCCTGATAATACCTACCTCTAGCATTTCCTAAACCATCTTCTCAATATCACATTTTTTTAATAAATGGGTACCTATAAGACTTGATATTGGCTGGTTGTCTCCCTGGTACTAGTTGAATGGCACGATCCTGATCCCTTTTAGGAGGCAATCCTTTAAGCATATCTCCAAAAATGACTGAGTGAAAATCTATAATTACTTGTAGATCTGACTGGGTAGGAACATTTGGTTGATAGGATGTCAATGAAAACAATTGGGCCACACATCGATCAACCCCTTTGTTAAGCATATTTTGCATTTGGTGAGAGATTACTATTTATGGGGACTTTGCATGAAACCCTCTTAGTTCAACTATTCTTCCCTCTGAGTGAAATCTCATGAATAGCTACTAGAAGTTCATCTCGATTGTCCCCAATGTAGTGTACCACTCTACTCCCAACTGTTGGCAAGAGACACTGTGTGGCTTCATTGGTGTTGTCATTGATGGCAACAAAGACCATTCCACACATCCACAGGACATGGTGTATCTTTACCGGAAGTCAGATTGAAGAATACTTTGGTCCGGTAAGCAAGAATAGAGCATGCAGCAAGGTCCGACAGTCGGGTCCGAATCTCTTAGAGGAAGTATCTTTGTAAAGTACGGACTTGGGGAAGTCAAGAGGAATACCTTGATTGATAGATTCTAGGGATTGAGCCTCTGGTGATGAAAGAGTGAAGAGATATGAGCATCTAAGTATTGGGGTCTGGTTTGGCAGAGTAGACAGAGGAGGAACTGACCGACAGAGCATCAGAATTATTCCGGATGATATATTGATGGTGATCAAGGTTCTTAAGGTATCATCCATGTTTGGCCGACATGTTAGATGACTTCTATAAGTATCTCCTTGATTCACATCACTTGGTAAGCAAGGATTCTGCCGACAGACTAGAGTTTGGGAAAACATTGACTATTCTGGATGCCGACTAGAAAAGTAGAAGAGCAGTGTAAAGGCAGTAAGACAGGTCCGGAATGTAACAGGACAACAGCACCTAAGAGAGTAAGAATGAAGTGCAGCAGATCAGTATATTGGGCTTAACTGCAATTGAACCTCAGCATATGTGGATACTTCTCATCAGTTCAAGTATCTAGTTTCCTTGTATAAA
The DNA here is from genome assembly GCA_027924645.1 of Cunninghamia lanceolata. Taxonomy (NCBI): domain Eukaryota; kingdom Viridiplantae; phylum Streptophyta; class Pinopsida; order Cupressales; family Cupressaceae; genus Cunninghamia; species Cunninghamia lanceolata. The sequence goes on from BSBN01001493.1 coordinate 49,638, forward strand.
CTATTGTAGGCAGTGAGCCTCTTGTGAGCAGTGTGCTCGGGCAGTGAGCCCTAATTGGCAAGTGTCATTTTGTACTATCTTATTCTTCTAACAGAGAATACAATCTTGTGTTAATCATCCGTGGTTTTTCCCCTAACAGGGTTTTCCACGTCAAAATCATTGTGTCATGTGTATTGATGTTATTTCCATTTCATGATTATGCTTGCTTATTTAATTTAATGCTGCACTAATTGATAAGGAAATTTAGAAAGCTGAAACAATTAAGATAACTGATTCACCCCCCCTCTCAATTATCAACACCAACATGATATCTGTTGCACCCATCTGAATATCAAACATTGGACAATCAAGTTGATATTCTTCCATGGTCAATTTAATGAAATGACATTTTCCTAAACAATCGACAGTACCCCAATTTGCAATTTGGACCTAAAATTTTGGAGCTGGATATATAATTTTTTTAGGTGAATAGCTAACTTCTTGTTGATGAAGTTGCAAGTGCTTCCTGAGTTTAACAACATTGATACTCTCTATTTTTTAAGAAACCCACTACCTTGAAATTATATGATGTGCTAATTCCAGGAAGTGCATGATAAGAAATGGTTGGTTATGGATCTTATGATTTATCCTCTTGCTCATTGACCAACTCTAATATTTCTTCTTCTCCATCTTCTTCCTCACTTTTCCCTTCAATGCAGAATAATTTATTTTCTATACATTTATTTCCTCTGCTATACTTGATATCATAGTTAAAACATAGGCCTTTTGATTTTTTATCTTCAATTTGTCAGGGAGTCAACCTAGTGGGTTGAGGGAATGTTGTGCTGAAAAGATTCTTTCATATGCCATTGAACCCTTACTTCCTAGGAATTTAAAACTTCTCTTTTGCCTTATGTGCTAGGACAAAAGACTTACCTATAGAATTAGTGCTAAACATGCACACTTCATGTTGGATGTGATCCTTGAGACCACCTAGAAATAAGTAATTCAAGTTCTCTTTTAGAATTGTATCTACTCTCAAGGAGAGGTTTTGGAATTGTTGAATATAATTCTTGACTGATTCTATTTGATGTAATTTAGCTATTGGTTGAAGTAGTTATTTGCCACACTACTGCCATATTGTCACGACAACTCCTCTGTAAAAATTGACCATGTGTTAGTGAAATCCTTTTTCTTCCTTTGTGCACACAACCATAGATACCAAATGACTTGCTTTAGTTATAGATATAAGGAAGCCATTGTTACTTTTTTCCCACTTGGAATTTGATGTACATAAAAAAATCTCCATTTGATTTATTCAAGTTAGTGGATCCTTGCCATCAAACTTGCACATATCTATCTTTAGCATCAAGTTCCTAGATCCCATATGAGTGTTAGCATTTGGATCTATATTAGTTGACTTAGATGATCCACCTTGGTTTCTTGAAACATCTAGCTGTGATCTTGATTGATTCTAGATACAAGCATTGATATTTTCCAATGTGCTATGGATGTTTGATATATCTCTTTGTATGGTATCTAGTCTTCCTTGCAAGTGTTCAATGTCCTCTTTCATCTTGTTGGTTTCTTCTTCTTTGGGTGTGGTATCCATCTCCTCTAATGATGAAACACCTTTATCAGGAGTGAAGGAATTCTTGGCCCTACCTCTAGTTTGTGGTCTAACCATTTAGAGATTTTTTTTTTTTTTTACCAAAACTTGATTAGATGATTTCAAAAACTCTAGCCCTAAAATTAAAATTTTAAAGAGTAAACCCCAAATTATTTTTTTCAACCTTTCCAAGAATGTAAACAAATCTAAAAAATTTCACAAATTACAACCTAGAGAGCAAATTTATGAAAAACCCTAAAATTGCAAAAACTTAATAAAAGTAACTCCAAATGAATTATTCAAATTAGAACTATAGGTGTATTAGTTCACCCTTGTTCAACTCTCCAAAAATTAAGAAAAAATTCACTTATTTACAACCCTGGAAGTGAAATTGGTGGAAACTCTAATTCTGCTCCAATCGACCTTAAATAAGGATTGAATTAGCTTCATTATTACCTTGATCAACCCTCTAGAAATCAAGAAAAAAATTGCGAAAATGAGAGAGATATGCACTTCCCAAAATGACCTCCAAAATAAAAAAATTGCCTTGTTACTTGCATTCACGGTGCTAAGATCATGCTCTGATACCACTTGTAATGAAATAACTTGCACAATAGAGAAGAATAAATAGGAAATATGTTGCAAAATACTTGATAATAATAAGCCACTTCAAGGGGGGAAAACCTCCAAAAGTCTCCAAGAAGAACACAATTTGCAATATGATGATCAAATAACACTCACTACCTCCTATATATACCCTACTTATGCCTTGGATATCACCTAGGACAACTTGTATACCTAATTATGTCACCTAGGATGACTTCATTATCTAAATAAGATTATAATAATGATCAATAGAGTGAAGGTAGCCATAAGCTAACTACTCATAACCCTATGCATACTATAGGATTAAGGGTGTAGCAGTTCTTATGTGGGGAAGAGGGAGAAGACGAAGGTGGATCCCTCGAGGATTGATTAGGTAACATAGGGATATGGAAATTTGTAGGGTCAAACTTATATTCACTTAATTCAAGGGGTGTGATCTTGAAAGAAGGGAAATGATCATGAGTCATTAAAGAGGATCGCTAAATAGTATGGGAAGTGATATTCTAAATAAGAGAGGATATGTTTATGAGGTGATAAGCTAAGAGTATGAGGGTCTATGTGTAAAGTGAAAAAATTAGAGTTGTATAGGGTAGACTTGCCTTTGTTAGAATAATGAGGGGTAAAGTCTAAAGAGCGCTAATCATCCCCAGGCAAGGGGTTATAAGGTTGAGAAGAAGAAGAGGGGTTATCTAAAGTATGGTGAGGTTTAGTAGATGTAGAAGGTATGCCACTCAAAGATGGAGGAAGAATTTCAATGTCTTTTAGGAAAGAAGTGGAAGTCTTTGTAGAAGTATTAGGGGATGGTTTTGGTGGTCTCCTTGATAAATGTTTGAGAAAGGGGTAAAGTATGTGTAGTCAAGTTAATGAGACTTTGGGATTCAATAGTTTGACAATTTTGAAAAGGAGCTTCATCAATATAGATGGTGTAAATTTTATCGTGTATAAATTTCAAACACTTATGGAGGGTAGAGGGGATAAAATGCATTTGATGGATCCATGGATGACCAAGAAGGATATTATAATAAAGTTTACTCGGCGTGACATGAAACAGTGTATTGAGAGGGACAAAACTTATTTTGATAAGCAAGATAATGGTTCCTAAAGATTCATAACTAATGTTATCAAAACCATGAGTGGAAATCTTAAGTTTGTCTAGGTTGGAGTAATCAACATGAATATGATCAAGAAAATATGTACTATAAATATTCAGCCCCTAGCCATTATCACTAAGAACCCTTTTAACACTAGTTTTCTCATATCCTATAACTATGATTAATGGAAGAGCTTCTTGAAGAATTAATGGTGGTGGGATTCATCTAAAGAGAAAGAAATATCTTATATATATTTGACCATGGAAGTGCGTTGATGAAGGGGGATGGAAAGTTTGACAAAGATCTTTTGTAGGGTTTGCTGCAAGATGTCTCTATGGGTAGTAGAAGTTTTAAGGAGATCCCATGGGGATATCTTAGATTGGGTAGATTATAATTATTCAACAAGATCATATTCTTTAGGGTTATTATTAGGAAAACAAGGTGGAGGTGGAAGGTTGATAATGGTAGAAGAAAGTGATGTTGGGGTTGATGTGCTTTTCTTATTTTATCATGTGTTGTAAGTATGAATAACAACATGATAATCTATTATAGGGGAGCTCCATGTACTATGATTGGTGGAGGAGGAGCAAACTTAAGAATAAGGTAGGGATAGGGCTATTATTTTAAATAGCTTTAGGAGAAACATTATGACTAGGGATGAAAGTGGGGGTTAATTTAGATAAATCTAGATATGACCCATTAGTTTGCTTTAAAGCATGTGTGATAATACGTGTGTTATTACAAGAAGAAACAAGAGGATTTCCACTAAGTGAAGGGACAAATGAGTGAGAAATGGCTGGAGAATGTATGGGAGACATAATTAAGAACTTGTAGAAAGAAGGAGGAAGCAATGCATATGAATGAATGACTAATTATGCTATCATTTAAAATATGAAGAAAATAAGACACGGGTGTGTTGGTCTTATGACAGACAATTGAGAGGGGGGGTAAATCAGTTGTCGCAAAAATTTCTTATCTTTAAACACTTAAATCCTTCTTATGTTTCAACAGTATAATAATAATTCAATCATGGAAGCATAATGCAATAATTCAAGAGCACAAACACATTAACACATATGACACCAAAATTTTAACATGGAAAACCCGGTTAAGGGAAAAACCATGGGGTGACTAACCCAAGATTGTATTCTCTATTAAAAGAATAAGAAAAATGGCACTTGCCAATTAGGGCTCACTGCTCGAGCACACTACTCACAAGAGGCCCACTGCCTACAGGAGACACACTGTCTACAAAATGATAATATAAATATCACATACTTGAATTGGAAATTAGCATCTTCACCATGCTTGAGATAGTTCCATTTAAGCTCAACACTTCTGCTCTACTTTTCGCTCTTCTCTTCTCTACCACTTCCTCATCTTCACCTTAATGATTTGAAATGACTTCATAAATCTTATTTATACAAGACATCGACTTAGGGATAAACATCCAAGTCGGCACAACACATACTTCATTTTATTACAGAGCAATTACTCAAATACAACTTGATTTATTACAAAACTTCATGCGTATCACCACACTGTCGGCCACACATATCTGGGACTTCAATCTTTTTGAGGATCACGCCATGCTTCACTGAACATCTTCAAGATCATCCACAAGATGTGTAAAACATCTGGTCGACCATGATTAGGGAGAACACCATCACCCGAGAGTAAATCTTCAATTACAAGCTCAATATTTAATGTGGACTACCAACATGAGCTAGACACAGTCTAGAGACTCCCACAAACTTGCCTGAATCACCAAGAGCATCCACACCACTTCTGCTTACTAAAATCATTCGCATCTTCATCTGGAACCTCAAGAACACAGTCTGTCATCACTGTCACATTAAAATAAATGCTTGCGGACCTCCAGACCATGAACCAATTGAGTTGTCAATTCACATTAGCTTCCTAAACATTCCACCAAATCCGCAGAATAAGATATTTCATTTCTGGATCTCACCGGACCTATCTGTGTCACTCTGTCACCTCTGAACAGCTGCCAGAACCAGTTTTACTCATATGGCCATAACTTCTTCAAATATTCATGTGGACCTCTCAAATCTTAACTAGATCATCTTCAGACACATATCTACAAACCCTTTGATATGAATTCTCTAATCTTCATCTATCTGGGATCTTCTCTTCATAGAGCTTCACTGTTCTTCTCTGTTTCTGATAGGACTAATTTTCTCAATATCCTCAGCACACAGCTCATCCAATCCTTGACATCAATGCAACAGGAGTATGTTGACATCAATGACAACACCGGTTAGGACCATACTTGTAACAATCTCCCCCTTTGTCATTGATGGCAACATATGATGTGAAAAATTGTTTTAACCATCAAGACAAGAACTTCTCCTTACTAACTGACATAGCTCCCCCTTTGATCAACAACCACTTTTTTTTTCACATGTCTTCTCTCCCCCTTTGACATCAATGGCAAAGGGCACATACTTGCATCAATCAGAATCATACAGACTGCTCCCCCTGAGTAGCAGCTTCCTATCATCAATCCAGACCACAAGATATGACTGTGAGATCCACTAGACGGATGCACATTAGTGCATCTTAATTTAGAACCGGAGGGGTAATAACCCCTAACTTCTCCCTGAGATACTTAAAAGAGTCCTTAGGTAGAGGTTTAGTAAAAATATCTGTAGTTTGATCCTTAGAGGGCACAAACTCCAATTTGACTTCATTCTTGTTCACCTGCTCTCTCAAAAAGTGAAATTTGATGGATATATGTTTTGTCTTTGAATGCAACACCAAATTTTTTGATATATTTATTGCACTTGAGTTATCACAGAAGATTGTGATAGGTTCCTCATACTCCACTCTGATGTCTCTTAGCATTTGCTTCATCCACAATACTTGAGTGCAACTACCTGCTGCTGCAATATATTCTACTTTTGCAGTGGATAGAGATATTGCCTCTTATTTCTTGCTTAGCCAAGAAACCAATCTTTTCCCCAAAAAGAATGCACCACCACTGGTACTCTTCCGGTCATCCACATCTCCTGCCCAATCTGCATCTATATATGCATGAAGAGAGAAATCATGATCCCTAGGATACCATAAACCATACTCAACTGTTCCCTTTAGATATCTGAGAATTCTCTTGATTACCATGACATGAGATTCTCTAGGATCAACTTGGAATCTGGCAATAAGACCAACAACATTCATAATGTCAGGTCTAGTTTGAGTAAGATACAGTAGTCCTCCAATCATTGACCTGTACTTTTTCTGATCAGCCTTAGGAGATTCATCATCTTTGTTTAGTTTACATCCGGTTGCCATGGGAGTATTCATTGGTTTTGAATCTTCCATCCCAAATTTCTTCAACAATTCTTTCACATATTTGGTCTGAGATATGAAGATTCCTTTCTTTGTTTGAGTGATTTGCAAACCCAAGAAGAAATTTATTTCCCCAAACATAGACATCTCAAATTCACTTTTCATTTGATTTGCAAAAGTCTTGCACATACTATCTCTTCCTCCAAAAATGATATCATCAACAAATACTTCAATAATCAAGATATTTTCATGTTCAATCTTCAAGTATAAGTTACTGTCAGCAGTACCTTTGTTGAATCCAATCTTCAAAAGATGTTTATCCAATCTTTCATACCAGGCTCTTGGGGCTTGTTTGGTCCATATAGTGCTTTCTTCAACTTGCAGACCATATCACCATGACCAGACAACTGAAATCGATCCGGTTGCTCAATGTATACTTCTTCTTCCAAGTCACCATTCAGGAAGACAGACTTGACATCCATCTGATATACTTTGAAATCCTTGAAGGCAACAAAAGTAAGAAATAATCTGACTGCTTCAATTCTTGCCACCAGACCAAAAATTTCTTCAAAATCAACTCCTTCTACTTGAGAATAACCCTTGCAAACCAATCTGGCTTTGTTTCTGACTACTTCACCATCTTCATTCAGTTTGTTACGGAAGACCCATTTGGTTCCAATCACATATTTTCTTCTAGGTTTGGGAACAAAATCCCAAGTGTGATTTTTCTCAATCTGCATCAACTCTTCCTCCATTGCTTTGGCCCAGCTTTCATCATTACATGCTTCACTTACTGTTTTTGGTTCAATCTTTGAAATCAGACAATACTTTTCTGAATCTTGAGCAATCTTTCTTCTTGTTTGAACACCTTTGCTTCTATCACCTATGATCTGGTCTTTAGAATGATTTAGTCTTACATACCTGGGAGTTTTGGGAATTTCTTGCACTTCTATTTCTTGGACAGGTTCATTCAAGCTTATCTCTTCTTCCTGTATTTTAGGATTCTCCAGATCAGTCTAGTTCTGAATTTCAGAAGGGGCTTGAACTTCTTGAACCAAAACATCATTCTTATCATCTTCTTCATATTCATAAAACCTTGAGGGTTTTTCAATGCCTTCATCAACTTTCACATTTGTACTTTCTATAATCTTTTTCAATCTCTTGTTATAACACCGGTATGCTTTGCTTTGAGTAGAATAACCCAAGAATATTCCTTCATCACTTATAGCATCAAATTTTCCAAGGTCTTCATCTCTTTTAATGTAACATTTGCTACCAAAGACTCTGAAATACTTCACAGTAGGAGTGACGCCAAACCAGAGTTCATAAGGGATCTTACCAGTATTGCTTCTAATTTGTACTTGATTAAGTGTATAGACAACAATGCTTACAACTTCTCTCCAGTAGATCTGAGGAACATTTGCTTCCATCATCATGGTTCTAGATGCTTCTTGGATGGTCTGGTTCTTTCTCTCCACTACTCCATTCCGCTGTGGAGTCCTTGGAGTAGATAACTGTCTTTTTATTCCATGTTTCTCACAGAATTCTATGAACTCTCTGGATGTGAATTCTCCACCTCTATCAGACCTAAGACATTTTATGTTTAATGTGGTTTCATTCTCTACCATAGCCTTGAATACTTTGAATTTCTCAAGAGCCTCCGATTTCTCTTTCAGGAAAGTCACCCACATCATCCGGGAATAGTCATCAATTAGTAACATGAAATATCTATCACCTTGCAAACTCCTGATTCTTGCTGGTCCACATAGATTAGTATGTACTAAGTCCAACAATCTGGTAGAAGATTGTTCCTTACTTTTGAATGTGACTTTGCTTTGGTTACCCAACTGACATTCTTTGCACAATCTATTAGTAGGTTTCACCAGTCTTGGAAGATCTCTTATAGCCTGAGTATTGCTTATCTTGATGATGTTATCAAAATTTACATGACACATTCTCCTATGCCACAACCAACTCTGATCAATTTGAACAAATAAATAACTTTTGCCAGTACCAACCAAGTGGAAGATGTTACCTTTTGTTTGAGTACCAGATGCAATCTCTGTTCCAAAACTTTCAAAGATTTTACATTTTCTATTTTTGAATCAGAGATCATAGCCTTTGTCTACCAACTGCCCAACACTGAGAAGATTGTGTTTTAGGCATTCAACATATAGTACATCACTGGTTTTATTCTTTCCATCAAAAGAAATAGTTCCTCTGCCTCTGATTCTACCAGCAGAATTATCACCAAATTTTACAACTCCTCCTTCATATCTTTCTAGATCTATGAACTTATTTTTGTTACCAGTCATATGGTGGGAGCATCCACTGTCAATGACCCATTCATCCTTTTCTTCAACTTGAGCAGCCAGAGCTCTTTCTACCTGTTTATGATTGACAGATTCAATGGGCATTGGATCTTCTTCCTTGATGGCAATAAACACCCAGTCACTTCCGGATTTGTTTCCTGTCTCTGATTCATCATCTGTTACTCCTTTATCATCATCATCTTCATGAACATAGTAACATTTATTTTGGAATCTTGATCTATTTGGATTTGTCCTTGAAAATCTTTCCGGACACCTTGAAGCAAAATGACCAATCTTGTTGCAATTGAAACATTTGAAGGGCAATTTTACTTCATACTTACCAGATCCTCTTGGCAGTCTTTTTGCAATAAGGGCTTCAAGTTGAGCAGCTTTTGCCTCATCTTCTTCCAGATCTTTTCTTGATTTTTCGTACCATGATAGTTTATTTGAGGAGTTCCCTCCTAGATCATACCTTTGGTTACCTTTTATAGATGCACTAGATTTGAATGCAAATTCAGTTTTGGGTGGCGCATCTCCAAACTCAGCTAATTTTCCAACCAGTTGATCTCTTGTGATATTTGATAAAGATCTAAATTCTTCAATAGCGGCAACCTTGTGTTTGTAAGAAGGAGGTAGAGATTTGAGAACTTTGGCAACAGTCTCATCTTCATCCAAGGTTCCACCAGCACACCTAATGCCACAAACAAGCTCATTTACTTTTGGCAATAATGTAGAGATATTCTCATCTTCATTCATCTTTAGGTTTTCAAATTTTCCTTTCAAACTCTGTAGCTTGGTACATTTAACGTATTTGTCTCCTTCATGTAGAAGTTCCAACTTTGCCCAAATCTCATATTGGGTTTTTAAATCCATAACATTTGTTAGCTCTGAATCAGATAAGGCACTTAGTAATGCTTCTTTAGCTCGAAGATTATCTTCAGCATCTCTAATTTCATCTACATTTGTCAGACTATTCTTTGGAGGAACATATGTCTTTGAAGTTATAGTCCAATATTGCATTCCCATACATTGCAAGTGACATTCCATGCGGTTTTTCCAAAGAGTGTAATTAGTTCCATCAAACCTCAGACTGTCCTTCTTGTAGGAAGACATCCTGGATCTCCTCAAGCGATTAAGCTCCTTTTAGAGGAACTTGGCTCTGATACCAATTGTTGGTCTTATGATAGACAACTGAGAGGGGGGGTGAATCAGTTGTCACAAAACTTTCTTATCTTTAAACACTTAAATCCTTCTTATGTTTCGACAGTATAATAATAATTCAATCATGGAAGCATAATGCAATAATTCAAGAGCACAAACACATTAACACATATGACACCAAAATTTTAACGTGGAAAACCCGGTTAAGGGAAAAACCATGGGGTGACTAACCCAAGATTGTATTCTCTATTAAAGAATAAGAAAAATGGCACTTGCCAATTAAGGCTCACTGCCTGAGCACACTGCTCACAAGAGGCCCACTGCCTACAGGAGACACACTGTCTACATAATGATAATATAAATATCACATACTTGAACTAGAAATTAGCATCTTCACCATGCTTGAGACAGTTCCATTTAAGCTCAACACTTTTGCTTTTCTTTTCTCTCTTCTCTTCTCTACCACTTCCTCATCTTCACCTTAATGATTTGAAATGACTTCACAAATCTTATTTATACAAGACATCAACTTAGGGATAAAAATCTGAGTCGGCACAACACATACTTCATTTTATTACAGAGCAATTACTCAAATACAACTTGACTTAACAAAACTTCATGCATATCACCACATTGTCAGCCACACATATCTGGGACTTCAATCTTTTTGAGGATCATGTCATACTTCACAGAACATCTTCAAGATCATCTGCAAGATGTGTAAAACACTGGTCGGCCATGATTAGGGAGAACACCATCACCCGAGAGTAAATCTTCAATTACAAGCTCAATCTTTAATGCGGACTGCCAACACAAACTAGACATAGTCTAGAGACTCCCACAAACTTGCCTGAATCACCAAGAACATCCACACCACTTCTTCTTATTGAAATCATTCACATCTTCATCTGGAACCTCAAGAACACAGTCTGTCATCACTGCCACATTAGAGTAAATGCTTGCAGACCTCTAGACCACGAACCAATTGAGTTGTCAATTCACATTAGCTTCCTAAACATTCCACCAAATCTGTAGAACAAGATATTTCATTTTCGGATCTCACCGAACCTATCTATGTCACTCTGTCACCTCTGAACAGCTGCCAGAACCAGTTTTACTCATATGGCCATAACTTCTTCAAATCTTCATGCGGACCTCTCAAATCTTGACTGGATCATCTTTAGACACATATCTACAAACCCTTTGATACACATTCTTTGATCTTCATCTATTTGGGATCTTCACTTCATAGAGCTTCACTGTTCTTCTCTATTTCTGATAGGACTAATTTTCTCAATATCCTCAGCACACAGCTCATCCAATCCTTGACATCAATGCAATAGGAGTATGTTGACATCAATGACAACACTGGTTAGGCCCATACTTGCAATAGGGTGTTGATGGGTGTTTTTGCACACAACTTAGATAAAATATAGTATCCCATCTCTATTAAAAGGAGTCTAATCCCAATAACAAAAAAAAAGACTACACCAAGGTTTATACTATCAGGTCTTGACTTGTGAGATAACTCAGTCGATGGATGTTATTTGATGTTCCAATCAAGGGGTCAAGGGGCCTTATGTAGGAACTAGGGACATATAGGGTTTGAAAATAATATATTTCATTGATTCACATGAAACCCAAAATAGTTTTTAGATATGGAGTTTGAAAACTTAATATTTCATTAGATTTTGACAATAAGGCGATGCTTTTTCCCTAAGTTAACAATTTGTTTAAAATAAAATCAAAAGATAGGGATGAGAGAAAGGGATAAGAATTCCTAAGGACAGATGTAAGCATAAAGAAACCCTTATTCCAGATAGGTAGGTCTTCAAAACCAAATTTTTGCTAAACCAAGATAACCACAATATCACAGAACTAGTGCAATCTTTAAAGGATTTATAAGATTTTCAAATCATAAACATTTATCAAACACCCATGTAATGGTGCAACTTAATAAACATTCATAATCAAACTTTTTGCCAAAATGATGTTCAGACTAACCATACACAACAATCTACAAACAACAATTTGCCAATGGTATGAACATATGATCCGTCATATATCAGAAACAAATCTCCATGAAAGCAACTAAATTTGATCTAATTGTTCAAGAAGAACCATGAATAACTAAATTCTAAATCAATAACACAACAAAAGTTGGAAATAATCTAAACTTATGTTTGTATTCATTCAAAATTTTGGCAGAGTCTCAACAATTCTTTCTTTAACACTTGAAATACAAAAGGAGTGACTAGATTTATATAGAAGAGGCAAGTATACTGAGTTTACAATGTAGGGTGAGGATTCATCCATCACCAAGGGCTTAGATTCATCTGGCATTTAATATTGGTGGCAGGGCAGTTACAAACTCATTTTTGTTTTTGTCCTTTAGGAAAAAGATAAAAATACAACTTTTGGCTTGTATAGATAAGACAAATTAGCTCCTTTTTTCATAAATTACATCAAGACAATTTTTTTCAAAGAGTTGACTTGGAAAAATAGGACAAGTGGCACATTTTTTGGAAGCATTCCAGTTGTATTTGCATTTGATGATCGCTAGAGGTGACCGGATAACTAATTCTTCTTCAAAACTGCTCTTCAGTGAGTTGGCTAGTTGACATCAAGAGAGATTGGAGTATGTTTCCCCTCCAATTTGATGTAATCCATGTAAGCAACTAGGATAGGATTAATTTCTTCAGGGGGCGGGGCTTTAGTAAACCTCATCCTATACATATGAGTGTCATAAGTTCACACAAAAATGTTATAAGAAAACTTTCGCTTATGAATTCCCTTTTGGAACTACCGAATATGATTTGAAAATACTAAGGTAGCCTTCATACTTGTCTTTTCAAATTTTCAAGGAGACTCCTACAAACCTCCCATAAGGAAGGCCTTCCAATGTGATTTGAATTGATCAACCTCCTTGAATTTTCCAAAATCTAAGTCTTCTTTATTACCAATGAGTTTGCCTGTCAACTGACCTACAATGTTAGAACACTCATTCAATATATCATCCACTTGCCATCTCATATCATAAGCTTCTGATTTGGCTTTATGCACCACTTCCATTCTATGCTTCATGGCTTCCATCCAAAAGAAAGGATCCTTCAGGGTTTCTTGTCTCAAAATTTTGGCTTCTATCAAATTTGATGGAGGCAACTTGCCAATAACTTCTATCCTTGGATAAATTTGGCCATGATTCTCATCATTAGTATCACATTCATCTATTAATTTCCCAAAATCCCTGCAAATTGAATAAAAACCATTCTAGACCTAAATGGCTTCATCTAAGGCCTGAAAACCTTCATCATATACTTCACTAAGCCAATCTTGTGTTTCTTGTGCGATGTGTTTCATTCTATCGAATTCATTTACTTTGCTTCTAGACAAAATGGTAGGCTGCATGACAGTGCCATCAATTTTCTAAATTAGGGCCAACAACTATTGTATGAAATCCCAAATCATTCTATTTCTTTAGCTACTGCTTTGTCAATTCATCCTTATCCAGTCTCTGCACAATGGTGTCTACAACCCCTCTGAATTCTTCTATTTATTATATCCTATTGGTAGGACCAAGATTCACTATGGATATGCTGTAGTCTTCCGGCCTTAAGTCACCCTTATCTTTTTGAACCAAAGGTGTTTCAACCTCTGCAATTCAGGATCTTGAGGCATCTTTGAAGACTCGAGATTGAATCTTTGCTTTCTTTTACTTCTTTGGATTCTCAAGGCATGTGAGAAAGATATTCAAATCCAACTCAAAAGATTTAATCTCAGGTTGCTTCTCTTGTAATCTGATTTGTAGCCATTCAGGTTCTGCAGAAGAAATAGTACTTGGTGGTGTTATAGAGGAGATAGGTTTTTCTTGTTGGTCTCCCTCCTTATTTGCTACAACATCCCCTTGCTGATCATCCTGCAGATTAACCTCTAGATTTATATTATTTGTTTCCAAGTTGTCACCCTTTAGTCCACTATCAATATGAGCTTGGGGATCTCCCTGTAAAATTTTAGAGTGGCCTTCGACCTAAAATTCCTCTACTCCAGGTACCTTTGATGGATTACCAATCAAATGATCTTAAGGATCTTCTACTTGTTTCAATTCATCTCCAACTTCTTTCTTTTCCTTCTAAAAAATTTCCTCTTGCCGATTCTGCTGATGCTTAAGAGGGATGTCACCAATTTCCACAATTTCTATTATTCCTGTGTCTTCTGGAGTGTTGTTTGATGCATCTTGGATGTCTACACTCTCTCTTTCAATAGCCATTTCTACACAAACTTTTTCTATTCCTTCTAGTGCTGGCACCTTGGGAGAGGAAGGCTCTGATGAAGTATGAAATGGTCTAACCAGATTTTTGTTAATTTTAGAAAAACATTGGCAGCACTTGTAGGGATATGGACCCGAGCCAAGTTGGAGATAGATGCAAATCTTGGAGATGGTGGAAAAGAAGGAAAAGAGGAAATGAAAGGAATGACAATGGGAATGGACAAGTTCAACTATTGTAGGGGAAAATTGATGCAAGAGCATGGACTTCTCGGGGTCTTTTCATTGCATTTGTTTTGTTTTCAGGTCATTGTGCCAAAGTTTTGGTGTGATAAGTTGTAAGTCATCTTTTGTTGAGCAATAAGAAGCCATGTGATGTTGTCTTTGTGGTCATGTAGCCTTGGGGCTTGGAACATAGTTTCCCACAAAAACAAGCTTTTGAATTTGAAATCATAGAATGGAACTTTCATTTGTGAAGCCATCTTATGTAGAGTTTAAGGGTGTCTACCAAGGCAGAAGGTTGGAGTGCATACATTGAAGCCTTTAGTGTAATGCCCTGCCATGCAACCCTAGAGATAAGTTCAACTAAAGCCATAAAAAGGCAGCATTTAAAAAAAAAATAGAAGTGATGATAACAAAAAATAAAATAGTTTATTAAAAACCAGTTAAACTAACATCTCTAGGGATTACATAGCTGCATTATAGCAATTATTGCAAATTAACATCAATCAACAACATACATCATTCAATCAATTAAAATCAAAGGAATCTAAACTAACATCTTTAATTACAACATCGGATAAATACATCGAATTTGCATTAAATAAAATAGTTTATCTTACAAGAGGGATTACATAATTTCACTGATACAAAAGCTCTTTTTTCTGGATACATCAATTACATAATGATTTCCACTGATATACAAATCCAGATATAGGTAGTATAAATGTCTGTCTTTAAATACAGGTGCAAAACTGGAATCAAGAGAGATACATATTCTTTACACATGAACCATGATACTAGAAAACTAATGGAATTAAGCACAACCACCCGACCATGTGGAACCCTGAGGTCCACTCCCTGTGCTAGGAGAAAATAATGAGGTCCCATGACAATAGATAGTCAGGTAGACATTAGTCTAAGAGGAACAAGGATTACACATGACTCCGATACAACACAGGTAACTAACACAAGTAACTCAACAACACTTCCAGAGGCAAACACATAACGAATGGGGAAAAACAATCTGGGAGTGCTAGACTGCAGTAGGGAAGAGTGTCATCACATGGCCCTGACATGGGTTACTCTGACAGTCTCTCACTAGATGCCAACCCCCATCTATGGTTACCCTGACTGTCTCTCACTAGACGCCAGCCCCATAGGATGACACATGCGGAACCAACTTTCCTTTCGTGAGGACAAGGAAGTTGATTTTTCCAACCAAGCCATCTCATCCCATCCTTAGCCTGAATGAGCACTATAGGCATGGGTGAGGCATCCAATTATCTTAATTAGTGTGAAAACTACCCAACCCTCTAAATTTATCATTAAGTTATCACTGGATTAACAACTTCCAATGGGTTACCCTAACAACCACTTTGGGTGCCAGCACCACATTGAAAGCCACCCCCCCTTCACTGCATCTGGATTCTCAAAGCCCAAAACATAAACCAAGAATGAACCTTCACATTCTCATCACGATACATTTACAACACAAAATATACATTGTTTCACATCACATAGAGCAAGGCATTAACCATCTTGCATAATTACATGAATAGGTACATTGAGCAAGGCATTATCCATCTTGCACATGTATCATTCCAACATGAATAAGAAACCATAATTCAAGAATGCATTTCATTCAACCCACAAGATGCACACATAGCCAACCCCCACATAATCACATCCTCCTAGGCCTCTGGAAACCACGATTCCCAATTTACATAAACACATGACACCATAAAAACACACTGGTCACACATCACATTCACTTTCCAAAGCACATCATAAACCAAGATCCCTCATCAAAACTTCAATAACAAAACCACAAATGTAACATAAGATCTGTAACATTATTTCCAATCATGGTTAGTCTTCCAACATCCATAAAGTGAATCTATCTCCATCCCTCCTAGGTTAATTATTATTATTACTTATTAAATATATAAATTTAATTCTTATTTGAAACAATATTTAATATTCCTCAAAGTTAGCATTATTTATTCAACAAATATTGAAGCAATAAACCAACAATAAACAATTCAAAACTACATACCAAACCTTCTCCAACAACAACATACCAAAGAAAAATAGAGACTCACAATCATGCACCAATTGACCAAACTGACGAAACTTAGGACTGAGAACTCATCTTCATCGAGAATGATGTCAACTAAGGAACCTCATGTTATTTCCATTCCACAACTTCCATTGGTATGAAGGCACACTTAGACTTGCCAATTCAGGTGGAGTTGATGCCTGGTACCTACAACCTGCAGCAACAGAAGTGTCGAATACAAACACACACACACACACACACACACACACACACACACATATATATATATATAATCATTCAAATAGGCACATAGTGATAGGGAATCACAACGTAGTAGGGTACTCATTTGAGTAATACTACACTATCCCTTCACAAAACACATCACAATTATCCCCATTAAACAAGTTCATTAGTAACTAAACAACCAGATATCACATAGTCAGATAGTTGCATAAATCACGTAGTAAAACTAATCTACATACTCAATTAACCCATAACTGATCACAACATAAGCATAATGTACTAATCATAAAGTATCAACAGTGACATCATAGTAAACATTAATGAGTGTCATCAACTACATGAAAACAGTAAACCTGTCATCAACATGTGTAACATACCCTAAGTATTCTGAGTATCTTATCTTCATCTTCATGTTCCTTAGCCTGAACACCTACTCATCAAAGGTGAGAATGGAGGGGAATTACATCCTGCCCCCCTAAAACTTGACTTCCTCCTGGAAGTCACAGACTAGGGTGGAAACATAAAATTTTAGTATTGCAACTTTCTATTGCCTACATATACATCCATATTAAGCAATTGTTCATAAGACAGGCACAATCATTCAATAAAGACAAGAAAAACATCAATTCTTTACCTTTAAGGCATATCATGTGATCTACTTATATCTATTCACACATATTTTGAGAGTTTTATATGATTTAGATAATTTCATTCACATATAATCAAGGAAAAATACATCTCATATCTTATTTCCACTATGCTTTCGACTATTTACCAACATACAAAGTACAATCCTCTGCAGAGTCCTCCCTTGAACATACTATCAGAGGTTCAAAATGAACATGATAGAAACAACACTTAACACAAAACGGGGCCAACAAAACTAAACATTTAGAATAGCCACCATAGATATTTTAAAAAAATGCAAACCCAAGTGGGGGAATAATCAAATCCAATCTTAAGTCACAAAATGCCGGCAATTTTCAACAATAAATCAAGTATAAAGAAAAGAGTTTTGGTGACCACTCCTATAATAAGAAAGTTCAAAGAGAGAAAATCCATTGTTAACCCCCAACAACACATGAAACAACCGTTAAAATTTCCAAAACACCCAAATTACACAACAAATTCACATCACGATGTGACTAATTTTAGCCACAAAAAGGGAGTATCCGCTACACAACACTCAAGAACACAAGGTCCAGAATGTGTTAGAGAATGTACACCAACACTCAAATGATTTAGTTAACTACATCCTCTTATCTAAGTAACTTTTATACAAGGATTTAAGGCAACACAATCGCTACTTATTTACAAACAACTTCTATCTTTAATACAATACAATTTCTTTTTACTAAGCTATGAAAATATGCAATTACTTCCTTATGCAATAAAATATTTACATAAGACATGTATGATGTCACACACAAGAATAGCTGATAATTATAATTGGCTTACAGTATCACATTCACGATCTCATGTGTCTAATGCAAGCTCCAATATGATCTCCTGCACACGGTTCTTACACATGCATACATAATGATAACTTTCATAAATCAGAATAGATTCTTCCGCATGAGGTCATGACCAACGAGGAAATAGATATAGATTATCAAGCAACCACGTAAATATACCCCACACATGACAACATCACATAACCACATGACTCGCGTTGCATGGTGCCACCAAATGATTAAATCATTCCAATATTTAATTTCATGCACTAATAGTCAGGAAAGACATATTGTTAGATATAACATCACATTTCCATAAATGAAGAAGAAAGTATACATTGTAGACACATAAGTAAAACAGGGCATAAAGAATTCATTTCTTAAAGAGCAAGTCTGCAAGCTTATCAACCTTCTAATGTCACACTAATGCACACATGTGGGAGGTACTATTACCAACTCACCACAAAGAGAAAATCACTTAACCTAGAGAAACAACAACAATCTAGAGGTCTCAGTGTTGCAACCTAGGCTCTGATACCAAGTGTAATGCCCCGCCATGCAACCCTAGAGATAAGTTCAACTAAAGCCATAAAAAGGCAGATTTAAAAAAAAACAAAATAGAAGTGATGATAACAAAACATAGCATAGTTTATCAACAACCAGTTAAACTAACATCTCTAGGGATTACATAGCTGCATTATAGCAATTATTGCAAATTAACATCAATCAACAACATACATCATTCAATCAATTAAAATCAAAGGAATCTAAACTAACATCTTTAATTACAACATCAGATAAATACATCGAATTCACATTAAAGAAAATAGTTTATCTTACAAGAGGGATTACATAATTTCATTGATACAAAAGCTCTTTTTTCTGGATACATCAATTACATAATGATTTCCACTGATATACAAATCCAGATATAGGTAGTACAAATGTCTATCTTTAAATACAGGTGCAAAATTGGAATCAAGAGAGATACATATTCTTTACACACGAGCCACGATGCCAGAAAACTAATGGAATTAAGCACAACCACCCGACCATGTGGAACCCTGAGGTCCACCCCCTGTGCTAGGCGATAACAATGAGGTCCCATGACAATAGATAGTTAGGTAGACAATAGTCTAAGAGGAATAAGGACTACACATGACTTCGATACAACACATGTAACTAATATAAGTAACTCAACAATACTTCTAGAGGTAAACACAACGAATGGGGAAAAACAACCTAGGAGTGCTAGACTACAGTAGGAAAGAGTGTCATCGCATGGCCCTAACATGGGTTACCCTGACAGTCTCTCACTAGATGCCGGCCCCCATTTATGGTTACCCTGACTGTCTCTCACTAGACGCCGGTCCCATAGGATGACACATGCGGAACCAACTTTCCTTTTGTGAGGACAAGGAAGTTGATTTTGCCAACCAGGCCATCTCATCCCATCCTTAGCTTGAATGAGCACTACAGGAATGGGTGAGGCACCCAATTATCTTAATTAGTATGAAAACTACCTAACCCTATAAATTTATCATTAAGTTATCACTATATTAACAACTTCCAATGGGTTACCCTGACAGCCACTTTGGGCGCCGGCCCCACATTGAAAGCCACCCCCCCTTCACTGCATTTGGATTTTCAAAGCCCAAAACATAAACCAAGCATGAACCTTCACATTCTCATCACGATACATTTACAACACAAAATATACATTGTTTCACATCACATAGAGCAAGGCATTACCCATCTTGCATAATTACATGAATAGGTACATTGAGCAAGGCATTATCCATCTTGCACATGTATCATTCCAGTATGAATAAGAAACCATATTTCAAGAATGCATTTCATTCAACCCACAAGATGCACACATAGCCAACCCCCACATAATCACATCCTCCTAGGCCTCTGGAAACCACTATTCCCAATTTACACAAACACATGACACCATAAAAACACACCAGTCACACATCACATTCACTTTCCAAAGCACATCATAAACCAAGATCCCTCATCAAAACTTCAATAACAAAACCACAAATGTAACATAAGATCTGTAACATTATTTCCAATCATGGTCAGTCATCCAACATCCATAAAGTGAATCTATCTCAATCCCTCCTAGGTTAATTATTATTATTACTTATTAAAATCATAAATTTAATTCTTATTTGAAACAATATTTAATATTCCTCAAAGTTAGCATTATTTATTCAACAAAATATTGAAGCAATAAACCAACAATAAACAATTCAAAACTACATACCAAACCTTCTCCAACAACAACATACCAAAGAAAAATAGACTCACAGTCATGCACCAATTGACCAAACTGACGAAACTTAGGACTGAAAACTCATCTTTATCAAGAATGATGTCAACTAAGGAACCTCATGTTATCTCCATTCCACAACTTCCATTGGTATGAAGGCATGCTCAGACCTGCCAATTCAAGTGGAGTTGATGCCTGGTACTTGCAACCTGCAACAACAAAAGTGTCGAATACAAACACACACACACATATATATAATCATCCAAAGAGACACATAGTGACAGCGAATCACAACATAGTAGGGTACTCATTATGAGTAATACTACACTATCCCTTCACAAAACACATCACAATTATCCCCATTAAACAAGGTCATTAGTAACTAAACAACCAAATATCACATAGTCAGATAGTCGCATAAATCACGTAGTAAAACTAATCTACATACTCAATTAACCCATAACTGATCACAACATAAGAATAATGTACTAATCATAAAGTATAAATAGTGACATCATAGTAAACATCAATGAGTGTCATCAACTACATCAAAATAGTAAACCTGTCATCAACATGTCTAACATACCCTAAGTATTCCAAGTATCTTACCTTCATCTTCATGCTCCTTAGCCCAACCACCTGCTCATCCAAGGTAAGAATGGAGGGGCATTACATTTAGGCAACCAAACTAAAGACTTTTATCTCACCTCCACCAAATTCCATATAGACAATAAGCAGTTAGGGATCCTGGCAGAGTTAGTTCCGCGAGTTTTGAAGTCTTGGCATAGTTTTATTGGAGAAAAACCATCGAGATAGTTTTGTTTTTTTGGAAAGGATTGATTTGTTCATTAGTTTTAAAACTTCTTGGAACAATTTTGTAATGTTGATAGTGCTCTATTCATTGAGCTAAAAGTCTTGGGACAGTTTTTGTTTTGAGGAAGATGCCTTGTCATCAGGAAAAGACTGAGATTGGAGTTTAAAAAAGGAGCAAAGAACACATATATACTGTAAAGGGCAGTCCTACAACCAGATAGAGAAGATAACAACGTGGAACAACAATCAGAAATGGTAGAGGGGAACGCAAGGTATCCATTTTAAGGATTGTGAAGGGTGCAAGAAGCTTGAGGAAACCATATCTTTCTTTTAGATTTGCATGTAAACCCTTAATGAGGGTATAAGACACTAACCTTGTAAGCTCCTCCACAGTTTTGGATAATAGATTCTAGAGTTGCCCGATATTGGAAGCCATAAAGACTTATGTTTTGTGTGCAAGAAACAAAGGAACTAAGCTTTAACATATCATTGACTGTGTCATGAGACAAATATCTATTTACTTCGTTGTTAAACTGCTTACGAAACATGTGTTTGCTTATATTTTCCTTAACCCACATTGTATTGTGGTTGTCTTTGGATCTTGGAGGGACTTAGTGCCTTTATAACTATTTAGAAGTAGATATAAAACCCAACATAGACTAAAATAGAGGTAAAATAATATCTTTTGATGACTGTCCCAATTGCTACACGGTTCAGACCATAGCTTGTGTCTTGTTTATGGTGAAAGGACTACTGTAATCCCTTTTGTAACCCCCTATTACTCCTATAATTCAGTTTTTATTCTTGACTAAGCGGTGGAAGACCATTCTTCTCTTAGTTTTGTTAACAATTCAAAACAAAACCATGGTATAGAAATATAGACATCAACCTCTATGTCTCATCACTACAAAGAGTCAATGTGATTGACTGGAATTTGTTGGGAATTAAGTTGTCTCAACCTTGCAATTCCTAGCATTGATTTATTAATTATTTATTTAGTTATTTGCTCAATTTGTATTTTACTTGCACATTTAGTTTTGGCATTTAGTTTGAGGTGGCATTGTGACATGTCATCCTACTTGTAATATGCTTTGAGTGGTCAAGTCAAACACATGTGGATTTGGACATCCCATTTGAGGTGGCACTAATATGCCATGTGTCAACATCTTGTGGTATGACAGAGGTGTTATTGTGTATGACAGAATCTATGACGCATAAGAGCCAAGTGTAGAGATTCTCAGGACAAGTGAAGATAAGTCTCGTAAAGTATCTTTGCATGTGGAGAAGGCATCTTTAGGCACCCAAGTTGGGCTATGACATGTAAGAGGAATATGCTATAGTTACCCTTGTATGACAAATTCTCTTACAACATTTAAGGTTGTTATGTTGGGCAGATTTTATGACAGCTGTAAGATGTGTAAGAGCATCTGCCATAGCTATTTTTAGCCTGGAGCGCTCCATTCTTGGGAAGTCAAATCTACCATGTATGATAGATGTAAGAGAGGTATTTGCATCTTGGACAAGTGTCCTTTGATGTAGGAAAAGCCCATCTCTAGAAGCTTCCTGTTTATGCCTTGTAACTCTATATAATGCATTGTTTTTGAGTGTAGGTACATAGTGTTTGTATAGGTACTGTTATGCTGCCATAATCACTCTAGAAATGACATTTGAAGACTCTTGGAAGAACTTGAATTACAAGTGTATTGTAAACACACCATTATTTTGATAATACATTGTGCAGGTTTTAGAGTGTGGGGTTTTTTATTTGAAAAGGTTTTCCCCACGGTATGTCTTGTGTCACTTTCTTTATGTGTTGTTTTGCTACTGAAATCTTTTATGTTTGTGTTTAACATTGCTGCAATTGTAAGGGTTAAAAAGAATTTGCATCCTATTCCCCTCATTAGATTGGTGTAGGAAGTGTGTTCAGTGTACCTTGCTTCCTTTTAGTTGGTATTAGAGCTTGATCACCTGTGATCCTAGTTGTTGGGTAGGGGTTTTTTGAGCTAATATTCGATTGAGTGGGAGTTTGTGCAGAGTATTCTGTGATCTTGTTGTAGTGAGAAGATGGCAGGCACATCCAATAGAATTGAATTGGAAAAGTTTAATGGCAACAATTTTGAGTTGTTGAAACTCAAAATGGAAGACATGCTTGTTGATAGAGATCTATGGGAAGCAATTTCCAGTACAAAACCAACGGCAATGCTTCAAGATGAATGGGATCTCAAAGATTGTAAAGCTAAGGGTCTTGTGAGACTCTGTTTAGTTGATTCCGTTCTGTTGAATGTTCATGAAGAGAAGAGCGCGAAGGAGCTGTGGAAGACACTTGGTGATGTTTATCAAGCTAAATCCTTGGTAAACAAGTTATTCCTATGGAAGAAGCTATATTCTCTAAGGATGGATGACAAAGGATCAGTTGTAGATCACCTAAATGCTTTTAATATGCTAGTTGCACAATTGACATCTATTGGTGTAAAGATGGAGGAGGAGTATCATTGCATGACCTTGCTTTGTTCTTTGCTAGACTCGTGGGACCACCTTGTCATGGCCATTGGGAGTACTACAACCACCTTCAAAATGGATGAAGTGGTGTCTTTTCTGTTATCTAAAGAGATGCGGAGAAAGTCTTCCGAATTGGAAAAGGAGACTCTTGCAGTTCATGGTAGACCCAAAGAGAAAGGGAAAAAGAAAGACAAGAAAGCTGAAAAGGGCAAATCCAAATCCCGTGGGAGATCCAAATCTCCTAGAAAGTCCAAGGCTCTTTGTTGGAACTATGGTAAATCTAGGCACTTCTGAAAGGAGTGTAAAGAGGAGAAGAAGAAAAAGAAGAAAAACATCTCTGATTCTGATTTTGACAAGTCACAAGATGATGGTGATGCTTTTGTTGCAGCCTTGGCCACCCATGCATCAAAAGATATGTGGTTGATTGACTCTGGTGCTTCTTTCCACATGACCTCACATCAAGGTTGGTTTACAAAGTATGAAGAATGCGATGGTGGGAAGGTGTACTTGGGTGATGACTCTCACTTGAAGATAGTTGGTTGTGGAAGAGTCTTGATCCGATTCCCTGATGAACGAGTGAAGGGGATCAATGAGGTTATGCACATCCCTGGTTTAGCATGAAACCTACTCTCTATAAGTAAATTGAATGATGCAAGTGTGTAGGTTGTCTTCTTAGGTGGAGGATGCAAGATGATGAGGGGAGCTATGGTGCTTGCTAAAGCTACTCAGAGAGGTACTCTATTTCAGTTGGATGCATGCACTACTCAGTGCAATAGTTCTTCTGTTTCAAAGAAAAGACCTTCAAATTCTTCATCCTCACCATTGGAACCTATAGTGAAAAAGTGTGTTGCTTCTACTTTCGATGGTAGTGCTTTCTAGGTACCTAAGGGTGCTCATGCTTTGGAAATGAAACTTCTTGCTAAAAAGACAATGTTGTGGCATAATAGACTTGGTCACATTGGTGAGAAGGGTCTTAGAGCCCTCAAAAATAAAAACGTTGTTGAGGGGTTAAATGATTGTAATCTTGAGTTTGACTTTTGTAAACATTGAGTATATGGAAAACAAAACCATGTTTAGTTTTACTCGAGTTCTCATAAGTCTTATGGTGTTTTGGATCTTATTCATTCTGATGTGTTTGGTCCTGTGAATGTTCCTTTGATTTCCAAATCATTGTATTTTATATCATTCATTGATGATTATAGTAGGAGGACATGGATTTATTTTCTTAGAAGTAAATATGAAGTCTTTAGTCGGTTTAAAGAGTTTAAAGATTTTGTAGAGAATCAAACTGGTAAAAGATTAAGTGTTTGAGAATTGATAATGGTGGTGAGTTTTGTTTTGCAGAGTTTGACAAGTTCTGTAAAGAACATGGGATTGAAAGACATAAGACAACTCCATACACCCCACAACAAAATGGAGTTGCAGAGAGGATGAACAGAATGTTGATGGAGAGGGCTAGGAGTATGCTTAGTGGTGTTAGCCTTGAACAAAAGTTTTGGGCTGAAGTTGTAGCCACTGCTTGCTACCTGTTTAACATGTTTCCTACTTCAGCACTTGTTGATAAGACACCCATAGAGGTGTGGTTTGGTAAGAAGCCTTCATTGAGACATCTTCATGTTTTTGGTTGTGAGGCATATGCACATGTGCCTAAAGAGAAGAGGTCAAAATTGGAGAACAAGGTAGTTAAGTGTATCTTCATTGGCTATGGTGTCAGTGTGAAAGGGTACAAGCTTTGGGATCTTGTGGCTGAAAAAGTCTTGTATAGCAGAAGTGTTATCTTTAGAGAGGTAACACCTTCTATTGTTTTATAGCCAAAAGAAAAAGAAAAGAAAGAGGATGTGGTTCAGTTTCCTACTACCCTTGAGAAGACTGAACTGAAAGACCTTGTTGGACCTGATGATGAGGAGAGCTCTAGCAGCTCTAAAAGTTAAGAAGAAGAAGTAGAACCTCCACCTTAACCTTTGAGGAGGTCCACACAAATTAGGAAGCAACCTGACAAGTTTGATTATTCATTGCTTGATTCTAGGTGTGCTTTTGCCTTGATTTCTACATTGATGAGCCTAGAACTGTGAAAGAGGCTATGGGTATGAAAGATGCAGGTTCCTGGAAGGAGGCCATGGAAGATGAGAAAAGAATAAAACTTGGGACTTGGTGCCTTTTCTTGATGGACGGAAACCTGTTGGATGCAAATGGGTGTTCAAGAGGAAATTTGGTGCAGATGACAGTGTTGAGAAGTATAAGGCCAAATTGGTTGTGAAGGGGTATTCACAAGTGGAGGGAATTGATTATGGTGAGATTTTCTCTCCTGTTGCAAAGATGACATCTATTCAGTTCCTGTTATCTCTTGTAGCAGCTTATGATTTAGAAGTGGAACAAATGGATGTGAAGACAACTTTCCTTCATGGTGACTTGGAGGAAGAAATTTACATGTCACAACCAGAGCACACATAGTGAAAGGTAAAGAAAATTTGGTTTGTAAGTTAAAGAAGTCTTTGTATGGATTGAAACAATCTCCTAGGATGTGGTACTTGAAGTTTGATGCCTTTGTGTTGTCTATTGGATTTCTGAGATCGAAACCAGATCATTGTGTGTATTACAAGTTTGACAATGATCGTATTCTCATTATTGCACTATATGTTGATGATATGTTGCTGATTGGGAATGGTAAGAATATGATTTTTGATTTGAAGTCTCAATTGTCAGCACAGTTTGAAATGAAAAACTTAGGGGCAGGCAGGTACATTCTGGGGATGGAGATTAGAAGAGACATAGCAAATAGAAAACTTTGGCTAGGCTAGAGTAAGTATGTTAACACTGTGTTGGAGAGATTCAGTATGGTGGATTGTAGACCATTGACTGTTCCTGTTACGATGGGGACAAAGTTATCTATTGATGATTGTCCAAAGTCTCCTTTTGAGACAAAGGATATGAGCAGAGTATCTTATGCTAGTGCAGTTGGCAACTTGATGTATGCTATGGTCTGTACAAGACCAAACATTGCCCAAGTAGTGGGAGTCCTTAGTCGGTTTATGGCTAATCCTAGATGGGTACATTGGGATGCATTGAAGAGAGTGTTCAGATATTTGAGGGGTACTTCTAAGTATTCCTTATGTTATCATGGTTATCCTACTGGACCTCAACATTCTGTGAGTATTCATGGATTTGTGGATTCTGATTGGGCAGGTGACATTGATAGTAGGAGATCCACTAGTGCTTATGTGTTTACCATGTTTGGTGGTGCTATTAGTCGGATGAGTAAGTGACAACTTGTGATTGCTTTGTCCACGATAGAAGTAGAGTACATGTCAGCAACTCATGCTTATAAGGAAGCCATTTGGCTTAAGAGGTTGTGTTCAGATGTTGGTTTTGATGTAGGACAGATTACTATCCATTCTGACAGTTAGAGTGTGATTTGCTTAGCAAAGAATCCTACTTTCCATGCCAGAACAAAGCACATTGATGTTCAGTTTCATTTTGTTTGAGATATGGTAGAAGATGGGAAGGTGATGTTGGAAAAGGTTGACACTTTGAAGAATGTTGCAGATGCATTGACTAAACCTATGGGCACAGATAAGTTCAGATGGTGTTCGGAGTCTATGGGCCTCTTGGCCCCTAGTAGTTAAATCTTGTCTCTCTATTGGCTCTTGCAAGGTGTTCGACAAGTGGGAGAATGTTGAGAATTAAGGTGTCTCAACCTTGCAATTCCTAGCATTGATTTATTAATTATTTAATTAGTTATTTTCTCAATTTGTATTTTACTTGCACATTTAGTTTTGGCATTTAGTTTGAGGTGGCATTGTGACATGTCATCCTACTTGTAATATGCTTTGAGTGGTCAAGTCAAACACATGTGGATTTGGGCGTCCCATTTGAGGCGGCACTAATATGCCATGTGTCAGCATCTTGTGGTATGATAGAGGTGTTATTATGTATAACAAAATCTATGACGCGTAAGAGCCAAGTATAGAGATTCTCGGGACAAGTGAAGACAAGTGTCGTAAAGTATCTTTGCATGTGGAGAAGGCATCTCTGGCTGCCCAAGTTTTTCTATGACATGTTATAAGAGGAATATGCTATATTTAGCCTTATATGATAGATTCTCTTACAACATTTAAGCTTGTTATGTCGGGAAGATTTTATGACAGTTGTAAGATGCGTAAGAGAATCTGTCATAGCTATTTGTAGCCTGGAGCACTCCATTCTTGGGAAGTCAAATCTTCCATGTATGACAGATGTAAGAGAGGTATTTGCAACTTGGACAAGTGTTCTTTGATACATGAAAATGGCCATGTGGCCAAGATGGACGCCCATCTCTAGAAGCTTCCTGTTTATGCCTTGTAACTCTATATAATGCATTGTTTTGGAGTTGTAGTCACATGGTGTTTGTATAGGTACTGTTATGCCTCTAGAATCACTCCAGAAATGACATTTGAAGACTCTTGGAAGAACTTGCATTGCAAGTTTATTGTAAACACACCATTATTTTGATAATACATTGTGCAGGTTTTAGAGTGTGGGGTTTTTTACCTGAAAAGGTTTTCCCCACGGTATATCTTGTGTCACTTTCTTTATGTGTTGTGTTGCTGCTGAAATATTTATGTTATGTGTTTAAAATTACTGCAATTGTAAGGGTTAAAAAGAATTTGCATACTATTCCCCTCATTATATTGGTGTAGGAAGTGTGTTCCGTGTACCTTGCTTCCTTTCAACATTGTCCCATTCTAGAGGACTATAGCTAGGGTGACCTCTGTTTGAGGGGAAAACAGTCTTAGGATTGATACTAGAGTGATCATTGACCCAACCAAGAGGGTTGAAGATAGATTTGGGCTAGTGTGTTGAGTCCAAAGCCATCAATTTTGGTATTAGAGCCCAAAGTGATTGGGCAAGTGGAAGATTGGGCAAAATGCCACCAAGAAGATTGGGCAAAATGCCACCAAGAAGAGGTTAGGATGAAGGGATTCTTGAATTGTTGCAAAACCTTATGGCAAGGATGGATGCCATGGAGCAGGCACAATGAAAAGGAGTACCTACTGGAGATGTTAGTGATTGGTTCAAGAAGAACCTGAAGGAGTTGAAATGAGATTATTGAGAGAAGTCATGGGTGTTGGAGCCAAGCCAAGGATAGAGGTTCCCACCTATTTAGGAATCCTCAATAGAGAGGAACTCATTGATTGGATCAATGAGCTTGATAAGTATTTTGAGTATGAAGTGGAAGAGGAGAAAAGAGTTAAGTTTGCCTGTACAATACTCAAAGGACATGCTACTATGTGGTGGGATTACATTCAGCCAGAAAGAAGAAAGAAGAACAAGGAGAAGATAACTTCTTGGGACAGGATGGTTGGCAAGATGAAAGCTAAATTTCTTCCAGGAGACAATCAAACTAACCTATTCAAAAGGCTACAAAATCTCAAGCAAAAGGAGATGACTGTGAAAGAATAAAGAAGATTTGGAGAAGGTTGCTAGGTACCTTAATGGATTGAGATATAGTTTGCAAGATGAATTGAGTCTTTTGTCACCTAGATCTCTTGAGGAAGACTATCAGTTTGTCATTAAGGCAAAAGAGAAGCTTATGAGAAGGCAAAACCAACAAGGAAGAGGATCTAAAGGAAGAGGACAACACACTAATAGAGGACAACAACACCACCAAGGTGGAGAGGCAAGCACTTCCAGTGGGAAAACCAGTATAGAAAGAGGAGGTTTCCAAAATAGAGGAGGGAGACCATTTGAAAGAGAAGGTTACCAAAGAAGAGGAAGAGGTTTCTCTGGAAAGTGTTTTAGGTGTAACAAGTATGTAGGCCACAAAGTTTGGGAGTGTTATGAATTCCCACAACAAGGTCACACAAGGCTTTAGAGAAGTAATCAGATTGTGCAAGAAGACCAAGAGAGTGTGGGATCACCTTCTCATCACTTAGAAGAACTTGAGACAAGAGAGTCTTTTCTATTCAAGAGAGTATTATTGAATCCACCAAAGGAGAGTCAAGAACCTATGAGAAGGAGAGCCTTATTCAAGACCACTTGCAAGGCTAAAGGTAAGTACAACAAACTTCTTATTGACAATGGTAGTATTGATAATCTTGTGGCTATTGAAATGGTAGACAAACTAGGCCTTACTAGGATTAAACATCCTAATCCTTATCAAGTTTCTTGGTTGCAAAAGGGGCATCTGTTATTGATAGATGAGCAGGCCTTAGTAGAATTCCAAATAGACAGCTATAAGGACACTGTCATGTGTGATATTATGCCTATGGATGTTTGTCATGTGCTTCTTGGTAGACCTTGGCAATATGACAGGAAATCCATACATGAAGGTAGAGGCAACACTTACACTCTACAGAAGGATGGTCAGAAACATACACTGCTACCTTTGAAAGGAGAAGAAGTGGATAGTAAGAGCAACAACAACAAGGTATTGTTGATGAGTAGCAAAGAATTTCTCCATGATATGAAGAAGGAAGAAGTGGATGACTTGCTGAGAAATGAGAAAGAAGATGAAAAAGTTTAGAAAATGGATGTAGGGAGTCCCATATATAATGAGAAAATTGATGAAGGAGAAGAGCTAGATATCTCTCATGAAATGGAGAGATTGGGTAAAGAGGACAACAAGAAGAAAAATGGGAATGTTTCATGCATTAAAGAAGTTGCAGTAGCAACAAAAGAGGTATTATTTCATTTTTCTAATTTTTTCAAAGATGAGAATAGTGCTAATTTGTATGTAGAAAAGATAAAAGAATATGTTGAAGTAAGTGAATGTGAAGTTGGCGTAGTGATTGGTCCTTGGAAGGACATGAATAAGTTGAAGAAAATGGCACCATAGAGTGCAAGGGAGGACATAGAAGAAGAGAACAACAAGATTGTAGCAGACAATCAAGAAGATAAAGTTGGGACAACAATAGAGTATGGTCCTATGAAGGACATAGAAACATAGAAAAGTTCAATACAACAATGCCAAGACAAGTACATGGACAACATGCTTCATGGACAGAGTGAGGAGGTAGAAAAACAAAATGAAGGGGATGACATATTACTTTAGATTGTAGCAGTTGAGAAAGAATGGCTTGTACTGATTGTTGGTTTTAGGACAGACAACTGAGAGGGGGGGTGAATCAGTTGTCACCAAAACTTCTGTTCCTTAATTTCTTAAAGCCTTATTATATTTCAATGTCATAATAATGATTATGGGAGCATAATGCAATAACTCAAGAGCAAAAACACATTCAACACATATGACACCAAGATTTTGACATGGAAAACCCGGTTAAGGGAAAAACCACGGGGTGACTAACCCAAGATTGTATTCTCTGTTAAAAGAATAGGAAGAACAAAATGGCACTTGCCAATTAGGGCTCATTGCCCAAGTACACTACTCACAAGAGGCTCACTGCCTACAAGAGACACACTATCTACAAAATAATATAAATATTACATAATTGAACTGGAGATTAGCATCTTCATTATGCTTGAGACAGTTCCATTTAAGCTCAACACTTTTGCTCTGCTTTTCGCTCCTCTCCTCTCTACCACTTTCTCATCATGACGATAGATACTTTTGAATGACTTCACAATTCTTATTTATACATGACATCAACTTTGGAATGATCATCAAAGTTGGCACAACATATTTTAATTTATTACAGAGCAATTACAAAAACACAACTTGACTTGTTACAAAAACCTCATGCGTATCACTACACTGTCGGCACACATATCTGGGACGTCGATCTTCTTTGAGGAACACGCCATGCTTCGTAGAACATCTTCAGGATTATGCACAAATCATCGGGTCGGCCAAGATTAGGAAGAACACCATCACCCAAAGATGAATCTTCAATTACGAGCTCAATCTTCAATGCGGACCGCCAACACAAACTGGACACAATCTAGAGACCCCCACAAGCTTGCTTGAATCACCAAGAGCATCTGCACCACTTCTACTTACTGTAATCATTCGCATCTTCATTCGGAACCTCAAGAGCACAATCAGTCATCACTGTCATATTGGAAGGATTGCTTGTGGACCTCTAAACCACAATCCAATTGAGTTGTCAATTCACATTAGCTTCCCAAACATGCCACCAAATCCACAGAATAAGATATTGCATTTCCAGAACTCACTGGACCTATTTGTGCCACTCTATCACCTCTGAAAAGCTGCCAGAACTAGTTTTACTCACATGGCCATAACTTCTCCAAATCTTCATGCGGATCTCTGAAATCTTGACTAGAGCACCTTCAGACACATATCTACAAACCCTTTGATGTGCATACTCTGATCTCCAACTGACTGGAATCTTTTCTTCGTAGAACTTTACTATCTTCATGGTCCTTCTCTATTTCAGATAGGGCTAATTTTCTCAATATCCTCAGCACATAACTCATCCAATCCTTGACATCAATGCAACATGAGTATGTTGACATCAATGACAACACCGGTTAGGTTCATACTTGCAACAATCTCCCCCTTTGTCATTGATGGCAACATATGATGTGAAAAACTATTTTAACCATCAAGACAAGAACTTCTCCTCACTAGCTCCCCCTATCAACATCAACCATTCACATGTCTTTTCTTTCTTCATTGTTCCCCCTTTGATCAACAACCTCTTTTATTTTTCACATGTCTTCTCTCCCCCTTTGACATCAATGGAAAAGGGCACATACTTGCAACCACTTCTTACTTCTTCAGAGTTATACTGACTGCTCCCCCTAAGTAGCAACCTTCTAACATTAATCCGGATCACAAGATATGACTGTGAGATCCACCGGACTGATGCACATCTGTGCGCCTTAATTCAGAACCGGAGGGGTGATAACCCCTAACTTTTCCCTGAGATACTCAAAAGAGTCCTTAGGTAGAGGTTTAGTAAAAATGTTTGCAATCTGATCCTTTAAGGGTACAAACTCTAGTTTGACTTCATTCTTATTCACTTGTTCTCTTAAAAAGTGAAACTTGATGGATATATGTTTTGTCTTTGAATGCAACACCAGATTTTTTGATATGTTTATTGCACTTGAGTTGTCACAGAAGATTGTGATAGGTTCATCATACTCTATTCTAATGTCATCATACTACATTTGCTTCATCCACAGTACTTGAGTGCAACTACCTGCTGTTGCAATATACTCTACTTCTGTAGTGGACAGAGATATTGCCTCTTGTTTCTTGCTTAGCCAAGAAACCAATCTTTTCCCCAAAAAGAATGCACCACTACTGGTACTCTTCCGATCATCCACATCTCCTGCCCAATCAACATCTGTATATGCATGGAGAGAGAAGTCATGATCCTTGGGATACCATAAACCATACTCAACTGTTCCCTTCAGATATCTGAGAATTCTCTTGATTGCCATGACATGAGATTCTCTAGGATCATCTTGGAATTTGGCAACAAGACCAACAACATTCATAATGTCAGGTCTAGTTTGAGTAAGGTAGAGTAGTCCCTCAATCATTGACCTGTATTTTTTCTGATTAGCCTTAGGCGATTCATCATCTTTGCTCAGTTTACACCTGGTTGCCATGGGAGTATTCATTGGCTTTGAATCTTCCATCCAAAATTTCTTCAACAATTCTTTCACATATTTGGTCTATGATATGAAGATTCCTTTCTTTGTTTGAGTGATTTGCAAACCCAAGAAGAAACTCATTTCCCCAAACATAGACATCTCAAAGTCACTTTTCATTTGATTTGCAAAAGTCTTGCACATACTATCTTTTCCTCCAAAAATGATATCATCAACAAATACTTCAACAATCAAGATATTTTCATGATCTATCTTGAAATACATATTACTGTCAGCAGTTCCTTTGTTGAAACCAATCTTCAGAAGATGTTTGTCCAATCTTTCATACCAGGCTCTTGGGCCTTGTTTGAGTCCATACAATGCCTTCTTCAGCTTGCAGACCATATCTTCATGATCAGATAATTGAAATGCATCTTGTTGCTCAATGTATACCTCTTCTTCCAGATCACTATTTAGGAAAGTAGACTTGACATCCATCTGATACACCTTGAAATCTTTGAAGGTAGCAAAGGCAAGAAATAATCTGACTGCTTCAATCCTTACTAGTGGAGCAAAAGTTTCTTCAAAGTCAACTCCTTCTACTTGAGAATAACCCTTAGAGGCCAATCTGGCTTTGTTTCTTATTACTTCACCATCTTCATTCAGTTTATTCCAAAAGACCCATTTAGTCCCAATCACATTTTTGTCCTTAGGTCTGGGAACAAGATCCCAAGTGTGATTCTTTTCAATCTGTATCAATTCCTCCTTCATTGCGTTAATCCAACTTTCATCAATGCATGCTTCACTTACTATTTTTGGTTCAATCTTTGAAATCAAACAATACTTTACCTAGTCTTGAGTGTTGAGTACTTGGGAATCAAATTATAGGTTCAATGTTTCATTGGTTCATTGGTTCAACAACATCGGTATGAAGTTTGTTATCGGGCTTACCGAATGTATATGGTGAAAGCATATCAGCATTGTATGTTGGGAATATACAAATTATGTGTATATCGCAAATGTATGAGAAGATACATCTCGTGAGTATATCGCTAAAGTATTGAGTATATAATTCATGTGTATATCGCTAATGTATGTTGCAAACATTTCATGTGTATATCGCAATTGTATCTGAGTACATTTTGTGAGTATCTTACATTTGTATATCACAGTTGTATGTGGTGAATGTGCATTTCGAATAATACAAGGAGCGATCAGCAGAAATGGTAGAAAGAACTGGCACCGCAAGTCAAGCATTGTATGTATGAAGCAGAAGTCATCGGTATGACGAGAGCCCATCGGGAAAGACTTTGGGAGTTATACCAACATGTGAAGTCTCACCAAATGTCAAAGTCTTTGTTTAGCTTATCGGTATGAGATGTGATATCGGAGGATGAAGAGAATGTGCTACTGATGGTCTAAGTCTCAGTGAAGGAGGTACAAAGAAGTCACTTTGACGGTTCGATAGTGGTTGACTGACTAGGGTCGTCAGCGGCAAAAGTGTCGACAATAGACTTTCGTGTGGTCATGTATATTAACTGGAAAAGTGACCGATGTTGGATGCATGTGGGGCTAAAGGTTCTCACAGATATGTGAACAGTTAGGCAGCAGTTTAGACGGTTGGGCTGAGTGTAACCGAATCATTGGGTGGTTGGGTCGTTTGCATGAGAATCAATTAGATTGCTAAAAGCAATTGGGAATTGATAGAGATGTGAGAGAGAGTCTGAGAGACGGTGAGTTCAATCCGATGAAACTCTGTTCTTCTTCTTCTGTATGCTGTATGTTGTACGCAACATGTTACCAGAATGTGAAGGGACTGAGAGGAGAGTGAAAATAGATTTTAGGTGAAGGGAGTTCTGGCTGAGAAGGTGAAGTTCTGTATTGTGCTATTTGTGACACGATAACAGTATGAAGAACTAACCCTATTGCTGGAGAACTTCGTGTAGGGTTATACTGTCAGCTATTCTTCAGAAGGAACAAGATGTTAATCTCCTATAAAGGCTATGAGCCTGTAAATGTATTGTAACTTTTGGTTGCTGAATAATACAATGGCTCGGTGATTTGGAGTGTAGGGTTTTTTACCTGTAAGGGTTTTCTCCACGTAAATCTGTGTTTTTGTTCTATCTTTCATGTTTAACATTTCTGCTATTGAAACTGGTTAATGCTGCCTGTACTTTCCTCTAATGGTCAATGTTGGAAATGTTCTATGTCTGTTTCCGCTTTAATTGCATAGTTGTGTGTGTTTTTGAAGCAATTGAAAAGAATTTAAGTCTGTCGAAGACACCACTGTTCTTAGAAATACGTTCTGAGATGCTCTCATTTCCTTACAAGTGGTATCAGAGCCTTCTTCTAGGATATGCTTTGTTGCTCACATATGTACATTTGTGTGCTGCATGTGTTTGCATGTAAGAGTTCCTGGTGTATAAGGTCTGGGTATTCCTTCTGTGATGATTTCTTAGTGTGACAGACTTGAGGAAATCTGAAGGAATTGTCTGGGGTTTGATCCTTGTTTTGAGTGAAGTCTGGCAGTTGATTTTGTTTCCTGTTTCAGCGGTGCTTGAAGGATGGTGAGATGAAGAGACTGGAGTTGGTCATGATATGGCCTGAGGCTCTTAGTTGACTGTATATAATCTTGTTGCATGGGGTGGATTATGCTTTGCCGTTGTGTTGCTGCAGTAACTTTCATATTGGGTGTTTGTGTGAGAGGCTTCCTTGTGATATGAAGAAGTTTGTGTTGCTGCTCAACCATGGAGTATTGTGCTTATGCTGAGGTTTGTTCCTGGTATTGGAAGGTATTGATAATGTGGTGCCCTGGTTGCATTTCAGTTATGGAGTTGATCTTTTTTGAGATTTGGAAGCTTCTGATATAACCTGACTTTCTCTCTCGGATGCATGTGCATGTTGGTGGTTAAGGAATTGGTCTACAAGTGGACCTGAAGCTCTTGAACTGCTGTTTCCTTAAATGGATATTTTGTACTTGCATGACTCAGATTCATGTTTATTGGATTTGAGGGGTTTTATAGTTTTTCCTTAAAATCTATGGTTATGCATATTAATGATGATCCATTATTCTGGTTTAACTGTTATGGAGTTTATGTTTCAAACTTTTAGGTCTTCCAGATGTGAAGTGGGTATGGATGTGCATGGGTGTTTTATAAACACACTGGTTTTGTAGGTTTTACACGGTCAAGAGAAAAACTTGTGGATTTGTGAAGCTGCAGTTAAGCTATTTCTAGACCCTGTCTTTTGGGGTGTTGCTGGATGATATAGTTGCAGTTTTGCATACATGCTCTGTGCATGGTGTGAGGAGGTGAAATGCTTTCTCTGCATGGGAGTGCTAGTAAGTGATATGTCACTCAATATTTCTATGGTAATGCTTTTGGTTTCTTGACTATGGTGCTCAGGTTGTGGACATATTTGGCAAATTAGATTTGTAAGAAATCTGGTGTTTAAGTCATGTTGTCTACATTGTTATCTATTCCTTGAAATCTCAGTTTTGTAGTTTCTAGTGCAATAGTGAGTTTGCATGTTTTAGTATATCTGGTTCTATGAGTTATGCAGTTTTTAGGTGTGTACAACCTATTGATTGCAGTGGGATAACTTGGAAGTGGACGGTCTATATCCACAAGATTGATTATTTGATTGTGCAGATTTGTTAGCTGGCCTTGTCTGTGGTCACTTGTGCATTAGTGTGACTGCTTTGAAAAGAGAGGATAGATGTTGTAGAGTATCTAAATAGTTGGTTATGGAGACCTGTAGTATGTGTATCATGGTGTCATGAATAGCTTGGATTCACAGGTTTGTGTAATGACAGTGATAGTTTATTTCCTTGGTTTAGAGATCTTGGTGCCACTTGGGTTTATTGTCAGATGGACACATTAATGTGTGGACCTGGTGGATTTTTAGATTAGGAGATGTTTGGTCATGTTGCTTGGAAAGCTCGGTTGCCACAGTTCAGTGGGAGCTTTAGCAATTACTATAGATTCATCACTTAGTGGTGAATGATCTTCTTTAGTGTTGCAGATGTTACTAGGAGGAGCTCTTTGATCCTGTTGCTGCAGAAGGGTTCTTTTGCATTTGCAAGGACACTATTTGAGGATGTGTAACATCTTGGAGTCATGGAGGATTCACGAAATCCTTGGCTGAGGTGTTGTTGGTGCTTGTCAGGTGATGTTGGTTTAGAGTTTGATTGTTCATGTCGTGATATACTCTTGTTAAAGCATTTGAGTTTTGGCATGATATGTTGCTCTTGAGACTTTGGTTAAGTTCACCTGGAGCATGGAATCTCCTAAGGGAGATGGTAAGATCATGATGTCATGATAAGTTTCTGATTCAGATGATTGGAGCTTTGACAGTGGTCTGGTAACTTCTCTATGTTTGGGTACATTTATTATTTGCTTGATTACTTCATAGTGGTGTAATGTTGCAGTTGGAGTTTAGCATGAGGTGATTGTTCAAAGGTACTCATGGATACATGGAGAATAAGGTGAGATTGAGTATGCTGTGCTTATTCAGTGTTTGCAGTAGGAAGTCCGAGGAGTCTTTACCTTGTTTGAATGTGAGTTCAATAGAGACCTATGAGGAGATTGTTCTTGGAGGAGTCATGATGACTTGTGTATCTTGAAGGAGCATTCATATCCCCTCTCTTGGTCTACTTGGCAGATAATCATCTGAGAAGTATTGCCCATTGTTTCTCTCAGGTGTTTTATGCTTTCTTTCATAGATATGGATCTTGAACTGCTTATAGATGGTTATGGAGGATTCATTGTGAGAGATGGATAGCAAAATTAATCTCGTTTTGTATTTGAAGTTTAAAGATATCATACATTGATGAGAATTGTTAGGAGATGTTTTTTATGGGCTGATTTCCTGAAATGGGAAATGGATTAGTTTGATCTTCTTTGGCTTGAGAGGCTTACATCCTTGTTAAATTGTTTGATCTTGGAGATTGATTTTTTTGTTTGGATGTTGTTATGCTATTCTCTTTGGGGTTTTGAAGAGAAGATCATACTTGACACAGTTGGCATTCAGAGGTGTATGTAGAAGGATTTTGTACAGGTATATGATGTACAGTGTTTCACTCTTTGTTCTGGTTATCTTCCTAGATGTTCTATTTCACACTATATTGGTTTGAGATTTTTGTTGGAGCTGATTGTGATCACTAGCCTGTGGTCATGTGTTTTCACTTATGTTCTTGGGTGATTACATGGAAGTTCTATTGTCTCTT
This sequence comes from Cunninghamia lanceolata, assembly GCA_027924645.1. Lineage (NCBI taxonomy): Eukaryota > Viridiplantae > Streptophyta > Pinopsida > Cupressales > Cupressaceae > Cunninghamia > Cunninghamia lanceolata. Next base: position 88,271 of record BSBN01001493.1, read on the forward strand.
TCTTTTGTTGGATGTGGAGAATTTGGGAGAGTTCTGGGTTGGAGAGGAAATTTGTTGCACAGTTTTTTGCATATCATGTTGGATGTTTCCTTGTTAATACATGAAGTTTACACTTTCTATGTGATGACATTGGTGGACTTTGTGTACCATAATCTTTGATCTGCATTATCCATGCAGTGGGAGTTCTTGGATGTGGTTGGTCTTTTTCGACTGGCTGACACATGGAGCTTGTATTTGCGCTGATGGGTGTATATGTAGGTGGCATGAGTCTACTGATGTTTATACCTTCAAGGTATGAGTGATTGGATGTTTTAGCAATGGCTGTGTGTGTTATTTTCAGTGACGTGGATTCTATTCAGTTGGATGGGTGCAATCATTTTTTTGATTGTTGATCTAGCTGATGTTCTGTCTTGTTTATGGAGAATGGTTACATGGCTGTGTTTTGGAAAGTTTTGAAGTTGGAGCTTCTGTGTAGCTTGTGAGCACAGTGGAGTGGAGGTAGTGTCGACTTTGGTTCTGTGACTTGGAGCATTGATGGTTTCCTGTAATTCCTTTGTCAAGTGGGAGAATGTTGAGTACTTGGGACTCAAATTATAGGTTCAATGTTTCATTGGTTCATTGGTTCAATGGCATCAGCATGAAGTTTGTTATCGGGCTTACCGAATGTATATGGTGAAAACATATCAGCATTGATGTTGGGAATATACAAATTATGTGTATATCGCAAATGTATGAGAAGATACATCTCGTGAGTATATCGCTAAAGTATATCGGGTATACAATTCATGTGTATATCGCTAATGTATGCTACAAACATTTCATGTGTATATCGCAATTGTATCTGAGTACATTTTGTGAGTATCTCACATTTGTATATCGCAGTTGTATGTGGTGAATGTGCATTTCAAATAATACAAGGAGCGACTGGTAGAAACGGTAGAAAGAACCGGCACTGCAAGTCAAGCATTGTATGTATGAAGCAGAAGTCATCGGTATGACGAAAGTCCATTGGGAAAGACTTTGGGAGTTATACCGATGTGTGAAGTCTCACCGAATGTTAAAGTCTTTGTTTAGATTTTTGGTATGAGATGTGATATCAGAGGATGAAGAGAGTGTGCTACTGATGGTCTAAGTCTCAGCGAAGGAGGTACGAAGAAGTCACTCCGACGGTTTGATAGTGGTTGACCGACTAGGGTCGTCGGAGGCAAAAGTGCTGACAATAGACTTTCATGTGGTCATGTATATTAACTGGAAAAGCAACCGATGTTGGATGCATGTGGGACTAAAGGTTCTCACAGATATGCGAACAGTCAGGCGGTAGTTTAGATGGTTGGGCTGAGTGTAATCGAATCGTTGGGTGGTTGGGTCATTTGCATGAGAATCGATTAGATTGCTAAAAGCAATTGGGAATTGATAGAGATGTGAGAGAGAGTCTGAGAGATGGTGAGTTCAATCCAATGAAACTCTATTCTTCTTCTTCTGTGAAGTCCTATGATGTATGTTGTACACAGCATGTTACCAGAATGTGAAGGGACTGAGAAGGGAGTGAAAATAGATTTTAGGTGAAGGGAGTTCTGGTTGAGAAGGTGAAGTTCTGTACTATGTGCTATTTGTGACATGATAATAGTATGAAGAACTAACCCTAGTGCTGGAGAACTTCGTGCAGGGTTATACTGTCAGCTATTCTTCAGAAGGAAGAAGATGTTAATCTCATGTAAAGGCTATGAGCCTGTAAATGTATTGTAACTTTTGGTTGCTGAATAATACAATGGCTCGGTGATTTGGAGTGTGGGGTTTTTTACCCGTAAGGGTTTTCCCAATGTAAATATGTGTTCTTGTTCTGTCTTTCATGTTTAACATTTCTGTTGTTGAAACTGGTTAATGCTGCCTGTACTTTCCTCTAATGGTCAATGTTGGAAATGTTCTATGTCTGTTTCCATTTTAATGGCATAGTTGTGCGTGTTTTTGAAGCAATTGAAAAGAATTTAATTATGTTGAAGACACCACTGTTCTTAGAAATACGTTCTAAGATGCTCTCATTTCCTTACATTGAGTAATATTTCTTCTCGTTTGAACACCTTTGCTTTTATCTCCTATGATCTGATCTTCAGAATGATTCAGTCTTACGTACCTGGGAGTTTTGGAATTCTCTTGCACTTCTAGTTCTTGGACAGGTTCATTCAAGCCAGTCTCTTCTTCTTGTATTTCTGGATTCTCCAGATCAGTCTGAATTTGAACTGGAGTTAGGACTTGTTCTTCTTGGTCTGAGATATCATTTTGGTCACCTGTTTCAAACTCATAGAATCTTGAGGGATTCTCCATACCCTCATCAACCTTCACATTTGTACTTTCTACAATCTTTCTTAATCTCTTGTTATAACATCGTAAGCTTTGCTTTGAGTAGAATAACCCAAGAATATTCCTTCATCACTTCTAGCATTAAATTTGCCAAGGTCTTCATCTCTTTTGATATAAAATTTACTACCAAAGACTCTGAAATAATTCACAATAGGAGTGATGCCAAACCAGAGTTCATAAGGGGTCTTACCAGTATTGCCTCTGATCTGTACCTGATTGAGAGTATAGACAACAATGCTTACAACTTCTCTCCAATAGATTTGAGGAACATTTGCTTCCATCATCATGGTTCTAGATGCTTCCTGGATGGTCTGGTTCTTCTCTCCACTACTCCATTCTGCTGTGGAGTCCTTGGAGCAGATAACTGTCTCTTTATCCCATGTTTCTCACAGAATTCTATGAACTCTCCAAATGTGAATTCACCACCTCAATCAGACCTGAGACATTTTATGTTTATGCCAGTTTCATTTTCTACCATAGCCTTGAATATTTTGAACTTCTCAAGTGCTTCAGATTTCTCTTTCAGGAAAGTCACCCACATCATCTGGCAGTGGTCATCAATCAGTAACATGAAATATCTATCACCTTGCAGACTCCTGATTCTTGCCGGTCCACATAGATCAATGTGCACCAAGTCCAACAATTTGGTTCAAGATTGTTCCTTACTTTTAAATGTGACTTTGTCCTGCTTACCCAATTGACATTCTTTACACAAACTATTAGTAGGTTTCACCAGTCTTGGAAGATCTCTTACAGCCTGAGTGTTGCTTATCTTGATGATATTATCAAAGTTTACATGACACATTCTCCTATGCCACAACCAACTCTGATCAATTTGAACAAATAAACAACTTTTGCCAGTACCAACCAAGTGGAAGATGTTACCTTTTGTCTATGTACCAGATGCAATCTCAGTTCCAGAGCTTTCAAAGATCTTGCATTTTCCATTTTTGAATCGGAGATCATAGCCTTTGTCCACCAACTGTCCAACACTAAGAATATTATGCTTCAGACCTTCAACATACAGAACATCACTGGTTTTGTTCTTTCCATCAAAAGAAATAGTTCCTCTGCCTCTAATTATGCTAGCAGAATTATCTCCAAATTTTACAACTCCACCTTCATATCTTTCTAGATTTATGAACTTATTCTTGTCACCAGTCATATGGTGAGAGCATCCACTGTCAATGACCCATTCATCCTTTTCTTCAACTTGAGCAGCCAGAGCCCTTTCTACCATTTTATGATTAATAGATTCAATGGGCATTGGATCTTCTTCCTTGATGGCAATAAACACCCAACCACTTCCGGATTTGTTTCCTATCTCAGATTCATCATCTGTTACTCCTTCATCATCATCTTCTTGAACATAGTAACACTTCTTTTGGAATCTTGATCTATTAGGGTTTGGCCTTGAAAATCTTTCTAGACATCTTGAGGCAAAATGACCAATCTTGTTGTAGTTGAAACATTTGAACGACAATTTTCCTTCATACTTACCAGATCCTCTTGGCAGTCTTTTTGCAATAAGGGCTTCAAGTTGAGTAGCTTCTGCCTCATCTTCTTCTTGATCTTTTTTTGCTTTATCATACCATGTTAATTTCTTTGAGGAACTCTCTCCTGGGTCATACCTTTGTTTACCTTTGTAGAGGCACTAGCTTTGAATGCAGATTCAGTCTTGGGGAGTGCATCTCCAAACTTAGCCAATTCAAATGCATCTATCTTCCCAACCAATTGATCCCTTGTAATATTTGTTAAAGATCTGAATTCCTCAATAGTAGCAACCTTGTGTTTGTAAGCAGGAGGTAAGGATCTAAGAACTTTGGCAACAATCTCATCTTCATCCAAAGTTCCACCAGCACATCTAATACCACAAACAAGCTCATTTACCTTTGGCATAAATGTAGTGATATTCTCATCTTCATTCATCTTCAGGTTTTCAAATTTTCCTTTCAGACTTTGTAGCTTGGAACATTTAACATATTTGTCTCCTTCATGTAGAATCTCCAGCTTTGACCAAATTTCATATGCAGTTTTTAATTCCATAACATTTGTCAGCTTTGTATCAGATAAGGCACTTAGTAAGGCTTCTTTAGCTCAAAGATTATCTTTAGCATTTCTAATTTCATCTAGAGTTGTCAGACCATTCTTTGGACGAATATACTCTTTTGTATTCATGTTCCAATATTGAACTCCCATACATTGCAAGCGACATTCCATGCGGTTTTTCCAAAGAGTGTAGTTCGTTCCATCAAACCTCAGATTGTCCTTCTTGTAGTAAGACATTCTGGATCTCCTCAAGCAGTTAATCCCTTTTTAGAGGAACTTGGCTCTGATACCAATTGTTGGTTTTAGGACAGACAACTGAGAGGGGGGGTGAATCAGTTGTCACCAAAACTTATGTTCCTTAATTTCTTAAAGCCTTATTATATTTCAATGACATAATAATGATTATGGAAGCATAATGCAATAACTCAAGAGCAAAAACACATTCAACACATATGACACCAAGATTTTGACGTGGAAAACCCATTTAAGGGAAAAACCATAGGGTGACTAACCCAAGATTGTATTCTCTTTTAAAAGAATAGGAAGAACAAAATGGCACTTGCCAATTAGGGATCACTGCTCACAAAAGGCTCACTGCCTACAAGAGACACACTGTCTACAGAATAATATAAATATTACATACTTGAACTGGAGATTAGCATCTTCATTATGCTTGAGACAATTCCATTTAAGCTCAACACTTCTGCTCTACTTTTCGCTCCTTTCCTCTCTACCACTTTCTCATCATGATGACAGATACTTTTGAATGACTTCACAATTCTTATTTATACATGACATCAACTTTAGAATGATCATCAAAGTTGGCACAACATATTTTAATTTAATACAGAGCAATTACAAAAATACAACTTGACTTGTTACAAAAACCTCATGCGTATCACTACAATGTCGGCCACACATATCTGGGACTTCAATCTTCTTTGAGGAACATGCCATGCTTCTCAGAACATCTTCAGGATCATGCGCAAATCATCCGGTCGGCCGAGATTAGGAAGAACACCATCACCCAAAGATGAATCTTCAATTACGAGCTCAATCTTCAATGCAGACCACCAACACAAACTGGACACAATCTAGAGACCCCCACAAGCTTGCTTGAATCACCAAGAACATCCGCACCACTTCTACTTACTATAATCATTCGCATCTTCATCCAGAACCTCAAGAACACAGTCGGTCATCATTGTCATATTAGAAGGATTGCTTGTGGATCTCCAAACCATGAGCCAATTGAGTTGTCAATTCACATTAGCTTCCCAAACATGCCACTAGATCCGTAGAACAAGATATTGCATTTCTGGAACTCACCAGACCTATTTGTGCCACTCTGTCACCTCTGAACAGCTGCCAGGACGAGTTTTACTCACATGGCTATAAATTCTCCAAATCTTCATGTGGATCTCTGAAATCTTGATTGGAGCACCTTCAGACACATATCTACAAACCCTTTGATGCGCATACTCTGATCTCCAAATGACTGGGATCTTTTCTTCGTAGAACTTTACTGTCTTCACGATCCTTCTCTATTTCTGATAGGGCTAATTTTCTCAATATCCTTAGCACACAGCTCATCCAATCCTTGGCATCAATACAACAGGAGTATGTTGACATCAATGACAACACCGGTTAGGCTTATACTTACAACACTGATAGGAATTAGAACAAACATTGCAATAGAAAATGATGAGGTAAAATTTAAACTTTCAAACTCCTTTGATAAAGATGAAATTGATTCCCATGAATATGAAATGGTTAACATGGAGAGGTATGAGGAGATCAAACAAGATGTTGTAGTAGTGGAGATAGATAATATTTTAGACATAATTTTTAATTTCTCAAATTTTGTTCATACTAATTTTGAAGCCGATTAAATTGTTTGAGTGAAATGGGAAAATAATTGGAAAGGTGTAGCAATAAGAGGCTAAAAGTTGAGTTGTAGCAAGGTGTTGAAGATGATGAGATGGAGTATGAAGACAAAAATTCTAGGTAGATGGGGACGGATCATGGTGAGTTAATTCTTGTAAAAGAAGAAGATGAGAGAGGAATTTGGTGGAGGTGGTCAGTTTATGGTGGGTCAAATCCCATAATAGAAGTTAAGGAAATAATAATTGAGAGATGGATGATTTGTAATAAGATGAAGCCAACAAGAGGAAAGAAAATGAAGAGAATAATTGGGAGGAGGAGGTCAGTACATGGTGGACAAGAGTCCACAAGTGACAAAGAAAGTGCAAAATTCATTTTTCCATAAAATGCAAGATCTATTCTTTCCAAATGCTAGAAGAAAAGAAAGAAGTAAATTACTGCAGGTTACCTATTCACAGCATAGAAGTATGTTGCATATTGTTTCCAACTTGAAAGGGTAGTCCTACTACCCAACTCCATTTGTGAGCTATGCTCAAAAACATCTTACCTGGGGAGCCTGATGGAGAGGCATGGACTTCTCGAGGTCTTTTCATTGCATTTGTTTTGTTTTCAGGTCATTGTGCCCAAGTTTTGGTGTGATAAGTTGTACGACATCTTTTGTTAAGCAATAAGAATCCATGGGATGCTTAGTCATTTTGGTCATGTAGCCTTGGGGCTTGGAACATAGTTTCCCACCAAAACAAGCTTTTGAAAATTTGAAATCATAGAATGGAAAAGCCATCTTATGCAGAGTTTAAAGGTGTCCACCAAGGTAGAAGGTTGGAGTGTGTACATTGAAGCCTTTAGGCAACCAAACTAAAGAATTTTATCTCACCTCCACCGAACTCCATATAGATAAGAAGTAGTTAGGGATACTGACAGAGTTAGTTCCATGGATTTTGAAGTCTTGGGATAGTTTTATTGGAGAAAAACCATCAGGACAATTTTGTTTTTTGGGAAGGAGTGGTTTGTTCATCGGTTTTAAAACTTCTTGGAACAATTTTGTCATGTTGATGATGCCTTGTTCATCGGGATAAAAGTCTTGGGATAATTTTTGTTTTGAGGAAGATGCTTTGTCATCAAGAAAAGATTAAGACTAGAGTTTGAAAAAGGAGCAAAGAAGAACATAGATATACTATAAAAGGCAGTCCTACAACCAAATAGAGAAGATAACAACGTGGAACAACAATCATGAATGGTAGAGGGGAACACAAGGCATCCATTTTAAGGATTGTGAAGGGTATGGGAATCTTGAGGAAACCATATCTTTCTTTTATAGTTGTATGTAAACCCTCAATGAGGGTATAAGACACTAACCTTGTAAGCTCCTCCAGAGTTTTGGATAATAGATTCTGGAGTTACCCGATATTGGAAGCCATAAAGACTTATGTTTTATGTGTAAGAAGTAAAGAAACTAAGATTTAACATAGCATTGACTATGTCATGAGACAAATATCTATTTACTTCATCGTTAAACTGCTTAAGAAACCTATGTTTACTTATATTTTCGTTAACCCACATTGTATTATGGTTGTCTTTGGATCTTGGAGGGACTTAGTGCCTTTATATCTGTTTGAAAGCATATATAAAACCCAACACAGATTGAAACAGACATAAAACACTATCTTTTGATGATTGTCCCAATTGTTACTGTTACCTATTTGTGCATCTAAGCCCAAATAGGCAAAACTAGGTTTCAAAGGGGGTTTCTTGTTTTTGCCCATGGTCTAGAAGTCATCCTGTTAAGTTTTGAGGGGGTTTTAATATGTTAAAGTATTTGATAAATGTTTCCATTCTATAAATGTTTCCATTTATGATGTTGAGTCGAAAGAAATGTCTTTGCAAAGGAATCATGCTGCTTTCATAGGAGGAAAGGTTTCAGACAAATTGCAGAAAAACATCAATGGAACAATCACACCTTTTAGCAGAATAGTCATTGTTTGAACATCAAAAACAACTAAAAGAGCAGTCTAGAATAGTCAAGAAAGACTATCATCAAACTTCTTGTCATGCATGGAAGATGAATAGATGGGAAGACTGCCAAAGATCAGATTAGGGCAGGTGATCCATAAGGACTAAAGGAAGGAGAGTATTGTCTCACAAGGGGCAATCCACATTGTGGAAAGAGTAGTCCATCAGAAGTATGAAGAATCAGGTGACAAGAATCTCTATCAAACTGAAGGTAGCCTTGATTTAGGTTTGCGAAATGCATAGATCATGAACAATCATCAGTAAAGGACTATGATGACAGTCATTGAAGGAAACCCATAGTGGAAAAAAGATGAGAACAAGAGCAGTAGGACGTAAGGTAATAGGGGCAACGATCAAAGAAATAGAACACTATGATAGTCAACAGTCATGAGGAACAAACCTAACAATCATAGAGACAATAAAGAATTGTCAGAATGACTGTCTAAATAGAGGAAGAACAATCCCCAGTCAGGATGACAGTCATACACAAAAATACTCATTGGATGCTTGTAGCATGCAAGACGCAGTCACAATAACTATCTTACAAGTTAAGGATAGTCATGTCTTTAAGGAGAAGTGGGGACAGGTATAAGGAAGTCTATATCTACAATATTAGAAATCTCAAGAGTCCATATACTATTCAAGGGGTTCTATATGTCTAAAACCTTACTCAAAAACCTAGGACCTTATGCCACAATTTCAAGGAGCAGCAGTGATGGTGATGACTGAGAAATCTACACAGAGACTAAAAGCCTATCTAAATTAGCAATGGAAAAGGAGTTGTTCAATGGTTTGCAAAGAGCTCATTGCTAGTCTTAGGGTGCCTACTCCCCATATAGGAGGCCATTCTATTTGTCATCTTCACCATAATCATGCATAAACTTGTTAAGAGATGTTGTAGGGTCCAGATGAGATGGGAAGGGAATTATACATGAGTAGGAGACGTTCATAAACAAGCAGTAGATATGTATTTATTACTTAAATTGGATACAAAACAGTTAGGGATAAACATGGAAGCAGGTTACAGTTTCAGGTTGATTCAACTTTATCCACTACAACTTGCTTAGTTTCAGATGATCAAAAGGTACATAGTTTATTAAAATTACTTATGATTATAAGCAACTGTATTAAACAATAAAATTTCAGATGCTCTTTCCTAATGCAATTGATAGTTTTGTAAAAGAAGAACAACAGACAATTCATTGCACAAAACAACTGCTTATATTCACAAGGATTTTGTTCAAAGTTCCCACACAAGTCATGGGAATTGACTATATAATGATGAAATGGAAAGAAGACATATATATTTGAAACAAGAAGCATATAGAAGAGAAGGGGATCCGTCATTACCTGTGGGATGAATCCCCTCACTTGTAGCTGCACCGCTTTCAAAGTTCTTCAGTTTTAGCCTCCAGAAGCAACTGTAAAAGGAAGAAGAAAACAGAGTTAGAGATTAGGACATCCTTCACTTAATTATGTTAAAAGCATCAAATGTACATGTGTCCTTTTCAGAAGCATCAAGAATAGGAAATGAAAGGAATAAAGAACCCTCTAGATGTAGATATGCATAATAAGAAAGGATAAGCATTTTTTAATGAATGCTGATCATCAATGAAAATTTTAGACCTCAGTAGCAGTTGCTTGGTAGAAATAAAATGGAGATACTCTGTCAAGCCCAAGCAGAGGATAGAGAGAAGGTGGAGACATCATGCAAAGGATAGAGATCTTCAAGATAGTAGGACAGTCAAGCAAATGACAAAAGATAAGAGCTTTCCATGCAAGGACAGGGGCTAAAGTTCATTGATGAGAGAAATATAGGGGTATGAGAAGAGGTAAAGTCAATAAACAAACTGTGGTATGCAGTGATACTGATAGAGGTAAAGTACAGGTCCTCATGAGGTTGTTAAGAGACAATCAAGGTGGATTGTCAAAAGGAGTATGAAGAGCAGTCTTCAGAAAGAACAGTTGAAGCAATGGATATGGCACCATGCTAAGAGTAGTGATCATGAAAATAACCATGTAGGTAACAATGAGATCAACTTTCCTTAAGGGTTTTGACTCCAAGTTATGAGATAAATACAAGAAAAGTTAATGGAGGACAGTCATAACCATCATATTAAATGACTATCTAAATAGTGTTAAGGTTTGAGGAGGTTTGTATTGAAAGATAGATCAAAATGGAGGACTCTGTTTATTATATCAAAGCCATTGATGGGATCCATCTCATCAATTGTTTAGGCCTACACAAGGAGGGTAATCAAAAATCAAATGAGTAGAGACACACATGACATAGAAGTATAGTGAGGAATCACAAGGAAGTCAATGAAGTTTACAAGTGATAATGTCATTACCTTTCACCAAAATTGTTCAAAGCATACACAAAGTTTGATCAGGGTATCATTGTGCCTGTCAAATTCAAGGAGGATAGTGTAAAAGAGTTTGAGAGGAGAAAATATATGGTGCTATAAGGTGTATACAGACAGAGTGTTTTGAAGACCATTTGTCCAAACCCTAAAGTATGAGGCATTGAAAATTGCAAGAGATCACCCTCTTATAGAAGCCTCAGAGAAGTCGAAGTCTGTTATAAACTTTAATGGTTTGCTCCACCATCAATAAACTACCAAACAAAAAGCATCATACATGAGAGAGACAAATGTCTACATAATCCAAGATGAGGCCACAATTATAAAGTCTGTTTGCTATCTTTTAGACTGAGATATCAAAGCAATAGAATCAATGAGTCCTTAGAGATGACTATCAATATGAAGATTACAAAACTGTTTACAAGCAAAGGAGAACTGTCAAAAATCTCCACAGTGGTTTGCATATCAAAGAGAAATATACAGTCATAGGGTCTCTACAGAGATAAAACATACAGATGGAGAGTTCTCTGTAAAAGTATGCAAAAGGAGATGATTGGGCTAGTCAACAAGATTTGTAAAGCATGCATTTAAGTAATCTTTATCATGATTGTAAAATTATTATATTCCAATAATCAAAGGGGATAAGACTTTCAGTTTACTAAGGCTTTTATTCAATTCAAGCCTGTTTTAGAGGCCCACTTGGTCAAATTGGAAGTTAGGAGGAGTTCAAAGCTAAAATCACTCATTATGGAGTAGTTTAGAGCCCTTAAATATAGGCTTTTTTGCCTTGCATGCCCAACAACATTGAGTTCATGAAGTTGATTGAAGGCATCATTTCCAATCATCTCATGCAAGTAGAGATGAGTTTAGTTTAGTGTGAGTTGACTTCCTAAAAACTACGCCTCATGGAGGAAGACTTTTTTGGTAGAAAGAAAGGCATAGTGGTGCTTTTTTCTTAGTTCTTCTTAGGTTTCTTTGCTCACAACAAGAAAACTCTGCATTGTAACTCAAAAATCAGTATTAATCATTGTTGAGTAGTAGCATTTTTATGTAATTTCAAGCATTTTCAGACATTTTTGTAAGGAAATTCCTATTTTTCTCAATAAAAAGCAACATCTTACCTTCTAAAAAAATTGATGTGTTATGTGATTAATTGAGTGATTTTGATGCAGAATTTTTGTGATTTTAAACAAATCCTTCAATTTCATGTCTCATTCTTTAAGCTTAATACATAAAACAACTAATTTATACAGGTCATAGGTTGAGTTAATCACTTTTAGCTGTTTGTAGTTGTGAAAACCATTAGTTTTCCTTAACAAACATAACCTCCATATGAAATACTGATGTATAAGCATTGTTCAGATTGGGTTGTGTGAAATAAGACCCTTTTTGAGAGAAATTGTGAGTTGAAATAGCAAGAACAATTATATAAATTTGGTGCATCACCTCCTAAGACCTAGATTTCAGTTATATAGAAATCCTTTTATCCCTTTTCCTCATCAATACAAAATATTCAGGAGGTCTATCAAGGGAACCAACCCTCTCTAGAGGTTCACCTTCATCATAGGCAATCTGCAACTTGAAGGTGATCCCATGTTTCACAGGATTGCTAAGTTTTACACTTAGATAGGGTGCAATCCTCGTGACAACAGTTTTTGGCATGCCCGGTGGGACCCCTAAACTCATTTTCAGTCAAGCATTCTTAGTTTGCATTGCTATCCTGGTATGGACAACAATGTTTTTCTTTAACCTTTTTGAGGTTATAAGCATGTACCTGGTGACTCTAATCTCTGATTTTCAAGCAGATCTAGAGTAAACAACACATGAGAAGAATACAAACAAGGGGAAACTCAACTCCATTTGAATACTTACAGCTGTCACCACCTGAGAAAAAAGAAAGAGTAATAAAAAGAAGACTTAGCCCACTGGGAAGGACACATTCAACACCTCCCAGTTATAGACCGACAAATTTTGTACAAAGAAATCAGGTACAAAATCCTCAAATACCACCAAATACAATGGCAAGACAGTTTGCTTTTGCATCATTTGATGGGGGCAACCCATTAAATCTTGCCTAACACAATGATATACCTATGGTAACCTTTAGAGGTTTGCCCTTCTTCATTGGAGAAGATCAAACTACACCTGTTGAGTATATCAAAGATGTGGCTACACTATGTTCAATCCATAATATAACAATTGAGAATGTGGCACTTACTCTCCTAGCTACTTCATTGAAGGGAAAAGCATTACAATGGTTTAGGACTTTGACTATCAGTTCAATCACAACATGGGATCAGCTAGGTGATGCTTTACATAAGCAATTTGAAGATAAATTGGATCATTTATCTTTGGTGGAGCAACTAACCACCATCAAAAGATCCCCACATGAGCATATGATAGATTTCAACTTTCATTTCCAAAAGACTTGGGGAAGAATCCCACCAATAGTAAGGCCTTCAACTCAACATGCATTTTTGTATTTCCTTAAAGCCCTTAATAGTGATATATCTGTAATGATTCAGTCAATGGGTGGAACTACACTTCCTAATGCATATGATACCACCATAAAGGAAGAAAATAGCCTTATACAAGCTGGTGAAATAGCCCCAAGGCCTCCAATGCCTATTTTTCCTGAGGTGCAACCACCTATACCATTGCCAATTCCCCCAATAGCTACTATACCTATTGTACCAGCACTAAGTTATGAAAATTTTACCCAAGAAAAAGTTGTCCTAGCTCAATCCCATGAATTACAAGAGATAAAATATTTATTGTAGACCTTTGGTAACAAATTAGTCAATATAAAGAAACAACAAAGTTAAAATTTCAGGCCCTATCAAGCATCTTACCAAGCCCAACATCAGCCAAACTAGCCAAATAGGCCCCCATACCAAGCTGATCATCAAGGTCAAAGAAGAAATTTCAATGCTAGCCCATATCAACTATATATTCCAAACACTGCCAGCACTTCTAGAGAGGTTGTTCCAATCCAAAACAACATGGTACATGACTACAAATGGCGTTTCCCATACAACCAACCTCATAACCAATCCACTTGCTCAAATGGCATGCTAAATCAGGCCCTTATGGTACAAAATAGCACTATTGTTCATCAGGATGCAGTACAAGAAAATCAAGAACATTAGAGTTCTCATCCTGAGCATGGCCATCATGATGTCACTCTGATGAATTGACAAGGTGAAGAATTATGTGGGGTAAATCATATACATAGGAAAAATCAGTCAGCTCACTCCATAGCAGCCAACATAAGGGCTAAAAAGAGGGTTGTTGATATAGGACAACAAGCTGATGAGGTAGATTTAGGCTCTTATAGGTCACCAAAGTGCTACTCATCCATCACATGCACCAAACTTGCAAATACTACCAAGAGGGAAACCTATGGAAAGCAAATATCAATCTAGAAGTCAATCACAGCCATTGCAAGCACAAGTAGATGCTATTGTTCCCAAAGGACAACCAAAGGTTAGTAGAATTCCATTCAGTATTTTGGAACACATGAAAAAGGAAAATGTGACCATGTCAATGTGGGATTCTTTATCCCTTCCTGGTCAAAAGGATTTGTTACAAAAGGATTTGTCTAACCTTACCTTGTCAAATGAGTCTCCTAATGAGTAGCCTAAAGTTATACTTGCCAATACTCCTCAAGCTAAAAGTGAACAAAAGACTCAAGGAGTCAAACCACCTCCATTCTACATGTCTTTGATTATTGGCCAAAACCTTGTCCATAATTGCATGATTGACTCAAGTGCAAGTAGTTATGGAATTCCCAACCAGATAGTTGACAAACTTGGTTTATCATATGAGCCCCTGGCCAAAGGAGTAGTACAGTTGGATGGGACAACCATTAATACTATTGGAGTCATTAATAATTTGAGCCTCACTTTGCATACTTGTCCAAATTTTTCCATACCTTAAGACATTTATGTCATAGATCTACCACCATACTTTGCAATATGCCTTTCCAGAGACTTCACTGTAAAATTAGGTTGTTATCTATCTGCTAATTGGTCACACATGTTCTTTAGAACAAGGTATGGCACTAGAGTGACTGTCAAATCAGAGCCTATTACAAAAGACCATATAGAGCCTTATGTCCCTAGTGCTGTCAATGCAAATCTTACCATCCACGAAGAGGAACAACCTGCTATCCAAGAGCCAAACACTCCTATAGAAGGCATACCTAATCTGATTTTAGATGAGTGGGAAACTAAGAATCATGTGGATGATCCATTCAATCATATGGAAGAAGCAGGATTGGGTATCTACGTGATTCATGAGCAAGACATGGTTGTCCCTAACCTTGTAAAAGATGAAAAGGAGCAGTATGAGCAGTAACCAAATGAGTTATGGCAACTATATTTTGATGGCTCAAGAAGAAAAGTAGGTGCTAGTGGAGAAGTTATGCTTGTCTCCCCAAAGGGTAAGAAGTATTATTCAGCTTCTAGGTTTGCTATCAACTGTACTAATAACACAATAGAGAATGAAGCAATTATCCATGGCTTAGAATGGGCAAGAAAGAAGAAAATCAAGTGCCTACATGTGTTTGGGGACATTGAAACTAGTTGTGAATCAAGAGGTATAAATGTGACTAAAAATGATTTACTTAAGTCATATAAGCATACAGTTTGGGACTTTATTGAAGAATTTGATGCCTTTAACTTGTTGTCTTTACCAAGAAATCAGAACAAATAGGCTGATAAGTTGGCTTCCATAGGTACTAAATATGATATTCCAAAAGAGATTAAAAATGTTGAGGTACAAAAGGATGTGAAAGTGGTTGTAAGGCCATCAATTCTGGATAATAACACCCATTGGCAAGTGTTTGACAACGATGAACAAATTACAAACTTTCTGATTGAAGAGGCTGAATTTGCAACTGGGAATCAACAAAAATTGCAACAACAGTTCGGTGATCAGATTCTACAGCTGAAAACAAACAAATTACCAAAGGGTTTAGTGACTTTGGAGTCTATTTTCAACACAGATGACCAAGTAAGGAGGGAAAAGGCCAGCATATTAGTCAAAGAAGAACACTATGAATCCATTGAGATCTTCAAAAGTAAACTCCTCAAGATTAGCAAGGTATGTACTAAAGAAGAAAGACATGCTTTCATTTTGCTTTGTCAAGAGTATGATGATATCTTTGTTTGGGAGTATCAAGATTTAAAAGGCTTTAACCCTAAATTAGCACAACATACTATTGAGTTGGAACCAAATGCAAAACCAGTAAGACAAAGGCAAAGGCCTTTTAATCCTAAGCTTGAACACCTAATGAAGATAGAGCTAAACAAGTTGATCCAACTTGTAATATCATTTTTCCTATCAAACACACATCTTGGGTATCTAAATTGGTACCTATGAGAAAAAATAATGGTGCAATCAGATTGTGTGTTGACTTTAGAGACTTGAATAGAGCTTCACTTAAGGACCATTATCTATTGCCCTCTATGGAGCAAATATTGCAAGTAGTATCAGGTTCATAGAGGTTCTCTTTGTTAGATGGTTTTTCAGGTTACAACCAGATCTTGGTAAAAGAGGAGGATCATTTTAAAACATCTTTTACCACAAAATGGGGAACCATGGCATATAGAAAGATGCCCTTTGGATTGTCCAATGCTAGGGCAACTTTCCAAAGGGCCATGGACATGCCTTTTCAAGGTCTAATGAACAAGTTTGTGCTTGTGTACCTTGATGATATTACTATTTTTTCAAAGGATGCAAAGGAACATTTCTCTCATTTAAGGCAGGTCTTTGACATATGTAGGGAATATGATGTTTCCCTCAACCCAAAGAAG
This sequence comes from Cunninghamia lanceolata, assembly GCA_027924645.1. Lineage (NCBI taxonomy): Eukaryota > Viridiplantae > Streptophyta > Pinopsida > Cupressales > Cupressaceae > Cunninghamia > Cunninghamia lanceolata. Next base: position 104,754 of record BSBN01001493.1, read on the forward strand.
TGCATCTTTGCTATCCACGAGGGTAACTCCTTGGCCATATTGTCTCCAAACATGGCATTACAATCAATCCTGAAAGAGTAAGTGCAATTTTATCTCTACCTTTACCAGCTCATAAGAAAGGATTATAGTGTTTTTTAGGAAGGATCAACTTTATTAGGAGATTCATTCCTAATATTGCAAGTCTCTTGAAGCCTCTAACCTCTATGCTAAATAAAAACATGGGATTCAGCTGGTCAAAAGAGGGAAAGAGAAGTTTTGAAGACATCAACCATAGTAGCAACACCAACACTCACAAATCCAAATTTTTCTAAAGACTTCATATTATATGCCTTTGGAAGCATTGACACAATCTCATCTATGCTGGTACAACAAAATGAAGATGATTTAGAACAACCAATAGCCTTCTTCAGCCAAGGTTTGGAAGGTTACAAACAAAGGTACACATTTGTTGAGAAACATGTACTAGCTATGATTAGAAGTCTCAAGAAATTTAGGCATTTGCTTTCAAATAACAAGGTACATTTGATGGTTGCTCACCCAAGTGTCAAAGATTTCTTGCTAAACAAATATTTAAATGACAAGAGAGCTAGATGGATAACAAAGGTCATGGAACATGACGTAGAAATAAAGGTAACCAAGCTGGTAAGAGACAAAGGATTGTGTGAATAACTGGCTGGTAGGTTAGAGAACAACAAAGAACTTGAAAAGGAATTTGTCCTTATGCTGAATGATGAGGGTCAAATTGTTGTCCCAACTTCTTCTGCATGTTGGGTACATGAAATGATGCATTATCTTCAAACAGGTGAGTGTCCTCAAGGCCTAAACAATGCAAAAAGAAGGTATTTCAGATTACAAGCAATTCCTTTTGTGATTGTAGATGGCATCTTTTTTAGAAGGGACTTCAATGGCATATTGTTAAGATGCATTGAAGATGATCAAATTAATAGAGTTCTTGAAGAGTTCCATGATGGTGCAACTAGTTGTCATTTTGGATGAAGAAAAACAACCCTTAAAATAATGAAAGTTTGTTACTTTTGGCCTGATTTGTATAAGGATGCACATGCATGGGTAAGGAAATGTAGAAAGTGTGCTAAATTTGTAGGGAAACAAAGACCACCAACCTTACCATTGCATCCGATTCAGGTAGAACAACCCTTCATGAAGTGGGGTCTTGATTTTATTGGGTTCATAAATCCACCATCCAATTCAGGACACAAGAGGATACTAACAGCTACTGATTACTTTTCCAAATGGACTGAAGGTGTGGCATTGAAATAGGCTGACGAAAGTTCAGTCCTAAACTTCTATGAAGACTTGTTTGTGAGGTTTGGTACTCCTAAATCCATTATTTCAGATAATGCATTAGATTTTACTGGCACAAAAATAACTGATTGGGCTATTAAAAATGACATATTTTTGAGTGCTTCATCCAACTTAATGGTCAAGATGAGTCCACAAATAAAAATCTGATTAGGATCATCAAAAGGACAGTTGAAGACAATCAAAGAACTTGGCACAACAAGCTAAAACTAGCCTTATGGGCTAATAGAATAACTCCTAAGAGATCTACAGGTAATTCACCTTATGCACTCGTGTATGGCAAAGAGGCAAGGTTGCCTATCTTAGTAGATTTTCCAACGCTTAGCCTCATTAAAGAGCTAGAATTGATGGAAGAAGAGCCAATGGAAATCAGACTTGCTGAGCTTATTGGATTGGAGGAAACAAGGAAGGAAGCAATGCAAAATTTGGAGTTCCATCAAGCACAGATGAAGAAGACTTTTGACAAGAAAGCAATTCCAAGAGTTTTTAATGAGGGAGATTTTGTCCTAAAATGGGATGAGTTGAAAAGTAGACCCAGAAAACACACTAAATTTGATGCTATGTGGAGTGGTCCTTTTGTGATCAGAAGTTGCAAGATGCACAATGCTTTTTAGCTATCCAAACTTGATGGAGAAGAGCTACCAATCCCAGTTAATGGGATTCACCTCAAGCATTGCTACTAAGGTATTGATCTACAATTGTAACATATTAGGATAGGTTTGTTGAGTCAAATAAGTGTTGTTACACATTTTCTTTGAGTCTTTCTTTTCCATAAGTGTTGATGCATAGTATGTTTGTCCTGTTAGGGGACCGTTTGTGTCTTGTTTTTGTTGTTGTGTCTTGTGTTGTTACTATTCAATGTTTCTAACAACTGGGTTACAAGGTTTTCTAAGTTCTTTTTAGGCCTAAATGACTCTATCACCCAATGGTTTTCAAGGCTACTAATCTTCATTGCTTATTAGGCAAGCAATTAGTAGAAGTTGCCAAAAATGTTACCTATTTGTGCATCTCATCCCAAATAGGCAAGACTAGGTTTTGAAAGGGATTTCTTGTTTTAGCCCATGGTCTAGGGGTCATCCTGTTAGGTTTTGAGGGGGTTTTAATATGTTAAAATATTCGATAAATGTTTCCATTTGTGATGTTGAGTCGAAAGAAATGTCTTCAAGGTTCATTCTATCCCAAGAAGCAAAGGAATCATGCTGCTGTCATAGGAGGAAAGGTTTCAGACAAATTGTAGAAAAGCATCAATGGAGCTCACACCTTTTAGTGGAATAGTCACTGTTTGAACATCAACAACAACAAAAAGAGCAGTCTAGAATAGTCAAGAAAGACTATCATCAGACTTCTTGACATGCATGGAAGATGAATAGGCAAGAAGACTATCAAAGATTAGATTAGGGCAGGAGATCCATAAGGACTAAAGGCAGGATAGTACTATCTCACAAGGGGCAGTGCACACTGTGGCAAGAGTAGTCCATCAGAAGTATGAAGAAGCAGGTGACAAGAATCTCTATCAAATTGAAGGTAGCCTTGTTTTAGGTTTGCAAAATGCATAGATCATGAACAATCTGTTAGGGTTAGCCAATAGAAGATATCAATTAAATGCAAATAAAGATTAAACAGATAAATGGAAATACACAGAAATAATAACAGTGAGAGATGAGTTTTAACATGGTTCACCCAAACTCGGGCTACATCCACCAAATAGAGAGTCCAATATTATTATCCAGTAAATCAAACCGATTACAACCAACAATCCCTGCAACTCAATACCACTGCAAATGCTACAATACAATATCAATGGAAACCCTAACCCTTGGCCGCTTTTATCAAGCTTTTTGTCGGTTACAAAAATAGGGTTTTTTTATGTCGGCCAATGAAAAATAATTCCTGGTGCCTTTATAAAATAATAAAAAACCATGTATCGCGACCCTGCCCTGTATCGCGACAGGGAGCACGCCAAGGGCGCTGCCCCTGGACCTTGCAAGGGGCGTTGCCCCTTGACCCCGTCTTGGGGACGCTGCCACCAAACCCCCGCAAGGGGCGCTGCCCCTTCACCCCATAGGAATTTGGGGGGAAACTGCACCGATAAAATTGGGGTAAATTTAACTTCCGAGTTTGATTAGGCTCCATATAACAACACAATCTTCAGTAAATGACTATGATGATAGTCATTGAAGGCAACCCATAGTGGAAAAAAGATGAGAACAAGAGTAGTAGGCAGTAAGGTAATAGGGACAGTGATCAAAGAAACAAAACACTATGACAGTCAACAGTCATGAGGAACAATCCTAACGATCATAGAGACAAGAAAGAACTGTCAGAATGACTGTCTAAATAGAGGAAGAATAGTCCCCAGTCAAGATGATAGTCATACACAAAAATAGTCATTGGATGCCTATAGCATGCAAGAAGTAGTCACAATAACTGTCATACAGGTTAAGGACAATCATGTCTTTAAGGAGCAGTGAGGACAAGTATAAGGAAGTCTGTATCTACAATATTAGAAATCTCAAAAGTCCATATACTATTCAAGGGTTTCTATATGTCTCAAAACTTACTCAAAACCCTAGGACCTTATGCCACAATTTCAAGGAGCAACAATGATGGTGATGACTGAGAAACCTACACAGAGGCTAAATGCCTATCTAATTATTAACAATGGAAACTGAGTTATTCAAGGGTTTGCAGAGAGCTCACTACTGATCTTAGGATGCCTACTCCCCATATAGGAGGCCATTCTAGTTGTCATCTTCACCATAATCATGCATCAACTTGTTAAGATCTGTTGCACAATCCAGATGAGATGGGAAGGGCAACATACATGAGTAGGAGACATTCAAAAACAAGTAGTAGATATGCATTTATTGCTTAAATTGGATACAAAACAGTCAGGGCTAAACATGGAAGCAGGTTACAATTTCAGGTTGATTCAACTTTATCCATTACATCTTGCTTAGTTCCTGATGATCAAAAGGTACACAGTTTATTAAAATTACTTATAATTATAAGCAACTGTATTAAACAATAAAATTTCAGATGCTCTTTCCTTATGCAATTGATAGTTTTTTAAAAGAACAACAAATAATTCATTGCACAAAACAACTGCTTATATTCACAAGGATTTTGTTCAAAGTTCCCACACAAGTCATGGGAATTGACTATATAATGATGAAATGAAAAGAAGACATATATATCTGAAACAAGAAGCATCAAGAAGAGAAGGGGATCCGTCGTTACCTACGGGATGAATCCCCTCACTTGTAGCTGCACCATTTTCAAAGTTCTCCAGTTTCAGCCTCCAGAAGCAACTATAAAAGGAAGAAGAAAACAAGGTTAGAGATCAGGACATCCTTCACTTAATTATGTTAAAAGCATCAGATGTACATGTGTCCTTTTTAGAAGGATCAAGAATAGGAAATGAAAGGAATAAAGAACCCTCAAGATGTAGACATGCATAATAAGAAAGGATAAGCATTTTTTAATGACTGCCGATCATCAATGAAAATTTCACACCTCAGTAGCAGTTGCTTGTTAGAAAGAAAATGGAGATACTTTGTCAAGCCCAAGCAGAGGATAGAGAGAAGGTGGAGACATCATGCAAATGATTGAGATTTTCAAGACAGTAAGACAGTCAAGCAAATGACAAAAGACAAGAGCTTTCCATGCAAGGATAGGAGTTAAAGTTCATTGATGAGAGAAATACAAGGGTATGAGAAGAGGTAAAGTCAATAAACAAACTGTGGTATGTAGAGATACTGATAGAGGTAAAGTACATGTCCTCATGAGGTTGTTAAGAGATAGTCAAGGTGGACTGCCAAAAGGAGTATGAAGAGCAGTCTTCAGAAAGAACAGTGGAAGCAATGGATATGACACCATGCTGAGAGTAGTGATCATGAAAATAACCATGGAGGTAACAATGAGATCAACTTTCCTTAAGGGTTTTGATTGCATGTTATGAGATAAAGACAAGAAAAGTTAATGGAGGACAATCATATAGAAATGATTGTATGCAACAGTCATAACCATCATATTAAATGACTGTCTAAATAGTGTTAAGGTTTGAGGAGGTGTGTATTGAAAGATGGATCAAAATGGAGGTGTTGACATTTCTTCTGAATCAGCATCAGGGTTTGCCACTTCTAATGCACAGGCAGATTCAGGCCAACTGAATACAGGAGGTTGCGTGAGCTCCTCCCCTTCACTTCTGGTTCTGCCGCACCAAGGGGGGTATCCCTATAACTTAAGATGTAACCTTGACTAGCTCAAAGATAGAAAGATCTAACTTGACAACAACAGGCAGAATACTCTCATGTATGGACCAAGATCTGCATGATAGATCACAAGGCTGGCAACATTCTTGGACATGATGTCTGGTTGAGTATGAGAGTATGCAGGGGGTTCCTAATCCTACTCCTACAACTAAAAGGTGGAAGTATGAAATGTTTTAGTTTGAATTTTGGATGCAAAGCTGGACATGGTGTATAACACAAGAACACAGCATGACTGGTGCCTATCCAGGGCTTGGAGTCGGTAGACATACACCTGTGAATGATCAACATGAATAGCTAAAACTGGATTTCAGGGGGATACACATGATATCTGCCTTACAGATATCTCCCAATATAGAGTGTTGAGCTATCTCTACTTATGGCATCCCTACTGCAGTATATCCTTCCCAATGTTCAACCTGAAAACAGTTTAATCTGCCCCTTGAGCAGAGGTTAAAAGATCAGACATTCAACATAGGAATTCTATGCTCTAGAATCTAAACATAAGCAAACATCCAGATCTAGAAGAAGGATACATGCAATACTGGAGACAGAATTAACACAACACATGCTAAGACAGGATTACTCATACAAGATCAACCATGAAATCAGTGGATTCATGCCAAGTCCTACAACAGGAGATACATAAACTCACAAGATAAACTGTACAGAGCAACCAGATCAGCTGGTTTTGGATTACAGAGCCAAAAATCTACAACTTTCAACAACCTTCAAATGAATAACACCATCTGCATTATATAGCAGGAGGGTGTATTCAGCATTAACTACCAGGTTGACCAAAATCCCGCCAGGTACACAGTACCATAAAAATGGCGCTCAAACACTACCAGATTGGCGCCCAAACTTGAATGCAGCAGGTAGGGGAGGAGACAGGAATATTTCTCGAGCCCTGCGCCACCGCCTAGGGATCCAGATCTTTAACCAGGTACTAGATCAACTCACGCCATCGCCCATACCTCTGCAACAATCGCCATTAATGGCGCACCAACCCGCGGCCTTGGGAAGAACATCAAACAGTCGATCGCAACCACTTCCCGCCGAGATTCATCATCATGATATTTCGAAAATGCAGGATATCAATATCCCACATGCACCCCGCAGCAACCTCTTTAACACTTTATATACTAGGTCATGAGCATATATCATGTCGGTGCTTTTGCTCCTGACGACACTAGTATAAGACTTCATCATCATCATCCTCCAGCAGCATGATATCCTGTTGCCCGAAATATCACCCTGACGTCATCATCATATCGCAATACAACCGCATGATAATCGCCTTCATCGGCACAACCTGATCCATCGGAGAAACATCCTCCTGCTGAGCCTATACCAAAAGTCTGGCCGATGAACATCCTGATGACGTCATCATCATATCCTGCTGACGTCATCATCATATCTGCCTACTGCGCACCTCCTCATATCCGGATGACGTCATCATCATGTTTGCAAATATCGGGGGATCTCCACAAGATGATCAGTGTTAGAAATATGACCCCCCCGGACCTTGATGATGTCATCATCATATCAACATCAGGATGATATTCGGAAGACAACCGGATATTTGGAAATATCATCCTGATGCACTAACATCATGCTGCACTGTAGCTCCGCTATAAGATCAGGGCGAAATATGAATATGATGATGCTTGAAAAGATCACCCCCACTAGATAATGCATGAAGCCAGCAGGCGGATATCTCCTTGATATCAGCATCATCATGATGCTGGAACAAACACACACTCGAGTGATATGAAAATATCACCCCCTCCTTCGGAAATATCATGATGCAGGTAGGCAGAAAGAAAGATATCACCCTGATATAAGGATGACGTCAGCATCATCAGGATGACAAAACAACGAACAAGAAGTGATACAACATCATCAGGATGATATTGACTAAGATCATCCTGACGTTCAAAATATGATGACCCCAGTGAATATCGGGTCGCACTAAGAACTCTTCAACAACATCATCAGGATGATCATAACCAAGATCACCCGATGATAAAGATATCACCCCGGCGAAATATCATGAAGGCAGAAAATATGATGACCCTCGCAAGCAACACGGTGATAACTAGAAATATGATGATGATGACGACCCTTAAGAAAGAACAAGTCAGGTCGAACAACTTAGAGAATAACCCCTTCAGAATATCAGGGGAACATCATCATCATGTCTGGGCAAGGTGATAAATGGAAGATCACCGGATACTTGAGAAATCACCCCCGCAAGCAAATCAGGGCGCACTGTAGCTCATCAGCATCATCAGGATAAAAACCAAACATCACCCGATATTTCAATATGATGATGACGATGAGAAACCGGTCGACGGAGAACATGATGATGCTGACCTTCATCGAAACAAACATGATGATGATGACCTCCTCCTCAAGAAAATATGATGACGCAGCTGAAAACTGCTGAGGAGGTCCAACACTTAGAACATTTTTTGGATACTTAGGGAGAGTGCCTGAATGAAAATTGCTCAAAAAAAAACTACCAGTCAATTCAGGCACTAACAGTGGCTCTATCTGGGGACGTGCAGGTGAAAACCTGCAGCGAGAACCCCAGATCTCTGGGATGCAGACCAGTCCCTTATCCATTGGGCACAGAGTCATGATGTTATATTGATCTGCATCACCAAACTCATTATTTTCAAACATCATTTTGGCGGCCCCGGGCAACCAAAAAGGAAGAACCATAATTTTTTCTTGTCAAATGCCTGATTCCAAGCTGAAAGATCCCAATCCCAACTGAAAAGATTGGCATAATCTGCCCATAATGTCACCTGCTTAAAAAGATATTCCACCAGTTTTGAAAGCTTGCCACCATTATTTTCAGCTCTGTCATTTTGGATTTCAGAAGTAGACATGTAACCATACACATAATATTCTTCAACATTAGGCAACACATGTATGTTATGTCCCTTAGACAGTACATCATACTGCTCTTGGCATTCTTCATCATTTATCTGGCTACTGCACATTATCAGGTACTCATCCAGCTGATCCAACAATTCAAAATACTTAGAAAATATGAGACCCCTAATATCTACTGATTTTGAAAACAAAACCTGATCCGCACACCCAATGTTGCACATGTCTGAATCAGGTGATGATGAACATTCATTATTCACAGCTTGCAAATCAATATCATCATCCTCAAACAAAGGGTTAATCCTGCACCACTGAAAGTCAAGACTCACAACATCATATGCATCAGCAGGCTCATCATAAAGGGGATTAACACTCACTGCAAAGGCCTCTGCTTCTTCTTCATGACATTCCAATTCTTCTTCATTACTATCAGATCCAGAGTCATAAGAAAAACAAACCTGATCCATGCACTGGTCATGGATATCATTTTTATCAACTGATTGCCCCATATACAAGATTGCTACTGTTTCAATGCACTCTGAAGTTGAACAATCTGCATCATTTTCCAGCCCTCCAATGCTTCCTGATGAAACTGATATTGATTCTTGATCCATATGATCAGAACTCTGCACAACTGGATCATTTAAACAGGAAGGCTCTTTGTTTAGGACTGGTATGCAAATATTACTTGAAAAATTATTATTTTCAACTTCACTTGCTGGGCAAAAAAGGACATCCTCCTCTATAATAGAAACATCATCCACTTGGAATGATGCAAAAACTGGGACAACAGGGGTGTGAGTGCTATGACATTCAATGTCAATACCTGAATTAAATCCTTCATTAACACTGGGGGCTGCAGGACAACAAAAATTTTCAGAGAAATAACCCTTTTGTATTCCATACCTCCAATTGTTTTCAATATCTAATGCAAACTGATGTGCTTGATGCAATGTGGTGGGCTCCTTGTCTCTTAATCTGTAACTCATTTTCCCATCAAAGGCTCCCAAGTAGGTAACTAAGCACAGTGCATCATTAGGTCTCATGCATTCTGGAATTCTATTCAATGCCCTCATAAATCTGAGGTTAAAGGCTGGGATCAACTCATCTTCTTCAATATGGATGTACATGAAGTCACTAATAGCTGCATATTCAGAAACTCTTTCACCATACTGTACTAGAAATGCAGATTTAAAACCATGCCAAGAGTTGACAGAGTGAGTTGGAAGGTAGGAAAACCAGTCCCTTGCATCTTCATCTAGAGATTGAACAAATAATCTCATAACCACATCCTCATGGTCAATCTCAAAGTCATCTATCACATTCATAAACTGCTGCAAGTGTCTCTCAGCTGATTCATCCTTTATACCCTTAAATTTAGGCAAAAAAATTCTGATTTTAGGTGGAAAAGCATTTGGATAGCCACAAATGCCATTGAAATCTATGGGCCTATATCTGTCTATGTTGAAACTTCTTTTATTACATTGTTGGGACTGACTACTATACATTTTTGCATTTGACACTTCACAAGGGTGCATAGGCAGATAATACATCCTTTATGTTTTTGCAACCCTCCTCTCTACTCAGATTTTCTACAAACAATGACTTTTGGCATTCAAAGTTTAGACTGTTTTTTTTTTTTTTTTTTTAAAACTTGCCTAAAGTCCTTTAAATGAGTCTTTTGAACAACATTGCATGCCCTTTGAAATACAGTGTAAGTTCTAATAGAAGCATGCAAGCTCTGCTTTCACCAATGTTCCCTTTTAACCAGTGCTATCTCACCAAATAGGGAATCTGTCAAACAATATGAAATACCTGGATATGTTGCAGAAGCTGCAAATTCTTCTCTGACTGATTTTGTTCTTTTATCAGGTTCTTTGATGCAGAGTCGCCACCTCCTTGAAGAGGAATGAGCTTCAAACAAGCTGAAGCTGCAGATTGATTTCTTTCATTCTGGGTCATCCACCAGCAGAGTCACATATATAACCTTTTTTCTCTGCTGCAACAAACAGTTTCCAGGTCTAATTTTTTAATCTTGTGGACTCAAACTTTCATGGATATGACATTGATCTCCCCAGCAGAGTCGCCAATTTGTTGACATTTCTTCTGAATCAGCATCAGGGTTTGCCACTTCTAATGCACAGGCAGATTCAGGCCAACTGAATACAGGAGGTTGCGTGAGCTCCTCCCCTTCACTTCTGGTTCTGCCGCACCAAGGGGGGTATCCCTATAACTTAAGATGTAACCTTGACTAGCTCAAAGATAGAAAGATCTAACTTGACAACAACAGGCAGAATACTCTCATGTATGGACCAAGATCTGCATGATAGATCACAAGGCTGGCAACATTCTTGGACATGATGTCTGGTTGAGTATGAGAGTATGCAGGGGGTTCCTAATCCTACTCCTACAACTAAAAGGTGGAAGTATGAAATGTTTTAGTTTGAATTTTGGATGCAAAGCTGGACATGGTGTATAACACAAGAACACAGCATGACTGGTGCCTATCCAGGGCTTGGAGTCGGTAGACATACACCTGTGAATGATCAGCATGAATAGCTAAAACTAGATTTCAGGGGGATACACATGATATCTGCCTTACAGATATCTCCCAATATAGAGTGTTGAGCTATCTCTACTTATGGCATCCCTACTGCAGTATATCCTTCCCAATGTTCAACCTGAAAACAGTTTAATCTGCCCCTTGAGCAGAGGTTAAAAGATCAGACATTCAACATAGGAATTCTATGCTCTAGAATCTAAACATAAGCAAACATCCAGATCCAGAAGAAGGATACATGCAATACTGGAGACAGAATTAACACAACACATGCTAAGACATCATTACTCATACAAGATCAACCATGAAATCGGTGGATTCATGCCAAGTCCTACAACAGGAGATACATAAACTCACAAGATAAACTGTACAGAGCAACCAGATCAGCTGGTTTTGGATTACAGAGCCAAAAATCTACAACTTTCAACAACCTTCAAATGAATAACACCATCTGCATTATATAGCAGGAGGGTGTATTCAGCATTAACTACCAGGTTGACCAAAATCCCGCCAGATACACAGTACCATAAAAATGGCGCTCAAACACTACCAGATTGGCGCCCAAACTTGAATGCAGCAGGTAGGGGAGGAGACAGGAAGATTTCTCGAGCCCTGCGCCACCGCCTAGGGATCCAGATCTTTAACCGGGTACTAGATCAACTCACGCCATCGCCCATACCTCTGCAACAATCGCCATTAATGGCGCACCAACCCGCGGCCTTGGGAAGAACATCAAATAGTCGATCACAACCACTTCCCGCCGAGATTCATCATCATGATATTTCGAAAATGCAGGATATCAATATCCCACATGCACCCCGCAGCAACCTCTTTAACACTTTATATACTAGGTCATGAGCATATATCATGTCGGTGCTTTTGCTCCTGACGACACTAGTATAAGACTTCATCATCATCATCCTCCAGCAGCATGATATCCTGTTGCCCGAAATATCACCCTGACGTCATCATCATATCGCAATACAACCGCATGATAATCGCCTTCATCAGCACAACCTGATCCATCGGAGAAACATCCTCCTGCTGAGCCTATACCAAAAGTCTGGCCGATGAACATCCTGATGACGTCATCATCATATCCTGCTGACGTCATCATCATATCTGCCTACTGCGCACCTCCTCATATCCGGATGACGTCATCATCATGTTTGCAAATATCGGGGGATCTCCACAAGATGATCAGTGTTAGAAATATGACCCCCCCGGACCTTGATGACGTCATCATCATATCAACATCAGGATGATATTCGGAAGACAACCGGATATTTGGAAATATCATCCTGATGCACTAACATCATGCTGCACTGTAGCTCCGCTATAAGATCAGGGCGAAATATGAATATGATGATGCTTGAAAAGATCACCCCCACTAGATAATGCATGAAGCCAGCAGGCGGATATCTCCTTGATATCAGCATCATCATGATGCTGGAACAAACACACACTCGAGTGATATGAAAATATCACCCCCTCCTTCGGAAATATCATGATGCAGGTAGGCAGAAAGAAAGATATCACCCTGATATAAGGATGACGTCAGCATCATCAGGATGACAAAACAACGAACAAGAAGTGATACAACATCATCAGGATGATATTGACTAAGATCATCCTGACGTTCAAAATATGATGACCCCAGTGAATATCGGGTCGCACTAAGAACTCTTCAACAACATCATCAGGATGATCATAACCAAGATCACCCGATGATAAAGATATCACCCCGGCGAAATATCATGAAGGCAGAAAATATGATGACCCTCGCAAGCAACACGGTGATAACTAGAAATATGATGATGATGACGACCCTTAAGAAAGAACAAGTCAGGTCGAACAACTTAGAGAATAACCCCTTCAGAATATCAGGGGAACATCATCATCATGTCTGGGCAAGGTGATAAATGGAAGATCACCGGATACTTGAGAAATCACCCCCGCAAGCAAATCAGGGCGCACTGTAGCTCATCAGCATCATCAGGATAAAAACCAAACATCACCCGATATTTCAATATGATGATGACGATGAGAAACCGGTCGACGGAGAACATGATGATGCTGACCTTCATCGAAACAAACATGATGATGATGACCTCCTCCTCAAGAAAATATGATGACGCAGCTGAAAACTGCTGAGGAGGTCCAACACTTAGAACATTTTTTGGATACTTAGGGAGAGTGCCTGAATGAAAATTGCTCAAAAAAAAACTACCAGTCAATTCAGGCACTAACAGGAGGACTCTGTTTATTATATCAAAGCTATTGAAGGTTTCCATCCCATCAATTGTTCAGGCCTACACAAGGGGGACAATCAAACCTCAAATGAGTAGAGACACACATGACAGAGAAGTACAGTGAGGAATCACAAGGCAATCAACAAAGTTTGCAAGTGATAATGTCATTGCCTTTTGCCAAAATTTTTCAAAGCATACACATTTAGTCTGATCAGGGTATCATTGTGCCTATCAAATTCAAGGAGGACAATGCAAAAGAGTTTGAGAGGAGACAATATATGTTGCTATAAGGTGTATATAGACAAAGAGTTTTGAAGACCATCTATCCAAACCCTAAAGTATGAGGCATTGAAAATAGTAATTGATCACCCTCTTATAGTAGCCTCAGAGAAGTCAAAGTCTGTTATAAACTTTAATGGTTTGTTCCACCATCAATAAACTACAAAAAAAAAGCATCATACATGAGGGAGACAAATGTTTACACAATCCTAGATGAGGCCACAGTTATAAAGTCTATTTGCTATCTTTTAGAGTGAGCTATCAAAGCAATAGAATCAATGAGTCCTCAGAGATGACTATCAATACAAAGCATACAAAACTGTTTAAAAGAAAAGGAGGACTGTCAAAAATTTCCACGATGGTTTGCATGTCAAAGAGAAATAGACATAGAGTCTTTGCAGAGATAAAGCATATAAATGGAGAGTTCTCTGTAAAAGCATGCAAAAGGAGATGATTGGGCTAGTCAACAAGATTTGTAAAGCATGCATTTATGTAATCTTTATGATGATTGTAAAATTATTAAATTGCATTATTCAAAGGGGATAAGAATTTTAGTTTAGTAAGGCTTTTAGTCAATTCAGGCCTATTTTAGAGGCCCACTTGGTCAAATTGGAAGTTAGGAGGAGTTCAAAGATAAAATCACTCATTATGGAGCAGTTTTGAGCCCTTAAATATGGGCTTTTTTGCCTTGCACGACCAACAACATTGAGTTCATGAAGTTGATTGAAGACATCATTTCCAACCATCTCATGCAAGTAGAGATGAGTTCAGTTCAGTGTGAGTTGACTTCCTAAAAACTACGCCTCATGGAGGAAGACTCTTTTGGTAAAAGAAAGGCACAATGGTGCTTTTTAGTCAGTTCTTCCTAGTTTTCTTTGCTCACAGCAAGAAAACTCTGTATTGTAACTCAAAAATCAGTATTATTCATTGTTGAGTAGTAGCATTTTTTATGTAATTTCAAGCATTTTTAGACATTTTTGTAAGGAAATTCCTATTTTTCTCAATAAAAAGCAACATCTTACGTTCTAAAAAAATTGATGTATTATGTGATTTATTGAGTGGTTTTGATGCAGAATTTTTATGATTTTAAACAAATCCTTCAATTTCATGTCTCATTCTTTAAGCTTAATATAGAAAACAACTAATTTATACATGTCATAGGTTGAGTTAATCACTTTCAACTGTTTGTAGTTGTGAAAACCATTAGTTTCTCTTCAACAAACATAACCTCCGTATGAAATACTGATGTATAAGCATTGTTCAGATTGAGTTTTGTGAAATAAAACCCTTTTTGAGAGAAATTATTAGTTGAAATAGCAAGAACGAGTCTTATAAATTTGGTGCATCACCTCTTAGGATCTAGATTTTAGTTATATAGCAATCCTTTTATCCCTTTTCCTCATCAATACAAAAGATTCAAGAGGTCTATCAAGGGAACCAACCCTCTCTGAAGGTTCACCTTCATCATAGGCAATCCATAGTTGAAGGTGATCCCATGTTTCACAGGATGGCTAAGTTTTACACTTAGATAGGGTGCAATGCTCGTGACAACAATTTTTGGCACACCCGGTGGGACCTTGAAACTCATTTTTAGTCAAGCATTCTTAGTTTGCATTGCTATCCTGGTATGGACAACAGTGTTTTTTCTTATCTTTTTGAGGTTATAAGCATATACCTGACAACTCTAATCTTTAATTTTCAAGGAGATCTAGTGCAAACAACACATGAGAAGAATACAGACAAGGGGAAGCTCGACTCCATTTGAATACTTACAAAAGTCACCACCTTAGAGAAAAGAATGAGCAATAAAAAGAAGACAACCCACCGAGAAGGACACATTCTACACCTCCCAGCCATAGACCAGCAAATTTTGTACAAAGAAATTAGGTACAAAATCCTCAAATACCACCAAATACACTGGCAAGACAATTTGCTTTTGCATCATTTGATGGGGGCAACCCATTAAATCTTGCTTAACATGATGATATACCTATGTCAACCCTTAGAGGTTTGCCCTTATTCACTGGAGAATATCAAACTACACTTGTTGAGTATATCAAAGATGTGGCTACACTATGTTCAGTCCATAATATAACAATTGAGAATGTGGCAATTACGCTCCTGGCTACTTCATTGAAGTGAAAAGCATTACAATGGTTCAGGACTTTGACTGTCAGTTCAATCACAACGTGGAATCAGCTAGGTTATGCTTTACATAAGCAATTTGAAGATAAATTGGATCATTTGTCTTTGGCGGAGAAACTAACAACCATCAAAAGAGCCCCACATGAGCATATGATAGATTTCAACTTCTGTTTCCAAAAGACTTGGGGAAGAATCCCACCAACAGTAAGGCCTTCAACTCAACATGCATTTCTGTATTTCCTTAAAGCCCTTAATAGTGATATATCTGTAATGATTCAGTCAATGGGTAGAACTACACTTCCTAATGCATATGATATCGCCATAAGGGAAGAAAATAGCCTTATACAAGATGGTAAAATAAGCCCAAGGCCTCCAATGCCTATTTTTCTTGAGGTACAACCACCTATACCATTGCCAATTCCCCCAATAGCTACTGTACCTGTTGTACCAACACTAAGTTATCAAAATTTTACCTAAGAAAAAATTGTCCCAACTCAATCCCATGAATTACAAGAAATAAAAGGTTTATTGTACACCTTTGGTAACGAATTAATCAATATAAAGAAACAACAAAGTCAAAATTTCAGGCCCTATCAAGCACCTTACCAAGCCCAACATCAGCCAAACAAGCCAAATAGGCCCCCATACCAAGCTGATCATCAAGGTCAAAGAAGAAATTTAAATGCTAGGCCATATCAATCACATAATCCAAACACTGCTAGCACTTCTAGAGAGGTTGTTCCAATCCAAAACAACATGGCACATGACTATGAATGGTGTTTCCCATGCAACCAACCTCATAACCAGTCCACTTGCTTAAATGACATGCTAAATTAGGCCCTTATGGTACAAAATAGAACTACTGTTCATTAGGATGTAGCACAAGAAAATAAAGAACATTATGTCACTCTGATGAATTGGCAAGGTGAAGAATTATGTGGGGTAAATCATATACATGGGAAAAATTAGTCAGCTCACTCCATAGCAGCCAAAACAAGGGCTGTTGATATATGACAACAAGATAATAAGAGGTAGAATCAGGCTCTTATAGGTCACCAAAGTGCTTCTGGTCCATTAGATGCACCAAATGTGCAAATACTACCAAGAGGGCAACATATGGCAAGCAAAGATCAGCCTAGAAGTCAATCACAACCATTGCAAACACAAGTAGACGATGTTGTTCCGAAAGGACAGCCAAAGGTTAGTACAATTCCATTCAGTATTTTGGAACACATGAAAAAGGAAATTGAGCATGGCAATGTGGGATTCTTTATCCCTTCCTGGTCAAAAGGATTTGTTACAAAAGGATTTGTCTAACCTTACCTTGTCAAATGAGTCTCCTAATGAGCAGCCTAAAGTTGTACTTGCCAATACTCCTCAAGCTAAAAGTGAACAAAAAACTCAAGGAGTCAAACCACCTCCATTCTACATGTCTTTGATTATTGGCTAGCACCTTGTCCATAATTGCATGATTGACTCAGGTGCAAGTAGTTATGTAATGCCCAAACAAATAGTTGACAAACTTGGTTTATCATATGAGCCCCTTGCCAAAGGAGTAGTACAATTGGATGGGACAACCATCAACACTATAAGAGTCATTAAAAATTTGAGCCTCACTTCATACTTGTCCAAATTTTTCCATACCTTAAGACATTTATGTCATAGATCTACCACTATACTTTGCAATATGCCTTTCCAGAGACTTCACTACAAAATTAGGTGGTTATCTATCTACTGATTGGTCACACATGTTCTTAGAACAAGGTATGGCACTCGAGTGACTGCCAAATCAAAGCCTATTGCAAAAGACCATATAGAGCCTTATGTCCCTAGTGCTATCAATGCAAATCTTACCATCCATGAAGAGGAACAACCTGTTGTCCAAGAGCCAAACACTCCTATAGAAGGCATACCTAATCTAATTTTATATGAGTGGGTAGATGAGAATCATGAGGACGATCCATTCAAACATATGGAAGAAGCAGGATTGGGTATCTACATGATTCATGAGCAAGACATGGCTGTCTCTAACCTTGTAAAAGACAAAAAGGAGTAGTATGAACAACCAAATGAGTTATGACAACTATATTTTGATGGATCAAGAAGCAAAGTAGGTGCTGGTGGATGAGTTATGCTCATGTCGCCAGAGGGTAAGAAGTATTAATCAACTTTTAGTTTTGCTTTCAGATGTACTAATAACACAACATAGTATGAAGCACTTATCCATGGCTTAGAATGGGCAAGAAAGAAGAAAATCAAGTGTCTATAGGTGTTTGGGGACATCAAATCAGTTGTGAATTAAGTAAGAGGTATAAATTTGACTAAAAATGATTTATGTAAGTGATATAAGCATACATTTTGGGACATTATTGAAGAATTTGATGCCTTTAATTTGTTGTCTTTACCAAGAAATCAGAACAAACAGGTTGATAATTTGGCTGCCATAGGTGCTGAATATGATATTCCAAAAAAGATTAAAAATGTTGAGGTACAATAGTATGTGAAAGTGGTTGTAAGACCATCAATTTTGGATAATAACACCCACTGGAAAGTGTTTGACTTCGATGAACAAATTACAAACTTTCTAATTGAAGAGGTTGAATTTGCAGTTGGGAATCAACAAAAATTGCAACAATTTGGTGATCAGATTCTACAGCTGAAAACAAACAAATTACCAAAGGGTTTAGGGACTTTGGAGTCTATTTTCAACACAGATGACCAAGTAAGGAGGGAAAAAGCCAGCATATTAGTCAAAGAAGAACACTGTGAATCCATTGAGATCTTCAAAAGTATACTTCTCAAAGTTGGCAAGGTATGTACTAAAGAAGAAAGACATGCTTTCATTTTGCTTTATCAAGAGTATGATGATATCTTTGTTTGGGAGTATCAAGATTTAAAAGGCTTTAACCCTAAATTAGCACAACATACTATTGAGTTGGAACCAAATGCAAAACCAGTAAAACAAAGGCAAAGGCCTTTTAATCCTAAGCTTGAACACCTAATGAAGATAGAGCTAAACAAGTTGATCCAACTTGTAATATCATTTTTCCTATCAAACACACATCTTGGGTATCTAAATTGGTACCTATGAGAAAAAATAATGGTGCAATTAGATTGTGTGTTGACTTTAGAGACTTGAATAGAGCTTCACTTAAGGACCATTATCCGCTGCCCTCTATGGAGCAAATATTGCAAGTAGTATCAGGTTCATAGAGGTTCTCTTTGTTAGGTGGTTTTTCAGGTTACAACCAGATCTTGGTAAAAGAGGAGGATCATTTTAAAACATCTTTTACCACAAAATGGGGAACCATGGCATATAGAAAGATGCCCTTTGGATTGTCTAATTCTAGGGCAACTTTCCAAAGGGCCATGGACATGCCTTTTCAAGGTCTAATGAACAAGTTTGTGCTTGTGTACCTTGATGATATTACTATTTTTTCAAAGGATGCAAAGGAACATTTCTCTCATTTAAGGTAGGTCTTTGACAGATGTAGGGAATATGATGTTTCCCTCAACCCAAAGAAGTGCATTTTTGCTGTCCACGAGGGTAGCTCCTTGGCCATATTGTCTCCAAACATGGCATTACAATCAATCCTAAAAGAGTAAGTGTAATTTTATCTCTACCTTTACCAGCTCATAAGAAATGATTATATTGTTTTTTAGGAAGGATCAACTTTCTTAGGAGATTCATTCCTAATATTGCAAGTCTCTTGAAGCCTCTAACCTCTATTCTAAATAAAAACATGGGATTAAGCTTGTCAAAAGAGGGAAAGAGAAGTTTTGAAGACATCAACCATAGTAGCAACACCAACACTCACAAATCCAAATTTTTCTAAAGACTTCATATTATATGCCTTTGGAAGCATTGACACAATCTCAGCTATGCTGGTACAATGAAATGAAGATTATTTAGAACAACCAACAACCTTCTTTAGCCAAGGTTTGGAAGGTTATGAACAAAGGTACACATTTGTTGAGAAACATGTACTAGCTGTGATTAGAAGTCTCAAGAAATTTAGGCATTTGCTTTCAAATAACAAGGTACATTTAATGGTTGCTCACCCAAGTTTCAAAGATTTCTTACTAAATAAAGATTTAAATGACAAGAGAGCTAGTTGGATAACAAAGGTCATGGAATATGACATAGAAATAAAGGTAACCAAGCTAGTAAGAGACAAAGGTTTGTGTGAATAGCTCGATGGTCGGTTAGAGAACAACAAAGAACTTGAAAAGGAAGCTATCCTTGTGCTCAATGATGAGGGTCAAACTACTGTCTAAACTTCTTCTGCAAGTTGGGTACATGAAATGATGCATTATCTTCAAACAAGTGAGTGTCCTCAAGGCCTAAACAATGCAAAAAGAAGGTATTTCAGATTGCGAGCAATTCCTTTTGTGATTGTAGAAGACATCTTGTTTAGAAGGGAATTCAATGGCGTATTGTTAAGATCCATTGAAGCTGATCAAATTAACAGAGTTCTTGAAGAGTTCCATGATGGTGCAGCTGGTTGTCATTTTGCATGAAGAAAAACAACCCATAAAATAATGAAAGCTGGTTACTTTAGGCCTGATTTGTATAAGGATGCACATGCATGGGTAAGGAAATGCAAAAAGTGTGCTATATTTGTAGGGAAACAAAGATTACCAGCCTTACCATTGCATCCGATTCAGGTAGAACAACCTTCATGAAGTGGGGTCTTGATTTTATTGGGTTCATAAATCCACCATCCAGTTCAGGACACAAGTGGATACTAACAACTACTAATTACTTTTCCAAATGGACTAAAAGTGTGGCATTGAAAGAGGCTAACAAAAGTTTAGTCCTAAACTTCTATGAAGACTTGGTTGCAAGGTTTGGTACTCTTGAATCCATTATTTCAAATAATGCATTGGATTTTATTGGCACAAAAATAACTGATTGGGCTATTAAAATGACATATTTTTGAGTGCTTCATCCAACTATTACCCACAGGGTAATGGTCAAGCTGAGTCCCCAAATAAAAATTTGATTAGGATCATCAAAAGGACAGTTGAAGACAATCAAAGAACTTGGCACAGCAAGCTAAAACTAGCCTTATGGGCTAATAGAATAACTCCTAAGAGATCTATAGGTAATTCACCTTATACACTTGTGTATGACAAAGAGGCAAGGTTGCCTATCTCAGTAGAGTTCCCAACACTTAGCCTCATTAAAGATCTAGAATTGATGGAAGAAGAACCAATGGAAATCAGACTTGTTGAGCTTATTAGATTAGAGGAAACAAGGAAGGAAGCAATGCAAAATTTGGAGTTCCATCAAGCACAAATGAAGAAGACTTTTGACAAGAAAGCAATTCCAAGAGTTTTTAATGAGGGAGATTTTGTCCTAAGATGGGATGAGTTGAAAAGCAGACCCAGAAAGCACACTAAATTTGATGCTATGTGGAGTGGTCCTTTTGTGATCACAAGTTGCAAGATGTACAATGCAATTCAACTGTCCAAACTTGATGGAGAAGAGCTACTAATCCTAGTTAATGGGATTCACCTCAAGCATTGCTACTTGTTGGATGAATATTTTGTCATTTAGCTAACTAACAACAAAATGGTTATATCACCATAGCTATGATGGGACCGAGTCTCTCCTCTCAGCAAGGGGAGGTTCCCTCTAGATAATGTGGTCTTTCTAACAAACAACTTTTAATACTTGAATAAACTAAAACTATTCTTGGGGTGTTTTCATTGCATCCTATTCTCGTTTTTCAGAATAGATGTTTCTTTCTTACAAAATAACAACTTCACAATAGATGATATTTGATAATTCTTGAACCAAGACAAACCATAGAAATGCAAACTTTTCTATCGTTTGGCTTATTTCTCACAAACAAACTTAATTGAATTCAAATGCAGCCCAAAGTCTCCACTTTCACCCAATATGATATAACTAACTTGAACACAACAGTTTACAACACAAAGTCTCTAAACAATTCCGTTCTCACAAATAAACACAAAATCCCGCAATGAGAAAAATAGTACAAAGTCTATTCAACCAAAACAAGAACACTCCTCTCAAATTTCAATAAACTCCACTATTCCAACAATGATTCAATATAATATAACACCAATGACATAAGAACACTGATATCATAAAACAATATGATTCAACTCAAAGTTTGATACTCAAATTGTCCACTTATATTGATATTCACTTGAAAAATATGATAAACACAAAAAGCTCAAAGTCTTGAAATGTTTTCCAATTTGGCAGAGTTTCTTTGCAATAGATAAAAGATAGATATTTACAATGGGGATCCTCTTTATTTATAAGAGAAACTGAGAGTAAAAATAGGAAAATCCTAACTACTTTGACTTATTCAAACAAAAGAGTCCTATTTGACTTAGGACTTCCTTTGCCTCACATGTAATTACATTTTAGAAAACTACATATGAATATGTCCACAACAAAATTCAAATTACATATACAAGAATAAAATAAACTAAGGTATCAGCTTCCTTCATCATTCTTCTTTAGAAAATTTTGGTACATGGCCTGTATAGCTACCATTTCACATGCATCCAACTTAGCTATGTTTTCTGAGATAGTGTGGGCCCAAAGAATTGCATCTTTTACTGCCTTTATTGCCTTCTCATGTTTGTCAAGATTGTCCCTCAAGTTCTCAAAAGTTGAATGCTGATCATAAATATTGTCCATGGAAAGTACTGAGGGCACTTCATCTTTGAATTTCCTTTGAACCATCTTTTCGAAGGAGCTTATCATTTCATCTGCTGAAAGGAACTTATGATCTTCACCTGTGAGGGTACATGGGAGTTCTTCCAGCCTGTGTAGAAGCGTGACATCGCTGTCTTCACTGGTTTCATGAGCTTGACATAAATCCTCAAGTAAATCTTTTATTATATGGATACGATGAACCATAGACTCCTTAGTTTTAAGATATGATTCCCTATTTGTAATGACCCTGATGGTGATCAGATTCTTTATCTTAATCTTTTTCATCTCTATCCACTCCTCCAAGCTCTCTTCCTAATCCTGCAGTTCTTGGGAGAGTAAGTCAACCATGTTATCAAGCCTGAATTTGGTTTTATCCATCTTTTCTTTTCTTTCTATAGTAGTCTTCAATAGAATTTTCCCTTGAGCTAGCAAATGTTCCACAATATCTCCTACCACCCTTCCTTTGGCCTGAGCTTTTTCAACCTTCTGGATTAGAGGATCTTCTACAGTCATTGCCATGGGTTCCACAATTTTAGATGAATTTACTATTTTTTGAAGAACAACATCAAGTTGTTCTACTTTAGCTTTATACTGTTCTTTTTCCTTTTTGACTTCATCATATTTTTCGAGCAAGGTACTGACAGTATTTTGAAAATTTGCTTTTATGCCTTCATGAGTTAGCTTACCTAACTCAACCCTTGAGATGACATAATCATTCATGTCAAAATTGTCAATAGTAGCATCCTCTGGTGGCTTAACAATCTCTACATATCTGATCCCTTTTTCATTGATAAGCCTAGAAATAGTCTTAGGCTTTTTCTTTAGAGTCTTTGATTTCATAGGTAAGAACTTCTCTATATCAATTTCATCTGGTGAAATAGCTTGCTTCTTTCTCTTGGGAGTATATGTAGACAGCCATGGAGGGAGCACAAAAGCACTAATAGTTAGAGATGAATCCACTACTTGTTTCATCAGATCCATATTTACACCTGTTATGGTAACAATAGAGCTGGTGTTGGTAAAAACTACACCTGTATCAACAACTTTTTCTAAACCACCCAGAAGATTTTCCAAAATAGACTGTTCACCAATATCAAAAGATGGAGAAGACAAACTTGGGATAGAACCAGAGGAATCAAACACGGTCCCAAAACTAGTTCTTACAGAAGTAGGAGTATTATCAGAAGAAACAACGAAAATAGGTGAAATAGGAACACTTGAGACTACTAGAAAACTACCAGAAACAGGAGCATGAGGAAGGGGTGTAGAAACTTATGATTCAGTGGGAAGATCTTTCTTAGGGGACTGATGTGGATCACCAAGTTGTTCCTTTTCTACATTCTCATCCTTGCCTTGTTCAGTTTCATCTTCCTCGTCAGATTTATTAGACACTTCTGTTTGTTGGGCATCCTCAGATTTCTGAATATTTTGCTTTTCAGTCTCAACATCCTCAAACTCCATTTGTTCAACATTTGTGTCTTCAACACCTGATTTAGTGACGTTAGAGGTTTCTGCAACTTCTTTCTTCTTCCCCCCTTGGATACAAACTTAATTTTTATTTTTCATATTTTGGAGGAAGAAGGGGTGTCACTCTTATTCTTGGTCCTATTTTCTACTTTCTTTCCTGTTTGTTCTTGCGTTTCAGTCTCTGACCCTATGAGAAATTCCTTCAATTTGATCCCTTTGCTTTCCAACCATATATTTGTGTTAGCTAGGATCGGTTGAAATCTTTTCCTTATGGAAGTTTCCTCTTTAACCGACCATTTCACCTCTGGAAGAGGTGAGACTTCAACATTCTTAGTGTTATATTTGGGATCTAGAACATCCCCATCATCTTCCATTCCATCTAGAATATCAGCGAGACCCAGCTCTTCTATCTGACTCAAGTGAAGTCTGTAGTAGTCTAACTTCCTGATCTCATTTTGTGTCCTGAGATCAGCCCAAATATCTTCCACCATAGGCACATGGAAGGTTGACTTTCTTTTGATCTTATCTTGTAATCTCCTGAAGTCAAAACGGTCCCTTTTCTTGAAAGTTTTCATGGTGACCAACTGCAATTCAGAATCAACTATTTTTGCCTTGTTAGCTGATTGAACCGATTACCTTCCAATTTCTACAAGAAACTTTATCCCTGACTTCTTCAGCTCCATTTGTTTATTATGTACCACAATCAATTGCCTACATAATTCCATGAGAACAATTCGGTCACTGGGACATCGTGGAAGAATATAAGGGTAGCTAGGATAATACCCTACTCTGAGATATGTGAAAGTAGGGAATTGTAAGAACAAGGAGCCAAAAGAATTCACAACTTCCCAGGTTTCATCTGAAACCCTCTTCTGAACAAGTTCATTGTCCCACAAGCACATGAATACTAAAAAGAAAGTATCATTAACCCTACAGAAATGATGGATTGATCCCTTTAGAGTAATTTGAGGATAATACTCATACACAGGGACCAATCTCCTGTCACCAACCTGAGTTAGACCAGGAAATCTCCTCATGCTAGCAGCAGCATAGACCAGAGATGAAGTCATATAGAATTTGAATGTTGTGTTGACCCTCAACAATTGTTCATGCAAAGCATTACTGATATACTCTCCCCAGAATATTTTCTGTGTGCCCCGAAGAATCACCTTGATGTATGTGTACATCCACTCCTGAAACTTAGAGGAAGAAGGGAGTCCTCTGATACGACTCAAAAGTGTGATCAAATCACAAACTTCCTCTACAAAGTCACTCCTAGGGAGATCCTTCGGCCATCTAGTTAGATTACTTCGAGGAATTTTCAACCATTTATTATTTATGTACCTTCTTGTAGCTTCCACATTTGTATCATAGTCTTTTTGCCCTTAAGCAAAATCAATCTGTCCAATGTTTACAATAGGTGGACACATAAAGATTTTATCAAGAAATTCTGTATACAACCTCATGATCACATTCCCTTGAGAATTTGTCACAACCCTAGTATCCCTATTGTAATGGCTAGCCACCTGAAGAATGAACTTGAGGTTATGAGCAGAAACTGGAAAAGAGGCAACCAAGTGAATGTTGTTGTCAATGATCTTTTGCATGTGTTTGGAAGGGTTTGTTTGTTTAGTTTTGTGCATAAAATTTGTCATATCCACATGCCCTATTTCTGTGTCTCTAATTTCATCAATATTTGACTGTACTGAAGTCACAGGGAAGACCCCTTGGTATTTGTACTTCATGATTTTGGCTTTGGATGGAGACGGCTCCGATATCAGCTCTGGACAGAATTTTGGAAGAGAAATCTACCACGGACATTTGTTGAAAACTGCAAAAGGCCATGATCTCACAGTTAGGGGAAAAATGGATAAATTGGGAAACTGCATGTCGATGATTATGATCACAAGGATGAGATTGAAAGGGCTAAAGCATGCGCAAGTTGAAAAATTGGGCAAAAGCAGGCTAAAGGCATCATTTGCAGAAATTTCCCAGTGTTAGGAAATTTTACAGAAATTCATGCACGGGTGGTCAAAATGACCGCTCCTACATGTGGGAAGGTTTATCTCATGTCAGGGCGGTGAAAAGGCCCGCTCCTGCATGTAGGATCAAAATGAGGTTTTCATGTATGGGTGGTCGAAATGACCGCCCTTACATGTGGGAAAAATTGCAAGTCTTGAAGCACATGCAAAGTCGGCAAAATGGACCGCCTGTGCATATTGAATGAAAGGGTTTGATGTATAGTCGGTCAAATTGACCGCTACTGCATGTGTTTTTGAAAACTCAAAGTTGCATGTGTAAAGGCGGGAGTTTTGGCCGCTCTTGCACATTGGGAGATACATAAGGACCATGTAAGGGTGGCAGTTTTAACCGCTCTTACATGTGGGAAAGACCTAACATTTAAAGGATGCGAGGGTAGGGGAAAAGGCCGCCACTACATGTCAAAGTTGAAACTTGTTAAGTTCATGTGAGAGCGGCAAGAAATACTGCCATTACATGTAGGAAACTAAAACCTAAGTTTAATAAGGCGATGAAGTAGGGCATGATGAATCTGCTACTAATCGAACAAAGAAATGGCGAAAACACAAGCATTCTACTTAGGGTTTCAAGCTACATTCAAACATGCAAAACGATGACCCAAAGTAGATAAAAACATTTACATAAATCTCAAATGAAAATTGTTATTACAAATAAACCCTAACAGAAAGAAAGAAATCAACAACAAAAACATGAGAAACCTCATTCTACCTGGAAATAGTAATGAAAAACCCTAGGCGTGAAATCAACACAATCCACGAGCTCTGTGGTTTGATCATCTTCACAGGGTGTTAAATGACTATTCTGAGAAGTTTGAGGATGAAAACTAAAAAGAATAGTGACCAAAATGCTTTAAGAAGGGTTAAAAGCAAGATTTTAATGGCCACATGAATGCCATTAATGGCACTCGTAGTTCAAGATTCAGAGATATCGTGCCAAGGCGGTGAAAAAGGCCACTCATACACGTTAACCAAGTACCTTATGCAAGAGCGATACTTATGACCACCATTGCATCTTAAACTACGACATGGAACATGCATGGTTGGCGAAGAGGACTGCCCTTGCATGTTTAAAAGAAAAACTTTAATAAAATATGTAAAAGCTGCCAGAAGAGCCGTCATTACACATAAAACAATGAAACACATGTAGGAGCGGGCTTTTGGACTGCTATTGCATGCGAATACAAAAACTTTTCTAACACCCCTAAAATAGTCAATAATTGATATTTTGACAAGCTTCCGACCAAATCAAGTTTCATGATTTTTGAGGAATCATCTTAGGGAATGTCGCAAACCATTTCAACGATGTTAGGAGACTTCACACGAGGCCAAGAGGACTTGTCTCGATAAGCGAACTTAGAGTGTAGTCTACGAAATAGACAAGTTTCATAGGGGTTGTCTACAAAAACGAGCGTAGCTGATTTTGAGAACAACACTACTAAGGTATTGATCTATAATTGTGACATATTAGGATATGTTTGTTGAGTCAAATAAGTGCTGTTACACATTTGATTTGAGTCTTTCTTTTTCATAAGTGCTGATGCATAGTTTGTTTGTCCTGTTAGGGGACCGTTTGTGTCTTGTTTTCATTGTTGTGTCTTGTGTTGATGTTGTTCAGTGTTTCTAACAGCTAGGTTACAAGGTTTTCTAAGTTATTTTTAGGCCTAAATGACTCTATCACCCAATGGTTTTCAAGGCTACTGGTCTTCATTGCTTAGCAAGCAAGAAATTAGTAGAAGTTGCCAAAAATGTTACCTATTTGTGCATCTCATCCCAAATAGGCAAAACTAGGTTTTGAAGGGGATTTATTGTTTTAGCCCATGGTCTAGGGGTCATCCTGTTAGGTTTTGAGGGGGTTTTAATATGTTAAAATATTTGATAAATGTTTCCATTTGTGATGTTGAGTCGAAAGAAATGTCTTCAAGGTTAATTCTATCCCAAGAAGCAAAGGAATCATGCTGCTGTCACATGAGGAAAGGTTTTAGACAAATTGTAGAAAAGCATCAATGGAGCCGTCACACCTTTTGGAGGAATAGTCACTGTTTGAACATCAACAACAACTAAAAGAGCAGTCTAGAATAGTCAAGAAAGACTATCATCAGAATTCTTGTCATGCATGGAAGATGAATAGGCAGGAAGACTGTCAAAGATCAGATTAGGGTAGGAGATCCATAAGGACTAAAGGCAGGACAATACTGTCTCACAAGGGGTAGTACAACTGTGGCAAGAGTAGTCCATCAGAAGTATGAAGAAACAGGTGATAAGAATCTCTGTCAAACTAAAGGTAGCCTTCTTTTAGGTTTACGAAATGCATAGATCATGAGCAATCATTAGTAAAGGAATATGATGATAGTCATTGAAGGCAAACCATAGTGGAAAAAAGATGAGAACAAGAGCAGTAAGGAATAAGGTAATAGGGATAGTGATCAAAGAAATAGAACACTATGATAGTAAACAATCATGAGGAACAATCCTAGAAATCATAGAGACAAGAAAGAACTGTCAGAATGACTGTCTAAATAGAGGAAGAACATTCCCCAGTCAAGATGCCATTCATACACAAAAATAGTCATTGGATGCCTGTAGCATGCAAGTAGTCACAGTAACTATCATACAAGTTAAGGATAGTCATGTCTTTAAGGAGCAATGGGGACATGTATAAGGAAGTCTATATCTAAAATATTAGAAATCTCAATAGTCCATATACTATTCAAGGGTTTCTATATGTCTCAAACGTTACTCAAAACACTAGGACCTTATGCCACAATTTCATGGAGCAACAATGATGGTGATGACTAAGAAACCTACACAGAGACTAAAAGCCTATCTAAATCTTAGTAGTGGAAAAGGAGTTGTTCAAGGGTTTGTAGAGAGCTCACTAGTGATCTCAAGATGCGTACTCCCCATATAGGAGGCCATTCCAGTTGTCATCTTCACCATAATCACGCATCAGCTTTTTAAGAGCTGTTGCAGGGTCTAGATGAGATGGGAAGGGCATCATACACGAGTAGGAGACATTCAGAAACAAGTAGTAGATATGTATTTATTTCTTAAATTGGATACAGAATAGTCAGGGCTAAACATGGAAGCAAGTTACAGTTTTAGGTTGATTCAACTTTATCCATTACAACTTGCTTAGTTCCAGATGATCAAAAGGTACACAGTTTATTAAACTTACTTATGGTTATAAGCAATTGTGTTAAACAATAAAATTTCAGATGCTCTTTCCTTATGCAATTGATAGTTTTGTAAAAGAAGAACAGATAATTCATTGCACAAACAATTGCTTATATTCACAAGGATTTTGTTCAAAGTTCCCACAAAAGTCATGGGAATTGACTATATAATTTGATGAAATGAAAAGAAGACATATATATTTGAAACAAGAAGCATAAAGAAGAGAAGGGGATCCGTCATTACCTGCAGGACGAATCCCCTCACTTGTAGCTGCACCGCTTTCAAAGTTCTCCAGTTTTAGCCTCCCGAAGCAACTGTAAAAGGAAGAAGAAAACAAGGTTAGAGATCAGGACATCCTTCACTTAATTACATTAAAAGCATCAAATGTACATGTGTCCTTTTCAGAAACATCAATAATAGGAAATGAAAGGAGTAAAGAACCCTCCAGATGTAGACATGCATAATAAGAAAGGATAAGCATTTTTTAATGACTGCTAATCATCAATGAAAATTTCACACCTCAGTAGCAGTTGCTTGTTAGAAAGAAAATGGAGATACTTTGTCAAGCCCAAGCAGAGGATAGAGAGAAGGTGGATACATGCAAAGGATAGATATCTTCAAGACAATGGGATAGTCAAGCAAATGACAAAAAATAAGAGCTTTCCATGTAAGGACATGGGTTAAAGTGCATTGATGAGAGAAATACAGGGGTATGAGAAGAGGTATAGTCAATAAACAAACTGTGGTATGCAGAGATACTGATAGAGGTAAAGTACAGGTCCTCATGAGGTTGTTAAAAGATAGTCAAGGTGGACTATCAAAAGGAGTATGAAGAGTAGTCTTCAGAAAGAACAATGGAAGCAATGGATATGACACCATGCTGATAGCAGTGATCATGAAAATAACCATGGAGGTAACAATGAGTTTAACTTTCCTTAAGGGTTTTGACTACATGTTATGAGATAAATACAAGAAAAGTTAATGGAGGATAGTCATATAGAAATGTCTGTATGCAATAGTCATAACAATCATATTAAATGACTGTCTAAATAGTGTTAAGGTTTGAGGAGTTGTGTATTGAAAGATGGATCAAAATGGAGGACTCTGTTTATTATATCAAAGCCATTGAAGGGTTCCATCTCATCAATTGTTTAGGCCTACACAAGGGGCACAATCAAACCTCAAATGAGTAGAGACACACATGACAGAGTAGTACAGTGAGGAATCACAAGGCAGTCAACAAAGTTTGCAAGTGATAATGTCATTTGCTTTCACCAAAATTGTTCAAAGCATACACAAAGTCTGATCAGGGTATCATTGTGCCTGTCAAATTCAAGGAGGATAGTGTAAATGAGTTTGAGAGGAGACAATAT
The DNA here is from genome assembly GCA_027924645.1 of Cunninghamia lanceolata. Classification (NCBI taxonomy): domain Eukaryota; kingdom Viridiplantae; phylum Streptophyta; class Pinopsida; order Cupressales; family Cupressaceae; genus Cunninghamia; species Cunninghamia lanceolata. The sequence continues at coordinate 135,241 of BSBN01001493.1, forward strand.
ATGTTTCTATAAGGTGTATACAGACAAATAGTTTTGAAGACCATTTGTCCAAACCCTAAAGTATGAGGCATTGAAAATAGCAAGAGATCACCCTCTTATAGAAGCCTCAGAGAAGTCGAAGTCTATTATAAACTTTAATGGTTTGTTCCAACATCAATAAACTACCAAACAAAAAGCATCATACATGAGAGAGACAAATTTCTACACAATCCAAGATGAGGCCACAATTATAAAGTCTGTTTGCTATCTTATAGAGTGAGCTATCAAAGCAATAGAATCAATGAGTCCTCAGAGATGACTATCAATACAAAGCTTACAAAATTGTTTACAAGTAAAGGAGAATTGTCAGAAATCTCCATGGTGGTTTCCATATCAAAGAGAAATAGGCAGTCATAGAGTCTTTACAGAGATAAAGCATACAAATGGAGAGTTCTCTATAAAAGTATGCAAAAAGGAGATGATTGGGCTAGTCAACAAGATTTGTAAAGCATGCATTTAAGTTATCTTTATGATGATTGTAAAATTATTATATTACATTATTCAAAGGGGATAAGACTTTCAGTTTACTAAGGCTTTTAGTCAATTTAGGCCTATTTTAGAGGCCCACTTGGTCAAATTGGAAGTGATGCAGGAGCATCCTTGGTTCAAGAAAAATCTTGCATCAACCAAAAACATTTGTATTTCAATTTGTTTGCATTTCAGTTCTTTCATTTTCTAGTTCAGTTCAGGCAGTTCAATCAGTAGCAGTTCTTAGCTTGTAGTCCAATTTTGGCATTTCACATCTTGTAGATCTGGACTTAGCATCTACATTCATTCATCTACATCATATCAAGAATTCAGAGCATTTGGATCAATTACCGGAAAGAATCGCTATCAGAAGTTGACTGCTTCTCAGAGTAGAGCATTCTAATAGTTCCTGATAATCAGCTGAAGGAGAAGGCTTGTGGATCATTCCTTGACTTGCAGATCTCATTGACACATCATTCAATGTTTTGTGGTTCATGGCCGACCTTCCCCAAGGGTCCGTACGTTGTTCCATTCAATTGAGGAAGTGTTCTATGCACTTAGGTCTGACCTATCTGTAAACATGTTACATCTCTTCATTGGGGTTTGTGACCTTCCTTGGCCAATGCGGAGGAATCTATTGGTCCAGAAATGATATATAAAGATGTAATAGATCCTTAGGAAAGTAGTTATCAAGTTCATGATATAGTGATAGCTGATAATTCAGATTTTGTGTGAAGGAGCTTCAAAGCCTTATCTTGCACATGTATGTAATTAGGTTTGTGAGCCCTAATTGTAAGCCCGCATGTTGCCAGCAGATCTCTATTTTGAATTCTATGATATACTGAATGATTGAATCTACATTTTCTTCATTTCTTTGAGTTGTTTCTATTGTGTTTACCTTTGCTGCATGGTCTAGATAGTTCATTCTGTGAACCCTCCTACCGTGACTGCACCAAGTGGTATCAGAGCGAAAGTTTGAATCTTGTAGAGCGAAAGTTTGATTCTTTGGAGTGAATTGGTGAAGGGGATTCTATATGATCTTGTTGTAAGATCTCTGATCTGAGGAAGGTTACTTTTGAGAAACCGATCACCGATTGAGAGGTAGTTGTCGCTTGTAGCCCGATCGCCAAACCTGAGGCAATTTGTACTTGATCTTAGGAAGATGCTACTGCGAAGAGTTCCCCTGTTGGTACAATGGCTAATAGAATGGATGAGATGATGGAATTGATGAGAACAATGCAAATTTGTTTGGATGCTATTGAAGAAGATAGGCAAAGAGGATTGACACCGAGACCTAATGTTGAAAGTGACGATGAGGAAGAATTTCAATCTATTGAACACACTGGTGAAACCCTAGAAGGTGATGAAGAAGAAGAATCAGATTAGATAAAGATGTTGTGAGCTATTTCAAAGATTGGAAAGAGACCTAGAGTTGATGTTCCTATCTATACTAGTAACTTGAATCCTGAAGAGTTGATTGACTGGATAAATGACATGGAAGAATACTTTGAATATGAAGAGATTGAATATCCGGAGAAGGTGAAATTTGCAAAGACAAAGTTGAAAGGACATGCTGCTATATGGTGGAAAGAAGTCCAGTTAGAAAGAAATAGAAGAGGAAAAGAAAAGATTACAAAGTGGGACCGGATGGTGGCAAAGTTGAAGAATCAGTTCATACCTGCTAACTATGAGTTGGAATTGTTGAAAAGATTGTAAAACCTGAGACAAAAGAGAAATCTGTGAAGGAGTACACTGAAGAATTTCATAAGATGATCATAAGAACATGAAATAGTGAAGAAAGCAAGGAGAAAGTGACAAGATATATCAATGGATTGAGATTGAACATTCAAGAAGAACTAAGTTTTGTAAGAATGACATCTTTGGAAGAAGCATATCAATTTGCCCTGAAAGTTGAAGAAAAGATGAATAAGAAGCATGATCAGAGACAGAGACAGAGGAGGTAAATTTCAGAAGGGAAGATCATTTTCTGGATATGATAGATCATTTGTGGAGCAGAACAAGTATAACAACCCAGTTAGAAAGGATGACAGAGATAACAATGCTTACCGGAGAGATGACAAAAAATTTTACCAGAGAGGAAACCTTAGTACATACCAGAATGAAGGATACAGAAGAGAAGGAAGAGGATTTGATAAGAAAACATTTAGAGGTACTTGTTTCAAGTGTGGAGGTGAAGGACATAGAGCATTTGAATGTAATCAGGGTAGTACAAGCAAGAAGACAAAGAATAGTGGGAGAGCAGCCTATGTTGAAGAACCTGTTGGATCACCTTGTTCAGTTGGAAATACAGAGAAAGGAGAATCATTGGTGATGAGGAGAGCACTATTTCAAGTGGAGACAAATGAGGAACCATCACAGAGGAAACGTCTATTCAGAACTAAATGCAAATCAAGAGGTAAGTGTTGTAAAGTTGTAATTGATAGTGGTAGTTCAGATAACCTAGTTTTAGAGGAGATGGTGACTAAGCTAAAGTTGGAAAGATTGAAACACCCTAAGCCCTATCAGATAGCATGGATTCAGGATGATCATAAGGTACTGGTGAGTGAACAATGTTTGGTGAAATTTCATATTGGATCTTATCATGATGAAGTCTTGTGTGATAATATGCCTATGGATGTTTGCCATATCTTGTTGGGTAGACCTTGGTAGTATGATAGAAAAGCTATGAATGATGGGAGAAAGAATACATATACTATAACAGCAAATGGGAAAAGAATTACTTTTATTCCTTTAGAAGATGATCCTAAAAATATGGTATGTGGGAATGCTAGAATTTGTTTGGTAGATGGAAGGAAATTTTTGGATGGTTTGAAATAGGAAAGTATGTGCTATGCCTTGATTCCTAAGAAGCCTAAAGTGGTGAAGAAAGAAACTGAACCAGATGAGATAAGAGAGTTGTTGATAGAGTATGAAGACATCATATTAGATAATGTACCTGATGGATTACCACCTATAAGGAGTATTAGTCATCACATGGATCTTATACTAGGAGCAAGTTTGCCTAACAAAGCAACACACCAGATGACACTGACAGAGAATGAAGAACTGAATAGACAGATACAAGAGTTGTTGAGGAAAGGTTTGATTAGAGAAAGCTTGAGTCCTTGTATAGTACCTACAGTGCTTGCACCGAAGAAGGATGGAGAATGGAGAATGTGTACTGATTCCAGAGTAATAAACAAGATCACAGTTAAGTATAGATTTCCTTTACCTAGGATGGATGATATTATGGATTGTTTGAGTGGAGCAAGATATTTCACAAAAATAGACTTGAAGAGTGGATACCATCAAATCAGAATTAGAGAAGGTGATGAATGGAAGACTGCTTTTAAGACAAAAGAAGGATTGTATGAGTGGTTAGTGATGCCTTTTGGATTGACAAATGCACCGAGTACTTTCATGAGGTTGGTGAATGAGGTCTTGAAGAAATTCTTGGGTAAGTTTGTAATTGTGTACTTGGATGATATTCTAATTTTTAGTAGGACAAAAGAGGAACATTTGTTGCATATTAGTCAAGTTTTGCAGAGGTTGAGGGAAGAGAAATTGTTGATAAACATCAAGAAGTGTAGTTTCATGAAGGAAGATTTAATGTATTTGGGATTTGTGATTTCTATGGAAGGATTGAAGATGGACCCTAAGAAAGCGAAAGCAATTGTTGAATGGCCTACACCAGAGAGCATTGGAGAGGTTAGATCATTTCATGGTTTGGCTAGTTTCTACTAGAAGTTCATCAAAAATTTTAGTTTAGTTTATAACCCTATGACAGAAACAATGAGAGGTGACAGAAAAGATTTCAAGTGGACATTAGGAGCAGATAAAAGTTTTGAGTTGTTGAAGCAAAAAGTAATAGAGCAACCTGTTTTGGCATTACCAGATTTCAATAAGGTATTTCAAGTTGATTGTGATGCTAGTGGAAATGCAATTGGAGCAGTGTTAAGTCAAGAAGGTAGACCTGTAGCATATTTTAGTGAAAAGTTGAATGATGCAAGGAGAATATATTTAGTTTATGATCAAGAGTTCTATGACATAATTCAAACCTTGAAGAAGTGGAGATATTACTTGTTGCCTAAGGAGTTTGTGTTGTATACAGATCATCAAGCTTTGCAGTATCTGAATAGTCAGGGAAAATTGAATCAGAGACATATGAGATGGGTAGAGTTCATGCAGAGTTATACTTTTGTGTTGAAGCATAGGAGTGGTAAATCAAACAAAGTTGTTGATGCTTTGAGTCAAAGAAGAAACTTGTTGACAGAGATGAGAGTTGAAGTGTTGGGTTTTGATGAATTGAAGAACATGTATGAGGGAGACATTGATTATACAGAACCTTGGAAAGCATGTAAGGAACATGTTGTGACAGATAGAAGTAAGTGGTTGGACTATTTCATTCAAGAAGATATGTTGTTCAAAGGAAATTAGTTATGCATACTTAGAAGTTCAATGAGAGATAATTTGATCAAGGAGAAGCATAGTGGTGGATTGGCAGGACACTTTGGCATTGACAAGACAATGGATTTGGTAAGTGAAAATTACTTTTGGCCTCAAATACATAAGGATGTTCAGAGATTTGTGTAGATTTGTAGAGTTTGTCAAGTTGCAAAAGGGAGTAGTCAGAACACTGGATTGTATAAACCTTTGACAGTTTCAGAGAGACCTTGGGAAGACATAAGCATGGATTTTATAATGGGATTACCTAACACACAGAGAGGATATGATTCAGTATTTGTAGTGGTTGATAGATTTTCAAAAATGGCTCATTTCATACCTTGTAAGAAGATAACTGATGTAGTGCATGTAGCTGACCTATTTTTTAAGGAAATTGTGAGATTGCATGGATTACCTAAGAGTATAGTTTCAGACAGAGACACTAAGTTTGTTGGTTACTTTTGGAAGACACTTTGGAAGAAGATGAAGATAGATTTGAAGTTTCGTTCTACTTTTCATCCACAGACAGATGGACAGACAGAGGTAGTGAATAGGATTTTGGGAAACTTGTTGAGATGTTTGGTTGCAGAGAAGACTAGAAGTTGGGACTTGATTCTTTCACAAGTAGAGTTTGTATACAATAATTTAGTGAATAGGAGTACTGGAAGAACACCTTTTGAGATTGTTACCAGAGTGAATCCTAGAGGAGTTGCAGAATTGAGAGATATTAGTACATAAGAAAAGAGAAGTGCAGAAGCAGAATAATTTGCAGATCATGTGAAGACAGTGCATAATCAGATGAAGAAGCATTTGGAGGACATGAACAGTAAGTACAAAGAGAAAGCAAATGAGAAGAGAAGACATAAGGAATTTGAAGTTGGAAGTGAAGTGATGGTGTACTTAAGAAAAGAAATATTTCCTATTGGGACATACAACAAGTTGAAGATGAAGAAGTTTGGACCTTGTAGGATACTCAGGAAATTGGATTCAGGAAATGCATATGAAGTGGAATTACTGGAGACATTGGGTATTTCACCTATTTTCAACATTGCAGATCTTTATCAGTATCATGAAGTAGAGTTCAGTGACAACATGGAAGAAGACTTGAAGAAGTAGTTACCGCAACAAGCATCGGAACAAATTGAAGACATTTTGGACAGTAGAGTTGGACGCAGCACTAGAGGAAGACAATACAAAGAATACCTTGTGAAGTGGAAAGGCAGACTGGAAGAAGATTCATCTTGGATTTCTCAGGCTAAGGGGGACTGTCTTGGTTTTCCCCTAGCCCCAGCAAAGTGAGGGACTCACTTTTCAATAACCCCAGATGTCTGATGCAGGAGCATCCTTGGTTCAAGAGAAATCTTGCATCAACCAAAAACATTTGCATTTCAATTCTTTCATTTTCTAGTTCAGTTCAGGCAGTTCAGTCAGTAGCAGTTCTCAGCTTGTGGTCTAGTTTTGGCATTTCACATCTTACGGATCTGGACTTAGCATCTACATTCATTCATCTACATCATATCAAGAATTCAGAGAATTTGGATCAGTTATTGGAAAGATATCACTATTAGAAGTTGACTGCTTCTCAGAGCAGAGCATTCTAACAATTCCTGATAATTAGCTGAAGGAGAAGGCTTGAGGATCGTTCCTTGACTTGCGGATCTCATTGACACATCATTCAATGTTCTATGGTTCGTGGCTGACCTTCCCCAAGGGTCCGCACATTGTTCCATTCATTTGAGGAAGTGTTCTATGCACTTAGGTCTGACCTATCTGTGAACACATTACAACTCTTCATTGGGATTTGTGACCTTCCTTAGCTGACGTGAAGGAATCTATTGGTCTGAAAATGATATATAAAGATGTAATAGATCCTTAGGAAAGTAGTTATCAAGTTCATGATATAGTGATAGCTAATAATTCAGATTTTGTGCAAAGGAGCTTCAAAGCCTTATCTTGCGCATGTATGTAATCAGGCCTGTGAGCCCTAATTGTAAGCTTGCATGTTGCCGACAGATCTCTATTTTGAATTCTATAATACACTGAATGACTGAATCTGCATTTTCTTCATTTATTTGAGTTGTTTCTGTTGTGTTTACTCTTGCTGCACGGTCTGGATATTTCATTCTGTGAACCCTCCTACCGTGACTACACCAAGAAGTTAGGAGGAGTTCAAAGCTAAAATCACTAATTATGGAGCAGTTTGGAGCCCTTAAATATAGGCTTTTTTTGCCTTGCATGCCCAACAACATTGTGTTCATGAAGTTGATTGAAGGCATCATTTCCAACCATCTCATGCAAGTAGAGATGAGTTCAGTTTAGTGTGAGTTGACTTCCTCAAAACTAGGCCTCATGGAGGAAGACTTTTATCAAAAAGAAAGGCACAATGGTGCTTTTTTCTTAGTTCTTCCTAGTTTTCTTTGTTAGGGATTGCAGGTAGAAGATATCAATTAAATGCAAATAAAGATTAAATAGAGGAATGAAAATACACAGAAATAATAGCAGCAAGAGACAAGTTTTAACGTGGTTCACCCAAACCCGGGCTACATCCAACAACAGAGAGTCCAATATTATTATCTAGTAAATCAAATAGATTACAACCAACAATCCTTGCAACTCAATACCACTGCAAAATGCTACAATACATCAATGGAAACCCTATCCCTTAGCCGCTTTTATCAAGCCTTATGTCGGTTACAAAAATAGGGGTTTTTATGTCGGCCAATAGAAAAATAACTCCCGATGCCTTTATAAAATAATAAAAACCATTCAAGGTTTTGGTGGCATTGCCCCTCGACCCCACCCTATATCGTGACAGGGAGCACACTAGGGGTACTGCCCTTGGACCCCGTCTTAGGGGTGCTACCCCTAAACCCCCGCAAGGGGAACTGCCCCTTGATCTCGTTAAATAATTTGGGGGGAAACTGCACCAATAAAAGTGGGGTAAATTTAACCTCTGAGTCTGATTAGGCTCTATATAACAATAATCTCCCACTTGGAGACTGATCATAACACTGCTGACCCTGTAGCTCTCACTGGAAAAAAGCACCCTAGACTTTGCTATTCTAATTTTTTATTTTCAGTCCTGAAGACCAACCAAAGCTAAAGAGGAGATCAACTTCTCCCTTGTCATTGCCTTCATAAACATATCTGCTAGATTTTCATCTGTATGGGTCTTTTTCATCTGTAACTGTCCATCATCTAACACCAACCAGATGAAGTGATACCTGAGCTAGATGTGTTTGGTCTTTGAATGCAAGATGTATGGTACTCTGACTGCCCGTAAACAAATAACTGTTAGTCTGTTGTTTGCCCAATTCTTCCATGAAAGATTGTAGCCATATCATCTCCTTGCTTACCTCTGTTGCAACTGCATACTCTACCTCCATGGTGGATAAAGCAACCACCTTTTGCAACCTGGAGATCCAACTCACTGTTGTCCCACCGACAGTAAAGACATAACCTGTAGTACTCCGCCTGGTATCAATATCCCCTACCAAATCTGAGTCTATATAACCTGCTAAATTAGTATTAGAGCCCCCAAAACATAAGTGTTTATTGGATGTACCTCTCAAGTATCTGAGAATCCATTTTACCGCATTCCAATGCTCCAATCCAGGATTACTCATATACCTGCTTACGACTCCTACAACATGTGCAATATCTGGTTTCATGCATACCATGGCATACATTAAACTTCCTATAGCTAAAGCATATAGTACCTTGGACATTTTTTCTTCCTCCTCTTGTGTCTTAGGACACATCTCCTTAGTCAATTTCAAATGACTAGACAAAGGTGTGCTGACAACTTTTGCATTCTCCATATGGAATCTCTACAACACCTTTTCAACATAATCAGCTTGAGATAGAGTCAATTTTTTGTTCTTCCTATCTCTACAAATTTTCATACCAAGGATTTGTTTTGCTGCCCCCAAATCCTTCATAGCAAATGATTGTGCTAACTGTTGTTTTAACTCTTCCTATGTGGTCCATGTTAGACCCTGCTACAAGCATGTCATCAACATATAAATATAAAATAATGTAGCTGTCATTATCCAACCTCTCAAAATAAACACAATGGTCACAATTACACCGGTTGTAGCCTTGTTCAGCCATAAAACTATCAAATTTCAAATACCATTGCCGATGTACTTGTTTCAAGCCATACCAAATCTTCTTCAATCTGCACACTAGTTTCTCCTTACCGTTGACCTCAAATCCTTGGAGTTGTTCCATATATATCTTCTCCTCCAAATCACCATGGAGAAAGGTAGTTTTCACATCTAGCTATTCCAAATGCAAATCTTCAGTAGCCACAATAATTAAAATAGTACGAATAGAAGTCATCTTAACAACTAGAGAAAAAATCTCATCAAAATCAATACCTTTTTTTTATGCAAATCCTTTTACAACTAACCTGGCTTTAAATCTTTTCTTACCTCCATCTTCCTCTTTTAGCCTATAAACCCATTTGTTTGGTAAAGCCTTTTTACTTGCAGGCAACTTACATAATTCCCAAGTTTGATTTTTCAGCAAGGAGTCCATTTCTTCTTTCATTGCAAGCTCCCACTTAACCTTTGTATCCACCTGCATAGCTTCATCATACCCTTTCGGTTCACCAGCATCTGTTAACAAAATAGATTACAGAGAGGGAGAAAACCTTTCAGGAGGTCTACTTAGCCTTGTTGATTGTCAAACATTCACTGGAGTTTGTGGTATTTCTTGTTGCTGTTGCAGAGTATGATGAACCACTGGAACATCATTATCTGGAGTATCATCTAGCACCACATAATCCTTTTCTTTCTTCTGATGCTGCGGCAACTGATCTTTGTACAACACCTTCTCATTAAATACAACATCCCTGCTTCTCACAATTTTCTGATTTTCAAAATCCCAAAGCCTATAACCAAATTCATCAATGCCATATCCAACAAAGGTACACTTTTTTGATTTTGCATCCAGCTTGTTTTCAGAATTTACATGTGCAAATGCTTCACATCCAAAGGTTTTGAGAAAAGAATAACTCACCTTCTTACCTGTCCATGCTTGCTCTGAAATACCACAACCCAAAGGAACTGAAGGACCTCTATTAATTAAATATACAGCAGTGTTGACAACCTCTGCCCACATGTTTAAAGACAGCCCATCATGCAATCTCATGGTCCTTGCACGCTCCATTATTGTTCTATTCATGCGTTCAACCACTCCATTGTCCTGTGGAGTCCCTGGAACCATTTTTTGCCTACAAATTCCATTAAAGGAACAATAATCCTCAAATTCTTTACTGCAATACTCACCACCATTATTAGATCTAAGACATTTTAATCTTTTACCCGTCTCATTCTCAACCAAGCTTCTCCATTTCTTAAATGTTTCAAATACATCAGATTTCTACCGAAGGATATAAATCCAAACCTTCCTAGTTGCATCATCTATGAAAGTAACATAATACCGAGAGAAACTGAGAGAAGATACCTGAGTTGGTCCCCATACATCTGTATGCACAAGCTTCAACTTTTCATCTTTCTTTTGTTTCCCATCCTTGAGAAAACTGAATCTCTTTTGTTTTCCATACAGACAGCTTTCATAGAAATCCATATTAATACATTTCAGACCTAGTAAAAATTTCTTAGAATGAAGTACCTTCATACCTTTTTCACTCATATGCCCAAGTCTGTTATGCCATAGTTTTGTCTCAAAACTTGCAACAACTGTTTCAGTCTCTTCCTGCGACCTGCAATAGCTGTTCCTGAACCTATTTGTTTTTTCTCTACAATAGCTAAAGTAGAAGGAATAGTATGACCTGTACAAAGATATAAGGTGCCTACTTTCCCTTTTGCTACCATTAAGGCACCTCTTGAAACCTTCCAATTTTGATTAGTAAATGTAACAATGCAACCTTCATCAACTAGCTGCCCTGCTGAAATTAAATTCCTACTAAGCCTTGGAACGTGCCTTACCTCTTGTAGTAGCCAATGATTCCCATTCTGCAACTTAATCTTGATTCTTCCCTTTCCAACAATCTGATAGGGTTCGTTATCACCCAAATAAACTAGCCCAACATCCCCTTGGACATAATCAAGAAAATAACTTCTATGGGGTGTAGCATGAAATGAGGCCCCTGAATCTAAAACCCACGAATCATCAACATTATCTAGGGAAAGAATCAAAGCATCATCTTCAGATTTATTACTTACCACATTTGATTCCTTATTGTCTTCTTGTTTGTCTCCTTCTTTATTCTTCTGAGACAAGCAATCTTTCTTCAGATGACCTGGTTTCCCACAGTACCAGCAATCCTTCTGTCCTTTGGATTGGGACCTCTTATCTGTTGATTTTCTTCATGACTTCCCATGACCTCCAGAACCTTTTCCTCTCTCCTTTGATCTACCCCTGCTTTCTGCATTCAAAACACTACCTGATGTGGACCCTCCTGAGTTTTTTCGTCACATTTCCTCACTAAGGATAACACCAACAAAATCATCAAATTTTAAAGTATTTGAACCAGAGACAGAGTTACTTACAACCATTACCAAACTATTCTAGCTTTCTGGCAAAGAACATAAAACCAAGAGAGCCCTCACTTCTTCATCAAATTTCACTTTTACAGAAGTTAACTAACTGGTAATCGTATTAAACTCATTTAAATGATCTGTCACAGATCCACCTTCAATCATTTTCAGATTAAACAAATGTTTCATGAGAAATACCTTATTTGAGGCTGAGGGTTTTTCATACAATTTAGCCAAAGCTTTCATTAGTTCATTTGTTGTCTTCACTTCTATTATATTGAATGCCATAGATGGTGCCAAGCACAACCGAATGGTTCCCAGTGCCTTTCTGTCTAGAAGATTCCAATCCTCATCAGTCATTGTTGCTAGTTTCTTGGCTATTCCTTCCAACGACCTCCATAAATCCTTTTGATAGAGATAATCCTCCATCTGCATCTTCCATAACTAATAGTTCTACCCATTGAATTTATCTACCTTCAATTTACCATCGTTTATCATTGCAAGCACTTAACTATGAGACCGCGCTGATAAAAGTGGGGTAAATTTAACCTCTGAGTCTAATTAGGCTTCATATAACAACATTCTTTGCTCATAGCAAGAAAAATCTATATTGTAACTCTTAGTCTATTGTTTGCCCAATTCTTCCATGGAAGATTGTGGCCATATTATCTCCTTGCTTGCCTCTGTTGCAGCAGCATACTCTGCCTCCGTGGTGGATAAAGCAACCACCTTTTGCAACCTGGAGATCCAACTCACTGCTGTCCCACCAACAGTAAAGACATAACCTGTAGTACTCCACCTGGTATCAATATCCCCTGCCAAATTTGAGTCTACATAACCTGCTAAATCAGTATTAGAGCCCCCAAAATATAAGTGTTTATTGGATGTACCTCTCAAGTATCTAAGAATCTATTTTACCGCATTCCAATGCTCCAATCCAGGATTACTCATATACCTACTTACGACTCCTACAACATGTGCAATATCTGGTTTCATGCATACCATGGCACACATTAAACTTCCTATAGCTAAAGCATATGGTACCTTGGACATTTTTTCTTCCTCCTCTTGTGTCTTAGGACACATCTCCTTAGTCAATTTCAAATGACTAGGCAAAGGTGTGTTGACAACTTTTGCATTCTCCATATGGAATCTCTACAACACCTTTTCAACATAATCAGCCTGAGATAGAGTCAATTTTCTGTTCTTCCTATCTCTGCAAATTTTCATACCAAGGATTTGTTTTGCTGCCCCCAAATCCTTCATAGCAAATGATTGTGCTAACTGTTGTTTTAACTCTCTTATGTGGTCCATGTTATACCTTGCTACAAGCATATCATCAACATATAAACATAAAATAATGTAGCTGTCATTATCCAACCTCTCAAAATAAACACAATGGTCAGAATTACACTGGTTGTAGCCTTGCTCAGCCATAGAACTATCAAATTTCAAATACCATTGCCGAGGTGCTTGTTTCAAGCCATACCAAATCTTCTTCAATCTGCACACCAGTTTCTCCTTACCGTTGACCTCAAATCCTTGGAGTTGTTCCATATATATCTTCTCCTCCAAATCACCATGGAGAAAGGTAGTTTTCACATCTAGCTATTCCAAATGCAAATCTTCAGTAGCCACAATAATTAAAACAGTACGAATAGAAGTCATTTTAACAACTAGAGAAAAAATCTCATCAAAATCAATACCTTTTTTCTATGCAAATCCTTTTACAACTAACCTGGCTTTAAATCTTTTCTTACCTCCATCTTCCTCTTTCAGCCTATAAACCCATTTGTTTGGTAAAGCCTTTTTACTTGCAGGCAACTTACATAATTCCCAAGTCTGATTTTTCAGCAAGGAGTCCATTTCTTCTTTCATTGCAAGCTCCCATTGAACCTTTGTATCCACCTGCATAGCTTCATCATACCCTTTCGGTTCACCAGCATCTATTAACAAAATAGATCACAGAGAGGGAGAAAACCTTTCAGGAGGTCTACTTAGCCTTATTGACTATCAAACATTCACTGGAGTTTGTGGTATTTCTTGTTGCTGTTGCGGAGTATGATGAACCACTGGAACATCATTATCTAGAGTATCATCTAGCACCACATAATCCTTTTCTTTCTTCTCATGCTGCTGCAACTGATCTTTGTACAACACCTTCTCATTGAATACAACATCCCTGCTTCTCACAATTTTCTGATTTTCAAAATCCCAAAGCCTATAACCAAATTCATCAATGCCATATCCAACGAAGGTACACTTTTTTGATTTTGCATCCAGCTTGGTTCTATTTTCAGAATCTACATATGTAAATGCTTCACATTTAAAGGTTTTGAGAAAAGAATAACTCACCTTCTTACCTGTCCATGCTTGCTCTGTAATACCACAACCCAAAGGAATTGAAGGACCTCTATTAATTAAATATACAGTGGTGTTGACAACCTCTGCCCACATGTTTAAAGACAACCCATCATGCAATCTCATGGTCCTTGCATGCTCCATTATTGTTCTATTCATGCGTTCAACCACTCCATTCTCCTGTGGAGTCCCTGGAACCATTTTTTGCCTACGAATTCCATTAAAGGAACAATAATCCTCAAATTCTTTACTGCAATACTCACCACCATTATTAGATCTAAGACATTTTAATCTTTTACTCGTCTCATTCTCAACCAAGCTTCTCCATTTCTTAAATGTTTCAAATACATCAGATTTCTACCAAAGGATATAAATCCAAACCTTCCTAGTTGCATCATCTATGAAAGTAACATAATACCGAGAGAAACTGAGAGAAGATACCTGAGCTGGTCCCCATACATCTGTATGCACAAGCTTCAACTTTTCATCTTTCTTTTGTTTCCCATCCTTGAGAAAACTGAATCTCTTTTGTTTTCCATATAGACAGCTTTCATAGAAATCCATATTAATACATTTCAGACCTAGTAAAAATTTCTTAGAATGAAGTACCTTCATACCTTTTTCACTCATATGCCCAAGTCTGTTATGCCACAGTTTTGTCTCAAAACTTGCAACAACTGTTTCAGTCTCTTCCTGCGACCTGCAATAGCTATTCCTGAACCTGTTTGTTTTTTCTCTACAATAGCTAAAGTAGAAGGAATAGTATGACCTGTACAAAGATATAAGGTGCCTACTTTCACACCTTTTGCTACCATTAAGGCACCTCTTGAAACCTTCCAATTTTGATTAGTAAATGTAACAATGCAACCTTCATCAACTAGCTGCCCTGCTGAAATTAAATTCCTACTAAGCCTTGGAACGTGCCTTACCTCTTGTAGTAGCCAATGATTCCCATTCTGCAACTTAATCTTGATTCTTCCCTTTCCAACAATCTGACAGGGTTCGTTATCACCCAAATAAACCAGCCCAACATCCCCTTGGACATAATCAAGAAAATAACTTCTATGGGGTGTAGCATGAAATGAGGCCCCTGAATCTAAAACCCATGAATCATCAACATTATCTAGGGAAAGAATCAAAGCATTATCTCCAGATTTATTACTTACCACATTTTACTCCTTATTGTCTTCTTGTTTGTCTCCTTCTTTATTCTTCTGAGACAAGCAATCTTTCTTCAGATGACCTGGTTTCCCACAGTACCAGCAATCTTTCTGTCCTCTGGATTGGGACCTCTTGTCCGTTGATTTTCTTCATGACTTCCCATGACCTCCAGAACCTTTTCCTCTCTCCTTTGATCTACCCCTGCTTTCTGCATTCAAAACACTCCCTGATGTGGACCCTCCTGAGCTTTTTCGTCGCATTTCCTCACTAAGGATAACACCAACAAAATCATCAAATTTTAAAGTATTTGAACCAGAGACAGAGTTACTTACAACCATTACCAAGCTATTCCAGCTTTCTGGCAAAGAACATAAAACCAAGAGAGCCCTCACTTCTTCATCAAATTTCACTTTTACAGAAGTTAACTAATTGGTAATCGTATTAAACTCATTTAAATAATCTGTTACAGATCCACCTTCAATCATTTTCAGATTAAACAAATGTTTCATGAGAAATACCTTATTTGAGGCTGAGGGTTTTTCATACAATTTAGCGAAAGCTTTCATTAGTTCATTTGTTGTCTTCACTTCTATTATATTGAATGCCATAGATGGTGCCAGGCACAACCGAATGGTTCCCAGTGCCTTTCTGTCTAGAAGATTCCAATCCTCATCAGTCATTGTTGCCAGTTTCTTGGCTATTCCTTCCAACGGCCTCCATAAATCCTTCTGATAGAGATAATACTCCATTTGCATCTTCCATAACTGATAGTTCTGCCCATTGAATTTATCTACCTTCAATTTACCCTCGTTCGCCATTGCTCGCACTTAACCGTGAGACCGCGCCGATAAAGGTGGGGTAAATTTAACCTTTGAGTCTGATTAGGCTCCATATAACAACATTCTTTGCTCACAGCAAGAAAAATCTATATTGTAACTCAAAAATCAGTATTAATCATTGTTGAGCAGTAGCAACTTCTATGTAATTTCAAGCATTTTCAGATATTTTTGTAAGGAAATTCCTATTTTTCTCAATAAAAAGCAACATCTTACCTTCTCAAAAAATTGATGTGTTGTTTGATTAATTGAGTGATTTTGATGGAGAATTTTTGTGATTTTAAACAAATCCTTCAATTTCATGTCTCATTCTTTAAGCTTAATACAGAAAACAACTAATTTATACTGGTCATAGGTTGAATTAATCACTTTCAGTTGTTTGTAGTTGTGAAAACCATTAGTTTTCCTTCAACAAACATAACATCCCTATGAAATACTGATGTATAAGCATTGTTTAGATTGAGTTATGTGAAATAAAACCCTTTTTGAGAGAAATTGTGAGTTGAAATAGCAAGAACAGGTCTTATAAATTCGGTGCATCACCTCCTAAGATCTAGATTTCAGTTATATAGCAATCCTTTTATCCCTTTTCCTCATTAATACATAAGATTCAAGAGGTCTATCAAGGGAACCTGCCCTCTCTGGAGGTTCACCTTCATCATAGGCAACCCACAGCTTGAATGTGATCCCATGTTTCACAGGATGGCTAAGTTTTATACTTAGCCAGGGTGCAATCCTTGTGACAACATTTACATAGTTTAGACCATAGTTTGTGTCCTATTTATGGTGAAAGGACTACTATAAGCCCTTGTGTAACCCCTTATTACTAGTATAATTCAATTTGTATTCTTGACTAAGTGGTGGAAGACTATTCTGGTCTTAGTTTTGTTAACACTTCAAAACAAAACTATAGTATAGAAATGCAAACATCAACCTCTGTGTCTCATCACTGCAAAGAGTCAATGTGATTGACTGAACTTGTCCCATTCTAGAGGACTGTAGGCTAGGGTGACCTCTATTTGAGGGGAAAATAGTCTTAATATTGCTACTAGAGTTATCATTGACCCAACTAAAAGGGTTGAAGACAAATTTGGGCTAGTGTGTTGAGTCCAGAGCCATAAAAATGTGGAGTTGAAATGAAGGATGAAATGGATGGAAAGGAAAGATGTGGTAGTGATAGAGGAGTGAGTGATGTTAAAGGTGAAGAAGCAAAGGGAATTGACATGTATGGAATGGTGAAGACATCAATGGATGTTAATGGTGAGGAGGAAAGAGGTGAAGATTACTGTAACATTTCATTCCATAATGCCCAAAAATTAACATAAACATTCATGCTAATTAAGAGATTAGATAACAACATGATTATCCATTTTAAATTAAATAATAATGATTCACTATAGTTTCATCAACTAAGCATGTTATTCTAAATAGAATATAACAAAGCTTACATTTTCGATAATCATTTACATATCCAACTGAATAACTTTCACTATGTATGTACAAGTTATGCTCAAGGCATCATATATCAAATTATACATTAAAATTGACTATCAAGTCATAAAATGAAAAACATTGTATCTGGAACATAAGACATCTATCTTCATAATACTTGGATCATCTCATGCTTGGGAAGGAGAGCATCATCCTGGTGCTTTTCCACCAACCACAAACCTGTGGTCCCCCGCTCAACTTCCTAACTAGAAATGGCCATACCCTTCGCAGAAGGGTTAGATATTAGAAACCGTTGGGTTAGCCATCTAAGTTTTTGGTATTGTGTCCTTCATAATGTCTCTCGGTCACACAACTATAGATCCACTCTAACTATGTATGACTCTACTAGAGACACTATGCCATTTGGAACACTGTGGATCGATAATGCATGCAGACACAGATGCATTACTTTGGCCAAAGATTTACATACATGTACGTTATGCAATGAACATCGTCATATGTCCACTACCCTAACTCAACTTGGAAGCTCTCTCATCCTATAGTATGTTTGATTGACCTCTCTCTCTAGGTCTAATGCATGTGGGATCAATTCAACTCAAAGTCCATACCAGGACTACCGACTCCCTTCATAAGAATTGTAATGAATTAATGCATTACTTTCGAAAAGAGGGACTTGTGACTCCTCGTCACTTTGACCCATTTACAAATTACATTAAAGTTAACCAGATTCACCAATCTAGGTCTCCCATGGTTTACATACTCAATATGAGTCACCAAATAGGTTAAGATTTCAATCATAGTACCGTAGGCATTTACAATCTTAACTAGTTATAATGGTTTCATAATAAAAGATAACTCAATTTCCCATATGAGCTGTTAATGATAACCACTCTTTCCATAGAGTTCAATCGTAAGTTTGGTAAGGGTTTAAAACTTGTGATAATATCCATATAAATCTTAGCTCATCATGCTTCCCATTCTTCCATGTTACCAATAGTAAGAAGGGATTCCTCGTTAATGATTTGGTTAGCATGCAAGCTACCATAATAATAATACAGTGATGATCTTTTGAATAACACACCACCTCCTTACTTGAGGGGTAGACAAGTATAGTCTAGGTTATTTTAATAACCTTGAAACCACAATCAGGTTCTCTGTAAGGTGAAACAAGATTCTATTTTGAGTGCTATAAGCATAGTTTAAGGCTAAGGTCGTATCGACCATCACCATAGTTCATGGTGGCCACATCGGCCACATGTAGGCTGAACCATCGAGTATGTACTTAACTCAATAGTTCTGTACTTCTCATGCCATGAGCATTTCCTGCTTGATTCATTATAGTTGTGGCTCTATTACTATTTAAGCCACGTCAATAACCATCATATAAAAGTTACCGTGGATATGTGCTCATCCTTAATGGCCTCGAGCTACAGTTTCAATAAAGAATATGAGGAATTAAAGCTCAGCCTTAATGGCCTCGAGCTACAATCACAACAATGATTATGATGAATTAAAGCTTGACCTAAATGGCCTCGAGCTCCAGTCACAACAAAGATTACAATGAATTAAAGCTTGGTCTTGGTGACCTCGAGCTACAGTCATAATAAAGATTATAAAGATTACAATGAAATAAAGCTCGGCCTTAGTGGCATTGAGCTATAGTCATAAAGAAAGTTGAAGGGTTAAAGCTCGGCCATAATGACCTCGAGGCATAGTGTATAGAGTGTTTAAATGGTTATACAGGCTTGGCCTTATCAGTCTCGAGTCTCTACAATAAAGTACGAATGAATGAAGCTCAATACAGTAAACATACTATGAATGGATCGATATAGATAATACTTACAAACTAGAATGCAAACAAATGAAATACGACATTTTTTTTACAACTTTCATTCTACTTGAATGAAGTCTTTCAATACAATCTTTCTAGTTTGGTTCACTGTTCTTTCTTTCTCTATATCTCCTTCCTCACGTAGAGAGAGCACATGAACCTCCCAACCTTGAAGATAGTCTCTCCAAAATGATAAACAAAACTTGTTATCTTTTCTCTTCTTGGCATGCCAATCTTGGTGGAAACTACCACCCTCGCCATAATGAGGTGGGTGGTCTTTCCCACTCGGCCAACCTCCTAGTTCATAGGGACCCGTCGGCAGATACATGATATCAGCCAACCTTTGGTGAGCTCCAGGCTCCCATTAGTTTCAAATATCCAAAATATCACTCCACTACTATGGGTGATATCAATTATAGCAAATTAATAAACATAATGGCATAGCAAGAAAATTTGATATTAGACTAAATGATCATAGCATAATATTATTTTCATGTATCTATTAGATGTATGTAAATACTTGTATTAATCAAGATGTCATTTTTCTGACATCACCTCCTTCATGGAGATAGGGTCGATCATGCGATTTAGGGATTGAGCACCACTCTCCCTTCTTCGCTAAGAACCCAAAACATAATAGACCAAGAATAATAGATTCACGATCTCAATTTGGGAATATTCAAAGCAATAAGAAAATGCTCTGACACATGGCAAGACTATCTCTTGACTCGTATTAACATTGCAAGAATGTCGCTAGGTCGAGTCGATGCAACTTTGTTGAAACGACTAAATCGACAACACAAAAGGAAAATCAACTATCCAAAAAGAAATGTAACTTACGCCAACTTACACAAGTTGTAAGGACATAATGTTTGACACTCAGATGGCTATTAACCCCATTTCTCGACATCTAATTCTTCCTCCAAGATGATACTCTCCTTCCCTCTTCGAAGGACGTTGCATTTTCTTGTTCACACTTAGGACCATAAAATCATGATCAGTGCATCATCATCTATTTCACAATTCAAATTAATTTAATATTCATATGAACAAATAGTTTCATAACTAACTATTATCAATCATTAACCTCATAATTAAGGATTAAATTAGATATTTCCACAATATCAAATCAGTTAACTATGATTAATCCTCCTAATTACCATGCAAGGTTAAGATTAGGTCTAATTATAAGTTGGGGATGTAACATATCTCCCCCCATGTGAATCATAGTCCCTAATGATTAATTGTCTTAAAAGTTAATCAACATAATAAGAAAATGTTTCAAGAGCATAATAAATAAGTTTTTCAAAAAAGATGAGGAAATCTAGCATGAGAGTCATCATAGTTTTCCCAGGTGGCATTTTCCTCTGCATATTGGTCCCATCGGACCCTGCACTGTGTTATCTCTTTGTTATGTAAGCGTAGCTTACACATTTCAAGAACCTTGATGGGCTCGATCACCACCACCCCTGGGTCCTTCACCTGTATAGCAATCCAATCAAGCATAGGAGTTTGATTATCAACAATATTAAACTTTTTCAAATATAAAACATGAAACACATTATGCATCATGTCAAGGACTAGCGGTAGAGCAATTCTATATGCTATTGGGTTGACTTCTTCTAGAACTTTGAAAGGTCCCACGTATCTTGGTGCCAGTTTGGACATCTTTCCAAATTTAATAGAACTCTGTTGAGGTTTTACCCTTATGAGAACTTTCTCTCCCATTGTGAAATGCCTTTCGATGCGCTTAGCATCTACATAACTCTTTTGTCTATCATTCGCTTCTACGAGCCTTCTTTTAATCAGATGGACTTGCTCTTCCATCTCTGACAACATTTCTAGACCAAGGCTAACCCTATCTTCCATCTTGTCCCAACTTATAGGGGTTCGGCACTTCTGTCCATATAATGCCTCAAATGGAGCCATCTTAATAGCTGAGTGATAGGAATTATTGTAGGCAAATTCCACTAGAGGAAGATAATCCTCCCATTTGTATTGCTAATCCATGCAATACATTCTTAATAAATCCTCCAGCACTTGGTTCACCCTCTTAGTTTGTCCATCCATTTCAGGATGATAAGCAGAGCTTATATTCAATTGGGTTCCAAGTGAAGAGAATAAGGTTTGCCAAAACCTTGATGTCATTTGTGCATCCCTATCTGAGATGATTTTCTCAGGAATGCCATGTAGTCTAAAAATCTCTTGAACAAATTTTCAAGCAATGACGGGTGCCCCATCTGTCAAGTTCCTAGGTATAAAATGAGCATCTTTGGTGAGTCTATCCACCACAACCAAGATAGCATTGTGCCTATTCCTTAACATAGGAAGCCCTTGCACAAAGTCCATGCTTATAATTTGCCATTTCCACTCAGGAATTTCATGAGGGTACAAGAGTCCTTCCGGGTGATGGTGTTCCACCTTCACCCTCTAGCATTCCATACACGTAGCTACAAAATTTGCAGCATCCCTCTTCATTCCTTTCTAGAAATATAGGGGTTTCACACCAGCAAGTAACTTTGTTACTCCAGGATGCCTAGAATATGGTGCAGAATGAACCTCTTTCCATACCATATTCCTTAACTCTGCTAAGTTAGGTACATACATCCTTCCTTTAAACCTTAATAACCCATCAGGTTCAAGGTTGAATCCTTCACATCTTTGATTCTAGGGGTTTTCTTCAAGGGCTTGTTTTACCTACTTGTAAAACTCATCTCCCTTAGATTTTTGTAACACATGATTCCTAAAATTAGAATGTATGGAAATCATGGAGGAGATGTGTCTTCTCCTACTCAAAGCTTCCACCACCTAATTTTCCTTTCCTTGAATATATTTAATCTCAAAATCATAATCTGAGATAAATTCCAACCATCTTCTTTGCCTAGCATTAAGATGTGGTTGAGTGAACATTTATTTGAGTCCTTGATGATCTGCTTTTAGGTCAAAAGGTTTCCCAACTAAATAGTGTCTCCACATTTGAAGTGCATGAATGATTGCTGCAAGTTCTAAATCATGTGGGGCATAATTTTGTTCATAGTTTTTTAGTTTACGTGATTCATACGCAATGACATGGCCATCCTGGACTAGTACACCACCTAAGCCTTCTCATGAGGCATCGATAATGACTACAAATTGACCCTCTGGGTTAGGTACTTTCAAAATTGGTGCTAAAGTCAATTTTTCCTTCAATAGGTCAAAGGCCTCTTGGCACTTATCTGACCACTCAAATCTCTTGCCTTTTCTCTGCAAGGAAGTTATAGGATTTGAAATTTTAGAGAAGTTTTTCACGAACTTCCTATAATAACCAGCTAGGCCCATAAAACTTCAGACCTCATGAACATTTCTTGGTATCGGCCATTCCAAAATAGCCTTAATCTTAGTTGGGTCCACAACTATCCCCTTAGCTGAAATTATGTGGCCTAAGTATTGTACTTCCTTTTGAAAGAAAGTACATTTGGAGAGCTTGCCATATAGTTTATGTTCTCTCAACCTCTGGAGAGCAATTCTTAAATGCTGCAGATGCTCTTCCTCATTTTTATAATAGATTAAATTGTCATCAAGAAACACTAAGACAAACTTATCCATACAGTCCCTGAACACACTATTCATAAGATTCATAAATGCTGCCTAGTGGTGCCTACCTAGGGTTAGGGTTTTGAGTCGAGTCTGCAAGATTATATTTTTATTCCCTCAAACTCTTAATGCCTTAGATTTTATTTCCCCTCGACCTCCTGCATTGTATCTTCTATTTTGTCATTGATCTCTTGTAGCAGGTTCCCGATTGTTTAAGTTGTAACTTAAGCCTTTTAGCTCGTTGAATGACCGGCCCCTTTGCATTGCATTACCGCTTTCTCCCGTCGCGCTAAAAATAAAAGAAGGAAAAAATGCTAAGTCCAAAAAAACCCTTTATGCGGCGATGAAATCTGTTGTATGTATCATTGTATGAATGTGTCTTTGTATGTGTAGATTCAAATGTACATTGGCGGACCCAAAAAGAATGTTCAATTGGCTTCAAAAATGGTAAAAAAATTAGTTGTATGCATCGTTGTATGCATAAAGGCTTGTATGTGATATTCGGGTGCAATTCCGGGCAAGCAAAAGTGGATGTACATGGTAGATTCCTGGAATATTTCGTGCTTGTATGTAAAAGTTTGTATGTATGTGTTGTATATTTGCTATACAATGGGTAGATACAATGCTGAACTTCAAAAAAGGTTCCAATCAGGTTAAAATGGTGGTCGAGTCCACATATGTGCAAAGGGGATTGTATGTATGTTCGATATACAATGCAGAATATACAATGCAAAACATACAATCCCAGACTTCAAATTTCATCAAATCGGGCCTGGCGGGCATACATACAAAGTGCAGAGTTGAAAAGTCAAAGGCATTTCCTTGTATCTTGCGTTGTATGTATCTCTGACATACAATTGCATATACAATGGAATGTACAAGTGGGCAATGTGCAAGGGCAGACGCGGCCAGTGTGTTAACTGCATTTATGAAACAGGTGAAATCCACGATTGAATATTGGGATTGTATGTTTCTAATATACAATCAGACATACAAGTGAAGATACAAAGAAACATACAAGGCAGGTTGCGGTCAAAGTCAACAGTTTTCAAAACCATGGTGGGGCCTGCGCAGTTGTGTGTCTTGGATTGTTTGTATGTGTTATATACAATGCAATATGCAAAGGCCCATATACAATTCAGACGCGAATGAAAAAGTTTGTTTTGGCGGATTTCAAGTTGGGGTCCACGGGTTGTATATTGCACGTTGTATGTATGTGCAATATACAAGGAGATATACAAAGAAGGAGATACAAGGCCTGGACCCGATTGCTATTTCAATTTGTTTTATAAAGATTTGGGGTCCGCCCTTGTATGTTTGTGATTGTATGTATATACAATCTCGTGCAACCGAAGATGCAAGAAAAGATACAATGGATCGCTGATGAAGAGGCCAATGCTTAGCGATAGAGATCCAATGGCAGGCTGCCATGTGTCCAAGTCAGTTGTATGTGTATACAACTGCATATGCAAAGATTTAAAGGCAAAAATGGGTGAAAAAGGTAAAATGTATCTTCACGCCGTGAAAAGTCAAAGGAGCAAAAAGACAGCTGCGTGGCATGTTTTCATTGGCCGATGACTTTTCAAAGCTGGTGACTGGATTGCCCGATCAAATTGAAGCCGTAGATCTCAGCAAAAGAAGGGAAATCGACGGCCATCATTCAAACTTTCAGGAATAGGAGGAGATTTGTATGTGTTCATAGTTGCATTTCAAATGGAATGAAACTTCAGAGTACGTAAACTGCTACGTTTCCAAAGGCTGCGGGTAGGTTGGCCATTAATGGCAAAATTTATAGAGGTATGGGTCGATGGATTGACGGGCCAACTACCATCTTAAGGGCAAAAATCTTCAGTCGGTGGCTCACATCCCGAACCCACCTACCCTTTCCTCTTCTTCTCACGGCTGCATTGAATGTTCTTGGTGCCATTTTTGATGGTGCATTGTATCTAGCAGCATTTTGAAATGACATTATACTTGATTGCTGAGTACACGTTCTTGGTTTATATCAGAACCGTGTTACTCATTTTTTGGTTGTTGAAGACTCGGCAAAATTTTGGTGGAGTAATAAGATACAGTTTTGCTGGTGGCTCTGTTTTGGTGTCTTGTGAGTTTATGAATCATATGTTGTATGTTTTATGCATAGTTTACTGGTTTCATGTTGTTTTTATATGAGAAATACTATGTTGCATGTGTTTGGTTATTTATCTCCAAGTTGTGGGCATCTTTTCTTTTGAATCTAAATAGCTAAGGGTTATTTGGGATTCAGGAACATGGATTTTCTATGTTGAATGTTTAATCTCTTATCTTTGTTCAAGGAACAAATTAAATATTTTAGGTTAAGCATTGGGAAAGGTATGCTGCAACAGGGATATCATTAAGTATGAATGACTAAATACTCAGTCTTGGGAAGTATCTGTAAGGCAGACACTAAGAAATTCTCCCCTTGAAACCTAGTTATTGATTCAAGTTTATGGTAATCATTCACATGTGTATGTCTATTGACTCTAAGCCCTGAGATAGGCACCAGTCTGGTCTTGTATTAAGGTTACAACCCAAGGTCCCAGTATTGCATCCAAATACAAAATACAAATCCAAACCTCAAACATAAACCTTTAGGACATTAGAAGTAGTTTTAGGACCAAAATCCTGTCTCACAACTAAGCATAGGCCCAAAGCTAGCCCCTTGCTATTTATTTCACAGTTTTGGTCTGCATAAGAGAGGATTTCTTTACTTTGTGTCAACATCCCAGTAAGTTCACAGGCATATTTTATGGATGTTGAATAGGGAATACCCCCCTTGGTTTTGCAGAGCCTAAAGAAGGAGAGGAGATATTTATAGGGTCTATCTCTTGTACTATTGGCCCCTGGCCCAGGAATCCTGTTGATCAATGATGGCTACCTTGTAGGGATAACTAGGAAGCATCCAGTTTGGGAAAAAAAACTAACAGATTTGGCGACTTTGCTGGGGAATGCTTTGTGTAAGAACCTTGGTTTAAAAACTAATTCCTAGTTGTAGGTGGTGACTCTAAACAAATCTCCCAACCGGTAAGGTGAAATTTATATGCAAGGGAGAAGATCCCTGTGTAATCCTTTGCTTGAAGAATTACCCAGAAAAATGATGTATAGAAGAAAAGGGACCATTCAAGCTGGTCAAGAAGGTTCTCCTAGCCCTAGAAACAATGATAATACCCAAGATAATCCAGGATCTTTAGAGCAGAAGGCACCTTATTTTTCAAACACAGAGGCTGAAATTCAAAATGTATATGAAAGACAACAAGGTGATAGATTGAGAATGAGATCAGAGGTGTTTCAGGAATGCCCGTTCTTTGATCCCCTTGACAGATTTGAAGGAACTGAGTCCCCAAGGGATGATGATGATGACCAAAATGGAATGGGACCATCCTCTTCTATGCCTAAAGATGAAGAATTAGCTGAAGAAATCAAGAACCTGAGGGTTGAATTAGAATATTTGTAGACTTTGAGGATTAGAGATGATATGAGACAAAGGGTGCAAGCTCTAAAAATTGCTCAACACGATTCAGTTCCCACCCTTGATAATGCAAATCTGCTGAGAAACCAACAAAGAAATGAAGTTCAGAATCAATAGAATGATTAGAGACAAAATACAAACAATGTCAGGGTACCATTGAACAATGTGAGAAATCAGAATGCTAATAGGAATGCAAATGTTAATCAGCTTGGTAGACAGCCTATGCAGTTGGATAGATTCAGGTAGCTAGTTTTTAATGGTATTCCTGGTTACCCTAATCCCATTGATAAACATGTAAGGTCTCAGATACCAAAGTTTTCAGGAAACAATGCTGTGTCAAGGGAGGATCATTTGAAGGCCTTTCAGAATGTTATGGACAACTTTGAGGTTGAACATGAAGATGTTTTT
The DNA here is from genome assembly GCA_027924645.1 of Cunninghamia lanceolata. NCBI lineage: Eukaryota > Viridiplantae > Streptophyta > Pinopsida > Cupressales > Cupressaceae > Cunninghamia > Cunninghamia lanceolata. The sequence goes on from BSBN01001493.1 coordinate 161,812, forward strand.
ATGAAATTATTTATGCAGTCCTTAGTTGATGAAGCTAGAGAGTGGTATAAAGGTCTGCCTGATCAAGATGTCTCATCATGGGATGACTTCAGAAGGATTTTTAAAGAACAATATGGTGATAAGACTAATCCAAGCTTTTTTATAAATGAATTCACTGGTATTACTAAGGGGTCAAATGAGCAGGTTGCAGATTTTAATGCTAGGTTCACTAGAGTATTGAACAAATTACCTCTTCACATGAGGCCTATTGAACCTGTTGGTAATCATTTATGTCTAGGGTTTAAGCTTAGATGTTTGCAGGGTTTTTCATTCAAAACCTTCAAAATTTCTTGGTCCATCGGTGTCAGAGTGACAAGCGGCATCAGGCAGATCGCAGGGTGTTGACCCGATGATAGTGTTCTCGCTGATCGAGTTGTATTGATGTATCAGGAAGGTGAACGGAGAGTGTGCCGATGGTGCATGTCTTGCCGATTTGTGAGGTTTAGTGGTCTTCGGTGAGACTAGTGTATCGACAGAGCAGTTTTTGGATGCGCCGACAGGTTGGGGTCTGGCCGATAGACGATGGTTTGAAGTCACCCTTCGGCAAGACAGTGCGTATTGGGAGAGCTAGCAGGGAGTTTGCCGATGTAGCTAGTCTGGCCGATGGGGTATGATCCATTTGGCCATCGGGGTGACATGTGATATCGGCGGATGGATTTTCAGTGGCTCCGACGGTTTGTGTCTTGCTAATGGGTGTAGCAGTCGGCGAGAGTTGTGGGATCGGAGTAGTGAGCTGGAGTTTGGCCGATGGAGTTGGTCTCCCTAATCTAATGGTGTCATCGGCGTAACTTTTGACATCGACGTGAGGAGTTTGTGGTTCACCGATAGCTGGTGTCTGGCTGACGAGGTAATTTAGGGGCTTCGTCGGTGTGATCGGCTTATTGGTGGGAGAAATTTTGGGCGCGCCGATGTGTTGGTGTCATAACGAAGGATGTGTAGGTCGGAGTGACTGAGGTATCGGCAGGAGTCAGGGCGACAGGTTGATGGTAGGTGGTTCGCTAGTCGTGCAGGGAAAAAGCGCACGACACTAGGTTTGCTCTTGACTTGGTTTATAAGCTACTCAAGCAAGCATTGCAGGATGAATATGGGATTATTGATCTTACATTTTTGGAATGGTCAGCAGTGGATGTAGGGGTGCCTATGTGGCATGTTTTCATTGGTTCTTAACTTTTTAGACTTTTTTGGCACCGCAGATCTTAGCGGTAGGGAGGATTTCAATGGTCGTGGTTCAAATTTTCATCAGCGTGGGATTTCCTGTGCTTGCTATATCTTTCTTGGCGGGAATCTTTAGATGCAGACTGTTGCTACGTCCTATGGGTTGGTGCACCATAAATGGCATAGGAATTGCAGAGGTATGGCCTGATTGACTGAATAGCTACTCGATTGAGGAAGGAAGTCCTCAGGCGGTGGCGTGGGGCTCGAAGTTCAACCACTCCCAGCTGTTCTTTCTGCTTGTTGCACTTATTGTTTTGAACGCCTTTCTCATGGTGCCCTGTATTTGGTAGAATTTCAAAATTTTGAGAAGACTTTATGATTAATTGTTGAAAGTACATACTTGTGCTATAGCAGCCATGCTATGTTACTCATTTTTGTTGTTGAAAAACTGGACAAGTTTTGGTGCTACAATAGGAATACAACTTTCTGGTGACTCTGTTTTAGGTGTCTTGTGAGTTTATGAATTGTATGTTGTATGTATTATGCACAGAATTATCAATTTCATGTTAATTTAAATGAGTAATGCTTCATTGCATGTGTTTTGTTATTTGTCTCTAGATTGAATGTGTTTTTCTTCTGACTCTGAACATCTAAGGGGTGTTATAGATTCTAGAATATAGGTTTTCTATATTGAATACTTAGTCTCTTACTTTTTCTTAAGGAGTAGATTGAATGTTTTGGATTAAGTGTTAGGAAGAATACATTGCAGTAAGGATGTTGGTAAGCAGAAATAACTAAATACTCTCTCTTGGGTATTGTCTGTAAGGCAGACATTTCAAAAGCCCCTTGAAATCTGATTACTGTCTCAAGTCTGTGGTGGATATTCACATATATATGTCTATTGACTCCGAGCCCTGGATAGGCACCAATCTGGTTTGGTATCTCTATTGTAACTCAAAGTCCTATTTTTGCATCTAGATACAAATCAAACTCAAACTTCATAAACAAACCTTTTAGGACATTAGAAGTAGTTTCAAGATCCAAAATCCTCTGTCTACAACTGAACATAGGCCCAAAGCTAGCCCCTTTACACTTATCTCATAGTTTTGGTCTGCTTAATAGAGGATTTATCTACTTTGTGTCAACATCCTAGCAAATACATGGATGCATTTTATAGATGTTGAATAGGGAATACCCCCCTTGGTTCTGTAGAGCCTAAAGAAGAAGAGAAGATATTTATAGAGTCTATCTCCTATACTGTTGGCCCCTGGCCCGGGAATCCTGTTGATCAATGATGGCTATTTTGTAGGGATTACTGGGAATAAGCATCCAGTCTGGGAAAATAACCAACAGAAATTGGTGACTCTACTGGGGAAAAACTTTGTGAAAGAACCCTGATTTTAAGAGAAAACAATTCCTAGTAATAGGTGGCGACTTTGAACTAATCTCCCAACTGGTAAAGTAAGAATTTGTATGCAAGGGAGAAGATCCCAGCGTAATACTCTGTTTGAAGAGTTACCCACAAAAATGATGTATAGGAAAAAGGGGACTGTTCGAGCCAATCAAGATGGTTCTCCTAGCCCCAGGAAAAATGAATTTATTCAGGACAATCCAGGATCTTCAGAGCAGACAATACCTTTTTTTTTAAACACTGAGGCTGAAATTCAGAATGTATATGAGAGACAGCAGGGTGGTGGATTGAGAATAAGGTCAGAAGTGTTTCAAGAACACCCTTTCCACGACTTCGCTGACAGATTTGAAGAAGCTAAATCCCTGAGGGATGACGATAATGATGATCAGAATGTAATGAAACCGTCCACTTCCATGCCTATAGAGGAGGAATTAGCTGAAGAAATCAAAAGTTTAAGAGCTGAATTAGAATATTTACAAGCTATGAAGATTAGAGATGATATGAGACAGAAAGTGTAGGCTCTGAGAGTTGCTCAGAATGATTCAATTCCTACCCTTGAAAATGCAAATGTGCAGAGAAATCACCAAAGAAATGAAGTCCAGAATCAACATAATGATCAAAGACAGGATGCAAATAATGCTAGAATACCACTAAATAATGTCAGAAATCAGAATGCAAACAGAAATGCCTATGCTAATCAATTTGGTAGACAATCGATGCAGCTAGACAGATTCAGACAACTGGTGTTTGATGGCATTCTTGGTTATCTAAACCCTATTGACAAACATGTGAGGCTGCAAGTGCCTAAATTTTTAGGAAACAATACCATCTCAGGTGAGGACCATTTAAAAGCTTTTTAGAATATCATGGACAACTTTGAGGTTGAGCATGAGGATGTTTTCATGAAATCATTTATGCAATCCTTAGTTGATGAAGCCAAGGAATGGTACAAAGGGCTGCCTGACAGAAGCATTTCATCATGGGATGAATTTAGGAGAATATTTAAAGAACAGTATGGTGACAAAACTGATCCTAGTTTCTTCATTAATGAATTCACTGGCATTGCCAAAGGATCAAATGAACAAGTTGCTGATTTCAATGCTAGATTCATGAAGGTATTGAACAAATTGCCACAGGACTTGAGGCCTAATGAATCTATGTGCATAGTGTTGTACATAAATGCTTTTGATGCCAAGACAGCTTATGGATTAAGAGACAAGGGACCTCACAGCCTCAGGGATGCCTTCAAAATTGTAACTAACATTGAAAATAACAGGAAGGTCTCTGGTAAGACAAATAGAAGGGATGATGTGAAAATTCTACAAAATCCAAACACTAAATCTCAAAGTGTTCAAGGTAACGCATCTACTTCTGAGGATAAAATAGATAAATTAACAAATGTTGTTAAGGACCTGAGTTATAGAATAGCTAAAAATGAAAAGGGGATAGGTCCTGACAGGCCAGTTTACCAAAGGCAAGAAAGAAGATCATCATTACATGATATGCCATATCACACTAGTTGGCATGATGGTAAACCCGTCTTCCCGCACAGCAATACAAATCAGAGAGCTCAGAATGCAAAGGAAACACCTGATCCTTTGAAGAAAGCTGTTAATATGGTCGATGACACCCCATGGTGTATCATATGCCAAATGCCTCACTCACAGTCACAATGTCTGATTGCTCAATCTTTATACAATAATGCTGTTGCCTGTGATGAGTGCAATGAGCCGCATTGCATGGAGGATGATAATGTCAATATGTTGTCTACAAATAGAGGATACTCTTATCATGATCCTGATGCAAGTGCAGATAATGAAATTCATGTCTGCCAACAGTTTCCCTATGATGAAGATGAGGAAGATAGCTACACTTATGCTCAAGATTCACACAATTTTCTAAACAGTTATAGGAGACCTTTTGATGAAGAAATTAGAGCCCTCACAGCTGCAGTAGTAGCTCAAGTTAAAAGTAATTACAATCTCAGGGGTAAAGCTCAGGCAAGCAGCTCACCTCAACCAGAGAACACTTCTGTGGGCTAGCCAATGCAAAATCATAGGGGGACAGAAACATATAAGAAACAATGGAGTAATAATAAGCAACAATTTAGGCAAAAAATAGGTTATGATTCTCAAAAAGTAGAGAATATAGTTCCCCAGATTGAGGATCAAAATAAAATTTTTTAGAGCAGCAATGACAGACAAGGAGCTATAAAAAATAATGTTGGATTGTCTCAGGACAGGGGTAAAACTATGGAGCAGGCTACAACTATTATTCAAAATTACGTCCCATTTGACATAACCCAGGTTTTATCTCAGATAAAAGTCTCTGTTCCACTGATGGAGTTGATGAAAGTGGAAGAATTCAAAAATAAGGCAGTATCCCTGATTTCAGGTGTGCCTTGTCAAGCCAAGTTGAGTGACGAACCTCAGGGTAAGAAACAAGCCCTGTACATTGATGAAGATGAAGTACCTGAGGTATACCTGGGGATGACCATGACAAAATGCCCTTCACAAGTGGAACCATTTTATGTCTCCCTTGTTATAAATGGAAAAATAATTAAGAACTGTATGCTTGATTCAGGAGCATCAACAAATATCATGCCTTTGGCCATCATGCAGCAAGCTGGGTTAAAGATAGATAAGGCATGTGGGAAGTGCTATGCAATGGATGGTAGGGAGCTACCTATCATTGGAATTATGAAAGATGTTGATTTCAGACTGGCAGCATATCCAGAGAAAACCTACAAGATGAACATAACAGTTGTTGATATCAAGCCGCAGTATGGCATGTTGTTGTCAAGAAGGTGGGTAGCGTTGATTGGTGGAAGTATGCAATTAGACCTATCATATGCTATGATCCCTATGAATGGTAGGGATGTCAAATTGATCAGAGAAGAAAGGTCATCAGAGATAGTGGAGGATCAAGAATCAGAGGAGCATATATGTTTTGTGAACATTGACTGTGATAACTTTAGAGTTGTCTTAGATGACAAAAGAGATGAAAATGGAGAGTTTTGCATCCAAGAATTGGATCAACAGGGTCTGTGGACCATGTATTTTGATGGAGCTTGTTCAAAGGAAGGCTCTAGTGCTGGGATTATTTTTCTGTCTCTAGCTGGTAAGCTTCTCAAATTCTCTTTCTTGTTGAAGTTTGCCTGTACAAACAATGTAGCAGAGTATGAGGCTTTGCTATTAGGATTGAATGTAGCTTTGAAGCATGGAATCAAAATGCTCAAGGTGTTTGGTGATTCAGAGCTTGTTGTTTCCCAAGTTAGAGATAAATATGCATCAAAAAATAAAAGATTGAAGCAATACAAGCATGCTGTTTGGGATACAATTGAATTGTTTGATGCCTTCTCAATAAATTGGATAGAAAGATCAAAAAATGTTAGGACAGATTTCCTAGGCAATGTAGCCATAAGGCCAGATGACATCACTCTATCAGATGTTACAAATGTTGAGGTCAAGCTTAGGCCTACAGTGCCAGATAATGTATGTAGCTGGCAAGTATTTGATGATGACAAGGATTTACTAAGATTTCTGCATTGTATTGATGAATATGAGAATTAAGAAATGGATTTTCAGAACTTTGTGGAAGTTGTAGATGGAAAAGAAACTCTCTTAGGGAAAGAAGTATTTCAGCTAAAGACAAATAAAATCCCTAGAGGGCTAGTTGCTTTAGAGAGAGTTTTTGACCATAGGGACCAATTTGTTACAAAGACATCTCCAACAAATAAGAATGATCTAGAGGAGATAAACTTGGGGACATCTCAAGGCCCCAAAAAGGTATATATTGGCAAACAGCTTAAACCATGTATCAGAGCTATGCTTATTGCATTGCTGAGAAAATATAAGCATGTATTTGCCTAGTCTTATGAGGACCTCAAAGCTTATAGAGAGGATTTATTTCAGCATGAAATCCCTTTGAAGCCTGGAGCTAAACCATTTAGACAAAAATAGAGGCCTATCAACCCAACTTTAGCTTCGAAAATGCAAGAAGAACTTATGAAGCTTAGGGAGGCTGGAATAATCAGGCCTATCAGACACTCAACTTGGGTGTCTAACCTTGTCCCAGTCAGAAAAAAGAACAGTGACATAAGACTGTGTGTGGATTTCAGAAATTTAAATGTGTCCTCTTTGAAGGACAATTATCCATTGCCAAACATGGAAGCCATGCTACAGAAGGTGATTGGCTGTGAACTTTTATCCATGATGGATGGATTTTCAGGGTACAATCAAGTGAAAGTGAAAGAATCAGAACAATTCAAGACTGCTTTCACTACTCCATGGGAAACATATGTATATGTGAGGATGCCATTTGGACTGACAAATGCAGGTGCTACATTTCAGAGGGCAATGGATGTTGCTTTTATAGGATTGATTGATTCAATCTTGGCTGTGTATCAGGATGACTTAACTGTCTTTTCAAAAAAGGAGGAGCAACATTGTATGCATTTGGAACAGATTTTTATTAGAGCATTAGAGTATGGCATCTCGCTTAACCCAAAGAAGTGTGTTTTTGGGGTTGTGGAAGGAAAATTGCTTGGACACATCGTTTCCAAGGATGGAGTCAGGATTGATCCAGAAAGGGTGGCTGCAATTGACAAAATTCAAATCCCTAAAATAGTGAAGGGTGTTCAGTCCTTCTTTGGATAGATTAACTTTGTCAAAAGATTTGTGCCTAACTTTGCAGAAACCACAAAAGATATTTCCAAGATGTTGAAGAAGGGTGCAATTATCAAATGGGAGGATGAAGCAGCCAAATCATTTCAGAATATAAAAGAGGCTATAAAGATGGCTCCTGTGCTGAAATCCCCTAATTTTTCTAAGCCATTTCAGCTGTTCTCATTTGCTTCTTACCATACTATTGCTGCATGTCTATTGCAGAAAAATGAAGAAGGTTTTGAACAACCTATAGCTTTCTTTAGTAGATCATTGCAGGCTGCTAAATTAAGATATGATATAATGGAGAAACAGGCGTATGCATTGGTTAGAGCAATGAAGAGTTTTAGGCCTTATTTGGTAGGATCTCAGATAGTTGCATATGTACCTCATGCAGCAGTCAAAGATATCTTCACTCAGCAAGAGGTAACTGGAAGGAGATGCAGATGGATAAATAAGTTGCAGGAGTTCAATATTGAAATACAGATCACTAAACTGGTAAAGGGACAAGGTTTAGCAAAGCTAATGACACAATCAAATTTAGAGGCATGCCAAGTGAATGAAGTGCATAGTGAAATTATAAATATGATAGAATCTAAGTGGTATAAGGACATAGTATATTATTTGCAGAATTTGAATTGTCCTTCCCACCTCAGTGATATCCAGAAGAGAACCCTGAAGCTGCAAGCTATTAAGTACATCATTGTTCAGGGAGAGCTATATTGGAAAAATCCTGATGGTGTATTACTCAGGTGTGTCGATGAAAATTAGGCTAAGGATATTCTAAGTGACATGCACGATGGAGTGTGTGGTGGACATTATGCTGCCAATACAATAGCCCACAAAATTCTCAGAGCTGGCTATTGGTAGCCAACTCTTTTCTCAAATGCACACAGAATGGTAAGAAGATGTGATCCTTGCTAGAGGTTTTCAGGAAAGCTAAGATATAATGGTGCACTACCCCTTAAGACTATAACTGTAGAGGCTCCATTTCAGTAATGGGGAATTGATTTCATAGGGGAAATCTCAGAAAAATCTAGTGGAGGACATAGTTGGATTCTTGTTGCCACTGATTACTTCACCAAATGGATTAAGGCCATTCCAACTAAAAGGGCTACAAGCAAAGTGGTGATGGATTTCATTCTAGAGAACATTGTTATCAGATTTGGAATACCAGCCAAATTAGTCACATATAATGCTATGTGCTTCAGGTCTGGTGAATTTATTGATTTTTGCAATAAATATGGAATGGATTTGTCTTATACATCACCATACCATCCATAAGGGAATGGTCAAGTAGAGTCAAGCAACAAAAGTCTCATGAAAATCATCAAAAGGGTGATAGATAAAAACAAGAGGGCTTGGGATTCAAAGCTGAAATTGGCATTATGGGCCAACATGGTGACAGTAAAAAAAGCAACTAGAAGGTCACCTTATGAATTAGTATATGGTACAGCAGCTAAATTGCCTATGAACAATCTCTTGCCAGTTTATAAATTCATATAGGAAAATGAGGAGGAGATTGGGGACCCAATGACTGAAAGAATAAATCAGTTGGTCGCACTTGATGAAATCAGAAGGGAAGGATAGAAAACAAACATCAAGAAGCAGCAAAAGGTGAAATACCTGTTTGATAAAAGGGTTGTAGCGAGAAGGTTTCAGATAGGTGATTTGGTCCTTATGTGGAATGCCAGGAACCAGGATAAGGGCAAGCACGGTAAATTTGAACCCTTATGGGTTGGCCCATATAAAATTAGCAATATTTATGGGGATGATTCTTATTTTCTCCAGGCCCTAAATAGTGAACTACTGGAGTTGCCTGTGCATGGTAAATTCCTCAAACCTTTTTCACATAAATGAGTACCTTGTGTGCACACTATAAATTAGGTGTAAATATTTTGTAGATGTCTTGTATATTCAGTCGTGTTTTGAGTTTTAGGTTTTGTCTGGTCTGCCCGGAGTAGTCTGGTCCTCGTTTCAGTCTTGCGCCTGCATGTCCCCAATCGGAGCCTGTGTTGGTAATCATTTATGTCTAGGGTTTAAGCTTAGACATTTGCAGGGGTTTTCATTCAAAACCTTCAAGATTTCTTGGTCCATCGGTGTCGGAGTGATAAGCGGCATTGGGTAGATCGCGGGGTGTTGACCCGATGACAGTGTTCTCACCGATCGAGTTGTATCGGCGTATTGGGAAGGTGAACGGAGAGTGTACCGATGGTGCATGTCTTGCTGATTTGTGAGGTTTAGTGGTCTTCGGTGAGACTAGTGTATTAGTGGAGTAGTTTTTGGATGCACCGATAGGTTGGGGTCTGGTCGATAGACGATGGTTTGAAGTCACCCTTCGGCAAGATAGTGTGTATCGGGAGAGCTAGCAGGGAGTTTGCCAATGAAGCTAGTCTCGCCGATGGGGTATGATCCATTTGTCCATCGGGGTGACATGTGATATTGGTGGATGGATTTTCGGTGGCTCTGACGGTTTGTATCTTGCCGATGGGTGTAGCGGTCGGCGAGAGTTGTGGGATTGGAGTAGTGAGCTGGAGTTTGGCTGATGGAGTTGGTCTCCTCGATCCAGTGGTGTCATCGGTGTAACTTTTGACGTCGGTGCGAGGAGTTTGTGGTTCACCGATAGTTGGTGTCTGGCCGACGAGGTAATTCAGGGGATTCGTCAGTGTGATCGGCTTATCGGTGGGAAAAATTTTGGGCACGCCGATGTGTTGGTGTCATAACGAAGGATGTGGAGGTCGGACTGACTGAGGTATCGGCAGGAGTCAAGGTGACGAGTTGATGGCAAGTGGTTCGCTAGTCATGCAGGGCAAAAGCGCATGACACTAGGTTTGCTCTTGACTTGGTTTATAAGCTACTCAAGCAAGCATTGCAGGATGAATGTGGGATTATTGATCTTACATTTTTGGAATGGTCAGCAGTGGATGCAGGGGTGCCTATGTGGCACATTTTCATTGGTTCTTGACTTTTCAAACTTTTTTGGCACCGCAGATCTCAGCAATAGGGAGGATTTCAACGGTCGTGGTTCAAATTTTCATCAGCATGGGATTTCCCATGCTTGCTGTATCTTTCTTGGCGGGAATCTTTAGATGTAGATTGTTGCTATGTCCTATGGGTTGGTGCGCCATAAATGACAAAGGAATTGCAGAGGTATGGCCTGATTGACCGAATAGCTACCCGATTGAGGAAGAAAGTTCTCAGGCGGTGGCGTGGGGCTCAAAGTTCAACCACTCCCGGCTGTTCTTTCTGCTTGCTGCATTTATTGTTTTGAACGCCTTTCTCATGGTGCCCTGTATTTGGTAGAATTTTGAAATTTTGAGAAGACTTTATGATTAATTGCTGAAAGTACATACTTGTGCTATAGCAACCATGCTATGTTACTCATTTTTGTTGTTAAAAAATTAGACAAGTTTTGGTGCTGCAATAGGAATACAACTTTCTGGTGACTCTGTTTCAGGTGTCTTGTGAGTTTATGAATTGTATGTTGTATGTATTATGCACAGAATTATCAATTTCATGTGAATTTAAATGAGTAATGCTTCATTGCATGTGTTTTGTTATTTGTCTCCAGACTGAATGTGTTTTTCTTCTGACTCTGAACATCTAAGGGGTGTTATAGATTCTAGAATATAGGTTTTCTATATTGAATACTTAGTTTCTTACTTTTGCTCAAGGAGTAGATTGAATGTTTTGGATTAAGTGTTAGGAAGAATACATTGCAGTAAGGATGTTGGTAAGCAGAAATAACTAAATACTCTCTCTTGGGTATTGTCCGTAAGGCAGACATTTCAAAAGCCCCTTGAAATCTGATTACTGTCTCAAGTCTATGGTGGATATTCACATATATATGTCTATTGACTCTGAGCCCTGGATAGGCACCAATCTGGTCTGGTATCTCTGTTGTAACCCAAAGTCCTATTTTTGCATCTAGATACAAATCAAACTCAAATTTCATAAGCAAACCTTTTAGGACATTAGAAGTAGTTTTAGGATCCAAAATCCTCTGTCTACAACTGAACATAGGCCCAAAGATAGCTCCTTTGCACTTATCTCACAGTTTTGATCTGCTTAATAGAGGATTTATCTGCTTTGTGTCAACATCCCAGCAAATACATAGATGCATTTTATAGATGTTGAATAGGGAATACCCCCTTGGTTCTGCAGAGCCTAAAGAAGAAGAGGAGATATTTATAGAGTCTATCTCCTATACTATTGGCCCTTGGCTTGGGAATCCTATTGATCAATGATGGCTATTTTGTAGGGATTACTGGGAATAAGCATCTAGTCTGGGAAAATAACCAACAGAACCAATGTGCATAGTACTATACATAAATGCTTTTGATGCTAAAACAACTTATGGGTTAAGAGATAAGGGTCCTACTAGCCTCAGGGATGCTTTTAAAATTGCAACCAACATTGAAAATAATAGGAAAGCATCTGGTAAGACAAATAGAAGGGATGATGTAAAGATTCTACAAAATCTGAATAATAATAAGTCTCAAAGCACTCAAGGTAATGCATCTACTTCTGAAGAGAAATTGGATAAATTGACAATTATTGTTAAGGACCTAAGTTATAGAATTGCTAAAAATGAAAAGGGGATAGGTCCCGAAAGGCAGGTTTACCAAAGACAAGAGAAGAGACCATCATTGCATGATATGCCATATAACACTAATTAGCATAATGGTAAACCCATTCTCCCAAATAGCAACACTAATTAAAGAGCTCAAAATGTTAAGGAGACTCCTGATCCTTTGAAGAAGGCTATAAACATTGTTGATGATACCCCATGGTGCATTATCTGTCAAATGCCTCACTCACAATCGCAATGTATGATTGCTCAATCTTTGTATAATAATGCTATTGCTTGTGATGAATGCAATGAGCCACATTGTATGGAGGATGATAGTGTCAATATGTTGTTCACAAATAGGGAGTATTCTTCTTATGATGCTGATGTAAGCATGAATTATGGGACTCAGGTCTGCTAGCAGATTTCCTATGATGAGGATGATGAAGATAACTATGCTTATGCTCAGGACTCACACATCTTTCTAAATAACTTGAGAAGACCTTCTGATGAAGAGATTAGAGCTCTCACAGCTGTAGCAGTGGCTCAGGTCAAAAGCAAATATAACATTAGAGGTAAGGCTCAGGTAGGTGATCCACGTCAACCAGAAGACACCTTTGTGAACCAACCAATAAAGGGGTTGAACCACATAAGACTCGATGGAATAATAATAAGAAAAATTCGAAGCAAAAACCAAGTCATGATTCTCAAGGACCAAAAAATGAAGTTCCCCAAAATGAGGATCAAAATAAGAATTCTCAGGTCATGGATGACAGCCAGAAGGCCATTAAAATTAAGGCTGGATCAGCTCAGGATAAGAATAAAACCACAGCTCAAGCTACAACTATTATACAAAATTATGCTCCCTTTGACATAACTCAAGTTTTATCCCAGATAAAGGTCTCTGTTCCATTGATGGAGATGATGAAAGTTAAAGAATTCAAGAATAAAGCATTGTCCCTAATTTAAGGAGTATCTTGTCAGGCCGAGCAGAATGTTGAGACTCAGGGTAAGAAACAAGCCTTGTGTATTGATGAGGATGAGGTTCCTGAAGTCTATCTGGGGGTGACAATGACAAAATGCCCTTCATAGGTTGAACCGTTTTATGTCTCTCTTGTTATCAATGGAAAAATAATCAAGAATTGTATGCTTGAATCAGGAGCATCAACAAATATCATGCCTCTGGCTATCATGCAACAAGCTGGATTGAAAATAGATAAGGCATGTGGAAAATGCTATGCAATGGATGCTAGGGAGGTACCAGTTATAGGAATCATGAAGGATGTGGATTTTATGCTAGCAACATATCCAGAAAAAACTTACAGAATGAACATAACAGTAGTTGACATAAAGCCATAGTATGGTATGCTATTGTCAAGAAGATGTTGGCAAGTATGGGTCTAACCGGTGTTGTCATTGATGTCAACATACTCATGTTGCATTGATGAGAAGGATTGAATGAGCATAGAGGAGCAATGGTGATAGTGAAGTGGAGATCCCGGCTAAGATGCAGATTAGAGGTTGCGGTTCAAAGGGTTTGTAGATATGAGTCTTGAGATGATGCAGTCAAGTTTTCAAAGGTCCGCATGAAGATTTGAAAAAGTTATGGCCGTTCAAGTAGAACCGGTTCCGGCAGGTGTTCAGAGGTGATAAAGTTGCACAAATAGGTCCGGTGAGATCCAGAAATGTATTATCCCATTCTGCGGATTTGAGGGAGTGTTTAAGACATCCTTGTGAAGTGTTAAATAGATTGGTTCATGGTTTGAAGGTCTAGAAGCGCCTATTCCTTTGTGACAGTGATGACAGACTGAGTTCTTGAAGTTCCGGATGAAGGAGAGAGGAATTCTAGTAAGCAGATGTAGTGTGGTTGTTCTTGGTGATTCAGGAAAGGTTGTGGTGATCTTTGGATCATGTTCATTTCATGTTAGTGGTCCACATCAAAGTTAGAGTTTGCATTTGAAGAATAACCACTAGATGAAGGTGTTCTTCCTATGACTGGCCGGCTGGATGTATTACAAGTCTTGCGGATGTTCATGTAGGTGTTTGCTGACTTAGATGATTATTCCTAAGTCGATGCCTTGTATAAATAAGGGATTGTGAAGTCATTCCAAGTGTGTCTTGGTGTGGAAGTGAGAGTAATAGCAAGGAGGAGAGCAAAAGGCAAAGGAGAAGTATTGGGCTTAAATGGAACTGATTCAAGCATGGTGAAGATGCTATTTTCCAGTTCAAGTAGGTGATACTTATTTCTTTGTAGACAGTGTGTCTCTTGTAGGCAGTGAGCCTCTTGTGAGTAGTGTGCTTGGGTAGTGAGCCCTAATTGGCATGTGCCATTTTGTTATTTCTACTCTTCTAACAGAGAATACAATCTTGGGTTAATCACCCCGTGGTTTTTCCCTTAACTGGGTTTTCCACGTCAAAATCTTGGTGTCTTATGTGTTGATGAGTTTCTGCTTTTGATTTAATTGCATTATGTTTTATGATTGATATACTGCTAATCACTAAGAAGATTTAAGTATGGAATTGGAGAAAGTTTTGCACAACTAATTCACCCCCCCTCTCAGTTGTGTGCCCTAAGTCTAACAATTGGTATCAGAGCCAGGTTCCTCTAAAAGGAGCTTAATCGCTTGAGGAGATTCAGGATGTCGTCTTACAAAAAGGATAGTCCGAAGTTTGATGGAACCAATTTTAATCTCTGGAAAGGTCGCATGAAATGTCACTTGAGATGTATGGGAATGGCGTACTGGACTATGGCTACAACACAGTATGTACCTCCACAGGGTGGTCTGAAAACCCTAAATGAAATCACAGACGCTGAAAACAATCTGCGGACTATAGAGGCTCTTCTAAGTGCATTATCTGATTCAGAGCTCTCAAATGTTATTGATCTACCAACTGCTTTTGAGATTTGGCAAAAACTAGAACTTCTGCATGAAGGAGACAAGTATGTCAAAAGTGCAAGGTTACAAAGTCTGAAAGGAAAATTCAAAAATCTAAAGATGAGAGAAGATGAAAACATCACTACTTTTATGCCAAGAGTAAATGAGCTTGTTTGTGGAATTAGAAATGTTGGTGGAGTCTTGGATGAAGATGAGATTGTTGGCAAAATTCTCAGATCCCTTCTTGCTTCTTACAAAATCAAGGCCGCTGCCATTGAAGAATTCAGAGCCCATACAACTGTCACAAGAGATCAATTGGCTAGAAAATTAGCTGCATTTGAAATGACAGAGTTTGGAGATGACCCCCCCAAGATTGAATCTGCATTCAAAGCTAGTGCCTTTGTTAAAGGTAAACAAAGGTTTGATCCGAGAGATAACTCATCAAAGAAGCTGTCATGGTATGAAAAAGCAAGAAAAGATCTAGAAGAAGAGGAAGTAAAAATTGCTCAACTTGAAGCACTTATTGCAAAGAGGCTGCTAAGAGGATCTGGTAAGTATGAAGGAAAATTACCTTTTAAGTGTTTTAACTGCAATAAGATTGGTCATTTTGCCTCAAGGTGTCCGGAAAGGTTTTCAAGGCAAAATCCTAACAAGCCAAGGTTCCGAAAGAACTGTTACTATGTACATGAAGATGATGACAATGAAGGAGTAACAGATAATGAATCGGAGACAAGAAACAAATTTAGAAATGAATGGGTGTTCATTGCCATCAAGGAAGAAGATCCAATGTCCTCTGTATCTGTCAATCATAAGACTGTGGAAAGAGCTCTGGCTGCCCAAGTTGAAGAGAAGGATGATTGGGTCATTGACAGTGGATGCTCTCACCATATGACAGGTGACAAAAATAAGTTTGTAGAGTTGGAAAGATATGAAGGAGTAGTAAAGTTTGGTGATAATTCTGTTGGTAGAATCAGAGGTAGAGGAACTATTTCTCTTGATGGAAGAAACAAAACTAGTAATGTACTGTATGTTGAAGGATTGAAGCACAATCTTCTCAGTGTTGGACAGTTGGTGGACAAAGGCTATGATCTCCGGTTCAAAAAGGAAAATGCAAGATCTTTGAAAGTTCTGGAACAGAGATTGCATTCAGTACTCAAACTAAAGGTAATATCTTTCACTTGGTTGGTACTGGTAAAAGTTGCTTGTTTGTTCAAATTGATCAAAGTTGGTTGTGGCATAGGAGAATGTGTCATGTGAATTTTGATAATATCATCAAGATAAGCAATACTCAAGCTGTAAGAGATCTTCCAAAATTGGTGAAACCTACAAATAGCTTGTGTAAAGAATGTCAGTTGGGTAAGCTAAGTAGAGTCACATTCAAGAGTAAGGAACTGTCTTCTATTGGATTATTGGACTTAGTCCATACTGATCTTTGTGGCTCGACAAGAACCAAGAGTGTGCAAGGTGATAGATACTTCATGTTACTAATTGATGACTATTCTCGGATGATGTGGGTAACCTTTCTGAAAGAGAAATCAGAAGCTCTTAAGAAATTCAAAATATTCAAGGCTATGGTAGAGAATGAAACTGGATTAAAACTCAAATGTCTGAGGTCTGATAGAGGTGGGGAATTCACATCCAGTGAGTTCTTAGAGTTCTGTGAAAAACATGGAATAAAGAGACAGTTATATGCTCCTATGACTCCATAGCAAAATGGAGTAGTGGAAAGAAAGAACCAGACCATCCAGGAAGCTTCTAGGACCATGATGATGGAAACAAATGTTCCTCAGATCTATTGGAAAGAAGCTGTCAGCACTACAGTCTATACTCTCAATCAAGTTCAAATCAGAAGTAATACCGGTAAGACTCCTTATGAACTTTGGTTTGGCATCACTCCTATTGTGAGGTATTTTAGAGTTTTGGTAGCAAGTGTTACATTAAAAGAGATGAAGATCTAGGAGAGTTTGATGCTAGAAGTGATGAAGGAATATTCTTGGGTTATTCTACTCAAAGCAAAGCATACCGGTGTTATAACAAGAGATTAAGAAAGATAATAGAAAGTACAAATGTGAAGGTTGATGAGGGAATTAAGAAACCCTCAAGGTTCTATGAATATGATGAAGATGATCATAATGGTGTTCTGATTCAAGGAGTCCAAACATCTTCTGAAAGTCTGGTTCAAACTAATCCAGTAAACCAGGAAGAAGAGACAAGTCTGAATAAGCCTAATCATAAAGAAGAAGTGCAAGAAACTCCCAAAGTTCCAAGGTATGTAAGATTGAACCACTCTGAAGATCAGATCATAGGTGACAAAAGCAAAGGTGTGCAAACTAGAAGGAGAATTGCTCAAAATTTAGATGAATATTGTCTAATTTCAAAGATTGAACCTAAGACAATAAATGAAGCCTGCAATGATGAAAACTGGACCAAAGCAATGGAGGAAGAGTTGATGCAAATTGAGAAAAATCACACTTGGGATCTTGTTCCCAGACCTAGAAAAAAGAATGTGATTGGAACCAAATGGGTCTTCCGGAACAAACTAAATGAAGTTGGTGAAGTAATCAGAAATAAAGCCAGATTGGTCTGCAAGGGCTATTGTCAAATAGGAGGAGTTGATTTTGAAGAAACTTTTGCTTCGGTGGCAAGAATTGAAGCAGTTAGATTATTTCTTGCATTTGCTGCCTTCAAAGATTTCAAAGTATATCAGATGGATGTCAAGTCTGCCTTCCTAAATGGTGACTTGGAAGAAGAAGTATACATTGAACAACCAAATGGATTTCAATTGTCTGATCATAATGATATGGTTTGCAAGTTGAAGAAAGCACTGTATGGACTGAAGCAAGCTCCAAGAGCCTGGTATGAAAGATTGGATAAGCATCTTTTGAAGATTGGTTTCGACAAAGGTACTGCTGACAGTAATTTATATTTCAAAATTGATCATGAAAACATCCTGATTGTTGAAGTGTTTGTTGATGATATCATTTTTGGAGGAAGAGATAGTATGTGTAAAACTTTTTCAAATCAAATGAAAAGTGAATTTGAGATGTCCATGCTTGGTGAAATAAATTTCTTCTTAGGTCTGCAAATCACTCAAATAAAGAAAGGAATCTTCATTTCTCAAACCAAATTTGTGAAAGAATTGTTGAAGAAATTTGGGATGGAAGACTCAAAACCAATGAATACTCCCATGGCAACTGGATGTAAGTTGAGCAAAGATGATGACTCTCCTAAGGCTGATTAGACAAAGTACAGGTCAATGATTGGAGGACTATTGTATCTTACTCAAACTAGACTAGACATTATACAAGCTGTTGGTCTTGTTGCTAGATTTCAGGCTGATCCTAGAGAATCTCATGTCATGGCAATCAAGAGGATTTTTAGATATCTAAAAGGGACAGTTGAGTATGGTCTGTGGTATCCTAGAGATCATGATTTCTCTCTTCATGCTTATACTGATGCGGATTGGGCAGGAGATGTGGATGACCGAAAGAGTACTAGTGGTGGAGCATTCTTTCTAGGGAAGAGATTGGTTTCTTGGCTAAGCAAGAAACAAGAGGCAATATCTCTATCTACAACTGAAGCAAAATATATTGCAGCAGTAGGTAATTGCACTCAAGTTTTGTGGATGAAGCAGATGCTAAGAGATATCAAAGTGGAGTATGAGGAACCTATCACAATCTTCTGTGGTAATTCAAGTGCAATAAATATATCTAAGAAATCGGTGTTGCATTCTAAGACTAAGCATATATCTATCAAGTTTCACTTTCTGAGAGAGTAAGTGAATAAGAATGAAGTCAGAATGGAGTTTGTGCCTTCCAAGGATTAGATTGGAGATATCTTTACTAAACCTCTTCCTAAGGACTCTTTTGAGTATCTCAGGGAGAAGTTAGGGGTTATTGCCCCTCTGGTGATGAACTAAGGTGTATTGATGTGCATCAGTCTGGTGGATATCACAGTCATATCTTGTGAATCACAGTCATATCTTGTGATCCGGATTGGTGATGGGGAGTTGCTACTCAGGGGGAGCAGCTGGTATGATTCTAAAGTGTTGAAGTTGCAAGTATGAGCCCTTTGCCATTGATGTCAATGGGGGAGAGAATACATGTGAAAACAAGTGGTTGATGATCAAAGGGGGAGCAGTAAAGGAAGATAAGACATATGAATGGTTGTTACTGATAGGGGGAGTTGTGACAGAAAGGAGAATTTCTTGTCTTGATGGTTTTTCACATCATATGTTGCCATCAATGACAAAGGGAGAGATTGTTGGCAAGTATGGGTCTAACCGGTGTTGTCATTGATGTCAACATACTCATGTTGCATTGATGAGAAGGATTGAATGAGTAGAGAGAAGCAATGGTGATAGTGAAGTGGAGATCCCAGCTAAGATGCAGATTAGAGGTTACGGTTCAAAGGGTTTGTAGATATGAGTCTTGAGATGATCTAGTCAAGTTTTCAGAGGTCCGCATGAAGATCTGAAGAAGTTATGGCCGTTCAAGTAGAATCGGTTCCAGCAGGTGTTTAGAGGTGATAGAGTGACACAGATAGGTCCGGCGAGATCCGGAAATGTATTATCCCATTCTGCGGATTTGAGGGAGTGTTTAAAACATCCTTGTGAAGTGTTAAGTAGATTGGTTCATGGTTTGAAGGTCCGGAAGCGCCTATTCCTTTGTGATAGTGATGACAGACTGAGTTCTTGAAGTTCTAGATGAAGGAGAGAGGAATTTCAGTAAGCAGATGTAGTGTAGATGTTCTTGGTGATTTAGGAACGGTTGTGGTGATCTTTGGATCATGTTTAGTTCATGTTGGTGGTCCGCATTGAAGTTAGAGTTCGCATTTGAAGAATAACCGCCGGATGAAGGTGTTCTTCCTATGACTGGCTGACTGGATGTATTACAAGTCTTGCGGATGTTCATGTAGGTGTTTGCCAACTTAGATGATTATTCCTAAGTTGATGCCTTGTATAAATAAGGGATTGTAGTCATTCCAAGTGTGTCTTGGTGTGGAAGTGAGAATAATAGCGAGGAGAGCGAAAGGCAGAGCAGAAGTATTGGGCTTAAATGGAACTGATTCAAGCATGGTGAAGATGCTATTTTCTAGTTCAAGTAGGTGATACTTATTTCTTTGTAGACAGTGTGTCTCTTGTAGGCAGTGAGCCTCTTGTGAGCAGTGTGCTTGGGTAGTGAGCCCTAATTGGCATGTGCCATTTTGTTCTTTCTATTCTTCTAATAGAGAATACAATCTTGGGTTAATCACCTCGTGGTTTTTCCCTTATCCGGGTTTTCCACATCAAAATCTTGGTGTCTTATGTGTTGATGAGTTTCTGCTTTTGATTTAATTGCATTATGTTTCATGATTGATATATTGCTAATCACTAAGAAGATTTAAGTATGGAATTGGAGAAAGTTTTGCACAACTAATTCACCCCCACTCTCAGTTGTGTGCCCTAAGTCTAACAGAAGATGGGCAGCATTGGTTGAAGTATGTAGTTAGATTTATCATATGCCATGATCCCAATGAATGGTAGAGATGTCAAACTGGTTAGAGAAGAGAGGTCACCAGAAATAGTTGAAGATCAAGATTCAGAAGAGCATATCTGTTTTGTGGATACTGACTGTGAGAATTTCAGAATTGTCTCAGATGATTGAGGAAGTGAAGGGAGAGATTTTTGCATTCAAGAGCTTGACCAATAGGGTCTCTGGACTATGTATTTTGATGGAGCTTGTTCAAAGGAGGGTTCTGGTGCTAGAGTTGTGTTTTTGTCTCCAGTAGGTAAGCTTATGAAATTCTCTTTCCTGTTAAAGTTTGCCTGCACAAATAATATTTTAGAATATGAAGCTCTGCTACTAGGATTAAATGTTGCTCTGAAGCATGGGATTAAGATGCTAAAAGTGTTTGGAGATTCAGAATTAATTGTTTCCCAGGTGAGAGATAAATATGCTTCAAAAAATAAGAGGTTAAAATAGTATAAGCATGCTATATGGGACACAATTGAATTATTTGATGCTTTTTCAGTAAATTGGATAGAAAGATCAAAGAATGTCATGGTAGACTTTTTAGCTAATGTGGCCATAAGGCCAAATGATGTCACTCTGTCTGACGTTACAAATGTTGAAGTTAAAATTAGACCTACAGTACCAGATAATATATGCAGTTAGAAGGTGTTTGATGATGATAGAGATTTGTTGAGGTTCTTACACTGCATAGATGAATATGAGAACCAGGAGATTGATTTTTAGAACTTTGTAGAAGTTGTGAATGGAAAAGAAACTCTTTTGGGGAAAGAAGTAATTCAACTTAAAACAAATAAAATCCCCAGAGGGCTAGTTGCTTTAGAAAGAGCATTTGACAATAGAGACCAATTTGTTACAAAGGCATCCCCTACAAACAAGAATGACTTGGAGGAGATAAACTTGGGGACATGCCATGCCCCCAAAAGGGTATATATTGGCAAACAACTCAAGCCACACATCAGGAGTATGTTGATTGCAATATTGAAAAAATATAAGCATGTCTTTGCATAGTCATATGAGGACCTAAAAGCTTATAGAGAAGACTTATTCCAGCATGAGATTCCTTTGAAGCCTGGAGCTCAGCCATTCATATAGAAAACAAAGACCTATTAACCCAACTTTGGCTCCAAAAATGCAAGAAGAGCTTGTAAAGCTTAGGGAGGCTGGAATAATTGTGCCTATCAGACACTCAACTTGGGTGTCCAATCTTGTCCCAGTTAGAAAGAAAAATGGTGCTATAAGACTTTGTGTGTACTTCAAAAATTTGAATGTATCTTCTTTAAAGGATAATTATCCACTACCTAACATGGAGGCTATGTTGTAGAAGGTAACTGGTTGTGAGCTTTTATCCATGATGGATGGATTTTTAGGATATAATCAGGTGAAGGTAAAAGAATATGAACAATACAAGACTGCCTTCACCACTCCATGGGGGACTTATGTATATGTAAGAATGCCATTTGGACTAACAAATGCAGGTGCTACATTTCAGAGGGCTATGGATGTTGCTTTTGCAGGATTGATTGACTCAATTTTGGCCGTATATCAGGATGATTTAACTACTTATTCAAAAAAGGAGGAGCAACATTGCATGCATCTAGAAGAAATTTTTATTAGGGCATTGGAATATGGCATTTCACTTAAACCAAAGAAATGTACTTTTGGGGTAGTAGAAGGAAAACTATTGGGACACATTGTTTCCAAGGATGGAGTTAGGATTGATCCTGAAAGGGTTGTTGCAATTGACAGAATTCAAATTCCTAAAACGAAGGAAGGCATTCAGTCTTTCTTTGGGTAGATTAACTTTGTTAAAAGATTCATTCCCAACTTTGCAGAGATTACAAAGGATATTTCTAAAATGTTGAAGAAGGGTGAAATTATCAAATGGGAAAGTGAAGCAACTAGATCATTTCAGAACATCAAAGAACCTATAAAGGTGGCTCCTGTGTTGAGATCTCCTAATTTTTCTAAGCCACTTCAGTTGTTCTCATTTGCCTCTTTTCACACTATTGCTGCATGTTTATTACAGAAAAATAAAGATGGTTTTGAGCAACCTATTGCTTTCTTTAGCATGTCGTTGCAGGCAGCCGAATTGAAATATGATATCATGGAAAAGTAGGCATATGCATTGGTTAGGGCAGTCAAAAGCTTCAAGCCATACTAAGTAGGATCTCAAATAGTTGCATATGTGCCCCATGCAGTAGTTAAGGACATTTTCACTTAGCAGGAAGTGACAGGAAGAAGATGCAGGTGGATTAACAAGTTACAAGAGTTCAACATTGAGATACAAATTACAAAATTGGTAAGAGGACAGGGTTTGGCTAAGATGATGACACAATCAAATTTGGAAGCATGCCAGGTAAATGTAGTTCAGGATGAAGTTGTTAACATGTCAGAGTCTGAATGGTACAAGGATATTGTGTATTATTTGCAGAATTTGAATTGTCCTTCCCATCTCAGTGATAGTAAAAAAAGGACCTTAAAATTACATGCTATCAAATACATAATTAGTCAAGGAGAATTATATTGGAAGAATCCTGACGGTGTACTACTTAGGTGTGTGGATGAAAATCAAGCTACAAATATTTTAAATGACATGCACAAAGGAATGTGTGGTGGACACTACACTACCAAGACAACAACTCACAAAACTCTTAGAGTAGGCTATTGGTGGCCGATCCTTTTCTCAGATGCACAAAAGATGGTAAGAAAATGCGATCCCTGTCAAAGGTTCTCAGGAAAACTTAAGTATGAAGGTGCATTACCCCTTAGAACTCTAACTGTGGAGGCTCCATTTCAGCAATGGGGAATTGATTTTATAGGGGAAATTTCAGAAAGATCAAGTGGAGGACATTGTTGGATTTTGGTCACTACTGACTATTTTACTAAATGGATTGAAGCCATTCCAAATAAGAAAGCTACAAGTAGGGTGGTGATGGATTTCATTTTGGAACACATTATTATCAGATTTGGAGTGCCAGTCAAAGTGGTCATAGACAATGCCATGTGCTTCAGATCTGGTGAGTTTGTTGATTTTTGCAACAACTATGGGATTGATTTGTCATATGCATCACCATATCATCCACAAGGAAACAGTCAGGTAGAGTCAAGTAACAAAAGCCTTATGAAAATCATCAAAAGGATGGTAGACAAGGACAAAAGGGCATGGGATTCAAAGTTAAAGATGGCACTATGGGCTGACTGGATAACAGTGAAGAAAGCAATTGGAAGGTCACCTTTTGAGCTAGTGTATGGCACAACAGCTAAGTTACTGGTGAATAATCTTTTGCTAGTTTATAGGTTCATACAAGAAAATGATAAAGAGATTGAGGACTCAATGAATGAAAGGATAAATCAACTGGTTGCATTGGATGAAATTAGAAGAGAAGCATAGAAGACAAATATCAAGAAACAACAGAAGGTGAAATATTTGTTTGATAAAAGGGCTATAGAAAGGAAGTTTTAGCTAAGTGACTTGGTCCTTGTTTGGAATGCAAAGAGCTAGGATAAGGGCACGCATGGTAAATTTGAGCCCTTATGGATGGGCCCATATCAAATCAGTAATACTCATGGAGAAGATTCCTACTTTCTCTAGGCCCTAAATGGTGAACTACTAGAATTGCTTGTGCACGATCAATTCCTTAAACCTTATTTCTCATGAATGAATATCTTAAGTGCACATTATAAATTAGGTGTGAATAGTCTATACCTTCCTTGTATAGTCGGTGGTGTTT
The DNA here is from genome assembly GCA_027924645.1 of Cunninghamia lanceolata. NCBI lineage: Eukaryota > Viridiplantae > Streptophyta > Pinopsida > Cupressales > Cupressaceae > Cunninghamia > Cunninghamia lanceolata. The sequence goes on from BSBN01001493.1 coordinate 185,771, forward strand.
TGCGTTTTGCATTTTGCCTAGTCTGTCCCAGAGTGGTCTGGTTCTTGCTGCAACCTTGCACCTGCACGTCCCCAGTAGGAGCCAATGGTGGTGCCTACCTAGGGTTAGGGTTTTGAGTCAAGTTTGCAAGATTATATTTTTATTCCCTCAAACTCTTAATGCCTTAGGTTTTATTTCCTCTCGGCCTCCTGCATTGTATCTTCTATTTTGTCATTGACCTCCTATAGTGGGTTCCCGGTCGTTTAAGTTGTAACTTAAGCCTTTTAGCTTGTTGAATGACCGGCCCCTTTGCATTGCATTACCACTTTCCCCATCGTGCTAAAAAGAAAAGAAGGAAAAAATGCTAAGTCCAAAAAAACCCTTTATGCGGGGGTGAAATCTATTGTATGTATCATTGTATGTATGTGTCTTTGTATGTGCAGATTCAAATGTACATTGGTGGACCCAAAAAGAATGTTCAATCAACTTCATAAATGGTGAAAAAATAGTTATATGCATAAAGGCTTGTCTATGATATTCGGGTGTAATTCTGAGCATGCAAAAGTGGATGTACATGGTAGATTCCTGGAATATTCTGTGCTTGTATGTAAAGTTTGTATGTATGTGTTGTATATTTGATATACAACAGGTAGATACAACGCTGAACTTCAAAAAAGGTTCCAATCGGGTTAAAATGGTGGGCGGGTCCACATATGTGCAAAGGGGATTGTATGTATGTTTGATATACAATGCAGAATATACAATGCAAAACATACAATGCTGGACTTCAAATTTCATCAAATTGGGCCTGGTGAGCATACATACAAAGTGCAGAGTTGAAAAGTCAAAGGCATTTCCTTGTATCTTGTGTTGTATGTATCTCTGACATACAATTGCATATACAATGGAATGTACAAGTGGGCAATGTGCAAGGGCAAATGCGGCCAGTGTGTTAACTGCATTTATGAAACAGGTGAAATCCGCGGTTGTATATTGGGATTGTATGTTTCTAATATACAATCGGACATACAAGTGAAGATACAAAGAAACATACAAGGCAGGTTGCGGTCAAAGTCAACGGTTTTCAAAACCATGGTGGGGCCCGCGTAGTTGTATGTCCCAGATTGTTTGTATGTGCTATATACAATGCAATATGCAAAGGCCCATATACAATCTGGACATGAATGAAAAAGTTTGTTTTGGCAGATTTCAGGTTGGGGTCTACGGGTTGTATATTGCATGTTGTATGTATGTGCAATATACAAGGAGATATACAAGGAAGGAGATACAAGGCCTAGACCCGATTGCTATTTCAATTTGTTTTATAAAGATTTGGGGTCCGCCCTTGTATGTTTGTGATTGTATGTATATACAATCTCATGTGCAACTGAAGATGCAAGAAAAGATACAATGGATCACCGATGAAGAGGCCAATGCTTAGCGATAGAGATCCAATGGCAGGCTGTCACGTGTCCAAGTCAGTTGTATGTGTATACAACTGCATATGCAAAGATTTAAAGGAAAAAATGGGCGAAAAAGGTAAAATGTATCTTCACGCTACGAAAAGTCAAAGGAGCAAAAAGACACCTGCGTGGCACGATTTCATTGGACGATGACTTTTCAAAGCTGGTGATTGGATTGCTCGATCAAATTGAAGCTGTAGATCTCGACAAGAAAAGGGAAATCGACGGCCATCATTCAAACTTTTAGGAATAGGAGGAGATTTGTATGTGTTCACAATTGCATTTCAAATGGAAAGAAACTTCAGAGCACACAAACTGCTACGTTTCCAAAGGCTGCGGGTAGGTTGGCCATTAATGGCAAAATTTACAGAGGTATGGGTCGATGGATTGACGGGCCAACTACCATCTTAAGGATGAAAATCTTCAGTCGGCAGCTCACATCCCAAACCCACCTGCCCTTTCCTCTTCTTCTCACGGCTGCATCGAATGTTCTTGGCACCATTTTTGATGGTGCATTGTATCTGGCAACATTTTGAAATGACATTGTACTTGATTGCTGAGTACATGTTCTTGGTTTATATCAGAACTGTGTTACTCATTTTTTGGTTGTTGAAGACTCGGCAAAATTTTGGAGTAATAAGATACAGTTTTGCTAGTGGCTCAGTTTTGGTGTCTTGTGAGTTTATGAATCATATGTTGTATGTTTTATGCATAGTTTACTGGTTTCATGTTGTTTTTATATGAGAAATGCTCTGTTGCATGTGTTAAGTTATTTATCTCCAAGTTGTGGGCATCTTTTCTTTTGAATCTAAATAGCTAAGGGTTATTTGGGATTCAGGAACATGGATTTTCTGTGTTGAATGTTTAATCTCTTATCTTTGTTCAAGGAACAAATTAAATATTTCAGGTTAAGCATTGGGAAAGGTATGCTGCAACAGGGATATCATTAAGTATGAATGAATAAATACTCGGTCTTGGGAAGTATCTGTAAGGAAGACACTAAGAAATTCTCCCCTTGAAACCTAGTTATTGATTCAAGTTTATGGTACTCATTCACATGTGTATGTCTATTGACTCTGAGCCCTGAGATAGGCACCAATCTGGTCTTGTATTAAGGTTACAACCCAAGGTCCCAGTCTTGCATCCAAATACAAAATACAAATCTAAACCTCAAACATAAACCTTTAGGACATTAGAAGTAGTTTTAGGACCAAAATCCTCTATCTCACAACTGAGCATAGGCCCAAAGCTAGCCCCTTTGCACTTATTTCACAGTTTTGGTCTACATAAGAGAGGATTTATCTGCTTTGTGTCAACATCCCAGTAAGTTCACATGCATATTTTATGGATGTTGAATAGGGAATACCCCCCTTGGTTCTGCAGAGCCTAAAGAAGGAGAGGAGATATTTATAGGGTCTATCTCATGTATTGTTGGCCCCTGGCCTAGGAATCATGTTGATCAATGATGGCTACCTTGTAGGGATAACTGGGAAGCATCCAGTTTGGGAAAAAAACAAACACCGCTGGTGCATTCGTCAATCAAAAAGGTAGGATGGTGAATTCATAATGTCCATACCTAGTTCTAAAGGTTGTCTTATGGATGTCCTCATCCTTCAACCTCAATTGGTGATATCCAAATCTAAGATCGATCTTAGAAAACACTGTTGCACCCCTCATTTGATCGAAAAGATCATTGATGCAAGGTAACAGGTACTTATTCTTAATGGTTTCTTTATTCAACATGCAGTAATCTATGCATAACCGCAAAGTGCCATCTTTCTTTTTTGCAAATATGACTAGGGCTCCCCATGGCGACACACCAGGTCTAATCACCCTTTATCTAACAAATCCCGCAATTGAGATTTTAACTCCATTAATTTAGTAGTGGTCATTCTATAAGGGGCTTTAGAAATAGGTTCCAATCTAGGAATTATATTAATTGAAAAATCAAAGGCCCTTTTAGGAGGTAATCTCGGTAGCTCATCTAAAAAAACATCCTCAAAGTCTCTAAGGAAAGGATACCTGTCCATATCTAATCTTTCCTGACCTATGGACTCCTTTTTCCCAACTTCATTATGTTTCTGAGATTCATAAAACATTAAGTCATCTTGGAAATAAGTTTCCCCATTCTCATTTAGTTTTTCCATTTTGACAGTGAAAAGATGACACCCTTTTCTTTGAGCTCTTTTCATTTGCAGAGCAGAAATTTGCCTTAGTTTGACTTCCCTAAGTTTCCCTTGCAGAAAGACTTTGTTTCCTAAATCATCCAGACACTCTACTATTTTGGCATTACAATCCACTTTGGCTCAATGTCTCCATAGCCAATTTATCCCTAGGATAACATCATATGAGCCTAATGGGGCTACATAAAGATTTACTTCCGTGGAAAAGCTTGGAAGTTCAACCCTAGCCTTAAACAAACATTTCTCTACCTGAGCCTTGGTGTGATTTGAATACTCTACAAACCATGTGTTTGCCATGAATCTAGCCTTTCTAGGAATTTTACTAACAATTTTAGGGGAAACAAAACATTCGGTAGCACCAGTGTCAATTAAAACTGAAATTGAAAGACCAGATAAAATACCTGTTGTCTCAATGGGAGTTATTTGGTATTCAGCTTGCCTATTGTCCAAGGTTACATTAATGCATTGCTGGAACACCGCTTGTTGAGAGGGTAGAGTGTTTCCTCTTGGTGGTGCTCCATGTTCCTTGCTAGGACATTGATTGGTGTAATGATCCCCGCCACAAGTGTAGCACCCTCCCACTAGTCCTCGCTTCTCTTGAGGTTTTCCAAAATTGTCTCCATTCTCCTTGGAGTGGTTATTCCCCTTTCTCTCTCCCTTGGACTTAGTTTGCTTATGCTTGGTCCCTTTATCATTTTTCTCATGATAATCTTATTTCTTCCCCTTTTTCTTAGAGGATTGTGAGGATTGTGACCAATTATATCTCTTTCAGTTCCTTTCTCTATAAGTTGACATAGCTTTCAATTTCTATTCCTATTTGATGACCTTTTCATAGACCTAGTCCATTGTAGTAGGACCATGAACATCAACCTCGCCCCCAATCTGGGCGTTCAACCCCATTATGAACTTCCAAATGCAGAATTTCTCATTCTGTTCGTACTGCAGTACATACTTTAGCAGTCGGTTGAATTTTTCCCAATATTCATTCATAGACATATCAGCCTATTTTAGATTTTGAAAGTCTATAAGTTTCTAATCATAGAAAAATTGAGTCAACCATCTTTGCCTAAAAAGTTCTACGAACCTGTCCCATGTAAGGCTTGTAGACCTCAAGCCTAGTTCCATCTTTTTGTTCATCCACCATGTGGATGCTTCACCTGCCAGCTAGAATGCTCCCCACACAGCTTTAGTGACCTCATTATAGTTTTTGATTTCAAAATATTTTTCCATCTTTGTAAGCCATACCTCTACGGCATCTCCGCTTACGGATCCATCAAATTTAGGAGGCATGACCTTCTTCATGTTTCAGGATAGTTCCAAAGCCATATGGCTCCTCCTATCCTCTTCTTTCCTAGCCTCATAGTTATTGTCTCCATGCTCACTCTGGGTGGTGTCATTATGACATTCCTCGTCATCACCTCCATCATAGGCATCCCACCTGGGTCCTTGTCGACCCCTGACCTCTTGTTCGAGAGTTTCTATCCTCGTTCTTGTTTCTTTCAACAAAGTCAAGATCTGGTCTATCTTAGACTCGAAGTGCCCTGAAGGTGCTCCTTCATCCTGGCTATCTCCCATCCTAGTTCTAATCTAAACCTTTGCTGCAATCTACTTCTTCCTGAAGTTTGCAGATTAATCACGGATTAGTTTTTCCATGCCATTTAATTCATTCATAATACAAATCTATTCTCATTCATGTAATCTTTAACAAGAAAGGAAAGATTGTTAGAATTTTGCCATTGCATTGTAGTTTTCATTGGATTACATATTGCAGCTAGGGAAAATTAGATTTAGTGTTAAAAACAACAAACTAACTAAACCCTAACTATGCACCATGAAGGACAAACTAGCATGAAAATAAAAACAAAGAAAATCAAATGCAAACTGAATCCACGCTAGACTTGATTGATCTCCATGGCTCTTCTTGATCTTGCATGAGAATGCATGATGTCGAAGGGTTGTTGATTGCTCATAGTTGCAGCATAACAATAAGATGAAGATGATAGAGGAAAATAGATAGAAAGATGAGAGGATTGAAAGAATTTTGGCAGAGTGAGGATACTAGAAGATATATCTCAAATGGCTTGTGAGAGGCCATATTTATAGGATGAGGCTGATTTGATTCGATGACCAAGATTAAAAGTCAAATGTGTGATGTGTATGGCTAGGATTAAAAGTTGATTTTAGTGCCTATGATGCACATTAAGTGGGTTATGACATGAGGCTAAAAATAGGATGAGAGGAAATAAGTGGGATTCTTTTATTTATTTGAGAGAAAAGATGCTTATGGCACACAAATAAGTGGGGCTAAAAATAGGATGTGAGTGGGGATCTCATAATTTAAATAATAAAATCATTTAAATTATTTGTGCATGAGAAGAGTTGTAGGCATGTGACACATGTTGCAATGTGGAAAAAGTGGGGGATTAATTCAAATATTTAATTTGAATTATTTTGAGACATGTGAAGGGGAATTAATTAAATAAATGAGATTTATTTAATTAATTGGAAAGGTGATCAAGTGGAATTTATAAGTGGGATAAGTGGGATAATGTAATGACCTAGGATAAAATATTACAAGATATCTTATAAGGTCATGTATGACTAGGTAATGTTATGACATGGACAATTTTGGGTGTCTACACATATAATCCACCAAAATTACAAAATTTTTGTTTACACCTTACTACTGCAAGTCATTTACAGTTTGAGATAACTTCCCATATTCATTTCTCAACCTTGAGATTTAGCATTTCAGTCTTAGGAGGTGAGGGTATATGCAGGTACTCCTCCACAATCTTCTTAGGTACATCACAATCCCTAGGATTATTTTCCACAGCTGGTGCTTTATGTGCAGAGGGTTCTGTTGATGCATTAGTAGAATTAGGGGCAACCATCCTTTTTGCTTTCCTTAACTCCTGCTTGATGTGTTTCACAGCATCAGTGAAGGTTTCCTTATCAGTTAACCATGTTCCTACTAGGCAGCCAGTCTGTTCAAGTTTTCTTATCCTTGAGGCTCATTCTCTCAAGACCTTTTGTTGACATAGGTAACGTCCATGTTCCATTACCTTCTTTTAGGGTGTTGTTCTTATCTTTACCATTCTGGTAAAGAACATCCAAACATTAGCATACTTAATGCTGGGTTAAAATAATCATCAAGTAGTGAGCTCATAGGTCCATGTATTGAACCCAGTTGCTCTGATACCATATGTAACATCTCATTCCATAATGTGAAAAATTTAACATAAATATTAATGCTAATTAAGAGATTAGATAACAACATGATTATCCATTTCAAATTAAACAATAATGATTCACTATCATTTCATCAACTAAGCATGTTATTCTAAATAGAATATAACAAAGCTTACATTTTTGGTAATCATTTACATATCCAAGTGAATAAATTTCACTATGTATGTACAAGTTATGCTTAAGGCATCATATATCAAATTATACATTACAATTGACTATCAAGTCATAAAATGAAAAACACTGTATCTAGAACATAAGACATCTATCTTCATAAGCATCGACTCATCTTATGCTTGGGAAGGAGAGCATCATCCCGGTGCTTTTCCACCAACCACGGACCTGCGGTCCCCGTCTCAACTTCCTAACTGGAAGTGGCCCTACCCTTCACGGAAGGGTTAGATATTAGGAATTGTTGGGTTAGCCATCTAAGTGTCTAGTGTTGTGTCCTTCATAACATCTCTCGGTCACACAACTATAGATCCACTCTAACTATGTATGACTCTACTGGAGACACTATGCCATCTAGAACACTGTTGACTAACAATGCATGCAGAGACATATGCATTACTTTGGCCAAAGATTTACATACATGTATGTTACACAATGAACATCGTCGTATGTCCCTAACTCGACTTGGAAGATGTCTCGTCCTACAGTAAGTTTGATTTAACCTCTCTCTCTAGGTTTAATGCATGTGGGATCAATTCGATTCAAAGTCCATACCAGGACTATTGACTCCCTTCATAAGAATTGTAATGACTTAATGCATTACTTTCGAAAAGAGGACTTGTGACTCCTCGTCACTTTGACCCATTTATAAATTATATTAAAGTTAACCAGATTCACCAATCTAGGTCTCCCATGGTTTACATACTCAATACGAGTCACCAAATAGGTTAAGATTTCAATTAGAGTACCATAGGCATTTACAACCTTAACTATTTATAATGGTTTCATAATAAAAGATAACTCAATTTCCCATATGAGCTGTTAATGGTAACCACTCTTTCCATAGAGTTCAATCATAAATTTGGTAAGGGTTTAAAACTTGTGATAATATCCATATAAATCTTAGCTAATCATGCTGCCCATTCTTCTATGTTACCAATAGTAAGAAGGGATTCCTCATTAATGATTTGGTTAGCATGCAAGCTGCCATAATAATAATACAACGATCTTTTGATTAACACACACCTCCTTACTCGAGGGGTAGACAAGTACAGTCTAGGTTATATTAATAACCTTTTAAACCATAGTTGGATTCTATGTAACGTGAAACAATATTCTATTTTGAGTGCTATAAGCATAGTCTAAGGCTAAGGTCATATCGACCATCACCACAGTTCATGGTGGCCACATTGGCCACATGTAGGCTTAACCATCGAGTATGTACTTAACTCAATAGTTCTACACTTCTCGTGCCATGAGCATTTCCTACTCGACTCATTATAGTTGTGGATCTATTACTATTTAAGCCACATTGATAACCATCATATAAAAGTTACCATGGATATGTGCTCATCCTTAATGGCCTCGAGCTACATTTTCAAAAAAGAATATGAGGAATAAAAGCTCAGCTTTAATGGCCTCAAGCTACAATCACAACAATGATTATGATGAATTAAAGCTTGGCCTAAATGGCCTCGAGCTCTAGTCACAATAGAGATTATAATGAATTAAAGCTCAGTCTTGGTGACCTTGAGCTACAGTCATAATAAAGATTATAAAGATTACAATGAAGTAAAGCTCGACTTTAGTGGCCTCAAGCTACAGTCATAAAGAAAGTTCAAGGGTTAAAGTTAGGCCATTATGGCCTCAAGCCATAATGTATAGAGTGTTTCAATGGTTATACAGGCTCGGCCTTATCGGCCTTGAGCCTCTACAATAAAGTATGAATGAATGAAGCTCAATACAGTAAACATACTATGAACGACTCGATACAGATAATACTTACAAACCAGAATGCAAACATATGAAAGACAATAATTTTTTTTACAACTTTTATTCTACTTGAATGAAGTCTTTCAATGCGATCTTTCTAGTTTGGTTCATTGTTCTTTCTTGCTCTGTATCTCCTTCCTCGCGTAGAGAGAGCACACAAACCTCCCAACCTGAAATATAGTCCCTCCAAAATGATAAATCAAACTTGTTATCTTTTCTCTTCTTGGCATGCTGATCTTGGTGGAAACTACCACCCTCACCATAATGCGGTGGGTGGTCTTTCCCACGTAGCCAAACTCCAAGTTCATAGGGACTTGTCAGTAGATACATGATATCAGCCAACCTTTGGTGAGCTCCAAGCTCCCATTAGTTTCAAATATCCAAAATATCACTCTACTACCATCGGTGATATCAACTATAGCAAATTAATAAACATAATAGCATAGCAAGAAAATTTGATATTAGACTAAATGATCATAACATAATATTATTTTCATGTATCTACTAGATGTATGTAAATACTTGTATTAATCAAGATTTCATTTTTCTGACATCACCTCCTTCATGGAGACAGGGTCGATGATGTGATATAGGGATTGAGCTCTACTCTCCCTTCTTTGCTAAGAACCCAAAACAGACCAAGACTAATAGATTCGTGATTCCGGTTTGGGAATATTCAAAGTAACAAGAAAATGCTCTAATGCATGGCAAGACTATCTCTTGAATTGTATTGACATTCCAAAAACGTTGCTAGCTCGAGTCAATGCAATTTTGTCGAAATCACTAAATCGACAAGACGACATAAAAGGAAAATCAACTATCCAAAAAGAAATGTAACTTACACCAAGTTACACAAGTTGTAAAGACATAATGTCTGACACTCAGATGGCTATTAACCCCATTTCATGACATCTAATTCTTCCTCTAGGATGATACTCTCCTTCCTTCTTCAAAGGACGTTGCATTTTCCTATTCGCACTCAGGACCATAAAATCATGATCAATGCATCATCATCTATTTCACAATTCAAATTAATTTAATATTCATATGAACAAATAGTTTCATAATTAACTATCATCAATCATTAACCTCATAAAAAGGATTAAATCAGATATTTCCACATTATCAAATCAGTTAACTATGATTAATCCTCCTAATTACCATGCAAGGTTAAGGTTAGGTCTAATTATAAGTTGGGGATGTAACAATTACAATGGTAGAAGGCTGGGAGAAGAAACAACAATTGAAGTCACAAGAGAGGAAGCAATGGTGGTGGATGCAATTGGAGTAGAAGTGATGATAGGGATGGGCATGGTAATGGGAATGGATGTAGTAGAAGAGGTGGATTAAATGGGTGGAGTAGAAGAAACTACATTGGATGATAAAATAGAAAAGGGCGTAGGGGATAGTAGTTATGGGAACATAGGTTGTAGAAGAAGCGACTGGAAGAGCATCAGATACAAGAGGAGCCTGGGATACCAGAGGGATTTGATCTTTCATTTTTTTTGACCCTCTTAGGCTTAGATTGTTGGCAAGAGACACTTCTCCGGTATAGACTTGTCTGTTGTCATTGATGGCAACAAGGCTTAGAGATCTTATCACCATGACAGGAAGAGATAACTCCAGAAGGTCACATTGGAATTCAAATCCGGTTGACAGATCTGGTTGGTAGAAGTGGTTAAGTATGGGTATCTACAGAGTAAAGAATAGTCAGTGGGTTAGTGTGCATCCGCAGATGATGATTTGGTAATATAGCTCAGGTATGATGTTTATAATTGTATGATGTTGTTATGATCTAGAGATCAAGTTTTGACTTCTTCTAGAAGTCACCTGAAGAAAGTATCTAAGTCCGGATGAGCAGAAGTATAATAGAGATAGTGAATAGGGCACAGTGTAATGGTCCGCATTCCTCCGTAAGTGAGTATTTTGTTATGTGGTTTTAAGGTTTTGTAAACACTTGTATGAAGTGTCTAATTCTAGAGTTGTGAGATCTGAGGTCCACTAGAAAGATAGTTGCAAGCTGCTAAGTATCTGTACAGTGTTAGATAGAGTTTGACAGAGATAGAGTCTGAGTTCTGATGGTCTGCATTCCCCCGCAAGATGATATCATGCCTTGCGGTTCTAAGGGTAAGATTGGGAATGTGTGAAGAGTCCTTGAATGATTAGAGATAACCCATATGAACACGTTTGGGCAAAGATTTGGGTCTGCATAACATATAGTGCATTGGATTGAGTCGACAAGCTACATCTTTCTATGTACACGTTTCACTTCTTAGATGCCGACCTGATTATGGATCAAATCATGATGTAGATATATAAGAGCGATGAATTTCTGTTGAAATATGTAGCTAAGATGTGTGGATGGATGTGGATATGTGAATAGCAGAGCAGTGACATAGATTAGTGATAATGAAGACTTGGGATTCAGAATTCAGTTGCTAAATGACTGCACGCTAGCATAGTGACAGAGGCTTATGCAATATTCAATTTGCACGTGCAAATTTTGTTGTACCTAGAAGTGAACCTTCTTCATCAAGGTAGTGAGCCTGGCAGCGAGCCTCTAATAAGATTTAACAACCCTTATTGTAATCTTGCTAGGTTTCGGGTTGAGGCAGCGAGCTTGCTAGACCTAGTTGTACTTCATGGCAGTGATCCAGTATGTTCTAGGCCCATCGAGTGACCAATCCTAAACATCATTAATTTTAAAGATTGCAATATATATTTGAGAGCTAATCCTCTCCGTGCTTTTTCCCTTTTTGGGTTTTCCATGTCAACATCTTGGTGTCCATGTGTCATGCTTCTATGGTTGTTATTAATTTTCATGTTGTGCTCTGGCTTAATTAATTCTAGGAAATGGTTAAAAGAAAAAGTTTATAGAACACTGATTCACCCCCCCTCTAGGTGTTCCTGATATTCAACAATTGGTATTAGAGCCAATTTCCTCGAAAAAAATCTAAAAGCTTATAGAAGATCTCAGATAGTGTGATCATGGCAGTGAGAAAATTTGGAAATTATGAAAGCAACAAGCAACTAGAAATAGCTCTTATGGATCTTGAAAATTCTGAAGCAAAAGTTAGGGATTTGAAAGAAAATTTACAACAAGCTGATGAATGCATCTCAAAGATAAAAGAGCAAGTCAAGAAATTCAAAGACAAATACAAAGAAGTTAATGATCAATTGATATCAACAAATGAAGCCCTGAATGAATTGGAAGTAGAAGTTATAGAAAGAACAAGAGCAAAAGATGATCTAAATTTAATTGTGAAGAACACATAAGAAGATTGTGCAAAACTTGAAAAAGAAATTGTAAGTCTAAAAATAGATTTTGGAAAAGGCCAGAAGCTTTGAAGAAAAATTTAAGATAAGTACTGCAAAGCTTGATGAAATGATTGCTAGCTTGAAGAGTACTGATGACAAGCAAGGTTTAGGATTTGAGAAAGGAGAAAGTTCAAAATATGGTCAAATAAATAATGAGTCAAGGCAAAATAGAGGATACCAGTTCAGAAATCAAAGAAGAAGACCTAGAAGACTTCTGGTCAAAGAGCCAAATGCTCAAAGGTACCCATCCTTCAATGGTCACTATTATAAATGCAATAAGTATGGTCATAGGGCTACTCAGTGTAGAAGTAGAATGAATCAAATTGTTCCATCCTTCTCTGGTAAATGTTTCAATTGCAAGAAGATTGGTCATAAAGCAAATGAGTGTAGAAGTGTGTCAAGAAATATGCCAAACTATTCTAGGAATGGTCAATTCTTCAATGGCAAGTGTTTCACATGCAATAGATTTGGGGACATGCAATAGATTTGGGGACACATGGCAAATCAATGCAGATCAAGGATGAATTCATTTAGAGGAAGAAATCAAGGACAAAGAAACATTGTATGTTTCAATTGCAACAAATTTGGACATGTTGCAAGATCTTGCAGAAGCAAGAATATGAAGAGAAATTACTATGCTGAAGAAAGAAAAACTGAGCAGAGGAATGATAAGGGAAAAGGAAAGGTTGATCCAATGAAAACCAAGAAAGAGATGAGTATGATATGGATTAAAAATGATCTAAATGAGGTTAAGGATGGATCCACACCAGTATCTAGTGTAGACACTTCCTCCGGGAAGTAAATTGAGAGCTCTGGCTTAGGGGGAGCAATGTTGAAAATCTAAATCCCCTAGCTAGAAAGTGGATGCTAGAATCTAGCACGAAAGTGTATGATGAAATTTGATGTGACACATCTCTAAAAAGAAAATTTGGAAGAAAAAGGGTCAATATAGCATATTCCAGAGCAATCCTAATCGATTGTATTCTACAGTGAAGGGATTTAACAGCTTTTTGGGAATGAGCATTTATGATGACTTAGGTTAAGTCATGCGAAGGATAAAAGGGAACTTGTTTGGTTTCAAAATCACTTTGCACTTGAAGCTATCAAGTATTCAGAGAGATTGGAGCAGACTTTGAGCAACGAAAACCAAGATTTGAAGTGCTTGAAGTATTTTGAAGAAAAGGAAACCCTAACTCAATGAAACAAGGTATTTATCTAACTATGAATTTATTGGAAAGAAATGACAAACCCTTTAGTTGTTGATATCACTGAACATCCATGACCCAAATTCAAGAAACATCCTCACAAAATAACTGAAATTGATCAAATGGGTGCTTTCTTGAGTATACCAAATGGAATTTTATATGTGGAAGACGTTAGGGCATATGTTCATGTAGCCCTAGATGAGCACGACGACAACAGATTCACACACTTATATCAAAATCATTTAAGTGATGATCACTTCCACCTGAAAGAAGAATATAAAATCCTGGAAGAAAAGAAATTCATCCAATATGCAGTGTTTCCTGCATTTTCTGAGGATGAATGGGTTCGATACGTGCTAAGCAAGATTCATGACGAGTTCATGTGGTTGGGAAAGGGGAAACCCTTTAAGATAACAAAGGATGCAATTCAAGTAGTCACTGGACTAAACTCCACCAGAGGTGTGCCATTATTGAAAGCGGTTAAGAATCAAACGGTTATAGATGCCACTGGAGCCAAATTCGACAAAAGGGCAATGACAACAAATGATATTATTGATCTTGCAGTAAAGGTTGCCTCAATGGTCATAGGGTACAAGATTTACTTCACAAGCAGAGAAAATTCTGTCTTCGACACAGTCATTTACACAACATACCAAATGATTAAGGAGAATGCGGATTATGACTTGTGTGAGCTACTGAGAATTCAATTAATGGACAACCTAAAAAAGATCAAGGAAAGCAAGAACTATCCTTTCAAATTTGGTACGCTTATTATCTTTTTATTCTTCTATTTTCTGAATGAGTTCCCTAATCACAAGGGCTTGATTTAGTTAAGTAATCAACTAGTAGCTATTCAAATAAGAAACTGTCTTAGCAATCTAGGTAGTCACAATGAGCAAAAAGCAACTCTATGAGGGTTTTCAAGAACTTTCAAAATATGATGCAGTCAAGGGAAAGAATACCTAGGGCAATTGTTGAGAAATAAAAAGATACCATTTGTTTCATGGTCACTAAGGACCAATTTCTGTTGAGCCCAGAACAATTTGGATCATGCCCATGGGGTATGAAGTGGATGATCAAGTATTGGACAACTATGCCCAACATATGCTAAGAAAACCTAAGGACACAAAGGAAGAAAGGTTTGGTACATATAAAGAACTATCTGTAAAAATGTATGTTGAACTCAGAAAGCCAAAATCCACCAGGAAGGTGAGAAGAGAAGTAGAAGAAATTGCTGCAAGGTATGGTATTACCAAAAAATAACTAAAAGAATTCAAGGAAAAAGTAGAGGAAACAAAACAAAAGATTGAACCAGTACAGGTTTCAGAAGAATCTCAGATGAAACAAGACAAACCAGAAAAGGCTCAAAGGACCACTAGGAACTCTGCTACCTCCTCTAGTGCCACATCATCAATAAACCTGGAGAAAACATCAAAGGAATCCTCTGCCAAAGACATGAAGAGGAAAAATATGAAGGGAAGAAGATTATATGTTAGTATTGGTGAAAAGGATGAAGAAGAAATAGAGTCAGATGAAGAAGTTAAGAAGATGAAAGCTGGATATATCAAAACCTCTAGAAAGGAAAAATCCAATAAAAGACAAAGAAAAGAAAAGCCTCTAACACTTGCAGATGTAACAAAGTTGTCACAATTGATGGAAATTTGAAGCCCATGATTGAACTCTATGATGCGTATAGTGATGTTGATAAAAGAAGCTTGGAAGAAGCCACTGTGAAATATCTAAACATCTTCAACAAGGCTCTTATTGAGATCATCTCTGATCTCCCTAAAAGCCTAGCAAATATTCTGAGCATTAGAAAGGAGACTACTAGAGCTAAGGATATTGAGCTAAGAAAACATGAGATGACTAGATTATGTCTGGAAATTACTCTGGAAGAAGATCTGATCTCCAAGGAGACCAAGGACCAGTTTAGAACAAAAATGAGGATGAATTTATTAATGATGGGTGAGATTGATAAGGTGGTGAAAGAAATAGAGGAAATTATTTTGGAAGCTCTGAAGCAACACAATCTTCCCACCACATGTGTCAATAAAGAGAATGATGTTGCTGATAATTTATCTGTTCTTGAAGTAAAATTGGACCAAGAAATTGGAAAAGATGACAGAGTGTCAGAAGCGAAAGAAGTACTTGCTGATGACTCTCAAATAGGATCCTCATCGGCACAACAAACTGAGGATGATACCAAGGAAAAGATTGAGGAAAAATTGGTCATGGAAAATTCTCCACCAGAACAAGAAGAGAATATTAATAAGGATATGGATTTAGATTGTCCAGAACAAAGAGAAGGAGTTTCTACTATGCCAAGAGACATTGCTGTATCAATGAAAGAACTATTAGAGAAAGAAAAACAAATTTTGGATGAGCCTAAATTGCTACATGGTCCAATAGACTTGGATACAATGACACCTATGCAAAAACTAAAATTGGCTTCAATTGTACATGCAAGCGCGAGAGAAGAAATGTTAAAATATCATATAGAGGATAGTGAACTTATTGATGAAGCATCTGACAGTTTGGAGAAGCTGATGCCTACCTACCAGAAGGATTCATCCATGTTGTCAGCAAACCATCTAAAGGGCCTAATAAACTCTGTAAGTAAATAGTTTGAATCCATTGAAAAGTCTACAGAAATAAAGGTAAGGAAAGAATTTGATGAGAAAAGGTTGGAAGAATTGAAGATAATGATAGCCAATGATAAAATTCAGCTAGATAACAAAATAGCAAACATTCAAGAAGATGTGAAAGAAGTTGGTGATTTTCACAAATTTTGGTTATCCTAGCCAAAATTTACTCAGAAGATTGAAGACAAGATCAAAGATCTGGAACAGAAACTGATGGATATTTCCATGAAATTTGATCCGACAGTAGAGTCAGTAAGCAATAAAGAAATTGAAGTCATTAGCATTCACAATAACTTGACTGACTTAATAAATCATAAGTATCAGATAAAAAGAAGAATGGGACATTTAAGAAGACATATCTGCCCTAAGCTGGACTAAATGACAAATCTTGTTGTAGAGGCTAAGTTAGATGTACAAACATATACAACTTCTAATCTCAAAAAGACAGAAGCCTTAGTCTTTCTCTTCAATGGACACATTCAGATTTTGGATAATGCCAAGAAAATATGGGATATTAATGTCAAAGGGGGAGAAGAAGATTAGTGAAAAACGGATAAACATCTCAGGAGGAGTAGTTAAGCATTTTTCACCATATGTTGCCATCAATGCCAAAGGGGGAGATTGTTGGCAAGAGACACTGCTCTGGTATAGACTTGTATGTTTTCATTGATGGAAACAAGGCTCAGAGATCTTATCTCCATGACATGAAGAGATAACTTCGTAAGGTCACATTGGAATTCAGGTCTGGATGACAAATCCGGTTGGTAGAAGTGGCTAAGTATGGGTTTCTAAAGAGTAAAGAATAGTCAGTGGGTCAGTGTGCATCCGCATATGATGATCTGGTAATACAGCTTAGGTATGATGTTTATAATTGTCTGATGTTGTTATGATCTAGAGAGCAAGTTCTAACTTCTTCCAAAAGTCACCTGAAGAAAGTATCTAAGTTTAGATGAGAAAAAGTATAACAAACACAGTGAATAGGGCATAGTGTAATGGTCTGCATTCCTCCGCAAGTGAGTATTTTGTTATACATTTTTAAGGTGTTGTAAACAAACTTGTATGAAGTGTCTAATTCTAGAGTTGTGAGATCTGAGGTCCACTGGAAAGATATTTGCAAGCTGCTGAGTATCTGTACAGTGTTAGATAGAGTTAGATAGAGACATAGTCTAATTTCTGATGCTTCGCATTCCCCTGCAAGATGATATCATGCCTTACGGTTCTAAGGGTAAGATTGGGAATGTGTGAAGAGTTTGTGATATGATTTTGGAAGTGTTTTGTGATCCGTAGTAAAAATTGTAAGTCTACAGATGAACCTGTTAAGCATGCTCTTAAGGAATAGACCAACTAGTATGATAAATCATTGTGTGGAGAAGAGATAGTGTGTGAAGGATCTATTTAAGTGATTGAATGATTAGAGCTAACCCATATGAACATGTTTGGGCAAATATTTGGGTCTGCATAACATATAGTGCATTGGATTGAGCCAACAAGCTACATCTTTCTATGTACATGTTTCACTTCTTGGATGCCAACCTGATTATGGATCAAATCATGATGTGGATATATAAGAGCGATGAATTTTGTTTGAAATGTGTAGCTAAGATGTGTGGATGAATGTGGATATGTGAATAGCAGTGGAGTGACACAAATCAATGATAATGAAGACTTGGGATTCATAATTTAGTTGCTAAATGCATGCACCCTGGCATAGTGATAGATGCTTATGCAGTATTTAGTTTTCATGTGCAATTTTCTTTTTACTTGGAAGTGATCCTTCTTCATCAAGGTAGTGAGCCTGGCAGTGAGCCTCCAATAGGATTTAACAACCCTTATTGTAATCTTGCCAGGTTTAGGGTTGAGGTAGTGAGCTTGCTAGACCTAGTTGTACTTCATGGCAGTGAGCTAGTATGTTTTAGGCTCGTGGAGTGACCAAGCCTGAACATCATTATTTGTAAAGTTTGAAATATATATTTGAGAACTAATCCTCTCTGTGGTTTTTCCCTTATTGGGTTTTCCACGTAAAAATCTTGGTGTCCATGTGTCATGCTTCTATGGTTGTTATTCATTTTCATGTTGTGCTCTAGCATAATTAATTCTGGGAAATGGTTAAAAGAAAAAGTTTATAGAACACTGATTCACCCCCCTCTAAGTGTTCTTGATATTCAACAATTGGTATTAGAGCCAATTTCCTCAGAAAAAATCTAAAAGCTTATAGAAGATCTGGGATAGTGAGATCATGGAAGCAAGAAGATTTGAAAATTATGAAAGCAACAAGCAACTAGAAATAGCTCTTATGGATCTTGAAAATTCTGAAGCAGAAGTCAGGGATTTGAAAGAAAATTTACAAGCTGATGAATGCATCTCAAAGCTAAAAGAGCAAGTCAAGAAATTCAAAGACAAATACAAAGAAGTTAATGATCAATTGATATCAGCAAATGAAGCCCTGAATGAATTGGAAGTAGAAGTTATAGAAAGAATAAGAGCAGAAGATGATCTAAATTTAATTGTGAAGAACAGATTAGAAGATTGTGCAAAACTTGAAAAAGAAATTGTAAGTCTAAAAATAGATCTGGAAAAGGCCAGAAGCTTTGAAGAAAAATTTAAGATAAGTACTACAAAGCTTGATGAAATGATTGCTAGCTAGAAGAGTGCTGATGACAAGCAAGGTTTAGGATTTCAGAAAGGAGAAAGTTCAAATTTTGGTCAAGTAAACAATGAGTCAAGGCAAAATAGAGGATACCAATTCAGAAATCAAAGAAGAAGACCTAGAAGACCTCTGGTCAGACAACCAAATGCTCAGAGGTACCCATCCTTCAATGGTCACTGTTATAAATGCAATAAGTATGGTCATAGGGCTACTCAGTGTAGAAGTAGAATGAATCAAATTGTTCCATCCTTCTCTGGTAAATGTTTCAATTGCAAGAAGATTGGTCATAAAGCAAATGAGTGTAGAAGTATGTTAAGAAATATGCCAAACTATTCTAGGAATGGTCAATTCTTCAATGGCAAGTGTTTCACATGCAATAGATTTAGGGACACATGGCAAATCAATGCAGATCAAGGATGAATTCATTTAGAGGAAGAAATCAAGGACAAGGAAACATTGTATGTTTCAATTGCAACAAATTTGGACATGTTACAAGATCCTGCAGAAGTAAGAATCTGAAGAGAAATTACTATGCTGAAGAAAGAAAAATTAAGCAGAGGAATGATAAGGGAAAAGAAAAGGTTGATCCAATGAAAACCAAGAAAGAGATGAGTATGATATGGATTAAAAAGGATGTAAATGAGGTAAGGATGGATCCACACCATCATATAGTGTAGACACTTCCTTCAAGAAGTAAATTGAGAGCTTTGGCTCAGGGGGAGCAATGTTGAAAATCTAAATCCCCCAGCTAGAAAGTGGGTGCTAGAATATGGCACGAAAGTGTATGATGAAATTTGATGTGACACATCTCTAAAAAGAAAATCTGGAAGAAAAAGGGTCAATACAGCATATTGTAGAGCAATCCTAATCCACTATATTCTACAGTGAATGGATTTAACATCTTTTTGGGAATGAGTATTTATGACGACTTAGGTTAAGTCATGCGAAGGATAAAAGGGAACTTGTTTGGTTTCAAAATCACTTTGCACTTGAAGCTATCAAGTATTCAAAGAGATTGGAGCAGACTTTGAGCAACTACAACCACGATTTGAAGCGCTTGAAGTATTTTGAAGAAAAGGAAACCCTAACTCAACGAAACAAGGTATTTATCTAACTGTGAATTTATTGGAAAGAAATGACAAACCCTTTAGTTGTTGACATCACTGAATATCCAAGACCCAAATTCAAGAAACATCCTCACAAAGTAACTGAAATTGATCAAATGGGTGCTTTCTTGAGTATTCCAAATGGAGTTTTATATGTGGAAGACGTCAGGGCATATGTTCATGTAGCACTGGATGAGCACGACAACAACAAATTCACAAACTTATATCAAAATCATTTAAGTGATGATCACTTCCACCTAAAAGAAGAATATAAAATCCTGGAAGAAAAGAAATTCATCCAATATGCAGTGTTTCCTGCATTTTCTAAGGATGAATGGGTTTGATACGTTCTAAGCAGGATTCATGATGAGATCATGTGGTTGGGAAATGGGCAACCCTTTAAGATAACAAAGGATGCAATTCAAGTAGTCAATGGACTAAACTCCACCGGAGGTGTGCCATTATTGAAAGCGGTCAAGAATCAAACGGTTATAGATGCCACTGGAGCCAAATTCAACAAAAGGGTAATGACAACAAATGATATTATTGATCTTGTGGTAAAGGTTGCCTCAATGGTCATAGGGTACAAGATTTACTTCACAAGCAGAGAAAATTCTATCTCTGATATGGCCATTTACACAACATACCAAATGATTAAGGAGAATGCGGATTATGACTTGTGTGAGCTGCTGAGAATTCAATTAATGGACCACCTGAAAAAGATCAAGGAAAGAAAGAACTATCCTTTCAAATTTGGTACACTTATTATCTGTTTATTCTTCTATTTTCTAAATGAGTTCACTAATCACAAGGGCTTGATTTGGTTAAGTAATCAACTAGTAGCTGTTCAAATAAGAAATTGTCTTAGCAATCTAGGTAGTCAGAATACTTTTAAAACATGATGCAGTCAAGGGAAAGAATACCTAGGGCAATTGTTGAGAAATAAAAAGATACCATTTGTTTCATGGTCACCAAGGACCAATGTTTAATGGAGGCTGTTGAGCCCAGAACAATTTGGATCATACCCATGGGGTATGAAGTGGATGGTCAAGTATTAGAAAGCTATGCCCAACATATGCTAAGAAAACCTAAGGACACAAAGGAAGAAAGGTTTGGTACATATAAAGAACTATCTATAAAACTATATGTTGAACTCAGAAAGCCAAAATCCACCAGGAAGGTGAGAAGAGAAGTAGAAGAAATTGCTGCAAGGTATGGTATTATCAAAAAATAACTAAAAGAAGTCAGGGAAAAAGTAGAGGACACAAAACAAAAGAGTGAACCAGTATAGGTTCCGAAAGAATCTCAGATGAAATAGGACAAACCAGAAAAGGTTCAAAGGGGCACTAGGAGCTCTGCTACCTCCTCTGGTGCCACATCATCAATAAACCTAGAGAAAACATCAAAGGAATCCTCTGCCAAATATATGAAGAGGAAAAAGATGAAGGGAAGAAGATTATATGTTAGTATTGGTGAAAAGGATGAAGAAAAAATAGAGTCAGATGAAGAAGTTAAGAAGATGAAAGCTGGATATATCAAAACCTCTAGAAAGGAAATATCCAATAAAAGATAAAGAAAAGAAAAGCCTCTAACACTTGCAGATGTAACAAAAGCTATCACAGTTGATGGAAATATGAAGTCCATGATTGAACTCTATGATGGGTATAGTGATGTAGATAAAAGAAGCTTGGAAGAAGCCACTGTGAAATATCTAAACATCTTCAACGAGGCTCTTATTGAGATCATCTCTGATCTCCCTAAAAGCCTAGCAAATATTTT
This sequence comes from Cunninghamia lanceolata, assembly GCA_027924645.1. NCBI lineage: Eukaryota > Viridiplantae > Streptophyta > Pinopsida > Cupressales > Cupressaceae > Cunninghamia > Cunninghamia lanceolata. The sequence continues at coordinate 207,286 of BSBN01001493.1, forward strand.
GAGCATCAGAAAGGAGACTGCTAGAGCTAAGGATATTGAGCTAAGAAAACATGAGATGACTAGATTATGTCTAGAAATTACTCCGGAAGATGAAGATCTGATCTCCAAGGAGACCAAGGACCAGTTCAGAACAAAAATGAGGATGAATTTATTAATGATGGGTGAGATTGATAAGGTGGTGAAAGAAACAAAGGAAATTATTTTGGAAGCTCTGGAGCAACACAATCTTCCCACCACATGTCTCAATAAAGAGAATGATGTTACTGATAATTTATCTGTTCCTAAAGTAAACTTGGTCCAAGAAACAGATAAAGATGACAGTGTCAGAGGAGAAAGAATTACTTGCTGATGACTCTCAAATATGACCCTCATTGGCACAATAAACTGAGGATGATATCGACATGGAAAAGATTGAGGAAAAATCAGTCATGGAAAATTCTCCACTAGAACAAGAAGAGAATATTAATAAGGATATGGATTTAGATTGTCCAGAACAAAGAGAAGGATTTTCTACTATGCCAAGAGACACTGTTGTATCAATGAAGGAATTGTTAGAGAAAGAAAAACAAATTTTGGATGAGCCTAAATTGCTACATGGTCCAATAGACTTGGATGCAATGTCCCCTGTGCAAAAACTAAAATTAGCTTCAATTGTCTAGGCAAGAGTGAGAGAAGAAATGTTAAAATCTCATATAGAGGACAATGAACTTATTGATGAAGCATCCGACATTTTGGAGAAGCTGATGCTTACCAACCAAAAGGATTCATCCATGTTGTCAGCAAACCATCTGAAGGGCCTAATAAACTCTGTAAGTAAATAGTTTGAATCCATTGAAAAGTCTACAGAAATAAAGGTAAGGAAACAATTTGATGAGAAAAGGTTGGAAGAATTGAAGATAATGATAGCCAATGATAAAATTCAACTAGATAACAAAATAGAAAACATTCAAGAAGATGTGAAAGAAGATGGTGATTTGCACAAATTTTGTTTATCCTGGCCTATATTTACTCAGAAGATTGAAGACAAGATTAAAGATCTGGAATAGAAATTGATGGATATTTCTATGAAATTTGATCCGACAGTAGAGTCAGTAAGCAATAAAGAAACTGAAGTCATTAGAATTCACAATAACTTGACTGACTTAATAAATCATAAGTATCAGATAAAAAGAAGAATGGGACATTTAAGAAGATAAATCTGCCCTAAGCTGGACTCAATGACAAAGCGTGTTGTAGAGGCTAAGTTAGTTGTACAAACATATACAACTTCTGATCTCAAAAAGGCAGAAGCCTTAGTCTTTCTCTTCAGTGGACACATTCAGATTTTGGATAATGCCAAGAAAAGATGGGATATTGAGTGGGCATATAGTAAGAACATATTTAATGACATTCTCAAATACATGTAATATAAAGATGAAGATTGTACTTGTAAATATGTGGTAGAGTACATAAATTTTTTGAAATTTTGACAAATTTTTGGTTCTAGATCACACCCTTTGCCATTGATGTCAAAGGAGGAGAAGAATATTAGTGAAAAATGGATAAACATCTCAAGAGTAGTTAAGCATTTTTCACCATATGTTGCCATCAATGCCAAAGGGGGAGATTGTTGGCAAGAGACACTGCTCTGGTATAGACTTGTATGTTGTCATTGATGGCAAAATGGCTTAGAGATCTTATCACCATGATAGGAAGAGATAACTTCGAAAGGTCACATTGGAATTTAGGTCTAGTTGATACATCCGGTTGGCAGAAGTGGCTAAGTATGGGTTTCTACAGAGTAAAGAATAGTCAATGGGTCAGTGTGCATCAGCAGATGATGATTTGGTAATACGGCTTAGGTATGATGTTTATAATTGTCTGATGTTGTTATGATCTAGAGATCAAGTTCTAACTTCTTCCAGAAGTCACCTAAAGAAAGTATCTAAGTCTGAATGAGCAAAAGTATAACAAAGACAGTGAACAGGGCATAGTGTAATGGTCCGCATTCCTCTGCAAGCTAGTATTTTGTTATGCGGTTTTAAGGTGTTGTAAACACTTCTATGAAGTGTCTAATTCTAGAGTTGTGAGATCTGAGGTCCACTGGAAAGATAGTTACAAGTTGTTGAGTATCTGTATAGTGTTAGATAGAGTTTGATAGAGATAGAGTCTGAGTTCTGATGGTCCGCATTCCCCCGCAAGATGATATCATGCCTTGCAGTTCTGAGGGTAAGATTGGGAATGTGTGAAGAGTCCTTGATATGAGTTTGGAAGTGTTTTGTGATCCATAGTAAAAATTGTAAGTCTACATATGACACTGTTAAGCATGCTCTTAAGGAACAGGTCGACTAGTATGATAAATCATTATGCGGAGAAGAGATAGTGTGTGAAGGATCTATTTAAGTGATTGAATGATTAGAGACGATCCATATGAACACATTTGGGCAAAGATTTGGGTCTACATAACATATAGTGCATTTGATTGAGCCGACAAGCTACATCTTTCTATCTACACATTTCACTTCTAGGATGCCGACCTGATTATGGATCAAATCATGATGCAGATATATAAGAGCGATGAATTTTGGTTGAGATGTGTAGCTAAGATGTGTGGATGGATGCGGATATGTGAATAGCAGAGCAGTGACACAGATCAGTGATAATAAAGACTTGGGATTTAGAATTTAGTTGCTAAATGACTGCACCCTGGCATAGTAATAAATGCTTATGCAATATTTAGTTTTCATGTGAAATTTGATTTAAACTTGGAAGTGACCTTCTTCATCAAGGTAGTGAGCCTGGTAGTGAGCCTCCACTAGGGTTTAACAACCCTTATTATAATCTTACTAGGTTTAGGGTTGAGGTAGTGAGCCTGCTAGACCTAGTTGTACTTCATGGCAGTGAGCCAGCATGTTCCAGGCCCATGGAGTGACCAAGCCTAAACATCATTATTTGTAAAGACTGTATATTTTAGAGCTAATCCTCTCCATGGTTTTTCCCTTTTTGGGTTTTCCACGTAAAAATCTTGGTGTCCATATGTCATGCTTCTATGGTTGTTATTTATTTTCATGTTGTGCTATGGCTTAATTAATTCTTGGAAATGGATAAAAGAAAAAGTTTATAGAACACTGATTCACCCCCCTCTTAGTGTTCCTGATATTCAACATAGATGTCTCAACTCCTTAAGTTTGAGTAGGTTTTATTTTGGATGTTATTATTCTAGCTAGTGATATGCTGCCTCTCATAACTATTTTCTTCTTCTCTTTCACCTTTTCTTTTCCTTTCGCAATCAAAGGTGCTTCATCCTTAGTTGCCTCACTGTTAATGTCTATACCTTTTCCCTTGGGGTCTATTTCCAATTCTCCTGAAGGCTCTACATCTTCCTCATTAATAATCCTATCTTCTCTTTGTTCTAGAGGAATGTAAGTTAAAGGTACCCCTTGAGACACTAGTTGAGCAACTTGGGTATTGACCCAATTCTTGCTATACTTGAGGCTTCATTCCATTATTTCATCCAAAGAGCTAACCTCTACTTCTTCCCAATTTGGGAGAGGGAGAAGTTGATCAAATATTGCTCTCCATTCTACTTCTTAAACCAAGACACCATCATCAATCACTTGATAAGGCACAATAGTAATTTGAAACTTCTTAATAAACTCTAGGGGTGTTGCAAGTATGTGCCTAATCAATGTTGTCATTGATGTCAACATATCTTTGTTTTCATTGGTGTCAACTGTATCCTATTTTATTATTTCTTTAGAAGCTTTATATGTTGAGGATATTGAGAAAATTAGCCCCTCCGGAAGAATTAGAAAGTAAACAGTGAACCACAGTGAAGACAGTGAGTTGCATACTAAAGAACAGTCCAGAAGATTGCTCCGCATTTCTTGCTGACTAAAGATCTTGGTCTGCAGATTGGAAGTTATTTAGAGGCATGTCTGAAGATGGTAATCATGAGTTTGAGCCTCATGTATGAAGATTTGAGTGAGTTACATTCACCAGAGTAAAACTTGTTTTTTTTTATTATTCACTGATCCTTGAGAGAAAGTATTTTGCTCCGCATTCCTCCACATTAAAGTGTTTTGCTCTGTGGTTCTAGAAGGAATTCTAGGATGGTGATAAGTGCCTACAATTGCAATGGTTCATGTTTTGGTGGTCCACAAGCTATCTTTCTTTTATGACAGTTGAAGACAATGAAGTTCATGTACTCCAGTATGAAGAATCTCATGGATAAAGTGGTTTGAGTTTGTGCGGTTTGTCCTGGTGATTTCAACGCGCTTGTGGATACATCCTAATAATGTTACTACCTTTACATTTGTCCGCATTAAGGAATTGAGATTGTGTTTAAAGATTATTCCTAGATAACGTAGTGTGTAACCAGTCTTAGCCGACTTGGTTAACTCCAGTGATTGTGTAGATCTCTTGAAGATTATAGAAACATATTGTGGTGTGGAAGATCATGTTTGAGTCCCAGCTAAGGCATGGCATGATCCACACACATCTATACTACATTTCCTTTGTGTAATTTTGAATTAGGTCAAGACCTATTTTGTAAATGTTTGTAATGCCAACCTTGGAGATTGTTCCAATGGTCGATGATTGTAATGCTGACCTTGATGACCATTCCAAGGTTGATAAAGTGTATAAATACTTGTAATTGAGTCGTGGAAAAGATGTCCTTGTGCGAAGATGGGAAGATAGGGAAAGAGGTGGAAAGGTAGAGCAGAGCAGAGGAACTATTGTACTTCAATGTATTAATCTCGGACATGAAGAAGATTTTGATCTTGGCAGTGAACCACCAGTAGGGTTTAATAGCCCTCATTGTAATCTTTCTAGGTTTAGGGTTGAGGCAGTGAGCCTACTAGACCTAGCTGTACTTCATGGTAGTGAGCCAACATGTTCTAGGCCCATGGAGTGACCAAGCTTGAACATCATTATTCACAGATTGTAATATATTTTGAGAGCTAATCCTCTCCATGGTTTTTCCCCACCTTGGGGTTTTCCATGTAAAAATTTGGTGTCTCTTGTGTTTAATGTTACATGTATGTTTAAGTTTCTGATTTCATGCATTCATTGTTTAATCATAATAACTGTGGACAAGTGATTAATGTTTAAGTGTGGACGTGGTTGAGTTTTTGGGACAACTAATTCACCCCCCCTCTCAGTTGTTTGACACATTTCAACAATTGGTATTAGAGCAAGGTTCCTCTAAAGAAAGTCTAACATCTTGAGGAAGATCCAAAATGTCTTATAAGAAGGAAGCGCCACATTTTGATGGAACAAATTATGCTCTTTGGAAGGTACAAATGAAAAGCCATCTTCTTTGTCTTGGTTACAAAGTATGGAAAGTTGCAAAAGCAAAATACACCATGCCTCAAAATGGTTTGATGACTGAAGATGAAATCAAAGAATATGAGGTGGATGTCAAAGCAAAAGATGCTATGTTAAGTTCATTAAGTGACTCAATACTGACAAAAGTTGTGGATCTTGAAACTGCAAATGAGGTATGGGAGAAGCTGAAAAATCTGTATGAAGGAGATGATTCTGTGAAGGAGGCCAAGCTACAAATTCTGAAAGTGAAATATGAGGGTTTGAAGATGAAAACATAACAACCTTTATGTAAAGAGTTGATGAACTTGTCACTAGGATAAAAGGTATGGGGGGAACTCTCGGGGATAAGGAAGTTGTGATGAAAATTCTCAGATCACTACCAAAGTCCTATAGTCACAAGGTAGCTGCAATTGAAGAATTTATGCAAATAAAAACTATTGACAGAGATCATATACTTGGTAAGCTTACTGCCTTTGAAATGAGAGAGTTTGGTGATGCCCTGCCAAAAGTTGAGACTGCCTTCAAAGACAACACTTCTAGGAAAACCTCCAAATCAGAAAAGTACAAGGTAGAATTTGATGATGAGTTTGATGAAATTGAATCCAACTTTGTGGATAGAATGCAAAGAGGATCTGGTAAGTTTAAAGGTAAATTACCTTTTAAATATTTCTCCTGTGGTAAAGTAGGCCACTTTGCTTCTAGATGCCCTAAAAGAATTGAAAGAAATAAAAAAGATATGAGAACAGGCCTAGGATCCAAAAGAGATTATTATGTTGAAGATTTTGATGATGATGAAGGAGTATTAGATAATGGTGAACTAGATAATGCTAGTACTTCTGGTAATGAATGCTTGTTTATTGCTATTAAGGAAGAACCTATGTCTACTAATCTTGCTAGTTGTGTGAAGGAAGAAAAACTAGTGGAAAGTGCTTTGGCTGCTCAGGTTGTTGAAGACAAAGATGAATGGGTTATTGATAGTGGCTGCTCTCACCACATGATTGGTGACAAAAGTAAGTTTGTGAGTTTGGAAAGATATGATGGTGGACTAGTTAGGTTTGGAAATGATACAACTAGTAAGATTTGTGGAAAAGGATCTATTTATTTTGATGACAAGCATAATACTGAAGATGTCTTGTATATGAATTGATTAAAGCACAATCTTTTGAGTGTGGGTCAGATGTGTGACAAAGGTTACGATTTAAGCTTCAAGGACAATGGCTACAAGATTAGGGAAAGCTCTGGAACAGTCATTACAACTGGTAAGAAGACTAGAGGTAATATCTATCACTTGAAAGGAACAGATAACTATTGTTTGTTGGCTCAGACTGTTGAAAGTTGGCTATGGCATAGAAGGTTGTGTCACATCAATTTTGATAACATTATGAAGATAAGTACTGAACAGGCTATTAGATATTTTCCTAAGCTTGTGAAGCTTGCTAATCCTATTTACAAGGAGTGTCAATTTGGGAAACAAATAAGAACAAGTTTCAAAATCAAGGACCAATCAGTTGATAGACTGCTGGAACTAGTGCATACAGATTTATGTGGACCTACCAGAGTAAGAAGTTTGCAAGGAGACATGTATTTCATGTTGCTTATTGATGATTATTCTAGAATGACTTGGGTTACCTTTTTGAAGGAAAAAGCAAAAGCTCTAGATAAGTTCAAGGAATTTAAGGCAATGGTTGAAAATGAGATGGATTTGAAGATCAAATGTTTGAGGTCCGATAGAGGAGGAGAGTTTACATCAAATGAATTCAATTTCTTTTACAAAGAACATGGGATAAAGAGACAATTATTTGCACCTAGAACTCCACAACAAAATGGAGTTGTTGAAAGGAAAAACATAACAGTTCAAGAAGCTGCTAGAACCATGATGAAGGAAGCTGATCTTCCAGAAGTATATTGGAGAGAGGCAATTCACACTGCTGTATACATCCTAAACAGAGTCCAAGTCAAAGGTAATAGTTATAAGACTCCTTATGAATTGTGGTATGGTAAAGTTCCTACTATGAAATATCTCAAAGTTTTTGGTAGCAAATGTTATATCAAAAGAGAAGAAGATCTAGGCAAGTTTGATGCTAGATGTGATGAAGGAATCTTCCTTGGTTACTCCACCAAGAGCAAGGCCTACCAATGCTATAATAAGAGGCTGAATAAGATCATTGAGAGTGCAAATGTCAAAGTTGATGAAAGTAAGGAGAGGTGTCTAGAACCAAGTGGATATGAATCAGATAAACCAGATGTTTCAGCAAGCAAAGAACTGGTGAAGCATGAAGAAAACTTAGATGAAGAGGAACAAGCTCCAGAAAGTGCTACCAAGACACCAAGGTATGCAAAACTTAATCATTCTGAAGATCAAATCATAGGAGATAAGAGCAAAGGAATCCTAACTAGAAGAAGAGTTGCAGAAGAACAAGTAAATTTCTATCTGATTTCCAAGATTAAACATAAGACTGTGAATGAAGCTTGCAATGATGAGAATTAGGTAAAGGATATGAAAGAAGAATTGATGCAGATAGAGAAGAATTAGACTTGGGATCTTGTTCCCAGACCAGCAGATAAAAATGTAATTAGCACCAAGTGGGTCTTCAGAAACAAGATGAATGAGAATGGTGAAGTGGTAAGAAACAAAGCAAGGTTGGTATGCAAAGGATACTCTCAAGTTGAAGGAATATATTTTGACGAAGCATTTGAACCAATGGCAAGGATTGAAACTATAAGAATGTTTTTGGCATTTGCAGCCTACAAAGATTTTAAGGTATATCAGATGGATGTGAAGTCTGCATTCTTGAATGGAGAATTGGAAGAAGAAGTCTATATTGAACAACCGGAAGGATTCTAGTCATCAGATCAGGGTGACATGGTATGCAGATTGAAGAAGGCATTGTATGGATTAAAACAAGCCCCCAGGGCCTAGTATGCTAGGTTGGATAAGTATTTGATATAGTTAGGGTTCAACAAGGGTACTACCGACAACAATCTCTATTTCAAGATCAATGATAAACAAATCCTAATTGTTGCAGTCTTTGTTAATGACATTATCTTTGGAGGCAATGAAGGTATGTGCACAATTTTTGCTGGAGAAATGCAAAGTGAATTTGAAATGTCCATGTTTGGTGAGATGAATTTCTTTTTAGGTCTATAAATAAATCAATCAGATAAAGGTATCTTCATTTCTCAGTCTAAGTATGTGAAAGAGTTGTTAAAGAAGTTTGGGATGGAAGACTGTAAACTGGTAAATACTCCTATGGTAACTAGTTGTAAGTTGAGCAAAAATGATGATTCACCTATGACAAATCAGAAAAGGTATAGATCTATGGTTAGAGGATTACTTTATCTTACTCAAACCAGACCTGATATAATGCATGCAGTTTGCCTTGTGGCAAGATTTCAAGCAAAACCTAAGGAGTCACATGTGATGGCAGTCAAGAGAATTCTGAGATATTTGAAAGGCACAATGGATTATGGTTTGTGGTATCCAAAGGATAATGATTTCACTCTCAATGCATACACTGATGCAGATTGGGCTGGAGATGTGGATGATAGAAAAAGTACAAGTGGAGGTGCATTCTTCTTGGGAAAAAGGCTAGTATCTTGGTTAAGAAAGAAACAAGATTCAATATCTCTGTCCACTATAGAAGCAAAATATATTGCAGCAGCATGCATTTGCACTTAAATGTTATGGATGAAGCATATATTAAAGGACATCAGAGTTGTGTATGAAGATCCAATATCAATCTTTTGAGACAATACAAGTGCCATAAACATATCAAAGAATCAAGTAATGCATTCAAGGGAAAAACACATATCCATAAGATATCACTTTCTAACAAAAAAAGTGAGAGAGAATGAAGTCAAGTTGGAATATGTATCTACAAAAGACCAGACTGCAAACATTTTCACCAAACCTCTGCCTAAGGATACTTTTGAGTATCTCAGAGAAAAGTTAGGGATTACTACCCCTCCTTCTCTAAACTAAGATGTACAAGAGTGCATTAGTCCAGTGGTGCTTAGAGTCCCTTCTCCAGATCCGGATTGATGCTTTTAGGGCTACTTCTCAGGGGGGGTAGTTAGAAGGGTTCAGAAGAGAGATTGGATTAGAGCAGAAGAATGCAAGTATGTGCCCTTTGCCATTGATGTCAAAGGGGGAGATAAATCATTTGAAAAACTTAGAGAGAAAGAGTACAGATGTGTAAAGAGATAGGGGGAGAATCTTGTCTTGATGGTTGTTGCAGTTTTTCACATCATATGTTGCCATCAATGACAAAGGGGGAGATTGTTGAAAGTATGTGCCTAATCGGTGTTGTCATTGATGTCAACATATCCTTGTTGTCATTGGTGTCAACTGTATCCTATTTTTTTATTTGTTTAGAAGCTTTATATGTTGAGGATATTGAGAAAATTAGCCCCTCTGGAAGAATTAGAAAGTAAACAGTGAAGATAGTGAGTTGCATACTGAAGAACAATCTAGAAGATTGCTCCACATTTCTTGTTGACTGAAGATCTTGGTCTGTGGGTTGGAAGTTATTTAGAGGCATGTTTGAAGATGCTAAATCCTAAGTTTGAGCCTCTGGTATGAAGATTTGAGTGAGTTACATTCACCAGAGTAAAACCTACTTTTTTTTATTATTCACTGATGCCTGAGAGAAAGTATTTTGCTCCGCATTCCTCCACATTAAAGTGTTTTGCTCTACAGTTCTAGAGGGAAGTCTGGGATGATGATAAGTGCCTACAATTGCAATGGTTCATGTTTTGGTTGTCTACAAGCTATCTTTCTTTTATGACAGTTGAAGATAGTGAAGTTCATGTGCTCCAATGTGAAGAATCTCATGGATAAAGTGGTTTGAGTTTGTGCGGTTGCTCCTGGTGATTTCAACGTGCTTGTGGATACCTTCTGATCATGTTCCTACCTTTACATTAGTTCACGTTAAGGAATTGAGATCGTGTTTGAAGATTATTCCCAGATAATGTAGCGTGTATTCAGTCTTAGCCGACTTGGTTAACTCCAGTGATTGCGAAGATCTCTTAAAGATTATAGAAGCATATTATGGCATGGAAGATTGTGTTTGAGTCCTAGCTAAGGCGTGGCATGATCCACACACATCTATACTACATTTCTTTTACGTAATTTTGAATTAGGTCAAGACCTATTTTGTAAATGTTTATAATGCTGAGATTGGAGATTGTTCCAATGGTTGATGATTGTAATGCTGACCTTGATGATCATTCCAAGGTTGATGAAGTGTATAAATACTTGTAATTGAGTCGTGGAAAAAATGTCCTTATGCGAAGATGGGAAGATAGGGAATGTTGATCTTGGAAGTGAGCTGCTAGTAGGGTTTAACAACCCTCATTGTAATCTTTCTAGGTTTAGGGTTGAGGTAGTGAGCCTGCTAGACCTAGCTATACTTCATGGCAGTGAGCCAGCATGTTCTAGGCCCATGGAGTGACCAAGCCTGAACATCATTTTTCAAAGATTGCAATATATTTTGAGATCTAATCCTCTCCATGGTTTTTCCCCACCTTGGGGTTTTCCATGTAAAAATCTGGTGTCTCTTGTGTTTAATGTTGCATCTGTGTTTAAGTTTCTGATTTCATGCACTCATTGTTTAATCATAATAACTGTGGACAAGTGATTTATGTTTAAGTGTGGAAGTGGTTGAGTTTTTGGGACAACCGATTCACCCCCCCTCTCAGTTGTTCGACACATTTCAACAAGGGGTAGCCTAGAGTACTACTCCCTTTTGACCTCATGTTCATCATTGCAGTTTGCCCAAAAGTCCTCTAACTGCTCTTCATTGAAATATTTCTTGCTTACATTCCTCTCTAGCACATGCAATGGATCAACATTAGGCCTAGGCCTATAGGAAAATAAATGAAACTATTACAATTCCACATCTGACTCCTCAGCAACATTTGAGGTGATGCATGTGAACATACCTTTCCCCAGGATGATAGGGAATTGAGGGGTTTCTTGGTGTAATCCTTTCAACAATTTATGACAAGTGCAAATCTGCCTAGTAAGTTCTAAAAACACCATTTTATCTATTGGATATCTTGGCAACTTGTAAGGTGTCCCTTTAAAACCTTAAATTCTTAAATAGGTAAATTTGGGAAATTGGATAAACCAATACCCATACTTTTGCACTACATTTACAACTTCTATTGACAATATCCTAGAAAAGTCACCTTGTAACATTCTAGTGATATGCATTGTGAAGGCATCATTCACCCTCTTATAATGAGCCAAAGATTTATCTTTTTGCAGCTATGGGTAACAATCAAACACCTTGAATTCATTTTTTCCATTTCCCACATCTCCCAACCTTGTGAGTCTTGAGTAGGAGAAGTTTCTAGCCAACATATAAACTATGTAGAGGACATATAAAAGGTATTAGTTTATGAAAAATTCATAAAATCCTTGTGAATGTTATCACTGATTAGCCTTGCCCAATATATCTTCTTAGTACCTTTGAGCACTTCTTCAATATATCCATACATCCAAGTCTCAAAGGTGGAGGCAGTTGATAGACCCATAATTTTTCTCAGCAAAGTTACCATATCACCCACTTCAACCTTGAAATCAATCCTATACAATGATCCAAGGAGATTGGCCAGAGCAGTCCTGCGCTCCATCATCCATGTGTCATTAATGATTTTCCTGCACCTTTCAGGATCTTGGATATACAAGGCTTGGTTATCATCCCTTGTTATGTAGGAAAGCCTAGGGTGTGTTGGGCTGTCAAAAGCTTCAAAAATTACTGGTCAAGTCAAGTTGGCAATCACTCTCCCATCCCTAGCAACTATTGTCCTTGACTCTGCATGGTACCTTTCTCTACATTCCATAATAAGTTCAACACATTGTATTGCTATTGGGAACCCTGTAGCCTAGGTAGTTCCATTCTCAGCCATCCTTTTGGCCCACTCAATTGGATTTGCACTAAAGACTTTTTTCCTGAAATCCTCTATAGCCACATGTCCCAAATCTATATCTGAAATATTATTCTAGTTGGAGGTGATCTTGGAGGCTAGAGAGACACCCTTGAACTCATACTTCATCTTGGCTAACCTTGAAGACATTTATCCTGCATAAACATCCTTAATGAATACTATAATCTAGTAGCTCTGATGCAGTGATATACTAATACCAAACCCTAGGAGTCATCAATCATTCCAAAATCAACTAAATTCACTGATAACTCCTATTGAATCCATGAAAAATTATAAGTAAGCATAAAATCCTATAGATATTCATTATTGTAGGATTTTAACCTTCATCTGGATATAATCAACAACATGGTAATTTCTAATTAGTAATAAATCCTAGTGTTAGCTCATTTATCCCAATATTCTCAATTTGCGGGTCTAAGGGTTGCAACAGGATATGTGGGGGTTCCATCATCATCAAGATACAAGGATGATTACACCAAAAAGTGGGTGCAAAGGCCTCAAGTGGATGTGTGGAGGATAAGCAGCTTACTAGATATGTGGGCAAACTAAACTCTATCAGATTGCAGGAGAAAAACACCTATCAAGACAAAGCAAAGATTCCATCGACATCTAGATATGGAATCAATCCTATGAAAAGTGGGGATTTAGCTTCCAACTGGATAGGCAAGACCTCAAGGGAGTAACAGATATATCTGGTATCCAGTTATTTCCCTGCAAAGGTTACACAAGTGATATTTAGCGAGGATCTAATAGTCAACAAGATTTTGCAAACATATTAAGGTCAAGTGGATATGTCTAGTATCTAGCAAAATTTATGCAAAAGGACTCCATTATGCGTTGCGAGAAAACTGGGGTCTAGTGGATATGCTGGTCTTGAGCGCCTTAGTGGATAATATCCACATGCACTGGTAAGAACTACAAAACATAAGTTTAAAATGTTTAAGTTGTTTTTTGCAGAGTTTTGTGGTCTTGAGGGATATGCAGAAAAATGATGCTAAATGGATATTATCCTTTATCCTATAGGTTTCCCACAAAAGGATTTTCGTGAATGACCTAGTTGAGAAATTTCGTATCAATTTTGTGGGCCTTCTATTTCCTAAGGGATGAATCTAAATGACCTAGAGTTTTCCGTAATTTTCATTTGGAATGATCAACTACATTCAAGACCTAAACCCTAACCAACCAAGCAAGATGAAAATCTTGATCACCCAGGAGGTACTCAAAGCAATTCTAAATCTATATATCAGAAACCCAAATTCTAAGAGAAATGTAAATTTTATAGCGAAAGAGGAGAATCCGTTTCTACTAGATTTCGATCCAAAATATGCAATCTCATTCAAAACCTCCACAAATACAAGTGATACAAGGTACTAACCTGAATTAGATGCTTAAAACTAGCTGTTAATACAAATCCCTCTTCTTGAATTCGGTGCATTGAGTGTTGGATGCTACAGGTGCTCAAACATTCTCTATCACTCGTGAAGACTCAAGATAATGAAAAAACTTCATCTTTTGACTTTAAATATTCCTAAGAAATCACCATTAATGTAGGTATGTGAGAGTACAATGCAGAGAGCACTTCAGATGTCTAGGGGTGGAGTTTGTGATGTCATCTAGATAAGTGGGAAAATGGTGTTTAAGTCGATATATCAACCATTCTATGAGATGTTCACAATATCTAGCAAGCCTTCATGGTTCTACTTTTCATTTCATGTGTAAGGTTACTTTGCTTAAGCAGAAACATCGAGTTCATCGGGATAAATCTCGATGACTATCGTACCTCCACAAAATCTACTTGGCATAAAAACCTCCACTTTAATGCATGGCAGGACACTCCTTTGTAGGTTTAGATGGAGTACAGGCCTTTAAGGTGCATTGGAATAAATCCAGGTAACCAATAAACCCCCACAATATCCAATAAGATTGGAAACTCCCACAAAGGAATATAAACAAGCATTTCATCGTAACTTAATGGGAAACTTTATATGTAAATGAGTTCAAAAGATTCACAATTCCACTAATTAAGTCAAAGTGAATATTTTTCAAAGATATAACTATCTTGTAAACTATATAAAGACCAAATCATCAAAAGATTTTAAATTCCAAATATCAAAAACTTGCAAATCTCCTAAAGACGTAAAACAGTAAGCTAAGACTCTAACCGAAAGACCCAAGCAAAAGAGGAGGTCCCCATCTTGCCCATGAAAAAGGTGGGGTGTGTGTGCAAGGCACAACAACAAGTTCATCCTACATTCATTCATAAAAACCATAAAAGATTGCTCATTAATGTTAAAATTCTTTACATTTTCCATTATCATAGATGGAGAAAGAGATGTAAATAACATCTCATGCATAGAAAACTCATCATTAGGAGAAACATTTGATTATTTATCATTACATAGTTCTAATGTATTATCCATGACAAAATTATTTCCCTTGCATTCATTGTGAACCTCATTCAATGTGTCATAGAGGAGAGTGTAGAGGAGGGGTAGGATCATGGTTATGAGGGGAATTAGGAGGTAAGGAGTGGTAGGAGGATTGAAGCGAGGGTTCATGTGACTTAGGAAGAGTGGTTAAAGGTAAAACATCATTATGAGGGGTGATAACTCATGAGAGAGAGGAGATATGATGGAAGAGGGAATGACAAAGTGATAGGGAGGCATATGTAAGACATCATAAGTAGAGGGATAAGATGGTGTGTCAAATGATGTAGAAAGAGTGGCAGGAAAAGAGTAGAATATGCAAGATGGAAGGTATCATAGTGTAGTGTGTTCCATGAAGAAAAGAGGGCATTGTTTAATAAAGGAGAACATGAAGGGGGGTCAAAAGGGTCATCTATATCATCATTATCTTGGCAAGTTTTATGAATGGTATTGGAAGAGTGATCTTCAAGATGTGTAAAGGCATTACTAAGTATGAGATCATTATGAGTTGTGAATAAGTTAATAACAAGAGTAGGGAGAAATTATAGATACATTGGAATAAGTGGAAAGAGACACATATAGGTAAGAGAAGGTGGTATGCAAGCAACATGATTAAAGAGAGAGGTAAACATAGAGAGGTGATAAGAAGAAATGTGAGGAAAAGATAAGGATTGAAATGCTTTCTATGAATTGGGAAAAGGAAAGAGGTATGGGCCATGCTATGGAATAAGAGAAAACACATACAAATGAAGACAATATTAACAAAGAATATGCTAACCTAGACATAAATCATAAGTGGAAATGTAAGTCAAGCATGTTCACCAAAATGTAACATAGAAAATATACCTCTTTTGTTAGTTTTTATGTGTCATTAAGTGATATTGTAAAATCAAATAAGCCATGCAAACTAAGTGAAATTAAGTGTTTTTCTACACTAGAACCTAACAATAATAGCTGAGTCTTATACTTGGTTGTGATAAATGCATGTAAACAATAACAAACAATAGCACATTAACATGATATTATAGGAATCTAAAAAATGTAGAAACTATCTAAGGAGGTTGCAAACTAAATTTCATGAAATTTTGAGCTCGAGACTTCACTATAATGGAGTGTGCCCAACATCAGGGAGAAGTCTAAGGGTGGGTAGAAATCCTTTAGGTTTTAGAGACTCCAAATTTTTAGGGACTATGCAGAATTTTATACAAATCACTTCTCAGTATGGATACCTATCATGATTGTTAGCAAAAGGTGTGGTAAAAAAATAAAATATGTGTCAAATCAAGAAAAACACACTATAGGAGAGAAAAAGCAAAATGGAGGAAAATGCACTTGAAATTTTGACTAGTACACCTAGGATTAGAATTACAGGGTCATTAGGAGCCACCAACCAAGTTTGAGTGAACTCTAACACTAGGATGTCACTGTAAGGGGTACACCCAAGGTGGTGCCCAAGACTAGGGAGAAATCAGGTCCCATGCCCAGAATTTAGGAGAAGTCCTGCCTTACACCTAGAGTGGGGCCCAAGAGAGAGAAGTTATATACCTTAGAAAAGAATAAAAATTTATAGAGATATAGTTCTCAATCTTCCAATCACTTCTTTAAACTAGCACTAAGTCTGGTTCTTCACAAAATGACCTGCAAATAAAAAAATGTAATAAGGAACACCTACAAAAATAAAGGGTTAAAGGGGAAGTTACCTTAGTCAATCCCCTTGTAGGAATTCAAGAGAAAATCCACATGGCATGTAAATAATAATATAAACTATTAAATGAAATCTCTATGCCAAGAAATCAGACAAATTTTAAGCACAAAGAATGTTTGGAAACTATGCTGTAATATAAAATTTCTAACTAGGTGACATAAAATGAAAAAAATAAACCTAAAAAAGTGTAATGGATGGATAGGTAACTAAGGTAGAAATGTGAAAAAAATTATTTGGTGTAAAAATGTGAAATATGCAAAAGTTATGAAGGTGTTGGGTGAATATTTTATCGTTAACTCACTAACAGAAAAATGGTTATATCACCACAGCTATGATGAGACAGATTCTCTTCTCACAGCAAGGGGAGGTTCCCTCTAGTTGCTTTAACTATTACAAACAAACAATTTACAAAGCTTATTTACACTAAACACTATTTTCATGGTGATTCAATTTCATCCTATTCTCTTTTTTTAGAATAGATGTTCCTACTTCAAAATGATAATTTCAATGAAACTGATATTAAAGAACTTACTAACTATCACAAAACCACAGAAACACAAAGTCTTATTTCGCCTCACTTACTAATTGCAAATAGAACTATTTGAAGTTGATGCAACCCAAAGTCTTCACTCTTCTCCAAGATGATAAAAGTACATTGAATATAACAACTTGCAGCACAAAGTCTTCAAGCTATTTTACTCTCACAAACATTAACACAATCATCACAAATAATTTGATAACACAAAGTCTATCACAATCAATTTAAGAACACTCTTCAATCACTTGAAATAATCTCCACACCTCAATTATTACCAAAGAAGATTATGATAGAAAGGCGTAAGAACAATGGTATCATAACACAAATAATCCCAAGACAAAGATTGGAATTGAACTTGCTTTCTTGTATTGATAAATATTTGATAATTGATTTTCACAAAAAACACAAAGTCTTGATTTATTTCTCAATTCGCCAGAGTTTTCTTGCAATGGATAAAAGATAAAAATTACAATAGAGGCCCTCTTTATTTATAGGGAGGAGCCTGGAGCAAAAATAGGAAATCTACAACTACTTTGACTTATTCAACAAAAGAATCCTATTTGACTTAGGATTTCCTTTGTCTCACATGTAATTACATTTTGAAAAAATACATGTGAATATGTCCAAAACAAAATACAAATTGCATATACAAAATTGAAAATAAACTAAGGCATGAAAAAGAATTTCAGCTGCCACCATCATTCTTCTTCAGAAAATTTTGGTACATAGTCCGCACTGCTGCCATCAACCATTCTAGAATATCACCAACCACTCTTCCTCTGGCTTGACCATTTTCAACCTTTTGAATCAAAGGGTCTTCAATAATAACTGCCATTTGTTCCACAATTCTTGAAGATTTCACTATCTTCTGAAGAATGGCAGCAAGTTGCTCAGCCTTAGCTTTATAATGTTCTTTTTCTTTCTTTCCCTCATCAAATTTCACAAGCAAAGAGCTTGTTGTTGCTTGAAAATCTGAATTAAGGCCTTCATGAGTCAGCTTTCCCAATTCAACTTTGGAAACAATATAATCATTCATATCAAAAGTCTATGTGGTGGCATCAGGAGGTGGTCTAGCAATCTCTACATATCTGACTCCCTTTTCATCAATTAGCCTAGAAACAGTCTTAGGGCTTTTCTTCTAAGCTTTTGGTTAGCAGGAAGCAATTTCTCAATATCAATGTCATTTGGTGAAATAGCCTACTTTTTCCTTTTCGGTGTATAAGCAGACAACCATGGAGGTAGTGTTGGAGTACTAACATTTGGAGATGAATCAACTGCCTCCTTAGCAGAACTCATGCCAATACCTGTTATGGTAACAATTGGAGTGATGTTGGTAAAAACTACACTTGTATCAACATTTTTCTCTTAACCATGAAGAAAATTATCCAGAATAGTTTTTTCTCCAATATCAAAAGAAGGAGAAGATAAACTAGGTATAGAGCCAGAAGAATAAAAAATAGTTCCAAAACTAGTTCTCACAGAAGGGGGAGTATTATCAGAAGATACAATGACAATAGGAGAAACAAGAACATTAGAAACCACTGGAAAACTATCAGAAACAGAAACATGAGACAAAGCTATAGAAACTTGTGGCTCTTGGGAAATATCTTTTTGAGGAGACTTTGATGAACCACCAAGTTGTTCTTGTTCTACATCCTTTTCTATTTCTTGTTCCTTACTACCTTGCTCATCTGGTTTCTCACTCATTTCTACCTGCTCAGTATCAGGTTCTTCAACATTATGTTGTTCTATCTCAGCATTCTCAACCTCTATGTTATCAACATTTATTTCTTCAGTACTTGATTCTGTTGAATTAGAACTTCCTGCAATTTCTTTTGTCTTACTCCTTTAGAGACAAACTTGATTCTAGGTTTTGTCACCTTAGAAGAAGGAACATCACTTTTATTTTTAGTTCTATTTTCAACCTTCTTTCCTATCTATTCCTGAATCTCTTTCTCTGACCTGGTAAGGAACTCTTTCAAACTGAGACCCTTGCTTTGCAACCATATATTAGTGTTAGCTAATATAGGTTAGAATCTCTTCCTAATAGAAGTCTCTTCTTTCATTGACCATTTGATTTCTGGTAAAGCTAAAGCTTCAATATTCTCAATGTTATACTTGGGATCTAGAACATCACCCTCATCTTCCATGCCCTCTAAAACATCAGCTAACCCCAGTTCTTCTATCTAACTCAGGTGTAACCTGCAGTAATCTAGTTTTCTTATCTCATTCTGGGTCCTCAAATCGGCCCAAATATCCTCTACCATGGGAAGATGAAACACTGATCTCCTTTTAATCTTGTCTTGTACTCTTCAAAAATCAAAGTGATTCCTCTTCTTGAATTGTTTCATCATCACCAGTTGCATCTCTGCTTCAACTGCCTTAGCCTTAGTAGAAGATTGCACTGAATACCTACCAATCTCCATAGGAAACTTAATCCCTGACTTTTTCAATTCTATCTGTTTATTATGTACAACAATTAATTGCCTGCATAATTCCATTAGAACTACCTTATCACTTGGATACCTAAGAAACATGTATGGGTAACCTGGATAATATCCAACTCTCAAATAAGAAAAAGTAGGAAATTGGAGAAACAAACAACCAAAAGAATTAACCACTTCCCATGCTTCATCTAAGACCCTTTTATGTTCTAGCTCATCATTCCATAAGCACATGAAAACTAAAAAGAAGGCATCATTCTATTGCAAATATGTGCCTAAGTGGTGTTGTCATTGATGTCAACATATTCTTGTTGCCATTAGTGTCAACTATATCCTATTTTGTTATCTGTGTAGAAGACCGGATTGTTGAGGATATTGAGAAAATTAATAACAAATAATGCATGCGGATCATGTGGACATGTAGAGGATTGTTAGAGGTTGCTCCAGTCAAGATTTGAGAAGTTTGCATGAAGATTTGAAGGAGTTATGGTCATCTGAATAGAACCGCTTCCTGCAACAATCAGGAAAGACAGAGTGACAGGAAAGAGGTCCAAATTACTCTGGTAATATAAGATTATGATTTGTAGATCTGAAGGCATGTTTGGGAAATCAGTGTGTATCATAAACTCCAGTGGTTTGTGGTTTGGAGGTCTGCAAGCTATCCTTCCAGTCTGACAGTCATAGCAGAGTGTGTTCTTGCAGTTCCGAAGGAAGATTCAAATGTTTTTGATAATATGGTTTAGAGTGAATATTATTGGTGATTCCAATGTGCTTGTGGAGGTCTCCAGATTTT
This sequence comes from Cunninghamia lanceolata, assembly GCA_027924645.1. Lineage (NCBI taxonomy): Eukaryota > Viridiplantae > Streptophyta > Pinopsida > Cupressales > Cupressaceae > Cunninghamia > Cunninghamia lanceolata. The sequence continues at coordinate 227,456 of BSBN01001493.1, forward strand.
GTAGCTACTATGATGGAGGTTTGCCTTGAAGTTTGAGCTTGTTGATTGAAGATTTCTTCTTGAGGGTAATGTTCTTCCCAGTCTTGGCTGACCGGATGTTCCTAACTTGTTGCAGATGCCTTAAATAAATTTTTATCAAGAGTGGAGTGGTTTTAGAAGCAGATTCAAGTTTGAGTTGTGTTTGGTTGATAGTGTGATGATGCACGTCAAGTTTAGCCGACCTTGTTGATCATTCCAAGGTTGATGAAGTATATAAATAATTGTTGAAGAAGTACCAAAATCATCCTTGTGCAAAATAGATAAAATCTGAAGGAAGGATCAGGAGTAGAGCAGAGAAGGAAAGGAGAAAGAGCAGTGCAGAGTGTGAAGAAGAGTTTGAGGAAAAGTGAAAGTTCTTGAGCATTCATTGAAATTGAATCAGGCATGAAATATATGTTAATTCTCAGTTAATTCTTTCTAATTAAATTCTGTAGGTAGTGAGCCTCTCCTTTTGAGCAGTGAGCTTTGGGTAGTGCACCCGAAGGCATGTGCCTTCTATTTTTCTAAGTACTTTTAATAGGGTACGTATTTTGTGGGTTAACCCACACCGTGGTTTTTCCCTTAACCAGGTTTCCATGTCAAAATCTTGGTGTCAAATGTGTTGATTATATTTCTGCTCTTATGTTGTTGATTCATGCTTAAATGCTTGCATTACTAATCTGATAATAAGATAATAAAGAAGACTAAATGCAAAAAAGGTTTTAAGGGACAACTGATTCACCCCCCCTCTCAGTTGTCTAGTTCCAACAATTGGTATCAGAGCCAGATCCTCACATAAAAGCCTAACCGCTTGAGGAGATCTAGGATGTCGACCTACAAGAAGGATAATCCAAGATTTGATGGAACAAATTATTCTGTTTGGAAAGATCACCTAGAGTGCCATTTGCAATGCATGGGTGATGCTTATTGGGCAATAACTAGTGTTGAGTATAAACCTCTGGAGAAAGGTCCTTCAACTCATGATCAAATCAAAAGATGCTGAAAATAATCTTTGAGCTAAAGAAGCCTTGTTGAGTGCCCTGACTGATTTAGAAATGACAAATGTCTTTGGTCTAAAAATTGCTTATCAAATCTAGAGAAAGTTGGAGTATATGTATGAAGGTGACAAATATGTCAAATGTGTAAAACTGCAAAGTCTGAGAGGAAAATTTGAAACTATGAGGATAAGCGAAGATGAAAACATCACAATCTACATGCAAAAGATAAATGAACTTGTATGTGGCATCAGGTGTGCTGGTGGAGTTATGGAAGAATCATAAATTGTATCAAAAGTACTTAGATCTTTACCAGATTCTTACAAACATAAGGTTGCAGCTATAGAAGAAATCAAGACAGTCTCAGAAGTCACAAGAGATCATCTGGTTGGCAAAATTTCAGCCTTCGAGTTAAACGAGTTTGGTGATCTCTTCCCAAGTCAAAATCTGCATTTAAAGCCAATGTGTATGGAAAACAAAGATATGATCCAGGTGAAAGCTCTTCTGCAAGATCAAACAGACTTGCAAAGACAAGAAAGGATCTTGAAGATGTTGAGATAGAAACAACAGACCTTGAAGCTCTTATTTCTAGAAGAATGCCAAGAGGATACAGTAAGTAAGAAGGAAAATTACCACTCAAATGCTTTGCTTGTAACAAGATTGGTCATTTTGCCTCAAGATGTCCGGAAAGGTTTTCAAAACCTAACCCTAACAGGTTTAAAGGTCAAAAGAAATGTTACTATGTCCAAGAAAATGGAGAAGAAGGGGTAACAAATGATGAATCTGATCATGGAGGCTCCTCTGAAAATGATTGGGTGTTTATTGCTATCAAAGAAGAAGATCCGGTGTCTACTAAATTTGCTAGCTGTGAAAATGTAGAAAGTGCCCTGGCTGCTCAAGTTATTGAAAGGGATGAATGGGTGATTAATAGTGGATGCTCTCATCACATGACTGGTGATAAGAGTAATTTTGTGAACTTTGAAAACTATGAAGGAGGCCTTGTAAAATTTGGAGACAACTTAGCTGGTAGAATCTGTGGCAGAGGATCCATCTCTTTTGATGGCAAGAACAACATCAATGATGTTCTGTATGTGGAAGGATTGAAACATAATCTTCTCAGCGTTGGACAGTTGGTTGACAAGGGTTATGATCTTCGGTTCAAGGATGGAAAATGCAGAATCTTGGAAAGCTCTGAAACTAAAATTGCATCAGGTACTCAAACTAGAGGTAACATCTTTCACTTAAGTAGTTCTGGTAAAAGTTGTTTGATTGCTCAGACAGATCAAAGTTGGTTATGGCATAGGAGGATGTGTCATGTGAATTTTGACAACATTGTAAAAATAAGTTCCACTCATGCTGTAAGAGATCTTCCAAGACTTGTGAAACCTAATAACATATGTAGAGAATGTCAATTGGGAAAGCAAAACAAAATTTCTTTTAAAAGTAAGGAACAAGGTTCAAGTGAAAGATTGGAACTGGTACATACTGATCTCTGTGGTCCTACTAGAGTTAGGAGTGTGCAAGGAGACAGATATTTCATGTTGCTAATTGATGACTACTACCGGATGATGTGGGTAACCTTTCTGAGAGAAAAATTAGAAGCCCTTGACAAGTTTAAGGTGTTCAAGATGATGGTTGAAAATGAGATTGGTGGCAAATTAAAGTGTCTGAGATCTGACAGAGGTGGAGAATTTACCTCTGGTGAGTTTGATGCTTTTTGTGAAAAGCATGGAATAAAAAAATAGTTATCTGCTCCTAGGACTCCTCAGCAAAATAGAGTTGTGGAAAGAAAGAACTAGACCATTCAAGAAGCTGCCAGAACCATGATGATGGAAGCAAATGTTCCTCAAGTTTACTGGAGAGAGGTTGTGAGTACTGTTGTCTACACTCTTAACCAGGTGTAGATCAAAGTAAATTCTGGTAAGACTCCTTATGAACTTTGGTTTGGTCATTCTCCAACTGTGAGATACTTTAGAGTCTTTGGTAGTAAATGTTATATCAAAAGAGATGAGGACTTAGGTAAGTTTGAGGCAAGAAGTGATGAAGGAATATTTTTGGGATACTCAACTCAAAGCAAGGCCTATCAGTGCTTCAATAAGAGATTGAAGAAGATTGTTGAAAGTGCGAATGTTAAAGTTGATGAGAGTAAAGGATATTCCAGATACTCTGGATATGACTCAGATGATGAAAGTCAAAATCAAGGAAGGTAAGTTCAAGTTTAGACCCAGATTCAGTTTGAACCAATGACTCTAGAGGTTAACACAGATGATGAGGAACAATTTCCAAAACTCCCAGGTATGTAAGGTTAAATCATCCTGAAGACCAGATCATAGGAGATAAGAGTAAAGGTGTTCGAACTAGGAGAAAAATGTCTGAAGATCAAGAAGAGATTTGTTTAATTTCAAGAATTGAACCTAAATCAGTAAGTGAAGCTTACAATGATGAAAACTAGGTTAAAGCAATGGAAAATGAATTGATGCAAATTGAAAAGAATCACACATGGGATCTAGTTCCTAGACCTGAGGACAAAAATGTGATTGGAACCAAATGGGTCTTCTAGAATAAACTAAATGAAGATGGTGAGGTAGAAAGGAATAAGGCAAGATTGATATGTAAAAGCTACTCTCAAGTGGAAGGAATTGATTTTGAAGAAACTTTTGCTCTAGTGGCAAGGATAGAGGCAGTTAGATTATTTCTTGCATTTGTTGCCTTCAAAGATTTTAAAGTATATCAAATGGATGTGAAATCAACATTTCTAAATGGAGATTTGGAGGAAGAAGTCTACATTGAGCAACCAGAAGAATTTTAGTTGTCTGATCGGGGAGATATGGTTTGTAGACTGAGAAAAGCCTTGTATGGACTCAAGCAAGCTCCAAGAGCTTGGTATGCTAGATTGGATAAGCATTTGCTTAAACTAGGATTTAGCAAAGGTACTGCTGATAGTAATCTCTACTTCAAAATTGATCATGAGAACATTCTAATTGTTGAAGTTTTTGTTGATGATATCATTTTTGGTGGAAATGAGTGCATGTGTAAAGCATTTGTTGACCAGATGAAAAGTAAGTTTGAGATGTCAATGTTTGGTGAGATGAATTTCTTCCTAGGTCTATAAATTGTTCAATTAGATAAAGGTATATTCATATCTCAGTCCAAGTATGTAAAAGAATTTCTAAAGAAATTTGGAATGGAAGACTCAAAGTCAGTAGGTACACCTATGGTAACCAGATGCAAGCTAAGCAAAGATGATGACTCTCCCCAAGTAAATCAGAAAAGATATAGATCAATGATTGGAGGATTGCTTTATCTAACTCAGACCAGACCTGATATCATGAATGTAGTTGGACTTGTTTCCAAATTTCAAACTGATCCAAAAGAATCCCATGTTATGGCAGTTAAAAGAATCTTCAGATATCTCAAGGGGACAATTGATTATGGATTGTGGTATCCAAAGGACAATAACTTCACTCTTCATGCATATACAGATGATGATTGAGCAAGAGATGTGGATGACAAAAAAAGTACTAGTGGTGGTGCATTCTTCTTGGGGAGAAGATTGGTCTCTTGGATAAACAAAAAGCAAGAGGCAATATCTCTGTCTACTGCAGAAGTAGAGTACATAGCAGCAGCAAATAATTGCACTCAAGTTTTGTGGATGAAGAAAATGTTGAAGGACATCAGAACTGTGTTTGAGGAGCTAGTCACAATTTTCTATGATAATTCTAGTGCAATAAACATCTCAAAGAATCCGATATTGCATTCAAAGACAAAGCATATATCTATCAAGTTTCATTTCTTGAGAGAGAAAGTAAATGAGAATGAAGTCAAGTTGGAGTTTGTGCCTTCCAAAGATCAGATTGCAGACATCTTCACCAAGCCTCTTCCCAAGGATACTTTTGAGTATCTCAGAGAGAAGTTAGGGGTTATTACCCCTCCTGAGTAGAACTAAGATGCATTAAGGTGCATCATTCCAGTGGGATTCACATCCATATCTTGTGATCTAGATTGATGTTAAAGAGGTACTACTCAAAGGGGGAGTAGTCAATATGCAAATTTTGGGATTAGTTTGAAGCAAAAAAAAAAAGGAGAAAAGATAGCAAATATGTGCCCTTTGCCATTGATGTCAAAGGGGGAGAGAAGTCATGTGAAAAACTAGTTACTGATGTGAGGGGGAGCACTAAAGAAAGTAATTGCAAAAGTGAGAAGGGAAAGGGGGAGAAGTTTTTGTCTTGATGGTTAGATTCATTTTTTCACATCACATGTTTCCATCAATGACAAAGGGGGAGATTGTTGCAAATATGTGCCTAAGTGGTGTTGTCGTTGATGTCAACATATTCTTGTTTCCATTAGTGTCAACTATATCCTATTTTGTTGTCTGTGTAGAAGACCAAATTGTTGAGGATATTGAGAAAATTAATAACAAATAATGCATGCAAATCATGTGGACATGTAGAGGATTGTTAGAGGTTTCTCCAGTCAAGATTTGAGAAGTTTGCATGAAGATTTGAAGGAGTTATGGCCATCTGAATAGAACCGGTTCCTGCAACAATCAGGAAAGACAGAGTGACAAGAAAGAGGTCCGGATTGCTCTGGTAATATAAGATTATGATCTACGGATCTGAAGGCATGTTTGGGAAGTTAGTGTGTATCATCAACTCTAGTGGTTTGTGGTTTGGAGGTCTGCAAGCTATCCTTCCAGTCTGACAGTCATGGCAGAGTGTGTTCTTGCGGTTCCGAAGGAAGATTCAACTGTTTATGATAATATGGTTTAGAGTGAATGTTATTGGTGATTCCAATGTGCTTGTCGAGGTCTCTGGATCATGGAGCTACTATGTTGGAGGTCTGTATTGAAGTTTAAGCTTGTTGATTGAAGATTTCTTCTTGAGGGTAATGTTCTTCCCAGTCTTGGCTGACCGGATGTTTCGAACCTATTGTGGATGCCTTAAATACATTTTTATGAAGAGTGGAGTGGTTTTAGAAGCAGATTCAAGTCTCAGTTGTGTTTGGCTGACAGTGTGATGATCCGTATCAAGTTTAACTGACGTTGTTGATCATTCCAAGGTTGATGAAGTATATAAATACTTGTTGAAGAAGTACCAAAATCATCCTTGTGCAAAATAGATAAAATCTGAAGGAAGGATCAGGAGTAGAGCAGAGAAGGAAAGAAGCAAGAGTAGTGTAGAGTGTCAAGAAGAGTTTGAGGCAAAGTGAAAGTTCTTGAGCATTCATTGAAACTAATTAGGCATGAAATAGATGCTAATTCTCAGTTAATTCTTTCTAATTAAATTTTGTAGGTAGTGAGCCTCTCCTTTTGAGCAATGAGCTCTGGGAAGTGCACCCGAAGGCATGTGCCTTTTATTTTTCTAAGTACTTTTAACAGGGTATGCATTTTGTGGGTTAACCCCCACGGTGGTTTTTCCCTTAACCAGGTTTCCACGTCAAAATCTTGGTGTCAAATGGGTTGATTATATTTCTGCTCTTATGTTGTTGATTTATGTTTAAATGCTTGCATTACTAATCTGATAATAAGATAATAAAGAAGACTAAAGGTAGAAAATGTTTTAAGGGACAAATGATTCACCCCCCCTCTCAGTTGTCTAGTTCCAACACATTCACCCTCTGAAAATGATGAATAGACCCTTTTAGAGTTATTTGCGGATAGTACTAAAAAACTGGCACTAGCCTCCGATCACCATCCTGAGTAAAAACAAGAAATATCCTCATGGATGCAGTTGCATATACCAAATATGAGGTCATATAGAACTTAACCAACTGATCATGTAGAGAATTGTTGATTTTCTCTCCCCAGAATATCTTTTATTGCCCTTTGAGAATAACCCTGATGTAGGTGTACATCCATTCTTGAAATTTAGAGGAAGAAGGAAGACCTCTAACTCTGCTCAACAAAGTGATTAGATCACTCACTTCTTCTACAAAATCACTCCTTGGGAGTTCCTTAGGCCATCTTGACAGATTACTCCTAGGAGTTTTCAACCACTTGCTATTAATGTGCTTCTTTGCAGGTTCCACATCAGTCTCCAAATCCTTCTGACCTTTAGCAAAGTTAATTTCCCCAACATTCTCTATAGGTGGACACATGAAAATCTTATCAAGGAACTCTGCATCTAGCCTCATGATAACATTCCCCTGAGAATCAGTTATAGTTCTAGTATCCTTATTATAGTGGATTGCTACTTGGAGAATAAACTTTGGATTATGATCTGTAACCAGAAAAGATGCTACCAGGTGTATGTTGCTATCAATGATCTTTTGCATATAGCGGGGAGGATTAGCCTGTTTGGTCCTCTCCACAAATTCTGCCATATCTACATGTCCAATCTCTGTATCCCTAATCTCATCTACATTAGACTACACTAAAGTGATAGGGAAAAGCCCATGGTGTTTGTACTTCATCATCTTGGCTTTGGATGGAGACGGCTCTGACATCAGTTTTGAAGAGAGAACTGGAAACGGTGTTGATCACAGCTACTTGATGAAACTGCAAAAGTTCATGATCTCAAAGTTAGGAGAAAAATTGGCAAATTAGGGACACTGTGAATTGATGATCACGAATATAGGAATATTATTGAAAGGCCTTGAGAGTGCGCAAGTCGAGAAATTAGGCGAAAGCAGGCTAAAGGTATCATTTTGCAAGAATTCCTAGTGTTAGGAAAAAATTTAGGAAAACATGCATGGGCAGTCAATTTGACCGCTCCTACATATAGGGTAATTTGCATTTGAGTGTAAGGGAGGTTAGTTTGACCACCTCTGCAGGTGGGTTAAAAGCTAGGTTCCATGTAGGAGCGGTCAAAATGACCGCCCTTACATGGAAGGGTAAAATCTTTGATAGATGCCACGGGCAGTCAATTTGACTGCTCTTGCATGTGTGAAGGAAAAATACTAGGATGTACAAGCAGCAATTTCACCTGCTTCTACATATGGAAGTTTATCTTGAGGATCTCTGTCTAAGGGTGGTCGAAATGACCGCTCTTACACATTGACGATTTTGGTAGTGTGTGTTCAAGTGGCATATTTGCTCGCTTATACATGTGGGTATCATAGTGCTAAGGAAGACAGATGTATCGGTGATAATTTTGACCACTAATACATCTCATCAAACAGATAACATGCGGGGATGGCAAAAATAGCCGCCCCTGCATCTGAAGAAAAGCCTAAGACAAAACCTAAGTGTGATGTGAGCAGAAAAACTCCCACGACCTTGCTAGGTTTTAGAAACTAGGGCATCATATTAAAATGGCTAAAAATGTTGATAACAATCTAAGAAAATGGAATGGAAAATAAAGAAAAATAGAAACTACATTAGGGTTTTCACAGAAACGGTAATCAATATAGAAAAAGACGATTTCACAAAACACAAATAGACATTCATTTTCATACAAAACCTAATATAAGAACAAAAATGAAAAGAAGAAAAGAACCTTACCTAACGGAAAAGAAATGAGATTGAAATCAAGTAGAGTCTTGAATCCAAACTCAGCGTGCCAAAGTCACTCAACAACTTAACAGGGTTTTGATTCATATCAAAGAGGGTTCTTAGACAAAGAATAAATGAAAAATAATGATTTAAAATGGTTTAAAACATTAAAAAGAGGCGTATTAAAATGCCACGAGTGACATAAATGTACTCAACTTAAACTGAATATGCTCAGGCAGTGATTTTCGCTGCCCTTACATTGCAAGAGATAAAGGCACCTACATGGGATTTTAAAACCACTGCCTATGCAGGTGAAACTTCACACTTAAGAAACTTGCGAGAGCGGTCAAAATAACTTCTTGTGTACGTTAAGAAAAACATGTTCGGGGGGTCAAAATGACCGCCCTTACATAAGGAAGAATGAGTTATATGTAGGAGTGGTGAAATCCATTGTTTGTGCATGTAACTATGAAAATTTTTCTAACACTCTAAAAAGGTCGAAATTGATATTTTGACAAGCTTATAACCTAGTCGATTTTCATGAACTTCGAGGAACTGTCCTAGGGGAATGTTATAAGTTATTCTTAGGTGTTGATCGACTTCACCTGATGTTAAGAAAATTTGCCTCGAAATGCAAACTTAGAGTGTAGGCTATGAAATAGACAAGTTTCGTAGGGGTCATCCTACAAAATGAGTGTAGCTGATTTTGAGGACAACAACTATCTCTAACTGGGGAACTTCCTTTGTTCGTTCTTTGAAATGATCAAAAGGAGAGGAATCCAATCTCTAAGTGCCTTCATCCATTCCATTGGGCCATAGAGTCAAGCAAACAAAACAAAAGACACAAAAGGACCAAAAATGAAAAAGAAACAGACAAACTATACAAATATATAAGTAAACTTATATGACGCTTCATGGATTGAAAAGCTTCAGATGTTGTCTGATGTGTGGTAACAAGAATAGTGTCCCATCTTGATACTCCAGCAAGAAACTATTCTGACCATAGAGTTGTTGAATGACAAATGGGCCTCTCCATAGGGAATCGAACTTCCCATGCATTCCCTTTGGCTATCTCCTCTTGTCCCACAACAAGACTTGATCCCCAATATGAAAATCTTTGGCCTTTGTTTTCTTATCAAATAGCTTCTTGACCTGACTTTGATGTTTAGCTATATGGTCTACAACCATAACTCGTTTCTCCTCAAGTTTAGAAAGGTACATTATGCATTTATCAATAGAACTTTCAAAAGTTCTATCTTCCACTGCCTTTGCCAACTTCAAAGCTGGTAATTCTAAGGTAATCGGTATTTTTGCATTTAGACCATATAATAGCTGAAATGGTGACATACCAATTGCCCTCTTTGGGGTAATTCTATCTGCCCACAAAGCATCAAACAATGCCTTATGCCATGTTCTTTGATTATCATCTACCAGCTTCCTGATAAAATGCCTTATGCCATGTTCTCTGATTATCATCTACCAACTTCTTGATAATAGTAACTAGATTCTTATTACTTGATTTTGCTTGACCATTCCCTTGCAGATAATAATAAGATGAATGTGAAAGAAAATTTCCATATTCAAAGCAAAAGCTAGTAATCTCATTAGAGGAAAAACATGTAGCATTATCTTCCACAATCTTGTTTGGTACTCCAAACTAGAAATGATATTTTCCTTGAGGAAATTGCATAGCACTTCGGAAGTAGCATGCTTAACTGGAATAGCTTCCACCCATTTGGTGAAATAATCCGTTACAGTAAGAACATAACTATGTCCTGCACTCGATGGTGGATTCACAGCACCAATGAAGTCAATGCCCCATTGTTGAAAAGGTTCTTCAATTACAACTGGTTTCAATGGTAGTGTAGCCAACTTAGGCTTTCCCACAAACTGTTGGTAGATATCACATCTACGTACTCAGTTGTATACATCTTGAAATAATGTGGGCCAATAGTACCTAGCCCACAAAATTTTATGAGTTGTTACAAGTGCAGAAAAATGTCCTCCACATGCCAAATTATGGAAAGACTCCAGTAACTTACTTTGTTGTGCTTTATCAACGCAAAGGAGAAAAACTCCATCAAGACTTCTCTTGTACAAACCATTATTCCATAAGACATAGTTTGCAGCCTTAAGCTTGATAGTCCACTTCTCTTTATAAGACAAATGAGAAGGGCACTCACCATGTGTGAGAAAATAAGCAATATTAGATTACCACTCATCAGTTGTAGTAACAAAAAGGACAGTTGGAACATCTTCAACCTCTACCTCTTCATCACCTGTTTCTTTAGAACATTATCAACAATCAGCTGACACAAACCTCTCCCATGCACAAGCTTGGTGGGTTTGATATCAAGATCAAATTCCTAAATTTTGGCAATCCAATTGCCCCTCTTAGTTCCAATCTCCTTGAGTTAAGATTGATTTCACCATTGTATCTGATACCAGAGCAACAGTATGTGAGTTCAATATGTAAAACCTAAAATGTTTCACAACCTTCACTACAACATAAGCATGTTTCTCCATATTAGAATACTTGAGTTCATGGGCTTTCAACGAACAACTCATGAATGAGATTGGAGACTCTACACCTTCCTCATTTTGTTGAACAAGAATTGCTGACAATGTATGCTCTGAAGCATAACTATACATAATGAAATTTTTATTATAGTCAGGACACACCAAAACCAGAGCATGGTCTATGGCTCATTTTATGTCCTCAAAAGCTGCTTTACCTTCCATGCTCCAATGGAAAGTGGTCTTACCTTTCATCATATTAACAATATGACGAGTCTTCTCTGTGAACTCTGGAATGAACCTCTGCAAAAAATTCACTTTTCTGAAGAAAGAGTGAACAACATCTTACTTGCAGGTAAAGTAAGACCTTGGATGGATTTGACTCTTTCTGAGTCAATCTTAGTTCCTTCTTTAGACACAATGTGACCAAGAAGTTTACCTTCTATAACCCCCAAAACTGACTTCTTTGGGTTAAGAGAAATACCATTATGACGGCATCGTTCCAAAACTTGCCACAAGTGGTAAGCATGATCTTGACGTTTCTTAGTAAAGACAGTCAAATCATCAAGGTATACCACAATAAACTTACCCATTTCATCTTTGAATGCCAAGTCCATTGCTATCTAGAAAGTAGCGCCAGCATTGATCAACCCAAACGACATCCTACGATATGCAAAAGTGCCCCATGGAGTTGTGAAAGCGGTTTTGTACTGATCCACTTCACTAACCTCTACCTGATTATAGCCTAAAAAACCATCCAACATAGACAGCATCTTTGAACCAGTTATTATTTGCAACACTTGATCCATTATAGGCAAAGGGTAATTATCTTTCAAGGAAGATTGATTTAGATTTTTGAAATCTATACAAATATGGATCTCTCCGTTCTTCTTCCTTATGGGAATAATATTTGCAATCCAAGTGGAATGATGGATAGGGAAAATTATCCTAGCATTCAACATTTTTTGAATTTCAGCAAGGATCATGCCTGATATTTTTGGATTGTACTGCCTCTACTTCTTCTTGTGAGGAAATGATCCCACCTTGAGAGGAATCTCATGTTGGATCTCTTATGGTCTGATGGATTTCAAATCATCATAAGAATATGCCAGCACATCAATGTAGTGGCATAGAAGTGTTGTGAACTTGAACTTTTCATCTTCGGTGCAGCATTTCCCAATATTAACCATCTTGGGATCTTCTTCTGTATTAAGGTTCACTTGTTCAAATTCCATTGACGAACTTGAATTAATTTCTATTTTTGCTTGATATAATGATCATGTTTATCAAACAGCTTTTCAAGGGAAACTAAACCTTTTGGAATTTTGTTTCCTTTCAATTGAAGAAACTCTTCACCGGTTTCTAAGTTTACTTCAGAAACATACTCTCAAGGTGGAGAATCACTCCCCTCAAAGTATAGTTTATCAAAACTATTTGTTTTCTCTAGGAAAACTATGATCTGATTATCACCATTAAAAACTGCCAATGGTCAACATTATTAGGTACACTTGGCCAAAAGACCAATTCAATGGTATACTTATCACCCTTAAAATCTTTATGCGGGACCATAGGGGTAGTTGATACGGCCAACGAATCAACCATGTCATTGTATTCTCTAGGAACAACAGAAATATCAAATGCATCAAATTTATCAATGCATTCCCATACCCAATTTTGGTAATGCTTCAACCTTTTATTTTTTGTCTGGTATAGATTTCTTACCTGACAAACAATTAGCTCTGCATCACCTTGTGCATGAATATTTCTTATTCCCTTTGTACAAGCCACTTCCATCCTGAGTAACAAAGACTCGTATTTGGCAGTATTGTTGGTATTGTCAAATTGTAGCTTATATGAAAAAGGAAAAATATCCCCTTGAGGAGATATCAGGACTACTCTAGCCGCAGATCTTGTGGAAGAACAGCTACCATCAAATTCCAGAGTCCAAATATCATTTGAACTTTCTGGTTCAACATCTCTGTGATCAGCAGACTCTTCACCCAAAGAAGAAGAAGAATCCTCCATCACCATACTTTCATCTGAACTATCATCTAACGATCTAGAAGTATATTCTGTAGTTAGGAAATAATTACCCAAACCTAAAGACTCAAATAAAATTTGAGCTTTTGGGTCTTCAGATTGAGTGACAATATACTTTGCTTCCCTTTCAGGAAGCAATTTCTGCATGACACCTTTGACAGGTATCCTTGCTTCGAACAAATCCATGTTAAGCTCTCCTCCTACATCCTTGCAGAAGTTTCATCCCAGTAAAATACCATATGAAGTTGGGACATCAGCAACTAGGACAGTCATCTTTATCCTTTTCTCTGGAAAAGTAGTGAATGCGAACTGCGCATCCTTAATCTGGCCTAACAAAGGCACTTGTTTATTTTCCATTGAAAAACACCTTCCAAAGGTTTTTATCAGAGTCAGTCCTAGAGCATCCGCCACCTTGGCAAGCATGACATTGTCAGAAGCCCCCGAATCTATGATACAATTACTCAGTTTGTGACCATTGACTAACAGAGAAACATAAAAGGGTTCAATTTTCCCTAGAGCAACAAGAGGAGTGGTAACTAGGCTATTCTGAGTAGACCTATTCTTTGTGGAGTCATGAATAGTCTTGGAAGTATTTTTCCCTATAGAGGCATTTTTATTTTTAACAAATTTGGCTAATCTTTCAAATTAATCGGGGTTAGCTTGCAAATATTCTACCTCAGACATCTGGATTTTAGTTTTCCTAGCATGGTCAATTATATCAAAAAGCTGAAATGAATTGGATGCAGAAGCAGGAAAACTCTCATTCTAAGGTTTCATTGGGGAAGTATTGATCTGAGGAATAGCAGTAGAAGAAGTAGGAGTGTTAGAAGAACTTACTTGTTTATCAGTAGCTAGATCCCTTGATTGAAAATACAAAGGAGTTCCTCATTTGGCAATTGAAATCACATGTTGAGGATCTTCTTTTGATTTTCCTTTATCAACCACTTGTTGGTTTGACTGATTTTGAAATCTGGTGAAAACAACATACGCTCCACCATATACATCTTCTCCTCTTTCTGCTTCATCTTGATAGTTCAGGAACCCAATAGTAGAGTCGCCAGCCAATTCCTCTTCTCCTTCCATAAAGATATTGGCACCGTTTTCCTAATCCAAGTTAGGTTGTGGAAAATTTTTATTCTCAACTTCATAATAGCCAACTACTGAGTTGACCAACAATGCTTCAATGGCAAGCTTCCCTTGTGTTGGCAGAAGCCTATTCTACCCTTGGTTTCTCCTGGCATTGCCTTGATATGAAGTATTAGGGAATGCCCTTCTTGGTATCTCCCAGTAAGAAGGAGTGGACATATTCTGGGACATTTTCTTTTTCAAACCCAGCAACTCATTGGCTAGCTTCTGCACCATAGTATCTATGGTGCTACTGGAAGGTATGTCAGTAGAGAGCTGGCCTCTACTTTAGTTTGAATCCTTTCTTATCTTACCCACAAGGATAAGATCATCTTCAACCTCGGTAGCCAAATTTTGTGCTATAACAAGATCAGTGGGATTAGCCCACCTTAACAAAAAGCTTACCTCAGGGAGTTAAGTGTTGATGAAGAAGCATTTCAGATTTTTTGCCATTGGTTGGGCGGTTACTGGAATCTGATTTGTTAATTTGTTGAACTTGGCAATGAATTCTCGCATGGGCTCTTGCGGTTCTTTCTTCATCTGTGTTAGCGGAGCTAACAAGGCATGTGCATCTTCCGCAGGCTTAAACCTAGCTTCAAACTTGGTTCAGAGTATGTTCCATCCCATGATGCTTTGGGATTAGAGATGGTAGAACCAATCTGCAGCTACACCTTGCAGTGTTTCTACAAAAAGTCTAACTGATACATCTTCGTGCTCCCCCTAGCACACCACAAGCTATGTAAAAAGCTGCAATGTGTTCATCAGGATGAATTTTTCCATCACCATAGAATTTTGGGAAATTCTTTCTAGAACCACGAGGCAGTTCATACAAAGGTGGCATCAAATTTAGGGGTCCAAAAGAATTACCCCAAGGACCTTGAGTAGCCATAGTACGTCGTTTGAAAGGTGGGATAACAAAACTTTGATGAACCTGAGTGGATAATACTCTATTAGTATTTGTACTGGAACCTTCACCTGGTATAGGATACCTAGTGTTGGTAGTAGGGAAACTCCTTGTACGCTAAAGTCTTGGTATCGGAGGCAAAAGACCAAAATTATTTTGATGCATTATTTTTTTAAATGTCCCTGGTAAACTTTTTAATGTGACTGGCAACGCTGGTGCGACATGCCCTTTGGCTCCACGTGAATGCTTTTGCCCGAAGCAATGAACCGGTGAGGCCACAACATGGGGGACCTCATCCCCTAGCAAGAACACTTCAAACCTACAAGCTCGTTGGCCTAGCAAAGGCGTAAAGCCTACGAGCTCGTCAGCCCAGCGGGAGTTTGAACTCTAGTGGCTGCCACTACAACTGAGCGACTTAACCAACGAACCACACCCTTATCGGCATTTTGATGCATTAACTCAAACACATGATCAATAATTCCTTGAGATCTTTTACTTCTAGTATACCTTGAGTCTGCCAGAATGTAAAGTACTTAACAAAGGTAAAAATTTGAACAAACTAATTTCAAGAAACAAGACTGGAATGCTTCAACTCAAAGCGTGAGGCTCTAAGTTGCGCATAAGTCCCCAGTAGAGTCACCAAAAAACTGTTGGGTGAATATTTTTTCGTTAACTCACTAACGGCAAAATGGTTATATTGCCATAGCTATGATGAGATAGAGTCTCTCCTCTCAGCAAGGGGAGGTTCCCTCTAGTTGCTTTAACTATTACAAACAAAAAATTTACAAAGCTTATTTACACTAAACACTATTTTCATGGTGATTCCATTTCATCCTATTCTCTTTTTTCAGAATAGATGTTCCTACTTCAAAATGATAAATTCAATGAAACTGATATTAAAGAACTTACTAACTATCACAAAACCACAGAAACACAAAGTCTTATGTCACCTCACTTACTAATTGCAAATAGAACTATTTGAAGTTGAATGCAGCCCAAAGTCTTCACTCTTCTCCAAGATGATAAAAGTAGATTGAATATAACAACTTGCAGCACAAAGTCTTCAAGCTATTTTACTCTCACAAACATTAACACAATCATTACAAATGATTTGATAATGCAAAGTCTATCACAATCAAATTAAGAATGCTCTTCAATCACTTGAAATAATCTCCACACCTCAATTATTACCAAAGAAGATTATGATAGAAAGACGTAAGAACAATTCTATCATAACACAAATAATCCTAAGACAAAGATTGGAATTGAACTTGCTTTCTTGTATTGATAAATATTTGATAATTGATTTTCACAAAAAACACAAATTCTTGGTTTGCTTCTCAATTTGCCAGAGTTTTCTTGCAATGGATAAAAGATAAAAATTACAATAGAGGCCCTCTTTATTTATAGGGAGGAGCCTGGAGCAAAAATAGGAAATCTACAACTACTTTGACTTATTCAACAAAAGAGTCCTATTTGACTTAGGATTTCCTTTCTCTCACATGTAATTACATTTTGGAAAAATACATGTGAATATGTCCAAAACAAAATACAAATTGCATATACAAAACTGAAAATAAACTAAGGCATGAAAAAGAATTTTAGTTGCCACCATCATTCTTCTTTAGAAAATTTTGGTACATAGTCCGCACCGCTGCCATCAACCATTCCAGAATATCACCAACCACTCTTCCTTTAGCTTGAACCTTTTCAACCTTTTGAATCAAAGGTTCTTCAATAGTAATTGCCATTGGTTCCACAATTTCTAATGATTTCACTATCTTTTGAAGAACGGCAGCAAGTTGCTCAGCCTTAGCTTTATAATTTTCTTTTTCTTTCTTTTCCTCATCAAATTTCACAAGCAAAGAGCTTGTTGTTGCTTGAAAATCTGACTTAAGGCCTTCATGAGTCAGCTTTCCCAATTCAACTCTGGAAACAATATAGTCATTCACATCAAAAGTATCTGTGGTGGCATCAGGAGGTGGTCTAGCAATCTCTGCATACCGGACTCCCTTTTCATCAATTAGCCTAGAAACAGTCTTAGTCTTTTTCTTCTAAGCTTTTGGTTTAGCAGGCAATAATTTCTCAATATCAATGTCATTTGGTGAAATAGCCTTCTTTTTCCTTTTCAGTGTATAAGAAGACAACCATGGATGTAGTGTTGGAGTACTAACATTTGGAGATGAATCAATTGCCTGCTTAGCATAACTCATGCCAATACCTGATATGGTAACAATTGGAGTGGTGTTGGTAAAAACTACAGTTGTATCAACATTTTTCTCTGAACCATCAAGAAAATCATCTAGAACAGTTTGTTCTCCAATATAAAAAGAAGGAGAAGATAAACTATGTATAGAGCCAAAAGAATCAAAAATAGTTCCAAAACTAGTTGTCATAGAAGGGGGAGTATTATCAGAAGATACAATGACAATAGGAGAAACAGGAACATTAGAAACAACTGGAAAACTATCAAAAACAGAAACTTGAGGCAAAGCTGTAGAAACTTGTGGCTCTTGGGAAATATCTTTTTGAGGAGACTTTGACGAACCACGAAGTTGTTCCTGTTCTACATCCTTTTCTATTTCTTGTTCCTTACTACCTTGCTCATCTGGTTTCTCACTCATTTCTACCTGCTTAGTATTAGGTTCTTCAACATTCTATTGTTCTATCTTAGCATTCTCAACCTCCATGTTATCAACATTTATTTCTTCAGTACCCGATTCTGCTACATTAGAACTTCCTACAATTTCTTTTGTCTTACCTCCTTTAGAGAAAAACTTGATTCTAGGTTTTGTCACCTTAGAAGAAGGAACATCACTTTTATTTTTAGTTCTATTTTCAACCTTCTTTCCTGTCTATTCCTAAATCTTTGTCTCTGACCTGGTAAGGAACTCTTTCAAGCTGAGACCCTTGCTTTGCAACCATTTATTGGTGTTAGCTAATATAGGTTGGAATCTCTTCCTAATAGAAGTCTATTCTTTCACTGACCATTTGATTTCTACCAAAGCTGAAGCTTCAATATTCTCAATATTATACTTGGGATCTAGAACATCACCCTCATCTTCCATGCCCTCTAGAACATCAATTAACCCTAGTTCTTCTATCTGACTCAGGTGTAACCTACAATAATCCAATTTTCTTATCTCATTCTGAGTCCTCAAATCAGCCCAAATATCATCTACCATGGGAAGATGAAACACTGATCTCCTTTTAATCCTATCTTATACTCTTCAGAAATCAAGTGATTCCTCTTCTTGAATTGTTTCATCATCACCAGCTGCATCTTTGCTTCAACTGCCTTATCCTTAGTAGTAGATTGCACTAAATACCTGCCAACCTCCACAGGAAACTTAATCCCTGACTTTTTCAATTCCATATGTTTTTTATGTACAACAATTAATTGTCTGCATAATTCTATTAGAACTACCTTATCACTTGGATACCTAGGCAACATATATGGGTAACCTGGATAATATCCAACTCTCAAATAAGAAAAAGTAGGAAATTGGAGAAACAAAGAACCAAAAGAATTAACCACTTCCCATGCTTCATCTGAGACCCTTTCCTATTCTAGATCATCATTCCATAAGCACATGAAAACTAAAAAGAAGGCATCATTCACCCTCTAAAAATGATGAATAGACCCTTTTAGAGTTATTTGTGGATAGTACTAAAAAACTGGCACTAGCCTCCGATTACCATCCTAAGTAAGACCAGGAAATATCCTCATGGATATAGTTGTATCTACCAAATATGAGGTCATATAGAACTTAAAAGTTGTATTGACCTCAGCCAACTAATCATGTAGAGCATTGCTGATTTTCTCTCCCCAGAATATCTTTTGTTGCCCTTTGAGAATAACCCTGATGTAGGTGTACATCCATTCTTGAAATTTAGAGGAAGAAGGAAGACCTCTGACTCTGCTCAACAAAGTGATTAGATCACTCACTTCTACAAAATCACTCCTCGGGAGTTCCTTAGGCCATCTTGACAGATTACTCCTAGGAGTCTTCAACCACTTGCTATTAATGTGCTTCTTTGCAGGTTCCACATCAATCTCAAAATCCTTCTAACTTTTAGCAAAGTCAATTTTCCCAACATTCTCTATAGGTGGACACATGAAAATCTTATCAAGGAACTCTGCATCTAGCCTCATGATAACATTTCCCTGAGAATCAGTTACAGTTCTAGTATCCTTATTATAGTGGCTTGCTACTTGGAGAACAAACTCTGGATTATAAGCCACAATCAGAAAAGATGCTATCACGTGTATGTTGCTATCAACGATCTTCTGCATATAGCCGGGAGGATTAGCCTGTTTGGTCCTCTCCACAAATTTTGCCATATCTACATGTCCAATCTCTATATCCCTGGTCTCATCTACATTAGACTGCACTGAAGTGACAGGGAAAAGCCCTTGGTATTTGTACTTCATGATCTTGGCTTTGGATGGAGATGACTCTGACATCAGTTTTGAAGAGAGAACTGGAAACGGTGTCGATCACAGCTACTTGATGAAACTACAAAAGTTCATGATCTCACAGTTAGGAGAAAAATTGGCAAATTAGGGACACTGCGAATTGATGATCATGAACATAGGAATATGCTTGAAAGGGCTTGAGAGCATGCATGTCGAGAAATTAGGTGAAAGCAGGCTAAAGGTATCATTTTGCTAGAATTCCCAGTGTCAAGAAAAAATTCAGGAAAACATGCACAAGCGGTCAATTTGACCGCTCCTGCATATAGGGTAATTTGCATTTGAGTGTAAGGGAGGTCAATTTGACCACCTCTGCAAGTGGGTTAAAAGATAGGTTCCATGTAGGAGCAGTCAAAATGACTGCCCTTACATGGAAGGGTAAAATCTTTGATAGATGCCACGGGCGGTCAATTTCACCACTCTTGCATGTGTGAAGGAAAAATACTAGGATGTACAAGCGGTAATTTCACCCACTTCTGCATATGGAAGTTTATCTTGAGGATCTCTATGTAAGGGGGTTGAAATGACCACTCTTACACATTGATGATTTTGGTAGTGTGTGTTCAAGCAAAAAATTCGCTCGCTTATACATGTGGGTATCACAATGCTAAGGAAGATAGATGTATTAGTGGCAATTTCAACCACCGATACATCTCATCAAACAAATAACATGCGGGGATGGAAACAATAGCCACCCCTGCATCTGAAGAAAAACCTAAGACAAAACCTAAGTGTGATGCGAGTGGAAAAAATCCCACGACCTTGCTAGGTTTTAGAAACTAGGGCATCATACTAAAATAGCTAAAAATGCCGATAACAATCTAAGAAAATGGAACAGAAACAAAATAGAAAATACACTAGGGTTTTCAAAGAAACAGTAATCAATATAGAAAAAGACGATTTCACAAAACAGAAAGACATTCATTTTCATACAAAACCTAATATAAGAACAAAAATGAAAAGAAGAAAAGAACCTTACCTGACAGAAAAGAAATGAGATTGAAATCAAGTAGAGTCTCAAATCCAAACTCCGCATGCCAAATTCACTCAACAACTTAACAGGGGTTTTGATTCTTATCAAAGAGGGTTCTTAAGCAAAGAATAAATGAAAAATAATGATTTAAAATGGTTTAAAAGGTAAAAAGAGGCGTATTAAAATGCCACACAAGTGACATAAATGCACTCAACTTAAACTAAAGATGCTTGAGTGGCAATTTTTGCTGCCCTTACATGGCAAGAGATAAAGGCACCTGCATGGGCGGTTAAAACCATCACCTATGTAGGTGAAACTTCACACTTAAGAAACCTGCGAGAGCGGTCAAAATAGCCACTTGTGCACGTTAAGAAAAACATGTCCGAGTGGTCAAAATCACCACCCTTACATAAGGAAAAATGAGTTACATGTAGGAGTGGTGAAATCCACTGTTTGTGCATGTAACTATGAAAAATTTTCTAACACTCTAAAAAGGTTGAAATTGATATTTCGACAAGCTTATAACCTAGTCAATTTTCACAAACTTCGAGGAACCGTCCTAGGGGAATGTTATAAGCTATTCTTAGGTGTTGAATGACTTCACCTGAGGTCAAGAAAACTTGCCTCAAAATGCGAACTTAGAGTGTAGGCTACGAAACGGACAAGTTTCGTAGGGGTCGTCCTACAAAATGAGTGTAGCTGATTTTGAGGACAACAGAAGGAAATACCAACACTAGGTTTTCTAAGATTCTTAATGGTGAAGGGTAAACAACAAAGGAAAGCAAATAGAAACCTAATAGCCCAAAATTGATACAAAACTAAAAATTACTTATATGCAACAATATTTTTTAGATTTTAATGAAATTCAAGATAGAGTGTAAACTAGGAGGTTATTGGGCTTCAATGGAGCTAGGGTAAGCTAAGAGAAATAAAAAGTGAAATCTAATAAAGACCTGCTAACATATATTGATGTAAAACATTATGATACAAATGTGTAGACTAAAACATAATAACACAAAACTATTTTTGTTCTTTTAATGAAAACACAAAGATAAAATGCAAGCTAGAAGGTCCTAGAGCTACAATGAGACTAGGGGAGGATGGGAGAAGAAGAATGTGGATAAAATTGCAATAGGGATGTATGGAAAAGGATGATGATGGATAAAGAGGGAGACTCTATATATTAGATGCTAAAATCAAACAAAAATCAAACTATTGCAATGTAAGAACTAATCTAGCTATTGTAAAAACTCAAAAATAACATGTTGCATCATGAATATTTGGTTGTAGAGGATGTTGTGGGGATCATCAAAACTTTTGCAATAGCTTGAATAAAATATGATTCTATGTATAAATGATATAATCACTAAGATTCACCTACTCATTTAGGTACTCTAAAAAATTTCTTTCAAGTTGAAATTTTGTTGTTGTAGTATTAAAATGAGAGATTGTGAGGCCTTTTAAATAAGTTTCCAGAGGGAATTTGGGTTGGAAACATAGTAGGCCCTACTAATGGAAATTAGATGATTTAGTCATGAAAATTTTGAATTTGATAGGATGTAAGGACTTCTCCGCACCCTATTTTCCCACCACTAGAGAGAAGTCATGAGGCTAAAAGGCTTAATTTCCCAGGACCACTCAAGAGAAAGGTTTACCATCTAGGGTTGGTGGTCACTAATCACAAGGAGATATGAAGTTTGAGATTTTAGGAGCTTTGAGTTGGCTATTGTATTAGGATTAGGACATAGGATTTCATTAAATAGTTTGATTAATGGGATAAAAAGGTGGCAAGGTGAAGGGATAAGGGGCCATACAAAGGGGAAAGACACCTAGGGATAGGGGTCAAAAGAAAAAAAGTCAAAAAAGAGGTAAACACATGAAAGAGTACAAGGTGACACATGTACACTAGGACTAGACCAGGGAAGACGACAAATAAGGCCTAAAACAAACATGTGACAATGACAATTAAAATGAGCGTAAATGTAACAAAGAAAATTGTAGGGTATGCAATTTTTGACCTTACATGTAAAAACAAGAAAACTTATGATGGTTCCTCCACTAAAAAATCCCCTGATAATGGTGATAATGATTCTTTATCCATTTTAGTAATGTTGTTAATGATGATTGTTGGATCATAGATTCAAGTTGTCCTACCATAAGACTCCCCACAAGGATCGGTTCTTGTCTCATCGAGCTTATGATGGAGGAGAGGCATTCCTTGGTAACAATAGTTTGTATAGATTGCTGGCAAGGGACAGATATAGTTGTGTTTCAATTCAATGGGAGAGTGAAAACTCTCAATGGTGTTTTGCACTTTCGAGGACTTGTGAGAAATTTTTTTTCTGTATCCAAGTTGAATGATTATGGAGTGCATGTGACATTTGGTATGTCTAGTTATAGGTTGGTTAGAGGAAAATTTGTGATAGTGAGAGGCTCATGGTGTGGGTCTTTGTTTAAGATTAATATCTTTACATTATGTAATTTTGCCAATGTAACAAACACTTTTGAAAATGCATGTATGTTGTCACACCAAAATTTGGGCCACATTGGTGAAAAAGGTTTTTAGACCATTATTTATTTGATATAGGGTAAAAGGGAGGTTTTTGAAAGGGGTATTTAGACCATTATTAATAAAAATATAGTTGATAATTTTTCTAGTTATTCTGATGAGTTTGATTTATGTGAGCATTATGTGTTCAGAAAGAATGATAGAGTTTGTTTTCATGTTGGAAGTATTAGAGCAAAATGTTTTTTAGAAGTTATTTGCTCAAATGTGTTTGGTCTAGAGGATGTGGGTTCTATTATTAAATCACATTATTATGTTCCATTCATAGATGATTACTCAAGATATACTTGGGTTTATTTTCTTAGATATAAATCTAATTTCTTCTCTAAGATTAAGGATTTTAAGGCTTTGATTGAGAAATAGTCAGATAGGAAGATAAAAGTTTTGAGATCTGATAATGGAAGTGAATATTAGTCTAATGAGTTTGATGGTTTTTTTAAACATGCAAGTATTGTGATGCAGATCAGGGGATGGTTTCACTATCCATAGGACTGTTGTCTTGACTGGAGCAGCATGGTATGGACTGTCCTCCTTCTGTCATACTGGTTTTCAAGACTTGGAAAAGGTTAACCACTATGATTTGAATGTAGGAGAGGCTTACTAAACCTTTCTAGGAAATTGAGATATTCTCCAAAGTGACTAATTACACCTCTCAAAGGCAGACAAGAAGGATTCTAAATACCTACTAATGGACTGTCCCAACATGACAGGTTGTCTCTCCAAGTACCATGGTTTCTAAAGGATAAAATATGCATAAATGAAGGTAAATGGGTTGATCAGCCTACTCAACTCTGATTACACCTTGAATCACTCAATCTTGGTAGACTGAAACCCCTAAATACCCCCAAGAACTTTTACTCTATACCCTTTTAGGCAATCCTTTATGATAGTCCTATGTTGCTACTAGCCCTAGAAATGAGGTTTTAGGAGCATAACTTGAAGAATCCAAGGCAAACCCATGAACAAAATAGATTTTTGGATACCCATTATGGATTTGTATAACATATCAGACATGCAATAGTGGTTATTTTGTAAAATATGCCTCAAAAAGATGACTGTCCTAACCGAATTAGGCCTAATTAGGCCTCCTCCACATAGCAGATGACCATGCAACTTGTTCTAATCTTCCAAAACCCACTCTAGAGCTTTAATCATGTTAGAAATGGTCTACATATACTATTCTTAGGGTCCTTGGATCAATCCAAATCAACTATCCTTCAAAACACTAAACTGTCAATGGTAAAAATGACTAATACATGAAAGATATTAGGCTCTATATGCTCTGACAGACCTCATCCACCAGTTCCCTACATCTGCAACATGATAAACAAACAAACATAGCCTATCTAAGTCCATTCCACCTATTATGGGCCTATGATGCAGGTGAAATGGAGTGAAAACCCATCGTTGTCCTCAAAACCCACAAAACTAGGGTTTTTGAGCAGTTTCAACAAAATCATTTGTAGATTCCTTCAAGAACAATGAAAACCCCTCTATCTTAACTCAAAAGAGAACTAACTCTATGCATCAAACAATTTCAGAGGTTTTTTCCCACCATGACAGTACCGTACAAACAATTACCAGGCATTTGAATAAGCAAGAATACAGAAAAATGCAAAAAACTATTAAAATTACTATTATTTCTCTTCAAAAGCTCTCTTCTCATCTGTCTCAAGGAATATATGGCATGACAAACATCCTTACAAATATAAATCCACATTTACTTCCACTCCCAATGTGGAAAATCCTTCATTAAGGCAAAAAACTAACTGTCCACCATAAAACTGACTGTCCACTAAAAAAATTGAAAATAGACAGTCCTACTAAAAATATGAAATTATTAAAGTTCCTATACCTACATGACCTCCACTTTATGAAAATTCCTCTAGTAGGCTTATTACAATATTTAAAATCCAAAATTCCACTTAGTCTCTCATTTATGAGACGACAAAAACAAAAATTCAAAAATTTTGACTAGAAAATAGTCTAGGTGCCCTGCACCATACACCCAAGGAGAATGGATTTCAGGCACCTCCTAAAATCATATCAGTTATTGTATTGCCATGTTTTTCAATGTCTTCAACTATCATCCAAGTGGCATCCTCATGAGGGAGACCCTACCACTTCACAAGGTATTCATTGTAAACTTTGTGTCTTGTTCTCTTGACCTCCTTGGTGTCTAGAATGGTTTCAAGCTTGATTGGTGTAGTAGGAGGAAGATCCTTGATCCAATCAACATCCACACCATTATGAACATCTATACCTACATCCAAAGACTCCTTGAAAGGATATAAGTCAGCAATATTAAAGATGGGTGAGATAGCAACTCCAAGAGGGAGTTCTATCTCATATGCATTTTCACCAAACTTGTGGACCACCTTGCATGGCCCAATCTTCTTCATCAGAAACTTAGTGTATTTTCCCTTAGGTAACCTCTCTTTTCTAAGATGTGCAAGTACTAGATCTCCAACTTTGAACTGAAAATTCCTCCTCTTCAAGTCTACATGCTTCTTGTAAGTTTCTACACTCTTCTTGAGTTGCTCGCTAACTTGATCATGGATGTCTTTCATGGCCATAGCAAACTCCTCCCCTTTAGCACTTCTCTTCTCTACTCCTCTCAAATCTCTTAACTCAAAGATACCTCTTGGGTTCAATCCATACACAACCTCAAAATAACTCTTACCTATGCTCCTTTTAATGGAGTCATTGTAAGCATACTTTGCCTGTGGGATAACAAGATCCCATTGCTATCCATGTTCTTTTGTAAGACATCTAAGTAGATTCCCCAATGATCTATTCACTACTTCAGTCTGCCCATCTTTTTGTGGGTGATAGGCAGAGTTGAAAGTCAAGTTGGTTCCAAGTTTTCTCCATAATGTCCTCCAGAAGTGGCCTATAAACTTTGAGTCTCTGTCTAAGACAATGGTGAGGGGTAGTCCATGTATTCTAACTATCTCTTTGAATATAGACTTGCAATGTTAGATGCATCACTTGTGCACTTGCAAGGAATAAGGTGTGTCATCTTGCTAAATCTGTCCACAACTACAAAAACACTATCAACTCCCCTTTGAGTTTTGGGTAGGCCTAACACAAAATCCATGCTAAGATGCTCCCAAGGTCTGCTAGGAATTGGAAGAGGCTGATATAGGCCTGCGTTGGAACTAGAGCCCTTGGCTCTCTGGAAAACTCCACAAGACTCAACAAATTTTCTGATATCAGTATGCATCTTAGGCCAAAAGTAAAACCTTCTTACCTGATCAAGTGTTTTGTCTATGCCAATGTGTCCTCCAAGACTTCCACGGTACTTCTCCCTTATGAGATTTGTCCTCATAGAGCATCTAGGGATGCATAACTGAGCTCCCTTAAATAACAATCCATCTTGCAGCAAGAAATCAGAAAATTGGTCATGGAAGGTACCTCAAAATTGTTGGCAAAAGGAAAATGCATCCTTGAAATATGGATCAACAGCATACACGTCCTTTAGTGCTTCCAAACCCACACTCTGAAGTTGTATTTCATTCACTAGGACTGATCTCCTACTTAATGCATCAGCTACCTTGTTAGCTTGGCCCTTCTTATGTTTGATTGTGAAGGTATAACTCTGTAAATACTCCACCCACTTGATGTGCCTATGACTTAACTTGTCTTGGTTGTTCAAGAAACTCAATGCATGATTGTCTATGTAGACTACAAATTCTTTGGGTAAGAGGTAATGTCTCCACTTCCTTAGGGACTATACTAATGCATAAAGCTCCATATCATATGAATAATACCTCCTTTTGGCCTCATTGAGATTTTCACTAAAGAAGCTACTGGCCTGCCTTCTTGGCTCAGGACTACACCTATCCACTAGCATCATATTCCACTGTAAAGACTTTGTCAAAGTCAGGAAAATCAAGTATGGGCTGTTGTGCTACTCTCTTCTTTAGGTATTCAAAGCTTTTTGTTGCCTCTTCAGTCCATTGAAACTTTATTTTCTTATCTCCCTTAATGGTGTCAAGAATAGGGGAACAAATATGACTAAAATTTTTGATAAACTTCCTATCAAATGTAGCCAAACCATGAAAACTTCTTACCTCTCCTACTGATTTTGGAGTTGACTAGCTAAGAATAGCTTCAACTTTGGAAGGATCCATCTTCAATGTGCTTTAGAGATGACAAAACCAAGGTAGACTAGCTCTTCTTTCATAAACTCACACTTCTTAAGGTTTATCATCAGCTCCTCCTCATTCAACCTCTATAAAACCATGTCAAGGTGCTGCAAGTGCTCCTCTTTTGTTTTGTTGAACACAAGAATATCATCTAGATAGACAACTACAAACTTCCCAATAAAAGGTTTCAGGACCTCATTCATTAACCTCATAGAGTCCAAAAGGCATTACCAGTCATTCATAGAGTCCCTCATTGGTTTTGAAGGAAGTCTTCCATTCATCTCCTTCCCTTATCCTGATTTGGTGAGATCCACTCTTGAGATCAATCTTCGAGAAGTAGCATGCACCTCCTAAGCAATCCATTAGGTCCTCTATTCTTGGGATTGGGAACCTATATCTAATTGTGATCTTGTTTATGGCTCTTGATTCAGTACACATCCTCCACTCTCCACCTTTCTTGGGTGCTAAGTCAGTAGGAATATCACATGGACTTAAACTCTCCCTGATGAGTCTTTTATCTAACAATTCTTGGACTTGTGCTTTGATCTCTTTACTCTGTTGTGGGGTCAACTTGTATGCAACCTTATTGGGCAAATTAGCTCCAGGGATTAGGTCTATATGATGGCCGATATCTCTCATGGGAGGCAATGAACTTGGTAGTTCATCTACCACTATGTCCTTATACTTGTCCAACAAACACTGAACTTCACTAGGTATGTCTTCCACCTTATTTGTTACTGCATCATACTTAGTTTTAGGTTTGATTACTACTACAAATCCTTGTCCTTCATCTTTCATTGTTTGTAAAAACTCCTTCTCTCCCACCACCATGATGCTAGACCCAATCTGCTTATCAGATTCTTCTTCAGGAAGGGGTGTTAATGAGAATGAGACTCCATCCTTCTCTATCACATAAATGTTCTTCTGACCATCATG
The DNA here is from genome assembly GCA_027924645.1 of Cunninghamia lanceolata. Taxonomy (NCBI): domain Eukaryota; kingdom Viridiplantae; phylum Streptophyta; class Pinopsida; order Cupressales; family Cupressaceae; genus Cunninghamia; species Cunninghamia lanceolata. The sequence continues at coordinate 255,590 of BSBN01001493.1, forward strand.
TTTTCTCTTTCTATCATGTTTCCAGGGTCTACCTAGCAGCAGGTGACAAACATCCATAGGGATGATGTCACAAAGGATCTTATCCTTGTAACTACCAATGTTGAACTCCACCCATGCTTGTTCATTCACTAAGACTTGCTGCCCCTTATTCAACCATGACACCTTGTAGGGTGTGGGGTGAGGAATCTTCTTCAAATGCAACTTTTCTACCATTTCCAAAGAAACTAGATTATCAATGGATCCTGAGTCAACAACTACTTTACATACCTTGCCATGTGATTTGCGTGTTGTCCTAAACAATGACTTCCTCTGTGAAGGCTCCTTGGTTGTTGGCACCTTGAGGAGTGTCCTCCTTAACATTAATGCATCACTTCTCTCAGGAGCAGCAGGTTGAAGTGGTGAATTAACACTTTCACTATCTTCTTCATGCACTATTTAGGTTCTTCATTCACCTCCTTGAGAACTTGATGCTTGCTTCTCTGGGCACTTGAATGCAGGATGTCCAAACTGATGACAATTGTAACATTTGCCTAAGAAAGTGTTTGATCCTCTACCTTGGCCACCAAACCTTCCTCTACTATTTGATCTTCTTCCTCTAAAGCTGCCTCTTTCACTTGACTCACCTCTTGGTTCTTGATTCTCTTTATTTCTACCACTTGATTCTCCTTGATCTTTTTGGGACTGTCCCCTTGCACCAAAGTTCCCTCTACCTCTAAAACTCCTTCCTCTGCCCCTAGTATGTTGTTCTTGTCTCCTTTTTATCTTTTCTTCTACCCTCACTGCCAATTGGAAGCATTCTTCCACATTTCTAGGGGTGGCTAGACTAATTTCATCCTGAATATTGAGCCTAAGCCCATTGATATACCTGGCAATTTTCTCAACTTCATCTTTAGTGTGCCCTATCCTCATGGTCAATTTGTGGAATTCTTCAGTATAGGCTATAACATCCATGTCTTTTTGTTTTAAATTCTGCAATCTCCTGAAGGTTTGAATTGCATAATCCTTAGGAAGAAATTGACTCTTCACTTTGGACACCATCTGGTCCCATGAACTAATCTTTGCTTTTCCTTGCCTCAGTCTCTCTGATTGAATATAATTCCACCATGTCAATGTCGGTCCCTTCAACTTGGTCTTAGCCAATTTGACCTTCTGCTCTTCTGGCATCTCCTTGTACTCAAAGTAGTTATCCAAGGCATCAATCCAATCTAATACTTCCTCACTATTCATTTTTCCTTCATACATGGGCAACTCCATTTTGACATCAGTGCCCTCTCCTTTCACAGTCTGCAGCATCTTCATAAACCTTCTATCATCTGGATCCATCTTTTCCACATTGGATCCCACTTGAGGGCCTGCATTCTCACCCTCATTCTCTTGGTCACTATCTTCCTCAATGACCCCACCTCTTCTCAGGTTTGCTTCAATGGCTACAACTCTAGCTAGGACTCCTTCTTGAGATTCCTTCATCATTCTCACTTCTCTAGTGAGGATTGGACTGCCTCTTGGAGGCATCTTGTACTATTCCTTCTTCACACTTCAACTTCCTTCTTCCTTCCCAAATAGAACCTGACGTAGGCTCTGATACCACTTGATGCAGAGTAGGGGATGGTTTCACTATCCATAGGACTGTTGTCTTGACTGGAGCAGCATGGTATGGACTGTCCTCCTTCTGTCATACCAGTTTTCAAGACTTGGAAAAGGTTAACCACTATGATTTGAATGTAGGAGAGGCTTACTAAACCTTTCTAGGTAATTGATATCTTCTTAAAAGTGACTAATTACACCTCTCAAAGGCAAACAAGAAGGATTCTCAAGACCTACTAATGGACTGTCCCAACATGACAGTTTGTCTCTCCATGTACCATGGTTGTTAAAGGATAAAATATGCATAAATGAAGGTAAATGGCTTGATCAGCCTACTCAACTCCTATTACACCTTGAATCACTCAATCTTGGCAGACTAAAACCCCTAAAGACCCCCAAGAACTTTTACTCTATACCCTTTTAGGCGATCCTTTATGACAGTCCTATGTCGCTACTAGCCCTAGAAATGAGGTTTTAGGAGCATAACTTGAAGAATCCAAGGAAAACCCATGAAAAAAATAGATTTTTGGATACCCATTATGGATTTGTATAACATATCAGACATGCAATAGTGGTTATTCTATAACATATGCCTCAAAAAGATGATTGTCCTAACTGAATTAGGCCTAATTAGGCCTCCTCCACATAGCAAATGACCATGCAACTTGTTCTAATCTTCCAAAACCCACTCCAAAGATTTAATCATGTTAGAAATGGTCTACATACACTATTATCAAGGTCCTTGGATCAACCCAAATCAACTGTCCTTCAAGCCACTAAACTGTCAATGGTAAAAATGCCTAATACATGAAAGATATTAGGCTCTATCTACTCTGACATATCTCCTCCACCAGTTCCCTGCATCTACAACATGATAAACAAACAAACATAGCCTATCTAAGTCCATTCCACCTATTATGGGCCTATGATGCAGGTGAAATGGAGTGAAAACCCATCGTTGTCCTCAAAACCCTCAAAACTAGGGTTTATGAGCAGTTTCAGCAAAATCATTTGTAGATTCCTTCAAGAACAATGAAAACCCATCTATCTTAACTCAAATTAAAGATAACTCTATGCATCAAATAATTTCAGAGGTTTTCCACCATGACAGTACTATATGGACAATTACCAGGCGTTTGAATCAACAAGAATATAGAAAAATGTAGAAAACTATTAAAATTATTGTTATTTCTCTTCAAAAGTTGTCTCTTCTCATCTGTCTCGAGGAATATATGGCATGAGAAACATCCTTACAAATATAAATCCACATTTACTTCCACTCCCAATGTGGAAAAGCCTTCTTTAAGGAAAAAAACTAACTATCCACCATAAAACTGACTGTCCACTAAAAAAATTGAAAATAGACAGTCCTAAAAATAAGAAATTATTAAAGTTCCTATACCTACATGACCTCCACTTTATGAAAATGCCTCTAGTAGGCTTATTACAATATTTAAAATTCAAAATTCCACTTAGTCTCTCATTTATGAGACCGTGAAAACAAAAATTCAAAAATTTTGACTAGAAAATAGTCTAGGTGCCCTGCACCATATTGTGAGGCAAATACTACCCCTATACTCTAGAATAGAATAGGGATACAAAAAGAATGAACTAAACCTTGATGGAAAGAGCCAGAAATATGATAAGTGGTACATAGTTCAATTGGTGCTTTTGGGTTGAGGCTATGAGTACCATTTGTTACTTGATTAATAGATCTGCATGTTTGAATCTTGTTGGTAAAACTCCTTATGAGGTTTGGATAGGTGAGAAATCCTCTATTTGACATTTAAGGGTATTTGGTTATGAGGCTTTCATTCACATGCCTAGAGAAAAATGATCTAAGTTGGATCAAAAATCTTAGAAATGCATATTCATTAGATATGGTGAGAATGTTAAAGGTTAAAAGTTTGGAATCATCTAACCTTGAAAATGATTTATTCTAAGGACGTGGTTTTTAGGGAACTTAGAGTATTTTTCGATCTAGGACAAGAAAAAGTAATAGAAGGCAAAAAATGATGCATTTTGAGACTAAGGTCAAAAGCAAAAAGATACACATATTAATGAACAAAATGATAGATTTGAGGATTGAAAGGAATGAGAGGATTTGGGCAAGAGTTTTGAGTAGGTTGAGCATGTAGAGGAATAGGTAGAGTCTCTTCACCCTTTAGAAGATCCATGAGACAACAAAACCCAGTTGACAAGTATAGCCCACCATATTTTCATTGTGTATTTGATTTATTGTGTACTAATGATGAACCTATATCTTTCAGAGAAGTTATCTCTTTATATGAGCATGATTCTTGGATAGAGTCCATGTATGAAGAGATGATGGCCTTAGATAGACGCAACACCTGAGGTCTTGTGAGTTTAGCTCAAGGGAAGGAAGCCCATTTGTTGCAAGTGGGTGTTTAAAAAGAAATTCAGAGAAGATAGTAAGTTACAGAGGTACAAAGAAAAAATAGTGGCTAAGGGCTACTTCTAGAGAGAGGGAGTTGATTTTGGTGAAATTTTCTCTCTTGTTGCTAAATTATCTTCCTTTAGATTCTTATTTTCTATTGTTGATGCTTGTGATTTTGAAGTAGAGTGTAAATGGATGTTAAAATTATTTTCTTTCACAGGGATCTTGAAGAGAAAATTTACATGTGACAACTATAAGATTTGGCTATGAAGGTAGCCACCCAAGATCTAGGAGCTTCAATGAAAGCACAAGAGAGATATAAAATGAGAGAATAATTCTATTTTATCAAAGAATGGAAATACAAAATATACATGATATAAAATTACAATGAGAAGCCCTTGGTTATATATATCAAGGTGAAACATAGGACAACATAGGATTATGAAAAGTGTCTTAATCATATGATATGAGGTCCACAAAGTGATAAGTATCATAAGTGTAACCTAAGTATGCCTTAAGTAAACTTAACTAAACAAGTACATGAATAGGACCTAGTGTGAAACCAGTTTGGTAATATACCCTATTCACACCAACACCCCCCCTTAAATGCAACTTAGGGACAATATGAAACATGAAAATGATGTAGTGATGGATTATGGATGATGATGGGTCCTATCTACAAGGCCATGTTAGGTACCCATGTACAAACAATATCTCACAAATGGAGTAAAGAAGAAAAATCCATAGGAAAAAAGCCCCTCTCCAAAAGAGAGAAACCATGAAAGAAGTGATGGAAGGACTCCTCATTATGACCCCCCAAGGACTATATCCAACATAAACACATAATCAATAACACCCCATAGGAGAAAAATATTGATACAATAGCCCCCCTCCCCACAAAGCAGTAGCTCCTATACCAATGGTGAATGCTTGAAGATGAATGTTGAAGAGTGTCCAATACCTGAAAACAACATTTCTCCCCTTAAGAAGAAACCAATCTAGTGGATAATGTAGAAGAAACTCCATCTCTAATAAGAGAGGTGAGGGAAGATGTCTCATGATGGGTGCCTATGAAAACTACTCAAATGTTTGCATGTTAGAATCAAAGGATGGCACAATGCAATGAGGTGTAAGATCAACCCAAAAACCTATGTAGACTCATAAAGAACAATCTCCAAGGACAAAGAAGATGAGATAATAGTTGTGTTGTAACTCTCATCAAAGAGGAAATGAATATATCCTCAAGTGTATCCTCAAAATTTTCAATATGAGACTCACAAAACAAATTTGATATACTTGTCAAGAAATCATCCCATAAAGTTGAATCTGAAAGACTAGAATGATCCTGCTCAACTGAAGTATATGAATCCATGGTAATTCTTATCTCTAAAGAAGCATGAGGTGGAGGAGATGGAAGCTTGACACAAGTCTCAAGAACACCAAGGTTCAAGTGACCAAACCTTTCCTTAGAAATATGATTCACACTTGATACAAGAGTGTGAATATTAGTCAATGGAACTGCAACAGCATCAGTGGAAAAATGGGAAAAGGTGTACAAGCAAGATGCATGATCAACCATCCCAACAATAATTATCTCTCTACTCTCCAATTCCCCAATTATCACTAAATCGGGTGTGAAATCAACAGTCTTCCTTGTGCCACTATGTGTAATCTGATAGACAGAAAGGAGATTGGTTGACAAGGATGGAACACAAAATACATTATGAAAGGTTCCTTCTCCTATGTCAATAGATCATTTCCCACAAACATGCATATATGTGTTGTTCCAATCAGGATGTGTGGTAAAGTACAATGCTCAAATGGAGAGAACACACCCTGTGATGAAGCCATCTCCTTGAATCAAGACTTGTATATGCCAAGAGTGCTTTGTCTTTTAACCTATCTATCCCATTTGTTACTACAGTTGTCCCTAAGTGTGTAGATGATGATGGTGTCTAAGAAGAAGATGAACTAGATGACATGGATGAAGTCAATTGGATATTGTGCTTTTGAAGAAGGTGTGTCAACTCATCAATCCTTTTTTCATAACACTTATGCTCACCACATGTCCTAGTTTCTTGCAATATGCAGACTTTGGTTTCTCCTTCTTTGATGATTCCTCTTTGGAAGACGATGAGGACTTAGGTGAATTATTTGATTCCTTGGCTTTCTCATTATTCTTGAAGTCCTTTTTTTTCTTACCTTTACTAGTTGAAGCCTTTTGATCTTTTGTACTTTGATTAGCAATAAGAACCTGTGGTTTTAGAGACTTCAATGTACCCATGTGTACTAACTTTAACTACTCCCTAGTGAGTGATGGAGAAAAATCATCAAGTGAAGGCATTTTAAATGTAGTACCAAGAAAATTAATGCACTACAAGAGACGATTCTAGTCTCAGGATCCCATATTTCACAACAATGGGCTTCATACACCAACTCTGTCTAGTTTCACAAACTAACTTCACAATGCACCAATAAGGGTTTCACTATTCCCAACTCAACTAAGGGAATCTATGGCCTTATTCCTCCATGAGGACCCAAACTCAAGCAAACCAAACCCTCGCCTTTCACCAAAACCAAGGATTGAAGGTACTTCCTTAACAAATAGACTCCTAGCCTTGTAGCCCTTCTCAAGAGGTTTTTCAAACCTAATTTCCATGTACGGACTCAAAGCCAAAACCTAAGTAGTGATTTGGATACCCATTATCAAGTTTTACATCATATCTCAAAATCAACCTTGACTCCTTTGGACCATGTGCCTCAAAAATGGACTATTACGCTATCTATTATAGGCTAATTTGGCCTAATTTACAAAGAAACCCCCTCAAGAAGACTTGACCAATATCCAATACCTACCCCAACACTTTTGTTAGGCTGCCAATAGACCAAATCCCCCAATTTCCTGCGAGGATCTTAGGTTTTGACTCACCAAAAGACCAAAACTCAATTTTTGTGCCAAAAAAGGCTTGTAACCAAGGAGGGTGTATTGAAACTATACCTTCCACACACTCCCAAACTCTGCCAACACTTGGAACACTTCAAAAATGGCCTGCATATGCTTTAGAAACCATTTTCCAGTCCTTTCCAACATTCTTTTAACAAACCCTAGCCTTGAACCATCCTTTCTTGCTTGGAAACAAGGCAAAACTTGCCGAGGACATCACCACCATTTGATCAAACTACATCTCCTGATTCCCTAACTTCATGGGCATCTAAAACACACCCCAAACAAGCCATTCCACTAAGTTAAAGAATAATATAGTGGGTGGAATGGTCTAAAACATTATTTTCTAACCCTTAAAACCCTAGTTTAGGGTTTAAGACAGTTTTCAGAAAACGTGCTATAACTTTCTCCTAGATCAATGAATTTACACCAAACTAATTGCAAATCAAAGGTAATTCCTTCCTCTTTCACATTCAATTAGTTTTGGACCTTGAATGTACTATACAGAGGAATGGTATGGCCTGGAATAGCGTGTGAACAACAAATAAGCAGAAAATCTGAGTTTTCATTCAATTTTTGTACTTCCAAACCCCTCCAACCTCTCTCCTCAAGGTATGTGAGGGTATTTTAACATGATTTAGGCAGTTCTCCAATAGTTTGTAATTGACCTTTGAGATTACATTGACTGATCATCCCTCTATAATGCAAGATTAGACTAATTACAAGAACAACCCTTACATTACATAACAAAACATGACTCAAAACAGAAAACATGACCCACAAACATATGAAATTGGTCACTTTGACCTTATTACATCCATGTAGGTGATGAAACACCTCACCCCTATAATTTGACACCATTTGAACAACATAAGACCAAAGGTGGCCACAATGCTCCTGCACCAAGAATCCATAGTAGCATAGAATGTAGAAATAAAAACTGAATAATCAAGTCCAAGTTTGGCAAGGATAGAAAGAATCAATTAAGTGTCCTCTTTTCGCAATACCACATTGTTTTAGTTGCAATCTAAGTCATTTTAGTTTAGTGAAGAAGTCTTGGATGCTATCAAAATCTATTGAATTCAAACCAATTAATTTATTCTCCAATTTAAAACCTCTCATAGTTTCTTGCTTTACAAATAGACTCTCTAATGTAATCCAAATTTGATTCACATAGAAATAGAAATGTTCCATAGGCTTGATCACATTTATTATACTACTTTCTCTTTTCTACAGCAGTTGTTGGTTCAATTTATATACCCATTGTAACTCTACATAAACCCAAGCTTTGCAAATGAAACTCTATTTACTTCTTCCACTCATAATAATTGTATGGGGTGAGTGGAGAAATTTTGATTTGATCCATGTTGGAGATACAAGAATACAAAAAATGAAACAACACAAGTACAACCCCCCTTTTACTCAATCAATGAGATCACCCCCCAACAAAAATATGATTTTGCATTTTATATTTAGTGTAATTACATTTTCCACTAGCCAAAATAACAAAGTGGTTTTTGATCTTGGTACATTGCAAATGCCAAATTAGGCCTTAAATTGAAAGTATATTTTTTTGTGTAAAATTGGATCAAAATGATTACAGATATGAGAAGTACATGAAAAAATATGCACTTAAAAAAAATCACCAAAAAATGTTACCGTATGAGTCCATTTGGAGCCTCGAAAGTTCCCAAAACAAGAACTACTCAGTAACAGTGATGAAAATCTACAATTTTTGGAAAAACTAGGCACCAAAATCAAAATCCAATTGTACCATTGCAAAGCCTATGAAATTTTGGCCCAAATAAAAAATTGCTCTAAAAAAGGAGTCCGTATGATTGAGAAAATGGCCTCCAAATTCTAAGTGCAAAATCAAAACTATTAATGGAGTATGGGGTTGAGTTTGAAAACTCCTCCTCTACTAAATTTGGCAAAACTGTCACCAAATCTAGATGTCCACCAACTATAGAGGTCTCCAGATAAATATAGAGCTTCCCCAGATCTGGAAGTCTGCTAAAACTAGAAGTGTTGCCAAATTTTTTGATAAATATGATGGAATCACCAAAGATACCTCCAAATATGGTTGAAGGCCAAAAATCACACCAAGTTTGGCAGATCTAGGCTTGTTTTTTTTTAAATATATTATTTTTTAAAGCCAAACCCCCTCTTGGGGTCTGCAGACCCCAAGGTACCTATAGGTGGGGGTCTACCCTGCCACGTGGGCCTTTGTGGCCATGGGGGCCCAAGCCTTGTGGGCTCTCCAATGACAACAATACTTGCTTGTAGGCCTATGACCTAGTACAGGGGGCCGAGAGGTCTATAAGCCCTGTTGGTTTCCTTAGTACCACAATGTTTTTTAATTTTTAAAAAAAATTTAGAAAATAAAAAATTGTGATATGTCAAAATATTATTATTTTTTAATTTTTAAGACTAAAAAATATACCTGTGCTTGCATAATATATATTTTTTGATTCTGTAGAATATTCTGTAGGTTATGTCAATGACGGTATGATCCATATGACTGAGGAGGGCAAAAAAATCTCTGATTACCTAGGGCAAAAATGTGATTTTGATGAATTGGTAGTTGATATTTGACCTAAAATGCTCCAAAATTGTAGCTACCTTCCAGATTTAGTAACCACCTCCCAACTTCAAACGCTTGTAGATTTGGCCTCCAATGTCCAATTTGGACAAATCAAATAGCTAAACTAACTTTCTTGGACACTTTGAACTCAATGGTGAGCTCATATTTGCACCAACATGCTCCAAAATGAACTTGCAATACAAGGCCACAAAGAGGAAACCCTCCCAAATTTGGTATTTCTATCAAGTTTTTCTGATTCTCTAGGTCATCATATGATGCAAAAGAAGAGCATACTCAACTTTCAAGATCTACCATGATTTGCATCCTAGATCTCTCAAAAAATGGCTAACATAAATCAATCCTACTAGCTCTGATACCATGCAAGATTTGGCTATGAAGGTAGCCACCCAAGATCTAGGAGCTTCAATTAAAGAACAAAAGAGATCCAAAATGAAAGAATAATTCTATTCTATCAAAGAATGCAAATACAAAATGTACATGATATGAAATTACAATGAGAAGCCCTTGGTTATATAGACCAAGGTGAAACATAGGACAATATAGGATTATGACAAGTGTCTTAATCATATGACATGCGACACAAAGTGATAAGTATCATAAGTGTAACCTAAGTATTCCCTAATTAAACCTAACTAGACAAGTGTGAATAGGACCTGATGTAAAACCAGTTAGGTAATATACCTTGTTCACACCAACAACAACCAGATTAGTTTGAGCTAAAAGGGAAATAATTTTTTTCTTACACATTAAAATGATCATTGTATGGTTTGAAATAATCACCTTAGATGTGGTATTAGGAGTTTGATGCTTTTGCATTAAATTTGAGTTTTGTTAGAAGTAAAGATTGATGTGTTTACATTAAATGTATTGATGATAAATTCTAATCATTGTCTTGTATCTTGATGACATGTTTATTGGTAACATCAAGGTGATGATTAGGGAGCTTAAACTTTATCTTTCTAGTGCATCTAACATGAAGGAATTAGGGGCATCAAAAATCATTTTAGGAATAAAAATCAGTAGGGATTGAGTTCACAAAAAACTTTGCCTTAGTTGGAGTATGTATGTTGACACTATTTGTGGCGATTTACTATGCATGATTGCAAACCAGTGAGTATTCCTTTACCTATTGACACTAAATTTTCATTAGATATTTGTCCTAAGTCGAATGATGATTTTGAGGATATGTATAATGTGCCTTATTCTAGTGTTGTTGGTAGCTTGATGTATGCAATGAAATGTACTAGATCAGATATTACTCGAGTAATGGGCTTCTTAATAGGTTTATGTCTAACCCTAATAAAGAGAATTGGACGTGTGTTAAGAAGATATTTATATATTTGTGAGGAACTTCTAATCATTTCTTATATTATCATGGTTCACATGATGTGGAGAAGTTATTGTACATATGTGGCTTTGTTGATGCAAATTAGGTAGGTGACTTAGATAATTGTAGGTCCACTAGTGGTTGTGTGTTCTTTATTTTGTGGTGTTGTTAGTTGGATGAATAAGATACAATCCATGGTTACATTTTACACTATCAAAGGAAAGTATATGACTACTATTCATGCCTATAAAGAGATAATATGGTTACAAAGACTGTGTTCAAGAGTTGGTCTTGATTCTAGGGTGGTTTAGATTGGATTGACAGTTAGAGTGCTATCTGCTTGGCTAGGAATTCCATGTACCATGATCATACTAAGCATATAGATTTTTAGTATCACTTTATTCGTGAGATTGTGGAGAATGGTAAGGTCATGATTTAGAAGTTTGACACTTTGGATAATGTTGTTAATTCACTTAAAAAACTAGTGAGAACAGATAAGATCTCTTGGTACAGGGAGGCCATGGGCCTTACATCATGTATCTTATATTTCTCTCATGTCTTTTAAATTTAAATATTAAGTGGGAGAATGTTAAATTAGGTGATATCTATCATGCAAATCCCCTTGTCCAATTTATTTGAATTTTATCTGTAGATAGATAAATTAATGAATTTTCTTTAGTAAATGGAATGGGTGAACTTATATCCATGTGTGGTGGGGACATAAATATTAATTATTATTCTTTGGTCATTTGGGATTATTATTGCAAGAATACATGGAAAGAGGAAAATGAAGATGAAAGATCACATTAGAAGATAGAGAGTCATGCCTTGTAAATAGAACCTTCATGGGGTGCTTGGGAGTTAAAAGTTGATTTCTTCTTGCATAATGGTGGGAATTACATAATCATTAGTTACTTTTGCCATTTTTACATATGCTCTCCATGAATGGGGTTGTGGATTTTTACTTGTGGTATTTGGGCACTTAGTTTTTGGCTCATGGTTTTGGTCATTAGTTTTGGAAATCCATTTTTGGTTTCTAGTTTCCAAAACTTTGTATATTGGAGGCATGGGATAGAGGTGTCATGTTATTTTGTATGTATGAGTACTGCTATATTGTCATAATGGTATCAAAGAGAGTTGGAGTAGACTGTATTGATTTAAAACTTTCATTATGATTAATACAAGCTCAATGTCCCTTTGGTGGTGAAGTTTTATCTTGAAATGGTTTCTCCATGTATATTTAGTGACATGTGTTTGTTGATTTTAATTTTTTGTTATAAGTGTTTATCCATGTTATATTTTAGATTTGATGGTTAATCACATGTTTATCTTTCTATGATAATAAGATTTGTACACTTTATGTTATATTCTCATAGTTATTATTTACCAGGCTTTCTCAACATACTAGCTATCACATTACATGTATCGACTAATGTATTAGTAGTTGCAAACCCCTCAAAAAATGGAGGCCTAAAGCTAACCATGTAATTGTTAGATCTAGGGCACACAACTGAGAGGGGGGTGAATCAGTTGTACAAAAACTTGCTTCTACTTCAAACACTGGATTCTTCTTTGTTAGTTAATAGCATATCAGTTAATCATTCATGAAAGCATAATGCATGAACACAGGAGCAAATAAACATCAACACATTGGACACCAAGATTTTGACGTGGAAAACCCGGTTAAGGGAAAAACCACAAGGTGATTAACCCAAGGATTATTCTCTATTAGAAGAATAAGAAAAATGAATGGCACATGCCAATTAGGGCTCACTGCCCGAGCACACTGCTCACAAGAGGCGCACTGCCTACAAGAGACACACTGTCTACAAAGTGATAAGAATCACAAACTTGAACTGGAGATTGACATCTTTACCATGCCTGGATCAGTTCCATTTAAGCCCGAGATACTTCTACTCTGCCTTTCGCTCTTTTGCTATTCCACACTCATCTGATCCATGACACACTTTGAAATGAACTCACAAACCTTTATTTATACAAGGCATCGACTTAGGAACAATCATCTAAGTCGGCAATCATCCATAAGAGCATTCGCAAGTCGGCAATCATCCACAAGAACATTCGCAAGATGAATAACTCATCCAGTCGGCCAGTCTGAATAAGAATATCTTCATCCGAAAGAATATCTTCAATTTTGGGCTCTAACACTAATGCAGACCGACAACACAACCTCAACATGATCCAAGAACCTTCACAAGCTTGCCTGAATGACCAAGTACATCCACACTTCCTCTACTCACAGGAATCTCTTCTCTTCATCCAAAACTTCAAGAACACAGTCTGTCGCGACTGTCAAACTGAAAAAGGTTCTTCCGGACCTCCAAAATTTGTACAAACCGAGATGACACATCACAAGGACATCCCAAAAGCTCCTTCCAATCCACAAAGTCTAATAATGCACCTCCGGATCTCACCGGACCTTTTTGTAACACTTTGTCCCTCTGGAGCATCCCTTAGAACCGGTTCTACTTGACCGATCACAACTTTTTCATATCTTCATGCGAACCTCTGAAATCTTAACTGGATCATCTCAAGACTCATATCTACAAACCCTTTAATCCGCATCCTCTAATTCTCAACCTATTGAGTACATTTGCCTTCTTCTTATCACTGTTCCTGATTGAGACTAATTTTCTCAATATCCTCAACACACAGCTCATCCAAACCTTCTTACCAATGCAATATGAGTATGTTGACATCAATGACAACACTGGTTAACCTCATACTTGCAACAATCTCCCCCTTTGTCATTGATGGCAACATATGATGTGAAAAACCATCAAGACAAGAACTTCTCTTTTCTGTCACAGCTCCCCCTATTAGCAACAACTCTTCACATGTCTTCTCTTCCTTTACTGCTCCCCCTTTGATCATCAACCACTTGTTTTTCACATGTCTTCTCTCCCCCTTTGACATCAATGGCAAAGGGCTCATACTTGCACTTGTAACATATCAGAATCATACCAGCTGCTCCCCCTTAGTAGCAGCTCCCCATCATCAATCCGGATCACAAGATATGACTATGATATCCACCGGACTGATGCACATCAATGCATCCTAGTTCATCACCGGAGGGGCCATGACCCCTAACTTCTCCCTGAGATACTCAAAAGAGTCTTTGGGAAGAGGTTTAGTAAAAATATCTGCAAGCTGATCCTTGGAGGGCACATACTCCAATCTAACTTCACCCTTGTTCACTTGTTCTCTCAAAAAGTGAAATTTGATAGATATATGCTTGGTCTTAGAATGCAATACCGGATTCTTGGAAATATTTATTACACTTGAATTATCACAAAAAATTGTGATAGGCTCCTCATATTCTACTTTCATGTCTGTTAACATCTGCTTCATCCATAGGATTTGAGTGCAGCTGCCTGCTGCTGCAATATATTCTGCTTTAGTTGTAGGTAGAGATATTGCCTCTTGTTTCTTGCTTAGCCAAGAAACCAATCTCTTTCCCAAAAAGAATGCTCCACCACTGGTGCTCTTCTGGTCATCCACATCTCCTACCCAATCTGCATCTATATATGCATGAAGAGAGAAATCCTGATCTCTAGGATACCATAGGCCATACTCAACTGTCCCCTTTAGATATCTAAAAATCCTCTTGATTGCCATAACATGAGATTCTCTAGGGTCAGCCTGAAATCTTGCCACAAGACCAACAGCCTACATTATATCTGGTCTAGTCTGAGTGAGATACAATAATCCTCCAATCATTGATCTGTACTTGGTCTGATCTGTCTTAGGAGAGTCATCATCTTTGCTCAACTTACATCCGGTTGCCATAGGAGTGTTCATTGGCTTTGAATCTTCCATTCCAAATTTTCTCAACAATTCTTTCACATATTTGGTCTGAGAGATAAAGATACCTTTATTTGTCTGAGTAATTTGTAGACCCAAGAAGAAATTCATTTCACCAAGCATTAACATTTCAAACTCACTTTTCATTCGATTTGCAAAGGTTTTACACAAACTATCTCTTCCTCCAAAAATGATATCATCAACAAATACTTCAACAATCAAGATGTTTTCATTATCTATTTGGAAATATAGATTACTGTCAGCAGTACCTTTGTTAAAACCAATCTGCACAAGATGCTTATCCAGCCTTTCATACCATGCTCTTGGGGCTTGCTTCAATCCATACAGTGCTTTCTTCAACTTGTAGACCATATCATCATGATCAGACAATTGAAATCCATCCGGTTGTTCAATGTATACTTCTTCTTCCAAATCACCATTTAGGAAGGTAGACTTGACATCCATCTGATATACCTTGAAGTCTTTGAAGGCATCATATGCAAGAAATAATCTGACTACTTCAATTCTTGCTACCGGTTCAAAATCAATTCCTTCTATTTGAGAGTAGCCTTTGCAGACCAATCTAGCTTCATTTCTGATTACTTCACCAACCTCATTTAGTTTGTTCCAGAAGACCCATTTGGTTCCAATCACATTCTTGTTTCTAGGTCTAGGAACAAGATCCCAAGTGTGATTTTTTTCAATTTGCATCAACTCTTCCTCCATTGCTTTGGTCCAGTTTTCATCATTGCAAGCTTCATTTATTGTCTTAGGTTCAATCTTTGAAATCAGACAGTATTCATTTAGATTTTGAGCAATTCTCCTCCTTGTTTGTACCCCTTTGCTTTTGTCACCTATGATCTAATCTTCAGAGTGATTTAAAGTTACATACCTTGGAACTTTGGGAGTCTCTTGCACTGTTGTTTCTTGATCAGGTTCATTCAGACAAACCTCTTCTTCCTGATTTACCAGATCAGTCTGAATCTGACTTTCAGGAAGGGATTGAGTTCCTTGAATTAGAGCACCATCCTGATCATCTTCATCATATTCATAAAACCTTGAGGGCTTCTCAATTCCTTCATCAACCTTCACATTTGTACTTTCTATCATCTTTTTCAGTCTCTTATTGTAACACCAGTATGCTTTGCTTTGAGTGAAGTAACCCAAGAAAATTTATTCATCACTTCTAGCATCAAACTTTCCTAGATCTTCATCTCTTTTGATGTAACACTTGCTACCAAATACTCTGAAATATCTCACAGTAGGAGTTATACCAAACCAAAGTTCATAAGGAGTCTTATCGGTATTGTTTCTGATTTGAACTCGGTTAAGAGTGTAGACTGCAGTGCTGAAAACTTCTCTCCAAAACATCTGAGGAACATTTTCTTCCATCATCATTGTCCTGGAAGCTTCCTGGATGGTCCGGTTCTTTCCTCAACTACTCCATTCTGCTGTGGAGTCCTAGGAGCAGACAACTATCTCTTTATGCCATGTTTCTCACAAAAGTCTATGAATTCACTGGATGTGAATTCACCACCTCTATCAGACCTTAGACACTTCAATTTTAATCCAGTTTGATTCTCTACCATAGCCTTGAATATTTTGAACTTCTCAAAGGCTTTTGATTTCTCTTTCAGAAAGGTAACCCACATCATCCGGGAATGATCATCAATCAGTAACATGAAATATCTATCACCTTGCATACTTTTGATTCTTGTTGGACCACATAGATCAGTATGAACTAATTCCAATAATCCGGTAGAGGACTAATCTTTGCTTTTGAAGGAGACTCTACTCTGTTTACCTAGCTAACATTCTTTGCACAAACTATTTGTAGGTTTCACCAATTTTGGAAGATCTCTTACAGCCTAAATATTGCTTATCTTGATGATGTTATCAAAATTTACATGACACATCCTTCTATGCCATAGCCAACTCTAATCAACTTGAACAAACAGACAACTTTTATTTGAACCAACCAGATGGAAGATATTACCTTTTGTTTGAGTGTCGGATGCAATCTCAGTTCCGGAGCTTTCAAAGATTCTGCATCTTCCATTTTTTAACCGGAGATCATAACCTTTGTCTACTAATTGTCCAACACTGAGAAGATTGTGCTTCAATCCTTCAACATATAGTACATTACCAGTTTTTCTCTTTCCATCAAAAGAAATAGTTCCCCTACCTCTGATTCTACCTGCAGAATTGTCACCAAACTTTACCATTCCTCCTTCATACCTTTCCAAATCTAAGAACTTGTTCTTGTCACCTGTCATGTGGTGAGAACATCCACTGTCAATAACCCAATCATCCTTTTCTTCAACTTGGGCAGCTAAAGCTCTTTCTACAACCTTATGATTGACAGATTTAGAGGATATTAGTTCTTCTTCCTTGATGGCAATAAACACCCATTCATTTCCAGATTTGTCTCCTATCTCTGATTCATCATCTGTTACTCCTTCATTATCAGCTTCTTCATGAACATAATAATAGTTCTTTTGGAACCTTTGTCTATTGGAGTTTGACCTTATAGATCTTTCCGAACATCTTGAAGCAAAATGACCAATCTTATTGCAGTTGAAGCACTTAAAAGGTAACTTTCCTTCATACTTACCGGATCCTCTTGGCAATCTCTTTGCAATGAGGGCTTCAAGATGAGCTGTTTCTACTTCTTCCTCTTCCATGTCTTTCCTTGCTTGATCATACCATGACAGCTTCCTTGAAGAGTTTTCTCCCGGATCAAATCTTTGTTTGCCTTTCACATAGGCACTGGCTTTGAATACAGATTCAATCTTGGGGGGATCATCTCCAAACTCTGTCATTTCAAATGTAGCCAGTTTGCCAGCCAATTGCTCTCTTGTGACAGTTGCATGGGCTCTGAATTCATCAATGGCAGCAACCTTGACCTTGTAGGCAACAGGAAAGGATCTGAGAATCTTACAAATAATTTAATTTTCATCCAGAACTCCACCAACATTCCTGATTCCACACACCAGCTCATTCACTCTTGGCATAAAGGTAGTGATAGTTTCATCATCTCTCATCTTCAATCTTTCAAATTTCCCTTTCAGACTTTGCAGCCTTGCACTCTTAACAAACTCATCTCCTTCATGCAGAAGTTCCAGTTTAACCCAGATTTCATATGCAGTTGGTAGGTCAATGACATTTGAGAGCTCTGAATCATTCAATGCACTTAGAAGAGCTTCTTTGGTCCGCAAATTGTTTTTAGCATTTGTGATTTCATTCAGAGTTGTCAGACCACCCTGTGGAGGTACATATGGTTTTGAGAGCATGGCCAAGTATGCTTTTCCCATACACTCCAAGTGACATTTCATGTGACCTTTCCAGAGAGTGAAGTTGGTTCCATCAAACTTTGGACTATCCTTCTTGTATGACGACATCCTAGATCTCCTCAAGCGGTTAAGCTCTTTTTAGAGGAACTTGGCTCTGATACCAATTGTTAGATCTAGGGCACACAACTGAGAGGGGGGGTGAATCAGTTGTACAAAAACTTGCTTCTACTTCAAACACTGGATTCTTCTTTGTTAGTTAATAGCATATCAGTTAATCATTCATGAAAGCATAATGCATAAATACAGGAGCAGATAAACATCAACACATTGGACACCAAGATTTCGACATGGAAAACCCGGTTAAGGGAAAAACCACGGGGTGATTAACCCAAGGATTATTCTCTGTTAGAAGAATAAGAAAAATGAATGGCACATGCCAATTAGGGCTCACTGCCTGAGCACACTGCTCACAAGAGGCACACTGCCTACAAGAGACACACTGTCTACAAAGTGATAAGAATCACAAACTTGAACTGGAGATTGACATCTTTACCATGCCTGGATCAGTTCCATTTAAGACCGAGATACTTCTGCTCTGCCTTTCACTCTTTCGCTATTCCACACTCATCCGCTCCATGACACACTTTGAAATGAACTCACAAACCTTTATTTATACAAGGCATTAACTTAAGAACAATCATCTAAGTCGGCAATCATCCATAAGAGCATTCGCAAGTCGACAATCATCCACAAGAACATTCGCAAGATGAATAACTCATCCAGTCGGCCAGTCTAAATAAGAATATCTTCATCCAGAAGAATATCTTCAATTTCGGGCTCTAACACTAATGCGGACCGACAACACAACCTCAACATGATCCAAGAACCTTCACAAGCTTGCCTGAATGACTAGGTACATCCGCACTTCATCTACTCATAGGAATCTCTTCTCCTCTTCATCCAGAACTTCAAGAACACAGTCTGTCGCGACTGTCAAACTGAAAAAGGTTCTTTCGGACCTCCAAACTTTGTACAAACTGAGATGACACATCACAAGGACATCCCAAATGCTCCTTCCAATCCACAGAGTCTGATAATACACCTCTGGATCTCACCGGACCTTTTTGTAACACTCTGTCCCTCTGGAGCATCCCTCAGAACCGGTTCTACTTGACCGATCACAACTTTTTCATATCTTCATGTGGACCCCTGAAATCTTAACTGGATCATCTCAAGACTCATATCTACAAACCCTTTAATCTGCATCCTCTGATTCTCAACCTATTGAGTACATTTGCCTTCTTCTTATCACTGTTCTTCACTGTTTCTGATTAAGACTAATTTTCTCAATATCCTCAACACACAGCTCATCCAAACCTTCTTACCAATGCAATATGAGTATGTTGACATCAATGACAACACTGGTTAACCTCATACTTGCAACAGTAATAAGTTCAAGGAATAAGGTGTGAATCTAAATGTTACCATAAATGCTAGATATGGAACTACAAAAACACTAAGAAGGTAATATACTATTAGAGAGGTGTGCACTATCAAACCTTAACAAAGCTCATAATAGGCCTTTGATAGGATTTCAGAGGTAGAGATTATATGGGGACTATAGAGGCTTATGTTAAGATTGTTGGAGGATTATACCAATTAGCCTTAGATCTAGTGGACCTAGTGGTATAGAGGGAGGATTGAGAGTGTCTAAGAGCTATTCTAGTATGAGTGAGTTATTTCCTAGTTTGGTCAAGTGTAGGATATGCCACCAACACCTATGATCTATTAGAGGACTATGAGGAGAACTCATAGACCCAATGAGGCTAAGAAATTAGATTCTGGACAATAGGCAGGGACATGCAAGGCTGAGAGGGATGATGCAATGCATATTCTAAATATTGATGATGTGGGGCTTATCCTAGATTATACAACATGGTTGGCCTAGGCAAGGCTTACACCAGTGTATCCACTAGAAAGAGAATGAGGAGATGGAGGAGGAGAAGAGTTCAATGTTGAGGAGGAGATAGTGTTGGATGTCACATAGGAGTGGGTTGAGACACCTCCATAGGGAGAGGGAGTTAGGAGGGGCTAGTGATAGAGAGAGGAGGACAAGGGAGAGTAGTTAAAGAGATCGAGAGAGGACCCAACAGAACCATCATAGTCCTATGCATTCATAGAGCTGGTGATTACCATTGAGTGTGGAGAGAGTACTTGGGTAGCATAAGAGAGAGATTGCATGGATCCTAATGAATTGAGGCCCATTCCCATGTCCATGTATCCTATGAGAGATTTTACAAACCTGACTTGACAACTAGGGTACCCCAAGTATGCAAGTTTTTTATGGATTAGGGCTATTACTTGTGACTATGTTCATATGCTTGTGTTTGGAGTTAAGTTATGTAGTAATTTGTGTATTTTTAGTCATTTGATTATCATGATTAATTAATATTTTCTTTTTGTTTTTGCAACAAGCATTTGGGAGTATCTAGACTACATCAAGTGATTTTTTACTAATATTGTCCCTAATGTAGATCTATAGAAGGAGATCCACAATAGCCATTGATTGATTGAGGTTGATGATCAACATATAAATGTTTTTTAGCCGGTGGCCTAACTAAGGGGCACCTATGAGGAGCATCAAGTAGTTGGGATAGAGGAGTTGATGGAGGAGGACAAATCCATTCCTTAGCTATGAGAGATTGATGATATGAAGACATTCACGTCCATAATGGATTAGGTGTGCATATATTATGCTCAAGCATTAGTAGAGGCTGAGCTAGTGACCTAAGAGAGATTATTGGAAAGAGGCTACTATGTCATCATGATGAGAGAAAAACTAGTTGTAGCAGGAGGTGACTTGGATACAATAGGTTGAGTGGCTCCTTATAGACACATATGTTAGTTGTCGAGGCACTCCAAACTTAGATAGAGTGAGATGTTGCATAGAGCAGGTTAGAAGGGTTATAGGTAGATGTGGCCTAACATCATATGAAGGGGGACACAACATAGGTGGAGAGTGACCGATCCTTGCAAGCAAAATATATCACTTTAGAGAACCCATGTGTTCAAGAGTTGATGTAGGAGTTTTCTAACCATAGTGTAGAGGTTACTAATTTAACTACATAACTTGCATGGGTAGAGGTTGAGGTGCAGGGGCTTTGGACAACTGTGGCTGCCATTTCCTAAAGTGCCTAATCTCATACTTGATTATAGTCATCCACCTCAATTTGACCCCCAAATAGATAACCACCTCATGATGACTAGTTGTAACCTACCAAGGGGTCAACCACTCATGGATAGGCTTATAAGACACACCACATTTTTATGTTGTGGTGGACATTTTTGTATTGCAAGACTTTGTACATTCATTTTATGACATATACAAAAAAATTGATGGAGGTACATGTTTTATGGCTTTTTAGATGTATTTTCATGTGATGCTTATGTTATGGGATTTAATGACTTATGTTATGGTATTTAATGCTTTATGTTATGTGTATTATTTAATATTTTTATGTGATGGTTAAAACACATGGCTAATTAAATGTAAAATGGTATTAATTAATACTCGTGTCTTATATAATGATTGAGACACATGGCTAAAATGAAATTACCTAATTACTTGTTTTATTTAACTTTAAGCAATTTATAAAAAGTTCATGAATGTATGGCACTTGAATTTATACTAATGAGCATATTCAAGGACTAGACACAACAAGATGTAGGATATTAGGCATGATTTTTCCACAATCCATGAAGTTAGTAGAGAGTTCTTTTGGATTCAACCGTGTGTATTTTGTATTGATGTTTCGAATCACACTCCTAATCCATCATTAGGATGTAGGATGATCATTGTCATTTTTATAAAATAGAGTAAACTACTACAAATGAAAGCTTCTTAACTTACTATGCAAATATGAAATTTGATTATATCATCATTTGATTAACCATAAATGAATGTGTGGAAGTATAAATCAGAAAACATATAGAAACCATTATATAACATCAAATGTACATGGAGAAACCCTTTCAAGAAAAAACTCCACCATCAAAGAAGGCACAAGTTTGTATTGTTATTCAAAAAAACAAGAACATGGATACAACAAACTCCCATTCTTCCATATGACAATATTTTGGCAGCACCTATATACATGAAAATAACATACTAAATCCACTATCCCAAGGCTCCAATATATAGAGAAAAATGAAAACAAGAAACCACGAGTGGTTCACAAAACAAGGAGAAAATACCATTGGCCTAAATAGGTGCTCCATAACTTCCATGTAAAAATACAATGTGCCATCCCACATGGTCAACCTCTCAGAATAGAAAGTAACTTTAACTATCATTCATTAACATCTTTGACTTGTAACTCCAAAAGGTACACTTTCCAAAGCATAGTGTCTAAAATTACCTCCAACAATTCACATGGACTCACCTGATAAATACAAAGATACTCCAATCTTCCTCCTAGCATGTAGGAATCAGACAGTACCATAAATTTAATTTGTATCTACCACTATCATACTCCACTTCCTCTATTAATGCCACTACAACTAATATTCCAAATCAACTAGGAGAACAATAATAAAATACCATCTCTTAACTACATAGGTGTCCAAGTACCCATTCTAATGAAGTTGGAGATATAACATTATACATTTGGATTTCAATTAAATATCACACTATCCTAACAATCATACAAGTGAGATCATAGAAGAAGAAGAGGGACATGTGGTGGACATGATGCAACCATTATCATGTAGGAGTCTTTATTCTTTTACAGCCATGGAGGAGTCCATCCTATTGTAGGGGTGTCTTTTACATGAGAAAGGGGTAGTGCATTGAGACAATGACTACTCAACTTATCTTGGGTAAAATAAAAGAGCATTCATGATAAATATAAGTCACATTAAAAAAGTATCACATGGTTAAAGGAGAGAAATTGTGAGACACAAAGAACAAAGGTACCTAGGATGGTATCTAATAGAATGAAAGTGATATCTTTTCTTGAGACATGAGAATAACATTGAATATAAATATATATCTTATTAAGAAAATATTTCATGATTAGAGGAGAGTAACCTAAAGATACTAAGAATTGTGGTGCTTAGGACTGTATCTAGTAGAATGATAGTTATATTTATCCTTAGTAAAAGAGAAGGCCGTTGAAGATAAACATTTCATCTGGAGGGTGATATCTCATGGTTGAAGAGGATAAACTATGAGATACAAGAAACTAAAGCACCTAATATTGTGTGAAAGGAATAAGAATTCCACAATCATGGTAGATACAAGGAAGTGGCCATAACATATTTGGGTCACATATGGAAAGAAGAATGTTGAGATGGATATGTCATACACCTTAAAATCCTAATGGTTTATTTATTGTTTATTTATTAATTATTTGTGAGCCCTCATGGAAAATGGCATCCCACTATGATGACCATTTTTCCATGTGTATGCTTTGGTATGATGTGTGTAAGAGAATCTCTTGTCATGTAATATGTGTAAGAGAACCTATGATGCATGTATGAGCATGTAAGAGGGCAATTATATTGGTGTATTGAGTTGTTAAACAAATTATGGCACATTATAGAGCATCTTTAAATGAAGATAATGAAACCAAAATGGATCACCAAGTTGGTGAGTTGGCTGTGATAGTTATGATGGATTATTATAATGTAAGAGCATTTGCTAAAAATAACATGTTGACTCATCATGGGATAGGGGTGTTGGAATTTGGTCCCTTGGTTTGGGCACCATTTTTGGGTCATGGGTTTGGCTCATGTTTTTGGTAAACCACAAATGGTTTTTGGTTTTTTTCCTTCTATCTATTGGGTGCTTGAGATATAGGTTTCATACAGTGTATTTATAGGTACTATTATGTTGCTAAAAACTCTCCAAATTTGTTGTTGGTATTATCATCTATGAAGGGTTGAGCCTAGAATTGTATTGTAATCATTGGTGTTATTAGAAATACAATTCGTTCAAGATTCAAAGGTTGGGTTTTTTTCCATAAGAGTTTTTCTAGAGTATAACATTATATAATGTTCTTTTGTGTATCTTTTCTTTCCTACAAATTGTTTGATTATATTTTCTATAAATTTCTTCTCTCATAAACTAGTGAAGTGTTTCTATTATCTTATCTTCCTCTCATTTGAATTATAAGAGATCGATCAACTTGGGTTCTAGGTGGTAGGAAAAATGTTTGTTGAACTAATCTTGGTTTTAGGGGGAGCATGCATAGAGGAGATCTTTGTTTTAGGGAATATGGAAACCATGTCTAGATTGGAGTTATAAAGATTTAATGACACAAATTTTGAGCTTTGGAAGATTAAAATGGATGACTTATTCATATATTGGGATATGTGGACTATGGTCTCCATGAATAAACATGTGTTAATGTCACATGAAGACTGGGTTGTGTTTGATAGGAAGGTGATAAGTCTCAAAGACTCTACTTGGTTCATTTAGTGTTCTTGGATTTTTCAATAGAACCCATTACAAAAAAGCCTTTGGAAAAAGTTGGGGAACCTATACTAGGCTAAATCCTTGGTAACAAGCCTTTTTCTATAGAAAACATTGTACACTTTGAGGATGGGTGAGGGTGATTTTATTGTTGAGCACCTTAATACATTCAACATAATCAGAAGCTAGTTAAAGTCAGTTGGTGCGAAAATGCAAGACAAAGATTGATGCATGACCCCGTTATATTCTTTGCCAAACTTGTGGGACAACTTGGTGATGGTTATTGGAAGTACTACTTCAAAGCTTATGTTTGATGAAGTAGTGGCTACTTTACTTGAATAGAAGAGATGAGGCAAAAGGCTTTCAAATCTACCAAGGAAGCATTAACTATTCATGGACAATCGAACGAGAAAGGAAAGAAGAGGGATAAGAAGGGAAAAGGTAGATCTAAGTCTTGTGGGAGATCTAAGCCTCTTATTAAGTCCAAGGTGAAATTATAGAACTATGGAAAGATGTCCCATTTAAGAAGAGACTACAAGGAGGAGAAAAAAAATAAAACAAGGGTGACTCTGATGATGATTTTGATAAATTTTCTTAGGAGGATGTAGGTGATGTTTTTCGTATAGCCTTGGTGATGCACGCATGTGAGGATGCATGGAATATCAACTATGGGTCATCCTTCCATATGACTACATCAAGAGTGGTTTTCATACTATAAGAGTATTGATGGTGGGAAAGTATATCTCAGCAACAACTCTTACCTCAATATTCTTGGCCTTGGGAGAGTCAAGATCTGATTCTTTGATGGGAGTTCCAAGGGTATTTTTGGAATTATGCATATTCCTAGTTTGGCATGGAACCTATAATCTATCAGTAAAATGAATGATGTAGGTGTGCATGTTATCTTCAGTAATGTAGGGTGTAAGATCTGGTTCAAGGAGCTATGGTGCTTGTGAAGGGGTTCAAGTTGCTACTCTATTTCAGTTTGATGCTAGTGCTTACATACAATGCAATAGCTCTTTTGTACATTTGGTGAAGAGATATATAGAATCTACACCTTTATCATTGCAACCTCCATCAAAGAGTTATGTTGTATCTAGTTCTGATGGTTGTGAGTTTTGGGTACCTAAGCATGCTCTTACCTCGGAGAGTAAGTTACCCAATGAGAAGATAATGTTATAGCACCAATGCATTGACCATATTAGTGAGAAAGGTATAATGGCTTGAAAAAATATTGTAGAGGGTCTTGTTGATTAGTATCTTGAATTTGATTTTTGTGTACACTGTTATATGAAAAATAGAATTCTTTTCAATTCTACTCGAGCTCTCTTTATAAATTTTTTAGAATCTTGATCATATTCATAACAATGTATTTGGTCTAGTAGATGTTCCTTCATTACAAATATCTATATATTATGTTTCTTTTATTGATGATTTCTCTAGGAGGACTTGGGTCTAATTTCTCAAATGCAAATATGAGATCTTCAGTCAATTTATGGAGTTTAAGGCTCTCATGGAGAACTAGACTAGTAAAAAGATAAAGGTGTGGAGAATTGATAATGGTGGAGAATTTTGCTTATTGGAGTTTAATAGATTCATAAAGGGAACAATATTGAATAGCACAAGACAACTCCATACACCCATAAACAAATTGGAGTTGTAGAGAAGATGAATAGGACTTTGTTGGAGAGGGATAGGAGTATGCTTAGTTGGGCTAGATTGTAACAATAAATTATGGGTAGAAGTGGTTAGTGTAGAGGCTAAAATTGGATAAACACATGCAAGCAAATCAAAAAATAAAGCTCACAATCCAAATTCAACTCCTACCTTCAGTTTGAGCAAGAAAATAGAAGTAAAACAATAAATGCAAACACAAAGAAAGAGCATTATACTCCCTTTTATTGTTGTGGATATGTTCCAAAAGACCAATGTGATGTTGTTATGTGGGTGCTCAAGTGTTGTGATATTGCCTACTTCGACAACATGTATGTATTATGTGAATGGATGTCCAAATCCTTTGGGTGAGTCTCCTTAAATAGATTTTCTTAAGGGAGAATATGTGGTTGTGATCAAAGGATGAATATCAACGGTTGGGATTTGGCTCCAAGAGGATATTGATCAGCCTTTCGACAAGTGGCATGATGAGAGGCCTATAACAAGATGGATGGCTAAGATTACCTTAAAGTGTAGGATGAGATGAGATGAGGACATGTGGATGGTGGAAATGGAGGGAGAGAAATTAAGGGTCAAGATTAACCCATGTGATATGCTCACACATGTGTGAGCAAGGAGTGGGATGAGCTAGCATGATGTGTGAGCTAGGAATGGAGGTTGGACACATGTTAGATGATGGATGATTGAGATCTTGATCCATGTGGGTGTATCAGACAACTGAGATTAAAAGGGAGAGGATTGAGAATGATGTGGATTATTAAATTAGAGGAAATGTTAATGGGGGTTAATTAGTCTTAATGAATTACTTAATCATGGATTAATTAATTGATTGAGTTAGAGGAATGAGGGCTAAGGTTATTAATTAAATTTGTTTTAATTAATTAGCAGGTTAGAAATGAGTTAGTAAGTAGTAATTAATTTAATTTTTAATAATTAATTAATTACAGAAAGATGGGTTAAATGGGGATAATTATTTAAATTATTTAAATAATGGTTTATTTAATTAATATATAGAAATTTGGTTAAATTAATTAAATAATTATTTATTTAATTAATCTATGAGAAATCGATAGGCTGAATGTTAGTGGCAAATTTAGGGTGTCTACATTTTTTCCTCTTTGAAATGGCATAAGAATAACATCATTTCAAAGAAAAAAGAAAGATATGGGAAAAGACTTGGGTCAATTGACAGGTTGCCCCAACCCTGTGAGAGGAATATGGTGGATGTTGGTATGAGTTCCCAAAGAGATATATTAGCGGGAGTAGCACGAAGCTTCTCAACAAGATCATAATCTTGACCATATTTATGAGTAAGATGGGGTGGTTGAGGAAGCATAGGTTGAGAAGTTGGTAAAGTGATCAGAATGTTCAACTGTTGTTTACTTTGTTTATTATTTCACGTATTGTATGTGTGAGCAACCACATTATGGTAGGGTTGTTCCGCCACATTTTGATACATTTGATTTCCTTGAGTAATTTGTTTTGCAAAATTGGGAATGTAACCCGGGCGTCTAGGTGGTGTTGGAGCACCTTGAACCATAATCACCAGTTTGAAGCGAGGAGGCACATTAGGTGCCCCATGTACAATGAGTTTAGGAACATTAGTGCACTTTTCCACTATCCCCTTAGTGGGTGGAATAAGTCTATTCATGATGATTGAATTAACATTATTTTTACTTTGATTAAGCTCGACATCCATCCCTAAAGGATTTAATGTGAGAGACCTTTCTTCATCCACCAATGCTTCATCTCTTAAAGGAAGAGCACTGGAACGAAGGGAAGGTGCAATATTGTTAAGAGAATTTTCAATGATTATATCTTTAGTAATGTCCAAGGGGTTTGAACATGCAACCAAATTACTTGAACATTAAGCCCAAGGAAGAAAATCGAGGGTCATCACTTCCTTAGTGATATCCAAGGTGTTTGAACATTCAACTAAAGGAGGAATATGATGACTCATAGAATCATCATCGTCATCATCATATAATTTAGCTATTAGATCCAAGGCATTTTCATGATTTATAGTAGCAATAGAGGAAGAAGAACTTTCACAATCATCTTTCTCATGAGTATTCATGGAGATGAATTCAATTATATTTTCTAATATTGAAGGATGCTCACCCATGAGAGTTATGAATCTATGAAAATCAAGATCTTTGATATATGCATGTAAAGATACCAAAGAGAAATGATATGAAGATTCCATAATAAAATGTCTTGGAACAACAATGTACAATAAGATCTATTCATTTATCAAATACAACCAATATGAGAGACTTTTGTACACCACAACACTAGTTTAAGGAAACCAGGTTTTTGAAGCTTTTATAAAGATAAAAAATACACTAGTGTCACTACAAACCAAGTGAATTTAATGTTAAAAGTGCTGCACAAAAGGTGATATTGATAATTTCTTGATTTATTGCAAAATATGTGAAAAAGATGCTTATTTGCTTATGTTGAAATACACATTGTGTAATTGTAAAAGTATGATAATTATGCACTTTTTCCAAAATTATGAAAAAATTTTGAATGAATATGCAAAGAAATCAGTGGAAGATCTGATTTGAAATGTGTATGACAGTATAAATCTTAAATAATATTTTGACTACAAACCCTAGCTTTTGAAATTGACTAGGTTTTAGGAAAATGCAACTTTTTCAACAAAACCCTAGCAAATGAGATCTTCAAATGCAAGGTAAAATATCATGAAATGATTGTATACTATAATATGGATCATATATAATGTAAAAATTAGAAATTCAAATCTTTCTATCATATGAAATGAGAAAAATGCAAAACTATGCCTTTATGCAAGCCTAGAATGCTTATTTTTTCTACTTTTTTCACATTTATGCAAGATTTTTCAATGAATAATGATAAGTATACTATGAATGAATGCAATATCTAATTTCAACACTCAAAAAGATGCAAATTCTTGATGCTATGATTCACCAAAATGTTAAGTGATAAAAGAGGATGAATGATGGCAAGTGTACAAACTAGATCAAAACCCTCTTCCACTATAACATTCAAGGACATGATTGAGCTAAATCACAACCAAGGAGAAGGTGGACTCAGCTATAGATCTTGTGCTCCTATTTTCTATGGAAATATATGATTTTAACAAGTCTTTTATCAAACCCTAGGTCAAATATGCATAAAACCCTAGTTCTATGAAGATCGGAGAATAACTTTCAAACCGTGATAGATATCAATAATCCGAAAGAAGAACTGAGATCAGTGAATAGAGGAGAACTTGATTCCAGAAGTAGAGGTGTCAAAGGACAAATTTAGCAGGAGCTCAAGTCCTAAAGTAAGAATTTGATGGAAGTCAAAACTGATAAAATGCTATAATTGATGCTCAGATGCCAGATCCAAACCCTGAAAGCCCAGAAGACTAGGGCGGCAACTGCCCAAGTATTTTTGGAAGAATATTCTAGAACTTCTTTTAGATCCTAAAACCTTGATTCTTGCATAGTCTTCTTATAACTTTACTTTCCCTGAAACCTGTACCTATAACCTACACACAAGATGACAAGAGATGGGTTTGGGGGTTGTGGTGTTTAGGGATTTGCCTCAATCAAATCTAGAGATAGCATTCAAGCTTCCCAACACCATCGTTAGAGAGTGTGTTCCCTTGTAGGGTAGAGGCGAAAGATAATACAAATGATGAAATGATTCAAATAGCAATTATGTCACCTCAGAGGTGAAGTCCTTAGAAGGATGAAGATTCTTCAACTCATAAGGAGATGGATGATGATTCCAAATCTGCAACAACACATACAATACAAACACAAATATGCAACAATAACACGATGAATGCCTTGAATACTCTTTTCTCTAATATCATAAGTTTGCAATATCCATCTAGGTTCCAAATGAAGTAAAAAACTCACTTATATATGTTTTCCCACGAAATTAAATCACAAAAGCTGACAAAGAGGAACATTTTTAAAGGTCCTAGGTTGACATAACATTAATTCACCTCGACCAATCAGGGAGGACTTGGGAAGTTAGCGCCCAAGTCTAGGGGCCCAATTTGAGTTCGAGATAAGCTTAATGAAAGGCCCAAGGTCCCAAATTCATACGGGTGTCAGGCTATTTTCTTCGGGATGATCAATTATAATGCATAATGAAATAAATGGGACCTAGGAGCTAAACTAGGAGATAAAAAGGCCTGTGTCCACTTTTTACTCCATAATAGGATTATACAATGTGATGATGAAATTAGAGGTGCAGGCTAACAGGCAAAGCTAATAGCGCTAGTAGAGAGGTGGTACTTGAAGATGAGTACATTTCATCTACCAACAAGGTAGATGGCAGTGACATTGGAGGATGTATGGCACATCCTCTAAATATTGATAGTTGGAGAGATGGTGTATTGGTAGGATGAGGATGTGTAGGGGGCATCGGAGCAACTGTCAGGATGAAGAGACATCCCACTGCGAGGGATAGGCTTGGACCTAGATAGGTGTCTAGAAGGGAGATTAATAGATGAACTATCATTAGTGTTGTCAGGTCTTGTCGGTGGTACTACCTATCAAGATAGAGAGGTTTCTTCTTATCGGGTTGCCATCATGTGTGGTGTTAGTGCTTGAAATTTCTTGCCCTAATTTGAAAAGTCTTGTGTTTGGCCCCCTCATTTAACCCCTTTTATTTATCTCTCATGTTTTCCTAAGTATAAAAGTCCCAAATGTGTGAAAATCCTAAAAATCCTCTAAAATTTCTAAGTCCCTAAATTCTTTCCTTTCTTCCTAAAGTAAAATATTCTAAGTATAAAATAGTGCCTTTTGGTAGGTTTGTGGGTTCACAGTATTTGTGGATATGATGGAACCTAATTTGTAGTGGCAGGCCTGTTGTTTTGATTTCAATTTGCAGCACCAATACCCTGCCCTTTCCCTTTTGGAATAGGTTCTCTCTGTACTACAACAGACATATGATTATTTTCCAATTGACTCTTCTTGGACCTTGTGTTGTCTGTGTAGTTTAGGGAAAATCAGATTTAGTGTCAAAAACGACAAACTAAACTAAACCCTAACTAGCACCATGAAAGACAAACTAGCATGAATATGAAAACATTAAAATTCAAATGTAAACCGAATCCATACTAGACTTGATTGATCTCCACGGGTCTTCTTGATCTTGCACGAGAATGCATGATGTCAAAGGGTTATTGATTGCTCATAGTTGCAGCATAACGGTACTCAAAAGCTAGATATTCAAATGACTTGTGAGAGGTTTGATTTATAGAGGGAAAGAGAATCAAATAAATGGCTAGGATTAAAAGCCAATTGTGTGATGTGGATGGCTAGGATTGAAAGCCAAACTTAGTGCTTATGACACACCATAAAGGGGTATGACAGGTAGCCAAAATTAGGAGAATAGTGGGAATAAATGGGATTGTAGTCATGTGACATGTGTAGGATAAATCTAATTTAAATAAAAAATTATTTAAATTAGTTGTGCATGTGAGTGGTTGAAGTCATGTGACACTTGTTTGCATGTGGTAAAAGGTGAGGGATTTTATTCAAATATTTTATTTAAATTATTTGAGACAAGTGAGGGGGGATTAATTAAATAAAATGTGATTTATTTAATTAATTGGTTAGGTGATTAAGTTCGATTATAAGTGGGATTATAAAAGGACCTAGGACAAAATGTGTTGTTGCAAGACATGGACAATTTTAAGTGTCTACAGTCTACAACATTATTCACAAGCATAATCACACTGCCATGGGCTCATTGATAGCACAAAAGTCCTTAGGAGTCCAAAAAAATAGATTAGAATCAAAAGTAGCCTCATTAGGCACCTCAATGCTAGGATTTGTAGCCTCCACTAATGGCTCTTGTTGACTAAGAAAATTCTGCACCATTAAGGCCTATCCTTGCACTTAAAATGTGCAAGTGAACTAGTTATGAGGTTGATTACAAGAGTAACACCAATTTGTCTCATGAGCCATGTTGTTTTGGATAGGAACTAGGGTTTTGACTAGGTTAACAACAGGTATCTATTGGATAGGGTGAATGGATTGCAAAGGCTAATTAGGGTTATTATTTTGGTACCTATTTGGCTGGTAACTTTGATTCCAATTTTGGTTTCTATTGGAATTGTAACCTTGTCCCTAGGCTTGATTTGAAGACTACTCGTGGTTATAAATTTGGTGGGGTTTAGGAACCTATTATCTTGCTATAATATTAATTTTGTTGGCCATGCTGGCAAGTAGGGTTTTAAGGTCATCTTCTTCTTTGGAAAGAGTGGATATAGAAGCTTTAGTCTCTGGGATGGGAGCAATAGTAGGTTGATTAACTTGTGGAGATAGCTCTGGGAAAATGGGTACAAGGGGTCTAGAAGATATTCTCCTAGCCTGTATTAAATAATTTTCATCTCTCAAAGCTATCTCATATGCATCAGGTAAAACTTGAGCACCCATAGATTGCAAATCATCATACCTATATCAGAATTTAAAGCTCTTAGAAAATACAAGAATGCATCTTATGGAGATAGTATGAGGAGAGCTAGAATTCTTTCCCAGGTTCTCTAAAATCTAAAGTTGAAGTCCGTTATTATCTCATTGGGGGCCCTTTTAATTTTTTTCAATTGCTCGAGTAAAGAGATATTATCTGTTGTTTCCCCAAATTGCTTGCAAAGTAACTCTCCTAGCTCATCCCAATCATGAATTGATGCAGGGGGTAAACTCCTAAACCATTGAAGATCTCTTCCCTTGAGGGAAGAAACTAGGAGCCTAACAACTACATCTTCATCTTGAATATGGTGAACTAAGAATACATTTAATATATCTCTAATATGTTCAATAGGGGTAGTGGAGACCTCACCTGTGAAGAATGGAATACTCTTTAGGGTTGAGACTGGTATATCATTATGTACATTTAGGGCTAAAACAATACCTCCATTGAAGGTTACAAAAGGGAGATTTCTTGGCTGAGCCATGAGGGGGATATTTAATTTCTTCCTGGGTATACGAAAGCTTCAACTTGAATACTGGAGTCTAACAGGAGGGGGTGTGGATTGGGTTCTTCGAGGGGCCAATGTAGTATTTTCAACACTCCTTGTAGGAGACCTAGATAATCTAGTTCTTCTTCTTGAAGTAGAAGCAAATGAATCAACAAACTAAAAACCTTTACCTCTTGAACAAACCCTTGTATCCCTTGGCATGACACATTGGACTGATCTGCAACTAGAAGCTTATAAAGTCACTAGGTGCTTTGTAGACTATCTACCAGACTACAGTATACTAAGAACAATGCTAATTTCTTAGTTCAACTCCTCACTCAGAGTAAAATGATCCCACTAGGTGTGCCAAAAACTATTTTCACTTGGATTTGCACCATGTATTAAAGCCTACTTCTACAACAATCTAGTGAAACATTGGAGTGATCTCAAGTTGTGGGACCTACAAGTGAGACCAAACCTCTAGAGAAGGTTGGTTCCTCTTTCTGAGTTTGAGACTCTGAGAAATAGCTACAACTAAACCTAATCTAACACCATTAAGGAAAAGGGGAAGAAGGAGAACAAAAATAAAAAAGAGGTGATTTACCATATTTAGTTTGTTTGGCTCTTAGATCAACCATTAATACACATAATAATATCAAACTGATGCAAGAGCATCCCTGGTCCAAGAGAAATCTTGTATCAACCAAAAACATTTGCATTTCAGTTCTTTCCTTTTCCAGTTCAGTTCAGGTAGTTCAGTCAGTAGGAGTTCTCAGCTTGTGGTCCAGTTTTGGCAATTCACATCTTGTGGATCTGGACATAGTATCTACATTCATTCATCTACATCATATCAAGAATTCATAGCATTTGGATTAGTTACCGAAAAGATATCGCTGTCAGAAGTTGACTATTTCTCAGAGCAGAGCATTCTAACAGTTCTTGATAATCAGCTGAAGGAGAAGGCTTGTGGATCATTCCTTGACTTGTAGATCTCATTGACACATCATTCAATGTTTTGTGGTTCATGGCTGACCTTCCCCAAGGGTCGGCACGTTGTTCCATTCATTTGAGGAAGTGTTCTATGTATTGAGGTCTGACCTATCTGTGAACACATTACAGCTCTTCATTGGAGTTTGTGACCTTCCTTGGCCAATGCAAAGGAATCTATTGGTCTGGAAATGATATATAAAGATGTAATAGATCCTTAGGAAGGTAGTTATAAATTGATTCATATTCTATAGTTTAGATTTTGTGTGAAGGAGCTTCAAAGCCTTATCTTGTGCATGTATGTAATCAGGCATGTGAGCCCTAATTATAAGCCTACATGTTGCCAGTGGATCTCTATTTTGAATTCTATAATATACTAAATGACTAAATCTGCATTTGCTTCATTTCTTTGAGTTGTTTCCATTGTGTTTACTCTTGTTGCATGGTCCGGATAGTTTATTTTGTGAACCCTTCTACCATGACTGCACCAAGTGGTATCAGAGCAAAAGTTTGAATTTTGGAGAGCAAAAGTTTGATTCTTTGAAGTGGACTCACGAAGGGATTTCATAAGATCTTGTTGTGAACAGATCGCCAATCCGAGGTAGGTTACTTGTGCACAACTAATCGTCAATTGAGAGGCAGCTGTCGCTTGTAGCCTGATCACCGAACATGAGGCAATTTGCACTTGATCCTAGGAAGATGCCGCCATGAAGAGTTCCTCCTATTGGTACAATGGCTAATAGAATGGATGAGATGATGGAATTAATGAGAATAATGCGAATTCATTTGGATGTTGTTGAAGAGGATAGTTAAAGAGGATTGACACCAAGACCTAATATTGAAAGTGATGATGAAGAAGAATTTCAATATGTGGAACATACTAGTGAAACCCTAGGAGGTGATGAAGAAGAAGAATCAGATCAGATAAAGATGTTGTGAGCTATTTCAAAGATTGGAAAGAGACCTAGAGTTGATGTACCAAACTATACTGGTAATTTGAACCCTGAAGAATTGATTGACTGGATAAATGACATGGAAGAATACTTTGAATATGAGGAGATTGAAGATCTGGAGAAGGTGAAATTTGCAAAGGCAAAGTTGAAAGGACATGCTACTATATGGTGGAAAGAAGTTTAGTTGGAAAGAAATAGAAGAGGAAAAGAAAAGATTACAAAGTGGGACCGGATGGTGACATACCTGAAAAATCAATTCATACATGCTGACTATGAGTTGGAATTCTTGAAAAGATTGCAAAACCTGAGACAAAAGGAGAAATCTCTAAAGGAATACACTGAAGAATTTTATAAGATGATCATAAGAATAGGACATAGTGAAGCAAGCAAGGAGAAAGTGGCTAGATACATTAATGGACTGAGATTGAACATTCAAGAAGAACTAAGCTTGGTAAGGATGAAGCATATCAATTTGCCCTGAAAGTTGAAGAGAAGCTGAATAAGAAGAATGATCAGAGACAGAGAGGTAGAGGAGGTAAATTTCATAGAGGAAGATCATTTTTTGGATATGATAGATCATTTGTGGAGCAAAACAAGTTTGACAGCCCAGTTAGAAAGGATGACAGAGATAACAATGCTTACCGAAGAGATGACGAAATTTTTTACCGGAGAGGAAACCCTAGTGCATACCGGAATGAAGGATATAGAAGAGAAGGAAGAGGATTTGGTAAGAGAACATTCAGAGGTACTTGTTTCAAGTGTGGAGTTGAAGGACATAGAGCATTTGAATGTAATCAGGGTAGTACAAGCAAGAAGATAGAGAATAGTGGGAGAGTAGCCTATGTTGAGGAAGAACCTATTAGATCACCTTGCTCAGTTGGCAATCTGGAGAAAGGAGAATATTTGGTGATGAGTAGAGCACTATTTCAAGTAAAGACAAATAAGGAGCCATCACAGAGGAAGAGTCTATTTAGAACTAAATTCAAATCCAGAGGTAAGTGTTGTAAAGTTGTAATTGATAGTGGTAGTTCAGATAACCTAGTTTCAGAGGAGATGGTGACTAAGCTGAAGTTGGAAAGATTGAAGCATCCTAAGCCCTATCAGATAGCATGGATTCAGGATGATCATAAGGTACTGGTGAGTTAACAATGTTTGGTGAAATTTCATATTGGATCTTATCATGATGAAGTTTTGTGTGATATTATGCCTATGGATGTAGCTTATTTCAGTGAAAAGTTGAATGATGCGAGGAGAAAATATTCAATTTATGATCAAGAGTTCTACGCTATAATTCAAGCCTTGAAGAAGTGAAGACATTATTTGTTTCCTAAGGAGTTTGTATTGTATACAGATCATCAAGCTTTGCAGTATTTGAACAGTCAGGGAAAGTTGAATCAGAGACATATGAGATGGGTAGAGTTCATGCAGAGTTATACTTTTGTGTTGAAGCATAGGAGTGGTAAATCAAACAAAGTTGATGATGCCTTGAGTAGAAGAAGAAACTTGTTGATAGAGATGAGAGTTGAAGTGTTGGGTTTTGATGAATTGAAGAACATGTATGAGAGAGACACTGATTTTGCAGAACCTTGGAAAGAATGTAAGGAACCTATTGTGGCAGATAGGAGTAAGTGGTTGGATTATTTCATTCAAGAAGATATGTTGTTCAAAGGAAGTCAGTTGTGCATACCTAGAAGTTCAATGAGAGATAATTTGATCAAGGAGAAGCATAGTGGTGGATTGGCAGGACAATTTGGCATTGACAAGACAGTGGTTTTGGTAAGTGAAAATTACTTTTGGCCTTAGATACACAAGGATGTTTGGAAATTTGTGCAGAGCTATAGAGTTTGTCAAGTTGCAAAAGGGAGTAGTCAGAACACTGGATTGTATAAACCTTTGACAGTACCGGAGAGACCTTGGGAAGACATAAGCATAGATTTTGTAATGGGATTACCTAAGACACAAAGAGGATATGATTCAATATTTGTAGTGGTTGACAGATTTTCAAAGATGGTTCATTTCATACCTTGTAAGAAAACAACTGATGCAGTGCATGTATCTAACCTATTTTTCGAGGAGATTGTGAGATTGCATGGATTACCTAAGAGTATAGTTTCAGACAGAGACACAAAGTTTTTTGGTTACTTTTGGAAGACACTTTGGAAGAAGATGAAGATAGATTTGAAGTTTAGCTCAACTTTTCATCCACAGACAGAGGTAGTGAATAGGAGTTTGGGAAACTTGTTGAGATGTTTGGTTGGAGAGAATACCGGAAGTTGGGACTTGATTCTTTCACAAGAAGAGTTTGCATACAATAATTTGGTGAATAGGAGTACTGAAAGAACACCTTTTGAGATTGTTATCAGAGTGAATCCTAGAGGAGTTGTAGAATTGAGAGATATCAGCATAGAAGAAAAGAGGAGTACAAAAGTAGAAGAATTTGCAGATCACATGAAGACAGTGCATAATCAGATAAAGAAACATTTGGAGGACATGAACAATAAATACAAAGAGAAAGCAAATGAAAAGAGAAGACATAAGGAGTTTGAAGTTGGAGATGAAGTGATGGTGTACTTGAGAAAAGAATGATTTCTAGTTGGGACTTATAACAAGTTGAAGATAAAGAAGTTTGCACCTTGTAGGATACTCAAGAAATTTGATTTAGGAAATGCATATGAAGTGGAATTACCGGAGACATTGGGTATTTCACCTATTTTCAACATTGCAGATCTTTATCAGTATCATGAAGCAGAGTTCAGTGACAGTATGGAAGAAGACTTGTAGAAGTAGTTACCATAACAAGCACCGCAGCAGATAGAAGACATTTTGGACAACAGAGTTGGACACAACACTAGAGGAAGACAATACAAAGAATACCTTATCAAGTGGAAAGACAGACTGGAAGAAGATTCATCTTGGATTTCTCAGGCTGAGATGGATCGTCTTGGTTCTCCCCTAGCCCCAGCAAAGTGAGGGACTCACTTTTTCAATAACCTCAAATGTCTAATGCAGGAGCATCCCTGGTCCAAGAGAAATCTTACATCAACCAAAAACATTTGCATTTCAATTTGTTTGCATTTCAGTTCTTTCCTTTTCCAGTTCAGTTCAAGCAGTTCAATCAGTAGCAGTTCTTAGCTTGTGGTCCGGTTTTGGCAATTCACATCTTGTGGATCTGGTCTTAGCATCTACATTCATTCATCTACATCATATCAAGAATTCATAGTTGGATCAATTACCGGAAAGATATCACTGTCAGAAGTTGACTATTTCTCATAGCAGAGCATTCTAACAATTCCTGATAATCAGCTGAAGGAGAAGGCTTGCGGATCATTCCTTGACTTGTGGATCTCATTGACACATCATTCAATGTTCTTTGGTTCATGGCTGACCTTCCCCAACAATCCGCACATTGTTCCATTCATTTGAGGAAGTGTTCTATGCATTGAGGTCTGACCTATCTGTGAACACGTTACAACTCTTCATTGGAGTTTGTGATCTTCCTTGGCTAACGTGAAGGAATCTATTGGTTTGAAAATGATATATAAAGATGTAATAGATCCTTAGGAAGGTAGTTAGAAATTGATTCATATTCTATAGTTTAGATTTTTGCGAAGGAGCTTCAAATCCTTATCTTGCGCATGTATGTAATCAGGCTTGTGAGCCCTAATTGTAAGCTCACATGTTGCCGGTGGATCTCTATTTTGAATTCTATGATATATTGAATGACTGAATTTGCATTTGCTTCATTTCTTTGAGTTGTTTCTATTGTGTTTACTCTTGCTGCATGGTTCAGATAGTTCATTCTGTGAACCCTCCTACCGTGACTGTACCACAAACAATAAATGTGCATACACAACTCATAAACTATTTGTAGAGGTAAATAAATTTGATTGAAACCCATTAGAAAAGAAACATTCACAAAATGAAGATTCAAACGCCCATGCTACACAGTACAAAAATGTATGAGAACGTAAAATCTATTGTTTATTTATCATAGAGGCAAGATTACACAACTGATACAAGATGTGCCTTCAAGAATACCAATAGCCAACAACTTTTTACATATGATTTACATGCATATATAGCTTTACAAAAACAATGTTATAGCACTGGCTGTGGGAAAATGTGGTCAACACGCCTATTAGGTTGCCCATGCTACAATAAATCATGGCCCATGGACATGTCAGAGAAAATTGCAGGTTTTGAGCCTTAGCCCATGTTGGTCTATAAAATATTAATGTGGAGAAGACCCTTAATCAAATCTAGTCATTGCAAAATATCTATCTCAACTACTTCATAAATTCAACTAACTGCAACAATAAATTCACCCAGTAACTCGATCTACCTAAAAATTGGATCTGATTCTGCATTGATAGCGATTTAGGGTACAATAGGTGTTTTCTAGGCAAAAATATAGAAAAATGCACCCTTTCTAGTGCTTTTTTCTAGCGCTTTTCCTACCTCATTTTTAGCAACTTTATATTTCGACAAACTTGTGTTTTGATGAACCACCAGGTTCACCGAAAACCTTAACCTTTTCTTCTTCTTCTCATTTCTTTTATCTCATCCTGATAGCTTCTCCTTGGCTTTGTCTTTTCCATTCAGCAACTTTGTGTTTCGGTGAACCATCAAGTTTGCAAACCACCTAGCTTGTCGAAAATAACTTTGTTTTGCCTCATACTTTTTGTTTCTTTCTTTTTCAGTGATTTCATGTTTCGGTGAACCATCAAGTTCGTAAACCATAAGGTTCACCGAAAACTTAACATCTTCCTCACCTCATCTCTTTCAACTCTACCATGCTTTGGCTTTTGGCAAAAAAAGTAAACCATGAACCATTCAGCAAAATGCATTTTCAGTGAACTTGAAGGTTTGTGAACCTTTGGGTTCACTGAAAAGGGAAAACTTCTAAGGCAAAACACAGGTTTTTTGGAGATTTCACAAGGAATAAAACCTAAGATTTTAGATTTTCACAAGGTAGAACAATATTACCAGATCTAAAGAACACATCTACAGGCATTTTAATGGATTTTGAGAACATATTTTGCAACTTTGAAAGATGGTCTATTTGACTCCAAGAGAGGGAAAATAGGTCAACAACATCTTTAAATAGAGAATGAAGAAAAATTTAGGCACCCAAGTTTAGGTGGTCAAATATGACAAATATATCAAATGACAAGAGTGTAAGGAATAAGCTAAAAATAGCCTAGAAGACTAAGACCAAGGGGGCATTGGAATTTGTGCCTTGACCATTTGGGAACCATACTTATTTTGGGTTTGCAATGGTTTTCCAAAACCATGTGATGGTTTCTAGTTTATGCTTCATCTGTTTATTGGTGCTTGGAGTTGGAGTATGTATGGGTTCTATAATTTATTTTGTAGGTACCATTATGCTTCCAAAATTACTCTAGGTTTATATGTTGGTGGCACTCCTATAAGAGGCATAGCCTATTGATTGTATTGTAACTATGGTTGTTGCTAAATAATACACTTAGTTCTACTTTTGGAGTGTGGGGTTTTTCTCCAAAAGGGTTTCCCTAGGTAAACTCCCATGTTATGGTATACTTGTTTATATTTTTTTATGGGTTTATTTTTCATGTAATTGTAAAGATCATAAATTTGCACATACCTCTTCTCAAAGTATTATTGTAGGAAGCATTTTTATGTACCTTGATTACTTTCAAAGATGACTGGTGTCCAAAATGACAACAATACAAAACTCTAAAACATTCCTAAATCACCTAGGCCAGGGATTATCATCAGGGTGATAGGAAGAGGTTTATCAACAACTAATGGGCAATTTTGGCCAACTAACAGGAGTGGGTAGACTCCTCTACACTTCGAGCTCAATTTAGACTCTGGAGGGATATTCCAAGGGGTATACCTAAATAGGTATTGAGTTCAAATTGGTTGAATAACTAAAAATAACTGGACGACCAAACCCAACTCATCATCTTGACCCCAAAAGTTGTCACTAAGTCAATAACGATGGGTTGTCACAAAGACCCTATATAATTGATTCAACTGTGCGAATGTACATGCATATGATAGATGGTTTTTTCTCCTAAACCACGGGTGAATGATTTGTTTGATTTTAAAATGTGAGATTAATCCATCCCCAATATGGATTGGTGCCTACTCCATTGGGCAACTAAGTCATAAGCAATAAACAGGAAGGAAATGGACTGAACCAACATCAATAGAAAACTAAAATGCATTCACATACATTTCTCATATTACATTTCATACATTGGACATACTTAATTATCTAGAACCAAACAATAATGACCCATTTGCAACAAAGAAGTGACTCAAAGCAAAGCATGTATTGACTTGAATGTTGTCACACATTATCAAATCTCTATTACAATCACACCAGCAAATGCAGTGAAGGCAAAATACAAAGTTGTGACTATGTATTCCCTTGGATTATTACAAACAACCATGGATACATACCACTGCATAAATATGTGTATTACAACTCATTCCTACACTATATCAATCACATTCCTCCTTTCACTACTCAGACATTATCCTCTTCTTGATGCCCTAAAATCTCCCTTAGGCACTGCAGACCAAACAATTGGTTCAACAACCAACCCTGAAAACACCTTAAAATTATGCATATATAGCAATCAGTTCATACCATACAGCCCCTGGACATTGGAAAACTAGTCAACAAGCAAACCCATGCTACACTAAAGTTAGGCCCACTGTGTAGTCATAAATCTGCACGTTTGGAAGGAAAGCCCATCCATTGTTAACTCTAAAAATGTCAGAAGAAGATTACTTGCACGTCTTGTGTATTTAGGACAATAAAGAGGGAAGGCTATGGTCCTTTCCCTGACATCTACAGCCTTTGACATATCTACTTTATCCTCCACATGTACCCATGTATTGAATAATTTCACTGTAACAACCACCTGCATGGTACAACTATGCAAAATCATTAAATTTTGAGTACAAATCAGCCTTTTAAAGCTTTTACAACACTTTAAATGTGTTGTCCAATTTTCCATTTTGGGCCACTTGATTTCTGATTGTACCCATCTACATATTTGGGCATCCTCCCACTTTATCGGCCTACAAACTTCTTCATTCTCCTCTTCTACTCACTTTGTCGACAAACTATCACCTTTGCAAACTTTGGAAGACTTCTTCCTTTCATCTTCATTTTTGGCCTCTTTTTTGAACTTTATCGGCAACTTTCACCTTTTATGAACCATTTATTTATTTATTTCTATCTCCATGTCAACGATTTTCAATTTTTACGAACCAACCCTGTTTTTCCCTTTATCGGCAAATTTCCACTTTCAGGAACCTAGGCAACAACTTCATTTTCCTTGCCATCAATTTTGCCTTATCAGCAAATTTCACTTTTCTCAAACCTTACCTTTGTTGCCTCTTGCTTTATCATTTCCCTCTTTATTGACAAATTTTTATTTTCTTGAACTTCTCCCTTGGCGCCTCTTTCTTCACTATTAGCCCCTTAGTTGGCAAATCTTTAATTTGATGAACTAATCGACCTATCCTTTCATTCTCTTTTTCCATCTTTTTCTTCAGTCGGCAAAATTTGCCTTTCACAAACTAGACCCATTTTTCCCTTTGTCGGCAACTTTCAGCATCTTTGAACCATGGAGGAAGCTTGCCCCCTTCTCTTTTACTTGTCAGCCAATTGCCTTATTGGTGAACCTTGAAAACATTGAACTAGTTAGTGAGTTCAACTTTTTATTGGTTCACTAATAAAGCCCTTGCTTTATCCCTTTTTCCTTTTGTCATTTTCTACATTTCTATTTTCCTTATCAGCAAATCTGACCATTCACAAACTTCCCCCATCTTCTCTGCCTTCTTTCTTCTTTGTCAAAATTTTTTCCCATTAGTGAACTTATCTATCAGCGAACTCAGCCCAAAGCAAACCTTTCTTCTATTATCCTTTTTATCTTTGTCGGATTCACCCTTCCTTCTATCGGTGAATCTTTCATAAGAAAAACCTCCATTTGGCAAACTTGGAGGTTCGCAAACATCAAATTTTGTGGATGA
The DNA here is from genome assembly GCA_027924645.1 of Cunninghamia lanceolata. Taxonomy (NCBI): domain Eukaryota; kingdom Viridiplantae; phylum Streptophyta; class Pinopsida; order Cupressales; family Cupressaceae; genus Cunninghamia; species Cunninghamia lanceolata. The sequence goes on from BSBN01001493.1 coordinate 298,644, forward strand.
AGCTTTCATCTTCATTTATTTTGCTATAGCCTTTTCTCCATCAACGAAGTCCATGTCGACAAAGTTTACCATCAATGAACTTTCGAGTTCACAAACTCGACAATTTGTTGACAAAGACTTTGACCACCTTTCCTTTCACTACTTTAGACAAACATCGCCTGCCTAGTCGTTATATTGATGAATCAATGAAATTGTGAACTAGCGAACTAGTTCGCCAGTTTGCAAATTTGTCGATTTGCCGATACGGCCTCTAATTGAGCCATTTTTTCACAAGGAAGAAAAAATAAGCAAGGGGAAACATTTTACTTAGAAATTTTTGGAATAAAACCCCTAAAAAGTTATCTCAAATCAGATTTAAATGAGGGGTTTTGATTTCAAAGGCAAAACTAGAAAATTTGATGGATTTTTATAGATTTTTGAGGGGATAATAGGGTGTTTCGGGAGCTAGTTTTTTGGGGCACCAACACTGGCTTTGTTTGGGGACGTGTGGCAAACTTGGCACAACGAGAACTTAGAATATCTCTAGGCAGACCAAAAACACAAAACACATGAAGGGACACAACACAAAACATATTATAAAACAACAGACAGTTAAAAGACTGTATCCAAAATTTTAGGACACTGGAGAAAAACTCGTGAAGCTACTTGCCTTTGTCAAAGACAAGCCTATTGGAGGAGCTGATCTCCCTCAATTCTTTGTTGCACTGATCACACAACATGAGCAATAAAAATGTTTTGCATGCATACAGATACAAATTACAAGCATTCATATCATCATGCTAAAGATGGAAACAATTATCACCATGGTATGGCAGCCATAGATAATATGGCTCATCATCATGCTGACTCACATAGAAATACTCGCCTTCAAGTTCCATGTTAGCATGATACATTTTTGGACCTGCATAAATATCAACATGAAGAAAAATATCAAACTAATAATTATCCATCTCAGGTGTGGTCTCATGTTGGGCTACGGCACATGACTACTCAAGTCCTTGCAACCCAGCTGCACTACAAATGCTAATGTATTCCTCCATGACTGAATCAAAGGCATGATTCAGAACCAATTCTACATCATTAGCACACAAATTAGAAATTTGAGGCACTACAAATGAAGACTCACAATCTTCAAGTCACCTCCCTATTTCATACTCCTTGACATACACTATTGTGTAAAAACTGTTACTAAGAAAATCACTAATGATTTTCTCCTCTTCACCTTGCAGATCAACAACTTGACCCACACAAGAACACCCAGCTTCAATGTTATCAAGCCCAACCAATGAGCTCAAAAATGTGCTCTCAACATGATCCACATCAATAAGAGATAACTATCCCAAACAAAGCTCTAGAAAAGCATCTGTGACAGAGTCTTCATAGTGGGAACTTGTTACCTCAAAATCACTTGTAGTTGTAGCAGTGCCTTCATGATGTCCAACTAAAGCATAATCCACATCATCCTCATGCAAATAAGTGCCAATGGACTCAATGTCATCATCAGGGATAAATAAGGGTAACATATTAAACAAGAGACCAATATCTTGTTCACTCTTAAGATCATTTTGTACACATCCCTCTCTATCCATTTGGTGTCCACAAGTAGCCGGGTCATATAGTATATGATTCTCCACTTCCAAAGCTGACAGCTCAAATTCACTAAACTCTGTCATTTTCAAAAAGAGGATTATCCATGCACCAATGATAATCATGGACTATGCTACCTGATGGACTTGCATGTTCTTCATTAAGGACATTATGCCTTATGCTAATCCCTTCATTATTATTTTCTTCATCAATGCATGTATGCTCTATATAATCAACTACATGAGCTGAGTCATTCAATTTTTTATTTGCATACATACCTTCCAAGTGGTCCACAATACTACAACAAGCAGTAGGGTCATAATTCTCTTCACTAAATTGGAGATCATCATTTATTTTCTCATCTTCATCATCCACTGATGATTGATCCAATTGAAGGTAGGTGCAATCACTACTATTTTCATATGAATTGTTGTCATGCACTAAACCAACACCTTCCTCTACCCTCCTGCATACACAATCATCACATGACATTGTTCCTGGATCACATGAAGCATCCACATTCTTGCTACAACAACTTGTTCATTACTAGCCACCTTTACATCTGAGGATAAGGATTCTACAATCATATCCCTCTTAACTCTGTCAACATAATCAATGGACAGGTATGTTTGTTGCATACTCATTAGATTGAACTTCTCCCGTATAGAATCTAGGCTTAAGGTAGCATCATGAGCTCTCAAATACATGTTAATACAAATAGGAAGATCGGGTTTGAAATCCTTTGCAATGTGGGACAGGGCCACTGCAAATCTGTGGCTGAGCTCCATTTTAGACTCTCCTTCCTACCTTCTAATATCTTCAATTTCTTGGACAAGGAATACAGGGTCTAAACCAGTTGCAAACTTTTCAAATGCAGCCACTAATTGATCCCAAGAAGCAAAATGTTGGTTAGGGAAACTAACCAACCACTTTCTTGCCACACCACCTAGATATCTAACAAAGAATCTCATCCACATATCTTCATCTTCAAACTAAAACTTGTCCATGAAGCTTGAAAATACCTCAATATGTGCCTTCCAATCATAAACCTCACACCCATCAAATAATGACATCTGATAGTAGATCTTTTTAGGCATGGATTTTTGTTCATAATTGACCCACGAAAGGTCCAATTGCTTGTATGTATTTTCATTTGCAATAGGAGGAGGCTAAGGAAAAGAGCAACTAGGAATAGCAGGAAGGGGATTAGACTGTGGCCTGGATTGACATAGCCTGATTTGGTTTTCTAATTCTTTTTCTTGCTGCAGCAAAGACTCAAGCAACTGATTTTATTTTTCAATTTCATACTGCAGCCTAGTTGACTCATTTTGGTTATGAAAGGGTGCAAATAAATCTGGGTTCGTATAACTGGTAGGGCCATGATTGGAAAATGCATTTTCGTATGGTCAAAAGCCATATAATTCCTAGGGTCTACAACATAATAATTTGCATAGGAAGGAGCCTCACTAGAGTATCCATGTTCATACCAATTGGCCATGACTGACTACAAACCACTTGTGCAGGAAAAAGGAGAACAAATAACATGTTCCTTTACTAAGAAAGAAACCATGGTTAAATCTGGAAGAAAAACATGTACCTTAACCAGTTGTAATCTTTTTGGATCATGCACATAGCAGAAACACTTTGTTTTCTTTGACAGCGGAGTCACCACCTCACAAAGTGAGGAAATCCCTTAAAGTGTGACTGATCTTCAAGGCTTCAAAATAAGTCTGGGTTCTCCAACTAGCATAGTCATCAAATTCTTCTCAACCCAACAATAATCTATCCCTGGTAATGACGCCAATCTATTGGCATAAGTTGATGAGCTGCCAACTTCAACACACAACAAACTGCACCCAACAACAACTGTTAAATCTCTTTGATGACTGTGTTGAAAGGTCTTCAAATCTGAACCTAAGTATTACATCCTCGGCAATAGCACCATTCTGTTGGCGTAAGTTGACGGGTTGCCAACTTATCCAAACATAATGAACAAATGTAAACGGACTATTATAAGGGTCTTCAAAATAATTCAATATTTTAATCCATTCCCTAGCAATGGCGCCAATCTATTGGTATAAGTTGATGGGATACCAAACTTACCCAAACACAATGCATAATTGCAAACTGCAAACTTACTATTACAAAGGCATGAAAAATGCTCAAGCTGCCTAAAACCTAACAATGGATAAAGTAACTTTATCCCCGGCAACGATGCCATTCTGTTGGGTCCCAAAATGACGGCAACATAAAACTCTAAAACATTCCTAAATCACCTAAGCTAGGGATTGTCATCAGGGTGATAGGAAGAGGTTTATCAACAAGTAACGGGTGATTTTGGCCAACTAATAGGAGTGGGTAGACTCCTCTGTACTTTGATCTTAGCTTAGACTCTAGAGAGATATTCCAAGGGGTATACATAAATAGGTATTGAGTTCAAATCAGATGAACAACTAAGAATAACTAGACAACCAAACCCAACTCATCATCTTGACCCCAAAAGTTGTCACTAAGTCAAGAACGACTGGCTGTCACAAAACCCCTATATAGCTTGTTCAACTGTGCGAATGTACATGCACAGGAAAGATGGGTTTTTTCCCTAAACCATGAGTGAATGATTTGTTTGATTTAAAAATGTGAGATTAATCCATCCCCAATATGGACCGGTGCCTACTCCATTGGGCAACTGAGTCATAATCAATAAAGAGGAAGGAAATGGACTAGACCAACATCAACAGAAAACTAAAATGTATTCACATACATTTCTCAGATTACATTTCATACATTGGACATACTTATTTATCCAGAACCAAACTACAATGACCCATTTGCAACAAAGAAATGACTCAAAACAAAGCATGTATTGACTTGAATGTTGTCACACATTATTAAATCTCTATTACAATCACACCAATAAATGTGGTGAAGGTAAAATACAAAGTTGCGACTATGTATTCCCCTGGATCATTACAAACAACCATGGAGACATACCACTACATAAAGATGTGCATGTTGGAAACAAGGCAGATAACTGAGAGTGGGGGTGAATTAGTTATCTCAAAATTTCCTTTACTTTATTTTCTTTTGTTATCTTAGTAATCAGTGCAGCATCAAATTATATAAGCATATGTGATCATAAGAGCAGAAATAAAATCAATACACATAACACAAGGATTTTTACGTGGAAAACCCTGTTAAGGGAAAAACCACGGGGTGACTAACCCAAGATTGTATTCTCTGTTAAAAGAATAAAGGAGTACAAAATGGCACTTGCCAATTAGGGCTCACTGCCCAAGCACATTGCTCACAAGAGGCACACTGCCTACAAGAGACTCACTATCTACAGAACTTACAGAAGATAATCAAGTGTTTGAACTGATGAGAAGCATCTACAAATGCAAGACTTTAGTTTCGGTTTAGGCACAATATACTAATCTGATGCACTTCATCCTTCCTCTGCTCAATGTTGATGTTCTGTCACATACCGGGCTTGGATAGCTATTCCCACACTTATCTCTACTTTTCTTTGCATTTTACTTCATCACTTATTTCCTTACTTCTTCACATGCTGAAATCTAGTTGGTATATATATCTGCATCAAGGATTTTTATCAACTTGCTAGTCTGCATCAAGAACACTGCAAGTAATTACTCTATCGGCTAAATCCATGCTTGGTTTGTGATGCGTATCAAAACATAGACATAGAAATCATTAATCATGTCGGCCAACAATGTATGATCCCACAAATTACTTGATCAACATCATTTACTCATCTGGATTGAAGTCTGATACTCTGTCGATCAATTCTTCCTCTGTCTGCTCTATTTGACTGGAACCCAATACTCATATGCTTATATCTTTTCCATGCTTTACTACTGGAGGCTAAATCTTTGGAGAAAAATTGTCATGATACCCCTCTTGACTTTCCCAAGTCTGCAACTTACTGAGTTACATCATCTGAGAGATTTGGACCTAATTGTCGGACCTTGTTACATACTATGTTCTTGTTCACCGGATCAAAACAATCTTCAATCTGACTTCCGGTATAGGCATACTATTTACTACGGATGTGTGGGATAGACTTTGTTGCCATCAATGACAACACTCATGAAGCCACACAGTGTCTCTTGCTAACAATCTCCCCCTTTGGCATTGACGGCAACACTTAGTGAAAAATGGTTAAGTGTCGCAGTAACTCCCCCTTGGCTGATGCTCTGTCTTTTGCACTATTTTACCGAAGCTCCCCCTTAGCTAGATTCCACATTTTTCACTACTCCTCACTCCCCCTTTGACATCAATGGCAAAGGGCAGAATCTGCATACCAAAATTTTGCAAAAATTTTCTTATATATGGCCGCATAAGTATATATATGTTATACTTACATATACTTAAGTATAACCGCAAAAGTGGCCTTCAACTGTACAAACTCTATGGCCCAGCTCTGCTTCATCCTATCTAGAATGGAGACGTGACCACTCAACAAAAATGCATATGCTTCTGCCCTTTTTAAATCTGCCGTATCACTGGTCCGAGCTGTGGTCTAAGCATCTGTCAAGGCCTCATGCATTGCCTCTAACTTAGGGATAATTATCCCTCTAAGTTCACTCATTCTGTTTAGTATATCCTTCTTTTCTTTGTTCAGCCTCTTTATTTCATTTATGATGACAATGGACTGGCATTCTTGATTCATTAAAGAGGTAGTAAGGGGATCACAATTCTGAGATAAACTTGACAGTTTACCTTCTTGTTCTTTCACCTTCTTTTCAATATCCTCTGTCACTTTGGGCCAAGATAGACAAAATTTGTACGTGTCCCCACCATCTTTAAGAGCATTTTCAAGGCTCTTTATTCCAATGTCTAGGGTCCTCCTATCATTAGCAATGAGTCTCTGTACTTCAGTGAATCTTTTTCCCAGAAACTCCTTCCGGACCTTTGCTTCTGCTGATTTTTCTAGAGATTCAAAGTGAGTGCTAACAGAATTTACCAAAGATTTTAGGTTGCCAGATGGTGAGACTGAAGAATCCTTTTGGAATGATGGCATGATCTTCTCCAGCATCCTGGATGGAATCTCCAATAGTTCATAGTCTTCCATGTGAGATTTTAGGAGTTTTTCTTTTGCTTTGGCTTGAGCAAAGGATGCTATTTTCATTGTCTAAACCAAAGAGAGTAGAAATTTAGTGGCCCTTGAAATAGCTCAAGTTCATCTATCTCCATCATTTCTTTGTTTAAGAAGTTCTTTACTGCCTCTGTAGTGTCTCTTGCCAGTGACTGAGTCTTCTTTTCTTTTTGGATATTAGAACAGTCATCATTAGTCTTCTCTGCTTGTTCTTCTTCTTTTCCCTTAACCTCCTCTTCTTGACTCACTTTCTCCTCTTTTCTTCCTTCTCCTTTAGCTTCAGAATCTGGAATGTCTGCAGTGGGATCCAAAGGAGAGATGTCACCTGTGTTTACTGCTTCATGAACTTCCTCTTCTGGAATAGAGGAATCCAAGTCCTCAGACTTCTCTTCATCTATCTCTTTTGATCCTTCCACATCAAAAGATTTTTCATTGGTTACATTTAATCCTTCAACATCCATGGTAGAAGGTTCTTCAACTGATTCCTCTATAACATGAAGATTGAATCTTTTCAAAGCATTCCAGAAGATATCTTTTGTCTCACTTGCTACTTGGTCAGTTTCTCCAAGCATAAGTTTATTCATTCTTGCCCTACTCCAGAACTCATCCTTACAATCTTTAAAAATCATGTTCATTTGTTTTGGAGTGATAGAAGGATAAAGTTGAATCATTATTTGTTCCCAAATCTCTAGGTCTTTTGCCTTTGCATTCTCTTTTCTCAGTTCAAGTACCTTTTCTAGACTCTTGGGAATTAATGATATAATTTCAATGAAAGCTTTATTGTAAATATTCAGGTACCTAACAGTAGCTTCTTCCAAAATCCTCTTGTTAGTATCACTGTATTCATCATAGAACTATGTTACTGGCTGTAGGTTCCCATTCACAGTAACTGCCTTGATGATGTCATCAATGGAGAGAGTGGACTTTTCAACAAATTCTTCTGCCTTTTCTTCCTTATTTTTACTAGCAGAGAATTCCCCAGATGTTTTCTTCTTCTTTATTTTCTTGATTTCCTCATCAGATTCTGTCTCTTGATCATCTTTGAGACTTGTGTATGACCTTGTGGCTTTGGTCTTCATCCTCTTTTCTCCTTTTCCAGATGTCTTGACTTCCAGTTTGGTGGCCCTTGAGCTTTTAGGAGTGGCAGGTGCAGAGCTCTTGGAGGATCTAGTCCGGGAGGAGGCTTGTACCGAAACATTTCCTTTCTTTGCTTCTTATTTTTCTTTCTCAGCCTTCCTCATTTTCTCTCTATTTACATCTACTGCCTCTTTTGATAGGCCAAATCTTTTGGCAATTTCCTCAACTTCCCTTCTTATTTTTCTTTTTACCTCTGGTTGCCTTAACTCAACATGTATTTTTACACTTAGTTCTTGAAAGGTGCCAAACCTTTCTGCTTCAGGGTCCTTAGGCTGGCTCAATAGGTGTTGAATATGTAGCTCCAAGATTTTTTCATCAACCTCGTATCCCATAGGCATTATCCACATAGTTTTGAGCTCAACTGCCTCCATTAGGCATTGATCAGTGTCAACCATGAAGCACACTGTGTCCTTATATTTCTCAAATATGGATTAAGGTATCCTCTCTCTGGCTTGCATCATGCTTTGGAAGTTCTTAAAGTAACCCCAGAGAGTTGTGTTCTAATATTTAGCATCACCAAGTCCATACATATAATCTCTAATCTGGATTGCAACTGGTTTATCATTTTGCCAAACCCAACCACTAGATCCGAGTAGCTCATTCATATAGTAGAAGAATAGACATAGTATTAGACAACCATATTTGAAGGAATTCTTCTTATCCTTTTTGGTCTTCTACAGGTTTTCTAATAGTTGATTTATGAGAAGATCACACAAGTCATAATCTACATCTTCCCTCAACATCTGATATGCTACATATATTGCAATCCCAGACACAGAATTCTCTCTAATCGAATGATAGATTTTGTAGCCAATTATCATTGAGGCAAACTTGACATCCAGATCAGTGATGTCATCTATGGTCATTGTTCTTTTATCAAATTTAGATCCGGTGGCTTCAGTTATTGTTTGATTCTTGACAGATTTAAGTGCAGGTAACCCACCGGAAGAATGCAGTCCAGTCATTGCCTTGATGGCATCTTTAGTTATCTTGAAAGGCCTCATTAACCACATGAAATTATCATGCATCCTTCTTACGACATACCAGACCCAATCATCTTCTGCAAAATAGGGAAAGTGTATGCAATGTTCGAAGTGTTTATCCTAGAGGGCCTTGTATTAAGGTTTGAGTTCAAAATTCTCATCTATTAGCTGTTTGTGATAGATGTCCATCAATTTTGAGTCTCCAAATTCCTCAATGTTGGCATGGATATATACCCTAACATCTTCTACGTGCAATACCCCATGCGAAATGCTAGAAATGTGCCTAAAGGATCAACTTCTAGAGATTTATAGGGGTGTTTCTTGAATTTAGGATGTGGCCTATCAGAGATCTTTACAACCATTGGAGTAGCCATCTTGCAAAAGATTCAGAGAGAGATTTTTAGAATGGAAATACCTTTTTACGCTTTTAGGGTTTGAAATAGGAGTTGGAACAAATCACTGGTTGAATTCAATTTTTCAGTTGATCTTGAGTGAATTGTAGAAACTTTGTTACAGAGCTCTTCTTTTCTTCTTCTCGAATGAAAATGTGCAAATAATGAGTGAATGGACCCTTTTATCCTTGCGCAAACCCTAATTTCCTTTTGTAATAAATGCACAACATAAGTTATCTGGTTGCCTTGTTTTGAGAGAGATCTTCTCGAATCATTGTGCTGAACTTAGAGTCATTGTCAGTGAGGATTGACAATGGATCTTCATTTCTTCAATCTTAAAATGGGTCTGCAGATCAAAGTATTTCAATTTTGAATCATACCAGATCTGTCTGTGAGAATCCTACTTTATTGGAGCATTGTCAGAACCGAATTAACTTAAGCGGTTAAACTCTTGCAAAACTCCATATGGATCTTTCATATTTTCACAGAAGGTTATGTAGATGTTTTTTTGAGAGCCCTTTAATCTGTAGCATTCCATGTACTGAATTTAGGCACTAGTTGACTGGCTGGGAGAATTTGTTTTTCTTTGTGACTCCCCCTGAGCCAGAGCTCATCTGTTTAGTTTCCGGAAGGAATATCAGCACCGGATTCCGGTGCAGATCTATCCCCAATATTTTTTGTACTCTTTTTCACCCAAATCTTGCTCATCTCCTTTTGAACTTCATCTACATTCACTTTACCTTTACCCTTATCTTGTTTTTTATTATGTTGCACCGGACCCTTTTTACCCTGATTTTTACTTCTGTAGAATTTGGCAATATGACTGGATCTATTGCAATTGTAACAGACAACATTTCTTTAAATATTTGATTGATATCCTCTTGATCTACATTAATTAGCCATATGTCCCATTCTATTGCATGCAAAGCATCTACCATTGAATGAATTGTTTATTTGCATATTTTTGCATTCATGAGATTTGTGACCATACCTTTTGTAGTTGAAACATTGTCTGGAGAAGGATGGATTAGTCTGATTCATTCTCCTTCTGCACTGAGTTGCTTTATGACTAAAATTGTTGCAATTGAAGCAATATCCATTGAAGGATGGATATCTTTGAGCATTTGGTTGCCTTACCGAAGGTCTTCTGGGCATGTTTCTTTGATTTCGTAATCCAAAGTTCTTCTGACCGGATTCAGAGATTTCACCTTTCTCATATCCCAAGTCACGCTTATCATCTACCCTCTTTTGGCTTTCAAGAAGAATTTCAAGTTGGGCTGAGCTTATCTTGAATTTCTCTTTGTATTCATTTGTTGTTTGAAGATCTTGTTTAAGAGTGTCTATCTAATTCTCAAGTTGTTCTTCATTCTCTCTAGCTTCTTCAAGATCAGATTCAAGATGCCTGATTATTCTGTCCATTTTGTGGCAGTCCTCTGTTTTCTCCTTGAGGGATTGTTTTAGATTATCTTCACTTTTCCTTTTTTCTTCAATTTCTTGAGTGAATCTCATAACCCCTGATTCCATTTCATGCCTTACCATATTGACCTCTTTTGAAAGCTTCTCACATAGCTTATTTTTCTCATTCAGATCTTCATTAGTATCATTGTCTTCACTCTAATTGGCTAATTTTTGAAGTAGTTCCTTTCTCTTTTTCACAGAGATACTAAGTTTTTCTTTTAGCTCATTTATGAAATCATCAGCTTGTTTGAGTCTTTCTCTCAAATTATTAACTTCAGAATGGGATTGTTCAAGATCATCTAGGGCAGACTGAAGTTGTTCCTTCATACCATATATATCCATTGAGATTCCCAGATCTTCCTCAAGTTGTTAGTCTTTGTTCAGAGGAACTTAGCTCTGATACCAATTGTTGGAAACAAGGAAGATAACTGAGAGGGGGGGTGAATCAGTTATCTCAAAATTTCCTTAACTTTATTTTTTTTTTATCTTAATAATTAGTGCAGCATCAAATTATATAAGCATATGTGATCATAAGAGCAGAAATAAAATCAATACACATAACACAAGGATTTTTACATGGAAAACCCTGTTAAGGGAAAAACCACGGGGTGACTAACCCAAGATTGTATTCTCTATTAAAAGAATAAAGGAGTACAAAATGACACTTGCCAATTAGGGTTCACTACTTGAGCACACTTCTCACAAGAGGCACACTGCCTACAAGAGACTCACTATCAACAGAACTTACAGAAGATAATCAAGTGTTTGAACTGATGAGAAGCATCTACAAATGCAAGACTTCAGTTCCAGTTTAGGCACAATATACTGATCTGATGCACTTCATCCTTCCTCTGCTCAATGTTGTTGTTCTGTCACATACCGGGCTTGGATAGTTGTTCCCACATTTATCTCTTCTTTTCTTCGCACTTTACTTCATCACTTATTTCCTTACTTCTTCACATGCTAAAATCTATTTGGTATATATATCTACATCAAGGATTTTTATCAACTTGCTAGTCAGCATCAAGAACACTGCAAGTAATTACTCTGTCGGCTGAATCCATGTTTGGTTTGTGATGCGTATCAAAACATAGACATAGAAGTCATTAATCATGTCAGCCAACAATGTATGATCCCGCAAATTACTTGATCAACATCATTTACTCATCTAGATTGAAGTCTGATACTATGCCGATCAGTTCTTCCTCTGTCTGCTCTATTTGACTGGAACCCAATACTCAGATGCTCATATCTTTTCCATGCTTTACTATTGAAGGCTAAATCTTTGGAGAAAACTAGTCATGATACCCCTCTTGACTTTCCCAAGTCCGCAACTTACTGAGTTACATCATCTGAGAGATTTGGACCTGATTGTCGGACCTTGTTACATACTCTGTTCTTGTTCACCAGATCAAAACAATCTTAAATCTGACTTTCGGTATAGGCATGCTATGTACTATGGATGTGTGGGATAGACTTTGTTGCCATCAATGACAACACTCATGAAGCCACACAGTGTCTCTTGCTAACAGTGCATTACAACTCATTCCTACATTGTATCAATCACATTCCTCCATTCACTACTCAGACATTATCCTCTTCTTGATGCCCTAAAATCTCCCTTAGGCACTGCAGACCAAACAATTGGTTCAGCGACCAACCCTGAAAACATCTAAAAATTATGCATATATAGCAATCAGTTCATACCGTGTAGCCCCTAGGTGTTGGAAAACCAATCAACAAGCAAACCCATGCTGGACTAAAGTTAGGCCCACTGTGTAGTTAGAAATTTGGATGTTTGGAAGGAAAACCCATCCTCTGTTAACTCTGAAAATGTTAGAAGAAGATTGCTTGCACGTCTTGTGTACTTGGGACAATAAAGAGGGAAGGCTCTAGTCCTTTCCTTGACATTTGCATCCTTTGACATATCCGCTTTGTCCTCCACATGTACTCATGTATTGAATAATTTCACTATACCAACCACTTACATGGTACAGCTCTGCAAAATCATTAAATTATGAGTACAAATCAGCCTTGTAAAGCTTTTACAACACTTTAAATTGTTGTCCAATTTTCCATTTTGGGCCACCTAATTTTTTACTGTACCCATCTGCATATTTGGGCATCCTCCTATTTTATCGACATACAAACTTCTTCATTCTCTTCTTCCACTCACTTTGTCAGCAAACTGTCACCTTTGCAAACTTTGGAAGACATCTTCCTTTCATCTTCATTTTTGGCCTCCTTTTTGCCCTTTATCAGCAACTTTCACCTTTTATGAACCATTTCTTTCTTTCTTTCTTTGTTTCTTTCTATCTCCTTCCTTGTCGATGATTTTCAATTTTTACGAACCAGCCCTGTTTTGCCCTTTATCAACAAATGTCCACTTTTAGTAACCTAGACAATAGTTTCATTTTCCTTGGCACCAATTTTGCCTTATCAGCAAATTTCACTTTTCTCAAACCTTACCTTTGTTGCCTCTTGCTTTATCATTTCGCTCTCTATCGACAAATTTTTATTTTCTTGAACTTCTCCCTTGCTGCCTCTTTCTTCACTATCAGCCCCTTAGTTGGCAAATCTTTAATTTGAGGAACTAATCGACCTATCCTTTCATTCTCTTTATCCATCTTTTTCTTCGGTTGGTGAAATTTTCCTTTCACAAAATAGTCTCTTTTTTCCCTTTGTTGGCAACTTTCAGCATCTTTGAACCATGGAAGAAGCTTGCCTCCTTCTCTTCGCCTTGTCAGCCAATCACCTTATCGGTGAACGTAGAAAAAATTGAACTAGTTGGTGAGTTTGACTTTTTGCTGATTCCTCAATAAATCCCTTTCTTTATCCTTTTTGCCTTTTGTCATTTTCTACTTTTCTATTTGTCTTATTGGCAAATCTGACCATTCATGAACTTCCCCCATCTTCTCTGCCTTCTTTCTTCTTTGTTGGCAATTTCGCCTATCGGCGAACTTATCCATCGGTGAACACAGCCCAAAGTGAACCTTTCTTTTGTTAAATTTTTTCTCTTTGCTGGATTCACCCTTCCTTCTGTCGGTGAATCTGTCATCAAAAAAACCTCCAGTCGGTGAACTTGGAGGTTCGTGAACCTCCAATTTTACAGACGAAGCTTTCATCTTCATTTCTTTTGCTGCAGCCTTTCTCCATTAGCGAAGTCCCTGTCGGCAAAGTTCACCATCGGTGAACTTTTGAGTTTCCGAACTCGGAAATTTTCTGACAAATGCTTAGACCTCCTTTCCTTTCGCTGCTTTAGACAAAAAATCACCCGCCCAGTTGCTATATCAATGAATCAGCAAAATTGCAAACTATCGAACTAGTTCGTCAGTTCACAAATTCGTCAATTTATCGATAAAGCCTCTAATTGAGCCATTTTTCACAAGGAATAAAACAAAATCAAGGAGAAACATTTTACTTAGAAATTTTTGGAATAAAACCCATAAAAAGTTGTCTTAGATCGAATTTAAATGAGGGGTTTTGATTTCAAAGGCAAAAATGGAGAATTTGATGGATTTTTATTGATTTTTAGGGGGAAAATAGGGCGTTTCAAGAGTTGGTTTTTTTGGGCACCAACACACCCTAAGGAGATGCACTAGGATGGATGTGTCCCTTCTTTAACAACTCGTCGAACTGTAATTTGAATTCATTGATCTCCTAAGTAGTCATTGTGTATGGTGCACAAAGACAAGATCCACTCTTGGACTGTGGTCAATATGAAAGTCCACATCCTAATTGGGAAACATACCAAGGATGAAACTAAGAAACACATTAGCAAACTCTCAAAAGTGAAAGGAAGCAAGGTACATGGAACACACTTCCTACACCAATCTAATGAGGGGAATAGTACGCAAATTCTTTTTAATTCTTACAATTGCAGCAATGTTAAACACATAACATAAAGATTAGAGCAGCAACACAACACAAAGAAAGTGACACAAGATATACCATGGGGAAAACCTTTTCAGGTAAAAAACCCCACACTCCAAAACCTGCACAATGTATTATCCAAAACTAATAATGTTTACAATACACTTGCAATGCAAGTTCTTCCAAGAGACTGCAAATGTTGTTTCTGGAGTAATTATGGCAGCATAATAGTACCTATACAAACACTATGTGTCTACTACTCCAAAACAATGCATTTTATAGAGTTACAAGGCATAAACAGGAAGCTTGTAGAGATGGGCGTTCATCTTGGCCACATGGCCATTTTCCTGCATCAAAGGACACTTGTCCAAGCTACAAATACCTCTCTTACATCTGTCATACATGGCATATTTGACTTTCCAAGAATGGAGTGCTCTAGGCTAAAAATAGCTATGACAGATGCTCTTATGCATCTTACAGTTGTCATACAATCTGCCTAACATAACAACCATAAATGTTGTAAGAGAATCCGTCATACAAGACTAAATATAGTATATTCCTCTTACAACATGTCATAGCCCAACTTGGGTGCCCAAATATGCCTTCTCCACATGCAAAGATACTTTACAACACTTGTCTTCACTTGTCCCAAGAATCTCTATACTTGGCTCTTACACGTCATAGATTTTGGCATACACAATAACACCTC
Organism: Cunninghamia lanceolata; assembly: GCA_027924645.1. Taxonomy (NCBI): domain Eukaryota; kingdom Viridiplantae; phylum Streptophyta; class Pinopsida; order Cupressales; family Cupressaceae; genus Cunninghamia; species Cunninghamia lanceolata. The sequence continues at coordinate 313,899 of BSBN01001493.1, forward strand.
TATCATACCACAAGATGCCGACACATGGCATATTATTGCCACCTCAAATGTGACATCCAAATCTACATGTGTTTGACTTGACCACTCAAAGCATATTACAAGTAGGATGACATGTCACAATGCCACCTCAGACTAAATGCCAAAACTGGATGTGCAAGTAAAATACAAATTGAGAAAATAACTAAATAAATAATTAATAAATCAATGCTAGGAATTGCAAGGTTGAGACACCTTAATTCCCAACATTCTCCCACTTGTCAAACACCTTGCAAGAGCCAATAGAAAGATAAGATTTAACTGCTAGGGGCCAAAAGTCCCATAGATTTTGAACACCATCTGAACTTATCTGTGCCCACAGGTTTAGTCAATGCATCTGCAACATTCTTCAAAGTGTCAACCTTTTCCAACATCACCTTCGCATCTTCTACCATATCTCGAACAAAATGAAACTAAACATCAATATGCTTTATTCTAGCATGGAAAGTAGGATTCTTTGCTAAGCAAATCACACTCTGACTGTCATAATGGATAGTAATATGTCCTGCATCAAAACTAACATCTGAACACAACCTCTTAATCCAAATGGCTTCCTTACAATCATGAGTTGCTTCCATGTACTCTTCTTCTATCATGGACAAAGAAACTATAGGTTGTCACTTACTCATCCAACTAATAGCAGCTCCAAACATGGTAAACACATAAGCACTGGTGGATCTCCTGCTGTCAATGTCACCTGCCCAATCAAAATCCACAAATCCATGAATACTCATAGAATGATGAGGTCCAGTAGGATAATCATGATAACATAAGGAATACTCAGAAGTACCCCTCAAATATCTGAACACTCTCTTCATTGCATCCCAATGTACCCATCCAAGATTAGCCATAAACCAACTAAGGACTCCCACTGCTTGGGCAATGTCTGGTCTTTTACAGACCATAACATACATCAAGCTACCAACTGCACTAGCATAAGGTACTCTGCTCATATCCTTTGTCTCAAAAGGAGACTTTGGACAATCATCAATAGATAACTTTGTCCCCATCGTAATAGGAATAGTCAACAGTCTGCAATCCACCATATTGAATCTCTCCAACATGGTGTTAACATACTTACTCTGGCCTAGCCAAAATTTTCTGTTTGCTCTGTCTCTTCTTATCTCCATTCCCATAATGTACCTGGCTGCCCCTAATTTTTTCATTTCAAACTGTGCTAACAGTTGAGACTTCAAATCAGAAATCATATTCTTACCATTCCCAATCAGCAACATATCATCAACATACAGTGAAATAATGAGAATATGATCATTGTCAAACTTGTAATACACACAATGATCTGATTTCGATATCAGAAATCTAATAGACAACACAAAGGCATCAGACTTCAAGTACCACATCCTAGGAGATTGTTTCAATCCATACAAAGACTTCTTTAACTTGCAAACCAAATTTTCTTTACCTTTCACTATGTAGTGCTCTGGCTGTGACATGTAGATTTCTTCCTCCAAGTCACCATGAAGGAAAGTTGTCTTCACATCCATTTGTTCTACTTCTAAATCATAAGCTGCTGCAAGAGATAACAGGAACCGAATAGATGTCAGCTTTGCAACGGGAGAGAAGATCTCACCATAATCAATTCCCTCCACTTGTGAATAACCCTTTACAACCAATCTGGCCTTATACTTCTCAACACTGCCATCTACACCAAATCTCTTCTTGAACACCCATTTACATCTAACAAGTTTCTGTCCATCAAGCAAAGGCACCAAGTCCCAAGTTTTATTCTTTTGCAAAGAAGTCATCTCATCTTCCATGGCCTCCTTCTAGGAACCTGCATCTTTCATGCCCATAGCCTCTGTCATAGTTCTAGACCCATCAGTGTTAGTAAGCAAAGAAAAAGCACAACTAGAATCAAGCAATGTATAACTAAACCTCTCAGGTTGCTTCCTACTTTGTGTGGACCTCCTCAAAGGCTAAGGTGGAGGTTCTACTTCTTCTTCTAAACTTTCAGAGCTACTAGAGCTCTCCTCATCATCAGGTCAAATAGGGTCTTTTAGTTCAGTCTTCTCAGGGGTAGTAGGAAACTGAACCACATCCTCTTTCTTTTCTTTTTCTTCTAGTTGTAAAACAACAGAAGAAGGTGTTACCTCTCTAATGATAACACTTCTGCTATACAAGACTTTTTTAGCCACAAGATCCCAAAGCTTGTACCCTTTCACACTGACACCATAGCCAATGAAGATACACTTAACTGCCTTGTTCTCCAATTTTGACCTCTTCTCCTTAGGCACATGTGCATATGCCTCACAACCAAAAACATGAAGATGTCTCAATGAAGGCTTCTTACTAGACCACACCTCAATGGGTGTCTTATCAACAAGTACTGAAGTAGGAGACCTATTAACCAGGTAGCAAGTAGTGGCTACAACTTCAACCCAAAAAATAATTTCGAGGCTAGTACCACTAAGCATACTCCTAGCCCTTTCCATCAACGTTCTGTTCATCCTCTCTGCAACTCCATTTTGATGCGGGTGTATGGAGTTGTCTTATGTATTTCAATCATGTTCTTTATAGAATTTTTCAAACTTTGCGAAACAAAAATCACCACAGTTATCAATTCCCAAACACTTAATCATTTTACCAGTCTGATTCTCTACAAAAGCTTTAAACTCTTTGAACCAACTAAAGACTTCAGATTTACTTCTAAGAAAATAAATCCATGTCCTCCTACTGTAATCATCAATGAATGATAAAAAATATAATGATTTGGAAATCAAAGGAACACTCATAGGACCAAACACATCAGAATGAATAAGATCCAACACACCGGAAGACTTATGAGAACTTGAATAAAATTGAAGACAGTTTTGTTTTCCATATACACAATGTTCACAAAAGTCAAACTCAAGATTACAATAATTTAACCCCTTGATGAGGTTTTTATTTTTCAGGGCTCTAAGACCCTTCTTACCAATGTGACTGAGTCTCTTATGCCACAACATTGTCTTTTCAATAGGAAGTTTCATTTCCAAAGCATGAGCACCCTTAGGTACCCAGAAAGCACTACCATCAAAAGTAGAAGCAACACACTTTTTTGTTGCGGGTTTCAATGGTGAGGATGAAGAATCTAAAGGTCTTTTCTTTGAAATAGAGGAACTATTGCACTAAGAAGTGCATGCATCCATCTGAAACATAGTACCTCTCCGAGTACCCTTAGCAAGCACCATAGCTTCCCTTGTCATCTTACATCCTCCACCTGAGAAGACAACCTGCACACCTGCATCATTCAATTTACTTACAGAGAGTAGGTTTCATGCTAAATCAAGGATGTGCATAACCCCATTAATCTCCTTCACTCATCCATCGGGGAATCAGATCAAGATTCTTCCACAACCAACTATCTTCAGGTGAGATTCATCACCCAAGTACACCTTCCCACCATCGTATTCTTCATACTTTGTAAACCAACCTCGATGTGAGGTCATGTGGAAGGAAGCACCGGAGTCAATCAGCCACACATCTTCTAATGTATGGGTGGCCAAGGTTGCAACAAAAGCATCACCATCATCTTGTGACTTGTCAGAATTAGAATCAGAGATGTTCTTTTTTTTCTTCTTCTCCTCTTTACACTCCTTTCAGAAGTGTCTACATTTACCGCAGTTCCAACAAAGTGCCTTAGACTTTCCAGGAGATTTGGATCTCCCACAGGATTTGGATTTGCCCTTTTCAGCTTTCTTGTCTCTCTTTTTCCCTTTCTCTTTGGGTCTACCACGAACCACAAGAGCCTCCTTTGTTGATTCGGAAGACTTTCTCTGCATCTCTTCAGATAACAGCGAAGACACCACTTCATCCATCTTGAAGGTGGATGTAGTACTCCCAATGGCCATGACAAGGTGGTCCCATGAGTCTGGAAAAGAACAAAGCAAGGTCATGCAATGATCCTCCTCCTCCATCTTTACACCAATGGATGTCAACTGTGCAACTAGCATGTTACCTCAGAGAATATAGCTTCTTCCATAGGAATAACTTGTTTACTAGGGATTTAGCCTGATAAACATCACCAGGTTTCTTCCACAACTCCTTCACAGTCTTCTCTTCATGAACATTCAACAGGACAGAATCAGCCAAACAGAGTCTCACAAGACCCTTAGCTTTATGATCTTTGAGATCTCATTCATCTTGAGGCATTGCCATTGGTTTTGTACTGGAAATTGCTTCCCATAGATCTCTCAGCAAGCATGTCTTCCATTTTGAGTTTCCACAACTCAAAATTGCTGCCATTAAACTTTTCCAATTCTATTCTATTGGATGTTCCTGCCATCTTCTCGCTGCAACAAGAGCACAAAATACTCTGCACAGACTCCCACTCAATCAAAGATTAGCTCAAAAAACCCCCACCCAACAACTAGGATCATAGGTGATCAAGCTCTGATACCAACTGAAAGGAAGCAAGGTACATGGAACACACTTCCTACACCAATCTAATGAGGGGAATAGTATGGAAATTCTTTTTAACCCTTACAATTGCAGCAATGTTAAACACATAACATAAAGATTACAGTAGCAATACAACACATAAAGAAAGTGACACAAGATATACCGTGGGGAAAACCTTTTCAGGTAAAAAACCCCACTCCAAAACTTGCACAATGTATTATCCAAAACTAATAATGTTTACAATACACTTGCAATGCAAGTTCTTCCAGGATTCTGCAAATGTTGTTTCTGGAGAAATTCTGGCAACATAACAGTACATGTACAAACACTATGTGTCTACTACTCCAAAACAATGCATTATATAGAGTTACAAGGCATAAACAGGAAGCTTCTAGAGATGGGCGTCCATCTTGGCCACATGGCCATTTTCCCACATCAAAGGACACTTGTCCAAGCTGCAAATACCTCTCTTACATTTGTCATACATTGCAGATTTGACTTCCCAAGAATGGAGCGCTCCAAGCTAAAAATAGCTATGACATATGCTCTTACGCATCTTATAGCTGTCATAAAATCTGCCCAACATAACAACCTTAAATGTTGTAAGAGAATCTGTCATACAAGGCTAAATATAGCATATTCCTCTTACAACATGTCATAGCCCAACTTGGGTGCCTAAAGATGCCTTCTCCACATGCAAAGATACTTTACGACACTTGTCTTCACTTGTCCCGAGAATCTCTATACTTGGCTCTTACGCGTCATAGATTATGTCATACACAATAACACCTCTGTCATACCACAAGATGTCGACACATGGCATATTAGTGCCACCTCAAATGGGACGCCCAAATCCACATGTGTTTGAATTGACCACTCAAAGCATACTACAAGTAGGATGACATGTCACAATGCTACCTCAAACTAAATGCCAAAACTGAATGTGCAAGTAAAATACAAATTGAGAAAATAACTAAATAAATAATTAATAAATCAATGCTAGGAATTACAAGGTTGAGACATCTTAATTCCAAACAAGAAGTGGGTGATCATTGAGGAAAATGTCTTGGCGCTCATCCTCAGAAAGATCACTCACTATGATAGAAAACATCTAGCACCTCCCCTGCATACTCCACTTTAGCTACATAGTTGAGATCATACAAAAGGAGATGGGCATCTAAATCCTTGCTTTCACTACATGATCATCATGATCATTGAAACACTTTACTACCTTTCAGCGATAATGTATACTCGCATAGTGAGCATCAAGCCAATCATACGAAGGATAATTTCAATCAATCCTAGCAGTAGGACATTCAAATCTATAGTAGTGGTGAGGGTACCAAGACCCAAAGCACAACCATGCACAAAAGAATCTACTACCACCTTCACACTTGTGGTTAACTCTTGCCTACCAACTATCATCCTATCTTGTCGCTACTAGCCTACATCACTCAACCAATGATGATGAAATGAAGGATTTAGAAGCTCCTAAATCAAACAAGACAAAAACATGCACACCACCAAGCATACTTGAGGTCTCAACCACTATACCTTGGTGATCTTCTTGGTGGTTATCCACTACTATAAATAATTTGTGAGATCTACCAACATCCCCAATCATCTTCTCTAGTGTTGCAACACCCTGACCAACAACTGCCATTGATCTCTACACCAATGCCTAGCCATGTGGCCCTCCTGACCACATTAGAAACATGGTCCTAACACCCAAGGATGTTCAAATGAAGGTCTACTCAACTATTGAAAGCTTAATAAATTAGAATTGGGCTAGCCACCATTGACTTCTATTAGAAATCACACTCTAAAATGCTACCTCCACCTCTCTATGAAAGGACCCCACTAGGTTGACCACCCTACTACCCCTACTAAGGATTATGCTTATGGGATGTTTTTTTTGTTTCTACTAAGTCCTAGGTGGTGTCAAGGAGTTCCTTAAAATCCCATTGGGTTGGGATTGAATTAGGAACCACTAGTTGTGAACTAAACTCGTTCATGTGACCTCTAATCATATTCTCCTATACCATCTTTAGCTTTTACATGGCAATCTCTAGGGTCTCAAGTGTTGTCATACGAACTACACCCACAATGTGAGAGAGTTCAAACCTCTCACTGTTATATCATAAAATGTCCCCCTATGACTTTTACCTTTTAAGTTTAGCTCATATGTCCCTTAGATTTAATCATGCATGTTGAAAATGAATCATGGAACAAAATCTGCTGAAACCCATGTCAAATGGGGCTTAGGGGCCACTTTAAAGCTAAATCTAGACCAAAAATAGGCCCCTGGACTTGGGTACCCATGCCCTAGTCTAGACCTATTTTGTTGAGACCCAAATTTTAAATGTCGGCAAAGTGACCATTAAAAGGTTTCCTTTTGTTGGCCTCTTCAATTTAAATTACGAATGTTTAGTGGGAATGCATATATAAACCTAAATGGATAATGTGAACTTGTGATCTTATGCTAAGGATATTCGAGGCTTTCATTGTGTTGCAGAGTAGTATTGTGTTGTGTTTGTACTTATCTATTGCAGATTTGTCTTCATCAATCCATCTCCTCATGGCGTGAAAGATCTTCACTCCACGTGAGAGGTTCACCTCTGAGGTGACATCTATTTTGTGTTTCAATCAATTTATCATATCATTTGCTTTTGCCTTTGTCCACCAAGGACACGCACTCTCTCTAACAACGGTGTTGGAAGGCTTGAATGACATTCTAGGGCTTGACCGAGGCAAGCTTCTAAACACCACAACCCCCAACCCCTCTCTTGTGATTGCAAGTTACAAGCGTTGGATCTTGCGAAGAGGAGTTGCAGGAGATCAGAGCAGAGCATAAAGATTCTAGATCTAAAGAAAACAACAAAGAATATCCTTGATTAGGCACAGGTGCCCGCTCTAGTGTCCTCCAGTTTAGCATTATCAGAAATCTCTAAACAGGTTACAGTCTGAAGCATAGTTTGGTTCTGAGCCCTCAGAAAAAGTACCACATTGGACACAAGCACCCGCTCCTTTGTCCTTAAATTTTCTGCTTCCAAGAATCTAAAATCTGGTATGTACTTAACCTACATTTAGTGCCTTCCTATGTGAGCATTTGTTGTGTTTCATCTATTTGTTTACGATTTCATATAATTAAGGTTTTAGGCCTAATCAGATTAGGGTTTTAACAAAATATCAATCTATTATATCTTTCCAATCATCTCATAGTGACATCAGACCTGTAGCTAAGTCCTCTATCACAGTAGTGACTTAACTTAGTCTATGTCCTTGAATGTATGTGTGAAATAAGGGTTTGACTGAATCTATTAATTAACACACAATTTTATCATTTCCATTTTCATACATAACACTCACAAACATATTCACAAGCAAATTCTTGTCCTTTATGAAACCTGCATACCACTTCACTTCAAAGAAATAGTTCTCTTACTAAGCCATTGTCATTCCCAATTGTTGGAGTTCATGAAACTCATCTACACAACATTGCCTGAAGTTCTCAAAAAGATAATGAGCATGAAATCTCTCTTAAAAGGTCTCTCATGTGATAGTGGAGATGCTCAAATTCCACTTCTGCTCCTCATGATCCCACCAACTATAAGCATAACCATGAAGTTGCATGATGGCCAAGCAAGCCTTCATGTTACTCTTATAATGTTGCATGATAAAGCATCGATCAAGAGAAGACAACCAAGCCTCTACCTCATCTCCCTCAATGGATCCTTCAAAGTTGGTGGATGAAGACAAAGGAGATCCCTTATTTGACCTATCATCAAAGTGTTACCATCACCCACCTTCTTGACCTCTTAATGAGGCCTATCCTGATTGAGTTTCTCCTCCATCCTAGATTGGTGTGGGCTCTTGGAACACTCCCTCTCTCTGAACTAGCTCTCTCCAATTCTTTGAGATGGATAAGAAATGACTTCTTGTGCTTCCTCCTACCTCTAGGTAAATCTTGAAAGAAATTCTTGAAGCAACCCCACTATCTACTATGTGTCAACACCTTCCTCAGGTTGAGCACAACTCACTACTAGTGTATGCTCACTTTGAATCTCTAGAGACTCTCAATAAAGGCCTCCTTGATGAGTACAGTAGTACTTCAAAGGAATTTTCCTTCACAAACAAGTTACATGGGTTAGCCCAAACACAAATTCCATAGATCACACAACAATGCATAAAGAGAACAAGAAAGCACACACAACCTAGAGCTCTTAATGTTACAACATTAGCTATGATACCAAATGTAATGCCCCAAGATCTTTCCTACAATATTAACAAACAAAAATGGATGAACACATTTTTCAAAATATAAATGTGACACTAAGCATGTCGCATTTCAAATCTATGTGCACAATGTTGTTATATTGTGCCTAATTAGACTCGAAGGTTAAATTTTCCCCACTTTTGTCGGCATAGTTCTCCCCCAAAGTATTTTATAAAGGCATCGACAACTATTTTTCTATTGACTGACATATAAAAAACCCTATTTTTGTAACCGACATAAGTCTTGATAAAAAAGGCTAAGGGTTAGGGTTTCGATTGATATTGTGTTGTAGCATATTGCAGTGGTATTGAGTTGCATGAGATTGTTAGTTGTAATCAGTTCTATTTACTAGATACTAATATTGGACTCACTGTTGGTGGATGTAGCCCAAGTTTGGGTGAACCACATTAAAATTGTCTCTCGTTATTTTATTTCTATGTATTTTCATTCCTCTATTTAATCTTTATCGACATTTAATTGATATCTTTTGCATGCTATTCCTAACAAGAGTATCGTGAAATAATGCAATGACACACTTGGCATGCACACCAATGCACCAAGCATGGACACAAAAGTAAAAGACTTACTCAAGCATGAGTTAAGTCATTTTGATGAGATCAATTAATGAGGTTTGATGGAGGTTCAAATTTCGCATGCTCCTTTGTAGATCCTACCACTTGTATGCCGACTAACAGATCCTAGAACTCAAACTCCAAAATCTTGGGGTCTAGATACAACTTGGGCATGTGCAAAGTCACAAGCAAAATGAGGGATCCACATCTCTACTCTTGGGACTTTGGGATTTAGAAGCAACCTCAAATCTTGTGAGTCTAACATGTTTGCAACATGAAAGGTGCAACTCCAAGCTTGACCCCCAAGGATCTTACACTTCATACTTTAGAGTCCAATTTCATATTTGTAGCTTGCAAAAAACAAGCATAAATCTGAACCCAACAAAATTGAAACTTGGACTTTAGAGTCTGAAGTATAGATTTCAACATACAAATTACAACTTTAAGTCCAAACTCTAACAAACTTGAAACTTGAACTTTGAAGTTCAAAGAGAAGATTGCAACATACAAAATGCAATTTGAAGTTTGAACTTTGATAGACTTGAAAATCAAACTTTGGAGTCTGAAGGGCAGATTGCAACATGCAAAATTCTACTTGAAGTTTGAACTCCAACAAACTTGAAAATCAGACTTTAGAGTTCAGAATACAATTTACAACATGCAAAGTGCAACTTAAAGACTGGACTCTAACAGATTTGAATCTCAGACTTCAAAGCCCAAAATGCAAATTGTAACTCTGCACAAAATTTACAAGTTTGGAATGACAAGCCAGATTTTCACTCGAAAGGACATGGTTTTCTCATTTAGTGTGTTGTATAAAAATGACTTGGGCCAAGAATTCAAGCACCTACAGGTTCTTTATTGTCCTAATGAGAAGTTCCCGAAAGGCCACAAAAACAAATAAAACCCAAAGCCAAGTTGCCCAAACCTGCATGAAACCACCTATGCTAAGGAAATGGCAAAGCATTCAAAGGAAAACAATTGCTCAACATGGTAAACATTTTCACTTCCAAAAGAAACATACATTCATAAAGCAATTAAATTACAACTAAAGTACTTACATGTTTATTTCTACAAGAATCGTAATCAAGCTTCCTAACCATGTTTCCCAACTAAAACTAAAACATGATAATTTCATTACACATGCCATACACATTCGACTCCAAGTTCAAGAAATGCTAAAAAAAATGATAAGGCTCACGCCACAAATGTGGGTGAGTTAGAATCCATTACATAAGTGCCCTCACTCATAATTATAAATTTACATATAAGGACTCAAATGTCCTAAATTATACATTTTCAAACAAAGTACAAAATGATAATTTACCATCTCTAACAAGGGTATGAAATCTTTGAACGCACTCCAAGATGTTCCAAAGATCCACGATCCTAGCAATGGTTCAACACCACCCAACTGTGTGGAACCCTTAGGTTCACCCCTCTGAAATAGGAGGCAACTAACTAGGTAGTCATTCAACACACACACCACACACACAAGTACAACACATGACTATCTTCAAACAATTAGTGCATCCAAAACATAACATATAAAAAATACCCACACATGAGGTTGGGAATAATATAACCAAACATATACATTGTACCCACATGGGCATACAACAAATGAACTCACAAATTAAGTCTTTTATGTGTGAAATGTGTAACCCCATTCTTTTTAATTATATTTTATTACCTCTCATTGACCCTAATGGTGTTTGCATTACAAATGAATGGAGGTGAGATTCCACTTCATTAAGACCTATAGACCTCAACCTCCTAAGGCTACATAGTCAAAAACATAATATGGACATGGCATAGAAAACAAGGTCCAATTGTGGCACACCTATGGCCATATGATTATCCATCCCATTTCTATGAGAGAATTATGTTCCCACAAAATAATACCCAAAAAACAAACTTGGAATTCAAATTTTCATTTTTCAATAGCATGCATGATACTTGCAAAATCTCAAATTTCAATGGTGGAAGCTCAAACCCCACCCAAATTTCAAATTTCAAAATTCTAAGAATACCCTTTTGAAGCTAAAGGCATGGAAAGTACATTTTTTCAATCACATAAAAAAAATTCAAAAATGATACATTTGGCATTGTTAAATTGATTCCCCGCCAATAAAATTATTTCCTACTAAAGAAATATCATATGCATACAGTTAAGGTGTGCATGACCAAAACATAAAGAATTTTAATTTTAAAGAATGGAGGTGAAACCCTTACCTTCAATGAATCCAATTCACACAAGAAATGGGAGACTTTTGTTGAGGATGGTTCACCTTTGAACCAAGAAAAAACTCCACAAAAATTTGAGCCAATCAATCCAAACAAGCAATCCTCTAAGCAATTTTTCCAATCCAACACACTGGAGAGAAAAAGCAAGCAAAGAGGGAAAAATATAATGGTAAAAAAAAAATAACTCCTTTTTTTCCCATATAAGCAAATTCACTTGTTCAAAAAGTCCTTTATTTCCATTTCGCATTGCACCCCACTCACTTCAAGACATTTTAACTAAATGACTTTTGGTATTTCTTTTTTCTTTTCAAAATGTATTGAAATTTAAAATTTCTAAATTAAACTTTATGAAATATTTCCTTTTAATTAAATGACTAAAGTCATCAATTAAACATTACCAAATTCCTAAAGAAATTTTCCCAATAAATTGACATTTTGCCTAGTTTAATAATTTCAATGGAGGCAAACACAAGAAAACATGTCAATAATAGTTGCATAGTAATAATATGATTTTTTATTAAATCTTGTATTTCATTTTTTCATTTAGCAACATTAAATATATTGTGAGGTACATAACACTATAATATTAGTCGATTACAAGCATAATTCCATTTCATAAACACACAACAAAATTTAGAAAATGATTAAATGCAATTAATCACAAGAGTCGAACAACCTACAAAAAATACTCAAACATGTTTTATGGGTTTCCTCACAACTTTTGAATCCAAAGCCAACCAATCAAGATTTAGGCTCATAGGACCACACACAACCCATCTCGTAACTCATAATCAAATAAGACAACGATGAGAACACAACACTGTTACCCAAGCCGATTGTCTCCAATTTATCACCATTGGGAAAACTTGCTTTTGCACACTTAAGAAAAACAACAGGCATACCTGTCCAACACAAAATAGTCAAAGTACACTACATAGCAGCCAACAAGATAATATCATAATCTATGTCTAACTAAAAATCATCTATCACTAGTATGATTCCAATATAAAGATGCATAGAAAAATAATCGCAATGTTGAACTCAATGAACATAAGCACAATCCCATATCATAGTGAAAGTAGTGAAACTAAAAACACTACAGAGTCTAATATATATAAAAATCACACATATAAATCTAGTACAAAATCCATACACCTTGATGGCAATCTACATTAATATCATCAGCAAGTACGATAGCAATATGGAAAAATAAAACAAGTCCAAGAATATACATATCTACATATGTGAATCCAAAATACAAGATCCATACACCTCAATGGCAATAAAATAATAATATCATCGTTAAGTACGATATAATATCAAAACCAAATAATAACATGAGTAACAGCATGAGGCACATACGCTTGGGGTTTTACATATATAGTTGCATGCATCCAACATTTGTAGTTATACAAAGGTATATATGAAAAAGTGTATTTATACAAATCACCTTTCAAGCCAATCTGTAAATGACAAAAATTATATTAATTCCTAGTATTTGATAGAGCTCCAATATAGTCATCAACTGATGTAAAATTACAATAGCATAAGCATATATACAACAAACTTTTCTACATATAGATATTGAACATTCACACAAAAATATTTAAAATAATTTACACTTTCAAATATGCACATCTACAATTACAAGTACAAAAATATTACAACATATTCAAACCCTCATACACAAAAGAATACAACTATTAAAAAATATTTGCACTATTTTGAAATACAAAAGTAAACCTACAAATATTACACAAGTACAATTGCATATATGCAAATTTTTTATGAGCACTTAGTTATACTGAGACGAGGGGTGAATCAATATATAATAAAACTTTTCTTTCTCTGCTTTAATCAAATGAAATAAAAAATTTCAAGTAAGATCTAGCAATTTAGAGCACAGAGACCACACGATTTTACGTGGAAACCCTTGCAGGATAAAACCACAGAAAAATATTCCTTATATATATATCTTATTGATCTTCTTCTCTTTCTTGTAGGCTCCAACATACAAATAGTGAGAACCAACTCACAGGAGAAACCAATCTCCACTTGACAGAATTATAGGTGCCAACCTATTGGAGGCTCCAACCCCCACACAAACTAAGCTCCAACCCAGCAAGAGGCTCCAACCTATTAATTCTTCAATGGCTGATATGATTCACTCCTTCACTTAAATCTTCTTCAAACTGATTCACACACTACTCTTCCTTCAAATCTGAATTTTATCAAATTATTCCACGAGCAACTATCCTTGTTCTTTTATCTCACAAATATATTCAATACAAATAATATTCACACTTCATATTTATGCTCTTCCTCTTCCTTATACTAAGATATAATTCATTGATTGCTTGCTTTTAAAACATTCAAATCATTTACCTCTTATATGTCTTCAATGAGGGTAAAAGACATACCCTTTCACAATGATCACCACATTTAATAAAAGATACAACTTTTCAAGGAAATCATTGCCTCAACACTTGTTTGTCTTTTGTGGAATCAATAGAAATTGCACCTCTTTGTTGTTCTTGTCTTTTTCTTATAATTTGTCCTTTGTGGTTTTTTCCTTATTCACTAATCACGTCATAAGAAATACTAGTCACTGTATATACACTTCATGAACTTGAACTCATCGTTGTTCTTGTTGTTCCTTCACAAAGAATCACTAACTTTTTCTAATACAAATTGCTTTATTCATTCCCTTAAATGATGTCCCTTCATAATGGAATTCACACCATACAAAACTAATCACTGCATGTGTATATCAAAGCATGGTAGTTTGGAAATGACTTCAAAACATCTTTTATATCATCCTTGTCTATTTCCTTCAAAGGAGTTGGCCTCATATGGATTTAAATCTTTAATTAAATTCTTCTCTTTCACAAGTCGGCCTCCTTGGATGTACAATTAAATTTGAAATCCATTCTATGTCGACCCAAAACACTTATATCTCAAATGTTTAAATCTTTAATTTAAACATGCAATCTTCCAATGGTAACGTGTAACGGATGTATTTTTCTTTGCTCTCCAACGAGTATGTATAATGGACACCTCTTAATATAACGTTCCATTCTTTACCTTGACATCAATGACATCACTTAAAGACCTCGTGCCTTCGACATCAATGACAACATATTCCAACAATCTCCCCCTTTGTCATTGATGACCACCCAACTATGAATATAACTCTTCTTTTCTGCATTGCTCCCCCTAGTTGTACTACTCCCCCTTTCTAAAGCTCACCCTTGCTCTAACTCTCCCAATTTGACATCAATGGCAAAGGGTCTTCCATCTATCTCTGAACTTTATTTTCCATGGAGCTACAAGATAATGTTGTGGGTAGCTCCCCCTGAATATATACTTCCCTTTAATGACTGGATGAGTGTGGGACTACTCCCAACTTTTCCCTTAAATACTCAAATGTGTCCTTTGGAAGTGGCTTTGTAAATATGCTTGCAATTTGTTCCTTTGTAGTAATATATTCCAACTTAACTTGTTCCTCTGCCACCTGCTCTCTCAAAAAGTGATACTTTATGAGAATGTGCTTAGTCCTTGAATGCATCACTGGATTCTTTGAAATATTAATTGCACTTGTATTGTCACAAAATATGGTGATAGGATGATCATATTCTACTTTGATGTCTTTTAATGTTTACCTCATCTACAACACTTGAGTGCAACATGATGTTGTTGCAATATATTCTGCCTCTACAGTAGATAGGGAAACTGATGCTTGCTTTTTGCTCATCCATGATACAAGGTTATTACCAAGAAAGAAGGCTCCTCCACTTGTACTCTTCATATCATCAACATTGCTTGCCCAATCTGCATTTGTGTATGTTGCTAGAGTAAAATCTTTGTCGCTTGGATACCAAAGACCAAACTCCAATGTTCCCTATAGACGCCTGAAAATGGTCACAACCACTTTCATCTATTCCCGTAATTCAAAATTATTCACTCACATCATTCTATTCGACCCAAACATTAATTAAATAATTTTTAATTATTTAATTAGTTTATTCTTCATCTTCCCCCTTCACCAAAAAATCAAAATTATTCCACTATAGTTCAAAAATTAAATATTTTGCAACTATAGTTCACATTTCATTCATCAAAAATTAAATAAATATCCATATTTATTTAATTCCTTGTTTTGTCCACTTTTGATTACTTTTAGTAATCATCATTATTTTCTTCTAAAACATGTCCACAAGAATTAATTTTAATTAATTCTCAATTACGAACCCCTATGTTTCTAGAAGTCCACTTGTCATTCCATGTACATGCATGTACATGACAAGTGGTATTTTGGAAGCATGGCCAAATCTTCCAAAAAGTGTACACTTGTCCTATTTGTTCCATCCCACTCCAAGTGTCACTATTCATGCAAATTTAAAATTCCACATGGCACTATTCATGCACTATTCCTCCAATTTTTAATTCCACTTGTCCTCTCCACATGCAATTTTTAATTCCTCACAAAATCCAAACCATGTCTTTTCATAAGTGAGGCCTTACATGTCATACACCTAACCAATCTTGGCCATTCAAACTTTTATTTTCATCCATTGATCATCCCTTGAATCTTGGAGCAATTTTCTCAACCATTCTCATCACGTCATTTGTCCAATTCTCCTTGCTTGAGGATCCTCAAGAAACCTCCACCCTTGATCTTTCAATTCAATCTTAGCCCTCCATTTCCATCCTCAAAAATTTATAAATTAAGGCCCTCACCTCCATTTTTCACAAGCCATCATATGCAAAGAAATTATGCTAGTTTGAGTACTCACATCTAGTAGAGCTTAGGCTAATTCTAGTTTAGAGTAGTTTAGAAGCATCATCTTTAGAACATATCATTACTAATATGCTTAGATAGGGTGTAATTTACATAGTTGGTGCATTAGTAATTAGGTCCAATCTTGAGGTCCCTTGGACTTGGCGTTGGGAGCTAATTAGGATGATTAGCCATTCATTTAGGATCCCATCTTCATTGTTGACATTTTTGGCACGCCCAGTGGGACACCCCTTTTATCTACCATTTTTCATTGCATTTTGCATAACTTTTGTGTTGACAAGTCGGATCAGTGCCGAGTTCCTACAAAATAGCACCCATTTAGGCTCTATCAGTGCCCAGACTTCTATTTCAGCACTTGGTTTTGGGAGTCTTCAATTTGCATTTCAGTGCCCAGTTTCAATGAATCAGCACCCATTTTTGTATTAGCACCCGGTATCAGAGGAGGTAAAACTTGCATTTAGTCATGCTATTTTCATTATTTTGCAAGCTCCTTTCATGCATTGGTTGTTAATGTGCTTCCTACTAATTTTTTAGCCTTTGTAGCTCTTGGGTTTGCAAAAAAAAGTGCAGGAACAAGGAGAGGTGGTGTCCAAGCCATTTCAGAACCTGGTTTTTCTATAGTAGCACCCAGGCGTCACAGATTAGCATCTATTTCTGATTGTTACAAAACATTGATATCTTGGGTTTTGTTAATTTTACTAACATTCTGATGTCTTGCATGATGGGATTTATGTTCTAATCAGTGTTTGGTGCAAGTTTAACTCTCTATTTTGTAGGTTTTTCTCATTTGCAAGCCAAAATGTTGCCCAAGTCGTTTCAGCACCGAGTCAGAACATTTCAGCGCCTAGGTCTCAGGTATACCAATTTCCTATTTTAGCACCTAATCTGGTTAAAGTAGTGCCCATTTCTATTTTAGTACTCAGCCTGGTAAAAGTAGCGCCTGTCTATGTTTTAGCGCTTGGGTTGTCTATATCAGTGCCCAATTTCTATAGTTGCAAAAACTGTCTTTTCATCATTTTGTTGGGATTAACATTGTTTTTACAGCCTCCTACGATCGTCCAAGACATATTATCCAACTACTAACTTGTTTTATGTAGCCCCACATCCAAAGAATCCATTTTTTACACTAGACTAGTTGCACATTAAAATTAGAGTAGGGAGAATTAACTTGTTTGTTGTGTCTTTGTTTGTTAGTGGACGTATGCTCTCCCCTTGCACCTTAGGGTGATCTTAGGGATCAAAAGTCCACTTACAAACTCTTTTTACTTGCTTTCCATCCTGAAGGGGTTATCCTTTTGTGTATGCTCTCCCATCCTAGTGCGATCTTGGGTGATCAAAAGTAAGAGATAGTTTCTTCTTAGGGGGCCTACTAGGGGATTTCATTCCCCTAGGGATGACCTCAACTGCGTGTTCCGGTGCGGGATAGAAATATTGCGAGAATCAAAAGATTCGCTTTAAAGGAAGGACCCTCTCAACTCCAAGAAAAAGACCTCTGGGATACTTGGTCTGCCAAGGCTCGTGTGGTCAAGCATCAGTTGATTGGGACACCCCCGTTCACGGACTCAGACCTCAAGTACCTAGAGTACACTAGAGGACTCCCTTAGAAGCCTTGTGAAGCCTAGATAAGACCTTCAGCTGTCATATCTTGTGGTGCACCGCTGCAAAGGAGGGGAAGATGCTCACCGTACCGTTATACTTGAGATAGGATATGCTTTGGGCAAGAAAAAAGTCTCCAAGGTGAGGGGGGTAAGGTGGTTTGGGACCTTGCTTTCTCTATCTATTCAAGCTATATAATCAAAGGTATTAGTGGGAGTGGGAATCTCGGTTCACTTTGAGTTGAGATTGACCCACGGCCACTTCGTGAGATCCACAAGATATGCCACTCCCACTTGAATAGATTCTAGGTTGTATACAAGTGTTTGGCATGTCTTCAATTGTGTTACACCTGTGCAAGCCATTTGTAAACCGTGAAGGCTAACCACCCCTCACACTCAATTCCAAAGTTAGTCCAATAGCCATTGTGTTTGATGTTTACAAAATCTTTCCAAAATTTCCAACCAAACACCTTGCAAATCAAATTGTCCTATATTAGTGCCTAGTTTCTGTAAAGTAGCACCCAGATTTTGTATATCAGCACCTAGACAGACTATTGTAGCACCCATTTTCAGAGGTCTGCAAAAAGCAAATTTTCATCCCTTTTATTTTCAAAGCCATTTTTCCTCATCACCCCATACTATCGCAACCCCAGAGACATCATCCGTGTCCTTTTGTCCCTTGTAGCTTGTGATCCAACATCAATCAAACTCAATCATCATCCTTGATTTACAACCAATCAAAATTTGTCATCCACAACCAACCAAATCCTCATTATCCAAATCCAAATCTATCTCCATCCTAAAATCAATCAAATCATATCCAAATTTCTAAGGTTAGGATCTAGATCAATCATCCTTTTGTTTGTATTAAGCTTAAGAATTTGTCTATCTTAAGTTTAGTGTAAACTTGAAACCATCAACCCTCTTGGATAAATTATCTTGGGAACTTAGACAACTCCTAAGTTAGTGGACTCCAATAAATCTTGTCTTGCTTGGTGCATCTTGTCTACCCCAAATAAGATAATCCTATTGTCCCTTTTGCTTAGGCTCTTTGTCCACCCTAAGTACATAGGGATAATCTTTGATCATCAATCATCTTGAACTAGAATTTGAACATTAGAACAATCCCCATCCCTAACTATTGGGACTTCATCATCCAAATTCAATCAAAGTTCACCTTTTATGCCTCCTTTCATGCGATCACAAGCTAAGAGGAATATGGACGCTCATTACCAGCCTCTCTCCACATGACTCCACCATGAGTAATATGGAGGGATATGTCAACCAACCCAAAATGGGTGAAGCATCCACACATCATCACATATATTATCCCACCTTCATTCATTTCCTTAATGAGAGTGGATTACATGAAAAATTTAACCAATTCCTTGACAATCATAAGGATGAATTCCTTGAATGCCTCATTGAACATGGAGCACGCCTCCCCCATTCATATGACCAAGACAAGATTAAAACCATTTTCCATGACAAACTGCCATCACCTATCCTTGATCAACCATGGGGTTGTGTCCCTAATCCCAACAACCCCACCTATGATAATCCATGGGCCAATTACACTTCAAATTCTACCACCATCTATACCCTTGATCAACATGTAGGGGGTACCATACCATCACAACCTCAAGTGTCTAAACAACCTTATGGCATGCCATCACACTTAATGCCTAGTTCTAACATGCCCACTAATCGTCAAATTGTCATACCTCAAGCCACATCCAACATCCAACAAAATACTTCCAATATTCCTCAAAACATCCCCAACGTCTCTAGTATTCCCCAAAACACATCAAACATTGTTTCTATTCCACAAGCCCTTCCCCCTTTGAACATTCATTAAAGGACGCTAATCCCAAAAACCACATTGCCCCCCACCATACCTTCACATGCCTATCTTCAATCCCAAAATCCATTCGCATCCCAATCACAACATCAACCTTAAAATTCCCTAAAAAGCTATACAAATCCCACACAAACATACCAATCGTCCACTCACCAAAAACCTCCTCACAGTACTTCCATGCAATATCAACAAACCATACAATATCAAAGACCACCCTTCCAAATGAAACATGTGCAACATGTATCCACACAAATCATATCGCAACAGCAAACATATGGGTCTCATGTTTACTCGCAAGCTATAAGTCTCCCTCCACACAACCAACAACAACACCTCATCCCCCAACAACAATAATCATTAGTGCAACAACCTCCACTCCAAATCACGTCACAACCATCTCTTGCTAATCCTTTTCATCAAGAGTGGAAAGAGATGAAAATGCACTTAAAAACATCCAACTAGGAATCCAAAAGAAACACTATAAGTTCGAAGACTTATGTCCCTATCCATTCAATAGAAACATGACAATCATACCTTTTCCTCAACACTTTGAAATGCCTAAATTAGACAAGTACAAAGGAAAGGGAGACCCTCATGACCACATAAAGGAATTCTTCATAGCATACCAAGAAGTAGCCTATGATGATCAATTCCTCCTTTGTCTTTTTCCATGAAGCTTAGGAGGACAAGCCCTAGAATGGTTCATGCACTTGCCTTATGGCTCCATCTCAACCTTCACCAACCTTTTGGATAAATTTGTCGTCCACTTCTCATACAATGTAGAGGATGAAATCACTATGCCCGACCTTTGCAACACTAAACAATGAAGTGGTGAAAGTTTTGTCGCATACCTACAAATATGGTGAGCCCTTTCTAGTAGGCTACCTTGGACAACCCCTGAAAAATAACTCGTCCATATATTCATTCAAAACTTAAACCAAGAAATGGCTTTCCATTTACAAGTGCATTGTGCATCTACCTTCGATGAAATCATAGAAAAGGGGGTCACCATTGAGAAATCCCTTATTGTGAAAGTGATGGGGAGCACACAGTGGAAGCGAACACTTATCAACTTTTGAACCCGTCGAACCCATTGAACCTTCGAACTCACTATCGGTAGGACTTAATACCGTTAGCACACTCAAAAACTCTTCCACCGACACACCAATCTCACTGATGTTACCTTCGGACCACACTTGTCAGCATGACAAATACTATCAGCTATGCTAGGGTTCACTACGCCGATATACTTCGTCACTCCAATATGCATCTCAGACCACAACTTTCTTTCAATGGCTTGAACCTCTCTTCAGCCAAACTATCCTCATTGCTCTAAGCAAGGAATGCTTTGTCGATGGCCCCTATCCCACCGATAACAACTCCAACTCCTCCAATCCAAACCCTAGCACATGGAGATGCTAGGCCGCCTACTGTACACAACCCATGATCTGGAACATCTGCGTCGCCGAACGATGAACTGAAATAGGAAATAAAAAACACATATTGTACAACGAAGCCATTCCACTGATTTCGACAGAAATATCACCAGTGGAATGCTTCACATTGACATTTCTCAACAACAGAAATACATAAGGGAAAACTACAGCTAAATGATTTGTAATTACAGAGAACGGGAAACAAATTGATGACACAGAAAAGATTGATTTCTACTTCACAATGCTCAGTTACATTTGCACAAGTGCATTCAATTACAATATCATATCTGATCTATATGCATTTGATTCATATCTCTGGGGTTTATAAACTCACCCAGAGTAGTACCAAACTGACTCCAAGCGGTTGGGAGATCGATTCCAAGTGGCTGGGAGACAACCGTTTTAAATAGCCTCCAACTGCCCAACTGCCTATTTTTGGCATTATGCGCTTACAATTTGACCAATGTCCCCTAAGTCACTTGGGACTTACAAAATGAACCTAGATACAAACTAAAATGAAAATGCATTGGTCAAATAGACCTTATTACAATGCAAACATGATTTTCTAAATAAACATAAACTTAAATGCCTCACGGAGGCCACCTTGTGTTAGGTGCTCCTGCACCATAAAGGTTTGGTCAAAATCTACAACAAGAATGACAACGATAAACCATCAAATGACAAACCTAAGTTTTGGGCTAAGAACAAAAACACCATAGGAGATGGTGCTACTGATTCCAAATATATCCAAATCACCGCTCCTAAACCTAAAGAGAAAAATGTAGTCCAAAATGTTTCAAACAATGTCTCAGTCCCATCCACTCCTCCAAAGTTGAATCCTCCTAATAATCCAAAACACAAGTATACTCCCTTGGGTGAACCACTCGAGGTTGTGTTCCAAAAGCTAGTCCAAGCAAATATGGTATCAAATGTGTCAACTGGTTGAGCAGAGATGAGGTCGTTGCAATGGTATGAGTTGTTTGTTTGAGATGCTTTGTTGGTGATGATTTGGTTGCTTTGTAGAGGTGATGAAGATATTGAGAATATGTTTCTGTTGGTTGGTTTCCAAGTTCTTTTTAGAAAATTTGATTAATAAAGGAAACAGTGTGATGAAGTGGCATTCTGATTTACAGAGTAGTGTTCCATCTTTTGCTCTGCATTTCCTCTATGTTGAAGATTTGTCTTTGTGGTTTGGATATATTGTTCAGAGATGTTCATAGATGTTATATTCCAAATTTGGTGCTCCGGTTCATTGTACAAAGGAAGTTGTGTTTACCAGTGTGTGGACTGTGTTTTTGAGTCTTGCAGAGGTGTCTGGGAGAAACTGTTTTGTTCTGTATTTCTCCACAAATTTGTTTTTAGCCTTACAGTTCTTGAAGTGTGCTTATAAGGTTCATATCTTTCTTCTATTGCAGTTGTCTGTGGTTTGGTGCTCTAGAAGTTGATTTCTAAAGATACAGTGTATGACAGAGATAGTTAAGTATACTGGACAAACAGGATAAGATTGTATGGCAGGTGAAAGTTGTTGTGGAGGAATTTACTAAATTTCAAGATGTTTTAGGATGCTCATGGAATATTCTAGATTGTGTTGAAGCCTTGCATGTGGTCTAGAAGTTGTCTTTGGGTTTGAGGAAGCATGTACTTGAAATTTTATTGTGTTAACATAGGTTTGGCTAACCTTGGGTGTTTACACTAATTGTGGAGCTGCTTTGGTGATTGTAGTAGTGTGAAGTGGCATACTTGGATGAATTTAGATCCAAACTAAGATGTGTTGTGGTCTGACTTCATTCCTTTCCATTGTGGGAATGTTTTAGGTCCGACCTAATTTGAATTTGTGAAACTAAGGTGCTTTGGTGACCTTGGAGAATGCTTTCAAGGTTGATGACTGTATAAATAAGTGTCAAGGGATTGTGATCAGGTGTGCGTGCATAATGAATGTGATGTGAATAATAGTGTGGTTGAATGTGTGTAGTGTAAGCTTTCATGTGTTAGATTACTAGATGCAGTGAGTAGAAGGTGTCTACAATTCTTCAGTGATGATGCGGAAGTGATGTTGGTGTTGTGTACTTTGAGCTTTGTTGGAACTGTACTCCTTGCATATATTAGATGTAATTATAATAGTTCAACTCTAGCAGTGAGCCCACTCTTCTATCTCTTTCTTTCAGGATAGTGAGTCCTTGGGCGGTGAGCCTTTCTTCTGGGTAGTGAGCCCTCTCGACGGTGATCCCTCTAGTAGTGAGCCTTTTGTAATTCATTGTTAATACTACTTTATATTGTGAGATAATCCTCATCATAGCTTTTCCCTTCTTGGGTTTTTCACGTAAATCTGGTGTTCTCTTGTGTTTGATGTTGGTTTCATTCAGTTTTTGTTATTTGCTTTCATGCTTAATCATCATAATAGTCTAAGGGTTAAATGAATCTATGTGGATCTAAAATGTGTGTGAGGGTTTTGGAATTTTAAGATACAACTAATTCACCCCCCTCTCAGTTGTCTGGTGCATTCAAAAATTGGTATCAGAGCCAAGTTCCTTGGAAGAAAGCTTAACCGCTTGAGGTAGATCAAGGATGGCGCACAAGAAGGATGTTCCCTTGTTCGATGGAATGGATTATGCTTTCTAGAAAATAAGGATGGAAAGTTATCTGATTTCTCTTGGTTATGGGATCTTGAAGGCTGTTGAGATTGAATACACTATACTGGATAATGGTCCAAGTACTACAAATGAGATCAAGGCCTATGAAACCAATGGTAAAGCAAGGTATGTTCTTTTAAGTGGTCTTACTGATTTTGAGTTGGTGAAAGTTATGAATTTGAAAACTACTCATGAAATATGGAAAAAGTTACAAAGTATTTATGAAGGAGATGATAAGGTCAAGCAAGCTAAAATGCAGAACTTGAAGCTAATGTTTGAGACCATGAGAATGTTTGAAGATGAAAACGTTACAAGCTACTTACAGAAGGTGAATGAAGTTTTCAATAGCATCAAAGGACTTGGTGGAAATGTGGATGAAAAGGAAGTGGTATTGAAGGTTCTCAAAACTCTTCCTAAAGCTTATAATCATAAAGTTTCTACTATTGAAGAATTACAAAATCTGAATCAGTTTACCAAAGATCAGTTGCTTGGCACCTTAACTGCCTTTGAAATAGGAGAATTTGGTACAAGTAATGCAAAGACTGAGACTACCTTCAAGGCTGGCAAATCTGAGAAGACTATTGAATCAAATCAGGAGGATTCAGATGATTTGGAAGCTAATTTTGCCAAAAGAATGAAATTGGGTACTAGTAAGTACAATCGTAAGTTGCCTTTCAAGTGTTTCGGTTGTGGAAAGATAAATCATTATGCTTCAAGATGTCCGGAAAGAATTTTGAGGAGAAAGAATAGGGAGAACAAAAGTAGAGTGCCTAAGAAAATCTACTATGTTAGAGAAGATGCAATTATATCTGATTATGAGAATGATGAGGATAATGAATGTTTGTTCATATCTTTAAGAGATGATACTATTTCTACTAGCTCTGGGAAATGTGTGAAGGAAAAGGCCTAAAGGTAGGTCTTAATGTTGAAAGAGCTTTAATATCTACTTTTCATACTACACAGGAAAAGAATTATTAGGTTATAGATAGTGAATGCTCAAATCATATGACCGGTGATAAAAGTAAGTTTGTTAAACTTGAAAAATATGATGGAGGACTAGTTAGATTTGGTGATGATACAGTTGCTAAGATATGTGGAAGAGGCTCAATTAGTTTTTTATGGAAAACATAATACTGATGATGTTTTTTATATAAGGGTTTAAAGTATAACCTCTTGAGTTTTGGACAAATGTGTAGCAAAGGATACAATCTTGTGTTTCAGGATGGTGGTTGTGAGATCAAAAAAGATTCTAGAACTGTGATTGCTGCTAGAAAGAGGATAGATGGAAATGTTTATCAGCTCAAAGGTGGTGATGGTTACTACTTCATGACTCAGATTAGTGAGAGTTGGCTATGGCATAGGAGATTGTGTCACATCAATTTTGATAGCCTGGTAAGAATAAGTTCAGTTCAAGATGTGAGAGATATGTCAAAGATTACAAAGCCTATCAATGTTATTTGTAAGGAATGTCAAATTGGAAAGCAAGCAAGAAGTAGTTTCAAAGTCAAGGATCAATCCTCTATCAGCTATTGGAATTGGTGCATACATATCTCTATGGCCCTACCAAGGTAAGGAGTTTTCAAGGTGATGGATATTTCATGCTATTGATTGATTATTATTCTAAGATGACATGGGTTACTTTTCTCAAAAAAAAATTTGAGCCCTATATAAGTTCAAAGCATTCAAATTCATGGTTGAAAATGAAATGGATATGACAATCAAATGTCTAAGGTCTGACAGAGGTGGAGAGTTCACCTACAATGAGTTTAACATGTTTTGTGAGAGTCATGGAATAAAGAGGCACTTATCTACCCCTAGGACTCCTTAGTAGAATGGAGTGGTTGAAAGGAAGAATAAGGTTGTTCAAGAAGCTGCAAGGAAAATGATAAAAGAAGAAAACCTACCAGAGGTCTACTGGAGAGAGGCAATTCATATTGTTGTCTATATACTAAACAGAGTCCAGGCAAGAGCAAATAGTACAAAGACCCCTTATGAGTTATGGTATGGAAAGATTCCTACTGCCAAGTACTTTAGAGTGTTTGGAAGAAAATCTTATATCAGAAGGGATGAAGAAAAACTAGGAAAGTTTGATGCAAGGTCTGATGAAGGTATCTTCCTTGGGCATTCTACTAAAAGCAAGGCTTACCGGTGCTACAACAAGAGGCTAAGAAGGATTGTTGAGAGTGCAAATGTCAAAGTTGATGAAGATCTACAAAAAAATTTAGAAGTTAATGGATATGAATTAGATTTAGATGAGTCCTCTTGCAGAGAAGAAGAAAATGCTGATGAAAAGGAAGTACAGACTAAAGAAGAAGAAGCTCCAAAAAAGACTCCTAAAACTCCCAAGTATGTGCAGAAGCATCACTCTGAAGATCAAATCATTGGTGACAAGAATAAAGGTGTGCTAACAAGAAGGAAAGCTATTGAGGAACAGGTAAATCTATGTTTACTCTCTAAAGTTGAACCTAAAACAGTTACTAAAGCATGCAAGGATGAGTATTGTCTCAAAGCTATGGAAGAAGAACTAATGCAGATTGAGAAGAATCAGACTTGGGAACTAGTCCCAAGACGAGAAAACAAAAATGTGATTGAAACTAAGTGGGTATTCCAGAACAAACTGAATGAGAATGGAGAAGTGGTAAGAAACAAGGAAAGGCTTGTGTGTAAAGGTTATTCACAAGTAGAAGGAATAGACTATGAGGAAACTTATGCTCCAGTAGCAAGAATGGAGGCCATCAGGATATTTTTGGCTTTTGCAACACATAAGGAATTCAAGGTATATCAAATGGATGTGATGTATGCTTTCTTGAATGGATAACTGGAAGAAGTATACATAGAACAACCAAATGGATTTCAGTTATTAGACATACTAGATATGGTTTGCAAATTGAAGAAGGCACTATGTGGATTAAAGAAAGCCCCCAAAGCTAGGTATGCAAGGTTAGACAAGTATTTATTACAACAAGGTTTCAGTAAAGGTTCTGCAGATAGTAATCTGTACATCAAAGTAGGAGAAGATCAAATTTTGATTGTGGAAGTATATGTGGATCACATAATCTTTGGAGGAAATGAAGGTATGTGTAAGGGTTTTGCAGATGAAATGCAGAAAGAATTTGAAATATCAATGTGTGGTGAGATGAACTTCTTCCTCGGGCTACAGATCAATCAAATAGATAAAGGTATTTTCATTTCACAATCAAAGTATGTCAAGGAGATGTTAAAGAAGTTTGGAATGGAAGATTCTAAACCAATATGTACCCCTATGCCAACTGGTTGCAAGCTGAGCAAGAATGATGAATCACCTAAGGCTGATCAAAGCAGGTATAGGTCAATGATTGGAGGATTGTTATACTTAATTGCTACTAGATCGGATAGTATGCATGCAGTTTGTCTTATGGCTAGATTTCAAGAAGATCCTAGAGAGTCACATGTTGCAGCAGTGAAGAGGATATTCAGATACTTAAAGGGCACTTCGGATCATGTCTTGTGGTATCCAAAGGATAATGAATTTGCTCTAAGTGCTTACATAGATGCAAATTGGGATGGTTGTGTAGATGACAAGAAAAGTACAAATGGTGGTGCATTCTTTCTTGGAGACAGAGTGGTGTCATGGTTAAGTAAGAAGTAGGATTCAGTACATCTCGATCTACTGTAGAGGCAGAATACATTGTTGTATCATCTTGTTGCACACAAGTGTTATGGATGAAGCAAACTTTGAAGGATATTAGTTTTGTATATGATGAGTCAATTCCTATCTTCTATGATAATACCAGTGCTATTAACATTTCAAAGAATCTGGTGACGCACTCAAAGATAAAACATATCTCAATCCAGTATCACTTTCTGAGAGAGAAGATTACAGAGAATGAAGTGAAGATTGAGTATGTGCCTACAAGGGATTAGGTTGCTGACATATTCACCGAGGCTCTTCCTAAGGATACATTTGAGTATCTCTGGGAGAAGTTAGGGTTTATTGCCCCTCCTTCTTTGAACTAGATGCATAAGGAGATGCATTAGTCCAGTGGATTTCAAGATTCAATCCTTATTCTGGACTGATGTTGGAGGCTACCTCTCAGGGGGAGTAGGTAGTGGTCATGATGGTTGTTACAATAAGGGGGAGTAAGTTCTAATGTTTGGTTTCTTCTAAGGGGGAGTATGTAGAACAGTAAAAGAAATGATGTTGTAGATCAATAGTGAGTAGATACAAGCTTGAATAGTTGATAGAGGTGTAGCCCTTTTCCATTGATGTCAAAGGGGGAGAGAGAGTAATGTGAAAAAGGAAAGAGTCAGTTGTTAAGAAGAGAGTAGTAAGTTGAGGGGGAGAAAGAAGGAAAAAGGAAAAGAGCTGGTATGGAGCATAATATTGAGGATGATGATGTATTGATGGTTTTTCACATTATGTGTTGCCATCAATGACAAAGGGGGGGATTGTTGCAAGTATGTGCTATCGGTGTTGTCATTGATGTCAACAAGCTTGTGTTGTCATTGGTGGCAACTATGTCAACTAGTTGAGCAGAGATGTGGTTGTTGCAATGGTATGATTTGTTTGGTTGAGATACTTTTTTGATGATGATTTGGTTTTTTTGTAGAGGTGCCAAAGATGTTAAGAATATGTTTCTATTGGTTGATTTTCAAGTGCTTTTGAGAAAATTTGATTAATAAAGGAAACAATGTGATGAAATGGCATTCTGATTTACAAAGTAGTGTTCTAGTTTTTACTACACATTTCCTCTATGTTGAAGATCTATTTTTGTGGTTTGGATATGTTGTTCAAAGATGTTCAGAGATGTTCATAGATGTTATATTCCAAATTTGGTGCTTTGGTTTATTGTGCAGAGGAAGTTGTGTTCACCAGTGTGTGGACTGTGTTTCTGAGTCTTGTAGAGGTGTCTGGGAGAAACTATTATGTTCTGCATTTCTCCGCAAATTTGTTTTTGGCCTTGCGGTTCTGGAAGTGTGCTTATAAGGTTCATATCTTTCTTCTATTGAAGTTGTTCATGGTTTGGTACTCCATAAGTTGATTTCTAAAGATACAATGCATGACAGAGATAGTTAAGTATACTAAACAAACAGGATAAGACTGTATGGCAGGTGAAAGTTGTTACAGAGGAATTTGTTGAATTTTAGGATGCTTTAGGATGCTCATGGAATATTCTAGATTATTTTGAATCCTTGCATGTGGTCCAAAAGTTGTCTCTGGGCTTGAGGAAGCCTGTACTTAAAAGTTTATTGTGTTAACACAGGTTTGGTTGACCTTAGGTGTTTACACTAATTGCAGAGTTGCTTTGGTGATTGTAGTAGTGTGGAGTGGCGTGCTTGGATGAATTTAGATCCAAGATAAGATGTGTTGTGGTCCGCCTTCATTACTTTCCACCGCGGGAAAGTTTTAGGTCCAACCTAATTTGAATTTGTGAAACTAAGGTGCTTTGCTGACCTTGGAGAATGCTTTCAAGGTTGATGACAATATAAATAAGTGTCAAGGGATCATGGTCATGTGTGTGCGCACAATAAATGTGATGTGAATAATAGTGTGGTCGAATGTGTGGTGCAGTGCAAGCTTTCATGTGTTAGATTGCTGGATGCAGTGAGCAGAAGGTGTCTACAATTCTTTGGTGATGTTGCGGAAGTGATGTTGGTGTTGTGTACTTTGAGCTTCATTAGAACTATACTTCTTGCATATGTTAGATGCAATTATAACAATTCAATTCTAGCAGTGAGCCACCTCTTCTATCTCTTTCTTTCAGGACAGTGAGTCCTTGGGCAGTGAGGCCTCCAGCAGTGAGCCTTTTGTACTTCAGTGTTGATACAACTTTATATTGTGAGCTAATCCTCACCGCAGTTTTTCCCTTTTTGGGTTTTCCACATAAATCTGGTGTTCTCTTGTGTTTGATGCTGGTTTGATTCAATTTTTGTTATTTGCTTTCATGCTTAATCATCATAACAGTCTAAGGGTTAAATGAATCTATGTGGATCTAAAATGTTTGTCAGGGTTTTGGAATTTTAAGCTACAACTGGTTCACCCCCCTCTTAGTTGTCTGTGCATTCAATAGAGTTCCCCATGACTAAACCATTTGACAAAAACCATCCTAAACCCACATGGTATAAGGAAAATGAATATTGTGACTACCATCGCATCAAATTTCATGCCATGGGTAAATGTATGAAATTGAAAAACTACATCCAAGACCTCGTTGATCGCGGTGACATCCAAATAGAAGGAAACAATAACGTTCTCTTCCCCACCATAACAACAACTAATCCACATCCAAACCATCATCCTCCAATACCAATCCCAACAACCAAGCCAACAACATCAACTATAACAATGTTCCACCTCCTTACAACAATGTAGTAGGATAGATTAATTTCGACTCTTGTGTCTCCACCATCAAACTCAAAAATACCACCCCTAAATGTATTGTTACTACCTGACGTGGATGCATAACTATAAAGGGACCATCTCCATCCTCCACTACTATCACTTCTAAATATAACCTTTTTGATCACCTTGGGAAGACCCCGGCACAAATATCAATTTTGGAACTCCTTAAGACATCCACCATCCACCATGAAATCCTTGATAAGGCTCTCCAGGAGTCCCATGTCCCCACCAATATACCTCCTGCTCAATTCCAAAATCTAGTGGCTCAATTGTCCTCATCCTACCATCTCACTTTCAGCCAATCCGTAATGTCACCCATCGATCCCACTCATAATAGAGCACTCCATATCGAAGTCTGAATCGCCAATCACAAAATCAAGAGGGTCCTCTTGGATAATGGATCCGGTATGAATATATGTATGTTAAAATTCATAAAACTCTTGGGATATTTAGCAAATAACTTAGAGTCTCTGGTCATCTCATCAAGGCATACGACAGCATAGAAAGAGAATCTGAAGGCACCATATGCCTCCCTATCAAGGTGGGGCCTCTCACGCTACCCACCCTATGTCATGTAATCGATCTCGACCTTCAATACAATCTCCTTCTAGGCTGAACATGGTTACATGCCATGCAAGACGAACTCCCTCCACCTATCACCAATGTCTTAGGTTCCCTCATAATGGTGTGGAAGCCACTATTCCCGCCAATCAACAACCATTTGAATATTGCAAAGCCTTAGAGGTTGTTTATAATAGACAATTTTATTGCCCAAGAACTTATGGGGAACATGTTAAAGACCCCTCATCCATTCCATTGACGTCATCATCCACTCCACAAGTCACCATTGATTCATCCCACACTTCCACCTCATCGTCCACTCCTACACCTCATGTATCCTAGGTCAAGATCATAGACAAAGGGTGTGGTTAATATGAGCTTCACAATGCCTTCCATGTGGGACAATTACCTTTGTCACCCCGCTCTCATGGTCATGATCTCTAGAAGAAAGAACAAGAACAACAATGCATGATCAATGACAAAATTCCCTTCATCCCAGCACAGGTCTCTAGATAAGAAGAAGCCAAAGAAATAGCTTTGAGTGATTGGATATACCGTGATTAAACCACTCTAGCACAGTAGACATGGAATACTTCAAAGAAAAATATCTTGTACCATTTCAAAATCGTACCAAAATTCTTTACCATGGAACAGGACTTGGCGTCAATGAACATGGTGCTACAGAACCTAACCATGTTGATCCCACATCTCCCAATAAATATGCCCAACACTTCAGTTTAGGATATACCCCACCGACTATGACAATCTATGGACCCGCTAAAACTTTGGTAGAGGTGACTGGTTCCTTTTCTATTGTTGAAAACATTACTCCGAGTGTCATCATAGTGTTGATACGATTGATAGTCATATTAACAATGATAAAAAAATTCATATAAAAAACCTTTATCTTATTGAAGAATACAATAAATTTAGAATGAATTTATGATTCCAAGTCTCCATTGATCAGGTCATGATCTTCGAATAATCTCTCAATGGTTTGATGTGAATTTGTTGTTAATCAGTTTGGGACCTTACGCATGAAATTTGATATAATTTATATCCAGATATTGTAAATATTCGCTCTGTTTCACCTATTCTATATAAATCTCAACAAATGATGCTAAATCCTACAATCTCTAACCAGAATATGCAGATATTCATGTAAATTTATTCTAATCTTCACTCCGATTAAGATTGTTCATGATGATTTATGTAACTTTGATTAGTTATTTTGTATTTACTAAAATATGAACTAATCTTCGCTTGATTTTGCTTTTGCACCTTAAATTCTTCTAAATAATGTTCCTACAAGATAATATTCTTATGATTCTTATCATTATTTCCAATTATTTGCATGATATTTTCAATCTTACATGTGATTTTCTCAAATATGCATAAGATGTTCATGTATCTACGGATGTCTTCATATTTACTATATTCTGCTTATCATGTATCAATATTTTATAGTTGATGATGATGATTAATGAAATTTAAAAGAAATGAACTTAAATTCTAAAATTATTTGCAATGAGTGAGTTTTGACCATTGATCCATATGCACAATTCAATATTTTATGAAAAGAGATAAAATCAAACCATGCTTTGCCAAGTTATTCCACAACTATACACAGTTGATGCTAATCTTCAAAGGAATTGAACAACCACATTCACCAGTTGAAATGCACCCCAAGGGATGCAACAAATCACAATGACATGTCCAGATTTCATCCACACAAGATTACTCAGAATTTACGATTAATTTGTAATCTGGATCTCTATTTCATTCAACATTCAAAATGTATGCATATATACAATCAGTCTCAAGAAAGAACCAAGTATCTCAACAATTCTCTCTTGATTAAGCTCCTAATAATGTACAAATGACAATCCATCCCCTTTTATAGAACAAGGATAGGATGTGGTTATAATAGATCTCATGATCTAACAGTCAGGATTAAACATGGCACATGATTGCGTTTGGCAATCAATCTGGTGGGACACAGCTAGCATCCGCGAATATTCTAGAATCTTCAACTTGGTCAATGTGGCATCTTTACGCCGCATTTCCATCTGATTCTTCATCTGTTTAAGGCTCCTCTATTATTCGGCATCCAATTCCTTAGATAAGCTCGTATGCCTGGATGGCCTTGTCTATCTTCATTCTATCTGGTACCTTTGCCTTTGTAGCAGCACGCTCTTGTGCCTTTAGTTATTCTTGCAGAGTTACCCACCTATTTGTCCATCTATCAAGTTCTTCATTATATTTATCTATTTTATCCTTCATCTGCATTGCTTTATCAATGATAGCCTCAAAAAAATGTTGAATAGGATCCTCTTCTATGACTGAAAATATTCCTGAATGCCTTGGTAGCAAAATCCTCATCTTGATTTTCTACCTTTCCTTCCACTTCACCCTCAAGGGCCTCCAAAATTCCTAGATCTTCTGCTAAGAGATCATGTACTTTAACACTAATGTCTACAATATTAGCATTGCACCTCTTCAGGATATCTACCTCAAACCTTATATCTTCAAACCATTTATCCAGTAGTGGCAATGTTTGAGGTGTCGAGACATTTTTGACCATGAGGGTGCTAATGTTTGCCTTCATCATGTCTTTGAGTGCAATCAAATGTTTACCACTCTTTATTAGCCTTTGACCAACCTCTTTCTTCAGTTTGTAAGCTTTGCTCTTCAAATTACTGAGCTTGTCCCAATTAGACATTGAGATTCTTATTACTTGCTCACCTTCACCCAGAAACTTGGTGAACCACTTATCCATTACTTCTGCACGATGCTTGTGCACATCCAATGTAGCTACCTCCTATTGAGATATTAATGTCAATGATGTATTATCTATAACCTGAATATTGGTTGGTGCTACCAACCCCTTTACAAAAGCTTGTAATTGGGCTACTTGCTCCTTATACATATTCTTGGCTTTCACCTTCTTTATTCTGGCTTCCACCGCATCAATATGATCCCTCAATCATTGGATCTCTTGTTCCTTAGTGGTGTGGCCCAAATCAATGGTAGTTATTTGAAATTCATCAGGCCTTATTTCTCCTTTGGCCTTATTCACTGTTGGCACAGCTATTTGAGTTGTTCTTTTCCCAGGAGCTGCATCCCTCTTTATTATGGAGATTGTCCTTGCCCTCCTCTTTGATTTGGTTGGATCCAATGTAAACAATGACTTAAAATCAAATGGCTTGGTCTCCTTCTGTGGATTTTCCACCTCTAAAGACATCCAGGGGAATACATGTGGTCCTGACCCTCCTTGGTCTTGCTACTCGCATCTTGAGTATCCTTATTCTTATCTGTATCATCATCACCTATAGGGATCTACGTATTTTCTTGCTCATTTTATCATGATCCCGTTGTGCTGGGATGACCTCAAGATTTTCCATTTATTTGTCTTTACCTTGATCAACCCTGCTATCCTCATGAATCTTTTCTTGTTCTGGTAGTGGTTGATCCGGATGTGATGTATTTACTGGTTCATCTAGAAACTTATCATCCTTAGGCACTTCCTAATCTTTCTCTTCTTGTACAACCTCCACTTGGATGCTCTCAGGCCCTTGTGTATGATCATCCTAATGGGGCTCTTGCATTGGTTGCCTTTCATCACCCTCATCAATTTTATTTCCTGTACCAATGGTTGATCCTGACACAGACTCTTGTCCGAGTTTATCCATCAAGATGTCCTGTTGTTTTTGTTCATCTTTATTCACCTTTATATCCTGATGTGTCCCTTCAGTTTAGGCATCTCTATTTGTATCATCAACATCCATTGGGATGTTCTCTTCTTGTTGATCCCCACCTTTAGGTTGATATGTAAAATCAATCACCTTGGGTCTTGTTATTGTCTCAATTAGGACATTTAGGGGTCCCATCTGTATTTCAACTTCTAGAGACTCTGCCCTATCACTGCTCTTATCCTTTACTTCAGTATCTTTATCTCTGACTGCATCTTATGTATGATGAAGTAAAGTCTCAATAGGATGATTGGTCACATCCCTAACCACATCATCTTCAGTTAAGTCCACTGTTCCACTTAATGGAAAGGACTTATTCACTTCCTTCTCTAATGACTTATTGATGGCATGTTGTGCCATTTCATATTTCACCTTGATAATATTCTCAACAGGCACATTGTGTTGGAATTCCTTTACTACATTTACAACTAGGCCCGGATGTGCCTGTGTATGAACAAGAGGTGGAATTGCTCCCCTCATGATTGGGCCTTGATATTTGGAATACCTAGGGATATTGACTCCCTGCAAAACATCCAATCCTTTCTCTACAATGGTCCCAATTTTTGTAACTGACAAAAAGGCTTGATAAAAAGCAGCCAAGGGTTAGGGTTTGATTATTGTATTGTAGCATTTGCAGTGGTATTGAGTTGCAGGGATTGCTGATTGTAATCGGTTTGATTTACTGGATAATAATATTGGACTCTCTGTTTGGTGGATGTAGCCCGAGTTTGGCTGAACCACGTTAAATCTTGTCTCTCACTGTTATTAATTCTGTGTATTTCCATTTCTCTGTTTAATCTTTATTTGCATTTAATTGATATCTTCTGCCAGCTAACCCTAACAAGTGGTATCAGAGCCAAGTTGTGTTCGATTATCGTCTGCAGGAAAGTCTCA
The DNA here is from genome assembly GCA_027924645.1 of Cunninghamia lanceolata. Lineage (NCBI taxonomy): Eukaryota > Viridiplantae > Streptophyta > Pinopsida > Cupressales > Cupressaceae > Cunninghamia > Cunninghamia lanceolata. The sequence continues at coordinate 349,343 of BSBN01001493.1, forward strand.
CGGTTGAGTGGGAGCAATGGTGGACGAGGGTAAAATGAAGGTTGATAAATTCAATGGGCAGAACTATCAGTTATGGAAGATGCAGATGGAAGATTACCTCTATCAAAAGGATTTATGGAGGCCGTTGGAAGGAGTAGCCAAGAAACTAGCAACAATGTCTGATGAGGATTGGAATCTTCTTGACAGAAAGGCACTGGGAACCATTCGGTTGTGCCTGGCACCGTCGGTGGCATTCAATATAACGGAAGTGAAGACAACAGATGGTCTGATGAAAGCTTTGGCTAAATTGTATGAAAAACCCTCAGCCTCAAATAAGGTATTTCTCATGAAGCAGTTGTTTAATTTGAAAATGGTTGAAGGTGGATTTATGACAGGTCATTTAAATGAATTTAATACGATTGTCAGTCAATTGACTTCTGTAAATGTAAAATTTGATGAAGAAGTTAGAGCTCTCTTGATATTATGTTCATTGCCTGAAAGCTGGGATAGTTTGGTAATGGCGGTTAGTAACTCTGTTTCTGGTTGAAATACCCTAAAATTTGATGATGTTGTTGGTGTTATTCTGAGTGAGGAAATTCGTAAGAAAAGCTCAGGTGGATCCAAATCAAGCAATGTTTTGAATGTAGAAAGCAGGGGTAGATCAAAGGAGAGAGGAAAAGGTTCTGGAGGTCATGGGAAGTCACGAGGAAAATCAAAGGACAAAAGATCCCAAACCAGAGGACAGAAGGATTGCTGGTACTGTGGAAAACTAGGTCATCTAAAGAAAGATTGCTGGTCTAGGAAAAATAAAGAAGGAGACAAACAAGAAGGCAATAAGGAAGCAAATGTGGTAAGCAATAAGTCTGAAGATGATGCTTTGATTCTTTCCCTAGATAATGCTGATGATTCATGGGTTTTAGATTCAGGGGCCTCATTTCATGCTACGCCCCATAGAAGTTATTTCCTTGATTATGTCCAAGGGGATTTTGGGCTGGTTTATTTGGGAGATAATGAACCCTATCAGATTGTTGGAAAGGGAAGAATCAAGATTAAGTTGCAGAATGGGAATCATTGGCTACTACAAGAGGTGAGGCATGTTCCAAGGCTCAGTAGGAATTTAATTTCAGCAGGGCAGCTAACTGAACAAGGTTGCACTGTTACATTTACTGATAAAAATTGGAAGGTTTCAAAAGGTGCCTTAGTAGTAGCAAAAGGTGTAAAAGTAGGCACCTTATATCTTTGTACAGGTCATACTGTTCCTTCTACTTTAGATTTTATAGAGGAAAAACAAACAGGTTTAGGAACAGTTGCTGCAGATTTGCAGGAAGAGACTGGAAAAGTTGCTGCAGGTTCTGAAACAACACTGTGGCATAACAGACTTGGGCATATGAGTGAAAAAGGTATGAAGGTACTTCATTCTAAGAAAGTTTTACCAAGTCTGAAATGTATTAATATGGATTTCTGTGAAAGTTGTGTGTATGGAAAACAAAAGAGAGTCAGTTTTCTCAGAGATGGGAAGCAAAAGAAAAATGAAAAGTTGGAGCTTGTGCATATAGATGTATGGGGACCAGCTCAGGTATCTTCTTTTGGTGGCTCTCGGTATTATGTTACATTCATAGATGATGCAACTAGGAAGGTCTAGATTTATTTCCTTAGATAAAAATCTGATGTATTTGAAACATTTAAGAAATGGAAAAGCTTGGTTGAAAATGAAACAGGTAAAAGATTAAAATGTCTCAGATCTGATAATGGCGGTGAGTATTGCAGCAAAGAATTTGAAGACTATTGTTCCTTTAATGGAATTCGTAGGCAGAAAACGGTTCCAGGGACTCCACAGGAAAATGGAGTGGCTAAACGCATGAATAGGACAATAATGGAGCGTGCAAGGACCATGAGATTGCATGCTGGACTGCCTTTAAACATGTGGGCAGAGGCTGTCAACACTACTGTATATTTAATTAACAGAGGTCCTTCAGTTCCTTTGGGCTGTGGTATTCCAGAGGAAGCATGGACTGGCACGAAGGTGAGTTATTCTTTTCTGAAAACCTTTGGCTGTGAAGCATTTGCACATATAGATTTTGAAAATAGAACCAAGCTAGATGCGAAATCAGAAAAATGTACCTTCGTTGGATATGGCATTGATGAATTTGGTTATAGGCTTTGGGATTTTGAAAATCAGAAAATTGTGAGAAGCAGGGATGTTATATTCAATGAGAAGGTGTTGTACAAAGATCAGTTGCAGCAGCATGAGAAGAAAGAAAAGGATTATGTGGTGCTGGATGATACTCCAAATAGTGATGTTCCAGTGGCTCCTCATGCTCTGCAACAGCAACCAGAAATACCACAAACTCCAGTGAATGTTAGACGGTCAACAAGGATAAGTAGACCTCCTGAAAGGTTTTCTCCCTCTTTGTATTCTATTTTGTTAACAGATGCTGGTGAACCAGAAGGGTATGATGAAGCTATGCAGGTGAATACACAAGTTCAGTGGGAGCTTGCCATGCAAGAAGAAATGGACTCCTTGCTGAAAAATTAGACTTGGGAATTATGTAAGTTACCTGTAGGTAAAAAGGCTTTACCAAACAAATGGGTTTACAGGCTGAAAGAGGAAGATGGAGGTAAGAAATGATTTAAGGCCAGGTTAGTTGTAAAAGGATTTGCACAGAAACAGGGCATTGATTTTGATGAGATATTTTCTCCGGTTGTCAAGATGACTTCTATTCGTACTGTTTTAAGTATTGTGGCTGCTGAAGATTTGCATTTGGAACAGCTAGATGTGAAAACTGCCTTTCTCCATGGTGATTTGAAGGAGGAGATATACATGGCACAACCACAGGGATTTGAGGTCAAAGGTAAGGAGAAACAAGTGTGCAGATTGAAGAAAAGCTTGTATGGCCTGAAACAAGCACATCGGCAATGGTATTTGAAATTTGATAGTTTTATGGCTGAGCAAGGCTACAGTAGGTGTAATTCTGACCATTGTGTTTATTTTAAGAGGTTGGATAATGACAGCTACATCATTTTATGTTTATATGTTGATGACATGCTTGTAGCTGGGTCTAACATGGATCACATCAGAGAGTTAAAACATCAATTATCACAGTCATTTGATATGAAGGATTTGGGGGCAGAAAAACAAATCCTTGGTATGAAAATTTGCAGAGATAGGAAGAATAGAAAATTGACTCTATCTCAGGCTGCTTATGTTGAAAAGGTGTTGCAGAGATTCCATATGGAGAATGCCAAAGCTGTCAGTACACCTTTGCCTAGTCATTTGAAATTGACTAAGGAGATGTGTCCAAAGACACAAGAGGAGGAAGAGAAAATGTCCAAGATACCCTATGCTTCAGCTGTAGGAAGTTTAATGTATGCCATGGTATGCACAAGACCGAATATTGCACATGCTGTCAGAGTCATTAGTAGGTATATGAGTCATCCCAGATTTGAGCATTGGAATGCGGTCAAATGGATTCTCAAATATTTGAGAGGTACATCTAATAAACACTTATGTTTTAGGGGCTCTAATACTGATTTAGCAGGTTATGTAGACTCAGATTTGGCAGAGGATATTGATACCAGGTGGAGTACTACAGGTTATGTCTTTACTGTAGGTGGAACATCAGTGAGTTGGATTTCTAGGTTGCAAAAGGTGGTTGCTTTATCCACCACAGAGGCAGAATATGTCGCTGCAACAGAGGCAAGCAAGGAGATGATATGGCTACAATCTTTCATGGAAGAATTCGGTAAACAACAGGCTAACAGTTCTTTGTATACAGACAGTCAGAGTGCCATACATCTTGCAAAGAATTCTGCCTTGCATTCAAAGACCAAACACATACAGTTGAGGTATCATTTTATTCGGTCGGTGTTGGATAATGGACAGTTAAGGCTGGAAAAGATACATACAGATGAAAATCCAGCGGATATGTTTACAAAGGCAGTGACAAGGGAGAAGCTGAGCTCCTCTTCAGCTTTGATTGGTCTTCTAGACTGAACACAATAAAATTGAACAGTAGAGTCCAGGGTGCTTCTTTCCAATGGGAGCTGCATGCGCAGCGGTGTCGTCCAGGATCAGTCTCCAAGTGGGAGATTGTTTTGGTGTGGAGCCTGATCAATCTCCAAGTGGGAGATTGTTGGTAGGTGGCGACTGATCAGGAAAGTACTGTACACTAGCCATGTATCCTTGCTGAGGTTCGGGGCCAGGCCGAGCCCCGAGCGGGGGTTCGGGGGTGGCAACCCCTAAGAAACGGGGGTTCAGGGGCGGTAGCCCCCGAGAAAAAAAATTTTAGGGCCGACTTAAAAAATCCTATTTTTTATGATCGACATAAAAAAACCATAATTTTTGTAACCGACAAAAAGGCTTGATAAAAAGCGGCCAAGGGTTAGGGTTTGATTATTGTATTGTAGCATTTGCAGCGGTATTGAGTTGCAGGGATTGCTGATTGTAATTGGTTTGATTTATTGGATAATAATATTGGACTCTCTGTTTGGTGGATGTAGCCCGAGTTTGGGTGAACCATGTTAAATCTTGTCTCTCGCTGTTATTAATTCTGTGTATTTCCATTTCTCTGTTTAATCTTTATTTGCATTTAATTGATATCTTCTGCCAGCTAACCCTAACACAGATGATCCTTTGTGCAGTTGAAATCCAGTTGTAGGTTCACTGTAGCAACCTCCGTTGACTTCTCAAGTTCTCTATGTAAGAATATTTAGCTCTCTTAATGCAATTGTAAAACTATGAAAGAAATTTACCTTTTAAATCATGAAAATTCACTCGATTAGGGCATATTAATTACTTTTGGGAGGATTAAATGGGATCCAGTGATGTAATTGCGAGAAATTGGGACAAGTGTTTGTTGGCACGAGTTTGAATTTAAAAGCCAACGGCTTTTATCTATATCAAATTAAAAAAGGGCATGCCAGGATGGAGTGAATCCAGCTTCAAAATATTCATACGGATATATCCATCTAGATATATCCGTATGACATCAGCATATGAGTCAGGTCAACCATCGTTGACCGAATATTCACTATCAGGTTTCAAATCTGTCTAGAATAGGTCAGGATGTCCATGAGGACACGTGGCATAGTATCATTGGTTAGACAAAGGATTTGGATATTCAAGTTAAGATCCAGACATTACAAGTGCAAAATATCCATATGGTCAAAATATCTGGATGACGTCACTAGGATAAAGATCCTTTATTGTAACATGATAGGGTGATGTCATCACGATGATCTGGATATTAAAATAAGGTCAGGACAATAAGAATGTGAAATATCCCTATGGTTGAAATATCTGGATGACATACAGGCTTAAATCTCTTCATAAAGTCGAGATGACATGACGTCGGCAGGCTTAACATTCTTCATAAAGTCGTGATAACATGACAGCATCGAGATCACGATGCTAGGTAAAGGTCCAGATATTAACAAAGTTAATGTCCATGCACTCTAATGTCTGGATAACGTAAGTAGAATCAAGAGTCTTTATAAAATCTGGATGATGTGATGTCATCAGAATATGGATATTGGCTCGGATATGGACATTAAGTTAAGGTCTTGATATTAAGTTAATATCTGGATCTTAACTAATATCCATCTGCACGACGTTTAACTTTCAACATGACTTAAATTTGACATCCGCACATTGGCAAGTGTCTAGATGTTGAGCGCTACTTAACAATTTTGGGGGATCAGGATATTAAAGTAATATCCATATATTAGGATGATATGAATATCCCTATGACCCATTGACCAAACTTTGACCATGCATAACTTCCTAGCCTTAGGGAATTTCAAGGTGCTTCAAAAGGCAAACCTACTTAGAATTTTATGCACTTTCATTTGGTAGGGTTTGTAAGAAGAAAGTCCAACTTTAAAAAATTGATCTATATTTCAAGATCCTAACATGTCAAGGAGGAGATCCTGACATACACCTGCTACTATTTTTTACCATACTGCCCAAAAGCAAAGGGAAGAAAACAAGCCAAGCAAAAGAAAAAAGTTGGGTCCCTATGTTGCTAGGGCAAAATGGGGTGTGTTGTGTAACCACACAACACATAGCTTCATGTGAAGATCTTTATCTTTCATGCATATTCCTTGATAATGCCATCTTTAACATCGACCTCCCTCTCGTTCATCTTGAACTCATCACCTGGGATTATCAAGGACCCCTGCCTCTCAACATGTTTCCAAATGATGAGGCTCTCTCAGCATTCCTAGAACTCTGTGACACCTCACGATATGTCATATGCTTGCACGCTCATGCCTACTTTGGGGAAGAGGAGATCCTTAGTCCAAAAAATCAAAAATCAAAACAAAGAAAATCATCCCCTGGTGAAAATGTCTTTGAGGCACTTTCAGACACAAAAGAGAAAAATAAAGACGTTTCACCTGGTGAAAACCTCTCTGAGGCACCAGGAAATGAGGATCTTCATCTTCCCCCCATACCATCCTAATGGCAGGAATGTTCCAATATCTTGATTGAAGACACTCAAGAAATCAATCTCGGCACACAAGAACAGCCCAAGCTTACAGACCTTGCAGAAAACCTTGGTAGCAAAGAAAAATCCAACCTTTCAATCATACTCCATGAAGCACTTGATGTCTTCACTTGGTCCTATGCAGACATGTCAAGATTGGATCCATCCTTGGTTGTCCATCATCTTGTGGTACATCCAGAAGCAAGGCCTATCAAACAGAAACTCCACAAGATGCATCCTCAAGTCACCTTGCTTGTCAAAGAAGAATTACAAAAGCTATTAGGGGTCAGCTTTATTCACCATATTCAATATCCATAATGGGTTTCCAACATTGTTCCAGTTGCTAAGAAACCTGGGGGCATCCGAGTATGCACAAATTTTTGAGACCTTAACAAGGCATGTCCAAAATATGACTTTCTCCTCCCCAACATTGACATCATCGTGGATCTCACAGCAGGACATGAAATGTTCTCCCGTATGGATGGATTTTTTAGGTACAACCAAATTAGAATCACCTTTGAAGATCAACATAAAATCAATTTCACCTGTCCATGGCGTACATATTGCTGGCAAGTCATGCCCTTTGGTCTAAAGAACATTGGAGCAACCTATCAATGTGCAATGACTACTATTTTCCATGACATGCTACACAAAATCTTGGAGGACTGTGTGGATGATCTCCTAGGGAAGTCAAAAACAAGATAGGAACACCCTGAGGTCCTACAACAGATATTTTCACCTCTTAGGGAGTACAAAATTTGCTTCAATCCCAAGAAATGTGTCTTCAGTGTCACATCAGGAAATCTCTTAAGATTCATTATTTCCTGTAGAGGCATTGAGGTGGATCCCACTAAAGTTATTGCTATAATAGAAATGCATCCTCCTAAGACACTCAAACAGCTTCAAAGTCTCTGAGGCAAGCTCTAGGATATCCATAGATTCATTGCTCAACTTGTAGACAAGTGTCAACCCTTCACGGCCCGTTTGCTTCACAAAGATGTACATTTCAAATGGATCAAAATTGTCAACAAGCATTTGACCGCATTAAGGAATATGTAGCTTCACCATTGGTCCTAATGGAACCTATCCCTAGAAAACCCCTATTATTGTATATATCAGCAACATCAGTAACACTGAGGGCACTTCAAGCACAGCATGATGATATCGGCCATGAAAGGGCTATATACTATATCAGCAGAACCCTCGTCGGCTATGAGCTTAACTATACATCCATGGAACATACATGTTTAGCTATTGTTTTCTGCTCTCAAAAGTTACGACACTACATGCTAAGTCATTCTATCAAGCTCATATATAAATTCATCCCTCTCAAATACCTACTTTCCAAGACCTCTCTCATAGAAAGAATGGCAAAATGTGTAATGTTACTAAGCGAATTCGACATTGAATATGTTGACCAAAGAGCAATCAAAGGGCAAGTTGTCACAGATCAGTTGGCCAAAGCACCCATCATAGATTATCAATCACTCTCCATTGATTTTCTAGATGATTTCATCCTCACCATGATAGAATCAGTAAACTGGAAACTATATTTTGATGGATCCTTCACCAATCATGGTTCAGGGGCAGGAATATTGTTGGTAACTCCACAAGGCGACTACATCCCTAAAGCATACAGGCTTGCCTTCCCATGCATAAATAATGTGGCTGAATATAAGGCTTTGATCATTGGTCTCAAAATATCAGTTTAGTGGAACATCCAATAGCTACAAGTCTATAGTGACTCTCAATTGATTATCAAATAGGTCAATGGTGAATATCTCACTAAGGATGACAAAATAATACCTTACAAGCAAATGGTTGACGAATACAAACTATTCTTCACCTACATCTAGTTTGAAGAGGTACCTCACCTTCAATACAAAGCAGTTGATGCCATGGACACTATTGGTTCCCTCTTGGATATGCCTCATGACAGCTATCAGTGTGAATTTCTTGTGGAATAACTCCTTATACTAGCATATCGCGTCACTGAGTCAGAATTCATATGTGAGATTGTTGGTCCTAAAAATCCTTGGTATCATGAGATCTACACCTACCTCCAACATCACTGATCCCTCATCCAGTGAGCCACTCGCTACACTATCCTTGTTGATACCCTCTATCGCTAAAGCTATGATGGCACTCTTCTTCAATGTTTAAACACAGAAGAATCTTCCCTCGCTCTATACAAAGTCCACACAGGTATCTATGGGGCGCACACAAGTGGTATTGTCCTAGCCAAGAAGATCTTGCGTACATGATATTATTGGTCGACCATGGAACATGATGCATGTGAATATGTGAAGAAATGTAATCCCTATCAGCAACATGGAGATCTCATTCACACTCCATCTCAAGCATTGCAACCCATCACCACACCATGGCCTTTCTCTCAGTGGGGCTTAGATCTCATTGGTAAAATCCATCCACCCTCCTCTGATGGACATAAATTCATTATCACCACCACAAAATACTTCACTAAGTGGGTTGAAGCTATTCCTCTCACTTTCACCACTGGTAACCAAATCGCCAAGTTCATCCTTTACCACATCATCTGTCATTATGGTATCCCATCTACCATTATTAAAAACAATGGCAAACCTTTCAAAAACCATGATATTTGTGACCTTTGTAAACAATTCCACATACAACATCATTGGTCCACCCCATAGTACCCCCAAGGTAATGACCAGGTTGAGGCAACTAACAAAACCTTGCTCAAAATCCTCAAGAAAGTTATCAATGAAACTGGTCATGATTGGCACCTCCACATCCATCCCGCTCTCTGGACCTATCACACTAGCATCCGCACTCCTATAGGAGCCACTCCATATTCGCTAGTCTTCGGAGCTGAAGATATCCTGACAATAGAGATTGAGTTGCCCTCATTACGCATCTCTCTACGTAATGTTATCACTGACAAAGAATATCATATTGCATGCCTCCAAGAGCTACAGCTATTGGAGGAACGACACCTCAACGCCCTCAGTCATCTCCAAGCATACCAGAATTGGCTTCACAGATCCTACTGTAACAAGAAAATCTGTGCTAGAGAGTTTGCAGAAGGAAACTTGGTCCTAAAATAAAACCAAAGGAATTTGTCAGAATAGGAAAAGAAAGGGAAATTTGAGCCTAATTGGTTGGGCGACCCCTATATTGTCACTGCTAAGTATGGTTCCACAGCATATCGCCTTCTCCACCCTTGAAGGAGAAGAGATTGACCAACCTATGAACATCATTCACCTAAAGCGGTTCCACAGTTAGCTCGTTGAATACCCCAAGTCAAAAATTAAAAAAATAAATAAAAAAAATATATAAAAAAAAGTAAAGAGAAATAATTCATCCTATGGCGAAAACCACTTCCTGTAGCGCCTTGGATAGGTACCATGATGAAAACCTACTCGTAGACGTCATGTGTAGGTTCAACTCAGATCCATTGTTCAAACCACCTTCTTATCATAATCCATATCCTCTGTCACAACCATTGATCCCATCATCTGAGCTTCAGAACAATCCCACCATTCAAGCTTTCATTATCCATCATTCCCAAAATATCCCCCGTCCTTCCATACATGGTTTGAGAAACTAAAAAAATAGAAAAACAACATTCCAAATCACCATCCTACCGCTTTCCTCCACTACCATTCATTCCCCTAATTAAGTCTTCTCACTCTTACCATTTACCCCATAATTTCCCCTATCACTCTCTATTTTTATAGAGTGAATAATAGAAAAGAAGAACTCCCACCTACACTAACACCCAAGCTCCCCCTCCATGTCCTAGTTCCTCTTGTGGTTTTTGCATAAACATCACATCTATGCACTGCCACTTCACCTCACCTACCGTTGCTTACCGACCGTGGTCCCTTCCCATGGTTTTTGCATAGACAACATGTCTTTGCACTACCATGTTACCTAGCTAGTTGCCTCACCCACCTAAGACCTTGGTCTCCTTAGAAGTTTTTGCATAAACATCATGTCTATGCACTGCCACTTCACTCTGCCAATTGCCATACTCCACTTAACCACCCAGTACCCCTAAACACCACTCATCCCTCAAATCATGGTTCTTACAGTTTGAATATGATCTGAGAACTCTCTTCCCCACATTACAAAAAAACCTTACCCATTCTCGTCACTCTACATCTCATCCCCCCATCATCACCAACATATCATTCTAATCCATCTCCCTTCATCCCTACCATGTGATTTTAATACATGGTGCAATCTGAAAAGTGACACTTCCACCCATTCGACCACTATCACCCTTCCCTGTCATGGTTTTTATACCATGGTACAGTCGAAAAATTGACATCCACATCCTCTAAACTCAATCTCATCCAATCACATCCCCATCCCACTTCATCAAGTGACCCAGAACTACATATCACCACCACCCGCATTGTGATATGCCTTGATCCTGTGGATACAAGGTATGTAAGCAGTCTGGAATACAAAGGAAGTATCCAGTACGTAGGTACATACAATGCACCCATTGAACCCCGCTTGGATGGTCCCACTCTCCTGAGCTTGTTGATTATGCTTGATCTATAAACAATACACTTGCTAAGCATCTTATCAAAGCATAACACTTTCATGAAAAAATCAACTACCAGATTGACTTTTCTATGACTAGTGGCCTGTATCCCCCTCCTATCCTTTAGTTTATCTTAATCATCCATCAATTCTTGTCCTAGGATGCCCCTCGAGAGATCAGCGGAAAATAATTTTTTCGACGATATCTCAAAAGAGAGGAAAAAGCGGAGGAAAAGAAAAGAAGAGGGTGAATAGGGAACCCGAGACTGATGAAGGAGAAAATACGGAGCTAAGGGGCGAAAAACAAGGTCTAGGAAGGAAAATTAGGGTTTGGGGGAGAAAATTAGGGTTGATGGGGGCTATATATAAGGTGGAAGGGGCCCATAATCTTCATTTGTCTTCTTGTTCTTAACAAAATTTGAGTAGAGGAGAGAAGAGCTTAGAGAGGAACAATGGCACACATTCCACGAGAGGAGCACCGTGTGGAGCGAGTTCAAGAGTACCTACGACCACCAGCAGCTGGTGATCCGGTAGGTTTCAAAACCTCTCTTGTGTTTTTGGGATCAGGTAGTTTAGGCACGAAAAATGCAAGGCAGGAAATGGTAGAATGTAGGCACTAGGGGGGCAGTTTAGCGCCTAGGTTGCGGATTAGCGTTGCGATAGGAAATTGTGGTGCCCAGTCCGGCAATCAGTTTCTGGTATGGAGATCAGTGCCTAGAGAGGCAGATCAGCACCTGAGGGAGTAGAAGTTTTAGTGCCTAAAATGAGTATTTTAGAGCTCGAAAGAAATCGTGGCACCTAAAATGAAAAATTTAGCAATTAGGTTTTAGTGCCTAAGCAGACGATGAGAGCCTACAGTGCTAGCGGAGTGCCTAAAAACAAGGTTCTTTTAGCACCTAGAATGAGGATTTTAGCACCTAATCTAGATAGTAGCGCCTGGTCTGGCAATCAGCACTCAAACCTAAGGAGTGGTGCCTAAAATGAGCATAGTGGCACCTATTTTGTTTAGCGCCAAAAGGGCCAAAAGTAGAGCCCATTTTGTAAACTGAAGTTGACGAGGTGTTTTTGTGGCTGTGCAGGATGATGAGGACGTTCTCCAGTCTCAGGAGTGTCGGCCACCGATATTTACACTGTGGGATCAGCTCGATGCGACTGACAAGTTTTTTTCTGAGGATGGTGGGACTGCGCTTCATCACGGAGATGCCACAGATCAGAGATGACAAGGCTATGATGACAGTGCTGGTGGAGCGGTGGCAGACAGAGTTGATGTACCTTCCTGTTTCCCACAGGGAAGGCCATGATCACTTTGGAGGACGTGTGGAGGATCCTGAGGATCCTAATTCATGCGGCTAGAGTGGTGTATGACCATGGCCTTAGCATACATGGATCAGGTGTTTGTGTCGCTTCAAGTTCCTTATGGTGATCATCGATCACAGATGCAGTACAGGTCAGCCATGGAGAGAGGGTTATATCGATTTCCATTGTTTTTGGTTGGGTTGATAGTAGGGACCTTGGTTCCTGACAGGAGGTTGGGAAGATTTCTAGTTGGCTGGGGATTGGTGTTGCTGCACATGATCAAGGATGGAGTGACATTTTCATGGGGACCGTGCGTGTTGGCGCACCTATACCACGATATGGATGTTGTGGTATATAAGAGGTCGGTGAGTTTGGGCTACGACGTCATGTCGCTCCATATCTGGGCCTGGGAGAACATAGCAGTCATCAAGCCAGTGATAGTACAGGATAGGCTGAGCCACTGGCCTTTTGTCTATGCTTATAGAGGGCAGTTGATACATCACCATGCCAAGGACCTGAGACACTGGAGATGAGTTATAGATGGTATCGAGGTTTTTGTGTGGAGATCGTGGAGGGAGGTGGAGACATGGTCAGAGGATCATGTTCAGCTGAGTTATGTACTATAGCCCTAATATTTGATGGGGAGGACACAAATGATTATCGATTGGTATATGTTGCATTGAGTACAGAGGTAGTTTGGATTGATATAGGATGTGCCTCAGGAGGAGGTGGTATTCACGAGGATTCATGGAGACACACTTGTATGGGGGCCACTGTTGCATCCACAGGTAGTGATTGCAAAGTTTGATGGTTTACAGGGGCAAGTCTGGCATTCCTGATGTTAGGTGGTGGATGTCGGCACTACATAGGCATATGCTGAGTAGTGGGCTGGATAGAAACTAGTCAAGTTGACTATCCCAGTAAGGTACATAGCACCAGGGGAGGTAGCAGTGGAGGAGGAGGATGATGATGAGGAGGAGGAGATAGAGTATATTGAGGAGATGGAGATAGATGAGGAGGATGACGGCAGAGATGGGGGAGATGATGGTGATGGACCAGAGTTGGCGAGATTACAGGCTTTGGTGCAGTAGTAGCAGGCCTAGATAGCCCAGTTACAAGGGCAGTGCGAAGATGGGCAGGTGGCCACCCTATAGGCGCAAATAGTGGCTTTACAGGCACAGGTGGCCCAGTTGCAGGGACAGTTGGGGCATGCACAGGGACTAGCACAGCGGTATCAGCAAGAGCGAGATCAGGCACTGGGTCCAGGGATGGGGGATGTGATGTGGATGATGTAGCACCAAGTGGTGGAGAGTGCTAGAGAGGCCCAACACTACATGACACTCTATGAGAGACTAGTCCCAACAAACCAACGAGAGAGCTACCAAAGCTGATTAGTAGCATTTGGATTGAGGCGGTTAGGGCGGTCGGAGAGGTCAGTTCAGAAACCACCTCTAGGACAGGCAGGACAAATGCCACCCCCATAGTTACAGGGATAAGCAAGGAAGCAAGGTATGAGGCCACCTCCTCAGAGGGGCTCAGGACCAGCCCATTCAAGGGCTTCAGCCAGAGATAGTTGTGAAAATGACTCAGTATGCCTGAAATGAAGAATAAAAACGTAACTAATAGTCAGAGAAACTACCATTGAATTGACAATTCTCCTCTGAATTTTAGAGGTACAGCTCCCTCTTATGATATGTAATGAATGTAAGCCCAGGGTACGCTTTTCACCAGAAAGCAGAAAAGGTAAACTAACACCTATTCCTAACTAAGAAAATAGATGCGAAGGATTATTCAGAAAGAAGTGAATGCGAACAAATGACACCCAGTCCACCTATCCCACACCCACGAACAATACTTGAGGAAAGAAAGAGCAGTAAATTCCTTTCAACAGATGAATTAAAAAGATGGCATTAATAAATACAAAGATTTAGAAATATTTTCCTTATTTCTCTAATGTCAAACATGAGTTCACATACTCAAAATCCCTGTACAAACAAACTATGTTGAAAGAATCACTTTGTCACTCCCCCTGTTTCTAAATAGCTAAGAAAAAGATCCCTCTGAAGATAATAAACTGCATATTTATAAACTTCCCCCTGAGAGCCTTTCTGTTTCGGTAACTGATTCTTGAAAAGGTTTCCCAAATATAACTAGAAGATGAAAGTCTTTTCCTCTCCCGTGCACAAAATAATTTAATTCCAAATATAGGTTAAAGCCTTATGGAGTAGACACAACATGCCTTAATTAAAATTTCCCCATGAGTGAATGTTATGCCTACATGCTAAAGTACATGTGGTCCCACCAGATCCATGGAAACTCTCAAGGCCAAGTCTTCTTTTATTGCCTTCTGCATGTTTTTCTTTGCCTCGCCAAGCTCTACAGAAAGTGATTCTACAAATATGCTTCCAACAGATGTTACATTTTTTATTTCTTCAATTTCTAACTTCACCTTATTCGGTTTGTCATGAGCCTTAGAAACTACTTTGACAACCTTCGACTATGATTCTTTTGCCAAAATTATCTCTTTTTGTATATTTTCCGCTGCAACTACAGTGGTAGTCAGCTTACTCTCAAGACCTTTAGTAGCTTCAATTCCTTTTCTTAGAGCCTTCAACTTCTTGCGAGTTTGTTCTACATCTGCTGCATCTTCTACCTGCTTGGTTACAAGCTCTTTTGCATGCAGCATGGCTATTTTAGTGGCCTTACTTGCTTTTCCTTTTAACTCCTTAGCCATCTCTAGTTATAAAGTTTTACCATGCTCGGCCCTGCTCTACTTCATACATTAAGTTTATATATATAGGGAATTCCAAGGCACACATACTTCTGAGACATATGAAAGCATGCAGATAATTTCAAGAGCCATGGATTTGAGCTTTCCTTGTAATGAAAAATCTTTCCTTGTTACACCTAATTGCTTCAGAGCCTTTTTATGTAGAGAAGAAGGACCTACTTGATGAAGACACATTCATGACCAAGAGAGTATTCTAACTATAGTGCCTAGCACAAATACTGTCATTACTATATCTTATCTGGCACAGGTCAGCGAAGATATCGGTGAAGATTATGGAATTTGGAGCTACACTTGCCAATCGCACTGCTTGAAGGTTTCTGAAACCTTATCAACAACTCCATTTTCTATACTTCATGCCATTATTACATCCATTCCTTGCGGAGAGCTTTTTTGACTGTGATATCCGACGGAAATCATGTCTTTCTATTTATGAGAATGCTGAAGGCAGTTTGGCCAAATTCGTGGGATATATCTCATGATGCACTATGCATTTGTTGAAAGTTTCTAAAGCTTTTTCAACAATTCCATTTGATGCATATCCTGGCGTTTGTTGCACTCTTGAGACAATGTTCCTTCAGAGGCAATCTTTGAAACAACCCAAGTGCCAAAAGAAAGATGAGGACAATGGCATCTGCTAATCACATTGGATGCTGATTCAACAAATCCACACTGTGAATATCCTATAATTATTGCATTCTCCTAGACTTATTTTCTTTGGGATGTCTTATCAAGCAGCTCGCGGCCTCTGTCAGATGTCTAACCTTTTCAACGACCCCATTTGGCGTGGGTCTAAGGAGGACGAGGATATGCCACACTAAAGAATACTCTTGAGTTTAACATTACCACCAAATGCTTCGCGCCCTTAATTGCCATCTAGCTATTTCTATTTGACACGAGTTGGTAATGGACTCGTTAGGCGATATTGCAGAACATTTAAGGTGGCGTATAACTTCAAAATCCTATTGGAAGAATTAATCTTCCATCAAACATTTATTGCTCCCTACCTCGCGTTAGACTTGGGGATCTCCCGCATCATCCCCCAGCACCGTTTGCCCCTGCCATAATTTATTATGGTAGGTGGATTTGAATTTGAAAGAGGTTGAGCGCCCATTTTGCTGGGTATGAAAGATGAGACAAAAAGGAGGGAAGTTAGTTGTTGAGGGACACACAGACAGACAGAAGAGAAGGAAGTGTTATCCTACAGCAGCAGAGGAGAATGTTCCAGTAGAGAACAGCAGAAGGAGAACAGCAGAGAAAATAGAAGGTTTGCTATGCAGCAGCACAGGGTACACACACAGGCAGCTACGGAGTTCGCATAGGCCGCTCCAGATACAGTTTGTAGCTCCAGAGATTGGGGCAGAGTAGGAAAATAGAGCAGTAGCTCTGCATTGTAAAGTGTTGAAGTTTTGAATGTAATTTAAGCAAAGGAATATATAGAAACATATATTGCTGTCATTTTGTGTTGTGTCTTCTCTGTTTCTGTGTATTTGTTTTATGCTGTCCATCACACATTGTTGTAGCATTTGTATTTGTGGTTGTGGTCTGCCTCCCCTGCTCTCCCCCTTTTTTTATTGCCAACAAGTGGTATCAGAGCCCTAATTTTCTGGGCAGTTAGAGTTTGTGGGTGTTTCATATAAGCCCTAGTTTGTCTAGGCATTCTCAGCCTTCTCAGTTTTGAGAAGCATGGTAGGTGGGGACAGCAAAGGATGGCAGCAACCACCAAACTTTGATGGGCAGAACTATGACATCTGGTCTAAGAAGATGAAGACTATTCTGGTTGCGAATGACCTATGGGATTTGGTCACTAATGGGTTCACAGACATCACAGACCCAGCAACCTATGTAGCTCTAACAAATGCTCAAAGAAACCACTTGAAGGAAACCAAAATGAAGGATGCTAAAGCCCTCAGTCTAGTTGAGGCAGCCTTGACAGAGGCTATTTTCCCTCTCATTGCAGCAACAAACTACTCAAAGCAGGCATGGGAAATATTGCAGAACAGCTACAAGGGAACTGACAAAGTGAGGTCAGTCAAGCTCTAGCTGTTTAGAAGAGATTTTGAGACCCTTCAAATGAAGGAGAGTGAGTCTATTTTAGACTTTCACACTAGGGTTTCTACCATGCTGAATCAGCTAAGGATAAATGGAGAAACCATAGATGATCAAAGGATTGTTGAGAAAATCCTAAGGAGCCTACCTTCCAGAATTGACCCTATAGTCATAACCATAGAAGAGACAAAGGATCTGTCCAAGATGATAGTGGATGAGTTGATGGGCTCTCTACAGAGCCATGAGCAGCAGTTGAATAGATCTGCTCCTTCCCTTGAGCAAGCCTTCAAGGCTCAAACCAATGCAAGAGGTCGGGGAAGAGGAAGAAACAGCAGAGGTAAAGGTCAAAGAGGTAGAGGAAGAAGCAACTCCGGAAGAGGAGTTTCAAAAAGCCAAGAAGAGGCAAGCACCTCATAGCCAAGCTATCAAGAAAGTAAGAAGAACAGCAGTTCTAATCAGAGGTATGACAAAAGTAATATTCAATGCTATTACTGTCATAAATTTGGCCATTATGCTAGTGAGTGTAGAAAGAAACAACAAGAGCATGGAGGTCAAAATGCTAATTTAGCAAATGAGAATAGGGCTGAAAATGAGAAATAGTCCAAGGTATTTATTGTGTGCAACCTTGCTGAGAAGAGCAGCCCTGAAGTCTGGTATTTGGACAGCGGGTGTAGCAACCACATGAGTGGTAATGAAAACTTGTTTGCCTCCATTGACAGAAATGTTAAGTCTGAAATCATGATGGGGAACAGTCAAAAGGTTCCTATCATAGGAAGAGGCATCATCACAGTCCTTAGCAAGCAAGGTGAGAAAATGCAGATCTAGGATGTCTATTATGCCCCAGGCATAAAGCATAACGTATTGAGCATTGGACAGATGGTCCAAAATGGTTATAGAATCCTGATGGAAAATGGAGGGTGCACAATATTTGATAAAGGAGGCAGTAAGAAGGTCATTGCAGGATTGCAGATGACGAGAAACAGAATGTTTCCTCTGTCACTAACTCTGGCACCATCTCCAGCGCTAACTCTGGCGCTATCTCTGGCGCAGTTTCCTGCACTATCTCTGGTGCTCACAGCAGTGGGACAGCAAACCGCCTTCAGGACAGTCATCAAAGACCCATCCAAACTCTGGCATTTGAGGTATGGGCACTTAAGCTTTTCTGGTTTGAGTTTATTGTCCAAGAAAGGCATGGTTAGAGGGCTACCAAACATTGTAGAGCCCGATGGAATATGTGAAGCCTGCATCTTAGGAAAATAGCATAGACAACCCTTTCAATCAGGGTATTCTAGGAGGGCTAGAGCACCATTGGAGTTGGTGCATTCAGATTTATGTGGCCCTATGAAGACCCCCACATTAGGTGGGAATGTATATTTCATGACCTTCATTGATGATTACAGCAGAAAGATCTAGATTTATTTCTTGAAAAATAAATCAGAGGCCTTTGAGAAGTTTACGGAGTTTAAGGCATCAGCTGAAAAGCAAAGCGGTCGACATATCAAGGCCCTAAAAGCAGATAGAGGGGGAGAGTATATCTCCAAACAATTTCTTAATTTCTGCAGGTATGAAGGCATTCATAAACAGTTCACAACTAGGTATACTCCACAGCAAAATGGAGTTGCTGAAAGGAAAAACAGAACCATCACATAGATGGCAGCAAGCATGCTAAAAGCAAAGGGACTGTCAAATGATTATTGGGGTGAAGCTGTAGCAACAGCGGTCTACCTATTGAATAGGTGTCCCACAAAATCCGTTCGTGATAGGATTCCACAAGAGGCATGGACAAATTGCAAATGGAGTGTTGAACACCTAAGGATCTTCGGGTGTGTGGCATATGCATTTGTGCCTAAAGAGAAGAAGCAGAAATTTGATGATAAAGGTGAGAAATGTATCTTCCTAGGCTATAGTGAAGAATCACAAGCCTATAGATTGTATAATCCCATCACCAAAAAGCTTGTGATCAGCAGGAATGTTGAGTTCATTGAGAATGAAGCATGGGATGGAATGGTGGACAGCACCATGGGTATTTCAGTCACAATACCCCTTGAGGATGATGAAGCTCCAGAAGACAGCAACTCCGGAGGAGCTACGGAGAACAGCAACTCAAGGAGAAACTATCATAGAGCTTTGGAAAACAGCAGCTCCAGAGATGCTCAGCACAGCAGCTCCGGAGGTAGACAGCAGCATTGCAGCTCCGGAGATCAGCAGCTCCGGAGGTCTACAACTCTAAAGAACAGCAGCTTTGGAGGTCGTTATAATAGCAGCTCCAGAGGTTAATGCAACAGCTCCGGAGGTCGACAGAACAGCAGCTCCAGAGATCGTTATAACAGCAGCTCCGGAGGTCAATGTAGCAGCTCCGAAGGTCGACAGAATAGCAGCTCCGAAGGTCGACAGAATAGCAGCTCCGGAGGTCATTGCAGCAGCTCTGAAGGTCGACAGAATAGCAGCTCCGGAGGTCATTGCAGTAGCTCCGGAAGTCATCAACACAACAGCTCCGGAGGTCAGAACAGCAGCAGCTCCAGAGGTAATTCAGACCCCACACTCGCATCATTGATGCCACAGAGGACAAAGAGTGTGAAGGAGATTTATGACAGCACAAGGTATGCTGATGATGATGAAGATTTGAATTTTGCATTGTTTTCTTCTAGTGATCCAATCTACTTTGAAGAAGTTGTGAAAGAAGAGAAATGGTGTGAGGCCATGGATGAAGAATTAGATGCCATAGTGAGGAATGACACATGGCAGCTAACTGATTTACCCAAGGGTAAACAAATGATTGGAGTTAAGTGGGTCTATAAGACCAAATCTACTGCTGAAGGAAAGATTGAAAGACACAAGGCAAGGCTAGTTGTCAAAGGGTAAAAGCAATAGCCTGGAAGAGATTATGATGAGACATATGCACTAGTTGCAAGGCTGGAAATAGTTCGAGCAGTCATAGCAATTGCAGCCCAACACAAGTGGAAGGTGTTTCATATGGATGTAAAGTCAGCCTTCT
This sequence comes from Cunninghamia lanceolata, assembly GCA_027924645.1. Classification (NCBI taxonomy): domain Eukaryota; kingdom Viridiplantae; phylum Streptophyta; class Pinopsida; order Cupressales; family Cupressaceae; genus Cunninghamia; species Cunninghamia lanceolata. Next base: position 369,474 of record BSBN01001493.1, read on the forward strand.
TGAATGGAGTGCTGAAAGAGGAAGTGTATGTGGAGCAGCCACCTGGTTATGAAGTCCCAGGGCAAGAGGACAAGGTTTATAGGCTCCGAAAAACCCTCTATGGGCTGAAGCAAGCACCTAGGGCATGGTACAGTAGGATTGACTCATATTTGTTGAGCAATGGCTTTAGCAAAAGTAGCAGTGAGCCCACTCTCTACATCAAAGCAGCTAAAGGTAAAATTTTGATTGTTGTTTTGTATGTAGATGATCTGATTTTTACTAGAAATAGTGATCCTTTCATTGTTGATTTTAAAGAGGCAATAGAGAATGAGTTTGAGATGACAGACTTAGGTCTGCTGAAGTATTTTCTTGGCATTGAAGTCAAGCAAACAGAGCATGGCATATTTATTTCGTAAACTAACTATGCCAAACAGATTGTGAAGACGTTTAAAATAGAAAACAGTAAACCTGCCCCTACACCAACAGCCATAGGTCTGAAGTTGAGTAAAGAGGACAACAGCAAGGAAGTAAACCCAACCCTCTACAAGAGCATGGTTGGAAGCCTCATGTACTTGACAGCAACTAGGCCTGATTTGATGTACGTTGTAAGCCTGATTTCTAGGTTCATGGAGAAACCTAAAGACACACATTGGCAAGCAGGAAAAAGGATCCTGAGGTATGTGAATGGCACAACAGGTTATGGCATCTTGTATGATGTTTCTAATGAGTTTGAGTTGGTTGGTTTCACGGATAGTGATTGGGCAGGAAATGTTGATGACCGGAAGAGCACATCCGGCTTTGTATTTCACATGGGTTCAGGCGTGATTTCATGGGCATCCAAGAAGCAGCCCATTGTTTCTCTCTTTACAGCAGAAGCTGAGTATATTGCAGCAAATGCAGCAGCTTGTCAGGCTATTTGGTTGAGAAGAATCCTTGCAGACTTGTATGAGCAGCAAGAAGATGGTACAACCATTCATTATGACAATGTTTCATCAATAGCCCTAACAAAGAATCCAGTCTTCCACAGATGAAGCAAACACATTGAGATCTGTTATCACTTCATAAGGGAGTTGGTAGAACATGGAGAGATTGAGTTGCAGTATTGCAGATCCGAGCAGCAGCTCGCTGACATTTTCACAAAAGCATTGCCAAAAGATTTTTTTGAACGCCTAAAAGATAAGCTAGGCATTGTGGATAGCTCCGAAGGTTTGCAGCCCCAGAAAGAGGATAGCTACAGAGGTGTGCAGTCCTACAATGAGGACAGCTCCAGAGGTTCAGATCCAGAAAGACAGCAGGAGAACTCCAGAGATTCAACTCTGGAATGTATGTGTAGCTCTGGAGGTGCTCCGGAGATGTAGAAAAGGAACTCTGAAGTTGCAGAGAGTCAACTCTAGAGATGCTCCGGAGATGCTGAAGCAGGGAGTTAGCTCCGAAGATGTAGACAGGGAGCTTCAGAGATGCAAAGGGCAGCTCCGGAGATGATGCAAAGTGGTAGAAAGAGCTCCAGAAATCTGCTCAGGAAAGGCAAAGGCAAAAGTATATCTCCGGAGATCAATTCCAAAATGAAAATTGTTGAATGACATCTAACTTTAGATTAAGGGTGAGTGTTGGAAGAATTAATCTTTCGTCAGACATTTATTGCTCCCTGCCTTGCGTTAGACCTGGGGATCTCCCGCATCATCCCCCAGCACCGTTTGCCCCTGCCAAAATTTATTATGGTAGGTGGATTTGAATTTGAAAGAGGTTGAGCGCCCATTTTGCTGGGTATGAAAGATGAGACAACAAGGAGGGAAGTTAGTTGTTGAGGGACACAGACAGACAGAAGAGAAGGAAGTGTTATCCTGCAGCAACAGAGGAGAATGTTCCAGTAGAGAACAGCAAAAGGAGAGCAGCAAAGAAAATAGAAGGTTTGCTGTGCAGCAGCACAGGGTACACACACAGACAGCTATGGAGTTCTCACAGGCCGCTCCGGATACAGTTTGTAGCTCCAGAGATTGGGGCAGAGTAGGAAAACAGAGCAGTAGCTCTGCATTGTAAAGTGTTGAAGTTTTGAATGTAATTTAAGCAAAGGAATATATAGAAACATATATTGCTGTCATTTTGTGTTGTGTCTTCTCTATTTTTGTGTATTTGTTTTATGCTGTCCATCACACATTGTTGTAACATTTGTATTTGTGGTTGTGGTCTGCCTCCCCTGCTCTCCCCCTTGTTTTATTGCCAACAAATCCATGTCTCGCAGATTGCATGTATATGGATGTTTTAAAGCATTTTTGACACATCCATTTTAATCATATTGTATAACAATACATATTTCAAATTACATAACCTGAAAAACCTGCGGCTACCATGTCTTGTCTATGCATCCACATTATGCATATCTGTTTATTAGAGCATCTCGAATCATAATTTCTCACAAGAATCATCACTTTGTTGTGTTGATGGGCGTCTATAACCTACTCAAGAGCTTCTCACTTCAGCATGATATTGGTAAAGGCTAAGGAATCCAGTTCACACCCGCCAATTTCATTTTGCATGAGAGTTTTTAAAGCCAAGACAATGAATTCATTTTGTGAATATCCTGCAATTGTGCATTTATTAAGAGATATATCTGATTTTCTGTAGTGGACCACCATTGGCATTCTGTGATCATTACAGTCCATTCTTTGGGGCCTTTCTTTTGATTTCAATAGCTATGAATATTCCAAACAAGAGAATCTGAATTGCAGCACCGTTTGCAAACCAAAACACCCACTGACTCCATATTTCAAAGCAATATTTGAATTCTGCACAATAGTTGCAGTCCATGCTCACTGGGATACAATTACACTGGCTATGAGCTCATGAGACTGTGATTCATGTGCATTCCTTGCTATGACAAGATCAATTCCAGGATGGTCGGAGCTCCAAAAGATTTCTTGATGGCGACATTGCCAAATACAGTGTCTTCCTCGTATTCCACTCTCTCATAAATGCACTCAATCTTTGTTGATCAGTTGCAGCACTAGATATGACACTTATTTCACCAAGAATAGACCTAGCTCGTTTCGTGGCAACACTAGGAATTGAAACAGATTTCCCCGATCTAGTGTGGAATAGTAAAGGAGGTGGTCCTCAAGAAATAACTGTGTTATTTTTTGGATTACCCAGTGACTTCATCTTCACTGTACTATTGTTTGTTTCATCCCCAAGAAGATCCATTGCCTGTATGAAATAGAGATTGATGAGAAAGAGTTTCACATATGCCATCAGTTTTACATTTCCTACTTTCATATGCAAGGATAAGGAGTAACAGCGTGAGGCAATCTTCTGCAGCAAAAAGGGGGTCCTAAAACCCTAGTAATTTCTGAAAAAGAAGCTTTATAACACAGAAGTCAGGAAATTGGCCCTTTACTGAACTTTTGAACTTATAGTAAAAGAGTTCAAAAACTTTCAAAACCTCCGACTATAAAGGGAGTCGGGTAGTCACGTCATTTGTGAACTTTTGAACCTTATCCTAGGGGTTTAGGAGTTCTAAAAACTCCCAACCCAGCGACTTCATAAGAAATTTTCCCTTCATAAAGTTCTAAAAACAATATGACTCCCAACAACAAAGGGGCAACTTATTAAAATATGACTTTTGTAAAAGCTCTCTTCCTTTGAAACATTAGGCTTTATAATGGACCCCGTGAAAATAAAGTAGCTTCAATAACATCTCCCAAACTTTATATAATGTTTACTTGGTGAATTAATTTTTCAATCGAACGGGAAACAATTTGTGCCTATTCGTGATAACAAAGCCTTTGTTTATTCCTCTAAAACCATAATGACAACCTTCACGACTTCCACATAACACCTCTGTTTTACATGAAATTTGGACAACGGGGTAATTGAACCTTCCCAGGCAAAACCCATAAAATATTTAACTTCCAGCAACTAAAAAGTCAAATTTTGACCCAATTTGCAATTCGCATGCGAAGAAAAGTGAAGCTGAAAATCTTGCAACCGGTAAAGTATCTTAACATGAAAACTTGCCAGGTTAGGAAAAATGCAATTATGATTAGGCCCATAAGAGGGTTTTGCACCAACTTTTTTAGATTTTTTAATTTAATTGCTTTTGTGGTTCGGCAGGTTCAGGGGCGTATAGGAGGATACACCAAAAAATTTAAATTTTTCAAGTTCAAATTTTGGGGCAACAGATTGTACATGTATTTTGATAGGTCCTGGGGACCTAGCTTGTATCATGATCCTTTTTGTGTATATATATATGAGATGGACTTTTGGATCGATGGATTGTGTACTGTGTTTTATTGGTGTATGTATGGATGGATTTTATGATGGTTTTATGCATATGTTTTTGTTATAATGATGGGGACATGTGGATATGATGATATGCTTATGATGGACTGACTCATGTGTGATGCAGGGTGTGATGTGGAGATACGTTATGGATTTTTATTTTATTGTTTATGGGTGTTGGTAGATGATTGGTTGATGACATGGTTTTGGGACTAACACGTTGTATGGCACAAGATGGTGTTCCATACATAATTTATTTAGATCAACCCTTTGCATTGTAGGATGTTATATGATATTTGAGGGTATGTTCGATTATGATGGATTTATGTGTATGGATTATGATGGATTATTATGATATGGTTTATGATATGTTGATGTGGATATGTATATGATGAATATGCAATGTGATGCAGGATATGCTATGTGGATCTGTGATATGGGTTTTGTTGACGCCTGAATTGACTGGTGGTTTTCTGAGCAATTTTCATTCAGGCACTCTCCCTAAGTATCCAAAAAAAATGCTCTAAGTAACGGACCTCCTCAGTATTTTTCAGCTGCATCATCATATTTTCTTGAGGAGGAGGTCATCATCATCATGTTTGTTTCCATGAGGGTCAGCATCATCATGTTCTTCGTCGACCGGTTTCTCATCGTCATCATCATATTTCGCTGTCGGGTGATGTTCGGGTTTTATCCTGATGATGCTGACGAGCTACAGTGCGCCCTTATCTGCTTGCGAGGGTGATGTTTCAAAGTCTCCGGTGATCTTCCATTTATCACCTTGCGCGAGCATGATGATGATGTTGCTTATTCTTTGAGTTGCTCGACCTAACTTGTTTTATCCTAAGGGTCGTCATCATCATCATTTTTTCAGTTGTCATCCTGCTGCTTGTGGAGGTCATCATATTTTCTGCCTTCATGATATTTCGCCGGGGTGATATTTCTATCATCGGGTGATCTTGGTTAACATCATCCTGATGATGTTGTTGAAGAGTTGTAATTGCGACCCGATATTCACTAGGGTCATCATATTTCGAACGTCAGGATGATCTTTGTCAATATCATCCTGATGATGTTGTATCACTTCTTGTTCTTTGTTTCTCATCCTGATGATGCTGACGTCATCCGTATATCAGGGTGATATTTTTCTTTCTGCCTAACTGCATCATGATATTCCGAAGGAAGGGGTGATATTTTCATATCACCCGGATATAAGTTTGTTTGTTCGAGCATCATGATGATGCTAATATCAAGGAGATATCCGCCTGTTGGCTTCGCGCATTATCTCCGGGGGGTGATCTTTTCAAGCAGCATCATCATATTCAGTTATCGCCCCGATCTTATAGAGGAGCTACAGTGCAACCTGATATATGAACATCAGGAGGATATTTCCAAATATCCGGTTGTCTTCCGAATATCATGATGATGTTAATATGATGATGTCGTCATCAAGGTCCGCGGGGGTCATATCTCTAACACTGATCATCTTGAAGAGACCTCCTGATATTTGCAAACATGATGATGACGTCATCCGGATGTGAGGAGGTGCGCAGTAGCAGGATATGATGATGACGTCAGCAGGATATGATGATGACGTCATCAGGATGTTCATCGGCCAGACTTTTGTTATAAGCTCAGCAGGAGGATGTTCCTCCGAAGGATCAGGTTGTGCCGATTATCATGAAGGTTATGTTTCAAATATCATGATGACGTCAGGGTGATATTTCGAACAACAGGATATCATGCTGCTGGAGGATGATGATGATGAAGTCTATACTAGCGTCGTCAGGAGCAAAAGCGCCGACATGATATATGCTCATGACCTAGTATATAAAGTGCAAAGGAGGTTGCTGCGGGGTGCATGTGGGATAATGTTATCCTGCATATTCGAAATATCATGATGATGAATCTCGGCGGGAAGCGGTTGCGACTGTCTGTTTGATGTTCTTCCCGAGGCCGCGGGTTGGTGCGCCATCAATGGCGATTGTTGCAGAGGTATGGGCGATGGCGTGGACGAATGTTGTACCTGATTGAAGATCTGAATCCCTAGGCGGCGGCGCAAGGCTCGAAAAATCTTCCTGTCTCCTCCCCTACCTGCTGCATTCAAGTTTGAGCGCCATTTCTACGGTACTGTATATCTGGCGGGAATTTTGGTCAACCTGGTAGTTGATGCTGAAGATACCCTCCTGCTATATAATGCAGATGGTGTTGATCATTCAAGGTTGTTGAAAGTTGTAGATTTTTGGCTCTGTAATCCAAAACCAGCTGATCTGGTTGCTCTGTACAGTTTTTCTTGTGAGTTTATGTATCTCCTGTTGTAGGACTTGGCATGAATCCACTGGTTTCATGGTTGATCTTATATGAGTAATGCTACCTTAGCATGTGTTGTGTTAATTCTGTCTCCAGTATTGCATGTATCCTTCTTCTGGATCTGGATGTTTGCTTATGTTTAGATTCTAGAGCATAGAATTCCTATGTTGAATGTCTGATCTTTTAACCTCTGCTCAAGGGGCAGATTAAACTGTTTTCAGGTTGAACATTGGGAAGGGTATACTGCAGTAGGGATGCCATAAGTAGAGATAGCTCAACACTCTATATTGGGAGATATCTGTAAGGCAGATATCATGTGTATCCCCCTGAAATCCAGTTTTAGCTATTTATGCTGATCATTCACAGGTGTATGTCTACTGACTCCAAGCCCTGGATAGGCACCAGTCATGCTGTGTTCTTGTGTTATACACCATGTCCAGCTTTGCATCCAAATTCAAACTAAAACACTTCATACTTCCACCTGTTAGTTGTAGGAGTAGGATTAGGAACCCCCTGCATGCTCTCATACCCAACCAGACATCATGTCCAAGAATGTTGCCAGCCTTGTGATCTATCATACAGATCTTGGTCCATACATGAGAGCATTCTGCCTGCTGTTGTCAAGTCAGATCTTTCTATCTTTGAGCCAGTCAAGGTTACATCTTAAGTTATAGGGATACCCCCCTTGGTGCGGCAGAACCAGAAGTGAAGGGGAGGAGCTCACGCAACCTCCTGTATTCAGTTGGCCTGAATCTGCCTGTGCATTAGAAGTGGCAAACCCTAATGCTGATTCAGAAGAAATGTCAACAAATTGGCGACTCCGCTGGGGAAGGATTGATAAAATAAAGAATAATACTTGTGACCCATCCGAGTCACTAACAAAATGATGCTCTGCTGGTGGAATGAACCTGGAGAAGTAGCTTTCAGCTGCTGTAAATTTTGTCCTCTCTGGAGAGGTGGCGACTCTGCAAAAAAGATCTAAATGCACATGAAAGATAGATGTATGTTATTGGTTGAAAGATGTACATATTTCTGCATCTGTATGAGAAAAGGTACCTTGTTACTTCCCCTTTATTTGCTGTTTTACTGCATAAGTTAGATGCCAGGGGAAGCCTTAGGTCTTAGACAGACAAAGGATGTCTAGGAGTAAGATTTTTATGAATCCAAGTATGAGTTATCCCACACTCAGTGGTAAAATGTTGGATAAAGGGATTGAAGAGATAAGAAATAGGTTGATACTCTTAGAGGCTGAGCAGGCCAAGTTAAGAAGTAATAACCCTGTTGTGTCTGCCAGTCAAAAAGCTAAACCTCCTGTCAGCCCTTTTGATCCTTTGTATGACCAACTGGATTTGTCATGGGTAGATTATAAAGTAGAAACTATGCCTGCTAGGATATACTGTCAGATGCCTAGATTTAGTGGTCACAATGTATGTGATGGGAATGCACATATCCAAAATTTTCAAAGTTTTATGGGAAAATATTCATTCAGAGATGAGGATATGTGGATGAGGTTTCTTGTTAGGTCCTTTGATGCAAAAGCAAAAGACTGGTATTTGAGCTTTCCAAAGAGATCCTTTGCCTGTTGGGATGAACTTGCTGACTGTTTCAAGGAAGAATTTGCAAAAGAACCGGCTGATCTTGTTGCAGAATTGATGAGAATCAGAAAACAAGATGGAGAGCCATGTGTTGATTTCAGTCATAGGTTTGCAGTAGCCCTTTCACATGTCCCTGAAAGTTTCAGACCTGATATTTCAGCCTGTGTTGGCATATTCTTTGAAGCTTTTGAGGAGGGCTCTAGTGCATTACTGAGGGATTTCAAGGTGACAAGTATGCAGATGGCATACAGGTTCATTGAGAATGTAGAAGAAATGAGAAATATGCACCTGCTGAAACCCCTGTCCCCAGGCCTTGGTGTAAAAAATGGTTATGAAGCTGCAAATGACCAAGTCATGAAGGCATCATGTGAAGATGAAAAGATGAATGTTGAGGATGCCAGTGAAAGGACTAATGAGGATTCCCATTGCAATCATGAGGCATCTGACCATGAAGACAACAATGAGGTTGTGGACAGCAATGAGCAATTTTTAGAATGGACCTGTGGAGAAAATTGTGAGTATTGTACTCAAGACAGAGAAAATATAAGCAAAGAGAGAGGCAGTCCTATGTGTGACCCATTGCCTATCTTTCAAACACATGGAGATCATGAAGAGCAGTCAGAAATTGAAATAAGTGCTAGTTCAGAGCATGACTGTTTTTCATTTGATGGCTGTTTTGCTTATGATACACAGGCTGATACTCCTCCACAGAATGAATCCATTGGTGATGAAGAGGTATGCTCTGCTGCCCATGAACAAATGGCATACTATGATGAAGCTGATGTACCTGGGCCACCCATTTATGACACATGTGGTGATGAGGATCTGTCTGAGTGTGGTGAAGATCTAGACACTATTTTTGGCTTGGATTCTGTTTCTCATCCTGATGAAAGAGAAAACAACATACATCAGGTAAGTGATTGTAAAAATGTGCCTGATTGTAAAGAGGTGTCAGAGCCTGATCTTTTCCAGCCTGGTGTACCAGATGGTTGTGCACATGATGTGCACAATTGTGATTTTGAAAGCTTTTCTTTTGATAGGCCAGCATATAACACAATGAGCCCTGATCTTCCTAGTTGTGTGGTGGACTCTGAGTGTTTCCTATTTGCAGTCCAACTAGGAGATCATTTTACAATGCATACTGCTGATGCAGATGATGATAAGTGTTACATACCATTTGAGCATGCATTGCCTGAAACATTCTGCACCCACATGTCACATGATGCTGAGGGTTGTCTGCACAAGGATGATGACAAGCCAAATCAGAGGGTTGAATGTGCAGATGACAAGATTTGTTTGTGGGTGGATCCTGACAGTATCTCCAAGCTTGACCTAGTGCATGCAGATGAAAACAAGATATTTGACAAAGGGAGATACATGTTTTTCTTTTCTTGGTGGCCTTAGGCCATCAAGTGTGTTGGGTGATGCAGGTCAGTGCAGTATTTGACTCTGTGCCCAATGGATAAGGGACTGGTCTGCATCCCAGAGATCTGGGGTTCTCGCTGCAGTCTTTCACCTGCACGTCCCCAGACAGAGCCACTGTTGACGCCTGAATTGACTGGTGGTTTTCTGAGCAATTTTCATTCAGGCACTCTCCCTAAGTATCCAAAAAAAATGCTCTAAGTAACGGACCTCCTCAGTATTTTTCAGCTGCATCATCATATTTTCTTGAGGAGGAGGTCATCATCATCATGTTTGTTTCCATGAGGGTCAGCATCATCATGTTCTTCGTCGACCGGTTTCTCATCGTCATCATCATATTTCGCTGTCGGGTGATGTTCGGGTTTTATCCTGATGATGCTGACGAGCTACAGTGCGCCCTTATCTGCTTGCGAGGGTGATGTTTCAAAGTCTCCGGTGATCTTCCATTTATCACCTTGCGCGAGCATGATGATGATGTTGCTTATTCTTTGAGTTGCTCGACCTAACTTGTTTTATCCTAAGGGTCGTCATCATCATCATTTTTTCAGTTGTCATCCTGCTGCTTGTGGAGGTCATCATATTTTCTGCCTTCATGATATTTCGCCGGGGTGATATTTCTATCATCGGGTGATCTTGGTTAACATCATCCTGATGATGTTGTTGAAGAGTTGTAATTGCGACCCGATATTCACTAGGGTCATCATATTTCGAACGTCAGGATGATCTTTGTCAATATCATCCTGATGATGTTGTATCACTTCTTGTTCTTTGTTTCTCATCCTGATGATGCTGACGTCATCCGTATATCAGGGTGATATTTTTCTTTCTGCCTAACTGCATCATGATATTCCGAAGGAAGGGGTGATATTTTCATATCACCCGGATATAAGTTTGTTTGTTCGAGCATCATGATGATGCTAATATCAAGGAGATATCCGCCTGTTGGCTTCGCGCATTATCTCCGGGGGGTGATCTTTTCAAGCAGCATCATCATATTCAGTTATCGCCCCGATCTTATAGAGGAGCTACAGTGCAACCTGATATATGAACATCAGGAGGATATTTCCAAATATCCGGTTGTCTTCCGAATATCATGATGATGTTAATATGATGATGTCGTCATCAAGGTCCGCGGGGGTCATATCTCTAACACTGATCATCTTGAAGAGACCTCCTGATATTTGCAAACATGATGATGACGTCATCCGGATGTGAGGAGGTGCGCAGTAGCAGGATATGATGATGACGTCAGCAGGATATGATGATGACGTCATCAGGATGTTCATCGGCCAGACTTTTGTTATAAGCTCAGCAGGAGGATGTTCCTCCGAAGGATCAGGTTGTGCCGATTATCATGAAGGTTATGTTTCAAATATCATGATGACGTCAGGGTGATATTTCGAACAACAGGATATCATGCTGCTGGAGGATGATGATGATGAAGTCTATACTAGCGTCGTCAGGAGCAAAAGCGCCGACATGATATATGCTCATGACCTAGTATATAAAGTGCAAAGGAGGTTGCTGCGGGGTGCATGTGGGATAATGTTATCCTGCATATTCGAAATATCATGATGATGAATCTCGGCGGGAAGCGGTTGCGACTGTCTGTTTGATGTTCTTCCCGAGGCCGCGGGTTGGTGCGCCATCAATGGCGATTGTTGCAGAGGTATGGGCGATGGCGTGGACGAATGTTGTACCTGATTGAAGATCTGAATCCCTAGGCGGCGGCGCAAGGCTCGAAAAATCTTCCTGTCTCCTCCCCTACCTGCTGCATTCAAGTTTGAGCGCCATTTCTACGGTACTGTATATCTGGCGGGAATTTTGGTCAACCTGGTAGTTGATGCTGAAGATACCCTCCTGCTATATAATGCAGATGGTGTTGATCATTCAAGGTTGTTGAAAGTTGTAGATTTTTGGCTCTGTAATCCAAAACCAGCTGATCTGGTTGCTCTGTACAGTTTTTCTTGTGAGTTTATGTATCTCCTGTTGTAGGACTTGGCATGAATCCACTGGTTTCATGGTTGATCTTATATGAGTAATGCTACCTTAGCATGTGTTGTGTTAATTCTGTCTCCAGTATTGCATGTATCCTTCTTCTGGATCTGGATGTTTGCTTATGTTTAGATTCTAGAGCATAGAATTCCTATGTTGAATGTCTGATCTTTTAACCTCTGCTCAAGGGGCAGATTAAACTGTTTTCAGGTTGAACATTGGGAAGGGTATACTGCAGTAGGGATGCCATAAGTAGAGATAGCTCAACACTCTATATTGGGAGATATCTGTAAGGCAGATATCATGTGTATCCCCCTGAAATCCAGTTTTAGCTATTTATGCTGATCATTCACAGGTGTATGTCTACTGACTCCAAGCCCTGGATAGGCACCAGTCATGCTGTGTTCTTGTGTTATACACCATGTCCAGCTTTGCATCCAAATTCAAACTAAAACACTTCATACTTCCACCTGTTAGTTGTAGGAGTAGGATTAGGAACCCCCTGCATGCTCTCATACCCAACCAGACATCATGTCCAAGAATGTTGCCAGCCTTGTGATCTATCATACAGATCTTGGTCCATACATGAGAGCATTCTGCCTGCTGTTGTCAAGTCAGATCTTTCTATCTTTGAGCCAGTCAAGGTTACATCTTAAGTTATAGGGATACCCCCCTTGGTGCGGCAGAACCAGAAGTGAAGGGGAGGAGCTCACGCAACCTCCTGTATTCAGTTGGCCTGAATCTGCCTGTGCATTAGAAGTGGCAAACCCTAATGCTGATTCAGAAGAAATGTCAACAGGTTTGATGGATGCTTATGTTATGGTATGGTTGATGATCATGATTTTTTTTGTTTTTGGACTGACACGTATGTGATGTAGGGTGGGTATCTTATAAATGTTATGATATATGGATTATATGTCATGGTAGTGAGGTTATGTACAGAGGTTATTTCAACCACTTTAAATTAATTCATTTTGCAATGTATGGTCCTAGGATTTAGATTGATGTATGTGTGATGAGTCATGATGCGAGGTATGTTATGAGGGATGGATTTTATGGTCCCACTGGGCATGCCAAAAATGTTAACGATAAAGATGGGATCCTAAATGAAGGGCTAATCGTCCTAATTAGCTCCCAACCCCAAGTCCAAGGAACCTCGAGATTGGACCTAATTACTAATGCACCAACTATGTAAATTGCAACCTATCTAATCATATTAGTAATGATATGTTCTAAAGATGATGCTTCTAAACTACTCTAAACTTGAATTAGCCTAAGCTCTATTGGATGTGAGTACTCAAACTAGCAGAATTTCTTTGCATATGATGGCTTGTGAAAAATGGAGGTGAGGGCCTCAATTTATAGATTTTTGAGGATGGATATGGAGGGCTAAGAATGAATTGAAAGATCAAGGGTGGATTTTTCTTGAGGATCCTCAAGCAAGGAGAATTGGACAAATGGCATGATGAGAATGGTTGAGAAAATTGCTCCAAGATTCAAGGGATGATCAATGGAAGAAAATGAAAGTTTGAATGGATGAATGGCCAAGATTGGTTAAGTGTACGAAATGTAAGGCCTCATTTATGAAAAGTCATGGTTTGGATTTTGTGAGGAATTAAAAATTGCATGGAGAGGACAAATGGAATTAAAAATTGGAGGAATAGTGCATGAATAGTGCCACATGGAATTTTAATTTTGCATGAATAGTGACACCTAGAGTGGGATGGAAGAAATAGGACAAGTGTACACTTTTTGGAAGATTTGGCCATGCTTCCAAAGTACCACTTGTCATGTACATGCATGTACATGGAATGACAAGTGGACTTCTAGAAGCATGGGGGTTTGTAATTGAGAATTAATTAAAATCAATTCTTGTGCACATGTTTTAGAAGAAAAAAATGATGATTACTAAAAGTAACCAAAAGTAGACAAAATAGGGAATTAAATAAATATGGATATTTATTTAACTTTTGATGAATGAAATGTGAACTATAGTTGCAAAATATTTAATTTTTGAACTATAGTGGAAGAATTTTGATTTTTTGGTGAAGAGGGAAGACGAAGAATAAATTAATTAAATAATTAAAAATTATTTAATTAATGTTTGGGTCGAATAGAATGATGTGAGTGAATAATTTTGAACTACGGGAATGGATGAAAGTGGTTGTGACCATTTTCAAACATCTACATTCCCTTCAAGTATTTGAGTATCTATTTTACTGCTTGAACATGTGTTTCCTTTGGTGCATCTTGAAACCTTGTCACCATTCCAATTGCTTGCATAATATTTGGCCTTGAAGCTATCAAGTATAATAGACTTCCAATCATTGATCTATAAAGCATTTGGTTTGCTTTAGGTGACTCATCATCTTTACTCAACTTACATCATGTTATTGTGGGGGTACTTATAGGATTACAATATTCCATTCTAAACTTTTTCAACATCTCCTTTACATACTTGGTTTTTGAAATGAAAATTCCCTTCTTTTATTGTGATATTTGCAAACCAAGAAAGAAGGATAATTCTCCAAGCATAGACATCTCAAATTCCTTCTGCATCTCCATAGCAAATCCTCGGCACATGTTATCATTGTCTCCTCCAAAAATGATATCATCCACATAGACCACTACTATCAACTGATCATCACCTATGGTCTTGATGTACAAGTTTCTATCTGCAACTCCCTTCTTAAACCCTTGTTGTTGAAGATATTTATCAAGCCATGCATACCATGCTCTGGGGGTTTGTTTCAACCCATAAAGTGCCTTCTTCAACCTGCACACATAGTATTTATTCTCTAATAGTAGAAACCCTTCTAGTTGTTCAATGTAGACTTCTTCTAGATCTCCATTTAGAAAGGCGGACTTAACATCCATTTGATATACTTTGAAATTCTTAAAGCTAGCATAAGCCAAGAACATCCTTATGGCTTCCATCCTAGCAACCGGAGCAACAGTCTCTTCAAAATCAACATCTTCCACTTATGCATACCCTTTACATACCAATCTTGTTTGTTTCTCACAACCTAACCATCTTCATTCAACTTATTTCTGAACACCCACTTAGTGCCAATTACATTTTTGTCCTTGGGTCTTGGAACTAGTTCCCAAGAATCATTCTTCTTAATTTGGTTTAGCTCTTCATCCATAGCCTCTATCCAACTCTTATCTCCACTTGCTTCTTTGAAGTTCTTAGGTTCAATCTTGGATAGCAAGGCAATATTTTTATCTTTCTAAACATTTATCATTCTTCTTGTTGTTTTGACCCTATCATCTCCTATTATCAAATCTTCTGGGTGGTTCCTCTGAACAAACTTAGATGGTGTTTTTGTTGGTGCCTTGTTGCACTCCTCTACTCAATTGTTTCATCTTCACTCTCCTCTACATCATCCTTACATCTGTCTTCATTGTAATGGCCATCCTCGTGAGGTTCATCTTGATAACTTTTCTCCTCATCTATCTTTACATTAGTACTTTCAACCATTTTATGTAGTCTCTTGTTGTAATATTTGTAGGCCTTACTCCTTGATGAGTAGCGTAAGAATATTCCTTCATCAACTCTAGTGTCAAACTTCCCCAAGTCCTCTTCATCTCTTCTTATATAACAAGGACTTCCAAACACCTTGAAGTATTTCACGGATGCAGGTCTTCCCTTCCATAATTCATATGGTGTTTTGTCATGATTTACTCTAATTTGGCCTCAGTTAAGAATGTAAACTATGGTGTGTATTGCATCTCTCCAAAACATATCTAGAACGTTGGATTCGTTTAGCATGCTTCTATCCATTGATTGTATGGTTCTATTCTTCCTTTCAACAACTCTATTTTATTGTGGAGTTCTTGTTGCTAAATATTGTCTTCGTATCCTATGCTTCTCACAAAAATATTTGAATTCATTTGAAGTGAATTCTCCTCATTTATCTGATCTAAGGCATTTAATCCTTATGCCTATATCATTTTCTACTAAGGCTTTGAATGCCTTAAATTTGTCTAATGCTTCAAATTTCTCCTTCAAAAATGCAACCCATGTCATCCTAGAAAAATCGTCAATCAATAGCATAAAGTACCTTTCTCCTTGCAAACCCTTTGTCCCGGTGGGTCCACACAAGTTTGTGTGAATGATTTCTAATGGTTGTGATGCAAATTACTCCTTCAACTTCAAGCTTACTCTGGTTTGCTTACCCAGCTGACATTGCTTGCAAATAGTGTTTGTTTTTTGATATTATGGGCATATCTCTCACTACTTCCCTTCAACTAATTTTGACAAGATTGTCAAAATTTAGATGCCCCATTCTCCTATTCCATAGTGAAATTTCATCTTCCTTTCCCATGCAGCATTTCTCACCTTGGATGTCACTAAGAACATAAAGATGATTTCCTACTCGGCTAGCTTCTACAATCTATATTCCATCCTTCCTTATCTCACAACCTTCAGCATTAAAAGTGAGGGTGTGCCCTTGATCACACAATTGACTTACACTTAATAGGTTATGCTTTAATCCTTCCACATATAGAACATTCTTTATTTTTGTTCTCCCATTATCCAAATTCTTGCCGACGCATTATCTCCAAAACTTACGGTTCCACCATTTACTCTCTTTAGAGTGATAAACTTGCTCTTATCACATGTCATGTGTCTCGAACACCCATTGTCAATATACCAATGATCACTTTCATTTCTAGCATGTAAGGTTGTTTGAACTATCATTGATTTTTTTGTCTTCTTCCATACTCTTGAATTTTCCTCTTTCTTCTGCTCTACCTCATTGTTTTGCTTAGGAGGTTCCACAAGACTGCTTTTGCAATACTTTGTCGAACGTCCAAAGTTGTTGCACTTGTGGCATATTAAATTTGGATCCATGAGCAGAGCAAATGGATTAACATTTTTGTTCACCATTCCTAGTCTTCCCATCTTGTTTTCTACAGGGTTAGTTCTAGCACATGCACCATAATTCATAGCTCTATGCCTATAGTTATTTCTAACATTCAATCTACAATCTATTGCCTTATGCCCAAATTGATTGCAAAAGAAACAATAGCCAAGGAAAGAATGATAGAACCTATTTGTACTTACCTGCCTCCATGGAAGAGGTCTTCTGAATGAACCCTTCGTGGTTTTACATTTACTTCCTTCTCTTTTGTTGGTTTTCACTTTGTTGGAACTGTGAATTACTTGTGAATAAGTTTTCTGCTTTTCCTTCTTTGCTTCTTTGGGTGACTGGTTTGCTTTTGAACTTTCCCCTTTTTTAAATCTAATTCCACTTTTGTCACATGTGGGTTTTTGGGAGCTTATGATTTCATCCAAGATTTATGAACTCCTTACATTCTTCATTTCTCGGTTTAGTTGTGCCACGGTCTTCTCTAATTCCTTCCTTAGTGACACTATCTCAGATTTCAACTTTTCTCAATTTTCTTCCCTCTTTTAATTGGCTTCTCATTCCTTCCTCAATCCATTTTGCTTCTTCACACTGAACTTTTAGATCTAGCATCATTTTCTTAGCTTCTTCCTCAATTCTTTTTGCATTTTCACATTTAACTCTTAGATCTATGATTGTTTTCTTGACTTCTTCAAGAGCTTGAGATACCTTGGCCTTGGATTCACTTTCTTCTTGAACTTTTGATTTTAGACGTGAGTTTCTTCTTTGCATAGACCCA
The DNA here is from genome assembly GCA_027924645.1 of Cunninghamia lanceolata. NCBI lineage: Eukaryota > Viridiplantae > Streptophyta > Pinopsida > Cupressales > Cupressaceae > Cunninghamia > Cunninghamia lanceolata. The sequence continues at coordinate 386,705 of BSBN01001493.1, forward strand.
ATCTCATCATATGCAAGGTGGAGTTCTTCCTCTAGGTCCACTTCTTCATCATCCTCATCCATCTTGTCTTCTACATCCCTTTTATCTTCCTTCTAATTCCCAAAATTATCCTTTGTCTCAATTGCCATAAATAGTATCTCTTATCGATCATTGTGACATTCGTCATCACTTTCTTCTGATACGCTACCATACTCATTGGAGTAAAGACTCTTCTTGTGTCTCTGGAAGTTGTTCTTTCTCTCAAATTGATTTTTCTTGTAGTTCCTCCTTGGTTGTTGATATCCTCTTCCTCTATTATGATCCTCTTCATTTTCTCTATTTCCATGCTTCCCCTATGGACACTTAGATGCAAAATGTCCTATTCTACCACAATTATAACATGTATAAGAAGACTTACCTGACCCCTTCTTCATTTTTCTCATGAAATGTGCTTCTTCTTCGTCTGTCTCGCTACAGTCATCATTTGATTCATATTCCATGTTCTTTCCTCTTCGAGCTACTTTGAAGGTTTCCTCTCTTTGATGGTTTATCTTCAGTCCTAATTTCATAAGCAATGAGGATTCCATGCAACTCGTCATTTATTAATGTGTCCAAGTCTTATATTCCTTCAGTCACCAAAACCTTTGCATCAAATCTCATAGGAAGAGATCTTAGCACCTTTTGTATTATCGTGGATTCTTTCATCTCTTCACCAAGTCCTCTGATGGTATTAACAATATCATCCACACAAAGGAGGTAGGCTACAATATTTTCATCATCTTTCATCTTTAAGCTCTCAAATTGCCTTCTATGGGTTTGGAGCTTGGCCTTATTGACTTTGTCATCACCTTCATAAATGTTCTTAAGCTTGTTCCACATTTATTTGGCAAATTTGCATCTCATTACCTTTACAAACTCTAATTTGGTCAATCCACATAAAATAGCATTTTTCGCTTTGGCATTGTTCTCGCTTGCCTTCTTTCCATCTGGATCCATAGGTGGAGTTGTAGGAGCCATATAACCATTCACAACGGACTGCCAAATGTCAAAACCTAGAGCATTCAAATAAGTCACTATCCTTATGCTCCAAAAGGCATAATTAGTTCCATCAAATAGTGGTGCCCTATTTGAGAAAAACCCATATCCTTTGTGACTGGCCATGTGTGCTTTTAAGATCTACCTTCAAGCAATTAAGCTCTCTCTAAAGGAACCTGCTCTGATACCAATTGGTGAGAACTTAGTTATACTGAGAGGGGGGTGAATCAATATATAATAAAACTTTTCTGTCTTTACTTTAATCAAAAGCAATAAAACATTCAAGTAAGATCTAGCAATTTACAGCACAAAGACAACACACGATTTTACGTGGAAACCCTTGCTGGAGAAAACCACAACAAAATATTGCTTATATATATCTTATTCATCTTCTTCTCTTTCTTGTAGGCTCCAACGTACTTCACATACAAATAGTGAGCACCAACTCACAAGAGACACCAATCTCCACTTGACATAATTATAGGTACCAACCTATTGGAGGCTCCAACCCCAACACAAACTGAGCTCCAACCCAGCAAGAGGAGCTCCAACCTCTATTTGATAGGCTCCAACCTATTAATCCTTCAATGGTTTATATGATTCACTCCTTCACTTAAATCTACTCCAAACCGATTCACACACTACTCTTCTTTCAAATGTGAATTTTATCAAATCATTCCACTAGCAACTATCCTTTTTCTTTTATCTCACAAATATATTCAATACAAATCAGATTCACACTTCATATTTCTGCTCTTCCTCTTCCTTATACTCAGATATAATTCATTGATTGCTTGCTTTTAAAACATTCAAATCATTTACCTCTTATATGTCTTCAATAAGGGTAAAAGGCATACCCTTTCACAATGATCACCACCTTTAATAAAAGATACAACCTTTCAAGGAAATCGTTGCCTCAACACTTGTTTGTCTTCTGTGAAATCAATAGAAATCACACCTCTTTGTTGTTCTTGTCTTTTTCTTATAATTTGTCCTTTGTGGCTTTTGTCTTATTCACTAATCACATCATAAGAAATACTAGTCATTGCATATACACTTCATGAACTTGAACTCATCATTGTTCTTATTGTTCCTTCATAAAGAATCACTGACTTTTTCTAATACAAATTGCTTTCTTCATTCCCTTAAACGATATCCCTTCATAATGGAATTCTCACCATACAAAACTAATTGTTGCATGTGTATATCAAAGCATGGTAGTTTGGAAATGACTTCAAAACATCTTTTATATCATCCTTGTCTCTTTCCTTCAAAGGAGTCGGCCTCATATGGATTTAAATCTTTAATTTAAATTCTTCTCTTTCACAAGTCAGCCACCTTGGATATACAATTAAATTTGAACTTCATTCTATGTCGACCCAAAACACTTATATCTCAAATTTTTAAATCTTTAATTTAATCATGCAATTTGCCAACGGTAACGTGTAACAAATGTATTTTTCTTTGCTCTCCAACGAGGATGTATAACGGGCACCTCTTATTATAACAGTCCATTCTTTACCTTGACATCAATGAAATCACTTAACGACCTCGTGCCTTTGACATCAATGACAACATATTCCAACAATTTTACATGCAATAAAAAACCTCATACCCAAAATAAGGCATAAATTAAAAACCCTCATACCTCAAACTCCTATAAATAATGACATGTACAACATGACGAGTGCAAAAGGTGCATAAACATACAAAAATTATTTATGGATCAGCTCACAAACAAAACTTGCACACCCAAGACAAGGCATAAATTATTTTGTGATTCTTTCTTGAAAATGTCCCCATGAATAGCATAAGAATTCCTACAAATAATGGACAAATATGACCACACAAATGCAAGTGTTGCATACACAAACAAAATGCAATATCACAATAAGCCCATGAACAAAAACCCTCACCCAAAACAAGGCATAATTTATTTTGTGATTCTTTCTTGCAAATGACCTTATCAAAAAGATAAGAACTCCCAAAAATAATGGACATATACACGCAAATGCAAATGTTGCATACACCAAAAACCCCATACACTATAGATATTTAAATATTTATATATAGAAAAAACTAACATGGAAAGACAAGATAGCAAGCAAAGTGCATTGATCTTTGATACTTGCAAAGAAATTGTTTGTTGTTGGTGATGGCATCATGAAAAACACTTCACCTGCCGTTGTTGTCCTCCACCCTACAAGCAGAAATGATTCTTCATGGACTCTAGCCAACTATAGATTTATTAACTATGGTGTTCACTAAAAGATTTATAGTGGCAGGAGAGTGAAAAACAATGGTTAAAGAATGAAAATGAGAGTGGGGGAATGAGAAAAGATTAGGGTTTGGTTATAAACCTAAAATTCAAGCCTTCTTAATTAAATATTATCCAACCCTAATAATTTTTATTTCATAATTTTTGATTTTTTTAGAAACCATTTTTATTTGAATTTCAACCTTAGTTTGTAAGGGAGGTGCAAATTTACATGTTAATATGTGGAGTGATGTGGAATGGCTAGCCACACATATGAAAAAGAGGTTCTACTAGTCTTGTTTTGGTGTGTGTATCAACCAATGATTGGGCCCCTCCTCAATAGGTTTTGGTTTATCACACTTAATGACTATTATCTGCATAACACGTTATTCCACATTTGTCAGTAATGACCCAAACTTGAAACAATATCTTTCAACACCAACTCGCCACTAAAGGCATGGTGAAATAATCACAATAATTTGACTTACCATTTAAGAAATTTAAGGGTGTGCAGTTAGCTCATGTGCGGATTTAGGTCTCTCCCCTTAATGTTTGCCATAATCATCTTTTCTCTAATGTTTTTTTATAAATTTAGTTTGGAAGGGAAATTGTAATATTTTCATGGATTTGGTTTTCTATTAATATAAAAAGTATTTGGAGTCTTAGGTATTTTTTTAGGTTCATACCAAACTAAAGATAATTTGGCATATGATCTTTCTTTTAGAAAACCAAGGGTATTCCCTTCCTTATTTAATATATTATTAAACCATGTACTCTTAGGCTTAAACCTAGAAGATAGCATTGGTGGATCTAAATATACTTATATTAGGTATATATGGCTCATAACTAAATCATTTATGATAAATGTTATGCACTTTTATCTTTCATTTTACACCATTTTGTGTGGATGCCGAAGGACATGCTCCTAACAAATGATTTTGACCTATTTGGAACTCCTGACACCCAATTTCCAATTGACTCTCAAAAATAGAACTTAACCCCACTCAAACAATTTTGGGTTCTTAGATTATTAAGTTTTATTATTAAGTCAAATTTGTCGATGTGAAGATGACCCAGGTCAATTCACAGTGTAAATTTTACCCTTATGTTAAAAATTCAAATTTACCCTAATCTTATATTGACTCAGTTTCAACTAGCCATTATGTGTCAACTCCCTTGCCAAAATTTTCAAAATGTGTGTCTAGGTTGTGAATAAAACAACATCACCCCTAGGTTATTATCCATCAAGCATTATCATTGGTCCCTCACTCAAAATTACTTACTACTAGCATTGTCTCTCAAAATCACTCTTACATCAAACATCAGAACATTTTGCATCAAGTTCCAAAACCCTAGTTTTGCACTAGGTCATTGCATCACTTTACAATGTTGTTAAGGTTGAAGGGTCCAATTAAGGACTAACAAACCTTGCAACAAAATTAAACACTCAAACTTAATAAATAGTGGAATAACCAAGAACTAAAATTTTATTGATTCAAATTAGAATAGATTCATTAGCTTGATACATGCTAGACATTAGTCATTTGATTACAAAATAGATCATAAATATCTCAACATCAATTCAGTTTTCCTACTTATCTAGGATTGTTTCCTCTTCAAAAAACTGCCCTCAAATTGTATTGGACTTCTCTATATATAGAAGATGCAAAACTGATGTGCATTGGCTAGAAACATAGTACACCATCATAAGTGAATTTGATAAGGATCAATTACCCCAAAATTAAATTATTTGATCAATCGTTGGCCTTGGAACTTGGAGCATCACCTTGTGTAGTGTGGAGATTCACTAATAATGTACAAAATCACCATCTATGATGTACCTTGAGCTTGAAGCCGCCAAATTTAATGGGATTCCATTCACGACTCCTCTTAGGAACCATAATGAGGTAGGTAACACTGAGAATTGACGTGAGTTTCAAATGCTCAACACATTCATTCAAGCAAGTTATTGTTATATAATGAACAAGCCAGTATTGGTCCAGTTAAGGTCCTTGAGATGGAAAACATGAACGCAGTGATCAAGACCACATAAAAATTGGATGGAACATGTAGGATGTTTTACTAGACTTATGTTCCCAACTGCAATCCAAGATCTTCAAAACTAGCTGTCGTAAAGCTTACTAAATATTGACTGTGCCTCTCATTATAGAGATAAAGCTTTGGTCTGACAATCATAAGTGTGGTAAGTTGTGGTGCTACAAACTTGATGCACACAACCCAAAACATTTGGAAACTAGAGAAATACTTGAAAAACAAACATTAAAAGAAAATAATGTTTTGGTTGATGTATGATTGTTCTAACACCCCAGATGCCCCTACATCATATACCCCCGGTAATTGAAAAGTGAGTCTCACACTCTTGTTCAAGGTTTTGAAGTAAGGGATAACCAAGTTGATTAACCTCAGCTCTAGACATCCATGTAGAATCTTCAATTGGCTTGTCTTCCGCTTCAACAAATATTCTTCATATTTTTTGTTTCCTGTGTTCCTTCTTATTCTGCTATCAAGTATTTCTTCAATTTCTCTTATTTCCGATTTAGGCACTTGTTTACCTAATCCATCTCTATCATGTGATCTAATTCTCCTTCATGATATTCATATAAATCTGCAATTTAAAGTAGTAGTGATATACCAAGATCTTCTAATAATTCCACTTCACATGCATTTCTTGAGTTGAATTTCTTAATAATTTTACAAAAACCAAATTTCTTTGTTTTAAGCTTATTATATGTCTCTTATGGAAATCTTTCCTTCCTCAGATAAACTATCACTTCATCTCCTATTTCATACTCAGGTCTCCTCTTCTAAACCGTGTGGTCTTTATACTTATGATTCTTCTCCAACTAAATATTACTTCTTGATATAAACTTTTCATATATTCTACATAATCTTCAACTGTAACACTCTTCCTATGATTTGCAATAAAATCTCTCAACTCTAAAACATTCTCTGAATTTTGTCTACATACAATTTCAAATGATAGTCTTTCATGTGCTTTTGTTTATTGAATTATTATCAAGATCCAATCTTGCAAGTTTGTGAAAGAGGTTGATGGTTGTAGGCCGAATCTTCTAGTGGCAAGTGTTGGGTAAAAGATTCCCATACTTGAAGGGGTTGTGTAAACAGATCATTAGACCACAAGCAGTTTACTTCAAATCTGAAGATGCCTCCTAGAAGGATGGATAGATGTTACGGTGTACTCCATGTTGTAGAGAGAATTGAAGAAATGTTTCGAATGATGAGGAATGCCTGGATTCAATTGGATGTAGTAGAAGAGGATAGAATAAGAAGTATTCTTAACCTTAGGACTGATGAAAATGATGATGAACAAAATAATGGACCAGTTCAAGATATCATACTAGATGAAAATTTTCCAAATGAAAGGATGTTGAAGGCTATTTCCAAAATTGGTTAGGAAAATAGAGTTTAATTGAATCCTAAACGAGTTGATTGATTAGATAACTAATCTAGAAGAATATTGAGTATGAAGAAATTGCTAACCCTAATAGAGTGAAGCAAGTTACAAGTTCTAAATTACTCTTATCATTACAACATCATTTGCTTTCATTGTGTGTTGTAATTTTTATCAAAACGGTTAAATCAAATCCATGGGCTTGACCAAGGAGAATACCCCTACAAAAGAAGCTTCAAGAGGTGTTCATAAACACTGATAGTTTTCATTGCAGATTCAAAAACTTGAGGGGAATCTTTGTTTGCAAGTACCAAAGGTTTCCAACCATCAAGGTTGAATACTCAAGTCAGATATCGGAGCCACAAGCACGAAGATCACTTATGCAACACCTAGGTTGACAACAGTCACATGACTCACAAGTCACAGTTTTCCTAGTTTGTTCATCTTCTAGATCCTAACATTAGATTCTAGGTTGCTGCCCCCCCTCAAAATCAAATTTATCTTGTTTTCATCAATATCAAGGTACACAATTATTCTTGTTATTGCGTTCAATTTTTATATTTATCAAGTGCGTAATTTTAACTCTTAACTCTTTATCTAAAGTAATTTATTTATTATTGCTTTATCGCATTTATTTACCCTAGACATCATGTAGGGATGTCTTATTTCCTACAAATAGATATGCACACATAGAGATCATTGACAATAATTAAATCGAAACACATCGTTTGCATAGTAGAGTTTACCACGTTTCTAATTTCACAGTTTGGTTAAGATCTCAGCAACATATTGTTCATCAAGTATGATCTGAATGATATTAAATTATTCAATATACACAGAATTACTAATTTCGTTGTACACAATCCAAAGTATTGTTAGATATCTTAGTGGAATGAAAACCTTAACGAAGGCAAAATCCTCAACCAGTGGGATATGCCACAATTTTTGAAGAGGCAGACATACCTGTAAAACACACAGGCACCTCTAAGCAATGTTAGTAACACAGAAGAGGCTAACACATAAACCCATGGATTTGTACCTTAAAGTTGTGCATCCAAATCGGTAAATTTTAGTACATGTAGTTCCTTATGTGCAAAATTTTAACCTCTAGATAATTAAGAGAAGTGCATTGCTTGATGATGGTGCTTCTGTTTATTTTTCAAATAAAAAATATAAAAACCATCCCTCGTGAAAACAAGTAGCATTATGTCTCCTTGATCATCACTAGAAGCACGTCCAGAATTTCCTGTGCTTCAGACATGCCCAACATGATTTCATATGTAACTCTCAAACCTACATATGTTTCCATCACTTTCAGCTTGTATATGCATACCCATCTAAACAATAACTGGTCCATTTGCAATCCTCCATGAAAAAAAATCAACAAATAAGACCATGACACATAATTTCTATTGACCTTATGAAGAGTTCTATGCATAAAATCATAGATAAATGCTCACTCTGCCAACTATTACTTCCATGAATCCATACCATGCACAGTGGCCACTTAAGGCTTCATTTATAAATGATGGAAGAATAGTGATTAAACATACACAAAACAGTTGAGAGCAGCCTTACCCGTCTATAAGAATAGCTCCAATAATTTGATATATTACATAAATGCTCACTCTGCCAACTATTACTTCCATGAATCCATACTATGCACAGTGGTCACTAAAAGACTTCATTTATAAATAAAGGAAGAATAGTGATACACATACACAAAACAGTTCAGAACAGCCTTACCCATCTACAAGAATAGCTCCAATAATCTGATATATATAATAAATGCTCACTCTGCCAAATACTTCCATGAATCCGTACCATGCACGGTGGTTACTAAAAGGCTTCATTTGTAAAGAAAGAATAGTGATTACACATACACAAAACAGTTCAGAAACTGTCTACAAGAATAGCTCCAATAATCTGATATATATAATCAATGCTCACTCTGCCAACTATTGCTTCCATGATTCCATACCATGCACAGTGGTCACTAAAAGGCTTCATTTATGAAGAACGGAAGAACACTGATTACACATACACAAAACAGTTCAGAAAGAGCCTTACCCATCTACAAGAATAGCTCCGATAATCTGATATATATAATAAATGCTCACTCTGCCAATTACCTCCGTTTATCCGTACCATGCTTCATTTATAAAGAACGGAAGAACACTGATTACACATACACAAAACAGTTCAGAAAGAGCCTTACCCATCTACAAGAATAGCTCCGATAATCTGATATATATAATAAATGCTCACTCTGCCAATTACTTCCATGAATCCATACCATGCACGGTGGTTACTAAAAGGCTTCATTTGAATAAAGAAAGAAAGAACAGTGATTACACATACACAACAGTTCAGAAAGAGCCTTACCCATCTACAAGAATAGCTCCAATAATCTGATATATATAATAAATGCTCACTCTACCAACTATTACTTCCATGAATACATACCATGCACAGTGGTCACTAAAAGGCTTCATTTATAAGGAAAGGAAGAACACTGATTACACATGTCACATACACAATACAGTTCAGAAAGAGCCTTACCCGTCTACAAGAATAGCTCCAATAATCTGATATATATATAAGGATGAATGCATGTACGAACATGAAAACAAAAATTACAGTGTTTTACAGCAATTAATCCATGGAAAGCAGATCTGCATATGCTCTCAAGCATGCTTGAGTGCAATGAATAGCAATTGCCTGGAAAATCTTATGTTTACCGTAACAAGGCTTCATATAAATAAAGGAGAAATTATGATTACACATAACAAAATAGCTAATTGTTTTACCCGTCTACAAGAATAGAAAGCCATGGGGATGAATCCATGTATAAACATGAAACAAAGATCACGGTGTTTTACAGCAATTATTCCATGACAGGCAAACCTGCATAAACTCTGAAGCATGCTAGAGTGTAATGAATAACAATTGCCTTGGAAAACCATATGTTAAATATAACAAAGGAGAACTAACAACAATAGGTCTACTGAACAAGACAGGTTCAGAGTGTAGAGATTAGTTTGAACAGAAAACTATGACTTCCATATGGAACAGAGTGGTTGCCTGCAAGCATATAATACCTCTTAACATAGGAGATGGATGAGTGTTATACACCAGCTTCCCATTTCATGATATATAAGGCTCAGTCATGCTAAAACTTTCCTTCAATCATCCCAATTTATCTACAACACATGCTGTGCCTAATGAAATGTAGTAGCACCATGATTTTTCAATGGCATAATTAGCCTCTTGAACAGCCAGCAACACAGTTATCTGCTGATTTAATATCATGATGAACATTCATAGAAGAACCAGCATTCTTTGAACCAAAATCCTCTGTTGGAATTTCTTTGATTGATTTTCCCTTAAAGAAATGTTTTCTTGAAAGAGTCTTGCTTAAAAATGACTTTTTATTACAACCAGGCATCTGCATATGCCATTTTCTTCCTGGTATGTCAGCCACGTAATCTGAATGAGCATGGCTCTGTTTTCCAGAGGAGGGAAGGCCATTATCATCCGTGGCAATTCTGAACCTTGGACATCTGCCCCCAGATGCAGGCATTGCCTGTTGTCCACTAACAGAAGCTGATTGTTCAATATTAGATACCAGAGTAGTATTAATTGCTCCAGCACAGGATGGGCACGGTGGATCATGCTTTTGTGACTCGGGAATAGTCTGATCTAGGCAATCTGCATGGTAAACATGGCCACAAGAAAGTACACCTGAAGGTGGGAAATCTCCACATCTTATAATCCTATGTGAGCTCCATGGTGATTTCTGTGATAACCATCTTTCACATAACCCACATCTCAGAACTTCAGAAGTTGATGAACCAGAACCACAATGCAGATTTTTATACTTAGCATTTTCAGTTTCCCAGCCAAAATCAGGACTATTTGCACTAGTCAACCCATTTCTCTCTCTTTGAGAAGACAAATTAAGCTCAGGAAAGGATTGCATTGAGCTAAAGTCAAGAAATCCTCCAAAAGGTTTTGGTTCGTGAACAGAATTATCAGGCCACCGAAATGAATTCCTCCACTCAGTAGATGTAAATCTGTTGCTACTAGACATTGAATTTACCACTTGACCATCAGTTTCCATAACCTGATCTGGAAAAGGCATTGGATGGACTGGCTTTGACATAAAAGAGTAACGGCCAGAAAATCCTTTATGTGCAGGAGGAAAATGTATCACTGCATTTTGCTCACAATCCCCAATGTCTGAATAAGATGATGCAGAATCAGCACTACAAGGACATGTAGATGCTCCAGTGCCAAGGCATCCCTGGAAAACCACAGAACTAGATTTATTCAATTGCACTTTTCATCATCCTCTCACAATTTGGAAACGGTACACATAAAATCAATTACCTCTTTGTATGATCGAAATGAGGAGGCAGATCTTGATTCTGTAACACAGAATATAAGTTAGCAACTACATATTTTTATCAGAACTTAAAGGATAATAACACAACAGAATTTGGAGCATTCAAGCAATAATCAATAGTTTGCAATGCACCATGATACCCAGAAATTAGTACAGCGCTGACAACACAAATCAACTAAATAGAAATAATTCTGATCTTTAATCACCTCAGGAACATTTTACAAAACATTGGAATACCTTCTAAGTTCTTATATCATGATCCATGTATAGAAAAATAATTTGTAAAGGATCTCAAAACTACCACATACTCTGCAAAAGGGCATACCAGAATGCTTCAGAGAGAAGAACATAGGAAAACCTTCTAGAATATATTAATTCATCAACTATTCAGTGTTTATGTATAGATTCATCCATCCATTTCTACAATATAGTAATTCTGATCTTTAATCACTTCAATAACATAGGAAAACCTTCTTATATCATGATCCATATACAGAAAAATAATTCCTAAAGGATCTTGAAACTATTATGTACATGACGAAAGAAGGGCATACTGGAATGCTTCATAGTATCAAATTATCAAATTATGCAGAATATATGTATGGATTTACCCATAGTTGGAGAACTCAAACTCGGCAAAAAATTGCCAAGCCCAAAAAACTCAACTCGGCGAAAACTCGGCAACTTAAAAAATTGCTTAAATTTCATTAGAAACACATGTTTTTTGCAAAATTCAATGACAGAATGTATCCAATGAGTCCATAAATGAGTACAAAAGTGTTTTCTGTTAAATTTGATTGATTTGAATGCAAACCGAGTACAAAATCGCATCCTCATGCGAAATCCTGATGGCCGATAGCTTGATACAATAGATAGCTGACAAAATGAAAATAGCAAAACTAAAAGTAAATACAACACTTCTATAGGGAACTCCCTAAACATTAAAAAGGTGGGGAATGGAAGACATAAAATTAAACCCAGCACTGTTGATTCATTGGACTACTTATTTTGGCAATACTTCTCACGTTGCATCTTTACTCTTGCTCTCAGTTGAATGTATTTAATATAGCTAATTATTACACAATAGTTTACGCTCGAGAGATTTTTCAAGTCTCCTCATATTTCCTAGATTTCTCTTTTCCTTTGATGCCAACCTATTACTCATATTACAGATGCCCATATAATAACCACCCTACTTTTTTTTTGAGATTTTAACTAGAAATAAGATGCTAACATGCAATCTCCTCAACACCTTTTGTTCACCCAGATCTCGAGATGGGTTAAGGTCAAAGCATTTAGTGTGTTGGATTCACATAACTATCCAATGCAACTACATAGAGTATGCAATACAAATGCTCATTGCAACCACTAGGCGGCCATGTCGTCCACAATCTATGCTTATTCAACGGAGTGGTTGATGCAACACAAAATGAACGCACTAGACGACTAAGCCAACCACAGCTACACTTATTCAGTGGAGTGCGAGATGCAACAGAATGAACACACGAGGCGGCTAAGCCAACCACAGCTACACTTATTCAATGGAGTGCAAGATGCAACAGAATGAACACACGAGGCGGCAAGCCAACCTTATCAATGCTTACTCAACAGACGTGCAATGCAAGCTACTGGCAAAAAGACTGAAGCTTGATCAAACCAAAATGGTGGATTCCATGCAACCTTGTTCATGCCAAAATGGGCTGAGATGAAATGCTATAATGATTGGCGGTAAACCATCCAATTTTTACAATCATTAAATGCGAGAATACATGCCACCAGCTGTACTACCTTCCAGGGTATTACAAACAAAAATATTGCAACTTAAAATGTGATTCAAACATAAAATATAAGGCTGCAATATAGCTTTATTTTCTGATTTTCAATCTGAACACACTACTGCAACATATATCATGAAATAATAACATTGTAAATCATGTAAAATCAAGAAGTAATCATACCCAAGTGAAGTATAGCTCTAGTAGTTGAAGAAAGAAGCCACAAACACGTTGTAGAAGCACTATAATCACTGATATTACTGAAAATGCAGGTTTGAAACATGTTGCAGCAGAACAATGCCTGAAAATACCATACTAAAAACCCAACCAGCAAACCTCTCAACTCAAAATCACTGCAGACTGTATCAACTATATCGGGCACCTCCAAACAGCAAAGAATATCAAAGAAAAGTGAGGTGTTTCGCCTACCAAACTCGCACGCCCCTCCCAACAGGTGTACAGCCTGGTACCAAGAGGTACAGCTAGCATTAAGAGCAGGTTTTAGCACTTAAATCTCCTCAAAACAGCAAGAAAATGGAACATAAACCCCTGCGCCTATGATCAAACAAGACCTTCAACCAATAGTTTGAGTTTTAAATCTTCAACACAACTTCTCTATGGCGCCTGCCAGAGAATAACCTTCTTGAAAAAACACAGCAAACTCCAAATAAAATCGATACTAAGCCAAACTGAAAACAGATTCAAAGATCATCAAACTCACCGAATAAACTATTCATTCAAACTAGAAGACATCAAACTCCATTGTAACTCCAATGTGATTCTTGAAGTGAAACCACCAAGTCTAGCTAGGGGGGGTTTCGTCCCCAAAACTAGAAATCTCAATAGGGTTTCCGTCCTCAAGAAATTTTGAGAAGAACACATGTTCTCTCCAATGCATATGCAAATATCAAATCATCATTAACCTCAACAATGAGCTTCCATCCTCCTTTTATAACTTTTTGGAGCAAATAAAATATTATTTTTTCCCTTTCTACTCCAAAAACTCCTTTTTGAAAATAAATAATAAAGTTATTTTCAAAATAATAATTCTTTTTCATGAGCAAAGTCCCCCATGAGCCTTGCGCCCTTGTTTGCACAACTTAAAATCTTTTCCAATGAATAGTTACACACATAGTTGCCTTTTTGAAAAATCGTTTTAGACAACTTTAGTAATAACCATTTAATTATTTAATTATCCCCCTGTTGTGACGTTTTCACACATCGCCCCATTGCAAATGGGGACCCCCTCTTTTTTCCTCACTTTCTGTCTTAGTTTTGTTTTGGAGTTTTGGTTTTCTCTGAGTTTGTAGGTTTGGTAGTATAGACTTGCCCATCTCTCGCTAAGTCTTGCTTACAATCCATGAACGATTAACTAAAAGAAGTCATTTATTGGCAAAATCCTTTTAATTCTTGTCAAAATCCATCATGTCATGTCAAAATTCCTAAGTTGATCACTCTAAATATGCAAGTCTGAACATGAAGATTGTCATTAACAATGCCGGAGTTGCAAAATCCATGAATGAGTGAAACATGTGCCCTCAAATTTTATCCTTGGAAATCCAATGTGAAAATATGAAATTTATGAAAGCTTTGAAGTGAACGAAGAGATTTGAAGTGAATGATAGTGAATTCGTGCCAAGAAATTTGTCCAAGGAGCTAAAAAAATTCACACTTAGGAAATTCACTCACTGAAAGATGCACTGAAACGATTGAAATTGCTTTTAAACTCCTTAAGTGTCAAGAAAATATTGAAAGACTTCTTGCAATTTGCACCTATTCCTGAATGAATTCTTGCAATCCAGAATTTTCTTGTGAAAGACTGAACATTGAATAACTTCTTGCAATATGCGACTCTCACTTGTCAAGGAAATTATAAAAGATTGCAAGGAAATTGCAAGACATTGCAAGGAAATTGTGAAAGGTTGCAAGGAAAGTGTGACTTTTACACTGAATTAGTGAAAGACTCCCTCAAAGATGCGCTCAAGATTGAAAAGAAATCGTGAAAGCTTGAAAGGAAATTGCGCTAAATAAGTAAGTTTTGAAAGAACACAGGGAAAGTCTAATGAAAAAATTGAACAAGTTCTTGCAATATGCGCCAAGAATTTCCTGAACAACTTCATCAAAAGTGTGCCTATGAAATTGAATGAGTTTTTGCAAAATGCGAAAGGAAATTTGTGAATGAAAGGAAGAGATGATGTCAGCAATAAGAAAAATTGAAAACTTGAAAGGAAAGTGAGACTGGAGATATTGAAAGAGATGACGTCAGCAACAAGAAAAATTGAACGAGTTCCTCAAAAGTGCAATTTGCACATTGAAAGATACCAAATTGAAGGAAATCATCAAAACCCCAACAAGAAAAAATTGAAAGAATTCTTGCAATTCACGATAAGAAGTTATTGAAGGACAAAGAAATATGTGATTTGCATAAGTGCAAGACTACCTCAAGAGAAGTGCGAAAAAATTCGTGAAAGCATTAAGGAAATGTGCGCCAAACTTCAAATCTGTGAAAGACTTCCTGAGATATGCGCTCAACATCATGAAGGAATTAAGGAAATTTGCACTTAGATTTTTAACGACCTAATGAAATTTGCAACAAGAAATAGTGAACAACCACCTTAAATTCCCAACAAAAATTCGTGAAAGAACACAGAGAATTTATGCTGCATTGTTCTTGCACTAAAGAAAACTGCGCTAGGAAATTGTGAACGAATTGATCAAATTACATCTGTGAATGATCATAGGAAATCAATGCCAAATTTGTGAATAAGAAAATGATAAATGCGACTTTTCTTATGCACGAGTTGATAAAAAATGCGACCAGATTTACATTGTGAATGAACACCTCCAAAGTGCGACTTGAAATTGTGCCAAAGAAATTGTGAAAAGATTAGTGAAATCACAGCCCAAAATCGTGAAAGACATGATGAAAAATGCGACATAAGTTGTGAATGACCCTATGTGAAATGCGAATTGCAAAAGAGAGTAAATGAAATTCGTTTCACCCCTTAATGAAGTCGGCCTATTTTAAAATTCGCATGAATAAAAATTGTAAAATTTACTATTCTAGTCAGCAAGCTAGGAGAAATTCGCCAAAGTCATTTATTTAAGAAGTTTATCAAATCGCCATTTTCTCAAAAACAAATGCAATTCAATTTAAGAAGAGAAAGGTGAATTTTTGAAGAACATATTTTTCTCTAAGGCGGGCGAATTATTTGTGAAGAAGAATTGTTTTCAAGTATTATTATTATTCATTTCTTCCGAAATAGATTCTTGAAGGAAATTTCATGCAAATGTATTCATGATTTATCTTGATATTGCATTGCATTTAAGGACTTTATTCGCCTTTGTTGTTCAAGATTTCCTTTGTTCTTGCAAGAACTGAAGACAAGGATCACGTTCAAGGATGATCAAAGTCGTTCAAGGAGGGTTATTTCAAGATGCATGCGAAGAACTTCCAATGCCAGAGAAGGAAATTACTTCAAATAACAAGGAAACTTCACAGGATTCCAATGAAGATGAAAGAAAGTTCAAGACATGAAGTGATACAAGGAATGATTGCATTAAGGACAACAGGACAGAGAAGACTTCCACATCAGGGATGCCAGTTCTGGAAAAGAAGATCAATCCTCGGAAATCCAAGAACAAGAATCCAGTGCACTATTCGTCAGGAATGAAAAGACGATCAACTTCAACATCAGGATATTCAAGAATTACACCAAAAAAACAATGTCAATGCAAGAAATCCAAAGTACAACACCAAGACAAAGTTTCCAAGTTCAAAGAATATTCAAGAGATAATCATGCTGAGGTGGCATCCAATCATCATCAACTAATCAAATTGCGCCACATCGACATGTCTAGATACATTGAACCTGGTCACCAAGATAGAGATAAAGATGGAACCCTCTAGAAGATCATGTTGTAAACATCTCATTGGTCGATGGTGGTAGTAGTTGTAACTACCTTCTATTATGATGTGTTGTATTAATCTTGGCCATTGATTCTAGAATCAATCTGGGCCCTTGGTTGTAATTTTGAGATCTATATAAAGCTCATTCTCTTCATTTGTAAAGGGTTCTTCTCATTAGAAGATTAGATTCTTAGAAGGTTGGATGTAAGTTAGATATTAGAGTAGAAGCTTTTGAAGAGTTGAAAAGACTTTGGCAAATTGTTGTAAAGACACTTCCAAAACTAATACATTCTCATTCAAGATTGGTGACTATTGTGTTGTTTTGGCATGCTAGCATGGTTTCCAGTTTCTTAAAGATGATTCAAAGCAATTTAGATAAGTTTTAGTTGCAGTTTATTGATATGGTGAATGAATGTAAAGATATTTGATGAATTCCTTGGTTCATACTTCTTGTGGATTGCTGATGGTAATTTGCAATGCAAAGTTAGCCTGAACCTCATTTTGCAATAGTTCAATTGTGGATATTTGTTCAAGTTGGGCCAGCTGTGGGTATTTGAATGCATATTTGCAATATGAAAATCCTTCATTTCCTTTGAAGATTGCACTAGTTTCATGTAGTTGTTGCTCTTATGGCGAAACGAAGCTTGGTTCGAAGGAATTTGTCTATCGAAGCATCATTCATTATCTCATTGTCCTTAGATTAGATTTCCCTAACCCTTTCCCTTTTGATATTTCTTTTAAGTTTGTTGAAGAAGTTCCATTCATTCACAAATCCAAGGAGTAATGAATTTCATCCATGTCCATGAAGAAGGAGCAATTTAGCGTAAGTCCCTTTGTGATTACCAGCAAGATCACAACATTCCACTGAGTCTATCCATGTGCAAGTCAAGACCTGACATTCAAGGAACCTTGGAGTACTCTCACTTGATCACATTGTTCAAAATTTGAGATAATTTGTTCAAGAGAGGATAGAGCACTTAGTGTTTTATTCTAATGATGTTGCTGTCATAAAAAACACATCAACACCACCCAAGTTGCGGAAAGCATCTGAATAAACCAAATATGAAATTCTAATCATACCATAATGCTCCTGAGGGTTAAGGATGATGACCTGAACCAACTTGGCGTCAATCTAAAAATAGTCTGCTTCTCCAAGGAGTGTGGCGAGCTCCCAACAAGCTGGAAAGGTATTCTGAAAACATCACGGGGCACAATAAGGTCTCCTAAACTCATTGCCATCAACAAACTCACTACTAGATCCATCCCATGCTCTCCAAGAACGTTGGGGTTCTCCTTTGCACACCAATTAGCCTACGAAAAAACTCGGAAATAGGCTAATTGTTCACAAATTGATTATGCGGGAAAAGGGGACATTACAGCCCACCTAGGTCATGGATTTTCATTAATGTCCTCTTTGCAGCTTTCTTTGGACATTGATCATAGTCGACTTGGGTAAAGGTCATATAGTGTCATGCAAATCCATGAAACCATCTTCCAAGAGTCACTGCTTTACGGAGATGCTTTTGTTGTATTAGAAATTAAAAGGCCTATGTGCAATGTACACATCATTATTTTAATTTTTGATTTTAAACTTCTAGATTTGTTTATTGAAACACCTTTTTTATAGGATATACATCTAAACCTTTTCAAACTAAAGAATACAAATGCTTCTCGTGTCTGAAATATATGATCTTATTCTCTTAATATTTTCCACCTAACAAAAAAGGTTATATAAACATTGTAACCCAGGGAAGTGTCCCCAAGGTTTTTAATTAAAGTAACGTTTAGATTATAATGGTCAATTAACTTTTAGCTTAGGCTTTAATAAAGTCATTTCGACTTTAGATAGATTTTAGGAATACTCTTTAGTCTTTTGTCATTCTTATCCACAATGGATAAGTTCTTTTGTAGTCTTATATAAGGATTCTTTTGTAATCTTATATAAGGATGCTTTCACTCCTTATTTTATTTATCGAATATCTTGGTAATCATTCTATGTTCAGTTTTCATAACATGGTAACAAAGCCCAAGTAGAACTTCGGGATTTGTGAAAACGTGACATCCTATGGACTGCTACCAACAATGACGGATCGTGGGTTCGCTTCTATAGCACAATAACATACCAAAAGGGGCCATACGATTTGTACAGATTTGCAGCAACAAGATCAAGGGTTTCGTCTAGTTAAAAATCGCAGATATTTTATTTGAAATTTCTAAGTTGCATGAAACCGTGGGGCGCTTTTGTGCCAAATAAACGGTGAAAATCGTGATTTATTTCATACGATAAATCGCAAGTTGTTTAATACAAAATAAAGGGCAGATTTTTTTACAAATCGTGACTATTTCCTCTCAAAATTGCGTCAAGGTTTTTTTTAATAATAGTTGCACTTTTTTTTTTTCACAAAACGTGGCAGATTTTTCAAAAATCATGGCGGATTGTTTTAAAAATCGTGGATGATTTTTAACAATAGGGGGTCGTAGATTTTTGTAGGCTAAAATCATGTGCGGCAGGAAAGATCTTTTTGAGCCATTATTTAAGAAGCCATGGGCAAGGTCAGCATTTTTTGGGTGATTTTTTAACAAAATCGTGGGTGTTTTTTGGTTGTCCTCAATTTTTGTTTTTTTTTTTTGAAATTGAGGGTTTAGTGCCATTTTTTGCATATAATCGTGGATCTCCAAGTTTGAAGGATTTCAATAGCCACGACTAAGGGTTTTTGGCAGATTTACACAAGAAATCGTGCTGGTTTTTTCATTGTTTTTTTAGCAGTTAACACTAAGTTCGGACGGCTCGGGTTTTGGCCGATTATTTCAAGTATTTTCCACAAATCTTTAATCAGTTTTTTTTACTGCTTTTATACCTGCAGCTAGGGTACGGGATTACAAAATATTTTGCAAAATTTGTGGAAGAATGCATTTTTCTACAGCTGCTAGGGCACGGATTTTTGTGCCAAATTTGCAATTTGCAACAATGTGACAACAGGAAGGCATTTATTTTTCAATCTTACTCCGTGATTGCACTTTACGGGAGAGAAGCACCATTTAAATGGCCTCAATACCCAACATCATGTTGGAAGGTAGCTAGCGTTTTACTGTCAAAAATTACAACACATGGAAGCAAGGAATGTTGACGATTTTCGAGTACAGATGCCTCGAAAAGATTGCCCTTGGTATTGATACTCGGCCAGCAACTGCAGGTAAAGACCGAAACAAGTATGATGCATGTGACAGAGAAGCAGTCATGCTGATCGAATTATCAACCTTCTATGCATTCATGACCAAACGACCAGCATATCAATCTAAGTCATCTGCGTGGTACATAGATTCAGGAGCATCACGTCATTTCACTCATAGGAAAGACTGGTTCACGAAGTACACAGCTTGCTCTGATTTAGTGATCTTCGGTGGTGGTGAGTACACTGTTGTTGGCAAAGGGAATGTGAAATATCCCTCTAGAGGGAAAAGAAAATTTCTCAATGTGTACTGGGTCGGCAATTGAGCTTAATTTACTCTCAGTGAGTCAGATTATATGACATTGTCCCAATCTGGATGTCATCTTTAGCAAACATAAATTCTATATAGTTGACAAAGAGACCACGAAGACTATTGCTCTTGGTATTGAAGATCATGGATTGTATCGACTAGTTGACACTGAATAGGTCAAGGAGTGTGCATTGGCAGCCAAGAGTGCTTCTAATATCAGTACACTTTGGCATTAGCGGTATGGGCACCTCAATTTATCATATCTCTCCCAGTTGGCTTGAGAGAATTTGGTAGATGTCCTTCCTGACATTCAGCATCAAATGCAAGGTGTTTGCGAAGCTTGCCAAGCAGGGAAGCAACACAAAACTCCATTTGAGGATGGACAGGTTTGCAGAGCCAAGAGAGTCCTACAACTGGTTCATGTAGATATCTATGGACCAATGAACGCGGCATCCGTCACTGGTGCCAAGTATTTTCCTCTGTTTGTTGATGATTTTAGTAGGAAAACATGGGTGTATTTTCTAAAATTAAAATCAGATATGTTTAATGAAATTCAAAAGTTCAAAGCATTAGTAGAAAAAGAATCTGGTTGTGACATCATACTCTTAGATCTAATAATGGAGGTGAATTATGTTCAAAAGAATTCAATGACTTTTGTGCTAAACACAACATAAAAAGACAGTATACAACACCCTACACTCTGCAGCAGAATGGAGTAGTTGAGAGGCGAAACCGTACTATCACTAAAATGCCCTGACGTATGATGGAGAATAGGAGTGTTCCCAAGAATTTTTGGGCTGAGGCAATATATGCTGCAGTTTATTTACTAAACAAATCTCCAACACAGGCAGTGAAACAGAAGACCCCAGAGGAAGCATGGTCTGAGAGGAAACCGAAAGTTAGTCATCTTAAGGTCTTTGGTTCCATTGCATATGCCTAGATAGTCATCTTAAGGTCTTTGGTTCCATACTTCCATTGCATATGCCTAGATTCCAGATGAAAAATGAACCAAGTTAGATCCTAAGAGTAAGAAATTAATGCTTACGGGGTATAGTGACAATCATAAAGCTTACAAATTGATTGATGTTGACACTAACCGCTTGACTTCCAGTCGAGATGTTGTGATTGATGAAGAAGCTAGGCCCTTCCAGCCTTCTCCAGAGATCAAAATTACTGACGACTAGCCTATTGTAGCTAAGGGTTCAGGTGTTCAACTTCAGGTAGCTCCACCTAAAGGTGGGATTCAAAGAATGAGGAGTCTTCTAGGCCGGTTATAGACCTAGATTTCATTGATGATAACTTGAATCGGCATCTAGATGACACAAGAATAGGTAGCGCAAGTCATGGTGACAACACTGATTTGGATGAAGAGGCTCCCAAGAAGAGAACAAAGTGGTGGGAAAGGAAAACAGTTAACTTTGCTCTAATGTCTAATATTCAAGGCGTTTATGAGCCATAGCTATTTGAGGAGGCAAAAGGAAAACCCGAATAGGAAAAGGCCATGGCAATTGAACATGAAAGTCTTATAAAAAATAAGACTTAGGATCTCTTAGATCTTCCATCAAGGAAGAAACCCATTGGTTGCTAATGTGTGTACAAAGTCAAGTACAAGGTAGATGGTACTCTTGACAAATACAAAACTCAGTTGGTCGCAAAAGGGTTCTCACAAAGAGAGAGCATTGACTACAAGGAGACCTTAGCTCCTACAACAAAGATGGGCACTATCCAATTAGTCCTAGCCATGGCAACTTAGTTTGGCTGGATAGTCCATTAAATGGACGTAAAAAGTGTCATCCTCAATGGAGATTTAGAGGAAGAAGTGCACATGTCTCAACCTCAAGGTTTTCGGGTTACAGGGAAGAAGCATCTTGTATGCAGCCTAAAGAAAGCTTTATATGGCTTGAAGCAAGCACCCAGGGCATCATATATCAAAATTGACAAGTATTTGGTTGAACAAGGCTTCCAACAAAGTCCTTTGGATCCAAATTTGTACGTCAAAAGCATTGGTAATGATATCATTCTGCTAGTCATATATGTAGATGACATCATTATTACAGGTAGTGAGGCACACGCAATTGAACAGATCAAATCGGATGAGTAAAGCTTTTAACATGACTAATCTAGGCCTCTTACATTACTACCTAGGTGTAGAAGTTTGGCAAACAGGTGGCAGCATTTTTGTTTCACAATCTAAATATGTCAGGAGTTTGCTAGACAAATTTAGAATGATAGATTGCAAAATCTCATCAACACCTATGGAGAAAGGGCTAAAACTTTTAGCCAAAACTGACTCTATAACCGTCAATGATTCAACTTACAAGCAACTAGTGGGGAGCTTAATATATCTTACAACCACTAGACCTAATTTGAGCTATGTTGTGAGTTTCATTTCTAGATTCATGACAGCACCCAAAGTAGAACATTGGACTATAACGAAGAGGGTGTTGAGATATGTGAAAGCAACACTTGACTTTCGCATTCCATACAGCAGAAGCAAAGATCCTAGGTTGGTTGGGTTTACAGATTCAAATTGGGCAAGTTTTGTGGATGACAGAAAATCCACTTTTGGTTATGTTTCAAGCCTTGGCACAGGTGCAGCCACGTCGACCAACAAGAAATAGTAGGCAGTAGCTCTATCCTCAACAAAAGCAAAATATCGAGAAGCAATAAAAGCAGCATGTGAGGCAATATGGCTCAAAAGGGTGCTTTCAGATATGAAGATGCCTCAAGCAAGCCTTCACCCTTGTTTTGTGACAATCAAGGGGTGCTAAAACTTGCCAAGAATCCAGTCTTCCATGAGCGTACCAAACATGTGGAATTACATTGTCATTTCATCAAACAACTTGTAGAAGATGGATCGGTTATGTTGCAATATTGTCCTTCCAAGGATCAAATTGCAGACATTCTTACCAAGTCTTTGAGTCTTGACAAATTTGTAAAATTTCGGGATAAGCTTAGTGTAGTTAGTAGATTGACCATTAAGGGAGGGTAATAAAATAATGCTTAGTTTATAATGGTCAATTAGCTTTTAGCTTAGGCTTTAAAAAAGTCGTTTTGACTTTAGACAGACTTTAGGAATGTTCTTTATTCTTTTGTCGTTCTTATCCACAATGGATAAGTTCTTTTGTAATCTTATATAAGGATGCTTTCGCTCCTTAGTTTATCGGATATTTTGGTAATCATTCTATGTTTAGTTTTCATAATATTTTCGACTCGTTTCCCAGAATGGGGACATCCTAGGCACGACAAGATGGGGACTAAATGTCTCCCCACTATCCTCTACATCCAAGCCCCACACAGGAGGTTGTTCCCGAGATGCCTATTGTGACCAAATCACACATCACCCCATTAGAAATAGGGACCCCCTTTTTTCTTTGGTCTTTGGGTAGGTTAGGTCTTTCTGGGCCTTGTTTTGATCTTGTTTTTTTGAATTATGAGAAAGATTGAATGATTTATCCTTGCCTCTTGATTCCTGATTTAATACTTTCGTCTGGTTGATAAATTGATCTTTTCAGGTGGCCAACCAAAAGGGATTTAAGTCCTTGAGAAGAACTCAAAACCTCCATCTGATCCGCCAATTTCATAAGAGTTTTTAAAGGATTTGAAATCTTGATCTCATACGCCTTAACTACTGCGCTGCTGTGAGGACAAGGTAAAGTAAAATTTGAAGAAGTTTTAAGGCGGCAAAATCTAGTGAGGAAGATCTCTAAGACCTCAACCAATGCGCCGCTAAAGGAGGGCGGTTTAGTTCAAGGGTTTAGAGGCTTATCAAACACAGAATTCTAGAGGATTCTTAACACCTTAACCGCCGCGACACAACAAGAGGATCCTTCACCCTTGATCCAACGCGCCAAATGCTAGAGGATTTCAAAAGTGCCAACCGATGCGTCAGCCCTAGAGGATTTCAAAACACTTCATCCAAAGTGCCCAAGGCAAAAATACTAAAGTTTCAAGGGGGATTCAAGATGCTTAACCGTCACGCCAAGGTTGATAAGGGAAAGGAGTTTCAAGGCAGAATTCTAGAGGGAACCGAAAGCCTTATCCATTGTACCAATCTAGAGGATTTCAAATCCCTTAACCGCCGCGCCACTTTAAGGAAGATCTCGCAACCTTGAACCAATGCGCTGCCCTTTGAAGATGTGAAATTTTGTCTAAGGTATATGCATTTTTTAAGGAAGATTTCAAAATCCCCATCTAGTGCGCCAAAGGGAGATGAGAAAGGGGGATCTCAAAATGTCTATCTAATGCGCCGCCACATGTAAAAGAAAAGCTTGCTTGGTGTGAGAAATTCTAGAGGAAATCAAGATTCCCATCCAATGCGCCAAGAAGGAGATGAGAAGGAAGATTTCAAAATTTGTATCTAGTGCACCAAGTCTAGAAGATTTCAAAACCTTTAACTAGTATGCTAACCCCTAGAGGATTGAAATCTTTATCCAATGCGCTCAGAAGAGAAATTATAACATTTAACTACTCCGCCCTATGATTTTCTCGAAAAAGCAAGATTTGTATAGAAATTCGTTCCACATTTAATAAGGAGAGGATCAAATTAAATGATTTGCACCTCATTTAATAGGGTCGGCCTAGGCAATTAGGCAAGATTTTAAAGCAAATTTGGTATTTATATATGTTCTTGCTTTCATTCTATCATTCATTAGGAGCAGATTTGCCTTCAAGGAGCAGAAATAAGGTGATTTTATAAAGTGCAGATCTGATTTTATCAATTTGAGTTAGAATTTGATCAAATTTCTGAAGGTATCAATTCAAGTCAGCCTATGGGGTAAGTCTGATCTGAACATTATTGAGCTGATTACTTCTTCTTATTTCATTAGATGCATTGAAAAGTGTCTAAGTGTTGGTAAAAATTAAGAAGATAACTGAATTTATGATAAATTCCTTGAGTCTAGATGTCGTTATTTCTTGCAAAAATTTTATATTACAAGGGTAAAATCAGAAGTTCAATGCATTAAGGAAGCTGAAGTGGATTGATAATTATTTATATTTGAGGTTGCTTATTCATGTCAAGTCTGTAGGAGCATGGCAATGACTTCAAAGGAAAGGCAAGCAAAGATCCACATGGATGCTAAGGGTAAAGTTCCGGAATCGAAGCTCGTTTCAAGGTGGACAAATGTTGGAGACACAAATATGGGCAACAGCAACTTAGAAGACATCAAGTTAGTCCTTGAGGAACCCACTGGAGGTAGTCTTGCTAGAGCCATCATGAGGAGTGGAGTTGTTGAAGCTACTTGTTTTCTGCCAGCTCTACCTTGTTCAGAGATGATCATTGAATGTGTTAAAAAGTATGACGTGGATAAAAGGCAAATTGTGGCCAAGGATGAAACAGTATTAGCTTATTTGCAAAAGGAGGCAATTGGAGAGACCTTTAACATTCCAACTAAGGACGGGATGATTAGTATTTCTATACAACAAGGTCAACAAGAATATGAGGTTGATTCAAAGACAAAGTTGTAGGAAATGAAGAGAGACTGGATGGCCAATCCATCCATGAAGTTCAATATGAATAATCCTCCACAGTTTCACAAATCAGATTTTCATCCTGAAATCAGATACTTGATCATGTTCCTCAACAGAATGACAGGAATGCCGCAATCCGCTACCTTTCAACCTTGGATGTACTCTTTCATCAAGTTGATTCTTAGAGGGAAAATGATTGATTGGGCTGGGCTCATCAGTCAAAGCATACATGAACAGATCATCAATTTTTCTAAGACCAAGTCATTTTATATGAGTTCCTATGTGGTGTACCTTCTAGCAAGGAATGAAGTTTATTCAGGCTTGACAAGAGAAGGAGAAGTTGGAATTGGACCTAAAAGGTACTTGTCGCATCAGTGTTACCCTCAGTTACATTTCAAGAATATCAATCATTATACAAGGTTCAATGATGCGTTTGCTATGTTCATTTTGAGGAAATTAAGAGGAGAGTTTCATAAGAGATTATCAAATGCAGCAAGGGAGTTCATTGCAGCGTATGGACATTGGTATACTCAGCATGAAAGATACATAAGGATTCAAGGTTTCACCTCTTATCCATACAGGTTACTAAGATATCCAACCAACAGGCTGGTGATGTTAGAAGTTTCAAGGCAACTCCTGGAACTCATCAGGCTCCAAAAGTTGAAAAAGAAAGCCAGGATTCAGTTTCCACTTCTTCTTGGGCAAAATCTGGAGTGTCTGTCACTATCCGCAGCTGAGTATTCTGAGATAGAACTTCAGGTGTATCATTTGCAAACTCATGGCACCAAGAGGCTTAATTTTGATCCTTTTCAAGTTTGCTGGAAATATAACAGGGAGTACAAGCATGTCATGTAGTTGGAAGACCATTGGGCCAGTGTAAAAGATGAAGATGACCTTCGGACACTGCAATGTTCAAGACTCACGTGGGATTTAGTTAGAGCATCCAAAGTATTCAGAATTCCAGATCAGTTCACAAAGGATGATACTATATTGAAAGATGAATTCGAAAAGATAAAGGATTTGCCTTATACAGTTGATTGGTCAAGGAGGGATGCATTCGAAGAAGAGTTGATGGATCCAGTCCTAGCTATGACACAAGCATGTATAACTCAACTACTACAAGAGATGAATGATGAAGGGCGAGTTCTTACCTACAACAAGATGGATGACGAAGAACCAGGACAACATAGTGCACATGGTGGATTCCGACACAGTGAAAATGATCAAGGTGATAATCCAGCTAGGAAAAGGAAAAGACCTACTCGAGACCAAGGAGAATCAAGTAGAAGACCTAAGAAGAGGAATGATCCATCTACTTCATCTAGTCTACAGGAAGGTACTTCAGATATTCAGAATTCAATACAAGAAATTGAAGTAGTGGAAGAAACTGCTTTGATTCCATCCGAAGAGATTCATTCAAGTCCAACTATTGTAATAGAGGAAGATGATGTTATTGATCAAGATGAGGAAGGTCAAGCGGAATCTGACAAAGAAGTCACACGTGTACAACATAAACAAGTACAAAGACAACAGGATCTTTTTGCATTTCCACGTTGGTTGAGGTAGAGAATTGAAGAAAGTACAATCATAGAAACATATCAGCCTGCTCCAGTTGAGGAATTGCTTGTAAATGCACAAAAGAGTAATCAAAAGAAGAAAGCAACTGTCTTTTCAAAAATCACTCAAGATTCTTCTGGAAATAGAAAGGTACATGTAGCTGTTCCTAGAGTTGAAAAGGATCTAGAAGACATGGCACCTGAAGATTATAATGTGACCACTATTGGCATGGGTCCAATCATAGGGGAACAGATAGAGGAGGAACTTCAAGAATCAGTGAATAGTGTAAGAATCATGTTAAATCAAGAAAGAGAAGCTAAGCTAAAGGTTGAACAAGATTTCAATACATTAAAGCACTACATTCAACAAGTCATGCAACCTATCCAACAGAAGGAAGCCACTCCAATACCTCCGTCCATTCTTCCACAAGAAATAGTGTCTCAAGTTGAAAATATGAGAACTTCATCTCAGATAATGAAGAGATGGATAGAAAAGACAGAAGAGAAAGCATATACTTATCTTGAAGAAATTGTGCAAGTTTATGACAGAGTCATTAACCTCAAGGATAGAGTTCAAGCTTTGTTAAAGATACGTGCTGAGTTCAAACTTATTAAGGAGCAATACATGCCACAGCTTAAGAGTTTGATGGAAACTCCAATAGAAGATTTAGTTCATGATAAGGTGGTTGATCAAAATACTCCACATGACTTCACCACTTGGTATTTTTCCTTTCACAACAAGGGACCACTGATTGACAAGATTGAAATAGATATGTCAAGGATAAGGAATGTTCTTCTAAGAACAGAGAATCATGTATATACTTCATTGACAACAATATGTAATCCTTATGGAGATATTACCATTGAAAATATGAAGCAACAAGTCAAGGCATTCTATTTGCAGGATGATGGGATTAATGAAGGATGGTTAGATAGCATATTTACACTTGCATTTCATCTTGGAGCAAATAAGTCTTGGATAAATGACTGGGAGAAGACACTTGGCGTCTATGAATTAGATGTGGCTGTGGCAGAAGGTTCCATCAATGCTGCGACAAGTGTACCAATAGAAGATGTTGCTCAAGTTGTGTCTAGGTTCATTGCATCTCATAGTACTATCATGTGAAAGGGATGTGATGTGGCATCCTTATCTTCTTGGGAAGTGTGCCTTCATTACCTCCTTCATTTCCTAAAGTTAGCCTCTTTCATTTAATAAAAACATGAGTTTGTTACAACTACTTGTAATGTGGCTTGATCTGGTCCGTTGGCTTGGCCGACCGATCCTGACCCTTCATTCATTTTGAGGTCTATAAAAGGGCTCTTGTTGCTCTCATTTGTACGATTGAAGACTCTGGAATTGTTGCAAGAGCTCTCTGAAATAATATAAGACTCATTGTTTTGGTGACTCTATATCTGTTTCTAAGTGTTGCATGGTTTGGATTTCTTCAATCGAGTACTAAGATTAGATTAAGTTTCCTTTAAGTTTATGTTAGTTGGTGGAAGGCTTTATTACTGTTTGTGGTGAAATCTCTATGTTCACACCATTTGTAGTTTGTGGCTTGCAAATTGAAGTGTATGGTTAGTCTGAACAAAACTGAACTTCAATTTGATCCCTATGTTTGTTGAATGTTTCATGAGCATAAGTGATTTAAACATCTTGTAAAACCTTAGAAGATTGCATCAATCTTGTGTAGTTGTCTGTCTTGGCGAAGCAAGATTTGATTTGATTTCACTCGAGCAGTAATTGCACCTTACATCTAGGATTAGATTAGTGTTACTGAACCTTTCATCTTTTGTTCTTTTTATCAATTTGGTTAGGATTAGGATCAAGAACAGCATTGCAACATCATACTGTTGGCAAGAGACACTATATGGATTCATGGTTGTTGTCATTGATGGCAACAAAGGTCATCCCACATATCCGCAAGTCATAATGTGTCTCTACCGGAAGTCAGAATAAAGAATGTTGTGGTCCGGTGAAGAAGAACAGAGCATGTGGCAAGGTCCGACAGATTGGTCCGGATCTCTCAGAGGAAGTGTCTTGGTGCAGTGCGGATTTGGGGAAGTCAAGAGGACTACCTTGAGTGGTATATTCCAAGGATTTAGCCTCCGGTGATGGACAAGGAAAAAGATATGATTGGTTGAGTACCGGATTCCTGAGAGACAATGATAACAGAGGAAGAACTGACTGGCAGAGTATCAGACTGCTTTCCGGATGTGTTACTGTTGATGACAGAGGTTGTGAAGGCATGAATCATGTTTGGCCGACATGATTAATGATATCTACAAGTATATGCTTGATCCGCATTGCTTGGTGAGGAAGGATTCAGCCGATAGAACAAAAGTTTGTAAGAAACTGGACTATTCCGGATGCCGACTAGAAAGGTGATGAAATTACTTGTGCGGATATATATAGAGGATGGATTTAGTTGTGAAGGTGTTATTGATGTGGAGATATATGCGAATAAGTCCAGATAAGAGCAGAGGTAGCAAAAAGGATCCGGTATGTGAAAGATAGCAGAATAAAGAACAGAGGAAAGATGAAGTGCAGCAGATCAGTGTACTGAGCCTAACCGGAACTGAACTCCAGCATATGCAGATGCTTCCAATCAGTTCAAGACTGTGATTCTCATCACTTTGTAGACAGTGTGTCTTCTTGTAGGCAGTGGGCCTCTTGTGAGCAGTGTGCTCGGGCAGTGAGCCCTAATTGGCAAGTGCCATTTTTGTAATTTCCTATTCTTCTAACAGAGAATAATTTTGGGTTAATCACCCCGTGGTTTTCTCCCTTAACAGGGTTTCCACGTCAAAAATACTGTGTCATGTGTTTCTTATTTCATGGTTAATGTTTTTGTGTTTGATTTTATGCTGCATCAATTAAGAGGAAAGTTCAATAAGGGAAATAATTAGGATAACTGATTCACCCCCCCCCCCTCTCAGTTATCAACAATTGGTATCAGAGCTAAGTTCCTCCTAATAGAGCCTAACAGCTTGAGGAAGATCTGGGATTTCAAATGGATGCATATGGTTTAAGGGAGCAACTCAAGACTGCTCTTGAGGATCTTGAACAGTCAAATTCTGAAGTCAGTGAATTAAAGGAAAGACTCAAACAGGCTGATGAATTCATGAGAGAATTAAAAGACAAATTAAGTCTCTCTATGAAAAAGAGAAAGGAGCTGCTTCAACAATTGGCAAGACAAAGTGAAGAAAGCAATACAAATGAAGAATTGACTGAGCAAACCAAGTTATGTGAAAAGTTATCAAAAGAAGTCATTATGTTAAGACATGAAATGGAATCAGGAACTATAAAGTTTACTCAAGAGATTGAAGAAAAAAGAAAGGCTGAAGACAATCTAAGACAATCTCTTAAAGAAAAATCAGAAGAATGCCACCAGATGGACAGGATTATCAGACATCTTGAATCTGATCTTGAAGATGCCAAAGATAATGAAGGAAAACTTGAGGATCAAATTGCCTCTCTCAAAAGAGACCTTCAAACAGCAAATGAATAT
Source organism: Cunninghamia lanceolata (assembly GCA_027924645.1). Lineage (NCBI taxonomy): Eukaryota > Viridiplantae > Streptophyta > Pinopsida > Cupressales > Cupressaceae > Cunninghamia > Cunninghamia lanceolata. The sequence continues at coordinate 417,519 of BSBN01001493.1, forward strand.
AAAGAGAAATTCAAGATAAGTTCTGCTCAACTTGAAGTTCTTCTTGGAAGTCAAAAGAGGACAGATGACAAGTATGGCTTGGGATATGAGAAAGGAGAAAGCTCCGGATCCGGTCAGAAGAATCTTGGATCAGAAAATCCAAGGAACAGGCCTAGAAGACCTCCGGTAAGACAGCCAAATGCTCAAAGATATCCATCCTTCAATGGATACTGCCACAGCTGCAACCACTTTGGTCACAAAGCTAATCAGTGCAGAATGAGAATGAATCAGATTAATTCATCCTTCTCCGGACAGTGCTTCAACTGCAAAAGGTATGGACACAAATCCCATGAATGCAGAAGTATGCAAGTAAACAAATCATTCAGAGGTAGATGCTTCACATGCAATAGAGTAGGTCATATTGCTAATCAATGCAGATCAAGAGGATATCAGTCAAATATGCAAAGAAATGTTATTTGCCAAATCTGCAATAGGTCCGGTCATAATGCTAAAGTCTGCAGAAACAAGAATCAGGACAAAAGAGGTCCGGTGTATAATCAAAATCAAGACAAGGGTAAACAAAAGATGAATGCGGATGAGGTTAGGAATCAGATGAGCAAGATTTGGGTGAAGAAAAGTTCAGAGAATGTAGAGGTTGGATCCGCACCAGACTCTGGTGCTGATATCTCTTCCGGAAATTAAAAAGTGAGCTCAGGCTCAGGGGGAGACTCAAAGAAAATCTTGTTCCCCCAGCCAAACAAGTGGTGCCGGATGTGGCACAAGATGCGGATCAAAGGGTTTGTAGATATGAGTCTTGAGATACTTCAGTCAAGTTTTCAGAGGTCCGCATGGAGTTATGAAGAAGCTGTGATCGATCAAATAAGACCTGTTCAGGGAGATGCTCCGGTATGATAAAGGATTACAAAAAGGTCCGGAAAGATCCGGAAATGCACTATCTTGTTCTGCGGATTGGACAGAGTGTTTGGGATGTTCTTGCAATATGTTACCTCGATTCATTCATGATTGAAAGATCCGGATGATATCCACAGATCAGGACTAATCCGGGATACTCCAAACTATCCAGACAAGGCAAACCGGAATGATGTAGGTGAAGCATTTATTGCAGACAGATATTAGGGTTCGCGGAGCAATTTAAGGGATTTCTCAAAGGTCATTTGCTCATTCTGCACTCGAGAAGAAGCGAAAAGTGGAGCTCTGCAACAAGGTTCATCAAGCACACCAAGGATCTCCTGCCGAAGTTATTGCATAAAGAAATCAATCCAACCACTCCGTGCAAACCGAAGGCGCATAAGGTATTCCCCGTTTTTCATTACCTCACTGCAAATCTTTGAAGAATGGCTACTCCAAACATAGTTAAGATCTCTGATAGACCTCGCCCCTCATTTAAGAAACATCCCTACAAATCATTGGAGGTAGATCCACTAGGAGCCTTCTCTAGTGTTCCTCACGGAGTTTTACACACCGAAGACATTAGGGTTTACATACATGCAAGCATTGAGGAATTTGGGGAATTCAAATTAAGAGACCTCTATCACAAGCAGCTGATAGACAATGCTTTTGAGCTTAAACCAGAGTATAAGGATATCCAGAAGAAACAATTTGAGCAATTTATTCATTTCCCCTGCTTTGAAGAAGATGAATGGGTCCGGTATGTACTGAGCAGGATGCATGACAACTTTCTATGGCTAGATAGACCCTGCAAGATCACAAAAGAGGCAATTAGAGCAGTAACTGGTCTATACTCTTCCGGAGGGGTACCTATCCTCAAATCTGTCAAGAACAACATTGTAACTGAGGCCACCGGATCAAAATTTGACAAGAGGGCAATGACCATTGAAGATATTTCGGATCCGGATATCAAATATGCATCAATGATAATAGGATACAAGATCTATCACTCCAGCAGGGAGAATTCTGTATCCGAAACTGCAATATACACTGCCTATGAAATGCTAAGAAAGAATGCAGAATATGATCTCTGTGAACTACTGCTAAGCCAATTAATGGAAAATATACAGAAAATCAAGAAGGATAAGAAGAATTCCTTTAAGTATGGTACTCTTATTGTATGTCTATTCTTCTACTTCATGAATGAGCTACCCGGAACAAGTGGATGGGTATGGCAGAATGACAAACCTGCTGCAGTCCAGATAAGAGACTATTTGCATGGACTTGGGGATGCAAAAGCGAGAAATACAGCTCTATGGGGATACTTCAAAAACTTTCAGAGCATGATGCAAGCAAGAGAGAGAATTCCCCAGTCTCTTGTTGAAAAATACAAAGACTCAGTGTGCTTCATGGTTGACACTGATCAGTGCCTAATGGAGGCAGTAGAGCCAAGGACTGTCTGGATCATGCCCATGGGGTATGAAGTGGATGAACAGATAGTGGAGCTGCATGTTCAACACATGCTAAGTCAGCCCAAAGATCCCAAGGCAGAAAGGTTTGGAACCTTTGAGGAGCTGAGTGTAAAAATACATGTAGAACTCAGGGAACCTGAGATCAAAAGAAAGGTAAGAAAAGAAGTAGAGCACATTGCTCAAGGCCTAGGTATCTCAAAGGAGGCACTTGATGCCAGCCGGGAAAAGAGGAGGAAGGCCGAGGAAGAAGAGAAAAGCAAAGAAAGTGCTCCGGTTGAAGCTCCCACCCGGACCAGATCATCAAAGAGATCTGCACCTCCCACAGCCAAAAGTTCAAAACCGGAAGTCCAGGCATCCGGTAAGAGATCCAAGACAAAAGCCACAAGGGCTTATGGAAGCCAAAAGGATGAAGAGGAAACAGAGTCAGATGAGGGAATAAAAGAAATAAAGAAACAGAAAAAGAAAGGATCCGGTAAGCCCTCCACAGGCCAAGACAAGGATGAAATGGTAGAGGTAACTGTTGAAAAGCCCACTCTGTCACTAGAGAGCATAATCAAGTCGGTCACGGTGGATGGAAACCTTCAACCAATGACTGAATCATATGATGACTTCAGTGAGGCCGACCAAAAGACTCTGCAGGAGGCCACAGTAAAATATCTTAATATATATAATAAGGCTTTCATTGAAATAATATCTCTTATTCCTAAAAGCCTAGAAAAGGAAATGGAAGTAAGAAAGAATAATGCTCATGCTAAAGATCTTGAGATCCGGGAGCAGATAGCTATTCAGCTATATCCTCAAATTGATCCCAAGACAATGAACATTATCTTCAAGGACTGCAAAGATGAGTTCAGAAGCAAAGCCAGGATGAATCAACTCATGCTTGGCGAGACTGACAAAGTGGCCCAAGAAACAGAAGAGATCCTCCGGAAGGCCTTCAAAAGGTTCAATCTTCCGGTTGTAGAGGATTTAGGTACAGAAACAGCTGAGGACTTGGGACCCTCTGCTCCAGAAGAAGTGGCTCATGAACAAACTAGCATCTCTCCTCCGGTTTCCCCTACAGTCTCCGGATCCAAAGAAGAAGAGCAATTACAGGAGAAGGAAGCAGTGGTGAAAGACAAAGAGGTTGACAGTTCTAAGACTGCAGAAGAAAAGAAACATCTGTCTCCGGCAAGAGACACTGCACAAACTGTTCAACAATTTTTGAGCAAAGAAACTCTAGAGATTGATGAACCGGAGCTTCTAAAAGGCCCATTTGATTTTGACTCTCTCTCTCCGGTACAAACAATGAAGATAGCTTCATTTGCAAATGCCAAGGCAAATGAAAAGCTCCTGAAGTCTCATATGGAAGACTGTGAGTTGATAGAGGCTGCTTCCGGAGTACTTGTAAAGATCATGCCATCAATCCAGATAGATCCGACAGCCTCCTCTTCCGGTAATCTAAAAACCTTAGTCAGCAGTGTTGATACACATTTTGATTCTCTAGAAAAATCAGCTGAAGAAAAGGTCCGGAAGGAATTTTTGGATAAAAGATTTTCAGAAATATTAGAATTAATCTCTAAGGATAGGAAGATTGTAAGCATTGGAATAAAGAGCTTAGAGAATGCTCTTAAGGATGGCGGTGACATCTATAAATTTTGCATATCCTGGTCAAAGGCAACAGCAGCATTTGACAAGAAAATAAAAGAGGAACAGGATAAGCTACAAAGCTTATCTCAAAGTTTTGATCCTCTCTCTTCCTCTATAATAAATCAAGAATGTCAGACTATTGCAGTCTTGAATGAAATAAAGAATCTTGAGAAGGAAAGAAAGAACATCACTAACCGGATGGGAGAACTTAGAAGGATTATAATCCCTAAGTTGGAAACTATGCATGAGGCCATCAGTGATGCTCAGACCACCGCCCAAACAAAAGATCCGACAGATCTCAAGCGGGCAGAAGCTTTTGCATTTTTGCTAAGTGGTCACATTTCAATTTTGGATAGAATGAAGCAAAGTTGGGCTACAGAAATGATCCAATTGCAGACATCCTTTGCAGACATTCTTCAGTACATGTGAGTATGTAAATATGCGGCTATATATAGAAAATTTTTGAAAATTTTGGTGTGCGGACCCTACCCTTTGCCATTGATGTCAAAGGGGGAGTGAGGAGCAGTGAAAAATGAGGGATCCAACTAAGGGGGAGTTCCGGAAATTGTATATAAGGACAGAGCATCAGCAAAGGGGGAGCATAGTGAAAACACTTAGTCATTTTTCACTAAGTGTTGCCATCAATGCCAAAGGGGGAGATTGTTGGCAAGAGACACTATATGGATTCATGGTTGTTGTCATTGATGGCAACAAAGGTCATCCCACATATCCGCAAGTCATAATGTGTCTCTACCGGAAGTCAGAATAAAGAATGTTGTGGTCCGGTGAAAAAGAACAGAGCATGTGGCAAGGTCCGACAGATTGGTCCGGATCTCTCAGAGGAAGTGTCTTGGTGCAGTGCGGATTTGGGGAAGTCAAGAGGACTACCTTGAGTGGTATATTCCAAGGATTTAGCCTCCGGTGATGGACAAGGAAAAAGATATGATTGGTTGAGTACCGGATTCCTGAGAGACAATGATAACAGAGGAAGAACTGACTGGCAGAGTATCAGACTGCTTTCCGGATGTGTTACTGTTGATGACAGAGGTTGTGAAGGCATGAATCATGTTTGGCCGACATGATTAATGATATCTACAAGTATATGCTTGATCCGCATTGCTTGGTGAGGAAGGATTCAGCCGACAGAACAAAAGTTTGTAAGAAACTGGACTGTTCCGGATGCCGACTAGAAAGGTGATGAAATTACTTGTGCGGATATATATAGAGGATGGATTTAGTTGTGAAGGTGTTATTGATGTGGAGATATATGCGAATAAGTCCAGATAAGAGCAGAGGTAGCAAAAAGGATCCGGTATGTGAAAGATAGCAGAATAAAGAACAGAGGAAAGATGAAGTGCAGCAGATCAGTGTACTGAGCCTAACCGGAACTGAACTCCAGCATATGCAGATGCTTCCAATCAGTTCAAGACTGTGATTCTCATCACTTTGTAGACAGTGTGTCTTCTTGTAGGCAGTGGGCCTCTTGTGAGTAGTGTGCTCGGGCAGTGAGCCCTAATTGGCAAGTGCCATTTTTGTAATTTCCTATTCTTCTAACAGAGAATAATTTTGGGTTAATCACCCCGTGGTTTTCTCCCTTAACAGGGTTTCCACGTCAAAAATACTGTGTCATGTGTTTCTTATTTCATGGTTAATGTTTTTGTGTTTGATTTTATGCTGCATCAATTAAGAGGAAAGTTCAATAAGGGAAATAATTAGGATAACTGATTCACCCCCCCCCCCTCTCAGTTATCAACACATACGTCATAAGCTGTAGTCCTTAGATATTTCAGTGTTTATCTTTTCCTCCAAATCAACAACTTGTCGAACAATTGCATAAGTCCCTTTGTGTTTACCAGCAAAATCATACTAAGTCACTGAGCTATCTCTTACAAAATCATAAGAAAGGAACCTTGGAGTCATCTTGTTTGATCACTTCGTTCAGCATTTGAGAGGCTTTGCTCAAGAGAGAGTCAGATACCCTGTATTTCACTCTATTGTTGACTTGTCCAAAAACAAACATCAACAATGCCCCTACAAAAGCAAGGGTGTCTTCAAGGACATTCCCCTCTGGGGGGGCCATCAAGAAATGTCCTACCATCTCCAATATGACTGGAGGACATCTAGACATCCCTCAACAACCCTAGGGACGGTATGATGTCCCTTGTGAACTATAAAAATGTCATTTAACATTTATAATTTGAAAAGAAAAAAAAAGTTTGGAGCTTGGTTAAAAGCATATAGTTTGCATACTCAAACTTAGCAAACCAAAAACTCAACAACTTAAAAAGTACTTAAATTTCTTTAAAAAACATAATTTTTATGCAAATTGCAGTTACAAAATGTATCGAATGAGACTATAAAATGTTGGGAAAGTGTTTTCTATCAAATTTGAATACAAATAGAGTACAAAATTGCATCATTATGCAAAAACAATAGCCAACTGATAATTGATATGAATTTATGATGGTTGTCATTGAAAATCATCATCACAAATTGCATATCCATGCACGTTACAAATTACAAGAATTTACAATTTCCTCTTCCCCTGTTCTAGTGAAAAATTAGGGAGAGCATTTAGTCCTCACACACTACTACAACTCCTCGCTCGGCCTAGAAGACTGCACCTATGGCTCCACCCTACTAGTAGACGGCAAATGACTCCTCTGCCTCGTGTTTGACATCATATACATTGATGCCATCCAATCCAATCTCTCCTACTTTTGCTGCATCTACACCTTCCATAGCTTGCTCTCAAAATCAGCAATCTCGTCTACTATAAAGTCGTTAATGCTTGAATGCTAGTGTGATTTTCCCCCTTGTGTGTGTAGGGCTTAAAAGGGCAAAAAATCATGTATTTTCAATGTCCAAAAGGCATTTTTCCCAATGAATCTTCTATGTCTAAACTACATGTTTGTGGGGTGCGAATTTTACTCTCAAACTTGCTGAGTCAAAGGGTAAAACTTGAGGAAAAATTGTTTTGCAAGACTAGCAAGTTAAAGGTAGAAAAACTCATTTTTGAGTTAAAAAAAATGAGTACTCGACGAGCAGTTAAACTATGGTTTGAAGTGCTAAATTATGAAAAATGGCATGTGCCATGAAGGTCCCTATGGCCTATAAGGCCTTAACTTGGGCCTAGTGGGCACTGCCCCCAAACCCCACAAGGTGTGCTGCTCCTTGATTTCACTAGAGGCTGCCCCCTCCAGACCCCTGGTCTATTTTTAAAAAGCAAGAACTAAAAATTGTTTTGGGCTGCGCCAAACAGAAAAGCAATGTTTTTGTCAATGTTTTACTTTTCATGAATAATTCAGTGTTTTTTAGTTTCCCAAGTTTTTCATGATTAAATTCCAAGTAATTGAATTCCATTTATGCTTTTGATTTGCCAAGACAATCCCGATTTAGTAGTGCTACTATGTTTACAATCAAATGATTTAGAAAGTAAATAGAATGATCTTAGTGAACATCTTTGTCAAGTTATACTCTCTACTGAATCCCTTACTTGGAACATGCTGAAGCTCTTGATTGATATTCTAAAATGGTCATTCAAAATTTGGCTGGCATTGGTGTATCTGCTTTTATTCATTTGATGAATAATGCTGGAGTCTGGTACTCCTTTTTAAGACGATGAATGGCAAAAGGTTTTCTCATTTTTTTAAAGAGCAACTGCAGAAACAGTCCCAGATTTTGCTCGACTTGTTTGCAGCATCGCTGACATTGAGACATTGGACAGGACAGAAGATGATCCTACAAAGTCTAGCAGTGTAGTCTTTGTCAATGGTACAATTTTCACTCAGATGCTAAAGATAAGGGTGAAGACATATTAAGATTCATTGTCTCTGATGCAAAATGTCATACAGCAGCACAGCTTTGTATAAATGTCAGCTTCTTTTACTCATTGTTTACATAAATGATAAATTGCAACTTCTTACTGTTTTTTGTAATTAACTTTTCAATATTTAATTTAATTTTTATTAAATAATTTTAATAGCTGTCCCCAAAATCTGGAAAAATAAATTGCCGTCCTCCCACTGTCCCCAAAATCTGGAAAAAAAACTGCTGTCCACAAAACCCATCCCCCCGTCCCAGGAACTCAGAGAAACATTGTATAAAAGTCAGATAACCTTGAAAAGGTAAGCATGCAACAAATTATGAAAATAGTTATAATCAAATCTCAGTTCTCTTATATATAATTTTATGGTACAAAATGAAATCATTGAAATGCAAAGAAAAATCTTCTGCATACTCAAATAAAAGTACATACAATATTTTGGGACATCAACAAGACATAAATAGTAGTTCCAATCATTGGAATAAGCATCAATACTAGGTCACATCATGCATTTACAAGATTCAGCATGCTTAAATTCATGGGATTTAAGTATATTGACACAGATCTATCTTAATTTGGGATTCGACATGCATCCATAGATATCCAAAGGGCGAGAGATTCAAACCCTAATATTTTCATTTTGCATTCATGTGGTTATTTTGGAAATTGTGGGTGCAAAATCATGGGGATTGGATCACTCATGTTTAATCCAGGTGCATTATCAGCACCAGCTCGCAGTGCAATACATTAAACTTGAGTGCAAGGACAAGTATCAGTCAATGTAGGGAAGTTCCCCCCCACCCAAGCCATAAAATGCACCTTTCGATGCAAATAAATCACATTACATCCAATTTGTATCCTTATTCATGTAAAGGTACAGTATAATACAACTGTGCATTGATATTGCTCCATTTTTACACAATGAAAACAAAACAAACAATAACATCCCTCCAGAAGTTTCATCCAACCAATCTCAAAGGCCACATGGCAGCACCCCTAGGGGGAAAGCATTGTCCATGCCACATTGGAAGCCCATCTTCTGGACACCACAGATCCAACACTAGCCACCATTCAAAGAATGTTCAGCTGAAGAATGATAAGTTCATAATGCCTCCTACTATTTCCAAGGGTCAAAGCATCCACAAAACAAGGAAAATAGTATACATGAGGGCTGTCCAGATCTTGAGCCACCCACAGTCAAGATGGGATGCATTTAATTACAGGGATAATAATCCACTTCACTCAATGGCTAATTTGTCATGAAGCTTGAAGTGTTATAGTAAGCAATCACAATGGAGCAAATGCGTGCATGAAACACTTTACTAAAAAAAGAAAAGAAAAAAAAAGGCAAACAAAAATCGTATGAAGCATCAAAAGCATTACTAAGATGAAAAATTGTTCAAGCATATAAAACAGCAGAGTAAAAATTTGAAATGCAGAAGCAACAAGGTTGAAATGTGAAACTGATCTTGGAATTTGTTAGCGTTTTAATTAGCACCTTTCAGTGCGACACAAAACGGAATATCATGTACAGTAGAATTGTTCTTCGAATTAGGAGGGCAAGCTCCCTCTTTCAAACTTTTAAAGAAAAATAAACTAAATTCCTATCTTTTTGTTTTCTCAGCTATGAGCACAAGGTGATTTTCAGCACTTCTATGATAGGAGAGAAATTTTTTAATAGATGGACTCTATCTATTGCAGAAATATAAACTACTTACTATTCGACGTTTCTACCTTTCAATTAAATCCAGAGACTGAAAGATACAAATGAGCAAAAGCTTTAATTGAATGAACACTAATTAGGATTCTCAAACATCACCAAAGAATCTGATGTGAATAATTGTGCACAAAGTCACAATTATCCTTCTCATAATCTTAACAACACAAAGTTTATCAAGATTCGATGAGAATATCCAACTCAAAATGAACACTTAATTTGCACAAAAGATAAGTGAATAGCAAGAGACAGCATAAAAAGCTTGATCATTTACCATTAACCAACTAAGTGCGTAGGGAGCACTTATTTATACCCTCTACAAAGAACTGCATGAAAAATAGAGGAGTTTAACTGATACTCCTTATTCTAAAACTAAACTTGCATGCATGCAAGCTTTATTTGCAAACTAAAACTTTCCACTAAAAGGAAACCGAACCATGCAAAAATCAGCTAAACTGACAGTTGCATTTATTACAATTAAAGTTCCATTTTTGCATGACAAGAAGGATCCAAAAATAATTTTTTCTTTGAGTGAACTTCAATTCTGAAAATAGATCCTTGGAAATATCAAAAATCACCAAAAATAGCTTTTGGAGCTTGTGCCGAATTTGGCGAAGTCTAGGATTGCAAACTTTGTTGGAACTCTATCACCTTAGCTTCACCTGGTACTATTACAGAGTCTAAATGTACAATTTGTTGTTGAAGAACAATTTCACCTTCTTCAACTATCGTGCTGATTTCTTCAGACTCTTTTTCCACCTTCTCGAACTTCACTGTCAATGCCGCCAAGAGGTACATTTTATCAATATGAGGATCACTACAAAATCTTTCTCTTACCAATTGCTGGAATTCACCTTGTACTTCATCTAAGTCGCAAACATGACTATCATGAAAGTACATACATGGAATCTCTTGTACAAATTCAGCAACGATTTTGTCAATTTGAAATAACTTCTCCTTCCACTTGATGAAGACTGATGCAACCTCATTTAAGATTTTCATCAAGAAAGCATAGTGTTCCCTCCATGTGAAAAACTTATCCTTTTGTTCCTTAGCCAATTTTTGCGCACTTATTGCCTTCAACTTTTCAACGAGCTTCTCATATGTGGGCAGCATCTCTGTCATACATTTTTCAATACTAGTTATGTCCTAGATGACCCTCTTAGAGTCTACCACTAATTGAAATAATTTCACAAGTACTCTTGTACCTCTATTAACAAAATCCTCAAGCCAATCTTGTAAGTGTTTACCATAAACAACTAGCTGATTTAGTCGTTCCTAGTAATCAGGGGACTCAAGGACTTGCAATAGAAACGTTGGTTCTGAAGTGGAACGAAGAAGATGGGAAATATATTCCCTTAATTGTTTCACCTCAACATTCAAGGCTGCCTTATCTTCTCCATCCTTGATGACCCTCTCCTTGAGGTTTCCTGTTGCTACCTCTAACATATTGACATCAGCATGCATGATACTTCGGCCCAAATTAGCCCTAATTATCTAGAAGTCACCAAGCTCTACATCGAGAATAGTCTTATCCTTGGGTGGAATAGTTGTCTCGAGAATCAAATCTCCTTTGAAAGTTCGATATTCTCATTTGACGCTTAGGTTTTTTGGCTATTGGTTATTTGAAAGCGTTGTCGAGCATGCCAAAATCAATCTGGTATGACGGCTTCTTCCTTTTCTTTCCAATGACTTACTGCAACCAAGTGGGAGCCTCTTCTCCCACCTCTGCCTCCATCTCTTCAACTCCTCATGAGTAACGGTGTGGAAACATTATGCACAAGGAATTCGGGCTCTAATTGTCGTGGAGTGGATGTAGTAGTCTTCGGCGAAGGCACTACCGGTGATGAAGTAGTTAATGTGGGTTGTTCATAGTGCATTGGTGAAGCAATGCCCATCCTCGATTTACGAATCCTCCTTAAGATCCCTGTCTCAAGAAGACTATCTTCCCTTTCCTCTTCATCAACCACATTTTCCTTTAACTTAGTCTCCGGTCTAGGAGGTGGAGCTAATACTCCTCATGATGGTGGCTCTAAAGTTGGAGTCTTCTCCTTATGCACTTTTACCCTTCTAGTCATTTGGAACTCAAGAAGAATTTACTGCATTTCACAACTTCACTAGTCCTCTCCTGATTAGAAGTCACTTCCTTCACCAACCAATCCACTTGTGGCATTGGTTGTTGTTCAATGTTTTCCCTTACAAACTTGGACAACAAAACATCTCCATCACCATCAGAAAGGCCCTCAACATCCTCTGACAAATAATCTGCAATCTAGCGTACCGTGAACCTATTGAAATCCCTTTGGCGCACTTCAAATTCATCCTCACAATTCGCCAAAAAATCCTCGATCTTGGGAATATGTGCAAACTTACTACCCAACCTTGACCTCATGACTTCCTTTGGACCATAGGTACGCTTCTTGTGAAGAGTTTTGAAGTTAAACATGGCCATCTCTTCGCCAATTAACTTGACATCTGATGCGGTCTTGCATTTATAAATGCCCAATTGGATTGGAAAACCAACCCCATGCTTATGTCAGCTCCATAAAAGTGTATGCACCTCTAAACTTTGGCGCAAGTACTCCATGAAGATTACTTTGTCAGATGGATACTTTGGAAGCATCTAAGGATATGACGAGAAGTCATATACCCTAATGTAGGTAAAAGTGGGAAATTGGATGAACCAATCTACCGAATCAGCAATGACCACCATGGCTTCCTCTGAAATCCTCATGTGCATCTGATTCTCCATGTCTCATACTGAATGCATGAGAAATGCATCATTAACCCTCCTGAAATGCTTCTGAAACTCTGAGTATTCCAACTACCGGAAATACCTGTAAATATGGGTGCGCTGAAGTGACCCTATGAAGTTCAACCCCTTGAACTTGTCGTGATGAATCATGATGTACACTAGGTATGAAGACATCCTAAACTCACGAGTTTGGGGAAACTCGGTTATCTACTTGTGTAGACTATCACTAACTATAGATGCCCAATCAAAGTTCTCATTCTCATTGCTTACATTGTTGATGAGGTAAAACATCCAAGGTTTGAAACTCCTTGCTTCAACTTGTCCAGTGATTCGATTGGGTAATGTAATCATGATGCCAATCTCATCCTTGAACTCTCCTCGACCCACATTCTTGGGCAGAGTAACCCTTTTCTCCTTCAGTCACCACTTCGCCATTTGCTTCTGACATTCTGCCACGTGCTTGTGCCACAATTTCTTGCATTTAGCAAGATCAACTTCAAGGGAGTCTTCAAAAGGCGGGATGGAAAAAGTCAACTCAATGTCGTCAGGCTTGAGGCTACAAAGAGTACATCCATCAACCGTTCTTATCTCCCTGGTCTCGGGATCGTAATGCTTGATACAAGCGAGAACAAACTCAAGACTTTGCACCGAGATAGGAAATGAGCCTACTTGGACAAGTTCGGAGTGAAGTAAATTTTTCGTTGTTCCGTTGACTTCTTTGACCATAGCCTCAAGATCAAACCCTTCCGACAGGACTTGGCACAAATCAATTTCTCTAACCTTCAGGAATTCATGCACCAAAACGGTTTGAACATCCATGGTAAGAGTTGAATATTGCATTTTATCTCTTCTCAAATTCTTTGGACAGAAAATTTGAAAGTTTGAAGTCTGAAAATGAATTTCTTCTTGTTCTAAAAAAAAAATTTGCTCACAAATTCACTTTTATAATGCTGGTTATACTCCAGAAATTTTATAAAAATAACTTCACTTGCCTAGACAAGTCAATTTTCTGAAAAAATCCTCCTTCAATTTGCTGATTTGGGACTTCAATTGATTGATGAAAGTCTGATTTTCTGCTCTTCTTTGCCTTTGAATGTTGTTTTACCTGCTCTATATGCTGTTGTAGAAATACCACTTCAACTGCTTGCAAAAGAAAGAAGAGCAAAATCTTCTTAAATAAGGGAGCGCTGCTTTTTTATATTTCTAGAAATGCTTTTTTTATTTGCATTCAAAATTAGAAATGAAGTTCTAAATTTATAACAAGCCTTAAAAAAGGCACAACCTTTGCATGAAAGGAGGCGTTGCTTCAAACTTTGGACAAGTAGGCCAAAACTGGAGTTTTTTTTTATATATAAAATAAAAAAGGCTTCTCCTAAATTAGGCATGCCTAGTGAGTCCTGGACGCACCTCCACATGAAGGATAGGCACGTGCATCTAGTTAAAAACGTGCCTCAAATTGTGCGCCTTTAAAAGATCAAATGCACCTCCACCTTTAACAGGCGTGTGATGTCTCCTTTCAGTGCGCCAAAACTCTTCAATTTTTCCTTAGGAAACGCGCGTGGATGAGAAGTGCGCCTTTTCTCCATGTTTACATAAACTGTTTTCTAAAATGGCGCCTCAAAATCCAGAAGGTGCGTGCCTCATGACTAGATATGGCGCGAGAGGAAGGTTGCGCACGTTTTAAGAATATTGAACGCACCATCACTTGACCAAGTGCGCATGGAGACAAACAGGCACGCCTTTTCTTCCTTGTCTTTTGTTTTAAAACGCCTTCTTGATCAAACTTGCTCTTCCTCACTCAAAATCACGCTTCCCTACTCTGTTATCAAATTTTGGTCACCTTTAGAAAGCCTCATCATCTGCTAGACACGCCTCTACATTTGGATGGGCACGCTTTATTTCTGGTAGACGTGCTTTTGAATGAACCAAGCGCGTTTTATTTCCTCAAGCACACTTTGTCTCTTTGTCCAGATGTGCTTTCTTTCCTTCAAGTGCTCTTTTGGTTGTTCAAGTGCACTTTACCTCTGTTAGACGCACTTTTAAACAATTTGCTTTGAATTGTCTTCAGGAAGAGTGAAGGAAGTGTTTTTTCTTCAAACACTATTCCTCCTTTGTGAGGCGTGAGGTAACGCAAGAGGGCGCGCCTAAATCTTCAACATCTTTAGGCGCCTTTATCTCCTATGAGGCGCGCCTTTACTCAAACAAAAACCTTTGTCTTCTGGCGTGTTTCCTACTTTACAAAGGCATTTCTAACCTTACACAACTTCATCTTTAGTTTGGTGCGTGACATTTGATCTAGGCACACCTTTGCTCTAAGAATTTTTGCTTTCCTTTGGCCAAGCACGCTAACTTCCATTTGGCGCACTATTGCACTACTTCTATCTATTAACATATCTAGGCACAGTCAGAGTCTTCTAGGCGCGCTTTTGGCCTGAGACTCCAATTTTTCTCCAATTCAATATAGAGGAGCACCTAAACTTGTGAAGGCGCGCTTTTATTTTGGCAATGTTCTCCTTTAGACCTCCTTAGAATGTTGGACCTGCAAAATTAGTAGTTTGAATAAAACAACACACAAGAACCGACAAGTTGAAGTGAACTATAGAACTTTCGTTTGGAAGGATGGAGAACATGCAAAAATTTTCATATGGGTACAACAGAATTTTAGTGTGAACTCCAATTTCCTAAAGTTTGGTAACACCGAGATTTTTTTCCCACTGCAAATTTTTTAGGCACCATACCCACTACCATTATTGCACATTTTTCCCACCTATAGAAGATACCACAATTCAAACTTTTGACATGCCTCTCGATATAGCTTTCTTCCTGTGGCATAAGCCTGCGGAGAAAGTGGTTGTAGTTGATGGAATTTCTATACAACATGGGAATAAATCAAGCTGAGAAACATTTTTTAAAATGTAGAAGAGTTTGGCTGTTGAGATGTGGTGCCAGCTAATTGAAGGAAATAATAAGTGAGAATTCCATAAAAATACTACATTGTTCTACAAAAGACACGTTAGGACTCCAAAACATTAAAATTGCAGCCTTTTTAGGTATGGAAGTTGGGTTATAATTTTCAATGTGTTCTGGATTCATGGGTTTTTGGTTTTGAAGACGGGATGTAGAGGGACAGGAGGTTTCATAAAATCTGTGTACTTTTATAACTAAGGCTCCCCTAAGTTTCAACCCAGATGCCATGCAAGAACTGCGATCATGATGTTCCAACATGCTGACTAAAGGTTAATGGAGTAGTACTGTAAGACTCAACCATATAAATCATGACAATTTTCCAGATGAGTTAGTGCATTTTATCAGCTATCCATAGCTATAGCTACCTGAATATTTTATTTTCTTACTAGAGAATTCAGCCATATCAAGCTTAAGAATTTGTTCTCTAACATGTTTGGCCTCTACTTCATTGCTGAGAGTGAAATAATAACTGGAGGCTGAAGATTAACGGTTGTTTAAGTTATACCTTTCTGAGATGCTCTAGTCTTTTTAGATGAGAGAAGTTTTATCTTTTCCTTGGCTTGAGAGGACCTTTGGAAGGTCTTACAACCCAATGCAGGCTTCTGAAAGAATGGATGCTAGAGTGATGTGCAAGGCCAAAGCATGGCAGCTGCATTTGATTCCTTGTCTTCACATTTATTTAGGGACTATAATATATATATTGCACACTTAGGTCCTTTGCTTTGGTCCATTACAACAGTTTAGTCATTTTGCAGATTTACATGTCAACAAAGAATATGGAAACAGTAACAAAGGTTAGAAAACTGCAGCATAAATACCAGTATGAAAATCAAAGCTCTTAAATATTAATTCCAAGTTGTAGTTTGAAATTGAAGAAGCCTTCACACTTTCATTAAGGTGTGGTGAATAATGCAGGCATGTTCTGCATTCTAGCTTTAGAGTTTGAACATTATATTGCCAAAAAGACTGCATCACAAACTACATGGTGTTTAAATGCATCTATGTCTTCATCTAATTGTCTCCTAGGAAGTGTTGTGACCTAATCACACATCGCCCCATTGCAAATGGGGACCCCCTTTTTTTTAAGCTCTGATGCTTTGCATTAAGTCTTTTGATGATGTCTTAGGTTGGTTGCATGATGAAGTCAATGGTTTGTTGCCTAAGTGAGGAATAGTTTCTTGAGTTTTCTATTCAGTTTTATTCAAGAGTCATTAACTTCATGGTGGAAATCATAGTATCCTGATGTGTGTTTGAGATCCTGAAAATGACTAAGTCCGGTATCCTGATATCCTAAAAATCCTGAAAAATTAACTGAGTCTGAAATCTGGTGGATCCTCCAAATTCTATAATCTACATGTTAAATCCGATGGATTTGAGACCTATCTCAAACATTCAATATACCTAACCTCGGAGATTTTCAGTTCTAGGCGCGAAATTGCTTTAAGACCTTAGGCGCATTTCTCCACTTGCACAACCTTAAAACTCCGCCTAGAACTCCGGGTGCCTTTTATCATCCAGACAACCTCAAGATTGCGCCTTGAGCAAGGAGAAGTTACATCAAGGCGCCTTGATTGAAAAAGTTGCCAAAAGACTTTAGGCATTGAAAATTTGACAAAAACAAGACATTTAACTCTAGGCGCCAATTCACATCCAAATGACCTTCAAAGTGCGCCTAAAAGGAAGAAGATTCAACATCATGATTAGGTGCCTTTTCTTGTCTTCACCATCCACATTGGCACCTAGAGGAAAACAAGTTTCAAAGCACTTCTAATTGTGGCGCCTTGAGGAGTTTGACATACCAAGACACTTCGCATATCCCTAAAGTCTAAAATTCACTCATCTTGAGCTAGGCGCATTCTATTACATGAACAACCTCAAAGTGCGCCCAAGCTTTAAGCTCCATTTTTGCGCCTAAGCATGAGATAAGGTCTTCAACCTATGAAAATTGCGCCTAAAGAGCATGGAGCTTGACACTATAAGGGTTGGCGCTTAGTGAAAAGTTGCTTGAAGAATTACACATGAATTTGAAGTTTCATAATACCTAAACAAGCCAAGGTAAGGTAAGGCGCATTTCAACCTTTGGATAGTCAAAGAGTGCGCCTAAGTAGAAGTATGTTGTCAGAATGAATTGGGAGAGAATTTAAGTGTTAAGACCCTTTCTTGAACATGCACTATAGTTTGAAATTGTTAAAGAGTTCAAGAAAGCACCTATCTATTGCTAGGCGCAGATAAGCCCTTGTAAAGTCACTTTTGGCGCCTTGATGTAAAGTGAAGTCTAAACTTAGTGAAGATTGGCGCCTAGAGAGATATCACCTTGGGCTTGCGCCTAGAGTCATCCTAGATCATCAATTTGCGCCTAAGGGTCATCAAAAGAAGGCTAGGCACCCTTTTCAACTCATTTTATCTTGGATATGCGCCTAAGTTGGAGAGAATACCTTGCCTAAACAAGGCGCCATTCCTTGTTGTTTTGGTCATTTTGAACGCCTTGAGTATGAAGTATAGCAAATGGAAGGTAGATGAGTTTCTTGCAAGTTTGAATAAAGCCTTTGAAAAAGTCTAAGGTAAAGAAACTAAGGTAAGAAGTCTAGGCGCACCTTGCAGCCTTGTCAACAACTTATCATTGTTAGGCGCTATTTCTTGTAGTTTTAGCCATTTTCAGCGCCTAGGAAGGAGAAATGAGGTTAGGCGCACTTTGCTCCTCGAGAAGGATATTGAATGCTTAGTATGCTTCTTATGTTATGAAATAAATTGTTTATCAAGTAATTGACATTGTTTCCTTGTTGTATTGCAGGAGCGTTGGTGAAGTTGAGGAGTCATTTCAAGAGTAAGTACCTGAATCATCTTCAAGTGAGGAATGAAGCTAGAAGGCCATTTCTAAGGAATGAAAAGAAACATCATGTTCGCCACTCTTGGAGGAACACTTCACCATCATCATGTTGGAATACTTCATCATCAATGGCATCATGTTCGAAGACATTCATCTATCACTTCAAGTTCTCACCATCTTCAAGTATCAAAAGAGTCTCCTACTCAATCAAGCATCATCATCTACTCTACTTCATGTTATCATCGATATCTACTCTCCAGGAAGTATCATCCAAGAAGATCATTCACATACCCTGCAAGAAAGTACACAGAGTTAGTCAAATGAGTTACAAGTATCATATATCATACTATTTACAATGAACAAGGTAAGATCAACAAGATACATCTCAAGTGTTCATCATCAAAAGCAATTACATCGAAGATATCATAAAGATGATACAATTTGGGAATATGCCCACAGAATAAAGTGAATAAACATTTGAAATCCACAAATATGCTGAGGTGGCACTTATGTGGCATGTACCTATCATCAGTCAAGCATAATTAGCCACATCATATGACTGCATTCAATGTATCTACAACAAAGAAGAAGCCAAAGAGGACATCCATGTGGAAGATGCTCTAAAGATTCCATCTTATCCTTATCTTCTTGGAAAACGTGCCTCTATTGTGTACTAAAAATAGCAAGTTGTAACAAACTGCCTTGTTGGCACGATCTGGGCCCTTGGCTACGTGAATTGATCCTAGCACTTCATCGTAAATCTAGACTTCTATATAAAAGCCTTGTTGCCTCATCTGTAAATTATTAGAGATTAGTCAGTAGGTAAGTAGAATAATAGAGTGGAGTAGAGAGACTCGAAATTCTCTGAAAGGACTTGGAGATTGTTGTAAATATTTCTCAAGATTAATGCAAAGACATTGGAATTCATTTGGTGTTCAAGTATTATCTTGTGGAATGACATGGTTTCTTGTACTTTGATGAAATGAAGAGATGTTTCAAAGTAGATTAGAAGTAGATTAGAAGCTCTTTGATGTAATGCATGTATGTGTTGGATATTTGATCAACTCCTAGCTCATGCTTTTGACATTCATCGTTGGTGAAGTGTTGTGTAAAGCTAGTCTGAGTTTCATTATAATTTACATAAGTTCGATTGTGGATGCTTGTTTGAGCTGCGTCGTTCAATGGGTGCTTGTATAAGCCTTCATGATTTGAAAACCATTCGTTTACCTTAGGAGATCGCGCCAACTTCATGTAGTTGTAGGCATCCTTGGCGAAATGGAGTTAGGTTTACCAAGGAGTTTGTCTATTCACGCATCATCATTTACTTCATTGACCTTAGATTAGCCTTTCTAAACCCTTATCTTTTGCTTTTCTTTGTTATTGATACATCATCCACACTGAAAGGAGGAATAAGTTGAATGAAGGAAGAAGTCTAACGTAAGTCCCTTTGTGATTATCAGCAAGATCACATGTAATCACTAAGTTCATCCACTATGAATTATAAGAAAAGGAACCTTGGAGTTGTCTCAATTGATCACTTTGTTTAGCATTCGAGAGGCTTTATTCAAGAGAGAGTTGAATACTCAGTGTTTTACTCTATTGTTGACCTGTCTAAAAACAATCATCAATAGGAAGCATTATGGAAAATTAAGAGAAAAGAATGCCCCCTTTCACGAGAATTACAAGGGAAAATAAATTGCCTGAGGAAATGCCCTCTATGCTCTTAGAGGCTCAACATGTAGCCTTGCACAGAAAGCATGCACAAGTACAAACGGAGGACAACATTAACATGCATAGTCAAAGATTCCACAAGGCATGCACAAGTAGAAGCATGTGAAAGTACAAGATTCAATAAAGCATGCACAAGAACAAGTGGAGCATGCCAAGAGCAAGAATGCATGGGTAAATGTGGAGCATTCTTCTGTTAAGGAAAAAGGAAAAACAGAGACAAAACATGTTCACAAGAATAATAAGTTATCACAAGGTAAGAACGCATAAGTACTCATTTAAGACTCCTTAAATAGGGACAAAGAAAAACAAAGAAACACTCACAAGAATAAAATGTTATCACATAGTAAACCATATGATGGCTACTTACACTAAGTATATATTGTCACCAACAAAATGTAAGGTTTAAGTACGGTTCATGGAGCCTTTATGTATCAAGATCATATGCAGTATTTGAAGCAGGGGACTAGGACTCTGTCCTCCATTTAGTTATTTGCTAGGAGCTAATATTCAGCTAAAACTTGAAGGAAAACAATTAATTTTTTAAATCTGATTCACATGCTGCCAAAGGTCATCAAACAACGTGACACATATAAAGTGTTATCATTCAGATTGACACCTTAAGGTTTAAATGAATTTTATCTGTAAAGGGAGGTCTCACAAACAGTTTTTAGGATGGTATAAATTATTCCCAGGATGAACAGAAGAAGATAGAAGAAAACACTTAATGGATCCATTTGCTGAAGAGTAATGGATTCACTTACTGAAGAGTACCTATTCCTTGATGATGAGTGTGTAGCATGGGATGAGCCAGCTGGGCAGATGAGGAAGGGTTAACTTTTTCTCCATAGAGAAAAAGACCGGTTTGGAATTGGGAAATCTCTTTTGTTGCTTAGCTTCCACCTTTAAAGCAAGTTAGAAAGCAGGCTCTTTGAAAGTGATAGCAAAGGGCTCTAGTCCTGTCAAAAATGAGAAAACAACCACGAGATGCCATAGAGCTCATCAATTTCCTATATCTCCAGCTTAATAGAGAGGCAATTGAACATGTCTACATGTTGTTGGACTGAATAGATGTTTGGCGATTATATTTGGCAAAGATGTAGCCGTTGTGTCAACAAATCTTCTTTGTAATTGAATAGGTTAAATTGGGACCATATATAATCATTTTGAACATTTTCCAAGTATCAAATTTAGGTTGCTCGATCACCCTCTAGAATCTAGACATGCAACTGCCACCAGGTGAGGGCTTGATTAATAATATGGGACTTCACTATAATGATTTGATGTAGTTTTATGAGTTTTGACTGTTTCTTCAAATACGCCTCCTCACCGCTATCCAAGCATCTACCTTGTTTCCATCAATTGCATCATCAAAATGGAGAATGGATATCTTAGTCTCCACAATGAGAGCAAGTCAGGCAATTAGGTCGGCCAAGGGAATGGAGTTGGTGATCCACTTTTGCCGTGAGTTGTTGAAAACTTGAAACATACTTACGATATGCTGCATAAGTTAAGAGTTGAAATGCATTCTGTTGTCGCCAATTGTGGAGAATTTGGGTGAACAACTGGACAACATTGGGGTTCTGGGTGGAACTTGGGGGACTCGTTGAACTATCCATTAAATGAAAAAAGATACAAAGCCAAATTTTGAAACCCAAAAATCAGCAATTGACAGCAGATTAAAGCAGAAATTAAATCAACGATTTGACAGCAGAATTTGACAACAAAAATCTTAACAGCAGAAAGAAAGCAGCAGAAAATGTCCAGGCATGTAAGATAGAGCAGCAAAAATTAGTGTACAACGTATATCAGCTTCCACCATGCAGCTGCTGAGGAAAATTCCAAAGGAGATGAATTAAAGGTCAAAGGTAAAAGACAGAGATACTAGACAATGGCACCCGTAGTAAAACCACAATATGTAACAAAAATCTTGTTAGCAAAGCTGCAAAGAAGAGAGTTGAGAGAAATTTGCAAATAAGGCTTACTTCTCAATAAGTGAAAGCAGCATTTTATAAAAGTTATAAAAGTTACTATTACAGCTACCATATTAAATGATACATCACCTACTGCAACTACTTGCTTTAATAACTATACCTAACTATCTGCTAAATAAATACACTTTATTACATTAATATACTAATACCCCCTCTTAATGACTAAACCAGAAATTTGACAAAGTAACTAAGACCAAGTGGTTTAGTCATTAAATCAGCAATCTGCTCCTGAGAAGAACAAAAGTAGAGGGAGATGTCTTCATAGTCCACCAATTGCCGAATATAGTGATGATGAATCTCAATATGTTTGGTTCAAGCATGATACACTAGATTCTTCACCAATTTCGAGACTCCCTAATTATCACAGAAAAGCGGTGTAGGAGTATGTTGGGGAAGCTGAAGATCTATCAAGATTCTGCATAACCAAACTGCTTCACAACTGGCACTCACAGTTGCTTTGTATTCAGCTTTAGTAAAGGATAGAGCTATTGTTTGTTGAAGCTTACCCTACCAAAAAATTACTCTTGAACACAAGGAGAAGATGTATCCGGTTGTAGACCGCCAAGTATACACAAAACCTACCCAATTGGAGTTTGTATACTCAATTAATCCAAAATATTATGTCCTCTGGTAGAGTATGCCAAAGTCAAGAGTAACTTTGACATATCGCAAGACTCGCTTTGCGGCTCTTCCAATGAGAGAGGTTTGATTTTGACAAAAACCGAGCGAGATAGCTAATAGCAAAGCAAAGATTCGGTCTAGTGGTTGTAAGATATATCAAGCTGCCCACTAATTGTTTGTAGTGTGATTCATCAACCAAGGGTGAATCATCAGAGGCTAACAACTTTAGCCCGACCTCCATAGGTGTAGAAGATAAGTTACAATTTGTCATCCCAAAACGCTCCAAGAGACTCATAGCATATTTGATTTGAACCATGAAGATGCTGTGATCAAAGTGCCAAAACTCAACCCCTAGGCAATAATGTAGGAGGCCCAAATCTAACATGTTAAAAGTTGCACATGACTTTGATTTTATTTGTTGAACTGTAGTGTTTGTGCTACCAGTGATGGCAAGATCATCAACATCTACAATAATAATTACAATATCACTACCATCACTTTTGACAAAGATTTGGATAAAAAAGACTCCTTCTGAATCCAATATCTTTTAAATGTTTATCAATTTTAAGATACCAAGCTTGAGGAGCCTACTTAAGTCCATGCAGGGACTTAATTAACCTACAAACAAGACGTTCACATCCAGGAACCTGAAAACACTCAGGCTGCACCATGTAGACTTCTTCATCCAAGTCCCCGTTCAAGAAGGCACTTTTGACATCCATTTGATATACCTTCCAACCAAATTGAGCAGCAATGGAGAGAAGTAACCAGAATGTAACCACCTTTGAAGTAGGAGCAAATGTCACTTCAAAGTCTATACCTTCTTGTTACGAATATCCTTTAGCAACGAGACACGCCTTGTATTTGTCCAATGAACCATCAGCTTTGCATTTGACCTTATAGACCCATTTGCACCCAAAGGGCTTTTTACCTAGAGGCAATTAAACCAACTCCCAAGTCTTTTTTTCATCAATGCATCATATTCAACCTTCATAGCAACTTTCCATTCTAGTTTCCCTTATGCCTCAAAATACTTTTGTGATTTAGAAACCTGAAAATGATCAGAAGATAGGGCAAAATGACTATGCTCAATAGTTGAACCAGTTATCATTTGTCCTTTTCTCCAAGGATGTTCATTTGATGTAGGAAGTTCATCCACACGTAGACCTTCCATAGTGGAATAATATCATTTAGGTTTCTAGTGTGTCTTGACTCTTCGGTGAATGTTGCGAAGGCAAATTCTCAACTAATGTCTTACTTGGAGTGGAAGCATTTTTAGTTTTGCATCTCTAATAGACAAGCGATGTAGAACCAGCGATAGATTGACTTATAGGCTGACCTAATGAACTAGAGGGTTCCTCCTTCAAAAGTACCATAATACTAGATTCAAGGTCTTCATTGACTTCCTGCTGAACATTTGACAAATACGGCTCTGTTTCTTTTACATCAACATCCCGACTAACATTATCCTTGTTAGTGGAAATATCAATAAGTTTGTATGCCTTAGACTATTCACTATAACTAGCAAAGAAATAAATGATGCTTTCGGAATCTAGTTTATGTCTTTTCAAATCAAGAACTAAAGTGTATGCCATTGAACCAAAAATACGAAAAGAAGTTAACTCAGGTTTGTAACCGGTCCAAGCTTCCTCCAGTGTGATTTTTTTGCAAAGCTTTGCATGGACATCTATTCAGGATGTAAACCGTTGTGTTCACAACCTCTCTCCAATACTGGTAGGGAACGTTCCTACAGTGCATCGTGCACCGTGCCATTTCCATGATGGTCCTGTTACGCCTTTCAACCACTCCATTTTGTTGTGGAGTGTATGGTGTTGTTAACTGGCACTAAATACCTTCTTTTTCACAGAATTCCTTGAATTGAGTGGAAGTGAATTCCCCCCCCCCCCCAATTATCAGATTGTAAAGTCTTGATCTGACACCCTCTGAATGTTTCCACCAACACCTTGAATTTGAGGAAGACACCATAGCATTCAGACTTCTTCTTTAAGAAGTAAACCCACATCTTTTTGGAGAAATAATCCACCAATAACAAGAAATACCTTGATCCATTGACAATATAACCTTTTCCTGCATTCCTTTTTAACATATCCAAATTTGTTACAATAAAAGCATTTCACCTTTTTCTTGGACAGAGTGGAAGAAGTGTTGCCAGAAGAATTTTGAGGTTTGTTGCCAAATGAGTTCTGAGGCTTGCTCTTGCTCTTATACCGAGAAGCAAAAGCACTTTCCATGGTCTTGGATGTAGATTCCCCTATCTGCTCATGTCTTCGCTCCCTCCACAAGACATACTGACTCACCTTATCAAAAGTTAAAGTTTGACTTTCAGCCAATAGATTCAATGATTCCACAAAGGTCCCATAGGAGGGTAGCAAGCTATTAATGGTCAAAGCAACCATGTCTTCGTCATCCACTAGTTTATTGACGACGGTAAGCTAATCACTAAGGTCCTTGATTTTTAGGAGATGTTCTGACAATGACCCACCCTCATAGTTTTGTAGAAAATAACAAATTCTTCAAATACAAAAACCGACTTTTCTTAGAGCCCTGATACTTGTTTTTGAGATGCTTCCATAGTGTAGATGCAGATGTGGCGTTCTGGACTTCAGCGATTAAGTCATCCGACACTAACTTGAGTAGCAGAAGGGCTTCCCTATGACACTTGTCAAAGTCATCTGGGTTGGTTGCAAACCTGCTTGCAATTTCTAGGATAATACCGTCACACATCCTACACTCAACGATCATGACTATTTTGTGACTCTAGATATTATAATATTTCTCGATGAGCTTCTATGCCTCCGATAACACCAAATTTTGAATATTTGTCATTATCCCAAAAAATTATTAATTCTCGGAACTTGAACAACCCCTTAAAATCTGCCCCAGAAAATATTTTTCCCAAAAAATTTTAACTAATCCCATAAATTTTTCAAATCCCACAAATTTTGAACCCTAGATATTTAAAAAAAACCCCCTCAAGCTGAAATTTCCAAAACCCAAAAAAAATAACTGAGGGAAATTTTAAATTAAGAAATACCCGGAAATTTTTTGTGAAGACATGTGCTCTAGCAGTTGTTTTTGGACCTGCATGTGAAAAAGAGGGTACAAAACCCTAGCCGCCACGGATTTGCAAAAAATGGGTCAAAAATTAGCATTCAAAACCCTAGGCCACAACTGAAAAATGGTGGTTTGTTGGTCTTTTTTGCGTGCCCTAGCCGTGCGTACGAAAATAGGTGCAATTCTGGTATTTTCACGTCAAAAAAAATCCCTAATTCATCAAAAAATTGCATGCACACATTTGTTGAACTGCGGTGTAAAATAAATGGCGCGATATTTGCAATTTCAAGGCAAAAAAAGTTGTGAGTTAGGAAGAAAATCTGCCTAAAAACCTTGCAAAAAATTCCACACGATTTAGCAAAAAATTGGCGCGATTTTGAGCAAAAAAATCAACGCGATTTATGACTGAAATTTGGGCACGTTTTTAGCAAAAGACAATTTTTCAAGAAACCCTAAGCACGATTTGACTTGAAAGTGCACACGAATTTTGCTGAAATTTTCTTTGATTTCTTGCCTCTTTTTAACCCATGATTTTTCACCTCTAGATGTTGTTAAACTAGAGTTAGTTTATTTCTAATGGTCAATTCTTATCTTCTTGGCTTTTTTGCTTTTGGCTATTCTTAGCCTTGTATTCTCTTTATAAACAGCTCCGTTGTTTCTTTGTATATAACATTTCTGTGATTAATATAAGTTGGATTACTTCTGTAAGATTTACATGGTATCAGAGCCATGTTGGGCTCTTCGTAAAACTGTTTATCCTCCAGTTTCTGAAGGTAGCAAATTCTGTTTATGAAGGTCGTTTTTATTTTTTTCTAAGGAGTCGCGTCTTTCATCGGCGTTTTGAACTGTCGACCTCCTAGCACCTACCAACGCTCTATGTGTTTTGAACCCTCAGTTCTAGGAGTCGCGGATTTGGGAGATCACGTGTTGTTCTGGTTCGACATTTTTCGTCAGCGGCAGGTTCTGAAGGAAGTGTTCTCCTGCTAAATCGCAGGCCATCTTCTCTGCGTTTGGTGTTTGGCGCCATCTGTGGGAAACCCTCGTCGTTTCTGCATTTTGGTGTTTCAATGTTTGGTGTTTGACGTCGCCTGAGAGATTCAAACTCTCGTGGCGAAACCCTCATCGCTTCTGCATTTTGGCATTTTGTCTGAGGTTGTGAACTCTTGTAAGGGTCGCGATTTGTCTCTCTGGAAGAGAGTTGAAAGTTTTGCATTGGCAGTGGGTGTTCCCTTAGTTTTTTCCTCAACATTTGTTTTCTTTAAGTGCTGACTCCAGTCGCTGTCTATTCTGGTTTATGGGTATTCTGCTGACGGTTCTAGGACGCGCTTCTGATCATCTCTGTGTTGCTTTTGTGACTCTCATCATGTCAAGAATCTATAGGAATCATTTCTTTTTTATATTGGAATCTATGTTCAGATTTTTTAGCCAGTTTTTCGGTCTGGAATCACTTGCCATTTGTTTCCTTGCCCTCTTTCAGTATCTGTTTTTTATGCCTCGAAAAACGTGATGCCGACCGTTTTTGTTGCACATACTGCGAAGAAGGAATTTAAGGTTTCTGCCTTTATGGCCAAACGACCAGCAGACCCTGTCAAAACTTCTGCCTGGTACATCGATTCAGGTGCCTCCCGGCATTTCACACATCGACGAGATTGGTTCATTGAGTATGAGCCATTCAAAGACTGTCGTCTTTGGAGGAGGTGAAGAGTATACCGTTATCGGAAAAGGCACAGTGCAGATTCAGTCTGGTAGAAGAAATTTAATATTTCTTGATGTGTACTACGTACCTGGCATGGAACTCAATCTTCTCTCCGTCAGTCGGATCATGCGACACTCACCTCATCTAGATGTTGTCTTCAGCATGCACTCATGTAAAATAGTGGACCGTGAGACACGTACCACTGTTGCCCAGGCTCTTAAGGATCATGGTCTATATAGACTCATCGATTCTGGTGATTCTCCAGAGCGAGCTATGATGGCCAAGAACACTTCAATCAGTAAACTCTGGCATCAACGGTATGGGCATCTCAACATGCACTATCTCTCTCAAGTAGCTAGGGACAATCTGGTTGGTGGTCTTCCGGAAATTCAGACTCAACTTCCTGGCATTTGCGACGCATGTCAAGCTGGCAAACAACATAGGACTCCATTTCCTAATGGTGATAAATGGAGAGCATCCAAGGTTTTGCAATTGGTTCACGTTGATGTATGTGGGCCAATGAACACTTCTTCAGTCACTGAGTGCAGATATTTTCTACTTTTTGTTGATGATATTAGCAGAAAGATGTGGGTGTATTTCTTAAAAAGGAAATCCGATGTGTTCAGTACATTTCAGCAGTTCAAAGCCTTGGTGGAAAAAGAGTCAAGATGCCCAATTGTCTCTCTTCGGTCTAATAATGGGGGGGAGTTTTGTTCCTCTAACTTCACCCATTTATGTGCTACACATGGCATCCAACATCAGCTTACTACACCTCACACACCTTAGCAAAATGGTGTTGTTGAGCGTCGTAATCGCACTATTACAGAGATGGCACATTCTATGTTAGAACATCGCAGTGTTCCTAAGAAGTTCTGGGCTGAAGCAGTCTACACTGCTGTTTATCTTCTGAACCGATCTCCCACCTATGCAATCAAAAAGATGACTCCTGAAGAAGCTTGGTCTGGATGTAAACCTCGTGTCAATCATCTGAAAGTTTTTGGCTCCACTGCTCATGTTTGGATTCCAGATGTCAAGCGCACTAAGCTGGACTCCAAAAGCCAGAAACTCATGTTCACTAGCTAGAGTGAAAATCATAAGGCTTACAGACTGATTGATGTAGACACTGATCGTCTTATCTTCAGTCGTGATGTTGTAGTTGATGAGACTACTGGGCCTTTTCTGCTCTCTACTATTTCTATTGAGGATCAGCCTTTGATGGATTCAGATTTAGGTGTTTGCATTCCTCTAGCTTCATCAGATGGGAGGGCCCCTGCAATTTTGCCAGCATCTCAGCCTAGTATTTCTCCACCCGCCTCTCCTCAGGATATTCTGGATCCTCCTAATCTTGTTCCGACTTCCTCAAATGATGATTCTGCAGTTCCTATTTCAGATGCTGGTTCATCTGCTCTCCGGCCAAAATGGTGGGCCAAAACCATTGGTGACCTTCATGATAATGAACTCCTTGAGGGAAGATCTGCTCGGAAGAAGAGAAAGCAGCAAAATTCGATCAATTTTGCCCTCATGGCCAATCTTCACAACATTTCAGAGCCTCAAACATATTCTGAGGTTCAAGGTGTATCTGAGTGGGAACAGGCTATGGATGCTGAGCACCAGAGTCTTCTGAAGAACAATACTTGGGTTTTGTCTGATCTTCCTCCTGGGAAGAAACATGTTGGATGCAAATGGGTATACAAAGTCAAGTACAAGGCTGATGAGACTCTTGATAAATATAAGGCTAGACTGGTCGCCAAAGGTTACTCTCAAAAAGAAGGTGTTGACTATGAGGAGACTTTGCTCCTACAACAAAAATGAGCACCATTCGGTTGGTTCTTGCTATGGCAACACAATTTGGGTGGAAAGTCCATCAAATGGACGTCAAGAGTGCCTTCCTCAATGGAGAGTTGCAAGAAGAAGTTTACATGACGCAACCTCCTGGCTTCAAGGTTGCTGGAAAAGAACATCAAGTATATAAACTGGTGAAAGCTCTCTATGGCCTCAAACAGGCTCCACGAGCATGGTATCTCAAGATTGATCAGTATCTTGATGATCATGGCTTTCAGCGGAATCCATCTGATCCCAATCTGTATGTCAATCAGTATGCGGATGATAGACTCCTCATTGTTGTGTATGTTGATGATTTGATCATTACTGGCAGCTTCGAATCATTGATTCATCAGATCAAACATGATCTCAGCCACACATTTGACATGGCCGACTTGGGCCTCTTGCATTATTGCCTCGGTATTGAGGTATGGCAGCAATCTGACAACATCTTTCACTCTCAATTGAAATATGCTCGGAGTTTGTTGGATAAATTCCAGATGACAGATTGCAAACCGGCTTCTACATCAATGGAGCGAGGCCTGAAACTCTCTACTAATTCAGACTGTCCTATAGAAAATGAATCAGCATTTCAGCAATTAGTGGGCAGCCTCATCTATCTCACTACCACTCGCCCTGATCTTAGTTTTGCAGTCAGCTACATCTCTCGTTTCATGACAGCTCCTAAAACTGAACACTGGGTTGCAACCAAGCGTGTGTTGCGGTATGTGCATGGCACTTCTGACTTTGGCATTCTGTATGGCAGGTGCAAAGATCCTCAACTGATCGGTTTTACAAATTCAAATTGGGCAGGTTCTGTGGATGACAGAAAATCTACCTCTAGATATGTTTTCAGCTTGGGCACAGGAGTAGTCACTTGGACCAGCAAGAAGCAGCAGGCCATGGCTCTTTCCTCCACAGAAGCAAAATATAGGGGTGCGGTTAAAGCTACCTGTGAGGCAGTTTGGCTTCAAAGGATGCTTTCTGATATACACATGCCTCCAGCCGGCCTTTCACCTCTGTATTGTGACAATCAAGGGGTGCTGAAACTTGCCAAAAATCCTATCTTTCATGAGCGGACAAAGCATGTTGATCTTCATTGTCACTTTATTCGCCAGCTTGTTGAAGATGGCTCTGTTCTGTTGCAGTATGTTCCCACAGAGGACCAAACTGTCGATATTCTCACCAAATCTCTGAGTCCGGATAAGTTTATCAAATTTAGGGGGCATCTTGGTGTTGTTGATCGATTGACCATTATGGGAGGGTGTTAAACTAGAGTCAGTTTATTTCTAATGGTCAATTCTTATCTTCTTGGCTTTTTTGCTTTTGGCTATTCTTAGCCTTGTATTCTCTTTATAAACAGCTTCGTTGTTTCTTTGTATATAACATTTATGTGATTAATATAAGTTGGATTACTTCTGTACGATTTACAGATGCTCCTAATCTCAATTCACGACCACGACCTCTTCCCAACCTCCTTTGTGCGATCAAACCCTAACCCTAACCTGTTGGCTTTGATACCAATGTTAGCAAAGTTGCAAAGAAGAGAGATGAGAGAAATTTGCAAATAAGGCTTACTTCACAATAAGTGAAAGCAACATTTTATAAAGTTATAAAAGTTACTATTACAACTATCATTTAAATGGTACATCACCTACTGCAACTACCTGCTTTAATAATTGTACCTAACTACTAGCTAAATAAATACACTTTATTACATTAATTTACTAATAAATCTTACAATTTACAACAGAAAAGCACTATTCTGCATTGAAGACAGCTTTGGTGAGAACAAAGGTCAACTAATAGCAGAGATGTGCCGAATATACTAGAGAATATCAAAGGATGGAAAGAGAAAGTGGCATGATTATCAGTCTCTGATACTAACAAATATGAATCTATTTCTAAATGTCTATTTACATAAGAGAATAAAGGCTGAAAATTTTAAGACATTCTGATTCAGGGTTTTCCTATTGTCCACCTATTTTTAATTTATTTATATCCACCCTTTTTATTAGAATAATATCTTTCTATTTATGTTATTAATGGTCATCCAGTAGTTTCTAACTTCGTCTTGTGTTAACGATTGTTTCTTTTTAGAAACATCGTCCTTGTAATTCTATTTAAGGAGCCCTCGTCTCCTCTGTATAATGAACAACATCGATTCTTTGTAACATGGTATCAGAGCGGGAACGATTTTCCTGTGCTCTCTGTATTCCGTACAGCGTACGGATTGTACGGCGCTGTAGGGCAGCCGTACCTGTTTGTTTTATGTGTGGGACGTGATTCCCGTAGGCACTTTTCACCTAGTCTGTGATCGGAATCTGGTCTGTGAAGGTCGTGTCTTGAGGGTTCTGATTGCGATTCCTTCATTTCTGATCGTCGTTCTTTTCCTAAGTCATGAGAGTCTTTTTACCTATGGTCGTCGTCGCGGATTTCCTCTATAAATCGCAATTCTGTTTTTGGTGACTTCAGTTTTATCCTCGCAGTCTGCAGTGTGAGGTTTCTTCCGCGAGTTCGTTTGTTCCCTCATCACCGTTTGAAG
Source organism: Cunninghamia lanceolata (assembly GCA_027924645.1). Classification (NCBI taxonomy): domain Eukaryota; kingdom Viridiplantae; phylum Streptophyta; class Pinopsida; order Cupressales; family Cupressaceae; genus Cunninghamia; species Cunninghamia lanceolata. The sequence goes on from BSBN01001493.1 coordinate 449,080, forward strand.
ACATTTTGCGGATCCTTCAGGGTCTCGTTTTGTATTTCCTGGAGGAGTCTGGAAACTCGCAATTTTCATCAAAAGACTCTGTGCTTCGGGTCGTGATTTGTTTCTCTGCAACCAGCGTGCGAAGGAAGTCGCAATTCTGAAGGTGCTCTGCTGGAGTGTCGTTTTTGTGCGTTTTGGGAGAAACTTTGTGGACATGTTTTTTTTAAGTTTTGGGTGCCTTGTTTTTTTGCGGCTAGGGTTCCAAACCCTTTGTTTTTTATGCCGACAATCGATGTTCTGGGTTTTTTATTTATTTTTTTTTACCCGAAAAAAAAAATTGTCTTCTAGGTTTTAAAAATTCAGGGAGGGTTTATAATTTTCTCCTCAAAAACTAAGATCTTTTCTCCTATATGCCCTAGTCAGGGTTTCCGTCGTTTGGGAGGGCTCTCTGGTTTCTGGACAGGTTTTACCGTTTTTTCCTTAAAAACGATGATTTGTATTCTGATCCGTGTCTCGAATTTTGTGTCTAGTTTTGATCGATTTTTCACCTCAAAAATCGTGTCTGGTTTTGATCGATTTTTCACCTTAAAAATCGTGTCCGGTTTTGATCGATTTTTATCCTCAAAAATCATGTTTGGTTTATACCATGTGTAAGCATCCTGGGTTTGGCGATTTTTTCCTCAAAAATCGTACTTTGTTGCAGTCTGTTTTGGTCGCACCTGGAGTTGCTGGGGTGAACATCTGCACAGCTGACTTCTTGCAGTCAGTTTTGGAGTGTCATGCTCATCTGCAAAAGTTTGGAGGGTTTGCCGATTTTTCCCCAAAATCGTGGCAGCTGTTCTCGGTGTCTCTGGTTACAGGGAGGGACAGTTCTCCAACATCAGGTTGGACGGTTGGTGTTGTTTTTTTGGTTTATCCAGAAGTTCTGCAGTTTCTGGGAGGGTTGGTGGCAGACTCATCTCAAGTGGCAGAGTCAGTGGCAGGCTCTTGTCCTTTGTTGCAGAAGCGTTTTGAGAAGAAGGGGGCAACCTTCTCTGTTATCTCTTTGGGTAGTTAAAATGATGACCATTAAGGGAGAGTATTAGAATAATATCTTTCTATTTATGTTATTAATGGTCACCCAGTAGTTTCTAACTTCGTCTTGTGTTAACGATTGTTTCTTTTCAGAAACATCGTCCTTGTAATTCTATTTAAGGAGCCTTCATCTCCTCTGTATAATGAACAACATCGATTCTTTGTAACACTTTTCAGTTGTTCTAGCTGGCAACATACTTTTTAATATTTATTCATTTGTATATAGCTTCTCTAACTATTTCATCTACCCATCCATTGTTTAGTTTATTTCTATCTACCCACTTGCATATATTTTTTATTGATAAATATTAAACAATTATAGTTAGGTTACTATCTATATTAGGCGTCATCATCAACTTTAGAAGACAATGAACAAGGTCCTTTATATAGGCAAGGAATAATGAACTCAACGAAAAGATGCATTCCTTAATGCAACAAGTTGTCACATGGAACCTCACAACACCACTCACACCCAAGTGCTAGTGGAAACAAAATCCGTACAAAGCAGAACAACAATAGGAACCCAAAACAAAGAGCTAATGTAATGCCTTTGGTGCTTGTGCCTTGTTATCTGTTGACTTTGTTTTGGATCTACTACTGTTATTAGCGATAATGTTTTATTAGGCTGTTGAGCTATTTTCCAATGGGGTTTTGTATTAGCATCTAGACTTTTCCCTATGGATGTATATGATGTGATTTTATATGTTTGACCTTTCAGTGCTACCATTCCACTGCTTTGATATATGTATATTGTACAGATGTGCTTATTGTACTTGTATTAGTATTCTAGTGTACTGTTGGTTATTGCATCTTTATGATTACAATGGTGATTCATGTTAGATGTGATGCTTAGTTGAATTATATGATGTGATGCCACATTGGGTATTTATGCTTTGCTTCAGCTATTATATATGGTGCAGGTATGCTTGATGTTTGACCTGAGTGTGTAGGTACAGTGTTATTATCCAATGGCGGTTATAAATGAAACAATCGTATTGGGTAAAGTTGTGTGTTAACCTTTACCTCACTCGATTCAAGTACGAGATGGACCCTGATTCAAACTTGGGCAATCTCATCCAAAGATTGCATATGAGCTTCAAGTTCATTGGTAAATTGCAGTAGCACATTACAGACCCAACGATTAAGTTGCAGCAAGATGTGCTCTTTTGGTAAGGCGATATTGGACTAACTGAGATCTACGATTCACGTCATAATTGTGTAGAGGGTTTCAAACATTGGATGTGGCGAATTATATTCTGCAGACCATTTCTGGTTCATTTCAGTATTCCATTCTGAATCATATTTGGTGCATCATCTTCAATTAAGGGAGTATCGTGTGGCTGTCCTTTTTGGGCTGGTGTACGGATTCATTCAATAAACAATGGCATTCTATATTAATCTTCAGTCGCTGAATATTAATTCAAAACAGTCTTTAACGCTGCCAACTGTGGTGACTCAAATTACCCTTCAAGTGCTACAGTTCAAATATCTTTTGAGTATTGTGATTCAGATTTGAATTCAAATTTGTCTTTAAGATTCAGCTCTTTGGTGGCAAAATTTCAGCAGAGAATTTGGGACTGTATGAGAGTCAATTTGCAAACCCTTTGTAGTGGATTCCATCATAATTCAAGAGTATAAGGTTGAATTCTGATCAGACCTGTTTTGTGGGTCGATTTGTGCATAAATAAAGCAAATTTGGGTGTGACTGGGGCCGCTTCTACAGGGCTGAGATTTAATATCTTTGTTATCAATTTCATAATAATTCATTACCCATAACCGTTGCATATATAATTACATTTTGCAGCCATATAGTAATGAATAATATTTGGTTTTGCATAAGAAGCTAACCCTTGAAATTGTTGAGTGTAATTAAATGGGCTAGATATCATAGAATATTCCATTTGGGATATTACAAAATTTCTCAGTGGAATCTAAGGGTCTTTAGGCTATTAAAGATGTGAACCATGGTGTATGCATGGACACGGTTGTAATGAATAGAAGATGGTTTTTTCTTGGTAATAAGAATAAGAATAATTATATAATGTCCATGAGTGACCAAAAGGTCAATGGGAATCAAGAATACATCAGTTTACAATAGAAAGTCCCAGGAAGGGAGCGTCCTAGGGAAGCAAATAAAGAAACAAAAGCACTAAAAATAAAATGAAGCAGTGAAACACCAACACAAGTGGTTTCTTAACCAATATAAATAGCCATGTGGAGGGTACAAAATCCACAAAGAGCAAGGGCTAATGAAGATTGGAAGAAATTTATCAGCTATGAGCTATGGTAAAATTTAAGCCTCTTTGCTTTGTTTTTTATGCTTTTACAATGTATACAAGTGGGAGAATGTTCAAACTAGGTGTGTTATACATCTTTTAAATCCTAGTTATAATGTGGAAATATAATTGTAATGTCAAGATACTAGTTAGACATAGTAATATTTGGTGGTCCACTTAAGGACCTGTAAGTTATTCCCGACACTTGGCATGAAATTGAAAGAAATGAAAAGGATGGGTTGGAGTCAGAAGTGGTGCCAAGTTAAGTGAAACTAGTCTCCAAAAAAATAGGAGACCAACTTGGAGGAGCTAGACTCTCAAGTGGAAATTGAACTTCTCAACACAAAGTGTGGCGCTTGGTTTGGAAGACGAGTCCAATGCATATGTAACTCTTGTTTGCATGTTGAGTATTGTACATATGTATCTATCTATGGTTTTGAATACCACTTGGTCATTTTGCACAAAATTCTATAAATTGAAGGCCTAGGTGAATAGTTTTACACACAGGTTTGGAGCGTGTTGGTGTGCTATTTATTTGCTCCAAGGGAGAAGAGATTTCTACAACATTAGATTGGTGAATCCTTTCATTGTATTTATTATCTTGTTTTAAGATTAATATAGTGAAGGATCTCTATTTGGTGCTAAATTTTTTTCCATAAGGGTTTCCTAGGTTATATCCAGTGTTAATCCCTTTGTGTGGATTTTATAGTTGCTGTTGTAAACATCACTTTCAGTTTGATATCTCCATTATTTCTAATTTATATAAGTCATTAAGATCAGATTTAAAACAAGTTTATTGATTCTAACCAAATTAATTCACCCCCAGATTCAACACTTAAGATGGATAAACTACCACATACAATTCTGGTGTGTGGCATACCCCAATCGATGTGGCCAAGTGCAAGTCATATGTGAATTTGATGGAAGATATACTCGTCAATAATGGCATCTAAGGTTAAACTCCTCGTAAGAGAAATTTACCAATCAAAAAGTAAAGTGTATATGTAAAATGTCTTTATATGGTTGTGTTGTTGGTTTAGTTGTCAACCTAACATTTAACATCAATTAATAACATTAATATGACTATACAAGACTTACTATTATTGATATCAAACGTGTAGATATACAATGTCAATGTATTGTTGTGTTATTGGTTAGGTACTCAAGGACCTAATCTTTAACCTAAGTTACCGGGTTCGCCTGATTTCTAGCCGAATCTGGGTCTAGTTTGAACCCGGTTTGCAATCCGATCCAGTTTACCTGCGGGTGCGGACAAAGGCGTGTGAAAATCGTGACGAGTTCGTCCTGAGCAAACCTGAGGAGAACCTAGGCCAACGACGATGAATCCAATGCAAACCCAACTTTTTTGACACTTTTTTTAAAATATTTTTTGACCCTTGACATTGACTAATTGACCCTAAAATGAATCCCTAACCCTAAAAAGACCATCTAAAGCATTTCAAACACTAAAACAAACTTATTTTAACTCATTTTCATTGCAAAAGACAAATACCATTCCAAAAGGCTGAACTTTCATTCTTTCTTGTCATTCAACAAAAGGAGTTGAAGATTGATCATTGAAGGTTCCAAATTGATTACATCGTTATTCCTACGCATTTGCAAGTGTCTATTAACTCCAAGAAGATCATAGAAGAAAAGTTTTTAAAAGAGGTAAATTTTATTTTTTTTTTTTTTTTAACATTTTTGTTTTACAAACAAACTCTTTTGCTTTGCTTTCAACTTCTTGTTTTCCTTTCATTTTTCTTAGTTTCTATGAATGTATCACTATGCTAAGATATTAAACGAGTTAGGTTTTTTTTTTTTTGTTTTTATTTGTTTTGAATGTGTTGTTTATAAAACTTGTTGCCATAGGAATTACAATGGCAGCTAGTTCTAGCTCCACAGCCCAACCTAAATTCAAAATTGATCCAAATTCTCCTCTTTGGAAGTATGTTGATATGATGCACTCGGTTCCAGGTGGTGGGGGTATGATGTGAGGCATTCAAGTTCATATAGTCGGGTGAAAGCCCATTTGTTAACACCCTTAAGATGGGCATCAAAGCTTGCCCGGGAAACCCTGGTAAGCCTGTGCCACCGGAGCAAGTGATAGCATATATCAATGAGCAGCAACAAGCAGATGAAGTAGCAGACCATAAAGCAAGTTTAGCAAAGAGAAAATCTCAAGGAATGAAGCCCCCATCTAATCCCACTATTATGGTAGAGAGCCACCCATTTTTGGCCACTCCTCAAGAACCCACTAGTACTACAAATAAGAGACCAAAGGGACCTTGGAAATGGCATTTCAAAATGACGCTTGAGATGTTGCCGACCAACACATAGCAAGATGTATTTATGCAAATGGTTTGTCTTTCAATGTTGTTCGCTCGCCATAGTGGCCAGAGATGGTGAAAAAAATTAATGAGGCTCCAAAAGGGTATAAGAGCTCGGGTTTTGAGAAGGTGTGTAGCACCTTATTAGAAAATAAAGTCAAGGTTGTAGAAGATTCATTGAAGCCCATAAGGAATTCATGGGTTGAGACAAAGGTGTCCATTGTCTCTGATGGATGGAAAGATGCAAAATATCAACCCTTGATCAATGTCATTGCACTGTTGCCTAAAGGGGCAATGTTTTTTAGAGTCATGAATTGTGAGGGGGAGGTGAAAGATGGCCAATTTATTGCTAACATCCTCGTTGCAGCCATTGAGGATGTGGGACCTCGTAATGTTGTTCAAGTCATAACGGACAACGCAAAGAATTGTAGAGCTGCTAGGTTGTTAGTTGAGAAACGCTATTCACGTATCTTTTGGACACCTTGTGATGTCCACTCTCTCAATCTAATGCTACAAAAGATTGGGAACAAAATTTATTGGATCATAGAGTTGTATACAAAGGCCGAGAACATCCAAATGTTCATCACCAACCACCACATGTCGCAAGGCATATTTAGATCATTGTCAAAATTGGAGTTATTGAAGGTAACTAAAGCAAAATTAAATATTATGTTTTAATTTCACTTTTAGTTACTTGGAAATATTTTTTTTGAACTTAGTTACTTAGTAACTTAAGTTTTAATTTGATTAGTAATACATATTCTGATTCTTCTTTGAAGCTTGTTTTTAAATTTTTTAATTTTAATTATTTTATTTTTTATTTTTGAATAGGTTGTTGAGACCTGTTTTATCTTGTGAGATGTCCCAGGTATAAAGTATAGGGTAGTTGAAACTTGAAAGTTTGATGAAGCAATGACTGGAACTAAACAATTCTGGAAATAAATTTCATAGTTTTGTGGTTAAACAACCTACAACACAACAACAAACATTTCAACAATATAATTTATCCAATCAGTATGCTTAAAGTCTGCAACAGTTTTCTATTAACAGATGGGACTGCATATAATTCCAGTCTTAACTATTAACAAGTAATGTGTTATGCAGAATATAAATCACTGAAATCTAAACTGTAGACCCCACTCATGTGTATCGAACTTGTTACAGCCAAGGAATATCAATCATAGTCTCAAATTATAAAATTTGCATTGCAATAAGCTGATTCAGATCATTAATCATGCAATACAATTATCGCTCAATATTTGGACGATTCAATGTATAGAGTCCAGTATATTCAATAGGTAAACATATAACCGACTTACAAGACAAGGAATTATGCACTATGCTCGGTCAGTGATGAAAACGCAGTCAAGTTACTGGTTGGCAACTTACAATTCACAAATTCTGATGACCTTTGGTGGAGGTGTATGGACCACAATGGGTTGAATTCCACGAAAAGTGGAAAAAGATGGAGGAGAAAAAACATGAGGAGGAGGACAATTTATGGCGGACAGAAGCCCATGAGAGGCGTGAAAGATGTTGAACGAGTTTGGCACAAGAAGATGGGATTTGTCCTAGCTAAGTGCTAGAAAAAGCAAAGGAAGAAATCTTTTGAGGGCTCTATTTCAGTAATGGAGCTTGTTGTAGAATGTGCCCTTTCCTAAAGGGTGATTCTACCACTCAGCTTGATTTGTGAACCATGCTCACAAACTTCTTACTTGACATGTCTAATGTAGAAGCATCCGAGGCTCTCACAATCCTACACCTCCAAAAATATTCTTCAATCCATTTTTGTTTTCTTTTTTTGATTTTTTTGTGTGTGGTCTTGTGTGGTGTTAAAATTCCTTCCTTCCTATGTGAGGTCTCTTGCTAGACATAAGTGTTCAAATCTCTGCTAGATTCTGGACATTTCTTCTTTCATCATGCTAGGGCATGAGGACAGAGGAAATAATGGTTTACTCTAGGCTGAGCATTGCAAACTACTTTGTTAGGGCACATATGCTGACTGGGCATTTGTATTTCTTTTTGTTGGGCTTTCTTTCCTATCCAACCATGATTCCATTCTACTAGAAGCCACCATCCTTTTTAGCTACATTTGTCTTTTTTGCTAGACATAACTATTGATGTGGGGTCCACAAAAGTGGAGCTAGGCACAAACATTGAGGGCTTATTAGAACCTGCGATTTGCTTGCTAGGACCCACTTAACATCCTCTTGACATGGGGTGAAATGAACAAAAATACTCTTTCATTTCTTTTGGACGCTACATTCACATTTTGCTAGGGCCCACATACTTGTTGAGTGGGTTGGATTCCCTTTCTCCTAGGCAATACATTTTAACTTGTTGGGACCCACGTATCTCTCTAGCGTTGCATAAAGAATTACTTAGTTTGCTGAGCATAGAAAATCAGATCAAGGTATATCATATGTTGGGCATTTCAAAATGAGGTCATGGATTTCTTTTATGGTTGGCGGCTACCATTAAACCGTCAACATGCATTCCCTTATTATTCATTGACTAACGCCTCTTAATCAACTACCCTTAATCATAGTTTAGTCTTATTTGCTAGCATTTCATTTGTATCTAGCGTTTCATTTATATTTGGTGGTCGAACCTTTAAATGGTGTGCTCCATTATTTTTCCATTGAGGTGCTTGGTTCCTAAAAATAACTATTGGTTGTTGCATATAAGAAAAGGCTCATGTATGTAAGAGTAAATATAACAGATTTTTGAAAAGATATGTTCAAGGTGAGTTGCAAGGGTCGTGAAGATATATAGAAGATTAGTAATGTTTGGCTGATCTCGTGAGACTGTCAACCATGGAAGGACTTGGAATGAATTCCAAGCTGACTGTTATGCATTCTTAGCTAGGTTATACACCTATAGTAGTGAAATTTTGATTTTTGGGTTTCCTAAATGCTTGTTCAGGTGTAGAGTGAATATTGAAGCAAAATGCAAGTGTAATTGAATTACAATTCATAATTTTCTGAGTGTTGTTATACTCTTGTTGTTTGTCTACGAGTACTTATTGTTGAAATATGTTTGTGTGTATGGCTGCTTGGATTGGCCGCCCTTCAGTGGGTGTCTAATCCTTGTCTGCATCAGCTTCTCCTTCTTAGATGATTCCCCTTTTGAGGGAGAGGATTCATAATCTAATTGTGTTTCATCTCTCTGTGGCTTCTTCTTTTGTTTCTTTTAAGGAATCCTTGATTCTTTCAATACCTTAGGCTCACTCGCCACCAATGCTTGTGGCTTAGAAGACTTGATGAGGCCCATTTGAATTAACTTCGCTTCCTCTTGAATTAGAAGATTTAAAAATGCATCAAAAGTAGGCTCAACATATGCAACTTCCATAGAAAGCCAATGGGTGTGAAAGCCAAAAACAAATACTGAATACTCAGGACCAGGCTTGGATAGCACATTCAAAATCATTTGTAAATCCTCCTTATCAATCTTACAATCTTTCAGTTGTGTTCTTAGTTGCTTAATCTTTGAGATATAGTTTTGGATGTCATCAAAACTATTAGGATCAAGATTCATCAAATCATTATCAATCTGATATCCACTAATCTTGTTAGTTTTACCATATAATTTTTCAAAAGTCTCTCAAACCTCCTTGGGTGTTTTACATGATTCAAGATGAAACTGTAAATCAAATGACACTAAAGAGCTTTCTCACAATTTATCCCCCACACCTCCTTTGCACTAGCAACAGTAGGTTCAACAATAGTTTCATTTACATATCCAGTACAAGCTTTTTAACTTATATAATTCCATATTAATTGTTTCCATGAGAAATAGTTATGTGGAGTGAGAAATTCAACTTGGGTTTTCCCCATTGCAAGAACACAAAGCAAAGAACTAAAGGCAATCAACCACCACAAGATTACCCCCCAAAAAGTCACTTAATCAAAAACCCCCCTAGCAAAGTATGATCTTGGCATTTTATACCTAGTGCAATTACAGTTACCACTTGCCAAATCAGCAAAGTGGCTTTGATCTCAGTGTATTACAAATGCCAAATTAGGCCACAAAGCTGAAACTATAATTTTAATACAGAATAGAACAGATCAGACTACACCATTGAAAAGTACACCAAAAATTATGCACTTTCAAAAAAAATTGCACCCAAAAATGTTACTGTATGAGCCCAAATGGAGCCTCGAAAGTTCCCAAAATGAGAACTAATCAACATCACCTGTGAGAATCTGTAATTTCTAGAAAATATAGACACCAAAATTAGGAATTGTCTACACCATTGCGAAGCTCTTGAAAAATTAGCCCAAATCATTAAAAAATACTATAAAAGGAGCAAATTTGAGCAAGAACAAAGCCTCCAAAGATCAACACCAAAAATCAAAACTCCATTGGAGAAGGGAGCAAGTTTGGGAGAAGGATGGTGACATCATGCTAACATAAACAAATAGAATATGTTATAAATGAAGGAATATACAATGCAGATCCCGAAACCATCATCAAATGCAAGAAAAAGCTTATCATACCACTAAACCATTGTTTCAAGGGCAGAAATGTATTATCCCAAATGGACAAAAATATGGCAAATTTGGATTTCCAGGAATTCCAAACAATTTTCTGATTTCTGCCCTAAAATTCTGCTCTTATGAAACTCTGCCCTAACCCTAGCTCTGCTTAGAAAATCAGACTTTGAACAAAATATAGTTTCCTTCATAAATTATGATCATTAATCCATGCAAATCACCTCAAAAGATTCGCCCAAGCATGAAGATAATATTCAGCATCATATTCATACAAAACCAATGACAATATGACAAAACTATGAAGAATATAATCTGCTGCAATAAATCAGGTGGAAATATGAAGATAATAAGATCATATGAATGGCTAAATAGCCCAGCAATCCAATATCCTCTAATGACAATAACTACACATCATAAAGATGATGAAACAATGCATATGCTAGCCTCTTCAATAGGCAGATCTGCTGTAGCAAAAGTCTGGTTCAGAAACCCTAGGTGCAGCAGCAGAAGCAAGTGTAATTCTGCCCTAAGGCAGTTCGCCACTCCTCAAGGAAGTCGCTCAAGGGCTGTGATGATCTCCCACAAGTTCACCCTCCAACAATGCTCTAAATCCACCTCTAGAGAAGTTCGCTCAGCCCTTATGTGATTCGCCCATGGTGGATGCTCAACTGGTATGAATGAAGCTCTTATGAAGATGAAGCTCAATTAGACTCCCGTCACGGAATCTCCACAAAGAAGGAATTAGGTTTTCGTCCAACTCCCTCCAAGACTTAGAGTTTTCGCTCCAAGCCTCTCCTTCAGATTGCTCTCGAAATATTAATGAGTGAATGATGGTTTTGGATGCCAAATGATGGTGTATTTATACACATTACAACTCTTCTTTTCCTCTTGGCCGACCTTGCATTAAATGCCTTTATTTTGAATTACACATTCCCTCCATAAGGCCGACCCTTCTAGAAATATATAACTTAACTCCAATTAGGAATTAAGATGGGCGCCAATCATTAATTAATTATTTATTATTTCCTTTAGTGGGCGCTCATGGGAATAATATGCTATTATTGACTTATGATGAACCAGTTTGCCCAAATATGATGAGCGCCTAAGGAGATAGTACATTATCCTTTGCCCAATGACATAATCAATTCGCCTAATACATAGGAATATGATGGGCGACCATGAATGATGTAGAGAGGATGTGTTATCAATGCATCCAAGTGACGAATGATCTCCGTGACGAACTCCATAGCTCAGACAAATCATTATGAACCAAGAAAGCATCCAATGGTGAAATAGTGACATCCATACATGAGAAGCTTGATCCACAAACTCTCCAAGTGACTGACTCCGAAGAAGACAATGTGCTGAAGACAACATACTGAAGTGATAATCTATCTCCATGGCCCGTGATGTCCTCAAGATGTGGAAAAGCCTATCCAAGACCTTTGGTGACCATTCCCAAAATGGGGACATCACAAGAAACTAGTAGCTGGAGCAAGCAGGGCGGTCTGGAGGTCGATGGGCAGTATGAAGAGATCGCAATGGTTAGCAAACCCGCAAGTTGTTTAAGGAACTGCCACCTATGGCTTAAAGCTATCAATCAGCAAGGAGATCCTTGAAGGGGTCTACACCATGTGGTGCTCCCGTATTGGATCTGCAACAGACTGTGTACAGTCATGATACTCTGCTAAAGGTTTGTACCCCAAAACTACGTACAAACAAATAAAATTCACAATTTTTTTGTATTGAAAACCTTAAAATTTTCAAACTTGCATACTATATGCCAACAAATGATGCCAATGCCTATGTAATATGATGCCAGCGCCCACATAATATGATGTCAACGCCTGCGCAATATGATGCCAACAACAGTACGGTATGATGCCAATGACGGTATGGATCGATATGACGGTGGAGGAGAACTAGTTTCTTGAGGGCTCGAGGACAAGTTATCCAATTTGGACGATTTGACAGGCGACCCGTAGGTTTTTGGGCCTTCTAGACACGATGGTAGGGTCAGAATTGACCCAATGTACTCCAAAAGATCAACCATCTGCAAAATCGTTCAGAAACTACCCAAATGAAAACCTTCACAAATCTAGCCTCTTATGTTCGATTTGGACACAAAAAAAAGCTAAATCAACTTTTTCAGACACTTTAAACTCAATGGTGAGCTCATATTTGCTTCAAGAATCTCCCAAAGCAACCTACAAAACAAAGCCACAAATGACACCCCCCAAGAATCTAATTGCTCTTAAAACCTAGAAATGGACAAACTTTAGGAAATCATGGCTCTGATACCATGTTAAAATTTTGCCATAGACAACAATTCTACCCAAAACCTAAGTGCCTATAAGCTAATCACAAAATAGGAAAATGAATAAAGATTTTCTATATTCAATATTATGGAGAGCATTACAAAGAGTAACATACAAATGTATAGGCCTCCTGGATGCATGAATTAAAGAGATGACATGTCCAAGAGTGATGAGTTTAACTCTTAATCACTCTCAATCAAGAGGTGAGTTAATTCAATGTAACTAAGACAGATGTGACATTGACTAAACAAAGGTGGCACCTAACTACCATCAATCAAGAGTTGATGAGGTAATGGTGGCACTTATGTACCTCAAGTCAAGGTGTATACATGTCATTATTAGTTACCTAGGTGAGACTAATCAAATATTCCTAATATCCTAAGTAAACTTATTAAATAGGTACAATATCACACTTAGGATAGAACATATCCAAGGTGAAGAAAACATTACACCAACAAATGTGATCAAAGCAGTACTACCAATGCACGGGGTTACAGTGTGATTCTAGTGGGGCACCCTATCAAGAGTGTGACCCAAGTTCAAATTTACCTGTTGTAATAAGGCGGACCATAAGTCCAGCACACGTGGTGAAGTTGCAGTGTAATGTTTAAGTGGCACATCTGAGCATGACTGATGTTTACAAATTGTGGATAGTGATTACAAGGTACATGTAATGTCCCTTTTTTGGCGCATCGACTTTTTGTACACGTTATGCTTGTTCCTAGTCTTCGGGAGGCTATTCAACGTGTTTAGGAGAACTCCAACGTTCTTGGTATGGTCGTGGCTCAGTCTGGCAAGCAGTTGTTGATGGTTTTTAGTTGGCTAATCATTTGGAGTTCATTGATACTTTCGGAATTCAATTCCGACCTCTTGGGTGCGCTCCAATTTTCTTGGAGAAACATACTATTTTTAGACAGTCACCTAACAGCGTCCGATTTTCATCCCAAGTCTTCTACTACACTTTGGTATGGTCAGAATGTTTGATCAATACATTTCTATGTTTTCCATAGCTTGGGGCTAATTTCCGACAGTTTAATTAATATTTCACTAGAGTCGCCTAAGGTTTGGAATTAGTATTAGCGACTTAGGGTAATATTAATTATAAGGTGGATATAAATGTTTTATTGAGCGCATGGAAATATAAGTTGAAGTTTTTAAGTGTGGCACTCACTCAGGAGTTATAAGAATGATTCATAAAGTTGCCTTAGTTTATTTTCATATTTTAAGTCAGCAACTTATATTATTTTAAAAGTGAGTTGATGATGGATGAGCGTTGGGAAAATAAGTAATATTTTATTACTTTAAGGGAGCACTCACTTACTGGAAATAAATGTGCATTAAAAGCCCATAATACCATCTAATATATTTTATTATTTGGGCATACACGAGAAAGCAATTATTTAAAGAAGAGTTGAATGCTCATGGGGATAATGCAATCTGAATATGAAGTTTTCTTCTATGAACCAGAGCTGTTTAGCTTGAATTCATCCAGGGTTGTTTAACCCATCTATTTGCTGATTTCAGTAGTGAAACATCTGCCCTAGTCAGCTGGGAGTGATTTTCATTCAGAGGATCACCTATGCGCAAACATGGAGTTATTTTGTTTTGATGTTTTCTGAGATTGCTTGGGCTAATATACATTTTGGTGTGATTCAAGAGGTTTTATGCAAATTGATAAATGCTTGTATCAAGAAAAGCCCGCCATATCATTTCTACTGTAGCCGTACATTTCTGGAGGGAGTTGTACCATGGAATGTTGATAAAATTGCAAATGCTGAGCCATGGAGTACGTGGGAATGTTTTTTGTCTTCTTGTGGACAGGACAAAGGCAATAGAAATCTGAATAAGCAGTTTGTGTGTGGTGTGAAGGAGGCCGTACAAATTCTGACTGTCGTACACCTCCAAATGGGACATGAGACAAAGGAAATTGAATTGATGCTATTTTGGGTTCCCTTTCTCCCTCATTCTGAACGCCTGGAACGATAATCCCTGTTGCAACATGTTTCACGAGGGATTTTGGAGTATATTTGGTAATAAGAGCATTTTAGGTGATTTCCAGCTGCCGTACCAGCAAGGACGTGAGGTTCCGTGCTCAAAATCGCCTCAGATTTGACCTGATTAATGACTGCAATATGGACGCCTAGCAAACACAATCCATTGTTAGCATTTTTGGTGTGGGATTTTTCATGGTGGGAGCCGCTGTGGGCAATTTTATGGGATTTCTGTCCATTCCCAGCACTCTGATTTTTGTATCAGACTGGTGCTATAAATATTTCTGAGTCATCATAAGGGGTGATATATTGTTTGAGGATCCTTTTCAACATCTGCATCTTCATAACTTCATGGATCATGAATTTCAGAGGTATTGATTGACTTCCCATCTTCCCATGTTTAGTTTCAATGCTACAGCAGTGTTATTTTGTTAAAAATCAGACTTTAATCGGTTATTGCAGCAGTCTCCTTAATGATTGAAGTACATTTAAAATGCATTTCATTGTGTTTGTACCGCTGGATGGTTTTCCACCAGCCTATTAGTGTTTTAATGTTGCATCTGAGATCACCGTATGCTCTCACCTTGCCCTCTCCAGGATCTGGGTGATCAAAAGGTGTATCAGAATTGTTTGTGCAAACACTTTCAGTTAGCATATTTTGGGGAAAAAAAACTAGGGTGGTTATTACAGTACATTTGAGCAATGACCCATGTTTATAAATCTTGAAAATGTTGTCCAAGCGTGCTCCACAGAATAAGCCAAGTTTACAAATCTTAGGAATGTGGTTGCTGTAAAGTTTAAACTTCACACCAGCAGCCCCCCTAAACCCCAAGTATAATGTACTAAGCAAAAGAAAAAACAGGCAGATCCGCCCAAAATAAAGGCAACAAAAAAATCTCTCAGGTTAAGTCACTGTTGGTTTTAATATGCCCACTCTATAGATTCACCAAGGAAAGAAAGGGAAATGTCAGACACATTCCTAATGTCAGTAGAGCAGTACTACCTAAGAGAACTGCCAACCAGAAGAGCAGTAGAACCCAAAATAATTGGCAATAAGACCAAGGGGATGTGGTGTAACGGTAATTCGGGGTGGACATTCATAAAAGCAAAAGGAAGGTTCAAATTATCCCACCTCAATAAGGTGACCCATAACTTTATCCTGCATGTTGTGAGGTTGTGGTGAAATAATTGTGAGGTTGAGGATGAACTATGTTTGCATATCTTATGGATATGGTCCAAGCTTTTCCACATCATATTAAAGGCGACCACCATAACCCGCCCAAAATTTGCCAAGCAAAACAAAAAAAAAAAGTAGCACCACCAAAAAATGATTGGCAATGTGGATATACCATCAATCATTCAATTTCAGATAAATACACTTTGAGTTTGCCCCCAACACCCACTTAAATAATAAATACACGGCAATGTGTGATTAAATCTAGACCAACCAATCTGACCCAGAAACCACTGCCAATAAGCGTGTCCCAAATTCAATTTAATTGCCAAAATTCCTAGGTCTATATTAACCCTACCAAAAAATGAACACGTCATTTAATCAAACCCAAAAACAAAAATAAAAATACCTGGAAGTGCTGCAGCAGCAGCAAAATCCCCTCCTCCCTGTGGCATGGGACTCCAACACTGGTGTGCATTGAAACTCTCAGATGGGCTGCTGAAGTAGGAAACAATTCCATCAGACACAGAGTACTGATGGTGTGCACTGCCACTCATCCTGCTAATCCTGCTGCCCTTACTGCTAGAAGAAAATGAAGACCCATGTCCACGTGGCAGTTGCCCTCCTCCCCCAGACCTGAAATCCCACCTCCTTGAAAGGGGTGGAGAGAAGCTTCCATTGGCCCTCCCATTCCAATGGGCGTCGTTCAGATCCACCGACCACTCTCCTCCACCCCTGCTGTTTGTTGATTCATGCGGCCTTGCGGCCACACAACACAGAGACCCCGTTTTAGCTATTGTTCTTTTTCCCCTTGTCTGATGTGAGATAACTTGTTATTACGGCACCAACAGTTTGGTTTGTTATGTTAGTTTTTTTATTTCAGATCTTTGAAGAAGCAGCAGCCGCAGCCAGTGGGTCTCAGTCACAAAAAGGAAAAGAGAAACGAAAAGAAAAAGTAGGACTCGTGGTTTGGATTTTAAGGCTGCTAATTTATTTGTGTATTTTTGTGGACTGGGTTTCTAATTTCCGTAAGCCTTTGCTATGTGGTTTCATAACGAGCCGATTACGATCGATCGGTTGTCGGTTTGCAATGAATAAGAAATTGGTTTCAGATTTTATGAGAGTTGTATACCCTTTTTCTCCCATACGTACACATTATTCAATTAATAATGTTTTGCATTTAGGTCTCACCTTACTTGGTCATAGTTTA
Source organism: Cunninghamia lanceolata (assembly GCA_027924645.1). Lineage (NCBI taxonomy): Eukaryota > Viridiplantae > Streptophyta > Pinopsida > Cupressales > Cupressaceae > Cunninghamia > Cunninghamia lanceolata. Next base: position 465,928 of record BSBN01001493.1, read on the forward strand.
CTTAACATCCAACATACTCTCTGTTCATTCAATGTTCAAATCAATTTTAAAACTTAATTGTCATTAAAGAAGTCAAATGTTAGTTTAAATCGGTTTTAAAACCTAATTGTCATCAAAGAAGTCAAATATTTGTTTAAATCAATTTTAAAATTTCCTTATTATTAAGAAAGTCAAATGTTTGTTTAATATAGATTGTAGGCTCTTAAAGGTGTTTCTTAACACCATTCTTTCTAGAAGTAGGTATTGTATGCACGGAAAACTAAGACGTATAACTTTGTAGGTCATATTGAATCAAAACAGATGATGTGTTAGTATTTATTATTGAGATGGAAGTGGTTGATGAGATTGAGGTAGCAAAAAATTAAGAGGATGATCAAGTGGACAATTGATTGGAATATGTTGGCTTAGGCGATTTGGTGGGTTTGTTTGGAGAAAAGGATGTGGCTAACTAAGATTGAGAGATAAACTAGGCAAAAGGGGTCACCTATGTGTCCGCCTAGGCTCAACAAGCACCATTAGAATTTGTTAACATCTTGTAATGTTAACCTACTCATTTAGAGCATTTAGTTGGTCAATAATGAGTGGTAAAACCAAAGTGGATGTAAATGCCAAGTATTGTACACCACTATCAATGTTGGTTTATGTTTAAAATTTTGGGTTGTTTAAAGACAAAAAAATAGGGAAAAAGATTTTCATGTGATGAATAGTTTGATGTTGATGAATGTGTGGTTAAATGTTTGCTCAATAATATATTTGGAAAGTTGAATTTATTGAATATGTATTTTTTATGAATATTCTCTATTAAACATTATATTAATAATATAAAAAAGTACAATATTCACAAAAAAGAGGAGGGTGGTAAAAAGGTACGCCCACAAAGTCTAACAAGACAAAGTCCTAAACAAAGATGAACAAATGTAATGCCAGTAGAGGGTGGATCCTGATCATTAGGTGACGTGATCGTGGTGACCATGGATCTCACTCCCGTGGTCCCCAGCCTTAGAATACCAGGACTCCCATGGAGGATGGTCCCAGCCTTCCAAGCTGCCCTCTGCTTCCTCTTCGGGGCATGGGGGGTTGGCTGGCCAGACACCGACAAAATTGTTAAATATATTGAAGTTAGAAGATATTAGAAATTTGTCTTAGCTTTTATATTTTTGTATTTTTTTTATATTTTTGTATTTTAATTTGATTTATAGATACTTGTTTAAAAATAAATTAATTAATCTAAGATAAAACTTTAAAAATGTAAAAGGGAAAGATATATTGTTTGCTTGATAAATAAATAACTAAAATAATTTAATCTAATTACAAGAAATAAATAGTGAAATGGATATAATTTATTTATTTTATTATTGGGAATAATGAAATGATTTTTTTTATATATAACCTGGTATGGAATCAAGGAACCAAAAAAGAAACCAATCTATAACAGGCACCATGGCCATCAAAAAAGTAGGTCCTACGAGTTGTGGAACCACCAGTATCTATATACTAACATCTATATTTATGTTGTCTGATAAGGACTATAGACTAGTAGCAGGATATTCATTATCTATTTAAAGTAGAAAGATGGGGGATCGAGGCAAATTACATAAGCCTCACAGCCCCCTAGATGGACATACACACTTATGACAATGGACAATCGAACCTGGAAACTTTACCTCCTTCTCTTCTTCCATTGGGCTTATCACTTTCACTACCTCCACTTCATCCACCACCTCTTCTTCATCATAGCACTCGAATTCTGCTAGTATGGCCTCATCTGGGAGAGTGATTTTCAAGCTCAAGGCTATTTCCTCCACCACTCATTGTAAACAAATATACATGCATTTGATGGCGTGCAAATACTCTAAATAGCAATCAAAGTGTACCTCTAAATGATGCAAAACATCCCCAATATCATCATGCAAAAGGAAAGAACTCACAACAATTGACAATATTAATGCACAAGCTGAAGATTGTGTAGCATCAAAGATGGTCCAACGTCCTCTGGTATAGCCAGGATCAAGTTAAAGTTTTACCATCGCCTGTCGTATGCTAACCCCTGGAGATCCATCCATATCCTTGGCCATAACCCACATTCTCTGCAACCAAAGATGAAGACCATGGTTTGTAATATCCTTCTCGATCATAGCCATGAAATCTACAAGTGCCTCCTCACTAGAGACATGTCTCTTCCTATTCTTACCAACTCATTCAACCATGACACCTTTCCCCTTTGATTCAACTGCCTTCTTCCTACCCATTCCCCTTGCACCAGTTGTAGATGCCATAAACAATTGCAGAGCCTTGAGGAGAACAAAAACTAGTGTTGATGAAGAGTCATTCACCCACACCACCTACCTACTATCTCTGCCTTCACCTCGTTGCAAAATGAATGTCTGGGTACCATATTCATCAAATTGTAATGTCATCTCCCATTGCCACCCTTTATTATTGCCACATCATCCTCAACACCGCTCAAGGCAACCCATTATCAGGTGGGGAATAATGAAATGAGTATTATTTATGCTTTATTTTTATATTTTCTTTGAGTATAAAATAAAGTTCATGCAATTAATTAATATTAACAAAAATCTCTTTTTTTAGAAAATACAAATATATATAGACTATTTATAGTAAAATTTTAGTTTATTTTATTACACTTCTAATATATATATATATATATTAGAAGTGTAATAAAATAAACTATAGTAAAAATATATTAGAAGTGTAATAAAATAAACTAAAATTTTACTATAAATAGTCTCAAATCTTCTAAAATATTATAGTAGAGAATTTCTTTAATAAAAAGCACACTACAATGAATCTTTTTGATTTGAGTAAATAGTGTCCAATCTATAATTTATTTCCACTAAAGACACTCTCAATACCTTTCCATAAGTTCTTTTTAGGTGTTTGTAGAAGTTCTTCAAAGGAGTCCTTCGAGGAAAATCTTCTTCGAATTTCTAAAAATGATAAGTTTTAATGTTATATGAAGATTCCTTGTATAAACAATACAATTTGATTTCAATTATTAAAAAAATATATTTTAACAATAAATAGTTGAATCAAAGGGAAATGAGTGTGGAGTTAGATCATAAACTGAACCAACCTAAATCTTATATCCCTCTGTGTTTTAATATACAACAATGATGTTAATTTTGTAGACAATATATAGATAAAGGAAATTATTTCTAAAGAAGACAATTGAACTCACTTTCCTACAACAATAATAAACATAAAAGAAACCTATTATGACATAATTAACAAATAACAAAATATAGATCTATTCTAAACTACATAAACCATAGATCCTACACTAATAAAAACAATCTATCTAAGAAAATAAGAAATTCCACACTTGAAATTGATTACTATAGATGTAGAGCAAGTTAGGTGTTATGTAATCCTCAAAAATAAATTGTTACGCTTCTACTCTCCCTCTTGTGATTAACAAAGAGGTGGCCAAGGAATGAAAGCATGAATGGTGGATCTAAAATTAAGAGATGGAGAGGAAATACAAGAGAAACTCACATCATGGAAGCAATTCATGGGTGAAAATGAAAATGATGAAATCATCGCTTCATGTGAAATGGTTGCTTTTGATAATTATGAAAGTGCCATGGCAAAAATATTTTCACCACTCGGTAAAAGTGAATTCACCATAGGTGGGAAAATAACAAGTTATTGAAAGGATGAAATCACAAAAAGATATTGGAAGACAAGAAAAGGGTCTGTTGGCACCAGAAAAAACCAAGTTCCCAAACATGCATTATTTACCCAAATCCATCAAAAATCATAGCTTGTGCCTTTGTTCCTTAAACCCATTATTTATACCCGATCTAAGACTATTTTAAATGGGTTCCCTCCAGAAAAATTCTAAGTAAAAGTCCCCCAAGTCTTTTTGTTTTCCTTCCTTTGAAATTTTGAAAATTTGTCTAAGTATTAGTCTTTGTCAGTGAATCGGCTGGTTCGCGAACCGCCAATTTCGTCGACTATATTTCTAGTGGTTCCTTGGTTTGCCATTTTGCCGATTTGCTGACTAACCGAGGGAGAGTAAGAGGTGAAAGACAAAGAGAAGAAAAAGATAGATAAAGGAAGTGAAAGCAAGTCTTTGTCGGTGAAAGTGTTGGTTCGCGAACCGTGAGGTTTGCTGACAGAGGTTTTCGCCGACAAAGGAAGGGAGAAAGGCGAAAAGGAAGGGAGATGGAAGGAGAAAAAAAAAACTAAGATTTTGTCGGTGAATCAGCCAATTCATGAACTGTCGATTTCACTGACAATGGTTCACCAGTTCATGGTTTCGTTGATCAGCCGATAGAAAAGAAGATGAAGAGAAATGAGGCCTTTTGTCAGCAAAGTTGGGAGTTCGTGAACCGCAACGTTCGTCGACGACCCAATTCTCCAATAAAGGAAGCGACAGAAAATCTTTATGGAAAATGAAAGAAAGAACAATGAGGAAGGAAAGGAAAGACAAGATAGTTTGTGATAGAGGAAATTCACTGATAAAAGGCAAAATGGAGATCAAAAGTGATGATCAAATGTGAAATCAGATGTATTGTAAAGCATGAAATAAATGTAATGGTTTTAAAATATTTTAAAGCTAGTTTAGAATATTTTAAAGGATTGTAAAAGGCTTTACACGGTCACTTTCGGAGGGCTTTTTATTTTCAAATGCCCATCTACTCTCTGGCTACCATGAATGCAAAATTGAAGATGTATAGGTTGGCGACAAGGTAGATCAAATTTGTTGCAGTAAAGTAAAGGAAGCTGGTGAAAGTGAATGCTGGTGCAAGTGGGTAGGTAATTGGCGCCCAGATACTGCATTAACTCTTCCCCTTATATATACATGATTCAAAGATGTTTTAAGGGTTGGTCGCTGAACAAATTATCTGGTCTAGAAGCGCCTAAGGAAGATTTTGGGGCATCAAATCATGTTGGTCTAGTCTGCAAGTGAAGGGATGCATTTAGTATAGTGTACGAAGGATGTGTAAAGTATATTTGAATGTAATGGTATGTCTCCATGGGAGTTTGTAATGATTTTGGAAAATGTATAATCACAACTGTATGTTTTCCCTTACCACATTTGCTAACATGATTGTAACCAGGGTTTGGAGATGTGTGACAGCATTCAAGTTAATACAAGGCTTTGTATTTGCCATTCCTTTTGTTGCATATGAATCATTGCAGTTCTTTATTGGATTATTAAGTATGTCCATCACATGAAAATCTATTTGTGCCATGTATGTGAATATATGTTTGGTTTCATTGATCCTTTGCTACATATTTTCTATCCCCCTTGCACTCTATGACTATGTTGCCTATTGGAGTAGGCACCGATCCATATTGGGGATGGATCAATCACTATTTTAATCAAACCCTCGTCCTGTTAGCTGTAGGAGTAGGAGTAGGTTAGTTTAGGGTTTCTCATGTTGTTCATGATTCATTTAATAACCAAGAATAAATCTGAAGTGATACAAAATTGTTTTTTTATCAATGGTGCATCATGTACATGTATGTCTGCACTATGTATCTTGTGAATATGAAGTTAAGTGGAGTCATCTCAAGGAGTGTAATATTGCCATGTTTGGGTGCAAATGCATAGTGCAGTAATCAGCTTAATCAGAGGCATGTGCAGCTAGTTTGTCTTGACCTGGTGACAACTTTGGGATTCAAGTGTACATTGGGTATGGCTATGTTTGTTTGTTTGTGTTCTATTTCATGCCTCTAGGAATATCCCTCCTAGGTCTAGCTGAGCCTGAAGTGCAGAGGAGTCTACCCACTCCTGTAAGTTGGCCAAAATCACCCTTGACCTATTGATAGACCTATTTGAATCACCCTAATGACACCCCTGGCCTAGGTGATTGTAAAATGTTTTAGAGTTTCAAGTTGTAGTAATTTTGAGAACCAACATTTTGGCGTCGTTCCCAGGGATGAATTGAAAGGTTGAAGAAATTTGAAGACACTAGTGCCAGTGATTTGCAGTTTGTGCATCATGCTTGGGTAAGTTGGCAGCCCGTCAACTTGCGCCAACATTTTGACATCATTGTTGGGGATGAGAGTAAAGTGTTGGATTAGAAAACTGTGAAGACTCTACTAGTGTGAGCAACCCAGAGTCAGTTGTGTGGCCTTGAAGATCAGTCACGTTTCAAGGGATTTCCTCATTCGGTGAGGTGGCGACTCTGCTGTTGAGAGGAATGAAGTTTTGTTGTTGTGTGCATGTGCTCATGTGCATGTTTTAAAGAGACTACAGTTGGTTAGGGTACATGTTTTTTTCTTCCAACTTTGAACCATGGTTTCTTTCTCAGTAAAGAAACATGTATTGTTTTCCCTCCTTTCTCCCTACACAAGTGATTTGTAATCAGCTATGGCTGAATGGAATGGACAAATTTACCCTAGGGAATTTTTTTCAAATGTATCATATGATGAAAGCCCTAGATACTATGACAGAGTGAGTGTCCATGAGTATGATGAGGACAAAGGTCCCTGTTGTTCATATAGCCCAACCCCAATTGAAAACTCACATTCAGACATACATGCATCAATACATAAAAGCATGTTAATGATGGATGCCCTCAATCAGATTGAAAGACAATGTGAAGAAAGGCTCAAGGCCCTACAATTAAGTAAACACCCCGCTGTTACAGAAAAATAGATATCTCCACCCCCGATGGTTCCACTTGATCCCATTTACAAGCAACTTGACCTTTCTTGGGTCAACTATGATAGGCAAACAATGAAACATGAGATTTTCATATTGATGCCGAGATATGATGGGTATAGCCTTTAGGCAGGGGATGCACATGTTGGAATATTTCCTAGTTTCATGGAAGAACATCAATTTAATGATGAAGACATGTGGATGAGGTTCTTTGTTAGGCCACTTCATGGAAAGGCAAGGGACTGGTATCAAGGTTTTCCTAAACATTTCTTTGCTTCATGGAATGCAATTGTTGCTACATTTAAAGAAGTGTTTGTATTGCATCTAGACCCTGCTGACCTTGTCCAAGAATTAGAAAACATCAGAATGCAAGAGGGAGAGTCCAACATGGAGCTTAGCCATAGATTTGTAGTTGCCCTATCCCACATCCTAGAGGATTTTAGACCTGATTTACTTGCTTGTATTGACATATATCTTAGAGCCTACGATGTTACCTTAGGCTCAAGTTCTATACGAGAGGAGTTCAATCTTTTGAGGATGCAACAAGTGTACTTGTTCATTGATTATGTTGAGAAAAATAAGGGGATATGATTACAAAATCCTTATCCTCAAATGCAGAACTGGCTAGTAATGAACAGGTTGTTGTAGACAGCAAGGACGTGGATGCTTCACGTGATTTAGGCATAATGTCGACTGATGATTGTGTGTGTAGGAGGGTAGAGGAAGGTGTTGGTGCAATGTATGACAATGATGCAGATGAAAATAGTAGTGTTTGCATTTGCCTTCAATTGGATCAATCATCAGTGGATGATGAAAATGAGAAAACTGATGATGATTCCCAATTTAGTGAAGAGAATTATAACCCTGTTGCCTGTGGCAACTAGGTGGACAAAGAGGGGTATGTACACAATGATGAAGAGTTCATTCAGTTAGTTCTTAAGGTTGGTTCTGCAGAGTGTATGCATGTAAATGATATTGAGTGTGAACAAGAAGCTGGTCTCTTATTTCATGTATTGCCCTCTTTTATCCCTAATAATGACATTAAGGCCATTGACACCTATTTGCATGAGGATGATGTAGATTTGGTTGCACTGGATGATAGAGTTGTAGAGATAAATTATGGTGCGGCCAATGAGATTCAAACTGAAGACCTTGCCTATGAGAGTTGTGAGGATGAGGAGCATGTGAATGTATGTGAGACCCTGTCTCAACCATGTGGGGGTCATTTTCATTCTCATATTGATTATGCTTCAGTTGGATCTCATGGAGACATTACTGCAATTACCAAGGATGTTGAGGTAATAGTTTCCAACTATCAAGACTCTGTCACAGATGCATTTTTAGAGCTTTGTTTGGGGCAGTTATCTCTTATTGATGTGGATTGTGTTGAGAGCACATTTTTGAGCTCATTGGTTGGGCCTGATAACTTTGAAGCTGGGTGTTCTCAAGTGGTTCAAGTTGTTGATCTGTAGTGTGAGGAGGAGCAAATCATGAGTGACTTTTGCAACAACAATTTTTACACATTAGAGTGTGTCAAGGAAACAAAACAGAGGCAACTTGAAGATTGTGAGTCTTCACTCGAAATGCCTCAAATTTCTGATCTATATGTTGATAGTGCAAAATTGGATTTGAATCGAGTATTTGATTCAATCATGGAGGAATACATTAGCATTTGTGGTGCAACCGGGTCGCAAGAACTTGAACAGTCATATGACAGAACCCATCTTGAGGCCACAATTGAACAGGGTGCATTTTAGCTTAATTTTTAGGAGGATATTTTTCTTCATGCTGATATTTATGCAGGTCTAGATATGCATCATGCTAACAAGGATCTTGAAGGTGAGTATTTCTATGTGGGTCAACATGATGATGGGCCCTATTATCTATGGCTTCCATGTCCTGGTGATAGTCATTTCCATTTTCAGCATGATGGTATGAATAGCTGTAGTTTGCATGTACATCCATACAAGGTGTTTTTATTGTTGATGTTGGGTGATCAGTGTAGCAAAGGGTTAAGGGAGATCAACTCCTTCAATAGGTTTGTCTTCAACAGGGTCAAGTAGCTTCACAGTCTTTTGCAAGATTAGCCTCCAATGTTTTGAAATTTTGAATACAGTCAACTTTCTTTTGTGCCCTCATGCCTATGACTATATGATGCCTTGTAAATATGTCTTGTGTTGTTTCCCCATCTTTTTTTTGCCTTTTTTGTCTACCCAAAGATGTTCTGGATTCTTGTTGTGTCAATTTTGCCACACGTCCCCAACCAAAGCCAGTATTAGCACCAGAAAAAACCAAGTTCCCAAACATGCATTATTTACCTAAATCCATCAAAAATCCTAGCTTGTGCCTTTGTTCCTTAAACCTATTATTTATACCTGATTCGAGACTATTTTAAATGGGTTCCCTCTAGAAAAAATCTAAGTAAAAGTGCCCCCAAGTATTTTTGTTTTCCTTCCTTTGGAAATTTGTCTAAGTGTTAGTCTTTGTCGGTGAATCGGTTGGTTCGCGAACTGTCGATTTCATTGACTGTGGTTCCTTGGTTCGCCATTTTGTTGATTTGTTGACTGACCAAGGGAGAGTAAGAGGTGAAAGACAAAGAGAATAAAAAGATAGATAAAGGAAGTGAAAGCAAGCCTTTTTCGACGAAAGTGTTGGCTCGTGAACCGTGAGGTTTACCGACAGAGGTTTTCATCGACAAAGGAAGGGAGAAAGGCGAAAAGGAAGGGAGACGGAAGGAGAAAAAGAAAAAACTATGTTTTGGTTGGCGAATCGGCCGGTTCTTGAACTGTCGATTTTGCCGATAATGGTTTTCCAATTCATGGTTTCATTGATCGACCAATAGAGAAGAAGATGAAGAGAAATGAGGGCTTTTGTCAACAAAGTTGGGAGTTCGTGAACCACAAGGTTCCCCAATGGCCCAATTCACCAATAAAGGAAGTGACAGAAAACTATCTAAGGAAAATGAAAGAAAGAACAATGAGGAAAGAAAGGAAATGAAAGACAAGATAGTTCGTGATAGAGGAAATTCGTTGATAAAAGGCAAAATGCAGATCAAAAGCGATGATCAAATGTGAAAATTAGATGTATTATAAAGCATGAAATAAATGTAATGGTTTTAAAATATTTTAAAGCTAGTTTGAAGTATTTTAAAGGATTGTAAAAGGTTTAACACAATCACTTTCAGAGGGCTTTTTATTTTCAAATCCCTATCTACTCTCTAGCCGCCATGAATGCAAAATTGAAGATGTACAAGTTGGCGGTAGGGTAGATCAGATTTGTTGCAGTGAAGTAATGGAAGCTTGTGAAAGTTAATGCTAGTACAGGTGGGTAGGTAATTGGCACCCAGCTGCTGCATTAACTCTTCCCCTTATATATACATGATTCAAAGATGTTTTAAGGGATGGTTATTGAACCAATTGTCTGGTCTAGAAGTGCCTAGGGAAGATTTTTGGGCATCAAATCACGTCGGTCTGGTCTGCAAGTGAAGGGATGCATTCAACACAGTGTAGGAAGGATGTGTAAAGTAGATCTACATGTAATGGTATGTCTCCATGGGAGTTTGTAATGATTTTGACAAATGTGTAATCGCAGCTATATGTTTTTCCTTGCCACATTTGTTGGCACGATTGTAACCAGGGTTTGGAGATGTGTGACAGCATTCAAGTTAATACAAGGCTTTGTATTCGCCATTCCTTTTGTTGCATATGAATCATTGCAATTCTTTCTTGGATTATTAAGTATGTCCATCACATGAAAATCAATTTGTTCCATGTATGTCAATATATGTTTGGTTCCATTGATCCTCTGTTGCATATTTTCTTTCCTCCTTGCACTCTATGACTCTGTTGCCCATTGGAGTAGGCACTGGTCCATATTAGGGATGGATCAATCACTATTTTAATCAAACCCTTGTCCTTTTAGCTGTAGGAGTGGGAGTAGGTTTAGTTCAGGGTTTCTAATGTTGTTCATGATTCAATGTAATAACCAGGGATAAATCTGAAGTGAGACAAAACTATTTTAATAATTGGTGAATCATGTACATGTATGCCTGCACTGTGTATCTTGTGTATGTGAAGTTAAGTGGAGTCATCTCAAGGAGTGTAATATTGCCATGTTTGGATGCAAATGCATAGTGTAGTAATCAGCTTAATCAGAGGCCTATTCAGCTAGTTTGTCTTGACCTAGTGACAGCTTTGGGGGTCAAGTGTACATTGGGTATGGCTGTGTTTGTTTGTTTGTGTTCTATTTCATGCCTCTAGGAATATCCCTCCTAGGTCTAGCTAAGCCTGAAGTGCAAAGGAATCTACCCACTCCTGTAAGTTGGCCAAAATCACCCTTAACCTATTGATAAACCTCTTTGAATCATCCTGATGAGACCCCTGGCCTAGGTGATTGTAAAATGTTTTAGGGTTTTGGGTTGTAGTAATTTTGGGAACCAACATGGTCTAACAAGCATGGTTTTACTTTAAAGACACATTTTAGTTGTCACATCACAGTATTAACATTCCATATTGGATTATTGCAAATTATGTTATCAAAGGATAAGCCATGTTGGCTCATATGCTTTTGGGTGCATGAAGTACACATAGTGGTGATCAAGTTCAAAATATCTTGAAGCTTAAATTTTGTAGTGGACTAAATCACACTTGTGATCTCATCCCTAGATTATATCTCAACCATAATCTTGCCCTAGGCCCCATAAAGCTCAAGATTTATTTGTCACACACCTCTAATCACTAATCTCATATTAATTTTCATATTTTAATTTTCTATCAAAGTGCCTTAGTAGTTAAATTCAACATCATTCCAATTTCTAAGTAGACCCTCTAATCTTCCTTATTTGTATTTATCACTTCTATCTTAGTGTCTCAAATCTCAGCTCGCAAATTTAAATTTATGGTCTAAGATTAATTATCACACATTTAGACATCTAAATTGATCATAGGGTGTGTTCTCTTTCCTTACATTTTTGTGAACCAATAACTTGTGTGCCTATCCTTTAAGGTAGATTTTTTATTTATTTTTAGATCTAATTTTCTAAATTTATCTATATTTAATTTAGATGTGAACTTTCCATTAATTCTTCTTTCTATTCATTCATGATGGTACTCTTTGTGTGTCATCCACCATGATAGCCTCTCTTCCACGAAATCATACTTTTATGACAATATCTCTAGTGATTTCATTGGTAATGAATGTGTACTTATGTTTCTTTGCTTCTTGACGTCTCTCCTCCCTCCCCTTGTTAGATATATGCACTTTCCAATTAATTTATTCCTTTAAACTTGGATATGCTTGATGGTGTTTTTACACACACAATTTCTATTAGCTTTATCTCTATTTCATACATATGATTTTAGCAAACATTTTGATCGTTGAATATACCCTTGATTGTATAATGGTATGCCATGTTTGTTGATTCTTATGTTTCCTTATGTCATCATTTAAAATATGCTCAAGTGTACATGAACTCGTTAGGTGGCCTAAAGTGTGTTTGTTTTTCATATTTTTCATCCTCTAGTACCCATTCCCTATAAGCCATAATGGACATTCTTAAGCTTGTTTGTGCTACATCTCCTAGGGATGCCCATTCTTCCCATCATCTTGTGTAACATGGTGTTCCTATATATAATGATGAGGATATCCCTCATATAACTCATGATAGTCCCCCCTCTATATCCCTGTATTCATTATCTCTTAATGATTTGTCTAGTGAGGAGCTTAATGATACTTAATTGATGAACCTAGTTTATCTTCTTCATCCATGATTTTATTGATTATATTTTCTCCAAATCATGTTCATATAATGATTCTAATCTTCCAATCTCTAGTAATTAATCCTTAGGAGATCTTATAGATTCATCTATGTTTCATGTTGATACAACATTTTTAGATACCTACAATGTATCTCCTATGGACCATGTTATGCCTTATCATAATGTATCTTTTGAGAATTATGGTGCATGTGATTATCGTGATGTCTCATTTACATATCCCATTAACCAAAATGAACAAACATGTGGCTTATAAACACGTCAAGAAGAATAATCTTATGGTGATGCATTTCACTCTTTATTTGGTTTATTTGAGGATGTGTCCAAGTCATTGGTATCAATCCATTACATCTTCCTTAATGCTTACAAATGGCATTGATACACATAAGGCCATAGGAAAATTTGTTGGTGATACATAAGCTCCTCATATGGTGTATTATATTTCCCATCCCTTTCCCAACCTCTAGGTCCTACCCATACTATTCATAATTTAACATTCAACTCTAATTCACCTTCCGTGTTTACTTTTACCCCTCCCATTTCTTCAATTCATGATCATGCTTCATTCATCCCTTGTGTTGTTTAACCTTTTCCTACTCCTTCCATAATCATTCTTACATCTAGTTCTATCTATACAAACCTTAAGTCTCCACCTATGCACAATCTCCCTTTGACTACACACACCTCTTTTCTTTCCAAGATTCATTTGTTATCTAATAATATACACTTAGCTTCCCCCAATCCTTCCATGACCACCTATACACCACCTAACCTTTTAGCCACCATCATGAGTGAGTTGCAAAAGATAAAAAATTATCAATGAGTTGCAAAATTATCCTGCAAGGCATATATCAAGCAAGTTAAAACACAGCCCATTGACATATATGACATAATGATTTATCTATTACCAAATGGATTTGTGGCACCTAGTTTTACTAATGTATGACGGTGGAGGTGTTTCGCTAACTAACATTCATTCTTTCAATGCAACGTGTCTAGACTACTTTTATGATAAAAAGAATGCTTGCAAAATTATTTACAAGAAGCCTAAAGGATTATGCACTCAGTTGGTTTTATTCTTTACCTCATAATTCAATTAATTCCTTTGGAGATTTATCCAACACATTTGTTAATTATTCCCGATACAATATTGAGCCTAAAGTAACACATACAATTAGCACAGGGCAAAGAATCATAATATGAGCCAATCAATGATTACGACTTTCAAATTGTGTTGGCTATAATGAGTTTAAAACCATTAGAAAGTGAGATCCAATATTTGTTTATTAATATTTTCTTACCTATCGTCCAAGAAAAATGATTCTCAATGATTATAGCTCAATTTTTGAACTATGTGCTAATATATAACATTATGAGCTTCTATTGTTAGAAAATACTCTCCTTCAATGTAACATCTCTAGCACTCCCCCTCATACCCAAAAGTTTCACTCCAAGACAAAATATTAAAAATGTGGCAATGAGGGTGGAATTAAAATATCAATATAATTGATGATCACCATACAAACATCATTCAACTAAAACAAAGATGGTGTAAAAAATTCATTAGATTGGTAGATCTTCCACATGTAATGTTGCAACAATTAAATTACAAAATGAACGTATCACATTATCTCTTGTCAAACTAGTTGATACATGTGACTTGGTGTCTCACTACACTTCAACATAATTTTTTTGTGGTTGTCATTAGACACATGGACATACCATAGATAGGTGTATAACACTAAAACATAAAAGTCGAGATCTTATTGACAACAATGTGATTCAAGTTTAGAGTATTCATAATCATGGAAATAGATATTTATCACCTCAACATGATCAATTTCACCAAGCGAGGATCCTTCCAATACTAACTTCATGATGAGTGTTTTAGTTTTGTTGAAACATCTAAGGCTACACTTGTACATTGTTATAAACAAAAATATCAAATGCGATGACAATCAAGGAAAGCTGTGCATACAGATAAACATAAATGGCACACCATGTGGTTGTACAATGGTTGACCCTAAGGCTTTGATGAACATTCCAATAGAATCAAGCAAACCTAAAGAAAATCAAAGTGAAACAGAGGTCATGAAAGACACACCATTAACTATGCATTCTAATGACAACGATCAAAGTGATGACAAAGAAATATCTATTGAAAAATCTCAAAATCAAGTATATGAGACACAAGGAACATTATTGCAACTAACTTCTCCAAAGATAATATCAAAATTGTCATATTTATATAAATTGTATTCATAGAGATAAATTTTACAATCATACATCACCTACGCATCATGCATTTATAAAGTATAATCCCATGGGGACATTTATTTGCATGCCACATATTTTGGTCCTATTGAGATACCCACTACCACCTAAGCGCTTTGACATTATTCATCAATCTCTTTCTGTTAAGTATGGAAAATATGAATGAATAAGACTAGCATGCACACTAGATCAAACCCTCTTTCACAATAACATTCAAGGACAAGACCGAGCCAAATCACTACAAAATGGAGGTGGACTTAGCTACAAATCTTGTGCTCAAGAGTGCTATGGAAAGATCTAATTTAATCAACCCTTTTGTCAAATACTAGGTCAATCAATGCACTAAACCCTAGATTTGCAAAGATCTGATTATAATAGAACATGTATAGTAGATAATTAGAAACTAATTTCACAAGAGTGATCAGGAAGATGTCAGAACCTGTGTCCCAGAAGCAGGAATGTCAGAGGACTATTTCGTGGGTGACAGGTTGTCGTAAGGTCCTAACACTTTAGTTAAAAATATGTCAATTATGTCGACCGCTTAGTCTCCAAAGGCTGTATGAAATAGGGGATTATAATTTTGGTCATCTCTCTTAGTAGAATTTTTTGAATTTTTGAAAAGTTTGAAAACAAAAATTAAACTAGAAAGCATGAAATTGTTTAAGCTAGAAAGCATTCAAATTCCTATTCTAGAAAGCATTTGAATTCCTATTCTAGAAAGCACGTAAACTATCTAAGAACCAACACTTGCAATTTAACTATGAAAATAAAACAAAGGCAACTAACTACTAACTAAAAGTACGCCTAACATCTTTTAATCAATAACTAACAACAGTTTCATGAACGTAGTGGGTACTCCAAAAATTTCAAGTAAATAAAATTCAGAAATCATTAACTTAGAAACACAACCTGTAGGAACACACAACAGTGCTAAACACAAAGTAACATTTATTTAAACATAACATGCACAGAATATAAATAACAACATTAACGATAAAAAATACTTAGCTACTCTATGATCCCTCGAGTGGCCAGCTCGTGGGCGTTCCTACTATTGGTTCAAATCACATGTGGTACTTTAATAATTCCACAGCAAATCCCATTCATAAAACTTCCATTACTTAGAACAAGACTGGCGGTATTCATTCATTCATGTCATAAAAGTGTAATAGTACAGAGAACATAACTGAACAGTATTCAAAATATATCATAACAACATATCCTTGTTTTGAGCAACTACATATATATACTACACTACTACAAAATCCTAATTTGTAGATGGCGGGTAAATGCCATTGAAAAAGTCTTAAACATAATTACAACTAACTGGTGTTCATGACATAAAACATAATAAAGGCTCTGAGTGGAGCCGTAAAGTCTCAAATAGTCTTAACAGAAAATAACATAATGCTTTAAAAGAAGTCTTCCACTATGCATGCCTAAATTTCTGGCACCCCAACTTCTGGCGCTCTGACTTTAATCGCTTGAAGTCCACTCCTTTCATGGGCCATGCATAAATCTTGCACAATTACTCAAAATCTATACCATTATATCAACATTAGTAGCTAATTCTAATCGATTTGAGAAATAAAGATTCATACATCATTTTATCAAAACTAGATAATTATTGCTTCTAAAAATAAACAAATTGGCATGGCTGGGGTGGTTGGAAAGAACAAAGAGGGGTATTTAGCTCATCATAATAATGAGGTTGTTTATACCTCGTCATCCTCCCCTTCCTAAACTTGAGCAGGTCCTCCTGCTCTCTGATGAGTCCTCTACCTCTCTACATCCCTTTTCCTATTTAGCTCATCATATTTGGTGCTGAGATCATACACATCTTCTGCCTCTTTATCCAAATGATCAGGGTGTTTAAGAAAACCTTTGTTGAATTTAACCCTCATCTGTCATGTATATAATTCTCTAGGATTTTGCTCTGTAGTGACCAAAACTACAGGGGGTGGCTGAAGAAGCAATGGAGGTCTGTATCGCATCCCTATCCACTTGTCTTGAGTTGCTGTAATATTTATGTTAATGCCTTGGCCCTTCTGTAGGACCACCTTAGGTTGGTGGGGGAGATCATCTCCCTCCGTTTGAGATGAATTAGTAGGGGAGTATACCGCTCCTCACAGGTACTCCATGCCCTTTCTATTAATTATGGCCCATGAACTTTGAAATTTTCAAAGCAAATCCTAATATTGTCATTATATTTGTTCTTCATAGCTTCATAGATTTTAATCCTTTGGAATTGAGCTTTGAAGGAAAAGGGCTTTTGGTTAGGGTATCTCATTTGGAGTCCTACTGTTCTCTCTACTTGCAAATACTCCCTGGTTCTATCCTGCCAGTGGATTTGATTCTGCATATTAGACATGAAGGCTCTAAGTTGTACCTCTCCAACAAAAAGGTCGATGAAGAAATCACTATATTTTTCCAAAAACAAATTATGTATGAAAAATTCACACAGTAGATTTTGCTGAACAGGGATTGCCTCTTTTAGTGCTTCTAGGAACTATTTATCATCTGGGTCATGGGGTAAATTGCAGGAGATTCTCAAAAGTTTCCATCTTAATAACTGTTCATTGAGAAACATGGAATAATTGGGATGGCTTTCTACAAGCTAGTAATAATTCTCCAATCTGGCATGCATTAGTTTTAGCCTGGTAGAGTTTGTCATAGGATTCTTTCAATAACACTATTTCTTGATTAAGTTTGGCATTTTCTGCCCCTGCTTGCCTTGAGAAATAGCATCTCTCCATCCATTTGGCCAACATTGGAGGAATGCAAATTTGAAACCATTCCATTTTAGTTAGCTCAGTCTGCACTTCTTTTGATTCCATCATTGGTTTCACATTGATTTCCTACAAATCCTGTTCTAGCTCAACAGTTCTGCTCAAAGCTGCATTGAGTTCAAGTTTTTGTTTTTCCTGTTGTTCTATAAAGGCTTTGAGAGATTGCACCAAATTATCAGTTAAACTCTTAATCTATTTATCTTTTTTCAAATAAATGAACCAAATACTCTTTATCCTTCCCATCAATTTGTTGCACTTAAGACTGCAACTCTCCAATGATTTAATCCTTCTGCTTCAATTGGGCCCCTAAAGCTATGATTTCTTGATCCTTTTGCTTCAAAAGTTTAGTTTGTGTGCTTATTTTTTGTTGTTGCTTATTTATCTGCTCATCATTTTGCTGCAATTTATGTTTTAACTGAATAATTCTTGCCTTCAATTCTTTTAATTTTGTTTTTATGTGATCATATCTTTTAATTTCTGCATTAGTGGAAAGGGGAAAAATAGAAATCTCTTCATTCCCAGTCACATGTCCTTCATTATTTACTTCCAGTAGACTTTGTTCTGTGTCATCGGCAACTAGGGGAGACAATTGTTCACTTAGGAGGACTGTGTTAATTCCCTGTGTTTCCAATGGCTGATGTGAAGGGAAAGTTGGTTCCACAAACTCATCCTCAACAAGTATATAGTTTGGCAACTGTTCTCCTATTTCTCCTCGTCCTATCTCAGGTGGAACAACCTCCTTTTCAGACTCAGGGGATTTATTGCTATCCAGAGTTTGCTTTTAACCTAACTAGGTTGTATTTTCATATAGCTAGGTTGCCGTTTCACAAGGTTGCACTACATTTGCACTTGACTAGGGTATATTTTCACATGGCTGGGCCACATTCTCATATGATTGGGCCATATTTTCATGAGGTTGCCTATCTTGTCTTTTCTTTTTAGGAACATGCAGTTGATCACAAGCCGCAGCACAATTGAATTTGGTAGCCAATCATTTGCTTCTCCTTAAAAGGGGAAGTCTTTGCAATTTCATCCTAGGCCTCTTTTCCTTTTTGTGGAAACGAGTATTCTCATCTTTAGAATTCACTAAATCCACATTTTCTTGCTCCTCTAGGGTTTCTGGCACATTCTATGGTTTAGGTCTTTCCTAAGGGTCTGAAAGGTTTGATGAATTTTCTGATGCTTCACCATTAGGAGATTTTCTGGCATCTTAAGGCACAGGGGATGGTTCTTTCAAATTTTGTGCCACCAATCCGGATGACTCACCTTCCTCAAAATGTCTTGAGGGTTTAGGGTTTTTGAATTTTCAAAGAAATCTCTGCCATTTTTATTTTGTTTTTCTTTTCTTTAGGAAATGATGTTTGCAAATTAAATAAATAAGACCATGATCTTTTAACGGCCCTAAACCAATTTTGAACCTCTCTATCATATTAACAATGGAATCACTAAGGAAAATGGGAAGGTTAACCCTTAATTCAGGGTTTCAGCGCCATGGCGCAAGTGAGTAACCGGAAGGGGGGCTGACTATGGTGGCACATTGCCCCTCACACGTAAAGTATTTGATGATCCAGGCAACCGTCATTCTCCACGGCTCTGCAATAGACATTCTTTGAAACCCCTTATTTTTTCCACGGGTATTCACAACTAACAGAGGATGAGGTTCTCCCTCCCTTATGAAAAGTTCTATCATTCTTTGATAAGAAATATTTGTAGTTTCTGTTAAATTCACACCTTCATATTTAATGCCAGACAAGCCAGAAATGATTTGAGGGCTTACCTTAAACTTCTTGCCACGCACTATCATCTGCCCATCCGAGAAGTTTTCTGCAAATTCCTTGACCAATTGCGTGTTATGCCCCTCAAATTTATTCATGAACTCAAGCCAACCTATCTGCTAAAACAACTCAAAAATATTACTCGGTGCCAACAATTTATCTAGGGAAGTTGGTTCTGATTTACGCTTAGCGCCTCCCATTCTATCTTTTGCTGGCAATTCTGCCAAGTGTCCATCGAATGTCGTGGCACTCTAATGGTGAAAACTATTTCAACAAGACTATTATGCAGACTAAAGGAAATGTAATCTTATGACCACTTGTACTTTTACAATGCTGATGGGACACGGATTAATTCAAGCATTTGGCTTCGCTACATTTTAATCATTATTTTGCATGGGATAGAGTGAATGAGCTGCCACCTCTCTAATGAAGGTACAAACCACACAATTTACTAAATTTGGAAAGGAAGGTGGAACATGCCAATTCATTTATTTTTATTCACAATAATATACCTACTTAAAATAAAAGATGTACATATCTCATGTCTCGTCATCAATTTGAAAGTCGCATTACTTATGCTGACGTAATAGCATCATGGTTGATGGTGTCATTTAATTTGGATGGGATGGTGAAGGGTTGTAATGAAATTATTATGAATGAGAATGGGGTGGCTGAAAATATTTCAATTATTATGACAATGGATTGTCACAATAATATCATTTATTATGGTAAGAGGTGGTAATATAGGGCATTAATTTTTGAGGTGGTGTAGGTATGGAAAAATCTAATGATGGCAATGGGTATGTTGCTGAGGGTGTCAGAGCATTTATGAAGAAAGGAAAATCAAAGAATGCCAGAGCATCGCTGAAAGATGCACCAAAATATAGGAACAACATAGAAATGAAGTTCTGGAGCATCACCGAAAGATGCAGCTAGAATGAAGAACAAAATTTTGTAGCATCGCTGAAAGATGCGTTGGAATGTAGGAACAACAAACAAATAAAGTTCTGGAGCATCGCTGAAAGATGCAGCTAGAATGCAGGAACAAAGTTCTGGAGCATCACTGAAAGATGCAGTCAGAATGTAGGAACAAAGTTATGGAGCATCACTGAAAGATGCAGCCAGAATGCAGGAACAAAGTTCTGAAGCATCATTGAAAGATGCAGCCAGAATGTAGGAACAAAGTTTCGGAGCATCGCTAAAAGATGCAGCTGGAATGTAGGAACAAAGTTTTGGAGCATCGCTGAAAGATGCAGTTGGAATGAAGGAACAAAGTTCTGGAGCATTGCTGAAAGATGCAGCCGGAATGTAGGAACAAAGTTTCAGAGCATTGTTGAAAGATGTAGCCGAAATGCAGGAACAAAGTTTCGTAGCATCACTTAAAGATGCAACCAGAATGTAGTAACAAAGTTCTGAAGCATCGATAAAAGATGCAGGTGGAATGAAGGAACAAAGTTTCAGAGCATCACTGAAAGATGTAGCCAGAATGAAGGAGGAATGGAACAAAATAATGCAATTTAGACT
Source organism: Cunninghamia lanceolata (assembly GCA_027924645.1). Lineage (NCBI taxonomy): Eukaryota > Viridiplantae > Streptophyta > Pinopsida > Cupressales > Cupressaceae > Cunninghamia > Cunninghamia lanceolata. The sequence continues at coordinate 486,707 of BSBN01001493.1, forward strand.
TAACATGTTACAGAGCATCGCTAAAAGATGCGCTGAAATGTAGGAACAACAAGGGAATGGAACCAATTGAACGAACAAGTTCTGGAGCATCGTTACAAGATGTGTCAAAATTTATTTTCTATTAAAATGAAGTCCTGCAAAACATAGACAAATTTAAGACAAGTTCAAAAGAATGAAAATGCAATAAAAATGCTCCGAAGTGATTATAAGTACATACACATGCAAGTTTTTTAAAAAAAAAAAAACTCATATAGCTGAAAATTATACTGGCTCTATCACAGCAGAGTCAATACATCGTGTTTCTCCTTGCATTTCTACCATTCTCGTAAATTATTCTTTGTTGACAGGTTTGTGGTAGATTTGTAATCGATGGCTGTTGACTAAGAGAGTTCAAGTGTCACCATATATGGGTTTAAGAGGCACTACTCCATTTGGAAATACTTTAGAAATTTCATATGGACCCAGCCAATGAGTCCTTAGCTTCCCTTTTTGATCTTTATATCGAGAATCAAATAACAGTGCCCAATCTCCATTGTGGAACTCTCTTTTTTTTATGTGTTTATCATGCCAAGCCTTTCGTTGTTGTTGAAATAGCTCAATCTGGTAGATAACTTCTAAGCAGAGTTCATCTAATTCACTGAGTTGCAAGACTCTTTCTACTTGAGCTCGGTCGAGGTCTAAGCCTAACTCCATTTATGTTCTAAGAGTTTGAAGTTCAAATTCAATGGGTAGAAGAGGTTTCTTCCCAAAGACTAACTCGTAAGGAGTAAGACCAGTGGTTGATTTCCAAGTTGTATTATAGGCCCAAATGACTTCAGGCAATTTTCTGGCCCAATCTCTTCTTCCTGATGAAACTATTTTTGTCAAGATGTTTTCAACTTCCTTGTTAGTGACTTCTACTTGACCATTTGCTTGTGGGTGATAAGGTGATGACTTTTTATGGCTTACCTGGAAATGATCAATAAAGGCTAGCAATACTTTGGACATAAATTGGGGTCCTTGATCTGTGACAATTGATCTAGGGGCTCCAATTCTGAGAAAAGTCCTGTTATATAGGAAGTCAGCAACTTGTTCTTCCCTAGTAACTCTCAGGGCTTGGACTTCCGCCCACTTAGTCAGATAGTTAGTATAGACCAAAATGTATTCTTTGCCTTGTGAAGGAGGGTCTATGGGATCAATAAAATCCAATCCCCACTTTTAAAATGGTTCAAAAACTACCTGCGGCTGCAGAGGCATTTCATTGGATGTCGTGGGTCTTCCTACCCATTGGCATTCATCACAACGACGAACATTGTTTTTCACATCTTTATGCATCGAGGGCCAGTAATATCCTGCACCTAAGATTTTATGGGACGTTCTCTTGGCTGAGTAATGACCTCCAGAGGAGTCATCATGACAGGCTCTAAGGATGTTGTATGTTTCATTTGATCTGACACAACGTCGTAAAACTAGATCAGGGCCACATCAAAATAGCATCCCATTAATCTATTTGAACTTAGCACTTTCCCAAACGAGGCGTTTCTTTTGTTTTGACGTAAAGTTTGGTGGTAGCTAAGAAGTAGCAAGATAGTTGGTGATGTCTGCAAACCAGGGGGTTTAATGGAGATGGCAAATAGATTTTCATATGAGAATTCATCCTGTACAGGAGAGCAATCTCCATTGTCTTGTTTGATCTGGGATAAGAATTCTGCGACTACATTGAACTTCTTAGGTTTGTCAATGATGGTTACATTTAATTCTTGGAGAAGCAATAACCACTTGATTATTCTTCCATTTACTGCAGGTTTGTTCATTAGGTACTTGATAGCTGAATGGTCTATGAACACAATTACTTTGTACTCTGTGATGTAATGTCAAAATTTATTGATTATATGTACCACAGCTAAGAATTCCTTCTTTGTAGTGGTATAGTTTCGTTCAGTGGGAGTCAAATTCTTACTAATGAAATAGATGGCATATTTTCCTCCATTCTCATCTTCTTGACCTAAAACTGCTCCAATGGCATCATTGGAAGCATCCGCATAAATATGGAATGGAAGGCTCTAGTTAGGTCCACGTAGGACATGTTGGGAATTAAGGTGTCTCAACCTTGGTAATTCTCTGTATTTGTAATGTTTGTATTTATTATTTAATTGCCTATGTTGTAAATAATTGGAAATTCCACTTTGTCATATTGTGGGATGTGGCACGGTGATGTGTCAATCCTACATGGATTATGACAACTTGTATTTTTGTCCTCACATGAGGAGATAGGCGTCCCACTTAATGGTAGGAATATTCTACCATGTGTCGACATCTTCTATGTTGTGTAAGGAATGTTTGACCGAAACGGTTATGATGGATTCCTATGACGAATCTATGACATGTAAGAGTCGAGAATAGAAGGTTGTAAGACAAGTAATGCCATGTGTCATGAAGCATCTTTGAATGGGGCATATTTGGGCGCCCCAAGGTGGAATATGACATGTTGTAAGAGAATATGCTATTTATAGCATGTGTATGACAGATTCTCTTACAGCTGTAAGTTGTAACTGCTATGACAGATTCTATGACGGTTGTAAGTGTCGCAAGAGCATCTGTCATAGCCCATTTTGGAAATAGGTGACCTCTTTGGGATGGGAGTTGTGGACAAGTGTCAGACACATTCTACAATGTTGACCAAGTGTCCCTAGGCATGGGTTTTGGTCCAAGATGCCACATTGGATGCCCATTCCAAGAAAGGTCCAAAATTGCCTTGTATGTTCTATTTAAATAGGTGCTTGGAGATGGAGTTTGTATCACAGGTTTATAGGTACTGTTATGCTGCCGGATTGACTCTAGACATGAGTGTCAAAGACCATTGAAGCTTGCATTGCAAGTGCGTTGTAAATATTTTTTTAGATTTGTTAATACATTGTGCAGGTTTCTTAGTGTGGGGTCTTTCACCCGATAAGGGTTTTCCCCACCGTAAATCTTTGTCTCTCTTCTTCTATCTTCTTTCTGGCTCTTGTGTTTTGCTGCTATATATCATGTTAATGGTTTAACATTGCTGTAATAGTTAGGATAAATTCAAATTTGCATAGCCCTCTCTGCAATAGATTAGTGTAGGAAGCATTTCCGCACACCTAGTTTCCTTTCAGTTGGTATCAGAGCTTGATCACCTTTGGTCCTAGTTGTTGGGTAGGGGTTTTTTGAGCTAATCTTAGGTTGAGTGGGAGTCTGTGTAGAGCATTCTGTATCCTATTGCAACAAGGAGATGGCAAGCACATCAAGAAGGTTTGAAGTAGAGAAGTTCAATGGCAGTAATTTCGAGCTGTGGAAGCTCAAGATGGAAGACATGTTAGTTGACCGAGACCTTTGGGAAAGTGTGAATGGAACTAAACCAGCTACAATGACTCAAGATGAGTGGGATCTCAAGGATCAGAAGGCTAAGGATCTCATAAGACTTAGTCTTACCGATTCTGTGTTATTAAATGTCCATGAGGAGACTACTGCAAAACTCCTTTAGAAGAAGTTAGGGGATGTGTATCAAGCAAAATCCCTAATCAATAAACTTTTTATGAGAAAGAAGTTGTATTCTCTTCGAATGGAGGACGGAGGATCTGTGGCTGAGCATATGAATGCCTTTAACATGCTGGTTGCACAATTGACATCTATTGGTGTAAAGATGGAGGAGGATCGGTGTATGACCCTGCTTTGTTCTCTATCAGACTCATGGGATCATCTTGTCATGGAAATCGGAAGCACCACATCCACATTCAAAATGGAAGAGGTGGTTTCTTCGCTGTTATCTGAAGAGATGCGAAGAAAGTCTTCTGAGGTAACCAAAGAAGCCCTTGCAGTTCATGGAAGACCCAAAGAGAAAGGGAAGAAGAAGGACAAGAAAGCTGAGAAGGGTAGATCCAAATCCCGTGGGAGATCTAAATCTCCTGGAAAGTCCAAGACTCTTTGTTGGAACTGTGGCAAGACCGGGGATTTCTGAAAGGAATGCAAAGAGGAGAAGAAGAAAAAGAAGAAAGCTCCTGATTCAGATTCTGACAAATCACAAGATGATGGTGATGCTTTCATTGCAGCCCTGGCAACCCATGCATCTGATGATGTGTGGCTAATTGACTCTGGTGCATCATTCAACATGACCTCGCATCGAGACTGGTTCACTAAATATGAGGAGTTTGATGGTGGAAAGGTGTATCTGGGTGACGACTCTCATCTGAAGATCGTTGGTCGTGGAAGAGTCTCTATCCGATTCCCTGATGGTCGAGTGAAGGGGATCTTTGGGGTTACGCACATCCCAGGCTTAGCACGGAACCTACTTTCTGTAAGTAGTTTGAATGATGCAGGTGTGCAGGTTGTCTTTTCAAAAGAAGGATGCAAGATGACTAGAGGATCTATGGTGCCTGCTAAGGGTAATCGGAGAGGTACTCTATTTTAGCTGGAGGCATGTATTGCACAATGCAATAGTTCTTCTGACTCAAGGAAGAGGGTAGTAGTCACTTCATCCCCACCATCTGAACGAGCAGTGAAGAAATCTGTTGTTTCTAGTCTTGATGGTTGTAATTGTGCATTGGAAGTTAAACTTCCTTCAGAAAAGACAATGTTATGGCATAAGAGATTTGGCCACATTGGTGAGAAGGGTATGCGTACCCCAAAAAATAAGAACCTCGTTGAGGGGTTAGATGATTGTAATCTTGAGTTCGACTTTTGCGAACATTGCATTTATGGAAAATAAAACCGTGTTTAGTTTTACTTGAGTTCTCATAAGTCTTCTAATGTGTTGGACCTTATTCATTCTGATGTGTTTGGTCCTGTTAATGTTCCTTCGTTATCAAAATCTGTATACTTTGTATCTTTTATAGATGATTATAGTAGAAGGACATGGATTTATTTTCTCAGAAGCAAATTTGAAGTCTATAACAAGTTTAAGGAGTTTAAAGCCTTTGCTGAAAATCAAACTGGTAAAAAGATTAAATGTTTGAGAACTAACAATGGTGGTGAGTTCTGTTCTACATAATTTGATAAGTATTGCAAGGAACTTGGGATTGAAAGACATAAGACAACTCCATACACACCGCAGCAAAATGGAGTTGCAGAGAGGATGAACAGGACACTGATGGAGAAGGCTAGGAGTATGCTTAGTGGAGCTGGTCTAGAACAAAAGTTTTGGGCTGAAGATGTTGCCACTGCTTGCTATCTGGTAAACAGATCTCCTACATCAGCTCTTATTGGAAAGACACCCATGGAGGTGTGGTCTGGTAGAAAGCCTTCAGTAAGGCATCTTCGTGTTTTTGGTTGTGAGGCATATGCACATGTGCCTAAGGAGAAGCGGTCAAAGTTGGAGAACAAAGCTGTTAAGTGTATCTTCATCGGCTATGGTGTTGGTATGAAAGGATACAAGCTTTGGGACCCCGTGGCTGAAAAAGTGTTGTATAGCAGAAGTGTAAAGGTCCCTCAAATCCATCACAAAAGTAAAATGAAGTAATAATTCACTTAAATACAACATCACAAGAAACAAAAGTAAAATAATGTATATAATCCACTTAATTACAATATTTAATCATAAATAATAACTTCATCAAGAAGAATCAATAGAGTCAATAAATCTTCACAAAGAAAATCTCATCGATATAAATCAAATAAGTCTTTAAATCTTACATATTCACATGCCAAATCCAGGTAGTAAGCACTATGAATTAAAATACAAAAATCCTTTGGCAACATACCTTAATACATCCAAAAAGGTACAATAACAAGTACATCAATGAATAACAAATCAACACTCTCCAGCTACACAAACCAAGTGGTCCACCACCTGCAAAGCGAGAGACGAGAACATGGCTCAGGTGCTTTTCCACCCAACCATGAAGTATTTACACTTCCTCGGATCCCTTCATAAAATGAAGGAAACCCAGCCCTGCACGAAATGTCTAGCTACCTGGTAACAACTGCAGGAGGGAATACCCAATGCAAGTCTGATGTCTAAAAGTGCAATTCTAAAATGAAAAATAAATTGATCTACAATAGAATGTCGCAGATATATATATATATATATATATATATATATATATATATATATATATATATATATATATATATATATATATATATATAATAAGTTTTGCGAGACAAAACAAACATATTTTTCAATGGCATTCCAATTAGATCTAATCATTTCAAGTAGCCTGGACAATTCTCGAAAAGAGGAAAAGCCATCTCTGATATATCCACATTGGCATCCAAGATCAGAAAGCAACCCAATACATTCCTATGAAAATCTACTTCTTTTCCCAAGAAGCAAGAAATGAAATAAATTAAGAATCACCAATTCAAGATTTATAATAAATCAAAATCCATCCCTTTTCCAAGGTATCAAATAAGGAAAAGACATTCACATTCAACAACCAATAATCTAACTTTTACATACAATTGCATTCAAAAATTTAAACAAAGTATATAGTTTCAAATCTTTTAATCCATTCAAAGAAGTTATTTAAATTATAGTTTCTACCTTACTGTCATTTTAGTGACACGAGCTATCTAGTTATTTTCTAAGTTTCAATTCGAAATATTTGTACTGTCTAATTTGCAACAGGAACTTCAACTTAAATATTACAGTCCTCCTGTCGCAACTGCGATAGGAATTGTTGCAGATTGGTAAAATGATTAATAACAAAGTTATGAAAATAGACACATATCATTCAAGATAATGGTTCAAAAAAGAACGAAAAACAAGTTATATTCAGCCTTTTAGTCATAATGATAATAGGTATAATCATTCAAAATAATTAAACGGACGTCTAATATCTCCGGTATTGTGTTTTCATCGTACTTGCTACAATCATTATACGATGTTTCAGGAAGAGAAACAGTGAAAATGAGATCGAAAATAACTTAATAACAACATTCTAAGTAAATAAGTCTTATTAAACTATGGCCTCAGACTTTGTCGATGCCCTGATTATCAGTTAAATAGTTTCATTACCATTCTTTTTAGCTACAGCAAGACAAGGGTTTTCCCTTTTGAACTAAGGAAATTGACAACAATAATCATTTGCATAGAAGCTACATGAATTTTATATTTTGATCTAAAATTCAGAGATCTACTGTTCAATCAGAACAAAGGTCGATTTCCTACCTTCTTGTTGCCGATTCAGCCAACATATAGAGAAGGAAAGCAGATATATCATATTTACCAGTCATTTACTAACAGCAATAAAGAGTTTTCATAAGTTTTTAACTAGATTAAAAGTCTAGATCTGGGGAAAACACATAAACTAGAGTCATGTCTTTACACAGAGGATTGATTTATGTAAACTAATGTTCATTTCAGCTAACATGAAATCAAAATACAGTCATGATCTTTTACCAACATGCAATAAAATACAGTCATAATGTAAGTTTACTAGAACAACATCAAGCTCTATTCCAGAGGTTCGATTTAACTAACACAAAGGAGGTTGATTTACTTAGTTTTTCTCTCATTCCGGCCAGCATGATAATAAAATACAGTAACAAGATCATGTTACAGGCACCTACAGTTTTGTCTAAGTTTGATCTCAGCCATCATACGGAGAAGATATACGAGTTGAATCATTTTATCAGTCATTTAACAGTCTATTAAGCAATGTAAGCATAAGAAAAATACCCAGAGTTTATTCTTGAAAGAAGATGGCGATTCTGCCTTGGTTGCTCACGTTTTGCTCCATTCGCTGCCTCATCCGAACACGTCATATTCCTCTATAAAAACACTTAACTAAAATTGTGAATTTCTTGAAAGGATTTCTGGGTTTTGTTTCTCTCTTCTCCAGCTTTCCAGAACATTTTTCGTTTTTGAATTTTGTTTTGATATGAGAAAGTTATCACTATTTTTCGATCGCTGTTCCTGACTGGCTTTTAAAACACATTTCTCTCTCTCTCTCTCTCTCTTTTTCAAAAGAAAAACCCCCAATTTAATTTTTGGCGACCCTCTTTTAGGTTTTGGAACTAAAGTCTATATTTTTCAGCAATCCAAAATTTAGGTTTCTAACTGAAGTTCAATTTCCGTTTGCATGCTTCATTGCCCAATGGAATTTAAGGAAATAATGCTATTTTACAATAAAATATTATCTTTTTCATATTACTGACGCATAAATGACAGAAAGTTATATCTTAATTCATTTATTCTTTTTCTAATTATAATATTGCTATTTATAATATTATTAAGTTATTTTATTTTAAACACAACTATTTAAATAATCACAAAGAGAATTGCATTACAATTTGCACAACTTATAAATAATTTAATCTATTTATTTATTTTAAAGACATATTGTCTTCCAAACATCCATAATAACAATATTTTATTATTTATTTAATTACACATAATACAAATATATTTCTAAAAAGATATTAAATCAAAATAATCACATCATGCATTTGAAACAATTAGAAATTGCTCATTAATGCAATCAAAGCCATTCAATAATGCATATGCAACTACGTGGTGTGTGTGATTGCATCAGGGTAACCCTTCCATTAGTTCTTGCCAAGTGGCTAGAACATTTCTACCTCAGCCATGCTCTCATCTTCAACGAGTATCTGTATCCAATTGCACTCAATCTCGACGTCAATAGGTTAGTATCTCAAAAATATAGCCGAAGCAAAACATCATAATCATACCAATAATATTTAATATTTAAATCAACTTTCTAATTTATGTAAATATATCTGAACATGATAATTACCTTTACACATGTGTAACTTAATTAAAGTAAAACAATCATGGTAAATGTTTACTAATCTGGAATAATAATATTGTTCGTAAAAATGAGACAGAAGTGTCATCTTCAGAGAGCTTACACCTTCCACTGTTTTGCAGCCAGAAGAAAGAGGATGTTGTTCAGTTTCCTCTCACCCCTGAGAAGACTGAACAGAAAGACAATGTTGGACCTGATGATGAGGAGAGCTCTAGCAGCTCTGAAAGCTCAGATGAAGAAGCTGAACCTCAACCTCATCTCTTGAGAAGGTCTACACAGATAAGGAAGCAACCTGAAAGGTTTGGTTTTACATTGCTTGATTCTAGTTGTGCTTATGCTTTGCTCACTAACAGTGATGAACCTAGAACTGTATCAAAGGCTTTGGATATGAAGGATGCAGATTCCTGGAAGGAGGCCATGGAGGAAGAAATGGCTTCTTTGGAAAAGAATCAAACTTGGGACTTGGTGCCTTTGCCTCCTGGACGGAAACCCGTTGGATGCAAATGGGTGTTCAAGAAGAAGATTGGTGCAGATGGCAGTATTGAGAAGTATAAGGCCAGATTGGTTGCGAAAGGGGTATTCACGAGTGGAGGGCATAGATTATGGTGAGATCTTCTCTCCCGTTGCAAAGTTGACATCCATTCGATCCTGTTGTCTCTCGCAACAACTTATGACTTGGAGGTAGAACAACTGGATGTGAAGACAACTTTCCTTCACGGTGACTTGGAGGAGGAAATCTACATGTCACAGCCAGAGCATTACATGGTAAAAGGTAAAGAAAATTTGGTTTGCAAACTTAAGAAGTCTTTATATGGTTTGAAGCAATCCCCTAGGAGATGGTACTTGAAGTTTGATGCCTTTGTGTTGTCAATTGGATTTGTGAGATCCAAATCGGATCACTATGTTTATTATAAGTTTGATGGTGATCGTATTCTCATTGTTGCACTGTATGTTGATGATATGTTGCTCATTGGGAAGGGTAAGAATATGATTTCTGATTTTAAATCTCAGTTGTCAGCTCAGTTTGAAATGAAAGATTTAGGGGCAGCCAGGTACATTCTAGGAATGGAAATCAGAAGAGATAGAACCAACAAAAAACTTTGGTTAAGTCAGAGTAAGTATGTTAAGACTGTGTTGGACAGATTCAGCATGGGAGATTGTAGACCATTATGTGTTCCTGTTTCCTTGGGGACAAATTTGTTTATTGAGGATTGTCCAAAATCTCCTAGTGAGGTGGAGGACATGAGCAGAGTACCTTATGCTAGTGTTGTTGGTAGTTTGATGTATGCTATGGTCTGCACAAGACCAGACATTGCCCAAGCAACGGGAGTCCTTAGTCAATTTATGGCTAATCCTGGATGGGTTCATTGGGATGCAGTTAAGCGAGTGTTCAGATATTTGAGGGGTACTTCCGAGTATTCCATTTTCTATCATGGTAATGTTTCAGGACCTCCGCATTCTGTTGATATTTGTGGATTTATGGATTCAGATTGGGCAGGTGACATTGACAGTAGGAGATCCACCAGTGCTTATGTTTTTACACTGTTTGGTGGTGCTATTAGTTGGATGAGTAAGCGACAACCTGTTGTTTCTTTGTCCATGACAGAAGCTGAGTATATGGCAACAACTCATGCTTGTAAGGAAGCCATTTGGCTTAAGAGATTGTGTTCTGATATTGGTGTTGATGCGGGTCAGATCACAATCAGTTGTGACAGTCAGAGTGCAATTTGCCTTGCAAAGAATCCAACTTTCTATGCTAGAACCAAGCACATTGATGTTCAGTTTCAATTCGTGAGGGACATGGTTGAGGATGGAAAGGTAAATTTGGAGAAGGTAGATACTTTGAAGAATGTTGCAGATGCGTTGACGAAACTAGTGGGCATAGAGAAGTTCAAATGGTGTTTGGAGTCTATGGGCCTCTCGTCCTATAGCAGTTAAATCCTATTTTTTCTATTGGCTCTTACAAGGTGTTCGACAAGTGCGAGAATGTTGGGAATTAAGGTGTCTCAACCTTGGTAATTCTCTGCATTTGTAATGTTTCTATTTATTATTTAATTGCCTATGTTGTAAATAACTGGAAATTCCACTTTGTCATATTATGGGATGTGGCACGGTGATGTGTCAATCCTACATGGATTATGACAACTTGTATTTTTGTCCTTACATGAGGAGATAGGCATCCCACTTAGTGGTAGGTATATTCTACCATGTGTCGGCATCTTCTATGTTGTGTAAGGAATGTTTGACCAAAACGGTTATGACAGATTCCTATGACGAATCTATGACATGTAAGAGTCGAGAATAGAAGGTTGTAAGACAGGTAATGACATGTGTCATGAAGCATCTTTGAATGAGGCATATTTGGGTGCCCCAAGGTGGAATATGACATGTTGTAAGAGAATATGCTATTTATAGCATGTGTATGATAGATTCTCTTACCACTGTAAGTTGTAACCGCTATGTCAGATTCTATGACGGTCGTAAGTGTCGTAAGAGCATCTGTCATAGCCCATTTTAGAAATAGGCGACCTCTTTGGGATGGGAGCTATGGACAAGTGTCAGACACATTCTACAATGTTGACCAAGTGTCCTTAGGCGTGGGTTTTGGTCCAAGATGCCATATTGGACGCCCATTCCAAGAAAGGTCCAAAATTGCCTTGTATGTTCTATCTAAACAGGTGCTTGGAGATGGAGTTTGTATCACAGGTTTACAGGTACTGTTATGCTGTTGGATTGACTCCAGACACGAGTGTTGAAGACCATTGAATCTTGCATTGCAAGTGTGTTGTAAACATTCTTTCAGATTTGTTAATGCATTGTGCAGGTTTCTGAGTGTGGGGTTTTTCACCCGATAAGGGTTTTCCCCACCGTAAATCTTTGTCTCTCTTCTTCTGTCTTCTTTTTGGCTCTTGTGTTTTGCTGCTATATCTCATGTTAATGGTTTAATATTGTTGTAATAGTTAGGATAAATTTGAATTTGCATAGCCCTCTCCTCAATAGATTAGTGTAGGAAGCGTTTCCGCACACCTAGCTTCCTTTCAGGACAGGAGCAGAGATGAGTTTCTCTTTAATGATCTTAAATGATGTTTAACATTCTATTGTCCAGGCAAAATCTATGTCCTTTTGGAGAAGGGAGAACATGGGGGCTGCAATCTTGCTGAAGTTTTCTATGAATCTTCGGTAGTATCCAGCATGTCCTAAGAAACTTCTGATGTTAGTTTGGTTCTTTGGAGTCTCTAGTTGTTGTATCACCTCTATTTTCTTAAGATCGACTTTTATCCCTCCAACTGAGATATGGTGTCCCAACACTATCCCTTATTCTACCATTATTAGAAATTTTTCGTGACACAGAGATAGCTAATGGTCCTCACATCGCTTCAATACATTGTCCAAATTTTTAAGACCTTCATCAAAAGTGGAACCATACACTGTGAAGTCATCCATGTAGACTTCCACGCAGTTATTTACTAGCTCAGCAAATATGGCCAGGACAACTCTCTGAAATGTTGCAGGACTGTTGCATAACTCGAAGGGAAGGACTCGATATGCAAATGTTCCCTGGAGACAGGTAAAAGTTGTTTTGTCCTGGTCTTCTGTTTCTACTTGTATTTGGTTATATCCACTGAATCCGTCCAAGAATGAGAAATATTTCCACATAAATTATCCAGGACTTGGTCTATGAAAGGTAAAGGGAAGTAATCTCTATAGGTAGCTTTGTTGAGCTCTCTATAATCAACGCACACTCTCCACTTCCCATTTTTCTTTGGAACAACTACCAAAGGCAAAACCCATTTGCTGTCAGAGATGGGATAAATGAATCCTACTTGCAGGAGTTTCTCAATCTTTGTTTTAACAATATCTTTGAGAGCAGGGTTGAGTCTTCACTAAGGTTGACGAACAGGTCTAACATCTTCAATATAGATGTGATGGGTACAAACACTCAGGTGTATTCCTCTCATGTCTGTATAATCCCAAGCAAAAGCTTTGGATCTATTTACCAAAACATCAAACAATTTGATCTCATCTGACTCTGTCAATCAGCTGTTGATATTTAAATTTTGTCCTGGTAGTAACATGATAGTTTTGGTTCCAGGGTAGTTGGAGGTAACTGTATGAACTTCTCTCGTTAAGGTGTTGAGACGACAACTATGTGGTATAGTTTTGTGAAGTCTAGCAATATCTTCGAAGAAGTGATCTATTTTCAGAATGATATTAGCCAGGGGACAAGGTAATGCTATGAAGTTGGTGTAATCATGTTCATTATCATCGGTGTGGATCGAATGTGCTAGAATTTCTTCCACTTCTAAAGTTTCTTCATCACCTGAGTCTACGGTAAGATTTTGCATGTTGTTTTCCAGTTCATCTTCCAACTCTTCACCATGTTGTTTAATGACTACCATAACAAGTGAGGCTAGATTCTCTTGTTTGTCAGAACCATCTGGTTCATCAACCCAAACTTGGTTATGCTCAACAAGTTGAGCGGGGGGATACAAGGATAAGTGTTTGCTATTGGGACCATGTGAAATGGTCATTCCTCCTGCTCTGTAGTCAATCTTAGCTACAAATGTGGCTAACCACGGTCTGCACAATATTATCAGGTAATTGTCCTTGGGTGTGAGGGACTGGATTATTTGGAAATCTACTGGATATTCCCAATCGTCAACCTTGATCGGAACATTTTATAGGATATCTTTGGGAATAACTATGGATTGATTTGCCATTTACAATATGGTAGTTGCGGGACACATATCAGTGAGTCCTAGTTTTTCCATAACATCCACCATCATGATGTTAATGGCTGCTCCCAAGTCCACTAGTGCATTAGGTATTGCTACCTTGTTGATTATCACCGTTATGAGTGGACTGCCTAGGTCACTGTATTTTGGGGTTGAGATTTTTCTAGCTAGAAGGTCGGCTAGGCATCCATTGATGTGCACAGTATTAATCTGTTTCAGTTTCCTTCTCAATTTTTTTATGCACGACTGTTTAACTAGCTGGTTCAATTCAGGAATTTCTTTAATCGCCTGTAACAAGGGAATCTCGATATGGAGTCGTTTAATTTCTCGGATTAACGCAGTTTCAGTAGGTAAGATCATTTATGGAGGTTTATTTAAAGGAGTTACCTTGAGGTGCTCAGAAAAAGGTGCTTGAGATCTCTTTTTCATGGTGGGATCCTCCTTTAAAAGGTCTGTTAAACGTTGGCCAACTTCTTCTTGAGGTAACTCGGAAGTTCTAGGTGAGGATTGTAGAAGAGGCTTGTCTTGGTTACTCAATGGGTTTTTATCTAAAGGTCTGGAAGGTGTCTCAGTCCCTTCAGTAGATGTTGCATTTGGTTCGTCAAGAATCTCAACTATGGTAGGCTGCTGGAGTGTTTTTCCTGACCTCAACTGCAAGTTTCCACAATAGATGGCATTAACTCTAGCCGTGTTTTCCTATTACGTAGAATACACTAGTTTGGTTTGATGGTTATTCTTTGGATTAGAGAGAGGTTGTGCTGGAAATTGTGGTTGGTTTACTTGCTCATTTTGTTGGGGGTTTTGGGGAGCTGGAAAAAGGTTTTGCTATGGATTAGGCATCCTCCTTGGTCCATGATAGAACTGATTTGGAGCCTGATTCCATTGAGGCACCAGATTTTGAGGATACCATTGTTGTTGAGTCTGGTTTGGCCATTAAGGGTTTCTCCAAGACTGGTTCACCCATTCAGGTGGTCCCCAAGGGTAAGGTCCTCAATTAGGTGGTGCTTGAGGCCAAGGTGTTGTCCATTGACTATTATTCCAATTACTTGGAGAATGCCAGGAGGGATTTGAATTCTAGCTGTAAGAGAAATTCTCTCCAGGTCTTTGATTCACAAAATTGATCTCCTCCTTAGTGTGAGATGTCCTTTTCTTGGAATTTTTTACTGCATGCAGGATCTCACATTGATCAGTGGCATGACTCTTTTCACAAATTTGGCAATTGTCAACTTTATCCAAAGGGCACTCTCTTAATAGATGTTTGTTTTGAGACCTATGACAGTACATGGATAATGTTTCAAGATTACGTATTTTATCTTGTATTCCATCCAGAGTGGTGTTTAGCTGAACAAGAATGTCAATTTTCATATTTGCTATTTCCTCTCGCAGTTTACCTATTTCATTTGAACCTCTCAAAAGACTAGATTTATGGATACCTCCTCAAGTACAGGAGAAATTCTAGCATAACTCAGCGATATCACCGAGTTCAAGTTGGGACACATCTCCTTTTCCCATTAAATCTAGAATTCTCCTAGCATCCTCATCAAGTCCTTTGAGAAATATGGTCTTCAGAATTTCTAGGCTTATGGCTTCTTCACCACATCATTTGGTTAAAAAGATGAACCTATCAAGCTAATCTTCCAAGCTCTCATCTTATTTTTGCCTTAGTTTGAACAATTCCTCTTTCTTGTCACTAAATCTGCATTAACTCTGATATTTGTCTAAAAGGACGATGTCCATGTCATCCCACGTGGTTATTGATCCTGAAACTAATCCCATGAACCAGCGCATTGCAACATCTCTCATAGTGGAGGGGAAGAGTTTTATTTTTTGGTTATCATTTTTGTAGTCGTAAGTTTGACACAAGACTTTGAACTCGAAAAGGAACTGGTTAGGATCTTCAAAGGATAATCCTCTAAAAGTTGGTAAAATAGATGGTGAAATGGTCTTCATGGGTGCATCGCCATCTTCATTTAGAGCAATAGGATAGGTAAATGTCCATGCCACTCTTCTTGGGTTATCACCATCTCCTTGGTTTGCTCTTCCATCTCCTTGGTTTACTCTACATCTATTGAAAGGATCATTATTGTTATTACCAGCCATGTTGTTAAAAGGAATGTTCTCCTCCTCAAAGATTGGGTTTGTTGGCTGAGTGATTTCCTCTTCAAAGGTCTGGTCTGATGGGGTCTCAAGTTTATCCTACTCAATCAATTCATAACTAAGTTCTTCAGCTGAGACTTCTACCTCCCTTTTATGGTTGGAACTACTATTGGGGGGTTTTTGGTATGAATCTTTCGTGTGGACCTTGTTTCTTGACCATGCAGAAAAAGAAGTCTAACAACTATATATTTTTCCTAAAAGAGATATCCAAGCAATTTCCTATTAACATTTAGAAAAGAATCATCCCCAGTAACGGCGCCAAAAAGTGACAAGCTATCGTAAGGTCCTAACACTTTAGTTAAAAATATGTCAATTATGTCAACCGGGTAGTGTCCAAAGGCTATATGCAATAGGGGATAATTTTGGCCATCTCTCTTAGTAGAATTTTCTAAATTTTTGAAAAGTTTGAAATCATAAATTAAACTAGAAAGCATGAAATTGTTTAAGCTAGAAAGCATTCAAATTCCTATTCTAGAAAGCACGTAAACTATCTAAGAACCAACACTTGTAGTTTAACTATGAAATTAAAACAAAGGCAACTAACTACTAACTAATAGTACGCCTAACATCTTTTAATCAATAGCTAACAATAGTTTCATGAATAGAGTGGGTGCTCTAGAAATTTCAAGTAAATAAAATTTAGAAATCATTAACATAGAAACACAACCTGCAGGAACATACAACAATGCTAAACACAAAGTAACATTTATCTAAACATAACATGCACAAAACAGAAATAACAACATTAACAATAAAAAAATACTTATCTACTCTATGATCCCTCAAGTCGCCAGCACTTGGGCATTCCTACTATTGGTTCAAATCACATGTGCTACTTTAATAACTCCACAACAAATCCCATTCATAAAACTTCCATTACTTAGAACAAATTACTCACAACAAGACTGGAGGTATTCATTCATTCATGTCATAAAAGTGTAACAGTACAGAGAACATAACAACATATCCTTGGTTTGAGTAACTATATATATATATATATATATATATATATATATATATATATATATATATATATATATATATATATATATATATATATATATATATATATATATATATATATATATATATTGCACTACTACAAAATCCTAATTTGCAGATGGCGGGTAAATGCCATTGAAAAAGTCTTAAACATAATTACAACTAACTAGTGTTCATGACATAAAACATAATAAAGGCTCTGAGTGGAGCCGTAAAGTCTCAAATAGTCTTAACAGAAAATAACAGAATGCTTTAAAAGAAGTCTTCCACTATGCACACCTAAATTTTCGGTGCCCCAACTTCCGGCACCTTGACTTCAACCGCTTGAAGTCCACTCCTTTCATAGGCCATGCATAAGTCCTGCACAATTACTCAAAGTCTATACCATTATATCAACATTAGTAGCTAATTCTAATTGATTTGAGAAATAAAGATTCATACATCATTTTATCAAAAGTAGATAATTATTGCTTCTAAAAATAAACAAATTGGCATGGCTTGGGTGGTTGGCAAGAACAAAGAGAGGTATTTAGCTCATCATAAGAATGAGGTTGTTTATACCTCATCATCAAGTGCCCAAGTCGTGGAAGTTGGAATCTTTAGAAACTGCAAACTGGAGAAATGTTACAGAGACTGCCCTGATGCTAGATCTAGAGTCTATTTAGGCAGAAGGACTATTTTGCAAGTGCCCAAGTCTGGCACAAAAGAATATTCCTGAAATGTTGTCGAATCCTGAAACCCTTTTCCTTACTCAGTCTTCTTGTGTCTTCACTTTTCCAGATCTCTTACTTGTAACCTGCACACAAGAAGAAAAGGGGTTTGGGGGTTATGGTGTTCAGAGACTTGCCTCAGTCAAATCTCAGGATAGCATTCAAGCTTCCCAACACCATTGTTAAAGGGAGTGTGCCCTTGCAGGGCAAAGGCTAAACATAAATCAACATGATGAAATCAAATGATGATGAACACAAATGATATCACCTAGGTGATGAAACCCTTAGGAGGATGAATGTTCTTCAACTCATAAGGAGAGATAGATGATAAATTCAAAACCTGCAACAACACACAATGACAATACAAATCTTCTCTAGAATCACAATGAATGCTTTGAATGCTCTTACTCCAATGCTTCAAGTTGGCTATCTCTATCTAGGTTCATAATGAATTCACAAACACACTTATATATCCTTTCTCGCTAACATTCGTCAAATTAACCAAAAGAGCCGACAAAGAGAAACCGTTTTAAAGGTCTTATGTTGACATGTAATTAAATTTGTACCGACCAATCAAGGAAGACTTGGGTGCGGGTGCCCAAGTCCCAAGGCACCTTTTTAGTCTGGGATAAGGAATAATATGGGGCCCTAGTTCCCAATTTGCATTAGTTTAAGGGGATTTTGCATTGGGATGAATATTTAGAATGTATGTTATCATGGGGACCTAGGAGGTAAAACAAGGAGGTAAAAAGGCAAGTGTCCACTTTTTACTCCATAACACTTTCTATGTTTATCACTTTCATTTTCCTACAGATCTTACTATTTAAATACATTATTTCATGATCTTTCCATGCTTTCACTTGATCTTTCCACCTGGGAGCAAGGTATTATTGCTTTTGCAAGTTTTATATGCTCATATTGACTCTCACTGGGGACAAAATTAGGAGCACCTTACACATGTTCCAACACACACTTTGATTAAACACACAAGTATATCTTAGGTGTGCATTGTATACTTAGTTATCTCCCATCAATTATAACTAGTTTTTCAATCGCATTTACATATCATGCTCTACTTTCATATAATTTTCTGTCACAAATTTTGTTTTTATTTTATCTCTCCTTGATTTGTGGGAACTCCTTTGTACAACACAAAATTCAAAGGGGAAATATTACTAATAATTTTGTTTCTAGTTTATGCATAGTTTTATAGGTTATTTTTTCTTTTGATAGTATGATAGGTCCAATGGATGCTTGTTGCATATCAGGGACAAAGGGGCCATGCAATTGTTCTAATTGCTCAAATTTCTAGATTCTAGAAATTTATGTTTTTTTATCATAGTTATTTCCTTCATTTTTAATCTGGAATGTTTATTGATTTAGTTTTGCATCAACACCAAAGTGGGGGCAAATTGTAGAGGAGAAAAGTGCATTCTTCACTCTTTCACCTCTATGTTTTATGCTAATTTAGGTGGATGTCATAATGAATAGTTTTAGCACCCAATTCAACTCTCTTAGCACACTAGATGACTCTATTATGCTAAATCCTTTAGCTCAAAATAATGATTGTCCATTTCCCAAGATCATTGCTTCCCTAGATTAAATCTTGCACATGACCACATCCTTAGAGTATATCTCACTCACAATCTTATCCTTTAGACTACATTGTACATGCAATCTCATTATTCAATTTGAAATTTAAATTTTCCTATTTCAAAGGTCAATAATCCAAGAATATGATCGGTACTTGTTAGCTTGCTCACCTAAATTTTAAATTATGTGTAGGTTGTGTATTTAAGGGCACCATCCTATGTCATTTTGATATAAGGTCATAAATTAAATATAAATGGAAAATATTTGCCCTTAAAATGTAGTCTCATCTTAAATTACTCGTGCACAATTACTTGGCATCCACCATTCTCTATTTTCTTTATTTCTATATTGCTAAATCAACCTTGAGGCCTAATTGTCATCAAAGAATTTAAACACTCTTCCCTATGTACATTATAGGCCCCTAAAGATGGTTCTTAGCACCATCCTTTTTAAGAGTAGGTAAACACAATGACAAATAGGTTCAAAAGTATCAAAACTCAAAATTCGTAGTAGACTCAATTGCAAGTGTAATCTTGTCCTACGTGCTAGAAAGCTTAGGATTCATTCATCAAAGGAATTTGATCACTAATCCAATATTAGTTTATAGTTTTCATCTATCTACTATAACATCTCAATAATCAAAGTCAACACCACACCAATTTCTAAGTAAGCCCTCTAATCTCTTATTTTCATTTATCATTTCTATCTATCTATCTCAATGTATTAGGTCTTAGCCCACAAATTTTAATTTAGGGTCCAAATGCATTAATTTCTTAGCACCTTATTAGACCAATAAATTGGTGTAGTGTGTATTTTATTTTGCTTATATTTTCCATAATAAATATGGTTTTTGTATTATTTATGTTAATGGTAGTTTTTATACTCTTATTTAAAAACTAAAAAAATTTCGATATGAATAATACTATAATGAGTATGTATAACACTCTCTCTCTCTAAAATATAAGAGTTTTTGGGATGAAGTGATGTTCTTGTGCAAACCGTTAATGATGTAAATTAGAAATATAAGAGTTTTTTTAATTTGTTCTTGTGTAAATCCATTAATGATATATTTTTCTTCATCGCTTCCAAAAATGCAATAAGGTTTTGGATCTTTTAACCAATGGGAGTATTGATCAATCCCCCTTCTCAACATCAATTAGTGAGTGGTAGGAGGTTTGGGAGGGTCCAAAGGCTCTCCTAGATTTTTATTCTCATTCTTGAGTTGTTCCTTGGGTTCCCATAGTTGTTTCTCACTGTGTTTATCGATGGTTGAAGGAGGTGTTCATTTTGTCTAGAGACTAGTGGATTATTTTTCCATTTTTTAAAGAGAGTTAATGATGTAAATTGGAAATATAAGAGTCTTTTTAATTTTTTCTTGTGTAAATCTATTAATAATATATATTTTTCATTGCTTCCAAAAATGCAATAAGGTTTTGGATCTTTTAACCAATGGGAGTATTGATCAACCCCCTTTCTTGACATTAATTAGTGATTGGTAGGAGGCTTGGGAGGGTCTAAAGGCTCTCCTAGCTTTTTATTTTCATTCTTGAGTTGTTCCTTGGGTTCCCTTAGTTGTTTCTCACTATGTTTATTGATGGTTGGAGGAGGTGTTCATTTTGTTTGGAGACTTGTGGATTATTTTTCCAAGTTTTTTTAAGAAAAAAGGTATAGATTAAATATTTTGATTTAAAATAATCTATGTTCTTTGGCTATTTATTTCTTGTTGTTGGGTAACTTTTTTCCATCCTCGCCCATCTTGGTTTATAATTGTTCACTGCTAGAAGAGGCTTGTGTGACACGACATGCAAAGGATGGCATACTTATTTTTTGTAAGCATCCATTAGTGCCATTGCTTATAAAGGGTTATTGTCTTGCCTTTCTTGGTAGTTTATTTTTTCTCAAGTGATTTTCTCTATATTTTGTAGGTCTCTTAACTATAGGCATGGTGTTTGTTTGTGGTTCATGTTGGGTGGTGGTTCTAATGGAAAGGCATAGGATTTATGGAAATCCCAATGATCCCTTTTATAGGGGCTTAGTGTTTGGTTTGAAAGGAAGTAGAGGTGTAGAATACACTTCCTACACTAATCTATGAGAGGAGTTATGCACAAAAATTAAAGTGATCATATAGTTACAAGGAAATAAACACAAAAGCAATATACCATAACATATTAATTTACATGGGAAAAAACCTTTTGAGAGAAAAACACCACTCCAAAGCAACTCAATGTATTATTCGGTAATCAATGATTACAATACACTTGTAGAGTCTGAGCCTTTACAAGAGTTTCACCAACAAGAGATCTAGAGAAATTACACAACAACATAACGGTACCCATAAGACTCACTATTAAACCTCCATCTTTAGCATCCAATAAATAGGCAAATATCAAACCACAAACCAAATGTGGTTTTCTAAAACCATGTGACAAAATTATGACTCAAAAGTGGCACCATATTGACCCAAATTCTAACACTCAAGTTGGTCATGGTCTCCTAGGCTAAAAATGGAATATGCTCTTACAACGGTCACAACCTATCATATAATTTACCATATGTAACTCCTCAATTTGGGTACTCTATTTTGGAATACTCAAACCCATTTAAAGATGCCTTGTGACATGCATCATAGGCTATCATAATGTTGGTCAGGATTCCAATGTAACTCCCCTATAATCATGCTCTTACATGTTATAGAATCCATCATAAGTAACTCCCATCTTACAATGTCATAAAATGCTCTTACACATCATAATAGCATTAGTTGCTCTAACAACTTATTACACACTTCCCAAAGTATCTAACACATGGCAAAGAGATCCACCTCAAAGTGGGATGCCCTCTTTTCCACATGGCAACGAAATAATAAATAAATACAAATAAATAATAAATACAAGCATCAGGATGCAAGGTTGAGACGTCTTTCCCAACATTCCCCCACTTATTGAATACCTTGCAAATAGCAAAGGGAAACTCCAACACTTAAATCTAATTGCTAGGGGTTGTGAGGTCCATAGACTCATTGCACCACCTAAACGTTTTTATGCTCATTGGCCCTGTCAATGCGTTTATAACATTCTAAAAAGTGTCAAAACTCTCTAACATCATCCTCTTATCCTCTATGATGTCATGAAAAAATGGTACTAGACATCTACATGCTTGATCATCACATGAAAGGTCGGGTTCTTTGCCAAACATATGACACTTTGACTATCACAAAGAATGCTAATAGCTCCTTGACTCAATCCCATGTCTAAAAATAATCTCTTAAGCCTCATGGCCTCCTTACAGGCATAATTAATTGCCATGTACTTAGCCTCAATAGTGGACAAAGTGACCTCAACCTATAACTTATTCATCTAACTAATTACACCACCACATAAATGAAAACATATCCACTGGTGGATCTTCTATTATCAACATCTCTTTCCCAGCTGAATCCACAAATCCATGAATATCCACTAAGTGCTAGTCTTTTGTAGCATCACTATGATAAAACATAGAGTACTTAAAAGTACCCTGCAAATACTTGAAGACCTTCTTAACTACATCCCAATGATCTCATCTAGGATTAGCCATAAAATGGCCCAAGACTCCCACTATTTGGGCAATGTCTAGTCTAGTACAGACCATAGCATATGTCAAAATCCCAACTGCACTAGCATAAGTAACATAAGTAATATCCTCCATCTTTGTGGGTGTTGTAGGGCACTACTCAACTAAAACCTTAGTTCCCACAAAAATAGGAACACTCAATGGTTTGCTACCTCTCATGCTAAAATGTTGTAGTACAGAGTTCACATACTTAATTTAGCTCAACCAAAGCTTTTTGTTCACTTTATCTATTATGACCTCCATACCAAAGATATACTTCATAGCCCCCAAGTCCTTCATATCAAATTATGTTGAAAGTTAAGACTTCGAATCATAAATCACATCCTTATTGTTACCAAAAAATAACATATCATATATGTACAATGTGATAACAAGGAATCAATCACCGTCTAGTTTATAATAAACACAATGATCTAATTTAGATCTCATAAATCCCAATCCCAACACAAAGGAATCAAACTTCTAGTACTACATTTTAGGACACTATTTGAGACCATAAAAGATTTTTTCAATTTGCAAACCAAAGACTCCTTACCTTTAACAATATAGTGATATTGTTGTGTCATACAGATTTCCTTCTCCAAGTCATCATGTAGGAATATTATCTTCACATCCATCTATTCTCTCTAAATCATAAGTTTTTGCTATAAATAACAAGAACTTGATAGGTGTCATCTTAGCAATTGGGGAAAAATATCACCAAAGTCTATCTTGTTAACTTGGGAATATCTTTTTATAACCAATATTGCCTTGTACTAAAACATTGCCATTTGAATCGATCTTCTTCTTGAACACCCATTTACAACCAATAGGCTTCTATCCATCAGGCAATGGTATCAAGTCCCATGTGCCATTCTTTTTTAATGTAGCAATCTCCTCACCCATAACTTATCTCCAAGACTCATAATCATCCATATTATTGTCTACTTCATAGTTTTAGGCTGATCGATATTAGTAAGCAAAGAAAAAAAACATCTCTAATTAGGAGTGTGCCTTTTTTGTTGTTGTCTCTACTGAGTGGACCTCCTCAAGAGCTAAGGTGGAGGTTCTACCACCTTTTTAGAATTATAAGAACTATTTAAGCTCTCCTCTTTAGGTCCTTCATGAGCTTTTGGTTCAACCTTCTCAGTCTTGGGACAACTAAACCACATCTTTCTTCCCATCCTCTTTTGATTGCAATATTGTGTAAGAAGATGTAATCTCTCTGAAAATTGCACATTTGATTTACAAACTCTTCTGTCTATAGGATCCCAAAGTTTGTACCTTTTCATACTGATACCATAACTAATGAAGATACATTTCACTACCTTGTTCTCCAACTTTAAATGCTTCTCCCTAGGCACATGTGCATATGCCTTGCAACCAAAAACATGAATATGTTGTAGTAAGTGATTTTTGCCCATTAATGCCTCCATAGGGATCTTGTCAACAAATGTTGATGTAGGAAACATGTTAATTAGGTAACAAGTTCTAGTTGTAGACCAATAATAATGAACCATAAATTGAGCAAACTAAACAAGCTAATTTGCCCAATTTATTATCATAAATTACCTCTAGATTAGACTATGGAAACCCCTGCATAAAGATGAAAATAAACACAATTAATCTCACCAAAGGTCCCTCGTTGCACCAAGTGAATGGTGGATTTGTCTAAGGAGATGGATTAGAGAGATTTGAGGATGTTGAGTGCTCAAATTGGTAGAGTAATAATGCATTCAAGGGTGATGTCTAAATGGCCTCCAAGAGGTCCTATATATAGATTTTTGGAATGAGGAATGGAGGGCCAAGATCAAATTGGGAGATTGAGGGCTCTCATTGCTTGAGAGGATCTAGGGCATGATAAGCCTCCAAGTGTCAAGTAATGATAGGTAGTTAAAGGGGTACCCTTGATTTAAGGGGAATCAACAGTCAAGATTATGCTTTGGAAGGGTTGGATGGTGGAGATCAAAAAGTGATTTCTTGGAAGCTTATACAAATCTTCCCCATGCCTCCAAGTAACCTTCATGTACATGTTAGATGACAAGTGTACCCATATGAGGACATGAACATATAATGCCTTGATTAATCATGGTTATGCATGTGCAAATGATTAATGATGGTAATTGATTTGATATAGTAAATTTAATCAAAAGTGCACAAAATGATAAATTAAATAAATATTGGGATTTATTTAATTTTTTGGTGTTGTGAGATGAATTTATCTATTTACCTAAGGTTGAACTATAGGAGGAATATTAATTAATTGAATAAATAGTCTATAGACTATTCAATCAATCATGGATAAACAATGTCATGAGGTACATGAACAGTGACTTTAATAATTAAATAATAAAAATATTATTTAATTAAAGTGGGGATGAAAATAGATAAATAATTTTAAAAAATGCATTTATCAATTAATTATAGAGGATGTGGTCAATTAATGTCCTGATTGAGGTCAAAATAGTGGTAAGATGATTTAGGTGTCTACATTTTGTCCCTCTTTGAAATGGTGTTAAAATAACATCGTTACAAAGAAGAATAAAACAATGATTTTTTAATGAAAAATGAGCGAGGATGCCCCAGTGGATTAGAAAAATGAAAAAATATGATGGTAGGATGATGCCCCCTTGAGAGGTTAGGCAAGCATAAAAGAGCATAGGTGAGCTCTCGAATGATGAAATGGATGTCAAAATCATATGGGAAAGAGAAAAATATGAGCGATGGAAGAAATTCAAGGAAAAAAAGATGAAAAACAAAGAAGTTATGGAGAAATGAGTAGAAGGGGATGAAAAATTAGGGTTGGGGGTTAAAATTAAGGTTTGGGGGCTATAAATAGATGATAGAGAGGAGGAATAGTTCATTTTTACCCTCGCGAATAGAAAAATTAGAGCATAACAGAGAACGAGCATAGAGCATAATGGAGCATGTACCCGTACAGACCCACTGAGTGGAGTGCATGGGAGAGTACCAACAACCAACAACATGTGGTTTACTAGTACGTAGAACGTCAACCCTCCTAATCAGTTATTATGTGTATTTTTTGCATGTTTTTTGGGGAAATGATGTCTAAATGGGAACAAGCGTGCGTGTGGGCTAACAAAGCATGGATGTGGGACAACTAAGTGTGGGCATGGAACAATTGAGCACCTACATAAAATATGTGCATGCATCCATAAACGAGCGCATACATGGAAAAATGGGGCATACTCAAATCTGTGATGAGCACTTCCATTGAAAAATGGAGCACCGATGTAGATAATCATCTTTGTGGGGCAATGGATGCCTCCATTAAAAATGGAGTGCCGACATAGATAAGCACCTGTGTGGGGAACATGTGCCTCCGTAGAAAAATGGAATTCTAATGGGGATAAGTGTGAGCATTGTGGATGAGTACGGGTGTTAGAAAATGAAGCCCTCATGTAGGGAAAGGCTAGGAAAGTGGTAGGAAGTGAAATTTGACATGATTTTTGGATGGATGTAGGAGAAATTAGGCCTGATAGTGATGCAAGAGTGCAGGTCAACTATGATAGACTTGAGAAAGGATTGGTAGGAGGAGGAGTGGGGATATTTGGAGATAGTGGGGATTTAGCATGTAGCAACGATTGCACAGATTAGAGCGCACAAGGCAATGCTGATGACTTTGGTGGAGTGTTGACATTATGTAATGAGCACATTCCATCTCTCGACAAGGGAGATTATAGTGACGTTAGAGGACATGCGGAAGATTATACGACTATCCTTCCATGGATTGGGGGTGTATTATTCAGGGAGGCATGATATGTGGGCACTACAACAAGTATTCGGGAGGTCTAACTTTTTGTGGGATGGTATGAGGATGGGCTTGGATGGTAGAATCATGGTGGTAGATGAAATCCCTCTAGTGATGGTAGTGGTTGTTAGGGGCTTATTACTTCCTGATAAGACCAGTAAATTATTTCTAATTAGACTGGCACATGTATTGGAAGACATGTTTTACAGGGAGGAGATATTTTCCTAGGGAACCTACATGCTAGCAATGTTATACAGAGACATGTGTTTGATTATGTATAGAGAGGGTTAGAGTATAACACACATGACCCTTCTACAGGTGTGTGCATGGGAGCACTTTATTATACTCAGGCCAATTGGGGATAGGGATTGCAGTTACTAGGAGAGCCATATGTGTTTAGTTGGAGGGGGTGACGATGATACAATCAAGTGCAAGACGTGGAAGACTAGTGGTGAGTGATTGATGACATAGAGGGGTTGATTTGGAGGCCATACTGAGATTGTGAGCAATGGCCCAAGGATGTGGAGACAAGGTTGTTCATGTTGATGTCACATTACATCATTGGGAATAGACTATACATTATTGAGAGATATAGGCCAAACAGGGTATGACGATAGTTTGGTTTACGTCAAGGGATCCTAATGTATGGACCTCATGTGTTCACATGAGTTGTGTGAGAGGAGTTTTTAGGGTGGGGGCAACAAGTTGATCAGTGGCAAGTGTGATTGGATTGGGGCCATGCGAGGCCACAAATATGGATGCCACCAGGGTGAGATTTAGAGGATGTGAGCATTACCAAAGACTATAGGGTATGGTGGGCCCATAGATGATCAATGAGGTTGACATGGCCAGTGCTAGCATAGGGTCATGAAGCCATTCATAGAGCATATAGGCTGGCATAGAGATGATGTGCAGTAGCAGGGGCAGGGCAGCAGGTGCAACAAAGACAGAGATGAGGGGCGATACCACCACTACAACTGCAAGGATAAGAATAGGTATAAGTACCAATATAGGTCTAGAGACGGGTGCTATAGGCACCAGGACAAGGATATGCATAGGGGTCACCAGAAGGTGATGGTGGAGATTAGATGGACATAGATGGGGCGGGTGGAGGAGATGGGGGTGATGGAGGAGGAGAGGGAGGATGGGGTCACCAATACAAAGAGGGGATGGAGGGTGGGGCAAGGTTCCCCAGGAGGTAGGAAGAGAGCACATTTGTAGGGGCATTTGGTGGCTATGCAGTAGCAGAGGGATCAACTACAAGTGGAGAGAGATAGGCTACGAGTGGAGAGAGATACTCTCTAGGCGAGATTAGATAGCTTGCAAATAGCTTATGATGAGGCACAAGTGCAACTACAGGGTGTGGATGGGGTTGAAGCACAACTGTAAAGGGCACAAGGAGATGTTCAGAGGCTCTGTCGGGAGCAAGATCAAGTGAGGATGGTGCTAAGTGCATCAAGGTTGGCACAACTAGTGTCAAATGTGCAAAGGGCAGTAGGAGAGGTGGCACAGGCTGGTGGGGCGGTGATGTATTATTGCTCCTTATATAAGCGGGTGGTAATAGAGGGCTAGAGAGAGCCCTCCTATGCAAACAAATCACAAAGTAGATCTACGAGATCAAGGCGATCACTATCGGTGGGGATGCAGCCACCATCGCCTCAGCCACAAAGTGGGGAGCCATCAATTTCCCATGGAGACAATACGAATCAAGCTTAGCTAGAACATATTTATATATGATGTATAGATGATATGTATGTGATTTTGAGGATGTACAATGACATGCTTTATGATATTATGCTCCATGGAGCTTCTTGTATTATAGCTCATTTTTTGATGTATATATTATTATGTACTATGCCCTAGCTTTGATGAGATGTATATATGTAGAGACATTTATACCATGATGTGTTTTTGAGTTGTTTTATGCTTGTGATATGTTTTGATGTTGCCTATGTGATGGTTGCATATGATATTTGATTATTGTTTAGGTTATTCTATGGATGGATACAAGTGTTTTTATGGATGCAATTATGTATGATGTGATGGTTAATGTGTGACAGTTAATTTCGTGCTTTTCATTTGATGATGTATGATGCATAAGCTATGTGGAAATTGTCATACTAGTTTTATAATAACAACATGATGTGTATGTGTGTGAGTATGTATATGTGATATGATGCAAGTGTGGATGGATTATGTATTGTATAATGGTTTAATTTATTTTCTTATGATGGTCATGGATACATGTAATGATATGTTATGCATTTTGATTTATTGGCATGTTATGATGTATGATGTGATGGTTAATGTGCATATGGATATGATAGATGATGCGAGTGGATTTGATGGTGTTAGTGTGTGTGTGGATAATTTATGCTTCTAAAATTGGAAATAAGCATTGTAACAAAAAATATTATGTGTCATGAAGACATACTATGTATGGATGATGCTAATATGATTGTTTTTGTTCATAGTATAACTGTATTTGGAAGAAAGGTGATTAAGATAGAATTGATAGAAAGTGATGATGTAGCAAATTGATGATAATGATATAGTTAATCAAATAATAAACTAACCATCAGTTAATCATTTGCATATGTCTAACCATGATTAATCAAGATAATAGATAAGATTTGCATAATGGGTAGAGGATAGTGGATGGGCTAATGAGTAGACGTGTTCTTGAATGCATGTGTTAAAATGAAATGTAGAGAGCACTCATTTTGATATTGCACGAGATATTATGCACTAGGGTATAAAGACTAAGGTGATGATGTATCTCTTGCATGAGACTGACTCACAAATAGAAGACAAGACGATGCCTTAGCACAACATAAGGTGTTTGATGACCTTGGTGGGAATTGTGATGAGGCAACCAATAGACAAAAGGATGCCCTAGTACCTCACAAGGTGTTTGACAACCTTGGTGGGTGCAACACTAGGATGTCCAAGCAAACATGGCACAAACAAGATGCAAGACCATGCCTCAATATACATCATTCAAAGAAAACTAGAATATGAATGATCACGGTGACCTTTAGTTGGAGTAATGTGAGACATGCCAAAAGATAACCAAAGATAAAAAAGCAATAGTCAGTTACATACAAATGTCTTATCGTTTTGCCAAAGTGTTGATGGATGCAGTTGATGATGCCTAAAGTGGGGAAGGATAAATCTCACGAAGGATAGGGTGGGGACAAATGGATTATCAAAAGGGTAATGAGATAGGGCATGTCTATGTTGTTGAGGTTGCAAGTAGATCTTAGTTGCCAATGTGATAGCAAGGTCTAGTGTGTAAGTGCATGAAGCTGAAGGTCAAGATACAAACATATCTAGATCATGGAACAAGCAATTGGGGAAGTGTCAGGATCCTAGTGCTAAATAAGGGACAATTAACACCCCAATTGGCAAGAGGGTGGGAAAGTGACCAATGATGGTACGTGTTGGCATTGGGAAATGTCAACGTAATGATACTATAGGCGAAGTGGGATTGGGGTGCTAGTTAGGAGAATGCTGTGGGGGTGAAGGTATGTGTTAGAGGAGGGAAAGATAGATGAATGAAACATGTCTTGAATAATAACCACAATATGGACAAGGGGATGGGGGAAGGGGGGGTGGTTTGGGGTAACAAATTTTGATTGAAACCACGATATGACCTTAGAGGGATGACGATGTGGACTTGATAATATTATACATGAAAAATGGAGGGGAGGATGGGTAGGATAGTGTGAGGAGTGATGTTTGATAGTCTACCCCTTGTAGTAATGTACTAAAACACCATGGACTGGGTGGGGGATCATGGAATGGGTTTGAGGGGGAACTGGGTTGATTGACAATGCACTTAAAGAAAATTTTCTTTATACATGACGTTGTGGGGTTAAGGAGCATTAATAAAATAGGCCATTAATGTCAAGCCCATTTAACATATGTGTACAATATGGGGGGAAGAAACAAATTTTGATTCAAGCCACTGTGTGAGTGGTAGGTGGTTATGCAGGATGTGGGATGGTAATGGAACAAAAGTAGGTGATTGTGGTGAATGATACCCTATGCAATAATAAATACTTGCAATTTGTTATTCGAGGTATGAGGGATGAAGGGTTCCTGATGTGTTACCAGATGTTAGGGCTTCCCTGAATGAAAAGTGATTTGTGCAGTGGGTGGAGAGATGTGAATTTGTGGGTTAGGTGGGTAGGGAATGGGAAATGATATTTATGCAATAATAAGGGCTAGAACTCAATATGGAATGTAATAAATGGAGTATGGTGAGGTTTGGGGAACATGCGTAGAAGATTTGGTACACGTGGAAGGATGCAAGTGATAAAGGAAATTAAGGATAATAGGATTTGGCATTATACTCATGGTGCATGCAAGAAGGTTTTCACCATGGTATTTGTCCAAGGTGCCACAAGAAGTGGTTTTCACCATAGGATGATTTATTTCTCTTTACTTTTTTGACTATTTTTTATTTATTTTTATCTTTTGAGATTGGAATATTCTATAGGTTAGGTGTGGAATCATTTGAGGTGGGTGATATTGAAAGCCTCATCAAGCTCTTGACCTTCTGGTGTAGCTAACTGATATGCACCTGAACCATATTTGGGGATGATAATATCGGGACCAAGCTAATTGGGCTCAAACTTTCCTTTTTTTTTCATAGTTCTGAAGATTCCTCTAATTTTCTTTGAGCACAAGGTCGACAATTTCAAATTCATCGGCTTTGAGCTTCTTTTTGTAGCTCCTATGAAGGTGATTCTGATAGGCCTATAGATGATTCAAGGCATTGATATGTCGTTCATCAATAAGTTCTAATTCATGGAGGCATGCAACCTAATACTCCTCATCATCAATAAGGTTACACAAAGAGATGCTCAAGGAGATGAGTTCAACCTCTATCAACAAGATAGATTTGGTACCAAAGATGAGGTAATATGAAGTGGCACTGGTGGGTGTCTGAATGTTAGTGCAATATGCCCAAAGGGTGGGATTTAGGTGGAGGTGCCATTGAGAAAAAGGCCCCATTGAGAAAAAAGCCAAGGAGTTGTAATGGGTTGCAATGCCTACGAAGGTGTGTGAATGAGATCTCCATGTTGTTAACAAGGTAGGCACTTCTTGACATACTCAAAAGCATCATGTTCCATAGTAGGTAAATAATACCCTATTTTGAGAAGTTTTTTAGTTAGGACCATGCCACTGGTGTGGGTGCCACAAATACTGTGTACTTCTTAGAGTGCAAGATAAGCTTCTTCTATGTTTAGGCACTGCAAAAAGGAATCTGTAAGCACTAAAAATGTGCATGGGATTGCATGAGGACCCTATGATGAGTTGTAATCCTAATCACATACATGGAAGCATGAAATAATATGCCCTCTCAACAGTGCTCTTCTTGGCAACATGTGGATGTCAATTCCTTGCTTCATCAATTGTTCTTAATTCTAATTTTTCTTCACTTTCCTCTTGTCAACATTTCTTCTTTTTCATTCTTGACCTTGCCTTCATAGCTAATTTTCATCATAACATGGTAATTGCACCTTTTCCATAGATGTTTCATGTGTCTCCACCCTTTAGAGGCCTCTAAATGACCTCCCAAACCAAAACCATCTTTCAAAATTGACCTAACTTTTGTTGTTTCTGGATCCCTCCTGTTATTTATGGATTTCTCCTGGGCGACCCTATTGGTAAAAGGGGGGATCTTGTTTAACTCATCTGTTTGACTTGTTTCAAGGGGCATATTGCATCTTTAACTTTCCAAGACCAATCTCCAACCCCTAATTTTAACCCAGAAGCACTATTTTTTGGCGGGTCACCCATGGGTCTCCCTCGAGTGACCCTATTGGTAAAAGGGGCGACCCAAGGGTGACCAATTTGCAACCATTTATAAGCTTGTTGTTTTCTCTCCATTAGCATCCTTGATGCTCATGTAGGATGCATGTGCCTTTTAATTTTGCTTAGCATAGATTCTCAAGCTTTCTAAATCTTCTCAAAGCATGCTTATGCTCTCATCTGCTCAAGCCAATGCCATTATTCCCAATTAGCACACTCACATAGTGCTCATAGCTCACTTCAAGCTCAATCAATATCATCACTAGCTTTCTCAAGCTCAAGTCAATCATTTGTTCTCTTCACACTTGCCTCTAAGAGGAGAACCTTGCTACTACAAAAGGATAAAGAGGTTATTGGATACAAAGGATTCTTGAGGGCAGTGCAAAGACTCATGCGTCAACCATATTTGAGGTTCTTTCAATGCTTTTTGTAGTAATTAGATCACAAAATTGCTCTCGAGGGAAGTAATAAATCATTACTTTGCTCTTGATAGGAATTGTTAGCATAGCTTCATTTCTTTGTAATAGATTAGTTGTTAATTTCTTTCATTATATTAGATTATCATTTGCTTTCCTCATAGTAGAGTTCAAAAAACAATTTCAAAAAATACAAAAACATAGATAAACTTGCATTAAAAAAACTCATATAGACTTGCATTCATATTTCCCTTTTGTAGTAATTAGATGATCTTTACTTATTGAGAAAAGAATAAAAAAATTGCTTGCATTCATATAGATGCATACATTCAAAAACACCAAAAAAAAAGAAGAAAAACTTAGAACAATTAAACCCTTGGTTTTGTCACAAGGTATCGCTAAACATTCACATACAAGAGCAAACCCTTGGTTTCATGACAAGGTAAATCCAACATATAAAATCAAATCACAAGTCAAACTCTAGGTCAACCTTGGTCAAACACTCTACTTCTCCCCTAAGCATACAAATGTGCCCAAGAATTAGAGGGGAGTAGTTTAGAGAAATTCTTGAGAAATTAGAAAAAATCAACCCTAGACCACAACTTAACCAAGAACAACATATCCTAAGGGTTGTGCAATAAGACAATCAAATACAACAACTACTACAATCTCACAAAGAAAGACTACAACACGCTAGGTACATCAATGAATAGAATAGCTGGACCACTAGGCGTTGGAATCTAAGAAACCCAAACAAAAGACACATCACAAGTGACCCTTATGGTCATACTATTATCTCAACAAACATAGCCATAGAAAGGTTTCGACAACTAGCAAACCCCACAAGGCCCCAAAATAGTCTAATCGCTCTTCGTGACATTCTAGTCTCGTGAGAACATTACTACCCTCGGATCTCATCTCTGCTCAATTAGCTCTTGCCACGAGAGAGGGAGTGACCTACAGGTCGCCAGTGGCACGGAGAGGGTTCACGTGCAAATCAAGGTTGACACACCAGCAGGGTCATGTTTCGAGTAACATAGAACCATCGTAGCCTCTTCAGTAAAGCATGTCACTGAGGATGGTAAAGGAGGATGTGCATTAGATAAATGTTTTGCATTGATTGCATGAGAGGTTAGGTGAAAGGGTATGGTTATGGAGGTAGGTGTATATATCATGGTACCAAGGGGATTTGGGACCAACGATGTCACATATAAGCTTAGATTCCTGGACATCATACACGGATATAAGGAGTTGTTCAACCAAGAACTCATAGCATTGACTATCATGTGGCATATCAAGTATGGACCTAATGGTAGCCATGGCATCGGTTGCTTTATTGTTGAGACATGAGACCTGCTCGAACTGGATATGCATGAAGTATTACCAAAAACTATCAACCATCCATAAGGGATAATCTTGTCATCCTTCATTTGATATTCATCATTTACCTATTTTATTACAAGTTGCGAGTCTTCGTAAACTTCTAGCTATTGGATATTCCATTGGCTAACTATTTTGAGCGGGTTGTGATTAAAGCTTCATATTCTGCCATATTGTTGGTGCAAGGGAAACCTAATCTGAAGGCCTTTGGTATAAAATGCTTTTGTGGACTAACAAATAAGATGCCAACACTTGATATGTGGGTTGTGTAGGAGCCATCAAAATAAAGCTTCTAGGTTGTTTGTTCCGTGACAGTGAAGATGGATTCATCTAGGAAATCCACAACTAGCAGATAGCGATTTGTTAATGGTGCTTCAGCCAACTAATCCATGGCAATTTGTCCTTTAATTACTTTTTTTGTCAATGTACTCTATGTCGAACTTGATAAGCAACACCACCCACTTAACCATGCATCCTGTGAGGGAAGCCCTAGACATAAGTTACTTTAGGGGGTCAATTTTTGAGATGAGCTTGGTTTGAGGATTTAACATGTAGTGTTGAAGCTTCTACAAGCTAAAAATAATAGATAGACATGCTCTTTCCATGGGGGTATAATTAAGCTCATAGCCGACCAATGTTCGACTAATGGAGTAGATTGCCATTCTTGACTTGTTTCATAATGTTGTGCTAGAAGTACGTTGAGTTCAATAGGTGTAGCAGAGATGTAGAGTGGTAGAGGTTTGTTGGTGATAGGAGCCATAAGTATAGGTGGTGATTCTAGATATTCCTTGTTTTTATCAAAATCTTGTTGACATGATACATCCCACCAAAAAGTGACACCCTTTTAGAGAAGATGGGGGAACTGTTAGTATTTGTTAGCTAGTTAGGTGATGAATCATCTGAAAGCCTATAATTTACCTTGAAAATTGTGTAACTATTTCAAGTTTCCTAGTGGAGGCATTTTTGTAATTGCTGCAACCTTGGTAGGATCCACTTCAATGCCTCATTGCTTGATGTTACTCCAAAGATACACTTTTTAGGATTGAGACACACTTTGTATTTTATAAGATGTTGGAAGATGTGTGCAAGAACATGTGGGCATCCTTTAGTATTTGATTTACTGAGTAAAAAATCCACATAGTCTTCCATGATATCATGTAACATGTCATGGAGGATGACAATCATTGCCCTTTGATAAGTTGCCCTTGCATTTTTCAACCCGAAAGGCATCACTTGATAGCAATATGTAACCCAAGGAGAATGTTATTTTATGTCGGTCTTCGGGGGAAATCCTAATCTACTTATATCTAGAGAATTTGTCCATGAGTGAAAATCTCATGGGCTGCTGTTAAGTCAAAGATAATGTTAATGTTTGGAAGTGGAAAGTCATCCTTCAAGCATGCTTTGTTGAGATCTTTGAAATTGATGCAGATGTAGATACCACCTAGTTTCTTGCTAATAGGTACAATATTGGAAATCCATTTGGAGTAGTCTATAGGTGAATGAACTTGACCTTAAGGAGTTTCTATAAAGGGGTGCATTTTTTTGATTTATTTGCTTGACTAGCTTAGCATGATGATGGACCACAAGGTGGTGAACCACAAGAGATGGATCCAATCCCGACATCTTGATATAAGACCAAGCAAATATTGTGGGTGACTGCTGCAGAATAGTGAATGTGTTTTGTTTTTCTGTAGATGAAAGGGAGGCAACCAAATATGTGATCTTCAGATCTCATTTTGTTCCCAAATTGATCTCATGTGTATCTTATCTCAATATAGCAAAGCATTCTTGCCAATGTGGAAGCATTGGGGAGAGGTTGAGTTCCTCATTTAATGGCACCTTACAAAGGTTTTTAGCAAAAGGCGTGTGTTTATTTTTCTCTTTTAGGTCTGATAGCACCTCAAAGAGGTTTTCACTAGGGGACACATTATTTTTTTATTATTTTTTATTTTTACAACAGAGGAAGTCTTCATGCTCCCCAAAGTAGGCAACAATGTGCAAGTCAAAGTTGGAGTTAGATTTATGGTCTCTTGTAGGGATACCGTCGCAAAGTCCTAGAAATCTTATGAGAGCCTCATTGTTTTGAAATGTGTCGAGAGGTGGGATACCTTATTGATCCTAGTTGATGAGTTCAAGATGTATAAGAGGTAGGTTGATAGTGAATATGGTGTTGTTAAGGAAAAGGCAAGAGACATCAAGGTCTCTGAAGGAGGCCGGGATGGTTCCACCTTTGGTGCTTTCAACAATGTTAGGAGGTTCATCTATACTTCAGACGTGGTACACAGTTCATTAGTTTATGACCCAAGGGGCATACGTCCCAACCCCATAGGAGTCTTTGAAGATTTCAACATCAAGTGGTTCATGGATGCCTTGCTCATGTATACCAAGACCTTTACCCTTATAATTCATGTTTTCATAGACATGGTACTAGATAGGGTAATTATGTTTCAAGTTGTCCAGTGTTGATTCTTCATCCTCTAAGTCATCTTTGTATAGCCAAGAGTCAAGAGAGCCTTCAATTTGTTTTTCTTTGAGCACATTGGTAGAAGTGAAGGTTGTGGGACCAAATTATTTGACCTTGGGTGCTTTTAGCTGGGGTAATTTTTTAGGGTGACCATGGAAGTGTGGAGAGAAAGGCAACTGGCCCACATCGAAGGCAGTATGCATCTCGTATGCACCACAACCTTTGTTAATGATCTTGAACTTAGAGGGATTAGGCTTTTGGGATGATGATGAGGTGGAAGAAATGGATTTGAGACTGATGTAAGATGAGGAGGATTTTGCTTTTTCATGTTGAGTGACATCAATACTTGGGCAATGATGGGCTTTATGATAAGAAGCCTCCGTGGATTTACAATATTTTAAGGGTTGTGGATTGGCGTGAATGGTGACTTCAATACCATTGTGAGTGGATTTTAGGCACTGGTGGTATGTGGAAGGGATGGCTTGCATGGCATGAAGCCATGGGTGACTAGGGAGGAGATTGTAGGGAAGGTGAAGATTAACAATGTGGCACGTTTTGTGTTGTAATATTGGATCCACCTATATGGGAAGGTAGATTGTACCTTCAAATTCACATTCTACATTATCAAATGCTTTGATGGTTGTAACTTGTGGTTCAAAATTAGCTACAAAATATCCCAACTATTTTATGAATCTCATTGTGCATGTTTAAGCCAAACCTATTATCCAAGAGGACTCTTTTGACCTTGTGTTTGGTGATTAGGACTTCTATGTGTAAGGCTTTATTATGTGATGGATCAATGAGTGACATGTTTTTTTGGCTAAACACAAGCTAGTATGTGGATGAGAGATGGTCAACAAGAGCTTGGAACTACAATTTCATTGGGGACCCAAGATTCTTGCAAGGCTCGATCTAAAATGACTCTATGGATAGGCTAGGTCTTGAGAAGTTATAGGGTGGAGATTTGGGCTGGAGTTTTCACAAGGTGCTCTAAGAGGTCATACTGGGAAGAAGATGCAGAGGATGGGGAAGATCCTTTGACAGTGTCTCGACCATGGCGAGTGGTGACAACAAAATCAATTTGCTTTGCTTTAATCTTGATGGTTACTACTTGCGTTGAGTCAAAGTCAACTTGACCAGCAATGAAATCATAGTTGTGAGGAGTCTTATTGTAATAGATGTTGGTGCATTTATTTTGGG
Source organism: Cunninghamia lanceolata (assembly GCA_027924645.1). NCBI lineage: Eukaryota > Viridiplantae > Streptophyta > Pinopsida > Cupressales > Cupressaceae > Cunninghamia > Cunninghamia lanceolata. Next base: position 524,265 of record BSBN01001493.1, read on the forward strand.
ATGTATTCTTGTTGGGGGAAATGGATGGGAGGTATATTATTATCCATGATTGGGGAGGGGATTTTGGTACATCCCCAATTGCTCATTCAATGAGGAAGATTTGTCTCCCTCCACAGATTTTTCTACGATCGATGAGGTCTTGAACATGGTTTTTAAGCTTCATGCACTTACTTGTTGAATGCCCCTTAATGCGATGGTAGTCACAGTATTCATTTTTCTTTGTACCATGTAGGTTTGGGCTATGTCTTGTTGAAAGGCTTGGACGTGGGGAAGGTAACCATGTTAGCTTAGACCAATTTTTGGAAAACAACTTCCAAGGGTTCCCCCAAGGAAGTGTATTTTCGCTTTGGATTGTTTTGGGCGTACCATTTAAATTGTCCTATTGGAATTTTTATGTTGTTGGGTTGAGAGATACTCTGAATGATTTGATTTTTATTTGGGATTGGGGTTGTTGTTTGAAAATGTTTGGCATTAGTGACCCAATCGCTAACAACATTTTTATTTTTGACCCAGAATCTAGGTTTATCATTAAAGGATTTGTCATTGTTGTCTTTATTGTAGATCTTGACTAAACCTTTATAAATAAAGTATTTTTCAATTGTGACCCCCTTTTCAATTATCTCATCAAAAGTGGAGATACGCTGCATTTGGAGGTGAAAAGCCATCTCTCGATTTAAGTTTTGCACAAATATAGTGACGAGTTATTTTTTAGGAATAGGCCAAGGAAAGTAACTTACGAGTCTTCTCCAGCTCTAGGGATAGGTAGAGAAGCTCTTCCCACATATTTGTTTCGCATTGTTGGCACATGCCTAATTTTTTTTCAAAAAATCCTAAGTTTTACTCCTCATTGTTGTCTGGGAAGTTTTTCACCCATTACTGATAACTTATCTTATAAATCTTTAATGGGTTTACCTTGGTCAAATATTTGTGTTGAAATGACTATTTACCTTCCCATGCCATGGTCATGTCTTATTGTTGCCAAAAATCCCATAAAATTTCAAAGTCTCGCACTTTCCTTATCTTTTTCTGGCTATTTTGGGGAAGTTTTGGGTTCCAAGAATTTCCTCACCCCAATATAAGGTTCCCTAGTTCCAAGGTCCTCTAAAACCCCCAAAACCCCATGGAAAAGTTTGTTGTCTTTTGGTTTTAAAATTTTGGGGCCTAATTGGCAATTATGGTTATGTTTGTCGGTAAAAAATAATTAGGACTTTCATTTGGGTGTTCTGGTCATTTTTAGGATTTTGGGTTTTTCATGGACATAGGGATGTTCCACGTTCCATGAGTTTCCCCGCCCCTAGTGTATTGGTTCCTAGTTCCAAGTTCCTCTAGAACTCCCAAATCCCATAGAAAAGTTTGGTGTCTTTTGGTTTGCAATTTTGGGGTCCAATTGACAATAATGGTTATGTTTGTCACTAAGAAAGAATTTGGACTTTTATTTGGGTGTTTTGGCCATTTTGGGAATTTTAGGTTTTCCATGGACCTCAGAACATTCTTGGTTCCAATTTTCTCTGAAACTCCCATTTCCCCATGTTATATTTTGAAGGATTAAACTTAGAATCTTGGGATGATATTGAAGATTATGGTTGTGTGTGTCATCTACTATCAATTTGGCCTTTTTTTTTGGGTGTTTTTCTCATTTGGAAAATTTGGGTTTTCCATGGACCTTAGAACATTCCTGGTTCCAATGTCCTCTAGAACCTCTATTCCCCCATGTTGAATTTGGAAGGCTTAAACATGGAATCTTGGGATAATATTGAAGATTATGGTTGTGTGTGTCATCCAGAATCAATTTAGACTTTTACTTGGGTGTTATGGTCATTTTTGGAATTTCAGGTTTTCCAAGGACCTCAGAACATTCTTGGTTCCAATGTCCTCTAAAAATCCCATTCCCTCATGTTGAATTTGGAAGGCTTAAACTCAAAATCTTGGGATGATATTGAAGATTATGGTTGTGTGTGCCATCTAGCATCAATTTGGCATTTTATTTGGGTGTTTTGCTCATTTAGAAAAATTGGGTTTTTGCATGAACCTCTAAATATTCTTGGTTCTAATGTCCCATAGAACCCCTATTCCCACATGTTGAATTTGGAAGGCTTAAACATGGAATCTTGGGATGAAATTGAAGATTCTGGTTATGTGTATCCTCTATCATCAATTTGGCCTTTTATTTGGGTGTTTTGCTCATATGGGAAGTTTAGGTTTTCCTTGGACCTCAAAACATTCATGGTTCTAATGTCCTCTAGAACCCCCATTCCTCCCATGTTGAATTTGGAAGGCTTAAACATGGAATCTTGGGATGATATTAAAGATTATGGTTGTGTGTGTCATCCAACATCAATTTGGCCTTTTGTTCAAGTGTTTTTCTCATTTGAGAATTTTTGGTTTTCCTTGGACCTCAGGACATTCATAGTTCCAATGTCCTCTAGAACCCCCATTCCCCTAGGTTCCATCAAAATCCTAAACCTTGACAGTGTAGTAAACCCCATTTTTTTTGCAAACATGACCAGACACTCCAACAACTCCTAAGACTGCCATTAATGATCTTTTTGAGGCTCGATGGCATGGTAGGTCAACTCCATATGTGTCAGGACTCCTATAGACCCTTTAATGATGAAATCTTTGTGCCAGAGCATGGACAAACACTCCAAATATGTAGGGGTTTTTGGTGCAGCCCATTTGGTTATGATGATGGCAAGCATGGTTACTCAGTTTCATTTTCAGACGTCAAATATCTCCTTCCAGAGCTGCTTGATAGATTGAATGAGGTATATAATGCATTTGGGATTCATTTTCAAGGGATGGAATTTTGGTTGTGTTGGTTCTTTTTATTGTAGTCCCTCAATTCTAAGACATCTGGTGCACTATTAGGACACAAGGACCAATAAATCTAGTTAAATAGAAGAAACCTAGATTAAATTGAGGGTGAAGAAAAGCCAATGAATAGGAGGGTGTGTAAACCTCCTCTACACTTTGAGCCTTGCCAAGATCAGGAGGGTGTTCCCAGAGATCCTTAAAGAATAATGAAAACTAATAGACAACAAGGAGAATCTCTAATAAAGGCAATTAGGTCAAATGATGTGCTACTAAGATAAGTTGGTTATAATCCTTGTAAATGTATTCATTGGTAATTTCTCACAACAACATTAACCTAGAAAAGATAATATGCACAAAATCCTCTGAAGAATTGGTATCAGTTTCAAGCTCACATGGGATGTGACAAGATTTTAGAATACTGGACTTTGTGCATAATGGTAGGACAAATAACTTACACATAATTTATAAGCACTGTGAAGATGATTTTCATTTTAAAGATGTACAGGGTCATACTCAACTATTTAGACCGGTGCCCAATCCTGTAGCAACAGAGTCATACTTGAAACAAAACCCATAATGATAAAGAAATCACAACATCCAAATGAGCCTAATTAACTAGGATCATGCCTTACAGAAAACATTAGACCCTCAATTTCCCTCCCATTCTCAAAGTCAAACCCATTCTTAGTTATCTAGAATAGATTTGAAAATCCCACATACTAGTCCTGAAAGTGTGCTCACTTAATTTTCTAAGCATAACTACAGACTAACAAAGACCTAATATAGAGAATAGCAAGTGTAAACCTAGGAATCCCTTGGATCCCCTAAAACATTCTGATATTAATGGAGATAGAATATGAAGATAATAACATAAGTAATGGTATTATATTGATTTATTGAAAAGATTTAACCAAATCATTTCAAAAAATTCCTCACAAATAGAATTGTTCACATATTTATTGAACATTCGAACATATTACAACTTGAAGTAATACCCAAATTGACTCCCATACTTCAGACCTTGTCTGAAAGTATGTTCAAGAACCAACCCTTAAAAAATGAGGACTACATCCTTATATATAAAAGATTACAAAGTAAAGCCCCTTTAGATGAGTGTCATCTGTCACTTTAGAACAACTTTTACAAATAACATTTTCACCTTTTCAATTTATTCCTTTACCCTACCGCCTTGATTGTTACTTATCATCCCTCGTGCCATTGTAATAACATGTGTGTCTTCTTGGGAATGCTCCCCCCACTCAGGAATCTCAAAAAAGGGACAAGAGGACGCCAATCTCTCAACCACTTCTTCTGATGTGGCTTAGACCATTCAGTTACATGGCAGATTTGAGTAGGCTTTCCTCTAGCTGCTACTAACATCCTGATTAATGACCATTCCACTAGGTTGAGGTATGCAATGGTCTAAGAGGAAGGGGAAACAAGTGAGTGTGGAGATGCCACCACCCACTACCTACAAGACAGATGTATGTGCATCTCTCTTGCTATCAGGCTAGCTCAAATCCAACCCAGACAACATGTTGTGTTAACCACATAAAAGGAAAAGTAGGCATCCATGAAAGATCAATGTGTTACCCGCCACCATTTCCCCATGACCAGGACTTCCCAAAATTTGGAGACAACATCTCCCTTTGTGAAAGGTCCTCCAAAGTTGAAGTTCCCACGTCTCTTTGCAATGTGAAAGAGATGACTTTTAAATAAGCACTGACCTTAAGAAGTAGGTTGTTACTTTACTAGAACCCCCCATACCTTTTAACAATGGGGAAATATGCTTTTCATCTTGCAACTACTTGGTCCTTCCAATTACTCATAACAACCTAACTGTTTTGCCCTCTTAACATATACCTTTGACAAAAGGGACCACATTATAACTAACTAATTACCAAAAATGGTTAACAACAAGAGTGAAATCAATTGCAACCCTTATCCTTTTATAACGTCAGTCTCTTATGATTAGGACCTTAATTGTGCTATTAATCCCACTTATCAAAAGTCTAACATCATTATTATCCACCAAAAATTACATCCATTTTACTAGCTTCAGGGAGATATGAATGACATGTTGAATTATATCTCTCAGACACCAAGGTGTCTCTTCACATTAAGCTCAAGATATATCTGAGCACACAATTTTTGAAGTCTTCATCAAATGGCCATGAGTGTTCCAAAAGCCTCGCTAGCTTATTTATACGAGCCTGATATCTGGCATCCAATAATACCTTAGCACCTTTTACAAAGCTATCAAGTCCTAATTCTATTTTTAGAATCTATTATCCACCAAAAATTACATCCATTTTACTAGCTTCTAGGAGATATGAATGACATGTTGAATTATATCTCTCAGACACCAAGGTGTATCTTCACATCGAGCTCGAGATATATCTGAGCACACAACTTTTGAAGTCTTCATCAGATGGCCATGAGTGTTCCAAAACCCTAGCTATCTTATTTATATGAGCCTGATATTTGGCTTCCAATAATACCTTAGCACCTTTTACAAAGCTATCAAGTCCTAATTCTATTTTTAGAAGGTTATCTAGTTTAGCGTTACATAGGACTTGATCGATTTCTCCTCCTTGGGTGATCGATGTGACTAAAGCCCAAGTAATAACTTGGAACTTGAACTTCCACGTCTCCAATGATTTCATCTTCTCATCAATTTTTACAATTGGCGGCATCTAACATTCTTCTAAAGCCCTGAAGCTTTCCATCTTTTCCTTGATAGCCACATCATATCTTCCTTGAAGTGAAGATATATCTCCTAATAAATTTGTCACCTCACATGTACTCACAATTTCTTGAGGGGCATCTGTATTGAAACTTGCCACACTTTGAATAGCATTCAAATAAGATAGCCTAGGGATCCACATACTTAAGACTTGTCTTAATATGGGATCCTACTTGATCAAGATCTCCCCCACTTCTTTCAATTTCCCAAAATACAGCCACACATGATCCACCTTTCCTAGGATTCAAGATAATAAATGATCAAACAATCTTCTCACTAGATTCAAAACCTCTTTAGATCGAACTCTGATAATGCATCAGCCTCTGCTTGCTTACTTCTCCTTAATTCTACCTCCAAGATTTCAACCTTAAGGGTGAGGGTGTCAATATCTTGTTGGGATACAGTGTCGATCGAAACAAGTGACGACACTCGCTCAATCATGGGGATCTTAGGTGCATCCACCAATGATCTCAGTGATGAGCACCATAATTCTCTCTTTTAAGTGTATATCTTTCCTATTTTAAGTCATACCGTTACAGACATTTCCACCTTTCAAGTTGAGACTTTAACTAATAAATAGACAATATAATATGTTATGTGCATTAAATTTTAATAGATGTATGTGTTAAAGTAATTATTTTTAAGCATTATGTTCTATGATTAAGTTTGTTATGATCTTACTTAGTGGGTAGGGATTGTTTCCATTAGAATAGTTCTAACCTGCAGCTAAAGGATGAAGAAGTCCCTATAGTCGTGGGGACAATTCCTACAGCCGAAGGACTAAAGAGTTCCTATAGACAAAGGTTCAGCATGTGTAGCCAAGGAACTCATCTCTGGTAGCCAAGGAACCCATAACCTATAGCCAAGAGAATCAACCTACAACAAAACATGAAGTCACGAACATCTAGCTAGCAACAATTAATATCCTCCTTTATGAATAATGGAAAGAGTGTATGTGGTAGTTAGTAGATGATCCAGGACATGCGAAGATGGATAATCCATGATTGCTTAAAGTTTTAGTTTTAGTTAGTTTGTTTGTGTTGTAGTCTGATTGGGAATCTTCCTCTTTGGTTATTCTAAAGTCTTAGTTTCCTAGCATGTTTTTACTTTCTTAAAAATAAAGAGTAATTTCCCCTGTTTTATGGGAAGTGGACCAAGTAGTAGTTAATTTTCATAAATGTGTAAAACTGTTGAAGGGTGTATCTATCGGTTACACCTAGCGTATCTATGGACATGGATAGAGATATATTTTTCTAATGATTGTAGCGGATTCTTATTTCAATCAATAAACAAAGTGTTATTTCAAATTGTCTATTATGTTTGTTCTTGATATATGGTAAAGAGGGAAATGCATTGATATAGTTGAGTAACTGATAAAAGGAAGGAAGTAGTCAACCCAAGTTAGGGCCCACTTGCGGTAGGCTACCTCCTATTCGTATTAGATTCATGTTATTAGGTTTAGATCTTAGAGCTAGATTTGTTGATTTTGTTTCGGTTATTGTTTTGATGCAATTGAGAAATGGTTAATTAGATTATTTTTAGAACTCTTAAATAACTTTCTTATTTTAAGTGTTGAATTCCTTCTATTTCTAGCATTCCAGTATTTCTTGTTTGTTAGCTACACACAACTACACATCCAGAATCCTTTAGTTGTACATATAGTACTAGCATCATACCAAGAAACACGTCCCTGGGTTGATAGATTAAATGTAGCATGTCTTCACTTATTGAACTGCTTAATTTTGGATGAGTTCATCCATTGGGTTACATGCATGCCTTAGCTACATTAGGATTAGTGGGAATTGACAATGCTCCACACTCAACACATCACACTCCTGCATTAATCTTGCGTACTCGGTCTGCAACTTGTCATAATCCACCTATAGTCTCTTAGATGCAGCCTCGCTGAACAAAGCAATATTCACCACCAAGGTGCAACCTGTGGAATTTTCATATCTTTCAACCTTTTAACAATCAAATCTCCTTTAATCTTACTTGCATCTTCAACAACCCGAAGTTTATGATCATCAAGTGCTAAGGCCCATATGGCCAAAGTCTCATGCTTAGGGTCAAAACCATACCTAAAATAGAGAGTTTATTATCTCTTTCTTCATCTCCCAAGAAATCCTCATCCTCATCCTCATCCTACCTTCGGATAGTGTCTAGGACTATAGAAAAAGCTATATCCCAACCTGGAAAAAGTAGACATCCACTTTCTTTGGAAATTTGCCTTCCCTCTTCAAGTGTCATCTTGGATATATCATACTCAATTTATTTATGCATATCCTAAAGGCTTCCTCCTTCACCACTCTCCTGTATCTATTGAGCCAAAACTTTCTTTGTTGGCACTTGGGAGTTCATCTTGACTTTCACCAGTAAAGATTTAAATTCATCAGAATTTATGAATGCATCATCAGAAAGGAATTATTTGCTAGCTAGGATACTAACATCCTGAACTACTTTATCTCCTTTTGATAAATTTAACAATGATCTATCAAAAGGCCTTATACTTTCAATAAGCCTCAGGGAAGATGAAATACTCTTCAATTTCTCCTAGAACCTAGTTGATTTCTCTTGAGTGCGTTTTGTCATATCATAACCCATTTGTGGGGAAGATTCATCCTATTTTTCAATTTCAATAGGGCCTTGTCCTCTTGTTTCATGCATTTATCTTGTAATACTAGAAAGCATAACACCTAAGGCATATACATGTCTAAGCATCTCTTCAAGCTTCAGAATTAGGTCTTAGATTTCACTAAATGCCCCTTGATAAGTGGGCTCCATCTCTTTTTTCTTGTCCTCACAATCACTAATTAGTGCCCAACGTTCTCTTCTTTGGTCAATTTCCTTTTTGTCACTAAGGTTTATCATTATGTCCTCAGCAACAACAAACTGATGATCATAGCATGCTCTACCCTTTGACCTTCTAGTCTAGTCAATGAAATGTTCGGGGTCATACCTTATTCTCCCATCTAAGGCCAATTTGTAATATATCACTTTGCTCTTCAGAAGGTCAAAACCTTATCTAGATGAAATGTCAAAGTGAGAATATCTACCAGTTGGAGGTAAAAAAAGACCCCTTCTTGAAATTCCTTACAATGCAGCTTGTCTGACTCATTAATTTGCCATAGTGCTTTCAAGAAAGCAACTCTGTCAGGGACAACTACAGGGAGAATATGTGGCTCTGCCTCAACCCCATAAATTCTGATCACCGTGAAACCCTTGTGTAGAAACTAGTCTCCATAATTGTGATCCTTATTTCCCTGTGAATCATACTGCAATGGCCTCAAGAATCTTCTAAAGTCAAGAGAAAGTCTATATCTGTTATATCCCAATAGGGACACCACTCTATGCACAAAATATTCCTAAAAAACACAATAGTTTGCTAAAAGGAAATGGAGATCCCATGTGCATGTTCTAAATTGAATGGGCATTGGCAAACCATCTAGTCTTGTGAGTACTACCTCTAAATCAGGGTGCCAATGATTACCTCCCGCATATAGCAAGAGATGGCACAAAATAGAGTACCATCTGAAGTAAAGGATTTTATTCTTATCTTTCAATAACACCAATGTAATGAGCCAAACTCAAATTTCATATAAAATATCAGATCTGAAAATATAGTTTCAACAAATCCACCCAAAACTACAGTGAAACTGATGTAACTAACTAGCTAGTCTTGCAAGGAATTAACACCCAATATGTTGAAACTTCACCAAGATGAATTTTATTAATTTTTAGATGGAAATGACATGTTATCAGGTCTGTAACACTGATCTATAGTAGAAGCAACATTACAACTTCAAATAGCCAAAATCTGGGCAAAACCCACAAAACCTACCAACACCGACAAACACCCAGATGTACCCCAGACACCATAAAATGATATTATTTGATTATCAGCAAGCAAATACATGAAATATAGTCTGATATGATTAAAATATCTGTAGCAAACACCTACATCACTCAGCCACAAACTACACAACCAAATCTTCACTACAAGTTGAAATACACAACGTGTATTCAAACCCACAAGCCAAAAAACTACACAACACAACCCAGAACTCCCATAGGTGATCTCTGGCACTATGAAATGAAAATCTACAGCTACAACATTGAAAACAAATTAACTTAACAGTAGCATCATATTCGAACACTCTTGGAGCCACTGTTGTGAGACATGAAGCCCTGCACACACAAACAATGGAAACTGTCGAAAACTACTGAATCTTTGAAGCTCTGTGAAACCTCTGGATGAAGCTACTCCTTGTGATCAAAGGGTTTTCATCCTCTAGCCACCTAAAACTCATGGGTTTTCATCGACAAGTCTCTTTACTCCAATGGGGTTTCGTCCATCGAAGCCAAAATCTACAAATCTGCAAGTTTGAGAAAAAATATCAAGTCAACAATATCCCCAAATGACCAAAATTACATATTTTGTATCAATATTTCATGGGAGAGAGGGAAATCCAAGATTCCCATGTTTTTCTTTGATTCCTTTCTATTTTGGGGTATGACAGTTGTCATAAGCTGTCATACATTGTCATAAAGTCCCCCGCCACTTGTGATTTACCAAGATTTTTGAAATCTTCATGCAAATGGACACCTCACCAAGCCCAATGCCCTTTTTTGAGTCCCAAAATATTTAATTTAATATTTAATTGTCCTCTTGAAATAGATATTAGTTAGACAATATTAAATATTAAATATTTATTCTTCCTATGCTTGCCCAATTAACCCATGGAAGAATAAGATTGGTTAATATTGATCATTTATTAATTATTTTAGAAAGGGGAGATGACAAGTCCTCCCTCTTGGAAATTGCTTGTCCTCAAGCAATGCAAGTTTGGATGGTCAAGAATTTTTGGTCCTTCCCATGTTGCATCTTCCATTGGCAAATTCTTCCATTTGATCAAATATTCTGAAATGCTCCTGTTCCTCAATCTTTTATCCCTCGTTTCCAAAATCTTTTCAGGTATCAAAATCAACTTCCCTTCATCATCCAAAGGTGGTAAATAAGATGAAGGCACAATTTTCTATCTAAGGACCTTCTTCAAACAAGAAACGTGAAATACATTATGTATCCTGCTGTTTGGAGGAAGCTCCAACTCATAAGCTACCTCACCAATTTTCCTGATGATCCTGTAAGGCCCAAAGAACTCAGGCTTAAGCTTTTCATCCCCACTCTTCTTCAAAGAGCTTTGTTTATATGGCTGCAATCTAAGAAATACCAAGTCTCCCACCTCAAAAAATCTTTCTATTCTCTTCCTATTTGCAAATAACTATTGTTGGTACTATGCTTGTCCAAGTTATCTTTTAGTGACCTTATGATCTCTTGACTATGATTGATAAGATCACTAGTTGCAGGTACTCTACTATCTGTAAATATCAAATAAACAAAAGAAAGTGCATCATAACCATAAAGAGCTTGAAATGGAGGCATACCAATTGACATATGATGTGATGTATTGTAACAATACTCTCCCAAGTGCAACCATTTGACCCGAGTAGTTTGTTGATCTGAAACATAATTCCTTAAATGCCCCTCTATCCACTTGTTAACAATTTTTGTTTGTACATATGTTTGTGGATGGTAACTTGTGCTTGGTGTGAGCTCTATTCCTGTCAAGTTAAATAGTTCCTTCCAAGAAGAACTAAGGAACCTACTATCTTTGTCGCTAATAATGTTCTTTGGCAAACCATGCAGCTTAAATATCTCTTTGAAAAACAACTCTGCTACTTTAGGAGCCTTCAACTCTGAAGTGATGGGAAAGAAATCAGCATACTTTGTTAATCTATCCACCACCACATGTATATATACAATCCTTACCTAGTACCTTGGGAAGTCCTGTGATAAAGTCCATGGAAATGCTCTCCCATTTCTGTTCAGGAATTGGAAGCGGTTGTAGGAGACCTGCAGGAAAAATCTGTTCACCTTTGTTCCTTTGGCAAGTCATACACTCTTTGATATGATTTTGGACATTCTCTTTTAGACCTTTCCAAGAAAATCTCTCACGGATCTGCTTGTATGTTTTGAAGTAACCTTGATGACTAGCTAAGGGAGTGTCATGGAAAGCTCTTAAAATCTTTTCCTTGATTTTTGATTCAGGAACAAGGAAAAATTAGTTCTTGTAATAAATCAGCCCATCATTCACTGTATACCTATCATCTTCTACTAAATCATCCAATACATTAGATGTAAAAGTATTTTTGACATATTCAGCAATGATAGAATCTTTCCATTTTGCAGAAATAGAAGATAATGAACACAAAGTTGGCTTCCTAGAAAGTGCATCCGCTACCACATTTTGTTTACCCTTCATATATTCTATTTCAAAATCATATGGTTGCAGCTTTCTTACCCACTTTTGTTGGCGATCATTCAAATCTTTTTGATCAAGGAAATACTTCAAAATATTATGATCAATTTTCACAACAAACTTCCCCACACACAAGATATTGTCTGAACTTCTCTAGTGCATGCATAATTGCCAACATTTCCTTGTCATAAATGTTATATGTTTTTTCTAGATTGTTTAGCTTCCTACTCTCAAAAGCAATTGGATGTCCCCTTTGAGTTAGGACAGCCCCAACACCTTCACCCGAAGCATCACATTCAACTACAAAAGGCAATGAAAAATCAGGAATAGCAAGCACAGGGCATGAACTCGTTACCTCCTTAAACTTGTCAAAAGTTTTCTGAGCTTCTTCAGACCATGCAAAGGCTCCTTTCTTAGTCAAATCAGTCAATGGAACAACAATCTAAGAAAAACCTTTCACAAATCTCCTATAATAGCAACATAGCCCAAAGAATCCCTTCAACTGTGTAAGATTTGTAGGTGGAGGCCAATCTAGTATTTCTTGAATCTTCTATTGATCTACTTGAACACCCTTAGAACTTATGACATATCCCAAGTAAAGAATTTTAGTTAATCCAATCTCACATTTGGACAACTTAGCATAGAAATATTGCTGCTCCAAAATACCTAAAACTATATCTAAATGTTCCAAGTGTTCCTTCCACATTTTACTATAAATCAATATATCATCAAAGAAAACCAAGACAAACTTCCTGAGTTGCTTACTAAATACCTTGTTCATGCATGATTGGAAAGTTGCTGGTGCATTAGTGAGGCCAAAGGGCATGACCAGGAACTCAAAATGCCCATAGTGACACCAAAAAGATGTCTTTTCCACATCTTTGTCTCTCATCTGAATCTGGTGGTATCCTGACCTCAAATCAATCTTAGAAAAGTAAATAGCTCCATGCAACTCATCAATAAGTTCATCTATCCTTGGTATGGGATATCTATTATTAATGGTTTTCTTATTCAAAGCTCTATAGTTGATGCACATCCTTAGAGTGCCATCCTTCTTCTTCACAAGGACTACAAATGATGCAAAGGGACTAGAACTTGGTCTAATGAATCCCATGTCTAAGAGCTCTCTGATAGTCTTCTCTATCTCTTCCTTGTAACCCCTTGGATGTCTATATGGAGTGGTTATAACAAGTTTGGCATCCTGTTCTAACTCTATAACATGCTGAAATCCCCTATCTGGAGGTAATCCTGTGGGTATATCACTGAAAACAATGCTATGCTTATCTAAAATTTCTTGAATTTCAAAATGAAATTTACCTTTTTCCATTTGGAGAGCTTGAAGGTCGGATTAAGCAAGTGGCTGCCCAAGCAACTTGACCTCTTCTAAAAGTCCTCTCCATCTTCTTTGATGTCACCACTCTTGAAGCTCCATTTGAAATCCCTCTGAGTGTAATCTCCTTGCCTTCAGACTGAAACTTGAATTCCATAGTTTGGTAGTTTTGATAGTGTCTTCCAATAGAATGCAACCATTGAACACCCAATACAACATCAGTTTCACCAATACCAACAACATAAAAATCATCACAAACCTTGTAGTCTCCCATAGTGATGCTCAATTGTTTGACCACTTTGGTGCATGGCATAGTGAAACATTTGCAACAGTGACATTGAAATCTTCAAATTCTTCAGTCTTCAAGCCTCTCTTCATAACCAATCCTTCATCAATAAAATTATGGGTTGCCCCACTATCAATCAAAATGGTCATTCCCTGCCCTGCTAGCACTCCACGAACCCTAAAAGGATAATATCTGGGTGCTCCTAAAAGTGCCGCTAACGAACCTTCTTTTATAGTCTCCTTCTCTTCAACCTCAGGTTCTGACTCCTCTATGTCATAAAATTCCTCATTATCATTTGAGTTTGATTCCTTATCTAAAACAACCTCTATGTAATGGACTTATCCCTTTCCCAAACACCTATGTCTAGGGACCCAAGGCTCTCTGCAAGAAAAACAAAGTTTCTTCCTCCTAAGCTCATTCCTTGTTTCTTCATCCATCTTCTTTGCAACATTAGGAGTTGTATTCTTCTATACAGGTGTAGGTGCATGAAATGGTTTCTTCTAGAATCCTCTCTTATGATGATGCCATGTATTTGGTTTGGAGGAGTGGGACAAAACATTCTTTGGAATTGATGGCTCAAGGGTTAGAGCCGTCTTGATAGCTTCCTGCAAAGAGAGAGGTGCGAAAGATCTAACAAACCCCCTAAGAGGTTCAGTGAGTCTAGTAATGAATAGATTTATTCTCCTTTTCTCTAATATTTTAGGTACCATTACTGCAATCTTTTGGAAGTCTACTATATACTCACTTACTAAGTTCTTTTGCTTGATTTATGATAGTTGGCTAAAATATTCTTCTTTTTCTTTCAATTCATACCTCTCAAGAATCTTCTGTTTGAATTCACCAAAGGTTTGTAACTGATCATGTCCCAAAGTAGTGCGACCATGATACCACCATTCATAGGCTTCTCCTTCCAAATGCAAGGTGGCAAACTGAACTGCATCCTTCTCTTTCATGGGGTTGAGCACAAAGTATGTTTCTATCTTTTGCAGCCAAGCTCTAGCTGAAATCTTCTCACTACCATCAAAGAAGGCTGCGGTTAGCTTTCCCAACTTGTGTTTTAGTTCTTTATTTTTCCCACTTCCCTTCTTATGGGATTCACCTCTTCTCAAGAACTCTACATATTCTCCCCAAGACATATCATTCTTGATCTCCTCTGCTAATGAATTATATTCTCCACGCCATTTGTTAAGGGTTTCTGCATTGAACAAACTAGTAGCTGTTAACTCCACTTGTTCAGGTTCTTCTTTAGGTAGGAATAAGGGTTTGTTTGCAGCCCCTAAATTTTGAGTCTCGATTTCCTTCCCTTTTCCATTGTTACTGTTGTTTGCACCCAAAGTACTACCACCATTGTTTTCGTTGTTGTTGTTGTTGTTTTGGATCCATTACATCACTTGCCCAAACATTTTAGAAAGTTTGGTTTGTGCCTCAATCATTTGATTAAATTTCCTTGAAGCATCATCTTCTTCTGCATTACTTCTATCTGCCATTGTTTCCTCCAAATGTAATTTCTTTTGCTCTCTCCTCAAATATCAAATTTCTCTGTCACTCAGTATCATCAATCATTCGAGTAACCTATAGGCTGGAAAGATCATGCTCTGATACCACTGTAATGAGCCAAACTCAAATTTAATATAAAATATTAGATCTAAAAATATAGTTTCAACAAATCTACGCAAAACTACATTGAAACTGATGTAACTAACTAGCTAGTCTTGCAAGGAATTAACACCCAATATGTTGAAACTTCACCAAGATGATTTTTATTAATTTTCAAATGGAAATGACATGTTATTAGGTCTGTAACATTGATCTATAGCAGCAGCAACATTACAACTTCAAATAGCCAAAATTTTGGCAAAACCCACAAAAACTACCGACACCGGCAAACACCCAGATGTACCCCAAACACCATAAAATGATATTGTTTGATTATCAGAAAGAAAATACATGAAATATAGTTTGATATGATTAAATATCTACAGAAAACACCTGCAACACTCAACCACAAACTACACAACCAAATCTTCACTACAACCTGAAATACACACTATGTATTCAAACCCACAAGCCAAAAAACTACACAACACAACCAGAACTCCTAGAGCTGATCTATGGAACTATGAAATGAAAATATATAGCTACAACACTAAAAACAAATTAACTTAACAACAACAGCATATTCGAACACTCTTAGAGCCACTGTTGTGACACATGAAGCCCTGCACACACAAACAATGAAAACTGTTGGAAACTACTGAATCTTTGAAGCTCTGTGTAACCTATGGATGAAGCTACTCCTTGTGATCAAAGGGTTTTCATCCTATGGCCACCTGAAACTCATGGGTTTTCATCCATCGAAGCCCAATCTACAAATCTGTAAGTTTGAGAGAAAATATCAAATCAACAGTATCCCCAAATGACCAAAATTATATATTTTGTATCAATATTTCATGGGAGAGAGGGAAATCTAAGATTCCCACATTTTTCTTTGATTCATTGCTATTTTGGGGTATGACAGTTGTCATAAGCTGTCATACATTGTCATAAAGTCCCCGCCACTTGTGATTTACCAAGATTTTCGAAATCTTCATGCAAATGGACACGTCACCAAATCCAATAGATATTAGTTGGACAATATTAAATATTAAATATTTATTCTTCCTATGCTTGCCCAATTAACCCATGGAAGAATAAGATGGGTTAATATTGACCATTAATTAATTATTTTAGAAAGGGGACATGACAACCAACTACTCATGTATATACTCTGAAATGTAAGAGGCGAAATCGAACCGCCTGTGTACATGCCTGTGCTGAATATCTACAGCAATCATCATCATATCCATAGAAATCTAAAATTTGTAATCCATCCCTAGAGCCTGACATAATGCCATGTAAATGAACTTGAAGTAGTCCTTGAAAGAAAGTATCCATATTAAAAGGCTCAGTTTCACCCAAATGGATCCTCATATCTAGCCCCTATCCTATGGTTAGGGATCCACTTCACCCTGTAGCTACTTTTATCCCTCATATATTCATGGTGTAATTGTTAGAAATTAGGATCTTAGGATACTAATCATTATAAACAAAATATAAAATAAATAAATGAGCATTATAAATGCATAGATTTAACACATTACACAAGATATACATGGGGAAAACCCTTTAAGGTAAAAAAAACCCCATAAAGCATCATTTTATTAAAACACTTACAAAATATAGTCTATTAAAGAATAGACTAAACTTGGGGATATACTCCTCTACATACTTCCACATGGCCAATAATACCTCATGTGCATAGTGATATAATTCACTATGAAACTCCAAATTCACACACTTTCTCAAATGAGAGAGAACCTCCTTAAATAAAGGAGAAGGGGTGGCATAATACCTAAAGAGTATTAGTCACACCCATTCAAAGCAACCATTTGTAAATAATTAATAATCTAATAGTTATTAGATCATTAATTATTAAATGGCATACGCTTTATAATATAAGGTTTTATAACCTTATATTAGAACATATATGAATGTTATAAGGGTATGACCCCTAATAACATTATGTTCTAACACTCCCCCTTAATGTTAATAGGGGGCATCACATGTCAATTTATATAAAAGAAAAAATGAAGTACCCTAATAACGTAGGTCTTCTTTGACAGTGATAAGCAGGGACATAAATATATGCCAAAATGGGGATCATATATTCCTGACTACATGAAGATCATTTTGTCATAATTTATAATCCTAGTGTTCTTAAAGATGCTATATACGAGGTCTTATAAAGATTTCTATTGGAGCCCAGAACTCCTCAAACTGGCCTCCCCCAGGTTCATTACATAGTGCCCGTAGATCTTATATAATACAATGCTCTTACAAGTGGAAGATTTACAAAGAAGAATTTTCAATATGCCCGTAGGGCTTACATATAATACAAGGAGTTAACCATATATAATGCCTCGAGGTCTTACTTATTGCCTATAGAGTTGCCATTGTTAAACATACTCTTTCCCCTCAATGGCAACTCCTTACATCTCGAGGTGTTAAAATGCCTAAGGTCTTACATCTAGAGGTGCTAAAATCATGCACATTGCCCCTCAAATCCTGAGGTGTTAGAATGCATAAGGTCTTATTTTATGCCTTAGGTCTTACATCTAGAGGTGCCAATGTCATGCACACTCCCCCTTGATGGCCAAGCATTGATTTGAATTTGGAGAATTTGGCACTGCACAGAGGTTTGATACTATATTGCATATACAATTTTTATGATTACTGGGAGCCTAGCCCAGATCTTCTAGACATAGTATATTTGCCATCTAATAATCAATCTTACAGAACTGAAGAATAATATTAGGATGGAAGGACTTTCCTTTGAAGGTAGTGCCCATGAACTTCAAATGTGCTTTATTTCTGGAAATAGGAGTCTTTAGTAAGAGTAAATAGCTTTATCATATAATACAGTGGGACATACAATAGCACCCAGATGAAAAATATTTCCAATAATCCCCTAAGCACAATGATTTTTTTTGTAGTGACTTTGTAGTCAACTTTTGATTAAAGAGCTATAGAAGATAGCTTTTTAAATTTACTCCATCCATGTGATAGCAGTTGCACCATATTTTGATGACATAGATTGGGGTATATGTCCTGTCAATAAGGTTACCAACATAATTAGTAATATAGTAATCAATAAAATTTATTTTTGGTACAAAAATAATAAAAGCCCATAATTAAATAAGTCAACATATAATATGCTATGACAATACTTAAAAATGATATAAGAATATTATTAAGGAGATCATTATGGGATTTTCATATGTATAATTTACCATGTTTCTATAAGGAAAATAATGTCATTAAACATATAGTAATGATCCATAAAAATTAAAGCAACGGGTGAGCTATCCTTTCCAGGCTTGCTCCCCAAACAGTGTATAAGGGCGATAGCCACCCATTACAAGTAGGTGCTTTTATAAGGTCAATAAAATTAAAGGATATGAAGTTAACAAAAATGTTAGATGCATGGAAAAAATAACCCTTTTGGTAGATAGGAAGAATATGAAAATAATTTTACACTATAGATATGTTGCAACTAATAATTTTGGCATTACCAAATGATATTACAATGTCCATTTGTCTAGGCCTTAATAATATCAAAGTCATTATTCCAAATAAATGTAATAGAAAAAGAGGTGATAATAATATAATGTACAAAAGAAAATACCATTTATGAACTCTTATCCATGCATCCATACCTTTTCAAGAAGGAATTAAATGTGGACTATTTGTTGATTTTAATATAATGAAAATGAGAAGTCTTGGAGAGTAATACTAACCTCCTTAGATAGTTGTGAAAATCACCTATGTGCTTTATCAATATGTCATCTCCTTGAATCTATTTGGAAATACCTTATTAACTTACAATCTTTGTGCTTCCTGATTATGTTAGTTGTAATATAATTTATCAATAGCCATGCAAAACTCATTCAAGGTTCTCATCAACTTATTTTAGATACAAGGTAGTTATCTAGATATGTGATAATGTATTTAAATGCATATTATATGTTGTCTCTTACTTTAGAGGTGATAATTTTCTTTAATATCAAAATAATAATATGGTTATGTTTTTAGGAGGTGATGATGAATTAAATAGAGGGGATCTCTAATTTCTTGGCCTTGGAGAAGGTGAGGTTAAATGTTACCTTCTTAGCTAATAAGTTCTACCTTTAATGTAAAGAGGATCCCAATAAGTCAGAACTCCAATCATGTCATCAAGTTCCCTTTGAATATAATATTGTCCATGGTCCTAGTAGAAATCATAACATATACTAAAGAGATAAATATAGAAACTTATTTTAGGTTCTTGCCTTGAGAGAAGAGATTACAATGTTTACATATGTGTGGTTTGATATTAAAAAATTCTTGAAATGTGAGTCAGTTGGAGGTGATAAAAAGTATTTGATTTCAACTTTGAGTTATATAAGCATATGAAATGATTGTGGAGCATAATGAAGAGCACTCATAAGAGTGTTTTCTAGGTTTAGCTTCCCCTTAGTGCCATAAGGCAAGAATATGAAGCGAGGGTGATTAAAGATATGTTAAAAAATGCAACCTTAGGAACTTGAGAATGATGAAGCTAAACATATGCCACATGACTTATCAACCAGAAAAATTATAGAATATAATAGAATATGATCGTTAAGCTTCTACTAATTACATTATAGTATGAATAATCCTAGTACATTGGAGACTTAGTAGAGAGTGATAACTTGAGAGGATAAACTTTCATTGCCTTGGTAATAAGTTGACAAATTTGTGTGAAGACACATATCACTACCCACTCTCTTTCTGTGAAGACACATATCACTACCCACTCTCTTTCTCTTACCCTCATCCTGAGGATGGTTGGTGCAAATTCATTTTGTAGTATAATAGATAGCTATCTATTTTCACAACTTATACTGCAACCTGTTGTATTGCGATTTGATTTCAAGTTGATGAGCATAGAAAATTATTCTAAGATTATGATCTAGAAATGTTGGTTCTTATCCATGGTCATTAAAATAAACATTATGGTAAAATGTTATGCAAATACTTCGCTAAAGCTTGAAATTTCTCATCGAGAAGGATTGCCCATAGGTCTTAATCTTTAAACACAAAGATGGGTTAGACCAATTAATGCTATGCATATGGATACGATAAAAGATGGTCTTATAAATTGATTCTAAGCATTCAATTTTCTCCATTATCTCCGTCTATCAAATATGTATGAACATATACCTCTTTGTAAGATCCATTAATTCCAAAAAATAAATGACAGAAAAAAACTTTAAAAATTTTATAATCTTATTTTTTATAATTTTACCTTTAATTAATCTTATTATTATTAAATAATTTTATTACTTATTATTAATCTTTACCTTTTATTAAACTTAACTTTTTCTTTTTCTATTATATTTAGTAGTTTTACTCTTATAAATAAGAATTTCTCTTTATACGTGTAGGATAAATTTAAAACTACTTTTATAAATGATATAAGCCTCCTTAAATGATATTACTTCAATGTAAGAGGATGAAATCTCTTAAAGAAATGATATGATTTCAACGGATGTGACTTATAATGAAAGGAAGTGACCATACTACTAAGGGTTTCGACCATGTTATAATTTGTACGAATTCTTTTATAGAAATACTATTTTCTTTCGACCATATCAAAAAGAAATTGTTTCATAAAGAAAATTTTTTCGACTTTTTAATATAAGAGATTTTTACAATATAAAAATTATGTCTTTCCTTATAATGAGGAAACACTTATATACTCTTATATATTAATGTGAGGATCGTGATTATTACTTAAAAAACTTGCTCCTTAAGGATGTGACAAAATTGTGTTCTCGTTTTAAATTAAGGCTTTGCAAAAACTTAAACATTTGGATTTAAGGGCTTACATTTGATCCTTCTAAAGTCACAACCTTAGGGGTTTTCTAAAGATTTTGATCTATTAAACAAACCATGATATGAAATTATTTGTGATTGAATCATATTGCTTTTTAAAAAGACATATAATTAATAAGTTGATTAATAGATCATGATTATGTATTAGTAATTTTAAATCATTAGATATATAATGAACCAAAAATTCTATAGGACCAATATATATATATATATATAAACATTTGGATTTAAGGGCTTACATTTGACCCTTCTAAAGTCACAACCCTAGGGGTTTTCTAAAGATTTTGATCTATTAAACAGACCATGATATGAAATTATTTGATGATTGAATCGTATTGCTTTTTAAAAAGACATATGATTAATAAGTTGATTAATAAGATTCATGATTATGTATTAGTAATTTTAAATCATTGGATATATAATGAACCAAAATATATATATATATATATATATCCAAAGACATAGTCAAAGATAAGGGGCAAAATGAATAAACTCACTTTTCAACTTGACACCACACAAATAGAAGAAGCCATTAGGGGAAATTTCATAAATACGTTAGAAAAAAATTAGGACGAAAATTTCTTTCAAATATCACCTACAAAAAATATTAGAATTTTCTTACTTGTCTTTGATGAATTCATTTTAAACGATAGAAAAAGCACACCGGATGTATTGCACATGTGTTGATTGAGCATAAAGAGATTTCCCATCAAGTTCTACATGTCTTCTAGTATAACCTGTAAAATGATTAGTATAGCCTAACCTGCTCTAATACCATGTTAGAAATTAGGATCTTAGGATACTAATCATTATAAACAAAATATAGAATAAATAAATGAGCATTATACATGCATAGATTTAACACATTACACAAGAAACCCCCTAAAGCATCATTTTATTAAAACACTTACAAAATATAGTCTATTAAAGAATAGACTGAACCTGGGGATATACTCTACATACTTCCACGTGGCCAATATACCTCATGTGCATAGTGATATAATTCACTATAAAACTCCAAATTCACACACTTTCTCAAATGAGAGAGAACCTCCTTAAATAAAGGAGAAGGGGTGGCATAATACCTAAAGAGTATTAGTCACACCCATTCAAAGCAACTATTTGTAAATAATTAATAATCTAATAGTTATTAGATCATTAATTATTAAATGGTATATGCTTTATAACATAAGGTTTTATAACCTTATATTAGAACATTATATGAATGTTATAAGGGTATGACCCCTAATAACATTATATTCTAACAGTAATGCCTCCAAATCAATTTTGACCTTAGCTTCAAGGTTTAAGTCAAAAGTTTTGATGATTGAATCTATGTTCAGCACGAGAAAGAGTGCATTTCCCGACGTCCTCAATTGCCTGGCCTCTGCATCATGCTTCTCGCTAATGGCAAGTATCAATTTAGTACTTATAAACACATTAGGCACTGCCAACTTCCCAACATCATAATCCCAAATGTATGAAATGGGCTCCTCTCACAAAGTGCACAGATGGCAATGTCTTACCAGGTCCCAACTAGGAAAATGGGTAATTGGGTTCCTGATATCCTCCATGATATCTACCAATCCCTTTGTGGAAGTGAAAATTCCTTAAATTTGTTTGCCTTTCTTTGCAGAGCTAGGCGATGATTCAAGGGCATCTTGACTTGGGCCTCTCTTTGCCTTGTTGGGCCAAGCTGACCCTTGACTCATGATTACAATAACAATTCCCACAATGCAATAGAGATACAATAGCTAACAATTCTTGGGAATCTTTTCTCTTTTAAAAATAAAACCCTACCTGAGTTTTAACAAATTGATTGAAGTAGATATGACAATTCTTACGTGAAATATTTGCAGAGAGATATAGGACATGTATCTATTGCGTGCCTGAGAACACTAGACCTTTTGTTTCTTGACCAAATTCTATTGAAAATATCAATCACTAGGACTAGAATTTGCTTTGAACTTCTTAGCAAATTTAGGGCAGTAGCTCAAAATGCTTTTGGAAAATCAAGTCTTTTCATGAAAATTTCTCCGCCACCTTTACAATTAATTGCATGTTCGTGCCTTAGATTTTAGGTGGCGTAGCTGATGTCCTCTTGCAAACCAATTTGAAATTTGGATCATTGATTCGATGAGTATCGATAGTGTACCTGACAAAATGATTGACTTCAACAAGACATTTGACTGGTGTCAAATATGGGCTTGAGATCGGACACATCAGATCACTTGATCAGTCACTGCACACATGGACCAGTGAGTTGTACACACTCAGGAGTCCAGACTTGGGTTCCTTTTACTCAAGAATGCTCATTGTACATCGCGAACACTACCTGGGGCACCTTGTGAAGTTTGTGAAAGAGTGGATTCATGCGATGCAATAAAATGATGTCAAGTGTATTCCATGTCAGATTTCAGTGTTTCCTCGACCAAATTTCACACTTCACAAATACTGTGGTGGGCCCAGTCTTTGAGTTTGCTAAATGGGATAGATTGTGATGCAATAATAAAATGCCACTTCGTAAAGACTTGTTTGCTAATAATGAACTTGAAACATTATGGGGGTATGGCACATGTCAACACCGCACATACTCACAAACTTTGGGTTGGACAAAACACATATGCACATGAAAGGCTAAAGGATTGTGAAGCAATGAAATTACGACATGTACGCGACCACTTAGATCCGCCCAAAGCATTAGTACACGAGATTTGGGAAACCTTAAAAATATTTACTGTGGGGACAACCGAGTAACAACCTTGTAGGGGTCGGTCAACATATGCTTAAAAAGGCTTCATGAGATAACTTGAGTAGACATGACCAGCTAGGCAAGTCAACAAGAAAACATAACATGACCCAACCTAAGTGAAAGAACTTCAAAGAATTGAGGGTTTTGGACATAAGTATGGAATGAAACCAAACATAGTGATACAAGACCCTTAAAATTTCTTAGAAGAACAAAATTGGAAACATTCCAATAGGTTGTAGAACATAAATAGGAGAAGACAAGCTTAGATATCTAGGGTTTCTTCCAATAGATAGAAAAAGGAGCATTTTAATTGTAATTTCTTTTGGGTTTTCTCTCAAGGGTTATGAGAAGACATTGTAACATTCAAAGAATGAATTTAAAGTGTAGATTCAGTATCTTTTCAACTATCTCCATGAACATTTTGTAAATTTTTGGTATTCTATCAATTTACCCTAGTCACATTTGTTGAATTGAGTATTGTTATTGATTAGTTGATAACCAAAAATTGTAAATCACCTTGCAATGCTTTTTCTAGGTATCTTTTCATGAGAATACATGAAATTCATAGGTTGTTTATGGATTATTAAATAATGCTTGGATTGATGTTCTGCAATTCCTTCCAGTTGTTTGTGTGTATGTGTAGAGCCTAGCTTATGCATTTAACATTCAGATTTGGTCTTTATTGGTATCTTGGTTAAGATATCATTATTTGGTTACATTGGTGTCCCCTTTGATTTAAGATCTAGACTCTGCTGCCCCTTGGATAAAGGCACCGATATGCATTCTGTTCAACTCCTTTTCCCTCCAACACACTCAAAACATAACAAAATCTTAATCATTCCTTTTTTTGTGTTATTTATATTACCTACATCCATGTTTAGATGCATGCTACTAAATTAGGGGCTATCAAATCACGATTTTAGACTCTCTACATGGTTGTATATCTACTATATGAAGGTGTAATACCCTTGAATTCCTCAACCTAGCATACAGGCACTTAGTGATAGAAAATCGGAGTTTTCTATGCATTAGGTATGATTTGATTCAAGGTTTAGATTCATGTTGTTATTAGTCATTATTCTCACACATCTTAGGGAATTACCCCTTGTTTTAGAAGAGCCAAAATAAGGTCTTACCCACCCTATCAATGTTGTCCTTAGTTGCCTCATCCTAAATATAATTTGAATCATTGCCTTGAGTTTGATACCCCTAGCACTCAAGAACTAATTGGCTTTAAAGATTTAAGGAGTTTCAACTCTAAAAACCAACACGTGTTACAAACGTCTAACATAGTGAGTTCATGTTTGACATTGTAGGAGAAATGTGCAACAAATTTCTTAGACAAGTAGGCAAAAGTGGAGATGGAGCTATGGGGTAGATGCATGAACCATTCAAGGGCTTGTGCCCCTTGGCTTTGCAGGAAGAGGTGGAGAAGATATTGGTCACTGAATGATACATCTTAGCATGCCATGAAAAACTCTTTAAAATGGTCATAGGGGTCTTCATTCCCTTTATATTTTTAAAATTTGGGTATTTTGAAGTGTGGTGGGAAGGGGATCATTTTTAATGCTCTATTGAATGGGTAGGCGCATAAGAATTCAAATTTATATTATTTCTTGTGTCCCACTTTGTAGTTTTTTAAGAGCATTCTTCATCTCTTGCAACTCTTGGTTGAATGGGGTGCCAAGAGGTGGGTTTGGAAGCATTAATCGATAGAACCGAGGGGTGGTGGTTGTGCAGTATGTTGATGAAGTGAGTTGAATGTTTGAAATGATGTTTGGGGTTCCCTTTGTGTGTGAATAAGGTGGTGTCACCATGCTTTAGTATGAGGTGGAGAGTTGTGCATTTGTGGGAGGAAGTTGGTAGTTCATGAGAGGAGTGTAGAATTGTGATTGGTATTGGTATTATTAGCATTGGGGATTGGATGTGATTAGACGACTTGTAAGTGGTTGAGGTTGCAATGTGTGCAGATGTTGTGTAGTGGATTAATGGTAGACAATTGGAGGTAGTGTAGATTGAATGGAAGTCATGTGAGGTATGGAAAGAGGGGGAAGAATTTTCACATGGTCTCCTATGTTTATAAGGTGAGATTTGTGGAGCTTGGGGACATATTGGTTGGATATAGGACTAGGTGACGGTGGTTCAGCTAGATAGTATTATTTTTGGTGTTGATGTAGAGGCATAGTTGTGAAAAGGAGTATACTACCTCCAATTTGGTGATCGCGGTGTTGGGAAATGCAAAGTGGATTGGATGTTTCAAGGGTTTAAGCCCAAGGATTATCAACAGTGGTGGGGCGAGGCTTTTATTATAAGTGGTTCCTTAGTCCATCCATGTCATAGTAGTGAGGAAGTTTGTCCCCTGAATCCAAAAGGCATTCAAGGATCAAGTCTTTTCATTGTTCTAAAAATTCATCAAGCCTTGGGTCTTTTAGGAAGCCTAGGAACTCAGTAAATATTGTTGTTCAAGTGAAGGATTGGTTGCTTCACCATATTCTAATTGGTTAACAAGACTTTCTACCTGACTATTGGTTGGTGACACTAGTATTATTTGGTTGGGATCAAAACTTGCATCAACTATGTTCTTGTTACGAGGGTCCATGTTCTTGTGCATTTGAGATCGGGTGACGGGGGGCACGAAAGGTCAAAGTATGATGAGATGGGTGTGATGGATTTTATTTAGACTTGACTTAAATGTGGTTTCAAATGAGTGGTGAAATGTGATAATGGGTAGCTATGGATGATTTAAAAGGATGGATGAAAATATACTAGTCTTAAGACCTTATCAATGATTTAAATTATGAATGTTTCCTACCTACAACACTTGAGATATGCTAAGTTCTCAAAAGAAGGGACGAAATTGATTAAACCAAACACATCCTACTTAAGATAGGCAAGGTTCTTAAGTAGGGATTAATTTAATTTATGGGTGATGGATAATAGATTATTTACTTAAGGTTCACAAGCCCCTAAGCAAACATGGATTGAAGGATTATATCTAAGGTCTTGGTTTGAGTCTATGTTTAGGATGGGTTGGTTGATTTGGGCTGAAGTGGAATCATTTATCGATGAGATTAATTAAGGACAAATGGGGTGATTAGTGAGGTAAATGTTTAAAAATCAAATAAAGAAATTTGATTTTGGGTGGATTAACGGTAGTGTATGGCTAGGGTCAAGTCAAATAATGTGTGGGATGACAAATTTAAGTGTACTTAGGTAGAATGAGGATGAAGTTTTTGGTTTTTGATCAAGTTGAAATGTAGACACTTAAACAAAGCTACAAGCACTCATTAAAAATGCAGGTGCAGGGTTATGAACGGGCACACTCGAGTGTATTACGTAGGCACTAAGTTATAACGAAGGTACTCGTTTGTGATTAATGACAAGGCAAATGATTTTGGGATGATTTTGGATGATTTTTGGACAAGATTTGGGTGAAGTGATATATGATTGGTTTTGATTTCAAATTGGTGGGATTTAAAATTTCAACCTTTGGCAAAAAGTAATTTAATGTTCACACATTCAATCAACATACACACATTTTCAAAGGATTTGGATTTTTGGATTGTCAAGTTGTAAGACAAGTACAGGTTTCAATGAGAAGACATGCCAAGCAATTTCACAAGTCTATTATTATTGAATTGGGTGCATATATGCTTGTAAGCCCACCTTGCTGCCTTTGTTTAGGTGTAACTTACAAGTCCCATGATGAGGAAACTAACTGCTTTTGATCACCTAAGATTGCTCAATGGCACGCAAGGACAACATACATAACATGCACATCTATTTATAGGGTCATATGCACTTGCGTGTGGTAACTTTTTGGGCCTAACTAGTATCCAGTGCATCACAAGTATATACGGTCGAAAGGTCTTAAACTAGGCTAAACAAGGCTTCTAATGGCATCCCCAATATATGCAAGGTACGAGGGGCCAAAGTCCACCAACAAGGATCACATCTACAAGCATTTGTTCATGGGTGAATCCAATCCCATGACACCTAGACTCCTTACGAAAAGGGGCATCGAAGTTGAGGTAGACATGACGATGGATCCTATTGGGGTACAAATTTTGTTCTCCCCCCTTTGTATACCCCATCAGAACACATGGTTTAGGTCATCCCCTAAGGTGATGAAATCCTTAGGCAGACCCTTGAAGTGAAATAAATATAGATGCTTTTGATCCCTAAGATCACCTTGCAGTGCGAAGGGAGAGCATACACACACTAAACCTCTTGGATTTGAACATAAACAAAATGGAATAAATATAGGTTTTTGATCCCCAATATCACTCGAAGGTGTGAGGAGAGAGCATGCACCTATATCCAATCCCAAACATGGCATGTAAAGTTCATTCCCTTTAGAAAATTGAGATGTTCCTAATTTAGTGAAACAAATAAAGGTCTTTGGCAACTGGTGCTACAAATACAAGCATTAGTAGTTTCAAATGATGGCCTTGGACATGCAAAAGGCTACAAAATAGATAATTACTGATAAAAACACCCAACAAATGATTAGCGCTTGATTACCACAATATAATTTACAAGAAACGTGATTTAAATCATAACAGAAATGAACGTGTTTGAACATATCTACAGACGCTCATTTATAACATGGACGCACTTAATTATGAAAAGAAATGCTTAACTACAAATGGTCACACTTACATAAGAAAAGTTCCCATGATTACCTCAACTTACCATGACCGTGCTTAAAATCACCATAGGCGCTTGTTTGGATATAGATGCACTCGAGTATGAGTCTGCATAGAAAAACAACTCATGTTAGATGAAAATGTTAGTTTTATTGCACAGATAATGAAGGTAAATGACAAAATGGACAGCATGTCCCCTTACAAAATCAATTTTTGACAAAAAGCTAACTTAAAACATTTTTAAAATGCTAAAAATGATGAAAACAACTTTAGATATGAAAGCGCTTATGTATGGTATGCCCACGCTCTCTAAAGCACATACAATAATCTATGATAGAAGCGTGAAAAATGATAATAACCTGCAATAAATGATGTTAAAAGTTGCAAGATCACTGATTAAGGAAGTGTGTGAACAACATAACGACCTATTAAGGGAGAGGGCCCGATGGTGGGTAGGGCGATGTTGAGCGAGAGGTCCACGTCAGCAGCGTCTGAGTCGGATTATTTTTCTTGGCCACGTCCCTTGACAGTCGAGCTAGCACCCCCCCCCCCCCAATTTTTTTCTTGGCATTTTTTAAGCATGTTTATCAATGTTTACGGTGCATTTTTAAAAAACTGCCAAAAATTGCTAAAATATGTCATCGACCGATATTGGACATGCGTAGGGTCCCTTCATGGGTTGGCACCACGCCAGTACTGGCTCAACATACTACCAGTTAATGCGCATTAACTACCCAACTTTCTACTGCCGACAGTCTTAATGCCTACCACCTCAGCATGCACACCATTTGCTTAGTCTTGCTTTAGCTTCTTGAATACTCCATTCATGAGAATAATTTGCATTTGGAGAGGTTGCATTCAGGACTAGTCCTGGTTCAGATGGACGCCGACGGTGGTGAAGACAGGGGCGAATACTGGTGATACATTTCTCAAGCTTTCAGTGTTTATCAACACCACATTTGGCATAAGAAAACCATTTACCTTCTGGTTATGCAGGTGAGGTTGTGTTCCAACATCACATAGGCAGAAACTACACATTGCAAGATTTTTTTCATATTTTCATGCAATCTTTTTTTGTGTAAATAGCTTCATTGTACAAGTAATGATATGCTTGTTTCATGAAGCTTTATTGCAGCTTTATCATGGTCGCTTCTATATATATGTATGTACATATGTATGTATGTATGTATGTATGTATGTATGTATGTATGTATATGCATGTATATATATGTATGTATATGTGTGTATATATATATGTATATGTATGTATGTGTGTATATATATACATATATATATATATGTATATAGATATACATATACATACATGTATATATATGTATATATGTATATATATATACATACATATATATATACATACATATATATACATCTACATACATATATATATGTATGTATATATATACCTAAATTTTGGCCGACTGTGTTTATATGTGTGTATACACAAATATATATGCAAATGTACTTGTGTATACACACATATACACACAATCGGCCATAATATAGCCCTTTCTTTTCATTTATGTACCTCTGCGAGTTGTATATGTATAGTGGCAGTATTCAAAGCTATTGTTTGTGTGTATACATATACATACCATTTACATACTGCATTATTTGTTAAGGGTTTTATGCACCTATCCTTTGGTCGACTATGTGTATACATATATATACCATTTAAGAGTTTCAATAGCTCGACTGTTAAGGGTTTCATGCACATTGTTGAACTGACTATTTCCACCGCTGTCGTGAACCCCTCGCTCAACAATTCCCGCCCCCCATCGTCCTCTCAGCCCCGTCTATAGAAGAATCGTCTCAGCCGGAATGGTCGAATTCTTGTGAATAGTTCATATGCATATATAGGATTTTTATGGTCAATTTGTGTAATCATTTTAAACAGTATATTTAACAAATTATTACTATAATTTTTGTCAAATTCATAATCATAGGGATCCTTTAATTGACATAGCATTTTAATCTTTTTAACAACATATTAATATAATATTTAACAAATTAACATATTAATAAACATTACAATATTATGTATGTATCGTATACACACATACATACATACATAATTTATTATGTTTGTATGTTTGTATGTATGCATGTGTCTCTACTATACATACATACATATGGCAATTCATATACACACATACATTCATATGAACTGTCATATGTATGTATGTATAGTATAGACACATACATACATATTATGGTTCATATGTATGTATGCACCCATAATATGTATGTATGCGTGTATGCTATACATACATACATACATACATGCATATGGCAATTCATATGTATGTATGTATGTATGTAGGTCATGCAAGCACCCATACATATGGTAGTTCATATGTATGTATATCATACACACATACATACATATTATGGGTGCATACATACAGATGAACCATAATATGTATGTATGTGTATATGCTATACATACATACATGCATGCATATGGCAGTTCATATGTATGTATGTATGTAGTGTTGTAAGTATGGGCCTAATCGGTGTTGTCATTGATGTCAACATACTCTTGTTGTATTGATGTCAAGGATTGGATGAGTTGTGTGCTGAGGCTATTGAGAAAATTAGTCCTATCAGAAATAGAGAAAATCAGCGTAAACAATGAAGCTCTATGAAGTAAATATCCTAGATAGATGAAGATCAGAGAATACGCATCAAAGGGTTTGTAGCTATGTGTCTGAAGATGATCCAGTCAAGATCTGAGAGGTCCGCATGAAGATTTGAAGAAGTTATGGCCATATAAGTAAAACCGGTTCTGGCAACTGTTCAGAGGTGACAGAGTGACACAAATAGGTCCGGTGAGATCTATGTTCTATGGATTTGGTGGCATGTTTGGTAAGCTAGTGTGCATTGACAATTCAATTGGTTCATGGTTTGGAGGTCCACAAGCAATCCTTCTATTATGATAGTGATGATTGACTGTGTTCTTGAGGTTCTGGGTGAAGATGTGATTGATTATAGTAAGCAGAAGCGGTGCGGATGTTCTTTGTGATTCAAGCAAGCTTGTGGTGGTCTCTAGATTGTGTCCAGTTCGTGTTGGCGGTCCGCATTGAAGATTGAGCTCGCAAATGAAGATTTACTTTCAGACGTTGGTGTTCTTCCCAGTTTTGGTCGACCAGATGATTTGCGCATGGTGCGGATGATCTTGAAGATGTTTTTGCAAAGCGTGGCGTGTTCCTTGAAGATGATTGAAGTCCCAGCTATGTGTGGCCAACATTGTAGTGACGTGCATGAAGTTTTTGTAATAAGTCAAGTTGTATTTTTGTAATTGATCTGTAATAAAATAAATGTATGTTGTGCCGACTCTGATGATCATTCCAAAGTTGATGTCATGTATAAATAAGAATTACGAAGTCATTCAAAAGTATCCTTGTAATGATGAGAAGGTGGTAAGGAAGAAGAAAGAAAGGCAGAGCAGAGGTGTTGTGCTTAAATAGAACTAACTCAAGCATAGTGAAGATGCTGATCTCTAGTTCAAGTATGTAATACTTATATTATTCTGTAGACAGTATGTCTCCTGTAGGCAGTATGTCGCTTGTAGGCAGTGGGCCTCTTATGAGCAGTGTGCTCGGGCAGTGAGCCCTAACTGGCAAGTGCCATTTTATTCATCCTTATTCTTCTAACAGAGAATACAATCTTGGGTTAATTACCCTGTGGTTTTTCCCTTAACTGGGTTTTCCACATCAAAATCTTGGTGTTATATGTGTTGAATTTGTTTCTTCTCTTGAATTATTGCATTATGCTTCCTTGATTAATCTTTGATATGCTATTGAAATATAACAAGGCTTAAAGTAACAGAGATTTTGGTAACAAGTGATTCACCCCCCCTCTCAGTTGTCTGTCTTAAATCCAACAATTGGTATCAGAGCTAAGTTCCTCTAGAAGAAGCTTACCTGCTTGAGGAGATCTAGAATGTCAACCTACAAGAAGGACAATCCAAGGTTTGATGGTTCAAACTTCACTGCCTAGAAAAGCTGCATGGAATGTCACATACAATGCATGGGATATCAGTATTGGAACATAACCTCAACTAAATATGTTCCCCCAAGGAATGGCCCCACAACTCTAGATGAAATCAGAGATGCAGAGAATAATCTTTGAGCTAAAGAAGCCCTACTGAGTGCCTTGTTTGATTCAGAGCTGACAAATGTTATGGGATTGAAGACTGCCTATGAAATTTGGACAAAGCTTGAAAATCTATATGAAGGAGACAAATATGTTAAGTGTGCCAAGCTGCAGAGTCTAAAAGGAAAGTTTGAAAACTTAAAGATGAGTTAAGATGAGAATATCACTTCTTACATGACAAAAGTAAATGAGCTTGTTTATGGCATCAGATGTGCTGGTGGAGTACTGGATGAAGATGAAATTGTTGCTAAAGTTCTCAGATCCTTACCTTCTACTTATAAACACAAAGTGACTGCCATTGAGGAAATCAGATCCTTAACAACTATCACAAGGGATCAATTGGTTGGTAAGATATTTGCATTTGAGTTGGCTAAGTTTGGTGATGCACTTCCCAAGACTAGATCTGCTTTCAAAGCTAGTGCTTCTACTAAAGGTAAACAGAGATATGATCCAGGAGAAAGTTCCTCAAGAAAATCAACTTGGTATGAGAAAGAAAGAAAAGGTTTGGAAGAGGATGAATTAGAAGCTGAACAACTTGAAGCCCTCATTGCAAAGAGACTGCAAAGAGGATCCGGTAAGTATGAAGGAAAATTGCCTTTCAAATGTTTCAACTACAACAAGACTGGTCATTTTGCCTCAAGGTGTCCAAAAAGATTTTCAAGGCCAAACCCTAATAGATCAAGATTTCAAAAGAAGTGTTACTATGTTCAAGAAGATGATGATAAAGGAGTAAAAGATTATGAATCTGAGATAGGAAACAAATCTGGAAGTGACTGGGTGTTTATTGCCATCAAGGAAGAAGATCCAATGCCTATTGAATCTGTCAATCAAAAGGTGATAGAAAGGGCTCTGGCTGCTCAAGTTGAAGAAAAGGATGAATGGCTCATTGATAGTGGATGCTCTCACCATATGACTGGTGACAAGAATAAGTTCATAAACTTGAAAAGATATGAAGGTGGAGTTGTAAAGTTTGGAGATAATTCTGTTGGCAGAGGAACCATTTCCTTTGATGGAAAGAACAAAACTAGTGATGTTCTGTATGTTGAAGGTTTGAAGCATAATCTTCTCAGTGTTGGACAGTTGGTGGACAAAGGCTATGATCTCCGTTTCAAAAATGGAAAATGCAAAATCTTTGAAAGCTTTGGAACTAAGATTGCATCTGGTACACAGACAAAAGGAAACATCTTCCAATTATTTGGTACTGGAAAAAGTTGCTTATTTGTTCAAATTGATCAGAGTTGGTTGTGGCATAGGAGAATGTGCCATGTGAATTTTGATATCATTAAGATAAGCAACACTCAGGCTGTAAGAGATCTTCCAAAACTGATGAAACCTGCTAACAGTTTGTGCAAAGAATGTCAGTTAGGTAAGCAGAGCAGAGTCACATTCAAAAGTAAGGAACAATCTTCAACCGAATTGTTAGACCTGGTGCACACTGATCTCTGTGGTTTGGCAAGAGTCAGGAGCCTGCAAGGAGATAGGTATTTTATGTTACTAATTGATGACCACTCTCAGATGATGTGGGTGACCTTCTTAAAGGAGAAATCTGAAGCACTTGAGAAATTCAAAATATTCAAAGCTATGGTAGAAAATGAAATTGGCATAAACATAAAATGTCTCAGGTCTAAAAGAGGTGGAGAATTCACATCCAGAGAGTTCATAACATTCTGTGAGAAGTATGGGATAAAGAGACAATTATCTGCTCCAAGGACTCCACAGCAGAATGGAGTAGTGGAGAGAAAGAACCGAACCATCCAGGAAGCTTCTAGGACCATGATGATGGAAACAAATGTTCCTTAGATCTATTGGAGAGAAGCTGTAAGCACTGCTATCTATACTCTCAATCGAGTACAAATCAGAGGCAATACTAGTAAGACTCCTTATGAACTTTGGTTTGGTATCACTCCTACTGTAAAGTATTTCAGAGTCTTTGGTAGTAAATGCTACATCAAAAGAGATGAAGACATTGGGAAGTTTGATGCTAGAAGTGATGAAGGAATATTCTTGGGATATTCCACTCAAAGCAAAGTATATCAGTGTTATAACAAAAGATTGAGAAAGATTGTGGAAAGTACAAATGTGAAGGTTTATGAAGGCATGGAAAATCCCTCAAGGTTTTATGAGTATGAAGCAGATGATCAGAATGATGTCTCAGTCCAAGAAGAACAAGCCCCAACTACAGTTCAGATTCAGGCTGATCCAGAGAATCCTTAAATATAGGAAGAAGAAACAGGTCTGGATGAACCTGTTCAAAAATTAGAAGTACAAGAAATTCCCAAAACTCCCAGGTATGTAAGATTGAATCATTCTAAAGATCAAATTATAGGAGACAGAAACAAATGTGTTCAAACAAGAAGAAATATTGCTCAAGATTCAGTGAAGTACTGTCTTATTTCAAAAATTGAACCAAAAATAATAAGTGAAGCTTGCAATTATGAGAGTTGGGCTAAAGCAATGGAGAAAGAATTGATTCAAATTGAAAAGAATAACACTTGGGATCTTGTCCCTAGACCTAAGGACAAAAATATGATTGGGACTAAGTGGGTCTTCCGAAATAAACTAAATGAAGAAGGTGAAGTAGTAAGAAACAAAGCCAGATTGGTCTATAAGGGTTATTCTCAAGTAGAAGGAATTGACTTTGAAGAGACTTTTGCTCTGGTGGCTAGAATTGAAGTAGTTAGGTTATTTCTTGCCTTTGCTACCTTCAAGGATTTCAAAGTATATCAGATGGATGTCAAGTCTGCCTTCCTAAATGGTGATTTGGAAGAAGAGGTATACATTGAGCAACCAGATGGATTTCAATTGTCTGATCATGGTGATATGGTTTGCAAGTTGAAGAAAGCATTGTATGGACTCAAACAAGCTCCTAGAGCCTGGTATGAAAGATTGGACAAACATCTTCTGAAGATTGGTTTCAACAAAGGCACTACTGACAGTAATGTATATTTTAAGATTAACCGTGAAAGTATCTTGATTGTTGAAGTATTTGTTGATGATATCATTTTTGGAGGGAAAGATAGTATGTGCAAGACTTTTGTGAATCAAATGAAAAGTGAATTTGAGATGTCTACGTTTGGGGAAATGAATTTCTTCTTAGGTCTACAAATCACTCAATCAAGGAAAGGAATCTTCGTATCTCAGACCAAATATGTAAAAGAATTGTTGAAGAAATTTGGGATGGAAGATTCAAAGCCAATGAAGACTCCCATGGCAACCAGATGTAAGCTGAGTAAAGATGATGAATCTCCTAAGACTGATCAGAAAAAGTATAGGTCAATGATTGGAGGACTGCTCCACCTCACTCAAACTAGACCTGATATTATGAATGTTGTTGGTCTTATTGCCAGATTCCAAGCTGATCCTAAAGAGTCTCATGTCATGGAAATAAAGAGAATTCTTAGATATCTAAAGGGAACAGTTGAGTATGGATTATGGTATCCTAAGGATCATGACTTCTCCCTTCGTGCATACATAGATGCTGATTGGGCAAGAGATGTGGATGACCGGAAGAGTACCAGCGGTGGTGCATTCTTTTTGGGAAAAAGATTGGTTTCTTGGCTGAGCAAGAAACAAGAGGCAATATCTCTGTCCAATGTAGAAGTAGAATATATTGCTGCAGCAGGAAGTTGCACTCAAGTATTATGGATGAAGCAAATGCTAAGAGATATCAGAGTGGAGTTTGAAGAACCTATCACAATCTTCTGTGATAATTCAAGTGCAATAAATATATCAAAAAATCCAGTGTTGCATTCAAAGATAAAACATATATCCATCAAGTTCCACTTTTTGAGAGAGCAGGTGAACAAGAATGAAGTCAAATTGGAGTTCATTCCCTCAAAGGATAAGATTGCAGATATTTTTACTAAACCTCTACCTAAGGACTCTTTTGAGTCTCTCAGGCAGAAGCTAGGGGTTATTACCCCTCTGGTTATGAATTAAGGTGCACTGATGTGCATCAGTTCGGTGGATCCCATAGTCATATCCTATGATCCAAATTGATGTTAAGAGGCTGCTACTCAAGGGGAGCAGTCAGTATGATTCTGAAGTATGAGAAGTGGTTGCAAGTATGTGCCCTTTGCCATTGATGTCAAAGGGGGATAAAAGGCATGTGAAAAATAGAAGTGGTTGCTGATCAAAGGGGAGCAGTAAAAGGAAGAGAAGACATGTGAGTGGCTACTATTGATAGGGGGAGCTATGTCAATCAGTAAGGAGAAGTTCTTGTCTTGATGGTTATAATAGTTTTTCACATTATATGTTGCCATCAATGACAAAGGGGGAGATTGTTGCAAGTATGGGCCTAACCGGTGTTGTCATTGATGTCAACATACTCTTGTTGTATTGATGTCAAGGATTGGATGAGTTGTGTGCTGAGGATATTGAGAAAATTAGTCCTATCAGAAATAGAGAAAATTAGCATAAACAATGAAGCTCTATGAAGTGAATATCCCAAATAGATGAAGATTAGAGAATGTGCATCAAAGGGTTTGAGGCTGTGTCTGAAGATGATCCAGTCAAGATCTGAGAGGTCTGCATGAAGATTTGAAGAAGTTATGGATATATGAGTAAAACCGGTTCTGGCAGCTGTTCAGAGGTGACAGAGTGACACAAATAGGTCCGGTGAGATCCAAAAATACAATATCATGTTCTACGGATTTGGTGGCATGTTTGGGAAGATAATGTGCATTGACAATTCAATTGGTTCATGGTTTAGAGGTCTGCAAGCAATCATTCTATTATGACAGTGATGATTGACTACGTTCTTGAGGTTCCAGGTGAAGATGTGATTGATTATAGTAAGCAGAAGTGGTGCGGATGTTGTTTGTGATTCAAGCAATCTTGTGGTGGTCTTTAGATTGTGTCCAGTTCGTGTTGGTGGTCCGCATTGAAGATTGAGCTCGCAAATGAAGATTTACTTTCAGACATTGGTGTTCTTCCCAGTTTTGGCCGACCGGATGATTTGCACATGGTGCGGATGATCTTAAAGATGTTTTACGAAGCATGGCATATTCCTCGAAGATGATTAAAGTCCCAGCTATGTGTGGCTGACATTGTAGTGATGCGCATGAAGTTTTTGTAATAAGTCAAGTTATATTTTTATAATTGCTTTGTAATAAAATAAGTGTATGTTGTGCCGACTCTGATGATCATTCCAAAGTCGATGTCATGTATAAATAAGAATTACAAAGTCATTCAAAAGTATCCTTGTAATGATGAGAAGGTGGTAAGGAAGAGGAAAGAAAGGCAGAGCAAAGGTGTTGGGCTTAAATGGAACTAACTCAAGCATAGTGAAGATGTTGATTTCCAATTCAAGTATGTAATATTTATATTATTCTGTAGATAGTGTGTCTCCTGTAGGCGGTGGGCCTCTTGTGAGCAGTGTGCTCAGGCAGTGAGCCCTAACTGGCAAGTGTCATTTTATTCATCCTTATTCTTCTAACAGAGAATACAATCTTGGGTTAATCACCCCGTGGTTTTTCCCTTAACCAGGTTTACCATGTCAAAATCTTGGTGTTATATGTGTTGAATTTGTTTCTGCTCTTGAATTATTGCATTATGCTTCCTTGATTAATCTTTGATATACTGTTGAAATATAATAAGGCTTAAAGTAACAGAGATTTTGGTAACAACTGATTCACCCCCCCTCTTAGTTGTCTGTCTCAAATCCAACATTTAGGTCGTGCAGGCACCCATACATATGGCATTCATATGCAACATACATACATAATTTTACTATGATGTATGCATGTATGTATGGAAACCAATCATACATACATACATATATACTCGGCCAAAAGATAGGTGCATGGCACCCTCAAATATGGATTGTATGATAATGTCACAATACTCTCACTCTTACATGTCTGAATTTGTTGTTTCAGTTTGTATCATTCTTTCTTTTTTCTTTCTAATAGTTAGAATTGGGGATATGACAGTATAACACGTATTTTTTGTTTCATCTCACACACACCCTTGATCATTTGCAATCAACTCAATTACATGCATGGTTAGTTTGTTCTTCAATTACTCTCACTCTTACATTTATGAATTTCTTGTTTCAGTTTGTATCAATATTTTTTTGCCAAGAGTTACAATTGGGGACATGATAGTATAACATGCATTTTTTGTTTCATTGCACACACACCCTTGATCATTTGCAATCAACTCAATTACATGCATGGTTAGTATGTTCTTCAATTACACTCACTCTTACATGTATGAATTTTTTGTTCCAGTTTGTATCAATATTTTTGTTTTGCAAGAGTTAGAATTGGGGATGTGGTAGTATAACATGCATTTCTTTTTCATTGCACACACACCCTTGATTATTTGCAAACAACTCAATAAGATGCATGGTTAGTTTGTTCTTCAATTACAATCACTCTTACATGTATGAATTATCTATTTTAGTTTGTATCATTCTTTTAATTGTAAGAGTTAGAATTGGGGATGTGATAGTATACCATGCATTTGTTGTTTCATTGCACACACACCCTTGATCATTTGCAATCAACTCAATTAGGTGCATGGTTAGTTTGTTCTTCAATTACTCTCTCTTATTCCCAAAGAATGGTTCTTTCCTATTAACTTAAGACTCCTTTCACTGTATATCACTGGTTTTCATGCAAATATATTATGCATATGCATGTTGCATATATGCATATATAATACATATCCATAAATGCAATATGCATATATGCATCTGCATACTGCATATATGCATATGCATATTGCATATACATAAGGATATTGCATATATGCATAAGCATATGCATATATACATTATGCAAATGCATATGTATATACATAAGGATATTGCATACACACACACACACATATATTACATTCAACTTAATTAGATATATGCTTTTTTTGTTCTTCAATTACAATGACTATAATTATCGGCCCCTCTCCCTTACTGCTAACTGTGCTAATGGTTGACTCTTTCTGATATAGCATTATTAGATGTATGTCTTCCCAGCTCTCCAATTAAAGTAACTCAAACAGTCAGTGACTATAACATGGTGGAATATGTTGTTTGTATTCAAATCATACTGTTGTTTCAAGTTACAAACATTCAAGCAAAAAAGTTTAAAACCCTCCAAAACTTTGACGACAAAACCTTCAAGACCTTCAAGACAAAAAAATTCACACATAACATGAAGAATCAATTAAAACAGGTAGGAAAATTGAAATTTGAATAAGGGTCTGGTTGGGTTATGCTTGGGGTAGGTGAGGGTGGATAGGACTATGAATTAGAAGGACTCCAACTCTGTAATGGTTGGCTGATGCTTTGGGTAGGTGATTGACAATATTGGGGACATTAAATAGATACAAAATATGTGAATATCCTATGACAGTCAGGCAAGGGATTTAGAGGGTTGTTGAGTCGCCTTTCCTTTGTAGCCTCTTTTCATGCCTTCTCCAATTCTTTTTCCCTTTTTGCAGCTTCCTTTTCTATCCTTTTCTATCCTTTGTTGCTCCTTTTTTTTTCTCCTTCTCCTTCTTTTGCAACTCTTTTTCAACCTTTGCTACTGCTCATTGCTTTTCCTTTTCAACCTCTACTACTACTCGTTGCTTTTCCTTTTCAATCCTCATTAGAGTCTTGACGTCTAATACTGCAATCCTTTCTATCTTGCACTCTTCGTTCTGTTCCTTCTTCCTCTTTTTCAGTTCTAGGAGTTCCTTCTTCCTATCCTCTTTCTGAGTTAGCAAAGCCATGTAGTCATCAGCGGTCAGGAGTTGGGATCCTCTTGGTAGTTTAATCCCACAGTCAGCTACCTTATTAGACTTGTCTTTGACTACATGCACTGGTAGCTTCAAGAATTTTGAGATGTTTGAAGTTGTTAGGCCTCCCAAAGGCTCCATCGAATCCTTGTTATTTGTTTCCTGCTCCTCAGTAGCAGTATCATCTAATTCATCTCCTAACTAACTAGCTTCATTGTCTCCCTAATCAACTTAGAAATGAACTATAGTATTTGGACCCATGCTGTGTGGTGGAGATGGCATTGTAAGACTTTGCTGAGTGTCCACATGCAGATCTAAACCAAGATTAGTAGCATCCTCTAACAACCAGGAGGGCACCTCGGGTGAAGTTGGTAGGGAAAGAGAAATGTCTGCAATACTGTTTGGCTCTCCCAAAATTATTGTTGGTGGTGATTGTTGGTCTGACAAACTTGAAGTTTGTGGAGGACTTTTGTGGCTTGTAGATTCTATTGCTTCAAGTGGGCTTTGGTGGTCTCCAAGTACTATTGTTCCATCTGTGCAGTCATCCTCATTCACTACCAAACCATTGTTGGATAGGATTAGAATGTTTTTAGCAGTTGATGCTTCCTCCGGGGCAACAAACTGAAAAGTCTCACTAACCCTCATGTCCTTGTCCAATGCATTTGGATCAAGAGGCCAAATACCTGTCCTCTTGAAGCCAGCTGTTATGTTTGAAACTATCAAAGCCTTTTCAAAAGCTACGCTGCCAAGTGTAGCCAATTTTGCCCTTCTTATCTCCAAATTTGGATGTCTACTAGTCCATTTTGTTCTTTCCTTTTTGAAATGAGATTTGAAAGATGAGAAAACACTCACATCAAGAGGCTTCAAAGCCTGTGTGATGTGTGGGCTGGTAGTGTGAGCAAGTCAATACCAAGTTCCCTTGCTTTGGAAATGGTAGAAAAGGCTACATGGCTACCATGGCCATCAAATATGAGGAGGTATCTATGGCTAGGCGAGCAACCCCCAGGTACTTGCATATCAAAAAATCTCATCCATTTCACAAAAGCTCTTTGGTCATCCATGCATGAGGCTGAATAGCGATTAATGCTCCTGGCTCACAGTTGGCTATGTAGTTGTGCACATGATTTTTGCTTTTGAACAAGTAGAAGCCTAGAATTTTCTGACCTGTAGCATTTACACATGCCAAATAGTGATCCACTCCCAGCTCTTAGGGATAATATATGCAACACTTCTGCTGCCCTTTTTGGCAAGCACCTTCATATTACCATTCTGCCCAGCTTGCAGCCTTGTCTCATCGCAATACCAAATCCTTTGGGGTCCATAATTCCTGGTTGCGTATGTCTTCTCCAATGTTTCGTAGAATGCACTTACAACTGCAGGCCTAAGATCCACAACATGGTCTCTATCTTTCCCTTGCACTATTCTCATAAACAGATCAGGATGCCTTCTTTTGAACCCCGTCCACCAAGACTTGCCGGGAAGCCCATCTTTGAGGGGATTAGGCCTCATTTGGCATATTTAGGCCACTTCTGCTTTGAGATTGACAATCTCCAAACCGTGGCCAACTGCAGCCATCTCCTTGCACCATTGGACAACCAATGCCTCTTCCTCATCATTTAAGATTGTTGGGGGCCCTTTCCTTTTTGTAGTGGTGACACCACCCACCCAATTTAACAATGTTGTAGTTGGAAGACCCCACTTTTTGGCTGCCCCTCTTGTTGACATGCCATTATTTTTGACATCTTCAAGGTCATGTTCCATGTCATCTATGGTCCATTCCCGTCGCACTACAACCTTTTTAGTTGTTACAGCTTGGTTAACTTGGTGTATAGGTTCGGTTGGTTGTTGAAGAGGAATCACTACGTCCTCCTCATCGCTATGCGGCAGATGCATGCCTCTCTTGCGTGCAGGCAAATTTGTCCGCCTCCGCTTTGTTAGAGGTTGCTTTGTTACAGGTCGCATGGAATTTGTTGTCGCTTTATTCTTCCTCTGCATTGAACCAACTCAGTGATTAGTAAACAACATACAATTCTAACTCTTACAATTGAAAGAATGATACAAACTGAAACAACAAAATCATACATGTAAGAGTGAGTGTAATTGAAGAACAAACTAACCATGCATCTAATTGAGTTGATTGCAAATGATCAGGGGTATGTGTGCAATGAAACAAGCAATGCATGGTATAATATCATATCCCCAATTCTACCTCTTATAAACACTTGGGTGATTGTGTTAAACCCTTCCTCAAACAACATAATGATACAAAAATATATAAACTTGAAACAACAGTATGATACAAATATGTATATCTTGAAAGAGCAATATGATATAGATAAATCTTAAAAAAAAATGAAATAACTTGAAAGAGCAATATGATACAGGAAAGGGTTTGAAATATTTCTATCATATTATTGTTTCAAGTTATGTAAATGTTTCATAATGTTGTTTCAGAAATGGTTACCATACATGTTACAGTAATTAAAGAACAAACATAGCATACATCTAAATAAGCATAGTACACTTGGCCTTACTTTGGTCAACTCCTATACCCATGAATTAGTTTTGAAATAAATGGCTTGAAAAAATAGATCTAAATGCATGAAGGAACCTAACAAATAGGACTACATTCCACTACAGAACCTAACTACATGAAGAAACCATTCAAATACCTAAAGTTAAACATGAAGAAACCTAAGATAGTATGAGGTAGTAGCATTTGGGAGACTTGGTTATCCAAAGGCATTTTCAGTTAAGCTATGTTACAGTATACATATCGAACTAATTTGTAGATAATTGCAACATAGCTTAACACTAAAAATGCTTTAGCATTATCAAGTCTCCCCATATGAACTAGTCTAAACAATAATATATAGTCAAAGAAAAGTTTAATATAGCATGAATAATTTGTGACATAGATGACTTCAAAAACCATATCTAAATGCATGAAGGAACCTATCAACTAGGACTATCACAGTCACTGTAAGGGAGAGTGGTTGATATTTACAGTCACTTTAATTGAAGAATAAACAAAGCATACATCTAATTAAGTTGAATGTAAATTCTAT
This sequence comes from Cunninghamia lanceolata, assembly GCA_027924645.1. Classification (NCBI taxonomy): domain Eukaryota; kingdom Viridiplantae; phylum Streptophyta; class Pinopsida; order Cupressales; family Cupressaceae; genus Cunninghamia; species Cunninghamia lanceolata. Next base: position 567,586 of record BSBN01001493.1, read on the forward strand.
ACCAGGTCTGGGGCTCTTTAGTATGTGACATATGACATATGGTGGGTATAGTATGTGACATATGACATATGGTGGGTATAGTATGTGACAGCCTGGTATAGGAAACTATATCTAGATAGGAAACTTATGTATAGGAAACCTATGTAAGGGAGAGGGACCGGTGGTGGGTAGGGTGATGTTGAGCGAGGGGTCCATGTTAGCAGCGTCCGAGTCAGTTTTTTTTTGGCCACATCCCTTGACAGTCGAGCTAGCACCCCCCATATATATATATATAACTCAGCTATATCTATCTACCATTTGGCTAAGCTATGAAGGCCTTGATGATTACCCTGTGAAGCTCATCTGATCTAACAAGCATAATGTTTTGGCTAGATGTGTAAGTTTAATGAAAACGAATAAGGCTATATGAAACATGCGTATCTATTTATCTCTGCAATATATATCGTAATGTTGTATTGGAAAGGTTTGGAAATATTTGTACAATACTGCAGTTTAAAGGTATATAACATAATTCTGATAGCTTTAAAGGAGACTAGCCGATATGGGGTAGGGGTTGTTTCAGAGGTATATAATGTGACAGCATAAACATGGGCTATGAAACAAGAAATTTGATTCATTTAAATGTAAATGGACAAGGCATTTGAAAGTAACGAATTCATACATGAATGCATAAGAAATACTGAAGGCAGGTTTGAGACTTACCGTAGAAGCTGAAGGAGGAGAGTGCACGTTGGAGGAGCTCATTGTCGATCAGGTGTATCCAACAAAAAGTCAGAAATTTGAATTTGTGAATAGGTAGCTTGCATTGCACAATTGAACATTGCTTGTATAAATAAATAGGTTGACAGAATTTGAATTTTGAATTGTGGGAGGGAATTTGATCTAGCATTCAAGGAATTAATGGTAGAAGTGATAGGAAATTGGTACGTAGCAATTTTGGTTGGTGATTTGAAATGATATTAAAAAAAATTGTATTTCTAACCAATTTTTTTTTTTTTTTTATTTTATGGTTATTTGGAAATAATACTATAATAATTACGTGTTTTATTGATAAATTGCAATGCATAGTGAGCCTAAGAGTTTTTTTTTCATTTTTGCAGGTAATTTCAGAAAAAAGATTCGTGATTATGGACATGGCGGAACCAGTAGTTTGTAAAAAAAAGACGAGAAATGGAACATGTTTTAATGTGTTTTGTTAAAAGATATTTACATCTTGTTCAGTTGACAATGGCTTATGTACATGTCAACTCACTTTTAATGCAATAAGACATATTTTGGTTAAAAAATAAACCATTTGCAATAACCTTTTATTGGGAAGGTGACAAAGATTTATTATATTGTGGAAATAAGTTTGTCCACTTGCATTCACTTGATATTGGGATGGTGGCAAATAAATGTCAACTTGCGTTCACCTACTATTGAGAAGGTGGTAAAAAAATAGTCTACCTATGATAGGACATATCTTGAATTTTATATGAACCTGTCCTATCATATTGAAAAGACCATTTGGAATTTTTGGTGGCATTTTTATTGCCCAAAAGTGGGCCCTAGGCTGTCACATACTATACCCACAATGGGTCCTATGCCCACAATCGGGCCCTCTCCCTTAGAGTGACTTTTGACAAAAAAATTGGGAGTAAAAATATAAAAAACTACCAAAAAATATGTTAGAGCAGTCAAGGACAGATGCATGCTTGCATACACTGCAGGGGCTTGTTTATGATGGATGCACTCATCTAAAATTAGGGCTAGCAATCTTTCACAATAACTTGCAAAAGCTTGATTAATGTTGCAAAAGGCGAAGTTAGAATGATATACAATGAAAATATATGATAAATCCTTGCAAAACAATAAAACATTAGCTCTCTAAGTATATAAAAATACCAAAAACAAATGCTAGAAGTCATGAAACAGGGGTCAGTAGGCCCAAAAATGTAGGCGCTCAAGTATGGACAGAGGTACTATTCCCGATGTTGGTGCTTGAACAAACCCACCAATGCTCAAACTTAACCTGCACCTAAAACAAGCTAAAACACCAAAAAAATATAGACCTATAACAATGAGACATAAAATGAGGAAACCAACAAGCTAATTTACCTAATTCATTATCCTAAATTACCTCTAGATTAGACCAAGGAAACCCATGCATAAAGATGAAGATAAACACAATTGATCTTAGCAAGGCTCTCTTGTTGCACCAAGTGAATGGTGGATTTGTCCAAGGAGATGGATTGGAAATATTTGAAGATGTTGAGGGCTCAAATTGGCAGAGTAACAACGAATTCAAGAGTGATGTCTAAATGGCCTCCAAGAGGTCCTAATTATAGATTTTTGGAATGAGGAATGGAGGGCCAAGATCAAATTGGGAGATTAAGGGATCTCATTGCTTGAAAGGATTGAAGGCACGAGAAGCCTCCAAGTGTCAAGCAATGAGAGGTGGTTAAAGGGGTGCCCTTGATTTAAGGGGAATCAAGGGTCAAGATTATGCTTTGGAAAGGTTGGATAGCAGAGATCAAGAAGTGATTTCTTGGAAGCTTGCAAAAATCTTCCCCATGCCTCCAAGTATCCGTCATATACATGTTAGATGACAAGTGTACCCATATGAAGACATGAGCATATAATGCCTTGATTAATCATGGTTATGCATGTGCAAATGATTAATGATGGTTATTGATTTGACTTAGTAAACTTAATCAAAAGTGCACAAAATGCCAAATTGAATAAATATTGGGTTTTATTTATTTATTTAGCGATGTGAGATGGGCTTAGGTAAATAAATATTTTTATTTATTTATCTAAGATTGAACTATAGGAGGAATATTAATTAATTGAATAAATAGTCCAAATTATTCAATTAATTTTGGATGAACAACGCCATGAGGTATGTGAATAGTGGCTTTAATAATTAAATAATAAAAATATTATTTAATTAAAGTGAGGATGAAAATGGATAATTAATTGAATAAATATGCATTTATCAATTAATTAATTATAAAGGAGGCAGTCAATTAATGTCCTGATTGAGGTTGGAATATTGGTGAAATGATTTTATGTGTCTACGGTAGCAACTACTTCTACCTAGAACTTCTAGTCTAAGATGACTTCACTAAGCATACTCTTGGCCCTCTCCATCAACATCATGTTCTTTCTATAACTCCATTTTACTGAGGGGTGTATGGAATTGTCTTATATTTCTTAATCTAATCTATCTTATAGATTCTACCAAAATATGTGGAACAAAACTCACCACCATTGTTAGTCCTCAAAACCTCAATCTTCCTACCAATCTAATTTTCCAAAAGAGCCTTGAACTCCTTAAACCAACTAAATATTACACATTTACTCATGAGGAAATACACCCATGTCTTTCTAGAATAATCATCTATAAAAGATATAGAGTAAAAAGACTAAAAAATTGAAGGAACATTAACAAGACCAAGTACATTTGAATGAATCAAGTCCAACACCCATGAAGGTTTGTAAGAACTAGAATAATATTGAACGCAATTCTATTTTTTATATATACAATGTCCACAAAAATCAAATTCAAGAGTACAATCATTCATCCTCTCAGCAAGATTTTTTTAGGGCCCTTAGACCCTTCTCACCAATATGGCCCATTCTCTGGTGTCATAGAATTGTCTTCTTTGTTGGAAAATTGCTCTCAAAATCAAGAACTCACCTAGGTACATAAAAATCATGTCCATTATAAGTAGACACAACACTCCTCTTTACTATTGGTTCTAGTGGTGAAGATGTAGATTTTGCAGATCTCCTCACTACAAGAATAGAATTACTACACTGAATAGTGCATGCACCCAATTGAAATAGAATGTTCACATGAACACCCTTAGCGAGCACCATAGCTCCTTGCACCATCTTGCACCCTCCATTAGAGAAAACAACATGCACACCTGCATCATTAAATTTGCTAATTGATAACATACTCCATACCAAAATTGGGATATGTAAAACACCATTGATCCCCTTCACTCATCCATTAGGGAAACTAATCAAGAATCTACCATGGCCAATAATGCTCAGATGAGAATCATCACCAAGATACACTTTCCCTCCATCATATTCTTCATACTTTCAAAAACATCTGCTCTAGAGTCTATAAACTATGCACCTTTGGATACATGTATTGTTAAGGCCATGACAAAGGCATCTCCACCATCCTCCTGTGGGGATTTCTCAAACTCATTATTTTTCTTCTTTTTCTCCACCTTGCAATCTCTTCTAAAGTTCCTAGTCTTGCCATAGTTCCAACATTTAGCCTAGGACTTTCTAGGAGATTTGGATCTCCCATGAGATTTATAAATAGACTTTTATTTCTTCTTATCCTTCTTCTTGCCTTTCTCCTTGAACTAGCATGGCCTCCTTAGTATATTTGGAAGCTTTTTGCCACATCTCCTCAAAGAGTTAATCAACCAATACCTCATTCATATGACGCTTTGAGGCAATGTTCGATTGCAATCACCAAGTGATCCCATGAGTCTAACGAAGAACATGAGAGTGTCATAGACCAATCCTCCTCCTCCATCTTCACTCCAATAGAGTGCAATTAGGTCACAACCATATTGAATGCATTCAAACATAGCCACAAAACCACCATCATTCATTCTCAAGGTATACAATTTTTTAGGATTTTTTTAACAATTGATTTAGCTTGGTATAAGTCTCCCAACTTCTTCCAAAGAGCTTGTGAGGTGGATTCTTCATGTACATTCAACAAAACTAAATCTACTAAGTAGAGCCTTATGAGGCCCTTCGCCTTTATATGAAACAGATCTCAGTTAGCTTGTGACATTGTTAATGGTTTGGATCTAGATTAGTAGCCCGTAGATCTTTATCTATAAGAATATCCTCCATCTTGAGCTTCAACATCTCAAAGTTAGTGCACATCAACCTCTCCATCTCTATCCTTAATGTGGCTGCCATTTTTTTGAAACAATATTTCCTTCTATGCAAAATCCCACACAAATTAAGATTAGATAAAAAAACCTTGTCCCTAACAACTAGGACCCTAGGTGATCAAGCTATAATACCAAATAAAATGAAGTAGAGGTACAAAATATGCTTCCTACACTAATCTATGAGAGGAGGTATGTGCAAAAATTAAATTGATCAGAAATTTACAAGGAAATAAACATAAAAGCAACATACCATAACACAGTGATTTATGCAGGGAAAACCTTTTCGGGATAAAAAATTTGCACTCTAAAGCAACTCAATGTATTATTTAATAATCAATGGTTACATCACACTTCTAGAGTTTGTCTTTTTAGGAGTATCACCAATAAGATATTTGGAGAACATAACAATACCTGCAAAACTCATTATGAATCATCCATCTATAACATCCAATTAATAGGCAAATATAAAACCAAAAACCAAATGTGGTTTTCAAAAACCATGTGCCAAAACTATGACCCAAAAATAGCACCATACTTGGCCCAAATTCCAACATCCAAGATGGTCACAGTCTTCTAGGCTAAACATAGAATATGCTCTTATAGTTGTCATAACTTATCATATGTAACTCCTCAACTTGGGTGCTCCATTTTAGCATATTAAAACCCATTCAAAGATGTCTTATGACATGCATAATAAATTGTCATAATGTTGGTCAAGATTCCAATGTAACCCCTCTAGAATCATGCTCTTACATGTCATAGAAATTGTCATATAAGTAACTCCCATCTTATAATGTCATAAGATGCTCTTTCAGATCATAATGGCGTTAGATGTTCTTACAATTTTTTACACACTTCCCAAAGTATCCAACACATGGAAACGAGTGTCGCCTCAAAGTGGGATGCCCTAGTCTTCTCCATATGAGGATAAAATAATACATAAATATAAATAATTAATAAATACAAACTATGATTGAAAAATTTAAACAAATAATGAGAGTTAAGTGCATTTAAACAAGAAACTCAATCCAAATTAAACAAACACCTTCAGTTTGAGCAATTGGAGAAAACAAACAACATGCAAATGCAACAAAAACATCAACATTATACATCCATGACAGTTGGGATGTGTTCCAAGATGAGTTGCAATGATATGCATTAGATGTTGGTTACTCTCTTGCTTGAAGTTGTTAAATTTGTTAGCATGTACTTACTTGAGGATGTATGGATAACTATCCTTTGGGTAGAGTTCCTTAAATAGACTCTCCACCATGGACATTAAGGGATGAGATTTAGTGATGGGATGAAGGGTGAGGATTGCTTTTTATAGATGTGCAAGCTAGCCTCTTGACAAGTGGAAGGAGATGAAATGGGTTCAATGGATGGTGAAGATTTTTTTAAATGTATGGAGAGAGAAGATGCAAGCATATAGGAGAATATGGAGGATGCAAGTGGATAAAGGAGATTGAATCTTGATATGGAGGGTGAGAATTTCTCCAAGTTGCATGACACACATGTGGGAGCACGAGGAGGAGACAAGTGGTGGAGGAGACACATGTGAAGATGAATGACCCAGATGCTCTTGAGGTTTGTAATGGATGGTGAGGAATGAAGGGGAGATTCTTTTAGATTGTAGTGGAAGGGGGGTTTGAATATTTAATTAGAGGAAATGAATGATCCTAATTAATTAAATGTCTCATTTAATTAATTAGTTAGAGGAAGGTTAGTTTAGGTTAATTAGATAGATAGGTTTTATTTAATTAATACGAGAGGAGAATTAGTCGGTTAGTTAGATAAATTAATTAAATAATTAATTCGTGATGGGAAGTGATTTGCCAAATTAATTTAATATAATATAATTTATTATTAACCCATGGGAAGGGAATAATTAACCAAATTAATCAGATAATTTTTTTATTTAATTAATTCATGAAAAGTCAATGCAGAGAAAATCTGGAGTGTCTACATTTTGCCTCTCTTTGATACAGTATTGTGATCATAAGGGATGACATCATTTCAAAGAAAAAAATTATGGAGTCAAAATTGTGATGGGTTGCCCTAGATGCTCAGGAGAATGGTGGTGAGATAATGATAGAAGGATGCCCCTCAAAAGTGCCAGTGGGCTAATGGGGACCTATGGGGTCTCTCGAAAGGAAAAAGAGGACTTGGGAGGAGAAAAAGAAGAAGAAGAAAAAGAGGGAAACAAGTGAATTTGGGGGGAAATTAGGGTTGGGGAGGGAAAAAAAAAGTTATAAATAGGGGTGAGGAGAGGGTAAAAGATCATTTTTGCCCTTCCCTTTGGAGAGAAAAGTGCTATTTCTAGAAGAGGATAATGGAGAGGATTCTAGCGAAGGAGCATTGGAGCGAGTGAGTGCAGGAGTATCGGTAATTGGTGAACTGAGGGGCAGCGATAAGTGCATTATCTTGACTTGTAAACTTGAATTTGTGCATTTATGAGGATGAATAGGGAAAAGTAAAGGTGCCTTGGGATGAGGCACCTGTGCAAGGGTGCACACCATCTATGCAATCCCTAGAGGCACTTGCACATGTATCTATGTAGTCATGTGAGATGTGTGCAAATGAATAAAAGGTGGTTGTGTAGGTAGGCAGGCAAGGCATTTGTATAGGAAAGCGAGACATTTCTATAGGTAGGCGAGGCATCTACATAGGTGAGGTAGCCACAACCATTTGTATGCATGTGGAGGATGTGGTAGGGGTTCAAGTTGAGTCATGGGATACACGATATTATCAGTGGATCGTGGATGAGCTAGTGCGATGGGACATTATGTGGAGGCCATATAGAGGAGTGGAGGCCTAGGTAGATAAGATAACACATCTAGGTCTGGTATTGATAAAGTGTTACCTAGAGGTGTAGAGGGAGTACATTATTGAGTAGTATTGACTCGATAGGGTACTCTATCAGTTCAAGATTTGATAGGATATACTAGCAGATCCACATGTGTTTGCCCATGTGATACGAGGGACTCCATAGTGGGCCAAGTCAGTGGATCAAGAGGTGGAAATAAAGAGTTGTCGAGTCAACCAATGTTACCCTAAGTACCTAGGGAGGATGTGGTGAATGCAAGAGTGGTGGCAAGTTATGATGGATAGTGGGAGAAGACAAGGCTAGTGAGACTGATGATTCCAAGAGTGCAGAGCTTGAGGTAGTGATTGGAGATGGTAGCCCATGAGTGGAGGTGACAGAGAGAGGTGGGGAGGAGAGAAGGAGAGAGGTAGGGTGAACTAGTAGGGTGAAGAGGAGTAGATAAGCGACCAAGCATGTTGGAATAGCAAGGATAGGATGAGAAAGATGCATAGGATGGTCAAGATGCGCAAGTGCTAGAGGTAGAGATGCAAGAGGCATAGGTGGGTTCCCTAGTGGAAGGATCGATAGGTGCAGGGCTATTAGGGGCGGGGCCATCAAAGGTAGGTCCATCAATGGAAGGTGACCCAACTTTAGAGAGCCTAGTGATAGACAGTGGCATGAGATGCTACTATAGCAAGGTTGGGGAGGGAGAGGGATGAGGCTCAAATAGAGTGGGACAGGGCTCAGGCAGAGTGGGATAGTCTGTGAGAATAGTTGGCAGTGATGCAGGTAGAGAAGGATGGGCTGAGGTTGTAGGTGGATGTGGTGTAGGGGGACAAGGACATAAGGGATGTAGAGAGGGATAACATGCAGACTTTGTTGGATGGGTTTAAAGTTTAATTGATGGCACCAAGGGTAGAAAGTGACATGACTATGGCAGAGGCATGAAGACTATGATGGGAGAGGGATATAGCCAGGGGATTGCTGGGTGCTCAGGGCATGTCCCAAGAATTTATGGAGCTAGCCATTACATCCAGGAGGATAGAGTGGGCATTGAGAGAGGGGGTTTACTATAGAGGGTTGCATTAACATGCGGTACCAACAAAGTAGAGGGATTCGACATTTGCGGAGATTTCAAGCACTTGATCAAGGACATTAAGGAGATCCCATTTAGCAAGTAAGCCACTATAACCGAGGCTATCAATAGAATCACCACCATCTTTAGGACCATCTATAGGGACATAGGAGGGAGATGGGGATAGTGACCATCATGCGTGACTATGCACAACTCTGGAATATATTTTTGATGAGGCCATGTGCCATTTTGTAGATGTACTGCTGAGACATGCATTTGATGATATTTTGAGACATTGTACACACCATTTTTATATAGAGAGAGATGGAGTTGGATTCAAGATATTGTTGATAGCATGTGATGTTTTTGATATGAGTTTGTTTATGATGTTTGATCATGGATAGTTAGATTACATGAGTGCACATGTGTTTGTGATATATATATTGATTATGATGCATGCTCTCATTATAGCTATTTTTGACATGTTTTTTGTGATGTTTTAATATTGGATAATGGCACATGACTTGTGAATAACGTAATGAAAATGTGATGGATAGAATGGACTTGAAATGGATATAATATGAATTGGAATGGATAGAATGTGAATGTGATAGAATAGATAAAATATGGATGTGATGACATGATGTTTGCGATGACTGGTACATGCAAAAGAGGCAACTTCTATGCATAGAGTAACCAAATTTTGTTGTAGCATTGGCCTTATGCATCACGATATAAGGGATCATGATGATGATGTGCTAAGTGCATGAAAGATTGACGTGAGCCATACAAGATTTGGATAGCACAATGCCCTAGTAAACATTTGTTAGGGAACATCATGATGGCGACCTATAAAGTGTGTTTTATATGGGATAATATAACTATAAGCAACAAACAAACAAACACAAATAGTCAAACAAGCATGAAAAGAAAAATACAAACCTTTAGGTAGTGCAATGTTGAAACCAATGGGGTTTGGGGGATATTAAGGAGGTGATGGGTTAGGGATAAGGTTGGGGGAGGGTTGGTTCCAAACAAGGAGTGTGTGAGTAGTACATAGTGTGTATTCCTCAGCTAGGAAGAACTTAAGACCATGACGTGATGCATAAAAAACACTTATTTGGGATGAGGATGTGAAGGACTCAAAGGGTAGGCTAGGGTGTGAGGGAAGGGGACGTCACATTATGAGCATATGAGTTTGAAGCAAATATGATGCTTAGCCATGAGAGGTGATCCAGGGTCATGCCACAAGGGGTTTGGTATTAGTTGGAAAGTGAGATATATGTTAAGGGTCTAGTCCAAACATGAGTTGGCAAGGGGATGCCCTTAGTCTAGAGAAAAATCAAGGCATAACAAATGTGCATTGACATTTGGATGGGATGGGCAAAAGGGATGAAGAGTGGAGGTAGGTGAAACGTTTATAAATGACATGGAATGGGTTCACAGAGTGCATGCATAGTGGAGTGTTAGAGATATGGAGGTGTGGATGATTGGCACTGTTTAGCAATCCTAATGAAAGAAGGTGAAATAAACATGTTGGTTTGTAGAGTGTGGAGTGAGGGGTGTTGAGTGATGCGGGGTGCACTATATGTGAAAAAAAGGAAGATGGGCTTGAGTGAATGACTTGAAGCGGAGGGGATCAAGGAATCATGATTTTGGAAATAGGATGGGGAGAATGGATAGAAAGTGGGTTTGATAAACCTATGAAAAGTAGGTGGAATTTGGAGATTTGGAAAAGGAGATGAGTGCTCATATACAGTGGGAAGACTAACACTACACATGATGCTTGCTACTAGGTTTTCATCGTGGTACTTGCTCAAGGCACCATAAGGAATGGTTTTCAACATCACATGAAAAATTTTCTCTTTACTTTTTTTTAAAAAAATTTGGAGACAACTAGAGCTAAATTATGTGTGGAACTACTCGAGGTACATAATGTTCATGGGCTCTTCCAATTCTTGCCTTTCTAGGGTTGTGAGCTTGTATGCGTTAGACCCATATTTGGAAATGATCACATAAGGGCCCAACCAATTTGGCTCAAATTTTCCCTTCTTGTATTTGTTCTTATTGGTATTCTTCTAATTTTCTTTGAGCACGAGATCACTAACCTCAAATTCCCTCTTTTAGATGTGCTTGTTGTAATTACGATGCAATCAATTTTGATATGCTTTGAGGTGATTTCAATGCATTAAGTTGGTGTTGATCAAGAAGTTATAGCTTGTGCAACCATGCTACTTTGCATTCTTCCTCTAAAACGAGGTCGTGCAAAGAGATACGTAAAAATGGTATCTTGATCTCAATTAGTAGGATGGCTTTGACATTAAAGACAAGGGAGTAAGGGGTGGCATCGATAGGGGTGTGAATGCTAGTTTGATACATCCATAGGGTGAGGTTGAGTTAGAGGTGCCAATCACAACCAATGTCATTAACAATCTTTTTGAGGATTTTAATAAGAATTTTGTTGGATGCCTCAACTTGGTTGTTGCCTTGTGGGTAATAGAGGGTGGACCACTTGTACTTAATATGGAACTAATCATAAAGGGTTCACACTTTGTGGTTTTTGAAAGATTTTTTATTACTTGTGATGATTGTAGAAGGCATACCATAGTGGAAAATTATGTGATGGAGGATGAATTTGGATATTTTTTGGTTGGTGGTGTAGGTGAGGGGGGATGAGTTTAACCCACTTGGTAAAATATTCAATGGTGGTAATGATTAATTTGTGGCCACTACATGATGACAGGTTTATCTTGCCAATGAGATCAAGGCCCCATATAGAGAAATTCCATGGTGTGGTGACCAATTGAAGAGCTTGGGATGATGCATGGATCGGGATGATGCATGGATCAAGTCCTTGTGTTTCTGACAAGCTATGCACTTTTTGACGTACTGTCATGCATCGCTTTCCATGGTGGACCAATGATATCCTATTATGAGTAGCTTTTTTGGCTAAGACCATACCGTTGGTTTGAAAACTACAAATACCATTGTGTACTCTTAGATCACTAGAGTGGCCTCCTCTGAGTTGAGACATCTAAGAATGGTACTGTCATAGCCCCTACAATTGAGTGTGTCGGCAAGGAGGGTGAAACAAGAGGATCATTGGATGAGGGATTTACATTGATTGGAGGATGTGTTTGATAGGAAGGTTTGGTCATGAAGAAAGGCTTCGATGTCATTGCACCAGGGGGAGTAGGGACCAACAATCTCACACACTATTTTAGGATTTAGGATGTCGTAAGCAGGGATTAGGAGCTACTCCACTAGAAATTGATATTCATGTGAGTTAGTTGCCACGTCTAGGAGAGACCCTATTGCAACCATAGCATTTACGACCTTGTTGTTGATCTACATGATTTGCCTAAAAGATATGACGATGAACTATTGCTTGAAACTATCAACCATTTGCTTGTATGGAACAAGCTTGTCATCCTTTGTGTGGTAATCATTGTAAACTTGTTTGATGATTAGTTGAGAGTTGCCAAAGACTTAGAGATACTAAATGCTCCATTAACTACGACTTTTAATCCAAGATAAGGGATTGGTACTCTACGATATTGTTAGTGCATGGAAACCCAAATTTTAATGCCTTAAGTAAAAGGTTGCCCTCAGATGTGAGGAATAAGATGTCTACTCTTGAACCATGAGTAGTAAAGGAGCCATCAAAGTATAATGTCCATGCTTTTTGTTCTCAATGCCTAGAATTGACTCATCAAGGAAGTCTAAGTCCAATGGTTGAATGTCTTGAATTGGTGCCTTTGCTATTAATTGGTCTATTGTGATTTGCCCTTTGATTTCCTTTTATTTACATATTCAATGTAAAACTTGCTAAGTAGCCTTTGCTATTAATTGGTCTATTGTGATTTGCCCTTTGATTTCCTTTTATTTACATATTCAATGTAAAACTTGCTAAGTAGCATGACCCACTTTGCCATTGTGCCTGTGAGGGATGCCTTAGATAGTAAGTATTTAAGTGGGTCAATCTTGACAATGAGATGAGTTGTGGCATTGAGCATGTAATGTATAATATTCTGTGAAGTGAATATATCTTCCAGGCATATTTTCTCCATATTAGTGTAATTGACTTCGCATCTCGCCAGTCTTTAACTGAGATAGTAAATGGCCCTTTCATGTCCTTGTTCATGTTGTGTTAGGAGAACACCTAGGGTGTGTTGTGCAATTGAGATATAGAGTAGCAAGGGTTTATCCATAGTAGGTGCTACAAGGACTGGTAGATTGGCAAGATATTGCTTGATTTGGTCAAATGCTTGTTGACATGACTCATCCCACTAGAAGTTGACACTTTTCTTGAGCAAATGGGAGTATGGTCAACACCTAACTACGAGTTGGGTAATAAATATTTGAGTGTCTCAGAGTTTCCCTTAGAGACAACATAGTTGCTTGATATTCTACAGGGGTGGTATTTCCATGATTGGTTTAACTTTTTCAAGGTACACCTCAATGTTGCGCCTAAAAACAATGAAACCCAACAATTTTCTTAGAGTTAACCGAAGACACATTTCTTAAGATTCAATTAGACCTTGTATTCTCCAAGTCATTTGAAAGATGTGATGCAAGATTGCCAGGTGATTTGTCTTGACCTTTGATATTCCTAGGATATCATCCACATAGTCCTTGATTATGTCATGCAACATGTCGTTGAAGATGACAATTATTGCTCTCTAGTAAGTAGCTCCATCGTTTTTGTCTAAAAGACATGACTTTGTAACAAAAGGTTCCAATGGGGCAACAAATGTTGTTTTGTGTTAATCTTCAAGTATAATTTAGATATGATCATAGCCAAAGAAATTATCTATGAGTGACAACATCTCATGTCCACCTATGAGGTCTACGATTCTATCGATGTTTGGCAATGGAAGTCATTTTTAGGACAAGCTTTGTTGATAGCCTGAAATTTAGTGAAAGCATGGATGCCTTTTGTTTTCTTACTGACAGGGACCACGTTGGAGACCCATTCAAGGTAATCAATTGGTTTGATGAATATAGCTTCCAAGAGTTTCTACAACTCTTCTTTGACCCAGAGAGCAACCTTGGGATGCATCTTCCATGATTTTTGTTGTATTAGTTTAGCATCAGGTCATACCACAAGGTGGTGGATGACTAAAGATGGGTCTAAGTTTGGCACATCATCATAAGACCATGCAAATATGTCAGGGAAGTCTTTGAGTACAATAGTGATGCTTTCTTTTATTTCAAATTATAAGTTAGTTATGATTTGTGTGATCCTGGGATCTTCTTCTATTCCCAAAGTGATGTCCATAGCCTCTTCGACTAGGAGCAATGATCCATCTTGCAGTTGTGTGAGTGCCAGAGGAAAGTTAAGTTCCTCATTAATGGGTGCTTCAAGTGTGTTACTGTCTTCTAGAGTGTCTAGATTTGATGATGGCTTAGGTGTCTTCTTACCCTTCTAATTTTGTGTCTTTTGGGGTTTGTATGGGCCAAGGAACTCTTCTTACTCCCTGAAGTGTGTGTATATGTTCAACATGACCTCAAATCCCTTCTTATGTTCTCCAAGCAAGGTGTGATCTCAGAGTTGCATGAGCTTGATGATAGCTTCATCATTTTGGAAAGTATCGAATGATGATGGATCTTGTTGGTCCCAATTGATAAGCTCAGAGTAGTGAAGGTCTAGGGTGATAGTGAGGATGGTGATCTCATGGAAAAGGTTGGTGGTGGCAAGTTCTTCATATGGACTAGGAGCATAATCTACTTTGATGTCTTCAACGTTGGGGGATGTGTGTCCAACCATGTCAGAGGTATCACTAGTGGCATCAAATTTCACTTCCTATGGTACATAACCTATCCCATGAGTTCAAGTATTTATTGTCAGATAGACAAGGTCAAGGATGCTTTACTCATGGAGGCCAAGGCCTTTCCTTTTGTACTTCATGTTTTGACACATATGCAACAGTATGGGATATTTATTTTATTTGAAATAGGATGCATACACTTCCTCTCCATATAGCCATGTGCTCTTTGAGCCTTCAATGTCTTCATTAGCCAAGAAACCATGTTGGATGAAAGTAGTAGACCTATATTGCAACTTTTGTGAAGGATCATTTGGTTTTATACGAGGTTGGCCATAGGATTGGGGGAAAGGGGAAGCTTACCTATATGAAAAGACTCATGGATTTAATATTCCCCACATCCCTTACCAATGATCTTGAAGGAGGATTTGAGGGATGCTTTCTTAGGTTTTGGGTCTGTCGAAGTGGAAGGAAGATCGGTGGGATCAACATAGGATGTGGATTTTGTGGAAGCAAGATTAGGTACAACTTTAGAAATTGGACAATGATGGGATTTACATAATTGTCCTTCTAACATTTTGTAATATTAAAAGGGACAGGGGTCGGAAAGGATAGTTTCTTCCACGCCATTATAAGGGAACTGAAGACATTGGTTATAGGTGGATGGGACAACCCTCGTGGCATGGATCCATGGGCGATTTAGGAGGATGTTGTAGGGAAGATCCAAGTCGATAACATGGCACAAGGTTTGCTACAATACGAGCCATACCACAAGAGGAAGATGGATGGTCTTGACTGATTCTCAATTCATATTATCACATGCTTTGATGGTAATGATCTATGGATGTAGAGACTCTTTTGAATAACCAAGATATTGCACTAGTTTGAATGTGCAAATGTTCAAGCCAGACCCATTGTCTATGAGCACTCATTTGATCTTATGTTTAGAGATAAATTTTTTTAATATAGATTGGTCGATTGTGTGAAGGGTCAATGGGAGGCATATCAATAGGACTAGATTAGGTGATGGTCATAAGTTAAGTGTCGGATGAGGGCTTTGATTGAAGCGTGAGGGGTCAATGTTATTGGGCACTCTCAACTCCCAAAGAACTTGGTTCAACACATCCTTGTGAGTAGGGGGTGTTTTAAGAGGTCTAGTATCAAGATTTTGGTAAGGGTTTGCTCAAGGTGGTCGATTGAGTCATGTTGATTTTTAGGAGTGACTAAAGAAGGGCCTTGGATGGTGACTTTACCATGTATTATAGTGACAGCATAGTTAGAGGATTTGACCTTGATGATATGAACTCACTCATGGGATTGCTTGATAGTGCCAACTATTGAATCATAATTGTGAGGGGTTTTGTGGCAGTGGATGTTGTTAGTACATGAGTCCTAGCCTTGATTTTGCTTTTGGGAGGAGCAGTGCTGATCATGTTTAGGAAATGGGTCTTGGTATATACCCATTTGCTTGTTGGGTGATGAATCTATGCGCCCTTTAATTTCCATCTCACCTCAATTGATAAGATCTTGTATATAGTTTTTAGTTTCATGCATTTGCCAATGACATGACCCATGATTTGATGATAGTCGCAATATTCATTTTCTCAAAATCATGATGGTTTATGTTGATTCTCATCAAAAGGTTTTGTTAAAGGAAAGATGACCATGTTGACCTAGATAAGTTTATGAAAGACTACCTTAATAGGTTCTCCTAATGACATGTATTGTCTTTTCTTGTTCTCTTTTTTTGGCTTACCAAAAGGGATGGTAAGGGTAGGGGAGGTTGCAAGTTCTACACTTTTTTAGAGTCAGTGACACCATCGTTGACTACATTTTTATTCTTGCTAAGGAATTTTGGTTTTTTGGTTTGGTTTTGATGTTAGGAGAAAAGATTGACTAATCCTTTTTCAATAAGTTTTTTTTTTATGTGTATACCCTTCTCAATTATTTCATCGAAAGTGGTCACACAATGCACTTGAAAATGAAAGGCTAACTCTAGGTTAGGATTGGTAATGAAGATGTGGACAAGTTGTTTTTTCAAGATAGGATAGGGGAATATACTTGCTAGATCCCTCCATCACTGGAAGAAGGATGAGACCCCAAATTGTTGCTTAGCATTATAAAGGTCAATCATTATCAGTTCGTGTTTAATGTTGTAGGAGAAATGTTTTACAAATTTTTCTACAAGTTCATCAAAGGAAGTGATGGACCCTTTGGGTACATGTAAGAATCATTCCAATGCTTGCCCTCCTAAGCTTCAGAGGAAGACGCGAAGCAAGTAGATATCTTTATGTGCAATCTCTTGACAAGCCATAACGAATTATTTGATGTGTTCCCTTGGATCTCCCTTACCCTTATATTTGGGCCTCACATCTCTAATAACATATATAGAGCACTTGGAAGTACCCTACACATATCTAAAGACCCTCTTCATTGTTTCCTAGTGATCTTGTCCAGGATTAGCCGCGAAACAACTCAAGACTCCCACTGCTTAGACATTGTCTAGTCTAGTGTAGACTATAGCATACATAATGCTCCCAACTACACTAGCATAAGGTACATAACTACTATCCTCCATCTCTCTAGATGTCTAAGGACACTGCTCAACTAAAAGCTTCATTCCCATAAAAATATGAACACACTAGTATGTTGTTGACTATGTTAAAACATTGCAAAACAAGATCAACATACTTTGTCTAGACCAACAGAAGTTTTTTGTTAGCCCTATCCTATGTAATCTCCACCCCTAAGATAAAATTTGCTATTTACAAGTCTTCCATTTCAAACTATAAAGAAAGTTGTTATTTCAAGTCCCCAATCGCACCCTCATTGCTACCAAATAACAACATATTATCAACATACAAAGTGATAACAATAAAATGTTCACCATCCCATTTGTAATGAACATAATGATCTAACTTAGACCTAATAAATTCCAACCCCAAAATATATGAATCAAACTTTTGGTGAAAATGCTAGAGATAATCATGTAAAACATAGAAAGAATCTTGTAAATGTATCATCAAAAGAGTATAAATATGGTCAATGCCGCAAAGATATGCACCCAAGTGGGAGAGTCCATTAAATAAAGTACACATGTTTGTGTTATAGAAAAAGGTAGAGCATAAATCTCAGCCTACTACATTTTCAACATCAAGGAGATCCTTCTCATCCCAGCTATGGGAATTGACACCAATTTCAAACATTTGTATCTCTCCATGATATGAAATGGCACTCCTAGTGAAAGTGAGCTTGATATATGTGGAATTGGAGATGCACCCTTTGCGATCCATTGTTGTTGTATTTATGGAGTGGACTCCACTTGTGTTGTTGGAACATTTTGAGTATTTTGAGGAACCTATTTGAGGGTGGTTCCTTTAGAAGATGTAGTAGTAGTATCATCATATTTGTTCTTCTTCTTTGGCTTCTTAGGATATATATGTAATCTCCCTTGCTTTGGTGCATATAAATAAATGGAATCTTTCTCATGCTTGACTTGTGGTGGAAGGCAGGTATTGTAAGTTAGCTTTTGCTCTTGATGTGCCCTAGGAGGCAATTAAGATGTTCTCATTAGTTCTTAGTATGTATTTCCTTTTTCTCTTGATTCTTTCTTTGTAAATGCATTTGATATAATTGATGAACCCTATCTCTTCATTCATAGGGAGCTTCAATTTCATGTTATTTACCCTCGTGATCATAGCTAATGTCCCAAAGAGTCTCAACATAATTGTCAAGTGTGAAGTGACTTGACTCATAAATAGGTGCATAATCAACTCTCTTGACTTTTACAATCCTATATCTATAAACATATTTTAAACATTGATGTACCATGAAGGGTACTGCCTTGAGTTTTTCTGAACAAGGTCTTCCAAGTGACATGGTGAATCTATTGAGTGAAGGAATAATATGGAACATAACATCTTCCTCTTTAAGCCCCACTCAAAGAGGCAAGACTATACTTCCCAGAGTAGAATGTGCATAAGTATCTTGTGTTGGATTATAATAATAAATAAACTCTTTTGCACATATGTTATATGGATTTGCTGGATCAATAAGTATACCCTCACATGGATAGCCATGGAGAAACCCTTGAACATAGAGTGGACCATAATAGTTCTTGTTAGGGATATCTACCTCATACAAGGAAATGATTGAAGGAACATAAGGAAGATAAATATTACGAGTCAAGCCCAAAAATGTTTATGTAAGAGTGTGGGAGAGGAACGAACATGATCAATATCCACAGAATCTCTATTTATACATGTATGCATCATGCGATACTTGAGCATTTGTTGATATTCAATAATGTTAGTCTATTTATGTGATGGAAAATGATTGGTATAAATTTGTAAAATTTGATTTGTGGGTCAATTGAATGATTGCCCCATCATTCACACCATCAATATTTATAACATCGTTGTCAACAAGATCTTGGATTTTATGCTTGAGTACAATACAAATTTAAGTGTGGTGTCCATTGACTATATGGAAATTGCAAAAAACATTGGTATTATAACCTTTAGGCAATCCTCTAGAGGGGCATAATGGATGAATAGGAGGAAGGGTGACCAAATTATTAGTAATAAATGTTTGAAGCACAATTTCCAATGGTATACTAAGTCCGCTAAACTTTCTAGGCCCTCAAGGTTTGAGATATGTAACAGTGGAAGTGGTATCCACTTGGATGGTACTAGGTTTAAATTCTTTCTTGTCATTCTCTTTTTAAAATGTATTATTCTTTTGAAATTTCAAGGGACAAGAAGATGTGGGAGGGGTATGGGAGGATCAATATATTAGACCGTTATATGCTAACAACTTAAGTTCAACTTTTTCCACATGAGTGCATAAATCCATAAAGAATGCAAAAATATTCAGGTAAATGCTATCTTTGGTGGGAAAAAGGAGGCCCTTGAGAAAGATGAGTTATAGCTCATCATCATCTAACAGGTGCTTCATTTTAGCACATAAAGATTGGAAGTGAATGATATAGTCATTGATAGGCTTATTTTGTCCTTGGGCACATCTAATCAAATTAGTCATAGTTGTTTTAAGCCCATATTGACACAAAAGTGTCACATGGAAACAATGACCAAGTCATTAAAAAAATGGATAGAATTGGGAGCTAAGAGTAGAATCACTGAATGGCTCAATCCCTTAAGGTTCGTGGAAATAATTTGGCTAAGACAAGTTATCTTCACATGCAAATTCCAGGCATGCAACATTAAAAGATTGTAAATAAACATTGGTATCTCCTTTTGCATGATATTATTAAAATCAAGGTGCTACAAAACTAGCAGACAATGAGCATGTAACAACATCAAATGTTAGGGGCGACTGATATGGAGGATTGTAATGGATTGTTTGTTATTAGGCATATCATCCACCTTCTTCTTAAGTTGACCAATTTCATTCAAGAGTGTATCCAAGGTAGAGGTATGAATAGTAGTAGAGTGAGGAGCATGGAAAATAATGGAGGAAGTATAAAGAGAGCAAGTGATGAGGGGTAAAGTCACATTGATGGAAAGGGAGGCTGCATTATAAGGTAAGGTAGTCAAAGGGTGGGAAGGAGTGGTATAGGTGTAGGGGATATCACTAGTGGGCACATGGGTATGGGTAGATGTGGAAGGATATTAGGTAAGCAGAACACTAGTGGAGGGAAAGGCGGTGGTGACACTAAAGGCATGGATGAGGAAAAATTCACACTAGGAATGACAACATGGATGGTAGAGGCCATGGAAGTAGTATTTATAGGACGAGAGGAAGAAGGATTGAAAGGGAACAATGGATGGTTGGGTGGGGGGGGAGGATACACTATTGGAAGAGGCCATGAGAGCACCAATATCATAAATATAATTTGTGCCATAAGGAGCACCTACTAAGGCCTTATGTAAGATAATAGCTAATTGTCGAGGAGATTCAACATGAGCAAGTGCATCAATAAGTAATTGTCCCAAGAGGGAAAGATATTAATTAGCAATATGTGTATTGTCATCAAAGTCTTGTTGTTCTTCACAATCCCCAATTTGGTTCTCAACAAGAGTGCTATTGACCATTATTGTAAAAAAAAATCTCTCTATCATTAGAGTGGGTAGTCATACCAAGGTTTGAGTAGCTTGCAACATGAACAACCCCTAAAGTGGAATGGCAAAGAGAGATGGAAAGGAAACAATAAAGATCACTCTTAGATCTATAAAATTGGAAAAAATTACAAGATAAAATCCTCAAGATGGAAACCTTAAGGGAGTGAAAGAGTCGATGGGTTCACTTCTTTCACTAAAATTAAAAGGAAAAATAAACAACCCTCCTCACTAAAAAGGGGGAAATAAAACCCCTCTTACATAATTATAGGGTAAATAAATAAATAACATCAATATTTAGAATCTACCTTCGATTGTAAGGAAGTTGGGAATGATAACTTGTTCTTATGCTTTCTAGTTTGTGGCAAGGATAATTGCTTCCCCTTGAGGCAACAACTAGATAAAAGATTGAGAACAACTCTCTCAAACGTGCAAGATGTCCTAGATGCTTGTGCAATGTAGACACTCTTATAAATGCTTGTAATAAGGTGTGCAAGTAGTATTGATAGCTCTAGAATGCCCTTAGGAGATGATGGAATCTAGTGATGTCTAAAATGACATAGGGCTACACGTTTAACTACAACACCAAGAGTCATAACTGAAATGCTTTCATGCCTTGAGATATCACATGATGGTCATAAGGATAGGTCAAGTTGGTCCCAAATTGGAATTTGAAATTAAAAAGTAAAAGGGTCATTTTTCGTGAGTGCAAAAGTGATCGAGATCACTTCTATTACTATAGATTTGCTCTGAGGTAAAAATAAAAACAAAAATTGAAGGTTGAATCCAATCTAATTAAAATTAGTACAAATAAAAATACCTAAAATTCAAATCATATACCTAGTCTTTACTAAAAACACACTATCTATATACTTTTAAATGCTACTCTAATCAAAATGGGCCAAAACATAGGAAAAAGGCATGGGTATTCACTTGTCATTAGGCACTCTGTGGGCCCATTTTGGGGCTCTTGGGTTAGCAACGTGTTTGGTTTTATGGTGGTCCCATAAACTATTTAGCCTCGTAGACGTTATTAAAATTCATTCATTAATTCATTATTACACCCATTTATCAAGAGTAAAAACACAATCAATTAACTTGAGTTGCCATAGCCCAATAAAAGATATTGTGCTCAATTTTACATTGACAGGTAAAGATACCGTCAATTTAAAGTCGCAGCAAGGTACTTCAAAATAGCTAATGTCGCATTAAATTCCTGAGGAAGTTTTGCCCATTCCCGCCAATTTGACAGTTGATTATAAAGAGACCTCAAAACCCTTGAAACCCTCATTCATACTTTCCCGCCCCCATAAAATCATCGTTGCTCTTGCTTTTCTCTATACTTTGCAGAGCATTCTCAAACGTTCTCTTACGCCGTCGGTTATTTTTAGGTTTTCTATTTTTTCATTTGTGTTTTTCATTCAATTTTTTCCTGTGTTGAGCCATGTTGGAATTAAGGCTTGTTCAGGGGAGTCTGCTGAAGAAGGTGTTGGAGGCCATAAAGGATTTGGTCACAGATGCCAACTTCGATTGCTCGGCAACTGGGTTTTCTCTGCAGGCCATGGATTCGAGCCACGTGGCCCTGGTGGCTTTGCTGCTGAGGTCGGAGGGCTTCGAGCATTTCAGATGCGACAGGAATATGTCCATGGGGATGAATCTCAACAACATGGCCAAAATGTTGAAGTGCGCTGGTAACGATGATATTATCACCATCAAGGCCGACGATGGAGGGGATACCGTTACCTTCATGTTTGAAAGCCCCAGTACGTCTTTTTTCTTCTTCTTCCTTGTGTTTTTATTAAAAATATGTCTGTTCTTCTCCTGTTCTGATGGTTCAGCCCCGTGAGCTTTACTTGCGGGCTGTGGCTTCTTGACTTAGCGAAAGATAACATAAAATTTCAAGGGGTTTAACTGGTGTTTGTTTTATTTTAGTAATTTAATTTCTTATTAGATTTCTTTTTATAACTAATTCTTCTTGCCTGGTAAGTCTTGGGTGAGGTTATGTATTCAGTGTGCCTATCCTCATGAAACCATAGCTTCTTCATATATCAAATGGACTTGTGGTCCACCATGTTTGGCTGAGAGGGATTGAAAAGAGTTTATGCTTAAGTGAATGTCACAAGTTGGGTATTTTAATTATTAATTTTTGTAACGTTCCTTGACATTACCACCGCTTTTTTATTGTGTATATATATAGGCCGACATTAAGTCTCCACGCCTGGTTCTTGGCTCCTGCTTTGGAAGGCATTATGCCCAACATTCTGAGATGAAGTTTCTCATTACCGTATGGACGGTTATAACCAGTTTCGTTGATAGCTGTTTTTATTGACAAGACTTTAGTGATATTATGTGCCACCTCTATTTCTGCGCTGTGTATGCATGGCGTTGGACCATGTCCTTAAGATTTGTTAAAACTGAATAGGCTTGATGTTTACCGTAATTCTTGTTAGTTCAAAATTGTGATCATAATAGTTGCACCACAACATTGCTTCATTTCTGTTAGAGTTAAGTGTCACCTAATTGCCATGGGGGGATTTGACCCTGGGGTAAAGTGTCCTCTGCTAGCATTGCACTACAATTTCTTAAGTTTTTTTTGTTGCCATCGTCACTGTGTTTATAATAGCTCAAATTTTGAGATTTTAAGCGTGAGAACATTTTGATATTTTGAGTTAGTATGCAAACTGGCTACAAAAATCTCTGTTGAGATAAAACTCTATTGATAGAGATCCTGCAAGTCAGTCTAGGGTCTTAGGAGGAGGGATCTGGAAGGATTTTCTGTCTGTCCTGTTTTGTCTGCAGAGGATTGTTTTTGAGGAGTTTATATTTTCTATCAGTAGTATCTGTGATCTGGGCAGCATGTCTGTTCATTTTGGATATTAGAAGTGACCTTTGGTAGTCAACATTGTACTGATTCCATCTCTCAGTGTATTGTTCTTTGGTGGTAGCATTTTAGTTGGCTTACTGTTGTGATGGTGGTTTACAAATGTGGTGGACTAGCAGTTCTACTTTTAATCTCGAGTCTGCCGAGATATGTTACTTTGAAAATTTTCTAAAAGTTTTTAAAAAATGTTTTTTTTTTTAAATTAATTAATTAATTAATTAATTTAAAGAAGATTATTAAATGCAAGATATGTCGGCAGCTTTTAATAGTCAACTTGCTATTGGTGAGGTCTTTGGCATGTTGAATGCAATTCATTAAGATATGTCCTTTGCTTACAATCGTAGCATTTAAATTTATTTTGTGTGTTTCATGAAATATTGAACTTACTTTTGATAAATAGAGTAGTTTCTTTAGCAACCAAGTCATATTCTTGACTCAATTTTCTCCATCAATCAAAGAAGAGCTCATAGTTTCCAAACTCAGATTAAGTTGGGTTAATGTAAATACAATTTTAACATAGCTTGTATTTTGTTATTCAATAAAATTGCTTTAGCATATTATTTTTACTTCAGAATTAATATCGTTGCCTTGATTGTACATTTTTTTTAGTTTGTGGTAGAGCAAGCCTTGTTTGCAATTCGTTAAGATATGTCCTTTGCTTACAATAGTAGCATTTAAATTTATTTTGTGTGTTTCATGAAATATTGAACTTACTTTTGATAAATAGAGTAGTTTCTTTAGCAATCAAGTCATATTCTTGACTCAATTTTCTTCATCAATCAAAGAAGAGCTCATAGTTTCCAAACTCAGATTAAGTTGGGTTAATGTAAATACAATTTTATCATCGCTTGTATTTTGTTATTCAATAAAATTGCTTTAGCATATTATTTTTACTTCAGAATTAATATCGTTGCCTTGATTGTACATTTTTGTTAGTTTGTGGTAGAGCAAGCCTTGTTTCAACATCTATAAGATCAAATGGGAGTAATATTGAGGCTATTGAGGCATTGATTAAAGAAACAGCTAAAAGGGCTTCCAAAGTTAGGGTATAAATAGTCCATTGGCTACAAAATAGAGGTCATGATTGTGTGTTAGCATTAGGGCTGCCATGAAGTCTTTGCTTCCTAGTGGTATGGTTTTGGATGTTAGCAATTTTGGTGCAACATATTTTATCAAACCTAAAGATGCATTGGACTTGAATAACATGAAAGTGCAATTGGTTGTTGCAATGATTTGAGGAATGTGCCTATCTTGGGCAGACTTGTCTCTAGTATAGCAAATGAAAGTACCAAGATCATAAATATTTTTGTTTAAAAAGGGGTCATGGTTATGGATATATCTTGTGCTAGAGTTGGTCATGCGTGTTGGCAAGGGGCGGTGCATCCTATTTTTACCTAGAAGGAACACATTGTAGGAAGGGATTTTTTGGGAATGAGGAAGATCATTGAAATCAATGAAACTCACTATTCATTTTTTGATAGTGAAGGTATTCAATATCCTATACTCTTAGTGGAAGTATCATCATTTTGTAGTCTTTTTCTACTGTCTTGACATATATGTTTGTTAATTTGTTTGTCATCAGCTTGTTGCCAACATTTGCTAAAACACCCTATTGTACTTAATTCTAAACTACCACAAATATATCCAATAACTTCCAATCCTAGTTTTGTGAAGCATTGTTAATGATTTTGAGTGTTATTGAATAGTCTCATTTTATGTACTTTGGATCAAAGCCATGCCCTTTGTAGTGTTACCTAGTCAAAAGTGATATGTAATGTTTATATTACTTGTGGTAGTCCTAATTATTCATCCAATCCTTGACTTGCTAATGCTCAAAATGTTATTTTTATGTTGCTCTCTTTGCATGAAGGGAGCCTTGAAATTTCATATCTGTAATGATCTATCATCATAAATGCAATTGGCTTTATTATAGAATTCAAAACTATCTTTTTTTGCTAGAAAAGGTGTGGGTTCTATTGGGGCCCACTCCCTTAGAAAGAGACACTACAAAGATATAGAGAACACTACATACAATGCTCAAACAACATGATTTAATCAACATACATTTTGCTAGCTATCCAATTTTTCTTACTAGATCTCAAAAACATTTGAGATGAAGCATTCTTTTTAGGCAAAGGTTTCTTATTCAAGACCACAATCCAAATGTTGTCCACCAAACATCTACTTCAAGAGCTTTCCAATAGATTTTGACAATTACTTTCACCACGGGGAGGACCCAAGTTTGAAGAAATCAAAGGCCTTAGAATTTGTTAAGAAGGCAAAGAAGGTGCAGTCTTAAGAGACAAAGATGGTATGCAAAGAAGGGTTGTAGGCATAGCAACATGTTTTAGCATAGGTTGCTACGAAGTTGAGGGGACGAAGGAACCTTTGCCAAGGATGATAAAAGAGACAAAATATGTACTTCTAAAGAAAGAGGTTGATTAGAAACAACCATAGGAGATTCCACAATAGAGGGGCATACTAAAGGAGTGTCAAGAATTGGATATGAAGCGAGAGTGATTGTAGGTGTCACATTGGCAAAATGCTAAGTGTATTTCCTATGGCTACTAAACTAGAATTGATCTAGAATTGTGGAGGGAGGTGAGGCAATTTGACCTAGATAGAGAGCATTGAGAAGGATTTTGAAAGAGGGTTGAAAGCAAGGAAGCATGGCTTAATAAGTAGAACAAGCTTCCCTCCAAACCACATACCTTTCTTGAGAATTGACATCTTGTCAATTGACGATTCACATACAATAGTGAAAAAAACCTATGCATAGGGGTAGATGATAATAAGAAAGGCTACTAGTTATAAAAACCCCAAGTATGGACTTTTGATAAACTAGGTGCCACATAAGTAAGCGTACATCCCAACCCCCTTTTAGCATAGTGCTTTAGACCTATGTACCTTGGGAATGTGTCCTTTGTACTTTTTGATCTTGTCCCCCACTAGACATGTTTAGGGGATGTAGGGAAGGGTTAGAAATGCTCGCTAGCTTGCTTGCCTGCCATCCCTTTCCCCCAAAAATTTTAGGATCCACCCTTGGTATGTTGGAAAAAAATTGGAAATGCTAGGGTACTCTAGTCATCCTTGCGACTAGGGGACGTCTAGATGTCCCTTGACCATGTTGGAGACGACAGGTGCCCCTTAAGGCCTAGGCTTTAAAAAAAGCAATTTAAAAAAAAATACAAAGCATGAGAAAAAAAGATGATGAATCAATGGTGACCTGATCAGGCTGCCCACCAGTGCTAGGGCTGATAGAAGCCCCGTACAGGCTGTCTTGTAGCCATAGTAGGGCCTCAACCTCACAAACCTTGCACCAAAGACCATACCTTTAAATTTATTTATTTTCTCTCTTACTTAGCCCTTGATTGGTTTAGCGCTACAACTTTTAAAACCCTGCCTCTTCAAATTTTATCCTGTTGTGCTCTTTGCATTCAATTCCTTATTGTATGGGCAAAATACTAATATGTTGAAATCTTCACTTTGTTTTGCTTTGTGGTTTTACTGCCTTTACCATGTGATAGTCATGGTATATGTTAGAAGGAACATACCTATGTTACTTTTTCTATATTATATAGTATATAATAAATGTTGTGTATTATATTATATATTATTTAATATATTAAATGACATATTCTTTTTCATATGTTTATGTTTATAATATAATGAAATATAAAATTATATTATATTA
The DNA here is from genome assembly GCA_027924645.1 of Cunninghamia lanceolata. NCBI lineage: Eukaryota > Viridiplantae > Streptophyta > Pinopsida > Cupressales > Cupressaceae > Cunninghamia > Cunninghamia lanceolata. Next base: position 594,806 of record BSBN01001493.1, read on the forward strand.
TACCATAATATTTTTATATAATAAAATGAATATATTATTATTATATATAATATAATATTTTACATTATGTTATATAATGCAAAATATAATTAATTAAGAACATTCTGTAATGTATATGATGAATGCCTTTATCATATGTATTATGAATATTTGAAATTTCCCATATTTTTAAATTTTCCTTATTTTGTAATTGATGTCCACTAAAAAATGGCCTCCTGGAAAAGCCATCCTGGGAATGTGTTCCCCCATCCCCATCCCGGAAACTTGGTGGAACATAGCATTAGACCCTAATATGAGCAGAGGAATCTCCTCTGAGCTCAAGATAGCACACCGGTGAGCAGCCTGATAACCATCTTTTGCCCTTATCACAGGCTGTGCGGTAACATCCTTCATTGCTGCCACAGGCTGACCTGCTGTAGTGTGTGTTGAATAAGTGCCAAAGTGTCAACAACAAGTAAATCTGCTTGTGCAGTATTCTTGATATCATCCACCCTGTTTGATGGCAAAACTTTCTGATTTGAAGCTGATGCCAAACTTGCTTCCAGAGTGTAGAACTTCAACTTGCTGGACTTAGCTGCATCTAGCCCTTTATGAGAAAAGCCAAATGAACCATAAGCTCCATTAGAATCCTGACTTCCCCTGAACAGCATAATGGGAGCAGCTCTAAGTTGTTTGGCACTCAGGGCCGACAACAAAACCAAAATAAACCAAGGAACATGCTTAGTGTTCACAAGACGAGTTCTTACGGAGAGCTGCAGGCATTGGGAGAGTTTTACTTTTATTTTGTAACACCTGTATATATTGTAGAATTCAAAACTTTCACTTCAGGCATTCTTATTTTCTGAAAGCAAGTGTTAGGATGCAATTTGTTTCAGAAGCCTTTGCTAATTAAAGAGCTATATCTTGTGAATCAAAATTAAGCAATATTAAAGGATAATAAGGGAGTGATGCGTATGGTGCAATATTCAGCTGTACTGTCACATTGGTACATTGTCTGCAAGGATATAATATTCATGAATTTGGAGGTTTCAATGTGAACGAGATATTTGCTTTATTAAAAAAGTCTTCTATTTTAAAGTGGCTTTTATTTTATTCTTTGTTCAATAGATTTGTTGCCAGACTAGTCTTCCTATTCTCAAATCTTTGCTATGACTTTTTTTCAAGCAAAATGTTCAAATCTTGAAGGGGCTCTAACTTCTGTTGTGCAATTTTGGACCTTTCCAAATGCTGAAGTAGAGGTTAGGAATGTTCTATTGTCTTGGTTGATGTGCCTTCATGTTCTTGACCATGGCTAGTCATTTGCCTGCTCGGAGAGAAGACTGTCATCTGGGATAGGGACCATATCCCCAGAATATTGCTCTCCCTCTCTTTTATGGAAAGACTTGTGTTTTTAAATGATTTTTACATGTCATGTCTTTTTTCTTGTAATATGTTTTGTAATTTGTACTAGATTTGAGTTTTCTCCTTGTGCAAAACAAAGTGTATTTATATTATTAATTGTTGCTTGATATTTCTAGTGATATGCACAAAATTTTATTTGGAACTTTGTTGTTTCTGAAGTTATATTTCTATATAAGTCAGGAATTAAATGAGAAAAAATTGTGATTACTCTCTTATTAGTTATTTATGTATTTGAAACAGACCAGGATAAGATATCAGACTTTGAAATGAAGTTAATGGATATTGACACCGAACATTTGGGTATTCCCGAGTCAGAGTACCAATCCATCGTGAGGATGCCATCACAAGAGTTTGCTCGTATCTGCAAAGATTTGAGCACCATTGGTGACACAGGTAAGAGGTTAGACCTGTTTTGCATATTTAGAGAAATGGGAAAGTCTTTATACTTTATCCAGATAGCTAATTTTTATTTCAAGGTGCTAGGTTTTTGCTCTTCCCCAGTTTGAAGCCACTTCTGTGTAGAATTTGTCAAATGTGCTGGATTAACTTGCCTCTTACCAAATTGGGTCTTTTATTATTGCGTTTGCAGCATTTTTCAAGAAGTTTGACTGGCTGTTCCATGCACAAGAAAATTTTAAGTGTGTGGGGAAGTACTGTAGAAATTGAAGCAATGTTGTGTTGTTTTTTTGGAACAATTATAGTACATATATTGCTTATCCAACTAATTTTTCTTTTATTCTTTATTCTATTTTTCTATTGGGCTGTAACTTGCTTGCCAAGGAGTAAATTGTTGATTGTTGTGATTTCGGTGGCATCTGAAATAGGAAGTCTCATAGCAGCACAATTTGTTGGGGGAATGCTTGTTGGAGTTTCATCTGTTAGATAGGGTCATCATATCTTGCACAGAATATTTCTGTAGTTTTACATTAGTGAAATTTGTAGTTGGCTTGGTAGCAAGTTTTGGGGGAGGGTGGGGGAGGTCGAGTTGGTCATCATATCTTGCACCACACTATTGCTTGATTTTCTTTTTTGAAGTTTTGGATGAATGGAAAAAATGAACATTTTATCTGAGTATGATATTTGAAAAATTTGTGGGGGTACTTATGCTTTGTTATCTTCATACAGTTGTTATTTCTGTGACCAAGGAAGGAGTGAAGTTCTCTACCAAGGGTGATATTGGAAGTGCAAATATTGTTTGTAGGCAAAATACTTCTGTTGACAAGGTAGCACCACTTTCTTGAATTTCACACCAAATTGAATGGTTTTAATTGATGATGGTATTTTATGGTTCTTGATCTATCAGCAATTTAGAATATAATTTGAAGTTTTTTTTGGTTGAACCTAAAATTGATAATTAGCTAATGTCTTCTCAACACATTAAGGGTCATGAGACTACAATTTTTGTTTCAGCCTGTTCTACAATATGGTACTATTTTTGAACTTGTAATCTTGGGACAACTTCCTTCCGAAATCAATAATATCGTTTTGTTTTAACTTCAGAACTATTTGTTTTTTCATGTTTGAATATTCAATTTGTAAATAGTGTCCTTCAGCCAGGCCTGACAGCCTGATTGAAAAATTGATGTACATTTTTAAATTAATTAATAAAATTGAATAGATTGGCATACATTATTAGGTTCTGAACCACAATTTCAAGCAAAAAAACTGAGGTGTAGTGCCAGTGTAAATCTCATTGAGCTTACAACCTGAATGTATTAGATTTATCAAAAAGGTTCTTCTATAGTCAAAATACCGAACTACTATTAAGGGAAGAAATTAGATAATTTAATCAATTCAAAGATCGCAATATGTGGAGTAATTTACATCTTTCTAATTTCTTCAACATCAAAACTTTGAAGGGGAACTATATAAGCTATCAGGGTCGATATACAGATTGGATATGGTACTTTTGCAGAGACCCCAGGATATGATCCCACATAGATGCACTCTAAAAAATGTGCTTTATTGGTACTGTGCTTCCCTATACCCTCCATCTTGTTTTTCAATGTTATCGATACACCACAAAGCCTAAAATAGTAATTGCCTGAACTTCAAGTGTTATTGAATTTGGTACAGAAAGTCTGAAGTTGCAATTGTCTTGTGTTACTAATACACCGCAAAGTCTAAAACTCCAGTGGCCTCAAGTGGGTTTTGGTATTGATGTTCATGGTGCTTTAAATGGGACAAGAAATATTTCCTTTTATCTTGGTCTCTATTGAGTTTCAAGCTTTATTTATGTTGAAAATGAGAGTCCTCTCTATATGAAGATCAACAATAGCAGGATTAGCTTTTTAAAAGACTTTCTTGTCCTGAACATCACCAGGATAAATCTGGAAACCAAAATCAGGGTCTAAACCAGCGCTCAACTTTGTAGCAAGAGAACCAAGAAGTAACCCTTCTGAAATCACTCTCTTCCATCAATTTATTTCTCCAAGGAACATGGGTTGGAGAAGGAGATTTAGGGTGTCAAACCTTAGTGCTTTCCTTTAGGTGGTCATTCTGAGATAGGGTGCTAGAAACTATGAACAGCTGAGCCAACAATTTGATGACTTGTTCTGCTATCGAACCTCAAGATTAGGCACTATTATTCGCAAGTTATTTTATTTACAGGCAGTTTGCCATAATTTAATTTCTTTGTTGTTGCCTCCTGGGATTTGTTTATTATTTGCCATTCGCACAACTCTATATTTCTAATTGGTTTATTGCTAACCTGTGTTTGGTTTGTTTGTGTGAATCAACTTCTGTATATTTTGCATTTTCTGTTTTTACGTTGCAGAGAAATGAGATGCACTGACAATTTTATGGTGTTCTTTTGGCAGCCAGAGGAGGCAACAGTTATTGAAATGCAGGAGCCTGTGTCATTGACCTTTGCTTTACGCTACATGAATTCATTCACCAAGGCAACACCCTTATCAAACTCTGTGACAATCAGCATGTCCTCAGATCTGCCTGTGGTTGTAGAATACAAAATTGCAGATATGGGCTATATTAGGTTTTATTTGGCCCCCAAGATTGAGGAGGAAGAAGGAGAATCTTAGTTGTCCTTTGTATTGCTTATCCACTTTTCCATGGGAGCTTTTTGATTGTAAGATGCTTATTTCTCATGATAGTAAAATGACTGATTTATAGATGGAAACTTATTTTAGCTCCGATATGCTTCTCTTGTAATGGGTATTTTGAGATTGCATAGCCGTGTAGTTTAAAGTTCCCCTTATAACTAAGGGGACATTTCTGCTGCATTTGCAAAAGTAAGTTAATGTTGATTAATTGATGCATTCACTGGGTTGAAGGCTGGTCAAAGCTATTGTTATTATTAAATGCTTCCCTTATTTGAGTTTCTTTGTTTCCATAATTGCACAGTTAATAGTGCAGTTAATCAGAGGGCTAATTTGTTTTTAGTCATGCATCAAACATGAATAATTAATTAACAGACCTATTGTATATAAATAGGTGTTCATAGTGTACGGTTTATTATCTTTATTAATTGCAGTAACAATCACTTAACTGAATGTGGTGTCTATCCTTTTTTCTTGTTAGCAAGAAAGTAGTGCAGTGCTCAGGTTTATTTTTGTTCATATGATCGGCAACATTTGCTAAGATGCAAGTGATTTTTCTGATCACAATGAAACGAGAAGGATAGGATACTAATTGGCAACATTTCCTTATGCAAGTGGTAGTGGGGTATTAAATGTACTAGTTTTTAATTGAGTTATGAAAGTGGTATATCAGACAATTGTTCTGATCACAATGAAATGTAAAGGATAGGATAAAAGTTCAACAGTAACTGAGAAAAAAGGTTTTTTGGAACTGTAACTGAGAAGAAAAGTTCGACAGTATGAAATGAATCAAGGCACTTTTTTATTGTTGCTTGTTTAAGTAGCTGCATTTTTGGTTGTTGGTCCCTGTTTTGGTTAATCCCTCGTTACCAGATGCAGCACGTTTATGGATGGTTGAGATGAGCTACAGATAGGCTTTGAATGTGGTATGCATTGACTACATATTTCATACAGAGGCTCCATTTTGAAGCCAAGCATGGTCATGTCAACATGACTTCTAGGTTGTGATTTTCCAAGTGTGCGATGCCATGCTAACTACCTCCCTTTTATAAGCAGTTTGAACGTTAATATGCAGTGACACATTAATTAGTGCGTCACATTACTTCAAATTCGTACATCGTGTTTTCAGAGTACATTTTTGTTTACCACTGCATGGAAAATGGACTTGAATCAAATTATGAGTATTTATTAATTGGAAAAAAACAAACTGACATCTAAAGATTTTAATAGCATTATTCAATTAGTATAAAATCCCCGAGTGTCATGATTGGCTTTTATTATCATGGAGTAAAACAATAACTTGAAAAAAAACTGATTCTTATGCTTGTCATATGACAGCTTTTGGTCCATACTCCACTGTCTGGTTCTGTCGTGGAAGCCAAAAGTATTTCTTCTATTGCATGGATTTTTTGGTTTAGAATGCTCTAATTTCATTATGTGTATTCTTAAATATACGCAATGCTGCAGTTTGTCCAGCTGTGATCAGTGGATGTAAATGCAGTAATTTGAGAAAAGAGCTGTCATCATTATTTTTGGAGGACATTTCATTTGCAGGCGCACATCCTTGTGATGGTTAAACATGAATTTTGAGATTGTTGCTGTTGATTTATAACAGAACTCTTTCTAGAGTCTTTGATCTGTAATCTCAAGCTTGAGCGAAAAATCTAGTGTGACCCAGGTTTATGGTTATCTGGTCGGTAATTATTCGGTCTTCATGACTGATAATTACCTTATAACATTGAGATACGTGTTATCATTTATTAAGAGATTGCTAAGAATTTTGCAAAATGCTCCCCACAGCCTATGTTAACCACCTAATTATACATTTTTAAATTACATCTAAAATTTGTTGCCGGAATGTGTCTGAAGTTACAAGCTCAAGTTGGGGAACTCCTAGTCTGTCTTATGGTTAGTATTTTGTTTGGTTGTTAGGTATAGGTCTCTGTTGGGTGTGAAAACCTCCTTGGCAAAAAATAATGTTGCATTCTAGAAGTGAAGGTACTAAGTTTGTGAATGGTAATGTTTTGGAAATGGGGAGGGTATTACTTCTGGTCCCTAAGGGAACCTCACCATCTCCTTGTGCATCCTCATCCCACATAGAGAAGGGGAAGCAAACAAAGAAGCCTAAGGAACCTAAGTTGGTCGTAGTCAACAAGTTGATAGACATCTATGACCTTGTGATCAGCAAGGAACCCCATGTAGTCTGAAATTCATCCTTGGCCTTTGTTGAGCAATATGGGGTTGAATTTGTGAATCATCGGCATTGGGCAAATTCTTTGTAACTAAGTTCACTCCATGCCATATCTGGTTCAACTTTCTGTTGACAACTACAATAAGATCATTGAAAAGATCTAGGATGCCAAGGGCAATACAAAATAACTAACGTACTATATGAGATGCTCTAGGCATCCCTAATCCTATCTATATTGATAGTTCATCAAGATTGACAAGTTAGAAGAGCACTATAGGGATAAGCAAGGATAAGTATCCAATCAATTTTTTTAGGAAAAGGCCTTGAAAGGTGGCCTTACATTTAACAAATACACCTACACACAAAGCAATCCTTGATGATATCAATTAGGTTATCCTATCTTCCTTGGCCTTAATGCATGACCAAGATAGTGATATCAAGGTACACAAGCACCATCTATCTATTCTCTACATAATTAGGGGAGAGGAGTTGGAACGTGCGCAAGGGCCTTAACGTGCGATAGGACTGGCGCACATTGGGGCCCACAGTGACACGTCGGTCCTCCACAAGCTAGGAAAATACACTTGCATAAAAAAGCACAATGAGATCAAACACAAATTAGATATTAAATGCACATTTAATTGTATATATTTGTTAACAAAACAAGCTAAGGTTGGCAGCCAAACACGTGTAGGTGTTTTGAAATTGTATTTGACATATCATTGTAAAGATCCAACTTGGAAATAAAATCGCCGTATCATAAAAGTTTGTACCCTTCCCCATAAACATTCAAACCCAACTGTCGCACCAATCCAAGCATCACTTACAGATTAATCACTACACAACAAAATAGAGGTGCCACATCAACACAATTCAAACCCATGTGTCCCATCTTTGATTGAAATGCTAACCCATTACAACCATGTTTCCCACCGTAGCATAACCTAAACAACATGCAAATGCATCTGCATGTCTCATCAAACATGAGACCTACAACACGTATCAATAGGAGTCTGTCCCATCTCGCCATGTAATCTGCGTACGTACTAGCTCCTTCCTCTAAAAACCCAATTGTATCCAAAAATACTTGCTGTAAGGCCGCCATTATTCATAAAAAAATATGGAAACAAATGCAAACAATACATCAAACCAATCAGCTCAAGAATTAATGGTCGAAATCAATCAAATTTGCAATTCATATCACCCAGAATTCAAATTTGAAACAGGACAGGGATTTAATTCGCCACACCAAACAAGCATCAATCAGATTCAAATAATTCCCAATTCAAATAACCGTGAAAACCTTAAAGTATTCACTTATTTTGCAATAAGCGACATAAGAAAAAGAGCGACAAGCACGTATTTGATTGACATAACTGTTGCAAGTATGTGCTTAATCGGTGTTGTCATTGATGTCAACATATTCTTGTTGTCATTGGTGTCAACTGTATCCTATTCCATTACTTGTTTAGAAGACTTGTATGTTGAGGATATTGAGAAAATTAGCCTCTCCGGAAGAAACAAGTAAGCCACATAGAAGTGCAGTATAGATAGTGAGATGTATGCTGAAGAACAGTCTGATAAACTGCTCCGCATTTATTCTTGCTTGAAGATTGTGGTCTGCGGATTGGAAGTAAGTTAGAGGTATGTCTGAGGATGCTACATTTTGGGTCTGAGCCATCCTCGTGAAGATTTGAGTGAGTTGTGTTCACCAGAGTGAAGCCTACTTTTTCTGTAAGTTCAGTTGAGACAGGAAGACAATATTTGGCTCCGCATTCCTCTGTAATAAAGTATTTTGCTCTGCAGTTCTAGAGGGAAGTCTAGGATGATGATAAGTGCCTACATTTGCAATGGTTCATGGTTTGGTGGTCTGCAAGCTATCCTTCTTTTATGACAGTTGAAGATAGTGAAGCTCGTGTTCCGGTGAGAAGATTCCTATGGATAAAGTGGTTAAGGTTCGTGTGGTTGCTCCTGATGATTATAGTGTGCTTGTGGATGTCTCCTAATCATGTTCCTATCTAGACTTTGGTCTGCGTTAAGAAATTGAGATGGTGTGAGAAGATTATTCCCAGATAATGTAGCGTGTAACCAGTCTTGGCCGACCTGGCTGATCCTAGTGATTGCGAAGATCTTTGAAAGATTGAGGAAGTGTGTTGTGGCGTGGAAGATCGTGTTTGAGTCCCAGCTAAGGCATGGCATGATCCACATTTCATTCCCTTTGCATGATGTTGCAATAGGTCAAGACCTATTTTGTAAATGTTTTTAATACCGACCTTAGAGATTGTTCCAATGGTTGATGCCGACCTTGATGATCATTCCAAGGTTGATGTAGTGTATAAATACTTGTAGTTGAGTTGTGGAAAAATTGTCCTTGAGCGGAAATGATAATATATTAAGAAAGGTCCAAAGGCAGAGCAGAGAAGAGGTAGAGGAAAGAAGAGGAAGAGCAGAGAAGAGGAGCAGCAGAGCAGAGCTGAGGAATTTTTTATTCACAATACAGAAAGGTGTTGATCGTGGCAGTGAGTCTGGTAGTAAGCCACCAGTAGTGTTTAACAACCCTTATTGTAATCTTGCTAGGTTTAGGGTTGAGGCAATGAGTCTGTTAGACCTAGTTGTTCTTCATGGCAGTAAGCCAGTATGGTTAGGCCCGTGGGGTGACCAAGCTTGAACATCACTATTTCAAGATTACAATATATATTGAGAGTTAATCCTCTTCGTGGTTTTTCCCCACCTTAGGATTTTCCACGTAATGTTGTATCTGTGGTTAAGTTTTTGATTTCATGCACTCATTGTTAAATCATAATAATTGTAGATAAGTGATGAATGTTTAATTGCAGAAAGTGTTTAAGTTTTTGTGACAACTGATTCATCCCCCCCTCTCAGTTGTCCGATACATATCAACAATAATAGCAAAAGGAGGCAGCAACATAGATTCCAATTGAGCAGCTTCCATATTGTTCCAGGTATTCCTCTTATTGTTTTCCATTCATAAGCTTTATATTGTTCTTCATTACAACCATTAAAGTCATAGGTTAGCAGTTGTGTTTCCATGTCATAAAATGTAAGTGTGGTTCCCACATTGCTGTGCGTGAGTATGTTTATGATGTACATGCCTTTAAGATATGATATTTTTTAATAGGCAACTTATTGTTTTCCATTCGTAAGCTTTAAATTGATCTTCATTACAGCCATTACAGTCATAGGTTGGCATTTATGTTTCCCTAGGGTTTATATTGCAAATATTACAGTCATAGGTTAGCATTTGTGTTTCCCTAGGGTTTATATTGCAAATATTACAGTCATAGTTTAGCATTTGTGTTTCATAGGTTCTGCATTATCATCCACTCTGGTTATCTTATTCTCATAGGTTCTGCATTATCATTCACTTTGGTTATCTTATTCTCATTAGTTCTGCATTATCATTCACTCTGGTTATCTTATTCTCATAGGTTTTACATTATCACACTCTTGTTATTTTATTCTCATATGTTCTGCATCATTCACTCTGGTTATCTTACTCTCATAGGTTCTGCATTATCATTCACTATGGTTATCTTATTCTCATAAGTTTTGCATTATCATTCACTATGGTTATCTTATTCTCATAGGTTCTGCATTATCACTCAGTTAGGTTTTCTTTGATGCCGGTCATAAATTTGGGGGTTTCTCTTTTTATTAGGTTTTATTTCATCTTTTTCATAGGTTATGCTTCATCAATTTCGTCATTCAAAATATTACATCTTTTAATTTCACAATAATTTATGCCTATGAATGAGTTCGTCATGCACAAAAGATGTGAGATTTGTTAAACTCTTATTGGTTTTCCTATGGTTTATATGGCAACCATTACAGTCATAGTTAAATAGTTGTGTTCCCCTACAGCTTATATTGCAATCACTACAGTAATAGGTTAGCACTTGTGTTTCCCTACCTTTATGATATGAGATCTGTTAAGCTCATCCTTACTGTTTTACATTTGTAAGCTTTTAATTGTTCTTCATTATAGCCATTAGAGTCATAGGTTAGTAGTTGTTTATCGCTACAGTTTATATTGCAATCACTACAGTCATTGTTAAACAATTGTGTTTCCATACGGGGTATATTGCAATCATTATAGTCAGTTAAAATGTGAGTGGTTCCCAATTTGCTGTGCATGAGTATGTTTATGTTGTACATGCCTAAGAGATATGAGATATTGTTAAACTCTAACTTATTGTTAAACTCTAACTCCCTTGCATACAATGTAATTCTGTGCTTGTCACTCCTCTTTTCCTTATCTCGCTCACTCCAGAATAAATGTAAGTCTGTAAAAAGTTAACAGTATTTCTAAATGTTAATGCAACAAACTAAAAAGAAAACACATACAGAAACTAATTAATCTTCTGTTCAAGCATCACTATCTTCATACATAAAGATAACTGTCATTCAATATGAAAGTGCCTTCCTAGTTTTGTTAGAAGAAGTAAATATATGCTGTTTTCCCTTCTTGGTTTTGATTGTAGTTATTCTGTGCAGATGGCTAAGGGTAATGCAGTGGTGACCCGCACTGGAACCAAAAAAAAGAAAAGAGTCACGACACGGTTGCCCTCCCACAAAAGAGGGGCTAAATTTCCTCCAGAAGCAGACCCTGTTCCACCAGTAGAGGAGAATTCTAGTCCTCGATTACTACAGAATGAGGTTCCTACACCTTGAATACCGCAGAAGGTAACAATGAAACAACAACTGTGGTCTTCAGAGGACATGAAAGGGGCACTCTATGTTGTTGAGGAAAATGACATGTCAATAAGGGGAGCTTCCAAAAAGTGGAAAATCCCAACAACCACTCTCCAAATGGCTAGGCAGACTAACAACGTCCAAGAAAGGTCTGCCAACAATCCTCACTGAAGAGGAAGAACCTCTGATTGTGGAATGGTGCAAGGAAATGGTTGAGGTTGGCCATGGTCTTGAGATAGTCAATCTTGGGGGAGGGTTGTTTAGTGAAGGCTGAGTTCTAACATTTGTTTAGCTTCCGAACTAATCAGGCAAGCATCCCTACTAGCTTCTGATTTTGCTTATATCCGGTAACCTAACTATAGTGCCGGCAGAGGTTGCCTAAATTTGTCAAAATAGGCCAACCCCTTTCAACAATGGGTTCTTAGGGAAGTCCTAGTGGACAGATTTCAAGAACTGACATCCTGAACTTGCATTGCGGATTGCTGAAGACCTAGACAAAGATAGGGCACTCAACCTTAGACCTGCTGTTGTAGCAGCTTTCTACAATACATTGTCTGTAGCATATGAAGCACTACCATATGATCCTCATCGCATTTGGAATTGCGATGAACTTGGCATCTAGGCAGGCAGAAATGGGTCCATGAAGGTGCCAGTTAGAAAAGGTAGTAGGAATGTCTCATACATTATTCCAAAGAGTCGTGAATGGATAACCATTCTATGCTATGTCAATGCTGTCGGGCAGGGCATTCCAGGCTTTTACTTGTTCATGGGGAAATAGAACATAGATGATTACATTGTAGACTACGAACCAGGTGCTTGCATGGTAGCCCAACCCCATGCATGGATGATTAAAGACTTGTTTATAGATTGGTTGACCCACTTTAAAAACTTAGTTCCAAGAGGTGTGTCGCCTACCAACAGGTAGTTGCTGATTTTTGACGGGCATGGAAGCCATGTAGCGCTCGAAACCATCCAAGAAGCAAGAGAGTTGGTTGTAGATTTACTAACATTGTCGTCACACACCTCACATAAGCTACAACCATTGGATGTGAGTGTCTTTTCACCTTTTAAATCTTACTTCAAATCAGAACGTGCAACATTTTTGGCAAGGTTTCCAAACATTGAAGTGAGGAGGACAAAACTTGCAATGTTAGGCAGCAAAGCACTGATAAGAGCTTTGCCAGTTGAGAACATCAAAGCAGGATTTAAAAGGATTGGGATATGGCCACTCAATCTGGATGCACTCGTGGACGACATGCATCTCAGGAGACATGTGAGGTCAGCGAAGATGCTTCTGCAGTGGAAAACATTCTTAGCCTTTCAGGAGTTGCTGTGTCAAGAGACGATGTAGCACAATTGCAGTCCACTCTTCCAGATGGACAATTACACTCAGAGATAGAATCATAGCAGTTGTCTAATAGCTGTCTTATTGATTCAGTTGCACAAGTGGTGGCTGATCAACAAACTCCTCCCATCGTGGACAACCCCGTTGACCAATTTAGTGATAGTTTAGGTCTTCCATCGCAACGTAGCCAACCATCCTGGTTGGTGGAGGGAGCAATGAATGTAGGCATTGATTTACATGTCCCAGAACAACAGGGTACTTATAGTTTTCCATCACCACCACCTGCAATTGACCTATCTGAAGTTGTGCATCACTATGCTCCTTCTTGCAATTCAGATTTAGGAGGCAATCAAGATTTCACCGAGGACTCATAGATAGTGGAGAACATTGTCTCATAGTTGGATCAAATAGAACAAACAAAAATAGTTCCGCACATCAGCAAATTCCTTAAGCTCTCTGTGCACACTGTCCGTAAAAAAAATCCAAAGGTGGTGCAATTCGGTTAAGCAGACAATCTCAGCTGTTGACAACAAATGACTACATGAATCTGTTAATGTAGTAAGAGGAAAGGAAGAAAGAGGTTGAGGAGATAAAAGATCGAAAGAGACAAGAGAACAAGGAGAAAAAGGCAGCAAGAAAATTGGAAAAGGAGTTGAAGGAGCAGGCCAAAATAGAGAGGGAGATACAATGTAAAGAAAAAAGAGCAACAAAAAATACAACAGAAGAAGGATAGAAATGCCAAAAAGGAGCAAGAGAGGCTTTAGAGGGAACACAACCAAAAGGAAAAAGAGATTGAGGAGGCATAGAGGGCTTTACAAAGAGAAAGACGGTTAAGGACCCCTGTTAATCCCTTGTCTCAAAGAAATGGAGTATTCCATGATATTGTCAACATCAATATCCCTCACTTCTCCACAACAATGAATTATTCAACCCTCTCCCAATCTGAGTTCAGGTGCCCTCAATATCCAAATTAGACTGCCACTCAGGATGTATAGAATTGTTCACCATCACCCCCAATAGATGTCAATTGCACCCAGTTTTCCATTCCAACTCCCAGTCATGTAAGCAACACTCCTCATCGACCGGAAGGGGACAAGAACATGGCCAGTGACACCCCAAGTAGCCAACCACCATTTCCCTATCACAGCAGCTAGACGTAGCCTTATTTAATTTCATTTGCAATTGATGTTTTGGATAGTTTATAAGTTTTGATATCTACAAATGCACCCTTATTGTTGACAATTTTAAATTTATGATAACTACAGATGCAACATTATTGTTTTGATTTGCAATATTTTCTAATCAGATTGCAATGTGTGTTGTATTTATGCTTCTTGTGTCCACCTATGTTCAATTGATAGTTTCTCATTTTTAGTTGAATTTGACACGTGGGACGACGTGATTAGTCGATCCTAAAAAAAATGCCATTTTTTGCCATGCGACCAAAACGTGCTTGGTCGCAATGCCAGTTGGTGCGTGGCATGTCGTGCAAAGTGGAATGCCTTGCCATGTTACCAAAAATCACTCCGCCACTTTTTCACTCCACTACCTCGCATTAATCTCTTGCCGCCCCTTGCAATTTTTCTATACAATTGTGTTTAATGCACGTCCCCTCCTACTATTTCCACGACATCCCGCATAAACTTCGAGCCAACCTACATTCAATGCTCCCAGTGCCTTGCACACCTTGCCAACTTTAGAGCCTTTCAATCTACCATCTTCTTCAATTTTCTTCACATTGATGCCAGAATGTGCTCGCTTAAGGTCTCTGCAACTTCAATCCTACCACCACTACATGTTACACTCGGAGTCCAATGTCCCTTACAGCTTCTTTATATTGTTACATATACATATATGTATATGTTTATGCATATTTATGGACATATACATATACATATGTATATGTATATGTATATGTATATACAGATACATATTCACATACATAGACTTATACATAGACATACCAATATACATATATGTATACATATAAATATACGTATACATATACATATACATATATGTATATGTATACACATATAAATATACATATACATATATGTACATATATCTGTTTTACTGTTGTTTTTCAATTCAGTCATGCAACTATTGTAACTTTTTTAGGTGCCATTGATTAATTTGGGGGTGTTCTCTTTTTCATAGGTTCTGCTTCATCTATTCAGTCATGTAAATATGTATACATATACATATACATATCTATATGTTTATACAATTACATTTTGCTATTGTTCTTCAATTCAGACATATAAATATTGTTGGTTTGTCCAATGTAAGAAAAACAATGCAAGTAACCAATGTATGCATGTATGTATAACTATATACCTCTTTATACATATCTATTTTACTAATGTGATTCAATTCAGTCATGCAACTATTGTAACTTTTTTAGGATCGACTAATTGCGCAGTCCCATGTGTCAAAACAAATCAGATATTAAAAAAATGATTTTTAATGTTTATTCATAATTTATTTGTCCTTAATTTGCAAATTTTTTTTACTGGTCCACGTGGCATTTGACGTGGACCCATGAAAATTAGGTGTGCACGTTTCGGCGCCTCTGATTTAGATACATATACATATACATATTCATATACATAGACTTATACATATGTATATATATGTATACATATAAATATACATATACATATATGTACATATAGCTATTTTGCTATTGTTCTTCAATTCAGTCATGCAACTATTGTAACTTTTTTAGGTGCCATTGATTAATTTGGGGGTGTTCTCTTTTTCATAGGTTCTACTTCATCTATTCAGTCATGTAAATATGTATACACACATATATATACATATACATATACATATATATATGAATATGTATATACATGTTTATACAATATAATATTGTTGGTTGTTTTAGTGCCATATATAAATTTGGGGTTGTTTTTATTTTCATTACAACAACAAATAATATTATTGGTTGTTTTATTGTAAGCAAAAGAATGCATGTAAGCAATTGTATATAGAGTCATGTCGAAAATGATTGAACTGTTGTTGGAACTGCAATTACATGCCTATATGGTGCAATTCTTATGCTTATGTTTGGGATGACAGACACATGTGACGCGGATGAAATGATTTTGGTAATTGTCACATTCAGTAATGGTTTAGGGAGACTTGATTTCATGAAAGCTCTTCTAATGGCAACCTATGTTGCACTTGTCCACAATTCCATTTGATTTGTGAAGTGCTACATAGGCAACCATGAAAGGCCTACACAAAACCAAGTCCCCTAAATACATGTTGTAACAAAGTAGAATTGATGATTATTGTTCTATGATAATACATGTACGATTGAAGATTATTGTTCTATGGTAATACTTCACAATGTGACATGGATGAATGGATTTAGGTAATTGTTACATTTAGTAATGGTAATACATGTAACAAAGTCCAATTGTTGATTATTGTGCTATGGTAATACATTTCAATAAATGCAATGAATTATTGGTAGTGTAGTGCCAATGCCTAGACAATGTGAAAGTGATTCATATAGTTGCAAACTCAAAGGGATGAAAAAATAGTAAGTTAGAGTTAAACAAATCTCCTATCTAATTTACACAACATGTCGTGGATGTAATAGGAGGGGATGTGCATTAAACACGACTGTATAGAAGAATTGGTAGGGGTGATGATAGATTAATGTGAGCCAGTGGAGTGAAAGGGTGGCCAACTTATACTCTTTAATGGTGCCATAGATAATTTTGGGGGTGGTTGTATTGTAGACCTTAATCTTGGAACCATAAAAAACAATTTTAACTTCCATCCATACAAATATTAAAAACAATTTGCAGTGTGAAAGTTTGTGCAATGTGTTGGTATACAGATTCGTCACCTAAATGTATATTTTCTTGTCCAGGAAGTGACAAATGTATCAATAGTTGAACCAATTATAATGATATTTATAATTGATTCTCTGCTTCTTTTACAAGGTGCAACTACCTTCGAATGATATACAATGAATTTAGATTTGTCTTGCTTTTAACTAGAAAGTAGGAGAAAGGTAATGCTTTTAACCATAAAGCTTAGAGAGGCAATCATACAATCTATGATAACTGAACTCTACAAGAAGTTCAAAGACTTCAAAATAACCACCTCAATGAAACAGTAAAGAATTTCTCAGGTATAATATAACCATCAGCACAAAACATTCACCGAAAGATAAACATCTCATAGCAATGAAACGAAATAGACATCCAACACTCCAATATAGATAACAAAATAATCACTGGCAATATATTCAACATAAGAAGAATAATATCCAAACAAACTTAACACAAAGTTTATGTCCATCTGAACTTCACCACATATATCTTCTATATTAAAGTAATTGAACTGAAAAGAGCACCGCAATTTTTTTTGTCTTAATGAGAAATCAAAGTTGCCCAAAAAGATCCATACTTCGTGCCCAGGCACCCATATATATAGCTTTACATGTAATAACTATTTTTTTAAGAGAACAATTTCTTGGAGACAACTATTTTAAAAAGGGAATAATAATAAGTCTTTGAAATAAGTTTTGAGAGCCAAATTTTAAGAAATAACATAAAACAAAAAAAGTGATCAAGCAACTGTCTTTTCGCCATCCTTGGGGTCTTCAACGCTTCCACCATCTTATTCTCCTGCATTAGTTAAGCTTTCTTGTGCCTTTATCCTCGTTTTATATTCTCGGTACTTGGTAACAATAGAAGTGATGTTTTTACTGCCAGGTGTAGCGGTGATCTACATTCTGGTTCTCTGTCTAGTTAGCATTTTCTTCGTATCAACTAGCATTTGATAAATGTCATCACTCTCAGATTTGAATGAATTGAGATAGACTTGCATGTGACCCAGTTTTCCCAAAGACTCCCCGGTGATAGTTTCAGGATTAGCTATCTCCTCATTGAATACTTCTTTGAACTTTAGAGATATCTCCTTAATGTCCAACAACCTTTCCCCAAACTCATCTGTAATATCTACTTCCAAGAGATTACAATTTTTTTAATTTCGATTAAGATCTCAAGATATTGATTCAGTATCTTATTGATTTCTCTGATAAATCCATCATACATTGACAATTTCCATTCCAACATGTCAGACTAAGATGAATCTATATCCTTTGGATCATTAATTATCCTTTCATTAATCAACAACAGAGAATCCATGGTCATCAATTCTAAAACCTCCTTTGAGAGCACATACATGCTGCCCTGTTCTTTCCTTACCTATTGAAGCTCAACAACTAACTCTTTTCTCTTTTTAGATAATTGAGCATAAGACTGTACAAATTTTCCAAGGTAAAATAGAGCTTCATAGGAAAGTTTCTCTATCCATTCATTGACAGCCTTAGCAAATTTAGATTCTTCTTTATTTGCTGCATTGTACTAGAATCAATTCCCTCAACATTAGAACTGGAGGCTTTATGAGGGGCAGGGGTCACAATGGATTGTATAAAGTTGCTCAAAGAGAGAAATTGTGATTGTAGTTTTAAATTTTCTTCCTTTCTTCCTTCATTCTTTTAATCAGGGCGCCAACAAAATAATTTGCATGATATACATCTCCTTTAAGGGTAGAGGGTCCCATATCTATATGACTAATCTTATAGTTAGCCTCAGTGATTTCATTTTCGTTTAAATCTTTTACTGGGTTTGCAATCTCCAACATTTGATGGCCAGAGATAGTGTTAGTCACCATCTTTGACATTCTTTTAGCCTTTTTGGGCTTCGAGGTAATATGCAACAGTTTAGCTACTGTGTCAATTTCCACTGCCATTGTTGGAACATTTTTTCTTTTTTTTTCAACCACCTTTTTCAACCACCTAGGAGAGGATGTCACCATACCACTATCCTTGTCGCTCATAACTAATTTATCTTAATTAACAAGGGGCACATAAACAAAACCTTCTTCGTCCATGGGAGAAGAGGGAACTTCAAACAATGGGGGAAAAGAGCCATCATCTGCAATTTGTTGAAAACTAGAATTTGAGTCTATTAGCACTGGTTTCACTTGATCAGATTTCCTTCTTGTGTTAGACGAAAGCAAATTGTCTTGTTCACAAACTGATTTTAACTTCACAATTTCATCTGGCTTCTCGTCATCTCCTCCAAACTTTGAACCAGTTTTAGATTGCGTTACTTCTAGCCTCCTAGGAGTAGCATGAACTCCAAAAAACTATGTCGACCCCTATTCTTTGGCTTTGGATCCTCTTTGTTCAGAAGGAGAGCCTGCATGTCTGTGCCAAATCCCTCGTAGCCATTTCTCTGTTCTTTACAACACCATTGCAGACCGAGATTTTATGTCCCCAACCTCATTCTTTGACCAATTTACTCGAGGAAGGGGTTTCGAAGCCAAAATTTGGTATTCAACATCAATAATCCCTAAATTGTCATCTACACCATTTGAGATTTGGAATGGGAGATCAAAGGCCTGAATTTGATTCAATGTGAGCCTCATACAGTTTCTTCTTTGAACTTCTCTATCATCAGCATATGAAAAGAAGTAGTTTGCTGGAATTTGGTCAATTGTTCATTCAAATGATAACTAACAATCTCAGCCAAGTTAATGAATTGATTCTCACCACATATTAATAAGATAAACTGACACATCTAGTATTCGAAAGAATATGTAGTTGCACTCCCAACCACACGATGCAATAAAGTAATAATATCAGAAATTTCATCTTTAAAATGATACCTCTTTAGTTTAGGAGGCAATTGAGACTTACCTTTCTTCTCAGTTTTTAGCTCGCTCCTTGCAATTAAATTCTTGCACCAGCTCTCGTTCTCTTGGAAGAATCTTAATCCTTCTGCAACAGATATCTCCATAAAGCTCTCTTTTTAGGAATCCTCAGTGTGCGAGATATAACTTCAGAATCAATCTTCACTATCACCGAACCGTCTTTGGATTTGATCTCTTGGGTCTTTGGGACATACCTTTTTGTGCATGCAATTACCAAATCAGTACTTGCACAGAAGTCAGGAAACCTCTAGCTTGTGCCAAACCACTCAGCAAATCTTCTCAGCAAAAAGGTGATTTATCAGCTTGTCGTAAGCGAGCCCAAAAATCTCCTAGGTCAATATGTCCAAACTTAGTGTCTCTTAAACCAACCCAGTGGCTCTCAATGCCTAAAGTATGGGGGGCTCCCTAATACTTGTATTTCATCCCAAACAACAGGAGCTTAAGCACATAAGAGAATTCTATATGCCTTTAGGAAATTAAGGCAGAGAGTGTAAGATGGTGTAATAGAATGACTTTGAGAAAATATTGCCATTGTAGACAAATATGCCAATGCCGTTATTTAGACATGACATGCATTAATGCTTTATAAATGTGACATTAAATTCCCGCTTCAAGAGAAAGATACCGTGACTTAACACGCCATTCAAAAATTTTGAAAAGACATTCACTTGACGCATTGTACACCCTATTTAATGAGAAGAGAGTGCCTCAAAAATTGGGAAGAGCTCCTATGTCGCAAAGTCACCAGAAATTTGAACTTGAGAACCCCTAGTCGGAGGTTGTGAAGTTTTGAGAACCACCGACGAACTGACAACAAAGAGGCTAAGACACGACCGAGACAATTCAACAAAAGAAAGACTAGGTCAGGAGGTCGGGAGGTTAGGAAAACTTAGAACCGCCCTACAGAGGTTATGAAAGGTATGAACCTACTGACTTTGACAAGGATATTCCAAGGAAAACTAGGGAAATTCAAAATTTTCATGGCTAAACAATAGACTTAGGACCCAAAAGGAATGCTATAATTTTTGCAAGACACTAAATTTGAATTTAGGGTAACAAATGGCTCTGAATGGGGAAAAGGACTATCAGGATGCAGAGAATATAGATCGACCATGACACAAAAGCCTTATTTATTGGGCAACAAAGACAAAATAGTAAACAAATAAAACAAAACAAAAGTAGAAAGAAACTATGGTACAAGAAAAGCTCAAGGGCATCACCAATTGAACATTTTAAGGTCTTGACTGTTATAGGGAAGAGGCAGAGGTGTACCATCTAGATAAGCTAATAGAAAAGTGTTGTCTCCAACAACATGCCTGATTTGGAAGGGTCCTTTCCACAGAGAGTCAAACTTCCCATGTGCTCCCTTAGGTTCTCTTCTTCTATCCCAAAGAAGCACATAATCTCTAACTACAAAGTTTCTATGCTTAGCCCTTTTCTCAAAAATTCTCTTTATCATCTGCTGGTGCTTGGCAATTTTGTCTACAACTATCTCTTTGCTCTTCTAGTTTATTCAGGTACATGATCCTCTTCTCCAGTGCTGACCGAAACTATTCATTTTTGATTATCTTTTGTAAGTTCAGCGCTGATAGTTCTAAAGGAATAGGCATAGCACTGTCAATCCCATACAACTAAAAATGTGAAATGCCAATAGCCCTTTTGTATTTTATTCTATCTGCCCACAAAGCATCATATAACTTCTTATGCCATCCCCTTTGATTTTCATCTACTAACTTTTTGACAATAGAAATCAGATTCTTGTTACTTGACTCGGCCTGTCCATTGCCTTGGGGATAATAATCAGATGAATGTGCCAAACTAATACCATAATCATAACAAAAGAGAGTAATTTCGGAAGAGGAGAAAGAGCTAGCATTATCAGTGACAATTTTCTTCAGAACACCAAATCTTACTAAAATGTTTTCTTTCAAGAATGTGCATACAACCTCTAAAGTAGTCTGCATCACTGGGATAGCTTCCATCCACTTGGTAAAATAATCATTGGTAGTTAGGATGTGTGTATGCCCAACACTAGAATTAGGGTCAATAGGACCAATAAAATCCAAACCCCATTGTTGAAAGGGCTCATCAATTACCACAGGCCTCAAAGGTAATGCTACAAGGTGAGGCCTACCAGTGAACTTCAAGTACTTTTCACACTTGGACACCCTTTCATAGGCATCCTGAATATACCTGACCAATAAAAGCATTGATGTAGGATCTTGAAGGCTGTTACTGAAGCTGAAAAATGCCCACCGCATGCTTCATTATGAAAAGCCTCTAATAATTTCCTTTGTTGTTATTTGTCTACACATCTCAAGAGTGTCCCATCAACACCTTTTTTGTACAGATTTCCTTACCAGAGAATGTATTTATTGGATTTGAGCTTCAAATTCCTCTTTTCCTTGGTAGAAAGATGAGATGGACAATCACCATATGTTAGAAAATAAGAAATATTAGAGAACCATTCATCCGTTGTACTGGTGAAAAGAACTAAGGGCAACTGTTCTTCTTTAGTAGCTTGTTCTCTGCAATCATCTTGCACAAACCCTTTCCCCTGACCAAATTTGTGGGTTTAATATCAACATCATACTCTTGTACTTTAGCTATCCAAGATCCTCTTTTATTGCATCCAACTTCTTGTTGAGTGAGGATACTCTTTATAGCAGACTCTGGGACAAAAACAGTGGCATGAGAATGTAAAATATAGAATCTGAAGCTCTTCAGGGCCTTCACTATTGCATATGCATGTTTCTCAAGTGGAGAGTAATTCAGTTTATACTTCTTAAGAGGTGTACTCATGAAGGAGATAGAAGCTTCAATACCTTATTCATTTTTCTGCAATAGGATAGTCGACAGAGTGTGTTCTGATGCATAGCAATAGATAATGAAATTCTTCTCGAAATCAAGGTGCACCAGTGTTGGTGCATTGGCAATGGCTGTCTTTATGTCCTCAAAGGCTTATTTTCCTTCATTGTTCCATTTGAAGACGGGATGACTCTTCATCATATCGGCAATAGGCCTCGTTAGTTCAACAAAGTTTGGTACAAATCTTCTTAGGAAATTCACTTGACCGAAGAAAGATCTGGTGCTATCTTTAGTTGTAGGCAATCTTAATTGCATAATGGCTTTCACTCTTTCAAGATTGAGCCTAATTCTATCTTTTGAAACAATGTGGCCCAACAGTTTTCCCTCAGTTATAGCAAAAACTATTTTTTTTGGATTTAAGGAAATTTCATGCTCTCTGCAACGTTGCAATACTACTTCTAGATCATGTAAATGATTAGCCCTTTTCCTAGAGAAAACTGTTAAATCATCCAAATAAACAACAATGATCTTATTTTTCATATCACCAATCGCCCTTTGGAAAGTGGCCCCTGCATTTATAAGACCAAATGGCATTCTGTTAAGCAAAGACAACGATGGGAGTAGTGAATGCAGTTTTATGTTGATCTTTGGGGGCTACCTCAATCTGGTTATACTCTGAAAAACCATAGAGCATAGACATCATCTCGGAACCAGAAATTGTCTGCAATATATGGTCCATCATAGGTAGTGGATAATTATCTTTTAAGGAAGCTTGATTCATATTCTTAAAATCAACACAGATTCTTATTTCCCCATTCTTTTTCCTAACAAGAATGATATTGGCTACCCACGTGGAGTGATGGATGGATGGGGTAAATAATTTTTTCTTTTAGCATTTTGTCTATTTCATTGAAAATAGCTTCTGCCACCTTGGGATTGTAGATCCTCTATTTTTGTCTATAAGGTGTAGCACTAGGCTTTAATGGAATATGGTGTTGCAGTTTTCCATTCCTAAACCTCTTCAAATCTGCGTAACACCAAGCAAAAACATCTCTGTAACGAATTAACAAAGAGATCAAACGTTCCCTCTCTTGAGGAGAACAACACTTCCTAATGCACACAATTTTGGGATCTTGTTTTGTGCCTATGTTGACATGATCAAAATCAGCCAATGATTCAATAGAGACTTTGCTTTTTTGTTTTAAATATTGAAGAAGTCCTCAAGAGAAACTAAACCTTTGGGAATCTTATTACCCTTTAATTGAATAACTTAAGATCCCTTACCGTCAGGAGAACTAATATCACCTTCCAAAATATCATTACTGGCATCACTACTACCTTCAAAGAAAACATTTGCAAAAGATTCAACTTTTTCCAAAAATGCAATAATCTGCTTATCACTATTAAACACCTGCCAATGATTTACATTAACAGGAACACTAGGTCGGTATACAACTTTAACTCTGTATGATTTATCCTTAAAGTCCAGGTGTGGCAAGGCAAGAGTAGGGATGTAGAAACTGCCAATGAATCAGCCCTAGTGTTCTGATCTCTACATACTGCTTCTATAGAAAAAGCATAAAAATCTTTGATACAATCCCACACTCTATTTCTGTAATGTCTGAGTCTACCATTTTTTTCAGTGTATACCTTCCTGACTTGTTTGACAATCAATTTTAGCCTCTCCTACAACTTTCAACTGCTTAATACCCCTTTCTTTGGCTAAAGTCAAACCAAACAACAGAGCTTCATACTCTTTTGTATTGTTGGTATTGTCAAACTCCAATTTGTAAGCAAAAGGAAACTTATAACCATCTGGTGAAATCAAAACCACTCCTGCACCAGACCCAACACTAAAACAACTTCCATCAAATTCTAAGGTCTACAACTCATCAGCTAGGTCAGGATTAACTAGACTTGAGCATTCCTCTTTCGTCGAGGTACACATGTATGTACCTGGTCCATTTTCCACGAACAAAATGTCTGCCCTTGGGTCTCCTGATTTCAATACAGTGAATTTGGCTTTAGGCTCAGGATTAAGATGCACCTTCTTCCCATCTAATGGTATTAAGGCATGAGACCAATCCATCTATATTTCACCCCCTAGGTCTCTATAGAAACTATTGCTAAATAGCATCCCATAACTGGCAGGAATATCAGTAACTAGGATGGTTAACTTCAATCTCTTCTTTGGAAAAGAAGCTAGAGTGACCTGAGCATATTTAATTTTCTCTAAAATGGGGACTGGTGAACCATCCATAGAGAAACACCTACCATGTGAGGAATTGAATGATAAACCTAGAGCTTTAGCTACTTAGGCAGACATTACATTAACAGAGGCTCCAGAGTCAATGACACAATTGCTTAACCTAAAACCAACAATATATAATGACACATAGAAAGGTTTAGGTTTTGCAAAAGGGTTTTGCTGACCTAGGTTTTTATCATTAGAATTTGAACAATTCTATTTTTCTATGTGGACTTCACTCTCACTTGACACTTGGGCATTGTAATGGGAAGTAGGAGACTCTTGTTTGATATATCTGACTAACTTATCCAATTCTGAAGGGTTGAGTCTAAGGTATTCGGCTTGTGAGATCTGAATTTTTGTGTTTTTATAGGACTAAATTATATCAAATGAACTAGAAACAAGAGTCTCAAAGGAAGAAGTGGATGGTACCTCGATTGGTGCATTTTTGGGCATGGCATTTTCTAGCTTCTTGAAATTGGAAGTGGCGTGTCTTGACAAGATGTACTTTGGGGTAGAGAACAAACCGCTAGCTTGACCTTTATGCTCTTGTCCTTTTTGTGCTTGCTGACCTCTTGTAAAGACTACACAATTAGGATTGTCAATCTTGGTGTATACATCTCTTGCTTTCGCATGAAATTCATATTCAAAAAAATTTACACTAGCATCATTAGACTAGCTAGGCTCCTCCACATAGGGTTCCTCAACATGCTCATTAGTTGAGAGCATTTGTATAAACCTGACCATTTTTGGACAGGTAGTTCCATCATGGTCAGAAGTCAAATGAAAATTGCACATCATATGATTGTTCTTGCTGGTAGAAGGCCCACCTTTAATGGCCAATCTTTGGGTTGGACCGGTCAATGGTAATGCTCTATTATATCTTCCTTGAGGACCATAATCTTTGCTTAGTACGTCCTGATAAAGTGGCTGAGGAGAGCCTTTAGGCACCTATCTCTTCAAAGTGATAATATCGTTAGCCAGCTTTTGTATAACAGGATCAATGGAGTTTAGTACTGAGGGCTTACTTGTTTGAAGTTCTTTTTTCCATTTTTTAGAAATAATCAAATCATCTTCTATGGATATGGCCCTCTCTTGGACTGCCTCTAAATCAGTTGCACCTTCTCTTTTGATAGTGAAACTAACATCTGGTGGGAGGGTGTTGATGAAGAAGCACTTTAACAGAACATCTCCAGGTCTCATGTTTTTAGGAATTCTATTAACCGGTTTGTTAAACTTGGCCATGAATTATCTCATAGGTTCATGTATTTCCTTTTTCATAGAGGCCAACTGAGCAACAAGTACTTGCTCATTCTTTGCATACTTAAATCTATTTTCAAACATTGGCCTCAAGGTAGCCTAATTAGTAATAGAACCATTTGGAAGCTGGTAAAACTAGTAAGCAGCGACATCAGTTAAAGAATCCACAAAGAGTCTTATGGAGACATCTTCATATTGTACAACAAGAATGGAAGAAGTAACAAAAAAGGCTTGGATGTGTTCTTCGGGAGTGACTTTCCCATCTCCTTTGAATTTAGGTATAATTTTCCCTGAACCCTTTGGCAAATCATGCAACTGAGCCCCTAGGTTGAGAGGACCTGTAGTGGCTCCCCATGGGATAGGTGGAGGCTGGGCCATGATAGTAGGATTATAAACAAGAAAGTTAACTTTCAAGGGAAGGACAATTCCATGCAAAAGGAGAGCTTGACAAGATGTACCAAAAGTCCTGGTGACACTTTGCTTAGGAGTAGGGGATGATGGTCTACTAATAGACTTGGTCTTATGGTTATGTGGAAAAGACAAGAAGTTAACAACTTCCAACAATTCAAAATCTTTATCCCAAATTCCTTTCTTTCTATCTCCCCTAGTATATCTTTTAGAAGCTAGTTTTGAACAATAGCAATAATAAGTTATAAAGTCACCAACTTCACTTACTAATTATTTTGTGGAAGATTTTGTTTGTTGTTCAACTGGTTCCTTTGATTGACAACCTGGTTTCTGGGCTGATTATTAGGAAGAGCTTGCACAGGGAAGACTCTTTCTCTTTGAGAAACAAGTATCACCTTTTCTACAAAAACAATTTCTTGAGCTTTGCCAAAATGCCTAGCATTATCTCTTATGATTTTACCAAGTTCTTCTTCTTCTTCTAATACTTCATTAACTTGGTTATACTGCAAATTGGTTTTTCTTTGTTTCCAGGCACGTAATCAAAGACCAATAACAATATCCTCTTGGGCTGGAGGATTAGAGCATTCTGTCTTTGAAGAACCATGTAAACTAATTGCAAAGAAACTCACAATACCCGTATAATCATCATTTCTCCAGTAGAGTCACCAAAAATCTATTGGTATATAGATTTGTCACCTAACTCTATATTCTCTCGCCTAGGAAGTGACAAATGTATCAACAGTTGAACCAATTATAATGATATTTTATAATTGATTCTCTGCTTCTTTTACAAGGCACAGCTACCTTCAAATGATATACAATGAATTTAGATTTGTGTTGCTTTTAACCAGAAAGCAGGAGAAAGGTAATGCTTTTAACCAGAAAGCTTAGAAAGGCAATCATACACTCTATGATAACTGAACTCTACAAGAAGTTCAAAGACTTCAAAATAACCACCTCAATGAAACAGTAAAAAATTTCTTAGGTATAATATAACCATCACCACAAAACATTCACCGAAAGATGAACATCTCATAGCAATGAAATGAAACAGACATCCAACACTCCAATATAGATAGCAGAATAATCAATGGCAATATATTCAACATAAGAAGAATAATATCCAAACAACCATAACACAAAGTTTATGTCTGTCTAAACTTCACCACATATATCTTCTATATTATAGTAATTGAACTGAAAAGAGCACCACAAAATTTTTGTCTTAATGAGAAATCAAAGTTGCCCAAAAAGATCCCTACTTCATGCCTAGGCACCCATATATATAGCTTTACATGTAATAACTATTTTTTTTAAGAGAACGGTTTCTTGGAGACAATTGTTTTAAAAAGGGAATAATAATAAGTCTTTGAAATAAGTTTTGCGAGCCAAATTTTAAGAAATAACATAAAACAAAAAATTGATCAAGCAACTATCTTTTCACCATCCTTGGGGTCTTCAATGATGGTTGTTCTCTTGCATCTGTTGAGCTTTCTTGTGCCTTTATCCTCATTTTATATTCTCGGTACCTGGTAACAATAGAAGTGATGTTTTTACTGCTAGGTGTAGCGGTGATCTGCATTTTGGTTGTCCATCTAGTTAACATTTTCTTTGCATCAGCTAGCATTTGATAAACGTCATCACTCTCAGCTTTGAATGAATTGAGATAGACTTGCATGTGACCCAGTTTTCCCAAAGACTCCCCGGTGACAGTTTCAAGATTAGCTATCTCCTCATTGAATACTTCTTTGAACTTCAGAGATATCTCCTTAATGTCTAAAAACCTTTCCCCAAACTCATCTGTAATATCTACTTCCAGGAGATTACAATTTTTTTAATTTTGATTAAGATCTCAAGATATTGATTCAATATCTTATTGATTTCTTTGATAAATTCATCATACATTGACAATTTCCATTCCAGCGTGTTAGACCAAGATGAATTTATATCCTTTGGATCATTAATTATCCTTTCATTAATCAATAATAGAGAATCCATGGTCACCAATTCCAAAACCTCCTTTGAGAGCACATACATGCTGCCCTGTTCTTTCCTTACCTGTCAAAGCTCAAGAACTAACTCTTTTCTCTTTTTAGATACTTGAGAATAAGATTGTACAAATTTTCCAAGGTAAAATAGAGCTTCACAGGAAAGTTTCTCCATCCATTCATTGACAGCCTTAGCAAAATTTAGATTCTTCTTTATCTGCTGTATTGTACTGGAATCAATTCCCTCAATATAGAACTGAAGGCTTTATAAGGGGTAGGGGTCACAATGGATTGTATAAAGTTGCTCAAAGAGAGAACTTGTGATTGTAATTTTAAATTTTCTTCCCTTTCTTCCTTCAGTCTTTTAATGAGGACACCAACAGAATAATTTGCATGATATACATCTCCTTCAAGGGTAGAGGGTCCCATATCTATATGACTAATCTTATAGTCAGCCTCAATGATTTCATTTTCGTTTAAATCTTTTACTAGGTCTGTAATCTCTGACATTTGGTGGCCAGAGACAGTGTCATTCACCATTCTTGACATTCTCTTAGCCTTTTTGGGCTTCGAGGTAATATGCAACAGTTTAGCTACTGTGTCAATTTCCACTGCCATGGTTGGAACATTTTTTCTTTTCTTTCCAACCACCCAGGAGAGGATGTCACCATACCACTATCATTATCGCTCATAACTAATTTATATTGATTAACAAGGGGCACAGAAACAAAAACTTCTTCGTCCATGGGAGAAGAGGGAACTTCAAACAACGGGGGAAAAGAGCCATCATCTGTAATTTGTTGAAAAATAGAATCCGAGTCTATTAGCACTGGTTTCACTTGATCAGATTTCCTTCTTGGGTTAGAAAAAAGAAAATTCTCTTGTTCTCAAACTGATTTTAACTTCACAATTTCATCTAGCTTTTCTCCATCTCCTCCAGACTGTGAACCAGTTTTAGATTGCATTACTTCTAGCCTCCCAGGAGTAGCACAAACTCCAGAAACCTGTGTAGACCCCTGTTCTTTGGCTTTGGATCCTCTTTGTTCAGAAGGAGAGCCTACATGTCTGCGCCAAATCCCTTGTAGCCATTTTTCTGTTCTTTTCAACACCATTGTAGACCAAGATTTTATGTCCCCAACCTCCTTCTCTGACCAGTTTATTCAAGGAAGGGGTTTCAAAGCCAGAATTTGGTACTCAACATCAATAATCCCTGAATTGTCATCTACACCATTTGAGATTTAGAATGGGAGATCAAAGGCTTGAATTTGATTCAATGTGAGCCTCATGCAGTTTCTTCTCTCAATTTCTCTATCATTAGCACAATCTTCCCAAAAATCTTCCAACTGAGGGTGATGTTCATAGTAACCAGCTCCATGGAAGTTCTACTGCACATAATTCTTGCTATCAAAATGTGTTCTCATAGACAAAGAATGAAAATTGAATTCACCCAGAGTCTTCTCCGCCCCTTTTGTGAGATCATTGTTTTTACAAGTGTAAGAGGATAAAGTCAAAGGGAAAGCATACCCTCTCTTCCTCATTTGTTGATACTTAACATTAACCACATACATTTGTCTACATATCTCGAGAAAAATGAGGTAGTCACTTGCATAATGAGGCAATTTTGTTGTGGCCTTTTCATAACCCCTATCCCCAGATAGGTGAATCTATCAAAGTGTATGTAGAAACTTCCAAA
This sequence comes from Cunninghamia lanceolata, assembly GCA_027924645.1. Lineage (NCBI taxonomy): Eukaryota > Viridiplantae > Streptophyta > Pinopsida > Cupressales > Cupressaceae > Cunninghamia > Cunninghamia lanceolata. The sequence continues at coordinate 624,667 of BSBN01001493.1, forward strand.
TTCCATAATTAAGGCAACAACTTTAGGAGAAATCCTAAGCTCTGGGTTCCCTTCCAGCCTCCTCATAGTAAACATAAAGAAGGCATTATTTATGTGACAGAAATATTTCATACCCACTTCTCTGGTAAGCTGAGGGAAATAACGATAGACAAGTGTGTTTGGCGTTAACGACCCTTGAGGTCTCAACCCTGCCAAGACAACCTCTTGACTGGCTAGAATGTACACCAAGTATGAACACATATGAAAAGAAGTAGTTTGCTGGAATTTGGCCAATTGTTCATTCAAATGATAACTAACAATCTCAGCCCAGTTAGTGAATTAATTCTCACCACATATTAATAAGATAAATTGACACATTTAGTATTCAAAAGAATCTGTAGTTGCACTCCCAACCACACCATGCAATAAAGTAATAATGTTAGGAATATCATCTTTAAAATAATACCTCTTCAGTTTAGGAGGCAATTGAGACTTACCTTTCTTCTCAGTTTTTAGCTAGCTCCTTGCAATTGAATTCTTGCACCAGCTCTAGTTCTCTTGGAAGAATCTTAATCCTTCTGCAACATACATCTTCATAAAGTTCTCTTTTTCAGGATTCCTCAGTGCGTGAGATATAACTTCAAAATTGATCTTCATTATCACCGAACCATCTTTGGCTTTGATCTCTTGGGTCTCTGGGATGTACCTTTGCATGCATGCAATTACCAAATCAATACTTTGCATAGAAGTCGGGAAACCTCCAGCTTGTGCCAAACCACTCAACAAGATCTTCTCAGTAAAAGGTGATTTATTAGCTTGTTGTAAGCGAGCCCAAAAATCTCCTAAGTCAATATGTCCAAGCTCAGTGTCTCTTAAACCAGTCTAGTGGCTCTCAATGCTTGAAGTATGGGGGCTCCCTGCTACTTGTATTTCATCCCAAACAACAGGAGCTTAAGCACAAAGGAGAATTCTATATGCTTTCAGGAAATTAAGGTAGAGAGTGTAAGATGGTGCAACATAATGACTTTGAGAAAATGTCACCTTTGTAGATAAATATGCCAATACCGTTATTTAGACATGACGTGCAGTAATGCTTTATAAATGTGACATTAAATTCCTGCTTCAAGAGAAAGATACCATGACTTAACACGCCATTCAAAAATTCTGAAAAGACATTCACTTGATGTGGTGTGCACCCTATTTAATGAGAAGAGAGCACCTCAAAAAGTGGGAAGAGCTCCTATGTCACAAAGTCACCAGAAATTTGAACTTGAGAACCCCTAGTTGGAGGTTGTGAAATTTTGAGAACGACCGACGAACTGACAACAAAGAGGCTAAGACACAACCAAAACAATTCAACAAAAGAAAGACTAGGTTAGGAGGTCGGGAGGTTAGGAAAACGTAGAACCACCCGACGAAGGTTATGAAAGGTATGAACCTGCTGACTTTGACAAGGATATTCCAAGGAAAACTAGGGAAATTCAATTTTTTCATGGATAAACAATAGACTTAGGACCTGAAAGGAATGCTATAATTTTTGCACGACACTAAATTTGAATTTAGGGTAACACAATGATGAACACACAAATAGAAGTCTTATTTGTCTATGATATACATGATGTCTGTGGATCAAAACATCCATGGTAGATCACGTATATCTTGAACAGATAGACATCTTTCAATGTCTATCGCTATTTGATGAACAAACAATACTTGCAGGACTGAATTGATGAAACAGAACCTATGCAAAAGAGAACACCCCCAAATTAATCAATGGAACCTAAAAAAGATACAATAGTTGTAGGAATGAATTGATGAAGCAAAACCTATGCAAAAGAGAACACTCCCAAATTAATCAATGGCACCCAAGAAAGCTGCAATATTTGCATGAGTGAATTGATGTAGCAGAACCTATAAAAAAGAGAACACCCCCAAATTAATCAATGGCACCTAAAAAAGATACAATAGTTACAGGATTGAATTGATGAAGCATAACCTATGCAAAAGAGAACACCCCTGAATTAATCAATGGCACCTAAGAAAGCTACAATAGTTGCATGACTGAATTGATGTAGCAGAACCCTAATTCTAGAATCTTCCAAAAAGCTTGTTATAAGTGGCTGGGATGTATGTTGTGGGTATGGAATTTGTGAGATTGTAATCTGTTTTGCACTGGATAATAAAATCATTGGATGGCTGAGTTGTTGTGGATTTAGCCCATTCTGGGTGAACCACGTTAAATTTCTATGTTGATCTCTTTTGTGTTATTCTTCATTGTTATATTTGGGTTATTTAATCTACATATAATTGTTAGTGTTTATTGCTCCGATCTGCTCTAACCCTAACAACTGGTATCAGAGCAAGGTTGTGTTTGATTATCGTTTGCAGGAAGGTCTCACGGTTGAGTGGGAGTCTCACGGTTAAGTGGGAGCAAAGGCGGACGAGGGTAAATTGAAGGTAGATAAATTTAATGGGCAGAACTATCAGTTATGGAAGATGCAGATGAAGGATTATCTCTATTAGAAAGATTTATGGAGGCCGTTGGAAGGAAAAGCCAAGAAACCAACAACAATGACTGATGAGGATTGGGAACTTCTGGACAGAAAGGCACTGGGAATCATTCGGTTGTGCTTGGCACCATCTATGACATTCAATATAATAGAAGTGAAGACAATAGATGAACTGATGAAAGCTTTGGCTAAATTGTATGAAAAACCCTCAGCCTCAAATAAAGTATTTCTCATGAAGCGTTTGTTTAATCTGAAATTGATTGAAGGTAGATCTATGTCAGATCATTTAAATGAGTCTAATATGATTACCGGTTAGTCAACTTCGGTAAAAGTGAAATTTGATGAAGAGGTGAGGGCTCTCTTGGTTTTATGTTCTTTTCCAGAACGCTGGAATAGCTTGGTAATGGCTGTAAGTAACTTTGTCTCTAGTTCAAATACTTTGAAATTTGATGATGTTGTTGGTGTTATCCTTAGCGAGGAAATGCGACGGAAAAGCATAGGTGAGAGTTCAACATCAGGTAATGCTTTGACTGTAGAGAATAGGGGAAGAACAAAGGAGAGAGGAAAAAGCCCAAAAAATCATGGGAAGTCACAAGGGAAGTCGAACAAAGGCATATCTAAATCTAGAGGAAGAATGGATTGCTGGCACTGTGGAAAGCCAGGACACTTGAAGAAGGATTATTGGTCTCGAAAGGGCAAACAAGGAGACAAACAACATGATGACAGTAAGGAAGCTAATGTTGTAAGTAATAAATTACAGGATGCTTTAATTCTGTGTTTAGATAATACTAATGATTCCCGAGTAATAGATTTAGGGGCTTCATTTCATGCCACACGCCATAGGAAATATTTTGTAGATTATGTTCAAGGTGGTTTTGGACAAGTATATTTGGGTGATGATGAACCCTGTCAGATTGTTGGAAAAGGAAATATAAAAATCAAGTTATAGAATGGAAATGAAAGGTTGCTACAAGAGGTAAGGCATGTTCCAAAATTGAGAAGGAATTTAATCTCTACATGACAACTGGGAAGTGAAGGCTTCATCCCTTTCTCACTCATGTGCCCAAGTCTCTGGTGCCACAATTATGTTTCTATCCCTGTAGCAAGTGCTATAACATTCTCAGTAGCAACTGTTTCTATAGAAGCTAAGGTAGAATAAGTATTACCTATACACAAATACAATGTGCCTACCTTTTCACCTTTAGCTATTACTAATGCACCTTTAGTGACCTTCCAGACTTTGTCTGAAAAGGTAACTATGCAACCTTCACTTCCCAGTTGTCATGCAGAGATTAAATTCCTTCTCAAATTTGGAACATGCCTTACCTCCTGTAGTAACCATTCATTTCCATTCTACAACTTGATTTTTATCTTTCCTTTTCCAACAATTTGACAGGTTCATCATCACCCAAATATACCTGTCCAAAATCACCATGAACATAATCTACAAAATATTTTCTATGGGGTGTGGCATGAAATGAAGCCCCTAAATCTATTACCCAGGAATCATTAACATTATCTAAACACAAAATTAAAGCATCCTATAATTTATTACTTACAACATTAGCTTCCTTATTGTCATCATGTTGTCCGTCTCCTTGTTTGCCCTTTCGAGACCAATAATCCTTCTTCAAGTGTCCTGGCTTTCCATAGTGCCAGCAATCCATTCTTCCTCTAGATTTAGATTTGCCTTTCTTCAACTTCCATTGTGACTTCCCACGATTTATTGGGCTTTTTCCTCTCTCCTTTGTTCTTCCCCTGTTCTCTATAGTCAAAGCATTACTCGATGTTGAACTCTCACCTGTGCTTTTCCGTCGTATTTCCTCGCTAAGGATAACACCAACAACGTCATCAAATTTTGAAGTATTTGAACCAGAGACAGAGTTACTTACAACCATTACCAAGCTATTTCAGCTTTCTAGCAAAGAACATAAAACCAAGAGAGTCCTCACCTCTTCATCAAATTTCACTTTTACAGAAGTTAACTGTCTGGTAATCGTTTTAAACTCATTTAAATGATCTGACATAGATCCAACTTCAATCATTTTCAGATTAAACAAACGCTTCATGAGAAATACCTTATTTGAGGCTGAGGTTTTTTCATACAATTTAGCCAAAGCTTTCATCAGTTCATCTGTTGTCTTTGTTTCTGCTATATTGAATGCCACAGATGGTGCCAGGCACAACTAAATGGTTCCCAATGCCTTTCTGTCTAGAAGTTCCCAATCCTCATCAGTCATTGCTTCTAGTTTATTGGCTTTTCCTTCCAATGGCCTCCATAAATCCTTCTAATAGAGATAATCCTCCATCTGCATCTTCCATAACTGATAGTTCTGCCCATTGAATTTATCTACCTTTAATTTACCCTCGTCCACCTTTGCTCCCACTTAACCGTGAGACTCCCACTCAACCGTGAGACCTTCCTACAGATGATAATCAAACACAACCTTGCTTTGATACCAGTTGTTAGGGTTAGGGCAGATCAGAGCAATAAACACTAACAATTATATGTAGATTAAATAACCCAAATATAACAATGAAGAATAACACAAAAGAGATCAACATAGAAATTTAACATGGTTCACCCAAAATGGGCTACATCCACAGAAACTCAACCATCCAATGATTTTATTATCTAGTGCAAAATAGATTACAATCTCACGAATTCCATACCTGCAACATACATCCCAATTGCTTATAACAAGCTTTTTGGAAGCTTCTAGAATTAGGGTTTCATAATGTCATTTTTCTTTTATCGGTTAATTTTCTTCACATTGATGCCAGAATGTGTTTGGGGGTGTTATATTTTTTATAAGTTCTATCACATCTATTCACTCATGCAACTATTGTAGCTTTCTTAGGTGCCACTGATTAATTTAGGGGTGTTCTCTTTTGCATAGGTTATGCTTCATCAATTCAGTCCTGTTGGTATGTGGTGATTGATCATGCAAGTAATGTACAATCATAACATATCCTCACCAGGGTTCATATATGCATTAAAAAACTAAGCATATATAGCTCAGATACCACTTCATCCGGTCTGTTTTGGAGGATGGACAGTTGAAGATGGAGAAAATTCACGCAAGTGAGAATCTTGTAGATATGTTCACAAAGGCAGTTACACAGGAGATATTGATTTCTTCATCATTTTTTGTTGGCCTTCATGACTGATAATGGTGGACATAAGAAACCAGCCAGGGCTGTAATCCAGTGGGAGCTGCAAGTGCAGCGGTGTCATCTAGGATCAGTCTCCAAGTGGGAGATTGTTTGGTGTGGAGCCTGATCAGTCTCCAAGTGGGAGATTGTTGGTATGTGGCAACTAATCATGCAAGTACTATACACTCATAATGTATCCTCACTAGGGTTCACATATTAAAACATCTAGACCAACGAACCATTCAAAGGGTCCAAGTCATGATTCAACAACTTCAACTTCAATCAAACCAATCACCTCACATGCAACAACTCATAGCACAAGCCCAACACATTATGGCCACTTCTCAGACCCAACAAGCACATCATCCTCTATCCATTCACTATCAACAACCTTCATATCAATCCTATGTGTCACCTACATCACCATATCAACTTCATCCATCCATATGTCACATCAATCCTTCATCAACCTATCACACCTCTTCCAATCTCAACCCTTATCCATATCAATCCATATCACAACAATCATTGTCCTATGCAACCCCTCCATCATCACATCAACAAATGCCATCACAACAACATCAACCAATTCAACAATTCCAACAATCACAACAACCCATTCAACAATTCTAATAACAAGTCATACCACAACAACAAATCCAAACACCATTCCAACTTCAATCCTATGTGTCACCTCCCTCAACTTCATATTAACCCAATCCATCCACCTATCATAACAATTCCACATCAACATATCCCTTCATTCCACAACAAAACCATCAAGCACTGTTGATAGACCTAAGTCCACCTTTGCAACAAGAAGCACATGCAAGTCCAAATGGCCCCTTGTACATAAATCAAGCAAGCCCAAGTTATCCTGTGCAAAACCTAATGTCCTTTGACGAGGGAGAAACCAATCTAGATCATTCATCCTATGAGTCACCTTCACCATCCAATCACATGCCAACACATGCCAACACATGCGCCTACTAGTCCTATCCTAACACCTTCATGTGATCCTACTCCTAGTCCATTGGTCCATCACCCTCCATTACCTTCATCGCGATGTCATTCTAATCCTTCACCAAAACATGCATCTGAGATAGTTTTACAAGACATGCTAAAAAATAAACTCATTAAACTCCCCCCATCAACCCATCTGAAGAAAGTCCATATGATGGACATGATTATTGTGTATACAATAGGACCAAAGGCCATAATATAGATGAATGCTCAATATTTTCCCCAATTGTTTACAAGGTGTACCAACATAGAATGGGAAAGCATGCCAAATCATCCCAATCCCATGTGTCACCCCCATCTAATCCAAATCATAATATATCCAATCTCATTATCCCTTCATCCAATCCTAATCCCAATCCATCCAATCCAATTAACCCTCCACCTAATCCAAAGCCTAAGACTATAACACCATCCACCATTATCATCCATCCCCTATATTGTCCATTCACCCATGTACTTGCAAAGGATGTGATCCAATGGCTACTAGCAAGGGATAGAACACCCCCATGTCAAATGCCCATTCATGAGCATACCAAATACCTTCCAAAAGTCATGTCCAATCCTAAAACTCCTCCACATAGTCCACCTATCTTTGAGCCTCTTCAAGAGCCCTCCATTAACATGCCCAGCTCTTTAATCCCATCATGTGACCCACAAGCCATTAAGCCTATTCAAGAGCCTCCTATCATTAGTCCAAGTCAAGTCTCATCATGCCTTCATGTTGTTGACCAAGAGCATGTCAAGTCTATCCAAGAGTCTCCCACTTATACTTCTATCCAAAATTAAGAGGTATGTCAAGGGTATAATACTAAGCATGTAGAAACATCAAGCCCTAGTCATAATCAAGACCAAAGCACTTTCATTCTACCTATCCATAACATATATATTTTCCATGATCAATACATTATTCATGATGAACCTATCCATGAGCCACTTGATCCTAGTCATACCCCCACAACCATTCATGATCAAGACACCCAAGATCCACATACTCCATCTAATGAAAGTCTTGTTGACTTACTTGAGCATTCACCCCGTTTCATGGCCTTTATTCGAAGCAAAGAAACTTCTCTTCCATCTAGCAATAATGAGCAAGCATCCAATTGTCATGATGAGACACTTGTCCCTCAATGCAACATAGAAGATCAAATCAATAGTTTGGATCTACATGCAAATAATCAAGATCCTAATCCTCCTTCCACATCCACCATCAATCATGTTGTAAGTCTAACATAATATCCTAGTGGTCTTACCACCTTCATCCATGAATGTTCCTCCTTAGGACAACAAAAACCTTTGTCCTCCACTTCACCTTCTCCATCAAATAATGAACTCAAGTCTAGTGTCCAAGCTACACCTAGTCCCATAGTCCATCGCATACTCCAAAACATGAACTACCAAGGTAAAGGCCTAGGCCTTCATGAACAAGGTATTTTGGAGCCTATCCATGTCAATGTTCCCCCACACTCATATGGCCTTGGATACACACCCCAAGGTAAGCAACCTAAAGATGTTGGTAATTCCTCCATCCCTCCTAAGTCCACTTTCCATCATAAATTTGTTGAAATTAAGGAACACTGAAAGAGGGGGGGGGTGAATCAATGTTCTGTAAAACTTGTTATTATGTTCCTTTACTAATTTACCACATATATTCAAGAGAAAGAAGCATGAACTTAAGAACAACAATAATAATATCATCACACATGAACACCAGGATTTTTACGTGGAAACCCGGTTAAGGGAAAAACCACGGTGGGGGTTAACCCACAAGATTTTATACTCTGTTAAAAGTATTAAAAATGGGAAGGCACATGCCTTCGGGCACACTGCCTAGAGCTCACTGCTCAAAGGAGGCTCACTACCTACAAGAGCAATTATAAAGAGTTCACTGAAATGCTTGAACCGAAGAATAGCATCTAACAATGCAAGATTACAGTTCCGGTTAGGCTCAATATACTGACTTCACACACTTCATCTCTCACTGTCCTGTTTCACTATTCTGCCATGATCTAGAGCTTAGATCTCTTTGCTTTGCACTTGATACTACCACACTTTGCACCTATCACATCATATTCACACATCCATACCCCAAAATGCTCGAACCCATCGATCATATATATTTGCAACATGAAATTTCATCAACTACAGTCGGCCTCAAGAAAACTTAGAAACATTTTCAAGATCACTGTTCTGTTGGCTGAATCCATGCACAAACATCAATGCGGACCAAAAATTATGTATTCAAGTCACTACACATCGACCAATACTAATGGATCTCATAAATTACTCAACCAACCACTTCTCTTAATCCACACAAGGATCAAACACCAAGTCGACCTGTTCTTCACCAGATTGAACTGTCTAACCAAAACCCAATACTCAGATGCTTGTAACTTTCAATCCCTTCATCACCAAAGGCTAAAAATTTGGATTTAGGCAGCCCTGACATCCCTTAACGTTCCCTTAGATCTATAGTACAATATGATTACTTGTGGAGAAATGCGGACCAAAATGCTGAACCTGTCATATGCTCTATTCCTGTCTATCCAGACTTAGACAAATCTGTAACCTAACTTCTGATATGATCAAATGATACAATGTGGATGTGTAAGATAGATTTAGTTGCCATCAATGACAACACCTGACATGCCTAGTAGTGTCTCTTGGTAACAATCTCCCCCTTTGGCATTGATGGCAACACTTAGTTAAAAATGACTAAGTGTTAGAATAGCTCCCCCTTACTATGTACACTTGTGATTTCCAATGCTCCCCCTTTGATGAATTTCTCATTTTTCACTACTTTCCACTCTTCCTTTGACATCAATGGCAAAGGCTGAGATCCACATACCAAAATTTACACAAAAACTCTATGTAAATGGGCATATATATACAAACAATCTTTATGTCTTGTCTACATGAACTTAAACACATCACAAAAAATGTTTTTCAACAGTGCCAATTCACTGTCCCAACTTTTCTTCATGCTATCCAAAACTGAAATATGACCATTGAATAAAAATACCCATGGCTCTGCCTTCTATAGATCAGTGGGATCACTTGTCAGAGCAACAACTTGATCTTCTGTCAATGCATTGAACATTGTTTCTAACTTAGGGGAAATCAGTCCCTAGAGTTCACACATCCTTGCCACAATGTTTTCTTTTTCTTTCACCAATTTCTTTATTTCATTAATCAAGCTGATTACTTGACATTCTTGACTCGCCGTAGATACTGTCAAAGGATCAAAGGATTGAGATAAATTTGACAATTTTTGCTTGGACTCTTTTATTTTCTTCTCAATATCCTCTATAACTTTTGGCCAAGATAAATAAAATTTGTACACATCTCCTCCTTCAGTGAGGGCATTTTGAATACTCTTTACACTAGTATCCAACACAATTCTCTCATTGTCAATCATTCCTTTCAGTTCACTAAATCTTTTATCATTAAATTCATTCCAGACTTTGACTTCCGCTGACTTTTCAAAAGACTCAAAGTGAGTACTTACAGAATTTATTAAGCTCTTCAGCTGACCAGAAGGAGAATCAGATGAATCCTTCTGAAAAGTTGGCATAATCTTTTCCAAGATGCCAGAAGCAAGACCAAGCAACTCACTGTCCTCAATGTGGGATTTTAGGATCTCCTTTCTTGCCTTTTCTTGTACAAATGATGCTAACTTCATCATTTGAATAGGGGAAAGAGTATCCAAACTGATAGGCCCTTGAATTAGATCCAGTTCATCAAATTCAAGCTTATCTTTCTCAAGAAATTTCTTCACTGCATCTGCAGTGTCTCTTGCTGTGCATGCAGTTCCATCTTTCTTCTCCTGAGATTCACAATTCAGATCCTTGCTGGTATCATCATCAGGATTATCTTGCTTTTGTTCTTCAACACTCTTAGCTACTTCTTCTACTTTCTGCTCTTTATTCTTCTCAGAATCACCTTCAGTAGGAGCATTTATTTCCATATTCATCTCTGCATTTTCTTCACCAGATTGGTCCAGAGGAATTTGAGTATCATATGCATAATCAACATTATCTTCCTTCACCATCTCTTCATCTCCTTTATTCAATATTTCCTCTTCTGGAATAGAGAAATCATCTGCCTCAGCTTGTTACTTATTTTTCTTCAACTCTTCATCATTCAGAATGGATGTATCATCAACATCAATAGGTTCTTTAGTGACCACATAAAACTTATTCTTGTCCAGGGCTTTCTTCAGAATTTGTTCTGTTTCTTTGACCACTTCATCAATGTCTCCAAGCATTAGCTTATTCATCCTAATTTTGCTTTTGAATTCATCTTTAACTTCTTTGAAAATTTTATTTGCTTCCTTCCTAGAGATTACTGGACACAGACTGGACAACACATGTTCTCTTAGCTCCAAATCCTCTGCTTTAGCAACTTCTTTTCTCATCTCCAAAATGTCACTTAGACTCTTAGGGATTTTTGACAAAATTTCCACAAGTGCTCTGTTGAATGTATTCAAGTACTTAACAGTAGCATCCTCCAAAATTTTCTTGTTGGCATCATCAAGGTTGTCATAATATTCTGTTATGGGCTTCAAATTCCCATGAACAATTACTGCATTCACAATATCTTCAACTGACAAGGTGGATTTTTCAACATGAGTCTCAGTCTTTTGTCTTTTGGTCACCTTTACACTTCTAGAGGGCTTGTCTTTGGCAACCCTTGATGCTTCTACTTTCTTTGACTTTATTTATTTCACTGCTTCATCCGATTCTGTCTCCTCATCATCTTTTAGGCTCATGTACATTTTGGAGGCTTTTGTCTTCTTTCTCTTTGCTTCTTTATTGGATGGTTTATCTTCCAGTTTATCTGTACTAGCAAGCTTTGAGTGACAAGAGGTAGTAGCAGAACTTCTTGTTCTTCTTTGTTGGCTAGGGGAGGCTTCCGGAGCACAGGTTTGTTCATTGTCTGGCTTTTCTTCTTCAACTTGCCCAACTCTCTTCCCAGCTTCTCTCATAGTTTATTTGGTTATTCCAATACTTTCTGCATACATTTCAACTTGCCTTTGGACCTTTATCTTAGTTGTAGGTTTCCGGAGCTCAGCATGTAGTTTTAAATTAAGTTCACCATATGTACCGAATCTCTCAACTAAGGTATCTTTTGGTTTGCTCAGAAGGTGTTGATCATACATTTCTAGTATTTGGTCATCAACTTCATACCCCATGGGCATGGTCCATATAGTCCTTGGTTCAATTGTTTCCATCAAGCATTGATCTATTTCCACCATGAAACAAATTGTATCCTTGTACTTTTCCACCATAGACTTAGAGATTCTTTCCCTTGATTGCATCATATTCTAAAAATTCTTGAAATATCCCCAAAGAACAATCCTTTAGGCATTGGAGTCACCAATATTGTGCAAGTGCTCTCTTATTTGTATGGCAACAGGCTTGTCATTGGTCCAATATAGGCTTCTCATCCCGGGCAACTCATTCATGAAATAAAAGATCAAGCACAAGACTAATGTACCATACTTGAATGTATTCTTCTTATCCTTCTTGATCTTGTTTAGATTATCCACTAGTTGGTTTTGTAGCAGCTCACACAAATCATAGTCAGCATTTCCTTTTACCATCTGATAAGCAGCATAAATGGCTGTACCGGACACTGAGTTTTCCCTGCTGGAGTGGTATATCTTATACCCAATCACCATAGATACAAATTTGACATCCAGATCAGTTATATCATTTATTGTTATTGTCCTCTTATCAAACTTTGAGCTGGTAGCTTCAGTTACAGTATGATTCTTCACTAATTTTAGCATCGGCAATCCACCGGATGAGTTCAATCCTGTTATAGCCTTGATGGCATCCTTAGTGATCTTAAAGTGTTTCATCAACCACATAAATTCAGCATGCATCCGACTTAGTACATACTGAACCCACTCATCCTCATCAAAGGATGGGAACCCTATAACCTAAATAAAATGTTTGTCTTCTAGTGCCTTATACTCAGGTTTAAGATCATAAATCTCATCCCTTAGGTGATTCTTAAATAGATCTAGTAACTTAGAATTCACAAACTCATCTATGCTAGCATGAATGTAAGTCCTAATATCTTCTACGTGCAACACGCCATATGGAACATTAGAAAGGGCACCTAACAAATCAACCTCTACAGATTTGTGTGGATGCTTTTTGAATTTAGGTCGGGGCCTTTCGGTGATGTCAAGAACCAATAGAGTAGTCATATCCAGAGATTGCAAATTTAGAGAGCTTTATAGATAATACCTTATTTTGCCAGTTAGGATTTTTGCTCAGATATTTTCTTCACACAGAGCTCACCTTCCTTCTTTCTTCTTGGATGCAAAGTGATTCTGAAGTCACTTGAGTTTATTTTTAACCTCCGCACACCTACTTTTTGATGTGATAAATGCTTTTGCCCTAACTCTTTTGGATACCCTATTTCTTGATACAATTTCTCATAGATTGCTCTATAAGTTGCCACATCAACCTCTTTTCTTCCATAAATTCTTTCAGATGATCTGCAATAGGCCACTCTATCTTCTCTCATCATGCTAGATTCAGGTACTCACTTACTAATAGAGGGAATTAGATTTTCAATGTAGCTCCCCTTGAGCCAGAGCTCCTATTTCAATTCCTAGAGGAATTACCAACACCGGATTCCAGTGCAGACCCATCACCATCTTTCATTACACCTTTCTTCACCCATGTTTTGTTCATTTCATTCTGGATCTCATTCACATCTACTTTGCCCTTGCCTTTATCTTGTCTCTGCACATTTTGGTTTCTGTTTACTGGACCTTTTCTATCATCATTCCTACTTCTACAGAATCTTGCAATATGACCAGATCTATTGCAATTAAAGCACACAACATTTCTTTGCTCATTTACTTGATTTCTTCTTGATTTGCATTGATTATCCATGTGTCCAAATCTATTGCATGCAAAGCATTTGCCATTGAAAGAATTGACATTTCCTTTGTTGTTAGAGTTATTCATCATCATAATTCTGCATTCATTGAATCTATAACTATACCTTTTACAATTGAAGCATTGACCAGAAAAGGATGGACCACTTTACTTCTGCACTGAGTAGCTCTATGACCAAATTTATTGTAATTGAAAGAATTTCCATTGAAGGATGGATACCTTTGAGCATTAGGCTTTCTGATCAAATGTCTTCTAGGTCTGCTTCTCTGATTCCTTGATTTAGGATTTCTTTGACTGGATCCAGAGCTTTCACTTTTCTCATATCCTAGACCATGCTTATCATCTACCTTCTTCTGACTATCAAGTAGCACCTCAAGTTTAGTTGAGATTATCTTGAACTTCTCTTTGTATTCATTTGCAACTTCTAGGTCATGTTTGAGAATGACAATTTGCCTTTCAAGTTGTTCCTCATTATACCTAGTTTCTTGTAGATCAGACTCTAGATGGCCAATTATTCTGTCCAATCTGCAGCACTCTTCTACTCTTTCTTTCAGAGACTGATTCAAGTTTTCTTCAGTCTTCTTCCTTTCCATGATTTCCTTGGTTAGCCTCATCACCCCGGATTCCATCTCATGTTTTAGGACAACAACTTATTTTGCCAGCTTCTCACATTCCTTTGTCTTCTCCTTCAGATCCTCATCCATGCCATTGTCTTCCTTCTGATTTGCTAACTGCTGAAGTAGCTCCTTCCTCTTTTCCATAGATTTGCTCAGTTGCCCTTTTAAAGTCTGAATGAAATCCTCAGCATCTTTAAGGTTCTCTTGCAGTTCTTTGATTTCTGCTTTGGATTGATTAAGATCTTCTAAAGTAACTTGAAGTTGTTCATTGATGCCATTAGAATACCTAAATGAACCCATTGAAACACCTTCCCAGATCTTCCTCAAGCTGTTAAACTTCTTCCAAGGAACCTTTCTTTGATACCAATTGTTGAAATTAAGGAACACTGAGAGGGGGGGTGAATCAGTGTTCTGCAAAACTCGTTATTATGTTCCTTTACTAATTTACCACATATATTGAAGAGAAAGAAGCATGAACTTAAGAACAACAACAACAAGATCATCACACATGAACACTAGGATTTTTACGTGGAAACCCGGTTAAGGGAAAAACCACGGTGGGGGTTAACCCACAAGATTTTATACTCTTTTAAAAGTATTACAAATAAAAAAGGCACATGCCTTCGGGCACACTGCCTAGAGCTCACTACTCAAAGGAGGCTCACTGCCTACAAGATCAATTACAAAGAGTTCACTAAAATACTTGAACTGAATAATAGCATTTAACAATGCAATATTACAGTTCAGGTTAGGCTCAATATACTAACTTCACACACTTCATCTCTCACTGCCCTGTTTCACTATTTTGCCATGATCTGGAGCTTAGATCTCTTTGCTTCACACTTGATACTGCCACACTTTACACCTATCACATCATATTCGTACATCCATACCCCAAAATGCTTGAACCCATTGATCATATATATTTGTAACATGAAATTTCATCAACTACAGTCATCCTCAAGAAAACTTAGAAACTTTTTCAAGATCACTGTTCTGTTGACTAAATCCATGTACAAACATCAATGCGGACCAAAACTTATGTATTCAAGTCACCACACATGTCAGCCAATACCACTGAATCTCATAAATTACTCAACCAACTACTTCTCTTAATCTGCACAAGGATCAAACACCAAGTCGGTCTGTTCTTTACCGGACTGAACTGTCTAACCAAAACCTGATACTCAGATTCTTGTAACTTTCAATCCCTTCATCACCGGAGGCTAAAAATTTGGTTTAGGTAGACCTAACATCCCTTACCATTCCCTCACATCCACAACACAATATGATTACTTGTGGAGAAATGCAGATCAAAATGTTGAACCCTATCATATGCTTTGTTCCTGTCTATCCAGACTTAGACAAATCTGCAACCTAACTTTTGGTATGATCAAATGATACAATGTGAATGTGTAAGATAGATTCAGTTTCCATCAATGACAACACTTGACATGCCTAACAATGTCTCTTTCCAACAAAATCCCATCATACCCCCAAAACATATGTCAAGCCATTCCACCTCCATCATCCTACAATTGTCAAAAGCATGTGACCATACAGCTTCCACCATAAACTTTACCTCCATTACTTCCAACTCCTAATATTTCTCTATCAAATTTACCTCCACTTCTACCAACGCCTAATTATCCACTTATCCATAAATCCCCTAAAAATCCCAATCATGACCAACAAGTGCATACATTGTCTAAACATGAAGCTTCCACTCATTCCACCATCCCTGCTTCTATCATGTACATAGGATTCAAAAGTAAAAATTTGGATGCCTCTACCTATAAAGCCCAAAATCCTATCAAAAATCCTAAAGATCCTAATGCCTTAGGGCATCAATGCAAATAATTGAAGCAAAATCCATCCAAAAAGCTATCCAAACCCCATCCTTCACAAGCAAAGTCCAAAAGAAAAATGGTTTGGGTCCCTAAGCAAAAATCACACAAGTCAAATGAGGCATCCACATCTCAAAAATACCAATCATCCGCTTCCATCCAAAAATCCTCTTCCATTCAAAAATCATAAATTCCTTCATCCTACAAGCAAAGCAAAAATCATACAAATACTAAGTCTATGTGGGTTCCTAAATCACTAAACCATCCATCCACTAAGAAGACATCTCCATTGCTTCCTACACCACCCCACCAAATCAAAAGCTTCAATGCTTATCAGGATGTGTACAATCATTGGTCATGATTCCATTTCATTCCATAATTCCACATCTTTCCATCTCCCCATCCTTCATCCACTATCCTACATATCTTCCCCATCACCTTCCTATGGTCCATGCTTTTGCATAAGTCTTTCATCCTTCCTTTTCCATAAGCCCTACATAGTCCACATCATAATCCACTAGCCTACCTTATCATAAAACTCATAAATCACTATCCTTCCATACATAATCAACATCATAATCCACTTTCCCCCATCCATTATCCTTCCTTTCATAATCCACATCATAATCCACTATCCACCTAATTCATCTCCCTCTTCCACACAAACCCTTACCAACATTTATGAGCATAATGACATGGTCTATGCAATGACATTCATCCAGTGGGATTGTCACTTTTCATGGAAATCGACACTTGAGTCCCTCCTATCCATTACCACGGTGAAAACCTGCTCGCAGGTGCCATGTGTAATTGTCATTCTATCTAAAATTAAAAAAAAGAAAAAAAATCAAAATAAAAAAAAAAAGTAAAGAGAAAGCCATTCGTCCAACGGTGAAAACCTGGTAAACAAGCACTTTGGATAAGTACCATGATGAAAACCTGGTAAATAGGCGTCATGTGTAGGTTAATCTTCTATGTCACTTACACTTGGGGGCACATTGTCTCATCCATACCACACTATCATTGTCCATCTTATCATGTCCTATCCTATCATATACTATCCTATCATCCTTAGCCATTACACCCACATACCTATCATATTGAGTCCATTCATCCTCCCTTCCTCCTTTTGATCTTGATAAAGATATGGGGGCAAAATGTTGAAATATGCTTTGGATATCTCTTGATATACCTCACCCTTTCTAAACAATCCTATCATTATCCACCTATCATAAGCCTTGTTATGTAAAATCCATCATGTCATCCTTTCATCATAAGTTTTTGTCATGTAAAATCCTAAGTCTATACCTAGAATGTGTTGCAAGTATGGGTCTAACCGGTGTTGTCATTGATGTCAACATACTCATGCTGCATTGATGAGAAGGATTGGATGAGCAGAGAGGAGCAATGGAGACAGTGAAGTGGAGATCCCAGCTAAGATGCAGATCAGAGGTTGCAGTTCAAAGGGCTTGTAGATATGAGTCTTGAGATGATCCAGTCAAGTTTTCAGAGGTCCGCATGAAGATCTGAAGAAGTTATGGCCGCTCAAGTAGAACCGGCTCTGGCAGGTGTTCAGAGGTGATAGAGTGACATAGATAGGTCCGGTGAGATCTAGAAATGCATTATCTCATTCTGCAGATTTGAGGGAGTGTTGAGGACGTCCTTGTGAACTGTCAACTCTATTGGTTCATGGTTTGAAGGTCTAGAAGTGCCTATTCCTTTGTGACAGTAATGATAGACTGTGTTCTTAAAGCTCCGGATGAAGGAGAGAAGAATTCCAACAAGCAGATGAAGTATGGATGCTCTTGGTGATTCTAGAAAGGTTGTGGTGATCTTTGGATCGTGTTCAGTTCATGTTGGTGGTCCACATTGAAGCTAGAGTGCGCATTTGAAGAATAACCACTGGATGATGGTGTTCTTCCTGAGACTGGCCGACTGGATGTATTACACGTCTTGCGGATGTTCTAGTAGACGTTTCCTGACTTAGATGATTATTCCTAAGTCGATGCCTTGTATAAATAAGAGATTGTGAAGTCTTTCCAATGTGTCTTTGTGGTGATGAGTGTGTGATAGCGAGGAGGAGAGTGAAAGGTAGAGCAAAAGTATTGGGCTTAAATGGAACTGATTCAAGCATGGTGAAGATGCTATTCTCCAGTTCATGTATGTGATATTTATTCCTTTGTAGACAATGTGTCTCTTGTAGGCAGTGAGCCTCTTGTGAACAGTGTGCTCAGGCAATGAGCCCTAATTGGCATGTGCCATTTTGTTCTTTCTATTCTTCTAACAGAGAATACAATCTTGGGTTAATCACCTAGTGGTTTTTCCCTTAACTGGGTTTTCCACATCAAAATCTTGGTGTCTTATGTGTTGATGTGTTTCTGCTTTTAATTTGAATGCATTATGGTTCATGATTAATATTTCTGCTAATCACTAAATAAGATTAAAGTGTTTAATTGGAGAAAGTTTTGCACAACTGATTCACCCCCCTCTCAGTTGTGTGCCCTAAGTCTAACAATTGGTATCAGAGCTAAGTTCCTCGAAAAGAGCTTAACTGCTTGAGGAGATCCAGGATGTCGTCCTACAAGAAGGATAGTCTGAAGTTTGATGGAACCAATTTCAATATATGGAAAGGTCGCATGAAGTGTCACTTGCAATGCATGGGAATAGCATATTGGACCATGGTTACAACACAGTATGTACCTCCACAGGGTGGTCCAAAAGCTGTAAATGAAATCACAGATGCTGAAAACAATCTGCGGACTAGAGAAGCTCTTCTAAGCGCATTATCTGATTCAGAGCTCTCAAATGTTATTGACCTTCCAACTGCTTTTGATATTTGGAAAAAATTGGAACTTTTGCATGAAGGAGACCAGTACGTTAAATGTGCAAGGTTACAGAGTCTGAAAGGGAAATTTGAAAAAATGAAGATGAGAGATGATGAAAATATTACTACTTTTATGCCAAGAGTAAATGAGCTTGTTTGTGGAATTAGAAATGCTGGTGGAGTCTTGGATGAAAATGAGATTGTTGGAAAAATTCTTAGATCCCTTCCTGCCTCTTACAAAATCAAGGTTGCTGCCATTGATGAATTCAGAGCCCATACAATTGTCACAAGAGACCAATTGGCTGGCAAATTGGCAGCATTTGAAATGACCGAGTTTGGAGATGATCCCCCCAAGACTGAATCTGCATTTAAAGCCAGTGCCTCTGTAAAAGGTAAACAAAGGTTTGATCTGGGAGAGAACTCATCAAGGAAACTATCATGGTATGAAAAAGCAAGAAAAGACCTGGAAGAAGAAGAAGTAGAAACTGCTCAAATTGAAGCCCTTATTGCAAAGAGACTACCAAGAGGATCCGGTAAGTATGAAGGAAAATTACCTTTTAAGTGTTTTAACTACAATAAGATTGGTCATTTTGTCTCAAAATGTCTGGAAAGATTTTCAAGGCCAAATCCTAACAGATCAAGGTTCCAAAAGAATTGTTACTATGTTCATGAAGATGATGATAATGAAGGAGTAACAGATGATGAATCAGAGACTAGAAACAAATCTGGAAGTGAATGGGTGTTTATTGCCATCAAGGAAGAAGAACCAATATCCTCTGTATCTGTTAATCATAAAGTTGTAGAAAGAGCCCTGGCTGCCCAAGTTGAAGAAAAGGATGATTGGGTCATTGATAGTGGTTGCTCTCACCATATGACAGGTGACAAAAATAAGTTCATAGATTTGGAAAGGTATGAAGGAGTGGTGAAGTTTGGTGATAATTCTACTGGTAGAATCAGAGGAACAGGAACTATTTCTTTTGATGGAAGGAACAAAACTGGTAATGTTCTATATGTTGAAGGCTTGAAGCACAATCTTCTCAGTGTTGGACAGTTGGTGGACAAAGGCTATGATCTCCGGTTCAAGAATGGAAAATGCAAGATCTTTGAAAGCTCCGGAACAGAGATTGCATCCGGTACCCAAACTAAAGGTAATATCTTCCACTTGGTTGGCACTGGTAAAAGTTACTTATTTGTTCAAGTTGATCAGAGTTGGTTATGGCATAGGAGAATGTGTCATGTGAATTTTGATAATATCATCAAGATAAGCAATACTCAGGCTATAAGAGATCTTCCAAAATTGGTGAAACCTACCAATAGCTTGTGCAAAGAATGTCAGTTGGGTAAGCTAAGCAGAATCACATTCAAGAGTAAGGAACTGTCTTCTACCAGATTATTGGACTTAGTTCATACTGACCTTTGTGGCCCATCAAGAATCAGGAGTATGCAAGGTGATAGATACTTCATGTTACTAATTGATGAGTATTCCCGGATGATGTGGGTAACTTTTCTGAAAGAGAAATCAGAAGATTTTGAGAAATTCAAAATATTCAAGGCTATGGTAGAGAATGAAACCGGATTGAAATTGAAATGTTTGAGGTCTGATAGAGGTGGAGAATTCACATCCGGTGAGTTCATAGAGTTCTGTAAGAAACATGGAATAAAGAGACAGTTGTCTGCTCCTAGGATTCCACAATAGAATAGAGTAGTGGAAAGAAAGAACCAGACCATACAGGAAGCTTCTAGGACCATGATGATGGAAGCAAATGTTCCTCATATCTATTGGAGAGAAGCTGTCAGCACTGCAGTCTATACTCTTAATCGAGTTCAAATCAGAAGCAATACTAGTAAGACTCCTTATGAACTTTGGTTTGGCATCACTCCTACTGTAAGGTATTTCAGAGTTTTTGGTAGCAAATGTTACATTAAAAGAAATGAAGATCTAGGAAAGTTTGATACTAGAAGTGATGAAGGAATATTCTTGGGTTACTCTACTCAAAGCAAAGCATACCGGTGTTATAACAAAAGATTGAGAAAGATGATAGAAAGTACAAATGTGAAGGTTGATGAGGGAATTGAGAAACCCTCAAGGTTTTATGAATATGATGAAGATGATCAGAATGATGTTCTGACTCAAGGAGTCCAAGCCTCATCTGTCAGTCAGATTCAAGCTAATCTGGTAAACCAGGAAGAAGAAATGAGTCTCAATGAGCCTAATCAAGAATTAGAAGTGCAAGAAATTCCTAAAGTTCCTAGGTATGTAAGACTGAACCACTTTGAAGATCAGATCATAGGTGATAAAAGCAAAGGAGTACTAATAAGAAGGAGAATTGCTCAAGATTCAGAAGAGTATTGTTTAATTTCAAAGATTGAACCTAAGACAGTGAATGAAGCTTGCAATGATGAAAACTGGACTAAAGCTATGGAGGAAGAGCTGATGCAAATAGAGAAAAACCACACTTGGGATCTTGTTCCCAGACCTAGAAACAAGAATGTGATTGGAACCAAATGGGTCTTTCAGAACAAACTAAATGAAGTTGGTGAAGTAATCTGAAATAAAGCCAGATTGGTCTGCAAGGGCTACTCTCAAATAAAAGGAATTGATTTTGAAGAAACTTTTGCTCCAGTGGCAAGAATTGAAGCAGTCAGATTATTTCTTGCTTTTGCTGCCTTCAAGGATTTCAAGGTATATCAGATGGATGTCAAGTCTGCCTTTCTAAATGGTGATTTGGAAGAAGAAGTGTATATAGAGCAATCGGATGGATTTCAGTTGTTTGATCATGCTGATATGGTCTGCAAGTTGAAGAAGGAATTGTATGGATTAAAGCAAGCCCTAAGAGCCTGGTATGAAAGATTGGATAAGCATCTTTTGAAGATTGGTTTCAACAAAGGTACTACTGACAGTAACTTATATTTCAAAATTGATCATGAAAACATCTTGATTATTGAAGTATTTGTTGATGATATCATCTTTGGAGGAAGAGATAGTATGTGTAAAACTTTTGCAAATCAAATGAAAAGTGAGTTTGAGATGTGTATGCTTGGTGAAATGAATTTCTTGGGTCTACAAATTACTCAAACAAAGAAAGGAATCTTCATTTCTCAGACCAAATATGTGAAAGAATTGTTGAAGAAATTTGGGATGGAAGATTCAAAGCCAATGAATACTCCCATGGCAACCGGATGTAAGTTGAGAAAAGATGATGACTCTCCTAAGGTAGACTAGACAAAGTACAGATCAATGATTGGAGGATTGTCGTATCTCACTCAAACTAGACTAGATATTATGCAAGCTGTTGGTCTTGTTGCTAGATTCCAAGTTGATCCTAGAGAATCCCATGTCATGGCAATCAAGAGGATTTTTAGATATCTAAAAGGGACGGTTGAGTATGGTCTGTGGTATCCTAGAGATCATGATTTCTCTCTTCATGCATATATAGATGCTGATTGGGTAGGAGATGTGGATGATCGGAAGAGTACCAGTGGTGGAGCATTCTTTTTGGGAAAGATATTGGTTTCTTGGCTAAGCAAGAAATAAGAGGCAATATCCCTGTCTACAACTGAAGCAGAATACATTGTAGCAGCAGGTAGTTGCACTCAAGTTTTGTGGATGAAGCAGATGCTAAGAGACATTAAAGTAGAGTATGAGGAGCCTATCACAATCTTCTGTGATAATTCAAGTGAAATAAATATATCTAAGAATCCAGTGTTGCATTCTAAGACTAAGCATATATCTATCAAGTTTCACTTTTTGAGAGAGCAAGTGAACAATAATGAAGTCAGATTGGAGTTTGTGCCCTCCAAGGATCAGATTGCAGATATCATTACTAAACCTCTACTTAAGGACTCTTTTGAGTATCTTAGGGAGAAGTTAGGGGTTATTGCCCCTCCGATGATGAACTAAGGTGCATTGAGGTGCATCAGTCTGGTGGATATCATAGTCATATCTTGTGATCTGGATTGATGGGAGCTGCTACTCAGGGGGAGCAGCAGGTATGATTCTAAAGTGTTGGAATTGCAAGTATGAGCCCTTTGCCATTGATGTCAAAGGGGGAGAGAAGACATGTGAAAAACAAGTGGTTGATGATCAAAGGGGGAGCAGTAAAGGAAGAGAAGACATGTGAATGGTTGTTGCTGATAGGGGGAGTTGTGACAGTAAGGAGAAGTTCTTGTCTTGATAGTTTTTCACATCATATGTTGCCGTCAATGACAAAGGGGGAGATTGTTGCAAGTATGGGTCTAACCGGTGTTGTCATTGATGTTAACATACTCATGCTGCATTGATGAGAAGGATTGGATGAGCAGAGAGGAGCAATGGAGACAGTGAAGTGGAGATCCCAGCTAAGATGCAGATCAGAGGTTGTGGTTCAAAGGGTTTGTAGATATGAGTCTTGAGATGATCCAGTCAAGTTTTCAGAGGTCTGCATGAAGATTTGAAGAAGTTATGGCTGCTCAAGTAGAACCAGCTCTGGCAGGTGTTCAGAGCTGATAGAGTGACACAGATAGGTCTGGTGAGATCTGGAAATGCATTATCTCATTCTGCGGATTTGAGGGAGTGTTGAGGACGTCCTTGTGAAGTGTCAACTCTATTGGTTCATGGTTTGAAGGTTCAAAAGTGCCTATTCCTTTGTGACAGTAATGACAGACTGTGTTCTTAAAGCTTTGGATGAAGGAGAGAAGAATTCCAACAAGCAGATGAAGTATGGATGCTCTTGGTGATTCTGGAAAGGTTGTGGTGATCTTTGGATCATGTTTAGTTCATGTTGGTGGTCCGCATTGAAGTTAGAGTGCGCATTTGAAGAATAACCACTGGATGATGGTGTTCTTCCTGAGATTGGCCGACCGGATGTATTACACGTCTTGCAGATGTTCTAGTAGATGTTTGCCGACTTAGATGATTATTCCTAAGTCGATACCTTGTATAAATAAGGGATTGTGAAGTCTTTCCAATGTGTCTTTGTGGTGATGAGTGTGTGGTAGCGAGGAGGAGAGCGAAAGGCAGAGCAGAAGTATTGGGCTTAAATGGAACTGATTCAAGCATGGTGAAGATGCTATTCTCCAGTTTATGTATGTGATATTTATTCCTTTGTAGACAGTGTGTCTCTTGTAGGCAGTGAGCCTCTTGTGAGCAGTGTGTTCGGGCAATGAGCCCTAATTGGCATGTGCCATTTTGTTCTTTCTATTCTTCTAACAGAGAATACAATCTTGGGTTAATCACCTCGTGGTTTTTCCCTTAACCAGGTTTTCCACGTCAAAATCTTGGTGTCTTATGTGTTGATGTGTTTCTGCTTTTGATTTGAATGCATTATGGTTCATGATTAATATTTCTGCTAATCACTAAAGAAGATTTAAGTGTTTAATTGGAGAAAGTTTTGCACAACTGATTCACCCCCCCTCAGTTGTGTGCCCTAAGTCTAACAGAATGGGGTATGTTATTCATATGTGACATAGTCTTTGGAGATCATATCCTAGCTCCATTATGAGGCATACATCCATCCACTATAACCTATCATTTTTATCCATCCCTCTATCATGAGTCTTCCATCCCATTCATTATCACCCATCTTATCCATCCATCTATGATGAGCCTTCCATCCCATTTACTATCATCTATCCTTTTATTCATCCAATCCCATTTACCTCTTTGCACCTAGACTTGGTTTTCCCCCTTGTCATTGGTATCAACCACAAAGGCTACCCAAATTATAAATCCAATGCCATCCCAAAACATCTAAAAAATACAAAAAAATCAAATATTCCCAAAAATACAAAACAATCAAATATTCTCAAAAATCCAAAAAAATCAAATATTCCCAAAAATACAAAAAAATCAAAACATTTCAAAAAATCCAAAAAAAATCAAAACATTCAAAATACAAACAAAATTAAATATTCCCAAAAATCAAAAAAATCAAATATCCATAAAAAATCCAAGCAATAAAATCAATCGAATCACATCAAATTCATCAAACTCAATCATTCAAATCAATTCATCGAATCAATCCAAACAATCAATCCAATTCCTTCAATCAAATCATCCCTTCATTAATCCAATCACATCATTCAAATCAATCCATCAATCCCATTCATCCAATCAAATCCCATCAATCCATCAAATTAATCAAATCAATCCATAAAATCAATCCAATCTAATCAAAATCAATCACATCATCAAAATCAAATTAATTCAATTAATCAACTTCATCAAAATCAAATCCAATCAATCCATTCACAACAATCCATCATCATCAAAATCAAAGCTACTTAATCCAACCATCAAATCAATCAATAATCTGATCAATCTAATCATCAATTCATCAAACCAAATCAATCAAATCATCAAATCAATCCAAGCAATAAATCCAAATGCAATCTCATCCTTTATCCATACCAATCAAGATAATCAATCTTGTCAAATTATCCAATCACATCCTTGGTCTTGATATTAGCCTTGTCATAAAC
Source organism: Cunninghamia lanceolata (assembly GCA_027924645.1). Lineage (NCBI taxonomy): Eukaryota > Viridiplantae > Streptophyta > Pinopsida > Cupressales > Cupressaceae > Cunninghamia > Cunninghamia lanceolata. Next base: position 650,005 of record BSBN01001493.1, read on the forward strand.
CAAATCATCAATCATCATCATCATCAATGATATATATTATTCCAACATCCTTGTGTTGATCTAGGGATATATCATTCCCCACAATGATAACACTATCTCTATCATTATTATCACTATCATTATTATCATCAACCAATCAATTATCAATCAATCATTGGTTTACAACTTGATAGGGGCAATACCTTGTTTGTTTTTGTATCATTTGTGCATGCTTGCTTGCTTGTGTGTGTTATCTTTTTATCTTGCATTTGTATCAAATTGGTATCTTTCCAGCTAATATTCATTATGTTGGAATAGCTTTTTGCATTATCCTTTGCATCTAAGGTCATATCATACCTGTTGTGCATTAGGACTTTAATGCTCCAAGTTTACTTCCTCATACGTTAGACAAGGTTGTATTACGCTGGGTGCACAAGACACGTCGTCACCTTGGTCCTTATACCTTGGTGCATAACATCTAGTGCTATATCAAACACCATGGTTTTTGACTTTCATTACAACATAACACATCCTTCATTTCTTCTATACATTCCCTTACCATTTCATTTCAAGAGCATACCCATGTTTGTCCAACCCACCTATCCTCTCGAGGGGGCATCCTCATCCCATCTTTTCATCATCATCCTATCATCCAATTCCATCACTATCCCTTTCCTCTATCCATACCTTAACTTCTTTGAAATGATGTTACTCGACATAAAGCTCATCATCTCGAACATCATCTCAAAGAGGGGCAAAATGTAGACACCTAAATTTGTCCCAAATTTGTCCATGTCTTGCAACACCTAGTCAAATACATTATTAGAGACATCATGTAGCATTTTTTCCTAATACCACTTATCCCACTTTCTAATTAATTAAATAAATTTTATTTATTTAATTAATTTCCCATCATAATCCCATCCCATCCTAATCACCTAGCCAATTAATTAAATAAATCCTATTTATTTAATTAATTTCCCTCACATATCCCAACTAATTCAAATAAAATATTTGAATTAGGTCCCCACCTTTCATCATATTCCAACACTTGTCCACCTCTCACTTGAATCATGTGTGGTAGTTCAACTTTCATTTAATATCCTTCTAATAAGACTTAATTTTATTAAATAAAGGTTTTTGTGTACACGATCACACATGAATTTTATTCTTCTTCCTACACTTGTCACATGACTACAACTTCCTTAAAGAGTGGGAATAACTAATCAATCCTAGCCGTCCACATCAATCATTTATCCTTTTAATCTCAACTCTTCATTCAAATCAGCCTCTTCTTATAAATCAACCCCTCTCACAAGCCATTTTCATATGCATTGAGTTTGAGTATCCTTATGCTGTTGAAATCACAGTAGAGCCTTTGCATAATTCATCTATCATCCATCATCTTCTATCTTTTCATCTTCCATCTATCATCTTCATCTTGATGTTATGCTGCTGAATTGAGCAATCAACATATCAAATCAATCAATCAATCAACCATGCATGCATCTATCATTTGCATCTATCTAAGGTATTGAAGATTTGGATTAGGTAATGCATCGTATTGTTTTATCTTTTTCATTTTATCCAAAATTTTTGATTACATTATCAATGGCACCTAAAAAAGCTAGTACAGTTACATGACTAAATAGATGAATCAGAACCAATGAAAAAGAGAAGCACATCTCATATCTTAAAAGGCATGCACATCATAAACATACTCAGGCACAACAAACTGGGAACCACACTTACATTTTATGGTAGGGAAACACAACTGTTTAACTATGACTGTAATGATTGCAATATAAACCGTAGGGAAACACAATTGCCAACCTATGACTGTAATGGCTGTAATGAAGAACAATATAAAGCTTATGAATGGAAAATAGTAAGAGTTTAACAAATCTCACATCTTTTGTGCATGACCAACACATTCGCAGGCATAAATTATTGTGAAGTTAAATGATAAATTCTTTTTCACATCACTGAATTGATGAAGCACAACCCATGAAAAAGATAACACCCCAAAATTTATCTATGGCATCGAAAAAACCTACATGTTTTAAGTCACTGAATAGATGAAGAAAACCTAATTAAAAAACAAATCCATGCAATTATTTTTGGTTTATGAAATAGAGAACACACCCTAATATTTTCTACGACATCGAAGAAAACCTAAATGTATGATAATGTAGAACTTATGAGAATACGATAACCAGAGTGAATGATAATGTAGATCCTATTAAAAAAAGAACACCCAAGATTTATATTGGATTTATTTGTTACTGTAATGAAAAATAAACAACCCTAGATTTATCTATGGCACCGAAACAACCAACAATATTATTTGTTACTGTAATGAAATTAAAAACAACCCCAGATTTATCTATGGCACCAAAACAACCAATAATATTGTTTGTTACTGTAATGACAAAACAACCTCAGATTTATCTATGGCATCGAAACAACCAACATTATTATTTGTTACTGTAATGAAATAAAAAACAACCCCATTTTTAAAGAGAGCAATGCTTGAACAGAATATTAATTTCCATAGAATTAGTGTGTTTATGAACATAGATTCCATAGTGTTCAAAAACACAAAAGCTTCATACCAACAACAAATTCTGCAATAGAGAAAAGACAAAAAACAAACGCAAACACATTAAAATTGAATAATGGTGAGGCCTTAGTGAGCTTTCTCACCTAGGTTGAATGGAGTAATGCGGAAACCCTTGTAAATCTGCTTCACTTGCATAGCACTGACGAACACGGGGCATTGCATGGTGGAGCTTGAGCTAGGTTTGATGTAAGACCACCAGTTCCTGACTAAATCTCATATGGAGTCCTCCTGTTGCATGTTGTGGTGGAAGGTTGGAAGTTGCAGAGACCTTAAGTGAGCACCTTCTGGTATCGAAGTGAAAAAAATTTGAGAAGATGGTAGATTGAAAGGCTCTAAAGTTGGCGAGTTGTGCGAGGCACTGGGAGCATTGAATGCAGGTTGGTTCAAAGTTTATGTGGGATGTCATGGAAGTAGTAGGAGGGGACGTGCAGTAAAGATGCCTGCATAGAAAGTTTGCAAGGGGTGGTGAGAGATTAATGCAAGGCAGTGGAGTGAAAGGGTTACAGAGTTAATTTTGGTAATGTGGCAAGGCTTTCCACTTTGGATGCCATGCCACACACCAACTGGCACTAGGACCAAGCAAGTTTTGGTCACATGGCAAAAAATGCATTTTTTTAGGATCGACTAATCGCATCGTCCCATGTGTCAAAATGTACCAAATATTAAAAAAATGATTTTTTTAATGTTTATTCATAATTTATTTATGATATTAATTTGCAATTTTTTTTACTGGTCCATGTGGCATTCCACGTGGACCCACAAAAATTGGGTGCGCACATTTTGGCTCCTCTCCTCTACCACAATATGTTCCATTTCCTCCTTCAATATTATTATAGAGGGAATTTGCAACATGAAAAGGTAGTTAAGAAATTTTACTTAGGATAGGACCTTTCAATTCTCTTCCTTTTTGTCTTGCTTGCTACTTCACCAAAATATTGAGTCTTGAAATAGGTAGGCATCCACTATAGCACTTTGAACTCTAAAGGTAAACACCTCCTAGTTCTTCAATGGGAACCTTTATTGGACAACAGGTCTAGTTTGTTCTAAGTTTTCATCTTGAACTTTGTAACTCTCATGTGCACTCTCATCTCTAGTGGCAGTATTGTCCTTTGGACACCCCAGAGATGATGGGATTCATGAAATCCTGGTCAATAACTAAGCTAACTATCCTTAGGGACTAATTTTTCTATGAGATGCATACACAAATTTAGCTTCATGAGTTCTCCAAACCTATTTTTAGGTTACCTTATCATTGCACCTTGTCTCTTGTCACAATGGAAATAATGTGACAACATGATCTGCTAGATATTAAGTTTGGTTTTGGCATACATAAGACAATGCTATACGAAAACCCATTGGCTATCTTGACATTCCACTTGTGAAGAAGTGTAGTGGCTACTAAAGAAAAAATTAACTTGATAAACATATACAAGAGAAGCAATATTAATGAAATATTTAAGTTATAACATAACAAAAATTAACATTCACACAATACACAAGATTGCACCCTAAGAAAACCCTTTCAGGTTAAAAAACCCAACACAATAACCTTCTTTCTTATTATATAAAATCAAACATTTACAATACACTAACATACTTCAAAAGTTCTCTTTTACTTTAATGCATGTGTGAGTATAAATAGGTACATCAATAGGTAATTGCCTAAGTGGTTTTACAATACCATGGGTACCAAAATCATGGTCCAAGAAATTAACCCATAATGGTTTCCATAAAACATGGGCTATGGAACCACCCAAATAAAAGCATGAGTTAAACCATTCATTCGGCCTTGAAAATACATAAAAGGACCTTAAAAATTTATAGTCTAAATGAATGTAAATCATGAAAAGTATACAACATATTTCCAATAGCTATGGATTCTCCCATGAAATGTTGGTCAAACTTTCTTTGTCACTGGATGGTGACCCTTGAAGTTATGACTTAGATGGTCTATTTAGTACCATGTCAACCGATAATAAAGTCTCTCACAATATTATGCACAACTCCCACCTTGACATGAAGGCTTTCCAAAATATCAAAGAAGACTCCCAACTTCCAAGATTGTTGCCATTAGTTAGAACAAGCTGTAAAAGCTAAAAGACAAGGAGCTGGTCAAAAAGCAACTCAAAAAATAAAAGAGAACCCTCCCCTAGGCTAGGAACACTTTTAATTCTACAAGTGGGAGGAAACATTCGATCCTTAGAAGAGGAGAAAACATTGATTCATGAGAAATAAGATGAGCCAAGTTAAGATCCTATTATGTGGTCTATAATAAATATTAGAGCATCGTGGTAGTTCCACTACAAGTTGAGTGACATTACCACTCCAGTCAAGCCACACCCATTTGTTGAAACTTTTAGCAACCTCTATAATGAATACATTGAAGAAGTGTGAGAGGCTATCCATCCTTGACCACAAAAAGGAGAAGACTAATGGGAGTGAAGACATGGAGTCTAATGAAGAAGATGTAGAGTAGGCCTAGGTCTATGAGAAGAATCTAAAAAGTGGTTTGTTGCTACAAAGTGCGTGCCTATGATTTTGTAAATACATATGGCCGTGGGGTAGTTATGTTTACTAAATTAGGTTATAATGTTGATTCTAGGTTAGGGAAGGTTGGCCAAGGCATTGTTGATCCTCTTTAGGCCAGTGCTACCCCCACTAAGAAACATACAAAAGATAAGAGTCAAAATCTCTCACTGTGAAACCTCAAAAGTTCCTTAGGTTACCAAATTCATTCTAAAGAAGACAAATGTTACCTCTTCATCTGTTCAACCTAAAAAAAGTAGTTTCCTCACTGCAATCTCTACCACAGGTAGAGACGTGTTAAGGTAGGTCCCTTAATTCACTATCTAGCAACCTAAAGGAAAAGAGAAACAAGTTTAAGAAGGCACTAGTTCCATTAGTAGTGAGGCATAGTTGAAATCAAAGAAGAGAACAAAGAAAGAAAGGAACTCTCCCCTAGTTTTGAAGTGTCCACACTGAGTGTCAAAAAGTGATAAAAAACTAAGCGGTTAAAGAAAGTTGTTGCCAAAACATGTTTGGATGAGTAAGAACACATTTAGTCATGGATGAGGGCTCCATATGAAGAAACATACCCGACTAAAGAAATGACTGAGGAACGAATAATTGAATATTCTTAATCCAAATAGGTAAGTTATGTAATTCTTCCCCCTCTTAGAAATTTACTTGTTGTAGATACTCCTCATCTCCCTATAAATTCTCCTCTTAAATTCCTCATTTAATAATCTCCTTGTTGATAATCTTGTCCCCCTTTTTAATAATCTCGTTGTAAGTAGCCTCATTGTAAATATTATGGTTGATGTAAATTCTTGTTCCAAATCCTAGACCCCTAAATTCCACCTTGACTATCCCACAAAGACTCAAGAGATGTTTCAAGAATTGTTGGTCCAAGAAAGAGAGATTCATAGTGATTGTCAATCCCTTCCCATCCTATTGTTCTTCCTTTTGTCTCCACCTCAACAATAGGTTCCCCCATTCTTCATTCAACTCCTCTTACTATCTTTGTTCATCCATCAGGCCCTTTCTATTCCCAGGCCCTTCCCCAAGAATGCCTTGGCTTCTAAATTCCTAAGAAAGAGACCCCATACCTTGTACTACTCTCCCCTTTTGACTCTCCATTTGAAAATCTCCATGAATTTTGAATTATTTGATGCAGGCATGACAACTTACAAGAACCCTAAGGGAGATTGTCCCCTTCCCCTTCATCTCCCCCTTCAACAATGTTGGTTTCCCTAAACCAACTTCCAACTCCCTATTCCTTGGTCCTACCTTCCCTTGGACTACCCTTAATTTCTTCTTTCCCCACTCCCCTACCCTTTTGCAAACTAGTCTTTACCCCATTTCAATAATTTTCATAGCAATTCTAATATTTTTAGAAAGAAACATAATTTTATAGTGCCCAATAGTCATAATTGCCTCAAATTATGACTCCTCAGGTAAAAATAGTTGTTGATTTGAATTCTTAGGTCATATGTATTATGGAAGCCTAGTACCAAATGTTAAGAGGCTTGTTAGCAAGAATGAGACATAGATCAAGGATTTTAGCCTGAGTTTCTTGAGAGTTGTATTCATACCCCAGTATGAGTGTTAAGAGGAAGGTCAAGGGTTTATGTGGTAAGTTACAGAAGGTTGTGAAATGATAGAACACTAAGAATTAAAAGAATTTATACATACACTCATACATCATATATCATAAATCACAGACATCCATTAGATCAACTTGCGGTATATGACATTCATCATATATATCTTTGATATAATATTTACTTATACAATAGTCCTATATTTACTTTTGTAACAATCCTTCTTATATTCATATATCTTATAATGTATTTCTATTACATCATTCTCTATTCTATTCCATTCTCTTCTATATTCTATATTACATCTTGTATCTCCTAGTCCAACTTATATCTAGATATGATTATACAAATGATTGTGTCTGTTGAAATTGTATGACTTTTGGATGATTTGATAGTTGGTTGAGTATACTGCATTCCCTTTACGGTGGATCTAACTTGTACAATCAGATCTATCCTACCAATGTCACCCCCTTTGAAATGATGTCTTGTTCTCAAGACATCTAGGCTCTATCTTGATTGAGACTCTAAAAAATCCCAAAATATGTGTTCTTACTGCCAAAATTGTATCACTTTGTTGTTTTAGAGAAAAATGTTTGTGTAGATCCCCTTCAACTGTGTGGAAGTGTTATCCCATTGTCTCTTTTCTTGTTGTAATAGTTGGATCTCCCCATTAATTTACATTAGTGTGTTTTTTCCTTCTCTTGCATTGGCTAGTATTTGAATGGAATTTGCCACTTTCTTTGCCTCAATGAGTAGTCTTATTTTATGTGCAAGTCTCAAACTCGTCACTTCTCTTAACTATTTGATTTGCACTCTTAGCCCTTCTCTCTAATCCTATATTTGTTGGTATTGATTATACAATGTTTCTATTTGTATCCTAATTGTTCCATCTAGACCCTTCATCACATCATAATTTGAGGAGGCCTATAAATTTGGTTTTTGATGCGATCCATTTGGATTCTCAAGGTGATCACAAATCCTTCATACTGATGATGTGATAGGCTTTCATTTCTTCTTTGATGATCTTGCTATTGAGGTCTTTTGTCAGCTTACTATATTAGGGAGAAGGTTTATGGCATAGAAACAATACATTTGCTGATGTATTGAAATCCCTTCGAGTCTAAATTTGAAAATCCCTCCTCCAATAACTATTCTTTCTCTTAGTACTCCTCAACTGTAAGTGGTTCCCTAAATTCTTGGATGACACCTGTGGACTCTTGAAGAAAGCAACAACCTAAACTGGCTCTAAACCAACCAATGTGCTAATCATGAAAAATTCTGACCTTCTCATTATAAGATGTGTATAGCATCCCCCAAACTTGTCCCAGATCTGCATCTCCAAAAATGAAATATATAGAGATTATTTTGAAAGAGGAATGGTACCGCTTGAAGTCATGATCCAAATCTCCCGTTACATTCTGTAAAAGAACACCAAATCCATCCATTGGATTCACTTACTCATCATCAAGGTATCCTTTAAGTCCATCGGGGTTAGCATACTCTTCAAAAATTCATCTTTTAAAATGTATCAAAATGAAAACACATTGTGTTCCTTGTGTAAATCATCTAAGATCATCGAAGTTTGATGCCTACCAAAGGATATCACTAAGTAAAATATTGAGGGTCGGGGCGATCCTACAACTCATATCAAAAGAGCAGTAAAAAACTCACCAATTCAATATACTGATCTCAGAAGATGTCAAGTTGAGGCTATTGGGGATTAGAGATCAGAGAGACCTTCAGGTTCATGCCCAAAAAGCATTAGGAGAAAGGTGGGTTTGACACTGCAATCTTGGGAGGTTAATACTTTGTAGTGTCAGGGATTGGGGATTAGAGACAATTGAGATTGCATGCAAAAACAAACCACTTCAACCTCATGATTTCAGAAAATTGAAAACACTGAAGTATTAGGAGTCTGAAGTCAGAAAAGACCTCAATTGCACACTAAAATGGCAGAGGAAAATGAGCAAGCCCGAACTTCCAATCTTGAAAACTTAGAGAAATTCTATCAAATGGGGATCTGAAGGACAAAAAACACTAACATTTTTGAAAATCTGAAAAGTGACATGACAATAGAAAAAACAACATTGGAATGCCATGCCGAAGCACAAATGGATTCAAACAAATGAAAAGATGCAAACTTAAGGGGAAATTCAAGAACATAAACCCTAGAATGAAATAAGTAGACGGGGAAGAAAACCTCTAAAGTGACTTAAAATTCATGGACTGGGGCAAACAGAAAAGAACACGACGACAAAACCAAGGTAAACATTTGAAAATACAAAAAACACCATAAAGAATGAAACCAAAAAACAAAAAAACCATTAAAATATTGGGAAACGATGCAAAGAACTCACTTGGGAAAGAAACAAACATCGAGCAATGAGGATGAGAAACTTATAGCTGTTGGCAAAAACTATTGGAAATAAGGCAAATAACTGAGAGGGGGGGTGAATCAGTTATCTCAAATATCTTTAATAATTAGTGCAACATCAAAACATATAAGCATATATGATCATAGGAATAGAGATAAAATCCACACACATAACACAAGGATTTTTACGTGGAAAACCCTGTTAAGGGAAAAACCACAGGGTGACTAACCCAAGATTGTATTCTCTGTTAAAAGAATAAGAAGTACAAAATGACACTTGCCAATTAGGGTTCACTGCCTGAGCACACTGCTCACAAGAGGCACACTACCTACAAGAACTTACAAAAGGTAATAAGATGTTTGAACTGATGAGAAGCATCTACAAATGCAAGAGTTTAGTTTCGGTTAGACACAATACACTAATTTGATGTACTTCATTCTTCCTCTATTTTGATACTGTTACTCTGTCACATACCGGACTTGATCTACTACTTCCACACTTGTCCCTGCTTTTCTTCACACTTATCACATTAATTATTTTTCACACACACGCCTACATACTGGAATCCATCTGGTATATATATCCGTATCAAGGATTTCATCAACTTTCTAGTCGGCAACAAGAACACTCAAGATATTTAAAAGTTACTGATCTGTCAGCTGAATCCATGCTTGATTTGTGATGCGTATCAAAAGCATAGGCATAGAAGTCATTAATCATGTCAGCCAACAATGTATAATCCCCAAACTACTTGAACAACACCTTTTACTCATCCAGATTGAAGTCTGATGCTCTGCCGATCAGTTCTTTCTCTGTTTGCTCTGCCTGTCTGGAACCCAACACTCAGATGCTCATATATTTTTCATGCTTTATCATCGGAGGCTAAATATTTGGAATATAGTAGTTATGATACTCCTCTTGACTTATCCAAGTCTGCAACTTGCTGAGTTGCACCATCTGAGAGATCCAGACCTGATTGTCAGACCTTGTTGCATACTCTGTTCTTGTTCACCGAACCAAAACAATCTTCAATCTGACTTTCGGTATAGGCATACTATGTACTGTGGATGTGTGGGATAGACTTTGTTGCTATCAATGACAACACTCATGAAGCCACACAGTGTCTCTTGCCAACAATCTCCCACTTTGACATTGATGGCAACACTTAGTAAAAAATGTCTAAGTGTTGCAGTAAACTCCCCCTTTGTTGATGCTCTATTTTTACCGAAGCTCCCCCTTAGCTGGATTTGACATTTTTCACTACTCCTCACTCCCCCTTTGACATCAATGGTAAAGGGTGGAATCTGCACATCAAAATTTTGTAAAAATTAATCTATACATGGCCGCATAAGTATATATACATGTTGTACTTACATATACTTAAGTATATCTACAAAAGTGGCCTTCAACTGTACAAACTTTGTGGCCCAGCTTTGCTTCATCCTGTCCAAAATGGAGATGTGACCACTCAAAAAAAATGCATATGCTTCTGCCCTTCTTAGCTCTACCGGATCACTAGTCTGGGCTTTGGTTTGAGCATTTGTTAAGGCCTCATGCATTGCCTCTAACTTAGGGATAATTATCCCTTTGAGTTCACTCATTCTATTTATTATATCCTTCTTTTCTTTGTTTAGCCTCTTTATTTCATTTATGATGACAATGGCATGGCATTCTTGATTCATTAAGGATGTAGTGAGGGGATCAAAATTCTCAGATAAACTTGACAGTTTGCCTTCTTGTTCTTTCACCTTCTTTTCAATATCCTCTATCACTTTGGGCCAAGATAGATAAAATTTGTACATGTCTCCACCATCTTTATGAGTATTTTCAAGGCTCTTTATCCCAATGTCTAGGGTTCTCCTATCATTAGTAATCAGTCCTTGCACTTTAGTAAATCTTTTTCCTAAAAACTCCTTTCAGACCTTTGCTTCAGCCGATTTCTCTAAAGATTCAAAATGAGTGCTAACAAAATTTACCAAAGATTTCAAGTCACCGGTGGTGCAGGGGCACCAAGATATCTAGGTTTTGCTTGATCTTTAAGTAGTTTGTTTTGGTTCAATAAGGTCCTTGAGACCATCTTCATGTTGTAATAAGGCTTGTATGCCATGCTTGTAAAAGGACTATGTCCAAATAACTAAAACCTAATCTCATGTTGTAAGTCTTAAGGAGGACAATCATATTGTAAAGGCAGTCATATGTTTCCTTAAGTTTGTAGCCCTCCTAAAGTGTGTAGGAGGCAATCCTCATGGTTGGAAGCATGTCAAAGGTTAGAAGGTGTGTTAGAACCTTGTCCAAGGTTAAACCAAATGTTGGAAAGCATTATTAAACACAAAACTGTCGATACAGTCATAAAGAGGACAGTTACAAAATTGTAATTTGTTGTAGACCGGGCAGTTGATGGTTGGGGAATAGTTTTTCACTCCCTCCATCGATCCAACTACCCTCCAATATGTAGAAGGCATTGGGGTAGGCTTCAAAAAGCCTTGAAACTGTTCATTTTGTAGAGTGAAGAAAGATTGAGGTGAAACAAATAAAGAAATAACCGTTCTCTTGCATTTTCTGTGTTTTTTCTGCTGTTACCAGCCGTACCTAATCCTGTACGGAATAGTCATAGCCCATGAGTATAATGGATGATTAGAGGATTGTGATAGCTTTGATTTGAGTATTGTTTGAGGTCTTGACAGTAAACTAGGTGGAAGAAATCGTTGGTTTTCTATTGACTGTTGTAAACCTTGAGTTAGGGCTTCTTCTGAACAACTCGATGGATTTCTCCTCATTCCACTAATCTTTTCTATTTATGATTAGTGGAATGGATTGTATAATAGTTAATGCAAGGGATTGGGAAGGTTTTGGAGTCAGGAGAATGGCTTAGGGTGAGTTTACCTTGTAGATGACCCTGCAGAACCATGGTCAGGGACTTAGAGAAGGACATTAGCAACTAGGTGATGACCACCGACTGTGGAAGTGGAGATTTTGTGAAATATCAGTCATTGTGATTGATGCAAGATGCTCTAGATCTAGCAATGATCCTGTGACAGAAGGTAAGACAAACTCCTCCATGAAACCTATTCATTCTACCTACATCAGACTTTGTCAGTCCTCATTGGAAACAGTCATCACAAAGAAGGTATTAGTTAGATTTGATGGGTTGTTGATTTGTCAAGGAAGGCATTAGGTGGTTGGTTTGTTATTGAATTGTATGTTGTATGAGATTGAGTTTGTCTTAATGGAGATCATTCCAAGGAGAATACTGTGACTGCCTCTCTAATAAAGTAGAAATGTGTGACTGTCTTTAGAAGACATAGTTGAGACTGCTGTCCTGCAGGTCATGTACAGTGGAGATGATGGAATCTTAGACTGAGTTAGGAACCCTAAGATATGTGTCCTAAAGTCCCCTTGCTTTGTGTCATGAACATATTTAGTTTTTGAATTATAGCCCTACCTTATGAGAAGTCTGATCTCTGTTAAAGACAGTGAACCTTGAGAGTCATTTCATTGAAGGTTTGAAGTGTCCTTCTCAGTACCTAGGTTCTTTGCATCAACCAGATGGAGAGGCCAAAGGATCCTTTTGAAATGATGGCATGATCTTCTCCAGCATCTCAGATGTAATCTCCAACAACTCACAGTCTTCCATGTGAGATTTCAAAAGTTTTTCTTTTGCTCTGGCTTGAGCAAAAGATGCTATTTTCATTGTTTGCACCAAAGAGAGAGAGAGTCAAAATTTAGTGGTCCTTGAAATAGCTCAGGTTCATCCATTTCCATCATTTCTTTTTTCAAGAAATTCTTTACTGCCTCTGCAGTGTCTCTTACCAGAGATTGAGTCTTCTTTCCCTTTTGGATCTGAGAACTATCATCATAGGTCTTCTCTACTTGTTCTTCTTCTTTTCCCTTGCCCTCCTCTTCTTGACTCACTTTCTCCTCTTTTCTTCCTTCTCCTTCAGCTCCTGAATCCAGAATGTCTGTAGTGGGATCCTGAGGAGAGATGTCACCTATGTTTACCGCTTCATGAACTTCCTCTTCTGGAACAAAGGAATCCAAGTCCTTAGACTTCTCTTCATCTATCTCTTTTGATCCTTCTACATTTTTGTCAGAAGATTCTTCATTGGTTACATTTAATCCTTCAACATCCATGGTAGAAGGTTCTTCAGCTATTTCCTCTACAATAGGAAGATTGAATCTTTTGAAGGTATTCCGGAGGATGTCCTTTGTTTCTCTTGCTACTTGGTCAGTTTCTCCAAGCATAAGTTTATTCATTCTTTCTTTACTCTGAAATTCATTCTTACAGTCCTTAAAGATCATGTCCATTTGCTTTGGAGTAATAGAAGGATAGAGTTGAATTACAATCTGTTCTTGGATCTCTAAGTCTTTTGCCTTTGCATTCTCTTTTCTTAGTTCAAGTACCTTCTCTAGACTTTTGGGAATTAATGATATAATTTCAATGAATGCTTTATTGTAAATATTCAGGTACCTGACTGTAGCTTCTTCCAGAATCCTCTTGTCAGTATCACTGTATTCATCATAGAACTCTGTTACTGGTTGCCGGTTCCCATCCACAGTAACTGCCTTAATGATATCATCAATGGAAAGAGTGGGCTTTTCAATAAATTCTTCTGCCTTTTCTTCTTTGTTTTTACTAGCAGAGAATTCCCTAGATGTTTTCTTCTTCTTCATTTTCTTAACTTCCTCATTAGATTATGTTTCTTCATCATCTTTGAGACTTGTGTATGACCTTGTGGCTTTTGTTTTCATTCTCTTTTCTCCTTTTTTGCATGTCTTGACTTCCGGTTTGGTGGCTCTTGAGTTTTTAGGAGTGGCAGGTGTAGAGCTCTTGGAGGATCTAGTCTGGGAGGAGGCTTGTGCCGGAACCTCTCTTTTCTTTGCTTCTTGTTTTTCTTTCTCAGCCTTCTCCATTTTCTCTCTATTTGCATCTACTGCCTCTTTTGATATGCCAAATCTTTTGGCAATTTCCTCAACTTCCCTTCTAACTTTCCTCTTTATCTCTGGTTGTCTTAGCTTAACATGTATTTTTACATTTAGTTCTTGAAAGGTTCCAAACCTTTTTGCCTCAAGGTCCTTGGGCTGACTCAACAGGTGTTGAATATGTAGCTCTAAGATTTTCTCATCGACCTCGTATCCCATTGGCATTATCCACACTATTCTGGGCTCAACTGCCTCCATTAGGCATTGATTAGTGTCAGCCATGAAGCACATTATATCCTTGTATTTATCAACTATGGATTGAGGTATCCTTTCTCTGGCTTGCATCATGCTTTGGAAGTTCTTAAAGTAACCCTAGAGAGCTGTGCTTTGAGCTTTAGCATCACCAAGTCCATACATATAGTCTCTAATATGGATTGCAACTGGTTTGTCATTTTGCCAAACCCAACACTTGATCCAGGTAGCTCATTCATGTAATAGAAGAATAGACACAGTATTAAACAACCATACTTAAAGGAGTTCCTCTTATCCTTCTTGATCTTCTGCAGGTTTTCTAACAGTTGATTTAAGAGAAGATCACATAGGTCATAATCTGTATTTTCCCTTAACATATGATATGCTGCATATATTGCAGTCCCAGACACAGAATTCTCCCTGCTAGAATGATAGATCTTATACCCAATTATCATTGAGGCAAATTTGACATTCGGATCTGTGATGTCATCTATGGTCATTGCTCTCTTGTCAAACTTAGATCCGGTGGCTTCAGTTACTATTTGGTTCTTGATAGATTTGAGTGCACGTAACCCATTGGATGAGTGCAATCTAGTTACTGCCCTGATGACATCTTTTGCTATCTTGAAGGGCCTCATTAACCACATGAAGTTATCATGCATCCTACTTAGGACATACCAGACCCAATCATCTTCTACAAAATAGGGGAAGTGAATGCAATGTTCGAAGTGTTTATCCCGGAGGGCCTTGTATTGAGGTTTGAGTTCAAAACTCTCATCTATTAGCTATTTGTGGTAGAGGTCCATCAATTTAGAGTCTCCAAATTCCTCAATGTTGGCATGAATATAAACCCTAACATCTTCTACATGTAATACCCCATGCAGAATGCTAGAAAATGTGCCTAAAGGATCAACTTCTAGAGATTTATAGGGGCGTTTCTTGAATTTTGGGTGCGGCCTATTAGTGATCTTAACAACCATTAGAGTAGCCATCTTGCAAAAGATTCAGAGAGAGATTTTTAGAATGGAAGTACCTTTTTACGCCTTAGGTTTTGAAATAGGAGCTGGAACAAATTGCTGGTTGAATTTGATTTCCCAGTTGATCTTTGAGTGGATTGTAAAAACTTCGTTGTAGAGTTCTTCTTATCTTCTTCACAAATGCAAGTGTGCAAATGATGAGTGAAGGAACCCTTTTATTCTTGCACAAACCCTATTTTCCTTTTGCAATAAATGCACAACTTAAGTTATCTTGTTGCCCTGTTTTGAGACAGATCTTCTCAAATCACTGTGTTGCACTTAGAATTATTTTCAGTGAGGATTGACAATGTATCTTCTTTTCTTCAATCATGCCATGGATCCGTAGATCAAAGTATTTCAATTTTGAATCATACCGGATCTGTCTGTGAAAATTCTGCTTTACTGGATGGCTATCAAACCGAATCAATCTTGGATGATTAAACTCTTGCAAAATTCCATGCGGATCTTTCATATTTTTACCAAGGGTTATTTAGATATTTTTCTGAGAACCCTTTAATCTATAGCATTCCATGTGCCAATTTAGGCACTAATTGATTAGCTGGGGGAATTTATTTTTCTTTGTGACTGGCTCTGAGCCAGAGCTCATCTGTTTAGTTTCTGGAAGGAATATCAGCACCGGATTCTGGTGCAGATCCATCCCCAATATTTTCTGTACTCTTCTTCAACCAAATCTTGCTCATCTCCCTTTGAACTTCATCCGCATTCACTTTGCCTTTACCCTTATATTGTTTTTGATTATGATGCACCGGACCTTTTTTATCCTAATTTTTACTTCTGTAGAATTTGGCAATATGACCGGATCTATTGCAATTGTAACAACAACATTTCTTTACATATTTGATTGATACCCTGTTGATCTACATTGATTAGCCATATGTCCCATTCTATTGCATGCAAATCATCTACCATTGAATGAATTGTTTATTTGCATATTTCTGCATTCATGAGATTTGTGACCATACCTTTTGTAGTTGAAACATTGTTCAGAGAAGGATGGATTAGTTTGATTCATTCTTCTTCTAGACTGAGTTGCTTTATGACTGAAATTATTGCAATTGAAGTAGTATCCATTGAAGGATGGATATCTTTGAGCATTTGGTTGCCTTACCGGAGCTCTTCTAGGCCTATTTCTTTGATTTCTTGATCCAAACTTCTTCTGACTGGATTCGGAGCTTTCACCTTTCTCATATCCCAAGCCACGCTTATCATCTACCCTCTTTTGACTTTCAAGAAGAACTTCAATATGGGCTGAGCTTATCTTGAATTTCTCTTTGTATTCATTTGCTATTTGAAGATCTTGTTTAAGAGTGTCTATCTAATTCTCAAGTTGATCTTCATTATCTCTAACTTCTTCAAGATCAGGTTCAAGATGCCTGATTATTCTGTCCATTTTGTGGCAGTCCTCTGTCTTCTCCTTGAGGGATTGTTTTAGATTATCTTCAATTTTCCTTTTTTCTTCAATTTCTTAGGTGAATCTCATAACCCCTGATTCCATCTCATGCCTTACCATAATGATCTCTTTTGACAGCTTCTCACATAGCTTGTTTTTCTCATCCAGATCTTCATTGGTATCATTGGCTTCACTCTGATTTGCTAATTTTTAAAGTAGTTCCTTTCTCTTCTTCACAGAGATACTTAGTTTTTCTTTTAGGTCATTTATGAAATCATTAGCTTGTTTGAGTCTTTCTCTCAAGTTATTGACTTCAAAGTGGGATTGTTCAAGATCATCTAGGGCAGACTGAAGTTGTTCCTTCATACCATACATATCCATTGAGATTCCTAGATATTCCTCAAGCTGTTAGGCTTTGTTTAGAGGAACTTAGCTCTGATACCAATTGTTGGAAACAAGGTAGATAACTGAGAGGGGGGGTGAATTAGTTATCTTAAATATCTTTAATAATTAGTGCATCATCAAAACATATAAGCATATATGATCATAGGAACAAAGATAAAATCAACACACATAACACAAGGATTTTTACATGGAAAACCTTGTTAAGGGAAAAACCACGGGGTGACTAACCCAAGATTGTATTCTCTGTTAAAAGAAAAAGAAGTACAAAATGATACTCTCCAATTAGGGCTCACTGCCTGAGCACACTGCTCACAAGAGGCACACTGCCTACAAGAACTTACAAAAGGTAATCGGATGTTTGAACTGATGAGAAACATCTACAAATGCAAGAGTTCAGTTCCGATTAGGCACAATACACTGATTTGATGCACTTCATTCTTCCTTTGTTTTGATACTGTTACTTTGTCACATACTGGACTTGATCTACTGCTTCCACACTTGTCCCTACTTTTCTTCGCACTTATCACATTACTTATTTTTCATACACATGCCTACATACTGGAATCCATCTGGTATATATATCCACATCAAGGATTTCATCAACTTTCTAGTTGGCAACAAGAACACTCAAGATATTTACAAGTTACTGATCTGTCAGCTGAATCCATGCTTGATTTGTGATGCGTATCAAAAGCATAGGCATAGAAGTCATTAATCATGTCAGCCAACAATGTATAATCCCCAAACTACTTGAACAACACCTTTTACTCATCCAGATTGAAGTCTGATACTCTACTAGTCAATTCTTTCTCTATCTGCTCTACCTGTTTGGAACCTGACACTCAGATGCTCATATCTTTTTCATGCTTTATCACCAGAGGCTAATCTCTGGAATATAGTAGTCATGATACTCCTCTTGACTTATCCAAGTCTGCAACTTGCTGAGTTGCACCATCTGAGAGATCCAAACCTGATTGTCAAACCTTGTTGCATACTCTGTTCTTGTTCACTGGACCAAAACAATTTTCAATCTGACTTCCGATATAGGCATACTATGTACTACGGATGTGTGGGATAGATTTTGTTGCCATCAATGACAACACTCATGAAGGCACACATTGTCTCTTTCCAATAAAAACCCCCTTGAACAAACTACCAATCACGATCTCATGCCAATGATTTAGAGTGATGCCAAAATCACCCGAGCCTTAGGAGAAAAATGTAACATGAAAAAGTGAGAAGAAAAAGTGAGGGAAGGAAGAAATAAAAATCCTCCCTGAACATGTCAAAAAGAGCATAATAACTACGATGCAAGGGGTAGGTGATAAATATGTCACACCCATGTGTGTCAGAGATTGTCTTTATTGTCATATTGGGATAAAAAACTCCAAAAGTCCGCTAGGAGCCTCGAGGTAGGATGTCAGAGATATTCCTTACGGTCAGACTGAAATGATATATTTTGAAACTCTGATAAAGAGAACAAAGGAGGAGAAACAAGTTCAAAAGACACTAAAATCCAACCAAAAACAAAGAAAATCATCAAAATCCAAAATGGCAAGGCCAATTTGAGAAAGAGGAATAAAGATCAAACAAAAGATACAAGATCAAGAGACCGAGAAGGGGAGTCTTCATTTGTCAAAATGGGGCATGTTGTGTGAGGCACAATAAAATGCTAACCAACATAGGAAAAATACCCCTAGGCATTTTTAAGCAGCAAGTAAGGAGCCCAAAACCAACACTACATAGGAAAAGGCATCAATGGAAAGGCATGAAAAAGAATACATACCACAAGAAGAAGAAGAATGGGTGTATGCATGCATAGAGTGAGTGGAGTTAGTAAATAAATTAGAACAACATGCCTACATCATCAGTGAAGCCAACTGATAAACAAAAAAAATAGAGAGAGATAGACAAAAAGAGAAAGAGGGCGAGAGGGGGAAAGAAAGAAAGAGACAGAGGGAGAAAGAGATAGAAAGGGAGGGAGAGAGGTAGAGAGAGACAAGTAGGAAGAGAAATAAAGAATATAAAATTATTGTTAAATGCTAATTGCTTTGCATAGTGAGTTTATTGTCAATTTCTTGCATTGTGAGTTTATCATTAGCTTTTAAAGCTTCTGTTTGCTTCAAGAATATGAAATTATCTACTAACAACACCAACTACAAGAAGGTGGAAGCTTTTTTGGCACCACTAACCTACATTAATAGCATTAGTAGAAATAAATAAATAAAATAAAGGAAAAATGTACTATTTAAATCGCAAAACTTAAGAACTCCATAATATACTTACAAACTATATAACTTATGTGTCATTGTAATAATTCAATTCAATGGACCATATGGATTTGCTCTACTCTTTATGCTGTTAAGCATTGCTTCATGGTTAGACTCATCAGCTTTCCACAAGTTCCTATTCAATAGTCCACCCCCATTTGATCAATTGAACATTCGATGCCATAACAAAGTTAAAAATAAAGTATTCTCCTATGTGTGTCAAAGTTCTCGAACCACCATACAGTAGACTTCTTCATTGGGACCTTCTAAGCCATGTTCCAATAACAACTATCGACCTTGTATAATACTCAATATATTTTCCATCTATGATAGGGGTTGCCAATTTTTTTTGCCTCAACACAATGACACAAATAATAATCCATTCCTTCTCCATTATCTTTATCTACAATAATGATATAAACATGCCCTTCATTGAATTGTACAAAAAAGATTAATTCAATAAATGATACAAAAATATTACATAATAAGGTAAAATATTAATTTTAATTAAATAATGCATCTATAATATTTGGTTGAACTAGATTTGAAATATGGTCAAAGTCAACTGATGATTCCATCTTTGTGAGTTGTAGTCCTCTTGCAAGTGAATGGTTTTGAGTAGGCTTAAAGTTCTAGTACACCATTCATTGACCTAAACTTTTGACTCACACTCATTCGAGGTAAAATCTATACATGAAGCACATCATCTACCTCATATAAATAGTCCATGAAACTTTGCATTTGAGCTTCTAAAAGAGTGGAACTCACTCGATCGTATCACTGTAAAACAATCTTTATATTTTGTAATGTTAACTTTTCTACCAACCAAAAAAAATTATGAATTATAGACTTACCTTCATTACTTAGACCTATAGTAGAGCTACACCATTCGATGATGGATGCTGCATCTATCTATTGCAAGTATGTGCCTAACCGGTGTTGTCATTGATGTCAACATATCTGTGTTGTCATTGGTGTCAACTGTGCTCTTGTTTTGATGCTTTCTTGTTTGCCTATGTAAGTGTTGGAGATAATGAGTAAGTGATCTTGATATTGGGCTTCCAAGTGCTTTTGAGAAAATTTGCTCCTCCGGTGGAAACAGTGTGTTGTAGAGTATCTCTGTTTACTAAAGAACAGTCCAATAGATTGCTTTGCATTTATTGTAGATTAAATATCTTTGTCTACGGATTGGAAGTTATTTAGAGGCATGCTTGAAAATTCCATGTTCCAAGTTTGAGCCTCTGGTATAAATTTGAGTGAGTTATGTTCACCAGAGTGAAAACTACTTTTTTTGTACATTTGGTGGTGATAGGGAGAATGTATTCTGCTCCGCATTTAAGTATTTTTGTCTATGGTTCTGGAATTAAGTTTGTAATTTTTTTATGTGCCTTCAACTCTAATGGTTCATGATTTGGTGGTTCGCAAGTGATCTTTTTCTTATGACAGTGGTTGACAGTTATGTTAATGTGCTCTGGTTTGAAGAATCTAATGAATAAAGTGATCAGAGATGGTGTGGAAGTTACTGATTATTATAATGTACTTGTGGATGTCTCTTGATCGTGTTCCTATCTTTTGATTGGTCTACAAAGAGTAATTTGGATCATGGAAGAAGATTGTTCCTAGAACACTTAGTGCTAACACTAGTCTTGGCTGACTTGGTTGTTTTCACTACTTGCGGAGTTACATTGAAGATTGGGGAAGCGTGTCGTGGTGTGGAAGATTGTATTTGAGTCCCAACTAAGGCATAACATGATCCACATACATCTTTACCTTAGCAAATCTTGTTTAGGTCTAGACCTATTTCTATGTATGTTTGTAGTGCCAACCTTGGAGATTGTTCCAATGGTTGATGAATGTAATGCTGACCTTGATGTACATTCCAAGGTTGATGAATTGTATAAAAACATGTAATGTAGTTGCGAAAAAGATGTCCTTGTGAGAAAATGTGAAGATAAGTGAAAAGGTGTAAAAAGAGCAAAGCAGAGGAGTTATAATGTGCTTCAATGGAACTGAACCTAGGCATGGAGTAGATGCTATCAAATCAGTTCACCAACCCTTGGCAGTGAGCCGATCTTGGTAGTGAGCCTCAACATTTGCAGTGAGCCTCTATTTTTTGGTATTGTTATAACATATTTATTTCTGTGGGCTAACACCCACCGTGGTTTTTCCCTTATAGGGTTTTCCACGTAAAAAATTTGGTGTCTCATGTGTTGATTATGTTATTGTGTTGAGTTTCTTATTTCACACCTTCATGATTAAATCTGAATAATAGTGAACAAGTGTTTGATGTGTTAATGTTCATAAGTGGTCAAAGTTTTGGAGACAACCGATTCATCCCCCTCCTCTCAGTTGTCTGGTACATTTCGACACTATCAACTTCTCACTATATTTTTACTTCAACCCTCCTCGTGTTAAGGCTCTTTTAATACATGCACCCACACAATCATGTTCCCCTTTTCCATGCCCAATCTTAGAGAAATTTAATGTATGCTAAACAACACTCATCATGTGCATCCTACTCAACTAGTAGATTATCCATGAGTTATTAAACTATGATGTACAATTATCTAACCATATGACATGCTAATCAAATGTGATGTTCATGCTACTCAAATTATCATAGAACAACTGAAAGAAACCATGCACAAAATTTGTAGAATGTGTGTGATCATCACTAATATAAAAATGATACTCCATTAAGATATTTCTATCTTCCTCTATACTATTAGGTGCATGAATGAATGCTATATGCACAAATATAGCAACTTAAGTGGAGTTGTAGTGTTGTGATTGAATCTCATTTTGTGGTTGTACAGTGTATAATTCTCTACAAAGCCAACAATTGACACGATGGTAGGAAGAAGAAATGTGTCATTGCATAACTTAAATTACAAGTTCAACCATCAAGTTCTATGTGTATGTTTTACATACTCATACACTATCTTCTCTTGAAAAATAGATATACATTCTAATACTATTATTTATTCACTCATTGATTCACACCTCTTTGCCTCTTTATCATCTTACACAGTGTATGTCATTGACTTATATCTTTAAAAACCTACTAGTTTATTTCTAATTGCATGTGTATTCTCTATGTCTACATAAATTTTTAAATGTTGCAAACCACCACAACTATGACATGTTTCATCCAAACATGATTTCTTATAAAAAATAATTGTTCATCTACTCTTTCACAAAAAAATAGTTGAAATCAAATCTCTTGCTGACCTAGGTGGAGCTTTTATCATACACTCTTGCAAAATATTATTAGTATGCAAAGAAACATGTATATGTTGGAAAATATCATAATACATAGAAAATTCAATGTGGACTCTACAATAAGTAGTGTGTGTATGATTTATTTTAACAATAGAATGTTTTGCCATTTCAAAATACCTTTGACTAATTTTTATTCAAGGATAACTCTCTACAAATTTGAAGAAAAATTATGTTCGAGTCATATCCAAAAAATGCTTTGGATGTGGCTCATGGTTTTGACAACCAATTATTCTTTTTACAACATCTTTTTGATTAGACGATACTCTTGTGTTATTTTTTTAAATTATTCAATTAAAGAATTTAAGGCTTCAACTACTACTTTTTTTTTCTGAAAGTCTACCAAAAATACCCATGGTTCATTGCTATTAGGGTCCTCAACTCTTTCATGCCTCCCAGCACCTTTTGTTATTATATTCTATTTATTTTTAGTGCTTGACTTGCTTTCCGTATTAAGTGAGATTTCTTTGTTTGATTACTTATTATAGTTCATGTAATTACACGTTATGTAGCATTACTACCTTTGGAGTGTGAGGTCGAACCCACTGTTTGATATGTGGGTGTATGCATGAAGATGGGGGACCAAAAAGTGGCCACCCCACTTTTTGGTCTCAGAAAATTAAAACGCGATCACGTTTTTGTTTGTTAAATATAAAAAAACATAGACCCATGACTTATTATTTTCATTTTCATTTCTAGAGCAGCAAAAATGTGAGTAGGGTTATTTCACGAGTGCATATTGAGAATCTTGAAGGAGAAACCTATCTAACACGATGCTGCATCACCATTCCCGTCGTGCACGAGTGTAACAAAATTGACAAATTGAAGAAGGTAGGGTTTTCATCTTTTTTCTACATTTGAAAATGAATTGAATTTGTTTTTCATTGTTTTAATTGAATTTCTATTTTCAATTTGTAGTCAATGAATCAACCCAAAACCAATCCAGGAGATGAGATTCCATGTGAAGAGGAGGCCCAAAACCCTCCTCAAACTCCACCTTCACTTCCTCACCATCCACGTGACACAAAAGAAAACTATTTAGGGCAAATCCAAGACAATAAAAAATAACTTGAAACTTTAGTTCAAAAATTAAAAATCCAAATGCAAGCAACGATCACAGGAGATCCCTTGCCAGTTCATTAGAGTACATTATTTCTCACATTGACTTAGAGACAAACCAAATCAACCAATGGGTAGACTATATGGAGATTTGTCAGCAATTCTATATGGACAAATTATTGTACAAACAGGTTAGAGATAAGAAAATTTTTAAAACTAATCTATGTGCATTTTTTATCGATCCTAGAAAAAATGAGCCATTACATGGGAGTTGCAAATGATTCCCCATTCATTGGCGTGTGCACGATGGAATATCCCAAAACTTTTGGGATAGATGGTATATGGTTTTTGATGACCCACCCTATAATAATAATGAGGTCCCATAGTATTTTTTGAGGAAACTCTATTGTTTGTTCAAACTCAATGAGATTCCAAACTACTTTGACATCTAGGATTTCCAGGGCAGAGGTGGTGGCTCTACATATCATATAGAGGGGACACATTGTGATCAGAACCATCCACCTAGACCCCTTATGAGGCCACAACATATCTCACTCCCTTCAACTTTGAAGGGGAGTGTTGAGGTGGAGACACTATATTCTCTCAATTCTCTCACCCAGTCTTTAGCACAACATGGTAGTGATATTTCCTAGGTTGGTGAGGGTGAGAGTAGTACGCATTGTCGGTCCCCCCATATTTTCCAATCATGTGGAGTTTTGTGTGATTATGGGACTGAGGACACTCCCCATGCACACATTAGAGATGATGCTCCAGAGTTTGAGGACTATGTGACACAGTGGCAACAACAGGTGCAAGACACATCCATAGTGGATGATATTGTACTGAAAGATGACTTGTTGCATGATACATTTGGTATTGATTCCCAAGTAATTTCATGAAGGTTCTACAATTTATTATATTTGTATTTGAAATCTCTAATTAATTATATTAAAAGATATTATAATTCAAAACTAATGTAGGTAATTATATGAACTATAAAATTCTAGGGTCAAAGTATTCATCCTGCGTGTGTCAACTGTCCACTGCAAGGTTACGAGAGGAGGTCGAGATGATATGTATGTAATTTGTCACAAGATCATAAATATAGTACATGCAAACTTTTTATCATATATCAATGGTAGTCTTATTCAGTGACAATTTGATGATGAATAGCTCGATGTTGGAGCTTCACCATTAGGAGGATTTCCTTGGGCCAGTTGTAGAGGTAGTTTCACTAAGGTAAATTTTACCATTTCTAATCATTATGTATTTAAATAATGTTATGTATCTATTTTGGTAAAATAATTTTGAACTCTATTTTTAGATGATGACAAAATTTGAGAATCCTCCTCATCTTTGTCAGTCAGTGGAGGTGGGCATTGTTGTAGCTATTTTGTCTGCAAATCCTTTGACCAAGGTATGAGCCAGTAACATGTAAATGTAATTTGTATTTCTTGTTTTATCTCACGTCATTTAATGTACATAAATGATATTCATGTTCACTAATTTTGCTTCTTCATCTTCTCACAGAAGGTCGCAACTCCAACCCGTCCAGCTATAGATGAAGAGAGACAAAAAATGATCGAGAGGGATCACCAGATGGTGATAAGTGATTGATTACTTATGTCATGTTGTATATTTCATGTTTTCTATATTAATGTAGATATTGTTTGATTGTATTAACAAGTGGAGCTTCGAAAATCTCTATCGAGGAGGTCTAGTTGGCAGAAGAGAGAGGATGAGTCGTTGAATGATTCTCCATCTTCATGGCTAAGCAAGGGCCATCGATTATTTGATAGCACTCCATAGGAAATTTTATTTTGGGACATTTTGCTGTATGCCTATATGGCTTTGTAAACATACTTTTATATTTTACCGATGTATATCATTGTATATGCCTATATGGATTTGTTTGTACATGCCTATATGGATTTATATACACTATATGTTATTTTAATGACATCATGTATATGATATTTTACATTATATATATGATGATCAATATGGTTACAAGATAGATAATGTATCATGCTTAAAAGTTTTGATATTGCATACGTGTTCTTCAATGTTTCCATGAAATGATATTATGTTCAATTATGGTTTAATATATATTCCAGAGTGTATGATTGATTCAAATATTTTGATAGCATCATTGTAAAATATATTTTGTGCATATCCTGCAATCATGGCATTCCATGAGGCTACATTTTTGAGGCATCATGTCAAATAGTTCACATGCCTTGTCTATGCTTCCACATTTTGCATACATGTCTCCCAGGACAATTGCAACTACAACATCTGACAAAATTCCCATATCCTTTATGCTTTGATGGATGTCCATACACTGTTCCAAAAATCCCATTTTCACATAAGCAAGGAGGATGCTATCTAAGGTTGTAGAATTTATATTTACACCCACCAATTGTATTTGCTTGAAAGTTTCTAAAGCCTTATCAAAAAATCCATTGTGTGCATATCTTGCAATCATTGCATTCCATGAGACAACATTTCTTTGAGGCATCATGTCTAATAGTTCACGTGCCTTGTCTATGCTTCCACACTTTGCATACATGTCTCCTAGGGCAGTTGCAACTACAACATTTGACAAAATTCCCATATCCTTTATGCCTTGATGGATGTCTATACCTTGTTCCAAAGATCCCATTTTAGCATAGGCAAGGAGGATGCTAGTTAAGGTTGTGGAATTTGGCTTTACACCCACCAATTGGATTTGTTTGAAAGTTTATAAAGCCTTCTTAAAAAATCCATTTTGTACATAGCTTGCAATCATTGCATTTCATGGGACAACATTTCTTTGAGGCATCATGATGCAAGAGCATCCAGGTCCACGAGCAATCAGCATCAACCAAAAATTTCATGTTTTCAATTTTAGTTTTAGTTCAGTTTTTAGTTGTGCTTTATCTTTTGTGTTGGTTTGGTCATTTTCTTCAGGAGGCAATTTCATATTAATTTGGCCAAGTTAAAGGCACCATCTTGTTAAAGACCCAATTGGGTATCCTTAGTTTCATTTTGGTGAATATTGGGTGGAATTGGCTAAGTTATAGCTAGTTGGTAAATTCACCAGTTTGTGAACTGCTCAATTCGCTGACCTAACAATTACTCGATTTGACAATTTGCCAACAAAACATAAAGGAAAGTTTGCATTTTGAAAAGTCTGTTGAAGGAAAGCTTTGTCAGAAAATTTCCTAGTTCGTGAACCCTTTAGTTCGCCGATGGGTGATTTCTCTGACTAAGCCTATGTACAAGTTTGCAAGTTCTTCAAGTTCTTGAAAGAAAGTCTTTAGTTAGCCAAGCTTGAAGTTTGAGAACTTCATTGACAATTTCTCAGGTTTATGAACCTTTAGGTTCACCGATAATTAACTTTGCTGATAAGAGCTTTGAAGGTTGGAGCCAAGGTTTCTTTAGTTCATTGATTAGAAACTTTGCCAATAAATGAAAAGTATTAGTTTGATGATTGAAAACTTTGCCGATAGAAGGAATGTGTCAAGTCTTCGGCCAAGTTCGTGATTTAACAAAATTGCTGATAAAAGGAGTTGATAGTTTAAAACTTGGTATCACAAACTTTTTAGTTTGGAAACTAGTTTGTGGTTTCTAAAATTTGCCAATATGCCAACAAGAGTATAAATGAAGCTTTTGTAAAGTTTGTGAAAGTTAAACTTTATTGATAAAGGTGCTTGATGGCTAAAGGCATTGTACTGACAAGCGTTTAGTTTGTGAAATGACTATTTTGCTGATAAAGGGGTTTTGATGTCTAAAGGCTTGTATTGGAAAACCTTTTAGTTTGTGAAGTATCTAATTTGTTGATAGATTGGGAAGGCAAACTTTTAAGTTCATAAAGTACACCTTTTGCCGATAACCATTTTATAGTGGGTGTCGGGGAATGTTGGAGTTTTGAAACTTGAAGGAATGTTGATAATGAACACAGTGGTTGTGGAAAGGGCATTTTTTTTAAGGACTATTATAAGGCCGAGAATGTATCAATTATTGAATATACACAGTGGTGACTGTCATATACTAACGAGGATGTTTTACAATGATGATTCATTTCTATAACTGGTCAACTGCTTGGTGATTCATTTCCTATTCTGGTGTCTCGTTCAGTTATATAATGAATGGTGGTAGTTAAACTACGTTGGGGATGAGTACTATAAGTACATTTATTTTGTCCAGATTAGGGTTCTATGGTTGATGTATTGAGATGCCTTAGTGAGGGTTTGCTGTTGCCCAAGAAGGCTTGGTAATGTTGAGGCGAAACAAAAGAAGTAGACTATTAGAAGAAATGATGGAAATTGAGAGGAGATTGTGAGGAGTGATTTTTTTTTGGAGATGAACTGGATGTTGGGAAATGTTTTTGAAGAGGAGGCATCAATCTTGGAGAAGAAGAAATCAGATTGAAAGTGTATAGATTTGTATTTCTCATTCTATTACATAAATGTATGTTGTTGATCTTGATTGACTAGATTTGAATTAGTCAAATGGAAGTTATGTTGTTTTAAATTTGTGCTTTCATTGTGTGTTATTGGCTGCATGATTGGGCAGTTTGGTAAGACCCCCTGGTCATGATTGCACCAAGTGGTATCAGAGCAGGTTTTATCATTGGGATGTGTTGAAGTAGAGATTGTAAAAAAAAGAAAAAAAAGGCTCATTGAAGAGTAAAGAAAAGAGAAGTAGAAAAGGAAACGCTCGTTGAGAAAGATAAGAGAGGTGTTTATATTGTTGCTAGGTAAAATGCAGTTGAAAAGAAGTTGAGAAGATGTTATAGCCTTGAAAGCTAGGAAGTGTCTTAAGAAAACCCTAAGTGATTTGTTGCAGAAGAGGAGATTCTATAACTGCAGAGAGCTAGATGCTCTGAGAAATTTGTTGCAGTGAGAAGAGGCTTGTAACTGCAGAGGACTTGAGTCCTAGACAATTCTATTGTAGGTGTGAGAAGGAGATTATAACTATAGGGGATAGAGAAGGAGGCACGAGGAACCATAAAAGGTATGTTTGTTAAATTTGATTGAAGATATAGAAATATTTTGTTGTAGGTAGAGCCTTGTGACTACAGAGGGTTAATACCCTAGAGATTGTAGAACTTGTTGCAAGCGAGATCTTATAATTGAAGTAGTTGAGAAGATGTCTTTGAAAAGGAGGACTAGAAGGGTCATGAGGAGACTTGTGAGAATTTTATTTGTGGAAGAGTGGGCAAAAAGAAGGTTTGCAGACTTTGTGTCTAAAAAGTTAAGAAAAATCTAGTCTAGATTGATTGCATTGGAAATTGAGCAAGGGTGAGGAAACATGGTAGATGGGAAAATATATGTGGAAGAATGTCATGAAATTGACATAATAGAAAAGGATAAAGAAAATATTGATGTTGAATGGAAAGAAGAAAGGATAGATTGCTATCTTGAGGAAGGAGAAGATTTGGAAGAAGGTGATGAGATAGAAGGGTTCAATGGAAAGGAAATCCTCTTGAAAGAGGATGTTGAAGGAAGAAATGATGAACAAATTTTTAAATCAACTATTAATTTTGTGAAGGATATAGTTGAAGAAGGAGATTAGGCTGTAAGATCTCTTGGGGCATTAGATAAAACTCTGTTTAAGTTGGAAGCACCAGAGGATGCACAAAATGAAGTTGTAAATAGGAGAAATTATGAAGTCAAATGCTAGGTGAATGGCATGGAGAAAGAGGAAAATGTGTTGGTAGTAGAAGAGAGAAGGAATGGATGAAATTGAAATCCATATATTATTTGACATTGATTTGTTTGCAGGTGACCTTGAAGAAAGAGATAAAAAATCCTCATGAAGAAGAATAATGAAAGGGAGAATAAGACTATACAGATGACTAACAAAGCCACATAACAATAGATTGTAGAAAGAGGAAAGAGTAAAGGACTTGATTTGGAGATTGCCGAACTTAAAGTGGAAGTGGATAAAGTGAAAGAGAAAATAGTTGAGAAGGATTTTAATTTTTGTGATCATTTGCATGTTGATTTGTTTGTAGATAGTGAAATAGACAAAACAAATGGAGTAAAAAGAGAGGTCATTGAAGGTCCTATTTTTGATGAAGAACTGGATGCAAATGAAGATATCCTATTGAAAGAGGAAATGAGGAAGATATATAGCCTTTTTGAAAGGTACACGTCAGATGGATATGATAAAGTGATGGAGAAGATGTAGGTGGGAGAAGATGAATCACATGATTGTGCTAACACTATCTTGTTTGCATGTACGAAGAAAGATGCAGTAGAAGGTCATGTATGTGAATTGAAGGAGCAACCCTCATGCGAGAGGACGAAGAAGGAAAGGATGCAAGTATAGAAAAAGCATGTCTTAGTAGAGGCATGAAGATGAAGATAACAAAGAATGAATGTAGAAGGATTATTGCAGCAATAGATGAGCAGAAGAAGATAGAGGTAAAAGTTGTTAGGAATTATTAGTGCATGACATAGAATAATGTAATAAGTAATAAATTAACATGTTAATGTTAATTTATTAGATGTTAGTTAGTGGTTTGGGTAGTTAGTAAGTTGAATGGATTTATAAATCCATAGAATGTAATCAATTTAAGTGTTGAAGATGAATGATTGATTGTTGTTGATGTGGTTGAGCCTTGGGCTCTTCTTCATTGTGTTGCATTTTCAATATGGTATTAGAGTAGGTGTCCTATGATACCTCTCTATTTTCCTTCCATACACCTATATTTCCTCCAAAATGTTGTAACCAAAGGACTAGAGGATACCATGGACCTCACGTGAAATCTGGAGTTTGCAGCATCCATTCTTCTTGCATATTTGTCAGTGGTACTAGCGGATACCACAGATCTCTCAGCGAACCTGTTGACATTCACCATTCATGTGCATTACCTTTCTCTTCCATTGTGTACATTATTTTCACAATATTTTCCTCCATTTTGTTCATTCTCATAGTCAAGATCAAAAAAATTAAAAATTTATACATTCAAAGTTGAAGAAAACTTTGGTGTTGCAGAAATTTGTTTTATACTAGTCTCAATAAAACAATGATATTTTTCTCATTTTGTAACTAAATTTAGAAATTTAAAATGTTCTGGAAAGATGTTATAGAGGAGAATAAAACCCAAAAATTGTTTGAGAATGCAGTTATCATTTATTGAGCAGTTCGATGCATAAGTTAGAGGTAAAATTGTAATATTTTTTCAACATTATGTAAATGGAGAAATAAGGGTTTTGGAGCCATAAGGATATAATAGATTTTGTATTTGCACATTGTAATTGGATGCATTATCGGTAGAAACCCACATCCAAACAAAATTTTTCATTGAAGGGGGAAAATATGAGACATGTTAATTGTTGATACTGCAGCATCAAAATATAGTCCCTATGTCAGAGGGTGTTAGGAATTATTAGTGCATGACATAGATTAATGTAATAAATAATAAATTAACATGTTAAGGTTAATTTATTAGATGTTAGTTTTTAGTTAGTTATTAGTTATGGGTTAGTTGGTAGTTAGTGGTTTGGGTAGTTAGTAAGTTGAATGACTTATAAAGCCATAGAATGTAATCAATTGAAGTGTTGAAGATGAATGATTGATTGTTGTTGATGTGGTTGAGTCTTGGGCTCTTCTTCATTGTGTTGCATTTTCAATAAAAGTTAATAATTTTCATTTATATGATGAAGGAAACAATGTTCAGTTGTATAGATATGAGATAATGAACATGGAAGAAGAGATGAAAGGAGGAATGGATGATTATGTTAGTATTTGAATGTAGCTTGTGTAGAGAAGGTGAGTGTAGAAGGATAGATTACAACAATAGGTGGTCCTTTGAAGGACATTATAATGTTAGAGAAAATGATACAATCCTATATGAAGGAATATGATAGAGAGGGTGATGATATAGATGAAAGAGAGGAGTGGAAGATTGCAATAAGATCACGTCTTATGGGAGACACGAAACAACTGATGAAAACTAACAGTGGTAAAGAAGTGAGAAAAGATGGTAAGATAATGTTAGGAATTTTTAATTTCCTTAAAACCCATGAAGTTGATGTGTGTGTAGGTATGAAGGAACTTGAGAGACATAGAAATGCAGAGGAAGTGTGCATGATGAGATTCATAATTGTAGAGAAACAATGTATGACTAAGATGGTGAAGATGGAAATCTTTAATTTCCATAAAGTTGATTATTTCGACTTGCATACTAATGAAATGGAATGGGAGATAGGGATTCGGTGGAGGTGGTTGGATTATGGTGGGTTGAATCGCATGAGAAGAGGAAGAAAATGGAGAGTAGTAAGATGAGGAGTGGTGAGTGGAGTGGAATTTGGAGGAGGTCAAAATATGGTCGACATAAGTCCATGGGAAGAAGGAAGATTGAAGAGTAGAATAGGTGGATGATAATAACACTTGTGCCAGCTAAATGCTGGAAGAGAAGGAAGAAGAAATTATTCTCTTCATCTTTGGAAGAATTGGAGTATGCTGCAGAATGTTTTCATTCTGGAAGGGCAGTTTAACCACTCAAGTAAAATTTTGTGAGCTCATGCTCACAAAATTTTTACCCGGCGTGTCTGATGTAGGAGCATCCGGGTCCATGAGCAATCAACATCAACAAAAAACATTTCAGGTTTTCAGTTCAGTTTTTAGTTGTGCTTTGTCTTTTGTGTTGTTTTGGTCTTTTGCTTCAAGAGGCAATTTCATATTAATTCAGCTAAGTTAAGGGCAACATCTTGTTAAAGACCCAATTAGGTATCCTTAGTTTCATTTTGGTGAAGATTGGGTGGAAATTGGCTAAGTTATAGCCAGTCGATGAATTCACCAGTCCACTAACTACTAAGTTTGCTGACCCAACAGTTACCTGATTTGATAGTTTGTCAACAAAATATAAAGAGAAGTTCACATTTTGAAAAGTCCATTGAATGGAAGCTTTGTCAAAAAAATTCCTAGTTCGTGAACCCTTCAGTTCACTAATGGCTTAGTTCACTGATGGGCAATTTCTCTAACTAAGCCTATGTACAGGTTCACAAGTTCTTCAAGTTGTTGAAAGGGAGTCTTCAGTCAGCCAAGCTTGAAGTTTGAGAACTTCTTTGGTAATTTCTCAGGTTTACGAACCTTTAGGTTCACCGGTAATTAACTTCGTCGATAAGAGCTTTGAAGGTTGGAGCCAAGGTTTCTTTAGTTCATTAATTGAAAACTTTGCCGATAGAAGGAAAGTATTAGTTTGATGATTGGAAACTATGCTGATAGAAGGAATGTGTCAAGTCTTCAGCCAAGTTCATAGTTTAACAAAATTTCTAATAAAAGGAGTTGATAGTTTAAAATTTGGTATCGGCAAAATTTTTAGTTTGTGAACTAGTTCGTGGTTTCTAAATTTTTTTGATATCCTGACAAGAGTATAAACGAAGCTTTTGTAAAGTTAGTGAAAGATAAATTTTGCTGATAAAGGGGTTTGATGGCTAAAGGCATTGTACCAACAAGCATTTAGTTTGTGAAATGACTATTTTACTGATAAAGGGTGTTTGATGGCTAAAGGCTTATATTGGCAAACCTTTTAGTTTGCGAAGTATCTAATTTGCCGATAGCTTGGGAAGACAAACTTTTAAGTTTGTAAAGTACACCTTTTGCTGATAACCATTTCATATTGGGTGTCGGGGAATGTTGGAGTTTTAAAACTTGAAGGAATACTGATAATGAATGCAGTGGTTGTGGAAAGGGCATTTTTGTTGAAGGACTGTTATAAAGCTGAGTAGTATCGATTGTTGAATATACACAGTGGTGACTGTCATATACTAATGAGGATATTTTGTAGTGATGATCTAGTTTTGTAACTGCTCAACTGCTTGGTGGTTCATTTTCTATTCTGGTGTCTTGTTCAATTATATAACGAATGGTGGCAGTTAAATTGCTTTGGGGCAAAGTACTATAAGTACATTTATTTGGTCTAGATTGGGGTTTTACAATTGATGGATTGAGACACCCTGGTGAGGGTTCACTATTTCCCAAGGAGAAGGCTTGGCAATGTTGAGGTGAAATAGAAGAAGTAGACTGTCAGAAGAAATGATAGAAATTGAGAGGAGATTGTGAGGAGCAAAAAATTGTTGGAGATGAGCTGGATGATGGGAAATTTTTTGAAGAGGAGGCATCAATCTTGGATAAGAAGATGTCAGATTGAAAGTGTATAGATTTGCATTTCTCATTCTATTACATAAATGTATGTTGTTGATCTCGATTGAGATTTGAATAATTCAAATGGAAGTTATGTTGTTTTAAATTTGTGCTTTTGTTGTGTGTTATTGGCTGCATGACTGGGCAGTTTGGTAAGATCCCCAAGTCATGACTGCACCACATCATTTCAAATAGTTCATTCACCTTGTCTATACTTCCACACATTGCATACATGCCCCCCAAGGCAGTTGAAACTACAATATCTGACAAAATTCCCATATCCTTTATGCTTTGATGGATGTCCATACCTTGTTCTGAAGATCTCATTTTGGCATAGGCAAGGAGGATGCTGGCTAAGGTTGTGGAATTTGGCTTTACACCTGCCAATACATTTGCTTGAAAGTTTCTAAAGCCTTATCAAAAATTCCATTTTCTACATATCTTGAAATCATTGCATTCCATGAGGCAACATTTCTTTGAGGCATCATGTCAAACATTTCACGTGCCTTGTCTACACTTCCACACTTTGTATACATGTCTCCTATGGTAGTTGCAACTACAACATCTAACAAAATTCTCATATCCTTTATGTTTTGATGGATGCCATACCCTATTTCGAAGATCCCATTTTGGCATAGGCAAGGAGGATGCTGGCTAAGGTTGTGGAAATTGTCTTTACACCCACCAATTGCATTTTCTTGAAAGTTTCTAAAGCCTTATCAAAAAATCCATTTTGTGTATATCTTGCAATCATGGCATTTCATGAGACCACATTTTTTTGAGGCATCATGTCAAATAGCTCACGTGCCTTGTCTATGCTTCCACACTTTGTATACATGTCTACCAGGGCAGTTGCAACTACAACATCTAAAAAAATTCCCTATCCTTTATGCTTTGATGGATGTCCATGTACCCTATTCCAAAGATTCTTTATGCATTTCATGAGATGGGATCTCTTTGAGGTGTACTGTCAAACAGTTCACGTGCCTTTGTATCTAGTGTTGAGTGTTGAATTGTAAGAACAAAGCACAAATTGGAGAACACATTGGGGAACACCTTTGATTAATGCCCTAGAACACATTGGATCGAGTTCAAGAACATCATATCAACCTAAGGAGAGTAGAGGAAAGACCTAAAAATAGAGATTACAACATAACTTTTAGTTTCGTTTCATCTACTAGAAAGATGCTAGGAATGAAATTTTGCATTTCGTACCTAGTGGGGTCAAAATAAATGTGCCAACAT
Source organism: Cunninghamia lanceolata (assembly GCA_027924645.1). Lineage (NCBI taxonomy): Eukaryota > Viridiplantae > Streptophyta > Pinopsida > Cupressales > Cupressaceae > Cunninghamia > Cunninghamia lanceolata. Next base: position 685,085 of record BSBN01001493.1, read on the forward strand.
GTCGGGGTGGGTGGGTGAATTCTAGGGGAGGTGCCTTTTTGGTGGAGAAGCCTCCTGGTTGTTATTGGCTACGTCAGATGAAGACAGTCTTGTAAGAGCCCTAAGACAAAAGGTATCAAACTTTGGACTGACTATTTTGTCAAACTGTGACACCTGCAAACATCTTCTTTAGATGTACATGTGGATTTTGGGTACCCAAAAATACCTAAATTTTTTAAAATTAATTTCATTTTCCTATGGTGGCAAGGAACACAGTGTTCCAAAATACTTCAGTTTCACGAAGTGGAAAGGTGCTAGAAGTGAAAATTTGCATTCTGCACCTTGTGGGGCCAAACAAACTATGCCAACACGTTGGGGTGAGCGGATAAATGCTAGGGGTGGTCTCTTTTCATGCACCAAGTGTCTTAATCGTTCTGAGCTATAGGATTTCCAAAGTCACTTAAGATCCCTAAGAGCAAAAAATTTCCAAACTTTGACATAGTAGTTCTTGGAATCTGTGGCACCTTAGAATGTTCCATTCAAGCCTACAGGTGCATGTGGGGTTCGTCCATAATAACCTATCTTAGTTTTTTCAACTCTAATCCATTTGAGCATGCTGAAATTAAATGCATTCTTGCAAAATACATCAGTGGCATTCAACATGACCTTGCTAGAAGCCATATTTTTCATTCTATGCCTCATGGGACCGAACAGATTGTACCAACACGTCGGGGTGGGTGGGTAAATTCTAGGGGATGTCTTTTTTTGTGTGCCAAGTGTCCCAGTTGTTCTGGGCTATAGGCTTTTGACAAAATCACTTAAGATCCCTAAGAGCATAAAACTACTAAACTTTTATGGAGCAGTTCTTAGAATTCAGGCACCTGGTAATGTTCTGTTCAGACCTACAGGTGAACATGGGGTCCTTCGACAATAACCTCTCAATTTTTTTAACTCCAATCTATTTGATCGTGCCAAAATTAAATGCATTCTTGTAAAATGCATCAGTGACATTCAACATAACCTTGCCAAAAGCCATATTTTTTATTCTGTGCCTTGTGGGACTAAACAGACTATGCCAACACATCGGGGAGGGTGGGTAAATGCTAGGGGGGTCTCATTTCATGCTCCGAGTGTCCTAGTTTTATCCAAAAGATTATAGCCTGAAATGACTGGGACATTTGGTGCACAAAATAAGACCTCCCCTAGCATTTAACCACCCACACTAATGTGTTGGTGCAGTTCGTTCAACCCCATGAGGCGCAAAATGAAAAATACAGCTTTTGACAAGGTTATGTTGAATGCCATTGATGCATTTTACAAGAATGCATTTAATTTCAGCATGGTCAAATGGATTGGAATTGAAAAAATTGAGAGGTTATTGTGGATGGGCCCCACATGTACCTGTAGGTGAATAAAACATTCCCAAGTGCCACGGATTCTGAGAACTACTCTGTCAAAGAATGATAGTTTTTTTTCTCTTAGGGATCTTAAGCGGCTTTGTTGTAAGCTTGTATCCCAAAACAATTGAGACACTTGGTGCATGAAACAAGACCTCCTTATCATTGACCTACCCACCTGACATGTTGGCACAGTTCGTTCAGCCCCACGAGGCGCAGAACAAAAAATACGGCTTCTGGCAAGGTCATGCTGATTGCCACTGATGCATTTTACAAGAATGCATTTAATTTTGACACGGTCAAAATGATTGGAGTTGAAAAATCTGAGAGAGGTTATTGTGGATGGGCCCCATGTGTACCTATAGTTCCAAACAAAACATTCCCAGGTGTGATGGATTCTGAGAATTGCTTCGTCAAACTTTGACAATTTTTTGCTCTTAAGGATAATAAGTGACTTTTCTGGAAACCTATAGCTCATAATGACTGGGATGCTTGGCACATGAAATGAGACCTCCCATAGAATTACTCACTCACCCTGACATGTTGGCATAGTTCGTTCGACCCCACGAGGCGCATAACAAATATACTACTTTTGGCAAGGTTATGTTGAATGCCACTGATGCATTTTGTAAGAATGCATTTAATTTTGACATGGTCAAATGGATTGGAGTTTAGAAAACTAAGAGAGGTTATTGTGGATGGATCCTATGTGCACCTGAAGGTCCAAACAAAACATTCTGAGGTGCCACAGATTCTGAGAACTACTCCGTCAAAGTTTGATAATTTTTTTCTCTTAGGGATCTTAAGTGATTTTGCTGGAAGCCTTAGCTCAGAATGACTGGGACACTTGGAACATGGAACAAGACCTCCCCTAGAATTTACCCACCCACTCTAACGTGTTGGTATAGTCCGTTTGGCCCCATGAGGTGTAGAATACAAAATTTCACTCCTATTGCAAGTTTGTAAGTTTGTTGAAGGGGGAATTATGTAAGAGACTTCTTACTTGAAAAAGGAATGATTTCTATACCCTGTAGATGGACAATCCCAAGGATGTTTTGATAAAATATAAAATCAAATTTAATTTTATCCTTCTTGCCATTGGTAAATTAATTGTAAAGACTAAGTGTTGTACTTGACTATTGATTAAAAGTTTGATAGTTGGTTCTTCAGCATGACCATACTATAAATGTGTTCACTTCATCCAATGTGTTCTAGGGAATCAATCAAAGGTTCTAGGTCATCAATAAATTAAGGGAAGGCATTGAAAGTAGATGTTGCCTCATATTGCTATATGTAATCTAGTGTTTAAGTAGATGTTCACCTTTGAATTTATCAAGCCCTAGAAGGTGTCCTATGAATTGATCAATCCATTGATGGAAGGTAATAATCCCTCTACAACCAAGATCTTATATTTTAATGATCTCTTTATTTCATGACACATGCAAGGATTGACATATATGTTCAATCATTGCCAAGGACATAGAGTATTGTTTGAAAGAGAATTTTGACCAAATGAAGGGGAGATCTTTGATAAAATGGCTTGACCATTTACCAAATGCACTAGATTGCACACTAGTCTTGAGGGCTAAAGAAACCTATTTTCATTTTGTCTATAAACATAGGTATGATGCAAAGACTTCAAGTGTGATTTACGCTTTGAAAGAACCAACTTAGATATTTTTTCATGGATTTCATTTCCTTTCTCTTTTTCTTTATGTTCATTTTGTTTGATAGGCTCATTTATAACCAATATACTCAACATCACTAGCATTGGAAGAATTATCATCATTTAATTCGTTATGATTAGCCTCATTTTTTATTTCATGATCATGACTATCCTCAACTTGCACCATCATGAAGAGGTCTTAAATTTATATTTGTGACTATCTATACCCTTGGAATTGACACCGATACTCTTCCCTTCTTGTTCATGATAGTCCCTACAACCTCCTAAACTTGTTGACTTCTTAGAATGACATGGAGATAAAAAATCCATAGAAATATCCATGGGATCCTAAAAAGGACCACAAGAAGGTGAAAGATGAGAAGCATGACAAAAACATGTTTTAATGACAAAAGTAAGTAATATATGAAAGCACATGAAAAATCATGGAATGATGTATAATAAACATAATATGAGTGGAATGAACTATCAAGTGAATGAACAATCATAAAATTGAATCCAAATGACATATCATAATGAAATAATCATGAAAACCTCATTTTTGCTGATGTACCATAATGCCATGACCTAAAAATTTATCATAATAATGCCATGACCTAAAAATGTGAGAAAGAATCATGAAAAACTAGAGTCATACCATGCAAGACTAGGGATGCATAAGGATTATTCCTACCTTACTTTCCTTCCAAAACCAACTCCATAAGGATTATGCGTACCACCATCATACTCAAATCTTGCATGCAAATGCAACTGCATTATTTAACCAAAATAAGTACACACCAACATAATGAAATGAGACAATACCATCAAAATCTCCTCACATAAGCCAAGAAACTAGGTAAAAATATGAAATACTGAAAGGAAGCAAGGCATGAGAAACAACTTCCTACACTGATCTTGTTGCAAGTATGTGCTAATCGGTGTTGTCATTGATGTTAACATGTTTGTGTTGCCATTAGTGTCAACTGTGCTCTTGTTTTATTACTTGATTGTGATGAGTTAGTTGCTTTCTATTGCATTGCATAAGTGCTAAAGATGATAAGAACATGCTCCTAAAATTGAGTTTCCAAGTGCTTTTGAGAAAATTTGGTTCATATTGAAGACAGAGTTGTGAAAATGTATTTTAACTTACATGATGATGTTTGAGTATTTTCTTCGCATTTCTTCTTGTTAAAGACCAGAGTGTGAGATTTGGATATATTTTAGAGAAGTGTTTGAAGATAGTAAATCTAGAATTTGGTGGTCTGGATCACTATGTAACAGAAGTTCTATTCACCAGTTTGAAGATCGTGCATGGTAGCATTTGTAGTGTGATAGGGAGAAAGTATTTTGCTCTACATTTCTCTGTAGTTTGGTCTTTGGTCTTGCAGTTCTCGACTTATGTTTATAAGGTCCTTAGCTATATTCATTCTAAAGGATTTGTGATTTGGTGCTCCAGAAAGCAAGTTATTGATTAACAGAGTTCAATAGTGTTTATTGTGAGCAGTCTGTGATCTGTCTTCAAGTGATGTTTGTTGTCTTCAAGTGAGATTTGTTGCGGATGGATTTGTCGGCTCCAAGGTGATTTTGTGTTGTTCATGGATGTCTCCAAATTGTATTGAAGGTGTATGATTGATCTACAAGCTATGATGAAGTTCTTGGAAGCATGTGTTTAAGCATTCTTAGTGTTTACACAAGTTTGGCCGACTTGGATGATAACACTCTTTGCAGACGTGTTTCATGGATTGTAGAAGGATGTTGAAGCATGTGAAGATGTATTTGGGTTTGAGTTAAGTCGTGAAGTGTTCTTCCTTAATTCATTTGCTCCGCAAGTTTGATTAGGTCTAGACCTAATTTGAATTATGTATGTTTGCTGACCTTGGAGATTGTTCCAAAGGTTGTAGATTGTATTGCCGACCTTGATGTATGGTCCAAGGTTGATGATAGGTATAAATAAATGTAACGAATTTGTGTGTTGAGTGTGGGATGTGAAGATGTGTAGATGAGAGTGTGTGTGTAGTAAGGGTAGTGAAGGTGATTTGTATTGTGCTTCAATGGAACTGAACTCAAACATGTTGTAGATGCTATTAAATCAGTTCATGGTAGTGAGCCACCCCTCGACAGTGAGCCACCCTAAATGGTAGTAAGCCCTATTTGCAGTGAGCATTTCTTTGGACAGCGAGTCCTTGGGCAGTGAGCCCTCTGGTAGTGAGTCTCTTTTGTTATTTAGTATTGTTACTACATTATAGTGAGATAACACTCATCATGGTTTTTCCCTTTTAGGGTTTTCCACAAAATATGGTATTCATGTGTGCATGGTGTTGACGTGTTTAAGTTTATTTCTGCACTTCATGTTTAATCTTCATAATAGATTAAGAGGTTAAAGTAAGCAAATCTAAATGTGATATTGTTTAAGAAGAGTTAAAGTTTTTATACAATTGATTCACCCCCCTCTTAGTTGTCTTGTGCCCTCAATAGATCTATTGAGGAAGGTTATGTAAATTTTAATCTTTTCTCGTTGCAGGTTATTAGATGCACAATAATAGAAAGGTAATAACACATCAAATAACAAATAAAATTCTCACAACAAAAGATATACATGGGGAAAACCCTTTCAGGTAAAAAACCCGATACTCCAAAACCTGCACAATGTATTATCAAATCAAATGATGATTACAACACACTTGTAATGCAAGCTCTTCTAGGAGTACACAAATGTCGATTCTCATTCACATCTCATGACCTTTCACATTCTCCAGCCACTTATTTATCAAGCCTCTTTGGTAGTATATCCAATGTTGGCCAATAAAAAACTATCTGCCGATGCCTTTATTAAATATAGGACATTTTTTTTGCTTTAGGGGCGCTACCCCCAGCAACCCCCATTGGGGGTGTTGCCCCTACACCCTCACCGTGGACTCCACTCCCAAGCCCTTGTTGGGGGGATAAGCCCCCCGGGCCCCGCAGGTGGGGCTCTACTATTGGGATAAGTTGCCATTAATCCCCAACACATAAGGACTTTGAGAGACAAATTAATATTTAATTATAACACTTGGCTTATTGTAATTAACTCCTAAATGGTAGGGTCAAACTTGGGCGTCCACTTTTGGAGTGGGGTCCATGAAGACTTGTTGAAAACTCCTTGAAGTATATTTTGGGCTTTTGACAACTCCTAGTAAGTGGGAGTTAACTTGGGTGCCCACTTTGGAGGTGTCTTATATTTAGACTGGGAGTTTGCTTTTTTATGTACATGAGTGGATATTGTTGATACACTTTGCATCGATATGATGTGAGAGTTATCAGAAGTCTTAGAGATACATGATATTGGAATATTGCTTGCATGAGTTCATAAAAGCTTGCATGGACTTGCATGTGGTTGCATGAGTTCATAAAAGCTTGCATGGACTTGCATGTTTTTGCATGTGGTTGCATGTGGTTGCATGTCACTTGCATGTGCTTGCATGTTGTTGTATGTCACTTGCATGTTGTTGTATGTCACTTGCATGTTGCCTCTATGAACTTGCATGTGCTTGCATGTTCTTGCATATTAGTTATTTTGACTTGCATGTTGTTGCATGTCAGTTATATGGAGTTGCATGTCATATTTATGAGGTTGCTTGTAGAACACGCCAACTCAGAAAACTTATAGAACACTCCATCTACCAGATTCAGTTAATGGGTGTTATGTTTTAAAATGTCCCCTAGGACTTTTACCTCCTAAGTTTAGCTCCTAGGTCCCCTTAGTTTAATCATGCATGTGTAAAACTTATCTCAGAGAAAAATCCCCTAAAACCCATGACAAATGGGGCTTAGGGGCTATTGGTGTGAACAGGGTTATCACCTAACCAGTTTACCCTTGTTTGGATAATTCATCTTACTTAACTATTTACTAGTTAAATAATATTCACACATCACACATAATTCACACATGTTAAGTTGACTTAGTGAGTCTACTAGATGTCTAGTTGTGTCTAGTTGTGTGTTGAGTTGTTGATAGTTGGAGTGAGTTGTCTTATCCTCCACATGTGTAATTAGTTATCATCCTCTAATTGTCACATGTTGTAGGAATATCTCTACTTTCCACTTCACCTTTCACTCCACCATTCTAGCTCTCACCTTGCCTTTATAAGCAAGGCTCTCTTCATGTATTATGTAATCCATAATCTCTTGTAATCTTGTAATCTTTTGCATTCAATGATAGAATAGCATTATTCTTTCATTTGATCTCTTTTGTACTTTCATGAAGTTCGAGATCCTAGGTGGCTCCAATCATAGCCAACTCTAACATGGTATCAGAGCTTTAGGAAGAATCACTTTGTGTTATCCATTTTTGAGAGATCTTGAGTGTAATTCATGGTGGATCTTGATAGTTGAGTATGCTCTTCTCTTGCATTGAATGATGACTTGGAGAATCAGAAAGACTTGATAGAAACATCATATTTGTAAGGGTTTCCCCTTCTTGCCCTTGTATTACAGGTTTAAATTAGAATGTGTTGTTGCAAATCAGACTTCACCATTGTGTCCTGAGCAGCTGAAATAGTCAAGATCACCTTTTGTTTCATTCAAATCGGACATCAAAGGCAAAATTGATGAAGGTTTCAATTTGGGGCTCTTTGACGTGATTCAGGAGGTACCAGCAATTTTGGAGCAGTTTGGCCCAAATCGGACACCTCCATTGTGTCTAGAGTGGCCAAATCAGTAAGAATCAACTATCCAAACGCCAAAATCTGTTACTATCACAAAAAGTAATTTTTTTTAGACCGCAGCCCCATACAGACTATAGGGAATATTCCCTGTCGCAGAGAATATTCTCCCTAGGTAGGGCCTGCATTGACGTAGTACAAATCGGTGTCATCCCTCGGGTAAAGATTTTGTTGGCAGGGTATTTTAATTATCTAAAAAATTTTCAATTTTATTTCTGCGGACTTTGTAGGGGTTGTACCTGTGTAACAGATCTGTAGGGTACGAAGTACTATTGGGGCACCATTGGCCCAGGCCCCCAACACTTTATTTCAACTGTCAGAGTCAATCTTCCATCGTCGACATCCATAGGCCGTTACAAACATCATCTGTAGTTAGCTGGTTTCATTTGAAATTTCGAGCGGTCATCTAAAAATTCATCATCAATAGTGGCATCCAATCCGTCAGTCGGTGATATCTATCTGCATATTCCTTGAACAAGGCGGTTTCAATTCAGCGGTGGTTATCTCTAGACCACCCAACGGTCAAACAACTCGGCAGCTAATAAGCATCGGCGGTGAGCAAAAATTCATGCCAAAAAATTTCTAAATTCAACAGTTGCTCCTATCAGAGTCTTCATCGGCCGAATCCCTTCGAGGCATCAAAACACATCCTGATAGGCACAATAACCATCGGTGCCTAGATTTAAGCCTTTCACAGTGGGAAATTTTCAAACAACGCTGTAATAAAAATCACCAAAAAGTTTATAAACTTGTTGGTTGTTTCTTGCCACAGTGGCTAGCGAACCCTTGGCAATCAATATCCACAGTGGCCAGAGGATCTTAGAAAACATTCAGTGGACATTATTTATTTAGTGGTTTTAACTCTCAGGTGGGCATTCACATAGAAATCTGGCATTTACAATCAACACCAAAAAATTTTGACTACTCGTCAGTTGTTTAGTTGAGCGGTGGAATCAAACAAAATCACCACTTTCATCGATGATCTGAAGTGCTTGTAATTGGTTCACATCGTAAAAATTCATGTCAGAAATTTTCTAAACTCGTTGCTTGTTCCTAACAACATTTCGGTGGTCCTTGGCAATGACCCACCACTCAGGCAGTTTTTGTCTGAACACACCAGTTTCTACAACCCCATTGGCGGTTTCGAGATAAAGAATGGTGGTTTTGACACCTTTTTAGGCAGTTTTTCAAAAACGAGGGTAGTTTTCAAATATTCTGGTGGAATCCTACACAAATCGACAATTTTTTTTTTGCTCCTGCTGACATCATCCTGAAGTCACTTCTCGGCAAGGCGATGCCACATATCTGGCACCCCTTGAGAATATTTTGGCATCACAAAGCATATTTTGGTGAATCTTCACTGATGTCAGCACTGCGTCAGCACCAGGGGGCCATTTTTGCCCCTCAAAGCCCTAAAAGGGGGCTTTTTTTTCTTTTTTGCATAACTTTTGCCCACAGAGGGGAAATTAGGCAAACAAGATATTGTCAGAAAGATGACAGAGAGTACTTCACAGTAGCATTAGTAGTTTTCTGATATTCTTCTATAGGTAACTACTATAGTAGTTTGAAGACAGATCTTCATTTTTCACTTCTGAGCTCACAACTTTATGCCACAATCTCTGATTTTTGTAATTCTTGCGGCATCAGAAAGGTCTTCAAGAGCTCTTCAAATTCATTTATGCACTTTTCTCAATTTCTGCTCCAAGTTCATTTTATTCCATTTGTCAATTTTTTAGCTTTTGTGTGATAACTTGGACACTTTGACACTTGAGAAAGTGAAACTTGTTTTGAAGAGATCTATTTGCTGTGGTAAATTAGTGTGAGTGATTGCAATCTCCTTTGAATCTCATTTTTAAGAGATTTTTATGCTTTCCCAATTTTGGTCCCTTGAGGACAATTGTAAATTGCACTAAGTATAAAGTGCCACAATCATTATTTTTTGGGGGGTGATCTCTTTGATTGAGTAACAAGGGGGTGTACTTGTGTTCTTTTTTGTACTCTTTCATCATGGATCCAAACAAACTTCCTCTACTCACACCATATAACTATCATGAGTGGAAAATTAAAATGGAGATTTATTTAAGAAGTTTGAAAATTCATAGAGTAATAATGGGTACAAAAATTAAACCAACAACAACTGCAGAAAAGAGGATGTGGTACAATCGATGTGATCAAGCCTATGGATCACTATGCTTCTCTATCTCTCCTGATCTTCTTTTTCATATTGAATCTTGTACTACACCTAATGAAGTGTGGACTACCTTAGGGAATCTCTTTAGTAAACAAGACACTGTGAGAGGTTTCAAATTGGAGAATGAACTAATTGGTTTGAATCCAACTGATTTTGCAAGCATCCAAGACTTCTTCATGCAGTTAAAATCATTTAGATTACAGCTCAAACAATGTGGAATAGAGAAAGAGGACACTCAATTGATTCTTTCAATCCTTGCCAAGCTTGGTCCTGATAATTCAATTTTTGTTTCTATCTTTTATGCTACTATGGATGCACTTGGGAAAGCTTTCACAATGCCTTCACTTGATGAGTTTGCCACATCACTCATAAGGGAGCAAACTAAGTTAGTACACATGGGCACATTGAAGTCTCCTAGACCTCAAGCACTTATTACTAGTCAAGGTACAACGGATCAAAAGGCTTCAACTAGCAAAGGCAAGAAACATAAAAGTAAGGATTTCAAGAAAAATGAGCAAGCAAAGGAGTCAACAAAATCACCTAAGTCCTCATTCTATCCCAAGGAGGAATCATCTAACAAGGAGAGACCAAAGTGTGCATATTTCAAGAAACAAGGACATGATGAGCATAAGTGTTATGAGAAGAAAATTGATGAGTTGACTCACATTATTCAAAAGCACAATATCCAAATGCCATCATCATCACCTAGTACATCCTCTTCTTCGATACCATCATCATCTACACATACAGGGACAGCAGGCATTACAAATGGGACAAACAAAGGAAAAGGACAAGCACTCTTTGCTTCTAACAAGTCTTCAGTCAGAGAGATGGCTTCTTGATTCTGGAGCTTCTCATCATATGGCATCTTTACAAGGGATGTTCTCTTCATTTGAGTCATGTACTTCGACACCTATCTTGATGGGTAACAACACATACATGCATGCAATTGGTAGAGGAACCATTAATGTTGGAGATAATACTTTCAACAATGTGTTATGTGTACCTTCCTTGTCAACCAATCTCCTTTCCATCTACCAGATTACTCATTGTGGTGTAGGGAAGACTATTGAGTTCACTCCTGATTCGGTGATCATACGAAAATTGGAGAGCAGAGATATCATTGCTGTTGGGATGGATGATCATGCATCTCGCTTGTATACCTTCTCCCATTTTGTTTCTTCTGATGATGTAGATCCATTGATTGATATTGACAATCATGCATCAAGTGTGAATCATGTTTCTAAGGAGAAGTTTGGTCACTTGAACCTTGGTGTTCTTTCATCTACTTTGGTTCATGAGACTAGTGTTGAGATTCCATCACCTCAACCTCCCGCTTCTTCAGAGATTGACATTGACATGGTTTCATCTACTTCAGTTGAGCAGGATCATACAGGTCTTTCAGACACAACTTTGTGGGATACTTTCTTGGTAGGTATATCAAACTTGTTTTGTGAGTCTCATATTGTAGATTTGGAGGACACACTTGAGGGGGTATCTCTCCTCTTTGATAATAGTTACAGAACAACTATTATCCCATCTACTTTGTCTTTGGAGGTTGTTCTTCATGAGTCTACCCAGGATTTTGGATTGGTCACACCTCATTGCATTGTGCCATTCTTTGATTCTGACATGTGGACATTTTAGTAGTCTTCAGAGGCATCCATCATGAGGCTTTTTCCCTCATACCTTGAGATGGAGTTTCTTCGACATCAGCCTTTGGATTGGTTTCTTCCCAAGGGGAGAAATGTTGTTTGCAGGTACAAGAAAATTTCTAGCATTCATCTTCAGGCATTCACCATCGGCACATAAGCTACTTTATTGTGGGGGGAACCTATAGTCTCATACTTGCTCTCCTATGGGGGTATTTGTTTGTATACATGTGATAGAATTTGTCCTTGGGGGGTCATGTTGAGTCCTCCTAGTATCACTTCTTTCACTTTCATTATTTCATGCATTCTCACTTTTGGAGAGGTGTTTTGTCCCATGAGGTTTTCTCCTTTTCTCCACTTGAGATTTGTTGTACATGGGTACCTAACATGGCCTAGCATCACTGCATCTTGCTTTAGTCAACTACTCCCTAAGTTGCACTTAAGGGGGGGCGTTGGTGTGAACAAGGTTATCACCTAACTGGTTTACCCTTATGTGGATAATTCATCTTATTTAACTATTTACCAGTTAAATAATATTCACACATCACACATAATTCACACATGTTAAGTTGACTTAGTGAGTCTACTAGATGTCTAGTTGTGTCTAGTTGAGTCTAGTTGTGTGTTGAGTTGTTGATAGTTGGAGTGAGTTGTCTTATCCTCCACATGTGCAATTAGTTATCATCCTCTAATTGTCACATGTTGTAGGAATATCTCTACTTTCCACTCCACCTTTCTAGCTCTCACCTTGCCTTTATAAGCAAGGCTCTCTTCATGTATTATGTAATCCACAATCTCTTGTAATCTTGTAATCTTTTGCATTCATTGATAGAATAACATTATTCTTTCATTTGATCTCTTTTCAGTTTTCATGAAGTCCTAGATCCTGGGTGGCTCCAATCATAGCCAACTCTAACAGGGGCCTATCTCAATGCTTAATCTAGACCAAAAAAGGCCTTTGGACTTGGGCACCCATGCCCTAGTCCAAACCTATTTTGCTGGGACCCAAATTTAAGTTGTCAACAAAGTGACCATTAAAAGGTTTCCCTTTGTCAGCCTATTCAATTTAAATTACGAATGTTAGCAAGAATGCATATATAAACATGTTTAGGACTTCATTTTAAACCTAGATGGATAATGTGAACTTGTGATATTGAGTTAAAGATATTCAAGGATTTCATTGTGTTGTAGAGTAGTATTGTGTTGTGTTTGTATGTATTTTGTTGCAGATTTGGCTTGATCAATCCATCTCCTCATGGTGTGAAATATCTCCATTTCTCCGTGAAGGCTTCACCTTCGAGGTGACATCTACTTTGTGTTTCAATAAATCTATATTATCATTTTATTTTCCCTCTATCCACCAAGGACACACACTCTATCTAACAATGGTGTTGGAAGGCTTGAATGCCATTCTGAGGCTTGACCAAGGCAAGCTCCTAAACACCACAACCCCAACCCCTCTCTTGTGATTGCAGGTTACAGGTGCAGAATCTTGTGAAGAGAAGTTGCAGGAGATTAGAGAAGAGGATAAAGGCTTAGGATCTGAAGAAAACAATGAAGAATATTCTTTTCTAGACTCAGGTGCCCATCCCAGTGTCCTCCCGATTACTGTTGCTGGAAACTCTGAAGCAAGTTGCTGTTGACATCATCTTACAATTCCAGATCCATAGAAAAAGTTGCCTGTTGGACTAGGGCACCTGCCCCAGTGTCCCCAAAGTTTCCTCTTTCTGGAATCCAAATCTTGGTATGTTTCTAATATGTATTTAGTGCCTTCCTATGCGATCATTTGTCATGTTTCATCTGTTTGTTTACGATTTCATATAATTAAGGTTTTAAGCTTAATCAGACTAAGGTTTAACAAATTATCAACATATTCCAACATTCCTTATCATCTCAAAGTGACACTCAACCCGTAGCTGAGTCCTCTCCATCTGTAGTGACTTGGCTCGATAGTTGTTCTTGAATGATTATATGTGAAAGGCGGGTTTGATTAAATCTATCTAAAACACTACCTCAACATCATCAATCCCACTTTTCATATATAACATTTTTGTGAATCTGTGTTTTTTCTGAACTTGCATATTGATGAGTGTTGTAATCAATTTTGCATGCATTCATTCCATTTTCATCTTCATACATTTGAAAATTTGGAAAAAATAAGCATTTTTTGCTTGCATTAAGGCATAGTTTGCACTATTTTTCTTGCATATCATTGAAACCGTTTAATTTTCTGATACTTACATCAGATAGGAGATAAATTACAGCATTTCATCTTTTCATAATCATTTACCTTGCATTTGCATATCATATTTGCTAGGGTTTTGCTTGAAATTTTATATTTTTCATATAACCTAGTCATCTCAAAAGCTATGTTTTGTAATTAAAATCTTATTTCAGATTTTATTACTCATTTTAACACTCTTAAAAATCTGATTTTAGACTTTAGTGTTTCATCATTGTGTGTTATTGCATTTAGATTTCAAATTTAGCATTTACACATTGTGTATTTCAACAAAAACAAGCATATTCATTCATCTTGCCTTAATTTTGACTTTGCATTGAGCATTCTAGCATGTTGGCATCATTTTTAAATCTGATCTGAGTTATTTTACACATTAAATTAGATTAGATCTCATCCATCCATCATTGTGCATAATTTTATAGCATTTTTTGTGCATTTGCATTGAAAAAAGTGAAAAAATTTGAGCATTTTAGGTTCATAAACAAGCATAGATTTGCTTTGTTTCATTGAATTTGTCATAAATATATTTAATTTCATATCTTTCATTCATTTTCAAACATACATACATTGGTCATTTGAGAATTTTTGCATCATTTCATAGTATTGTGTGAAAATTTGTATATTTTTAATTACACATTGTGTATTTCAACATTAAGGGCTTATACACTTTCTACAAATTTATTTAATAAATCTTGCAAACCATTCATCTTTCCTTGTTTTGTAGCACTATTTACATATTAGTCACTTTGTTGTGAACTCCATTTGTTATTTAGAACCCATTTTCCTCAAACAAGTACTTTGGTGTGAAACAGTCTCACTTATCTCTCATTAATTCAATCTTATTTACTTGGTTGGTTGTGAAATTTGTGTGTTTCACTGTTTAAAAACCCAATTTCCTCAATCTATTCATCATGGATGCATATTTTTATTCATCTTTGGAAGCTCTATTTGCATACATCATAGATGTTGACAATTTCTATAAATTCATTGACAAGTGTTCTCAAGTCCTACAACAAATAGCACATATCTATGATATTATCATTTCTATGAACTCTACATACAAAATTCTATGTTACATATTTGATTTTTAAAGTTTCACTACTCTCATGGGTATCTACCCTTCGATCTTGGAAAATCTCACTAATTTCATCTCCATGAAAGATAACAAAGGTAATGATGAAGACATTCCTCCTTCTCTTCCTACATTTCACGATGATATAATGGACATCATTTCTAAGAGGTATGAGGCTGACATAACCCTAGGTGATGTATCTAATAATTTCAATCCTTCTCCTAACATAACCTCACCTGATGAGGATAATTTGGCATAAGAAGAAAAAATCATTGAGACATTCCTTAACACTACTCTGCCATCTCTCCATGCTCTCCATGGCTAGGATGAAGCATTAGATGAGGAAGATGCTCTTTGTGAACAACTTCTTCAACCTATTTATACAAAAAATTCACCAACTGATCTTCAAAAACTTCTCAACTACATCTTAAACAAAGAAATGGATCACACACCCTTACTTGAACACTCACATACCTTGGAAACTACTAACAATTCATAGAACATAGATAAACATACTATTCTTAACAACCAAGGTATTCCAACACCCTACAAACTAGTTGAAATGGGTATTTTATTGACTCCTTCATTACCTCACTCGAATGAAATGGGAATCTGTGAGGTGCCTTCTCTACCATCCTTGAATATTGCAAGAGAAAACCTTCAGGAGAATGTGGATAACATAATTCAGTGAGAAGGAAGAACAAGGGACAAAGCGTTGATAATAAATGTAAAGATCAGGATAAGAGATAACAGGTAAGTATTTCTAACCCTATTGGTCACCTTTGTCATATCATACCTTTGCTTGCCTACATGACCTCCTCTTATGTGTTGTGTTCCCCCGTGATGTGTTATGTGTTGTTTAGGTCTCCTAGGATGACCCTTGATACTCTTGTAAGGTCAAGGATACAAGGAGACCACCTCTATTGTGACCATTCTTCTATTTATTTCATCATTCTTCTATCTTGTCTCTCCTCTATTTTATTGATGTGTGTCATGCCTTAGGGGCATAGCATTGCGTATGGTGTTTTGGGGGCATCCTCCTATGTGGTGTTCCTAAGGCACTTGTTCTCCTCTCTCATTTTTATTGTTTACCTTTTTCAGTGATTCTACCTAGTTGGCAGATGATGAAAACAAATAAATATTGATACGAACTGTGTGTCCCTTTAGCGAGTAAGCAAAAATGGACCTAGTCCATATATGAAGATAGGGTTGATATATATATATCTGACGCTTGACTAGTAGAATCACTCCGTGTGATGCATCATCTTATGGCATTTCTTGTGACTAACATTTTACAATCCACTCAATTTTCTCTTGTACACTTTGAATGGTATCTCACCTTGTTGCTACACTTAGTTCTGAGGTACTTACAGTATAGCCCAATGGTTATACTCGGCTCTGAACCTATGAGTATAGCGTTGGTCCTTGATGTGACTATTTTCATGCATAGCTTTCATGATTTTATCTTGTTGTTTATCTTAGCATATCTTATCAATGTGTTTGTGGGAACATTTGGTGATCGTAAGCACATGTCACCTCAGGGGCATGGGCTTTGTGAGAGCTCTTGTTCTCTTGTGTGTTTTCTCTCTACCTTAATGTGCTTGATATCGGTAAGTGACGTCAAACACCTTAAGGTGGGGGCATATATAATGGTATCCATCTAATGATTTTGGTACTAATGAAGCATGTTTGTAAGCTCTTTCCATGAGGTAGGATAACATATCTCTTGAGCTAGTGCATATGCTTTTATACAAAGCCCTTCTGCAGAAGGCAGGATGGTGTATCTCTTGAGCTAGTGCACATCCTTTGATACAAAGTCGTCATTGGGAGGCAGGGTTGAATCTTGAGCTATCCTCAATTAAGCGTGTCTTTGGTGGTTGTGGCATAAGCCCAACTGTTAGGTGTGTCTGTAGCGTGTTTTAGATGGTGAGACTTAGCAATAAGCTCCTTCCATCACCTGTGTTTTCCATGCTTAAGACATATAGTATGTAGATGGCATGCTATATGATGCTCATGTTTTCCATGTGTCTTCCATGTGCTTTCCCTCTGTGTGGTACCAAGGGTGTGGCGATGAGTCCCCCCACACTCAGGTTTTGTTTGGCATGTCTTCCCTCATGTGTTTTATCAAGGGTGTGGCGATGAGTTCCCCCACACTCATGTTTTGTTTGGTGTGTTTTCCCCATGGTGTAGTATCAAGGGTGTGGCAATGAGTCCCCCCTACACTTTGGGTTTTGTATTGCATGTTTTTGGTGGTTTTAAGGGTGTAGTGATGAGTTCCCCCTACCCTTTAGTTAGGATTTTATTGCATATATGAAAATGTTATATCAATGTATTCATTATGTTTTGCATGACTACTCTCATGTATTCATCATGTTTTATGTGTCTTCAATATTGTCTTCTCCATGTTTTGCATGCTTCTTACTATCTTCATTGTGTCTTGCATGTCTTCGATGTGTCTTCTAGTTCTTGTTTGAGATTGGGGGCTAGAAATAGTTCCTCAATCTTTGTGTATGCCTTAGCTTTATGTGCTTGGTGTGTTTTTGGTTGTACTTTAATGCATGTATGGGTCATAAAAACATACATACATTAAAGTGGGGGCTAAATGTTATGTCGTAAAATGTCCCCCTAGGACTTTTACCACCTAAGTTTAGCTCCTAGGTCCCCTTAGTTTAATCATGCATGTGTAAAACTTATCCCAGAGCAAAATCCACTAAAACCCATGACAAATGGAGCTTAGGGGCCTATCTCAATGCTTAATATAGACCAAAAATAGGCCTCTAGACTTGGGCACCTCTGCCCTAGTCTAGACCTATTTTGCCGGGACCCAAATTTAAATTATCGGCAAAGTAACCATTAAAAGGTTTCCCTTTGTCGGCCTATTCAATTTAAATTACAAATGTTAGTGGGAATGCATATATAAACATGTTTAGGACTTCATTTTAAACCTAGATGGATAATGTGAACTTGTGATATTGAGATAAATATATTCAAGGCTTTCATTGTGTTGCAGAATAGTATTGTGTTGTGTTTGTATGTGTTTTGTTGCAGATTTGGCTTCATAAATCCATCTCCTCATGGTGTGAAAGATCTCCATTTCCCCGTGAAGGCTTCACCTCCGAGGTGACATCTACTTTGTGTTTCAATCAATCTATCTTATAGTTTGCTTTTTCCTCTATCCACCAAGGACACACACTCTATCCAACAATGGTGTTGGAAGGCTTGAATGCCATTCTAGGGCTTGAATGAGGCAATCTCCTAAACACCACAACCCCAACCCCTCTCTTGTGATTACAGGTTACAAGTGCAAAATATTGCAGAGAGGAGTTGTAGGAGATCAGAGTAGAGGATAAAGATTTGGGATCTAAAGAAAATAGTGAAGAATATTCCTTTCTGGACTTGGGCACCCGCCCTAGTGTCCTCTCAATTGCTGTTGCCAGAAAGTCTGAAGCATGTTGTTGTCGATATCATCTTACAGTTCTAGATCCACAAAAAAATTTGCCTATTGGACTAAGGCGCCCACCCCAGTGTCCCCAAAGTTTCCACTTTTCAGAATCATAATCCTGGTATGTTTCTAATTTGCATTTAGTGCCTTCATATGCGATCATTTGTCATGTTTCATCCATTTGTTTATGATTTCATATAATTAGGATTTTAAGCTTAATCAGACTAAGGTTTAACAAATTATCAACATATTCCAACTTTCCTTATCATCTGAAAGTGACATTCAACCCACAGCTGAGTCCTCTCCATTTGTAGTGACTTGGCTCAATACTTTTCCTTGAATGATTATATGTGAAATGTGGGTTTTATTAAATCTATCTAAAACACTACCTCAACATCATCAATCCCACTTTTTATATATAACAATGGGTATCTCTTGCATTGTGCTATAGGTGTTTGCATGTCACTTGCATGTATAGAACATGTTTATTTAGAATAATATTGGGGAAATCAATCATGCATGTTGTTTGCATGAGATTGATGTGTGGTGATGCAATTCAGTTGAATGAAATAGATTGAGACAACTTGGGAGTCCAATCTAGAGACTTTTAGTTGTTTCTTTTATTTGGAAATGTTATTTCTATTGACTAAGTTTGAATGGGACAACTTGGGCACCCATAATCATAATTGACAGTTAACAGGTTGCTTTCTACTATTTGACTTTGGAGTTCTCTATTTGGAGCGCTTGGGTTTTGCATGAGGACTTGTCTTATGTTATCGATTACAATTTATTGTAATTTGAGTTTGAAGATTTTGAATTAAGAAGCTTTGACGTTGTAATTAGAAAAAGAACAATGTATTTTCCAGAGAGCAAGTTTTGAAGCTTTCTATAGAAGCTTTTAAGTTGTAGGAAACAACATTACAGGAATTACAACATAACAGGTTTTAGAAGATTGAAGAAGCTTGAGGTGTGTATCAGGATTCAAAGAAGTTTCAATATTTAATGTAATCTTTCTTGAAGATATTTAATACAAGCATAAACATATTTGGGTGTGGAGTTTTTTCCTACAAGGGTTTCTCCACATAAAATCTGTATCTACTTCTATCATGCTTTTTTTTCCTACTACATTGATTAAATTGGAGAAATACTATTACATTTAAATTAAAAGTAATTGTTAGATTTACACATGCTATTAATTTCAGATTTGAAAACATTTAAAAGCTACATAGCTGCAACTTTACCTTGTTCTCTTTCCCTTTTTCCAACATGTGGTACCAGAGCTATTGGTTGTAGTGAGAGAGGGATCCTTTTTTTGAAGTATTGAAGGAATTTTGGTTGTAGGGGAAGTTCTGTGTGTTAACATTGTTTTGCATATTTGTGAATTTGGAAGCCATGGTATTTAACTCTCAGATGGATATTGTCAAAAGGATCTTTGTTGGGCACTTGAGGCTCAAGGTTATGGATTTTTATGGAGTTGATCCTGTAATAGTGATTTGGAGCTCCATTTTGACAATATGTGTATATTCTCTTGTTTGGTGGTTTTATTCATTTACGTTGTGGTCATGTGTAGTGAAAGGGTGTTTATGTTGGATGGTTTCTTCTGGTACCTTAATCACATGGAAAAACACACTTCTTGGACTACAGTTTGGAGTGCTTATGTTGGATTCATGGTTTTAGTCCATGGTTACATGAAAGCACTGGATGATTTATCACTGGCTATAGGTAGGTTGTGGATTTGGTATTTCTATGATATGGACACTCATGAACAACCTAGTTACTCCTTTCTCATATTCATGCTATTTTGAATATGTAGGTTTTTCATAGTTTTTCTATTTCAAAAGATTGTGGGTTTGTAGATCTATGGTATTCCATTATTTTTAGATGACATATTTGATGGTGTTCATTGGTGTGAATGTTTGGATGTTTAATTGGTTTATAGAGATATGGTTTTGTAGGTTTTACATGTTAACCAAAATATGTGGTTTGTAGATCTGTGGAAAATTGTGTTTAGACACTTTCTGGATGGAAACAATTTTAAATTTGCAAGGCTGCTTGTTGGGTTCCTATGATCTATGGTTTCTCCTATGTGGATTTGTTTGGTAAATCAGATCTAGAGTTGATTATGGTGTTTGATTCTTAGAAATCTACATGTTATACCTGGTTACATTTGATCTACATGCTACTGATGTGGGGTTGAATCTATTTTTCTAGTGATTAGAGGTTGAAGCACTGATCATGTTTTTTCTCCTATGAGATGTTTCATGTGTGCAAATCTTGTGAATTAGCTGATGTGGATTCTATTTGGTAGGCCTCTTCTTGGTCACCTTGATTACATTGGTATTTTTTATATTGAGACAAAAGTGTAGTTTGGAGTACCTGATTTAGTTAT
This sequence comes from Cunninghamia lanceolata, assembly GCA_027924645.1. NCBI lineage: Eukaryota > Viridiplantae > Streptophyta > Pinopsida > Cupressales > Cupressaceae > Cunninghamia > Cunninghamia lanceolata. The sequence goes on from BSBN01001493.1 coordinate 705,815, forward strand.
TCATTGGAATCTATAGCAGTAAAGTTATGTTGCATGAGAAGATTTTTTCACTTTCAGTGGAGTTTTGGTAATGATGTTGATCATGATACCATGCATAACTTGGTATCACTTTCAGTGGGAGTTTTTTACAGTTTCATAATGTATCCTATCTTCTTTGTTTCAAGATATTGGTTCTAAATTGTTATTGTTACAGTGTTGTGAGCCATGCATAATCTTTGATTAGAAGATGGATGACCTTTTACAATGGTTGTTGGTATCATAAGGAGATCTTGGATTATGCCTTTAGTTTGCAGTAAGGGTTCATTGACACTTTTGGTTCTATTGACAGAGTATGCTAGATCTTCATATTATTTGAAGAGGTGTTGACATCTTGGTTTTCCATGGAAGACTCTTGGAGTTTTTGGTGAGGTGTTGAGTTTGTAACTTATCAGTATTTGATATATGATCCTTAGTTTAGAGGATGTATAGTATTATGTCATGATACACTCTTGATCATGAGTTAGAGTTTTTGGCATGATACAGGTGCTCTTGGGAGTAGAATATGTTCATTAGAGCATATGATCTTCTTTTAAGAAGATGTTAGATCATGATGTCATGATATGTTCTTGATTCTATAGTTGAAACTTTGACAATGGTTTGGTTAGTTCTATTTGGTTTTGAAGTACTAATCATTTTCTTGGAGCATCATGATTGTGCAGATTGCATTTGAAGTTGGCATGGATTGATTGCTAAAAACTCATGGATACGAGAGAGAATTGGGTGAGGCTTGATATCTCTTGAACTTAGAGATATGTGTTGGAAAGATTTCTCATTATGAGATTTCAACAAAAGTACTGAGAAGCCTACACTTGGAAATGGATGTGAGTCCATTATATACCTTATGAGAAGGTTGTCTTTATTATAAGCTTTTATTTCTTGGTGATATATGCAAGGACAATCTTGTATCCCACTCTTGGTCTACTCGATAGGTAAATGATCTAATAGGTGTTGCCCACCTGATTATTAGATGCATTCTTTATATGTATCTTGTCTTCTCTTTTACACTAGTCTTGAAAAGGATTATTGAGAAGTAGATGCATGGGTTTATGGATTTATGTTGTTCTCATTATTATTTGATCTTGAGCTATGGAACTAGTTATGAGGATTTGTTTTGGAGATGTACAGAAATGGTTTGTTTGGGTTATTCCCTTTGTTGTGGGAATGCTTGGCTAGTTTGAAATACTTTCAGTGAGAGGTTAACATCTATTGCTTCCATGTTTTCATCATAATTTTTAATGTTAGATGTTGATATCCTTTTAGTTTGGAAGTGTAGAAAGAGATTACTTTACGCAATTTGGCACAAGTTAGTGTGGTATAAAGACATGGTATGATTTTGTAGGTTCTCTCTTTCCTGGTATATTATTTTCCTCTTAAAGGTTCTCATGTTTATGGAGTTGAGGTTTTGCATTGGAGTTAAGTATTATTTTTGTTAACAATAATTTGGTAGCTTCTTGATCTCTTTCTTCATTGGTTTAGAGGACTTGGGAGAGTTATTTAGAGATTGGTAATGAGAGATGTTTTATGCATATCATTATATGTTTTTGACATTATATGGTAGAGGAGTTAGCCATGTCCTCTAAGAGAATTGTTCTAGGAGGATTTGTTAATGCCTTGATCTTATTTTTAGATTTGACATTACCCATGCAGTGGGAGTTCCTGGATATACATGCTCTTTATTGTCACAATATCTTCTTGGTTGTCTTAGTTTGTAGGTTATTGATGTGAAGATGATTTTGCATGTTTTACTATTGGGATCTACAAGTTGTGTAGTTTAGTGGGCTATCTTTACCCATTGGTTGCATTGAAGACTTGGATGTGGATTGTCAATATCCATAGATCTATTCAGTGTTATTGCAGATTTTGTTTGTTGACCTTGTCTTTGGTCATTTGTACATTGGTATGTTGCATTGAGATAGGAGGATGGATGATTAGCAAGATTGTTTTACATGGACTTGATTGCAATTTTGGGTTGGTATGTTGATGGCATGGAGTTCTACCTATGATGGTTTGTTTACCCTGGTTTTGAGGTATGGATATTTTTGGATGAGCTAGCAACTTGTTGTGGTTGCTTTTCCATTTGGTATAAGTGTGGCAGGCACTCAAAGTCTTATGTTATCATGTGATTTGATGCTTGCGTTCATGTTGAGATTGGGGCAGGTTTTAGTGATAGTTGATATGTTTCACTTTGGCATGTTCCTTAGCTTATCATAGTTATGATGTGAGGGGTTCTTGTTTGTGATGATGGTTATCATGGTTGCTTTTGCATGTATTGTAGAAAAGCATGTTGAAGAATCAATGGTAAATTGATATCTATGGATGTTTTTCCCTATGATTAAATAATTTGATTACCTTATAAGAGTAATTGCAATGTATAACGTCAAGTGGGAGAATGTTGGGATAAGTTGCCATTAACTTGCAATCCTAACTAATTTCATATGTCTCCAAAGTTCTTGGAATGTGTTCCCCAACACATAAGGACTTTGAGAGATAAATTAATATTTAATTATAACATTTGGATTATTGTAATTAACTCCTAAATGGTAGGGTCAAACTTGGGCGTCCACTTTTGGAGTGGGGTCCATGAAGACTTGTTGACAATTCCTTGAAGTCTATTTTGGGTTTTTGACAACTCCTAGTAAGTGGGAGTTAACTTGGGTGCCCACTTTGGAGGTGTCTTATATTTAGACTGGGAGTTGGCTTTTTTATGTACATGAGTGGATATTGTTGATACGCTTTGCATGGATATGATGTGGGAGTTATTAGAAGTGTTAGAGATGCATGATATTGGAATATTGCTTGCATGAGTTCATAATAACTTGCATGTTTTTGCATGTGGTTACATGAGCTCATAAAAGCTTGCATGTGCTTGCATATTAGTTATTTTGACTTGCATGTTGTTGCATGTCAGTTATATGGAGTTACATGTCATTTTTATGAGGTTTCTTGCAGAACACTCTAACTCAAAAAACTTGCAGAACAGTCCATCTACCAGATTCAGTTAATGGTTATCTCTTGCATTGTGCTATAGGTGTTTGCATGTCAGTTGCATGTACAAAACATGTTAATTTAGAATAATATTGGGGACATCAATCATGTCAGTTGTTTGCATGAGATTGATGTGCGGTGATGCACTTCAGTTGACTGAAATAGATTGAGACAACTTGGGCATCCAATCTAGAGACTTTCAGTTGTTGCTTTTATTTGGAAATGTTATTTTTGTTGACTAAGTTTGAATGGGACAACTTGGGCACCCATAATCAGGACTGGCAGTTAATAGGTTTCTTTGTACTGTTTGACTTTGGAGTTCTCTATTTGGAGCGCTTGGGTTTTTCAAGAGGACTTGTCTTATGTTATAAATTCACTTATTGTAATTTGAGTTTCAAGCTTTTGAATTAAGAAGCTTCAGAGTTGTAATTAAAAAAAACACAATGTATTTTCCAGAGAGCAAGTTTTGAAGCTTTCTATAGAAGATTTGAAGTTGTAGCAAAAAAATTATAGGAATTACAACATAACAGGTTTTAGAAGATTGAATAAGCTTGAGGTGTGCATCAGAATTCTGAGAAGTTTCAGTATTGAATGTAATCTTTTTTGAAGATATTTAATACAAGCATAAACATCTTTAGGTGTAGAGTTTTTTCTTGCAAGGGTTTCTCCACGTAAAATCTGTATCTACTTATATCATGCTTTTTTCTTCTACTACATTGATTAAATTGGAGAAATACTATTACATCTAAATTGAAAGTAATTTTCAGATTTACACATGCTATTAATTTTAGATTTGAAAATATTTAAAAGATACATAGCTGCAACTTTACCTTGTTCTCTCTCCCTTGTTCCAACATCTGCCCCCTGCACTCCCCTGTTAATTATTTTGAGCGGAAATCACGGCTACAAAGTCACCAAAATTTACTTTGCTATGTGTACCCACAACCCTGTAGCATGATCAGTCACCACATACTAACAACCTGTCACACATGTCATTTCATCTCTTACATGCCATAAAATCTGTCATAACTCATGACACATGACCACAAGGTGTGACACATGGCAAAAGTATGCTAAGTCAACATGGGACACCTACCTCCTCATATGAGGATAAAACATACATATAGTCACCTTCCATGTAGGATGACAAATCACCGTGCCAACTCCCACAAAGTGACAAAATAAGATTTACATAGAAAATTACAATAGTAGGAAAAAATAAATAAATACAACATTAGGAACTTGCAAAGGTTGAGACACCTTAATTCCCAACATTCTCCCACTTGTTGAACACCTTTCAAGAGCCAATAAAATGACATGATTTATCTGCTAGGGGTCGAGAGGCCCATAGACTCTGAACACCATCTAAACTTCTCCATGCTCACAGGTTTTGTCACGACATCTGTAACATTCGTCAAAGAGTGAACTTTCTCCAAATTCACCTTCCCATCCTCTACCATGTCACAAACAAAATGGTACTGGACATCAATATGCTTCGTCCTCGCATGGAAAGTAGGATTCTTCATGAAACATATGGCACTCTGACTAACACAACAAATGGTAATCTTCCCTACATCAAACCCAACATCAGAACACAATCTTTTAAGCCAAATGCTTTATTTACAAGCATGAGTTGCTTCCATGTACTCTGCTTTAGTAGTGGACAAAGTGACCACAATTTTTTTCTTACTCATCCAACTAATAGCATCACCTAACATAGTGAAGACATAAGTACTGGTGGATCTCCTGATGTTAATGCCACCTACCCAATCTGAATCCATAAATCCTCAAATACAAAGTGAATGCAAATCCCTTATAGAATAACCATGATAACATAAGGAATACTTAGAAGTACTTCACAAGTATCTAAACACTCTCTTCATTACATCCCAATGTACCCATCTAGGATTAGCCATAAATCGACTAAGGTTTCCCACTGCTTGGGCAATGTCTGGTCTTGTACAAACCATAGCATACATCAAGATACCAATCACACTAGCATAAGGAACTCTGCTCACATTCTCCATCTCAAAAGGAGACTTCAGACAATCTGTAACAAATAACTTTGTCCCCATCATAACAGGAACTGTCAACGATCTCTAAGATGCCATTTTGAATCTCTCCAACAAGTGTTCACATACTTACTCTGGCCTAACCATAGTTTTCTATTAGCTCTGTCTCTTCTGATTTCTATTCCCAAGTTGTACCTAGCTACCCCTAAATCTTTCATATCAAACTGTGCTGACAACTGAGACTTCAAATTAGAAATCAAATTCTTACCATTCCTAATGAACAACATATCATCAACATATAATGCAATAATGAGAATGTGATCATTATCCATCTTAAAGTAAACACAATGATCTGATTTCGATCTCTAAAATCCCAAGCTTGACACAAAGCTATCAAATTTTTGGTACCACATCCTAGGAGATTGCTTCAAACCATACAAAGACTTTTTCTACTTGCAAACTGGATTTTATTTACCTTTTACCACATAGTGCTCTGGCTGTGACATATAGATTTCTTTCTCCAATTCACCATGAAGGAAAGCTATCTTCACATCCATCTAGTCAACTTCTAAATTGTATGCTACAACAAGTGATAACAAGAATTTGATAGATGTCAAATTTGCAATGGGAAAGAAAATCTCACCATAATCTATTCCCTCAACCTGGGAATAACCCTTTTTGACCAACCTTACCTTAAACTTCTCAACACTACCATATGAACCAAATTTCTTCTTGAACACCCATTTGTATCCAACAGGTTTACATCCATCAAGCAAGGGCACTGGATCCCAAGTATTGTTTTTCTTCAAGGAAGCCATATCTTCTTCCATGGCCTCTTTCCAGGAATCTGCATCACTCATACCCATAGCCTTGATTATGGTCCTAGGCTCATCAGTGTTAGAAATCAAAGAAAAAATACAACTGGAATCATGCAATGAATAACCAAACCTATCAGGTTGATGCTTTATCCACATAGACCTCCTCAAAAGTTGAGGTCGATTTTCTTCATCTTCTTCTAAACTTTCAGAGCTACTAGACCTCTCATCATCATCAGGTCCAACCGATGTTTTTGGTTCAAATTTCTCAGGGGTGGAAGGAAGCTGAACCACATCCTCTTTCTTCTCTTATTTCTCTAGCTGTAAGACAATAGAAGAAGGATTAAACTCTTTGAAGATCACATTTCTGCTATACAGAACTCTCTCAACCACTGGATCCCAAAGCTTGTATCCTTTCACACTGATGCCATAACCAATGAAGATACACTTCACAACCTTGTTCTCCAACTTAGACCTCTTCTCCTTAGGCACATGTACATATTCGTCACAAACAAATACTCAAATGTATCTCAATGAAAGATTTTTACAAGACCACACCTCCATAGGTGTCTTATCAACAAGCATCGATGTAGGAGACCTGATAACCAGGTAACAAGCGGTAGCAATAGCTTCGATCCAAAACTTTTGTTCAAGGCCATGTCCACTTAGCATACTCCTAGCCCTCTCCATCAATGTCCTATTCATCCTCTCTGTAACTCCATTTTACTGAGGGGTATATAGAGTTGTCTTATGCCTCTCAATCCCCTGTTCTTTACAGAACTTGTCAAAATATGTTGAACATAACTCACCAACATTGTTAGTCCTCAAACACTTAATCTTTCTATCCTTTTGATTCTCTACAAGAGATTTGAACTCTTTGAATCTACTAAAGACTTCAGATTTACTTCTAAGGAAATACACCCATGTCCTTCTACTGTAGTCATAAATGAATGAAACAAAGTAAACAGATTTTGAAATTGAAGGAACATTAACAGGACCAAACACATCAGAATGAATCAAGTCCAACACCTCAAAAGATTTGTGAGAACTAGAATAAAACTAAACAAGGTTTTGTTTTCCATGAATATAATGTTCACAGAAATCAAACTCAAGGTTACAGTCATTCATACCCTCAAAAAGATTTTTATTTTTTAGGGTCCTCAAACCCTTTTCACCAATGTGACCAAGCCTTTGGTGCCATAACATTATCTTCTTAGATGGAAGTTTTATCTCCATAGAATGAGCACCCTTAGGTACCTAGAAAGCATGACCATCAGAAATAGATGCAACTGTCTTCTTTGTTTCTAGTTCTAATGGTGAGGATGAAGAATCTGAAGCTCTCTTCTTCGAAACAGAGGCACTATTGCACTAAACTGTGCATGCATCAAGCTAAAATAGAGTGCCAATTTGAACACCCTTAGCCAACACCATAGCTCCTCTAGTCATCTTACATCCTCCATTCAATAAAACAACCTGTACACCCACATCATTCAACTTACTTATAGAAAGAAGGTTTTGTGCCAAACCAGGGATATGTAGAACACCATTGATCCCCTTCACTCATCCATCAGGGAATTGAATCAAGACTCTTCCATGGCCAACAATCTTCAGGTGAGAGTCATCACCCAAGTAAACCTTTCCACCATCATATTCTTAATACTTTGAAAATGAACCTTGATGTGAGGTCATGTGAAAAGATGCACCAGAGTCAATAAGCCACACATCCTTAGATGCATGTGTTGCCAAGGCAGTGACAAATGCTTCTCCATCATCCTGAGAGGACTTGTAAGAATTTGAATCATAGTTCTTCTTTTTCTTCTTCTCCTCCTTGCACTCCTTGCAGAAGTGACCAGGTTTACTATAGTTCCAACATAGAGCCTTGGACTTTCTAGTAGACTTGGATCTCCCACAGGATTTGGATCTTCCTTTTTCTTCTTTCTTCTTATCCTTTTTCTTCCCTTTCTCTTTAGATCTACCATGAACCACAAGAGCCTCCTTAGCTGACTCAGAAGATTTTCTCCACATCTCTTTAGACAACAATGAAGAAACCACTTCATCCATCTTGAAGGTGGTAGTGGTACTCCCAGTGGCCATAACAAGGTGGTCCTACAAATCTAGTAAGGAACACAGTAATATCATACATCGATCCTCCTCCTCCATCTTCACACTAATAGAATTCAAATGGGCAACAAGCATATTGAAAGTATTCAGGTGATCAATAACAAATCCTCTATCTTCCATCCTCAGAGAATACAATTTCTTTCACAAGAATAACTTGTTCACCAGGGATTTAGCCTGATAAACATCTCCAAGTTTCTTCCAAAGATCTTTTGTAGTCTTCTCTTCATGGATATTCAGGAATCAACCAAACATAGTCTTATCAGACCCTTAGCCTTCTGATCCATTAGATCCTAATCTTCTTGTTTCATGCTTGATGGTATGGTTCTGGATACTACGAGCCATAGATCTCTATCCACAAATAAGTCCTCCATCTTGAGTTTCCACAACTCAAAGTTGCCTCCATTAAAATTCTCTATCTCAAACCTCCTAGATGTTATAATCACCATCTCTTTCCTCCAACAAAGATTTCAAAATCCTCTGCACAAGCTCCCATTCAAATGAAGATCAACTCAAAAAATACTTTACCAAACAACTAGAACCAAAGGTGATCAAAATCTGATACCAACTGAAAGGAAGCAAGGTATGCAGAAATAACTTCCTACACTGATCTAATGAGGAAAGTTATGCAAATTTTAATATTTTATAGTTACAGGTTCTTATCTGCACATTAATAGAAAAGTAATAACACATCAAAAACAAGTACAATGTTCACAACACACGATATACATGGGGAAAACCCTTTCGGGTAAAAAACCCCACACTCCAAAACCTAGACAATGTATTATCAAATGAAAAGATGATTACAACACACTTGCAATGCAAGCTCTTCTAGGAGTACACAAATGTTGATTCTCATTCGCATTCCATGACCTTTCACATTCTTCAGCTGCTTATTTATCAGGCCTCTTTGGCGGTTATCCAATGTCAGTTTTTTCCATGTCAACCAATAACAAACTAACTACCGACACCTTTATTAAATATAGGGCATTTTTTTACTTGAGGGGCACTACCCTGAGCAACCCCAGCAGGGGGCGTTGCCCCCAAACCCTCACTGTGGGCTTTGCCCCTAGGCCCCTGTCAGGGGAATAAGCCCCCCGAGCCCCGCAGGATGGGCTCTGCCCCCTGCACTCCCTCGTTAATTTTTTTGAGGGGAAACCACGACTGACAAAGTCACCAAGATTTACCTTGCTCCATGTACCTACATCCCTATAACATGATCTGTCACCACATACTAACAACTTGTCACACCTATCATTTCAACTCTTACATGTCATAGAATCTGTCATAACTCATGGCACATGACCACAAGGTGCTGACACATGGAAAAATTATGCCAAGTCAACATGGGATGCCGACCACCTCATATGGAGACAAAACATACATCTAGTCACCTTCCATGTATGATGACACATCACCATTCCAACTCCCACAAAGTGACAAAATAAGATTTACATAGAAAATTACAATAGTAAGCAAAAATAAATAAATACGACATTACGAACTTGCAAAGGTTGAGACACCTTAATTCCCAACAAATACAACCTCAATCCAGATAAGGCTCTTCAAGAAAACATAATGGCATGACCTATCAAGTGAATGAACAATCATCAAATTGAATTAAAAAGACATATCATATCAAATGAAAGCATTCAAAGCATGATATGAGCAACCACTTGAATTAGTTTGATCAAACTAACTCACCAATCACAAATGCATAAAAAACCATGCCATTCAGTCATGAGCTCTATAATGAAATGAAGCTAATCAACCAGGATGAAGGAGCACATATAATAAGGTAAGAAAAATATCAAAAATATAGAAGATGAAATGAGGATAGAAAAGAAAAATGTAATCAAATCACAAAACTTAGTAACTGTATACATAACATACACCGATTCAATCTAATGAACCATGTGGATCCTCTCTACTATTTATGGTGTCAAGTATTGCTTCATGGCCAGACTCACGAACTTTTCACAAGTTTCTATTCTACGGTCTACCCCATATTTTATCAAATGAACATTTGATGCCACAACAAGGTTAGAATAATGAAGAATAGTCCTGTGTGTCAAAGTCCTTGAACAACCACACATCATAATTCTTCACCGGATACCTTCTAAGCCATGTTCCAATAATAATCACTAATCCTATAGGATATTCAATGTTTTCTTATCTATGACAGGGGTTGTCAATTTCTTTTTTGCCTCAACACAACGACATAAATAATAATTCATTCCCTCATCATTATCTTCATCCATAATAATTGCATATACATTCCCTACATTAAATTGCACAAAAAAGACTAAAATTTAATAAATGATTAAAAAATACATCATAATCTAAATTATATATTAATTTTCATTAACATATTACTTGGTTCAACTAGATTTGAAATATGGTCAAAGTCAATTGATGATTCCATTTGTATGAGTTGTAGTGCTCCTAGAAGTTGATACATTTGAAGTGGGCTTAAAGATCTAGCACACCATTCATCGAACCATTCTTTTGACTCACACTCATTTCAAGAAAAATCCATACATGATGAACAAAAATACACCATCTACCTTGAATAAATAGTCCATGAACCCACATTTGAGATTCTAAAAAAGTGGAACTCACTCGATCCTATCACTGTACAAAAAATTTCATATTTTACAATGTTAGCTTCTTCTATCAACCAAAAAAATCTATGAACTGTACACTTACCTTCATTACCTCGACCCATTGTAGAGTTGCACCATTCGATGATGGATGCTACATCTGTTAAATTTGCACTGTCCTTGTACTTCAACTCTTCTCATACTAAGGCTCTTTTAATACATGCTCCAACACCATCATGCTCCCCTTTTCCATGCCCAGCCTCAAAGAAATTCCATATATGTTGAACACCACCGAATATATGCATCCTACTCAACCAATAGAACATTTGTGAATTCTTAAATTATGATGCACAATTATCTGACCATATGATATGCAAATCAAACATGATGTTCCTACTACTCAAATGACCATAGAAAATCTAAAAGCAACCTTGCAAAAACTGTGTAGAATGTGTGTGATCATCACTAATATAAAAATGTTACTCTTGCAATATCTTTCTATCTTCCTTTGTACTTCCGGGTGCATCAATGAATGTTATATGCACAAATATAGCAACATAAGTGGAGTTATAGTACTACGATTAAACCTCATTCTATGGTTATAATTTATAATTCTCTGCAATGTCTACAATTGACATGATCGTACGACAAGGAAATGTGTCCTTGCATAACTTGAATTGCAAGTCCAACCATCGAGCTCTGTGTGTATGCCTTGCATACTCATAAACTATCTTTTCTCAAAAAATAGGAATAAATGTAGATATCGGTATTTATTCACTCACTAATTCACACCTTTTTTCTTCTTTACCACCTTTTAGACTGTATGCCATTGTCTTATATTTCTCAAAAGGTACTAATTCATTTCCAATTGCATGTGCATTCTCCATGTGTACACAAGTTCTCAAATGTTACAAACCACCACAACTATCACATGTTCCATCCAAACATGATGTCTTATAAAACATTTGTCCATCTACTATTTCACAAAAAAATGCTTGAAATGAAAGCTCTTGCCAATTTAGGTGGAGCCTCTATCATAGACTCCTGCAAAACATTGTTAGTATGCAAAGATACACATATTTGTCGATAAACATCATAATGCATAGAAAATTCCATGTGAACTCTACAATAACAAGTTGTGCATGTGTGATTTATTTTGACATAAAAAGGTATCTTTGACTAATTTGAATTTTGAGGATAAGTAGCTACAAATTTGGAGAAAATTTGTGTTTAAGTCATATCATGCTTTGGATGTGGCTTACAATTTTGACAATCAATTCTCCTTCTTACAACATCCCTTTGATTAGGATATACTCTTGTGTTATTTCTCCAAAACTCCTCAATTAGGGATTTTAAGGCTTCAACTATGGCTTTATCTTTCCGTGGGAGTCTATCAGAAAATGCCCATAGTTCATTGCTATTTGGGTCCTCAATTCTTTCACGCCTCCCAATGGCTTTCATCAATTCTTTCTATTTATCTTTAGTGCTTGACTTGTTTTTCTTATCAAGCAAGATTTCTTTGTTTGATTTCTCAAATAGTTGATGTAATGATACATCATGTAGCATTTTTCTATCTTTGGTGCATGAGGGAACCGATGCTTTGAGATGCATTGATTAGATTTCTTACAATAGATTTTTCAGTATTACCACTTGATGTTCTTAGGCCAAGAATCTTAATGATTGGACTAAACTTAAGATTTTTCATCATCTTAACAAACAATTGACATATTTTAGTTTCACTTATGTTTTGAAAAAATATGTTCCATATCTTATTTACATTTATTCTACAAGTACATTCGGGAATCTTATCAACCATTGGTTTTATAATAATCTCATCAATTTCAATAAAAAACTTGGGCTTTTTATGCAAAATTCTAGGAGGTGTTCTCAAAGGAAATCTTGAATGACAAGATAAATTTTGGTCACCTAACACTTGATCAATTGGGTTATAATCTATATTCACATTTGCAAATGCATCATCATTTTCAATTGGTGATTGAACATTTTCTACAATATCAATTTGAGATGGCAAAGATGGCATACCTTCGACTCCCACATTTGATTTCTTACTTGCACGAAGTTTTTTCATTTGTTCCCATTGTTTCTTCAAATCTTTCTCTCTTGGATGCTTCATCATCTAATTCAATCAACAAAGATGGTTGACCTTCATTTGTGGAGTTCAATTTCTTATTGTCACAAAGTTGTCTCATTCATTCTCTTTTCTTTGTGTTCTCGGCTTCCGCTCCTCTGGTGTTAGAATTTTTGGTCATTTCCTTGGAATTGTATTGAGTTCTATATCAATCTAAAACAATGGTCAAAAGAACACAAAAAAATATCTAATAATTTATCAAGTTATAATACAAAACACGTACAATTACAATGTTTTTTGTCAATGTAAGACAAAAAACTAGTTAATTTGTTCAATCAAGTGTTGCAATCCCTCAAAAAATGAAAAAATAAATTTCCAAAATCAAATTTGATTTTAAAACATGTAATTGGAATCTTGTATATCGAAACATGAACAAAACGTGCACCAATTTTGTCAACCAATAATGGGAGAACCTCCAAAGCATCAAAAGTCTCTTTTAATGTCAGAAAAAGCATAGAATAGGCAATAAAATAGAGCATGTGCACTGAAAATCATGTGATATGACTTTTTACAGTCCATTAATCATCATTTTAGCTAGTTTAAAACACACTCACATTATAATGTGAGCACGTTATAAACTAGCTAAAATACTGACTAGAATCCTCTCTTCTACTCTTTCACAAACTCTCTTGCTCTCTCCTAACTAAACATAGAGAGACAATTGCTTAAGCAAATTGATCTTGATAATGAGATTGATAGAGATAGAGAATGACAAATCTTAACATCAACTAATGGTGACACTAATTTCTACTTCAAATGATGTCAAAGGATAGATGAGGTTGGTGAAGTCTTTCCCCTTCAGAAAACTATGAAGGTTTTGTAGAGGAAATACTTCCTATTCTTCATGGGTTCTAGTGGTTATTGGTAAGCATTAACAAATAGCATAGAACTAACTGTGTGATCCCAAGAGACACATTAGCTTTATGGAGCAACTCATTGGCACATGCCAAGAAGTCATGGAGGGGGAAACTTATATAGTATGGAGTGATGTTGGTCTTAGAATACAATGAGATAGAAAGGGGTTCGATGAGGGACAAATTCATGGATGGGGAAACTTAGATAAGGGAGTGGGATTCTAATTTAGGGGTACTTATTGATTGGGGTACTCATAGCTCAATTATAGTTGATGCAAAAGCAACCCTTGTAAGGCAAGTTTTAGGCCATATGTCGCTTCTCCTTACAACTCTAGAGATGATTGGTTGTGTTGTTGGTCTTTCCTCTAGGTTTAGAGTCAAAGGATAGTTCCTTGCATTTTTAAGGGTCACCCAACTAAGAATTCATTACACTTGAGCCTCAACCTCTTGGATTGTGACTAGAATGAGTTGTTCCAAATTTTCTAAATAGAATAGAAGATGTGACCAAAGGGGTATAGATTCAATTATTGCTTGCATAATATAAGGGATGGAACATCAGGTGAATTGGTTCTGTTATACCTAGTTGTGCTTTCCAAGACTATAATTTGGTGTGAAGCCTACACCATGATGTGTGCATTAGAGACATATTTTTCTTGAAGTTCCTTAGAAAATTCTTCATCAACTATTGTTGGTTTATGTTTATGCCCCTACCTTGATTGTGCCTCATTCATAGTTAGTAAGTGTGATGTCGCATGCCCAGAACCTGTAGGTGTCTCGATGCGTATAGTTGAGATCCCTTATGCTTCTTTTTCTTTGGCCTACTAATCAAAGAGGTGATTGATATCTTCATCCATCACATGTTCATAGATAATAGTCATTACTATTTGATTTTGCATTGGTAACACTACTGGTATGCTTGAATATTTATATTAAACCATGTCACCGTTTCCTTAGCTCAATGTTCTTGGTGTGAAGCTTATGCTCAAATTTATGGCCCAACTTGTAGTCTTATTTCATCTTGTAGAAGTGGAGGTGGTAATCCTCCAAAATATGATTCTGTTTTATTGATTGGGTCACAAGAATGACTGCTATCTTGTTTTCACATCTAGTGTTAGTTGCTAAGGCTAGTCTTGGAAATTGGAGCATCTTCCATAAGGTTGTGGAGAGCTTTGATTTCTAGTTGGCTTTAGTTTAAGGAAAAGTATTTCCCACCTTGATATTGGAATTTTCATATGAATCATTTGTCTACAAATCCCCATTCAATTTTGAGGAGAGATTGGAGAGTATGTCCTAGAAGAAACAACTATATAATTACATTTCAACACAAGTGAAAGGAGGAAATTGATATTAGACTCCTATAAATCATAACCTTCTTAATGTTGGTGCCAAACTCATGGTCTAGGATGTCATGCTATCACATAAGATCTATTGTAACTATGCATGTAGTGCATCAATAGGTAATCAAGTGATGGTCCAAGAGAATCCCTAGGCTCAAATCTTTATGTGGTTGGTGAAATAGAACTTGTCTATACTAGGAGAGATAAATGCAACTTTGTATCTACATGGACGACTCTCTCTCTCTCTAGATCCTTTTGTCTATCTCAACCCCCTCTCTCTCTCCCTCCCTCCCTCCCTCCCCCTCTGTCTATCTATCTATCTCTCCCTTTATATCTTTATTTCTCTATCCCCACTCTCTCTATCTCTATCTGCCTCTCTATCTCTATATCTCTCTCCCTTTCTCTATCTTTCTCTCTATCGACCCCTTGGCACATGATGGAGAGAGATATAGAGATAGAGAGGTAGAGTCAGAGAGAGGGAGGATAGAGAAATAAAGAGAGAAAGGGATGAGAGGGAGAGAGGAGGGAGATAGAAAGATATGGTGAGATAGGGAGATAGAGTTAGAGAGGGGGAGATATAAAGAGATGGAGAGATAGAGAGATAGAGTTAGAGAGAGGGAAAAATATAGAAAGAGGGGCAGATAGAGAAATAGAGAGGGATAGGTGGAGATAGAGATAGGGAGAGGGAGAGGGAGAGAGGGGGGTTGAGATAGATAAAGGGATCTATAGAGGGAGAAAGATAGATAAAGGAGATAGAGATAGAGATAGAGAGGGATATATATATATATATATATATATATATATATATATATATATATATATATATATATATATATATAGAGAGAGAGAGAGAGAGAGAGAGAGAGAGAGAGAGAGAGAGAGAGAGAGAGAGAGAGAGAGAGAGCATTTTAACTACTTTAAAATGTACTCATGTTATAATGTGAGCACTTTTTTGACTGCTTTGGGAAATTCCAAGCCTAAGGGTTGGAGGTACCTTTTGGATGCCAAGGATGTGTTTTAACAAAAGTTAGAAAATTCAACCAAATACTGTGCGTGCTCTCCATCAAGTTTACACATTTTTCAATGTCAATATGAAAAAATGGTAGGACGACTTCAAGTTTTTTATTAGCTTTCTAACCATGTATTTTTTTAAAATATGATAACATTAAGGTTTCCATCTTCAATTTCTTTTGCTAATGTGTTTTTTTTATTTAGAAAACCTATGTCTAGTATTTCTTATTTCATTTTTTACACGTTTATCAAAATTTGAAACAAATTACATTTTTAGATTCTAGACTCAATTCTATACACATTGATTTTTTTTTAATTTTTGATTAGTTTTCAAAACAATTAGGGGGGAGCACTCTCAAATTTTCATTTTTTAGGATGTGTCCACTTTGAAAATTCATAAAAAATTAACAAAAACATCAGGCATAAACTACATGGTGTTAGCTTATTTTTCATTGAAGCGATTTGCCAAATACTTAAAAAAATCAACATTTTAGGGGGAGCACACCAGACATTATGTTATATTTTTCTAACAAAAATAGGAGCACTTTGTGTGCTCCCCCTATTCAAACCTCTTAATCTCCACCATTTTTAGAAAGAAATAGTAGTTTCGGAGCACTACAAAACTTGTTCTTATCACATTGTCTAATTTTGAGCATGGCTATCTTCAATTTCTCATCCAAGATTAATTTTTATTGATTTTAGAAAAATAAGTGGTCACTTTTGACCCCATTTTGGTCCCCCATTTCCATGAACTTACCAATGCATTATCAAATTTTTTATAATAGATTTTTCACTATTAGTATTTGATACATTCTTAGGCCAAGGATATTCATGGTGGGTCTAAACTTAAGATTTCTCATCATTTTTTATCAGCTCATCCAAATTTGAAACAAATTATATTTTTACATTCTAGACTCCATCTATACACATTCATTTTTAAAGCTTTTTTTGATTAGTTTTCTCAAAATTAAGGGAGAGGCAAGCTTAATTTTTAATTTTTTAAAATGCGTCCACTTTGAAAATTAGTAAAAAAATCATATACTCATTAAAAAATAACAAAAAAATAAACATAAACTACATGATTTATTAGTTAATTTTCCATTGAAGAGATTTGTGAAATACTTAAATTTTTTTTTTAGGGGGAGCACACCAAACATTGTGTTAAACTTTTTTGACAAAAACATAGCCACTTTGTGTATGCTTCCATTATTTGACCCTCTTAATCTCCACCATTTGAGAAAAATAGTAGTTTAGAAACTAGATGCTGACCACTAGTAGTCTTGTTCTTATCACATCTTCAAATTTTGAGCATGGCTATCTTTAATTTGTTGTCCAAGATTAGTTTTTACTGATTTTAGGAAAAAAGTGGCCACTTTTGACCCCCTTTTGGTCCCCCATTTCCATGCACATAACCATGAGTCTAGAGGAGGTTTCTACCTTGAAAATATCTAGGAGCATAGGCATTGGTTAGGAAAATGGAGCTACTTGAATTAAAACATGAGCCGACCAAGGAGATAGAATGTCTACTAGCTACCCATAGGGAAGGAGTAAGTCGACAGGGATCTCGCAAAAAAGCTAGCCTACCTGAAGATCCCTGAACCCTAATACAAATTGGTATTAGCTTCTTTTCTAAATCTTAGAGGAGAGAAACCATTTCCTCTACAGAGAGTTTCATTTCTTGAAGAAAAATGATATCAGAATTATACTCCCAAATAAGGTGTAACTGAATAGATTTTTTATAAGAAGTGCTATCTAAGGAATGTTGAAATACACAAGACAACTGAGAGGGGGGTGAATCAGTTGTAACTAAAACGTAACTTCTTACAAGCATCAACACATCAACCACTTAATCACTGTTATTATGATTTAACCATGAAAGTATGAAATTAGGAACTTAAGCACATTCACACATTCAACACATGTCAGATTTTTACGTGGAAAACCCAATGAGGGAAAAACCACGGTGAGGATTAACTCACAATATAAATGATATATCAAAATTTACAAGGCTCACTGCCCAAAATGCTCACTACAAAAAGAAGGGGCTCACTGCTAGAAGTAGAAGAAGATAGTTACAATGAGAACGGATCTCATAGGAACAAGGGATCCACCACAAACTCAATTGAATCTATTGCAACCTCTTTGCATAAAAATATATTCTTTACTGCTCACTAACATACCATTTAGATCACACTTGCAATAAATAATGCTTCTCATGTAGCCATTTCGTCTATCTCAACAACTTCGCTAGATTTCCTGATTGTCTAATTCATATTTATATATTCGCAATCTTGGAAACAATCTTAAAGGTCGGCACAAGCAATAAACTTAGCCAATATTCAAATTAGGTTTGGACCTAAACATTCCTGTGGTGGAAAGGAATTAATACGGACCACACCACACCTTAGCAGGGACTCAAATGCAATCTCCCACGCAACAACACACTATCACAAACTCCAAAGCATAATCGTAAGTAGTGAAAACAACCAGGTTGGCCAAAACTTGTGTTAACATTAAGACCTTTAGGAACACGCTTCATCCATGATCTGAATTACACTTTGTGGACTAATCAAAAAACAAGAACACAATATAGAAGCATCCACAAGCACATTACAATCACCAAGACCTTCCACACAACCCCCAAACATTCTATCTAGAAGATTCTTCAAACTAGACCACTTAAACATTACTGTCATCTACTGTCATAAAGAAAAGATCATTTGCAGAGCACCAAATCATGAACCACTTCAACTGAAGGCACATAACATCATCCCAAACTTAATTCTAGAATTGCAAACTATAAAACTTAAATGTAGAGAGATGCAGAGAAGAATACATTCTCCCTGTCACCATTGAATACTCAAAAAAATAGTTTTTACTCTGGTGAATGGAACTCACTCAAATCTTCACACCGGAGGCTCAAACTTGAGACATAGCAACTATAGACACCCCTTAACATAAATTTCAAAGCGCAGACAAAGATATTCAATCTACAGGATATGTGGAGCAAAACATTGTACTGTTCTAGGAGATAGAACAATTTTGCAATTACACTAACTTCTCAAACACTTGCTCAAACTCATCCAAATAACTTCCTTAGATGATGACATTAGGTGTTGACATCAATGACAACACTTACTACTCATATTTGCAAAACTCTCCCCCTTTGTCATTGATGGCAACACATGATGTGAAAAACCATCAAGACAAACTTGCTTTGCTTCTTTGCTCCCCCTTACTTTATGCTTTCTCTGGCTGGAACTTTCTCAGAATCTCTCTCCTTAAGTTTTTTACATGAACTTCTCTCCCCCTTTGACATTAATGGAAAACGGTGCCATACCATTTCTCTCTCTTTAGTTATCAAGGCTCAATTCAGATCTTACTAACACTACACTACTTCCCTTGTCAGCAACACTGCAACACTTACAACTCTTTATCAGGAACTCATATTAGCAACATCTACCTACTCCCCTGAGAGGTAGCCTTCAAAACATCAATCCAGATAAAAAAAAATGAGACTTTGGGCACCATTGGATTGATGTACTTCCTATGCATCTTAGTTTAGAGTAGGAGGGGTAATAACCCCTAAATTCTTTTTGAGATACTCAAAAGTATCTTTAGGTAGAGGCTTTGTGAAAATATTTGCAATTTGATCCTTTGTAGACACACATTCCATATTTACTTCATTCTCTATTACCTTTTCTCTCAGAAAGTGATACCTTATTGATATATGTTTTGTTCTTGAGTGCATCAGTTGGATTCTTTGAAATGTTTATAGCACTTGTATTGTCACAAAAGATTGAAATTGGTTCTCCATACACAACTCTTATATCCTTTAATGTTTGGTTCATCCATAGCACTTGAGTACAACAACATACTACATTAATACATTATGCTTCTGTAGTAGACAAAGAAATTGAATCTTGCTTCTTGTTCAACCATGAAACCAATCTGTTACCCAAGAAGAAAGCACCTCCACTTGTACTTTTTCTATCATCAACATCTCCAGCCCAATCTGCATCTGTATAAGCACTAAGAGTGAAGTCAATATCTTTAGGATACCACAATCCATAATCTAAAGTACCTTTTAAATATCTCATGATCCTCTTAACTGCCAGGTGAGTGTAGGACCATGATGGGCCAAACACTACCCCTAAGTGGCAATGCAAATGTGAAAAATAGACTTAAGTAACTTCATGTCAAAAATTGAATGAGTTATCTACATAATCTAGAAATAAGGTAGTAATAAAAGTTGTAATAAATTGAATATAGTTTATGGGCTACTACTTAAAAAAAAAAAATTTAAAGTAGTTTGGTGAAAATTGGATATTTCAATGAAGTACTACTAATTTTTTTAGACAAACTTAAAAAGTAGGTGTCATTCCAGCCAACCTAAGTATGAGAAAAAGATAATATTTTTCCTCCATGATTTGGATTAAAATAAATGACACATGAGCGGATGTGACACATATTTTTTTGAATTTTTTAAGTAAATAAATAATTATTTGTGAATGTTTTATCGTGAATTTTTTAAAATAATAAAAATTAATTTTCCAGCCAACCTAACTTGGTCAAAAATATATGAAACTCAAAAAAATTAAATTTTAATGTAAACCCAATAAATCCTAGAATGTGATGCTTCTTTTGGATTTTAAAAAAGATTACTATGTTGAAAGTTATGGATTTTTTCAATATGTATATCTATCAAGAAATTACACATACTGTATGTAGAAAATTAATAATAATTACCTATTAAAATTATTATGAGGTGTATATTATATTACTAGAATCTTAATAGCTTCCTCTATTAGCCCTTTTAATTTGATTAAATTTAGTTATAAAAAAGTCTATCAGCTTCAAGGATGAAATTATGGAAAATTTCAGGATAACACTAAATGGGCATTTTTTCAAGTTTCTTTGGCATGTTTTGGGACTCCCACTTGCCTAGATATGAGGTAATCCTAAGGCATTTTTCGAGGAAATCCATATTTGAGCTAGAAATATTAACATCCTTTCCATCCAAATCTAAATATTAGTCTAAATGTTAGCATTTTTTCATCCAACAAGTTTTTTCACCATTGCCACTGTTTGGCCCATCATGATCTCGCACTCACCCTGCCAACACATGTGACTCTCTAGGATCTTCTTGAAATCTTTCCACAAGACAAACTACATGCATTACATATGGTTTGGTATAGGTTAGATAAAGTAGTCCTCCAATCATAGATCTATACTTTTTCTAGTCAGTCTTAGGTGATTCATCATTCTTTCTCAGCTTGCAACCTGTTACCATAGGGGTACATATTGGCTTAGAATCCTCCATTCCAAACTTCTTCAACAACTCTTTCACATACTTGGATTGACAAATGAAAATTACTTTTTCTGATTGAGTAATCTGCAGTCCTAAAAAGAAATTCATTTCACCAAACATAGAAATCTCAAACTCCTTTTGTATTTCCTCTGCAAATTTCTTACACATACCTTCATTGCCTCTAAAGATAATATCATCAACAAAGATTTTAACAATTAGAATTTGATCATCATTGATTTTTAAATAGAGATTACCATCTGTAGTACCTTTACTAAACCCTAATTGCAACAAATACTTATCCAACCTTGCATACTAGGCTCTAGGGGCTTGCTTTAGTCCATACAAGGCTTTCTTCAATCTACACAGCATCACCTTGGTCTGATAACTGAAATCCTTCTGGTTGTTCAATGTAGACCTCTTCTTCCAGCTCTCCATTCAAGAATGTAGACTTCACATCCATATGGTACACTTTGAAATCTTTGTGTGCTGCAAATGCCAGAAACATTCTTATTGCTTCAATCCTTGCCACAGGAGCATAAGTCTCCTCAAAATCTATACCTTCAACCTGAGAATATCCTTTGCATACCAGTCTTTCTTTGTTTCTTACTACTCCATTTTCATTCATTTTGTTTTTGAAAACCCATTTAGTTCCAATCACATTCTTATCATCAGATCTAGGAACCAATTCCCAAGTTTGATTCTTCTCTATCTGCATCAACTCTTCTTCCATAGCCTTTACCCAATTTTCATCTTTGTAGGCTTCACTTACAGTTTAGGTTCAATTTATGAAAATAAACAGTAGTTCACTTGTACTTCTGCAACTCTTTTCTTTGTCACTACCCCTTTGCTTTTATCACCAATAATCTAATCTTTAGAATGATTAATCCTTACATACCTAGGAGTTTTAACAACACTTTCCGTAGCTTTTTCTTCTCCAATTTGATAGTCTTGCTGAACTCAACTTTTTCTTCATTTACTATACAATAACAGGTTCATCTAATTCATAGCCACTCAGATCTGATATTCTTTCCCTGTCTTCATCAACCTTCACATTAGCACTCTTAATGATCTTTCTCAATCTCTTATTGTAGCACCAGTAGGCCTTACTCTTAGTAGAGCATCCAAGGAAAATTCCTTCATCACACCTAGTATCAAACTTGCCTAACTCTTCTTTTCTTCTAATATAACATTTGCTTCCAAAAACTTTAAAATATTTCATTGTAAGAACTCTTCCATACCACAATTCATAAGGAGTTTTAGTACCATTACCTTTGACTTGAACTCTATTTTGAATGTAGACAACAATAGGTATGGCTTCTCTCTAATACACTTCCGGTACGTTAGCTTCCTTCATCATTGACCTAGCAGCCTCTTGAATTGTCCTATTCATTCTTTCAACAACTCCATTCTGTTGAGGAGTCCTAGGAGTAGACAACTGATGAAGTCGTAGTAGTGTTCATTAATTCATCATCATTTAATTATCAATCCAGAGGTGTTTGGAGTGATTTGCGATAAGACTTCGTGTGGGGGATTTTGGAGTGAATCCAAATCAGTGGTTGGTGAATGAAGTCCGGTTTACTTATCTTGCAGAAATAAACACACATGCAAGGAATGGAAACTATCTATTTTCTTGAAAGGAAACACACATACTTGGAAAGAAACTATTCTAATTGCTTTGGAAATAAACACACTTTCTTGAAAAGAAACTAGTTTAATTGCTGAAGAAATAAACACACTTTGCTTGAAGGGAAACTAGTTAAATTGGTAGAAGGAAACTATCTTAAATGCTGAAACAGAACTTCAAGGTAATTGAATCCATTGTCAAATCATAGCAAAGACACACTCTGAAAATATCAGTGTTGTTGAAATCACAATCCTATTTTTGGTATTTTCAAAATTTATAAAACAAACCTATAGGTGACAACTAGCTAAACAATCATACAGAAAAGAGAGGACAGATCACAAGATTAACATACACAGATAATTTCACTAAATATAAAGACACAATAGAATTGCATAAAATACTGAGTGATCTCCTCTAGTTTGGGGAAGCGGGCCCTACTTTCCCAGGTAGAGATGATCCTCTGAGCTTGAACAAACTTTCATAAGAATTCCCCCTTCATTTGCATTAAATCAAAGTCCAGAAATGGACATGGATACAGAACTGGAAAAACAAGGAGTTTTCCTCTATCTGGAAATATAAATGGATTACAACTTGCTATCAAAATTTGGAACTAACCTAAAGAGATGACTTGCTCCTATTTATATAGTTGATCTTTATTAAAAGGAGATAACTATTAGTGAAACTAACTACAACAAATTGGAATTAAAGCCAATTGCTTATTTATTACATTGATGATTCCACAACGGGTTACTGAAGATCAGAGATTTGTATCGACTTGGTTGTTCATGAGCTTGAGTGATTTCCTGGAATGGTGTGGCACATGGTGGTAGTGACTTTAGTTGGAACTCATGCCAATTAACAACTATTTTGGTTAGTCACTAAAATGGAGTGACATGGAGATTTAGATCATAATAGCCGCTTTAATTGAGGCGTGGGTCATGTTTGCGTTGCTGGAACTTTTGGATAGCACTAGGATTGGTCGATAATAGTCATCAACTCGAGGGGAGGATGGCTCTATTGGAGGGTAACGGCATCTGGAGCTGTCTAGAGTTCATTCTCTTCACAGAAAAAGGGGCTCCGGAGGGATCCGGAGACCATTGGAAGTCTCACTGCCGTAATCCTTATGCAAACACAAACCACTTATACCACAATTCATGAGATATGCACTTTGAAAATGTAATTCAAGTAAATAAGTTAAGAGATTGCATCAAAAGGAAATAAATACTAAACATGTGCATAATCCATCCAAGAGACAAATATAATTATAATAATATATATGTATATGCCATAATGTTTTATAAAAATCTTTTGAAACAAGAAATATAAAGAAATAAATGAGTCATGGATTTGACTCATCATCTGCCCCCAACTGAAACTAGGCCATGTCCTCATGGCTGCCCTGCACCATATGCTTCATCAAGTATATTCTTTCCTTCAATGATAGTATTGCAATTGTAGTCCTCATCTTCGTACTAAAACAATTTTCTACCCTTTGGTTGGAATCCATCATTTTCCTGTAACTTACTGAACCATTTATTGAATTTGCCTTCTCTCATTAGGTTTCCTGGAGGGTGACTAAGATGAGGAGTTGGCATCAGAATCAATGGTGGCCTAAACCTCATTCCAATCCAGTTTTGTTGCCTTTGCTGAATCAGTGGTATCATTTTTCTTACTTTGTCAGTCATCCACTTGATCTTTGCAGGAGACACAATTTCCCTTCTCTTGAAAATATTAGGCAAGTCCTCAAATTTGAATATGCATCTTGAGACTGCTGCATTTGGAAGATAATTTGCAATTGCAAAGAAATCAACAATACAAGAATTTAAATTTCTCACATATTGATCTGTGATACCCTACTTGTAAGCATTTTCTTTGAAGGTGTTGGAGAACCATGCAGCCTTAGGGCACTCATGTCTCATTAATAACCCTATGGATCCTGCTGCAACATTATATTCTTCCATCTTTTCCTCCCATAGCCTATTATTTCTAAGAAAAGATAAATAACTCTAGATCTGGAGTTCTCCCACATAAATTAAGCATTGAAGTATTGACATGTCCCATAATGTGGCCATGTTGGAAGAACTCACACAATAGATTTTGTTGGTCCTTTGGATTTTACAAATAACACTCAACAAAATATCTATCATTATAAAAGTCAAATGGAAGATTACAACTAATCCTGAGTAATTTCCATCTCAAAAATTATTCTTAGAGGAATAGAGCATACACACCTGATGGCAGGCATTGACCTAACAGGATCTCCCCTGTTTCACAAGCTAAAGCCAAGTTCTTCTCCACTGCCATCTTCTCTTCTCTAAGGGCCTCCAGATCTTTCTGAAGCTTTATGATCTCACCTCTGAGCTGTCCATTGTCCAGTGTTAGTTGTAAATTTTTTTGCATAGACATTCAGTGATCCAGGCACAGGGGTCTGCTGAGTAGTCTTTTGCTGAAGATGCGTGATCTGAGTGTCTTTTTGGGCCATTATGGCCTTGTGATTATCTACCTCCTTTTTAAAAACAAAAAAATCTTTTTCTTTTTTTTCTCTCTCCATTGCAGCCTTTGCCTTTTGCTGCTTGAGCTCTTCTTCCTTGGCTTTTAATTACTGAGCCATGGCATCTAATTGTGCCCTACATTGCCTCAAATCAAACTCAACTTTTGATAAAGCCATGGCATGCTAAGTTGCCTGGGCTGTTGTATCCTTAGAGCTCTCCATGAGGGGCTCTTTCCCTTTCCTATGGCTGCGTTGCAAGATATCCTCTTCTGCTTCTTCAGGGGTGTCCTCTTCACCAACTTCCTTAGGAGTTTCACCACCACCAGTCTCTTCAGTCCCCATGTCCTCTGGAGTTTCTTCTCTTTGTTGTGCAATAGAGAATGATTGTTCACCTGAGATGGCGGTATGACCTTGCTCTATTTCTTCTTTATCCTCCTCATCTGAAGAAATAACTAACAAACGGGGTGGTGTGGTAGGGGTGGAACCTACTGCTTCATTTAATTGACTGGGTTGTTTTGTTCCCCTCTAGAGTCATTTGAACCAAACTTCAGGGGATTTGGAAGACACTGCAATAGGATCTCCTGAAACAAAGATAGTGGAAGTGTGGTGTTTCTCCCTCTTCCTTCTAGGCTGCAAGGCAAGAAAGTCCTCCCATTTTTCTTGGCCATCTTCCTGTTGCAGGAAGTGGTGCTTCATGATCAAATGTATTAAGTTGGGGTGGCTAATATGCCCTTCTTTTCTCTTCCATTTTGTCATCATGTTAACTAAGTTTGTATGCAAGAAAGTAGGTGAATTTATCAAAAATCTAGGGTCATTGGCCCCATGCCTCAGGTGAGTAATTAATCTCATTTCTAGCCCTAAAACCACGCCATATTGACCATCACATGTAAATAATTTCATGATCCATAGAACAATAGTCTTCCATGGGTCTGGAAGACCGGTCCTTTCAATTCCTTTGGTTTCTCCTTTACTTACAACATGTATCGAGGGAAGGGCTCCGGAGCAACATGAGAACTTTGAACTAGCTCTTCAAATGATGGTTTGCTTGAAAACAAATCAACACCTACTGCAGGTATGCCAGAAAGTTGACTAATTACAGTAGGGTTTATTTATATCCTTACCCCTTTAACTATGGTGAAGGTCCTATGGAAGTTTGTGACAAACTCATCGACCAATTCTACTTCATATCCCTCAAACTTTTGCAGGAACACCAACTAGCCAGCCTACTAGAAACTTTGTGCACTGGCATCATCAAAAGTGACATTCTTTGGATCAACTTTCCTTTTGTTACCCATCTGCTCAACTAATTTTGTATGAATTTGCAGGAAAATGTCGCAATGGATCTCTAGTTTTTTTTTTCAGAACAGGAAGTAATGTGAATTTTGAGTTGTTGATGGTAGGTTTAAGCAAGGAAATAATCGCATGCAAGATGGATAGGTTGGTAGTTACCTTGCCTATCTTTTCAGCATTCATGGCATGTACTTCAGAGGTTCAAACTAGAGTGGCAGCATGTGAAGTGGGAATTCACAGCCACCACCTTAATTGTTTTCCATGCACATCTGGAGCTGATGCCATCAACTGTAGCTCTCACATCTTTTCAAATGCATTTCCCTTTTATGGTCGTAATTAGCGATCATCATTATTTCTCAAGCGAGTACTACTTTCTTTTTATGTCATATCATTATGACCAAGTAATTGCATCTTATTGCAAGGTACACAAGATCTACAGACAATCTTGCTGCTGCCACCTGTCTAACTACCATCAATCATGAAACTACCTTGGTGCGTGTGAAGAATGAGGACTGCATGCGGGTCATTTGGGGAAACACGTGGCGTATATATACATATATTAAAATAATAATACAAGTTTCAAGGTAGGAATATACCTATGTACAATACGCATCCCTAAGATGGTTTTGCCTTA
Source organism: Cunninghamia lanceolata (assembly GCA_027924645.1). Taxonomy (NCBI): domain Eukaryota; kingdom Viridiplantae; phylum Streptophyta; class Pinopsida; order Cupressales; family Cupressaceae; genus Cunninghamia; species Cunninghamia lanceolata. The sequence continues at coordinate 733,088 of BSBN01001493.1, forward strand.
ACTTTTACTAAATCACTTTTCACGATGCAACATCACCTAGAGCCCAATGATACTTTGGAAAACAAGCATCCGTCAATATCTGTCTGGAGCCATCTAGAGCTCTTAAAAAAATTTCAACATAAAGACCTACAAAATTGCAAAAAGGAATTTTATTGAAGGAAATGGGGAATTCAAAGGAAAGACCACCATTACTGGTTTTCAATCTTCCCTCTAGACAAAGCTACCATTTCTGGTTTTCAACTTTGCCTGATTTTTTTTATTTATGTTTTCTGACAGAAAAGGCTACCATTTCTGGTTTTTAACCTTTACTGCTTTATTTATTCCAGAGTCATCATTAAGAACATGAGTCCCATGGAAGAGAGATCCTCTAGGGTGAAATGCTTTATTTGAGACTAAATTTCTGCAGAGAACTCCTCTTTGGAAGTTGGTTTGTGATACAGCTTCAATCTATGTCCATTTACCAGAAGAACTCTGTGATCTCCATCAATGGGAACTAGCTAAATGACCCCATTATTGAAGATTTCTTGAATTTCATAAAGCCCCAACCATCTGGCATGCAGTTTCCCTTTTAGATCTTGATATTTGGAATCATACAATAGGGCCCAATCTTCTTGTTTGAACTACTTACTGATAATGTGCTTATCATGCCATTCTTTTCTCTATTGTTGAATTAGCTCTATGTGCTACAATGCTTCCATCCTCATCTCTTCCAATCTATTTAGTTGCATCATCCTTGTTGTTGTGCTTAAGTAAAGTCAATACCAACTTCAAGTGTTTTTCTCAATGTTTGCACCTCAAATTCTATGGGGAATACTAGGTGTTTCCCATAGATTGATTTGTATGGTGTGAAATTAGTGGTGGTCCTCCATGTGATGTTGTAGGCCCAAATAAATTCTATCATACTTTTAGCCTAATCTATTCTTTTATCTGAAATGGTTTTTGTGAGGATGTTCTCCAGTTCTCTATTCGTTACTTCTACTTGACCATTGCTCTGAGGATGATATGGAGATGACTTCCTGTGGTAGATTTTATATCTTTCCAGGAATGTTTTGATCATAGTAGACATGAATTGTGGTCCTTGATTAGAAACAAGGACTCTAGGTGCTCCAAATCTTTGCAAAATGTGCTTATATAGAAAATCTACAACCTTCTCCTCCTTTGCTGCTGGTAGTGCTTTTGCTTCGACCCATTTAGTGGCATAGTTGGTGCAGACCAGAATTTAGTGATTTCCTTTGGAAGGTGGATCTATCGGCCCCACAAAATCTATTCCCCATTTTTCAAATGGTTCAAGAACCACTTGAGGATGGAGCAACATCTTTGTGGTAGGAGTTGGACTTCCCATTCGTTGGCATTGGTCATAGTGCTTGACATAATGTTGGATATCCTTGGTCATTGTTGGCCAAAAATACCCTGCTCCAAGAATTTTATGTCCTGTCTAGAGGGCTGAAAATATCCACCAAAAGGTTCATCATGACATGCTTAGATTATGTCATAAACTTCAGTTTCATGCACATGCCTTCATAATACATGGTCAAGACAATTTTTAAATAGGATACCATTTACCCATTTGTATCTTGAGCTATCTTGAACCAGTCACCTGATTTCTTTTTGATTGAAATGTGGTTGGCATCTTCCTGAAACTAAATATTTAGCTAAATTTGCAAACCATGGCGATTGTATAGAAATGGCAAAGAGATGTTCATCTGGAAATGTGTCATCCATTGGTTCATTACTTCCCTACACAATCAATCTGGATAAGAAATCAATGACAACATTATCTTTTCCAGGTTTATCAACAATGGTTATGTCAAATTCTTGCAGCAATAACAACCACCTAATAATTCTACCACCTACCATAGCTTTATTCATCAGATACTTGATAGCTGCACAATCGGTATGTATAAAAAATTTGTAGCCTATGATGTAGTGGCAGAACTTATTGATTGCATAAACTATTGCTAAGAATTCCTTTTCTATAGTGGTACAGTTTTTCTCTATAGGGTTTAAGATTTTGCTAACATAATAAATTGCATGCATCCCTCCAGATTCATTAGCCTATCCTAAGATTGCTCCAATGACCTGATTGGAAGCATCAGTGTGAATATGGAATGGCTCACTCCAATTCTGTCTTTTGATGACTGGTGTTGTCATGAGAGCACTTTTGATGGGTTCAAAGGATTCTTGACATTGTGGTGTCCAATTAAATTCATAATCCTTTTTAAGAAAGGTAAACAAAGAATCATCTTTTCTACTAAAGTTTTCAATAAACCTTTGATAATACCCAACATGTCCTAGGAAACTTCTCACTTCTATTTGAGTTTTAGGAGGGGAAATTTGAACTATAATTTCAACCTTTTTGGGGTCCACTTTCATTCCCTCTTGTGAGATGTGGTGACCTAGGACTATCCTTTCAGTCATCATAAGAAGGCACTTCTCATGATTCAAGGATAACTAATGTTCTTTGCATCTTTCAAGCACTTTATTCAAACTATTCAAGGCTTCATCAAAAGTTTTTCCATGCATCGTGAAATTGTCCATATAAACCTCCACACATGTATTGGCTAAATCAGCAAAAATTGCCATCACAACCCGTTGAAATGTGGCTGGTGCATTGCATAATCCAAATGGCAGAACTCTGTAAACAAATGTCCCTCATGGACATGTGAAGGTAGTCTTTTCTTGATGTTCCAGAGCCACCTGGATTTGGTTGTAGCCGCTGAATCCATCCAGAAAGGAGAAGTAGTGACTATTGGCCAGATTATCCAGCACCTGGTCAATGAAGGGAAGTGGGAAATAGTCTTTTTTACTGGCTAAATGTTTAATTCTCTATAGACAATGTAAACTCGCCACTTGCCATTTTTCTTTGGTACTATAACCAATGGCGATACCCATTGACTGATAGAAATGGGGTAGATGAATCCTACTTGTAACAATTTCTCTATTTCTTCCTTCACTATATCCCTCAAGGCTGGATTAATTCTCCTCTATGGTTGTCTAACAGGATGGACATCTTCAGTGTAGATATGATGTGTGCATACATTGGGGTGGATTCCTCTCATGTCTTTGTATTCCCATGAGAAAGCTTGGGTATGATTTTGTAACAGTTTTGTTAATTGAATTTCTTCTGCTTCTGTTAACTGACTACTGATAGAGAGTTGTTTGTTGGTTTGGATAGTGATATGCTTTGTGCCATTATGAACAGAAAGAAGGTCTTTATAAGGAATTAACAGAGTATTTAACAGACAAAGGTGAGACACAATCTGGTGTAACATTTTTGCTTGTTGATAACTTAAGTGGAAAGCAATTTGTTTAGAATATGGATAGTGGAATGCCTTGAAAGATCCCTTCAGATCTCTCCGGAGCCATCTGAAGACCTCTTTCTAGGTGACACTATACAAGGAGGTTTCATTATTTGATTCTAATTCTTTGTCCTCCTCATTGCATTATTCAAAATGTTCTGCAATTGTTACCATTGCCAATGAGGAGGCATCTTCTTCATCTGAATCCATCAGATCATCTATCCATGGTTTATTCTCATATTGTAAGAATGGTTTGGCAAGGAGGTAGATGGAAAGTTCCTTCATCTTTTTCCCATTTGAAATAGTCATGTTTCTTGACCTACAGTCAATAAGGGCTACTGTGGTAGCCAGCCAAGGTCTACCAAGTATTATTGGGTACCCTGAACATTTCTTTTTGGTCTGAAGGATGAGGAAATCAACTGAGTAGTCCCAGGTATCGATAGTGACTATGATATCATCTAGAATTCCTTTTGGTTTGGCGATAGATAAATCTGCTAGCTGTAACACAATTGATGTTGGTTGAATATGTGTTAATGCTAGAGCTTTTGCGATTTCTGAAGTCATCACATTGATAGCAGCTCCTAGGTCAATCAGTACATTAGAGATTGACACTCCTTTTATTTATACTAAAATAACAGGACTTCCAGGGTCTCCATATTTTTGAGGAATTAGCTTGCTTGATAGAACATCGGCAAGTTTCCCTTCTACTTGGATGGTGTTGGGTAATTTTCATTTTCTACCTGGAAGTTTTTGGCATAAGCTCTTAATGGTCTGATTTATATTTGGGATATATTTTATTGCTTGTAACAATGGAACTTCAATATGTATCTTTCTAAGTTCCTTGATTAACTATGAGTCATCTTGTGCAAACTGATTTTCTTTAGATTTTGGAGGAATTTGTTTAAATTGTTCTGGGAATGGAACAAAGGTTTCCTTTAGAATTTCTTCTAAATTTCTTGTCTCAGTCTTATCATCTTTTTGTTGTTTATCATCATTGGGTGTTACTTCCTCTTCCTCAGTGACTTCCTCAACAGGAATGCTTCGAGATCAAAGCTGGATGTCATTTATTTCCACAATATTTAGGGTAGCTATATTTGGATCTATGTTATACACCTATTGTTGCAGCCTATTTTTTTTAGGATTGGGAACTGGCTGAGCAGGCATTGGAGGTTGATTTACCTGATCACTTGGATTTAGATTTGTAGGCTGTGAAGGTCCAGGAAGTAAGGCTTGAGGTTGATTCCCAAATCACCTCATTCCTTGGTTATATTGAGGTGCCCACTATTGTTGATAATGTTGTTGATTTGGCCATTGAGGGTTGGTCCAAGATTGATTTGTCTAGACTGGCTGAGGCCATGCTGGTCCCCACTGGGGTGACATTTGTATTGGAGGAAGTGGACCTCCCCAAGGTCCATTCCAAGTGGTTGGGCCCTAATTTGATGGGCCCCTTGGAGCATATTGGTTTGAAAACTGATTGAACCCATAATTTGGTTGTTTCTGGCCAATAAAATTTAGTTCTTCCTCATTTGTTGGTACCTTCTTCAATCTAGTTTTGATTTCAGGGAGTAGACTACACTCATTTGTTGGATGACTTTTCTCATAGATTTTGTATAACTCAGTTTGATTCAAAGGACACTCCCTAAGTGGATGTTTTTCTCTACAACGAGGGTAATAAATGGCTAAGGGTTATGTGTTCCTTTTACTTGTGTGCATACTATCCAAAGTGGTAAGGAAGATATTAATTTTTAAATTTGCTAGCTCTTCCATGACTTTTGTAACATCACTGGAACTGCCTTTCTTTAGTATTCTCTTACCTGCACGAGTATGAGAACAATTCCTACAAACTTCCATAATTTCTGTAAAATCTTGTTTATTAATATCTCCTTTTCCCATTAGGTTTATGGCTTCCCTGATTTCATCATCAATTCCTCTCAGAAAAATGGTCTTACTTAATTCTTGATCTAGATTATTTCCACATCTCCTATGGACAAATAGAAATCTACCCACATAATCCTCCAAATTTTCATCTTCCATTTGCTTCATGTGGAAGAGTTCATCCTTCCTATCCTTGACTCTACAATAATCTTGATATTTGTCAAGGAAAGCAGTTTCCATTTCATCCCAAGTAGAGATAGAGTCTGCTCTCAGGCCCATGAACCATTGGAGCACTGACTCCTTGAGAGTGGAAGGAAAAAGTTTTAATTTCTGGTTGTCTGTGGCATAATCATAGGTCTGGCAAAGGACCTTAAATTCAAACAAGAACTGGTCTGGGTCTTCAAAAGTCTTCCCTCGAAAGGTGGGTATGAATGCAGGAGATATATTTTTCATGGGGGGTTCATTTCTCTCAGGAGTGATGGAGATTGGATAAGAGAATGTTCTATTGTTAGCCGCCTCCTCATGATCACCATTATCACCCATTACAGAAGGTGGATCAGAGAGAATGGGAGATTTTGATGTTACAGGAGATCCCTGATCACTTAGATGATTAAGTTCTAGAGATGTGCTAGCTATGGTTTGTTTGATGAATTGACCTAAGGCGTCCCTAGGCCTTCTCATAAACTAATGAATCTGGAATGTGTTCGTTCAAGAAGTCTTATCAACACCTTAAACCTACAATGATTTGTAGATTATCCCTAGTAACGACACCAAAAATTATGAGGTCATAGTAGTGTTCATTAATTCATCATCATTTAATTATCAATCTGAAGGTGTCTAGAGTGATCTGCGATAAGACTTAGTGTGGGGGATTTTGGAGTGAATTTGAATCGATGGTTGGTGAATGAAGTCCGGTTTACTTATCTTGCAAAAATAAACACACATGCAAGGAATGTAAACTATCTATTTGCTTGAAAGGATACACACATACTTGGAAAGAAACTATTCTAATTGCTTTGGAAATAAACACACTTGCTTGAAAAGAAACTAGTCTAATTGTTAAAGAAATAAACACACTTTGTTTGAGGGGAAACTAGTTAAATTGGCAGAAGGAAACTATCTTAAATGCTAAAACAGAACTTCAAGGTAATTGAATCCATTGTCAAATCATAGCAAAGACACACTCTGAATATATCAATGCTGTTGAAATCACAATCCTATTTTTGGTATTTTCAGAATTTATAAAATAAACTTGCAGGAGACAACTAGCTAAACAGTCATACAAAAAAGAGAGGACACATCACAAGATTAACATACATAGATAATTTCACTAAACATAAAGACAAAAGAAAATTGCATAAAATACTGAGTGATCTCCTCTAGTTTGGGGAAGCGGGCCCTAGTTTCCCACCTGGAGACGATCCTCTGAGCTTGAACAAACTTTCAGAAGAATTCCCCCTTCATTTGCATTAAATTAAAGTCCAGAAATGGACATGGATACAGAACTGGAAAAACAAGGAGTTTTCCTCTAACTGAAAATATAAACATATTATAGCTTGCTATCAAAATCTGGAACTAACCTAAAGAGATGACTTGCTCCTATTTATACAGTCGAGCTTTATTAAAAGGAGATAACTATTGATCAGCAAACCTAACTACAATGAATTGGAATTAAATCCAGTTGCTTATTTACTACATTGATGATTCCATTGCGGGTTACTGAAGATCAGAGATTTGTATCGACTTGGCTGTTGGTGAACTTGAGTGATTTCCTGGAATGGTGTGGTGCTTGGTGGCAATTGTAGACACCTAAAATTGACCTAGTTATCATTAGTATCAAATATTGCATTAGCTATCATCTGCATTTGTCTAACACACTTGAGCAATTTCCCTATTTTATCTAAATCATCTATTTCTTCTATTAATTAAATAAATTTATATTTATTTAATTAATTCATTATCTATTTCTTCTAATCTACAATTAAATAATCTTTAATTATTTAATTATCTCTATTTATATCTATTTTAATTAAATAAATCTTATTTATTTAATTAAAAATCCCTTCATAAGCCCACTGTCCAATTAATTAAATAAATTTTATTTATTTAATTAATTTTCCTTATCACTTATCTTTATCTTTTATCATGAGCTGACATGTGTGAATCTTTTATTTAAAAACATGTGTGGTACTACATCTTTTATTTAACATCTTTCACATGTAGTACTTTTTATGTACACGGTCACACATGAGCCTTATCTTCCCTTCACTTGTCATTTACACATTCACCTATGATTATCAATTCATTCCAACCGTTCACATAGCCACCAAATCTCTACCATTGATTGATTTTGGTTGAGTTCTATATAAACACCCTCTCATTCCATACTACATCTATCCATCATTTTCATATAGCGTCTACATTATCATCTTGAGCATATTGAGCACTTTAGCATCCATTTAGCATATTATAATTATCATCTATCCATCATGGTAGCTTTGACCTTCATAATTGTTCATTGTTGAGAAGCAATCCACATCATAAACAAGGAATCATACAATCTAGGTGATCTTGTTCTTAAATTGCATGCTTTTGGTTTCATTTGGATTCGATTCTTTGATGGTGGTAGGATTAGGTTTTCAATTATATGCTTGATCTTATTAACCTGATTTTTACCTATCACATTTTGGCACGCCCGATGGGACTCACGTCCTTGATTAACTTTACTGTTTGAAGTTGTTTTTGTGAAATTTAGATTTTCGGAGCGCTTACAGCAAATCGCGGTCACTTTTAAGCGAAAACTAGTCACCTTCAGAATTTACGCATCGCTTTTAAGCTATCAGCCGCCACTTTCAGCATTTTCCATATCGCTTTTAAACTAACAGTGGTCACCTCTGGTCAAATTTGCATCACTTTTAACCTGAAACCTATCGCTTCCGACTGTCTAGGTCGCTTTATACAATTTAGGGTTTTCTGCTAACATTTAATTTTTCATAGGGAATTTTATGCATCTGGCAGAAACATGTCACTTTTGAGCATTAACAGTCTACCTCCAGGTTATCTGCATCACTTCTGAGCAATAACAGTTTGCATCTGGTAGAATACAAATCACTTTTGAGCAACAGTCAGTCGCCTCTGGTAACTGTGTGCCGCTTTCAGTTTTATCATTCACAGTTGGGTTTTCTTGGTTATTAATCATCTATTTGTGTAGCATCTTATCGATTGTCCAAGAAAAGGAGGTTGTGAAACTACTAACATATATACTGCAGCTATGATCGGTCCAAGACACTTCATTTTTATCACTAATTTAGGAATATTTGGGCTTGGTGCTTAAAAAGAATCATTGTTTGCTTCGTGCTTGTTTCATCTTTCTTGATTACTTGTTGTGCATATTTGTAACACAAATTTAATAGAAAAAATATCCTCTCCCCTAGTCTATCAAATGGATCTTAGGTGCATGAGAACTTGTTATTATATTTAGAGGGCATGCCTTCCCAGTGTGAGAAGGGGTACGACCCAAGCAGTAATGGGCTAAAACCAAGTCCTTCCCAACCGCTATTTAAGAAAAGTGTTTGTGTCAAAAGCCACAAACAACAGGTGTCACTGTGTTACACCGATGAATGTTTCCCCCAAAACCCCTTAGAGTGTAACCTCTTTGGGTTGGGAAGCCTCCATTAATAGAGCGAATCACCGCACATGTAGCCACCTGAACAGATGCCCTTATTAGCAACCTTGTGTAGTAGCCAAAATCCCTCTATTTGTTGATGCAAAAGGTGGGACCTTTGAAGCCGCCCTGATTCTCATGGTTCTTAGTAGAGATAGTAGGGATAATCCTAAGGTTTGGTGGGGGGACAAGCCTTGGGTAACCCAGATCTTGGTATGCATGAGAAGTCAGTGCCATGGAGGGGAGCTGGTGCTACCAAGATCCTGAAGCTTTGAATAGGCACGGCAAGGGGACTCAACAAATACAGTCCTTTCCTAGCCTAGGTTGTACAATCTTGTGATTAGTGTGAGTGTGAGTGACTGAAATCACTATTTTCTTGTCAAAAACATCATTCAAACACATCCTCTATCACACACAGATCACCTCTGAACAATAATTGCTTACTTTTAGAAATCTAGATCACTTTTAAATAATAGTTGCTCACCTTTTGTAAAAACCAGATCACTTTTAACTGATAGCTGCTCGCTTCTGGAAAACATTGCGTCACTTTTAAACAGTAGTAGCTTGCTTTTGATCTGTAACTGGCCGCCTCTAGTAAAACTGCTCACCTCTAGTTCATATTGCAATCTGTCATCTGAAACAAATCTAGATCACTTCTGAGCTATTACCCATCACTTTTAGCATTTTCTGAGTCATTTCTGAGCTATTACCTGTCGCTTCTAGCCAAAACATTATCAATCCATATCAACCTAGCCAAATTAGTTGTACTTTCAGACTTCTTAGCTCTGTCACTAGCTTTTAGACATCCCTTTGAGCATTTGTAGTCATCTGAACATTACTTCCTATTTTGAGCATATCAAAACCATTGGACTTTTGAGCTTTCCATCCTTTAAGACCCAAATAGCAACTAAACATCAAAACAATTAGCTCAGCAATAGAAAATATCATCCCTTTGGCTTTACTTAGCCCAACACTAGCAAATAGCATCAACAACTAGCTTTTCCCTTGAGTTTGTGAGCTATTCTCTAAGGAGTTTACTCAACACCAACAACCAACAAATCAACCCAACAAACAACAACCAACAACCAAACAAACAACAAACAACCTCTTAGAAAACCAAGCAACCAACAAACTAGCAAAACAAGCCATCAACAAACAAACAACAAACCATCACCTTTTGGGTCTCAACCTTGATGAGCTAGTCCAATCCAAAACATCAACCATCATGCCTCAAACTAGGAGCCAATATAGAGATAAAATGGAAGCAAAATTGTGAGCTGAGATGGAAGCCAAAATGCAACAATCACAATCAACTCCCCTTAGAGATGTAACTCAATTCACAATTGGTATGCCTTGTTACATGTTTGTGCCCAAAGGATACACCGTTGGACCATCATCTTCACAACAAGTGCAACCTCAAACATTTTCAGAGACCTATGAAGAGCAATCCCAAGATGACTTATCAGAATTTAGAGACACACACCTATGGGACCAAGTTGAGAAGCTTGTTTTATCTGATCCTAATTGCTATTTCTTGCAATTAGCCCATATGGGGGCCAAATTACCAAGTGACTTTGATATATCCGCTATTCGAGAACACGATCCAAACACTCCCACTGTTGTTGCAAAGGGACCATCCACTATAGCAACACCATCTCATACTATATCCATGCTACACAATCCACCTTCCAACCTATCTCTTTCATTGCCTATTGCTACACCATCAAACCCACCATGTTCGGAGTACACTCTAGAACCTTTGATAACTCCAACTGAGGTGCTTCCCTACCTTTCATAAAATTTGAGGTTTCCACCTTTCCATGTTTCACAACACACCCTCACTCCTACCATGACCATATCTATGCCTCAAGCATCACAAGCTGTCCATGTTTCACAAGCGCAAATTTTGCAAGTTTCACAAGCTATCCCAATACCACAAACTCACAAGTTCCACAAGCTATCCAAACACCACAAGCCATACAAGTCCCCTAACCACTACAAGTTCCTACTCCTATTGCATCACATGTGGAAACCACACCCCAAACTAATATCCCTATTACCTCTAATATGGTCTCCACGATTTCCATGAACCCATCCAACACACCATATAACCCCAATGTTAGTCTCATCGACATGACTGACCCACCTATTGTCTCACAAGCCAATCCTAGCACCGCTGTCTCTTATGTCGATCAACTTACATCACTCACTCCACCTACATATAATCCTTCACAAAATGCCAATCCGTCTTATGTAACCCAAGGACTACCCATTGTCACCCAACATATGCCATATACCAATCCATCTCAAAGCACTCATGTTGTCCAAAACATAAACCCAAATGTCCATCCTTCTTCATACACCAATCCTCCCATTGCTTACCATATTGTAATTCCAACTCCCAATCCTCAACCATTGACCAATGTCAATCCATCCTCTACCTCCCATGTGATGCAAAATCTTGGAGTTAATCCATCGCAATATACCCAACCACCACTTGTGTCTCAAGGAAAGAAATCCTCAAACACATATGTGTCGCATACTAATCCTTTGACATATAATGTGAGCACGCAACCTCAACAAACGGTCATACCCTCATACATTCCACAACAACAACCACAATATACACCATATTACATTCCACCTCCAAACCATCAACCCCCTTTGCAACAACAGCAATTATCTCAAGAGGATGTTGAACAAATGATTAACAAGGCGGTAGGACAAAAAAAGAAGACTTTTTCCTTGGGAGACATCTGCTTTTATTCATTTGACAAGTTACTTCACATGACACCTTTTCCACCATATTTTAAAATCCCACAATTTGATAAAGACAAAGGGAAAGGAAATGCGGATGACCATCTTAGAGCATTTTATGTTGCATGTCTCGATGTAGCCTAGGATGATACATATCTTTTGAGACTATTCCTCTGAAGCTTAGCAGGACAAGCTCTTGAATGGTTCTCTCATTTACCTCTGGGAATCAAGACTTTTATGGAATTAGCAAACAAATTTTGATCTCATTTCACTTTCAACATTGAACATGAGGTGAATATGAATGACCTTGTTAATAAAAAACAACGTAATGGTGAAAATTTCTCCTCATTTACCCAACGATGACGTAATATGGCTAGCAAACTATCATGGCAAATTCCTGAGAAACAACAACTTGACATTTTTGTCCAAAATCTTCATGCAGAGCTTTCATTCCAATTGCAATTGCAAAGTGCTAGCACCTTTGACGAACTTATTTCCAAAGGAACCACCATTGAACAAGCTTTAATAGCTAAGGGCACTATCAAGATTTTTAGAGACAACAAAGACAATCCTCAATCCTCCAATGACAAATCCCACTTTTGGAACAAGAACAAAAATGTTGTTAATGATGGCATTGTGGATGCAAAGAACATACAAACAATGAAAGATCCCATTAACATTCAAGCCGTATCTACAGCTAATCAACCTTTTCAACGAAATCAACCAAGAACAAACCCAACATCTGGATGACAATTTACTCCTTTAATGGAACCCATGGAGGAAATAGTTTGAAAACTTGTCCAAGTGGGAGATATCACATTACCTAAAGATCCATCTAACGCAGAACATGTCTTCAAAGATCCTTGGTACAAAGAGAATGAATATTGTGAATACCATAGAGTCAAAGGACATAAAACAAATGGTTGCATGCGCTTAAAACATGTCATTCAAGATTGCATTGATCAAGGTCTAATTAAAATCACACCACCAACATCACAACTAGCACAACAACCAACTTCAAACTATAACCTAGATGCTTTCAAGAATCCACTCCCATCTCATGACAAGACAAGTAACCCTCATACTGGGAATGCTATCCATTACAACTATGAGTCATCCATGATTGGCCACATTGATCAAGCTCGCATTTCTACCATCACTATCCAAGATAAAGCACCCAATTGCGCTGTAACTAATAAAAGAGGCTGTGTTACCATTCAAGGAGAACCTATCAATCCTCCTTGACCCCCTTCTAGTTATAATAGCCTTAGTCACCTTGGCAAAACTTCCGCACACATCTCCATCCTAGAATTGCTTCGTATATCCCCCACCCATAAAGCTATCCTTGAAAAAGCATTGCAAGAGTCTTTGGTGCCTGATGATATCGATACCACACAATTTCAATCTATGGTAGCCAACATTGCAGCCCCTTGCCATCTCACCTTCTCTGACAAAGATCTTTGACCATCCATCAACCCATCACATAACGAAGCCCTACACATAGAAGTATTTGTAAACCAATGCCATATCAAACGAATCCTAGTGGATGGTGGAGTTGGTCTCAATATATGCTCTTTAAAACTCATAAAACAATTGGGATATTTTGAGAAGAACATAGACAATTCCAAGGTCATTACTATCAAAGCATATGATGATGTTGAGAGAGATACTGAAGGAGTCATCCATCTACCTATCCAAGTTGGTCCAGTCACTACTGACACCCGCTGTCAAGTTCTTGATACCGAGCTTCCCTATAACATCATCCTTGACTGTCCATGGTTCCATGCCCTTAAAGTTGTTCCTTCCACATACCATCAATGTCTTAAGTTTCCACATAACGGTGTTGAAGTTACTATCCATGCTGATCCCAATTCATTCAAGTTTTATCGTGCCTTTCAAGCTAAATATCAAAGTCCTAACCATATTCCTATCAACATCGAAGCTTATCCATCTTCATCCTATGTGGACCCATCCGCCTTACTCAAGCCATCATCTAGCAAAGCCACTCCAAATCTCCATATCAAGTACACTGAACACGGTCCAGGTGAGTACACATTGCAAGAATCTTGTTGTGTTGGAACTCTTCCCTTATCTCCCAAATCTCATGGCAAACCTTCTACATCCAAGGCATCTTCATCTCCAGCCATTATAAAAGCTCCACCAACAGTATTCATCAAAGGTGGATTCCTTGATGATGAAGACATTGATGGCATTAACTCTTAGATATTCTTTGATGAGAACGACCAAGTACAACTTGAAGTGGAAAGATATGACAATGGGTTCCGCATTGTTAAGAACATGGGTTACAAAGGACATGGTGGATTGGGATTGCAAGAACAAGGACCTATTGAACCCATTGTTGTATCTAAGAAGTTTAATAAGCAAGGCCTTGGCTATCAGCTGAAGTACCACTTTCCAAAGATATTAAGTGTATTTCCGATACGGAAGCTGGACCTTCTTCAGTAGGAGAGACCTGTAATTTAGATACCATCGATGACTCCTCCCTTCATATCACTGACCTTTTCCAAGAAACCTCCATCTTCATGATCTCTACCACCTCATCTAGCCATAACCCTTCATCCATTTCTCTTTCACTTGTATATCTTGACCTCATTGATTGGGACCAACAGGGGGCACCTATATTGGACATATTTGAAAATGATGAAGCTATTGTTGAATTCATGGGTTTATGACAAAGCATTCCATTGGGTGATCACAAAGTAGGCTTCATGATGGGCCTCCCTAAACTAGCATACTTTGGCAGAAGTATCAAATCCTTCAGTCGCAAAAGTGAAATAAATAGAATAAAAAAAGATAGGTCACTAGGTGAAAACTGAAAGGCACCTCTTGACTGTGAAAAAGTAAAAATAAAGGATGTATTCAAGAGTGAAAACCTCTCTAAGGTGCCCGAGGATGGGGGATTTGATCTTCTTGTCACCATTGATTATCATGAAAAATCAACAATGCTAGTTGAAAAATCTCAAGAAATGAACTTAGGCACAGAGTAGAATCCGAAGATCACATTTTTGGTAGCATCACTATCGGAGTAGAAAAGAAGAAGTTTCATAGAATTCTTCATAAAAAGAGCTATCAATTTTGCATGGACTTATGCCGACATCCTGGGACTAGATCCATCACTTGTGGTACATCACCTAGCAGTATCTCCTAATGCAAAACCAGTTAAACAAAAGCTGCACAAAATGCACTCGCAAACAACTCTTTTGGTTAAGGTAGAGATTCAGAAACTATTAGAAGCAAAGTTCATAAAGCCTATTGATTATCTAGAATGGGTTTCAAACTTGGTACCTATGGTAAAACTTGATGGACGAGTTCATTGTCGTACAGATTTCAGAGATCTCAACAAAGCATGCCCTAAAGATGCCTTCCCACTACCAAGCATAGACAACATTGTAGATCTCACAACTAGACATGAAATGCTATCCTTGATGGGCAGATTCTTAGGATATAACCAAATTAGAATAGCAGAGGAAGATCAAGACAAAACATCATTCATTTGTCCATGGGGTACATATTGCTAGGTCATAATGCCCTTTGGTCTTAAGAATGCTAGAGCCACTTATCAACGAGCCATGACAATTATTTTCCATGACCTTTTCCACACTATCATGGAAGACTATGTTGATGATATTCTAGGAAAATCCAAAACAAGAGAAGGACATCTATAGGTACTAGCACAAGTCTTTGATCGACTCGAAAAGTATTAAGTTAGGCTAAACCCAAAGAAATGTGTATTTGGTGTAACATCTAGAAAATTGTTGGGATATATTGTGTCTCGACAAGGTATAGAAGTGGATCCTAATAAAGTAAAAGCCATCATGGAAATGCCTCCGCCGTCAAATTTGAAGTAGCTTTGTAGTCTACAAGGAAGGTTACAATCCATTTGTAGGTTTATCTCACAACTAGCAAACAAGTGTCATCCTTTTCAACATCTCCTTTGCAAGGGTGAACCTTTTAAGTGGGATGAAAAATGTCAATAAGCCTTCAACAAAATCAAGGAATATTTAGCAACACCTCCTGTGTTAGTACCTCCTATACTAGATCAACCACTATTACTCTACATATCTTCACCAACAGCAGCATTGGGTGCCCTTTTAGCTCAGCAT
Organism: Cunninghamia lanceolata; assembly: GCA_027924645.1. Classification (NCBI taxonomy): domain Eukaryota; kingdom Viridiplantae; phylum Streptophyta; class Pinopsida; order Cupressales; family Cupressaceae; genus Cunninghamia; species Cunninghamia lanceolata. The sequence goes on from BSBN01001493.1 coordinate 748,807, forward strand.
GATGATTCAAGAAAAGAACAAGCCATTTACTACATCAGCATAAGTCTTGTGGGATATGAACTTAACTATTCATCTATGGAAAAAACATGTTTAGCATTGGTGTTTGCTTCCCAAAATTTGTGACATTACATGCCGAACCAAACAACAAAGCTCGTATCTAACTTTGATCCACTCAAATATCTTCTCTCCAAAGCAATCCTTATGGGAAGACTAGCAAAATTGGTTATGATCTTAAGTGAATTTGACATACAATATGTGGATCAAAAGGCTATAAAAGGACAAGTTATCATCGATCAGTTAGCCGCAACATCCAGAGTTCCCTGATGAAAAATTGTTCAATCTAACTTCTCCAACGTTGTGGCAACTATACTTTGATGGATCTTAAAAATAGAAGAATATGAAGCCTTAATCATAGGATTACGCATGGCAGTACAGTGGGCTATTAAACAACTACAGGACTTTGGTGATTCCCAATTAGTTATCAAACAGGTCTTAGATGAGTATCAAACAAAAGATGAGAAGCTCCTTCCATACAAGGTAATGGTTGATGATTTCAAGAAACACTTTGACAATATCACCTTTGAGTAGATTCCAAGGATACAAAACAAAGCAGCAAATGCTATGGCTATGATAGGATCTCTTCTAGACATGCCTTCCAACGCATATAAGTGTGAGTTTCTAGTTGAACAACTTTTGATCCCAGCATTTGAAGTTCCACAGTCTGAGCTTATATGTGAGATTGTTGGTCCCAATTTACCTTCATATAAGGACATATATGAGTGTCTCCGCAATCAAACCCTACCCTTCCAACTATCTAATACCCAACGAAAAACATTTATCCATTGAGCCTCTCGCTACATTATCCTAGGAGACACCCTATATCGTCGGAGTCTTGATGGTATCCTTCTTAGATGTCTTGATTCTGAGGAGGCAAAGGTTGCCTTACGTGAGGTACACAAAAGTGTCTATGGATTGCATTCTACTGGCCTTGGTCTTGTTAAGAAACTTTTACGAGCTGGATACTATTGGCTGACTATGGAGAAGGATGCACAATAGTTTGCAAAGAGATGTCTACAATGTCAGAAACATGGAGATCTAATACATGCACCAGCACATGAACTTCAGCCTATCACTACTCCTTGGCCATTCTTATAGTGGGGACTTGATCTCATAGGTAAAATCCATCCTTCCTCATCAAATGGTCATAAGTTTATCATCACCGCCACTGAGTATTTCACAAAGTGGGTGGAAGCAATACCAATGACCTACATCACTGGCAAGCAAATATCCAAGTTCATATTACATTATATCATTTGCTGATATGGAGTTCCTGAAGCCATTGTCACTAATAATGGTTGTCCCTTCAAGAATCAAGAGGTTAGAGATATTTGCAACAAGTTCCATATCCAACATAGATTCTCTACACATTACTATCCTCAAAGTAACGACCAAGCTGAGGCTTCTAACAAAACAATTATCAAAATCCTTAAAAAGATAGTCAATGAAGCTGGTCATGATTGGCATTTACAACTTAATCCTGCACTATGGGCTTATAGAATTGTAACGTCAGAAAATGTCCCCTTGGGGACTTTTCCCTCATATGGTTTAGCTCCCGGGTCTTTAGCATGCATTTAGGACATCTTAGTTCATATTTTGGCATTCTGATGGAATGAGGTCTAGGTTTCATGGAAAAGTGGACCTATGAGGACCCCTTGACCTTAGCCCTGTCCAAAATAGGGGGGAGGACTTGGGTACGGGTCTTGCCCTATTTTGGGTCAGGCCCAAAATTTAAGTGTTAGTTTATGACCATTATTTGGTCCTTTTACCGACATGGTAAGTTTTGATTTTTGAAATCTTGGTGGGAGTGCTTGTAGTTGCATATATAAACATGTTTAGACATTCATTTGTAAACTAGATAATTACTAGCAAGATATTGTGTTCTCAAGGTGATCCAAGGCTTTCATTGTGTTGCAAGAGTAGACTTGTGTGTTTTATGTGTTGATATTTGTAGATTTGAGCATCAATTTCCTCATGGAATGAAGAGCATCTTCCTCCCATGAGAGTTTCACTACAAGGTGACATAATATTGTGTTTTTATCATTGATTCCTTTGGTTTTTACCTCTGCCTCACAAGGGCACTCACTCTTTATTTGACAATGGTGTTTAGAGACTTAAGTGTCCTCCGAGGCTTGATTGAGGCAAGCCTCTAAACACCACAACCCCCAAACCAAATCTTGTGATTGTAGGTTACAGGTATCGCATTTGGGAAAAGTGAAGTTACAGGAAGGATTGGCAGGCATCAAGGATTCAGGATCTGAAGAGAAGCACGACACCAGAGCATTTCTAGGACTTGGGCCTCGCTCTAGTGTCCTCCGTAGACAAATTTCAAGAAACAGAAGTTACAGGGATGATCAGTGTTGGAAGGAGGTTCGGATCCCGTGAAGTAACTGGTACCTTGGACTAGGGTGTCTGTTCTAGTGTCCCTGACTATTTCTCTTCGGAGCCCTGAAAATAGGTACTCTGTGATTTGGTATTTTACTGCTATTTGCAAGAGCTTTTTCTGTTATTCATCAATTTTTTGCCGTATTTACATAATTAGGGTTTTAATGGTCAGTTGAGCATAGGAGAAGGAAAATAGATAATTAAATTCCCCAATCCAAGTTTCCCTACATCTCACAAGTGACCTAGGGTATGATAGTGCTCGCCACTCAACCCTAGATCCTTGAATGTATAGCGGAGAGGAGGATTTAAACATCTAAACACTAAAACATTAACAAATCCAATTTTCCCCTGAACATTTTGGTGAACCCATGTTTTTGGACTTAAATTGCAACTTTCTAAGTGTGTGTCTTTATATTTAGATTGATTTCATTCATTCATATAGTCATTCATTTTATTGCATTGAGAAAAATTCAAAAAAATTGAAAAATTTGGAAAATACAAAAAAATTGCATTGTTTGGCTTACTAAATTGCATCAATTCTTTCTAAATTTTCCTAATTCATGATTTTTGCATCAGATATAATATAAAATATAGAAAAAATCCAAAAATTCAAAAATTTGTATTGCATTTTTATCATTTAATTGCTAAGGTTTTGTGGAAATTTTGACAATTTTGATATAACCTAGTAATTCCAAAATCTAGGTTTAGTAGGCAAAATCTTTTCTCAGATTTTTCTACAAGTTTAGAGGCTCATTAAAATTTTCATTTGGCTACAGTCTTGCATTTTAGTGTAAATTTGCATTTAGATTTAACATATTTGCAATTTTGCATAGAAAATTTCAACAAAAAACTAATAATTTTCATGCATTTTCATTAGATTTGCATTGGCATTTTGCATAAAAAGGCTTGAAAATCATTTTCATATCTGAGAGTACTTAATTTCCATTATAAATCAAATTTCAAAACATTCACATAGCATTTTAACCCAAGATCTCAAACCTTGGGCTTCAAAAACAATGATTTTCACTAAATTTGGCCTTATCGACTGTATAAACTTGCACCATAGGTGTGTTGTGAAAAGTATTTTTTCATTAATTTTCTATTATCATGGTAATCATTTTCTTCCCCTCCTAAAAATCTTCATAACACCCTTTTAACAGGCTCTTGTATTGAAAATTCGGTGAAAAACTACACATTTTGGCTATTTTTGCCCTAGGGTTTGACCTAGTTTGCACTCCAAGCATGTTGTGATCAATTTTATGGATTGAGATGACTTATATCATTGATATTATTTATTTTTCCTCCTAAAATTCCTTACAACACCCCCTTTTCTAGGTCTTGGAATTGAAAAACCGTGAAAAATTGCATATTTTGCTATATTTTCACTAGGGTTTTACCTTAAGTGGCACTAAAAGCATGTTGTGTTGGCTATTTTAGCACCAAGTGGCTGTTATTACTGATATTATTTTCTTTCCATCATCATTTTTCTCACAACACCCTTTGTTATGCCCTTTTGCATTGAGTTTTGGTTAAAAAAGTGCCTATTTTGACATATTTTCACTATATTTTGACTTGGCATTATCTTGGATTTGCATCAAGAGTGTGTTGGGAAGGATCTTATTGCTGTTTTGGACTGATATCAGACATATAACTTGCTGCCCCTGATCAAAATCCTTACAACATCCTTTGGTTCAGTCATTTGCATTTGAAAAAGTACAAAAACTCAAGCTTTTTAGGCCATTTTTTGCATATAGCCTTGCACTTGTCTTTTGCATCAAATTTGAAAAGCTTTTAAATTATGATTTTACATTGAAAACAATGCAATGGCACCTTCATGTAATTTTTCTATGGTATCTCTGCATGCATGTATCAAAGATCTTGATTTTGACAAATTCCTAATCTTCATGAGTGAACATCCTATGATATTAGAAGATTTTACCAAATTCATCTCTAGGAACACTCATGAGAAAGTTGAGAATGAAAATCCTTTTTCCTCCATAGAGTATGATGATGATGATGTACCATCCTCTCATCCCATTTCTCTCCCTGGCCAAGATGTAGCATTAGTGGATGAGAAAAGGTCTCTCACATTAAATACTTTAGGGATGGATGTTGGGTGCAATCAAGAGGGAAACAATGTTAATTTGATACTTATTAATAGACTTGGTAGCACTATTCCTAAGATGGTTGTGCGGGGGACACCTAATGCACCTTCTTGCTTAAAGCCGATGATTACGATTCAAGGTGTTCAAAATGTGTTACAACAACCACACCACAATGTGATTGCTCACACATACAACACCCATAATAACAAGCAAAGTAACCAAGCACCGCATGTGCGCCTGTCTCTCTTCCATGTTCTCAACCTATGCTCCCTCAACCACCTCATCTTACTCATAAAAGTGGTCAAGAGTATGATCTTGTCAAATAGCTTAGTGCTACTCCGGCTAAGATCTCTCTTTGGGATTTAATACAAACATCGCCTACATACCATGGAATGCTCCAAGAAGCTTTGCAAAAGGTGATTGTCCCACCTACTGCTAAGACTAATGATGTAGCGGCCGTATTGGATAGTATGCATGTGACAAAAACATATATTCTCTTTTAACCACAAGAATTACTGTCAATTGAAGTTCAAAACCAATATGATCCTCTTATAATCTTTGTCACAATAAATAGAACATTGGTAAAAAGAGTTATGATTGATAATGGATCGGCTCTTAATGTTTGTGGCATTGACTTATTACATAAGATTAAAGTTGATATATCTACCATCAAGCTGGAACCATTAAGTATCCGTGGTTTTAACAATGTTGGATGACAATCCATAGGTACTATAACTTTACCTATACAAGTGGGACCTGTGATTGTGCCTACCCTGATTCATGTCATGCCTAGTTCTTTATCTTACAAAATGATTCTTGGTAGACTTTGGATTCATGCATTAGGGGTAGTCCCTTCAACTCTACATCGTTCAATCAAATTTATATTCAAAGGTAAACTTCATACTAATCATGTTTATCCTGAAGCAGACAATTGTTTACACATTGAAATGCAAAAACCAGTTTACAATCATATGAGCTTAAATAATTTGTGAGGTGATCCATCAATGACTAATGTTGTGCAAGACTCTCAACCATCGAATACACTTGTTGGTGATGATTGGGGTTCATTAGATTTTAATCCTTGCAGTACAGGGGAATACAAATTTAATAAACCTAACATATCAAAAGTCGCATCGATCTCCTCTAAACCATCTTTTGAAACATCTTAGAAAACAAAGTTTCCTTGGTTGAAAATAAAGACAATACCCTCACTTATACTACAAATTATGATACCTATGAGGTTTCACCTTCTTCTAAAGAAATGGACTCTCTATATGGTCATGGATTTCAAATCTTGTACAAAAATAATGACTATGTCGGCAATGGTTGCAGTGTAAATCAACAAGGACTTAGAGTACCTTTACAAGTTGCTGGAATTAACTACACAATCGGTATAGGATACTGCTCTTTGAAACCCACCAAAGCCTCTTGTCATCCTAAACTTAATGTTAATACAAATTTAAAACAACATGAGAGATATCCTAAGTGTGTATGTTCTTAACGATGGTGCTAACAGGTAAGTATTTCTAACCCTTTATCTCTCTCATGATGTGCTTCCCCTGTGATGTGTTATGTGTTGTTTAGGCCTCTTGGGATGACCTCAGATTCTCCTGTAAGGTCCAGGATACTAGGAGACCGCCTCTGTTGTGACCTTCTTCTATTTGTATCATCATTCTTCTCTATTGCCTCTCTCTCTAATTTCATTGTTGTGTGTTGTGTCTTACGGACACAGCGTTGCGGTTGGTGACCTGGGGGTACCCTCCTACGTGACTATCCCTAAGACACTTGTTTATCCTCTCTTATTTATTGTTTCCCTTCCTCTAGTGTTTCTATCTAGCGGGTAGATGATGACAAACATTTATACTGATGCGGACCTAGTGTCCCTTTTGAGAGCAATCAAAAAATGGACTTAGTTTCTAATATGATGATGGGGTTGTATATTTTATCCAATTCTTGGTTAGTGGAAGCACTCGTTCTTTCTGCGTAGTGAATTTGATGATATTTCTTTTGCATTTACAAACCTAAACAATACTACTGCTCTATGCACATTTGTTTGTCTTTGAATCTAGCCTTGGTAGTAATCGATTTGGAGAGCTTCGTGATATAGCCCCACAGTTATCCTTGAACTCCAAATTCATTGTATAACCTTGGCTCTTTGTGTGGTTAATCATATGCATTGATGTTGTTGTTTATAATGATCTTGTAGACACTAACATGTTTCTTGCAGGGATGTGTTTGTGGGAACATTTGGTAATTGTAAAGTACATGTCACCTTTGGGGGCATGGACTTTGCAAAAGTTGGTGTTCCCTTGTGTGTTTTCTTCCTATCTTAATGTGCTTGATATCAATAATTGATATCAACCACCTTAAGATGGGGGCATACATAAGGTAAGCTGTCTGTTATAGATGTTAGCAATGTGCTTGTCCTCAAGTGCAAACTAGTGCGATGAGTACTTCCTACATCCTGAGTTTGTTTGCAATCAACCAATCTATCTTGAAATCTATTGTGTATACCTCCTTTTCACTATAAGGCATCTCTGTGATGTGGGTGGGTTGTATACTTTTGAGCTCATACCTCCTTTTCACTGTAAAGTGTCTTTGTGATGCGGGTGGGGTGGTATGCCATGCTTCCTTTTCACTGTAAGGCGTCTCCGTGACGCGGGTCGGGTTACATTTTCAAAAGTCCTCTGCAGAGGCAGGGAGCAGTTATGTGACTAACTCAACCCTTAAGTGTGTTTTTGGTGACTGTTGTAGTGAAGCCCAATCGTTGGTGTGTGCCTGTAATGTGCCTGAGATGGTGTTGGACCTAGAAATATGTACACTCGATCGCTTGTCTGCCGTGTTTTCTCCGTGTCTTCAAGTGTGTGTGTTTTGGCGTGCTTCTTTTGTGTGGCATGCTTGTTACCCCATATGCAGAGACCAGCACTTCGGGTAGTGCTTCCTACATTTTGGGAGGTTTTGCATGCCTTGCGTGTGTGTTACCCCATATATATAGAGACCTGCGCCCTAGGGTAGTGCATCCTGTATTATGGGAGGTTTGTTTACTTTCTAGTACTTGCATCTGCATTTCATATATATGAAAAAAAGAAAAGAAAATAAAATCATGCCTATTTTCCGTGCATTAATGTGTCTTCTATGCATTGACTGTCTTCTTCATGTTCTGTGTGATTGTAACTGTCTTCTCTGTGTTTTGCGTGGCTGTTACTGTGATTGGCGTGTCTTCTCCATGCTTGATGTGTTTGTTGTATTTGTGACCTTACTTTAATGCATGTATTAGCCTCATGTTTATACATACATTAAAGTGGGGGCTAAATGTAACGTTAGAAAATGTCCCTTTGGGGGCTTTTCCCTCATAAGGTTTAGCTCGTGAGTCTTTAGCATGCATTTAGGACATCTTAGTTCATATTTTGGCATCCCGATGGAATGAGGCTTAGGTTTCATGGAAAAGTGGACCTAGGAGGACCCCTTGACCTTAGCCCTACCCAAAATAGGGGGGAGGACTTAGGCGCCCACGCCCTACTCCTACCCTATTTTGGGTCAAGCCCAAAATTTAAGTGTCGGTTTATGACCATTATTTGGTCCTTTTGCCAACACAGTAAGTTTTGATTTTTGAAATCTTGGCGGGAGTACTTGTAGTTGCATATATAAACATGTTTAGGAATTCATTTGTAAACTAGATGATTACTAGCAAGCTATTGTGTTCTCAAGGTGATTCAAGGCTTTCATTGTGTTGCAAGAGCAGACGTGTGTGTTTTATGTGTTGATATTTATAGATTTGAGCATTAATTTCCTCATGGAATGAAGAGCATCTTCCTCCCATGAGAATTTCACTACAAGGTGACATAATATTATGTTTTCATCATTGATTCCTTTGGTTTTTGCCTCTACCTCACAAGGGCATGCACTCTTTATCTAACAACAGTGTTTGGAGACTTAAGTGTCCTCCGGGGCTTGACTAAGACAAGCCTCTAAACACCACAACCCCCAAACCAAATCTTGTGATTGTAGGTTACAGGTGTCACATTTGGGAAAAGTGAAGTTGCAGGAAGGATTGGGAAGCATCAAGGATTCAGGATCTGAAGAGAAGTAGGACACCAGAGCATTTCCAGGACTTGGGCACTCACTCTAGTGTCCTCCATAGACAAATTTCTAGAAACAAAAGTTATAGGGCTGATCAGTGTCGGAAGGAGGTTCAGATCCCGTGAAGAAACTGGTATCTTGGATTAGGGCACCTACTCCAGTGTCCCCGACTATTCCGCTTCGGAGCCCCAAAAATAGGTACTCTATGATTTGGTATTTTACTCCTGTCTGCAAGAGTTTTTTCCGTTATTAGTTAATTTGTTTCCGTATTTGCATAATTAGGGTCTTAATGGTTAATTGAGCATAGGAGAAGGAAAATTGATAATTAAATTCCCTAATCCAAGTTTCCCTACATCTCACAAGTGACCTAGGGTATGATAGTGCTCACCACTCGACCCTAGATCCTTGAATGTATAGTGGAGAGGAGGATTTAAACATCTAAACAATAAAACATTAACAAATCCAATTTTTCCCTAAACAATAATGAGTGTCCAAACTCCCACTGGTGCTACACCTTATGCCCTTGTGTATGGCACTGAAGCTATTTTACCTATTGATGTTGAGATTCCCTCAATGTGAGTATCTCTACAACATGCAATCTTAGATGAAGAATATAGAGTATCCAGACTCCATGATCTTGAGCTATTAGATGAACGGCGTCTTACAACACTCAACCATCTTCAAGTTTAATAAAATTGGCTACACCGTAGCTACAACAAAAAGATTAGAGAACAAAGGTTTCAAGTTGGAGATCTTGTCCTTAAAGAGAATCAAATAAATTAGCAACATCGTGAGAAATAAGGCAAGTTTGAACCTAATTGGCTTGGTCCTTTTGTCATGACATCAGTCTATGGATTAGGCGCATACACTCTCTCAACACCTAAAGGTATTCCCTTAGATGAACCGGTCAACAACATTCATCTAAAGAAGTTCTACCCATGAGTCTCAACATATTCCAAAAAAAACCATCCAATAGTGAAAACTACCTTGTGGCGCTTTGGATGACAAAAAAATAGTACAAGATAAATAATTTATTCTCTAGTGAGAACCTAATAAATAGGTGCCTTGGATAAGTACCATAGTGAAAACTTGGCAAATAGGCGCTATGTGTAGAGACTAGCCTCCATCATTTACTTCGTTTGTTTGATCACAGCTTTCCATAACATCATCTACTATCTTGGCTCCATAATCCATATAATAATCCACTATCTTTCCTATTTTGACATCGCAAGCCATTATCTCTTATCAATCCATAATAAAAGCCTTTTCACTCTTACCTCTGCCATGCTAGTGGTTGTAGTTTGGACTTTGTTGAGGTTAAGATATCATTTGGCACCTTAGCATACTACCCGCATAAACACATCCATCGTAGCCTCTCCCAAACAAACTTCATCCCACACTGGGGGCACTTGTTGAGCCTTATTTAGAAGTGGATATCCATAGCTCTAGCTCATATCATCCAAACCAAAACTAAAACACAGCAAACAACCAAAAACATCAAAACATAGCAAAAATCCAAAAAAAATCAAAACATCACAAAATCCAAGCAATAAAGTTGATCCTTTGCCATCAACCATCAACACAATAAACAAGAACTACATCATATCTCTATCATTCAAAGCCTTGATCTCGTGGATATAGGGTATGTAGGCAATCTAAGATGTGAATGAAGCACTTTGATTCAGGCATAGACGATAGCCCATCTTCCATCTTTCATCTTTCTTTTGATCATCCTCTAATCTTTCATCTCACTTTCTTCTATTTTTCATCACTTACATCATCAATAAGCCTAGAACTACATATTCATCATGTCTCATCATCATCGTAATGTGCTTTGATCCCATGGACATAGGGTATGTAGGCAGTCTGGAATACGAAGGAAGTATCCAGTACGCAAGCATAGATGATCCACCCCACCTTCATCATCTTTTATCTTCCACCTTCTTCTCTTTGACTAGCTCAAGCAAGAAGCAGACTATGCACATCAGTGAAAGCTCAAGCACTTTAACCAATCAGGGATAAGTTGAAAGTTATTTGTCTGCATGCCTTAAGCCAACATTTGCTATAGCATTTTATCAACATCTTTAGCCTTCAACAGGATACAACTTTCCTCTTAACAAGGCACTAGCTTAATCCATCCAAGAGCACTTAAATTTGGCAAGAGAACATGATGATAGTGTCTTTTGTTTTATCTTTTGACTTATCTTTTGTCCCTTTCTTATGCCTAATCAAGACTGCCTTGATCTATCTATATCTTGGTATGTTACAATGAAGTACAGAATGGGGCATGGTCATATTGCTTTCGTATGCTGTGACTGTGGGATGATCTTATTCTCTTCCTATGTGTATTGGTATCTTGTACGTGTTGGGATTAACATCTTGCATATCAATATCTTTTGCATTTGAGAAGCTAAACAATCTCTTATGCATTGAGACTATTCTATGCTAAGACTGTTTCCATACATATAACCAGCAAGGTGTCATTATGTGTAGTGGAGATAAGCTCAAAACTTTGCTTGTAGCATCAAAGTCCATCTCAGAATGTAGTGCAATGTAGTGCCCCTCTAGTTTCACCTTGTATGCGTAGGTGGTCCGACTATGAAGCATGAAGATGAAGGTAAAATACTCAGAATACTTAGGGTATGTTAGACAGGTTGAAGATAGGTTTACTATTTTGATGTATTTGATGACACTCATTAATGGTTATTATGATGGCACTGTTGATGTTTATGATTAATACATTATGCTTATGATGTGATCATTTATGGATTAATTGATTATGTAGATTTGTTTTACTACGTGAATTATACGACTATCTGACTATGTGTTATCTGGTTGTTTAGTTACTAATGAACTTGTTTAATGTGGATATTTGTGACGTGTTTTGTGAAGGGATAGTGCAGTATTAATCATGATGAGTACCCTACTACGCTGCGACTCCCTGTCACAGTGTGCCTGTTGGATGATTATATATATGTTGTATTTGATACTTTTGTTTGCTGCAAGATTGCAGGTACTGGGCATCGACTCCACTTGAATTGGCAGGTCTGAGTATGCCTTTACACCAATGGATAATGTGGATGGGAGATAACATGGGGTTCCCTTTGTCAGCCAATGTCTTTAGTTTGTCGTCGTCCATGTATTTCCAGTCATGGGTGTAGTTGTCGCTCAATTGGTACTTATCCTTGGGGGTTGGTCATCCTTTGGTATGTGGTTGTTATTGTTTGTTTATTGTAGTTTAAGGTTCATTTTATTGAACTTAGTGACCAAGGTATTAAGTTGTTGATTATAGTCGTTGGTTCATTTTATAGAATAAGTGATCTATGTGTATAGATGTGTTGATGTTTGATCATTTTGGTTATATAGTCAATGTGTATTTCTTGGAGATTTATTAATTTTTATAGTAATAATAATAATAATAAGTTTATATATATATACATCAATATTAGTTATTTAATTAATGTAGAAGATTGAGAATATTAATTAGTTGATTTTTATATTAAATTAAATTACTAGTTTTGAAAGCTAGCAATAATAATAATATTGTTATATTTAGTACTTTATTGATTTTATCTGACATGAGAGATTTTATTTTATTTTTCCACTAATTTATTGTTGGAGTGGGTTGTCGAAAATTTGAAAAAAAAACTATTCCTGTTAGTGGTGTTATGAATAAATTTAAAATTTTGAGGTAGTGGATTCCTGTAATGGAAGTGTGGAAGTGGTGAATTAATTGGTTTATCTATTTTTATGATAGTGGGGATATTTGAAGGGGGTTCTGTGGAAAATTTTGGGGAGAGTTTTGCAGATGAAGTATTAGGGAAGGAAGGCAACATAAATCAGGAAGAAGAAAGAGGATTCATCTGGAGGAGGCTCAAGGATAAAATTTCTGGGTATGTCCATTTGAATAATGTCTGTCTCTCTGTATATGGATCTTTATATAAATTATTAATTTTTCTTGTCTGAAAATTCTTATGTGTATGCTTGCTGATCTGAGCATTTCTTCAATTTGCCATCATCATGACTTGATAAATGTAAATACTCCTCTGTCGCCTTCTGTGTTGAGAGAAAGTTTCTTGTAATCCTAGCCTGGGTCTTTTTATGAACACATTTCAATTTTCCATAATTGATCATCCCCGCAATCACCTTTGCACCATGCTACCCACAGCTTTGTCTCAAAAATTTCCATAGCTTCTTTTCTACAATGATCTAAATTGTACATATCTTGAAATTTGTTTTATGAGGAGACTTGGGATTTTATGCACTTTGTTTTTTGTTCCTACAATTATTGCTTCTTAGCTGGATAGACCCATCTTGTGCCCTATGCATTCTTCTTCCTCTTGCATGATTAAGAATTGTGGCTTCTGTAATAATTATTCAATTACTGTATGAGCTATCATGATCTCCTTGACCTTGAATTAAAAAAAAAAAAATTAAGCATACTACCATGTATTCATTGTCAATCTCACATATAATGTTTTTATATTATCTCTGTAGATCACTTTGTAGTAAGGCTCAAGAATACTTTACCTCACTGTCTTTATTACAAATTATTCTCCATTTAATCATCCTTGAGCCATAGCCAGACTTTGTTGCTGTGTAATCCTTAATAAGTCTCCTTGTTTCTGAAAAACCATTTGCTTTTCCTTCACCTAGTTTTTTTTTTTGGATTTTTAAAAAACTTGATTGCAAGCATAAATTATGGGAATGGTTCTTCTCTTTAAAACATTAATAATCATTGATTTTATTCTTTTTAAACATTCTAATTAGAAGTGAAAACTTAGGGATTCCCTTACAATCTCTTTAATTAGAAACTAAAGTTTTCTTTCCTTATAACCATAACTTCTTCTTAAGTAATTTATTTAGTAAGAATGTTATCTTATTCTTTTGAATTTGATTTAATTAATTATTGCATATAATAACTTATTTTAATTTTAATTTAAGAATTTAGATAATTAAATCTTATTAGCTAAATATTAAGTTTTGTTGCATAATGTTAATTATAAAGTTTAATTATCTTTAAAATTGTCCTTTAATAAATTAATGTTTTAATTTGAGTTTTATTTATTATTTGAAGGTGTGATGTCAACTCCCTATTTAATAGGGAAGAATAGTTTTATAGATGTGTTTTATTTATTTTTAGTATTTTTTTTTATAGAAAAATCAAATTCCTATTATTAGGATGTGTTATATTTAAGTATTTTTATATTTCAAATCAAATCCCTATTATTAGTGATGTGTCATATTTAAGTATTATTATATTTTATTTATGAGAAATCAAATCCCTATTATTTCGGGATGTGTTATATTTAAGTGTTATTTTATTTATGAGAAATCAAATCCCTATTATTTTGGGATGTGTTATATTTAAGTGATATTTTATTTATGAGAAATCAAATACCTATTATTGAGGGATGTGTTATATTTAAGTATTATTTTATTTCATCCTTGTTATTTAGGGATATGTTATATTTAAACATTACTTTATAAATAAAAAAATTAAATCCTTTTAAAATAATTTATTGATTTATTATTTTATGTCTCATTTAAAAGATTTGAATGTAGATGTGATTTAAATTTTGGGTGTTGATATTGATATTTTTGTTGCATATTTTAAATATAAGAATATTAAAAAGTATTATTCAATTAGTAATTAATTAGAATATTTATTTACCAAGTTTTATTTAATTAATGAGTATTATATAGTATATAAAGTGGAGTTAGATGCTTAGGTAAAATTTATCATATTATAAATATTGAATTATTATTTTTAGATCTAGTCATAAGGTGTGTATGATGACCTTAGTTCTTTAATTTTAGTATGAATTGAATATTTTAAGTAGTGTACATAGAGTTGGTCTATGAATTTAAGTTATGATTGTTATATGTCTAGATATTTTTGATATATTTTGGTGGAAGACAACATTTAGTTTAGATTTAATAAGGCTTGTCAATATATATATATATATATATATATATATATATATATATATATATATATATATATATATATATATATATATATATATATATATATATATATATATATATATATATATATATATATATATCTTGCTTCCTCTTCACCTTAATGAACTTTGTGGTCGTATAATGGAGTCTAATCTTATTTATGACTTAAATTAAAGATTGTGCTTAGTTACGAATTTGGGTGTGTAAGTGGAGGTTAGGTTTGATATGATATAAAATGTTTAGCATTTAACTCATATATTTTCTAAAGATTTCAATGGATGATCGGTTTTAATCTACTTTATGATCCTTTATGCAATTATTTTGAATAGAAATCACAAAGTTGTCAAGAATTTTAATAAGATCCACATTAGTGTAGGAAGAGGTTTAGTTCAATAACGGGTAGTATCTTGTTTGACTGAATTTTCTATTATAGAATAATTGGTAACCGTTTCAAGTTATTATTGTTTTGCATTGTTGGGATAGAGCTATCTTATGTTGTTAGATGATTTATCATGCTTGGAATAATGTTACATTCTTTAAGATCATTAGTAGTGCATTAGATCATATGTTACCTTTGTGGTTTTGTTATTGAAATATTGATGAGGGATCTTGGTTTATAATGTGTTTTGGAAGTGATCGTGATGTGTGACCATTATATTTTAATGGTGTCATGCATTGTGTAATTGGGGAAAGTGGTTTCCAGAGGCCTAGGAGGGTGTGATTGTGTGGGGGTTGGCTTTGTGTGCATCTTGCGAGTTGAATGAAATGTATTCTTGAAATATTGGTTCTTATTCATGTTGATATGATACATGTGCAAGATGGGTAATGCCTTGCTTAGAGTACCTATTCTTGTGGTTTTGTCTTGAGCTCATGTTGATGTCATGTTCGTGATGTGGTTGTAGAGTCCTTCTTGAATGTTGGGGTTCATTATTGTATTGAGCATGGAATAAAATATTGTGTTGGTTTATGTAATTGGTTGTAATTTGGGAGCAAGATGACCCATGCCTTGCTCTGGTTTCATGTTGTTTATGGTTGTCGTGACTGTTTCGACTAGAAGTTTTGGGACAATGATTCGAGAGTTGGTCCTTGAGATATGATTTGTATGAAAGAGGATAGATGCCTTGCAGTGTCATTATCATGCATGTCATTTTGGTGATTTCTATTTTTTTTATCTTGATAGGGGTACTAGTTGTATGTAGGAGAGTGGCTTTCATGGTGGGGCCGGTGCCCAAAGTGGCTACCTGGATAACCCCATGAAAGTTGTAATCAAGTGATAACATAATAATTAACCTAGATGGGTTGGGTAGTTAAACACATAATAAGATAATTATGATGCCTCACCCATGCCTATAGTGATTTCTTAGGCTAATGATGGGATGGGAAGGCCTGGTTGGCAAGATCGACCTCCTTGTCTTCATGAGAGGATGTGTCAGTTCCGCATGTGTCACCCTATGGGGCTGGTGCCTAGGGAGAGGCTACCAGGATAACCATAGATGGGGGCTAGTTTCTAGAGAGAGATATCCAGGATAAACCATGCCAAGACCATACGATGACACTCTTCCTACCACAGCTTAGTTACTTCCTTTTTGTTATCTTCTGATGTTGCCTCTAGAGTAGTGTTAGCCATTGTTGATCTGTGTTTCTATGTCAATTTTGTATCTGCTTATTTGTACCTTGTGATCTTTGACTTAGTGGAACCTCATTGTTATCTTCTAGCATGGGGGATGGACCTTAGGGTTCCACATGGTCGGGTGGTTGTGCTTTATTCCATTGGTTTTTTGGCATCATGGCTCATGTGTAATGAAGATGTATCTCTCTTGATTCCATTTTTGCACCTGTATTGAAGACGGACATTTGTACTATTTGTATTTAGATTTTTTGTATCAAAAGAAATCCTTATGTAATTGATGTATCTAGAAAGAGAGCTTTTGTATCAATGAAACTATGTAATTCCTCTTGTAAGATAAACTATTTTGTACTTGTAATCTTAATGCAAACTTCTTGATATATTTGGATGTCGTGATGAAAGATGCTAGTTGGTGTATTTGATTAAACTATTTATGTTGTTAGTTGTTGTTATATTTCAATAATGAAACTATGTAATCCCTAGAGATGTTAGTTTAACTTGTTGCTATTAGACCATGTTATGTTTTGTTATTACCACTTCTATAAAAAAAGAATATTTCACCTGTTTTATTGCTTAGTTAAACTTAGCTTTAGGGTTGCATGGCGGGGCATTACACTTGGTATTAGAGCCAAGTTTGCAACACTGAGACCTCTGTATTGTTGTTGTTGTTCTAGGTTAAGTGATTTTCTCTTTGTGGTGAGTTGGTAATGGTACCTTTCACCTGTGTGCATTAGTATGACATTAGAAGATTGCTAAGTTTATAGACTTGTCCTTTGATTATGTCTTGTTTACTTATGTGTTCTCTCTTCCTCTTCTCTAATAAGGTGATGATATATTTGACAATATGTCTTCCCTAAATGTTAGTGCTTGTTGAGGCTTTGAGTTTCTCTTGTGGTCACTAGTGCAATATAAGAAAGAAGCATGATTACTGTTAATGCATGTATTTAAGTATTGGAATGATTTAATCATTTGGCGACTCATGTGGTTATGTGATGTTGTCATGTGTGGGGTATCTTAATGTGGTTGTTGATAACCTGACATCTATTTCCTAGTTGGTCATGACCGCATGTGGAAGATCTATTGTAGTTTATGAAAGTTATCATTGTATATGCTTGTGTAAGAATTGTGTGCAGGAGATCAAACGGGGGCTTGTGTTGGGCCTATGAGATCAGGAATGTGATAATGTAAGTCAATTATAGTTTTGAATTATTCCTGTGTGTGATATCATACATTCCTTTAATATCTTCTTGCATAAGGAAGCAATTGCATATTTTCGTAGTTTAGTAGAAAGAAATTGTATTGTATTAAAGATAGAAGTTGTTCAAGAAAATAAGTAGTGATTGTGTTGCCTTAAATCCTTATATAAAAGTTGTTTAGATAAGAGGATGTAGTTAACTTAATTCCTTGAGTGTTGGTGTACATTCTCTTACATATTCTGGACCTTGTGTCCTTGAGTTTTGTGTAGCGGATACTCCCTTTTTGTGACTAAAATAAGTCACATCATGATGTGAATTTATTTTGTAATTTGGTTGTTTTAGAAAATTTGATAGTTGTTTCATGTGTTGTAGGGGGTTAACAGTGAGTTTCTTTCTTTGAACCTTCTTATGACAGGAATGGTCACCAAAACTCTTTTCTTTATACTTTATTTATTGTTGAAAATTGCTAGCATTTTGTGACTTAAGATTGAATTTGATTATTTTCCCACTTGGGTTCGCATTTATTTTTTTATTTTCTAGGGTGGCTATTCTGAATGTTTGGTTCTGTTGGCCCGATTTGTGTTAAGTGTTGTTTCTATCATATTCATGTCGAACCTCTGATAGTATGTTCAAGGGAGGACTCCGTGGAGAATTGTACGGTGTATGTTGGTAAATAGACGAAAGCATAGTGGAAATAAGATATGAGATGTATTTTTCCCTTGATTATATGTGAATGCAATTCTCTAAATTGTATGAAACTTTCAAAATATGTGTGATTAGATACAAGTAGATCACATGATCTATGCCTTAAAGGTAAAGAATTGATGTTATTCTTGTCTTTATTGAATGATTGTGTTTGTCTTATGAATAATTGCTTGATATGGATGCACATGTAGGCAATAGAAAATTGCGATACTAATATGTTATGTTTCCACCCTAGTCTGTGACTTCCAGGAAGAAGTTAAGTTTTAGGGGGGGAGGATGTAGTGCCCCTCTAGTTTCACCTTGTATCTACAGGTGGTCGGACTATGAAGCATGAAGATGAAGGTAAAATACTCAGAATACTTAGGGTATGTTAGACAGGTTGAAGGTAGGTTTACTATTTTGATGTAGTTGATGACACTCATTGATGGTTATTATGATGGTACAGTTGATGTTTATGATTAATACATTATGCTTATGATGTGATCATTTATGGATTAATTGATTATGTAGATTTGTTTTACCGTGAATTATGCGACTATCTGACTATGCGTTATTTGGTTGTTTAGTTACTAATGAACTTGTTTAATGTGGATATTTGTGATGTGTTTTGTGAAGGGATAGTGTAGTATTACTCATGATGAGTACCCTACTACGCTGCGACTCCCTGTCATAGTGTGCCTGTTGGATGATTATATATATGTTGTATTTGACACTTTTATTTGCTGCAAGATTGCAGGTACCAGGCATCAACTCCACCTGAATTGGCAGGTCTAAGCATGCCTTTACACCAATGGATAATGTGGATGGGAGATAACATGGGGTTCCCTCTATCAGCCAATGTCTTCAGTTTGTTGTCATCCATGTATTTCCAGTCATGGGTGTAGCTGTCACTCAGTTGGTACTTGTCCTCGAGGGTTGGTCATCCTTTGGTATGTGGTTGTTATTGTTTGTTTATTGTAGTTTAAGGTTCATTTTATTGAACTTAGTGACCAAGGTATTAAGTTGTTGAGTATAGTCGTTGGTTCATTTTATAGAATAAGTGATCTATGTGTATAGATGTGTTAGATGTTTGATCATTTTGGTTATATAGTCAATGTGTATTTGTTGGAGATTTAATAATTGTTATAGTAATAATAATAATAAGTTTATATATATATACATCAATATTAGTTATTTAATTAATGTAGAAGATTGAGAATATTAATTAGTTGATTTTTATATTAAATTAAATTAGTAGCTTTGAAAGCTAGCAATAATAATAATATTGTTATATTTAGTACTTTATTGATTTTATCTGACATGAGAGATTTTATTTTATTTTGCCATTAATTTATTGTTGGAGTACGTTGTTAGAAATAAAAAAAAACTATTCCTATTAGTGGTGTTATGAATGCATTTAAAATTTTGAGGTAGTGGATTCCTGTAACGGAAGTGTGGAAGTGGTGAATTAATTGGTTTATCTATTTTTATGATAGTGGGGATATTTGAAAGGGTTTCTGTGGAAAATTTTGGGGAGAGTTTTGCAGATGAAGTATTGGGGAAGGAAGGCAACAAAAATTAGGAGGAAGAAAGAGGATTCATCTGGAGGAGGATCAAGGATAAAATTTCTAGGTATGTCCATTTGAATAATGTCTGTCTCTATATATGGATCTCTATTTAAACTATTAATTTTGCTTGTCTGAAAATTCTTATGTGTATGCTTGTTGATCTGAGCATTTCTTCAATTTGCCATCATCATGACCTAATAAATGTAAATACTCCTCTGCCGCCTTCTGTGTTGAGAGAAAATTTCTTGTAATCCTAGCCTGGGTCTTTTTATGAACACATTTCAATCTTCCATAATTGATCATCCCTGCAATCACCTTTGCACCATGCTACCCACAGCTTTGTCTCAAAAATTTCCATAGCTTCTTTTCTACAATGATCTAAATTGTGCATATCTTGAATTTTTTTTATGAGGAGACTATTGGGATTTTATGCACTTTGTTTTTTGTTCCTACAATTATTGCTTCTTAGTTGGATAGACCCATCTTGTGCCCTATGCATTCTTCTTCCTCTTGCATGATTAAGAATTGTGGCTTCTGTAATAATTATTCACTTAATGTATGAGCTATCATGATCTCCTTGACCTTGAATACAAAAAAAAAAAAAAAACATTAAGCATACTGCCATGTATTCATTGTCAATCTCACATATAATGTTTTTGTATTATCTCTGTAGATCACTTTGTAGTAAGGCTCAAGAATACTTTACCTCACTGTCTTTATTACAAATTATTCTCCATTTAATCATCCTTGAGCCATAGCCAGACTTTGCTACTGTGTAATCCTTAATAAGTCTCCTTGTTTTTGAAAATCGATTTGCTTTTCCTTCACCTGGTTCTTTTTTTTGGATTTTTTAAAAAACTTGAATGCAAGCATAAATTATGGGAATCGTTCTTCTCTTTAAAACATTAAAAATCATTGATTTTATTCTTTTTAAACATTCTAATTAGAAGTGATTGTGATGTGTGATCATTACGTTTTAATGGTGTCATGCGTTGTGTAATTGGGGAAAGTGGTTTCCAGAGGCCTAGGAGGGTGTGATTGCGTGGGGGTTGACTTTGTGTGCATCTTGCGAGTTGAATGAAATGTATTCTTGAAATATGGTTTCTTATTCATGTTGGTATGATAAATATGCAAGATGGGTAATGCCTTGCTCAGAGTACCTATTCTTGTGGTTTTGTCTTGAACTCATGTTGATGTCATGTTCATGATGTGGTTATAGAGTCCTTCTTGAATGTTGGGGTTCATTATTGTATTGAGCATGGAATAAAATATTGTGTTGGTTTACGTAATTGGTTGTAATTTGGGAGTAAGATGACCCATGCCTTGCTTTGGTTTCATGTTGTTTATGGTTGTCATGACTGTTTCAACTAGAAGTTTTGGGACAATGATTCAAGAGTTGGTCCTTGAGATATGATTTGTACGCAAGAGGATAGATGCCTTGCAATGTCATTATCATGCATGTCATT
Organism: Cunninghamia lanceolata; assembly: GCA_027924645.1. Taxonomy (NCBI): domain Eukaryota; kingdom Viridiplantae; phylum Streptophyta; class Pinopsida; order Cupressales; family Cupressaceae; genus Cunninghamia; species Cunninghamia lanceolata. The sequence continues at coordinate 769,945 of BSBN01001493.1, forward strand.
TTGGGATTTCTATTTTTTTTAATCTTGATAGGGGTACTAGTTGTATGTAGGAGAGTGGCTTTCATGGTGGGGTTGGTGCCCAAAGTGGCTACCTGGATAACCCCATGAAAGTTGTAATCAAGTGATAACATAATAATTAACCTAGATGGGTTGGGTAGTTAAACACATAATAAGATAATCATGATGCCTCACCCATGCCTATAGCACTTTCTTAAGCTAAGGATGGGATGAGAAGGCCTGGTTGGCAAGATCAACCTACTTGTCTTCATGAGAGGATGTGTCAGTTCTGCATGTGACCCTATGGGGCTGGTGCCTAGGGAGAGGCTGCTAGGATAACCATAGATGGGGGCCAGTTTCTAGAGAGAGATAGCTAGGATAACCCATGCTAGGACCATGCGATGACACTCTTACTACTACAGCTTAGTTATTTCCTTTTTGTTATCTTCTGATGTTGCCTCTGGAGTAGTGTTAGCTATTGTTGATCTATGTTTCTGTGTCAATTTTGTATCTACTTATTTGTACCTTGTGATCTTTGACTTAGTGGAACCTCATTGTTATCTCCTAGCATGGGGGTGGACCTCAGGGTTCCACATGGTCAGGTGGTTGTGCTTTATTCCATTAGTTTTCTGGCATCGTGGCTCATGTGTAAAGAAGATGTATCTCTCTTGATTCTAGTTTTGCACTTGTATCGAAGACAGACATTTGGACTATTTGTATTTAGATCTTTTGTATCAAAAGAAATCCTTATGTAATTGATGTATCCAGAAAGAGAGCTTTTGTATCAATGAAACTATGTAATTCCTCTGGTAAGATATACTATTTTGTACTTGTAATCTTAATGCAAACTTTTTGATGTATTTGGATGTCATGATGAAAGAAGCTAGTTGGTGTATTTGATTAAACTATGTATGTTGTTGGTTGTTGTTATATTTCAATAATGCAGCTATGTAATCCATAGAGATGTTAGTTTAACTTGTTGCTATTAGACCATGTTATATTTTTTTATTACCACTTCTATAGAAAAAAAAAATTCCACCCATTTTATTGCTGAGTTAAACTTATCTTTAGGGTTACATGGCGGGGCATTACGCAGAACACTAGCTACTATTCATATCTTGTGTATGTTGGTTCAACATCTTGACTTCAAACATTTAGAGAAGATTGTAGTATGCTAGTTATGCATTGGATATCTCGACACCTTGGTCTTCTATACCCTGATGCATAATATCCATATACTATATCAAATATAAGGATTGCATTTCTTTATTTTTGAGCAATTACTTTCAAAGCTATCATATCATCTATCCATTCCATTATCATCCTATATAGTCCTCAATCAAGATCAATCGTCTTCCCTTCTCTTCACCCTGCAAAACAAGTGTGTTAGGCATACATAGGTCCATATCATTATCATTTTCCATCTATATATATTTGCATTATCATAACGCCATTATGTGTATTTCCATTATCATAATACCATTAGCATAACACATTTCCATTATTACCATTAGCATATTCATATCATTTGCATAAACATCCATATAAACCATGAAAATACAAAAATGCATAACATCATAACATAAGTGCATCCATTATCATTGCAAGCATCATATAGATAACCAAAATCACCATCATATATATATCATCGACTGAGTCAATATACAAGTGTCCATATATACAAAATGGGCTATCCATGAGCCATCAAAACTGTATGTACAATCAGCTCATCAGCCTCATCATGATACAAAATATACATAAACAAGGTAGCCCTAGTGACTACTGGCAGATCCCTCACCTTGTCCACCACCACTGGGTACTGTCCTTGGTCTACCATCTCTAGGAGGCCCCATCACCGAAGATATAGACCTTGATCCTCCTGTCCTCCGTGAACTCGAAGCCCCTGATTTGTTCCTAAAGCTAGGCTGCCTCTATTCCACAGGTACTGCCCCATAATATAAACCTCTATAATACTCGGCCTCACCCTATGCTCTCCTTAGCTCCCCCTGTGTCTATGTCAATTAAGTAGCCAGATACATCGTAGCTCCATCTGTCCCCAATGTAGCTACTGCTCTATCTCTCTCAACTGTCATAGCATGTACCTGCTGCACTACTGAATCCCTCTCAGTTCTCAGGGCATCCCTCTCTATTCTCATAGCTTGCACCTGCTGCAAAGTAGTATCTCTCTCCATCCTCATAGCCTACTCACTCTGCCTAGCTGCATCTCTCTCTCCTGTCACCCTCGCAAGAGTACCATCATCTTGCCCATCACCTCCCTGTACTCCAGCCTACAGTTGTGCCTAGTAAGCCTGAGCCTGTGCTCTAGCATGCCTCAATCCCAAGACTACCTGATGTCTATCTATCTCCACCCTCCTCAGTCTGAACTAAGCCTGCTGCCTCCATCTCCTCTCCTCTTGAATCCTTCACCTAAGCTGCTGAATACCAACATCATCACCTCCTAGCACCTGTACTTGTGGATGAGCAAGTACCTGTAGTTGAGCATGTCCCTGTCCCTGAATCCCTGGAGCTGCTTGTACTACTGCCTATATTGGTGGAGCTCATTGTTGCCTCCTCCTAACTGGCCTCTCCATCCCAATCTCCCCTATCTCCCCAGGCCTCATCAACCGAGTCAGTCTAGCTGTGGCCCAGTATGCATCATAATTTGGTAAAGTCCTTAGATCTGCAGGACCCTGTCCCCACTACCATACAACTAGCTGTAATCCCTCTCTCTTTGCCAAAGCCGTATCAACCACTATCTCTGGCCCCCAATCAAACACCTCCTGTCGAGTCCTCCCAAAAATGGCATCACCTATTGGTACTGCCTATGGTATCCTGAACTACCTCAACACCCTCTTGAGCAAATAGCGCTCTATATTATATATGTCGCGACCAAAAATATATCTAGCCTGCCTAGCATAGACAAGCTTTGCATCCTCCTCCTCCCATCTCTCACAACCAATCCATGGCCTCCATCTAAACATATTAACCTCATCCAATGTCTGCCTCTAGTTAACTATACCCCTGCATTGCCAATAAGTAAGAGCTCCCCTATACATCCTCGCATACAGCTCTCCTGCTACCCTAGCCACCCATCCATCTGGCCTCATCACTGAAATGTGCTCATATGCCCATATGTGCAACACTGTGACTCCCGCAGACATACTAGCTCCAAACATATAGGCACAATCATGCAAATAATGATATAGTTGTCCCAATACACACTCAGCCCATGCATATCTAGTCCCATATGAGAACATCCCCTCCATAACTATCCCCCATCCAACTAGAAACCCTCACTCCTCTGCCTCCAACCAGCCATCTAATAATAGTTAACACTACCCGCTGTAGCCTATCACAAAGCTCCGCCATCCTCACCATCAGAATATCTGAACCCTCAGCCCCAATGTCTGGAGTCTCAAACAATCATCTGAATGCAGCTGAACCCAAGTTAGGATCATAATCTACTCTATCTCCATCAATCAGGATGCATAGAATATGAAACACATCCTCCAGTGTAATTGTCGCCTCTCCTGTCAGCAACAAGAATGAATTGTGCTCGTTCCTCCACCGCTCAACCATCGCTGTCATAAGTCCTTGATGTGCCTACACTGACTCTAATCTCAATACATGCTCTAAACCAATGATATCTAAGAATATCCGCTCATCTGCATCCAACAATCTGACCAATCGCAAACCTCTAGGGTGTGGCTCCCACGACAATAACAGTGGTAGTATATCCTACATCATTCCGCTCACCGGATTAGTCTCTTGTGTGAAAAAAATTGACTTTTGACTGCTAAACATTGACTATCTTTACTAAAAGCGACCCACTTTTCTACATGCGCTAGCCTTTTGATCATAAGCGAACCATTTCACTATAAGCGAACAATTTTTGCTCACAAGCGACTTAATTACTATAAGAAAGCTACTGCTAGTTAAAAGTGAGCTAAATAATTATAAGCGTTCACTTTTTGCCTATAAGCGACTAGATTTTCCCATATGCGCATTTCGCTTCTCTACCTGACCTAGCCGACTAGAAGTGACCTCATTTTACCCTAAGTGAATACTCCGCGCTTATAAGTGACCTACATTACCATAAGTGACTACTTTTCATCTAAACACGACATGAACTTGCTATCCTAAAACTGATTGCTTCTGGTGACGTGTGTGCATTTATTACACTTTTAACCTAAAAAATCACACATTTAGCAAAAGTTTCGGTACATACCGATGTGCCTGCTCCTGTTGGTCACCCATGTGTCCTCACTCGCTCAGCATGATGATCACTGCGTGGAATCACCATCCTAATAGCTCTTTGACACCCTAAGCACTATCACACTCTAGAGCTCTAGATTTTTATAAGACAACAAGCACAAATGAGCCTATTTGCCCTTGAGGGATCTACTTATACCCCTTTCCAAACCCTAATTCTTCTATACCAAAGCCCATTTTCTTCTGAACCATCCCCATTTATCCCTCCCAACCCTATTTTCTTCATGTCAACCTTATTTCTAGCCTTTCATCTTATCGCGAGCCAACCCAACCCTTCCTAGTTAGCTTGGATTACCTCTCGAGGGGGCATCACTTGCCAGTTACACTGGGGCATAACCTTGTTTATTGAGCAAATCATTGTATCTTCTTTGACACAACATTTTAATGAATATTGTATCAAAGAGGGGCAAAATGTAGACACCCAAAATTGACCTAGTTATCATTAGTATCAAATATTGCATTAGCTATCATCTGCATTTGTCTAACACACTTGAGCAATTTCCCTATTTTATCTAAATCATCTATTTCTTCTATTAATTAAATAAATTTATATTTATTTAATTAATTCATTATCTATTTCTTCTAATCTATAATTAAATAATCTTTAATTATTTAATTATCTCTATTTCTATCTATTTTAATTAAATAAATCTTATTTATTTAATTAAAAATCCCTTCATAAACCCACTTTCCAATTAATTAAATAAATTTTATTTATTTAATTAATTTTCCTTATCACTTACTTTATCTTTTATCATGAGCCGAAAAGTGTGTATCTTTTATTTAAAAACATGTGTGGTACTACATCTTTTATTTAATATCTTTCACATGTAGTAATTTTTATGTACACGGTCACACATGAGCCTTATCTTCCCTCCACTTGTCATTTACACATTCACCTATGATTATCAATTCATCCCAACTATTCACATGGCCACCAAATCTCTACCATTGATTGATTTTGGTTGAGTTCTATATAAACACCCTCTCATTCCATACTACATCTATCCATCATTTTCATATAGCGTCTACATTATCATCTTGAGCACTTTAGCATCCATTTAGCATATTATCATTATCATCTATCCATCATGGCAGCTTTGACCTTCATAATTGTTCATTGTTGAGAAGCAATCCACAACATAAACAAGGAATCATACAATCTAGGTGATCTTGTTCTTAAATTACATGCTTTTGGTTTCACTTGGATTCGATTCTTGATGGTGGTGGGATTATCTTTTCAATTATATGCTTGATCTTATTAACCTGATTTTTACCTATCATAGCAGTGACTTCAGTTGGAATTGACACCATTAACATCTATTTTGGTTAGTCACTAAAATGGAGTGACATGGAGATTTAGATCATAATATCTACTTTAATTGAGACATGGGTCATGTTTGCATTGTTGGACCTTTTGGATATCCCTAGGATCAGCTGGTAATAGTCATCGACTTGAGGGGAGGATGGCTCTATTGGAGGGTAATGACATCTGGAGCCGTCTGGAGTTTAGGCTCTTCGTAGAAAAAAGGGGCTTTGGAGGGATCCAGAGACCATTGGAAGTCTCACCACCGTAATCCTTATGCAAACACAAACCATTTATACCACAATTCATGAGATATGCACTTTGAAAATGTAATTCAAGTAAATAAGTTAAGATATTGCATCAAAAGGAAATGAACACAAAACATGTGCATAATCCATCCAAGAGACAAATATAATTATAATAATATATAAGTATATGCTATAATGTTTTATAAAAGTCTTTTGAAATAGGAAATATAAAGAAAGAAATGAGTCATGAATTTGACTCATCAACAATTGTCTCTTTATCCCATGTTCTTCATAGAAAATATTGAATTTATTTGATGTAAACTCACCTCCTGTATTAGAACTTAAGAATTTTATCCTCAATTCTAACTCATTCTCAACCATCGCCTTGAAAGCTTTGAACTTGTCTAGGGCTTCTGATTTATCTTTTAAAAAAGTGACCCAAGTAATTCTAGAATAATCATCAATAAGCAACATAAAGTACCTGTCTCCTTGCAAACTTCTTGTTCTTGTAGGACCACACAAATCTATATGCACCAGCTCAAGCAATCCAACAAAAAAATGTTCTTTACTCTTGAAACTTGTCCTTGTTTGTTCCCCAATTGTCATTCCTTGCAAATAGTATTAGCAGGCTTCACAAGCCTAGGAAAATCTCTTACAACTTGTACTAAACTTATCTTTACCAAGTCGTCAAAATTGATATGACAAATCCTTCTATGCCACATCCAACTCTCATCTGTCTGAGCCAACAAACAACAATCATTAGTTCCTCTCAAGTGATAAACATTACCTTTAGGACCTTCTTACCAGTTGCAATCACTGTTCCGGAGCTTTCCATGATCTTGCATCCATTATCCTTGAATCTTAGATCATATCCTTTGTCACACATCTGACCAACACTTAAAAGATTATGCTTTAAACCCTTCACATAGAGAACATCATCCGTATTTTGTTTTCCATCAAAAGAAATATATCCTCTTCTACAAATCTTACCAGCTGCATCATCTCCAAACCTAACTAGTCCTCCATCATACTTTTCCAAACTTACAAACTTACTTTTATCACCGGTCATGTGATGTGAACATCCATTTCCAATAATCCATTCATCCTTATCTTTCTCAACCTGGCAGACAGACAAAGCACTCTCTTCCATTGGTTTTTCTTTCTTCACAGAGCTAGCATGATTAGTAGACATAGGTTCTTCCTTGATAGAAATAAACAAACATTCATTTGCACTAATATCATCAGACTCATCATCAGTTACCCCACCATCATCATCATCTCTAATATAATAGCATTTCTTTATGATCCTAGGTCTATTTTCAAATTTCTTCTTAGCTTTCTCAATTCTCTCTGGACACTTAGAGGCATAGTGACCAATCTTACCACAAGTAAAGCATTTGAATGGTAATTTACCTTTGAACTTACTGGTACCTCTTTGCATTCTTTCCATAAATTTGGATTCAATCTCATTAAGGTCATCATCTAGTTCCACATCATACTTCTCAAATCTTGAAGTCTTCTCTGAAGTACTGTCTTTGAAAGCAGCCTCAGTCTTCGGTAGAGCATCACTGGACTCTCTCATCTCAAAAGTAGCAAACTTTCCAAGCAGTTGATCCTTTGTAATCTTCTTCACACTCATAAGTTTTTTAATTGCAGACACCTTGTGACTGTAGGATTTAGGCAATAACCTAAGAATCTTTAGCACGACCTCATTCTCATCAATAGTTCCTCCAAGACCTTTGATTCTATTGACAATTTCATCAACTTTTTACATGTAGATTGTTATGTTCTCATCATCACTCATCTTCAAAGCTTCATACCTCACCTTCAGATTCTATAATTTGGCATTCTTTATAGATTCATCTCCTTCATATAAATTTTTCAACTTGTCCCAAATCTCATGAGTAGTTTCTAGATCTGGAAAACTTTCACTAACTCAGTGTTAGATAAGGCATTTAACAGAGCATCTCTAGCTTTTCCATTTAAATCATACTATTTGACTTCATCTTCAGACGATGGACCATTTGGAGGAATAATATACTTTGTATCTGCCATCTTCCAAACACTATAACCAAGAGAAATGAGATGACTTTTCATCTGTACCTTCCAGAGAGCATAGTCTGTTCCATCAAACTGCGGAGACTCCTTTTTGTGCGCCATCCTGGATCTACTTTAAGCTATTAGGCTTTCTTCCAAGGAACCCTCACTCTGATAGCAATTGTTGAAATACACAAGACAACTGAGAGGGGGGTGAATTAGTTGTAACCCAAACTTAACTTCTTACAAGCATCAACACATCAACCACTTAATCACTATTATTATGATTTAACCATGAAAGCATGAAATCCAAAACTTAAGCACATTCACACATGAGACACATGAGACACCATATTTTAATGTAGAAAACCCAATGAGGGAAAACCACGGTGAGGATTAACTCACAATATAAATGATATATCAAAATTTACAACAAGGCTCACTGCCTTAGGGCTCACTACCCAAAATGCAACCTACAAAAAGAAGGGGCTCACTGCCAGAAGTAGAAGAAGATAGTTACAATGAGAATGGATCTCACAACAACCAGGGATCCACCACAAACTCAACTGAATCTTTCGCAACTTCTTTGCATCAAAAAGATATTCTTTACTTCTCACTAACATACCATTCAGATCACACGTGCAACAAATAATGCTTCTCATGCAGCCATTTTGTCTATCTCGACAACTTCGCTAGATTTCCCGATTGTCTAATTCATATTTATACATTTGCAATCTTGGAAACAATCTTCAAGGTTGGCACAAACAATAAATTTAGCCAATATTCAAATTAGGTCTGGACCTAAACATTCCCGTGGTGGAAAAGAATGAATGCGGACCACACCACACCTTAGCAGGGACTCAAATGCAATCTCCCACGCAACAACACGCTATCACAAACTCCAAAGCATAATCGCAAGTACTGAAAACAACCAAGTCGGCCAAAACTGGTGTTAACATTGAGACCTTTAGGAACACGCTTCATCCATGATCCAAATTACACTTTTTGAATGAATCAAAAAGTAGGAACAGGATCTAGAATCATCCACAAGCACGTTACAATCACCAAGAACTTTCGCACAATCCCCAAACATTCTATCTAGAAGATTCTTCAAACCAGACCACTTAAACATTACTGTCATCTGTTGTCATAAAGAAAAGATCGCTTGCAGAGCACCAAATCACGAACCACTTCAACTGAAGGTACATAACATCATCCCAAACTTAATTCTAGAACTGCAAACTATAAAACTTAAATGTGGAGAGATGTGGGGTAGAATACATTCTCCCTGTCACCATTGAATACTTAGAAAAATAGTTTTTACTCTGGTGAACATAACTCACTCAAATCTTCACACTAGAGGCTCAAACTTGAGACATAGCAACTACAGACACCCCTTAACATAACTTTAAAACCACAGACAAAGATATTCAATCTACATGATATGCGAGCAAAACATTGCACTGTTCTGGGAGATAGAACAATTCTGCAACTACACTAACTTCTCAAACACTTGCTCAAACCCATCCAAATAACTTTCTTAGATGTTGACCTTAGGTGTTGACATCAATGACAACACTTACTGCTCATACTTGCAACAAGGAAACCTTTTTGAGATTCTTTTGCTAAAGGCCTAAAAGAAGTGGAGTTTTCTTCTAAGAATCATCTTTTGAGTCGTCGGCTAGAGATTCTTTTGGAAAGACAAAATTAGAAGTGTCTTTAATAGGAGTATTTGTAGTCAAAGGAGAGGCGAAAGTCATAAGCGTACTCACATTATCAACTTCTTGAAGCTTGGTAGATTCCTTAATGTGGTTGGAAGAGATAGGTATACTCACATTTAGGAGCACTTGTAATTGAGCCACATCATGAGTTTCAGCTAGGCAAGGAGATGCAACATGATCACCTAGATCTAATTGTTGGCCTACTAGGGGTTGTTCAGCCATAGAAGGCCCAAGTTCTTAAATTTTTTCTAAGACAATAAATGTGTTATTGAACTTTCCTCTTGATAAGTTTCCTTTTTGACAATTCGGTGGGCTTCCTCTATTGCAGGTTAAACATAGACATGAAGTCACACCATCTAGACCTAATCCATTTGCAAGGATTGTGGATTTTTCCTTTGCTTTAGCTTTAGCTATAGGATTGTCTAATAGAGATTAGGAGGGAGCTATAACCCTTTGTGGGCAATCTCTTTGTAGGTGCCCATAGGCATGACAAACTTGACAACAAAAGGAAAGGGATTCATAATCTTTTTGCTGAATCTATTGCATGTTTCCCAGTCTAATCTACAGAGAGTCAGGTAGAGGCTTATTGAGATCAAATTCAACATGAATATAGGCATACATAGTTACCTTTCTTTCCATTATGAGATGAGAGGAATCCATGGGTTTCCCAAGGACCACAACAATGGATCATAGAATGTCAGGTCTCTAGAACTCCATAGGTAGCTGAAAAAGACATATCTAGACATGTATTCATAAAAGAAGTTCTTCCACAACATCAAGTTCCACATGCTAGGGTTTGATGAATAAACCCACTTGATTGCAAAAATAAGGGCCTCCTTTGGAAGCCATATTTCGATCAACCATTTTTGATAAAACCACAAAAATATGCATTCATAACAAGAATAATCTCCATGTTCCCTTCAAGTTGTCAAGTTTGATGAGCCCAACTCTTCAAGAAAGGCAAGGAGACTTTGATTCCCATAAACTTGCAAATTAGAGCATGTTCTAAAAGATATAACACATCATATATGCAATCAGGGTAGGATTGATGACAAGAATGGGCCAGTTCTCACTCTTTTGCAAACAACCATTAGATCTTGGGCATTTTTCACTTTTGCTCAGATTTGAATTTATTCATGGCCTATCTAGTGAAAAAATTGACAACGTTTTCATGTTCAGAGGTTGAGAGCTCATCAGCTTCGACTACCACTACCATCATTCTGGACTACATCTTTGAAGGAGAATGCGAGGGAGCACTCTAAATACAACAATGCATGCCAAAAAGCATAAACAATGGCTATAAAACACAACAAAACAATTCCTAAACCATTGTTTGCCCCAACACAAAACTATTTTATTTACTTAAGAGTATAAATAAAAATATTAATTTAATTATAATTATTTTAATATAATAAAATTATTAATAATTATATAAATAAAAATAATTTGTATATAAATGATTATATTAATATATCTTCAACATTTTTAAAATAAATATATTTAATATCTTTATATTAAGATAAAAGTAAAATTATTTTTTATTTCCCTTACACCATATTAATATTTAAATTTTGAAATACCAATAAATAATTGAAATTAACGTTATGATTTTTCTTAAATATTTTGTGCTTTAAAATAAAAATGTATACCTGGAATAATGCGTAATTTTTAGAGGGTTGGAATATTTTTAAGTACATCATTAAGTAGAGGTTCAAATTGAACGTGTTGGAATTTAGCCATATACAAAGGCATATATGAATCCATATAAAGTACTGAATGCCAAATTACTCTGCATGTGATATAATTGTTTACCTGCACAGCCAGTTAAGCAACTTTCGATTTGATGCAATTGCACAGTCAAATAAATCAATGACTGAAAATATAGAGATTTCCTCAAGGAAAAGAGATGGCTGGCTTTTCATAACTTACAGCCCATATCCACAATATATATTTTTACTCAAATTCAATAGGAAGAGATGCTGATGCTGCAATCCTCTCATTCCTCATGGAATACACCCATTCAACAGGTTATTATCTAGTGCCAAATCATGGAGATGATAAGTTAAAGTTTTTGGTAGTTTTTTATTGTCTTTTTGGCCATCTATTATGATTCATCATTAAGAAGAGGATAAAAACATATCCACTGAAAAATCATAACAAAATCAATAAGATAGAAATAAACATACAAAAATAAAATTAAGTACGATAAACAAACTTAACCAAATAAAATTAAATATCATGCATATGAGTGGAGAAACAAACTTACAGCTTCCAAGGTTGATATACATTAGAAAATTGCAGAGTTTTTAGTACATCTCACTTATATTTTTTAGTACTATCTTAAAAGAATAATCCATTCAAATCACTTATATACGATCCAATTAAATCATACAGTGTTTCCAACAACACCTACAAATGTAGAAGAAAGACAAAATGTGCCAGGATTTTTACAAACACCTGTGAAAACAAGTTGTCTTATTATTTCCCAAAATTATACAGTAACGAATAACAAACACATCTCTTCTGTCTCAAGAAATGGTCTTGTATGCACTCCATTACAAGACAAGTAGAAGGAAGGACATCCAAGTGATCACTCACGGATTCATACATTGAGAGTATATTACTGTAAGTGGAAAAGTCAGAAGTCTGAGGATGCCGTTGTGAGGAAAAACCATAAAAATCATCCAAACAAAAATACAGTGAAGTGGGTGAAACAGCTAAGGACAAGAGAAGATATGACAATCAACAAGACAACACAAACTGTTGGAAGCAGAAATTGTACTCACAGTCTACACTTACAGCTTTCAATTGAAGTCACAAGGTGCTCACCCACGTGGGGGTGGGCCTTTTTATCTCTGGACTGAAATTCTGAATACTCTCTGCAACGCACACCGATATTCATTACAACTATCTGGCACAAAAACATATATAAATGTGTGGTTTCAGAACATCTAACAAAGTAGATGTCCAACTGGCTAGTGGTCCCTTCAACAGGTGTCAGGGTCCCACATTGGCTTAAATGGCCTTTGCTAACAAAGTGGAGGCTGAAATTTGACGGTTGCTCTTGGATCTAAAACTTACTTCACTGTCATGAAATTTTATAGGATAATGTTTTTTCAAAATATGTAATAATGAAATTTTTTATTGTGTTAGGGTTTTTTATTTGAAAGGTTTTCTCAGGTGAAACTATTTATGGGTGAAGTTAAATGGTTTTAAATGAGCCCACCAAAGATCAAGTCTTAGTTTTTAGATGAAGAAGTTTCAGCCTAAAGCTTCTAAGCTCCACACTATCAAGACAAGTAATATCCCTTTGTAGAGATCTCTCCAATACTTTGTATTCAATGAAAATAAAATAAAAGATATCTATACTAATTTCTATATAGTCATTTGAAACATTCTTGTCACTTACCTAGCACTCCCACAAGTAAACAAATATTTACTACTTTTTGGTATGGATGAGGCCTATAATTATTATTGACTCTTTGACCATTGAGTCCATTGACCAGTAAAAGTAGGACAAATATTTAATTACCACTCTGTTTGGCCATTGAATCCCATTGCCTAATCAAAACAGGACAAATATTTACCACTTTTTGGTATGGTTAGTAAAATTATTATTAACTGTTTGACAGTTGAATCCCATGGTATTTAAGTAGAGTGCAAATAAATTCTATTGAATTTAGGAAAATAAACACACAGACAGCCATAAATCCCAGGTCTGTTAGTAATAATCAGAGAGCCCATTGAATACACAAACATGTTTAAGCATATGAGTGAATATATAATTCACTGCTTTGGATTTTGAACTCATTTAAACATAATTTACCCAACTGCAAATTAGAAAAAATTGCCTGTAAATAAATCTCTTATAACTGAACTTGTCAGATCGATGGTTGTATAAAAGCAGCAATCAGAAGCTTCGATAAAACCTTAAAAACAATTAAATTAACGAGTGCCAGAGGCCGTCAAATTACAGACCTGAAACACAGATCAACTTGAATTTAGCCTCTGTCAAGAAACCTAAATATGTTTGTGTTTCCTCTGTTAATTTTGTCCGCATGGTTGTCTGGGCTGACCGTTCTGATACTCTGTCAGTTTGCTTGTACATCTCTATTTTCTCCTTTTGCCAAACTTACCCATGCCTAAAAAGTAAATAGCCAAAAGAAGACGCCATCTCCGCTGACATGATTGGTGTTACTCACCATACAATATGGCGGAGCTTTAGGAGGGAAAAGGAATTTAGGAGGTACAGTGGGTGTGTAAATGGATACTGTGGAAGAACATGGTCAAGGTGTGGGCGTGCAGTCAGGCAAGATCAAAGGAAAAGCCATTAGCATTCAATACACTGAGGCATCTCTACGTCTTATAGCTCAGAATCGTACTGAATTTCTATCTACCCCAACACATCTAAGTTTGAATTTATTGTTGAACAATCTTGTTTGGTTGTAAGTAATGCAGTGATTGATTGAGGATGAAAGGGGGATAGGACAGTCTGTATGCACAGTTCCTGGTCATGTTAGACCCTTTTCCTTCTCAAAATAAATTCAATGGGCAGTGATTACAATCGGTGGTTAAGGATATTTTTTGTGTATTTGAAGTCCTTGGACCATCTGAATTGAACTTTGGATCTGCTCTGCATCTACGAACCTGTGCATTAAACTCACAGGTACATGGTTTGAACGATGATTAAGGTAGAGGAAGGAGACTGTAGTTGAATAATAATTAAAATAATAGAATAGAATGTAAATAATATAATTTAAATATTTAACAAAAGTAAAATAAAATTATTATTAAAAAATAAAAAATATTTAAGTAAAGAGGAAAAAATAAAAAAGTACGAGTTTTTGGAACAACAAAATATTATTTCCCACCATTGAGGTCTATCCAAGGCCCCATAGGGAGGTTGCTACGACTAAAAGTGAATCTCCTATTTCCCACACCCAAATGCCTCCCCCTAAGGGCAACCCCTCGTCCCTTGATAGTGATCCATACCCCTTGCCTCTGGGCCTTGTTAACCCAAAGTGTGCTGGGTCGTGCATGGGTTTGAGGGTGGTGAGAGTTTTAATCCCCCTAGCCGAAGACGTGCCTAGCAAGGCTACCCTAGTTGTTATTATGTCTAAGAAACCCCTACTGCTAACATTGCCAAGGTGATCCCCTTGTTGGAGAAAGGCAAAAAGTTATTAGAGACCCCTTTAAGCTCCAAATGCATGCCCTCTCCTTCCAAGGAGACTCCTCCCAATTCCTAGGTTGTGGGTTTGTCTTCTAACTGCAACAACTGTGTCAAACTTTCTAGCAAGTTAACAAATTGGAGGAAGCTCTCAACCTACACAATAATGCTATGATGGGGCTTCTCTAGCAACTCAAAACCCTCAACAACAACACACAGGACAAAGATGATCTTGATAGGTTTGGGAAGGAAAACAGTGTAGAGGTCCATGAGGACCTATAAAGAATGCCAACAAGCTCACAACTGTCATCAATAATTGGGATAGTATGCAACACAAAATGAGGGAAACATAAAGGAAACATGAAGAGATCACAAAGGGATTAGTTTTGATTATCTCTTTTAACAAGAACACCATAAAAAATGTTTCTATCACACTCAATGATTCGTCATTAAAATGAGGAAATAATATAATCCTAAACCTTATTACCAATAAAATTACATAGTTGAATCCAAAAACACATATGAAATAAACAAGAAAATATATTAAAATTAATGTATGGTTTTGATGAATTTTTCCATTTAATTGTTTAAATAAAAATCATTAGAAATTTTAGAACAAGGAAATATATTAAAATTACTCCAAATATGTGCATCGGTTTTTTATGTTTTTTATAATTTACTTGTTTTAAAATTCTCTTTAGATATTGTATCATTTATTTTATTACTATAAAAAATAAAATAATTCTTGAAATAAAAGTTAACGTTTACTTATTTTCATTTAATTTTTAAAAACTATTAAAAAAATATTAAAATTGTAGACAACTAAAATTGTCCACTCTTCATTTCATACCTAAACTATCCCTATTCATCTCTAAACAACCCTAATCCACATTTTCTCCACATTTAATTGAATAAACACATGTTTAGATAGTTACTTGATCAATTCCCCTTTAAACTAAACAGTGATTTTATAATATTTTATTGTCAAAATCACTATTCTGTACTATTCACTATTCATTGCATCAATAAATCGATACCCACATTCGTACATATCCCTAGCATAAATGATTTATTAATCATTTATTGTCCTTCCTTTATAGTCCAAACATTAGATAAACTTAATTTATCTAATATCCCCTTTTCCTATTCCATGAATTAAATAAATATTTGTATTTATTTAATTCCCTATTTTCTACACATTTGATTAGGGTGCCTAAACCTAATTAATTACCTAATCCCACACTTGCACATTCTTGTTGCAAGTATGAGATTAACCAGTGTTGTCATTGATGTCAACATACTCATATTGCATTGATAAGAAGGATTGGATGAGTTGTGTGCTGAGGATATTGAGAAAATTAGTCTCAATCAGGAACAATGAAGAACAGTGATGAGAAGAAGGCAAAAGTACTCAATAGGTTGAAGATCAGAGGATGCGGATTAAAGGGTTTGTAGATATGAGTCTTGAGATGTTCCATTTAATATTTCAGAGGTCCGCATGAAGATCTGAAGAAGTTATGGCTGCTTGTGTAGAACCAGTTCCGGCAGGCGTTCAATGGTGACAGAGTGTCACAGATTGGTCTGGTGAGTTCCGGAATTACATTCTCTCATTCTGCGGATTGGAGGGAGTGTTGAAGAAGTCAGTATGAAGTGACAAGTTGATTTGTGCATTTTTTGGAGGTCTGGAAGAACCTTTTGCATTATGACAGTGGCGACAGATTGTGTTCTTGAAGTTTCGGATGAAGAAGAGAAGAATTCCAGTAAGCTGATAAAGTGCGGATGTTTTTGATGACTCAGGGAAGGTTTCAGTGATCCTTGGATCATGTACAATTCTTATTGGTGGTCCGCATTGAAGTTAGAGTTTGGATTTGATGTAAAAACCACCGGTTGTTGGTGTTCTTCCTGAGACAGGCCGACCGGATGTATTACACGTCTTGTGAATGATCTTGTAGGTGTTTGCCGACTTAGATGATTATTCCTAAGTTGATGCCTTGTATAAATAAGGGTTTGTGAATTCATTTTAAAGTGTGTCTTGCGGTGATGAGAGTGATATAGTGAAGAGAAGTGCGAAAGGCAGAGCAGGAGTTTTTGGGCTTAAATGGAACTGATCCAGACATGGTAAAGATGTCAATCTCCAGTTCAAGTTTGTAATACTTGTTATCTTTGTAGACAGTGTGTCTCTTGTAGGCAATGTGCCTCCTTGTGAGCAGTGTGCTCGGGCAGTGAGCCCTAATTGGCATGTGCCATCCATTTTTCTTATTCTTCTAACAGAGAATAATTCTTGGGTTAATCACCCCGTGGTTTTTCCCTTAACCAGGTTTTCCATGTCAAAATCTTGGTGTTTCATGTGTTGATGTGTATCTGCTCTGGTGTTTATGTCTTATGCTTCCTTGAATGATAAATTGCTATGCTATTGATTAACAAAGTGGATTTAAGTGTTTGAATTGTAAGCGAATTAAGGATAACTGATTCACCCCCCCTCTCAGTTATCAACAATTGGTATCAGAGCCAAGTTCCTCTAAAAGAGCTTAACCGCTTGAGGAGATCCAGGATGTCGTCATACAAGAAGGACAATCTGAAGTTTGACGGAACCAACTTCACTCTTTGGAAAGGCTGCATGAAATGTCACTTGGAGTGTATGGGAAAAGCATACTTGTCCATGGTCACAAAACCATATGTATCTCCACAGGGTGGTCCGACAACTCTAAATGAAATCAAAGATGCTGAAAATAATCTGCAGACCAAAGAAGCTCTTCTAAGTGCATTAACTAACTCAGAGCTCTCAAATGTTATTGACCTACCAACTGCCTATGAGATCTGGATTAAACTGGAACTTCTGCATGAAGGAGATGAGTTTGTTAAGAGTGTAAGGTTGCAGAGTGTCAAAGGGAAATTTGAAAGATTGAAGATGAGAGATGATGAAAATATCACTACCTTTATGCCAAGAGTAAATGAGTTGGTGTGTGGAATTAGGAATGCTGGTGGAGTTTTGGATGAAAATGAGATAGTTTACAAAATTCTCAGATCCCTTCCTGTTGCCTACAAAATCAAGATTGCTGCCATTGATGAATTCAAAGCTCATTCAACTGTCACAAGAGACCAATTGGCTGGCAAACTGGCTGCATTTGAAATGATCGAGTTTGGAGATGATCCCCCCAAGACTGAATCTGCATTCAAAGCCAGTGCCTATGTGAAAGGCAAACAAAGATTTGATCCGGGAGAAAAATCTTCAAGGAAGCTGTCATGGTATGATCAAGCAAGGAAAGACATGGAAGAGGAAGAAGTAGAAACAACTCAACTTGAAGCCCTCATTGCAAAAAGACTGCCAAGAGGATCCGGTAAGTATGAAGGAAAATTACCTTTTAAATGCTTCAACTACAATAAGATTGGTCACTTTGCCTCAAGATGTCCGGAAAGATCTACAAGGTCAAATTCTAACAGACAAAGGTTCTAAAAGAATTGTTATTATGTTCATGAAGAAGCTGATAATGAAGGAGTAACAAATGATGAATCAGAGATAGGAGACAAATCCGGAAATGAATGGGTGTTTATTGCCATCAAGGAAGAAGATCCAATATCTATCAATCATAAGGTTGTAGAAAGAGCTTTGGCTGCCCAAGTTGAAAAAAAGGATGATTGGGTTATTAACAGTAGATGCTCTCACCATATGACAGGTGACAAGAACAAGTTCTTAGATTTGGAAAGGTATGAAGGAGGAATGGTAAAGTTTGGTGACAATTCTGCTGGTAAAATCAGAGGTAGGGGAACTATCTCTTTTGATGGAAAGAACAAAACCGGTAATGTACTGTATGTTGAAGGATTGAAGCACAATCTTCTTAGTGTTGGTCAGTTGGTGGACGAAGGCTATGATCTCCAGTTCAAGAATGGAAGATGTAGGATCTTTGAAAGCTCCGGAACTGAGATTGCATCCGGTACTCAAACAAAAGGTAATATCTTCCATCTAGTTGGTACCAATAAAAGTTGTCTGTTTGTTCAAGTTGATCAGAGTTGGTTATGGCATAGAAGGATGTGTCATCTAAATTTTGATAACATCATCAAGATAAGCAATATTCAGGCTGTACGAGATCTTCCAAAGTTCGTAAAATCTACAAACAGTATGTGCAAAGAATGTCAGCTAGGTAAACAGAGTAGAGTTTCATTCAAAAGCAAGGATCAGTCCTCTACCGGATTATTAGAGTTAGTTCATACTGATCTATGTGGTCCGACAAGAATCAAAAGTATGCAAGGTGATAGATATTTCATGTTACTGCTTGATGACCATTCCCGGATGATGTGGGTTACCTTTCTGAAAGAGAGATTAGAAGCTTTTGAGAAGTTCAAAATCTTTAAGGCTATGGTAGAGAATCAAACCAGATTGAAACTGAAATGTCTAAGGTCTGATAGAGGTGGTGAATTCACATCCGGTGAATTCAGACTTTTGTGAGAAGCATGGTATAAAGAGACAGTTGTCTGCTCCTAGGACTCCAAAGCAGAATGGAGTAGTTGAGAGAAAGAACCGGACCATCCAGGAAGCATCTAGGACAATGATGATGGAAGCAAATGTTCCCCAGATGTTTTGGAAAGAAGCTATCAGCACTACAGTCTACACTCTCAATCAAGTTCAAATTAGAAGCAATACTAATAAGAGGGTAAGTGCAAGAAGATGGGGGGCCAAAAAGTGGCCAAATTAATTTAAAAAAATTAAGTCATAACGCGAGCGCGTTATAACGCGCTCACGTTATGAATTCCTATAAATTAAAAAAAAAGGTTTCCAATTTCATTTCTTTCTATTTTCTCTTCTCTACCCGCGGCTTGCAAACCCTCGAAAGTGCGCTCGCATTTTACAAAACACCATTCAACACAAAAAGCTTATCGATTCATCGCCAAAATGCCGCCACGACGTCGAGCACGCCAAAGGGGTGAGTTATATTTATTTATTTGTTTGAATTTGTTTCTAAATAGGTAGGTTTTTGTTGATTTTTTATGTATATTTCGCTAATTGTCAGGAAATGTTAATGCACCTCCTCCTCCTCCTCCTCCTCAAAATCCACAAAATCCTGAGGAGGAAATACCTGCAGAACAACAACCTCCATTCATTCCTCGACATGCCCCTGGAACACAAGAAAATATAATGGGGCAAATTGAAAACAACAAAAAGGAAATTGAAGATATAATTGCAAGGTTGAAAGATCCTTCCACTTCAACCTTGCATAGGTCCACGCTTGCCGAATCTCTTGAGTCTATGTTATCAAATGTAGATTCAATTAGCAAGTAAATAACTAGTTGGATGGATAAAAAGAGAGAGTTTAGAGATTACTATGCAGACAAGTTGTCATACTAAGATGTGAAAAAATTACAAATTACAAAATTAGACTTGTGTTCAATTTTCACAAACCCACAAACAAATCAACCTCCACCCATTACATGCAAGAGGTTCCGTATCCATTGGTGCAACAACCAAGCGATAAGGGACAATTTCGGGCGGAGGTGGTGGATGGTTTTTGACCATCCTCCATGCAATAATAATGAGGTCTCGCAATACTTTTTGAGGAAATTCTACTGCGAGTTTGTCCTCAATAAAGTGCCAAACTATTTTGATATGCGGGACTTCCAGGGTAGAGGTGGGGGGTCAGCAAAAGATAGACCAGGGGCATGTCTTGACCCACAGCGGGTAGTGAGACAAGTAATCAGCAGACCAGCCCATGAGCATGTTTCTATCCCTTCCATTGTGAAGGAGAGTGTTGAGGTCGATACACTTTAGTCGATTAGTGCCTTGACCCAGAGCATCATAGAGCATGCCGGTCCTGTAACATAGAGTGGGTTGGGAGATAGTGCAAGGAGTAGGGTCCCACCCCATACTTGCCAGGCTTGCAAGTCAACCTGTGGTTATGACCCCATGGACAGTCAAGATGCAGGTGCACAGGCTACATCTGCAGCTGAGCAGATGGTGATGACAGATACCCTCCTGAGTGAGACTTTCGGCCTTGATACTCAGGTAAATATTAGCAAGTTTATTGAATTTAATTTATTAAATTTTATTTTTGAAATACAAGATTAACTAATTTAAATTGATTATTGTAATAAAATTTTAGGGTCATAGCGTCGATGCAGTTTTCAATGGTTCTCCACCTGCATTTTTCACTAGATCATCTACTGTCGAGGTATGTAACTAGTAAACAATTATAAATATTACATGTGAATAGCATCGTTATATGAATGGTATTCTAATATCTGATTTTAGATGTTGAATAGGTTAATACTGTAGATTTCACGGCAACACCTGCCAGCGGTGGTGGACTTCAAAGCTTGACGGAGGTAATAAAATAAATAGTTTAATGAATGAATTGTACTTACTAAATTTTTGTATGTGATTTGTGTGCTTTATTGTGTGTACTTCCATGTTTAGATGAACGTGTGTGTATGTTAGGAGCCATGATTTGCATCACTATTATAGTTTTCGTAATTGAATAACGTTGTTTTATTTCCAGATGATGCAGGCTGCGGAGACACCTCCCCATGTTCATAGGGCAATGGAGTAGGGTGTGGCCTCTGCGATTCATAGCTCCATGGCATTGACAGGGGTATGAAGCAAATTAGTAAATTTCAATTTACATTCATTGTTATAGTTGTCTATTTTTAAAAAATCAAAAGATTATTGATTTGAAGTTTAATTTCTATCTGGATGGTTTCTATAGGACATGACATCACCAGGGCCTATCCCTGCTACTGAGGCAAGCGAGGAGACAGATTATATGTTAGTGGTAAGTGATTATTTTGTTAAATGTTTCATTTTTTATAACATGTAATTTCTATATATTAATGTCTATACTTTTTATTGTAACAGGTAAAGGTGCAGGAAGACCTAAATAGGAGGAGTAGCCCTCGGGTTCGTAGTAGACCACCCACATGCGCGTCTCCATCCCCTAGAAAATCAAAGGCTGCTCGTGATTTATTCTCTTCACCAGCCAGAGGGGAATGACTTTTTATTGTGTTCCTTTGTTGTATGCCTATATGGCATTTGTGGACATATATTTTGTATTGTACATAGTTGACATTGTATGCCTATATGGCATTCTTGTAAGCCTATATGGCTATTTTGTATATATGTTATACTTATATCGACAGATATTGATGTATGCCTATATGGATATTTGGTTAATACAAATCTTTTTTATTGATGGCGTCCATACTTGCATTATAAATCCACGTTTGAATGGATATTTGTAGATGGCTACTTCAAATATTTAAAGTTTGATTGTATTACGTAGGATGTTTGCATTTTCTTTGATAGGCTTGATAGGCCATGGATTACATGATGGTGTTTGATGGAAAAGTATGGTACTAGAAGACTCTAGTTCATTCTTAATAGGCTTCTGATTGATAATATCTTTGCATGATTGCACTTGATCTTGGATCATGGGCATGTTGTTAGGATTTTGATTGCATTGTGGTGTTTGATGGATAGGCATGGTACTATGTGACTTTTGGATAGGCTTGGGAGAGGTACACTAATTGAATTTGTGATTTCTAGTTTGAGATTTTTCATCCACTAGAAGTCCTTGGAGGAAATCTAAAAAGGATGATTTGGATGTAGTGGGTTTTGATTGATGGGATAAGTTGGAATGTAAGGATTATGAGATGGAGGATTTGAATAGGATACATAGGATAAACATTTCTCACATGCGGTTGGGATTGGAGATATGAATTGAATATGAGGACCTTGGTCTAAAGTGGTTCTTCCCTTACCAAAGGTACCATAAGGATGACCATTAGATGTGTATTTAGGATTGGCATGATAGCTAGTGCTAGTCATTTCTTGTTTTAAATATTCTTGCATGTTCATGAGTGGGAGATGAAGGTTTATGGAAAGTTTGCATGTAATGATCTCATAGTTAATGCTATTGTCATCTTGATATCATCTTGATCTACAAGACTATCATCATCATCATTGTCAAAGGGATTTTTTGATTGATTTGGATAAAAGATCTCATTTAAAGGATGCATGGTTTGAGGACCTATTTTGATTGTGATTTTAGGTTTTGCATGAGCCTCGCACAAGGTAATAGGCATAGGGTTTTTATCTTGCATAATGATTTTTTCAAACCAAGGGTCCATGATGGAAATGAGTAAGGATGATAGAATGTTTGGATTTTGGACTTTGAGATGTTTATGGTTGTAAATGTTTATTGTTTGGACTCAAATTTTGTTTAATGGTTGTTTGAAAGAGGACACATCAAACACAACAATAAGATTGGTTTAAGTATGGATGCAAATGATGTTTACTAGTTTATGAAATGAAGACACATCAGGTACATTAATTGCCTATTCTATTGAAGTGGGTGTATCAATCTCCATGGGCTCAGCAATATTCTAGTTTGAGGACATGGTTGATACATGGTGAGATTAGGAGTCTTGTTTCAATGGGATTTGAGCATAGGTATAGCAATGATGATAATTATGGTGTCATGGATTTGTAGGTACATTTGAGCATTGGCAAGACTTGACCATGTTTGTAGTTGATAGGTATGGGTTATGATGTTTGATTCATGATTACAGGTGGTGTTGTGGTTTACTTTTAGCACATTGTTCTTATCTCTTAGATGCTTGATTAGTTCCTTGACTATGGTTACTCATTTGTAAACTTGTTTGGAAAGTTGAATCTATGATTGATTTGGTGAAGTCTATAAGTTATATTATTTGATATCTCAGTTTGGAAGTTACTAATGTGACGATGATTTTACATGTTTTCAATGGTTGGGATCTACAAGTTATGCATTTTTTTGGGATGCACACCTCATTGATTGTAGTGGGATGACTTGAATGCATATTGCCTATATACACGGGATTGATTCAGTGTTGATGTAGACTTTGTTATTTTTCCTTGTCTATGCTCATTTGCGCATTGGTATGTTGCATTGGGATGAGAGGATGGATGATGAGAATGATTGGATAGTTGGTTATTGGGACTTGTAGCATGTTTATCATGATGTCATGGATATCTTAGTTACATAGTTTAGTGTGAACTTTTGACAATAATGATGGTTTATCTTCTTAGATTGGAGATCTTGGTTCTACTTTGGACTTATTAGTATTATAGTTGAGTGTGTGTGGACCATGGTGATCTTCATTTAGGAGATGGTTATCACAATGCCATGTGTAGTTCATATCATGGTTCAGTGGGAGCTTTGATAGTGATGTGTATTCGTCACCTAGTGATGGATGATCTTATATAGTGGTTGGGTGTAATGGACAAACTCTTGGATTATGATTATTATTTGTAGTGAGAGTGCTTTGACATCTTGGCTACTATTTTTAGGAGATGGTTATCTTCATGTGGTTGTAGATGTTGATCCTTGGTTTAGAGGTGTTTGGTAGTGTGTCTTGGTGGACTCTTGATTCTAGATTAGAGTATTAGCATGATACAAGTTCTCTTGAGACTAGGATGTCTGTATTGGTGCATGTGATCTTCTAGGAGGAGATGTTAGATCATGATGTCATGTTTGGATACCTAATTTTGTAGTTGGAGTTTTGACAGCGGTCTTGTTGGTTCTCTTGGTATTGAGTACATTGGTCATGTGCTAGGGAGCTTCATGATAATGTGGTGTTGCATTTGGAGCTTAACATGGATTGATTGGTTGTAGGTTCTCATACATACTTTGAGACTTGGGTGAGGCTAGAGTTCTCTTGGGATTAGAGACACTTGTTGAGATGGTTACCCTTTAGAGGTTTTAGCAGGAAGACCAAGGAGACTTTCACTTGGATATGGGCGTGAGTTAATTATGGACCTAGAGAAGGTTCTTATTGGAGAGAGTCATTGTGGCTTGGTGTATCTTCGAGGAGCATTCTCATTCCCCACTCTTGGTCTACTTGGCAGACTATCATCTAAGAGGTATTTCCCATACTTTAGATGAAATTTTTTAATGCTTTATCTTCTCATGGTTATGGATCTTGAGCTATGGTTATTGGTTCTAGAGGGTTCATTCGAGGGGTGTCTCTAAACATGCTTTTTCTCAGGTGCTAAACTGGAGTTGTCTAGATGCACAAGTGCGCCTCCCTCAATGAAGTTCATTTTGTTAACTTAGTTCATCCTAGTGACTCAAGGGGTTGTTATATTCTTTAGGCGCAATCTTTCATAGACTAAAACATTCACTCCATGTTAAGGTGCTCAAAGGAGGTTCTGGAGATGGAAAATGGTGCCTTAACTCACTTATGTAAATTTTGGACTTTTAGGCAATTACAAGATGTCTTGGAGGGCTCAATTCTTCAAGACGCCCATTTTGTTCACCACTTGTAGCATCACTTGTTCAAGGTGCATGTTTGGGATTCTCTGGCGCGATGTGTGATTTGGTCACAATAGGTGCCTAGAGTGAATAGGTTTTCATCCTGACTTAATACACTGCCTCCTTCTGATGATTTTTGGGGTAGCAGAAAACCTTTCACCATGGGCAAATGTCTCAGAGATATAAAAAACTGAGAGAGGTTATTGTAGAGGCACTCTACATGATCACATTGCCTCAGACAAAATGTTTGTAAGTGACACAGTTTTCAAGTAACATCTCGTCAAAGATTGCTGCCTTTTTGCACTTTGGACTCTTCAGGGATATCGTCGGTACAATGTAGCTTAGACTGTTTCGACATGTTTGGGTGAAAAACAGGACCATGCCTAGTATAAATGTACCCATTCAGACGTGTTGGAACAGTCAGTTTGGTCGCAACAGGAGCAGGATGAAAGTTACACCCCTTTGCAACTTGACACTGCCTCCTTCTGACAATTTTTGGGGCAGCAGAAAACCTTTCACCACGGGCAAATGCCTCAGAGATATAAAAAATTGAGAGAGGTTATTGTAGAGGCACTCTACATGATCGTGTTGCCTTAGATAAAATATTTCTAAGTGACACAGTTTTTGAGTAACATCTCATCAAAGATTGCTGCCTTTTTGCACTTTGGACTCTTTAGGGATATCGTGGGTACAATGTAGCTCGGACTGTTTCGACATGTTTAGGTGAAAAAAGGATAATGCATAGCATAAATGTACCCATACGGATGTGTTGGAATAGTTAGTTTGGTCGCATCAGAAGCAGGACAAAAGTTACACCCCTTTGCAACTTTACACTGCCTCCTTTTGATGATTTTTGGGGCAGCAGAAAACCTTTCACCACAGGCAAATGCCTCAGAGATATAAAAAATGAGAGAGGTTATTGTAGAGGCACTTTACATGATCATGTTGCCTCAGACATAATGTTTCTAAGTGACACAGTTTTTGAGTAACATCTCGTCAAAAATTGCTGCCTTTTTGCACTTTGGACTCTTTAGGGATATCGTCGGTACAATGTAGCTCAGTTTGTTTCGACATGTTTGGGTGAAAAATAGGACCATGCCTAGCGTAAATGTACCCATTTAGACTCGTTGGAACAGTCAGTTTGGTCACATCAGGACCAAGACGAAAGTTACACCCCTTTGCAATTTTACACTGCCTCCTTCTGACGATTTTTGGGGCAGCAAAAAACCTTTCACCACGGGTAAATGCCTCAGAGATATAAAAAACTGAGAGAGGTTATTGTAGAGGCACTCTACATGATTGTGTTACCTTAGATAGAATGTTTCTAAATGACACAGTTTTTGAGTAACATCTCGTCAAAGATTGCTGCCTTTTTGCACTTTGGACTCTTTAGGGATATCGTGGGTACAATGTAGCTCAGACTGTTTCGACATGTTTGGGTGAAAAAAAGGATAATACCTAGCGTAAATGTACCCATCCGGATGCGTTGGAATAGTCAGTTTGGTCGCATCAGGAGTAGGACAAAAGTTACACCCCTTTGCAACTTTACACTGCCTCCTTCTGACGATTTTTGGGGCAGCAGAAAACCTTTCACCACGGGCAAATGCCTCAGAGATATAAAAAACCAAGAGAGGTTATTGTAGAGGCACTTTACGTGATCACGTTGCCTTAGACATAATGTTTCTAAGTGACACAGTTTTTGAGTAACATCTCGTCAAAGATTGCTGCCTTTTTGCACTTTGGACTCTTCAGGGATATCGTTGGTACAATGTAGCTCAGACTGTTTCAACATGTTTGGGTGAAAAAAAAGACCATGCCTAGCGTAAATGTACCCATTCAGATGCGTTGGAACAGTTAGTTTGGTTGCATCAGGAGCAGGACGAAAGTTACACCCCTTTGCAACTTTACACTGCCTCCTTTTGACGATTTTTGGGGCAGCAGAAAACCTTTCACCACAGGCAAATTCCCCAAAGATATAAAAAACTGAGAGAGGTTATTGTAGAGGCACTCTACATGATCGTGTTGCCTTAGACAGAATGTTTCTAAGTGACACAATTTTTGAGTAACATCTCGTCAAAGATTACTACCTTTTTGCAATTTAGACTCTTCAGGGATATCATCGGTACAATGTAGCTCGGACTGTTTCGACATGTTTGGGTGAAAAACAGGACCATACCTACCGTAAATGTACCCATCTGGACATGTTGGAACAATCAGTTTGGTCACATCACGAGCAGGACACCAAAAATGCAAAAGTTGCTTTGTGCAACTTGACAACATTGACACTTTTTTGCAACATGACTCAAAGACTCAAACTGACTCTAAATGACTCAAAGTGACTTAAAATCACCTTGATTTTGGTGCCCAATGTACATTATAGAGGTCGAGGCGCTCCTTATCATTCAAACATCTTAGATGAGCGCATAGGAAAGGAAAAAGCTCTAAGTTTCATCATCATGAGCGCCTAATATCAAGAGACTTTAATGGCTCAAACCTTAGCACGGAGTCCTAAGGCACATTTCATGTCTCCTTTCATCCAGTTTGGCACCCTTATGTAGATTTTTCAACTTGATTTGGCACCCTGTATGTGAAGGAAGATCTAAAGGCATGAAAGTGGATGTCATATTGCAAGAGTTTGGATCATGAAAATTGAAAGAAATAAGTCTATTAAGCTTGGGTGCCCTTGGTCTTCTTTTCATTCATTATGAGCGCGTTGGGAGAATGGTATATAGGTCATCATTATGATTGGGTGCCCTAGATCCAGAGTGTTGGAGAGATCATCAAATGGTATCTAGAGGAAGTAGGGTGAGTTATGAGTTTGGTCGCATCAGGAGCAGGACACCAAAAATGCATAACATGATGATGTAAAAATGTGTACATATGTGTAAAAATGCAGGAGGAAATAAAAAAGACAAACCTTACAAATTAATGTGCATACTTACAACTCAATGTAACATAACTTTACAAAATCAATGTGAATACTTACAAATTAATCCAATGAACCATCCGGGTCTACTCTACTCTTTATTGTGTCAAGCATTGCTTCATGGTCAGACTCACGCACCTTCCATTATTTTCTTCAAAGGTCTACGTCGATACTTTATCAAATGAACATTGGATGCCACGACAAGGTTTGAGTAATGAAGAATCTTCCAATGCATGCCAAAGTCCTGAAATAGCCAAATATTAACACTCTTATGTGGGTACCTTCTAAGCCATGTTCCAGTAATAACCACTGAGCCTGTAGGGTATTCGATGTCTTCTCCATCTATAACAGGGGCCTCCAATTTCTTTTTGGCCTCAACACAACGACATAAGTAATAATTTGTTCCGTCTTCATTATCTTCATCTGCAATAACTGCATATACGTGCCCTACATTGATATGTGTAGCAAATTAGATGAAATTAGTCAACATTACAAAAACACTACAAAGTAAGATGACATTACCTGGTTGAACTAAATTTGATATGTGGTCAAAG
Source organism: Cunninghamia lanceolata (assembly GCA_027924645.1). Classification (NCBI taxonomy): domain Eukaryota; kingdom Viridiplantae; phylum Streptophyta; class Pinopsida; order Cupressales; family Cupressaceae; genus Cunninghamia; species Cunninghamia lanceolata. The sequence continues at coordinate 798,453 of BSBN01001493.1, forward strand.
TCAACTGATGATTCCATCTGTGTTAGTTCCAGCGCTATCGGGGGTCGATACATGTCAAGTGGGCTAAGATAAATTAACTGCCATTCGTCAACCCACTCCTTTGACTCACACTCATCCCAGACTTGAATTGTACAGGAAGAACAAAAGCATGACATCTTTCGTGTATGGATACTCCATGAACCTGCAATTGAGCTTCTGAAAGAGTGCATCTCATTTGATCCTGTCAGTGTACAACAATCCTCATATGGTGCAATGTTAGTATCATCTATCAACCAAAAAAATCTACGAACTAAAGACTTACCTTCATTACCTGGACCCATGGAAGCATTACACCACTCAACAATCAATTTTGCATCTGTCACCTTTGCATTATCTTTATACTTTAACTCTTCTCGTGCTATGGCTCTTTTGATACATGCTCCTGCACCATCATGCTCCCCCTTTCCATGCCCAGCCTCATAAAAGTTCCACATATGTTGAATACCTGTAAAATTATGCCTCCTACTCAGCTAATAGAAATTCTATGAGTTCTTGAATTGTGACATAGAGTTATCCCACCATATGATATGCTGACTGAATGATATGCCCCTTCTAGCCAAATCATTGTAGAACACCTGAAAGCAACCTTGCACGAACTCTGTAGAATGCATGTGATCATCACTAATATAGAAATTATAGTCCCTTATGATCTTTCTGTCATCCTTTGTACTATCATTCGCATGAATGAATGCGATGTGCACAAATATAGAAACCTGTGTGGAGTTGTAATATTGTGATTACACCTCATGCTGTGGCTGTAGACTGTAGTTCTCTGCAAAGTCGAGGACTGAAACAATGCTACCAACAGGAAATGTGTCCTTGCATAACTTGAATTGCAAGTCCAACCATCGATCTCTATGGGCATGTCTTGCATACTCATACACTATGCTGTCACGAAATATAGGCATAAACTAATACACTGGAATCTTTTCAATAACTAATTCACACCTCTTTGCTTCTTTACCATCTTTTGTATTGTATGCCACTGTTTTATACTTGCCAAACTCTACTAGTTCGTTTCCAACCGCATGTGTTATTTCCATATGTTCACATATTGGCAAATGTTGCAAGCCACCGCAATGATGACATGTGCCATCCAAGCATAATTTCTTGTAGAATATTTGACCTTCCTCTCTTTCACATAAAATTCTTGATATGAAGTCTCTTGAAGATGTTGGTGGGGCACATATGGCACAACTCTACAAATCATTGTTAGTATGTATATCTAAACATATAGACTTATAAGCATCAAAATGGTTAGAAAATTCAATATGTAATCTACAACAAGTAGTGCGTGTGTGATTTATCTTAACATAGAAAGGTTTTAGCAATTCAAAATATCTTTGGCAAATTTTAATTTGAGGATACTTCTCTAGAAATTTACCATAAAACTGTGTTTGAGTCTCATCCAACAAATGCTTTGGATGTGGCTCACGGTTCTGACTACCGATTCTCCTTCTTACCACATCCCTTTGATTCGGAGATACCCTTGTGTAATTCTTCCAAAAGTCTTCAATTAGTGATCTCAATGCTTCAACAATTGGTTTATCTTTTCGTGGTAGTCTCCCCGAGAACACCCATAATTCATTGGCATTAGTGTCCTCAATTCTTTGGCGTCTTCCAACGGCTCTTGATAAAGTTTTCCCATTAATTCTCAATTCTTGACTTGTCTTTCTAATGAGACGAGATTTCCTCGTTTGACTACTTACTATAGTCGATGTAATCACACGCCGTGATGCATTACTATCTTTTGTGCGTGAGGTGTTACCCACACTCTCATACGCACTCATTAGATTCTTGACAATAGATTTTTCACTTGAAGCCTCTGATGTTCTCAACCCAAGAATCTTCATGATAGACCTATACTTTATACTTCGCATCATTTCAACGAATAGTTGACATCTTGCAGTCTCATTTAACTTTTCAAAGAACAATCTCCAAATCTTATTAGCATATCTTCTACAAGTGTGTTTTGGAATCTTACCTTCCATTGGCTGCAAAATATTCTCATCAGTATCAATCAAATACTTTGGCTTTCTATGCAAAATTCTAGGTGGTGTCAAGTTAGGTAAATTCATCTCAACATTAGGAATTTCATCAATATTTAAATGAGATGGGTTAGATGGCATACCTTCGATCAAAGATGGAATGGATGACATACCTTGAGGTTGAGGTGGGAACGATGGCATACCTCCTTCATCACATGTGAGTGATGATGTACTCTCAACTTGAGATGTGGTAGATGGTGTCCCTACATGTTGACTTGCGGTAGAGGACGTGTCTCCAACTATGGTATTCAAATCTCTCGTACCATGAAGTTTTTTCATTCATTCTTTTTGTGCCGCCAATACCATATCTCTTTGTGATGGTTGTGGTTCCTCTTCAATTGGTATGTCTTCATTTATCGTGTCCAATTTCCTCTTCTCACGAAGTTCCCTCATAGCCACTACTTTGTTTGCATTCTTAGCTTCTATCTCTTCCTATGTTGGTTTAATTCTTGATCGTTTTCTCGGCATGACAGAGAATTTGTCTGTAGCATGATAAAGAGACCAATATTAGTTCCTAAGAAATGAATACAAGATAATAGTGGGATTGTATTTTTTTTTATGTTGTAAGGATTTATTCTTGTATAGTTTGACATCATGGTATGTTAAGGTTTGTTTATTACACATAATTATTAAAGAGCCCAAGTGTAGAAAATATACATGGCATCATGTGAGATTGTAGGCTGCTTTCTTGATTGGGAATGTGTCTATTTTAAACATGTATGATAAAGCATGATAAAGTAATTCAGTCCGAAATAAGGAAAATGTAAAGAACATGCATGTAAAGACTTGACATACCTAAAAAATGAAGATTTGAATGGAGAGAGTACCTAATTATGTAGTGTTTTTATCTTCTTGCATCAAACTCCTCAACAATTTGAGTTTTTCACCACTTGCTTCCTTTTCAATGTTAAATTCAATAACACTCAAATATCATTACTAACAACAATACTATTAACCAATCTATAATGTTAAATTCCTAAAATTGAATCACAATTAACATTGCAACACTACAAAAATTGAAACTTGAATAGATATATATCAAACTTGGTGTGAAAACTATGTTATTTCCTCCTTCTTAAGTTGGCAAAGCATAAAAGGTGGTGGAAAGATCATGCAAAGGTGGTACAATGTGTCAAATGTGCATGTGAACTTCCCAACAGCATGAAAGCACTTCTTTTTTGTTGGAGCACGCGCAGAATCAGTAAGAAAACAGAGCATGTGGGCCTGGATCACGGGGGTAACCACTTTTTTACCATTTTAATAGAAAGACAAAATGCGAGCGTGTTATAACGTGCTCGTGCTATAACACGCTCGCGTTTTGTCCTGCTATAGATTCATCACATCCTTTGCATTGATCACATCTCTTTCCTGCAAGTGCTTTCCAGATGCTCCACCATATGATAGGCATAACAATGAAGGGGCAAGCCCTCATAATCAAGTTCTTGATAGAAAATGCCCTCAACCCTCAACGCCAAACCCTAATCCCTCAACCCTTAACTCTAATCCCTCGACCCTCAACCCTATCCCTAAACCCTCAACCCTCAACGTCAAACCCTAATCCCTCAACCCTTCACTCTAATCCCTCAACCCTCAACCCTATCCCTAAACCCTCAACCCTCAACATCAAATCCTAATCCCTTAACCCTTCACTCTAATCCCTCAACCCTAAACCCTATCCCTAAACCCTCAACACTATACCTTAAACCCTAATCCCTTAGCCCTCAACCCTAAACCTTATCCCTAAACCCTAATCCCTCAACCCTCAACCCTAATCCGTCATCCCTCAACTCTAATCCCTCATCCCTAAACCCTAAATGCTATCCCTATTCCTACACCCTCAACAGACTCGATAGTATACCTTAAACCCTAATCCCTTATCCCTAAACCCTCCAACCCTATCCCTAATCCTTATACCCTCCACACTCTACTTTAACCCTAATTCCTCGACCCTCAACCCTATCCCTAAACCCTTGACCCTCAAACCTCAACACTCAACCCTCAATGTCAAACCCTAATCCCTCAACCCTTAACTCTGATCCCTCGACCCTCAACCCTATCCCTAAACCCTCAACCCTAAACCCTCAACCCTCAACGTCAAATTCTAATCCCTCAACCCTTCACTCTAATCCCTCAACCCTAAACCCTATCCCTAAACCCTCAACACTATACCTTAAACCCTAATCACTCAACCCTAACCCTAAACCTTGTCCCTAAACCCTCAACTCTAATCCCTCATCCGTAAACCATAAACGCTATCCCTATTCCTAGACCCTCAACAGGCTCGATACTATACCTTAAACCCTAATCCATCTACCCTCGACACTCTTATTTAACCCTAATCCCTTGACCATTAACCCTATCCCTCAACCTGAACCCTGAACCCTGAACCCTGAACCCTCAACTCTCAACATTAAACCCTAATTCATCAACCCTAAACCCTAATCCCTCAAACTTAAACCCTATCCCTAAACCATCAACCCTCAACACTATACCTTAAACCCTAATCCCTATCCCTCAACCCTTAACCCTTAAAACTTAAACCCTTTCCCTACACCCTCAACACTTGACACTATATCTTAAGCCTTAAACCCTCATCCCTAAAGCCTCAACCCTCAATCCTTAAACCTTCAACCCTAAACCCTATCCCTAATCCCTCTACCCTCGACACTCTAACCCTAAACCCTAATCCCTCAACCCTCAACCCTAATCCATCATCCCTCAACTCTAATCCCTCATCCCTAAACCCTAAATGCTATCCCTATTCCTAAACCCTCAACAGACTCGATACTATACCTTAAACCCTAATCCCTTATCCCTAAACCCTCCAACCCTATCCCTAATCCTTACACCCTCCACACTCTACTTTAACCCTAATCCCTCAACCCTAAACCCTTGACCCTTGAACCTCAACCCTCAACCCTCAATGTCAAACCCTAATCCCTCAACCCTTAACTCTGATCCCTCAACTCTCAACCTTATCCCTAAACCCTAAACCCTAAACCCTCAACCCTAATTTGTCATCCCTCAACTCTAATCCCTCATCCCTAAACCCTAAATGCTATCCCTATTCCTAGACTCCCAATGGGCTCGATACTATACCTTAAACGCTAATCCCTTATCCCTTAACCCTCATGATTAATAGCCTTGAACGTAAAAAAATTTAAGGGGAACATAACACGAGCACGTTATAACGCGCTTGCGTTATGTCAAACATGACAAACAACAGACTTGCGGGAAAGGAAAAATGCAAAGCAAAACATAACGCGAGTGCGTTATGTCTTGCTTTGGGAATCCCAAGCCTTAGGCTTGGGATTTTCTTTGGATTTGCAGCCCAAAGGCTTGGAGTGCCTTATGAACAGTCACAGACGTGTTTTTCCATATTCTTCAAAATTTCACATAATTTCATTCGTGCTAACCCTCAGATTTGCACGTGTTTCAAGGTCAAACAAATCAAACACTTGGGTAATGTTAGGCTTTCTCTTAGCTATTTGACGATGTGATTTTTTTCACATTTTAACAATGTTAAGCCTTTCATCTTTAATTTATTTTGTTTGTGTGTCCGTTTTTAGGCAAAAACCATCGTTTGGTATTTTTTTCATTGTAAATTAACTATTCATTCAAATTTCAAAAAAATTACATATTTAGAAACTAGACTCCATTCTACAAATATTAAAAAAATAACAAAATGATTTTCAATTAGTTTTCAAAATTTATAAGGGTAGCACGGCCAAAATTCTATTTTTTAGGATGTGTCCACTTTGAAAATTAGTAAAAAATCAAATATCCATCAAAAAATTATCAGAAAAATTGGGCATAAACTACATGCTATTAGCTAATTTCTCATTGAAGCAATTTTAAAAATACCAAAAACAAGTTGACCTTTTGAGGGGGCCACAAAACATGCTATGTTATGTTTTTTTGATAGAAACAACACCAATTTCTGTGGCTCCCTCTTTTGAACCCCTTAATCTATGCCATTTTCAAAACAAAATAGTAGTTTAGAAAGTAGACTCGGAGCACTACGAACATTGTTTTGGTTGCATCTCCAAATTTTGAGTGTAACTATGCTCAATTTCTCATCCAAGGCCAGTATTTCCTGATTTCAGAAAAAAAGTGGCCACTTAAGACCCCTTTTTGGCCCCCCATCTTCCTACACTTACCCAAGACTCCCTATGAACTTTGGTTTGGCATCACTCCTACTGTGAGATATTTTAGAGTATTTGGTAGCAAGTGTTACATTAAAAGAGATGAAGATCTAGGAAAGTTTGATGTTAGAAGTGATGAAGGACTCTTCTTGGGTTACTCCACTCAAAGCAAAGCATACCGGTGTTACAATAAGAGATTGAGAAAGATGATAGAAAGTACAAATGTGAAGGTTGATGAAGGTATTGAGAAGCCCTCAAGATTTTATGAGTATGATGAAGATGATCAGAATGATGTTCTGGTTCAAGGTGCTCCATCCTCTTTTGAAAGTTAAATTTAGACTGATCCAGTAAATCAGGAAGAAGAGACAGGTCTGAATGAGCATGATCAAGAAGCAGAAGTACAAGAAACTCTCAAAGTTCCAAGGTATGTAAGACTGAACCACTTTGAAGATCAGATCATAGGTGACAAAAGCAAAGGTGTACAAACTAGAAGGAATGTTGCTCAAAATTTAGATGAATGTTGTCTGATTTCAAAGATTGAACCTAAGACAATAAATGAAGCATGCAATGATGAAAATTGGACAAAAGCAATGGAAGAAGAATTAATGCAAATTGAGAAAAATCACACTTGGGATCTTGTTTCTAGACCTAGAAATAAGAATGTGATTGGAACCAAATGGGTCTTCCAGAACAAACTAAATGAAGTTGGTGAAGTAATTAGAAATAAGGCCAGATTAGTCTGCAAAGGCTACTCTCAAATAGAAGGGATTGATTTTGAGGAAACCTTTGCTCCGGTGGCAAGAATTGAAGCAGTCAGACTATTTCTTGCATTTGCTGCCTTCAAAGATTTCAAAGTGTATCAGATGGATGTCAAATCTGCTTTCCTGAATGGTGACCTAGAAGAAGAGGTGTACATTGAACAACCGAATGGATTTCAGTTATCTGAGCATGGTGATATGGTCTGCAAATTAAAGAAGGCATTGTATGGTCTAAAGCAAGCCCCAAGAGCATGGTATGAGAGACTGGATAAACATCTTTTGAAGATTGGTTTCAACAAAGGTACTGCTGATAGTAACCTATATTTCCAAATTGATCATGAAAACATCTTGATTGTTGAAGTATCTGTTGATGATATCATCTTTGGAGGAAGAGACAGTATGTGTAAAACCTTTGCAAATCAAATGAAAAGTGAGTTTGAAATGTCAATGCTCGGTGAAATGAATTTCTTCTTGGGTCTACAAATTACTTAGACAGAGAAAGGAATCTTTATCTCTTAGACCAAATATGTGAAAGAACTATTGAAGAAATTTGGAATGGAAGATTCAAAGCCAATGAACACTCCCATGGCTATCGAATGTAAGTTGAGCAAAGATGATGACTCTCCTAAGACAGATCAGACAAAGTACAGATCAATGATTGGTGGATTACTGTATCTCACTCAGACTAGACCAGATATAATGCAGGTTGTTGGTCTTGTGGCGAGATTCCAGGCTGATCCCAGAGAATCTCATGTCATGGCAATCAAAAGAATTTTTAGGTTCTTGAAAGGAACAATTGAGTATGGCCTATGGTATCCTAGAGATCATGACTTTTCTCTTCATGCATATAAAGATGCAGAATGGGCAGGAGATGTGGATGATAAGAAGAGTACAAGTGGAGGAGCATTCTTTTTAGGAAAAAGGTTGGTTTCTTGGCTAAGCAAGAAACAAGAAGCAATATCCTTGTCTACAATAGAAGCAGAATACATTGCAGCAGCAGGTAGTTGCACTCAACTTTTGTGAATGAAACAAATGCTAAGAGATATTCAAGTAGAATATGAGGAGCCTATCACAATTTTCTGTGATAATTCAAGTGCAATAAATATTTCTAATAATCTGGTATTGCATTCTAAGACCAAGCATATATCTATCAAATTTCACTTTTTGAGAGAACAAGTGAACAAGGGTGAAGTCAGATTGGAGTATGTGCCCTCCAAGGATCAGCTTGCAGATATTTTTACTAAACCTCTTCCCAAGGACTCTTTTGAGTATCTCAGGGAGAAGTTAGGGGTCATGGCCCCTTCGGTGATGAACTAGGATGCACTGATGTGCATCAGTCCAGTGGATATCACAATCATATCTTGTGATCTAGATTGATGATGGGGAGCTGCTACTAAGGGGGAGTAGCTGGTATGATTCTGATATGTTAGAATTGCAAGTATGAGCCCTTTGCCATTGATGTCAAAGGGGGAGAGAAGACATGTGAAAAACAAGTGGTTGATGATCAAAGGGGGAGAAGTAAAGGAAGAGAAAACATATGAAGAGTTGTTGCTGATAGGGGGAGCTATGACAGAAAGGAGAAGTTCTTGTCTTGATGGTTTTTCACACCATATGTTGCCATCAATGACAAAGTGGGAGATTGTTGCAAGTATGAGGTTAACTAGTGTTGTCATTGATGTCAACATACTCATATTGCATTGATAAGAAGGATTGGATGAGCTGTGTGCTGAGGATATTGAGAAAATTAGTCTCAATCAGGAACAGTGAAGAACAGTGATGAGAAGAAGGCAAAAGTACTCAATAGGTTGAGGATCAGAGGATGTGGATTAAAGGGTTTATAGATATGAGTCTTGAGATGTTCCATTTAATATTTTAGAGGTCCGCATGAAGATCTGAAGAAGTTATGGCTGCTTGTGTAGAAACGGTTCCAGTAGGCGTTCAGTGGTGACAGAGTGTCACAGATTGGTCCGGTGAGTTCCAGAAGTACAATCTCTCATTCTGTGGATTGGAGGGAGTGTTGAAGAAGTCAGTATGAAGTGACAAGTTGATTTGTGCATTTTTTGGAGGTCTGGAAGAACCTTTTGCATTATGACAGTGGCGACAGACTGTGTTCTTGAAGTTCCGGATGAAGAAGAGAAGAATTCCAGTAAGCTGATAAAGTGTGGATGTTATTGATGACTCAGGGAAGGTTTCGGTGATCCTTGGATCGTGTACAATTCTTATTGGCGGTCCACATTGAAGTTAGAGTTTGGATTTGATGTAAAGACCACTGGTTGTTGGTGTTCTTCTTGAGATAGGCCGATCGGATGTATTACACGTCTTGTGAATGATCTTGTAGGTGTTTGCTGACTTAGATGATTATTCCTAAGTCGATGCCTTGTATAAATAAGGGTTTGTGAATTCATTTTAAAGTGTGTCTTGCAGTGATGAGAGTGATATAGTGAAGAGAAGTGTGAAAGGCAGAGCAGGAGTTTTTGGGCTTAAATGGAACTGATCCGGACATGGTAAAGATGTCAATCTCCAGTTCAAGTTTGTAATACTTGTTATCTTTGTAGACAGTGTGTCTCTTGTAGGCAATGTGCCTCCTTGTGAGCAGTGTGCTCGGGCAGTGAGCCCTAATTGGCATGTGCCATCCATTTTTCTTATTCTTCTAACAGAGAATAATCCTTGGGTTAATCACCCCGTGGTTTTTCCCTTAACCGGGTTTTCCACGTCAAAATCTTGGTGTTTCATGTGTTGATGTGTATCTGCTCTGGTGTTTATGTCTTATGCTTCCTTGAATGATAAATTGCTATGCTATTGATTAACAAAGTGGATTTAAGTGTTTGAATTGTAAGCGAATTAAGGATAACTGATTCACCCCCCCTTCTCAGTTATCAACAATTCCATTATCCTAAACTAACCCTAGTCAAATCCTCCCCATTCTCCTATGTGTACAAAGGCATGGCCTTTTGTACAAGACCACATGGGTCTCTTACAAAGGTATGGCCAAAGTCCTTTGTACATGAATCCTTTTGTCCTCATTCAATCCCATCCCTTGACTTTATCCAATTCACTTTTCCAACCTTGATTCTTCCTCAATTCAAGGACATCCCTTTTCATCCAACCAATGCTTGCCACTTAGCAAGTACTCATGCATCCAAGCCTCTCATCAATCCTTAACCATTGATTTCCTAAATCAATCCTATCTCTTCAATCCCTCATAATTTTTTTTATATATTCAGCCTCATCCCAAGCATTTTCAAGACTCCATGAAATGTAATGTTATGCTGCCATTTTCAGGAGCCACCTACATCAACACAACATTAAAGAGCACATCCAACATAGCAAGGTTTGCATGGTAGCTAAGTTTGTTTAGTTTCCTTTCTTGTATGCATGCCTTATTTTCTCTATCGGAGGTAGCTTAGAATTCAAGTGAAATAGGTTATTATTGTTTTAACTTGTTTCCTAGGCTCATTTTCTATGTTATACAAAAATTATTCCAAAACTTATGAATGGTTTTGATATTTTTTCACTTATTTATTTTAAAACTCTTGCCTAAATTGTATTATTTGTTTTATTAGTATGAAAAAAAATAGTTCTTAAAGTTAAAGTAAATAATTTATTCTCACTTAATTTTTACAAATTGTTTTAAAATAAAATAATTTTTCAAATAAAAAATAAAATAAATAATGTTTAAAATAAAACAACTTTTAATTAAAAGTTAAAATTTATGTCTATGTATAAACAAAATAACTCTTAAATAAATATTAAAATTAAAATACTTAAGAAAAATGGAGTGGCAAAGGTGAAGGGTGAAGGAGAGTTGAAGAGGGGAGGAGTTAGGAGGGTGGAAGAGGTTACAATAGAAATAGGGAAATCAAGAATTTGAGAAACTATGATTCTTAGGGAGAGGAGCAAGCAATGAGATCCTAGATCTATGAGAGAGTCATCCTCCCCAAGGTTCTTCTAACATACATGCAATTTAAAAGATTATGACTATGGGGTCAGGTATAAGGAGCCCGGTAAATCACATGAAATAGAAATAAATGGGAGGGTTTGGAAGGAAATTGTAGATAATGGGAAATCTATATATGAAGATGACAATTACCTTTTTGTGGATCTTATGGATCCTATCTTGGATGATAAAATTTTAGATCTGAAGGCAAGATCTCTAGTCGACAAGTTTTGGAAGTCTTTGAAAGGAAATTTGTAACCATAATAAATTATTTCCACATAACACCAAGAGAGAAAAATATGCAAACAAGTATTCATAATCTACAATGCAAAAGAATAGACAAATACACCATCTTGAGATGAATAAATTTGTGTTAGTTTAAATGTTTCACATAGAATTCCAAAGTTTATTCTCCTAGAATCAATTTATGGCTCCTAGAAACAATTTGTATATGTAGAGGGTCTAGATTCTCTTTGTTATCAATGTCACAAATATGGTCATGTGAAGAAGTTTTGCAAGTTGTCTAACAAAATGAATATGCTTAGTGTAAATGAAGAAGTGGATCACATGGATTCAGAAGATACTTTCTAGGAAAGTCAAAGGAAGGATGAATTCCTACTATAGAAATCCATGATCCTACTGATTCTCTAGATCTAGTTCCTAATGTGTCAAGGGTTTAGCCACAAGGAGAAAAGGAGATCTTTTTGTCAATTAGGGGTGGTGATCTAGTATATGAGCATAATAAATCAACCATGGTCAATAAGGAAACTCTTTGTTGCAATTAGAAAATGGAGCTACATGGCTCTCAAGAGGAGATTGCACAATGTGGAGATATATTGAAGAATATGTATGAGGATACTAGTCTTCATAATGATAGTGTTCATCTTGAAAAGGTACAATCTAGGGTAGATCTTGAAGAAGTCTTAAAGATTATGACCAAATAAATTTTTAGAAAGTTTGAAGAAGATTTAAATGAAGAGGTTGGTGATGAAATATTGGAGGAGGGCTTAGAACCAAAATTCTTTGGAAAAATATCTATTTCCTAGATTGAAGCATTAGAAATTTTGAAAAAATAATTTCAAGTCATAAGCAAAGAGGAAGAAAACCAAAAAAAAGTAAAAACCTAGGAAGAAAAAGAGGCTAGTATTTAGACTACCTTGGATAGGTCTATGAGATTAAGGAGAGTTGGACACTCTCCTTGATGGAAATGCGTATTCTTTCTTGGAATGTTAGGGACATTAATGTCCCTAACTAGTGGAACTTAAAAAAGGGTTAATTAGAATCAAGTAATTCTAATTTTTTATTATAGGAAATCAAACTTAATTCGGAAGTGACTAAAGACTTGTCAAGAAATTGGTCTAAATGGAAGAGTATATTTTTCAATGCTACTAGTGTTTCAAGTGGTCTTGTAATCTTATGGTCACTAAGGAAGGCAGAAATTGATTTCATTTCCTTAGAGTTAAACTGGATGCTATGTAAGCTACAAAGTTTGATTATTGATCTATCATTTGGTTGGTTAGCATCTATGGGGCTACAAGCCAAGCCTTTTAAAAACAAGTTTGGGGTCAAATTGAATCTATGTTAAATATTTTTGAGGAATTGATGGTGTTGGGGGAAGATTTTAATGCGATTGTTAGTTCAATGGAGAAATTAGAAGGGTTTGTGCATGCTACTAAATCATAGATTGAATTTATGGAATTCATTAGTCAAGTTGGATTGATTGATGTCCCAGCCAAAAATGGTAAGTATACTTGGACAAATAGAAGATTAAACTTTTTTCAATTGCAGAGAGGTTGGACAGATTTATTGTATTGCCTAGTTGGCTTCCATCTAAAATATTTATTTCTCTAGTGAAATCCCACCTTTTTCTATTTTGGATAATTTCCTAGTCTCTTTCAATCTATTTGAAGATAGAACAATACATAAATGCCCTTTTAAATTAAAAGCTATGTGGTTTCATGATCCTCAATTTTTGAGTTTTCTCAAAAGTTGGAAGCAAGAAGCACTTGAAATTAAGGGATCTAAAATGTTCTTGTTGTGCATGAAATTAATTTTCGTTAAATCTAAAATAAAGGATTGGAATAAATTGTCTTTCAAAAACATTTTTGAAGAAAGATCAAGAATCGAAAATGACTCATGTTTATTAAATAAAAAAGTGATTAGAAATGGTATGAATCAAAAATTATTTTTTGTAAGATAAAAATTAATAGAATAATTGCAAGAAATTCAAGCTCATGAGGAAATCTATTGGAAGCAAAAATAGAGAGAGATTTGGTTAGAGGAGGATAGAAACACAAAATTATTCCATGCTTTGACAAAGAAAAGAAGGACCTTTAATTAGATTTCTTACATTAAGTCTCAGGATGATCACCCTTTGATTGATCATATGGACATTCAGTTTGAAGCCATACACTTCTTTGAAAATTTATTAAAGTCAGATGATCCTAGTGAGGTAGAAGTTGACAACTAAACTCTCATTCATATTCCTTAATCACAAAGGAACATAATAGGTCATTAATAACACCTTTTTCCTTGGAAGAGATTAGATTACTAGGTTTTTCAATGCAAGGGGATCAAGCTCTGGATCCTTATGGATTTTCATCCATGCTATTTGAAAAAGGTTAAAATTTTTTGGGAAAAAAATGTTTGGCTAGCAACTAAAGAGTCTTAGAGAAATAAAAAGTTCTAAAGGAGATTAGTAGTACTTTTATTACTCTTCATTCCTAAGGTCTCAAACCCAACCTCTTTTGTTGATTTTAGACCTATCTCTCTTTGTAATACAGTTTATAAGATTATTTCAAAGGCCATTGCATGTAGACTAAGTAAAATCATTCCACTCATACTTCCACTAAATCAAGTTGGCTTTATTCTAGGAAGGAAGATTTCAAGAGTCTTAATTGCACATGAAGTTATCCACTCTATTAAGTAGGAGAAAATTTTGACAATGGTGATAAAACTTGATTTGAAGAAAGCTTATGAAAGAGTAAGGTGACATTTTCTAATAATGGTTTTAGAGAGATTTAGATTTTAAAGGGAATGGTGAAAATAGATGTACTTATGTATTTCTAGTCCTAATTTTTCTATCCTCCTTATATGGGAGTCCAGTTGGGTTCTTTCAATCTTCACAAAGTCTTCAACAAGGAGATCTTGTTGAAATCTTTGATTGAGATCCCACAAGCCCTGGATGATATTCTGAAGAAAAACCTGTCACACACAAAAGAGAAATTGCATAGTAAAAGATGAAACAATATTGATTGTTGAATACTGAATGAATTAATTACAAATAGATCAATCCTTATGAAAGGAGATCAAAACCCTAAAAGTTAAAACCTTAGGATGAATAATTAATAATTAATTATTAATGGACCTAAGTTTAGCTTAAGTGAAAATAAAGTAAAAGGTGACTTAATTAATAAATCAATATGATTTAATTAATTAAGTAATTGACCTTATTACTCCAACAGATCTTATGTCTCCTTTTTTATTCATCTTGATGATTGAGGCCCTTAGGAGGGGTTTATTTTATCTCAACAAGAGATTGGTAATTGGAAAGGGATTAAGATAATAGAGAATGTGAAACCCATTACACATTCCTTATTTGCTAATGATACTCTCTTATTTGGTCTTTCATCAATTAGTGAAGCAAAGAAAATTAAGAAGATTCTTTTGGTCTATTGCATGACTTCAAGTTAGGCCATAAACAAAGATAAGTCAAACCTATATTTTTAATACTATTGCAAGTTGGTACAAGGAGGAATTTCTAGAATATTGGGGTTCAAGATAGGAGCATTGCCAAGCAAATATATGGGAATTCCTTTCTTTTGTAGAGCTAATAAAAATGTGTTCTAGAAGTAGGTGATTTCTTCTATTAAAAAAAAGTTGTCATCATGAAAAGTGGATGACTTTTCATGGTAGGGATAATTCTCTTGATATAATTGATTATGATTGCCATGCCTATTTATATGATGTCCATGATTAAATTCCTGTTACTATTGTAAGCATAATTAAAAAAATTATGTGCTCCTTCTTACATAACGCCATTAGGGAAAACATGAAACCTACACTGCTAGCATGGGATGAAGTTTGTAAGTCTAAAAAGAATGGTGGTGTTGGTCTTCATAATCTCATTTAACAAAATCTTTCCTTGGGTGCAAAACTAGCTTGGAGTATGTTTTCTAGGCTATATGCAAAGTGGAGCAAAGTTCTGTAAGGTAAATACTTAGACATTAAGGATCATGATGGGATATTTACTGTTGAAAACCCTCCAACTAGGTTCCATATGTGGAATTTTATCATTTTTGTAGAAACATTATTATTTCACATCTTTCTTGGGAATTTAATAATGGAGAAAAGACACTTTTTTGGCTTGATTCTTAGAATGGTTATTCTATGTTGGGTGAGAGACTAAATCTACTTGATGCAAAGCTCTTTCTTTCTAAAGCTTGGGGGAGGAAAGTTAAAGACTATTTTGTTGTTTCCATGGTTAATAACATTCCTATTGTTTGATGGAAAGATTTTATGGACCACCCTATTCTAATTAATTAGAAATTGGCTCTAAAGAAGAAGAACAAGCAATGAATTTTTTTTTCCTTGAGAAAGACAATGAACTTAGATGGATTGGGTCTAAGAGTGAAGGTTACATTGTCAAACAAGGTTTCCTCATTCAATTCTGACAGTAGAGAATATACGATTGGTTGGTGGCTCTTTGTTGGGAAAAAGCTTGTTTCCCTAAAGTGGGTGCCTAAAATTTGTTTTGGTGGAACTTCATAATAAGGATTTAACATGAGATTGATTTGCTAAATTTATTATTCCAAGAGATTTCAAACATGTCTTTTGTGGAGAGGATTATGAGATTGCAAATCATCTCAATTTTAAGTTAGCAAATAAGTGTTGGTAATGGTTGTGTGCTTAGCTCTAAAGGTGCCTTACCTAAAACCTTTCTTTAGTTATTCATTAGTTGGCCAATTCTATTTAAGAAATTTGCTTGGGGATGCATATGGCATATCTCTCCTTCCACATTGATTTGGTATATTTGGTGTTAGATAATAATATAATCTTTAGAAAATTATGTCTTTCATTCGATGAAGTTGTTCATAAGATTGTGATGGGGATCTCAGATACAATTATTTCATATGTCATTCAAAATTCCTAGAAGTACAAAAGATATTCCTCTTGGGGTAATTAGTTGCTAAAGAATTGGCACTATTTAAGGGTTCCCACAATTCATGGGGCTTTTCATTATAAGATTTTAAAGGTTGATTAGTCTCAAGTAATATGGTAACGAAACAACTTGCACAATAGAAGATTATAATATAAATTCTGTTGCAAATACTTGATAATAATATGCCACTTTGAGGGACAACCTTCTAATCCACTTCGAGGGAGATACCTCCATTAGTCTTCAATAAGAACACAATATTCAATATGATGATAATAACTAACCTCTACCTCCTATATACACCATTCTTATGCCTTAGGTATCACCCAGGCTGACCTAACTATCTATATATGACTATAATAATGATTATATAACTTAAATAAGAGATAAGGTAGCCACAAGCTGACTACTCATAATCATATACACACTATAGGATTAGGGGTGTAGCATGCCCCACACCTTTACAAAAGGATTGTACTCAACACTAATCAATTCTGGATGCTTTTGCATAAAATCTTCATCTTCCCCTATGACATCTTTGATTGGAAAATTCTTCCATTTTGTGAGTGTCCTAGTCCTCATCTCCTTTGTTTATGTCTAGAAAATTAACTCAACTTACAAGATGTGTCTTCCCTCTAAATTTATCTCTTGATGGTTATGAATTTGTTCTTCCATTTATATAATTGTAACGTTGAAAATTGTATACCCTTGCATTTTCACACTAGGTTTCACAACCACCTTAGTGTTTGTGCCTTCTCTTTGCATTATAGGCTAAGGGTTTGTTTAATTTAGGATTCTTTCTTTCTCTTTCTTCAAATTTTGTTCTGATGCTTAAATGGTCACATGATCCTTAGGCATCCTACATGACCAAGAGCTGGTTTTACCTGGACCTGAGTGCTCCACATGGATGTCGGTGTGATGCACTAGCATCCTACATCCATTTGTCGCTAGGAGATCATTCTTGAGCATTACCACACACCTTTGGTCATCATGAAACTTTTTTGTAATGCCTCTCTAAGGCGCATAATGTATCTCAATGTGATATTTAGGGATTTCCCCCCTTTGGTTGAATTTGAAACAAAACTCTTGGATTTTCCCTCATTCTCATTCATTTTTTCTCATTCACTCTCATGCACTCTCACATTCTCTCAAGATGATACAATTTTCTTAGCTTTACTCTACAAAAATCTTGGTTGAATTCAAGCTCCATAGTAGCTTCTTGGATATTGGTACTCTCTCTTGGTGTGGTATCAGCTTCATTCAACTCTTGGAGGTTCTTGTGTTTATTTGAGGGTCCTCTTGCTAGATTTAAAGTTGTATAGCAGACTTGGGCTCTTGAGAGATCACAACCTTCTTTCTTTTATTCAAACGGGTAAAGATTGTTCTATTATTTCGTTTCAATGCGTGGTTTTTAAATCTTCTTTATATTGCATAGTTGTGTTATAGTGTAGACCACCATTTTCTTTGCATTTCTATGGTGTAGACCACCATTGTGTTATCTTGCATTAGCTGCATGCTTGTGGGTTTTATTCCCCGTAGACTAGGGAAGCAAATATTCTTAGTTTACTTGTTTTATCATTGCTATTACCTTCCTAGATGCACTTAGGATAGGAGCACACACTTTCATTTCCTTACTGTTTATTCTCTTCATCAAATCACTGCTAGTGGAGGTAGGAATACCAAAATTAGGACTTGATTAAGGCAAGTCCCTAAGCAATGCAACCCCTTCTTCTCTGTCCTTTTTGCAGGTATTCTTGGAGTGAAGACTTGTTGAACACACAAAGGTTTTGCATGTCTTATTCTCTTTCTTGCTTTGCTTCATTTTTATATCATTATTGGTTTTATTTTTAGTTTTGTGTAATTTGGAAGCTACTAGGCATGTTTTTTTTGACCTTTGTGTTGTGTAGACATATTGAGATAGTGCAGATTGAAATATTTTATTTTTTTGTTTTTTTTGGACTCCAATGCATAGTGCAGATGCCCTCGTGGTGAGTTGTCATCTGAGGCAGTGAGCTTCCCCTTTCAGCTATAGGTTCCACTTTTCTATTTCTTTTCATTTCTGAACTATCAGTTTCTTTCAGTTCTCTTTACAATTGTTTAAATTCAATGTTCTTTTGTTTTTCCCTTCATTGTCAATCACCTAGTTAGGTTGTATTGCTTTAATTGGGACACATAGTGATTCTTTTGTAACCTAGAGTAGGTTCTTGAGAATCTAAAACCTTAGATAACAAAACCCGAGTGTAGCATTAGTGGAGAATTCACTTTATTGAGGTTATTCAATCAAGGAGTAATTTTTCCTATCCTACATTCTAGTGAACCTGATGTGTTGAATTTAAACATTTTCTTCTTTGCTATGGTTTACCCTATAGTTTGGTGAAATCGCTGTCCTAAAATAAACAAACATTTTTCCTTTCAACATTTAATACCATGTGTTGTCAAGCCTAAACATAGTTTATGAGCTTTACGAACCAATCTTCCAATTATGAGTACGTGGTGCATAGGAGTGTGAGAAATTTGAGGAATTTGACCACTATGGATTTTTCTGCTAATGCTACTGTTAGGACCTAAATAAACTAGTTCCCAAAATGCATTCTTTTTTCCCTAAAAATCCATCAAAATCACACTTTGTGCCTTTGTTGAAGAGCCCATTATTGATACCCGATCAGAGATATTTACCATGTGTCTCTTTAAATAGCCCTCTATGTGTTTTCCTTTTGAAAGTACAAGGAAAAAGGACCAAAAAATGACTAAGTATGAAAAAACTTTAAGTGTTTCCTTGTATTTTTCATCTTTGTCAGAGGTTGGAGTTCAGGCCTTTGGCCTTCTGTCTTTTTCAAGGCAGGTGTTAGGGAGAAGCCCCAAGGGCCGAAGTCTGAAGGGGTATGCTTGTTTCAAATTCTTCTAAGTATGAAGTGGGCGGTGGACATCAGAGGTTGGTTCTTCTTCCTCCCTTCAAGGAAAGCATAAGGTGGAAGGCTCAATGACCAACCCCCAACAGGTGCTCTTTTCTTTGTTGTACGAAGGACAGTTGGTGGGGCTTCCCATTTCTCTCTTCTGGAAGGTGTAAGGCAAAGTGGTGAAGGCTCGAGGGCTGACCTCTGACATTTTCATTATTCCTCTAAGTATGGCGGGGTTCTCCTTTTCTTCCTTCTTCCTTTTGTAAGGCAGAAGGAAGAAGGCTCGAGGCTTGACCCCTGACGCTCTTCATTTGTCTAAGTATTTCAGGGTTGGGCAATCCTTTCTTCTTTTTCAAAGTGTACACGATGAAGGGCGAAGCCCCGAATTCCAAAGTTTGATTTGTTAGAGGTTGACTTCTTGGCCTTCATATTCCAGAGGGCGCCATGTGCTAAGTTCCTGTTGGTCTTGAAACTTAAAGAGTGCATAGCACATGCATTTTTAACTCGAAGAAGTATGAGACTGTGCGGGTGCATGATGGTATCACCTGCCCCCCGGCTAAGTTACGACCAATGACGGTGACTTAATCTTTTTCACAAATGCTGATCCATTGGCTTATGCTTGGCGCAAGGCTTTCAAGCGGTGTATGAAACATGAACGCATGGGTGCACGGTGAGGACACATGTCCTCTCCCTATAGATGATCTACAATGGTGTTTTATTCTTTTGATCAGATGGCTTGTGCATTGTGCACTTTACAGAAAAGGTTTGCACTATGCGCTAACTATTGATTTCCCTAAGGCCGATCTAACAATTCGTGCATTGTACATTTCATCATAAGGGTTTGTATTGAAGGTTTACACTATCTTTCAACAAGCGTTGATTGTTGATGTCCTCACAGGTTTTGATCTATGGCATAAATTCAAATAGAGGGTCCAAATTTGATTGTGGGGATGAGTAGTGATGTTCAGAGTGGTAGATTTCTACCCAAAATTAATCATCCTGTAGAACATGGCCCTTCAGGTGGGTAGCACAGTGAAATTATTCAATGCATGGGTACTCATGGAGGACAAAGTAGGTGTTACAGGTGTTAGGGGTGGACTCAGGCCTTCCCTCATTATTTCTCCAAGTACCCATGGCATGTGGGAAATCTTCAAATGTCATTTTCAGAATTGTCAAGGAATGGACAGGTTTCCAATCGTGCAAATCTTTTGACATGACAGTGGGCCGATTTCAATGAAGCATGGGTGTACTCATTGAATTAGTGCAGTACTTGGAGCTGTGCATTGAACTGAAATGATATATATGCTTCTATTTTAGTGGTGTTAGGGGTTGGTCACTCAACCAATTGTTTGGTCTAGAAGCACCTAAGGGAGATTTTAGGGCATCAAGCAGAGGAAAACATCTGGGTAGTGAATGGAGGAATGTGTTTGATATAGTGTAGGAAGGATTAAATGCACATTTTCATGCAGTGAGATGTCTCCACAACTATTTGTAATGATTCAGGGGAAAGCATTGTTGTAGCTTTGTATTTTGCCTTTACCACATTTGCTGGTGCGGTTGTAATAGGGATTTGATAATGCGTGACAATATTTAAATCAATACAAGCTTTGTGTTGGGTCATTTATTTATTACAAATGGGTCATTGTAGTTTGTCTTTGGATAAATAAGTATGTATAATGTATGAAGTGTAATTTGAGAAATGTATGTGAATATATTTTAGTTTTTTGTTGATGCTGGTTCAACCCATTTCTTTCCTCTTTATTGCTTATGATTTAGTTGCCTAATGGAGTAGGCACCAATCCATATCGGGGATGGATCAATTATGTTTTCAATCAAATCCTTGTCCTATTAGTTGTAGGAGTAGGAGTACGTTTAGTTTAGAGTTCTTATGATGTCCATGATTCAATGTAATAACCAGTGATAAATCTGAAATGATGCAAAACTACTTTAATCATTGGTGAATCATGTACATGTATGCCTACACTATGTATCTTGTGTATGTGAAGTTAAGTGGAGTCATCTTAAGGAATGAGATAAAATTAGATTTGGGTGCAAATGCATAATGCAATAACTAGCTTAATACAGAGACCTATGAAACCAATTTGTTTTGACCTAGTGACAGCTTTAGGGGTCAAGTGTACATTGGGTATGGCTGTGTTTGTTTGTTTTATTCTATTTCATGCCTCTAGGAATATCCCTCCTAGGTCTAGTTGATCCTGAAGTGCAGAGGGGTATACCCACTCCTGTTAGTTGGCCAAGATTGCCCTTGAAATGTTGACAAACCTCTTTCAATCACCTTGATGACACCCCTGGCCTTGGTGATTGTGAAATGTTTTAGGGTTTTGGGTTACAACTATTTTGGGACCCAACAAACTAGCATTGTTACCGGGGATGATACTATTGGGTTAAATCATTTGGAGACTTTGCTGGTGAGTTAAATGTAGAATCAATTTGTGGCCTTGAAGATCAGTCACACTTCAAGGGATTCCTCTTTGGAAGAGGTGGTGACTCTGCTATCAGAATAGAAGCTTGTTACTATTGTACTATGGTTGTTGTTGGTGGTTTGAATGCCCCATTTCAATGTGCAACATCTGGTGAAATAAAGGAACATGGTTTGTTTTCTTCCTTCAGTCGCACATCAATGTGCAACAACTTTTGCTCTTTCTCCTTCAGTCACACATCAATAATCCATTTGTTTTTCTTTTTATCTGCTTGCAAACTTTTCAATCAACTTGCAATCACACCTCTCCTCACTCAATTTGATTCACTATTCATACATGATATTACATTGATTACATTGCTTGTCATCCAGATACAACATGAAAAATAAATTTACAAGTCACCCAAACAACACACAATATGAAACATGTTGAAGATAGGTCCTAAGTGATGCCACACATTACACTAGTAGAAGACCCAAGCCTTGCGGCCACCAAAACTTGCTTAACTAGGTCCAAAAAACATCCTTCACAACTTCAAAAACCAAGGAATTACATCTGTACACTCTGCTCATTTGGAAATAGGACAAACACATGAAGACTTGAAGTATAATGGCCACATCAACTCGAAAACCTTGTACGATACTGGAAACAAGAAAGATCTTCATAAAACTTTTCCATATGAGTCCACATGACTCATAAAACATCCCCAAACACTCCTTTTCCACCACACATTAGATAATTGTGCCATACAGCTTCAATCATGAACTCTGGGAACACTCTATCATCCATAAGACACTGTAATATGCTGTCATTTGAAAAACTAAGTTGTGGACCACCAAGAACCTTGAAACTACAAGGAATTGTGTAATACACATCCATAAACATATCCTTAAAACTATAAGGGTAATCATTCATATCCAAAGGAATGCAGAGCATTCCAACAGGTCTTCAACACTAGCATCCTCTATCAGAACACATGTCGATACTCTATCATGAATAATTTTCATAGGAGAAGGACAAATGATCTAAAAAATTAGAATTATCACCTTCACTACATCCTGAACACAATTCCAAAACTGCATGCTCATATCTGCAAATGCGAAGGAATGTGGAGCATTCCATTATCCTATATAGAACATCTTCACAGAAGTGACACTGTCTTCAAACAATCAACATCAAAACACTCTTCTGGTAATGAAATCATCATGGAACTTGGATCATACATACTACAGGCCATTAGTAGCATCGGCAACACATTTGATCATCTTTGTGCTTCTAATTCCCATCTTAATATGAATTATATCTTCTCTCTTTTCTTGTTGGATGGGACATGACATCCAACCATGAGTTGTATCTTCTTCTCTTGCTGGATGGGACATGACATCCAGCCATGAAGACCATCACACCACCATGATAGTGTTGACATCAATGACAACCTAGTGACAGTGTTGACATCAATGACAACCCTATAAACCATATGTGTAACAATCTCCCCCTTTGGCATTGATGGCCACACATCTCTACTTCTCTCCCCCTTTGACATCAAAGACAAAGGGAAATCACGGCCTCAATCAAAGACCACATACTAGCACATTCTTTCTTAGGCCATGACTTCTTCTTGCAATAAACAACCTCCTCCTAACATCAGCAACCACTACCTACTCCCCCTAAGAGGTAGCCACCATCAATCCAGGAATAATATATAACATGAACTCCCCTTGGACAGATGCACCATTATGCATCTAGCAAGAAGAAGGAGGGGCAATTACCCCTAACCTCTGTCAGAGATCCTCAAAAGTATCCTTTGCTAGAGCCTTTGTGAAAATATCTACTATTTGGTCCTTTGTTGGAACATATTCCAACTTCACTTCCTTATCTGCAACCTTCTCTCTCAAAAAGTGATACCTAATTGCTATATGCTTGGTTCTAGAATGCATCATTGGATTCTTGTAAATATTGATAGCACCTGTATTGTCACACAAGATAGGAATAGGCTCATCATACAATACCTTGATGTCCTTCATGATTTGCTTCATCCATAATACTTGTGTACAACAAGATGCTATTGTAATGTACTCTGCCTCTGTAGTAGATAGGGAGACTAAATATTGCTTCTTGCCTTGCCAAGACACCAATATTCTTCCTAGAAAGAAAGCACCACCACTTGTACTTCTTCTATTATCAACACAACCAGCCTAGTCAGCATCAGTGTAAGCACTTAAATAAAAGTCATTACCTCTTGGATACCATAGGCCATAGTCTAGAGTTCCTTTCAAGTATCTGAATATCCTTTTCACTACATTCTCATGTGCTTTCTTTCGATTGGCTTGATATCTGGCAACCACACATACTGCATGCATAATATCAGGTCTAGAAGCAATCAAGTATAGCAGTGCTCTAATCATAGATCTATAGATAGACTGATCCACCTCCAGAGACTCATCATCTTTGCTCAAGTGACATCCAGTGACCATGGGAGTACTCACTAGTTTTGAATCCTCCATTCCAAACTTCTTCAACAACTCTTTGACATACTTATCTTGATAAATAAAGATAACACCATCTAGCTGAGAAATTTAAAGTGAAGAAAGACATTTCACTAATCATAGACATCTCAAACTCTTTTTTCATCTCCTCTGCAAACCTCTTACACATATCTATTGGATTAAGGATAGACAACTGAGAGGGGGGGTGAATCAGTTGTCCAAAACTTGCTTCTAATTCAAACACTTAAATCCTCTTTGTTATTTAATAGCATATCAATTAATCACTCATGAAAGCATAAAACATAAACACCAGAGCAGATATACATCAACACATGAGACACCAAGATTTTGACGTAGAAAACCTGATCAAGGGAAAAACCACGGGGTGATTAACCCAAGGATTATTCTCTATTAGAAGAATAAGAAAAATAGATGGCACATGCCAATTAGGGCTCACTACCCGAGCACACTACTCATAAGAGGCACACTGCCTACAAGAGACACACTGTCTACAAAGTAACAAGTATCACAAAATTGAATTGGAGATTGACATCTTTACCATGCCTGGATCAGTTCCATTTAAGCCCAAAAACTCCTGCTCTGCCTTTCGCTCTTCTTCTTCGCTACCACACACTCATCACAACAAGACACACTATAAAATGAATTCACAATCCCTTATTTATACAAGGCATCGACTTAGGAATAATCATCTAAGTCGGCAAACACCTACAAGATCATTTGCAAGACGTGTAATACATCTGGTCGGCCAATCTCAAGAAGAACACCAATATCTGTGGTTATTCTTCAAATGCAAACTCTAAATTTAATGTGGATCACCATCATTAACTGGACATGATCCAATGATCATCATAACCTTCCCTGAATCACTAAACACATCCGCACTTCATCATCCTACTGGAATTCTTCTCTCCTTCATCCGGAGCTACAAGAACACAGTCTGTCATCACTGTCATAAATGAATAGGCACTTCCAGACCTTCAACCCATGAACTAATCTATTTGATACTTCATAGGGATGTCCTCAATACTTCCTTAGATCCACAGAACGGGATAATGAAATACCGGATCTCATCGGACCTTTCTGTGGCCCTCTGTCACCTCTGAACACCTACCGGAACCAGTTCTACTTGAGTGACCATAACTTATTTAGATCTTCATGCAGACCTCTGAAATCTTGATTGGAGCATCTCAAGACGTATATCTATAAACCCTTTAAACCACATCCTCTGATCCTTAATATATTGAGGACTTTTACCTTCTTGTCATCACTGTTCTTAACTGTTCCTGATTGAGACTTATTTTCTCAAAATCCTCAGCACACAGCTCATCTAATCCTTCTCATTAATGCAGCATGAGTATGTTGACATCAATGACAACACCAGTTATCCTCATACTTGCAACAATCTCCCCCTTTGTCATTAATGGCAACATATGATGTGAAAAACCATCAAGACAAGAACTTCTCCTTTCTGTCACAGCTCCCCCTATCAGCAACAACCCTTCACATGTCTTCTCTTCCTTTACTGCTCCCCTTTTGATCATCAACCACTTGTTTTTCACATGTCATCTCTCCCCCTTTGACATCAATGGCAAAGGACTCATACTTGAAATTCTAACACATCAGAATCATACCAGCTGCTCCCCTTGAGTAGCAGCTCCCCATCATCAATCTGGATCACAAGATATGACTGTGATATCCACCAGACTGATGCACATCAGTGCATCCTAGTTCATCACCAGAGGGGCAATAACCCCTAACTTCTCCCTGAGATACTCAAAAGAGTCCTTGGGAAGAGGTTTAGTAAAAATATCTGCAAGCTGATCCTTGGAGGGCACATACTCCAATCTGACTTCACCCTTGTTCACTTGCTCTCTTAGAAAGTGAAACTTGATAGATATATGCTTAGTCTTAGAATGCAACACCAGATTCTTAGAAATATTTATTTCACTTGAATTATCATAGAAAATTGTGATAGGCTCCTCATATTCTGCTTGAATATCTCTTAGCATCTGCTTCATCCACAAAAGTTGAGTGCAACTTCCTGCTGCTGCAATGTATTCTGCTTCAGTTGTAGACATGGATATTGCCTCTTGTTTCTTTCTTAGCCAAGAAACCAACCTTTTTCCCAAAAAGAATGCTCCTCCACTTGTACTCTTCCTATCATCCACATCTCCTGCCCAATCTGCATCTATATATGCATGAAGAGAAAAATTATGATCTCTAGGATACCATAGACCATACTCAACTGTTCCTTTTAAGTACCTAAAAATTCTTTTGATTGCCATGACATGATATTCTCTGGGATCAGCGTGGAATCTTGCCACAAGACCAATAGCCTGCATTATATCTGGTCTAGTTTGAGTGAGATACAATAATCCTCCAATCATTGATCTGTACTTTGTCTGATCTGTCTTAGGAGAGTCATCATCTTTGCTCAACTTACATCCGATTGCCATGGGAGTGTTCATTGGCTTTGAATCTTCCATTCCAAATTTCCTCAATAATTCTTTCACATATTTGGTCTGAGAGATAAAGATTCCTTTCTTTGTCTGAGTAATTTGCAGACCTAAGAAGAAATTCATTTCACCAAGCATTGACATTTCAAACTCACTTTTCATTTGATTTGCAAAGGTTTTACACATACTGTCTCTTCCTCCAAAGATGATATCATCAACAAATACTTCAACAATCAAGATGTTTTCATGATCAATTTTGAAATATAGGTTACTATCAGCAATACTTTTGTTGAAACCAATCTTCAAAAGATGTTTGTCCAGCCTTTCATACCATGCTCTTGGAGCTTGCTTTAGACCATACAGTGCCTTCTTTAATTTGCAGACCATATCACCATGCTCAGATAATTGAAATCCATCCAGTTGTTCAATGTGCACTTCTTCTTCTAAGTCACCATTCAGGAAAGCAGATTTGACATCCATTTGATACACTTTGAAATCTTTGAAGGTAGCAAATGCAAGAAATAGTCTGACTGCTTCAATTCTTGCCACCAGAGCAAAGGTTTCCTCAAAATCAATCCCTTCTATTTGAGAGTAGCCTTTGTAGACTAATCTGGCTTTATTTCTGATTACTTCACCAACTTCATGTAGTTTGTTCCGGAAGACCCATTTGGTTCCAATCACATTCTTGTTTCTAGGTCTAGAAACAAGATCCCAAGTGTGATTTTTCTCAATTTGCATCAATTCTTCCTCCATTGCTTTGGTCCGATTTTCATCATTGCAGTCTTCATTTATTGTCTTAGGTTCAATCTTTAAAATCAGACAACATTCATCTGAATTTTGAGCAATTTTCCTTCTAGTTTGCACACCTTTGCTTTTGTCACCTATGATCTGATCTTCAGAGTGGTTCAATCTTACATACCTTGGAACTTTGGAAGTTTCTTGCACTTCTGCTTCTTGATCAGGCTCATTCAGACCTATCTCTTCTTCCTGATTTACCAGATCAGTCTGAATCTGACTTTCAGGAGAGGATTGAGCTCCTTGAACTAGAACACCATTCTGATCATCTTCATCATACTCATAAAACCTTGAGGGTTTCTCTATTCCCTCATCAACCTTCACATTTGTACTTTCTATCATCTTTCTTAGTCTCTTGTTATAACACCGGTATGCTTTGCTTTGAGTAGAGTAACCCAAGAATATTCCTTCATCACTTCTAGCATCAAACTTGCCTAAGTCTTCATCTCTTTTGATGTAACACTTGCTACCAAAGACTCTGAAATATCTTACAGTGGGAGTAATGCCAAACCAAAGTTCATAAGGGGTCTTATCGGTACTGCTTCTGATTTGAACTCAATTAGGAGTATAGACTGTAGTGCTGACAACTTCTCTCCAATAGATCTGAGGAACATTTGCTTCCATCATCATAGTCCTAGATGCTTCCTGGATGGTCTCATTCTTCCTCTCCACTACTCCATTCTGTTGTGGAGTCCTCAAAGTAGACAACTGTCTCTTAATTCCATGTTTTTAACAGAATTCTATGAACTCATTGGATGTGAATTCTCTACCTCTATCAGACCTTAGACATTTCAACTTTATTCTTGTTTCATTTTCTACCACAGCCTTGAATATTTTGAATTTCTCAAGAGCTTCTGATTTCTCCTTTAGAAAGGTTACCCACATCATCCGGGAATAGTCATCTATTAGCAGCATGAAGTATCTATCACCTTGAATACTTCTGGTTCTTGCCGGACCACAAAGATCAGTGTGAACTAAGTCTAATAGTCTGGTAGAGGACATTTCCTTGCTTTTGAATGTGACTCTGCTCATCTTAGCCAACTGACATTCCTTGCATAAGCTGTTAGTAGGTTTAACCAATTTTGGAAGATCTCTTACAGCCTGAGTATTGCTTATCTTGATGATATTATCAAAATTCACATGACACATCCTTCTATGCCATAACCAACTTTGATCAACTTGAACAAATAAGCAGCTTTTACCAGTACCAACCAAGTGGAAGATATTACCTTTAGTTTGAGTACCGGATGCAATCTCTATTCCAGATCTTTCAAAGATTTTGCATCTTCCATCCTTGAATCAGTGATCATAGCCTTTCTCCACCAACTGTCCAACACTAAGAAGATTGTGCTTCAAACCTTCAACATATAGTACATTACCAGTTTTGTTTCTTCCATTAAAAGAAATAGTTCCTCTTCCTCTGATTCTACAACCAGAATTATCACCAAACTTCACCACTCCTCCTTCATACCTTTCCAAATCTATGAACTTATTCTTGTCACCTGTCATGTGGTGAGAGAAACCACTGTCAATGACCCAATCATTCTTTTCTTCAACTTGGGCAGCGAGAGCTCTTTCTACAACTTTTTGATTGATAGATACAGAGGATATTGGTTCTTCTTCCTTGATGGCAATAAACACCGATTCACTTCCAGATTTGTTTCCTATCTCTGATTCATCATCTGTTACTCCTTCATTATCTTCTTCATGAACATAGTAACAATTCTTTTGGAACCTTGATCTGTTAGGATTTGGCTTTGAAAATCTTTCCAGACATTTTGAGGCAAAATGACCAATCTTATTGCAGTTAAAACACTTAAAAGGTAATTTTCCTTCATACCTACCAGATCCTCTTGGCAGTCTCTTTGCAATGAGGGCTTCAAGTTGAGTAGTTTCTACTTCTTCTTCTTCTAGGTCTATTCTTGCTTTTCCATACCATGACAAATTCCTTGATGAGTTCTCTCCCGGATCAAATTCTTGTTTGCCTTTCACAGAGGCACTGGCTTTGAATGCAGATTTAGTCTTGGGGGGATCATCTCCAAACTCGGTCATTTCAAATGTAGCCAGTTTGCCAGCCAATTGGTCTCTTGTGACAGTTGTATGGGCTCTGAATTCATCAATGGTAGCAACCTTGATTTTGTAGGTAGTAGGAAGGGATCTGAGAATTTTACCAATAATCTCATTTTCATCCAAGACTCCACCAGCATTCCTAATTCCACACACCGGCTCATTTACTCTTGGCATAAAGGTAGTAATATTTTCATCATCTCTCATCTTCAGTCTTTCAAATTTCCCTTTTAGACTCTGCAACCTTGCACACTTAACATACTCATCTCCTTCATGCAGAAGTTCCAGTTTAATCTAGATCTCATAGGAAGTTGGTAGGTCAATAACATTTGAGAGCTCTAAGTCAGTTAATGCGCTTAGAAGAGCCTCTTTGGTCCACAGATTGTTTTCAGCATCTGTGATTTCATTTAGAGTTGTCGGACCACCCTGTGGAGGTGCATACGCTTTTGTGACCATGGACCAGTATGCCTTCCCCATACACTGCAAGTGACATTTCATGTGACCTTTCCAAAGAGAGAAGTTGGTTCCATGAAACTTTGGACTATCCTTCTTGTATGGCGACATCCTGGATCTCCTCAAGAGGTTAAGCTCTTTTTAGAGGAAGTTGGCTCTGATACCAATTGTTGGATTTAGGACAGACAACTGAGAGGGGGGATGAATCAGTTGTCCAAAACTTGCTTCTAATTCAAACACTTAAATCCTCTTTGTTATTTAATAGCATATCAATTAATCACTCATGAAAGCATAAAGTATAAACACCAGAGCAGATACACATCAACACATGAGACACCAAGATTTTAACGTGGAAAACCTGGTCAAGGGAAAAACCACGGGGTGATTAACCCAAGGATTATTCTCTGTTAGAAGAATAAGAAAAATAGATGGCACATGCCAATTAGGGCTCACTGCCCGAGCACACTGCTCACAAGAGGCACACTACCTACAAGAGACACACTGTCTACAAAGTAACAAGTATCACAAACTTGAACTAGAGATTGACATCTTTACCATGCCTGGATTAGTTCCATTTAAGCCCAAAAACTCTTGCTCTGCCTTTCGCTCTTCTTCTTCGCTACCACACACTCATCACAGAAAGACACACTACAAAATGAATTCACAATCCCTTATTTATACAAGGCATCAACTTAGGAATAATCATCTAAGTTGACAAACACCTACAAGATCATTTGCAAGACGTGTAATACATCTGGTCGGCCAGTCTCAAG
The DNA here is from genome assembly GCA_027924645.1 of Cunninghamia lanceolata. Taxonomy (NCBI): domain Eukaryota; kingdom Viridiplantae; phylum Streptophyta; class Pinopsida; order Cupressales; family Cupressaceae; genus Cunninghamia; species Cunninghamia lanceolata. Next base: position 828,927 of record BSBN01001493.1, read on the forward strand.
AAGAACACCAATATCCGTGGTTATTCTTCAAATGCAAACTCTAACTTTAATGCGGATCACCATCATTAACTGGACATGATCCAATGATCATCATAACCTTCCCTGAATCACCAAACACATTCGCACTTCATCATCCTACTGGAATTCTTCTCTCCTTCATCTGGAGCTACAATAACACAGTTTGTCATTACTGTCATAAATGAATAGGCACTTCCAGACCTTCAACCCATGAACTAACCTATTTGATACTTCACAGGGATGTCCTCAACACTTCCTTAGATTCACAGAATGGGATAATGAAATACCGGATCTCACCAGACCTTTCTGTGGCCCTTTGTCACCTCTGAACACCTGCTGGAACCGGTTCTACTTGAGCAACCATAACTTCTTCAGATCTTCATGCGGACCTCTGAAATCTTGACTGGAGCATCTTAAGACGTATATCTATAAACCCTTTAAACTGCATCCTCTGATCCTCAATATATTGAGGACTTTTACCTTCTTGTCATCACTGTTCTTAACTGTTCTTGGTTGAGACTTATTTTCTCAAAATCCTCAGCACACAGCTCATCTAATCCTTCTCATTAATGCAACATGAGTATGTTGACATTAATGACAACACCAGTTATCCTCATACTTGCAACAATATCATCATCTCCACCAAAGATGATGTCATCAACATATACTATAACTATCAATATGATGTCTCCTTCTTCCTTAATGTAAATATTGCTATTTGTAGTACCTTTCTTGAAGCCCCGCTAAAGTAAGTACTTGTCCAACCTAGCATACCGAGCTCTAGGTTCTTTCTTAAGACCATATAGAGCCTTATTGAGTTTGCACACCATATCCGTATCTTTTGATATCTCGAAACCATCTGGTTGTTCAATATAAACCTCTTCTAGGTCACCATTCAAAAATGCTGACTTAACATCCATATGATATACCTTGAGGTTCTTATGAGAAACAAGAGCAAGGAACATTATGATTGCCTCCATCCTTGCTACCAGAGCAAAAGTCTCCTCAAAATCAATACCTTCTACTTGTGTGTATCCTTTGCATACTAGTATTGCCTTGTTCCTTACAACTTCACCTTCTTCATTCAGTTTGTTCTAGAACACCCATTTTGTTCCTATAACATTCTTGTTTGCCAGTCTAGGAACCAATTCCCATGTCTCATTCTTCTTAATTTGATCCAATTCTTCTTCCATGGATTTTATCCATCCATCATCTTTGTTGGCTTCATAAAAATTTTTGGGTTCAACTCTTGATAACAGACACAAGTTCACTTACTCACCTACATGCCTTTAGAACGAGGTATAGGCACTATGAGTTCATTGTCCTACCCTTTGGGTTAATGAATGCACATGCAACATTTATGAACTTAATTAATAGTGTGTTTAGAGATTGTTTGGACAAGTTTGTCCTTGTTTTCCTTGATGATATTTTGATTTACTCCAAGAATGAGGAGGAACACCTTCAACATCTAAGGATTGTTCTCCAGAGATTAAGAGAGCATAAACTATATGGAAAGCTGTCAAAATGTACTTTCTCTCAAAAGGAAGTACAATATTTAGGTCATATAATTTCAGCTAAGGGAATTGCTATGTCCCAACAAGGATTAGAGTCATTTTGGAATGGCTAGCACTGGGAAATGTGCATGAGGTTTGTAGTTTCATGGGCCTAGTAGGATATTACAAAAAAATTGTGGCTAATTTTTTAAAAGGCAAAAGATTTGATTGGTCAGAGAAATGCTAGGAGGCATTTGACCAACTAAAATAAAAGTTGACTACGATGCCTATTTTAAAGGTACCTAACCCAGAAGGTCATTTTGTAGTCATCACCGATGCCTCAACAGAAGGATTAGGTGGTGTACTTGCCCAGGATGGGCAAGTTATTGCATTTGAATCTAGAAAATTGAAATCATATGAGCATAATTATGCTCTTCATGATATGGAATTGGTAGAAGTGGTACATGCACTACAAATGTGGAGACATTATTTGCTTGGAAAACCTTTTGAACTAAAAATAGACCATCAAGGACTCAAATATCTATTTATTGAACTACATCTGAGTGCTTGATAGAGAAGGTGGTTAGAGCTAATATTTGATTATGATTTTGAGATTCAATACATACATGGAAAGGAAAACTGAGTGGCGGATGCCTTAATTAGGAGAAGACATATTTCCTCGATGATATCCATACATTCTAATTTTGGGAATCAAGTGTTACAAAAGGCTAAGGGAGATGAATATTATGAGCAGGTAAAGCAAGCTCTTGTGGACAATCCTCATGATTCTAGGTATGATGGATTCCACTTTGAACCAGATGGATTATTAAGGTTTAAAGGAAGAATGTACATTCCGAACTCTGAGGAGTTAAGGAATATTGTGTGGAAAGAGATTCATTCTGCACCTTGTTCAGGACATCCTAGAGGGACAAAATTGCTAGTTGATGTAAAACCATTATATTTCTAGAAAGGAATGAAGAGGGATGCTACAAGGTTTGTAGTTGGATGTCTAGAATGTTAGAAGTGAAGTCAGAACACCATCACCCGGTAGGACTTCTATACCCTCATGAGATTCTAGAATGGAAATGGCAAATCATTAGCATGGATTTTGTGCAAGGACTTCCTATGTCTAGAAATAGACACAATGCTATTCTGGTTGTGGTGGATAGACTCACCAAGGTAGCACATTTCATACCCAGGAATTTGATAGATGGGGCACCAGTCATAGCCTACAAATTTGTACAAGAAGTATTTAGATTGCACGGTATTCCTAAGAAGATTATCTCAGATAGGGATGCCCGTGTGACATCAAGGTTTTGGCAAACCTTGTTTTCCTCACTTGGAACTCAATTGAACATAAGCTCTGCTTATCATCCTGAGACAGATGGCCAAACTGAAAGAGTAAACCAAGTGTTGGAAGATCTATTAAGAATGTATTGCATGGACTAGCAATACAAGTGGGAAGATTACCTTCCTCTTGTGGGATTTGCCTACAATAATTCCTATCATTCTGCTATTAATATGGCTCCATTTGAAGCATTATATGGAATAAAGTGCTAAACTCCTATAAGCTGGGATAAGCTAAAAGATAGGATTAGCCTTGGTCCAAAAATGCTATCAGAAATGGAGGAGCAAGTCCATATGATTAAGAAAAGGCTAGCAGAAGTGAATGATAGGCAGAAAAGTTATGCAGATACTAAGCGCATGGCAAGTCATTTCTCAGTGGGAGAAAAAGTCCTCTTAAAAGTTAAACCACAAAAGAGTTCTACTAAGTTTGGAAAGACCTCCAAACTATCTCCTAGGTATGGTATGTGGGTCCCTTCGAAGTTCTCAAAGAGGTCAACCCAGTTGTATACAGGATTGCTCAACTGCTAGCCCTTGCCATGATGCATAATGTTTTCCATGTTTCTTATTTGAAAAAGTATGTTGCAAGAAATAATCATATTCCTATACTTGATTGGAATTCCATACAGGTGAAGGACCCAGGGGTGGTAATGATCAAACCCATCAAGGTGCTCGAAATACGTAAGCTACGCTTGCGTAATAAGAAAATAACTCAATGCAAGGTCCAGTGGGACCAGTATGCAAAAGAGAATGCCACCTGGGAGAATTATGATGATATTTATCAAGGATTCCTACATCTATTTTAAGCTTTATTATTATGATGAAAAAACTCTTTTCTTTGTATTTTATAAACTCTGGATGCATTAAATCATTAGGGATGATGATTCATATGGGGAGAGATATGTTACATCCCCAAACTTTGACTATGTTTTACTTTTTACTTTCATGTGATTAAGTGGATAACTAATCATAGATTAATGATTTGGCGTTAGGAAAATGCCAGGATAAATCATTGATTTTATGAATTGTGATCAATGTATGGAATTAGACATGAGTTTACATGTTCTTGAGATTATTTAAGCATGATGTATAATGACTTATTGATGATACACTAATCATAGTTTGTATAACTATGAGTTTAACCAGAAAAAAAGGGATTCCACCTTCGAGAATGGAAGGAGGGTATCACTAGAGAGAAGGGGATAGATATTTTGAAAAGACCAGTTTGCCATTTGAGTTTCAATTTGATTATTATGTGAACTTTCATGAGATGAGGTATGTCTCAATTAATTTTCCTTCTTGGGTTAATCTCAGATCAACCATTGTCGAATTGTCATTTTGGAAAGGTTTCCAACGACAACTTCGTTGCATTGGTTGAGAGATATTCAAGGAATATGTCTAGGATAGAGTTTATCATATTTACCCTTTTGTCAAACTATTTGATGTTTGTATATATTTATTTTCCTTCAAGAACTAACTTAATTTTATTGACGTTAGTCTAGGGTGGTGATGAAGTAGAGATCTCAATTCCTTATTCACTTTTGTTACATGACTAAATTCAATACAACCCTTGAGTATTGCAACAAATGTATTTTTCTTATAGAATTATATTATATTAATTGTATATAAATGCTTGTGGATGAGTGAGATGTTTGTTTTTATGTCTCAAACTTCTCTTTGCCATGATAATGTGGGCCATGGAAGACCACTATATGGGTTATATTTTTCACTCCATACTCCATGAAGATGGAGAACGTGGAAAGGGTGTTCATATGGCGTTTTGGGTGAGTTGTGCTTAGTGGGGAGAGCCAGATTTCTATTGCATGCTCTTCTTGGGAGCCTTAGTAGGTTGAGTGGGTGACTTTTTTGGAAGGAGTGAGATGTCTTGCTGATGGGGTCTCTTTGGAGAGGAGTTGAAGAAAAACCGCTCGTGGAACAACAGAGTAAGGAGTAGGTGCCTCATGGAAAAAAGACTAAACAATATACTAGTTAGAAGTTGGTATCGAGCAACATACACTTAATATGGATTACCATATTTATGGATATGGTTGTGTTTCAAGTATAACACTTATATTTTCACTATCGAACATGTATTGGGTATGTTATGTTGTGTGTTTAATTGCTAGAGGTGGCTGGTAATACCTTTGCTCAACCACTTTCTATGCACCTTGAATGATAACTATAAGACATTAGTCCTTGTTAGAAGTTATCTTGGTGTTAGCCATCATAGCAATGACATTGTTTAGCCAACACCTTAAGTTTTTCATTATGAGAAAGGTAATGAACATCAGTAATGACGAAGACTGGAGATACAAGGGTTACTAAACCTATCGTTCTCCATAGTATGACAATACAATGGCTGAGAGTTTATGATACTTGCCCTGTATGTTTCAACTTTTCCTTTTATATATATATTGGTTTATATAGCCATTGATAATAGGTTGTATTTGCATGTGTATCTTCAAAAGATTGTGCTATTCTTTTATAAAGAATAGTAAGGGTGGCCGACTGTGGATGGCACCACAAACCGTGGTACGACCTCACAATCCATGAATAGAAACTCTGGTAAGAAATAATGGATTCTTGATTTGAATAGATTGGTATAGAGAACAACAACATTATTATTCTATATGAAAGTTTTTTATTGTACTTTAGTATAAGTATACTGATTTCTTTATCTTAGTATAAAGATAAGACCATCGAACTAGTGGTATTAAAGGATGACTTGAGGTTGATTAAATGATATTATACTTTGATACTTATTTGACTTGTTCTATAAGAGTTCTTGATATCATTGAAGTAATAAGGTGACAAGACTTTGGTCAAAATATTAATTATTGTCATATAATCAATATTATTCTATTTTCAAATATCAAGCTTATAATATCGTTATGGGGTTTAGAGAAAGTAAACCTTAAACATTGCTAGAATGTGTAACAAACGATAAGATTCTTTTGTCAATGATAGAATAAACAAAAGGGATCATTATATAAGAGGATTAGATAAAGATTCTTAATCTAAGTAAATAGCCTTGGGTGAACATGCAAGATTATTATTAAAAATAAAACTATTCTTATGTCAAGATGAGACATTGAAACCAAATGTATACCTAAATACTTTTGTAACATGGAATAGAGTGACATGGAGTCACATATTTCACGTTGTAGTGGCAACAAGTAAACTTCTCTAAAAGAATGAAGACCTCTATGTGAATCATTTTGGTCTTGTACTCCAGGTATCAGAGTAGATAATGAGAGTTAGTGAGACTATGGGTGAGAACTATCAAGATACCCATTAGATGGAATGAATTAAACAAAACTTACTGTTGGATGAGATAACTTCTAAGTCAAGTGAGATGTGGGTGAACAATCGACTACGTTTATTGTGAAATGTCTATGTATATGAAAATTTTGGCCAAAGTAATGCATCCATCTCTACATGCATTAGTCAGTTCCCTGTGCTCCAGATGGCATAGCCTTCCAGTAGTGTCATATATAGTTAGAGTGGATCTATAGTTGTATGACCATGAAGAGTTATAAAGGACACAACACTAGAGACTCAGATGACAAACCTATTGGCTCTTTATATCTATTCCCTTTGTGAAGGGTAGGGCCACTTCTAGGAAGGAAGTTGTGCAGGGGACCTCCGATATGTGGTTGGAGGAAAAGCACTTAGGTGATACTCTCCTTCCCAAGAAGATGACAAACCAAGACTTATGAAGATAGATATAAAAACTCCAGATGCAGTATATTCTATTATATGACTTGACGGTCAATTTCTATATGTAAACTTGACATTATTGCCATGAGCAAAACATTATGATTGTAAAGTGAAGGAACTCACTAACATGTTATCTTTGAACATGTTATATATTTTCAGTTTGAAAATATTGAAAAAAAAAGAATATGCTTTTTATGTAATCATTATGCAAATGATTAGTGTTTGTTAAACATATGATTATGATAATCATGATTTTTATTTACTTGATGGAAAAATGGGAATGTAATTTCTAGGTAATATGAGATGACATGTTACACAAGCTATATTGTGAATGTGTATTGTGCTGAGAGGAAGAGGTTGAGTATTTTGAGTTTGTGTGAATTTGTGGTAATAGAGAGTACCCTCTTGCAACAGTGTTCCAAAAGAAGTTGGGCTTTAATGGTAGCATAGAGAAGTACAAAGCATAGTTGGTTGAAAAAAGCTATTCACAAATTGAGGGAATATATTTAGTGAGAGTTTCTCCCCTATTGCAAAGTTTACATCTATTAGAAGACTATTAGATTATGTTTCTACTTTTGATCTTGAGGTTGAGTAAATTGATGTGAAGACAACTTTCTTGCATTGGGATCTGGAGGAGGAGATCTACATGACATATCTATAGAGCATTACATTAAGAAGTGTAAGGAAGACTTGGCTTGTCATTTAAATAAATCCCTCTAATATGGTTTAAAGTAGTTTCCTAGAATTTGGTATAAAATGTCTAATTCATATGTTTTGGGTTGGGATTTATCAAGTCGAAGTTAGATCATTGTGTTTACTATAAAGAAAATAATGATGATTTTATCACTGTCACTTTGTTAGGAAAGGTGCCTCAACCTTGCATCCTAATGTTTGTATTTATTTATTATTTGTATTAATTTTTCCTCATATGGGACAAGGGCATCCCACTTAGTATTGAAATTAATTTCCATGTGTCAAATACTTTGGAATGTGTCTAAGAGGTTGTAAAAGAATCTAATGTCATTATGGCATTAGAAGATGGGAGTTACTTATGACAAATTATTATTATGCAGACTTACATGGTTATGGGGGAGTTACATTGGAATCTTGACCCACTTTATGACAAGTCAAAAGACATCTTTGAATGGATTTAAATATGCCAAAATGAGGTGCCCAAATTTAGGAATTATGTATAATAGGATCTATGATAGGTTATGAGAACCACAAAAGTTTATTCTAAAACTAGTTTGGAAGACCATGACCAACTTGGGTGTTGGAATTTGGGACAAATATGAAACTAATTTTGGGTCATTGTTTTGACTCATGGTTTTGTAAAACTAAGATCTTGGTTTGTGATTTGATATTTGCCTATTTATTGGTGGTTGGGGTTGGGGATATGCATGGTTTTATAGTTGATTTGTAAGTATTTTTATGCAACTAGAATTGTTCTAATTTTGTATGTTGGTGATACTCTTGTAAGGGCATGTTCATAGATATTGTATTATAACCTTTGTTTCTAATAATATAATTGGTTCATGCTTTGCAGTGTGAGATTTTTCTCCCAAAAGGGTTTTCCCCATATAAATATGTGTTATGGTATAATTTTCTTGTGTATTCTTTCTTGTAACTATACGATTAATTATTTTTGTACAAACCTCCCCTCCAAGGTTAATGTAGAAAGCAAATTCTACACCATTGCTTCCTTTCCTCTTTGTATGTTGATGATATGTTGTTGTTTGGTAATGGTAAGGAAATTATTATGCGTTTGAGAACTTGGATTTCATTATAGTTTAAAGTGAAGGACTTAGTGGATGTTGCAAGTATGTGCCTAACCGGTGTTGTCATTGATGTCAACATATCTATATTGTCATTGGTGTCAACTGTGCTCTTGTTTTGATGCTTTCTTGTAATGAGTTAGATGCTTTGCACTAGCTTATATAAGTGTTGGAGATAATGAGTAAGTGAACTTGATATTGAGTTTCCAAGTGATTTTGATAAAATTTTCTCCTCTGGTGGAAACAGTGTATAGAAGAGTATCTTTGTTTATAGCTAAACAATCCAATAGATTGCTCCGCATTTCTTGTAGAATGAATATATTTGTGTATGGATTGGAAGTTGTTTAGAGGAATGTCTGAAGATGCTATGTTCCAAGTTTGAGCCTTCGGTATGAAGATTTGAGTGAGTTATGTTCATCAGATTGTAAACTACTTTTTTTGAGTATTCACTAGTGACATGGATAATGTATTTTGCTTCGCACTCTGCATTGAAGTATTATGGTCTGCAGTTCATGAGTTAAGTCTAAAATGATGATAAGTTCCTTCAACTCTAATGGTTCATGATTTGGTAGTCCACAAGCTATCTTTTCTCTATGACAGTAGTTGACAATGTTGTTTTTGTGCTCCGGTTTGAAGAATCTTCTTGACAGAGTGGTTAGAGATTGTGTGGTTATTCCTAGTGATTACAATGTGCTTGTGGATGTCTCCTAATTGTGTTCCTACCTTTGGATTGGTTTGCAAAGAGAAATTTGGATCATGGATGAAGACTATTCTTAGAAGACTTAATGTTAACACCAGTCATGGCTGACTTGGTTGTATTCATTACTTGCGGAGATACATCGAAGATTGTGGAAGCATGTCATGGTGTGGAAGATTGCATTTGAGTCCCAACTAAGGCATAACATGATCCGCATACATCTTTCCCTTAGAAAATTTTGTTTAGGTACAAACCTATTTCTATGAATGTTTGTAATGTCGACCTTAGAGATTGTTCCAATGGTTGATGAATGTAATGCCGACCTTGATGTACATTCCAATGTTGATGAATTGTATAAAAGAATGTAATGTAGTTGCAAAAAAGATGTCATTGTGTGAAAATGAAAAGATAAGTGCGAAGGTGTAAGAAGAGTAGAGCAAAGGAGTTATATTGTGCTTCAATGGACCTGAATGCAGGCATGAAGTAGATGCTATCAAATCAGTTCACCACCTCTTGGTAGTGAGCCACCCCTTGGCAGTGAGCCTCTATTTTTTGGTATTGATATAACATATTTATTTTTGTGGGCTAACACCCACCGTGGTTTTTCCCTTATAGGGGTTTCCACATAAAAAAATTGGGGTCTCATGTGTTGGATGTGTTATTGTGTTGAGATTCTTGTTTCATGTTTTCATGATAACTGTAACTGAGCATTTGATGTGTTGATGTTCATAAGTGATTAAAGTTTTAGAGACAACTGATTCACCCCCCCACCCTCTCAAATGTCTTGTGCATTTAAATAATTGGTATCAGAGCAAGGTTCCTTGGAAGTAAGCCTAACAGCTTGATGCCGATCCAAGATGTCTTATAAGAAAGAAGCTCCTCAGTTTGATGGGATGAATTATGCTTTATGGAAGGTACAAATGAAAAACCATCTCCTCTATCTTGGTTATAGAATATGGAAAGCAATAGAGACAAAGTATACCATGCCTCAGAATGGTTTAACAACTGAAGATGAAATCAAAGAATATGAGTTAAATATAAAAGCTAGAGATGCTCTGTTAAGTACCTTGTCAGACACTGAATTGATAAAGGTCATGGATTGGGAAACTGCTCATGAAGTCTGGAAAAAGCTAAAAAAAATGTATGAAGGAGACGAGTCTATTAAAAGTGCCAAATTATAGGTCTGAAAATGAAATATGAGGGTTTAAAGATGAGCGAAGATGAAAACATAACAACCGACATGCAAAAAGTTGATGAAATTGTCAATGGAATAAAAGGTATGGGAGGAACTATTGAGGAGAAGGAAGTTGTGATGAAAATTCTTAGGTCATTACCTAAATCCTACAGTCACAAAGTAGCTGCAATTGAAGAAGTAATGACTATGAAAGATGTTACCAAGGATCAGTTGCTAGGAAAGCTTACAACTTTTGAGATGAGAGAACTTGGTGATGCTCTGCTGAAGATTGAGTCTGCTTTCAAAGCCAGTACTTCAGAGAAGATCTCCAGAGCTAAAAAGTACAAGGTGGAACCTGATGATGAGCTTGATGAAATTGAAGCAAACTTTTCTGACAGACTGCAAAGAGGTTCTGGTAAGTTCAAAGGAAAATTACCTTTCAAATGTTTTACATGTGGTAAGGTTGGTCACTATGCTTCTAGGCGTCCTGAGAGAATTGAAAGGAATAGAAAAAGATTTGAGATTAGACCTAGGGTTCCAAAGAAATGCTACTATATTAGAGATCTTGATGATGAAAGTATGACATATGATGAATTTGATGATGCTAGTACTAGTGAGAATGAATGCTTGTTTATTGCAGTTAAAGAAGAACCTGTGTCTACTAATTTTGCTAGCTGTGTGAAGGAAGAAAAACTAGTGGAAGAAAGTGCTTTGGCTGTTCAGGTTGAGAAAGATAAGGATGAATGGATTATTGATAGTGGATGCTCACATCACATGACTGGTGATAAAAGTAAGTTTGTGAGTTTGGAAAAGTATGATGGAGGACTGGTTAGGTTTGGAGATAATGCAGCTGGTAAGATTTGTGGAAAATGATCTATCTCTTTTGATGGAAATCACAACACTGATAATTTCCTATATGTGAAGGGTTTGAAGCATAATATTTTAAGTGTTGGTCAGCTGTGTGACAAAGGTTATGATCTGAGATTCAAAGATAATGGGTGCAAGATCATGGAAAGCTCCGGAACAGTGATTGCTACTAGTAAGAAGACCAGAGGTAACATTTACCAATTAAGAGGAACTAATGATTATTGTTTATTGGCTCAAATAGATGAGAGTTGGCTATGACATAGAAGGAATGTGTCATATCAATTTTGGCAATTTGGTGAAGATAAGTTCTGAACAGGCTGTAAGAGATCTGCCTAAACTTGTGAAGCTTGCCAACACCATTTGCTAGGAGTGTCAATTTGGGAAACAAACAAGAACAAGTTTCAAAAGCAAAGAACAATTCTCTACTGGATTGCTGGAGCTAGTACATACAGATTTGTATGGTCCCTCAAGAACAAGAAGTCTGCAAGGTGACAGGTATTTCATGTTGCTTATTGATGATTATTCTAGAATGACTTGGGTCACTTTTCTAAAAGGAAAATTTGAAGCCCTAGACAAGTTTAAATCTTTCAAGGCAGTGGTTGAGAATGAGTTAGAATTGATGATCAAATGCTTAAGGTTTGATAGAGGTGAGTTCACATCAAATGAATTCAATATTTTCTATGAAGAACGAGGGATAAAGAGATAATTATCTGCACCTAGGACTCCTCAGCAGAATGGAGTTGTTGAAAGAAAGAACATGACAGTTCAAGAGGTTGCTAGGACCATGTTAAAAGAAGCTGACCTACGAGAAGTATATTGGAGAGAAGCCATACATACTGCTGTGTACATCCTAAATAGAGTTCAAGTCAAAGGTAATAGCTCTAAAACTCCTTTTAAATTGTGGTATGGAAGAGTTCCTACAGTGAAGTATTTCAAAGGTTTTTGGTAGCAAGTGTTCTATCAGAAGAGAAGAAGAACTAGGCAAGTTTGATGCTAGATGTGATGAAGGAATTTTTCTTGGTTACTCTACCAAGAGTAAGGCCTACCGATGCTACAATAAGAGACTGAAAAAGATTGTGGAGAGTGCTAATGTGAAAGTGGATGAAGACAAGAAAATAATATCAAATCTGAGTTGTTATGAATCAGATGAACCTATGGCTATAGTGAATGTAGAAAAAGTTGAACAAGAAGACAATCAAGATGAAGAAGAGTCTCTGGAAAGTGTTGTTAAGACTCCCGGGTATGTAAGGATTAATCATTCTAAAGATTAGATTATAGGTGACAAAAACAAAGGGGTGTTGACAAGGAAAAATAGCTGTAGAAGAACAAGTGAATTAATGTTTACTTTCAAAAATTGAACCAAGAACTATGAATGAAGCTTGAAATGATGAAAGTTGGGTAAAAGCCATGAAAGAAGAGTTGATGCAGATAGAAAAGAATCAAATTTGGGAATTGGTTCCTAGACCTGCTAATAAGAATGTCATTGGAACTAAATGGGTTTTTAGCAACAAGCTGAATGAAAATGGAGAAGTTGTAAGAAACAAGGCAAGACTTGTGTGTAAAGGATATTCTCAAATTGAAGGAATAGATTTTGAAGAGACTTTTGCTCCAGTGGCTAGGATTGAAGCAATTAGAATATTTTTGGTATTTGCAGCTCACAAAGATTTCAAAGTGTATCAGATGGATGTGAAGTCTGCATTCTTGAATGGTGAATTGGAAGAGGAAGTTTACATTGAGCAACCAGAAGGATTTCAGTTATCAAACCAAGGTGATATGGTGTGCAAATTGAAAAAGGCATTGTATGGACTGAAGCAAGCCCCCAAAGCATGGTATGCAAGGTTAGACAAGTATTTGCTACAATTAGGGTTCAGTAAAGGCATTGCTGACAATAATCTCTATTTTAGAATCAATGATAATCAAATCCTGATTGTTGTAGTCTTTGTTGATGACATTATCTTTGGAGGAAATGAAGGTATGTGCATGAAGTTTGCAGGAGAAATGCAAAATGAATTTGGGATGTCTATGTTTGGTGAAATGAATTTCTTTCTAGGTCTGTAATTTAATCAATCAGATAAAGGAATCTTCATTTCTTAGTCTAAGTATGTGAAAGAGTTGTTGAAGAAGGTTGGGATGGAGGAATGCAAACCAGTATGCACTCTGATGGTGACTGACTACAAGTCAAGAAAAACTGATGAATCACCCAAGAATGATCAGAAAATGTATAGATCTATGATTGGAGATTTTTTTATCTAACTCAAACTAGACTTGATATAATGCATGCAATATTTCTTGTGGCAATATTTCAAGAAGATTCTAGAGAGTCACATGTGATGGCAGTCAAGAGAATCTTGAGGTATTTGAAAGGCACATCAGATCATGGATTATGGTATCCAAAAGATAATGATTTCACTCTCAGTGCTTATACAGATGTAGATTGGGCCAGAGATGTTGATGACAAAAAAAGTACAAGTGGAGGTGCTTTCTTCTTGGGAAATAGATTGGTTTTATGGCTGAGAAAGAAGCAAGGTTAAATCTCCTTGTCTACTGCAGAAGCAGAGTATATTGCAGCAACATGTTGTTGTACTCAAGTGTTGTGGATGAAGCAAACTTTGAAGGACATAAGAGTTGTGTATGAAGATCCAATTACAATCTTTTGTGACAATACAAGTGCCATAAACATTTCAAAGAATCTAGTGATGCACTCAAGAACAAAGCATATATCAATAAGGTATCACTTTTTGAGAGAGAAGGTGAGAGAGAATGAAGTAAAGATGGAATATGTGTCCACAAAGGATCATATTGTAGATATTTTCACTAAGCCTCTACCTAAGGATACCTTTGAGTATCTTAGAGAAAAATTAGGGGTTATTACCCCTCCTCCTTTGAACTAAGATGCATAAGAATGCATCAATCCAGTGGTGTACAAAGCCTCATTTCTTGATCTGGATTGATATTTTGAGAGCTACCTCTCAGGGGGAGTAACAAGTGTTCCTGATATGTCTCCTAACAAAGAGCAGTAAGTGTTACCATATTAGTGAAAGAGCAATTTGATCAGAGAAGTAGAGTGCAAGTATGTGCCCTTTGCCATTGATGTCAAAGGGGAGAGAAATCATGTGAAAAACTTAGGAGGGGAACGAGTGTAGATGTGTAAAAAGAAAGGGGGAGTATCTTGTCTTGATGGTCATTACAGTTTTTCACATCATATGTTGCCATCAATGACAAAGGGGGAGATTGTTGTAAGTATGTGCCTAACTAGTGTTGTCATTGATGTCAATATATCTGTGTTGTCATTGGTGTCAATTGTTCTCTTGTTTTGATGCTTACTTGTAATGAGTTATATGCTTTGCATTGGTTTATATAAGTGTTGGAGATAATGAGTAAGTGATCCTCATATTGAGTTTCCAAGTGCTTTTGAGAAAATTTGCTCCTTTGGTGGAAATAGTGTATAGAAGAGTATCTTTGTTTACAACAGAACAGTCCAATAGATTGCTCCGTATTTCTTGTAGAATGAGTATCTTTGTTTGTGGATTGGAAGTTGTTTAGAGGCATGTCTGAAGATGCTATGTTCCAAGTTTGAGCCTTCGGTATGAAGATTTGAGCGAGTTATATTCACCAGAATGTAAACTACTTTTTCTGAGTATTCACTGGTGATAGGGAGAATGTATTTTGCTCCGCATTCCTCCGCATTGAAGTATTATGGTTTGCGGTTCATGAGTTAAGTCTGAAATGATGATAATCTCCTTTAACTTCAATGGTTTGTGATTTGGTGGTTTGCAAGCTATCTTTTCTCTATGACAGTAGTTGACAGTGTTGTTTTTATACTCTGGTTTGAAGAATCTTCTTGACAAAGTGGTTAGAGATTGTGTGGTTGTTCCTGGTGATTACAATGTGTTTGTGGATGTCTCTTGATTGTGTTCCTACCTTTGGATTGGTTTGCAAAGAGAAATTTGGATCATGGATGAAGACTGTTCTTAGAAGACTTAATGTTAACACTAGTCTTGGCCGACTTGGTTGTTTTCATTACTTGTAGAGATACATTGAAGATTATGGAAGTATGTCATGGCATGGAAGATTGCATTTGAATCCTAGCTAAGACATAACATGATCCACATACATCTTTCCCTTAGCAAATTTTGTTTAGGTCTAGACCTATTTCTATGAGTGTTTTTAATTCTGACCTTGGAGATTGTTCCAATGGTTGATGAATGTAATGCCTGATGCAAGTATGGGTCTAACTGGTGTTGTCATTGATGTCAACATACTCTTGTTGCATTGATGTCAAGGTTTGGATGAGTTATGTGCTGAGGATATTGAGAAAATTAGCCCTATCAGAAACAGAGAAGGACAGTGAAGACAGGGAAGTTCTATGAAGCAAAAATCCTAGTCAGTTGAAGATCAGAGTATGTGCATCAAAGGGTTTACATATATGTGTCTAAAGGTGCTCTAGCCAAGATTTCAGAGATCCGCATGAAGATTTGGAGAAGTTATGGCCATATGAATAAAACTGGTTTTGGTAGCTATTTAGAGGTGACAGAGTGGCTCAAATAGGTCCGGTGAGATCCAGAAATGCAATATCTTGTTCTGCAGATCTGGTGGCATGTTTGGGAAGCTAATGTGAATTGACAACGCAATTAGTTCATGGTTTGGAGGTCCACAAGCAATCCTTCTAATGTGACAGTGATGACCGACCATGTTCTTGAGGTTCTAGATGAAGATGCGAATGATTACAGTAAGCAGAAGTGGTGCGGATGTTCTTGTTGATTCAAGCAAGCTTGTGGGGGTCTCTAGATTGTGTCCATCTCATGTTGGTAGTCAACATTGAAGATTGAGATCGTAATTGAAGATTTACCTTCGAGTGATGGTGTTCTTACTAATCTTGGATGACCAGATAATTTGTGCATATTGAGGATGATCTTGAAGATGTTTTGCAAAGCATGGCGTGTTCCTTAAAGGAGATTAAAGTCCCAGATATGTGTGGTCGACTGTGTAGTGATGCGCATGAAGTTTTTGTAACAAATCAAGTTGTATTTTTGTAATTGCTCTGTAATAAAATAAAGCATGTGTTGTGCTGACCTTGATGATCATTCTAATGTCAATGTCATGTATAAATAAGATTTGTGAATTCATTTAAAAGCATCCTAGTCATAATGAGAAAGTAATAAAGAAGAGGAGCAAAAAGAAGAGCAGAGGTGTTGAGCTCAAATGGAATTGTCTTAAGCATGGTGAAGATGCTAATCTCTAGTTCAAGTATGTAATATTTACATTCTTCTATAGACAGTGTGTCTCTTGTAGGTAGTGGGCCTCTTGTGAGCAATGTGCTCGGGTAGTAAGCCCTAATTAGCAAGTGTAATTTTATTCTTCTTATTCTTTTAATAGAGATTACAATCTTGGGTTAGTCATTCCGTGGTTTTTCCCTTAATAGGGTTTTCCACATTAAAAATCTTGGTGTTATATGTGTTTAATGTGTTTCTACTCTTGAGTTATTACATTATGCTTCATGATTGAATCTTTGTTATGCTGCTAAATATGAGAAGGTTTTAAGTGGTTAAGGAACAAAAGTTTGGTGACAACTGATTCACCCCCCCTCTCAGTTATCTGTCCTAAAACCAACAATTGGTATAAGAGCCAAGTTCCTCTAGAAGAAGCTTGACCTCTCAAGGAGATCCAAGATGTCGACCTACAAGAAGGATAGTCCAAGGTTTGATGGAATAGACTTCACTGCCTGGAAGAACCACATGGAATGTCACTTACAATGCATGGGATATCAGTATTGGAACATAACCTCAACGAAATATGTTCCTCCAAGGAATGGGCCAACAACTATAGATGATGTCAGGGATGTAGAAAATAATCTTCAAGCTAAAGAAGCCCTACTGAGTGCCTTGTCTGATACGGAGCTGACAAATGTTATGGGATTAAAGACTGCTTATGAAATTTGGATAAAGCTTGAAAATCTATATGAAGGAGACAAGTATGTTAAATGTGCCAAGCTACAAAGTCTGAAAGGAAAGTTCGAAAACCTAAGGATGAGTGAAGATGAGAACATCACTTTATACATGGCAAAAGTAAATGAGCTTGTATGTGGCATCAGATGTGTTGGTGGAGTACTGGATGAAGATGAAATTGTTGCTAAAGTTCTCAGATCTTTACCTCCTGCATATAAACACAAGGTCACTGCTATTGAGGAAATCAAATCTTTAACAACTATCACAAGGGATCAATTGGTTGGTAAGATATCTGCATTTGAGTTGGCAGAGTTTGGTGATGCACTTCCCAAGACTGAATCTGCTATCAAAGCTAGTGCCTCTACTAAAGGCAAACAAAGATATGATCCAAGGGAAAGCTCCTCAAGAAAATCATCTTGGTATGAGAAAGCAAGGAAAGATTTGGAAGAGGATGAATTAGAAGCTGAACAACTTGAATCTCTCATTGCAAAAAGTCTGCCAAGAGGATCAGGCAAGTATGAAGGAAAATTACCTTTTAAATGCTTTGCTTGCAATAAGATTGGTCATTTTGCCTCAAGATGTCTGGAAAGGTTTTCAAGGCCAAATCATAATAGATCAAGGTTTCAGAAAAAGTGTTACTATGTTCAAGAAGATGATGATGAAGGAGTAACAGATGATGAATCCAAGATAGGAAATAAATCTGGAAATGACTGGGTGTTTATTGCCATCAAGGAAGAAGATCCAATGCTTATTGAATCTACCAATCATAAGATGATAGAAAGTGTTCTGGCTGCTCAGGTTGAAGAAAAGGATGAATGGGTTATTGACAATGGCTTCTCTCACCATATGATTGGTGACAAGAGCAAGTTCTTAAGCTTGGAAAGATATGAAGGTGGAGTTGTAAAGTTTGGAGATAATTCTGCTGGTAGAATTAGAGGTAGAGGAACCATTTCCTTTGATGGAAAGAACAAAACTAGTGATGTTTTGTATGTTGAAGATCTGAAGCATAATCTTCTCAGTGTTGGACAGTTGGTGGACAAAGGCTATGATCTCTGATTCAAAAATAGAAAATGCAAGATCTCTGAAAGCTCTGGAACTGAGATTGCATCTGGTACACAGACAAAAGGTAACATCTTCCACTTGGTTGGTACTGGCAAAAGTTGTTTATTTGTTCAAATTGATCAAATTTGGTTGTGGCATAGGAGAATGTGTCATGTAAATTTTGATAATATCATCAAGATAAGCAACTCTCAGGCTGTAAGAGATCTTCCAAGACTGGTGAAACCTATTAACAATTTGTGCAAAGCATGTCAGTTGGGTAAGTAGAACAGAGTCACATTCAAAAGTAAGGAACAATCTTCAACTAGATTGTTAGACTTAGTACACACTGATCTTTGTGGTCCAGGAAGAATCAGGAGTCTGCAAGGAGATAGGTATTTCATGTTGTTGATTGATGACCACTCCCGGATGATGTGGGTAACTTTCTTGAAAGAGAAATCAGAAGCACTTGAGAAATTTAAAATATTCAAGGCTATGGTAGAAAATGAAACTGGCATAAACATAAAATGCCTTAGGTCTGATAGAGGTGGAGAATTCACATCCAGTGAGTTCATATCATTCTGTGAGGAACATGGAATAAAGAGACAATTATCTGCTCCAAGGACTCCATAGCAGAATGGGGTAGTGGAAAGAAAAAACCGGACCATCTAGGAAGCATCTAGAACCATGATGATGGAAGCAAATGTCCCTTAGATCTACTAGAGAGAAACTGTAAGCAGCTCTTAATCGAGTACAAATCAGAGGCAATACTGGTAAGACTCCTTATGAACTTTGGTTTGGTATCACTCCTACTGTGAAATATTTTAGTCTTTGGTAGTAAATGCTGTATCAAAAGAGATGAAGACCTTGGCAAGTTTGATGCTAGAAGTGATGAAGGAATATTCTTGGGATATTCTACTCAAAGCAAAGCATATCGGTGTTATAACAAGAGATTGAGAAAGATTGTAGAAAGTACAAATGTGAATGTTGATGAAGGCATGGAAAATCCCTCAAGATATTATGAGTATGAAGTAGATGATCAGAATGATGTCTCAAATCAAGGAGGACAAGTCCCAACTCTAGTTCAAATTCAGACTGATCCAGAGAATCCTAAAATACAAGAAGAAGAGACAAGTTTGCATGAACCTATTCAAGATTTAGAAGTACAAGAGCTTCCCAAAACTCCCAGGTATGTAAGACTAAATCATTCTGAAGACTAGATCATAGGAGATAAAAGCAAAGGTGTTCAAACAAGAAGAAAAATTGCTCAAGATTCAGTGAAGTATTGTCTGATTTCAAAGGTTGAACCAAAAACAATAAGTGAAGCATGCAATGATGAAAGTTAGGTTAATGCAATGAAGGAGGAATTGATGCAGATTGAAAAGAATCACACTTGGGATCTTGTTCCCAGACCTAAGGACAAAAATGTGATTGGGACTAAACGGGTCTTCCAGAATAAACTGAATGAAGATGGTGAAGTAATAAGAAACAAAGCCAGATTGGTCTGTAAGGGTTATTCTCAAATAGAAGGAGTTGACTTTGAAGAAACTTTTTTTTTGGTGGCAAGAATTGAAGCAGTCAGATTATTTCTTTCTTTTGCTGCCTTCAGAGATTTCAAGGTGTATTAGATGGATGTCAAGTCTACCTTCCTAAATGGTGATTTGGAAGAAGAGGTATACATTGAGCAACCTGATGGATTTCAATTGTTTGATCATAAGATATGGTTTGCAAATTGAAGAAGGTATTGTATGGACTCAAACAAGCCCCAAGAGCCTAGTATGAAAGATTGGACAAACATCTTTTGAAGATTGGCTTCAACAAAGGTACTGCTGACAGTAATCTGTACTTCAAGATTGATCATGAAAACATCTTGATTGTTGAAGTATTTGTTGATGATATCATTTTTGAGGGAAAATATAGTATGTGTAAGACCTTTGCAAATCAAATGAAAAGTGAATTTGAGATGTCTATGTTTGGGGAAATGAATTTCTTCTTGGGTCTACAAATCACTCAAACAAAGGAAGGAATCTTCATATCTTAGACCAAATATGTGAAAGAATTGTTGAAGAAATTTGGGATGGAAGATTCAAATCCAATGAATACTCCCATGGCAACTAGATGTCAGCTGAGTAAAGATGATGAATCTCCTAAGACTGATCAGAAAAAGTATAGGTCAATGATTGGAGGACTGCTCTACCTCACTCAAATTAGACTTGATATTATGAATGTTGTTGGTCTTGTTGCCAAATTCCTAGCTGATCCTAGAGAGTCTCATGTCATGGCAATCAAGAGAATTAAAGACATGATGTTTCCACAGTCCATGATATTTTATTCTATGAGCTTTTGGCTTGACTGCGTGTTGCTTTTTTGAATTAAAAAAAAGACGTTTCGGATCACACTCTGTGATCCATCATCAGGATGAAAAGAGAGCATTGTGAGAAGTGTTTACAGAAATGGCTTCTTAAAAAGAAAAAGAGAGGACTGTGGGCACGGTAATCATCAAGAAAGAGACAATTTTAATAAAAAAAATGAAAACCATAGAAGAAGATAAAAAAGGAAGACATAAACCTATAAACTAAAAAGAAATAATGATGAAAGAAAAAAGGAAAAAAAGTAAAATTAAACTCTCAAAGATCAAAGGATGGATAAAGAAAGGACAATGTTAGAAATTGATAAAAATATAAAGAAGATAAAAGGAGAGGATAGAGATAAATGAAGAGGATGGCAAAAATAGGAAGATATAAATAAATTAATAATAAAGGGGGCAAATAGTAAGAATATATAAATATATAAAGGATAAGGAAAAGAGACAAAGGATAAAAGATTAATAAACACAAACTCACAAGTAACTCGAATAAAGAAAGAAGAAAAGAAAGAAAAAACCTAAAATAAAGATTAGTATTTCAAAATTACAACAACTCATTATATAGCAAACAAAGAGGGGAGCATTTAAAAATTAAGACTAAAGGAAGGAAAAAACATAAGCAAAAAAATAAAATATAACTAAGAGGAAAACGAGGTAAAGAGATAAAAGAAATGGGGGAAATAGTTCCAAGGTTAAAGAGAGGAGGAGCACGACAGGGAAGAGACAAGTTGATAAAGAGGAAATAAAAGGCAAGGATAAGACGAGGGGTAAGGAGGATAGACATGGTATGGGAAAAGAGGGTGGAGGGTCATGAGGGAGGGGGAGGGGACGAGACCAAGAGACAAAGGGGTGGTTTGAGGGAAAATGAGGGGATGTGTAGGGTAGTATAAAAGGAGAAAGGAAGGGGCAATATTGTAACAAGGATAGGGAAAGAGGAGAAGAGGGGATAAGGTGATCGAAAGAGATCAAACCAAGGAGATTGGAAGAGGAAGAAGAAAACAGGGGGATTAGTTTTGAAGGGAACAGTTGAGTATGGATTATGGTATCCTAAGGATCAAATTGCAGACATTTTTAATAAACCTCTACCTAAGGACTCTTTTGAGTATCTTAGGGAGAAGTTAGGGGTTATTACCCCTCCAGTTCTGAATTAAGATGCACTGATGTGCATTAGTCCGGTGGTTCCCATAGTCATATCTTGTGATACGGGTTGGTGTTAGGTAATTGCTACTCAGGGGGAGTAGTCAGCATGATTTTGAAGTATGAGAAGTGGTTGCAAGTATGTGCCCTTTACCATTGATGTTAAAGGGGGAGAGAACACATGAAAAACAAAAAATGGTTGCTGATCAAAGGGGGAGCAGCAAAGGAAGAAAAAAAACTTATGAATGATTGTTGTTGATAGGGGGAGCTATGTCAGTTAGTAAGGAGAATTTCTTGTCTTGATGGTTAAAATAGTTTTTCACATCATATATTACCATCAATGACAAAGGGGGAGATTGTTGCAAGTATGGGTCTAACTAGTGTTGTCATTGATGTCAACATACTCTTGTTGCATTGATGTCAAGGTTTGGATGAGATGTGTGCTGGGGATATTGAGAAAATTAGTCCTATCAGAAACAGAGAAGGACAGTGAAGACAGGGAAGTTCTATGAAGCAAAAATCCCAGTCAATTGAAGATTAAAGTATGCACATCAAAGGGTTTGCAAATATGTGTCTGAAGTTGCTTCAGCCAACATTTCAGAGATTCGCATGAATATTTGGAGAAGTTATGGCCATATGAATAAGACTGGTTCAATAGTTGTTCAGAGGTGACAGAGTGGCACAAATAGGTCTGGTGAGATCTGGAAATGCAATATCCTATTTTGTGGATTTGGTGGCATGTTTGGGAAGCTAATGTGAATTGACAACGCAATTGGTTCATGGTTTAGAGGTCCACAAGCAATCCTTCTAATGTGACAGTGATGACCAACCATGTTCTTGAGGTTCCAGATGAAGATGCGAATGATTACAGTAAGTAGAAGTGGTGTGGATGTTCTTGGTGATTCAATAAAGCTTGTGCGGGTCTCTAGATTATGTCTAGTTTGTGTTGGTAGTCCGCATTGAAGATTGAGCTCATAATTGAAGATTTACCTTCAAGTGATGGTGTTCTTCCTAATCTTGGCCGACCGGATAATTTGTGCATGTTGTGGATGATCTTGAAGATGTTTTACAAAGCATGGCATGTTCCTCGAAGGAGATTGAAGCCCCAGATATGTGTGGCTGACTATGTAGTGATGCGCATGAAGTTTTTGTAACAAATCAAGTTGTATTTTTGTAATTGCTCTATAATAAAATAAAGCATGTGTCGTGTCAACCTTGATGATCATTCCAAAGTTGATGTCATGTATAAATAAGATTTGTGAAGTCATTTAAAAGTATCTTGGTCATAATGAGAAAGTAATAAAGAAGATGAGTGAAAAGTAGAGTAGAGGTGTTGAGCTCAAATGGAACTGTCTCAAGCATGGTGAAGATGCTAATCTCTAGTTCAAGTATGTAATATTTACATTCTTCTGTAGACAGTGTCTCCTATAGGTAGTGGGCCTCTTGTGAGCAGTGTGCTTGGGTAGTAAGCCCTAACTGGCAAGTGCCATTTTATTCTTCTTATTCTTTTAACATAGAATATAATCTTGGGTTAGTCACCCCGTGGATTTTCCCTTAATCGAGTTTTCCACATTAAAAATCTTGGTGTTATATGTGTTGAATGTGTTTCTGCTCTTGAGTTATTGCATTATGCTTTATGATTGAATCTTTGTTATGCTGCTAAATATGAGAAGGTTTTAAGTGGTTAAGGAACAAAAGTTTGGTGACAACTGATTCACCCCCCCCTCAGTTGTCTGTCCTAAAACCAACAATGCCGATCTTGATGTACATTCCAAGGTTGATGAATTGTATAAAAGCATGTAATGTAGTTGCGAAAAAGATGTCATTGTGCGAAAATGAAAAGATAAGTGTGAAGGTGTAAGAAGAGAAGAGTAGAGGAGTTATACTATGCTTCAATGGAACCGAACTCAGGCATGAAGTAGATGCTATCAAATCAATTCACCACCTCTTGGTAGTGAACCCCAACATTTGCAGTGAGCATTTTGGGCAGTGAGCCCTAAGGTAGTGAGCCTCTATTTTTTGGTATTGCTATAACATATTTATTTTTGTGGGCTAACACCCACCATGGTTTTTCCCTTATAGGGTTTGTTGGTGCCTGCATGAACAGTCAGGTTTCAAGCATCTAAATCTGCAGGCACCCTCCCAAAAAATCCAAAAAATTCTAAGTCTTTGGGTCCCCTCAGCATGTTTCAGCCTGACCTGATATTCTTGGGGGTGGGGTCATCATATTTCCAAATATCGGCCTGATATTTCCATGGGGTCATCATGTTTCTAACATCAGTCATCTTAGTTATGATCACCCCGATGCTACTGCAAAGTTTCAATATGACCCGATATTCCGCCGGGGGGGGGTCATGTTTCAAATATTAGGTGATCTTAGTCATGATCACCCCGACACTGTTTTATTATCCCGATGTTGCGGACGTCAGTTTTATATGGGGGTGATATCTACTTGTCCATCACCCTGATATTTTTGTGGGGGGGTGATATTTCAAATATCAGGTGATCTTACGAATATCACCCTGATATTGCAACATGATGGTGACGTCATCAGGATCAGTGGGGTGCATTATGAGGTCTTCGACATGACAGTTACTATCGGTAGCTTTGCTGAGGATCCCCCTGATCGCCGATGAGGATACAAATGTGATGATGACATGAATATGTACAGGATTATCATGCAGGAGGATCATGATGAGGTATATGCTGGTGTCGTCAGGAGAAAAATCACTAACATCATATATGCTCATGGCCTAGCTTATAAAGTGTTGAGGAGGTCGCTGCGGGGTGAATGTGGGATAATTTGTTCTCACATAATTTGAATAATTAGGGTCATATTTCTTGGCGGGAGTGCAAAACACACAGTCTACTGCATTTCCAAAGGCCGCAGGTTGGTATGCCTTTAATGGCAGATGTTACAGGGTATGGGCGAAGACATGGATGGATCAAGTACCCGATTGAAGTTGTGAATCCCCAGGCAGCGGCGCAAGGCTCGAGTTCAACCACCCTATCTCCTCCTCTACCTGCTGCATTCAATGTTGAGCGCCATTTTCTCATGATGCAATGTATCTGGTGAAATTTTGAGTCAACCATGTACTTTCAATGCTGAGTACACCTTCCTGCTGTATATAGTAGGTTGTGTGACTCATTTGTAAAGGTTGAAGACCTGGGGCATTTTTGTGTGAATAGCAAAAAATAGGGCATTTCCTTGCTGTTTTATCTCATTTTGGAGTTTATGAGTTGCATTATGAATGTGCATTGCAGTTATCTTCAGTTTCATTGTTGTTTTATATGAAAAATACTCTTATGCATGTGTTTAGCTACTTGTCTCCATGTGTTGCATGCTTTTCCTTCTTTTGAATTTGGCTGCTAAGGGTTTCTCAGGTTCTAGGGTATGGATTTTAGTATCACATGCTTTATCTCTAACTTCCATTCAAGGAGTGGATTAAATTATTTTTGGTGAAGTATGGAGAAGGTTGTATGTCAGCTGGGATATATGTAAGTAGAGGCAGCTAAATACCTGGGTGATGTTTGTAATGCAAGCAACAATCTAACCCCTTGAAACTTGAATCCAAAGTGCAATCCATTCTCTTGTATACGTCTAGTTGACTCCTTGCCCTGAGATAGGCATCGATTTTCTCCTGGGTTAGTAGTTATGACCCAAACCCCTTGTCTTGCATCCAAAACATAAAATCCATCTTTTCATACTTCCATCCTGTTAGTTTGTAGGAGTAGGATTAGGACCCCTGCATACTCTTATCCACAACTAGATAAATATGTCCAAGAATGTTGCCAACCTTGTGATGTATCATGCACATCTTGGTCCACACATGAGAGTATTTTGCCTATTGTTGTCAAGCTAAATCTTTCTATCATTGGGCTAGTCAATGTTACATCTTTAGCTATAGGCATACCCCCCTTGGTGCGGCAGAACCAGAAGTGAAGGGGAGGCAGCTCACGTAACCTCTTGTATCTGTTGGCCTAATCTGCATGAGCATTGGAGCTGGCAAACCCTCTGCTGATTTGGAAACCAACAGGGTTTTCTACGTAAAAAATCTGGTGTCTCATGTGTTGGATGTTTTATTGTGTTGAGCATTAGTAGCATACAACAATACTCTTGTTACTATCCTTAGAGTTGTACTAGAAAAGAAAATCATAAAATATTTGAATTTAGATTCGAAAGAAACTATTAAGATACTGCAAGACATTATTGGTATAGGTTTGAAAATAGTTCAATTTATACTTCTTGCAATATGTAACAGAATGCAAGATGAAATAAAAAGGTTTTTGATTTTTAAGAAAGCATTGCAAGAGTAGCAAATGTCTCTTCTGTTGCCTCCTTATTTGGAAGATAGAGATGGGAAGAATTACGGGTCTAAAATGAAAATAATGGATCTAGAAGTACAAAAAATCGCACTTAATATTGAAGAAGCCCTAGCTTTGAATATACTTTATAATTTAAATAAATAGTTAGTAAACTTAAAAAATCAATTACTTTCACAAGATAAGTTCTTGAAAGTAGTGGCGGTAAACTTAGTGAAAATGGAACTTTGTTTTCCGAAAGAAAAAAGACAAATAAAAAAAATAAAAAGAAGATTTCCTTTTTATCCAAGATATGATCTAGAGGCAGATTACTTTTAATGGCACCAAAAACATATGGTGATCTATTTGATGCAAAAACATCTGGTCTCCAAAGAATTTAAATATTGGTTTCAAAATCATTGTGGTTTCCTGGAAGGATTAGGATATCGTTTTGGTTCTGATAGTATAGTAGAATACATTAAAAAACAAGATCGCTATCAATGTGATAATAGCAAAGATCATGACATGGATGATGATACACTCTATAGTAAAAATAGTATGGAGTTATTTCATGAAATAGAGGATCTCTACCTCCATCACAAAAATAATGAAAAAGAGTGTCAAAATAATGAAAAAGAGTGTTAGAATAATGAAAAAGATTGTAGCTTCTTGTTTCATGTTGTCATGATAATAGTAATTGAGCATTTGATGTGTTGATGCTAATAAATGATTAAAGTTTTAGAGACAACTGATTCACCCCTCCACCCCCCTCTTAGTTGTCTTGTACATTTCAACAGTGGATGCTAGGTACATCCTTGGGATGCAAAATAGAAGGATAAGGCTAATAGAAAACTTTCGATTGGTTAGAGGAATTATGTCAAGAATCTATTTTGTAATGTTCCAATATGGATAATGACAAACTAGTGGTTGTTCCTATTTCTATAGGAACTATGCTTTCAATTGAGTAGTGTCCTATGACTCCCATAGAGATGGAGGAAATGAGTTTAGTGTCCTATATTAGTATAGTTGGGATCCTTATGTATTCTATGGTTTGTACTAGACCAAGCATTACCCCAGTATTGTGAGTCTTGGGTCATTACATGGATAATTGTAGATGAGAACATTAGGTTGTAGTGAAGAGGGTCTTTAGGTATTTGTAGGATAATTTCAAGTGTTCCATAAGTTATTATAGTGATGTTTTAGAGGACCAACACTTATTATATATAGTGTTATCTGGATTCAAATTGTGCAAGGATGTCAATAGTAGAAGGTCTACTAGTGGTTATATGTTTTATCTTATTCAATGGTGCAGTAAGTTTGATGAGTAAGAAACAAGTTATGTTCACTTCATCCAAAATAGAGTCAGAGTACATGGTAGGTACTCATGCTTGTAAATAGTCCATTTGGATTTTGATATCATGTTTGAATGTTGGACTATGTCAGAAATTAGTTAGAGTTTATTTTGATAGTCAAAGTGTCACCATCTTGGCAAAGAACCTAACCTTTCACACATGAACAAAGCACATTGATATATAGTGTAATTTTTTTGTGACATGGTGGAAGATGGGAGGGTAGTATTGGATAAAGTTAATACTTTGGAGAATTTTTTGGATGACTTGACAAAGCTAGTTATCACATTAAAGCTTGGATGGTGCTCTCTAAGATCTCCAATTTAAAAAATTCTCAATCAGGTTGTTGGATCAAAACTTATGGCCTTTGAAAGTTAGGATTTCACTCCAAGTATGCAAGAGCATCTATGATGTGCAAGAGATTTTTAAGAGGGAGTTACACATATTGACCAAGAATATTCACCAACCTATGACATACTATATCATAAAGCATCTTTGGAGGGTTTGAATAAGACAAATTTTATTATCTTAGTTGGGAGGATAACTGCGACATTTTATGATAGATTATTACAATACCTCTCTTGGGATTTGGGTCTCATTTTTTATTGGTATTAGTTCATATTTTTATGATTCCCCTTTGGTGGTTTCATGTATTAATTTTTCTATTTATTGGGTGCTTAGGATGAAGTTTGCATAGTGTATTTTGTATTGATTGTTATGTTGCTAGTATTACCCCAAATCTAGGTGTTTGTGGTGTTTTCTATGAAGGCTCCTTGCCTAGATTGTATTGTAACTATTATTGTTTTTTATTAATACATTGGTTTGGAGTTTGGAACACATGTTTTTCCCTGAAAGGGATTTCCTAGGATTCAACATTGTGTTAATGATTTTATTGTGTAGTTAATTTCTAGAAAATTATTTTAGATCATATTTTTGTTCATATCTCCTTGTAGATTAGTGTAGGAAGCATTCCACATCCTAGATTCCTTTCATTTTAGATAAATACATTTAAGATATACTATTTTTAATATATTTAATCAAATATATTAATATTTTTTTTGATAATTTATGAGTGTTTTTATAAGGGCCTCCACCAAAGCTAGTACTAAAATTAAAATAATACAAGCACTGGAATAGAAACTCACAAGAAGATAGCATTCCATTAAGATCAAACTACAAAATGATGAAACAAACACAACCAATAAAATACACAATAACTAGAAAAGGACAAGAAACTATACAAATCCCCTCTTTTGTGAGAATGAAGGATCATGTGACTAACGACTCTTTTCCTGGAAGTAGCCTTCCTATTGGAAACATGAGTCCATCATACTAACTCGTCCTCAATAAAATCTAATGAATTTGATGAGGCCAAAATGACACTTCAAGGAGAGAGATATGTTATCTAATAGTGAGGGAGCCATTGAATCAAAAATTCCAAAAAACCATTCTACAATCCAAGCAGGGTCATGGGGTACCCAACATCAAAAGCACCTTTAAGCATAGGAAGAGATGAGGGGGGAGGAACAACCAAAGTTAAAGAGGGATCCCCCATAGGCATTGATGAAGGGTGCACCACATCAAAGAACAAAGGGATGGCCTATATTAGAAAAATGTTAGGGAAGAACACATAGCCATAGGAGAGAGATGTGGAAAAGAAGTAGCCTTCATGATAGAGGGCTCCACTACAAGAGGATCCTTAAAAGGAGATTTTTACAAGGGAAGACTTGCCCATATTAATTGGTGTTGACACTCTACACGATTACACCAAGTAGAAGAGGGACCCCTTTTTGGCTTTCTTCATGTGTGAGCATCCACCATGTAACAACAAGTGAAACATGAAATTTACAGATCAACTTGTTTAATTAAATTATAAGTGACTGGAGGGAATTTAGTTATTAAACAAATGACTTTTGGTTATTAAACAAATAATTTTTTTTGTTAAACAAATATATTTTTTTCATTATTATTTTTTTAAAAGAGGGGTAAAAGTTTATTAATAAAATAAATCAATAGTACATAACCAGGAGGGCAACTGCCTCCAAAAACAACAGAAGTCTAGAACAAAGTACCATCATAACAACCATCCAAACTAGAACAAGGGGGACATCTATAACCCCAAAGCTCAAAACAAGAGCCTCACCTATCCATCCATATTTGTTGAGATCAACCTTTCCAAATTTTGAACCCCTTCATGGCACAACTGGTCCCAACTATCAACATTCCAAGCTCCCTCCTGCTCCAAACACCACTTGGCCAAGCAATCAGCCACATAGTTCCATTCCCTAGGGACATGAACAAATGAAATAAACTCCATCAAGTGACTCAACAGACTAATCTATCGAACCACTGATGCCAATTACCATTGCACCCCATCCACTACCTGCTCATTCAAAAGATTAATCACCACCTAGGAATCAGGTTCACAGATAACCCTATGCCATCCCAAAGCATACCCTTTTTCCAAAGCATAGAGAATAGCAAGAGCTTCCATAAAATTATTAGTTTGATGTCCCTTATAGATAGAGAAGAAAAAAGGACAGCACCATGGCTATCTCTTCCTATCCCCCCAATTCCAGCATGACCAGGATTCTCCCTGGAAGAACCATCCGTATTGATCTTAATAATACTTGGAGGTGGAGGGGACCATCGACCATCTCTCTGAATCTTGCTCTTAAGTTGACCCCTTTTCCTGGACCAAGTAGAGCATGAACCTCCAACAACTAGATTCAAATTTTTTGCAATCTGCAACTCCCCAATGTCTAACTGAGTAGAGAGATCACACTTAGCCACAAGGGTTTCCTGAAGCATACTAAGAATCCTCTACCACACTTGTTGGACCACCAACTTCCTCCCCTAAAAAATCCTCTGATTCCTTTCCAACCAAAGCTGTCATAAAATAAAAGGAGGACCAATATTCCAACCCACTTGCAAAAAAGAAGCTTTAGCCAGGGTTCTACCCAAACTTCTCCAAAAATCAACTAAAGAAGAAGCATGAACACATGCCTACTTCCAAGCACCCCACCAAAAGTGCCAAATCTCCTGGGCATGAGGACACTGAAAGAACAAATGAGCCTGAGACTCCTCCCCCCATTGCAAAAGAAACAAATGGATGGCCGTTAAAAATCACTTTTCTGAAGATTATCCCATGTGAGACAACAATTCTAAGCAACCAACCAAAGGAAGTAATTACATTTAGACCACCCAAATTTATTCCACACAAACTTCCACCAAGGAGATTCCATCTCCCCAAACTTTTGTCTATCCAACACCTGATATCTAGAAGCAATAGAATACATACCTTTCAGGTTCGGACTCCAGGCCAGAGAATCATTCTCCTTCAAGGAACTACAAATTCTACCATCTAGAATATGAACTAACTCCTCCCGATCTGCTGGTGAACCCCCTATGGCCACTCAACAAAATCCTTCCATCTAAAAACCTCCACCTGACCCAAAGACTAAACCAATTTGAAATGACCCACATGACTCCAACCAACATCAAGAAAGAGGTTGCACAAAGGTTGTAAATGTGGAAATTCTGACAAGATAGGTGGATGAATGTCCCAAGAGTCATGCCAAAATAATGCCTCAAAACCCCTATTACACATCCAAAACTACCCTTTCTTAACAAGGTTGGCCCCTCTTTTGAGAGTATCCCAAACCATAGATCCTTTACCAGAGAGTAATCCTAGGGATGTCAGCACTTTCAAGTCCCCCCAACCACTTGTAGTTGAGGAACTTAGCCCAGTCTTGATCTTGACAAGTGCACCACCTCCAATATAGTTTGGTTGCTAAGGCTTGCCTAGTAAGATTAGCCTATTGAAAACCAAGACCTTCCTCTTGTTTTGGCATACAGATAGACTCCCACTTGACCAAACTCCACTTTGAAGATTCCAAATTTCCAACCCATAAGAATTGTTTGGACAAAGCATTAAATTCATCAATGAAGCTTGAGGGAGCTCCTTGAACAAAAAACATGCAAATGGGAAGAGCTTGAATCACTAATTTTAATAAAGTAACCCTCCTAGCAGAGGACAACCATATACAAGTCCAGTGACTAACCCGCTTATGGAGCTTGTCTAGGATATCCTGCCAGAAACCCCTAGACACACTGCCAACATTAATGGGGATCCCAAGATAGACAAGAGGAAGAGTCCCAATCTGGAATATCAGAATCCCAACAATCCTATCTTGAATACGTTGAGGAGTATTAAAGAAAAAGATGAAGGACTTGTCTTCATTAATCTTTTGACTAGAAGTAGCCAGATAAATTTCTAAAGCCTTTCTTAAGTTAACTACTTCATTGACTTTGGATAAACCCATTATAGTAGTGTCATCAACAAATTGTAAATGAGAGTGAGGAGGCAAATTGCTGCCCCAATAACGACCTTGGATTAAACTCTGAGCCGCATGAGATTTTATGAGTCTCCCTAAACCCTCAGCCAAGAGGATGAACAAGTATGGAGACAAAGGGTCCCCTTGTTGAAAACCCCTTGAAGCACCAAACAAATTAGTAGGCTCACTATTAATAAGCATAGAAAAGGAAGTCAAAGTAACACAACTCATAACCCAGTCCACTAGTCGGATACAAATCCAAAAGCTAACAACATCTTTCAGAGAAAAGTCCATTTAACTCGATCATAGGCTTTGGCCATATCTAGCTTAGTGAACATTGCTTTCTCCTTTGACACTGCCATTGAATGAATAGCCTCCATTGCCACAAACCACACCATCCAGAATTTGTCTACCAGCAACAAATCCCCCTGCTCCTCTAAAATCAATCTGTTGAGCCAAGGTTTAAGTCTTTCTGTGATTAGCTTCATGATAATCTTATAAACCACATTACACAGAGCTATTGGCCGAAAAAGATTCAGAGAGTTAGCTCCTTCCCTCTTAGGGATAAGAACTAGGAAACTAGCATTCAAAGCTTTCAACATCTGCTTGCTCCTTTGCGACTCCCTAACCACCTCCAAAAGATCAAATTTAGTAATCTCCCAAAATTCCTGAAAGAATTCAACTGGAAAGCCATCTAGTCCAGGAGCCTTTCCACACTTTAATTAAAAAACAACCTTCTCCAATTCCTCCATAGAGATGGATCTACAAAAGGACTCATTCATCTCATTTGTCACCAAAGGAGGAATGCAATCTAGAACACAATTTTCCTCCTCCATAGCTAAAGGGGTGTCCATAAACAAAGAAGAGAAGAACCTAGAAGCCTCAGTTTTAATCTCATGACTAGAAGAAAGAAGAACCACTTGGGAGGACATCAAGGAAGAAATTACATTCCCATGTCTCCTATCTTTGATGACATTATGAAAGAAGTATTTCTATCTCCTTCTTGGAGCCAGTCAATCCTTGATTTTTGCTTCCAAAAAATCTCCTCTTGCAATTCCCATTCAACTAACTCTTGTAAAGCTTCTGTTTCATCCCTAAGATTCTCCATAGTGAGACCAAACTCTCTAATCTGGTGAGTAATGTGATCCAACTGAGATTGAGCTACAACCTTAGCCTGAAAGATATTCCCAAAACACTACTTGTTCCACTTCTTAAGCTTAAATTTCACATACTACAACCTCTTAACAAAAGAGTACATAGTAGTACCAAAAGCTGGCTTTCCTTCCCTCCACCACCCAATCATATGATCTTGAAGAGAAGGTTCATAGAGCCACATCATCTAAAACTTAAAGGAAGTATTCTTAGCTGATCCAAATAGGGAAATTGATAATTCAATAGGCCAATGATCCGATCCCCGCCAATCTAAAACCTCAGAACTTGTGGCCCAATTACTGCCAATTCAGAAACTAGAAACCAGAAACCTGTCCAACCTTTCTGAGATACACTCAGCTCCACATCTTCTATTGTTCCAAGTAATCAAGCCATTGGAGGGCTTAACATCCATAAGGTTTAGGCCAAAAATATTGTCTCTAAACATCGTAGAAGCATAATCCAATCTATCCAATCCCCCCTTCTTCTCATCTAGACTAACAATCACATTAAAATCCCCAGCCATAATCCAAGGAAACAAGGGAGCTAAGGACCTTACATACTGAATATGAGATCAGAGATAAAGTTTTCCCCAAACATCAATTGGAGCATAAACATTGGTGAAAAGAATATTCTCTCCTGATTCATAACTAGTTGCAACCATCGACAAAGAGAATTTGCTAGAGATCCACCAGATAGGAGAAACCTTGTGTGGGTCCCATAAGCAAACTACTACACCAGAACTACCTTGAGCTCCAATACATTGCCACTGACCTCTACCGCATAAACTAGAAGCTATACTGGCCATACTTTGCACCAATAACTTCGATTCCTGAATAAAGACCAAATCAGGAGAATGAACACAAATCAACTCACGAACAACCTTTTGTCTAGGGATGTTATTCAAACCCCTTACATTCCATGAAATCACAATCATCTGTGAGAAATAGTAAAGTGGGAATCAATGGTTTTAACTGACCCTGATTCCAACAAATTCTCACTTGTCAACTTAACTTTCTCCTGATCCTTCTTCCGACCCATCTTAGGGGGCACCTCTTGAGAAGCCTTTTTGAGATTCTTCTATTGAATCCCAAGGGAGGGTTGGGCACTACTACCCACCTGAGAAGAAAGAGCTGGCTTAACCAAAGGAAGGCTTGTGGGATCTTGAATCAATCCATCTTCAGCCTCTACGACCCCTGAATCAATCCATCTTCAGCCTCTATGACCTCTGATTGCACCACCGACACCTGATCTGTTTCCATCTGAGAACCAACAACCCCTTCTAGAATGTTAACACAACAGACACCTTCCTTTAAGCCTTCTTGAGTCTCTTCATGGGGCCTAGCCCATCCTGCATCTCCTCTGTGATTGTAACACCACTTTCCAAAATGTTCAAAAATTTAACTTAAACATATAACTTAATAAAGTCATTACTTAAGAATTGATAGAGATAAGCAGAATTTGAACCAAAAGAAACATATTCTTTTCCATCAATTAAGCATGTTAATCAAATCAAGATATAACAAATCTTACAATTCAGTAAACCATTACAATCTTTAGTGAATAACCATCACTAATCAAATACAATATATGCTCTAGGCATCTTAATCAAGTTTTTACATTACAATAGACCAACTGGTCATAAAATGCAAACACTGTATCTAGAACCAATGACATCTATGTTCATAAGCCTCAGCTTGTCTCATGCTTGGGAAGGAGAGCATCATCCTGGTGCTTTTCCTCCAACCATGGACCTATAGTCCCCTGCTCATCTTCCTAAGTAGAAGAGGCCCTACCCTTCATGGAAAGGTTAGACATTAGAAACCAATTGGATAGCCATCTAAGTATATGGTGTTGTGTCCTTTCTAATGTCTCACGGTTACACACTATAGATCCACTCTAACTTGTATGACACTACTGGAGACACTAGGCCATCTGGAACACTATGGACCAACAATGCATGCAGAGACAAATGCATTACTTTGGCCAAAGTTTTCATACATATACGTTACACAATGAACATCGTTGTATGTCCACCACCCTAACTCGAGTTATAAGTTGTCATGTCCTACAGTAAATTCTTATCGACCTTGTCTTCTAGGTCTATTATGAGTGGGATCAATTCAAATCACTAACCATACTTGGTCTTTCAACTCCCATCATTAATCAGTTACTACTATATAGGTTACTTTTATGATGTAGAACTAGTGACTCCTCATCACCTTATTCCATTTCTAATTCATCCCAAATTCAAACATTATGACTGCCTTGGTCTCCCATGGTTAACATTTCGATAGCAATTCATCACATATGATGAAGTCAATTTCATCGTATTCAAGGCATTCCATGGCTTAGTAAAGTACATTAGCTTATTTAGGTTCAATAGCTCTTAATATCCCAATGAGCTTAAGGTGTTAATCACCAAACCTAATAGTTTACACTTAAGTAAAAGGAATTATATCTCATAACATTAACCAATAAGTCATAATTTAGTCACATATAGAACTAGTCTATATTCTTCTATAAACTTATTCTACTGTCTCATGATGAGACCATGATCATAAAAGATCTCACCACCTTCATATTCGAAGGTTGACATATATACATTCTTAATAGTTTAAACAACTCCATTTATAAATCACAGTCGGCTTCTCATACAAGCTCGACTTAGGTTAGTTTGGTGATATAGACACACCAATATATAATTGCCTTCCTGGCAATCATCTTAGCCAATGGACTGTGTTAATAATATTAAATGCCTTCTTGGCTGTTATTACAGTCGAAGGACTACATGTGAAGTATTAAAGTCTTCTTAGTTGTCATTACAGTCAAATGACTATGTTAAATCATTATCGACTATATTCATCTGGAGTTATTCATTACTCCATTTCAAGAGCTCTTAGGCTTTGCCTTTGTCATCGTATGATGAGGGCTTAATATACATTTTGAATACGTGCTCAGCCATAATGGCTTCGAGCTCCAGTCATCATAGAATGTATTATACAATACAATATAGCCGGGTCAAAAGACCCTAGGCTCAAACATAGAAAAGAGTCTATCTTTATAGAGCTCAGCCTCAAGGCCTCAAGCTAGTCCCAAATAAAACATAGAGGAGTGAATAATTTGTTCTTAAAGCCTTAGGCTTAATCATAAACAAAATTACATAGTGTTACGACTCGACTGTGCGTAGTCTCAAGAAAAGTTTACAAAGTTCCATTGCTTGGCTCAATAGCCTGAAGCATGGTCTCAAAGAAAGTTTATTAAGTTGTCTAATCGGCATAATGGCCTGGAGCATGGTCTCAAAGCAATTTACTGTGTTTAGTAAGCTTAACCTTCATGGCTTCGAGCATATTCATAAATCAAAGTTGACATGTTAGGGTTTTGCCATACAGCTCTAAACCACTGCAAATATTAGTTTTTAAAACAAGAATAGCCTGGCCAATTTAGCCTCGAGCCACGACTCAGAAAGATATAAACAATTTCCATGGCATGGCCTTACAGGCGTCATGCCTCAGTTTTTAACAATAACAAGAAACATCATGTTACATAGACTTGGGCAGAAGTCCTACTGAGATTTAAACTCATCATACGAAAAGTAATTGGGGTATTTTGTAGTGCCCCACCATGAACACCTTGGAAGACAACACATCTATGCAAGCAAAGCGGAATATTTTTTTTTTGAATAAGATAACAAGTAAGGTTAAGCAAATCAATACACATCATTAACGATCAACTTGTCTCCCAAGGTACCATGGTTGCATTACTTGACAAATAATCAACATAATTTACATGCATAACTAACTAACATCAACAAATCATTCTAACTCTATTACATTATTGATTATACATATAAATCTCCATTTCGTGACATCAATTAGATAATCAGCTTTAATCAAGACTACATGCACATATTCCAAGTCTATACAAATGAGTACATCCTTATGCAATTTACATAATCACTATTCTGATTACATTTGAATGCATACAATCTGAATCACTGATACTCCGGCTAGAACATGAGCATAATAAGTGTCTTCATAAATAGGTACAAGATCTGATGTCCGATACACAAGGAGTGTCCCCCTCGCTTACAAGTAATGGCAAGGAAAAAAACCAATGGATAAAGCTCTTCCACCCGACCATGTGGAACCTTGAGGTCCACCCCCTGAGCTAGGAGTTAACATAAGGTCCCCACTACAACATACGGTTAGGTAGACAGTAGGCTATGAGACAACACATGACTATCACAAGTCACCATCACAAACAACACAACAGTACTTCCAGAGGCAACACTTAGCAAACGGGGAGAGTACAACTAGGGAGTGCTAGGCTATAGTAAGGAGAGTGTCATCACATGGACCTAACATGGGTTACCCAGGTAGTCTCTCTTTAGACACCGGCCCCATAGGATGACGCATGCGGAATCAACCTTCCTTTCGTGATGACAAGGAAGTAGATCTGCCAATCCCGGCCTTCTCCCCTCATCCTTAGTCTGAACTAGCACTACAAGCATGAGTGAGGAACAAAAAATCTTATTATCTTGTTAGTGTGAAAACTACCCAACCCCTAGGTATTTTATTATGTTATCACTGAATTACCAACTCCCAGTGGGTTACCCTGGCTAGCCACTTGGCACCGACCCCCACATTGGAAGCCACTCCCTTACCTACAACTAGAAAACCCTACACAACAAGCATAGCAAGACATCACAACAATGAGGGTACAGGAACCATGCAAGGCATTAATCATCTTGCATAACAACTATCCTTATATAACAATACAAAGCATTAACCCTCCATAACATAATTATAAGGGCAGAACTCCTAGGCCATTGCCCATAATAACACATATTCATTACAACTCTAAGATTTCCATGTCACCCTATTCCATATCTTACCACAAAACTGGATACAAGACTAGTACAACCAGTTGGATAACAATACGTCCACAAGAAGTGCATTTATCATTCACTTGTCATTTAGTCCATACATAACTAGGGACGACAAGGCTTCTTATAACATCATGATCTCAAGACATCTATCAACACAACACATGAAATCAAGACATCCCAAGCTAAGCCTCTGGAACTCTAGCCACATGGGAAGATACACAATCAAAGATTATAAGAACAGTTTTATGACCCACAGATTGAATTATCATATTACGAGAATCAATTATACTTATGATCAAATTATGCCTTCTTACAACTAATTCCACTATAGCAATTTGCACTTGACTAAGTTGTTACATTGGTATATCAATCATCAAGATAAAGCCTGTCGTTTGATTGTATTCTTACAAGGGATAAATCCATGACTTACATTAAAGTGAATTATACTTAAATATGTATTAAAATAATCATTTAATTAATCTACATGATACAAATATCATTGACGTAACTAAAGTAAACCTCTATTGTCAGTATTATAAATCAAATAGATTAAATGATTACAAGGTAATTTTAAATTCATTTCATACGGATAAGCTTGAGGATTTTGATTTAATTTATAACCAAAAGAGAAACAATTTTAATCACTTCTACGTAATTAACGATTACAACTACCTATAGATCAAATATCATTGGTCTATTTATCACAACATTCATGAGAATATCAAAGCACATTTACAATGAACAGAATCTAGTTCAACAAGTCATTAATAAAGAGAAGGTGATAGATTTGAATACTACACTAAAAACATTTATCCATTCTATGAATCAACATATAGAATCTTCATTTATTCTAAACCTGATATACAGTCTTTCCTTATCATAATCCATTTAAACTTATTATTTAATAATCCCAATAATTGATTATATCAATTTCGATGGCTTGATTTAAATAAATCACGTGATCCAAATCATAATAATAATAATAATAATAATAAGATTAAAATTCCACAAATCATTTGATAACTAATATATTTTCCATCCAAGTCATTAAACAAATAACGTTACACTCTACTAACAAGTCTATTATAAATAATCCTATCGGATACGTATTCCTCAAGGTTATAAATGAAAATATAAAGGAATAGATATAATATTCTAGAGACCGATCAAATAACTACGACATGAAGTTAGTAAGGATAATGGTAGAACATTCTAAACCCATTACACTAATAACTATATCACATTGTCCTACGACTACGTTCTTTCCTTGCAAAGGAAATTACATACTTATAATGGATTTAAGAATTATGTCTAACCCACTACATTCCATTCAACTCTACAACCAACAAGGTTCCCTAACATTAAACAACGCCAAGCATAGGTGCTCCTTTCACACATGGATCCCCATCTGACGTTGCCACATGAGTATCTAATGACAAGCCATAACATACCCATCGACACTTACTCAAGAAACAAAATGAAACTAAACCTACAACTGTCTACTTCTATTGACGTCTACCTGTCCACCAAAAGTGACCACAGCAACCCAAGCAACTCTTAATACGTGATCTCCCCACGTCGACTACCACTACAGGCTCAAGGCAATGACTAATGCTTAAGCCGACCAACGTTGGACTTCCTACGACAGAGGTGCAACAAAACACGACCGCTGGCCAACAAGCTTGAACGCTGACAACTCAGGAACGCATCAACAACACATCAAGAATTTAATGACTTATAGCAAGCTAGCTAAGAGACGCGCCAAAACCACGATGAGTAAAAGAAGAGGACAACACAGTGAGAGAGTTAGACAATGTGAGCAACTTAAGTTTGGTGCAGATTGAGCGGAGAACTACCTCTAAACAGGTCGACAATAACAGAAATCGCCTGACTCAAGTAGGTGGCCCTCTAACACGGTTGGCACACTCAAAGAACAACGACTAACATTGGAAACTTCCTCAGTGTGGTGAATGGCATCATTATCATTCCTAAAATACAGAAGCATTCCCTTCCAGTTTTCTAGCAACAAGGACACGCAAGGGTTTATTAAATCTTTCACATAGAGGTTGGTCGTTTGGATGTAGATCAGAGAATATGCTTAAACCTTCTTAAGCTATAGTGGTGAAGGATGCAGGGCCATCCAAAGCTCCAGAGGCATCGAGGAGTCCTCATTGCCAAATACAATGGACGAGAATTTGAAAGGAGGTGCTATGAACAATGGCACGAACACTAACAGCTCTTTGATGATAAGTTAAAAACAATGGCATTGATAGTCCTAATCGAAAGTTACAGGGGTACGCCAATGTTAAGGAGGCTGCAGAAATAGAACAGGTAGGGATTATACTGAGGATGTGTCTTTTTCTCATATCTCCCACAAACTCTGTTCT
This sequence comes from Cunninghamia lanceolata, assembly GCA_027924645.1. Classification (NCBI taxonomy): domain Eukaryota; kingdom Viridiplantae; phylum Streptophyta; class Pinopsida; order Cupressales; family Cupressaceae; genus Cunninghamia; species Cunninghamia lanceolata. The sequence continues at coordinate 868,915 of BSBN01001493.1, forward strand.
TTTCTCAACCTCTATATAGTAAAGGCCAAGAAATGTGATGATCACAGGTTTTAACAGCTTCCCACTAATGCAATGAGGAGGCAAAAATGAAGCTTGGAACAGGTGTGGGCATCCTTCGAAGCACATAGGATAAGGGAACTCCATCAGATAAAACAGTTGGAGCACTCTAGTGCACAACCTAGTATTGTAAGCTTGTGGATTTCCTAGTGCATAAGCAGCTATGCAGATTTGATATCATGGGATGTTATGCTTCCAAGTATTTACAGAGTGGTAGGACAGCCATGGCACGTTTTTTCGCTTAAGAGAGTGACTGATCCAGATGGTATCTTGAAGTGCTATGATTGAAGGATAAGAGTAGGGTGGGTAGACTAAGGAGGTTCTATTACTCTAATTTATGACATCATGATATTTAGGCTGTGTAACAACATTCTACACCAATTAGTAAATTGAAATGACCTCTGGCATCCTTCGATGAATGAGGAATGGAGGTATATGTCAATGCAATTAATTACTCAGATTGGCATGCATACAGAGCCAGATTATTAACAACCTAGAAGAGTAAAAAAAATTTGCATTCATAGACAAAAATATAAAAGAGTCCAGAGATAACAAAATTGATGACAGTAAGTTGTTACTATAACGAAAACTACCTAAATCCATTAATAGGGTGCATCAAGGTCAATACATATGACAAGGAGAATTCATGCAGCAACAAATGCAGTGACAGATTTATTGAAAAGACTTCAAGGAAGCAGAGATAAGATTCAGATATAAATGAAACCTGGATACGAACACTTGATTATCAGAAGGCAGATGTTATTCCCAAATCCTAGCTAGAAGCTCCAGCCTCCTGATTAATCTCCTTCCTGTCTCTTCCTGAAATCTTTTCCTGCCCAAGGACAGGATTCAACTCCTTGGATAAATGCATAAGGCCTACCTCTCCTTCTGACAACCCATTGTCTCAAAACATGGGTCCATTCCTCAGGTGATTGCAAGAGACATGCCTCTCTTCTTCCAACATCCCACATTCTCGTGAGATTCTTCAATTTTCACTTACCAAGGGATTCCATTCCTCAAACTTGCAGTTGACGGCAAAAGACATTAATTTTACTCATCTCCAAATATTGAACTCACAAAACTAGGTGACAACCCTAATATTTAATCTTTAGAACATTACTTTTACTACTGTCAATTCATTTAATCAAAATAGTAATTATTTAATTATATTACTAATGAATCTTACTTTCTTTTAATTTTATCCACTTACAACTTAGGACTTATTATTTATTTACTCATTTAATTATTTATCCCGTTTATTTATTTAATTACTATTTTTTCATATTAGTTTTACCAATTATCAATAATTAAATTATTTATAATTAATAAACCACACACATAGTTCCCTAGCCAGGTTTATTTAATTTACGCTTTAATTTAACCTTATTTAAATGAAATATTAATCATGCAAAAATTGACACTTAAATTGGACATACCCTATCTTACAAGACGACACCTAACCCCAAGTGATGCCATAGGACATGACGACAAAATGACAACAACAATCCCACTGACGGTGATGACAGGATAAAACACTGGAAACTCATCCTCCTTGAGGATGTCAGCTAAATGGGGAACCTCATGTTAACTCAAATCCATAATTCCATTGGCTAGGGCACGCTCAGACCTGGTAATTCAGGTGGAGTCAATGCCCGGTACCTGCATCCTACAACAAACGACAAGGTTGTGCATATATCCATATATAATCATGTAATCATAGACACAATGAACGAAAATCGCAGCGTGGCAGGGTACTCAAATACGAGTAATGCGACACTGTTTCGTTCACATAAACACATCATTAATTAGCTACTTCCATTACCAATTATCCATCATAATCATGATCAAATAACACATTAAACTTAAAATAACATTAATCCATAATCATGTCCATTGAACTGTGAAAGCACAAAGTACAAGTAATCAAGCATCATCCTATCATAGATCCATAATCAACTAGCATAATAACCAAGTGTCCATCAAGCTCAAGGAGATTGTAAAACATAATGTAAAAGTCCAAACACTTCGAAACTGTAAACATGCGCTACAAGACTATCATCTAAACCAGAACTATCATAGGAACACGAAAATAACATCTGTCATAGGCAAAAAGCGAGGGGCATTACATATTTATTTCCCAATTTACCTGTACTAGGCAATAGTGAAGATGTAGTTCCAGACTGCAACTCGTCCAACTGCTCACAGCTCCTTTCCACCACATTTCTCCTTAAACAGTTTTGCTACCTTTTTCCTCCAAACCCCAACAACAATGAACTCACTCAAAAGTGACTCCTCCTGAAAAATGGAGAACCCAACACAAGATAATCGGTCCCAAGGCATGCTGATTTTGATTGATAACTACCATTCCACTTGGTAGTATCTCCACAAAAGGTGGCTCGATTCTTTCCATACATGGGATGGTTGAGCTCGAAGCTTCCATCGATCCTCATGATCGACTATAACAACTTAGTAATATTTGATAGCCTACAATTATTAAGATAAGTAAATAATAATAATATTATAGGTTACAACCTATTAAGAGGTTTCATCCTTATCTAAGGATTATCACAATGATATTATAATCATAAAAAGATTCACACTAATAACGTTGGTTATTGGGGTTGAGTAATACTCCCTTGAAATTGACTATTCCCATTAGTCGAATGACTTGGGATGATGTTCCAAGAACATCGATTGGTCTTCACGACTTACCGTGATAACTTCAACGACACCACGATTACCAAGAACATGGAAACAAAAGAAATGAGACATGACATGTGACAACTTACGAAAGGATTGAGAAGGACATAGAAGTCGATTACTCAAATGGATAGCCAACTTATGTTTTCACAACATCTAACCCTTCCTCCAGGATGATACTCTCTTTCCTTCTTCGAAGGATGTTCATTTTCCTGTCACACTCAGTATCACAAGATTACGATCAGTGCATCATTATCAAATCTCATAGCATAAATCATTTAATTTACAAAACTATTTAACATCTATTTCTACTTCATAATCAAAAGTTAAATTAGATATTTCCACAATATCAAATCAATTAACTATGACTAATCCTCCTGATTATCATGCCAAGTTAATGATTAAGTCTAATTGTAAGTTGGGGATGTAACAGTGATCATCCCCTACTACTCATCTGCACCTAAGACATCAAACTGGTTGAATAATCCATCCATTTGCCTATCCTTGAGAGATCTCTTCTGACCTCTGCCTTTATTTCAGGGCTTAACAAAAATAAACCCCTCCTTCTCTATCTCACCAGCTGAAGAAAGGGCCTTCCCCTTATCCATCTTAGGAGCAGGCCTAGAATGCTTATCTGACTGGGACCCTGCACGATTAATTCTGGGAACTTCTTTTGCAAATGCCCATACTCATGGCAAATATGACACTGAAAAGGGAGAAACTCATAATCCAATTGCTGAGTCCATGAGGAAGAGTCTAACCTAATTTCCATAGAATTTGGCAAGGGTTTGTTTAAATCAATTTCAATGCAAATGCGAGAAAAAGAGATTACCTTTTTATCTAGTGTCTGTTGCGAAGGACTCACCGGCTTGCCCAACAGCATTGCAACCATATGCAGAATATCATTCCTCTAGAATTCTAGTGGGAACCAAGGAAGCTGAACCCACATCGGGATCCTAGAAGGGAGCTCCTTTGTTGGATTAAATCCTACGTGCCAAGGCTTAATAAAAAGCCCAACTTAATTATGAAAGTACGTGCCCCTTCAAACACCTTGTTACGATCCATCAAGTTAGAGAAAACCACCAGAAAGTAATTATTAGCTGCCAACATAATCTCCATATCCCTTTCGAGATTCTAGGTACTTCTCATCCAGGATTCAATGAAGGGAAAAGAAACTCTAATCCCCATAAACTTGCAAATTAAGGCATGATTTGCCAAATAAGTCACATCCTCCACAGAATCTGGTTGAATTACCAATATAGGTCTTTCCTCACTCCTTTTGAGGCACCCATTCACCTTAGACACTTGGGGGCTTCCAAATAAATTCACATGCGCTTCCTTCAAATCTTGCATCGACTTTGAAGGAGAGGGATCCTCCCTATTGAGAGCCTCCTGAAAAGAAACCCTAGAGCCCACAAATGGCTATGTGCCAAATCCCATGGCAACCGAGACAATAAATGCCAAAATTTGGCCAAAGAAAAAAGCACAAAGGTTGCCCCACAATCACAAAAAAATTGACCTCGTGAAACCCAAATCGCCCCCACAAAACCCCTATACACAAAAAAATCCCAGTAGAAATCATAAGCTTGCACGAACCACCCCCGAACAACAATAAATGCCCACCAAAAGTAGAAAACCTATGGCTAGGATAGTGCTCAGGCTTGTCCTAGTGCGTAGAACTTGATGAGAGCATAAAGCGTCTCATATTTAGTCAAATAAAAGCATATATTTTCTCTTCATTAAATCAGTTTTGAATTGGACTTGAGTATGGGTTGGAAGATTTTTAGCTAAATATCAAATAAACTTGTCTAAATGGAACAATCAATGCCATGCATGAGTTTATCTTGATATTACATGTTCACCTCTAGTTTAGCAGTTATTTTATCAGTAAAGTGAAGAGAAAGTCCATTTTATGTCAAGTTGTAGCACCAAGAAGATTTGCTAGAAAGAAGGACGGACTCAAGAGGAAAAAATAAAAAACCCAGTCTTAGTAAAACAAAAAGCTCTCCCTCATTTCTCAATGAAATTTAGAATTTCAAAATGATTTGGAAATATAGAAATGAGGAGCACAAAACTCATAAGGCATTTGAGAAAAATCATCAAAACATTTCAATAGTTTGTGACGGAAGTTGACTGTTATAAAACACCGGAGATACAGAACAGAAAAAGTCAGAAAAAATAGTTTCAGTAAAACAATGATATCTCTCTCATTTCTTAATGAAATTAAGAAATTCAAATTGATCTAGAAAACTAAAAGTTAGGGAAAGAAAACCCATAAAGCATTTGAGGATATCTGGTAAAACAAATGAGCAGGTTATGATAGAAGTTGATTGTTCTACAAGCTTTAGAAATGTTCTAGAAATACTTTATGAAGTTGTTGCGGATTCTTCCAATCTATCAACACACACTTTGAGATTTTTTGAAGTTTAGATTGACTATAATTACTCTTAAATTAATGGATCTAACTAAAGAGTAATTATTCCATGCAAAGAATACACATTTAGTGTTGCATGTCTTTCTAAAAGATATTGCATGACTTCCTTGTAATCAACAGTTGTATAATCAATTAACTAAATGAATAAGTTTAGTTAACTAGATAAGTAATTTTAGTTAGTTGCATGAATAAATTCTCTACTCTAGAGAGACTCTCAAATATAATTTAACAACCATAGCTATGTATAGAGAACTATGGCGTAGAATAGAAAAAGGAAGGAAGTTGTAAAAGAATTAATTGAAGGAAAGAACTCTGTTATTGTACAGAAGCATGTACTCTTGGATCTTGAAGGTTTTTGAATAAAGAAAGTTGTTCTACCTATTTTTTGATTGCTGGAATTGATTAGTCTCTCTCAAGGAAAGAGCAAGGGCCCACTCCAACCGAAGGACAGAGACTACATTTCTTAGTTTCATTAGTTGTTTTGCTGTTCTGTAGTTTCTTTATTCAGAATTATTTTTGCTGTTCCTACTTTCCTTAGATTAGTTCCTTTGTTGTTATGCAATTCCTTTATTCTAGGATTAGATCAGTTGCTCAAGTTATTGTTTTCCTTAGATTAAGTTGTCTTTTTTAGCAAAGTTTAAACCCTAGTTTGTTTCATGCAATAGTTGTCAATTCCCTTTTGTAGAAAAGACTGCCATGCAAGTTATTCCTTTTCCCTTTTGCATACAACCATGGACACCGCTTTGGATTGATATTTATTAAAATTAAATGATGAGGACTGCAATGACCCTTGTTAGAACTCAGATGCGCAGTGCTCCATCTCGCATTATAACAAAAATTATAATATTTATATTAATATAATATTCATATTAATGTTATTATTTAATTTTGATCATTGTATAACTATTATATTATTTTCTCTATAAATATTAAAAATTAAAATATTGTAGTGATCTAAATATTAATATATTATATTGTGTAATATTATATTCATATTACTATGATTGTTTAATTTGTATTCATAGAATAATATAATTAATAATATATTAACAATAATATTTATATTAAATTATTGATTATACAAATAAATGGAATTATCATTATAATGCATTTATATTTATGTTATATTATAATAAAAATGAAATATTGATATATATATTTGTATATAAGTACTAGTATATTTATATTTAAAAAATATATCTACAATATGTCCAAAGATATCTTCTCAAGTTTCGGTGCTTTTTGCATTTTCCATGGATTTTGTGATTTTCTTTATTTCCAATTTCTTTTTTTTTCCATAGTTTTTGTGATTTTCTTTATTTCCAATTTCTTTTTTGGTTTTTATTTTTATTTTTTCCAATTTCTTTTTTTGGTTTTTATTTTTTATTTTTTCACTATAAATTTACACGAAAAAATGAGTGCTCTCATCTCCACCCCGCTATGATTGTAAATGCCTCTTAGCATAACTAGTATATTTATAGTTAGAATGTGTGCTTCTGGATTCGACTGTGTGTAGCTTTTTTAGATTGATGTTTCAGATCACACTCCGTGATCCATCATCAGGATGAAGAGAAGAGAATACTTAAGTTGCAATTGCAGAGATGGTTACTTATAAAGAGAGAGGGGAGTGTGGGCACGAAGTTTAAGATGAGGGGAGAGAGACCAATAAAGGGAGAAGAAATAGAAAAAAGAAAGAAAATAAATGTATAAGTAAAAAATAAATAAGTGAGATAATGAAATGTTGGTTTGCCATGGTAATTAGATAGATAAGAAATGATGTGAATATGAATAAATAGATTAAACCTAAAATGTGTAGAAATAAGGTGAGTAGAATTATAACTAGATACAAGAGATAAATTAGATAGAAATACTAAATGTAAGTAAAGCAATTAGATAGGAAATAAGTATGTAGATAAGACAAGAAGCAGATATGGTTATATGTCAAATAAGGAGAGTACAATTTCTTTATGAGTGTAGATATCTATGACTATATGAAAGTGACCAAAGAAAAGTATATACCTACCAAATTTGAAGAAAGAAAAAAGAGAGGAACCATAAACTATAAAATAGTAAATCCATGGATATGTCAGATCAGAGATGTCTAACAATATAAGGTAATATATTTATGGAAAGCAATTAGATAGATGACAAAAAAGAAAGATAATTAAGGTAAGTAAATGTATAAGAAAATATCTTAGATCTAAATGTAAATAAACACAAAAGCAAATAAAATAGAGAGTAATAAAATAAAATAAAAGTGGGTGAAACATAGAAAGAGAGAGTAGGAAGGATAGTAGAATTAGAGAAGAAAGAAAAAGAAAAAGAACTTAATATATTAAGAAAGGATATAGCTATAAGATTACAAGAATAAAAATAACATAGCTAAAAATTATAAACACATAAAATGATTTACCATCTTGATCATATTTAATAGATGAAAATACAAGAAAAATAGATCAATAGTTATAGATATATAGAAAAATAAGAATATAAATATAGAAGTAACCATATTTATAGAGAGTAAGACAATAGAAAATAAAAGGAATAGTAAGGTAAGTAGATACATAGGTGAAATATAGGAAAAACATGCAAGAGAGACAAAAAGACACCAAGAGAAAAATGAGGGGTTAGATAATAGTTAATAAATATAACATAAAAATGTATCTAAATGTGTCGGGGAACCAAAATAACATACAAATAAAATAACTAAAAGAAAATTAGAGAACCATATTTAATCGACAATGTAGATAATATGAATAGGAATAGCAATAAATTATCCAAGAAGTAAGACAAGGATATGAATATACAAAAGGGGGGGGGGATTGACATAATTGTAAAGAGGAAAAGGATGTACATAGGAGATAGATAGGTATAGATGAGGACTAATAAAAGAATAAATAAATAAAAACCCTAATTTAACCAGGAATGTAAATACTATTAACAAGAATAAAAACAAATAAAGAATTAAGAATAGAGGAAAGGGGGAGAAATATGCCTACTTGCATCAAAGTAGGAAACTAATACATATATGCTATAAAGATACAATGGAAGAAAAGAAGATGAGAACGAGCATATAAAGATAAAATAAGCCAAAATAGCAAAAATATCAACAAGGAATAGGCATGCAATAGATAGCCAAGAGAAAACTACAAGCATGGATGATTAAAAAAGGTGGGGGGGGAGGATCGAGACAAAGCTAAGGAGAAGAGAAATGAAGGAATGGTAGAGAGAAGCAGAGATCGAAGAAAGAGGAGGTTCAAGGGGGAAGATGGGGGGGAAGAGGGAGGGTTGGGACGAGAACTGAGAAGGGAGGTTAAGAAGAGGGGAAAGGGAGGGTGGTTAATGACAAGAGAGAGGACCAGAGAGAGAGAGAGAGAGAGAGAGAGAGAGAGAGAGAGAGAGAGAGAGAGAGAGAGAGAGAGAGAGAGAGAGAGAGAGAGAGAGAGAGAGAGCAGGGGTGCCAAATAAAGGGCCAAAGAGAGATATGGAGGAGAGTGGAGAGAAGAAGAGAAGGGAGGAGGGTTGAGAGAAGAAGAGAAGGGAGGAGGGGGTTTAGTTTTTTAGAGAATTTATCAAGGGGTTCCACATGTGGTGCAAGTTCCAACCATCATCCCTATTAAGGTTGGAAGGGTTATTCCTGATGAAGATGGCCTCCTTAAGTTTCCTTTTGAAGAAGTTATCTTCTTTAGCTAAGACACGGGTATCCTCAAGGCGTATGTGGTGTTTGGTACTAGAGTAGTGATCTGCAAGGGCTGATTTTGTGACCCTTTCATGTCTAATATCTGCATAGTGCTGTTTGACTGTCATGCAGATAGATCTACCTGTTTCACCAATGTATGTTATTTTGGTTCCCCGACACATTTAGATACATTTTTATGTTATATTTATTAACTATTATCTAACCCCTCATTTTTCTCTTGGTGTCTGTTTGTCTCTCTTGCACATTTTTCCTATATTTCACCTATGTATCTACTTACCTTACTATTCCTTTTATTTTCTATTGTCTTACTCTCTATAAATATGGTTACTTCTATATTTATATTCTTATTTTTCTATATATCTATAACTATTGATCTATTTTTCTTGTATTTTCATCTATTAAATATGATCAAGATGGTAAATCATTTTATGTGTTTATAATTTTTAGCTATGTTATTTTTATTCTTGTAATCTTATAGCTATATCCTTTCTTAATATATTGAGTTTTTTTTCTTTTTCTTTCTTCTCTAATTCTACTATCCTTCCTACTCTCTCTTTCTATGTTTCACCCACTTTTATTTTATTTTATTACTCTCTATTTTATTTGCTTTTTTGTTTATTTACATTTAGATCTAAGATATTTTCTTATACATTTACTTACCTTACTTATCTTTCTTTTTTGTCATCTATCTAATTACTTTCCATAAATATATTACCTTATATTGTTAGACATCTCTAATCTGACATATCCATGGATTTACTATTTTATAGTTTATGGTTCCTCTCTTTTTTCTTTCTTCAAATTTGGTAGGTATATACTTTTCTTTGGTCACTTTCATATAGTTATAGATATCTACAATCATAAAGAAATTGTACTCTCCTTATTTGACATATAACCATATCTGCTTCTTGTCTTATCTACATACTTATTTCCTATCTAATTGCTTTACTTACATTTAGTATTTCTATCTAATTTATCTCTTGTATCTAGTTATAATTCTACTCACCTTATTTCTACACATTTTAGGTTTAATCTATTTATTCATATTCACATCATTTCTTATCTATCTAATTACCATGGCAAACCAACATTTCATTATCTCACTTATTTATTTTTTACTTATACATTTATTTTCTTTCTTTTTTCTGTTTCTTCTCCCTTTATTGGTCTCTCTCCCCTCATCTTAAACTCCGTGCCCACACTCCCCTCTCTCTTTATAAGTAACCATCTCTGCAATTGCAACTTAAGTATTCTCTTCTCTTCATCCTGATGATGGATCACGGAGTGTGATCTGAAACATCGATCTAAAAAAGCTACACACAGTCGAATCCAGAAGCACACATTCTAACTATCATGGACTGTGGAAATATCATGTCTTTAGTATATTTATATTTAAAAAAACATATCTAAAAGTACGCCGAGGGATATCTTTTTTCTATAGTTTCTTTGATTTTCTCACTTTTTTTCATTTGCAATTTCTTTTTTGGTTTTTATTTTTTAATTTTTCCAATTTTGGTTCCATAGTTTTTCTCCAGCTTTTTCTCCTTCAAGTTTCCAATTTCTTTTTTGGTTTTTATTTTTTATTTTTCCGAATTTCTTTTTTAGTTTTATTTTTTATTTTTCTCAATTTCCTTTAACGTTTTTTAATTTCTTTTTAGTTTTTTTCTTTGATTTTCTTAAGTTTTATTTTTTATTTCCTTTTTGGTATTTTAATTTTTTTTAATAAATTTAGGTAGAAAAATGAGTACTCTCATCCCCACCCTACTGTGACTATATAACGCCTCTCAATGTAATTAAATACTAGTATATTTATATTTAAAAATATATATCTATAGTATGCTTGAAAGGAAGCAAGGTATGCAGAAAACACTTCCTACACTAATCTACTGAGGAAAAATTTATGCAAATTTTTACTTTTACAGTTACAGATTAAGATGCACATTAATAGAAAGATAATAACAACTTCCAAATGCAAACACAAAATGCACAACACAAGATATACATGGGGAAAACCCTTTCAGGTAAAAAACCCCACACTCCAAAGCTGCCTAATATATTATTCAGGAATCACGAAGATTACAATATACTTGTAGAGCAAGCTTTTATAAGAGTATATCCAACCATAGATCCAGGAGGTAACTCAACATCTATAAGATTCTTACACACAGCCTCCATCTCAAGCTCCTGATATATAGGAGATACAATACAATACACCGCCAACGGTAATTACAAAACCATGAGCTAAAACCACCCAAAAGTGGCCCAAATTATCTCCAATCAAAGATGCCTTGTGATGTGCCAAAACACACACAAACATGTGTAACTCTCCCCTTTACAACTCTTTTATGTGTCCAACACCTTTTTTACATTTCCCAAAAATAGAAGGTCCAACTTTCAGAGGTCATAACTATTGATCTGGGTGTCTGATTGACAAACCATTTGATGCGTCGGAAAGCTTGTGAAGAGATCTATTACCCTGTAACTAACTTCGTCAGTTATGACAATTTTTGAAGCATTTAGGGAAGTTTCGATTATGATAATTAAGTTCAAAGACTTTTTCTAACAGTTTCAAAAAACAAAAACTTTAATATCTCGCGATCCAGATATGATCTTAAGAAGAAACTCACTCGAGATGTTCACTTAGTTGTTCTGCACCTTCTAGGAAAAATTTTAGGTCAATCCAAGCTCAATCAAAGGACTTACTAAAAATAGAAAGTCTCACTATTTTTAGCTCATTTGGAAACTTTTGGAAACTTTGAAAGTTCCAGACCATTATCTAAGATAAAGGGTATTCAAAAAGACCAAAACTGGGAAAAATAGTAATCTTTTGAAGTTGCAAGGTTGAGACATTTTTCTTAACATTCCCCCACTTGTCGAACACCTTGTAAGAGCAAAGGGAGTATCAACACCATGATTTAATTTTTAGGGGCCAAGAGGCCCATAGACTTTGAACACTATCTAAACTTTTCTGTACTCACAGGTTTTGTCAAGGAATCTACAACATTCGTCAAAGTATCAACTTTTTTCAAGTTTACCTTCCCATCCTCTACCATGTCACGAACAAAATGGTACTGGACATCAATATGCTTAGTCCTCGCGTGGAAAGTAGGATACTTTTCCAAACATATGGCACTCTAACTGTCACAACAAATAGTAATCTTAAGCCCAACATCTGAACACAATCTCTTAAGCTAAATGGCTTCTTTACAAGCATGAGTTGCTGCCATGTACTCAGCTTCAATAGTTGACAAAGCGACCACAGGTTGCCTCTTACTCATCCAACTAATAGATCCATCAAACATAGTGAACACATAAGTACTGGTGGATCTCATGCTATCAATGTCACCTGCCCAATCTAAATCCACTAATCCACGAATATAAAGTGAATGTTGAGGTCCTGTAGGAAAACCATGATAACATAAGGAATACTCAGAAGTACCCTGCAAATATCTAAACACTCTCTTAACTGTATCCCAATGTACTTGTCCAGGATTAGCCATAAATCGACTAAGGACTCCCACTGCTTGGGCAATGTCTGGACTTGTATAGACCATCACATACATCAAACTACCAAACACACTAGCATAAGGAACTCTGCTTATATCCTCTATCTCAGAAGGAGACTTTGGACAATCTTCAATAGATTGTTGGTATGTGGCAACTGATCATGCAAGTACTGTACACTTGTAATGTATCTTTTGGACTCAGTTATTAATTTTTATTAACTGACAAAGAAAAACAACATTGTAAAACCCTAATTCTAGAAGCTTCCAAAAAGCTTGATATAAGCGGCTAGGATGTATGTTGCGTGTGTGGAATTCATGAGATTGTAATCTATTTGCATTAGATAATAAAATCATTGGATGGATGAGTTTTTGTGGATGTAGCCCATTTTGGGTGAACCACGTTAAATTTATGTGTTGATCTCTTTTGTGTTGTTCTTCATTGTTATATTTGGGTTATTTAATCTGCATATAATTGTTAGTGTTTATTACTTTGATATGTCCTAACTCTAACAACTAGTATCAGAGTGGGTTGTGTTCAATTATTGTCTGCAGGAAGGTCTCATGGTTGAGTGGGAGTCTCACGGTTAAGTGAGAGAAATGGACGACGAGGGTAAATTGAAGGTAGATAAATTCAATGGGTAGAATATCATTTATGGAAGATGCAGATGGAGGATTATCTCTATCAGAAGGATTTATGGAGGCCACTAGAAGGAATAGCTAAGAAATTGGCAACAATGACTGATGAGGATTGGAATCTTCTGGATAGAAAGGTACTGGGAACCATTCGGTTGTGCCTAACACCATCTATGGCATTCAATATAATAGAAGCGAAGACAACAGATGAACTGATGAAAGCTTTGGCTAACTTGTATGAAAAACCCTTAGCCTCAAATAAGGTATTTCTCATGAAGCATTATTTAATCTAAAAATGATTAAAGGTGGATTTGTGTCAGATCATTTAAATGAGTTTAATACGATTACTAGTCAATTAACTTCTGTAAAAGTGAAATTATGAAGAGGTGAGGGCTCTCTTGGTTTTATGTTCTCTGCCAGAAAGCTAGAATAGCTTGGTAATGGTTGTAAGTAACTCTGTCTCTGGTTCAAATACTTTGAAATTTGATGATGTTGTTGGTGTTATCCTTAGCGAGGAAATGCGATGGAAAATCTCAGGTGAGAGTTCAACATCGGGTGATGCTTTGACTATAGAGAACAGGGGAAGAACAAAGGAGAGAGGAAAAAGCCCAACAAATCATAGGAAGTCATAAGGGAAGTCAAAGAAAGGCATGTCTAAATCTAGAGGAAGAATGGGTTGCTGGCATTGTGGAAAGCCAAGACACCTAAAGAAGGATTGTTGGTCTTGAAAGGGCAAACAAGGAGATGAACAACATGATGACAGTAAGGAAGTTAATGTTGCAAGTAATAAATTACAGGATGCTTTAATTTTGTGTTTAGATAATGCTAATGATTCCTAGGTAATAGATTCAGGGGCTTCAAATCATGCCACACCCCATAGGAAATATTTTGTAGATTATGTTCAAGGTGATTTTAGACAGGTATATTTGGGTGATGATGAACCCTGTCAGATTGTTGGAAAAGGAAAGATAAAAATCAAGTTCCATAATGGAAATGAATGGTTTCTATAGGAGGTAAGGCATGTTCCAAATTTGAGAAGGAATTTAATCTCTGCAGGACAACTGGGTAGTGAAGGCTGTATAGTTACCTTTTCAGACAAAGTCTGGAAGGTCACTAAAGGTGCATTAGTAGTATATAAAGGTGAAAAGGTAGGCACATTGTATTTGTGTACTGGTAATACTTATTCTACCTTAGCTGCTATAGAAGCAGTTGCTACTGAGACAGTTATAGCACTTGCTACAGGGACAGAAACAAAATTGTGACACCATAGACTTGGGCACATGAGTGAGAAAGGGATGAAGATCCTTCACTCTAGAAAGTTGCTACTAGGTCTGAAGCAATATAACTTGGAGTTCTGTGAAAATTGTGTTTATGGAAAACATAAAAGAGTCTGATTTCTCAAAGTTGGGAAAGAGAAGAAGAGTGAGAAATTAGAGCTTGTGCATTCAGATGCATGGGGACCAGCTCAGGTATCTTCTCTTGGTGGCTCTTGCTATTATGTTACTTTTATTGATGATGCAACTAGGAAAACATTGGTGTATTTCTTAAAACAAAAATTAGAAGTATTTGAAACTTTTAAAAGGTGGAAAGCTTTGGTTGAGAATGAGACAGGGAAAAAGTTGAAGTGTGTCAGGTCTAATAATGGAGGTGAGTATTGCAATAGAGAATTTGAGAATTACTGTTCATATAATGAAATCTATAGGTAGAAAACAGTTCCTACAACCCCACAAGAAAATGATGTGTCTGAGAGGATGAATAGGACCATTATGGAGGGTACAAGGAGCATGAGATTACCTACTGGACTACCCTTACACTTTTGGGTAGATTTTGTACATACCGTTGTTTATTTAATAAATAGGGGACCTTCAAATCCTTTGGATGGTGGCATTCCAGAGGAGGCATGGATGGGTAAAAAGGTAAACTATTCATTTCTAAAAACCTTTGTTTGTGAAGCTTTTGTCCATGTTGATATTGAAAATAGAACCAAGCTTGAGGTTAAGTCTAAAACATGTACCTTCATTGGATATGGAGTAGATGAATTTGGTTATCAATTATGAGATTATGAATATCATAAAATCATTAGGAACAGAGATGTTATATTCAATGAGAAGGTCATGTATAAGGATTAGCTGCATGAAAAGAAGCATGAACAAGCTAAAAAGGAATATGTGGGGCTGGATGAGATTCCAGAAAATAAAATGCCAGTGGTACCTGATGCTCAGCAACAACAAGTTATCCCACAGACTCTTGTAAGTGTTAGATGTTCTATAAGGATAACTAGACCTCCAGAAATATTTTCTCCATCATTATATTCTATATTATTAACTGATTTTGGTGACCCTAAAGGTTATGAAGAAGCAATGCAAGTAGATACTAAAAAGTAGTGGGAGCTAGGTATGAAAGAGGAAATGGATTCCTTGCAGTAGAATCAGACTTGGGACTTAGTCAAATTGCCTGCAGGAAAAAGAGCATTGCCAAATAAATGGGTTTATAGGTTGAAGGAAGAAGATGGAAGCAAGAAAAGATATAAGGCTAGACTCGTGGTAAAAGGTTTTGCATAGAAAAAAAGTATAGATTTTGATGAAATATTTTCTCTAGTTGTAAAGATGACTTCTATTTGAACTATTCTAAGTCTTGTGGCTGCAAAAGAATTACATCTTGAATAGCTAGATGTGAAAATAACTTTTCTCCATGGAGATTTGGAAGAGGAAATATACATGCAGTAACCACGGGGATATGAGGTCAAGGGTAAGGAGGATTTTATGTGCAGGTTAAGGAAGAGTTTGTATGGCCTGAAGCAAGTACCTTGGCAATGGTATTTGAAATTTGAGAGTTTTATGGCTGAACAAGGTTACAAAAGATGTCATTCTGATTATTGTGTTTATTTCAAGAAATTGGGTAATGATAGCTATATTATCCTATTTCTTTATGTTGATGACATTGTAATGCCCCGCTAGGAAACCCTAGAGGACAACACAACTATGCTAAATAGACAAGATAATTTTTTTTTTAAAGATAGAAATAACAAAGTAATGTCAAACACATCAATACATATCATTAAACTAACTTGTCCTCTAAGGTTCCACAGCTGCATTACTTACTAAACTATTTACAGGATCAAGAATTAACTAACATCAAAATTTCAATTCTAATCTATTGGATCACATGAATGAACACATACAAGTCCATGTTATAACATTAGATAAGTAATCAACAAGATCATATAATTAGAACTACAAGTACATACACAATTTCTTTACAAGAGTGTACATTATTACATGATAGCATTATCACTTTCCTGATTACATTGGAATACTTACAATATGATATAACTGATACACAAGGCTAGCATATGAGCATAAATAACTATCTTCTCACTCTGGTACATGATCTGGAATTTGCAACACAAGCTCCATCCTCCTCGCAGATAAATAATAGCAAGGGAAAACCAATGGAGTTAAAAGCACAACCACCTGACCATGTGGAACCCTAAGGTCCACCCCCCATTCTAGGAGATAACATAAGGTTTTGCAGCAACAATCGGACAAGAAGACAAAAGACTAACAAGTGCAAGGACTACACATGACTCAAACACCCTGATAGTCTCTCACTAGATGCCGGCCCCCATCTATGGTTACCCTGACAGTCTCTCACTAGATGTCAGCCGCCATCTATGGTTACCCTGACAGTCCCTCACTAGACGCCGGCCCCATAGGGTGACACATGCGGAACCAACATTCCTTTCATGAAGACAAGGAAGTTGATCTTTCCAACCACGGCCTTCTCAACCCATCTCAAGCCTAAATGAGCATTGGAGCCATGAGTGAGGCATCCACTTATCTTGTTTAGTGTGAAAGCTCTCCCACCCTCCAAATTTATTATTAAGTTATCACTGGATTAATAACTTTCAATGGGTTACCCTGGCAGCCACTTTGGGCACTGGCCCCTCACTGAAAGCCACTCCCCCACCTACATCTAGAAGACCCTAACCATCAAGCAAGACATAACGACAATTATCCAAATACCATGCAAGGCATTTACCCTCTTGCATACAAATCATATTCACAAGGACCAATTCTTGAATCATTGTCCCAAACTTCCAGTTGGAACCATCATAACAGCCATAAACCACATGTAACTAGAGCAAGGCATGGGTCATCTTGCTCCCAAAAACTCAACCACAACAAAATGTATCCAACACAGTATTTTTATTACATGCTCAAAACAATATGAACCACAACATTCAAGAAGGACACTACAACCACATGACATCAACATGAGTTCAAGACATAACCACAAGGATAGGTACACTAAGCAAGGCATGGGTCATCTTGCTCAGTCGTCACAACTATAAGAATCCATAAATAGAGGGAAGAAAGCATTACATAAAACCAATACATGTACAACCATTAGCCAGATTACATAATCCCCAGAGTCATACACACGACTACCCTTCCTGGCCTCTGGAATCAACTTTCCCAATGACACAGACACTTGACACCACTGTAACACAAAAGTCACACTTTGACATTCACTCTCAAAAGTACATCATCATCTAATATCCCTTATCGCAATACAATAATTCATTTAACACACAATAAAAGCAACATATGACAAAACTATATAGGGAAAACATCTCATAATCACTATAAGAGTTAGCATTAATAAACGATCCTTCTTTAACTATGTTTTCAAACATCCATCATAATATGCATTCTATACCCTAGCATATCACTATACTATTACTATAACACCCCTCCACTTATAACATTAAGGATTTTCTATACAACATCCTAATACCATTAAGAATTTTCTTGTATGGACTCTAAATACACCTATACTACCTTCAATTTAACCAATAACAAAAAAACATTAAATCATTTCCCCCCTTGACCCATGCAGTGAAAATAAGTCCTCCATCGTTATTCTAGTCAAGATATAATTAAATAAAAATAACCAATTAATCAATCCAGATATAAAACTTTGATTATGGAAGTTATAAGGAATTTCTAAATCTAAAATAAAAGGTAATGATGATTTTATAATCAGCATATAAAGTTCATACAAATGGATTTATATTAAACTACACAGCTAGATTCAAACCTTAAGTTACTCAATCTTAGTAAATAATCTAATAATTAAATTTAGTAACATAACTTAATAAATAAAGAAAAATAGAAATAATGTTTAAATTTTCTAAGCTTAAATTAATGCTTGATTGCAACAATATAATGTATGATTATATCCTATAAAAATGTAAATCTTCCTGAGAATAAAATTTTACAAATTAAACTTCCTAATATATAACACTATTCCAAAAGAATTTCCTAAAGAAAATTATCTATAACTACCACTCGCTCTATTTCAACACTTAATTAAATTCCTATAAACTTACTGGCAATCTCTTGAAAATACAATTACCTTTATCCATTCTATACATGTATGAATGAAATCAATAAGTTTCTAAATGAATTACTTCTAAACTCACAACATGCTTTGATAATTATTACTAACTTTCTCTTTCCCTGAATGCCCAATTTATAGATGCCCTCCCATTAAACTACATCGATGGCTAAATTACAACAATAATGGCAAAATGCAAAAGCATGATTGCAAACGGTTTACAAAAGTAGTCAAACAGTTTACGAATAAAAATTCTAGGAGACTTTAAGCAAATACAATGTTTCATTGACAACAAGAATACAACATTTTGCAAGATAACTTTGTTGTAAGGGCGATAGGAAATACTCATACGAAACGGTTTCAGATCCCCTAATTTATAAGGTCACTTATTCAAATTTAACTACTTTAGCTTAACTTAACCGACTCTCTTAACAAGGACCAAACAATGATTTAAGGACTATAGAAAAATGTTGAAGGTAAGAACTATTTAAGCCAATGTATTAAGAGTTGTGGTGATCAATCAAAATAATTATGCATTACACAATAAAAGCAATGCCAAAAAAGAAAGTTCTACCCAACCACATTGTTTAAGTATAAAGCAATCAATCTATGGTATCTATCACTAGAGAATCATTTTGCTTCTAAATACCCAACTTATTAAGAATAAGAAACCTATCATTTTTTCTTACTTAACTAAATTAATTACCTATCTAAATAAGAAAGATTCTCATCAACTCATTTACTTATTCTTCTAATAATATAGGTCTTCTAGTAATTTCAGGATGAGACCGAATACAATAGCTAAATTAAATCCTTCAAAAAGAAATCTTTATAATAATTAACTTCTTATTCCTTTTACCAACTTCTTCCAATTCCTATGACTAATATACTGTGAGAGAAGTGAACCATTTCCTTCTATGATTCAATACAGAATTCAAGACTAACGGATCGTTGAAGAGGAATTATAAACTTCTAAAAATTTCAGCAATGATTAAAGGTCATTCACAAATTGGATTCATTAAAAAGGCTTAGAAACTTTCAAGCAAATGTAGCTATAAGTATTTAAACTAATCTTCCCATATTTGGTGGCACCCTTAATTTAATTGCTAGAATAATTATGCAAATTTAGAGATAAACATGTTCAAGATCAACTACTAAAACAAGGTATTCCCTATTCTTAAAAGGATAGATTAAATTATAAAAGGATTGGTTTGGAATCATAAAGATAAAGGAATGTAAGAGATTCATTAAGAATCAATGATGAGGAAGGAGATTAAAATAGCACTTGCACCCATAGGAATTTCAAAGAATGCGTCGATAGGAACAATTGACAAATTAGAAGGTTTTATGGTGAAAGACAATACCAAACAATACAATGCTCACATACAAAAGCCCATCCACAAATAAAAAGTTCAAATTTGGACATAAGACTACCTAAATCCAAAAGATACAAAAAGAGCTATAGAATTTCACTAAAAAGAACAACTGTAATGCCCCTCGCTTTTGACTTGTGATAGATGATATTTTCATGTTTCCTATGTGACTTGTGATAGATGATATTTTCATGTTTCCTATGATAGTTCTAGTATAGTTGATAGTCTTATACTACATATTTATGGTTTCGAGACATTTGGACTAGTATGTTATGGTTTATGTTGTCATATTTCCTATTACAGTCTTGGCATAGTTGTTAGTCTTATATTGCACATTTACAGTTTCAAGACATTTGGACTAGTATGTTATGGTTTATGTTCTCCTTGATCATGATGGACATATCTGATGATTATAGACTAATGTTATTCTGAGTTTAATGTGTTATTCGATTATGATTATGATGCATTACTGGTAATGGATGTAGTTATTTGATGATGTGTTTACATGAACGGAACAGTGTTGCATTACTCATGTCCGAGTACCCTGCCACGCTGCGACTTCCATTCATTATGTCTATGACTACATGTTTATATATATATGTGCACAACCTTGTTGTTTGTTGCAGGATGCAGGTACTGGGCATCGACTCCACCTGAACTAGCAGGTCTGAGCGTACCCTAGCCAATGGATTCGTTGAACGGAGATAACATGGGGTTCCTTGTCTTTATTGTCTATTGCCTGTCTACCTCTGTGTTTGTGGTCTTGTCATCTAATCCCACTTGTCAGTCAAGTAATGTTCCACAATGAGGATTAACTAGGTCAGAATTGCCTAAATTACATTTGGTAAATTGATGCATTCAAATAGATTTATTAGACTGGGAATATAATTTTGATAAATGAATATAATTGTTTCAATATAAATTAAAGTTGTATAGAAAATATGATTAATGAAATTATATGAAACAATAAATAAATTAATTACTAAATTATGAGTTGTTTGTAAATGACTAAGTTGGTTGTAAATGGATAAAATTACAATGGTCATAAATTGCATAAATAAAAAAATATAAATTATGTTAAATGAAATACATAGTTAATATTAGATTAATAAAATAATAATATTTCTTTGGAATATTCTAAGGTTTAATAAAAAATTTGGGTGGTTGCTTTATACCATGTATTCAGTATTTGGGAATGTGCAAATTTCATGTCATGTACCGTCAGTTGCAGATTTGAGGCTTGGGAATCCCTTGGTAAAAATGAAATTGTTGATTCCTACGGGAATGTGGGTTATTGGGAAGAGAAAGGCATGTTTCTGCATTACCCAAGGAGTTCAACCCTGCTTTTGAGAAAGTGGGATTGTTGGGAAGAGGGGATGTTTCTGCATTTATCCGAGGAGTTGAATCCTGGTTTAGGAAGGAGGATAGAGAAAAGAGGAGGAAGAAAAGAAAGAAGAAGGGAGGAGGTTAGGTGCAGACCAGAGGCAAGTAGATCAGCTCAACAGGTAAGAACTATTTTGATAAACCTTTTCAAACAATCCACTTCTTTTTTTTGCATGCCCTGCAATCATGGTGATTCATTAGATTGCATACTATGAAACAGTTGCTTTTGTACATGTCTGTGGTTTTACATTTCTGCATACGTATACTTGCAAATTACATCTTTATTTCCCCCTCTATTTGCTTTGATGTATGTCTATGCCCTGCTCCAAAGCTCCCATGTAGGCATAAGGCAAGGAAGGCATAACTTTTTCATCTAAAAATTTTATTTGTTTTGAAATTTTCTAACTCTTTCTCAATTGATCCTTTCTGTGCACGTCCTGCAATTCATTTCCGTCCATGAGACATCTCTTTGAGTGATTTTGTCAAATAGTAGACATGCTTTATCCTTGAATTTTGCCAAACAGAAGGCGTGTCTTGCCTTTGAATTTTGTCAACAGTTGAAGTGCCTTGTTTTATGCATTCCCCATTTTGTATATATATATATATATATATATCTACCAGTGTATTTTCAACTTTAATAGCTGCCAAATCCCCCTTCCATTATGCTGCTGCAAAGATTCAATTTGTGCGCAAGGTTATGGGTTCTGGTTATGCACTTGCCAATTACTTCTACTTGAAAGTTTTTAAATCCCTTTCAGCATGTTGGTTTTCTTTGAGGCATTCTGCCAAATAGGTCAAGCACCTTGTCTTTGCTCCCATGCCTTGCATACATGCCTAAGAACTATAATATTTGTCAAAAAAAAAAGAGGAGAAGTTTTACTTGTCCTATTTCGGGCACATGTGCACACTTGCATATTTCATAAATTCATTGTTTAGAAACCAATATTTGGGATTGGACTAATAGAAATTGAGCTCATTTTGCCAAATGGAATTAAATGTCAAAGGAATTGTGCTATCAACTATTTGTCTAGGAAATGGAAAATCAATAAATCTTAAAGACTTATTTTCAAATTCCCAATTGCTTTATGTTTAGAAATTTTAATAATGAAATTCTCTGTTAGAGACCAAATTTATGATTTTAGCATTTGTACAGGAAGGTAATTTGTAACATTGTTATTCATAATATTATCTTTTTCCCATGATCTTTAGCTTAGTTTCTGTACCTTAGCAAATGTAATTGATTTGAACTGTTTTTGTTTGAAGTATTGTGGCCTAGGTTCAAGCTATTGAATGTGGTTTGAAAGAAACATAAAATTTGAGTGTTTATGGTTCATACTAACAAAATAAATGATGTATCTTTCATGCAAAATAGATAAAACATTTAGATGTTATCCTGAGGCATGTTGTCAAACGGTTCAAGTGCCCTCTCATGCTTCCACATTTTGCATACATATCTACTATAGCCGCTGCAATTTCAACATATGTCAATATCCTCTCTCCTTTATGTCTTATGGATGTCCATACCCTATTCAAGCTACCATTTTTGCATAGGCGTGAGAATGCTGGCAAAAGCCACAAACCTGTTTGAAGTAGTTTGCATTAATAAAAAAAAAATTCCAAGACATTTCAACAAATCCATATTGTGCATTTTCTTGAATCAAAAGTCATATGAATCTCACCAGCAATCTGTTACCTTGTGAGTTCAATTTACTATGGCTTACAAGTGGCAAAGTATTTGTCATCATATATATCATCTCCATACCTAACAGATCTGAATTTTATTTCTTGCATAAGCTATAATTCAATTTCTAACTGCTTTTCCCTCTTGTGCTCCAATCCAATACTTCAATACATTTCAACCAAAAAAAAAAAAAAGATACGACTGCAAAGAACACCAGCAAGCTTTCATTAAATCAAAAATTTTGAGAGTATCCTCCCAAAATCCAATGAGTGTATTTTAAAATTATAACATCATATAAAACATCTTATCTCATGTCTTCATTTGCTTTTATTTTAAAAAAAAATATATACATGGACCAATTCATTTCCTAAATTAAAAATATGTTCTTTTTAGAAATAAAGAAGAGCCCACATAACTCTCTCTTTATCTTAACATTTAAATTAGAAACTAAACTCTTCTCTAATATAACTATTTCCTTTTTAGAAACATATTAAGTTATAAGTAATCCCTTTGAATTATTTTTATTCTTTAGATTGAGCTAGAATCCTACATTCTTTATTTAAAGAAAAGTAAGAAAATAAATTATTTTGTAGAAAGTTTCTTAAACTTGATTCAATTAATTTGTGATATTATATTTGCTTAAATATGCAAATAATTCCTATATTAGGATATAAATTAGAGAAAAAGAAAAAAATTAAATTAAGTATTAAATCATAGAATGAAGGTGTTAGGGAGAGAAAAATAAATAATTTATTCTTTTAATGATTTTGTTTCTAAAAATAAAGAAATAGATTAATTTTAGAATGATTTTGAATATTATCCACATTGCATGTTTATTTATTAGAGAAATAGATTATTTAGAATGATATTCTTTTTTTAATAGAGAAAGGATAATAATTATATAGAGAGTTTGTATATTGTAAATGATAAATAGGAACCCTCAAGTTTATCCTCAAGGGTTGAATTTAAATTACTTTGTAATTATTTAATTAACTTGATTTATAAAAATGACAAATAGTGGGTTACTTTAGTTGTGTTAATGATATATAAATATATTTTTTATCTTTGTAAATCAATTAAATAATTATTTTAATAAATATTTATATGTAGTTAATTTTTATTGTAATTATAGATTTACTCCTTAATACGTATACAATCAAATGATAAGCTATATTTTAATGTTAATATACTATTGTAACAACTTAGTCAATTGTAATATGCTATAGTGGATTAGTTGTAAAGAAGGCATAATTTAATTATAAGTGTGTTGATATTGAGAAAATGTAAATTGCTAGTAATAGGTTTAGTAAATTCAATTTGTGGGTCATGAACTAGTTCATATAGTCTTTTGATTTTGTATCTACCGGTGTGGCTAGTTTTCTAGAGGCTTAGAAAGGGATGTCTTGATTTCATGAATTATGTTGATAGATGTCTTAAGACCATGATGTTTTAAGAAGCGTGATTGTCTCTAGTTATGTATGGATTAAAAGACAAGGTGAATGATAAATGTACTTCTTGAGTATGTATTGTTGTCCATTTGGTTGTATTTGTCTTGTATCGAGTTTGGTGGTGAGTTGTGGCATGGAGAGACATGAAAATCATAAAGATGTAATGAATATGTGATGTTATGGGCAATGGATTAGGAGTTTTGCCTTATGATTATGTTTTGGTATGCAAAAGGGTCAGTGCCTTGCATTGTTATATATACATGTTGATATGCAAGATGGTTAATGCCTTGCAATGTGTATGAAAAGTTTTATTGTTATGATGATATATGTGTAGCTTGATGGATGGGGTTTCCTAGGTGCGGATAGGGGAGTGGCTTCCAATGTGGGGCCGGCACCCAAAGTGGCTTGTCAGGGTAACCCATTGGGAGGGTCAGTGCCTTGCATTGTTATATATACATGTTGATATGCAAGATGGTTAATGCTTTGCAATGTGTATGAAAAGTTTTATTGTTATGATGATATATGTGTAGCTTGATGGATGGGGTTTCCTAGGTGCGGATAGGGGAGTGGCTTCCAATGTTGGGCCGACACCCAAAGTGGCTTGTCAGGGTAACCCATTGGGAGTTGTTAATCCAATGATAACTTAATAATAAATTTAGAGGGTTGGGTAGTTTTCACACTAATCAAGATAATTGGATGCCTCACTCATGCTTGTAGTGCTCATTCAGGCTAAGGATGAGATGAGAAGGCTGTGGTTGGCAAAATCAACTTCCTTGTCCTCTTGAAAGGAATGTTGATTCTACATGTGTTACCCTACGGGGCCGGTGTCTAGTGAGAGACTGTCAGGGTAACCATAGATGGGGGCCGGCGCCTGGCAAGAGACTGTTAGGGTAACCCATGGATGGGGGCCGACGTCTAGCTAGAGACTGTTAGGGTAACCCATGTTAGGACCATGCGATGACACTCTCCTTACTGTAGCCTAGCTTTCCCTAGTTGTACTCTCCCCATTTGTTAAATGTTTGCCTTTGGAAGTACTGTTGTGTTGTTTGTGATATGGACTTGTGATGTTGGAGTCATGTGTTGTTTTAGTCTACTGTCTCCCTGACTGTATGTTGTAGTGGGAACCTCATTTTAACTCCTATCTCGGGGGGTGGACCTTAGGGTTCCACATGGTCAGGTGGAAGAGCTTTATCCATTGGTTTTTTTTCCTTGCCATTGTTCATGAGTGAGAAGGATTCATCTTGTGTATCAGACATTAGACCTTGTACCTGTTTATGAAGACATTTATTATGCTCATGTACTAGCCTATGTATCAGTTGATTCATAATGTATGTAATCAAATGTAATCAGAATAGAGATAATGTAAATTACATAATGATGTACTCATTTGTATAGACTGGGGAAAAAGTGCTTTTAATCTTGATCAAATGGATTATCTAATTGATGTCATGGAGATGTATGGATATAATCATTAGTGTAATAGATTTAGAATGTTCTACTGATGTTAGTTAGTAATGCATGTAAACTATGTTGATTAATTTGCCAAGTAATGCAACCATGGGACCTTGGAAGACAAGTTGTTAGTTAATGATGTGTATTGAATTGCTAAACATTACCTTGTTATTATATAACCAAAAAAAAAATTTCCGCTTTGCATAGCATAGATGTGTTATTTTCCAAGGTTTTCATGGTGGGGCATTACATTTGGTATCAGAGCCAAGTTTAAACACTGGGTACCTTGGTTATACTTGAACCCATTATGTAACCGAGTGCTTAAACTCTGTAGAATGATTTAACTCCTGTTGCGACCCTTTTTCATAATATAATAAATTACCCTTTTGTGTGTCCAGGGTAGATGCCTAGATGTAGGGTCCAAGGTTGGGGCAGAGGTAGGGGTCATGGAAGAGGTGGAGGTGGAAGTCCTCCTCCCAGCTCTCCTTATGGGAGTGGCCATGAAGGCAGGGGTCAGAACATGGAGGGTCAGGGTTAGCCTGATGGAGCCCAGTTGAGATAGATTCTTGAGGAAGCCCTTGCCCGGTTAGGCCCTAGACAGGAAGGTGAGCAGGCCAGAGGAGGTCAGGAGGTTAACCAGTCAAGTCCTAGACAGAGGGAGAGATCTCCCAGGCGTAGGGAGTTGACAGTTGAGCAGGAGGCCACACTAGCCAGCCATATGAGGGATTTACTAAGAGCACGCCCTCCCACCTTGATGGAGCTGGTAGAGGACTTGAGGCAGAGACCTGGTTATTAGACTTAGGCAGGTGTTTTGCCATGCATTCGTATGGCAGCAATACAAAAGATAGATGTGCCATTTTGAATCTCTGAGGGTTTGCTTCGACTTGGTGGGGGCTAGAGGAGTAGAAGCTGCATTTGGAGATTAACACTGTGTCTTGGGAGTTATTTGTAGAGAGATTCAAAGGCTGCTTTCTTTCTGACCATTGGAGGTAGCGTCGAGCAGATGAGTTTCATGAGCTAAGGTAGATGACCATGACAGTTGAGCAATATAAGCGCAGATTTTATGAGCTCAAACAGTATGCAGGTATCGGGGATGACGAGTCCATGTTGGTGCAACATTTTATCAGGGGCTTGAATGCCTAGATTAGTGGAGGGGTTCGTGTATTCAAACCTAAGTCTATGGAGGTTACCGTGGAGAAAGCCTGATTTGTGGAGGAGAATTTGGCTATGGGCCTCGGTGGACATACAGGTGTGCACATTGGTAGTGCACCTTCGTTAGGATATGGTTCTCGAGGTGGTCACACCCAGGCGTCGGGTTCTCATGCACCCTCAAAGGGTGGTCAGTAGAAGCAGTTCTCACAGTCCAAGTTGAAGAATTCTCAGCATCAGCATGGTAATAGGTTCCAAAGTAGGAAGGACCAGACTTGGTAGCACAATAAGCGCAATTGTGTTGATCAGCCAGCCCAGAGTACACAGTCTTCAGTGAGCAGGGGTAGTTTCCAGCAGTCTAGTACCTTCCGGGGTAACAGTGGTTTTGGTAGAGGCACCGGGTGCTTCTCTTGCGGCTAACAGGGCCATATTGCCAGACAGTGCCCGTAAAAGGGTGCATCAGGATTTGGACACCGACCAGCGGCATCTAAGCCAATAGTTGGTGATGTAGGCAGGTCCCACCGAGTCTTTGTAGTGGTGGATGACCGACAGGCAGAGCATCAAGGCACGATGGTGGAGACATCTGGTTGCATGCGAGGTATTGATTTTTTTGTTCTATTTGATTCCAGTGCATCTGATTCATTTATATCTCCTTTCCTTGTGGAGCGTTGTGGCTTAGAGGCAACAAAGCAAGATGATAGGTGGCAGGTTGAGTTAGCTTCCGGGGCTAAGATTGTAGTCAAGTCTCTAGTTTTAGGGTGTGACTTGAGGATTGGCTCTCTATCTACTTTTGTGGACCTTCGCATTTTACCTCTGGGTTCATATGACATAGTTTTGGGGATGGATTGGTTGGAGGCCCATCAGGAAGTGATAGATTGTCGGCATAAGTTTGTTAGATGTGTGGATGATTTAGGTACGATGGTTGAGGTCTTAGGAGTTCAGAGACCTATTTCCCTACGTATGATCTCTGCTATGCAACTCAAGAGAAGCATGCGTCAGGGATGTCAGCTTTTTGTAGTGACTGTTAGTGATTTGGAGATGGAGGAGAGTTGAGAGGCATCTCTTGACGATCACCCACTCTTGAGGGAGTATGCGGATGTTTTTCCTTCTAACATTCCAGGGATGCCACCTAAGTGTGACATCAATTTTAGGATTGATCTAATTCCCAGTGCAGAGCCTATCTCACGAGCTCCATATAGGATGACCACTTAGGAGCTCAAGGAGCTTCGACTGCAGTTGGAGGAGCTATTAGCCAAAGGGTTCATACGACCTAGTGTTTCTTCGTGGGGAGCACCTGTGATCTTTGTGAAGAAGAAGGATGGATCTCTATGGCTATGTATCGATTATAGGCAGCTCAATAAGGCAACAGTGAGAAATAGGTATCCCTTGCCTCGGATCGATGATTTGTTTGATCAGATCAAAGGAGCTAAGGTATTCTCTAAAATTGACCTTAAGTCAGGATATCACCAGTTGCAGATTTTTGAGGTAGATATTCACAAAACAGCATTTCGCACCTGTTATAGACATTATGAGTTCACTGTGGTACCATTTGGGTTGACGAATGCACCTTCAATTTTCATGAGCTTAATGAATGGTGTGTTTCGCACTTATCTTGACTGATTTGTCCTCATATTTCTTGATGATATATTGATCTATTCGAGGACTATGGAGGAACATGAGGAGCAATTACGTCAGGTGTTGCAGTGTCTGAGAGAAAATCAGCTTTATGCTAATTTGTCAAAATGTGAGTTCTTCCAGACAGAGGTTAAGTATTTGGGTCATGTCATCTCTGGAGAGGGTATTGCGGTGGATCCCTCGAAGATCCAAGCCATTATGGACTGGCCTGCACCCACTAATGTTTCTGAGGTCTGTAGTTTTATGGGGTTGGCAGGTTACTATCGTCGCTTTGTTATGGGGTTTTTGAGAATCACTCACCGTATTACTTCTCTTCAGAGGAAAGGGAAGAAGTTTATTTGGTCAGAGTAGTGTCAGGAAGCCTTTCAGACTCTTAAGGAATAGCTGACTAGTGCACCTATATTAGCAGTTCTGAATCCTGATAGGGATTTTATTGTTTGTATCGATGCTTCCTTGGAGGGTTTGGGAGCAGTTCTGATGCAGGATGGTCGCGTGATTGCCTATGAGTCTCGCAAACTCAAGGATCATGAATTGAACTATCCCACTCATGACTTGGAGTTAGCAGCGGTTATGCGTGCCTTGGTAAGATGGAGGCATTTTCTATTAGGGCATCAGTTTGAGCTGCACAGTGATCATCGTAGTCTGCAGTATATTTTCATGTAGCCAAACTTGAATGCAAGGCAAAGGCATTGGATGGAGTTATTGTGCGAGTATGAATTTGAGGTTAGATATATTCAGGGCAAGGAGAATGTGGTAGCAGATGCTCTTAGTCGTCGAAGGCATGAGATCTCAGCAGTCTCACTTACAGTTGATTTGAGAGGTCAAATTCTTGCTGCTCTTCCTACTGACAGTTGGTGCCAGGAGGTGAGATCTGAGATTGAGTCTGGCAGACCTTTAGAAGGTAGGTTCTCTGGGTATTCTTTTGAGTCAAATGGTCTTTTGCGACAGTTGGGTCATATCTATGTTCCTAATTCTGAGGGTCTTCTCACCCTAGTTTTGTCTGAGGCACATCGGGCACTCTATTCTGCTCATCTAGGTGTCAAGAAGATGCATGCAGATCTGCGTCAACTGTACTTTTGGAGTGGTATGAAGCGGGATATTGCTGATTTTGTGTCGAGATGTCTTGAGTGTCAAAGAGTGAAGGCGGAGCACCAGCACCCTGCAGGTCTTTTGCAGCCTCATTTGATTCCTGAGTGGAAGTGGGATATCATTTCAATAGACTTCATTGTTGGTTTGCCGATGTCCTCTCGACGACATGATGCTATTATGGTCACTGTGGATAGGTTAAGGAAGGTAGCTCACTTTTCTCCTGTCTGTGCTTCTTACAATGCCTCTACAGTGGCTAGAGTGTTCATGGAGGACATCGTCAGACTTCATGGGATTCCTCGTAGGATCATCTCTAATAGAGATCTAGTGTTCACTTCTGCCCTTTGGACTTCCTTGCAGCATGCCTTGGGGACACAGCTGAACTTTAGTTCAGCTTATCATCCTGAGACTAATGGTCAGACTGAGAGGGTTAATCAGGTTCTCAAGGATATGTTGAGGATGTATGTTATGGGTCAGCAGAGCTATTGGGAGGACTACCTTTACCTAGTGGAGTTTGCGTATAATAATGGTTATCATAGTTCTATTGGCATGTCTCCCTTCCAGGCCTTGTATGGTCATCCTTGTAGGACCCCTTGAGTTGGGATCGTTTGGAGGATAGAGATCTTCTGGGTTTGGATCTGCTTAGAGATATGGAGCAGCAGGTTGAGAGGATTAGAGAGCATTTGGTGGCGGCTCAAGATAGGTAGAAAAAGTATGCAGATGCTCATAGGATCGATTGTTAGTTTTCTGTTGGAGATAGAGTGTTCTTGCGTGTGCGACCGTGAAAGAGTCCAATCCGCTACGGAAAGGGCTCTAAGCTAGCACCGCGCTTTGTTGGACCTTTTGAGGTGTTAGAGAGGACCGGTCCAGTTGCTTATCATCTTGCTTTGCTGCCTAGCCTTTCACGCATCCATGATGTGTTTCATGTTTATGTACTTAGACCTTACTATCTGGATATTGCTCATGTTCTTGATTGGACTGCTCTACAGGTAGAGGACGGGCAGCTGGCTTTGGAACCCGTAGGCATTCTTCAGCACAGGAGACTTGCTCTCAGGGGCAGAGATGTGGAGCAGGTTAGGATCCAGTGGGATCCTAATGATGAGACCTCTGCTACTTGGGAGGATGCTACCAGGATGAGGGAATTATATCCTCACTTATTTGCAGGCTTCCAGGAGTAAGCCTAGTTTTAGGGGGGGAGGATGTAATGCCCCTCGCTTTTGACTTGTGATAGATGATATTTTCATGTTTCCTATGACAGTTCTAGTATAGTTGATAGTCTTATACTGCATATTTACAGTTTCGAGACATTTGGACTAGTATGTTATGGTTTATGTTGTCATATTTCCTATCACAGTCTTGGTATAGTTGTTAGTCTTATATTGCACATTTATAGTTTCGAGACATTTGGACTAGTATGTTATGGTTTATGTTCTCCTTGATCACGATGGACATATCTGATGATTATAGACTAATGTCATTCTGAGTTTAATGTGTTATTCGATTATGATTATGATGCATTACTGGTAATGGATGTAGTTATTTGATGATGTGTTTACATGAACGGAACAGTGTTGCATTACTCGTGTCCGAGTACCCTACCACGCTACGACTTCCGTTCATTATGTCTATGACTACATGTTTATATATATATGTGCACAACCTTGTTGTTTGTTGCAGGATGCAGGTACCGAGCATCGACTCCACCTGAACTAGTAGGTCTGAGCGTGCCCTAGCTAATGGATTCGTTGAATGGAGTTAACATGGGGTTCCTTGTCTTTATTGTCTGTTGCCTGTCTGCCTCCATGTTTGTGGTCTTGTTGTCTAATCCTGCTTGTCAGTCAAGTAATGTTCCACAATGAGGATTAACTAGGTCAGAATTGCCTAAATTATGTTCGGTAAATTGATGAATTCAAATAGATTTATTAGACTGGGAATATAATTTTGATAAATGAATATAATTGTTTCAATATAAATTAAAGTTATATAGAAAATATGATTAATGAAATTATATGAAACAATAAATAAATTAATTACTAAATTATGAGTTGTTTGTAAATGACTAAGTTGGTTGTAAACGGATAAAATTACAATGGTCATAAATTGCATAAATAAATAAATAGATATAAATATAAATAGTGTTAAATGAAATACATAGTTAATATTAGATTAATAAAATAATAATATTTCTTTGGAATATTCTAAGGTTTAATAAAAAATTTGGGTGGTTGCTTTATACCATGTATTCAGTATTTGGGAATGTGCAAATTTCATGTCATGTGCCGTCAGTTGTAGATTTGAGGCTTGGGAATCCCTTGGTAAAAATGAAATTGTTGATTCCTATGGGAATGTGGGTTATTGGGAAGAGAAAGGCATGTTTCTGCATTACCCGAGGAGTTCAACCCTGCTTTTGAGAAAGTGGGATTGTTGGGAAGAGGGGATGTTTCTGCATTTATCCGAGGAGTTGAATCCTGGTTTAGGAAGGAGGACAGAGAAAAGAGGAGGAAGAAAAGAAAGAAGAAGGGAGGAGGTTAGGTGCAGACCAGAGGCAAGTAGATCAGCTCAATAGGTAAGAACTATTTTGATAAACCTTCTCAAACAATCCACTTCTTTTTTTTGCATGCCCTGCAATCATGGTGATTCATTAGACTGCATACTATGAAACAGTTGCTTTTGTACATGTCTATGCTTTTACATTTCTGCATACGTATACTTGCAAATTACATCTTTATTTCCCCCTCTATTTGCTTTGATGTATGTCTATGCCCTGCTCCAAAGCTCCCATGTAGGCATAAGGCAAGGAAGGTGTAACTTTTTCATCTACGAATTTTATTTGTTTGAAATTTTCTAACTCTTTCTCAACTGATCCTTTCTATGCACATCCTGCAATTCATTTCCGTCCATGAGACAACATCTCTTTGAGTGATTTTGTCAAATAGTAGACATGCTTTGTCCTTGAATTTTGCCAAACAGAAGGCGTGTCTTGCCTTTGAATTTTGTCAACAGTTGAAGTGCCTTGTTCTATGCATTCCCCATTTTGTATATATATATATATAGATATCTACTAGTGTATTTTCAACTTTAATATCTGCCAAATCCCCCTTTCGTTATGCTGCTCCAAAGATTCAATTTGTGCGCAGGGTTATGGGTTCTGGTTATGCACTTGCCAATTGCTTTTGCTTGAAAGTTTTTAAATCCCTTTCAGCATGTTGGTTTTCTTTGAGGCATTATGCCAAATAGGTCAAGCACCTTGTCTTTGCTCCCATGCCTTGCATACATGCCTAAGAACTATAATATCTGTCAAAAAAAAAAAAGAGAAGAAGTTTTACTTGTCCTATTTCGGGCACATGTGCACACTTGCATATTTCATAAATTCATTGTTTAGAAACCAATATTTGGGATTGGACTGATAGAAATTGAGCTCATTTTGCCAAATGGAATTAAATGTCAAAGGAATTGTGCTATCAACTGTTTGTCTAGGAAATGGAAAATCAATAAATCTTAAAGACTTATTTTCAAATTCCCAATTGCTTTATGTTCAGAAATTTTAATAATGAAATTCTCTGTTAGAGACCAAATTTATGATTTTAGCATTTGTACAGGAAGGTAATTTGTAACATTGTTATTCATAATATTATCTTTTTCCTATTATCTTTAGCTCAATTTCTGTACCTTAGCAAATGTAATTGATTTGAACTGTTTTTGTTTGAAGTATTGTGGCCTAGGTTCAAGCTATTGAATGTGGTTTGAAAGAAACATAAAATTTGAGTGTTTATGGTTCATACTAACAAAATAAATGATGTATCTTTCATGCAAAATAGATAAAACATTTAGATGTTATCCTGAGGCATGTTGTCAAACGGTTCAAGTGCCCTCTCATGCTTCCACATTTTGCATACATAACTACTATAGCCACTGTAATTTCAACATCTGTCAATATCCTCTCTCCTTTATGCCTTATGGATGTCCATACCCTGTTCAAGCTACCATTTTGGCACAGGCGTGAGAATGCTGGCAGAAGCCACAAACCTGTTTGAAGTAGTTTGCATTAAAAAAAAAAAATTCCAAGACATTTCAACAAATCCATATTGTGCATTTTCTTGAATCAAAAGTCATATGAATCTCACCAGCAATCTATTACCTTGTGAGTTCAATTTACTATGGCTTGCAAGTGGCAAAGTATTTGTCATCATATATATCATCTCCATACCTGACAGATCTGAATTTTATTTCTTGCATAAGCTATAATTCAATTTCTAACTGCTTTTCCCTCTTGTGCTCCAATCCAATACTTCAATACATTTCAACCAAAAAAAAAAAAAAAGATACGACTGCAAAGAACACCAGCAAGCTTTCATTAAATCAAAATTTTTGAGAGTATCCTCCCAAAATCCAATGAGTGTATTTTACAATTATAACATCATATAAAACATTTTATCTCATGTCTTCATTTGCTTTTATTTTTTAAAAAAATATATACATGGACCAATTCATTTCCTAAATTAAAAATATGTTCTTTTTAGAAATAAAGAAGAGCCCACATAACTCTCTCTTTATCTTAACATTTAAATTAGAAACTAAACTCTTCTCTAATATAACTATTTCCTTTTTAGAAACATATTAAGTTATAAGTAATCCCTTTGAATTATTTTTATTCATTAGATTGAGCTAGAATCCTACATTCTTTATTTAAATAAAAGTAAGAAAATAAATTATTTTGTAGAAAGTTTCTTAAACTTGATTCAATTAATTTGTGATATTATATTTGCTTAAATATGCAAATAATTCCTATATTAGGATATAAATTAGAGAAAAAAAAAATTAAATTAAGTATTAAATCATAGAATGAAGGTGTTAGGGAGAGAAAAATAAATAAATTATTCTTTTAATGATTTTGTTTCTAAAAATAAAGAAATAGATTAATTTTAGAATGATTTTGAATATTATCCACATTGCATGTTTATTTATTAGAGAAATAGATTATTTAGAATGATATTCTTTTTTTAATAGAGAAAGGATAATAGTTATATAGAGAGTTTGTATATTGTAAATGATAAATAGGAACCCTCAAGTTTATCCTCAAGGGTTGAATTTAAATTACTTTGTAATTATTTAATTAACTTGATTTATAAAAATGACAAATAGTGGGTTACTTTAGTTGTGTTAATGATATATAAATATATTTGTGTCTTTGTAAATCAATTAAATAATTATTTTAATAAATATTTATATGTAGTTAATTTTTATTGTAATTATAGATTTACTCCTTAATACGTATACAATCAAATGATAAGCTATATTTTAATGTTAATATACTATTGTAACAACTTAGTCAATTGTAATATGCTATAGTGGATTAGTTGTAAAGAATGCATAATTTAATTATAAGTGTGTTGATATTGAGAAAATGTAAATTGCTAGTAATAGGTTTAGTAAATTCAATTTGTGGGTCATGAACTAGTTCATATAGTCTTTTGATTTTGTATCTACCGGTGTGGCTAGTTTTCTAGAGGCTTAGAATGGGATGTCTTGATTTCATGAATTATGTTGATAGATGTCTTAAGACCATGATGTTTTAAGAAGCATGATTATCTCTAGTTATGTATGGATTAAAAGACAAGGTGAATGATAAATGTACTTCTTGAGTATGTATTGTTGTCCATTTGGTTGTATTTGTCTTGTATCAAGTTTGGTGGTGAGTTGTGGCATGGAGAGACATGAAAATCATAAAGATGTAATGAATATGTGTTGTTATGGGAAATGGATTAGGAGTTTTGCCTTATGATTATGTTTTGGTATGTAAGAGGGTCAGTGCCTTGCATTGTTATATATACATGTTTATATGCAAGATGGTTAATGCCTTGCAATGTGTATGAAAAGTTTTATTGTTATGATGATATATGTGTAGCTTGATGGATGGGGTTTCCTAGGTGCGGATAGGGGAGTGGCTTCCAATGTGGGGCCGGCGCCCAAAGTGGCTTGTCAGGGTAACCCGTTGGGAGTTGTTAATCCAGTGATAACTTAGTAATAAATTTAGAGGGTTGGGTAGTTTTCACACTAATCAAGATAATTGGATGCCTCACTCATGCCTGTAGTGCTCGTTCAGGCTAAGGATGAGATGAGAAGGCCGTGGTTGGAAAAATCAACTTCCTTGTCCTCTTGAAAGGAATGTTGATTCCGTATGTGTCACCCTATGGGGCCGGCGTCTAGTGAGAGACTATCAGGGCAACCATAGATGGGGGCCGGCGCCTAGTGAGAGACTGTCAGGGTAACCCATGGATGGGGGCCGGCGTCTAGCTAGAGACTGTCAGGGTAACCCATGTTAGGACCATGCGATAACACTCTCCTTACTGCAGCCTAGCTTTCCCTAGTTGTACTCTCCCCATTTGTTAAGTGTTTGCCTTTGGAAGTACTGTTGTGTTGTTTGTGATATGGACTTGTGATGTTGGAGTCATGTGTTGTTTTAGTCTACTGTCTACCTGATTGTATGTTTTAGTGGGAACCTCATGTTAACTCCTAGCTCGGGGGGTGGACCTTAGGGTTCTACATGGTCGAGTGGAAGAGCTTTATCCATTGGTTTTTTTCCCTTGCCGTTGTTCATGATCGAGAAGGATCCATCTTGTGTATCAGACATCAGACCTTGTACCTGTTTATGAAGACATTTATTATGCTCATGTACTAGCCTGTGTATCAGTTGATTCATAATGTATGTAATCAAATGTAATCAGAATAGAGATAATGTAAATTACATAATGATGTACTCATTTGTATAGACTGGGGAAAAAGTGCTTGTAATCTTGATCAAATGGATTATCTAATTGATGTCATGGAGATGTATGGATATAATCATTAGTGTAATAGATTTAGAATGTTTTGCTGATGTTAGTTAGTAATGCATGTAAACTATGTTGATTAATTTGCCAAGTAATGCAACCATGGGACCTTGGAAGACAAGTTGTTAGTTAATGATGTGTATTAAATTGCTAAACATTACCTTGTTATCTTATACAAAAAAAAATTATTCCGCTTTGCATAGCATAAATGTGTTGTTTTCCAAGGTTTTCATAGTGGGGCGTTACAACAACGGATTCCACGGCTCTTCCTCTATCTCCCCTCTCTCAAACTATTAGAAATAATTGAAGGTTTTGTCAAACTGCCCTTTGATTAGAGTCTACTGGAAGTTGCTAGTTGATTTTGTAGCATTCTAGTTAGATATTTGGAATGCTAGGATTATAATTACTAATATATTATAAGCGTGTGGTAGAAAGTAATTGACAGAAGTTACTCATCGACTGGCTTATAATAAACTGTATGGTTGTGGAAAAGATTAGAAACTTTCTCAGCATGATTTTTTTTTTCTTTGGAAGTTTCCTAACTATAGCAATATGTGGAGACATAGATAGGGAGTTGAATTGGTTGAGAGAATGCCTCAAAGATATGTCATCTCATGCAATGGTTGTAGGATATGCATACAATGGATTTTGATGAAAAGGCTCAAGAAATTTTCAAACAAAGGCGTCGGCAGGTGTAAAGCCAAATTCCTCAACCTCTTTTCTAAATGACCTCTTTACATGCGCCAGGGTGGGGTTTAGGTCCAGGTCTGGTTAACCATCAAGGCATTAGCAAAAGTCTATTTGGAAGAAAATATCGCTGTAATTACTCTGGTATAAATGCATGCAAAATATCAAGACGAAGACTGGGCGTGCAAACTATTTACAAGCAACACCCATTGGTAGGCGTAATAATGATTTCCAAAAATGGCACAAGGAATTTATCAAGCCACATGCAATATCCAACTATAGTGAAAGTTGTATCGTAATGAATTATGGAAAGAAGTCTTCATGCAAGAGAATACCGCAACTTAATTATGAGATGAAAACTATTTTAATAAAGCTCATTGAGATATAGTCTCAGGAATACCAAAATGCCTCAAAATATACCATTTCAAGGGATATAAAGACTGCAAGATAAATATGGTGAGAGTATGAAGAAGGGTTTTAAAATTTTTCAGGCAAAAGGCAATTAGTACGAGTAAGACCAGTCTCCTAAACCTTTGCTAACATTATGCTAAAATGGGAGCTATGGGTATCAGAGTGGACATCCATCGAAGCATTAGAAGAAAGATTTGCTAAAAAAATTTAAGTTGAAAAGAAAAGAAGCTATGGTAGACATGCATGCAAGGAGTTTTCCAGTGGTTTCATCCAAATGAGTAAAAGACATCCAGTAATGCAAGCAGGGATAAATCAATGGATTTCCAAAAAAATAACCAATGCAAGTCAAACCAATCTAAATGTGATCGCATCATATAGGTATTCAAATTTCATAGAGATACATTATTCGTTATATACTCAGTTCCAAGCTAAGCTTCATTCCTCAAGCAAAAGTCAATCTACACAAACGATTTGGGATAATTTACTCAATAACATACCTGGTAAAATTTACACAGGAAAAGAAATTACTCCTTCAAAATCTCTCATACGGTGTTTTCTTTAGATCTCCACAATGAATTCCTCTCCAGATTGTTGGTGCTTCGAGACCCCTATGGATTCCAAGCCTATTGCCTTTCCCCATGAGCTTCCCCCTGATTCATGAAGTAAAAGAATAGGATAGAGATCCCAAAAAAATGACTCCCCCTCCTTGAGAGAGAAAGCCCTCCCCCTAAAAACCACTCAAAATTCTCCCCATTAACATAAAAATAGTCAATGACAATAATTTCCAATCTTCCATTACTAAAATCCACTTCCTCAAAATTTAAATGCATTCAAAAACTACTTCCAACCAGATTCTCCAATTTGAATAATTAATATCCACTTACCCGACAACTCACCAAATATTATAATTCAAGAATATAAAGTAATAATTATTACACAAAAGAATGTTTATTCACATAAATAATTATTAAATATTTATAACTTATTTATTATTATTATTTTTATTATCTATTTTAATAATTTAATTTCTAACAATACTTAATATTAATATTCTATTTATCTTCCATCGATAAATTTTATTTATGTATCAAAAGAAATCAATAACTCTTTATAATAAAACAATTAACCACATAGAAATAAGTTGACAAGTTGCATACCAGGTGTAATCTGACAACAAAAAGAATCGAACAATAGAGACTCACAACACAACCATACAGACAGGACTCGGGACCAAAAACTCATCCTCTTCGAGGATGATGACAAGTTGAGGGTAACCTTACATTATCTCCATTCAACAATCTTCATTGGTAAAGGCACGCTCACACCTGTTGATTCAGGTGGAGTCGATGCCTGATACATGTTCACTCAAACATACCAATTAGAGTACACATAATAGTCGAAGCACTTGAAAGGATCTCTAACATTCGTATCTCATTCTTGTATGTCCATACGTTCAATGGTACGATGTCGCCCTTTCCACCTAACCTAACAACATACTACTACATCATCTGACTGTAATATTAACATAACAACATGCATTTTACTTACAGAAGCTCATGTTCCATTTTCATCTTCAGATTCCTTAGCCAGACTACCTGCTCAACCAAGGTGAAAATGGAGGGGCGCTATAGACATGCTTGTTGCCGGGCCTAACATGCACCATATTAATGAACTTAAGCAGAATTAGTAAATTCATTTGCTATGAAGGATTTGGGTGCAGCAAAACAAATCCTTGGTAAGAGGATCACACAGGACATGACAAACAAAATAATATTTTTGTCCCAAAGTGAGTATGTAGAGAAGGTGTTGAAAAGGTTTAACATGCAGAATGCAAAAGTAGTTAGTACACCTTTGCCTAGTTGTTTTAAGTTGACTAAGGAGATGTGTCCAAAGACATAAGAGGAAGAAGACAAAATGTCTAAGATACCATATGCATCAGCAGTTGGTAGCTTGATGTATGCAATGGTATGTACAAGGCTAGAAATTGCACATGCAGTGGGAGTTGTGATCAGGTATATGAGCAATTCAGGAATGGAACATTAGAATGTAGTAAAATAGATTCTCTGATATTTGAGAGGTACTACTTCAAAGAGTATGTTTTGGAGGAACAAATTCTGCTCTAAAAGGATATGTTGACTCTGATCTGGCAGGTGATATTGATAGCATGAGGAGTACTATAGGGTATATTTTTACTGTATGAGGTACTGCAGTCAGTTGGATTTCAAGGCTGCAAAAGGTTGTTGGGCTTTCAACCACTAAAGCTGAGTATGTTACTGCTACAGAAGCTAGCAAGGAGATGATTTGTTTATAACATTTTTTGGAGGAATTGGGGCAACAACAAGAAGATAGCCCTCTGTACACTGATAGCTAGAGTGCCATTCATCTTGCTAAGAATTCAGCTCTACATTCAAAAAGTAAGCATATACAGCTTAGATACCACTTCATCTGATCAGTTTTGGAGGATGGATAGTTGAAGCTAGAGAAAATTCACACAAGTGAGAATCCTGCAGATATGTTCACAAAGGCGGTTACATGAGAGAAACTGATTTCCTCATCAGTTTATGTTGGTCTTCATGACTGATAATGATGGACATAAGAAACTAGCCAGGCCTATAATCTAGTGGGAGCTACAAGTACGGTGGTGTCGTCTAGGATCAGTCTCCAAGTGGAAGATTGTTTGGTGTGGAGCCTGATCAGTCTCCAAGTGGGAGATTGTTGGAATGTGGTGACTGATCATGCAAGGTATACGGAAAATGCTTCCTACACTGATCTATTGAGGAAAGATTTATGCAAATTTTTACTTTTACAATTACAGATTAAGATGCACATTAATAGAAAGATAATAACAACTTCCAAATGCAAACACAAAACACACAACACAAGATATACGTGGGGAAAACCCTTTTAGGTAAAAAACCCCACACTCCAAAGCTGCCCAATATATTATTCAAGAACCATGAAGATTACAATATACTTGCAGAGCAAGCTTTTATAGGAGTATATCCAACCACAGATCCAGGAGGTAACTCGACATCTATAAGATTCTTACACACAACCTCCATCTCAAGCTCCTAATATATAGGAGATACAATACAGTACACCGCCAATGGTAATTACAAAACCATGAGCTAAAAACCACCCAAAAGTGGCACCCAAATTATCTCCAATCAAAGATGCCTTATGATGTGCAAAAACACACACCAACACATGTAACTCTCCCCTTTACAACTCTTTTATGTGTCCAACACGTTTTTTACATTTCCCAAAAATAGAAGGTTCAACTTCCGGAGGTCATAACTTTTGATCCGGGTGTCTGATTGACGAACTATTTGATGCATCGGAAAGCTCGTGAAGAGATCTATCACTCTGTAACCTACTTCATCAGTTACAACAATTTTTGAAGTGTTTAGGGAAGTTTCAATTCTAATAATTGAGTTCAAAGACTTTTTCCGGTAGTTTCAAATAATAGAAACTTTAATATCTCATGATCCAGAAATGATCTTGAGACGAAACTCACCTGAGATGTTCACTTAGCTATTCTGCATCTTCTGGGAAAAAATTTAGGTCAATCCTAGCCAATCAAAGGACTTACTAAAAAGAGTAAGTCTCACTATTTTTAGCTCATTTGGAAACTTTGAAATTTCCACACCATTATCCAAGATAAAGAGTATTCAAAAAGACCAAAACTGGGAAAAATAGTGATCTTTCGAAGTTGCAAGGTTGAGACACTTTTCTTAACAATGCCGAGACATATCTTTGTATTTTCTATTTGTGTTTTCCATACTTTTGTGATTTTCTCCACTTTTTTTCAATTGTTTCCAATTTCTTTTTTAATTTTTAATTTTTAATTTTTCTAATTTCTTTTTTTATTCCAT
Organism: Cunninghamia lanceolata; assembly: GCA_027924645.1. Lineage (NCBI taxonomy): Eukaryota > Viridiplantae > Streptophyta > Pinopsida > Cupressales > Cupressaceae > Cunninghamia > Cunninghamia lanceolata. Next base: position 910,358 of record BSBN01001493.1, read on the forward strand.
TTTTTTGTGATTTTCTCCACCTTTCTATCCTTCATGGTTTTTATTTTTTATTTTCTCTAATTTCTTTTTTTGTTTTTATTTTTTATTTTTTCCAATTTCTTTTTTTAGTTTTTATTTTTATTTTTTGTTATGTATTTACACAAAATGAGTGCTCTCATCTCCACCCCACTATGATTGTAAATACCTCTCGGCATAATTAATATATTTTAGTGATCTAAATACTAATATATTATATTGTATAATATTTATATTTATATGATTATTTATTTTTTCTTCATTGTAATTGTAATTATAATATTGATATTTTAAATATCTATAGAGCAATATAACTAGTATATTTATATTTAAAAAAATATTATCTAAAGTAAGCCGAGGGATATCTCTTTTCCATAGTTTATTTGATTTTTTCATTTTTTTTCTTCCATTGTTTTTATTTTTTAATTTTTCAATTTTTTTGGTTTGATATTTTTGGTGATTTAAAAAGAAATTGATAATAAGAAAATCACAAAAACTATGGAACCAAAACGAAATTAGAAAAAATAAAAAATAAAAACTAAAAAATAAATTGGAAAAAATAAAAAATAAAAACCAAAAAAGAAATTGAAAATAAGAAAATCACAAAAACTATGGAACCAAAAAAGAAATTGGAAAAAATAAAAACCAAAAAATAAATTGGAAAAAATTAAAAAAAAAAAACTAAAAAAGAAATTGGAAAAAATAAAAAATAAAAACAAGAAATAAATTTAAAATAAGAAAATCATGAAACCAAAAAAGAAATTGGACAAAATAAAAAATAAAAACTAAATTTTAAATTTTTTTGTTTTATTTTTAGATTGGAATCTTATTTTTTTTAATTTTTAGATTAGAATCTTATAAAATTACATGGAATCGGAATCTTTGAGCTCTTCAACTCCACCCGCTGTGAATGTCAGAAATAAAAAAAATATATCTATAGTATGCCAAGATATATCTTCTAGAGGTTATGTACTTGCTATTTGTGTTTTCCATACTTCTATGATTTTCTCCACTTTTTAAAAATTGTTTCCAAATTTCTGTTTTTTATTTTTTCCAATTCTTTTTAGTTTTAATTTTTAATTTTTTCCAAATTTTGGTTTTTATTTTAATTTATGATAAAATTTATTGAAACATAGTAAAATGAAATATTGATGTCTATTGGTGTAAATATATTCAATATTAATACATTATAGAGATTTAAATAAATATATTCAATATTAATTTATTATAGAGATTTAAATTATATATATATATGAGTGAAACAAACACCTAAAATTGAGTAGAAAAATACATCTTGCAATACTAATAGATTAACTTGTTTAATTAAATTTTGAGTGGCTAAATTCTTGTTGAAAATTTGGTTATTAATTGGTTATTAAACAAATAATTTTTTTTAATGTTAAACTAATAAATTTTTTCTTGAAGACTATGCAAATATTATAACAAAAATTGTAATATTTATATTAATACCATGTTGCAATGAGTTTTTTTATCTAATGATTAATATATCTAGAGTAAACCAATCAAAATAGAGTATTATTTTTCATGTTGAACAAATTTTAATTTTTCCTAAGTCTACATGAGAAATTTTTAACAAAAATTATTTGGAAAATCATTTATCTTTGTTGTGATTGGCTCAAAATTTGAGCTCTTAAGAATGGATAAATTTGGTTATCTCTGTTGTGATTGGCTCAAAATTTGGTTATTAAACAAATAATATTTTTACAATTGTTAAAAAAATAATATTTTTCTTTCAATCTATGCAAATATTATAACAAGAATTGTAACATTTATATTAATATAATATTCATATTAACGTGATTATTTAATATTGATTCATTGTATACATATTATTTATAAATTTGATATTTTAAATATTAATGAAATAATATAATTAATTATTTATTAATAATAGAATGTATATTAAATTAGTAGACATTAAACTATATTAATATTTAATTTTTATTCATGGTATATTAACTATAAAATTCTTATTTTAAATATCAATACACTAATACAATTAATAATATATCAATAATATTATTTATATTAAATTATTGATTATACAAATAAATGGAATCATCATTATTTTTCATGTTAAACAAATTTTAATTTTTCCTAAGTTTAGATGAGAAAATATTAACAAAAATTATTTGGAAAATCATTTATCTTTGTTGTGATTGGTTCAAAATTTAAGCTTCTTGCAAAGTATGAATGGAATGAAGGGAGGAGCTGGTAATACTAACATATTAACTTGTTTAATTAAATTCCAAGTGGTTAAATTCTTGCAAATAATATTTTTTAATGTTAAACAAATAAATTTTTTCCTTTAAGTCTATGCAAATATTATAACAATTTTTTTAATATTTATATTAATATAATATTCATATTAATGTGATTATTTAATTTTGATTCATTGTATATATTATTTATAAATTTGATAGTATAAATATTATTGAAATAATATAATTAATTATATATTAATAATACAATGTATATTAAATTAGTAGAATTATCATTATAGTGTATTTATATTTATGTTATATTATAGTAAAATGAAATAATAATATTTATTCGTGTATAAATATTAAATATTCAAATATTATACTCATCTAAATATTAATATATTATATTGTGTAATATTCATTTTAATATAATATTCATATTAATATTTAATTTTTATTTATTTATTTACTAGGATAACCTGCAAAAGAGGGGGTTTATAGGTCCTTCTATTTGCTTCCTCTATCATAGCGGTGAGGAGAGTATCTCTCATTTGTTTTTTCAGTGTCCCCTAGCCAAGGAGATTTGGCACCTTTGGTGGGATGCTTGGAAGCAGGGTTGTGTTCATGCCTCTATTTTGGTAGATTTTTGGAGAAGATTGGGAAGATCCCCGGCTAAGGCCTCTCATCTTTAAGTAGCTTAAAATATTGGTCCTTCTTTTATTGTGTGGAACTCTGGCTAGAAATAAATTGGAGAAATTTTCAAGGGAGGCAGTTGGTGGTTCAACAGGTGTGGTAGAGGGTTCTTAGTATGCTCCAAGAGACTTTAGCTATGAAGTGTGATTTCTCTACTAGGTTGGATGGTGGGGAGTTGCAGGTGGCCCAAAATTTGAAGTTAGTGGATGGAGGCCTATGGCCTCTTTGGCCTAGGAAAAGGGGCCACTCCAAGGGTAAGATTTAGAAAGAAGGAAGGTGGACTCCTCCCCCTCCAGGTGTTTTCAATATTAATATGGAAGAGGGAACCCTGGTCATGTTGGGATTGGGGGACTAGGGAGGGATAGTTTGAGAACCATCCTGTTCTTCTCTTCTATTTATAAGGGGCATCATTCAAACAATTTGATGGAGGCCCTAACAATTCTTTGTGCTATGTAGAGAGCGTGTACTTTAGGTTGGAGAAGGGTTATTTATGGATCTGACTCCCAGATTTTTATTAATATGTTGAATGAGTAGGTTGTGGAAGGCATGTAGTGCCAACTTGTGTCGGTGGTTAGATAGATTCTCCATTTGGGTCACTTGATAGATTTGGTCTCCTTTGTCCATGTCCCTAGATAATGGAACAGAGTGGCTAATTATCTAGCTAAGTGGGCCTTTGATTAGGTGGGGGATTGGAGTGTTAGGGAGTGGGATCTTTTGTCCCAAGATTGTATTCAAACTTTGGAAAGGTTGATTTCTAAAGACATGGATGGTTAGCTATGGTCCCTCTTTGGGGCCTTGAGGTGGTGGTCTATCCGAGTTTTGGTTTGGTTGGATGGTAGTTTAGTGGTTCTATTTTTACTTTATGTTGTTTATGTGGTCTATTGCTTTATTTCTTATCTACTTATAATAAATTTTTACCCCTCTTTTAAAAAAATTATTTATTTTATATATTAATTATAAAATTCTTATTTTAAATATAAATAGAATAATATAATTAATAATATTATTAATAATAATATTTATATTAACTTATTAATTATATAAATAAATGGAATTATCATTATAATGTATTTATATTTATTTTTCATGTTTTGAATCCCTTCCTAGTACAACACATGTTATAATAGGAATCATACATTCTATAATGCATTGTCATTATATAGTAAAATGCTATAATAAATAAAAAATGGATTTGATTAAAATTCACATTTTATGACATTCTCCAATTCAAACTCTATTGTAGTCTATGCTAACAAAAAATATTAAATCAAGCTCAAAATCAACGAATCAATTCATGAAGTGCATCTACCAATAAATCAGTTCGACATCAATATTAAATAAATATTTAATCTAAGAAAACAATTTCAACTACAAAACACATACTATTATTACAACACTACAAGGCAGGTACTCAGCACTACATGGCACTTGTTTGGATAGTGCTTGTGAGAAGAGTGGATTGAAATCGTATCCATCTTTAGTCTATCTTTGTGCCATTGCACAGGTGCTTAAAGCCAAAGAGTAACATAATCAAATTCCAGGGAGAGATTTTATTGCTGGCATAAAGTTGCAGTCATGGCACCACAGAGCCCTTTTATTGCACATACTACTTCCCCTAAAAATAACAGGGATGAAGTAATCAGTGGTGATCTACTATTTTTTCTAATGTTTGTAGAATTGATCATGGCCATTTTTGTGACAGCCTGCGTCCTTATCTACTATTGGAAAGTATATAGGCAGGGAAGAGTTTCAAGGATTCGTATAGTTTCATATGCAACAGAAAAGTACAAAACAAAGAAAGGATTGAACATACAAGTTCTAGAGGCTCTGACTATGTTTGTGTATAATCAAGAAATATTTAAGGATGAGGCACAGTTCATATGTGTAATTTGCCCCTGTAAATTTGAGTAGAACAAGGAAGGCAAATAGTTGCCCAAATGCAATCATGGGTTTCATGTAAATTGCATTGACATGTGGTTTGATTTACAATCTACTTTCCCACTATGGAGAAATAATGTGGAGGTTGCCATTTGTGATCACCAGGAAGGAATAAAGAGGTAAAACTTTTTTAGACGTTGGAGAGAATATTAATATTGATATAACAAGTATACAAGAAAGTGCAGATGAGGGGTCCTAGAGGAGGAAGATAATCACGGTGATAAGGAAGAAAATCTAGATGAGGGGTCATCTATCAGCCTTGTTTTTGGTATTGATAAGATGTAGACATTGGTGCAGATCCTGATAACAAAAAGCCCAACAGGCATCAAAAAAGGTCCATGACCACGAACAACACAAAAATAGCTAACTAGCAACAAACAATTAAAATAGTAATAAAACTAGGTCCATAGCATAAAACATAGGAAAAACTAAATAAACATGTCTTTCCAGTCATCCTTAAGAAGCTTGATCAGGTCCTCCTTGTTCTCATTCATGGTGTCCATGCTAGCATTAGAGTGATCCTCTTGTAGAATAGAAAAGGTAGAGGCTGCCCTGTGAAAGACTTTCATGCAAACCTTCATCAGCAACTTCACTTTATTCTCTGTAGCAAAATGACATGATTTAACATCCTCCAGATCCTCAGTAAGCTTCTTGTTGGGCTCATCAATTCTGGTACTCACCACCTCCTTGTCTAGCATTTCTAGGATTTCGACATCATTGGGTTCACTATCATAGAACGAGTTATTCATAGAGTCAAAATGACTCACACCTTCCTATTCCTACACTAGCGTTATCTTGACTTCTTTGATTTCCATTTCATACTCAGGGTCATCTTGCTCTGAATTTGAAGAGTAATCCACAATCTTGAGAACCTGGGGTTTCCCTCCTACCAACCTAGAAGACCTTCTAATGCTTGACCTTCATTCAAAGCAGTCTTTACCCACCATTTTCCCCTTGTCCTCAACAATGTCCTCCAAATTCTAAAACTGAGAAATGTGCTTCTTATTCACAGTCTTTGGCTCCTCAATCCTCAGACCCACATCACCTTTCTTATCTTTCTTCTTTCCTCCCTTGGCAGGGCTAGGTTGACATTGCTGGCTTTTATGTTTTTTGCTACCTTGAGGAGGTGGGGTATTTTTCAAACCACATAGGCCCACCACCACATCTTCACAAGATTGGCCATGGGACCCATCCGTCCACCAAAAATAGAGACCGTAGGGTCCCTGCCCGGGAGCTGAGCCTTAGGAGTAGGAATAGGGGACTTAGGGAGTGGGTCTGCACGGTTAATATGAACATCTACAACAAGGGACTTGGCTTTAGGTTTAGAGGGACTACCATACTTGACACTAAGGGGAATTTGATCATCTGAATCCTCCCTAAATTTTTCTTCAACTAGATAGACATTAAAAGGCTTGATAGGACACAAGGCAAGATGAAAGTGATAAAGATGAAAGATAAGACCCTGGTGCAAGGGCACTGCAACCATCTCTGAGTTACCCTCATGATACTTCTTAGTCAAATTGACAGAGGAATCTAGGCTAGAAAGCAAGTAGAAGGGAAAATTGACAAACAATTTGTGTCTGAAATGGTTTAAAAGAGTGAAATGGTAGTGATAGAAGCACCTATAATGACCTTCCAAGGTAAAGAATTTCATGATAAGATAACATACTCAGTCCCATGGGTTAACCAAGCTCTTGTGCTCAAAGCCACCTTAGAGTCTAACATGTTTCTCGCCTTCCCTGTAAAAAAGTTTCAAACACTCTGGGTCTTGAACTTTTGTTTATTTCTTCAAACATTTTCCTTTATGTTACAGCCCTATGGCCTGAGCAATGGCATCCTATGAGACAACAAACTACACGCCATTGACCTAAACCCTCCTATCGACATCCCATGACATGGTGAATTGAATTGATAAGCCTTTGTCAAAGCCATTCAAACATTCAATGAACGATGTCACCCCCCTCGTAGGCAATACTCCATACCTGTGAGTCTTCTTTGAATTCCCCATAGGACGTAGGCTCTGTGCGCACCTTATCACCTCCCATATTTCTTAACCAGTAAAACCTGTAATACAGATCACAAATCCAAATAAAGGCAAATAAAAGGTTTTTTTGAAAAATCTGGAAGGCAATTGGTACTCATTAACATTAACGCCAGCCACATCCCTCAAAATCCCAAGCATGTCCTTCAAAATCCTAGGTACCTTAAAGGAATAATTGCATTCATAATTCAGCTCATGCGAGCTCACCACATCTTAGACGACTAGGCAACGATGAAAAGACTTTTGGTTCCACCCTGATGAGGGTTCACGTGGATTGTTTTGCTGGTAAATTTCTATGTGAAACCCTTAAGTCTAGCTCAATCGGGTAAAGTGAGTAGTCATCACCATGACATCATTCTTCTTACGCCATCCCCAATAATGAGGGGTAGGTAGAAAAACACCAACAAGGGCGTAGAGTGAAGTGAAAAGATCCGTAAAACTTAAGAGGTCACCTCTGAAAGAATGTTAGCATTAACATTCTAAGGAAGATTATTAATGTTTCTCCAACACCTTAGAGGGTGAAGATTAATTCCATGGTTAGCCATAAGGTCGGCAACTTGATTACCTTCCCTATAGATATGCCTCACTTCAATACCCTCAAAACTTAGAAGAAGGGTTTTTATATCTTGAATAATATCCTCAATCTACCACCCAACCCTAGCTTTTCCTTTAACATCATCAATGATAAGCATAGAGTCACCTTCAATAACAAGGTGATTGATGCCTATGTCCAAGGCCATTTTAAGTCCCCAGAGGAGAGCTAAGGCTTCTACAATATTATTGGTATTCACACCAATTCCCCTAGAAAAGGTCACCAAAAGAGCCCCCCTTATCAGATCTAAGAACACCTGCCCCACTGGCCAACCCTAGGTTGCTCTTAGTAGCACCGTCAAAGTTGAGTTTGGCCCAACCAACCTGGGGGGACCATTTAGTGTTAGCTCGAGCTTTTCTCCTAGTATCATCCATTTTTGCAAATGCTTGTCAAAATGCACCACTCCTTTATGATGCTGGCTTCCAACTTATTGGGGGTTCTTCGCAGCTTTCAAAGTGCTATTAGAGAGATTGTCCTACAGGAGTTTGGCCATTGTACAAAAGATCTCATTGTGATCCCTAAATTTTCCTGAAACAACCTATTATTCCTTTCCTTCCATAGGGTCTAAGACAAAATAGGAGGTAGCTGAAACTAGATTTCCTTGCTAATGGGGTGGGAAAGGGGAGAGTATCAGGACCTTAAGAAATTAGATAAATCTTCGCACAAGCACTAGGGGATTCCCATCTTGTTCAACACCAGGCTCTAGATTTCCCATGAGAATTCACAATGTAAAAGAATATAGGAGAAAGTTTCCTCCTCCTTGAAGGATAAGGTACAGCTATTTGGAACTTGAAAACCTCTAACCTAAAGGTTGTCTATAGTTAGAATCTTCTCCTGCACTGCCAGCCACCAAAAATGGTTGATTTTAGGTAAGAGATTGTGGTTTCAAACCCTTTTCTAGAAGTTATCCTAGGTATAAGGAGGTTATAGGCTGACCTAACAGTGAAGCTCCTAGACCTCTCCCTATCCCACAACAACCTGTCCTTCAGAGGAAAGATAGGAATTCTACACTCTCTAATAGATAGTTGAACATCCTTTGCTTTCTGCATAAGGTCAACATGGCTTTGATAGTAGTCTAACAACTGTTTCCACCCTTCACAACAAGGAAGGATATAATCACAGGCCCTCCTACCAAAAAAAGACATAGCCATATTGATCAAGCCTTGGGAATTATAAAACTTGTTTAACGGCCCCCCTTTACACCAGCTATCTTCCCAGAACCTTATAGTTCTACCATCTCCCAATTTCCATTTGACTCCCTGATGGAGCACCAATCTGCATTTGAGCACATTCTTCCATATGACCGAACCTTTAGGCAGGTCATGGGGATGAAGAAAATCCTTCAGGGTCAAGTGCCCAAAGTACTTGGCTCTCATGATACTACCCCACTCCTTATCCCCGGTTAAAAGATTCCATTCATTTTTTGTGATGAGGGCTTTATTGAGAAGATTAATATTTCTTATTCCTAAGCCACCCTGTAGCTTTGGTATGCACACCTTATCCCAACTCACCAAGGCCAACCTCTTCTTAGTTTCCACCCTAGTCTACAAAAAATTCCTCTGAATTCTTTCAAATCTTTCAGCAATATACTTAGGTATTTTGAAGAGGGATAGGAAATAGATAGGGATACCTTGAAGAGAGGCCTTCAATAGCTAATACTTGCCAGCTTGAATTAGCAGCTTGCCTTTCCAACCAACTAGTTTCTTTTGAATCCTTTCTAAAATTGAGTTCCATTAATCAAGAGAAACATCCTTAACTATAAAGGGGAGGCCCAAATATATCCCAGGGAGTTCACCACTTGAACAACCAAGAATCCCCATAATCTTCTGTTGGAGCTTGATGAGGTATTGAAGAAGTACACTTGGATTTTTTCATAATTAATGCACTAGCCTATCGAGGTGGCATAAACCTACAAGACTTTCTTCCATTTCATACCCTCAACCACCAAAGTAGACCTAAAAAGGATGGTATCATCCACAAATTGTTGAATGGCAACCTAGGTAGCTGTTGAGGTTGGTTTGACACCCTTGATCTCCTTCAAGCTTAATAGCTTGAGGAAGCTTCTACTTAAGACTTCTACCAAAAGAATGAAGAGGTAGGGGGATAGAGGGTCACCCTGCCTTAAGCCCCTTCCAGCATTGAAAAATCCCCTAGGGACCCCATTGACAAGGATGAAGAATCTAACAGAAGTGACACACACCTTTATGAGCTGCATAATTTTCCTTAGAAGCCCATCTGCTCCATAATTCTAAAAAGAAATTCCCATGCCACTCTATCATAGGCTTGAGAAATGTCAAGCTTGATGGCCATTTCGGGCAACTTACTTCTCTCCATGGAGTGAATAATTTCATGAGTGGAAATGGCCGTATCAATAATTTGTCTACCTAGGACAAATCCCTTTTGATTGTTGCTGATAAGCCTATCAAGGATGGCTTGAAGTCTGGACACAAGGATCTTAGAAAAAATCTTATAAATAGTATTGCATAGACTAATTGGTCTAAAATATCCCATACACAATAGATCAGGTTTTTTGGAATAAGAGCAATAAAAGTATGATTAAGTTGCTTCAACAACATACCAGTCTTGAAGAAGTCCCTAGCTACCTCAGTGACATCCTTACCCACAATATCCCAATACTCTTGAAAGAAAGCAGGGGGAAAACTATCTAGCCCCGGAGCCTTAAAAGCACCCATGAAGAACAGACAAGCTTAAACCTCCTCCTCAGTAACCTTTTTTCCAAGATAGGCATTATCCTCCTCATTAAGGTAGGTAGGGATGATGTCAATAAGCTCCTGATCAGTCCTACACTCTTAAGCCTCCAGAAAGTTATGAAAATAAGAAGCAACAACCTGCCCCACTAGATAGTCTGACTCCACCAAAATCCCCTTATCATCCATAAGTTTAGCAATATTATTTCTTTTCCTATGCCTCATTGTAGACTGGTAAAAGAAAGAGGTGTTTTTGTCCACCTCCCTGAGCCATTGCACTCTCAATTTCTGCTTCCAGTAAATTTCATCTTTCGTAAGAAGTTCTTTCCATTCATTTCTCAACAGTTCTTCTTTAGCAGTGTCCTCATAAATGTCCCCTTCTTCCATTTGTTTTTGAATGTCACCCAACTTAGCAGTAATCCTCTTTTTAGTATAAAAAATATTGCCAAATGTGAACTTTTTCAACCCTTAACCTTGTTCTTAACCATCAGCAGTTTTTGAGCTAGCTTGAACGTAGGAGTACCATTGACAGCAACACCCCACCAGCTAGCTAACCTATCCTTAAATTTAGGATGTTGAGTCCACATAATTTTAAACCTAAAAGGATATAGTCCTTTAACCTTCTTATCTTTCCAAGAAAGCAGGAGGGGGTTATGATCCGAAGTAGCTCTAGGAAGGGCTTCTAAAGTGGAAGTGCTTATAAAATCCCAGCATGACGAAACTAGGACTTTGTCAAGTCTTACTTGTATCAATTTTTTCCCTTTTCTCTGATTGAACCAAGTAAAGGGGTTTCCTTGAATATCAATATCCATAAGACCTTGTTTATTTAAGAAGTCAGCCAGGTCCATCATGCTGTCTGTGTAGTCCAAAATCCCTCCATTTTTTTCCAAGGGGAAAAGCGGGGTGTTAAAATCCCCAGCCAACATCCAACATCTTGAGCTATATTTGGAAATCAAGGAGGAAAGATGATCCCATAACTCTCTTCTAGGGCCCCTTTGGTTAGGAGCATAAATGTTAACAAGGTTCCAAGAATTGTTGTTAGACTCCATTCTAATAGCAAGGTAATTTTTATCCCTTTCAATTAGACTTCCTTTAACAGCCTTGTTGTTCCATTTTGTGACAATACCCCTAAAGGGTCCATCCGCATCACAAACACATAAATTCGCATTAGGCCAAACACTCATAGCAATGGACTAGAACCCCTCACTTTTCATTTTCACTTCTTGCAACATCAGGATGTCAATCTTGTTATCATAGATACAGATCTTGACAAAGAGTTGTTTATGAGGGTTGTTAAGCCCCCTAATGTTCCAAGAGAGGACTCTCATTTGTCAGGGGCCTTCTTGGAGCTAAACTCCAAGGTCCTCTATTTTTCCATTGCAATATCCTTGTTAATTGCATTTTGTCTGGTCTCTCGTTGTGAGGGTCTACCCATTTTGGTGTCCACTCCCACATCAATGGACTTTTTATTATGCCCTTTTCCTCTCCTCTTAGTTGTGGACTAGCCCTCAGAGTCAGTGACACTAGAGCTAGCCCCAGGGCTAAGAGGGAGAGATTTATTGCCAGGGGAAAGGGTTCCATTCACATCATCAATGCTACATTCCATTTTATTTGGGCTTCCAATTCTTTTGAAAACTGGGGGGCCTTCCATACTACTCAGCTCTATCTCCTCATTTTCTACTAGGACTTCCTTCCCAAGGACTTCCTCCTGGTGAAACTCACCTTCCTCCAGACCATCCTCATGAGGAAGAGTGTGATCCTTCTCCATGGAGGGGGCAGGGATTGTATGAAATTGATCCATCATAGCCTCCAGAGGACATGGTCTATTCTTTCCATCCAGAATTTCCTTGTTCTTACCAATTTTAGGAGACCTGATAATATGCAGGATATCATCCTTAAAAGGGTACCCATCCTCAGTAACATTTCCATTTATCTTCAGGTCAAAGGGGGCTTTTTTGGCTTTACACTGAGTAACTAGATGTCCTTTCTTATTACATTTTTGACAAAAGGTGGCAAAATTTTCGTAGATGATGGGTTGAACCCATTGGCTAAACTTAGATTCCAAAGTAATGCTATTAGGAAGAACTTTATTAATATCAACACTTACATAGAACCTGGCAAACACTAACCTGGTTTTGTTTCTTATGGTGATGTCTAGCGCAATGTAGTGGCTGAATGAGTTGGTTATCTAAATAAAAATCTCCTCATCCCAATACTCCAATGGCAAGCCTGGGAGTCTGACCCAAATAGGAGCAGTTCTGTTGAGATCAGCAGCAACATCAAAGTCTAACTTCCACTTGCAAAGAGAAATGCTATGCTTTCCATACATCCATGGGCCCCCTTCTAATACAGAGGAAAGGTCTTCCCTGGCCATGAATTTAAAGAGGAAAATTCCTCCAACCATGGCACTCACTGTTATGCTTCCCTTCACTTTCCATTTGGCATTCACCCACTTCTTGACCATATCAATATTAGGTCTAAAGGATGTTCTCACCAGGATGTTCTCCATTGCAGAGACAATTCTCTCCATAGTGAAATTCAGGAACAAAATTGCCGTCCCATCCACGGACTCATGAATTCGAGGAGAAGCCCATGGGCTCTCCTGAGCATTCCCAAATAGGGCACACTTCCATGCCTTGGATCCAATTGCCTTGTCCTGCAACACATGGCTAGAGGACCCATGAGCCTTATCACAGGTCATGTGACCAAAAAGTCCTACAGACTGTCATAGAAACTGGGGACAAAATCATCACCCAGAGCACGTCCAGGGCTACCTCGACCCAAGGACGGTGGGACAGGGGGACCCCAAGGTCCCCTGTGGCCATGGAGAAAACAAATTCAAATTCAAAAGGAAGTGGGAAATGGACGCAGTTGTTGAGTGGGAAACAGACGATGTTTGATTTTTGTCTATCAGCCTTGTTATTTCAATAAGTGTTGATAAATTTTTTTGTCATAAATCACAATAATATATAGTTACAAGGAGTGATGAATTCTAAGAGAATTTATGCATTCAACTGATATAAGACTAACATATTTATATTTTAAAATATATCTAAAGTACGTCGAGAGATATCCTTCTCGAGGCGCCTAATGTTAGGATTAGTGATTAAAAAATAGGTGCCTCGAGAAGGATATCTCTCGGCGTACTTTAGATTTATTTTTTAAAATATAAATATGCTAGTGGCATTCAGAGCTGCAAGCCTAATCATAACCATAACACTAATCCTAACCCTAATTATTATAAACCCTAACTATTATATTAAACCCCAACTATAATATTCTAAATTATAATATTATCATATTATATTACATTACTATCTTAATATTATATTATATTATGAGGGTTATTATAAACCCTAACTATTTTATAATCCTCATTATAAAAATAGAGAAATTTTTGAATGTGTCTGACTTGAATTGAGAGCGTTCCTAGAGGTTACACAAGGGTTTCTCTGCAAACCCTGGTGTGCTTCTTGTTTGGGGATCTCTCCCTATGTTGGAACCCTTCAAAAATTTTAGTGATATCATGGATTTCATTGGTAGATTTAGAGTGTCTTTTAGTTTTTCTAGTTATATGTTCTTTCTTTCTTTGGCTTGTATATTCTCTGTCATTCGTAATAGTTATTTATTTTTTGTATTTTTAAAAGTGTTCTTTTCCCACCCTGGTGTCACTCGTGCGAGTGGATGGGAGAGTTCTGGCAGAGATTTTACTGGCTGGCCTCTGAATTTATTGCTTGAAATAAATGCAAGATGGAAAAATTATTGGATGGAGGTGGTGATAACCAGAAAGGCCATTCCAAATCCTACAGGGAAATTGTAAATGCAACAAATGTTGGAACTCCGCCTGAAAATGCGGGCTTCTCGGTCAATTTTGTTCTTAGAGGAAACAATGGACTCCCCAAGGAAATGAATGCTGGAAATGAGAATGTGGAGCAAGGAAAAGGTGTGTCAACTTCCCTGCTTAGGAAGGTTTCTTTATGTCCAAATGAAGATATGGTTAAAGCAGTGAAAAATGAAGAATCTAGATTAAGAAATGTAGCAGTTTTTTTTACTTGCATAAATCTAGAAAAGCTGCCTTCGAGGAAATTCTTCGACAATTGGTTAATATTGGTACAGGCCAAAAAACTTGGCATTCACTACTCCTTCTGTAGGATGATTCAACCGAGCATAGTTTTTATATTCTTCAAAAATCATAACATGCAGAAGAGGGTAAAAGTTTTTTTTTGGAACATTGGGCTGGCTTTATTTAAAGCCTTTGCTTGGTCCCTGGAAACTTCCCACAAGGAGATTCAATTTTGCTTGATACCCATATGGGTATTGATTAAAAATGTTCTAGTTTAGTTTTGGAACTTCCTACCCCAAATTTTCAAACCTTTTGGGAAAATTTTAAAGATAGACGAAGCCCGATCCACTCTCCCCCATTTAGATGCAAGATTGCTAGTTGCCTTTAACACAAAGACTCAAATACCAGACATTGTCAAAATAAACTGGGAGAATAAAGTTCTTCAATGCGAAATTGTGGGGCTAGGAGGGTTAAACTCTTGTTTCTTGTGTAAAATGGATGGTCATCAAAGGAGGGATTACCCTATCTTAAACAAGAAAGTTAAGAAAGATAAACTAGGTTTTGAACCTAAAGATGAAAATTCCCCCAATCTTGGTGATTCTGGGGATCTCAAGGACAAAGATAGAGCTCCTACTAATTTCCCCCCTGAATCTTTGATAAACAAAACTAGAAAAACTAATAATTTTGAACAAGCAAAAGGAAAAGGATAAAGTCTTAAACCTAATGATTTCCCAAGTAATGGAGTTTTAGACTCTGTGGTGCTGGGCAGTGATACCCAAGATGGGGATTCTAACAGCACACAAGATGGCATCCTTAGTATATTCTCCATGGATGAATTTGATAATGAAAGTTTGATGGAAGAGGATCCATCTTTCACATCCCAAATTGAAGAAACACAGCTTCATACCCTCTCTGATAAGGGAGAGGGGGATGCTAACAAGGTGCAACCTAAAGAACTAGACAATAACATTCAAGGCAATAACTCTGATAGTGGATTTATTAATGTGAGGAGAAAGAAAAATGCCTAGGAATTGGCCCTTGATAAGATTAGAGAAGTAGTTGATCAAAAGAACAAGTTAGATAAGCCGAAGGAAGAATTCCTTAAAGCGGGAAGGAAGCAGATCCCTGAGGAGTAGACTCTGTAATTCCCAAACAAGGTAACTTGAAAGTGGCTTTTGCCCCTGATGGTGACAAGTGTGCCTCTCAAGGCAGACTAGATAGAAGGAATCACCTTCAGGAAGAAGACAAATTAGAAGAGGAAGGGAAAAAAAGAAAAAATATGAGCAAAACTAATAGCTCAGTGAAGCCTAGAAAGAAGGGGAAGAATGAGCTTATCCCTAAGTACTTTGACAGTATTAGGAAAGGGGAGAACCCTAAAAACACATAAATAGAAAATCTTATGAAAAGCATTCACTGTTTCAGTTGGAATGTAAGAGGTCTTGAGTCTCCTGACATAAAATATGTTAGAGAATTCTGTAATAAAAATAAAGATATGGACATTTTAATGATTCAAGAAGTGAAAGCTATAGGATTTATGATGGAAAATACACTAAGATTTGTCTGGAAAGAGGATTTGGCCTTTTCCATCAAGCATGAAAGGGGCAAGGGAAGTAATGCCATCTTATTGAACAGAAAATGGGAAAGTCTTCTCAGAGACTCTGGCCATTCACCGTGTAATAGATGTATTTGGTTAACTCTAGATTTGGGCTTGGTTGTGGGCATTTGCTTGGTCTATGCCCCTAATGAATATAGCAAGAGGGCTAAATTATGGAATTGGATGGCCTTGGAATTTCCAAAGGTGCCTTGGATTTTGGGGGAGGATTTTAACATGATAGAGCAGATGGAAGATAAAAAGATGGCAACCCCATGAACTAGAAATGAAATGAAAAATTTTTCAGGCAAAGGCTAAAAAAATCCTTGAAATTGACTGACCCTCTAGAGGGAGATAAGAAAAATAGTAAGGGAATTTGGTATTCATGGTCAAACTTTCAAAAAGCTAACAGGAGGTTTTTTGCAGATTAGATAGATTTTATGTGGAAAAGGATACCTTCTTAATCCAGAATGTGAAGGATAAAGACAAAGTCCAAGTAATCCCTAATGCTTTATCAGACCATCACCCTATTAAGATAGTAGTTCTAATAAACAACCAAGAACAGATGGCCAGATCAAACAAAAGCAACCTTTTTAAGCTCAACTGTGAAATGCTAAAAGATCAAGACAGTATGAATGGCATTAAACCATTGAGGAACATCTATAAGTCCCTATATTGTAGTAAAGAAATGATCTTATACTGGAATAAATTGACAGAATCTTGCAAATCAATCTTCCAAGTAGTGGGAAAAAAGTATGCTCTAGATAGGAAAAGAGAGGAAGCCTCACTGCAAGAAGATTTTCTCCATGTTGAAGGAAAACTCTAGGACAACCCAAAAGATGAACAACTAATAGGGGATTTGGTAAAGATCAAACACAGATAAAAAAAAAATGCCTGGTTAGAAAATCTCAAGGGGCAAAAATTAGAGAAAAATTGAATTGGCTAGAAGATGGAGATAAAGGCTCTAAGTACTTCTTCAACCTCCTCAAATATAAAAACATAAAGGAAAACATTGGAGTGGTTGTGGTCAATGGAGAATATCTGAGAAAACAAGAGGAAATTTTAGATGCGTTTAGAAGGTTTTATGAAAGATTGTTTGAAGCAGAGGATAATCACCCTAAATGTTGGGACACCCAAGAACTTTGCTGCAAAATATGTAAGAAAAAAATAAATCATGAAATGAAGAAGAATTTAGAGAAAAGAATCTCGAAAGAGGAAATTGAAAAGATAATTAGATCTATGAGTAATGGGAAATGCCCTGGGGCTGATGGCCTTCCTGTTGAGTTTTATAAGGCCAACTTGGATTGGATAGTGGATGACCTGTTGTAACTTTACAAGGAGGCTATAGATAAAGGTACTCTAGGTAAGGAAATAATAAAGGAATAATCAAACTCTTACCCAAGGGTGGAGACAAAACTAAAATTAAGAACTGTAGACCCATTACACTATTAAATGTGTCCTACAAAATTATAGCCAAGGTGTTGGCTCTAAGAGTAAGGGACATTTTGCCAGAGATTGTTAATTCAACCCAGACTAGGTTCATAAAAGGCAGATACATTTTGTAAAATATAATTACAAGTTGGGAAGCTCTCCATTGGGTAAATGAGACTAAGAAAAATGCTGGTATATTCCTCCTTGACTTTGAAAAGGCTTATGACCAGGTGGAATGGTCTTTTATCCTTAAAATTTTAAGAGATATTGGTTTTCCTAAAGTCTTTTGCAAGATGGTAGAAATGTTATTCCCTGATGCCTCTACTCAAGTTGAAGTCAATGGTGAGCTTTCTACTCCCTTCAACATGGGAAAATCCATCAGACAAGGATGCCCCCTTGCCCCTTCCTTATTTGTAATTGCTTCAGAAGCCCTCCACTATATTTTAAGAATAGATCTTATTGAAGGCAGAATTGAAGGAATCTCCTTGCCTGATGGGGAAAGATTGCTAAATGTGCAATTTGCAGATGATACTGCTCTTTTTCCTAGAGTTAACAAGCTAGAACTAGATAGACTGGATAAGAGGCTAGAGATTTTTGCTTAGCCTCTAGTGCTAAAATCTCCTTTGCTAAATCTATTCTTCTAACCTGGGATCAGTCCCCCCATATTGGCTTGATTCTGGTAAATGGCAGTGGGGGGCCCAATGAAACATGTTAGGTTTCTTGGGATCCCTTTTGCCATTTGCCCATGTTTGAAACATATGTGGGATTGGATTTTTACTAAAATTGAAAGAAAACTCTTAAGTTGGGATAGAATGCATCTTTCTCTAGCTGGTAGAGTGCAAGTTTGCCAAAAAAATCCTTTTTGCATACTCTATCTTTTATTCTTCAATGTGGCTCTTTGCCAACTATCCTAGTTTGAGGTCATTCAAAAATTGATTAGAAGGTTTTTGTGGTCAAATGGAAAGGGGAAAAGTAAAAAGCATTTGGTAAAATGGGAATGGTGCTATCTTAGTAAAGGCTTGGGTGGGTTTGGACTCAAGGACTTGAAGATGTAGGGTGTTGCTTTGGCAACAAAATGGATAGTCAATTCCCTTTTGGGTGATGAGCCTTGGAAAGTTTTAATCAAAAACAATATAGAAAGGTCTTCTCTAGGAAACAAAAAGATTTGGGAGAAGCTTCATTTCCAAGATGCCTTATTAGGGGATTTTAGGTCTAAGCCTGGGGGATCTGCAGTGCTTAGAAGTATTTGGAAAGCTTGGGAATATGCCAAGGTTCTTATAGAAGGTAGAGAGGCTGTTAATCTGAGGAATGGTAGAGTTTGGGGGTAAAGATCCATTTGGTGGGATGTGTAGAATAAGGGCAAATATATTTCCTTATTGCAAGGATTCTCTGCTAGATTATATAATAATAAAGGCCTTATTAACCTAAAAGATCTCTTTGCTGAAGGCAGGCCCGAAACCTGGCATAAAATTAAAGAAGAATTTCATTTCAAAAATAATCAATTCAGAACATACTCGACTCTAAATAAAGTTCTATTAAGCAAAATCCAGTCGAAGGAAACTTTAGTTGGAGAAGAGAGCATTGAAAAGTTAAAATGGGTGGATGGGACCAATTTTATAAATGTCAAACCAAAAATGATATATAATATGCTCTCCAACTGCCAAGGCATTTTCTAGCATTTACTTGCATCTTGGGGTGACACCATGGGGCACCATGTTTCCTCCAAAGTTTTTAAATTGCTATGGTCCAAAATATTAGAGCCAAAGAAAGCCTGTTTCAGATGGTTGTTAGTCTTAAATAAATTGTGTTCTGAAGTTGATAATGTTTTGTGTCCTATTTGTAATGTCTTAGAGTCTGTGCCTCATATTTTTTTAATTGTTTGTATGCTAAAAAGATTTGGTCTTTCTTTATGGGAAATATTCATATGGTGTCAATTAGGAAAGAAATTTTATGTGGTTTCATTGATGGTCTTAAACCTAATGCTAACATATTTTGGTTTATCTTGTCAACTAAAATCCTATGGTTCATTTGGAAAAAAAGGAATGAAGACAGGTTCCAGGGCAGGGAAAGGTCACTCACTGGGACATTCTTTAGTCTCACATAGTACAATTTCTTTAAACATGTAACAATTGCTTTGGAGCTTTTAGTAGATAATTTCAAGGAGCTAATGGAGTCTAGCATCATGATATATAAGGATGATATTAAAGACACAGATTTCTATACTAGAGACATGAGGAAATTTGACCCTAAATTTTTCAATGAGTACACAGATTTTTAGGCACTATATGCTAAACACAAACAAAAAGATCTAGAAACAAGTGAACTGCAAAAACAATGGGAAAATTCAAAGCAAAACTTTAGTTGGACTTCTGAACAATTGAGGATTTTAGCAGGCTTTGGGGATTTTCCTTGCATGGAATTAGGAAGTGACAACAGACAACATATCTGGGATCATGAAACTGACTTCTTTGAAGATGCAAGGTGCGAATTCAGAAAGGTAAGGACAAAAGAAGAAAGATGTGGAACAGATCTAGATGATAGCCAAGGATTCTATTACCAATATGCATAATTTGAAAAAGGACTAGCAGCTAAACTAAATAGAGATGAAGATGAAGTTAAGGTAATAGAACAGAGCAGAGCCACATGAAATGTCATCAATGAGAAAGAAATAGAAAGAGACAATAAGAGTAAAGACTTGATCATATATAAAGAGGATAAAATGAGGCAGTAAAATCTGCAAAGGAGTTCAAAGGAATACTTGTTTATATAAATGTCTAATGGCAAATAGGATTCATATACATGGTCTCTCTAGTATATACTTTAGTTTTGAAATTTGGAAAAACTGTTCATATATATTAGTGAATTACTATTTTTTTTATTGACTAATGTGGCAACACATTTTTGATGTGGTTTTCTTAGCCACAATGATGTAACCAAACTTTTATTTTTGAATATAATTTGTGCTAGATTCTCAATCCAAAAAAATCCTCATTATTCATAATAATTTTTAATATTATAATAATAATATTATGATAATATTATATATTATTATATTATATATTCATTATTAATAATATAATTAGCATATTTATATTTATAAGGATATCTCTCATGTAAGTTAGATACATTTTTAAAATATAATTACGATAATATTATTCATTATTAATAATAATAATGAATATTATAGTAATAATATTTCTAATAGCAATTAATATAATAAAATAGCAATTAGTATTTTAATATATATATATATATTATATATATATTTATATATTATATATATATATTTAAAAAAAACAATGCACCTGGTAAACTTTTTAACGTGACTGGTGACGCTGGTACGACACACCCTCCGGCTCCACACAATGCTTTTGCCCGGAGCTATGAACCAGTGAGGCCACAACACAGGGGACCTCATCCCCAAGAAAGAACACTTCAAACCCGCGAGCTCATTGGCCCAGCAAAGGCATAACACCTACGAGCTCGTTGGCCCAATGAAGGCGTAACGCCTGTGAGCTCGTTGGCCCAGCAGGGGTTTGAACTTCGGTGGCTGCCACTACAACTGAGTGACTTAACACTGAACCATGCCCTTATTAGCGATATATTTTATATTTTATATTTTAGATATATTATATTATACTAGATATATTTTTAAATAGCAATATATTATATTATATTAGATATTTTGTAATAGCAATTAATAATAATATTATATATTATATAATATTATTATATAGTATATAATATAATATTAATAATAATATTATTAATATAATATTAATTATTATAAACCTAACTATTTTATAATCCTCATTATTAATAATAGTATTTAATATTATTGTAGAATAAGTAAAGTAACTATAATTGAAAATTTAGGAGCAGATGGAGCGAAGCAAAAAATGTGAAAATATTACAGGAGATGAAGGAATGAAGAAGGCAAAGAACCAGAAATAGAAGAGCGTCATCCCATCTAGAGATTCAGCGGGTGTAGCAAGCAACAGAAAACAAAGGTTTGAACCTCTATCTTGGGCAATGGAAGTAGAAAAGGAGATCCCGCATGAAAAGATTAAAGATAGGGTACAAGCAGGGGCCTGGGGAAAACATGTGGAAATGCAAAGATTTAAACCTCAAGTCAATCAAAATTGGCACGGAAGACAATGACAGGGTTTCAACTAGTCTTTTGGGTGCCACAGGAGATGGTAGAAGAAACGTGAACCACCTGAAGGTTAGGGAAGAGTGCAGTTCACTTGCAGAAGAAACCCTAGATTTAATGGAGAGGGAGGTGTTGGTAATAAGGTGTTCAAGGAAAAACAAAAGGCCGTAGAGCAAGGTAACAAAAAAACAATGGTACTTGGAACCAAACTGCTAGGCCCTTCAATTGACCAACTAGAAAAACTTGGTTTAATAGGAAAATGGTTCGGCGCCAAATTAATTTGGGAAGATTTAACTAGCTGGTGGCAAGAAAGATGGGGTAAGGATTTGTGCTTTAAAAGGTTGTCTAAGGGTTTCTTTTTGGTCATT
This sequence comes from Cunninghamia lanceolata, assembly GCA_027924645.1. Taxonomy (NCBI): domain Eukaryota; kingdom Viridiplantae; phylum Streptophyta; class Pinopsida; order Cupressales; family Cupressaceae; genus Cunninghamia; species Cunninghamia lanceolata. Next base: position 932,176 of record BSBN01001493.1, read on the forward strand.
TTCCCATCAATGGACATCAGAGAAGAAATTCTGGAAGAGGTTTGGTTAATGGATGGATATGGATTTTATTTGAAAAATGGCAAGTTGGCTTTGACCCCTTGTTTCATCAAATGGAATATATCCAAGATTGGTACAGGCTACCCAAGCTCCCATTGGAATTCTGGCAACCGAACATTTTGGAAGAAATTGGCAATCATCTAGGGAGATATATTTGTACAGAAGAATGGAAAGACTGGGATGATGTTGAAACCTTTGTCAGAATCTGTGTGGAGAATAGGCCTTCTAAACCTTGCTGGAGGGAGTTAGAAATTTACAAGGACTGGGGTACTCTCAAGCAACCATTGGTTTATGAGCCTAAGGTGGAAGGTGATTGGATTAGTGCTCTGGGATGGCATTCTTGGGATCAGCCACTCTTCAAAGAGAAGGAGATGAAAAATGATCCTAACCTAGGGAATGGTGGTGTTCTAGGAGATGGTGGAATTTTGGAGTCCTCAGGCAATCCCTTGAAGAATCTTCAACCCGCTGCTGCCAAAGATAACTTGGCTGAAGCAAGCAAGTCTTCTATCAAGCATCCTCAAATGAATCAGGAGAACCCTAATCTTCCCAACATTCCCTTGGATCAAAGGTCTGAATAGAGTTTTAAAGCAGAATGCAACATAGCTAAAGTCACAGAGAAAAAAGGAGCACCTACTCTACCTCCTCAGGAGAACACAGTTGCTCTCACAAAAAGCATAAATGAGAAAATATTAGAAACCCTAAATATTATTCAACCAAATTTACAAAGGGAGGATATGGAATCTCTAATTGAAGTGGGACATGAATTAGTAGAACTGGCAAAGGCAGCCAAAGAAGGTTCTTACATCTTTGAGGTAGAAGATTTAGCATAGAACTGGATGGATGAACCAAGATAGGGTAATGAAGACCCTATTTCTGATGATGAAGTAACTTCTCCCTCACCTAAAATGCACTACTTGGAAAAGGAGACCCGGGACAAAGAAGTCTTGGGTCTAGGATTTAGAGAAGCTGTCAAGCAATCTCCAAATTGTGGAGAACACAAGTGAAGGGTTAGAAAACCAAATTGGGAAAAACTCAAGTGGGATGGAGAAGCTAGCGATCAACTCAAGATTTAAGAAATGTTGAAAGTAGGGAAGGGGGGAACCCTTCTTGAATATCCATGAAAATTGTTTTGTGGAATGTTAGGGGCTTGAATGCCCCTAATAAAAGGTGCCTCTTAAGGCATCACTTGGATTTGTTTCAAATAGATATTTGCCTTCTGCAAGAAACAAAGTTGGAAGAACAAGAAAGAATGAATCTGAACAAGAGCTTGAAATAGTGGAAATCACTAGGAGTCAATGCAGTAGGCCCGTCTGGAGGTCTAATCACCTTATGGAGACTGCAAATAGTCCTCATTGAGGAAGTTGCTTCTAACAAAGGATGGATAGCATGCAAGGTAAGAAGCCTGGCATTCAATTTATGCTTTCTATTAATTAATGTGTATGGCCCCAACTCTTATATCTTCAAAAGAGAAGTCTAGAGAGAACTAGATGATATTTACAATAATCAAGCCTTCAAATTCTTCATTCTGGGAGGAGATTTCAATGCTATCCTCAAATGTGAAGATAAAGAAGGTGGAGTTGGAAGGAAACTGTAATCACAAATAGATTTTGAGAATTTTGTGGAAAGGAACTTGTTGTTAGATATCTACTTGGGGCATGGAAAATACACTTGGACTAATAGGAGAAGAGGGTTCTGTAATATCACTGAAAAGCTTGACAGATTTCTCTTCAAGGGGGACATAAGTAGATTTCCTTTTAGTTTGGAAAGCAAAATCATGTCATTTTCAGGGTTTGACCACTTCCCAATTAGCTTAGAGATTACTAGAGAAAGAAGACCAGTAAGATATCCATTTAAATTTGAAAATATTTGGTTTAAAGATCCCTCCTTCTTTGACTTAATAAAATTATGGTGGTCAGAGTGCAATCTAGGTCGTAATAAGCTTTTTAATGTGATGACCAAGCTGAAGTTGATCAAGATGAATTTGAAACAATGGAACAAGGAGAGTTTTAGAGACATCTTTGAAGTTAAATGCAAGATAGAGGATGATTTGGGAATCCTCAATGAAAAGATTTTAAGGGAAGGTATGGACAACAACTCTTACAAATAGTAAAAAGAATTAATGAGCAAGCTGGGAGATATTTTAGCCAAGGAGGAAATTTTTTGGCAATAAAAATCTAGAGAGGTGTGGCTCTAAGCAGGTGGCAAAAACATCAAATTTTATCATAATTCCATAAGGGTTTGTAGAGACATCAATAGAATCACATCCATCAAAACCTTGGATAGGAGAGAGGTAGACATAATAGAAGTCAAGGTAGTAGTAGTGGATTATTTCCAAAATTTGCTAAATGATTATGAGGGATCCAAGGTAGGGGCCCAACAACACTTCCTAAGAGATATTCCTAGTTTGGTCACAAAAGCACAAAATAAAATGCTAAACAATAGGTTTATGGAAGTAGAGATCAAGGAGGCTCTTTTTCAACTCTATCCGGACAAAGCTCCTAGCCCTAATGGCTTTCTAGCTGCCTTCTTTCAGAAGTGTTGGGACATTTTGGGAAAGGAAGTAACAGAAGCAATTTAAGACTCTAGATGCTCAGGCAAAGTGCTTAAGGAAATCAATAACACCTTCATTGCTCTAATACCCAAAAAGGAATACCCTGAGTCTGTTGAAGAATTTAGGCCTATTGCACTTTGTAACACATTATATAAGATAATGGCCAAATCAGTTGCTAATAGAGTCAAGAAGATACTGCTAGACATCATAGCTGAGGAACAAATAGGTTTTGTTCCAGGGAGATCGATCTTGGATGGTGTGATCATTACTCAGGAAGCCATTCACTCCATTCAGAAAATGAAAAAATCCTCAATGCTCATAAAGTTGGATATTAGGAAGGCGTATGATAAAGTCAATTGGAATTTCCTCTTCAAAGTCTTGGAGATGTTTGGGTTTAGCACTATTTGGCTCAATTGGATTTTTGAATGGATAGCATGTCCCAGATACTCAGTTCTGATCAACAGCTCTCCAGAAGGCTTCTTTGGGGCTTCTCGGGGTCTTAGGCAAGGAGACCCACTGTCACCCTTTCCTTTTATAATCATGGTTGAGGTTCTTGGCAGATCGTGTGCTAAAGAAGGAATGGAAGGTTCCATTGTTGGGATTCAAATCACCAGAAGTCTGGCTGAAGTTAAACACCAATAGTTTGCTGACGATACGATGCTCTTTGGTACAACACAGGAAGGGGAAGCCAAAAACTTCAAACTCATTCTAGATCAATATTCAAGGGCAACGGGTTAGGAGGTAAGTAATGAAAAATCAGAAGTTTTTTTCTTTAACACAATACCTAGAAGAGAATAAAGGATCTTGAGAATTTTTAGATTTAGGAAAGGATCCCTCCCCTGCAAATATTTGGGTTTGCCTCTAGTTCGGGGCCTACTGCCTGGTAAAACTTGGGAACCATTGATTGAAAGGGTAAAGAACAAGCTAGCTTCCTAGAAGAGAAAATGGCTCTCTTGGGTAGGCAGACTAACAATGATCAAGGCTATTATTGCAGCAATTCCTATAGATATGATGACTTGCCTTCCCCTTTCAAGCACAGCCAACAAAGAACTCAACCAAAAAATGAGAACCTTTTTTTGGCAGGGCAATTTAGATTAGTTTAAATATCCATTGATCAAATGGGAGAAAATTTGTGATTAGAAGGAATTAGACGGGACAAGGGTAAAAAATCTCCTTTTACAGAATAGAGCATTGGGAGCAAAATTAGTTTGGCTGATGCATGCTAGACCAGAGCTAAAATGGGTCAGAATTCTTAAAGCCAAATAACTAGCTGAAGAGGAAAATAGCATTTTCACCTCCCAAGTTCTCCCAAATGGTTCTAGGATTTGGAACTTCATCAAAAACAACAGAGATTTAGTGACCGATCATTTGACTTGGGAAATCAAGGATGGAAGCAAGGCTCTTTTCTGGGAAGACTCTTGGGAAGGTCATCCAAAACTTTTAGATAGAATTGAATTAGCTATGATCAAACATATCACAAAACAAATTTGGGGAGATAGGATAAAGGACTATCTATCTATGCCAGTAGATGAAGGCAATCTCCTGCCCAAATAGAAAAATGTGTGAGATCTTGGTCTTAATGTTAGAGAAATTGAAGCTCTTAAAGTTGTTCTGAAGCAACGCAATGTTTTCCCCAGATTAGGCCTTGATGAATTAAGATGGAATGTGTCTCCCATAGGATAGTACAATGTTAAAGATGGTTACATGATCTTGAGCAGCTCGAAGTTTGGAGAAGCAAGACTGTTGACTAAGCTTTGTTGGGATAAACTTTGTCTCCCCAAGGATGGTATCTTTACCTGGGTGGCCTCCCAAGGAAGGATTCTAACAATAGATAGATTTGTTAGAATGGGGTTTGCAGGTCCCTCTAGGTGTATTCTTTGCAAGTCAGCTAAAGAAACCAGTGACCATCTCTTTCTTCACTACCCTCTCATATCTCTTTGCTGGAATTGGCTCTGTAATAAGCTTCAATAGAAATTAGCTCTTCCAAGAAATCTCTCAGAATGGCTCACATCTTGGCTGACAATTCTATCCAAAGCAATGTTTGAAGGGTTATGGATCTCCTGCCCCTCTATTTTAATATGGGAAGTTTGGAAGGAGCGAAATAGAAGATTATTTCAGGAAAAAGAAATGCTCCTTCTATCCTTTTCAAATAAAGTCAAAATAAATATGGTAGAGGTAGTCAATTCAAGACTTGATGAGTTGGGCTCCAGTCATCAGTGCTTTATAGTTTGGGATGCAGATATGAGTAAGAATTAGCATGGCTTGAAAGTAGCAACTCTCTCTTGTGAAGGTGGATCAAGAACTTTAGAAGCCAAGAAAATAACACAAAGATTGGGTGGTTCAAACTAAACTTTGATGGCGTGGCAAGAGGGAACCCAGGGGTGTGTGGGGTAGGATGCATTGTCCAAGATTGGAATGGAGTTTCAATAGGAAAATTGGCAGAGACTCTTCCACACGACACCAATAATGAAGCAGAAATATAGGCACTTATTCTTGGGCTCAGATTTTGCAAGGAATTGAACATAAAGGACCTAGCAATTGAAGGAGATTCATTGATAGTCATTAATGGTTTGAGAACAAGGAGATTAGTCAATTGGAGACTAGGGGCTAAATTAGATTTGGCTTTAAGTCTTCTAGATGGATTTGAGCGAGTTACTATAAACCACATTTTCAGGGAAGGTAATTCTAAAGCCGATTCCCTTTCAAACATGGGGGCATATGGCATATCTTTGAAAGAAATTTGTGAGATAGGAGGCGAGAACGCTCCCCAGATTCCTAGATAGAGCACTGTGGGTGGCAGGGCGGGTGAATTTCCAGCATTCCAGTGGTGGCAAGTCCAGGTCTTGAGGAATGGGGGCTTTTATCAAGGCCATATGCTTGATCACAAGCAGAAATCTCAAAATTAGCTTCATGGACAAAGAAATGATAGACAACTGTTGCATCATCAAACAATGATGACTTATAATTATTTTCACTTAGGGGTAGGTTGGAGATGATGGCTGAGTAAGGTGTTTTAATTTTTTATGGCTCTCCAGAGGCTTCCAATTGTAGTGTCAAGTGTGTCTGGTAGTGGTTTGAGAAAGATAGGACAAGTCCCATAATTACTCGATGCCCCTCGATCTTCAGTCTAGAGTATTTGTTTCCCTTTTGAAAGGATTTTAGTAGTACATAATTCATCAAATGCCAGGGTCTTCGAGGTTTATGATGCTCTTCTCGGTGAACTATATCAAGTGTGGAGGAATGGATAGCCCCGTAAAGCTAACCAGTGACAAAAGATAAATGGCCTTTCTCGAGCGAATTACTGAGTAGAGGCTACAAAGAATCTTGAGTCGCCATGACAATTTAATGGCCAGGGCATTAAGAATGGTGCTTGGCAAAAAGTATGTGGCTGACAGTGAGAGATATCGGGTCGACTCAGATATCCCTTCCAGGTTCATGGCAATGTTAGAATTAAACACCCCCAAAGTAGAGGTAGAAGCCATCATAAGAGGAATGTTTATCTCATATCTCTTGGGCGGTTTGGAGGAAATTTTGGCTGCTGCAACCCTAGGAATTGGAGCCCCAAGACTGAGAGATATGGCACTGCTACAGGCTCTAGGGGAAGTTATTAAGTATTACCCATTTCTGTTGGACATTAGGGATTTAGAGTTGATCATGTTGAAGGACCAAGCCCAAGTTGCAGTGAGTTTCATAAGGAAGATGCTTGGAATGGATGTAGAGGAAGGTTTTCAATGGGTAGCAGAATTTAACCAACTGCTGCATGTCTACGATGAATAGTAATGGCTGCAACTGTGTTCCTTTTTCTTTGACAGTATGTTACTATGTTACTCTGTGATCATTTAGGCTTTCATTTTGTTTAGGAAAGCCATATAGTCTATAGGAATTTTGACTGGCAGGCCCTACGTAGCTATATTATATATGTAATAGTTTTAGTAGGTCGTTGGATACGATGTCTGGGCGGGCATGAGCAGAAATCTCTACAACTAAATCTGCATAGTAGAAGATGTATCTCTTTTTTGAATTTAATATAAAACCTCTTAGTACGGATCAAAAAAATGATTAATATTATTATAATAATATTTTTTAATAGAAATATATTATATTATATTAGATATATTTTTTAATAGCAATTAATAATAATATTATGATAATATAATATAATAATATTATTTTTATTTTTATTTTTTCCAATTTATTTTTTGGTTCCGTAGTTTTTGTGATTTTCTTATTTTCAATTTCTTTTTTGGTTTTTATTTTTTATTTTCTCCAATTTCTTTTTTGATTTTGATTTTTGATTTTTTCCAATTTCTTTTTGGTTCCATAGTTTTTTTGATAGCAATATATTATATTATATTAGATATATTTTTTAATAGCAATTAATAATAATATTATGATAATATAATATAATAATATTATATTTATTTTTATTTTTTCCAATTTATTTTTTGGTTCCGTAGTTTTTGTGATTTTCTTATTTTCAATTTCTTTTTTGGTTTTTATTTTTTATTTTCTCCAGTTTCTTTTTTGATTTTGATTTTTTATTTTTTCCAATTTCTTTTTGGTTCCATAGTTTTTTTGATTTTCTTATTATCAATTTCTTTTTAAATCACCAAAAAAATCAAACCCAAAAAAATTGAAAAATTAAAAAATAAAAATAATGGAAGAAAAAAAGTGAGAAAACAAATAAACTATGGAAAAGAGATATCCCTCAGTGTAGTTTAGATATATTTTTTAAATATAAATATACTAGTTATATATAATATATAATATAATATAATCTTTTTTGATCGATGCAAAGCAGTTAAGGGGCTGCACCCATATAATAAATATCAAATATAAACATTACAATTGAAGCAGGGGATACCGATAAGGGCATGGTTCAATGGTTAAGTCGCTCGGTTGTAGTGGCAGCCACCAGAGTTCAAACCCCCACTGGGCCAACAAGCTCGCAGGCTTTACGCCTTCTCTAGGCCAACGAGCTCGCGGGTTTGAAGTGTTCTTGCTAGGGGATGAGGTCCCCCATCTTGTGGCCTCACCGATTCATTGCTCTGAGCAAAAGAATTCACATGGAGCTGGAAGGTGTGTCACACCAGCATCGCCGGTCATGTTAAAAAGTTTACCAAATGCATTTAAAAAAAAACAATTGAAGCAGGGGATCATCAACAAGTCACCCTGATCAGCTACAGTCCAAACCAAAATTCTACCAGGCATCTAGGCTCAAAATGGTGCCTATCAAACTAACCCCCTATGGAAACATAACCTCAAATCAACAAACATTGTTTATGACCGTTGCATGTAAACGATATGAACATAGCCCCACACCAGTCTCAAACTACCACCATTTCTCCACATTTTGAGTGTGAGTGGAGGTGCATGTTAAATTTCACCTCAATCTTCTTCTTTTTCCTCTGCACCTTTGTCCAAATTTCCTCTAATGTGCCACCACCCAATTCCTCTTCTATTCCACTGTTGGGACCTCCCCCTGAAGACATTAATTCTAAATTAACAATTTTAACATTGTCACGATCCCCCTGAGAGGACTCCATCGAGGCCTCAGGATCACCAAGATTTATTTTCTGGGCCCAATTTCTTTTCTTTGGGGCAATTGTGGGAGATTTACCATTTTTAGGAGCATCACCAGCATTACTATTGTTCACCACTGTAGAGGAAGAGGCCACTGCCTTAGGAGTGACTTGAGAATCGCTTTGAGGAGCCCTGCCCATGACAATATCCTCAACTTTTTATGGCTTATCTGGTGCCTCGCCATCTTGACCATTTGTTTCTACCGAGTAATGATGGGGGCAACTTCTTTCCACCAAGTAGCATGGGTTGCATACCACCATTTTGAACAATGTGTAGCCAAATGACCAGTGTTGAAACAATGCCGACAACGAAAAGGAAGACCTTCATAGTCAAGCAGTTGACACCATTCCATATCCACAAATTTTAGGAGGACATTCACAAGGAGATCTTTTGAAATATTTATCTCCACTAAAATGTGAGCATAAGTAGTATGCAAAAAATTTAAGGATCCCTCATCCACCCCCAAAAACTTCCCCAGCGAACTACCAATGGCCTCAAAATGGGATTCAGACCAAAACTAAAGAGGGAGATTTGGCAACCTTACCCATACTAGAACCATGTCGAAGGATTCTGTGAGGGTTGAAGGAGGGGTATTAGGGTTTCAACGTCAATAAATGTTGCTCCTTCTAGCTCCACTGATAGTCACAGAGAACTATATTTCAATCCTTCACAGAATCAGAGGCCACCACAAAAAAACCCCTTGCATTGGGGTAAATCTCTACATCCCCTCCAAAATAGGTTTCCAGTTTCCTACATTCCAATCATGTAGCTCCACAAGGCATGGCCAAAACCCCTGAACTCTATCAACCATCCTATTCTCTACAAAATAAGTTACATTTTTAGCTATTTCATCAATAATATCCCCATTGAAGGAAACTGTTGGGGATGAGGTTGCATAGAGGAGAGCCCTAGGGATCTGCACCTTGCCGTGATCAGTCACCCCCATGCCTGAACACCCTCAGGCCATTGATCCTCCCCCATTTCTATTGAGGAGACCGAGGCCGCTCAGCCATGACATCGACCTATCTCCAACATCTTGGTGGCAACGCAAGCCAACCATTAGGGCTCAAGGCAGTTGTTTCTATCCATTATACTACCCTCTGATTGTCATTCCCTGACCTCCAACCACCATCAAATAGAAGCAAGCTCAGATTGTAGCATCCGACGCAAGGAGATGATGTCTTTGCCACTCCTTTGGGCTAGCACATGGAGAGGTCTGCCCAGAAGCATAGTAGGAAACCCTGAGGACAGAGGCATGGCCAAAAGTCATAGTTCTTTTTATAAATGATGTATTTTTTACAATATAATAATAATATTTCATATCATAATAATAATAAATATTATTATATATCATATAATATAATAATATTATATATTATATTATTATATATTAATATTAATATTATTAATATGATATTAATTATTATAAACCCTAATCCAAATTATTTTAAAGTTTCAATACATATTTAATTCCTAAAATTGATTACATGATTGTGTGATAGAAATTAGAAAATGCTATCATATCCATTAGGACCATTACAACAACATTTACAAAAAACCTTTAAAAAGTGAATTTAGCCATGGATAAAGTGTGTAAATAGTCTCTAAACATTTGTCAAAAAATATTTCATATATATTTGCTGCCATAACAAAATAGTTTCTAAACACTTTCACATAGTGAGCCATTTATGCACTGGTAACAACCCTTCATTAGGTCAAACTTTGATAGTCACGTTAGACTTCATGGAATACAAGGTAGGCATACCATAGTGTGCATGTAACAACCTGAATGATGGAATGACCTGATGCACCTAGAATTTGATGGTGTACTTGAACTTTAAAACAATGAGCAAACATTCCTCAACTAAATGAAACTAAATGTTAACCAAATATGTCATCAAAAATAAAATTATCATTCAGTAACTTTCCCTTATAGAGCATCCATGTCCATCCCATATGTACATAAATGGTGACATTATTTTAAGATGTAAATGCACAATTAATAGTTTTGTTATTGTTTAGTTTAGTGAAGCATAATTGCATGCTTTATTATTAGTTTAATGAAGTAAAATTGCATGGTTTGCTTCATTAGATTTAGAGAACATAACATTAGAAATAAAGAATGTTTTAATATTCATTCAACTTTGATATTAAAGTAGGTATGAGGCAAGTTATAGAATATGCAAATTTGAGATCTTTTTTTTATTAGATTAACATAAAGATTGTGAACATGATCAATTTAGCAAATAATTATTAAAATCAGTAAACTATTATAACACAAAATTACGTGGAGAAATCCTTTCGAGAAAAAACTCCACCAGAAAAAGAGAGCACCATGTATATATTCATATGTAGAAATAGGGTTACAAATATACAAGATAGTTCAGTATTTTTTCAAATGTTTAATAGCCCTGATAAAATATAAAAATAATGCATGCACTGCTATGCTTTATTTTTCTATGCTCTGTTATTCTTTGTATGCTTTATTCTTCTCTACTCTACTCTGCTATTCTCTGATCTTCTAACAATTTTAGCCTTTGTTCTTCAACTTTTCTCTTACCAAGTTATTTTCTCTTTTTCATTTTTTCATAATGGTCATAAGTAAATGGTGGCATTATTCTGATACCTTCTAATGATTTTTCATGAGATATAGCCACAAATGTCAACCGTGTTCTTTCTTTGTGCCCAATGTCAATAGTGGCTTTTGAAAGAGTTAAATTCTGTGATTTGTGTATTGTTAATTCCCATGCCAATCTTAATGGTATTTGGATTGTGGGGCCCCTTTGTATTGGTGTAATTGGAACTGTACATGGAGAATGATCTTTAATTGATATTCCCAAGTAATTATCAAACTCAACCATAATATATGTTAGTGGTTTTGGTGGTGCACTTCCAGGTTTGTATATTATTTTTTGAACATACCCTAGAGATCTATTTACAAGACCTGCTTCTATCCAAAGATTAGAATTTAGCATGACCCTCACATCCTTACCAATTAATAAATCCAAATCAAGTTCATCATTATGTCCTTCCTCTGTTGCATTAACACTACACACTTTTGCTGCAATGGTACGTGCAATAGGCTACTTCAATGAGCATAGTTTTTGGTTGTTATGGCTATGCACATTTTCATTTGTGGCAAATAAATGAACACTTCTATAAAATTCCTCATTGGTTGTTGCATCAATGGTAACATTAGTTCTTGTCATTAGCAACTTCTAATCATCAATAGTTGGCTTTGTATCTCTTAGATTTATGAGATGTTGACGAAACCTTTGTTATTCAATGCTTTCTCCTTCTTGCCTAAATATTTTATCTAGAGTAACAATAGTTTTGAATTCTTTCCATAATAGTTTACCATGCCTGTTACTATCATATGGTGGTTTATCATTAATATGAGGTAATTGTCCTAAATCTCCAACCAGAATCATAGATAAACCTAGAAAATATTGAAAAACAATGATTTTCATTAGTGTGTAGTATTAATTCTTAAAATATATTACAATTAAGTATATGTTCTAAAATAGAAATAAAATACACATCTTGAACAAAAAACAAAGATATACCTCCAAAACTCATGTTTACATTTTCAGGGAATGTTTGACGGAGTCGAGAATCCATCTTCTCGACCAAATTCTAGCCAGTGAAGCTCATTTCATCAATCAAAATGTATTTTATGTGTCAAATCTCTTCTTGGAAATTTGTCAGCCTTGTTCCTTCTAATTGAGAAAAATTTGTGATTGGGATTTGAAGTATTGAATGGATTGTTGAAGCTTCAATATTTAATGCTACCACTCCTATCGGTGCTAGTAATAGGAGTGGACTACACTGTGGGAATGCTGCATTTTGGAGAGCTTGATTGATAGCACCAATTAAATATGATTTTCATGTTCCTATCGTTCCTTGAATTATCATGAATAATGGCAATGTATTTTGAGATCCATGATAATGTTTCATAATTATATCAATTGATTTCTTCTGTTTGTCACCTAATGTTGCATAATTGATATTTTGTGGTATATCATCACTTATGAGAAATCCATTTTCTTTCATGGTGCCTATGAACTTTATTGCCCTATTTGTGTAGTCTTCACCTTGATATTCATTAGACTATGGTGTTTGTCTATCAACATCTCTTCTTTCCAGCATATCTATTTTAGACACTTCCATAATTTGATTACGATGGATCCTTGATGTGATTTCCCACTCATGTTCTATTTTGTTTCATTGAAGAGGTTCATTGTCTTCAATTTTAGAATCACTACTATTTTCAACATCTTCTGAGGCAGTTGTTCATTCCACATGTCAAGGATTATAATTAAATGATTCTCAATTTGATATTATTGCATCATTTCAAATACAAATATCTCTTTCTCTATCATGAAATGGTTTGTAAAGTAAGAGTTCAGACCAACAAAAATCAACTCATTTGTCTAATTCACGTTCAAGGATGGATACAAACCTTGGAAATACTCTCGCCATAGATGTCATTTCCCTCGCTTCCCATTTGTTATCTCTAACTCTTTTTGGACTATATATCCATGATCTAGAGGCATCTATAAGTGAAACACCTTCCATGCAAAATGTTGCAAGCATGTGCTAATTGGTGTTGTCATTGATGTCAACATGTTTGTGCTGTCATTTCTGTCAACTATATCTTCTGGCATTACTGTTTGTTGATTGATTGAAGAACATTGTTTGAGTATTTTACTCCGCATATTTCCTGTGTTGAAGACCAAAGTATGAGATTTGGATATGATTTAGAGAAGTGTTTGAAGATGTTAAATCCAAAATCTGGTGGTCCGGATCATTGTGCAAATTTTTTTTTATTCACTAGTGTGAAGACTGTGTTTGGCAAGGTTTGTAGAGTGACAGGAAGAAAGTGTTTTACTTCACATTTCTCCGTAGATTAGAGGTTGGCTTTGTGGTTCTAGACTTAAGCATATAAGGTCCTTAGTCATCTTCATTCCAAAGGATATGTGATTTGAATCTCTAAAAAGAAAGTTTCTAATAGCAAAATTTGACAATGTTTGATAAGAAGTAGTATGTGATCTATCTTCAAGTAAAATAAGTTGAGATCTTTTGTGGTTGGATTTGTTGATCTCCAAATGATTCTATGATCTTCATGGATGTCCCCTATATGCATTGAAGGAATGTGTTTGATCCACAAGTTGTAATGAAGATCTTGGAAGCATGTGGTCAAGTGTTCTTGATGATTGCACCAGTCTGGCCGACCTAGAAGATTAACACTCTTTGCAAATGAATTTCTTGAATTGTAGAAGTGTGTGGTAGCATGTGAATATGTAATTGAGTCCATGCTAAGGCGTGAAGTGTTCCTCCTTTATTCATTTAGTCTGCAAGTTCATTTAGGTCTAGTCCTAATTTGATGTATGTATGTATGCTAACCTTGGAGATTGTTCCAATGGTTGATGATTGTAATACCGACCTTGATGTACATAAAAGTAGAGCAGTGAAGAAGAGAAATTTTGCACTTTGATGGAATTGAACTCAAGCATGGTGTAGATGCTACTAAATTAGTTCAACCCTTGGCAGTAAGCCACCCCCGGAAGTGAGCCACCCTCGACAGTGAGCCAACCCTCGGTAGTGAGCCACCCCTGGCAGTGAGCCATCCTTTTGGGCAATGAGCCCTTTGACAGTGAGCCACCATTTGATATTCGTTATCTTGTGCCATTCAACAATTGGTATTAAAGTGAGGTTCCTTTGAAGAAATTCTAATAGCTTAAGGTAGATCCAGGATGGCACACATGAAAGACATTCCTTAGTTTGATGGATCTGACTATGCCTACTGGAAGGTATGAATGCAAAGTTATCTCATTTCTCTTGGTTATAATTTTGGGTAGTGGTTAAAGATAAATACATAGTTCCTAAAGATTTGGATTCTGAAGAAAAGGTACAAAGCTAAAAATGCTCTATTAAATGCCCTATCTAATACTGAAATGGAAAAAGTTGTGAATCTGGAAACTACTTATGATATTTGGGACAAATTGAATAAAATCTATGAAGGTGATGTATTTGTCAAGAAGGCCAAGTTGCATAATTTGAAGACCACATATTAAACCATGCAAATGGGTGAAGATGAGAACATAACAATTTACTTACAAAAGATTGATGAAATTTTCAGCAGCATCAAGGGTCTTGATGGAGAATTAAAGGATGAAGATGTCATGATAAGATACTCAGAACTCTTCCCAAATCTTATAGTCACAAGGTATCTGCCATTGAAGAGTTGTTGGAATTGGGCAAGATTACAAAAGATCAATTACTTGGTAAACTATCCGCTTTTGAAATAAGAGAGTTTGGTACTACTGATGGCCCTATGAAAATTGAGACTACTTTCATGGCCAAGGAAGGAACTAAGACTACTAGATTAGATAAATATGCTGTGGAATCAGATGATGAAGACTTTGTAGAGCTAGAAGCCAAATTTTCAAGTAGAATAAAGAGGGGCAACAGCAAAGGAAAATTCAAAGGTAAGTTACCTTTCAAATGCTTCAGTTGTGGTAAAATTGGTCATTATGTTGCAATTTATCCTGACAGAGCTTTGAAGATCAATGAAAACAAAGGAAAGATGATAAGAAAGAGTTATTATGTTAGAGATGATGAAGGTGTAACTAATGATGAATCTAATTATGATGATGGCAATAGTAGTGAATGATTGCTTATTACACTTAACCTACTTTTGCTAATCTTGCAAGTTGTGTGAAGAAAGTGCAAGAGAGTTGTCTGCATTCCATGCTGAAAAGGAAGATGAATGGAACATTGACAGTGGATTCTCAAACCACATGACAGGAGAAAAGAGTAAGTTTGTTAAGTTTGAAAAGTATGATGGAGGACTTGTTAGGTTTGGTGATGATGCAGCTAGTAAGATTTGTGGAAAATGATCTATTACTTATGATGGCAAGTATAATACAAATGATGTTCTTTATGTCAAGGGCTTGAAGCATAATCTACTAAGTGTTGGACAAATGTGTGATAAAGGTTATAATCTTGTGTTCAAGGACAATGGGTGTAAGATACAAAATAGCTTGGGAGCCTTAATTACTGCTGGTAAGAAGACTCATGGTAATGTTTATCATTTGAAAGGTGCTAAAAATTGTTATTTGTTGGCTAAGTTAGATGAAATTTGGCTATGGAATATGAGAATGTGTCACATTAATCTTAATAATCTGGTAAGAATAATCACTATTCAAGCTGTAAAAGATCTACCTAAGATTGTGAAGCCTACCAATGTCATATGCAAAGAATGCCAGTTTGGGAAGATGACCAAAACTACTTTCAAAAGCAAAGAACAATCCTTTACCAGTTTGTTGGAGCTGGTGCATACAGACCTGTGTGGTCCCACAAGAACAAGAAGTCTGCAAGGTGAAAGGTATTTCATGCTTCTCATTGATGATTTTTCAAGAATGACTTGGGTTACTTTCCTTAGAGAAAAGATAGAAGCTTTAGATAAGTTCAAGGCATTCAAATCTATGGTTGAAAATGAATTGGATTTGACAATCAAATGCTTAAGATCTGACAAAGGTGGTGAATTCACCTCAAATGAGTTCAATGCTTTTTGTGAAGAACATGGAATAAAGAGACATTTGTCTGCTCCCCAGACTCCTCAACAAAATGGAGTGGTTGAAAGGAAGAATAGAATTGTTCAAGAAGCTGCCAGAGTAATGATCAAGGAAGCAAACCTACCAGAAGTGTACTGGAAAGAAGCAATACATACTGATGTCTACATTCAAAACAGAGTGCAAGTCAGAGTAGAAGAAACAAAGACACCTTATGAACTGTGGTATGGTAGAGACCCTACTGTCAAATACTTCAAATTTTTTGGAAGCAAGTGTTACATCAAAAGAGATGAAGAATTAGGGAATTTTGATGCTAGATGTGATGAAGGCATATTCCTTGGGTACTCCACTAAGAGCAAGGCTTTCCAGTGCTATAACAAAAGACTGAGAAAGATCATTGAAAGTGCAAGTGTGAAGGTAGATGAAGACATTCAACTAGATGGATATGAGTCAGATGAATCTGTTGATATAGAAAGGATTGGAAAAGGTAAATAAAAGGAAGTTCAGACTGAAGAACAAGCTTCGGAAGGAGAAGAAGAAACTCAAATTGAGGCTCCGGTAAGAACTCCTAAAACTCCAAGGTATGTGCAAAGAGATCATTTTGAATATCAGATCATTGGTGACAAAAGGAAATGTGTGATAACAAGAAGAAGGATAACAAGTAAATCTATGTTTGCTTTCAAAAGTAGAACCTAAAATAGTAAATGAAGCATGCAATTATGAGCATTGGGTCAAGGTAATGAAAGAAGAACTACAACAGATTGAGAAGAACAAGACTTGGGACTTTGTCCCTAGGCTTGCAAACAAGAATGTGATTGGAACAAAGTGGGTTTTCTGAAACAAACTGAATGAAGTTGGAGAAGTTGTGAGAAACAAGGAAAGACTTGTGTGTAAAGGCTACTCTCAAGTTGAAGGTATTGATTATGAAGAGATCTATGCTCCAGTGGAAAGAATGGAGGCTATCAGTCTATTTTTGGCATTTGCAACGCACAAAGAATTCAAAGTATATTAGATGGATGTGAAATCTACCTTCCTGAATGGTGAGCTAGAAGAAGAGGTCTACATAGAGCAACTAGATGGGTTCCAATTATTAGACAAATAGACATGGTGTGCAAATTGAAGAAGGCCTTGTATGGACTGAAGCAAACTCCCAGAGATTGGTATGCAAGACTAGATAAGTATCTGTTGCAGCAAGGTTTTAGTGAAGGGTCCGCAGATAGCAATCTGTACATCAAGTCAAGCAAAGATCAAATCCTAATTATTGAAGTGTATGTAGATGATATCATATTTGGTGGAAATGAAGAGATGTGCAAGAATTTTTGCAAATGAAATGCAAAAAGAGTTTGAGATGTCTATGTATGGTGAGATGAATTTCTTCCTTGGACTGTAAATCAATCAAACAGAAAAGGTATTTTCATTTCTCAATCAAAATATGTGAGGGAATTGTTGAAGAAGTTTAGAATGGAGGACTCTAAACTAGTATGCACTCCTATGGTTACTAGTTGTAAACTGAGCAAGAATTATGAATCTCCCAAGGCTGATCAAAGCAAGTATATATCAATGATTAGAGGATTGCTTTACCTAACTGCTACTAGACTAGATATTATGCATGCAGTCTGTCTTGTGGTCAGATTTCAATCAGATCCCAGAAAATCACATGTGATGGCAGTTAAAAGGATATTCAGGTACTTGAAGGGTACCCCTGATGATGGATTGTGGTATCCTAAGAATAATGATTTCTCTTTGAGTTCCTATACAGATGCAAATTGGGATAGATATGCTAATGATGGGAAAAGCACAAGTGGAGGTGCATTCTTCCTTAGAGATAGAGCAGTGTCCTGGCATAGCAAGAAACAAGAATCAGTTTCCTTCTCTACTGCAGAAGCAAAATATATTGTTGCAGTATCATGTTGCACTCAGGTGCTCTGGATGAAGTAGACCTTGAACGATATCCAAGTTGAGTTTGATGGACCAATTCCTATTCTTTGTGATAACACAAGTGCCATAAATATTTCAAAGAACCCAGTGATTTATTTAAAGACAAATCACATGTCAATCAAGTATCACTTCTTGAGGGAGAAAGTTGTAGAGAATGAGGTAAAGCTTGAATATGTGCCTACAAAAGATCAAGTTGCTGATATATTCACTAAGGCTCTTCCAAAAGACATTTGAGTATCTCTGAGAGAAATTAGCGGTTATTGCCCATCCTTCCTTGAAATAGATGCATAGGAAGGTGCATCAGTCCAATGTGCCTCAAAGTACATTTCTTGTTTTGGATTGATGTTGGAGGCTACGTCTTAGGAGGAGCAGGTAGTAGTTTGAGATTATTGTTGCTTTCAGGGGGAGTAAAGAATGGTTTTCATACTGATCAAGGAAGTATTGTGCAAGTATGTGTAGTAGAAGAGATGTAATGCCATTTTCCATTGATGTCAAAGGGGGAGAGAAATCAAGTGAAAAACTTAGGGGGAGTAAGAGTGTAGAGGTGTAAAAAGAAAGGGGGAGTTTTGATGCAGAATTGTGTATTGATGGTAGAACATGTTTTTCACATCATATGTTGCCATCAATGAAAAAGAGAGAGATTGTTGCAAGTATGTGCTAATTGGTGTTGTCATTAATGTTAACATTTTTGTGCTGCCATTTGTGTCAACTATATCTTTTGGCATTGTTGCTTGTTGATTGATTGAAGAACACTATTTGTGTATTTTGCTCCACATATTTCCTATGTTGAAGACCAGAGTATGAGCTTTGGATATGATTTAGAGAAGTGTCTGAAGATGCTAAATCTAGAATCTGGTGGTCCATATCACTGTGCAAAAAAAGTTATATTCACTAGTGTGAAGACTGTGTCTGGTAAGGTTTGCAGAGTGATAGGAAGAAAGTGTTTTGCTCTACATTTCTTCACATATTAGAGGTTGGCTTTGTGGTTCTAGACTTAAGATTATAAGTTCCTTAGTCATCTTCATTCCAAAGGATTGATTTGAAGCTCCGGAAACCAAGTTTCTAATTAGCAGAATTTGGCAGTGTCTGATAAGAAGCAGCTTGTGATCTATCTTCAAGTAAAATAGGTTGAGATCTGTTGCGGTTGGATTTGCTGATCTCCAAATGATTCTATGATGTTTTGGGATGTCCCCTATATGCATTGAAGGTGTGTGTTTGATCTGCAAGTTGTAATGAAGATCTTGGAAGTGTGTGGTCAAGTGTTCTTGATGATTACACTAGTCTGACTGACCTAGATGATTAACACTCTTTGTGGATGAATTTCCTAAATTGTAGAAGTGTGTGGTAGCATGTGAAGATGTAATTGAGTCTGTGCTAAGGCGTGAAGTGTTCCTCCTTTATTTATTTAGTTCACAAGTTCGTTTAGGTCTAGTCCTAATTTGATATATGTATGTATGTCAACCTTGGAGAGTGTTCCAATGGTTGATGATTGTAATGCCGACCTTGATGTACATTCCAAGGTTGATGAATTGTATAAATATATGTAATGAAGTCATGAAAGAAGAGTGATTGTGTGAAGATGAAAAGATAAGTGTGAAGTGTAAAAGCAGAGTAGATGAGATATTTTGCGCTTCAATGGAACTAAACTCAGGCATGGTGTAGATGCTACTAAATTAGTTCAACCATTGGTAGTGAGCCACCCTCAATAGTGAACCACCCTCGGAAGTGAGCGAACCCTTAGCAGTGAGCCACCCCTAGTAGTGAGCCATCCTTTTGGGTAGTGAGCCCTTTGGCAGTGAGCCACCGTTTGATATTCATTGTCTTGTGTCATTCAACAGCAAAACGACCTACTTTTGTATCCATCAATAAAAGATTGTGTATGTTCTTCGTAATTATCTTCATTATTTTTAGCTATAGGTTTGAATACCTCATGTGAGACATTTAGATTGACAAATTTTCTGCTACTCTCAACTAATGGAAGTTCTAATAGCATGTGACATGTTTCTTGTGCCCCAATGTCTCTTTCTATAATTGATTCATTAAGAACTCTCCTATATGCTCTTGAGGCTGACTCATCAGGGTTTTCCATGTTTGCAAGTCGTATCAACATTTGATGATAACTTTTTGAACTTCTCTCTACCTTGGCTGCATACTTGGCAATATACTTAATTACACAATGTTTGGAAAGAATAGGTCGCCAATCTATACTTTCTCTCCTCAATTGAAGTATGTAGCGATTATGTGTATTAAACCTATCATCATTTCTTGCAGGTTCAATTTTTTTCACATGTCTCTGAGTCTTCATATAATTTTGATCCCCCAAGATTCAATGGCCATGCAACATTATACCTAGAATTCATAATAACATAATTTTTTTCATTACAATCATTTTATATTGAATTTCTAAAAAAAATTTGTGAAAGATTTAAAATCTTACCTGCAAACCATCCATCCTCTTTTCTTACATAGGCAAGCACTCTCTCTACACATTGTATGTCATTCTACACAATTTAGAATCTCTTCATAGTCATGTTCCATATCTATTTATGTAAGTTGCCTTGTATTTCGAAGACATGGATGTTGAACAAAATTTTGGAATACCTATCATTCAAAAAATATTAATATTTATTACTTACACTAAACATAAAGTTTATATATAATTATAAACTTTAAAAACACATGAATGAAACACACATGTATGTTTCATTGATGTGGATCTTCTTTAGAATTTCATGCACAAATAATTGAATGGAAGTATTTCTCTACATTTTTCTTTCCAGGTCATTTCTCCAATCAAGGTTATCCATATTTGGTGCTTCATCTATCCATAAAAATCCATGCACATGTGGTGAACTTCTATGTTGCCATTCATATCTAGACCAATAATCTTTTACATTCATTCCTTTTTCTAGTATCTGTTTCCTAAAAAATGTATGTCGCAAGTGCATGTAGTGTGTCACTATATGAGGATAATAAATAATATTCTGATTTCTCTAGTTTTAGGCTTGTCATGAATCTGTTGGAGATGTTCCAAGCATAACTACATGCAAATATGGCCAATACATATCTGCTGCACTCAAAGTGAAGAATATTGTTGGTGAACCAATTTGCTGAAGCATGTCTGTTAACTCTGCACAATATTTTACCCAATATGACCTTGTACCCCTTAATGTTGTTCCAAACCACATCAAGTGATCTGCTAGACGGGAGTGGGCCACATTTTCCATATGTTTATGCAACTCATTGATGGTGATCGACATATCTTGAAGACCTCTCTTTGCAAACACTGCAGATGAATTTTGTGCACAATGTCTCATGATCATGTGCATCATGTAATATCTAAATCGTGGGTGTCGACCAAAATGGTGATCCCTATATCAGAATAGATGTTTCACAAACTCATGTAGATGTACTTGTCTCATACGTGGTTCTAGCCAATCACATCTACTATCAGGAAATAATGTTGGAAATGTCATATCAAGCAAGCCTAATGTGGAGTATTCATTAATAGGAGATGCACCAATTCCTTGCCACTCAATCAATGTTCTTGGATCTGCATTAGGGTTATTTACCCATGTATGGATTAATTCCATCTCTTTTTTAGCATTAGGTGGTCTAGAAACCATTGATGTTGTGTGATCAATGATATTTCCTTCATCTATCTCCATTAATGGACCCACAAATACAATTTCATGTTCATCTGAATCAAACTCCATATGTATTAAGTTTATCTTGTTAAAGATATTTTCATCAGAGTTTGATGGAAGTTCACTAAGAGCAGTTTCATCTATTTGAACATCAAAATAGAACTTGTCATGTTCAATTTTGTATTTGAGCACCTTATACACTTGCTCTCTATTGATTGTAAAATTGTAATTCATGCCACGTTGATTTGTCCTCTAAACAATAATGATTGGCAAATATTTTATACGATGTGGCAAAACCTTTGAAATATCTTTTACTTCTTGTGGAAAATTGATTGTGTGTCCTTTATATTTGTATTGACCTCCAATTGTATGTGTCACTTGTAGGATTGGGTTGACACGTGCTATCAACATTTCCTCCACTTGTGTCAGGTTTGCCAGTTCTTCCAGTTTTGGGTCTGGATCCAAATTATTTGATGCTGAGAATCGATTATTGTCTTTCTCTTGTCAACATCGATTACATATGGGACTTAGAGGTGTGTGAGAAACCTTAATTCCAAGGTAAAATTCTTGACAAATATAACACATGCTTGGTGAAACAAAGCTATCTAGGGCATGTTGATAATACATTTTGAGAGTATTAAAATTTGTGTGAATCATTTCATTGGGATTGGGAGTATTTTCTCCATTGTTTCCAACAGTGACATTCATTTCATGTTGAGGTGCATTATTTGGAGTTTTAGGTACATACTCTATAGAATTTTCATCTCCTGCATTTAGTCAAGGATAGTACCTTTCAGTTGTTTAATGATTACGGTCTTGTCTTCTTCTCTTTCAGAGTTACTTGTTCAGATGTTTTTGCATGACTTCTTCTTTCCATATTATATTGTTGTTGATTATGTGCTTCCAATTGTTTAATTGTTAGTTTAGCCCTATGTTTATGATATCTTCCCCTACGCACCTCGTTTTGTTGTTTTCTTTATGCTTCTCTTTCTACATCTGTCATTTCTTCTCATTGTCATCTTCGATATTCCCTTTGATATTCTCTTCGATATGCTCTTTTATATTCTCTTTCTTGCTCCTCAGATTCAAAATTCATCCTTGGTCGAACCATTATTCTATACAATCCAAAGGTATCTCTATTTAATGTTTCTTCTTGTAAGGTAAATATTTGAAAAAAATATTACAAAAATGTTTATCAAATGAGTCTAAAACAAAAGAAAAAAGTATAAGTTAAGCAATTTTCACTCTTAAAATTGTGTCCACTTCAAAAATATTAACCCTTATATATTTTTAATATTAAGATAATATTAAAAAGTTTAACCCTAATATATTTTTAATATTAATTTAATATTAAAAAATTTAACCCTAATATATTTTTAATGGTTAACATAGCGAGGGAAGTTTTCTAGGCTCTATTTCATCTACTTCATTTCCAGCCGCCTCCACCTCCTCTTGTTGTAGAAGATAATGCCCCTGTTGAACTAGTGCAACAAGGCTTCCTGTTTGAGGATTTGAATGCGGTGCGCTAATTGGTCCTTATCGTCTATGTTGTTGTTTTGATTTATAGATGCTTATTTCCATTCTTGTATAGGCTTATATTGTTTGTATAGTGTGAAGGTTCTGCTAGTTTCAGGGGCTGAAGTCCTCTTTTTTGTAATTACCCCTCCTCTATGTTGTGGCAAGGGACTTTTACTATGCTATTTTTGATAAGTTCAGTTGGAAACTAGGGTCCATATCCCTTTAACAAAACAAACCCAAGGGCATTAGGCCTCTAACATGCCAGAAACTGCAGATTGATAGCATAGAAACAACCAACCAAAACAATGGAACAAAACCCTACGAAACGACAAAGAAAACAGGAAACAAGAGAAACAAAGAACTAAGGGCTGTCAGTCGCCCCAAACTTGGCTAGGAACTCCACCATCTCCTTGTAGTCACCCAAGCTATCGATGCCCACTTGTTTAACCTTATCATCCAGATCCTTCACCATGATGAAGATGGAAGTCACTTGGTGCAAAGCTTTGGCTATGAATTCTGCCATGACTTTCCATTTCTTCTGCATAGACTTCAATCCTTTCTATAGGTTCTGGATATCCTCTGCATGTTTGACACAAAGGGCACATTTCCCCTTACTGGCTTGATCAACAGCTTCCCCCACAACGTCCTTCCTAATGGTAGCCTTATTCATGCCTTCCAGGGTTTTCAAACCACTTTCGTTCATCGAGGCAAAGTGGCTAGTGCCCTCGACTTCATGCATAGATTCAGTAGGTGTCTCCTCCCCCTCCTCATTCACCTTCTCTTCCACAAACTCAGAGTCCTCAGAACCCTCCAGCCCTGGGGAACTAATTAGAGGTTTCCCAGCAATCCTTTTGGAATGGCGAATGCTCGGAAGAGTAGTCTCCTCTCCTTTGCTACTACCCTTAGTTCCCAGAACAACATCCAATTCAACAATTTCATAGGAGCATCCTCCATGGAATCACCCTACCCTTCCTTCTGCCTTTTCTTTAGAGTCCCCTCCATTTCCTCCACCCTGTCTCTCTTGCCATTCTTCCTTCCCTACGCTGGAGTGGAATGTTTATGTTTTTTATTTTTAGCAGAAACAAGGGCCTCAACAAGGTTCCCTTCAATTGCACTGGGGCCGCCCTTAGTTCTAGGGGTGCCCATGCAAATTTTCACTTTGCCCTTACCCCTGTGTGAATTGCCCAGCTGTATCATTTCCATCTTGCCTTATGTCTGACTTTTACTATGCTGTTGAGGGGTTGCATGGTTATGTTTTTTGTTGTTCGGGATGTACCTTCTTGCCTATTCTGTCTATTTTCTTTAGCTTCAGGGCATTTTGTAATCAGCTCTGTATTTCCTCTATTATTAATATAATATAGTTCAGGTGCTATGCACCTTTTTCCTTAAAAAAATATTTTTAATGGAATAATCAATTTTCTTATTTGTTAAAAGATAATTGTCATTTTGAGCATTCTTAACATTTATTAGATTAAGTGTTGATATGAGGAGGAAGCAAGTTAAATCATTATCATGCACTATGGTCTTTGTACCATATAATATCTTGTAAACATATGTAGCAAGTTTACAACATTAACCTAATTTTACTTGTCAAGTTTAAAAATCTTTAAATATTTTGTTAATCCTATTTTAATCTTTTCTAATTTTCATCCTAACTCCTTTTTAAATTGACCAAAGGTTTAACGAGTTTCATTCAAGAAGATTTGACCATGGGTGACTTTTTTCCTAAGCAGAGGATTGTCTTACTAAATGTCTAACCATTAATAATTTAAATAATTAAAAATTTAACTTAATTGATTAATTATAAATAAACTATATATTCTAATCCATCTCTTTAAGTCCATTTAAAATGGTATACTAACTTAAGTAAAACATTAATAAAACCTTTTATCCCTACCTTTTAAAGAAAATAAATAAATAAATTTAGAGAGGTTAACAAACATTTTGGAGAACAAGAAATTTTTCTCCTCTCATGCTTTGATTTGCAGACTCAATCATTTTTGGCCAAGCCTCCATGACCTAAAGTCATGGATCTCTGATTCTTGGGGACCAATCACATATGGTAGAATCGAAATCTACCCATGTGCTAAAGGTTTTTTTTATTGTTGCATTTGATGATATTGAGGACTGTGATGTTGTGTTTGAGGGTTCTATTTGGTTGTTGGACCAGCACCCCCTGTTGCTTCATCCCTAGTTTGCTCTTTTCAATCTAGCAAATGATTCTTTGAATCTTTTGCCCATTTGGGTTAGGCTTCCTAACCTCCCTCTCCACTTTTGGCTAGAAGCTTGCTATTCTGTGATTTGGAACTCTCTTGGGTGGTTTATTATGATTGATCCCGCTACCATACAGTTTACACATACGACTTATGCTCAGATTCTTGTGGATCTAGATCTGACTAAGGCACTCCTCATTGAGATTATGTTGCTGATCGTCAGTGGTGCCAAAGTTTGGACTATCAGGGTATTCCCTTTCGTTGTCGACACTGCTTTGGAATTGGTCATTTGGCTTAGCAGTGTTCACGCTCTAAGCCCAAATACTATTTATCTTCTTTGTGGCAAGGTGTTCAACCCATGGACTTCACCATTCCTCCTATGGCTACACCTTCGTCCTCTCCTTCTGCTGTGGCTCCCTAGCTTGAGGATCAATCTCCTGCTCTTCTTCCTATCCAAGGGCCTTTGGTGACTGGTTTGTAGGTGTCATCTGTTGTTGGGACATTACCGACTACTGAAAACTCTATTATTATGGTATAGTCCACTTCAAAGGTTTTTGCTACTAGTTTTGTTGTTACTACTAGTGCGCCACCCGTAACAGGGGGTGGTTCTGTTGCTGGGACTTCCATTGTTGTCTTTACTGTTGTTAGGGTGTAGTTTGTTGTTGGGGCTACTGCTGTGGTGACAAGTTCTTCCTCTTCCCATGCTCAACCCCCTTCGAAGGTTTTGGTGAAAGTTGCACCACCTGCTTCTCCTACATCTGCAGATGGAGATGATGATGTCTTTTGGACTATTGTCCAAAGAAGGAAGAGAGGTCTTCCTAAGCATATTTCTCTGACCCATACTCGGGCCAGGGGTGTTCGACCTACTAGGTCAGGTTTTTCTTTTGTTTAGTCCTTTATTGTTCCTCACTGCCTTAATGTAGCATTTTTGTTTGTGTGCTGTCAATATGTTGTCTCTGGCTCATTTAAGGCCTTGTTTTTCCCTGGGGGCTGCTTTGTAAAGGGTTCTGGACCCTTTTTTCCAACTGAGCTAATAAAAAACAAACATCCAAAATTGAGTAGAAAAATACATCTGGCAATACTAATAGATTAAATGTTTAATTAAATTATGAGTGGCTAAATTCTTGTCAAAAATTTAGTTATTAATTGGTTATTAAACAAATATTTTTTTAATGTTAAACTAATAAATTTTTTTCTTGAAGACTATGCAAATATTATAACAAAAATTCTAATATTTATATTAATTCCATTATTAGTACCTACTTTTGGCAGTACTATTACAATGAGTTTCTTTTATCTAGTGATTAATATATCTAGAGTAAACCAATCAAAATAGAATATTATTTTTCATGTTGAACAAATTTTAATTTTTCCTAAGTCTACATGAGAAATTTTTAACAAAAAATATTTGGAAAATCATTTATCTCTATTGTGATTGGCTCAAAACTTGAGCTCTTAAGGATGGATTTGCAGATACAGAATTTTGAGTAAAACAAACACACTAAAATCAAGCAAAAAAATATGGTCAAGATTCTAGGTAGCTAAATTCTTGCCTAGAATTTGGTTATTAAACAAATAATATTTTGTGTTAAAATATAATATTTTTCTTTCAATCTATGCAAATATTATAACAAGAATTGTAACATTTATATTAATATAATAGTCATATTAATGTGATTATTTAATATTGATTCATTGTATACATATTATTTATAAATTTGATATTTTAAATATTAATTAAATAATATAATTATTTATTTATTTATTAATAATAGAATGTATATTAAATTAGTAGACATTAAAATATATTAATGTTTAATTTTTATTCATGGTATATTAACTATAAAATTCTTATTTTAAATATCAATAAACTAATATAATTAATAACATATTAATAATATTATTTATATTAAATTATTGATTATACAAATAAATGGAATCATCATTATTTTTCATGTTGAACAAATTTTAATTTTTCCTAAGTTTAGATGAGAAAATATTAACAAAAATTATTTGGAAAATCATTTATCTTTGTTGTGATTGGTTCAAAATTCGAGCTCTTGAAATTGAGCAGAGCAAAGTATGGAATGGAATGAAGGGAGGAGTTGGTAATACTAACATATTAACTTGTTTAATTAAATTCTGAGTGGTTAAACTCTTGCAAATAATTTTTTTTAATATTAAACAAATAAAAAAAATTGTACGTCTATGCAAATATTATAACAATTTTTTTTAATATTTATATAAATATAATATTCATATTAATGTGATTATTTAATTTTGATTCATTGTATTTATTATTTATAAATTTGATAGCTTAAATATTAATGAAATAATATAATTAATTATATATTAATAATACAATGTATATTAAATTAGTAGAATTATCATTATAATGTATTTATATTTATGTTATATTATAGTAAAATGAAATATTAATATATATTTGTGTATAAATATTAAATATTCAAATATTATACTCATTTAAATATTAATATATTATATTGTGTAATATTTATTTTAATATATATTCATATTAATATTTAATTTTTATTTATTTATTTATTGGGATAACCTGCAAAAGAGGGGGTTTATAGGTCCTTCTATTTGCTTCCTCTGTCATAGCGGTGAGGAGAGCATCTCTCATTTATTTTTTCAGTATTCCCTAGCCAAGGAGATTTGGTACCTTTGGTGGGGTGCTTGGAAGCAAGGTTGTGTTCATGCCTCTACTTTGGTAGATTTTTGGAGAAGCTTGGGAAGACCCCCGGCTAAGGCCTCTCATCTTTAAGTAGCTTGGAATATTGGTCCTTCTTTTATTGTGTCACAACTCTGGCTAGAAAGAAATTGAAGAATTTTTTAAGGGAGGTAGTTGGTGGTTCAATAGGTGTGGCAGAGGGTTCTTTGTATGCTCCAAGAGACTTTAGCTGTGAAGTGTGCCTTTTCTACTAGGTTGGATGGTGAGGAGTTGCAAGTGGCCCAAAATTTGAAGTTAGTGGATGGAGGCCTATGGCCTCCCTGGCCCAGGAAAAGGGGTCACTCCAAGGGTAAGATTCAAAGAGAAGGGAGGTGGACTCCTCCCTCTCCACATGATTTCAAGATTAATATAGAAGAGGAAACCCTAGTCATGTTGGGATTCGTTGATTAGGGAGGGATGGTTCAAGAACCGTCCTGTTCTTCTTTTCTATTTATAAGGGGCATCATTCAAACAATTTGATGGAGGCCCTAACTATTCTTTATGCTATGGAGAGAGTGTGTGCTTTAGGTTGGAGAAGGGTTATTTGTGGATCTAACTCCTAGATTGTTATTAATATGTTGAATGAGCAGGTTGTAGAAGGCATGTAGTGCCAGATTGTGTCAGTGGTTAGACATATTCTCCATTTGGGTCACTTGATGGAATTTGTCTCCTTTGTCGATGTTCCTAGAGAATGGAATGAAGTGGTTGATTATCTGGTTAAGTCGGCCTCTGATTAGGTGGGGGATTGGAATGTTAGAGAGTGGGATCTTTTGTCCCAAGATTGTATTCAAACTTCAGAAAGCTTGATTTATGAAGACATGGATGGTTAGTTGTGTCCCTCTTTGGGGCCTTGAGGTGGTGGTTTGTCTAAGTTCTGGTTTAGTTGGATGGTGGTTCAGTGGTTATGTTTTTACATTATGTTGTTTCTATGGTCTATTGCTTTATTTCTTTATGTACTGGTGGTTTCTTTTATAATAAATTTTTACCCCTCTTTTTTCAAAAAAAATATTTATTTTATATTAATTATAAAATTTTTATTTTAAATATCAATAGAATAATATAATTAATAATATTATTAATAATAATATTTATATTAAATTATTAATTATATAAATAAATGGAATTATCATTATAATGTATTTATATTTATGTTTCATGTTTTGAATCCCTTCCTAGTACAACACATGTTATAATAGGAATCTTACATTCTACAATGCATTGTCATTATATAGTAAAATGCTATAATAAATAAAAAAGGGTTTCGAATAAAATTCACATTTTATGACATTCTCCAATTCAAACTCCATTGTAGTCTATGCTAACAAAAAATATTAAATAAAATTCAAAATCAATGAATCAATTCATGAAGAGTATCTACCAATAAATCAGTTCCACATCAATATTAAACAAATATTTAATCTAAGAAAACAATTTCAAATACAAAACACATACTATTATTACAATGGTGCAAGGCAGGTACTCGCCACTATGTGGCACTTGTTTGGATCGTGCTTACAAGAAGAGTGGATTGAAATCATATCCATCTTCAGTCTATCTTTGTGTCATTGCACAAGTACTTAAAGCCAAAGAGTAAGATAATCAAATTCTAGGGAGAGCTTTTATTGCTGGTGTAAAGTTGCAGTCATGGCGACGCAGAGTGCTTTTATCGCACAGACTACTTCCCCTAAAAACAAGGGGGATGAAGTAATCAATGGTGATATACTATTTTTTCTAATGTTTGTAGAATTGATCATGGCCATTTTTGTGACAGCCTACGTCCTTATCTACTATTGGAAAGTATATAGGCAGGGAAGAGTTTCAAGGAGTTGTATAATTTCATATGCAACAGAAAAGTACAAACAAAGAAAGGCTTAAATAGACAAGTTCTAGATGCTCTGACTACATTTATGTATAATCAAGAAAGCTTTAAGGATGAGGAGCAGTTCATATGTGTAATTTTCCCCTGTAAATTTGAGCAGAACAAGGAAGGCAGATAGTTGCCCAAATGCAATCACAAGTTTCATGTAAATTACATTGACATGTGGTTTGATTTACAATCTACTTTCCCACTATGCAAAAACAATGTAGAGGCTGTCATTTGTGACCACCAGGAAGGAATAGAGTGGCAAAACCTTTTCAGATGTTGGAGAGATTATTATGATTGATATAACAAGTATACAAGAAACTCCAGATGAGGGGTCTTGGGGGAGGAAGATAACCACAGTGATAAGGAAGAAAATTCAGATGAAGGGTCATCTATTAGCCTTGTTATTTCAATAAGTGTTGATAAATTTTTTTTGTCATAAATCACAACAATATACAGTTATAAGGATTAATGAATTCTAAGAGAATTTATATTAAACTGATATAAGACTAACATATTTATATTTAAAAAAAACATATCTAAAGTATGCTAAGAGATATCCTTCTCGAGGCGCATAATGTTAGGATTAGTGATTAATAAATAGGTGCCTCGAGAAGGATATCTCTTGGCATACTTTAGATATATTTTTTTAAATATAAATATGCTAGTTGCATTCAGAGCCACAAACCTAATCATAACCATAACACTAACCCTAACCCTAATTATTCTAAACCCTAACTATAATATTCTAAAATATAATATTATCATATTATATTACATTATTATCATAATATTATATTTATTTATATTATATTATGAGGATTATTATAAACCCTAACTATTTTATAATCCTCATCATTAATAATAAGTTTTAATATTATAATAATATTATGATAATATTATATTTTATTATATTATATATTCATTACTAATAATATAATTAGCATATTTATATTTATAAGGATATCTCTCACGTAATTTAGATATGTTTTAAAATATAATTACGATTATATTATTCATTATTAATAATATTTTTAATAGCAATTAATATAATAAAATAGCAATTAATATTTAAAAAAATATATCTATATATATTTAGATATATTGTATTATATTAGATATATTTTTTAATAGCAATATATTATATTATATTAGATATATTTCTAATAGCAATTAATAATAATATTATGATAATATAATATAATAATAATATAATTATCTAATATTAATATTATATATTATATTATATTATGTATAATAATATATAATATAATAATATTATATATTATATAATATTATATATTAATATTAATATTATATTAATTGTTATAAATCCTAATCTAAATTATTTTAAAGTTTCAATACATATTTAATTTCTAAAATTGATTATATGATTGTGTGATAGAAATTAGAAAACACTATCATATCCATTAGTACCATTACAACAACATTTGCAAAAAATAGCATATGATTTTTTTACCAGGGAGTTTTTTGACTAAGTGAATGGGCGGGATAACCGTTGGCGAGCGAATGGTTTCCTTGGCAAGCGGGATGAGCAGGAGTCCGTTGGGGTGCTGGAGTTGCAGGTTGTGATCCCTGTTTAGGTGGTCACTAAGGGGGGGTGGTACCGGAGACAAATTCCCCTTTTCTTGGGACTACTCCTCTAGCTAGTGGCCCCCTATCCCTGTTGACAATGGTATTCCTCTTAGGGGCTCTCTATGCCCTGATTCAGTGCCTTTGACTAATGTTGTTGCATTGGGACGCCCTTTAAAATTGTTTTCTAAGTTAAGGTACTGTTAGAGGTTTATTACAGGCTAGAACTAGGCCCTTGCCCTACAATCGTTCCTCTCTTGTGGTGATTTGTGGCCCTGAGGTCTCTGAAAATGAGGAGTATTATCTAGGGTATGGCATTATCTGCAGATTCAATGGGTTGTGGCCCTCTCTCCCCAACCTACATAACTGGGTGTCAGAATCCTGGAAGCCTCTTGCTGTTGGACCAACATAGTTGTATTCCTGTGCTAGGGGATTTTTCATAGCAACATTTGATTCTTCTGAGGAGCGAGATGCTGTGCTGGATAGGAGTTGGATGTGGGGTGATCACTTGATGTCCATTAAGCATTGGTCTTGTTCTTTCAATCCCCTCACTGAGACATTGAATACCAAACCAATTTGGGTTCGACTACCAAATCTCCCTCTCTAGTTTTGGGAGGATTCTTGCTATGAAGCTATTGGTAGTACGCTAGGGCATTTTTTAAAGGTGGATGCTACAACCTCGAAGATAGGGCATTCTACAGTGGCTCACATATTAGTGGTTATAGACATCTCCAAACCCCTCCATAGTGATGTGGTTTTGATGGTGGTGGATAGGCCTTGGACGTAGCTTCTGGACTATGAGGGTCTCCCCTTTGAGTGCAGGCATTGTTTCTCTGTTGGTCATTTAGCCTCAAGTTGCCCTCAGTCTCGGCATAAGGGTGCAGCAACTTGGTGGAAGGATGTGCTTCCAGATCATTTGACTGTTAATGCTCCCCTGTCTGTTAACTCTTCCTAGGAGGACGTGTCATCTAGGGTGAGTGTCTCCCCTAGCCTGCTACGGTACCCATGGAAATAATGACTACTGTTGATATCGATGATTCTGTTGGACCTGTTCTAGCGGCCCCTAATGCGCCATTGGCCCCTTTATTGGATGCTTCTACTACTAGCTTGTTGTCAATTCCTGATTCTACTTCTGCATTACCATCTACAGCATGTGATTGCCCTCTAGCTGTAGAGGTAGTTGAGGGGCCCCTTCTCTTACCACGCTCTGAGAATTTTGACTCAGAGTTTTCTTGGACTGTTGTCCAAAGAAAGCAGAAAGGACTCCCTAAGTCTGTTGAGACTTCATAACAAAGAGTCAAGGAGTTAGATTTTTTCCTTTGGGACTTGGTGTTGTTTAGGTGCCCTTGTTTTGGTTGCCATTCGGCTATTGTTCCTCTGCTATTTCTGTTATTTTCTATTTTCTGGCCTATTAGTTTTGGGTGCATCCCTTGTTGCTGCTTGCTTTGTTTTGCCCGTTGGGCTGACTTGTAAAGGGTTTTGGACCCTCTTTTCTAGTTGAATTAATAAAAAACAACATTTGCAAAAAACCTTTCAAAATTGAATTTAGCCATGGATACAATATGTAAATAGTCTCTAAACATTTGTCAAAAAATATTTCTTATATATTTTATGCCATAACAAAATAGTTTTTAAACACTTTCACATAGTGTGCCATTTATGCACCAGTAACAACCCTTCATTAGACCAAACTTTGATAGTCACGTTAGACTTCATGGCATACAAGGTAGGTATACCATAGTGTGCATGTAATCAATGGTGATCTACTATTTTTTCTAATGTTTGTAGAAATGATCATGGTCATTTTTGTGACAACCTACGTCCTTATCTACTATTGGAAAGTATATAGGCAGGGAAGAGTTTCAATCATTGTATAGTTTCATATGCAACAAAAAGGTACAAAACAAAGAAAGGCTTTGTAATGCCCCGTCATGCAACCCTAGAGTGTTAGTCTAACCAGAGCGGAAATAGAACTATTTTTTTTTTTAAAGCCATAAGGTACAAAACAGGATCCAAAGATATAATAAAATACATAAAAGGAAATGTACACTTCTAACCACTCTAGGGCAACATAATTGCAATAAGAAATTAAGTAAGCCATAAGAGTAATAACCATCAATCTGTAGAGATCACTAACCCAAAAACTTTTACAACAACAATATCATTTGATTACATAGCCTCAGTTTCCAAATTTCATGATTACAAGATTACAAGGTTACAAAAATACAAGATTACAAGAGTACAAGATTGCAAGATCGATCTCATCGATATCCAAATTAGTACATAAGAAAGTATACAACACTGTTGAAGATAGTAGCAAACTGGAACTGGAACAACTCCGCACAAGGCTCAAACTGAATCTCCAAGAAAACTAATGGATAGCTCTACCTCCCAACCATGTGGAACCCTGAGGTCCACCCCACCGACCTGGAGATAACAAGAGGATTACCACTAGGTCAAGGCTGCAATCAAGAACGCAAATACCAATACCAAACTCCATGAAGACAAACATGATGAAAGGACTGCACAGGACCGACAGTACTCAACCAGACAGATCAAGACATCTGACTAGATCAATCATGAAGACAAGACCACACTCCAGAGGTACAAACAAGGAAAGAAGAAAATAATAGAGCCGCATAAGGAGAGTGTCATCGCATGGCCCTAGCATGGGTTACCCAGGCTATCTCTCACCAGAAGGTGGCCCCCATCTATGGTTACCCTCGCAGCCTCTCTCTAGGTGCCAGCCCCATAGGGTGACACATGCAGAACCAACATGTCCTCTCATGAAGATGAGGAGGTTGGCCTTGCCAACCAGGCCTTCCCATCCCTCCCTTAGTCTATGATAGCACTCAAGGGGTGGGTGAGGTCACATTAATTATCTTGTTTAGTGTATTACTACCCAACCCTCCTAAGTACATTATTAGGTTTCCACTTGTTTACAACTTCCATGGGGTTACCCAAGCAACCTCTCACTAGGCGCCGACCCCACCATGGAAGCCACTCCCTTAGCGTTCTCTGACCCATCAGTCAAACACCTCATGCAAGAATAAAGGACACAACAAGATACCATACCAATACGAATGTCACTCATTTGGCCTCAACAATAAGCCCTTGATTCCCTTCAAGAAAAGATTAAAACATCACCATCTAGAAACCAACTGACACAAGCACAAGACTAATGGTGAAGCCTCTGGAGTCAATAAAGAAGTCTTACTGGGTCACCACGATATCTTTTCCAATGTGGAAATAAGGCTACAACCACCATGATCATAATTGAAAAATGACCAAGGATCAAGCGAATCAGAAAACACAACACAAGATGACCTTGCCACAAGACTATCCTAGCTTCCAAGGTGGCAAGTCCTTGGAGTTACACAAAATGATCAAGACAACAACATCAACTAACCATCATGTCACATACCAAATTATGCCTCCTAAGGAACTTATATGCATACCATAGGACTATTAAGACAAAAACACAATCACTAGACTCAACATCGACATGTTTGCAATGAGCCAAAGGTATCACTATTTTACTTCGGTTCAGGGACAACAAAATATCGGAGAGTAAAATCCAACATGACAAGCAATGAAAATATTCAACAAGGTACTTAATACAAAAATTAGCACAATATTGATATCTCGAGGGCTAGAAACATAATATCAATAACTACTAAACTCACTATCCCTACATTTATTAACCACACAAGTAACTCTTATTTCGACCATCAATCCATCCTTGATCTAATAAAACCATTTCATACTCAATATTAATACTACAAATCATTCTCTACTAAACCTATTCCCTTACCAAAAGATGACAAGGAATCTAATTCTCTAATGAAAATTTTGCTAAGTTAGTATCATCCTCAAAAAGAAAATCAAGATTAGGAATTCTCTTCATAGAGAGAGCATAAATTGTCTATATAGTCATATGTTAAAGATATGCCTTTCTGAATGATAACTAGCTATCTCAAGGTTAAAATGGTCATATTCCTACTTGAAAGTCTTGATCTAATCCAGAAATATATAATATCCTCCGATGTCAATTGAAGGAAACTATAACTATTGCTACACTCTATCTAGGATTAATGCCTAACTCGAGTCCTATAACCTAACCCAATAGCAACTTAAAGTTATAACATGATGCGCATTATAGACGACATAATCCCCCTATAACTTGATCCAACATAAAAATCTATAATAAGCCAAATTATATCACATCAACTAAGACAACTAAGCTTAACTATTCCATAACATACTTTCTTCCAAACAAAACTACTTAAGTTCTTTAGATACCTTCCCGCAAATCTAGTTTTGGTACATATTCCAGTGCAGTCTTATATACAAATGGATAGATATTCTCTACTAACAAAATTTACATTTATGATACTGTCGGAAATCTATTAGATTCTGTTACATGATAAGGATAAATGCAAATTGATATCTTTTCATTAATCTCTTCTAGGAAAAATCGGTCATCTGCACTAATTAATAGAAGAAAACTATTCTAAAAGATTTACTAGAGTTCTAAACAGAAACTTCTTATTATGGGTCGAATCCCTCGAATCATAAAAAGGCAATTACTTTATGCACAGAAACTTAACCTTCCTATATTACCAGTCGAAGTTGAGCGATTATGCTTCAGAGAGATAAATTGAAGGTAAAAAGAAAACAAAAGATTTGTTTAGAGGGTAGTAGAAGCTATTAGTCGACGACAAACGCCACAGAAAGGGCACAAAGATAGCTTGACAGAATGCATCATGCATTGATTGCTGAGTGCAAGACAATAGATTCGCTGGGAGGCTGAAGCGACATTCAAATGAGTGCAATAACAATGGAATTGTTGGGAGGCTGAAGCGACATTCAAATGAGTGCAATTGGCAGCGTAAGGTTAGAATCCTCATCCTTAAATGATGACGGCATGCGCGGAGCTCTTGAAGCCAAAAATGAATATCCATCAAGGCACATACAAAGGGGAAACTTTACCTGGTATTGTTATAACAATAGAACTGGTCAATCCCGCATTATGTAGGCAACAATCAACGTTTTCAGGTTTCAAAGATTTGATGTGATTTCACTCATAAGATGGGGCTGCAAGACAAGATTCTAGTGACATCGACCTCAGCTATTGCTATACAACTCAGCACTTACTAAGGCAAAAGAGGTATACATTTTCTGAATTATTAACTCCTACAGAGAGTAACCTATTTTAAAACTAATTCACTTGTCACATCAAATTAATACTGGCGTGACCAAATAATGAAGAGAATAGGGTGAAAACTATAGATATTCCTATGAGCGACAAACAGAGCTACAGGCTTCAACATTCTCAAGTTTCCATCGCACACCCCAGATCAAATGCAGTTCAGTAAAATGTTCATACAAGCTTCACGGGTTTCAGACTACGCTAGAAGAAAACATCTCCATAGGTGAAGTGGTTTAGGGCATGTAATGGCTCATCATGGAAGCTACACGAGCCTTTCAATTCTAATGTGGCCCGTTATAAGCATGATACAGGAAGTGATCAAACTCAAGGGAAAAATCAATGCAAAGGAGGAAAGGTTCCATTTAATCTATAGACAAAAATCACAGAACAACCAACACAAAAGCAAGAATTTCACAAACGAGAGCAGGATGACAAACAGGTCGATTCTATGCCCGAGCCATCATCTAAAGAATTCAACAAGAACTCAATACTACAAGCAATCAAAGACAAGGTAATGCAGAAGTTTACAAGACATACCTGTACCAAAACACTCTGAAATTCAATCTTCTCTCAGAATCCCTGCTCTTTCTTTGCAAAGTATTCCTCTGTAACCAGTCTCCTTTCCCTGAACCAAAATTCCCCCCCCAACATTCAAAAATTACAGACATAAAACCCCCCCTTCATGCCAACTTCCCGAGACCAAAAATAGGCCACCGCCATTAATTTCAGTAACTCCCAAATAACTGCACCATCCCACTCCAAGAAGCAAATTTGAAATTTTTCCAAACATAGAGATTCTCAAATCTCTGATTATATCCGGCATAAACAATCATTAATTTAATCACCTAAAAGGAATATTTAAACACAACTAAGCACTAAATACCTTCCTAGATGTTTACAACATTATAATAACTAATTTGTCAATAAAAGGCTTAACACAAACAATATTCCTAGTCTACGACTATACCAATACAGTAAGGTCCTAAAAAAAATACAAGAGATACATAATCAAGTATAACATCTTAACAACACTCCACAACCTGCGACAATCAACCACAAGAACCAAGGGACAACGTCGTATCACAACACAAGACTATGGCAAGGACCCAAGATGACGACAAGGACACAAGACTACGACAAGGACTGAAATTGACCTAGCGGTAAAACCTCATATTATCTCCATCACCTTATCCATGGTGTAGGGCCCGCTCAGACCTGCTAAATCAGGTGGAGTCGAGGCCCGGTACCTGCAACCTGCGTGAAAACGAATGGATTATATATGATCAACTGTATATATATATATATATATATCACACACACCGAGATAGAGAATCGCGATGTAGTAGGGTGCTCGATCCGAGCAGTACTACACCATCCCCACTCCAACACAAGACTATAATCAGAAGCATAAACATGATATTTTCTAACCACCACTAAGCATATCCATCTCATCAAAACTGAAATAATTATAAAGTCATCAAAACTCATAACACATGTCTCAATACATCCATCGAACATAGTCTATCAAAATTAAGGAGAGCATAACCCAATACATACTAGTCCAAATGTCTCGAAACTGTAATTATGCATTATAAAACTATCAACTATTCCAGAATTGACAGAAAGCAATATGAAAATAACATCTATCACAAGCCAAAAAGCGAGGGGCATCACAGGCTTGAATAGACAAGTTCTAGAGGCTCTAACTATGTTTGTGTATAATCAAGAAATATTTAAGGATGAGGAGTAGTTCATATGTGTAATTTGCCCCTATAAATTTGAGAAGAATGAGGAAGCTAGATAGTTGCCCAAAAGCAATCACAGGTTTCATGTAAATTGCATTGACATGTAGTTTGATTTGAAATCTACTTTCCCGCTATGCAGAAACAATGTGGAGGCTACCATTTGTGATCACCAGGAAGGAATAGAGAGTGGTAAAACTTTTTCAGACGTTGGAGAGAATATTATGATTGATATAAAAAGTATACAAGAAACTCCAGATAAGGTGTCCTAGAGGAGGAAGATAATCACGGTGATAAGGAAGAAAACCCAGATGAGGGGTCATCTATCAGCGTCGTTATTTCAATAAGTGTTGATTATTTTTTTGTCATAAATCACAACAATATACAATTACAAGGAGTGATGAATTCTAAAGGAATTTATGCATTCAACTGATATAAGACTAACATATTTATATTTTAAAAAATATATCTAAAGTACGCCGAGAGATATCCTTCTCGAGGCGCCTAATGTTAGGATTAGTGATTAAAAAATAGGTTCCTTGAGAAGGATATCTCTCGATGTACTTTAGATATATTTTTTAAAATATAAATATGCTAGTGGCATTCGGAGCTACAAGCCTAATCATAACCATAACACTAACCCTAACCCTACTTATTATAAACCATAACTATTATATTAAACCCTAACTATAATATTCTAAAATATAATATTATCATATTATATTACATTATTATCATATTATATTATATTTTATTATATTATATTATGAGGATTATTATAAACCCTAACTATTTTAAAATCCTCATTATTAATAATAAGTTTTAATATTATAATAATAATATTATGATAATGTTATATATTCATTATTAATAATATTTAATATTATAATAGTAATATTTTTAATAGCAATTAATATTTTAATATATATATGTATATATATATATATATATTAGATATATTTTGTAATAGCAATTAATAATAATATTATGATAATATTATATATTATTATATTATATATAATAATATAATAATATTATATATTATATTATATATTATATAATATATAATATAATTATATAGTATATAATATAATATTAATAATAATATTATTAATATAATATTAATTATTATAAACCCTAACTATTTTATAATCCTCATTATTAATAATAATTTTTTTAATAGAAATTAATATTTTAAAAAATATATCTATATATATTTTAGATATATTGTATTATATTAGATATATTTTTAATAGCAATTAATAATAATATTATGATAATATAATATAAAAATAATATAGTTATATAATTAATATTATATATTAATATTATTAATATAATATTAATTATTATAAACCCTAACTATTTTATAATCCTCATTATTAATAATAATATTTAATATAATCCATCTGCCTTCTGGTTGGCCTCATTTAAAGATCCCTCGTCCTTCCTCCTAGTGGAAGAATGTTTCGCCTAATCTTCTCACAGTTGATGCTGCTGGGGATACTCCTGGTTCAGTGGAGGCTGAATCTTCCTCTGATGATGATGGGTCTGCCCCTGATGCTGTGGTGGTTCCTGATTCATTGGTCCCTTTGGTTTTGGAAGCTCTTGCTTCGACAGTCCATTCTATGGCTATGGATGTTGCTGATGGTTCTGTTGCTAGGACTATTGATGTGACTTCTACTGCTATTCCTATTTCGGTAGTCCTTTCTGAGGTTGTGGCTATTGCTGATGGTTTTGTTGCTATGACTTCTACTGTTGTTGGGGCTTTGTCTATTGTTGGGGTTGCTATTGTGTTGTCAGGGACCTCCCCTGATGCTGTTGTTGATGGGTCTGCCGTAGGGATCTCCCTTGCTGTTGTTGTTGCTTCTAGGTCTGCTATAGGGACCTCCCCTATTGTTGTTGTTGCTGCTAGGACTGCTGTAGGGTTCTTGCCTGTTGATGTTGTTGTGTCTCGTACTACTATTGTAGGTGCACAGTTTGATGTTGGGGATGGTGTTGTTGTGCCCCAGGCTCCTCCCCCTTCCAAGGATTTGGTGAGAATTTCACCTCCTATTTCTGTAGATAGAGATAATGATGTTTTTTGGACTATTGTCCAAAGGAAGAAGAGAGGTCTTCCCAAGCATGTTTCATAGACCTGCACATGTGCCAAGGGTGTTTGACCTGCTAGGTCAGGTTTTGCTATTCTTTAGGCTGTTGTCCTGTAGCTTAGCCTTTTGGGATTTGTTGTTTGTTTGTTGTTAAAGCACTATTTCTGGTCTGTGTGAGGCTTTTGGTTTGCCCTCTAGGCTGTTTTGTAAAGGGATCTACACCCTTGTTTGCAGCTTACCATAATAAAAAATATTATATTAATATTAATATTATTAATATAATATTAATTATTATAAACCCTAATCCAAATTATTTTAAAGTTTCAATACATATTTAATTCCTAAAATTGATTACATGATTGTGTGATAGAAATTAGAAAACGCTATCATATCCATTAGTACCATTACAACAACATTTAAAAAAAACCTTTCAAAATTGAATTTAGCCATGGAGACAATGTGTAAATAGTCTTTAAACATTTGTCAAAAAATATTTCATATATATTTGTTGTCATAACAAAATAGTTTCTAAATACTTTCACATAGTGCGCCATTTATGCACCGGTAACAACCCTTCATTAGGCCAAAATTTGATAGTCACATTAGACTTCACGGCATACAAGGTAGGTATACCATAGTGTGCATGTAATCAATGGTGATCTACTATTTTTTCTAATGTTTGTAGAACTGATCATGGTCATTTTTGTGACAACCTATGTCCTTATCTACTATTGGAAAGTATATAGGCAGGGAAGAGTTTCCAAGGAGTTGTATAGTTTCATATGCAACAAAAAAGTACCAAACAAAGAAAGGCTTGAACAGACAAGTTCTAGAGGCTCTGACTATGTGTATAATCAAGAAAGATTTAAGGATGAAGAGTAGTTCATATATGTAATTTTCCCCTATAAATTTGAGAAGAATGAAGAAGCCAGATAGTTGCCCAAATGCAATCACAGGTTTCATGTAAATTACATTGACATGTGGTTTGATTTACAACTACTTTCCCACTATGCAGAAATAATGTGGAGGCTACTATTTGTGATCACTAGGAAGGAATAGAGAGTGACAAAACTTTTTCAGATGTTGGAAAGAATATTATGATTGATATAAAAAGTATACAAGAAACTCCAAATGAGGGGTCCTAGAGGAGGAAGATAATCATGGTGATAAGGAAGAAAATCCAGATGAGGGGTCGTCTATCAGCGTCGTTATTTCAATAAGTGTTGATAATTTTTTTTGTCATAAATCACAACAATATACAGTTACAAGGAGTGATGAATTCTAAGGGAATTTATGCATTCAACTGATATAAGACTAACATATTTATATTTTTAAAAACATATCTAAAGTACGTCGAGAGATATCCTTCTCGAGGCGCCTAATGTTAGGATTAGTGATTAAAAAATAGGTGCCTCGAGAAGGATATCTCTTGGCGTACTTTAGATATATTTTTTAAAATATAAATATGCTAGTGGCATTCGGAGCTACAAGCCTAATCATCACCATAACACTAACCCTAACCCTATTATTATAAACCTTAACTATTATATTAAACCCTAACTATAATATTCTAAAATATAATATTATCATATTATATTACATTATTATCATAATATTATTTTATATTATGAGGATTATTATAAAGCCTAACTATTTTATAATCCTCATTATTAATAATAATATTATGATAATATTATATATTCATTATTAATAATATAATTAGTATATTTATATTTATAAGGACATCTCTCACGTAATTTAGATATGTTTTTAAAATATAATTATGATAATATTATTCATTATTAATAATATTATAATAATAATATTTTTAATAGCAATTAATAATAATATTATGATAATATAATAGAATAATAATATAATATAATATAATAATAATATAATTATATAATATTAATATTATATATTAATATTATTAATATAATATTAATATTATAATAATATTATTATATATAATATAATAATATTATATATTATATTATATTATGTATAATAATATATTATATATTAATATTAATATTATTAATTTAATATTAATTATTATAAACCCTAATCCAAATTATTTTAAAGTTTCAATACATATTTAATTTCTAAAATTGATTACATGATTGTGTGATAGAAATTAGAAAACACCATCATATCCATTAGTATCATTACAACAACATTTGTAAAAAACTTTTCAAAATTGAATTTAGCCATGGATACAATTTGTAAATAGTCTCTAAACATTTGTCAAAAAATATTTCATATATATTTGCTACCATAACAAAATAGTTTCTAAACACTTTCACATAGTGCGTCATTTATGCACCGGTAATAACCCTTCATTAGGCCAAACTTTGATAGTCACGTCAAACTTCATGAAATACAAGGTAGGTATACCATAATGTGCATGTAATCAATGGTGATCTACTTTTTTTAATGTTTGTAGAATTGATCATGGTCATTTTTGTGACAACCTACGTCTTTATCTACTATTGGAAAGTATATAGGCATGGAAGAGTTTCAAGGAGTTGTATAGTTTCATATGCAACAAAAAAGTACAAAACAAAGAAAGGCTTGAAAAAACAAGTTCTAGAGGCTCTGACTATGTTTGTGTATAATCAAGAAAGCTTTAAGTATGAGGAGTAGTTCATATGTGTAATTTGTCCCTGTAAATTTGAGCAGAATGAGGAAGTCAGACAGTTGCTCAAATGCAATCACAGGTTTCATGTAAATTGCATTGACATGTGGTTTGATTTACAATCTACTTTCCCACTATGTAGAATCAATGTGGAGGCTACCATTTGTGATCACCAGGAAGGAATAGAGAGTGGCAAAAAAATTTCAAATGTTGGAGAGAATATTATGATTGATATAAAAAGTATACAAGAAACTCCAAATGAGGGGTCGTCTATCAGCCTCATTATTTCAATAAGTGTTGATAATTTTTTTTTGTCATAAATCAAAACAATATACAGTTACAATGAGTGATGAATTCTAAGGGAATGTATGCATTCAACTGATATAAGACTAACATATTTATATTTTAAAAAATATATCTAAAGTACACTGAGAGATATCCTTCTCGAGGCACCTAATGTAAGGATTAGTGATTAAAAAAAGGTGCCTCGAGAAGGATATCTCTCATCGTACTTTAGATATATTTTTTAAAATATAAATATGCTAGTGGCATTCGGAGCTGCAAGCCTAATCATAACCATAACACTAACCCTAACCCTAATTATTATAAACCTTAACTATTCTATTAAACCCTAACTATAATATTCTAAAATATAATATTATCATATTATATTACATTATTATCATAATATTTTATTTTATTATATTATATTATGAGGATTATTATAAACTCTAACTATTTTATAATCCTCATTATTAATAATAAGTTTTAATATAATAATAATAATAATATTATGATAACATTATTCATTATTAATAATATTTAATATTATAATAATATTTTTAATGGCAATTAATATTTTAATATATATTTATATATATATATTATATTTATATTAATATTAATATTATTAATATAATATTAATTATTATAAACCCTAATCCAAATTATTTTAAAGTTTCAATACATATTTAATTCCTAAAATTGATTACATGATTGTGTGATAGAAATTAGAAAACGTTATCATATCCATTAGTATCATTACAACAACATTTGCAAAAAATAGGGATGACCCTTTGGTGAAATGGTGGGGCTTCTTGCCTGTAGTGCCAACAACCAAGGTTCAAACCCTACGGGGTCACCCTCTACCGCGTCAAAAATTGAGGTTGCTTACCCTCCAAGAGGGGAGACTCTGTGGTGAATTGGTGGGGCTTCGGCCTGTAGAGCCAACAACCTAGATTCAAATCTCTTGGTTTTTTTTGTATTTTGAAATGGCCTCTACCCCTCCTCTTCCTGCTCATGAGTTGAGTTTGCAGGGTTCATCTGCCACTGGGTCATTGCCTGTTGCAGAGATCTGTGTGATGTCTGTGAATGAGGCTGTTGGTGCACCATCAAACTGAGAGGTTGCTGGATTCTTCTGCTATTGTTGGTGC
The DNA here is from genome assembly GCA_027924645.1 of Cunninghamia lanceolata. Classification (NCBI taxonomy): domain Eukaryota; kingdom Viridiplantae; phylum Streptophyta; class Pinopsida; order Cupressales; family Cupressaceae; genus Cunninghamia; species Cunninghamia lanceolata. The sequence goes on from BSBN01001493.1 coordinate 976,569, forward strand.
ATCATCTGTGGGTGCATAGTCCACTGTTGGTGTACCATCACAAATGCTGATGAGGTTTTTGTGGCTGGTGTGTCAGTAGTGGGTTTGGATTCAACAAAGGGGGGTAAGCCCTCTTTCTTAGCTATTGTTCAAGGGAACCGTCAGGGGGGTTCGTCTGCTGCTGGGTCGTTGCCTATTGCAGAGGTCTATGTGCAGTCCGTGAGTGAGGCTGTTGGTGCACCGTCTGTCATTGGGAGGTTGCTGGGTTCTTTTGTTGTTGTTGGTGCACTGTATATTGGTGCATTGTCCATTGTTGGTGTGCCATATATTGGTACGCCATCCACTATTGGTATGTCGTCCATGATTGGTGATGAAGTTTTTGTGGCTGGTGTGTCAGTAGTGGGTTTGGATTCAACGAAGAGGGGTAAGCCCTCTTTCTTAGCTACTATTCAAGGGAAGCGTCAGAGGTCACCCTTGCCTTGTGCTTCTTTGCCTGTTATTTCTTTTGGGGCTGAGGTTTTGAAGAATGAGACTTTTTACTTCTCCCACGCTTTGATCTACAAATTCAGTCATTTTTGGCCACGCCTCCATGAATTAAATTCTTGGATCTCTGATACATGGGGGCCAATTACTAATGGTACAATCAAAATTTACCCTTGTGCTAGGGGTTTTTTTATTATTGCTTTTGATGATATTATGGACAGGGATGTTGTGTTTGAGGGTTCTATTTGGTTTTGGGGACAACATCCCTTGTTGATTCGTCCCTTATTTCCTTTTTTTAATCTAGTGACTGAATCTTTGAATTTTTCACCCACTTGGTTAGGCTCCCCAACCTCCCTCTACAATTTTGGCAAGACTCTTGATTTTCTGTGATTGGGAACTCTCTTGGGCGATTTATTATGACTGATCCTGTTACCTTACAGTTTACACATACGACTTATGCTCAAATTCTTGTGGATCTAGATTTGAATAAGGCATTACCTGCAGAGATTATCTTCAATGTTGTTGATCGTCAGTGGAGTCAGGTTTTGGACTACGAGGGTATTCCTTTTCGTTGTCGGTGCTACTTTGGCATTGGTCACTTGGCTGAGCAGTGTGTTAAATCTAAGATACATTATCGTGTGGCTTTGTAGTGGTGTGATGTTCAACCCTCAGACTTCATTGTTCCTCCTATGGAGTCACCTCCTTCCTCTCCATTCGCTGTGGCTCCCCAGCCTAAGATTAATTCTCATCTCTCTCTTCCTACCCAAGAGCTATTTTGCAAGGTTCATCTATTGCTCTTGTTGCTTTAACTTCTTCTACTACTGATGTGCCACCCATGACTGGGGTTATTGCTACTGTTGGTGTGTCATCTAGGGCAGGGGCTGTTGGTGTTGCTGGTGTGTTGTTTACGATAGGGGGTGCTGTTGTTATCTCTTTGTGCGAGACCTCTTTGGTTGAGGCACCGGGTGAAGTTCCCCTCTCACCCCATTCAGAGGATTTGGACTTGGAAGTCTCTTGGATAGTGGTACACAGAAAAAAGAAAGGACTCCCCAAATCTGTTGCAACTCTGCTTCCTCGGGTTCGCGGAGTTAGGCTTCTTAGCTAGGGATCTATTGTGTAGATCCTCTGGTTGGTTTTTGTTTTACAACAGGGCTATTGTGCTTGTGCTGCTGGTCTTTTTTTTGTGTTGTCTGAGTACTATTTGTGCTCTGTTTTCTTGCCCCCTGGGCTTGATTTTGTAATAGGGTTCAGCACCCTTGTTTGGCCGTTTATCTAATAAAAAACATTTGCAAAAAACCTTTCACAACTGAATTTAGCCATGGATACAATGTGTAAATAGTCTCTAAACATTTGTCAAAAAATATTTCATATATATTTGTTACCATAACAAAATAGTTTCTAAATACTTTCACATAGTGCACCATTTATGCACCGGTTACAACCCTTCATTAGGCCAAACTTTGATAGTCACGTTAGACTTCACGACATACAAGGTAGGTATACCATAGTGTGCATGTAATCAACAGTGATCTACTATTTTTTTAATGTTTGTAGAACTGATCATGGTTATTTTTTGTCACAACCTACGTCCTTATCTACTATTGGAAAGTATATAGGCAGGGAAGAGTTTCAAGGAGTTTTATAGTTTCATATGCAACAAAAAAGTACAAAACAAAGAAAGGCTTGAACAGACAAGTTCTAGAGGCTCTGACTATGTTTGTGTATAATCAAGAAAGCCTTAAGGACGAGAAGCAGTTCATATGTGTAATTTTCCCCTGTAAATTTGAGAAGAATGAGGAAGCCATACAGTTGCCCAAATGCAATCATAGGTTTCGTGTAAATTGAATTGAAATGTGGTTTGATTTACAATCTACTTTCCCACTATGTAGAAACAATGTGGTGGTTACCATTTGTGATCACCAGGAAGGAATAGAGAGTGGAAAAGCTTTTTCAGATGCTGGAGAGAATATTATGATTGATATAAAAAGTATACAAGAAACTCTAGATGAGGGGTCCTAGAGGAGGAAGATAATCATGATGATAAGGATGAAAATCCAGATGAGGGGTCATCTATCAGCCTCGTTATTTCAATAAGTGTTGATAAATTTTTTTTGTCATAATCACAACAATATATAGTTACAAAGAGTGATGAATTCTAAGGGAATTTATGCATTCAACTAATATAAGACTAACGTATTTATATTTTAAAAAATATATCTAAAGTACGCTGAGAGATATCCTTCTCGAGGTGCCTAATGTTAAGATTAGTGATTAAAAAATAGGTGCCTCGAGAAGGATATCTCTCGACGTACTTTAGATATATTTTTAAAAATATAAATATGCTAGTGGCATTCGAAGCTGCAAGCCTAATCATAACCATAACACTAATGTCATGCCCGCATTTCCCATGCGGTCAAGGCACACAACACACGTGTCATGTCCACATTTGCCATGTGGTCATGACACGAACTACGAAAAACTTTTCTACCTATCCCTAGGAACCCCCTCGCAAGCATCCGCATGCTTGGTGGCAATACGCATAAGGCGTAAACATGTCAAACATAATTGTGTGATGATAGTTGTCTAGGGGGTATATGTCACATAGTGTGTCACTTCTAGGGTTAGACTTATTTTAATCTAAACCCTAAGTTTCCTAGGTGAAGATGATTCCGCCAGCATCGAACACTAACTTAACTCAGATCGAGAAGTGATTAAGTAATATGGCATGATGGCGCATGATTGAAGTGGAATGATGGGATAAAAATTAATAAAAAAGTAAAAAAAAATCACATAAATTGACCCTAGAAATCTAACAAAATTCTGGCAGCATAACACGTTTTCGATAAATGCAAAATAAAATTTAAAGTAAATCACCCATAAGGAATCAAATAAAATTTAAGAATAAAAATAATGAAAACTTAAGAGCAGATTCAAATTGATTTAAAAAAATATGAATAATAAAATAAATATCCCGCCAATGTCAATTAAATCGACCTGGCATAAAGGGATAAAAATTTGAAATAAAATAATAAAATAAATTAATAGCAACGCCAATTCAGACTTCAAAAATTTGAGTTCGTTAATAAACATAATTTCGGCAATTAGGTTTATTATCGAACTCGGAACAATAGAGAAGGGAGGAGGGTAAGATACTCCCATAAAAATAATAATAAAATAGATGAAAATTAAAACGATAAAATTCTGCCAAAATAAAATCAATATCCCCATTTAAGTGACTCTAAATACAAGGGAAATTGCTCTTCCCCAAATAAAATAAAATTAATTTTCCCCAAATGAAAATTAATTGCACAAGGTCATAAATTAAAAATACAAAGCCCTCATTTAAAATTCAAACAAAATATATGGAACTCCAATGTTTAAAAGAAAATGAACAAAGGGCACAAGGGGAATCTAAAAGGAAGAATTAAAAATATCTCCTCACAATAAAAAAAATATCCTCTCATAAAAAAAATAAGAAAAGCCCTATTTAGAATTTATTGCTTCTATATTCCAAGATACCCTAATTTCATTCTAAAATGTGTTATCTTAAAAGAACCTAATTTCCCTATCTCTTTCCTTTGTTTGCCCTAAATTCGTTTCTTCTTTCTTTGTGTTCATTTGTTTGTTTCATGCTACAGGTTAGGATTTGGAGTCAACAATGGAGGCCATGATTTTTCTTTTACACTACCTCTCTCGGAGGTAAATACCACAGAGTTGCTATGATAACCCAAATGTAAATCTCTTTTTTTTGTGAGATATAAATATATAAATCTGTGAATGACTGAATAAAATTTGTTACATGCTGAACAGGGTCCAGCAGGGTCGACGGCGGTGCATAGGTCACAGCGGAGGCAGAGTGATGGAGAGATGGGCACCGGCGGTGATGAGAACTGGTGGAGGGCAGGGTGGAGAGTTGAGACTGCGGGCGAAGGTCGTGATGGGGCGCGGTGAGCAGGAGCTACTCGGCCAAGGTTAATGTGACGGTAGTGGGGGTTAGGGGGTGTGGGGAGGAGGCTACGCCTCCACCCACACCTGCAGGTGTGGGTGGAGGCGCAGCCTCCTCCCCACACCATTCACTATAGTAAGGGGGGTGGGGCTGTGGGCGTGGCGCCCACAGTCCCACCCAAAATATTTTTTTTTTGTTTATTTATTTTTGCTTATATACTGCGCTCCAAAAAAAAAACCAGTCTATCCCTATAGTAAAATTTGACCTCTATCCTATATTTTTCCAGCAGTTCATTTGTATGCAAAACTTTTGGTTAAAAGGTATATATATACATAAATACTTGTATATATATGTGTATATTTATATATATACATATGTATATACTCAGTTTTCAAAACAGTTTGTCCTTAATCTCTCAATAAAATTACATTTCTACAGTTGTATATCTAATATTTATTTAACAGTTTACACTTATATATATATATTTATATATAAATAAGTATATATATAAATAATATAATTTATTCAGCAAAAGGAATAACTTTTGTCTCTTCTTTTCTATATGAAGCATTTACACAGTAAAATAAAGAAAACAGTGAGCTTAACTTTTAAGTAACAAAATGACAAATAGCTTTATACATATACTCTTTGCACTCATCTACCAAAAACAATGGTTTAAAAACAGAAATTTACATTCAGATATATCTATATATACATTTTTTTTTATGGATACTAATACTTCCTTTCTGTAAAATAAATGGATACTTAGTATTAACCTTTTTTTTTTTTTTGAAACATAGAATAACAGAAATATATGTATTTGTTTGAAACAGTTAAAATATACAGAAATGCATTATTTTTTTGAATAGTATTAAGGCAGAAAAAAAAAATTTAATCAGATTTTATTTTCTTCCAACAACAACTATTACAAAAGGACTCTCAACACAACTAACAGGTAATAAATCCCAAATTTTCTCTTTCTTTTTTTACAATGCAATCCATATAACAACACTCATATATATATATATATATATATATATATATATATATATATATATATATATATATATATATATAGGGAAAATCATGGCAGCAACAAAATAATTTCACATGCATTTCACAAAACTATTACTCCCACTTAGAGCATAAACAACCTTTTAATAAAATAACAATAATATATCTCTTACAGCATTTAATACAGCCATCCCCATGCCAAAATATCTTGACAAACTTTTACAAAAATACAATACAATAAGGCCACAATGGCCATGGCTTCAACAACCAATAAAATACTACAAAAGCCACACAAAAGGGGCTCTCAACAACTCTATTTCTTCACTCAAAACCTGCAAATAAACACAACCAAAAGAAGAACAACCCAGCCACTTCGAAATACCCTCCTCCCTACCATAGACCCACAAGAGGGTCACCCCCGAGTTAGGGAGGTAGGGATTCACACAGGTGCAACAATCCACAACAAAAAAATCAAACACCACAACACAAACAGCCCCAAGGTTTAACACAAAACTCAACTCATGATAAAGAATTTGATGAGGGTAGGGAATGGACCCCTCTACTTCAAAGGCCACCCAAATGATAAATACCAAACTCATGGCCTCAAGCCAAAATCTCTAAAACACCACTCTCCACTAAATCACAAAATAATCTCCATGGCACTCTTGCCATTAAAATATCTTCTCAACAAGTAAAAGCCCTCAAGGCATAAATAGCACAAAGTGGGAGTGACCTCAAGGAGGTTCCTTTCCCCTACCCAAACAAGTTGAGCATTGAGCAGGAGCTGTGCGGCCGGGGTTAATGTGATGGTAGTGGGGGTTAGGGGGTGTGGGGAGGAGGCTATGCCTCCACCCACACCTACAGGTGTGGGGTGGAGGCGCAGCCTCCTCCCCACACCATTCACTATAGTAAGGGGGGTGGGGCTGTGGGCGTGGCGCCCACAATCCCACCCAAAACATTTTTTCTCTGTTTATTTATTTTTGTTTATATACTGCGCTCCAAAAAAAATAGTCCGTCCCTACAGTAAAATTTGACCTCTATCCTATATTTTTCTAGCAGTTCATTTGTATGCAAAACTTTCGGTTAAAAGGTATATATATGTATATATACATATATATATACATAAATACTTGTATATATATATGTGTATATATATATACTTAGTTTTCAAAACAACAGTTTGTCCTTAATCTCTCAATAAAATTACATTTCTACAGTTGTATATCTAATATTTATTTAACAATTTACACTTATATATATATATAAATAAGTATATATATAAATAATATATTTTATTCAGCAAAAGAAATAACTTTTGTCTCTTCTTTTCTATATGAAGCATTTACACAGTAAAATAAAGAAAACTGTGAGCTTAACTTTTAAGTAACAAAATGACAAATAGCTTTATACATATACTCTTTGCACTCATCTACCAAAAACAATGGTTTAAAAACAGAAATTTACATTCAGATATATCTATATATACATTTTTTTTATGGATACTAATACTTCCTTTCTGTAAAATAAATGGATACTTAGTATTAACCTTTTTTTTTTTTTGAAACATAGAATAACAGAAATATATGTATTTGTTTGAAACAGTTAAAATATACAGAAATGCATTATTTTTTTTGAATAGTATTAAGGTAAAAAAAAAAAAATTAATCAGATTTTATTTTCTTCCAACAACAACTATTACAAAAGGACTCTCAACACAACTAACAGATAATAAATCCCAAATTTTCTCTTTCTTTTTTACAATGCAATCCATATAACAACACTCATATATATATATATATATATATATAGGGAAAATCATGGCAGCAACAAAATAATTTCACATGCATTTCACAAAACTATAACTCCCACTTAGAGCATAAACAACCTTTTAATAAAATAACAATAATATATCTCTTACAGCATTTAATACAGCCATCCCCATGGCAAAATATCTTGACAAACTTTTACAAAAATACAATACAATAAGGCCACAATGGCCATGGCTTCAACAACCAATAAAATACTACAAAAGCCACACAAAAGGGGCTCTCAACAACTCCATTTCTTCACTCAAAACCTACAAATAAACACAACCAAAAGAAGAACAACCTAGCCACTTCGAAATGCCCTCCTCCCTACCATAGACCCACAAGAGGGTCACCCCCGAGCTAGGGGATTCACACAGGTGCAACAATCCACAACAAAAAAATCAAACACCACAACACAAACAGCCCCAAGGTTTAACACAAAACTCAACTCATGATAAATAATTTGATGAGGGTAGGGAATGGACCCCTCTACTTCAAAGGCCACCCAAATGATAAAATACCAAACTCATGGCCTCAAGCCAAAATCTCCAAAACCACCACTCTCCACAAAATCACAAAATAATCTCCATGGCACTCTTGCCATTCAAATATCTTCTCAACAAGTAAAAGCCTTCAAGGCATAAATAGCACAAAGTGGGAGTGACCTCAAGGAGGTTCCTTTCCCCTACCCAAACAAGTTGAGCATTACCTCCAATGGAGGTGCTCTCACCATACTCCCAACCCACACAAAAACAATGCAAACAATAAAACAACCAAAATCTACAACACAACACATTAAATAAGCAAGGATGAAGAAACAAAGTTTAAGAGGCTTACCTTCAAAGCCCTATAATGGAAGCACGTTTGGTGAAGAGCTCCAAGCCTTCCCAAACCTTCCAATCTCTAAAAATTCCTCCAACTTTCCCAAATTCCTCCAAAATAGAAGAAAACTCAAAAATGCCAGAACCCCACACTCCTCAACAAGAGGAGATATTATAGGCCATCAAATTGGCCTTAAGGAATGAGAAGGTGACACTTGTCACCTTCTCCTTCCTCCTCCAATGCCACTTGCAAGGGAGAGGAAGTGTGAGGGTGACAAGTGTCACCCTCCAATTCCATCTCAATCCTCACCTTATCCACTTGTGCTCTCACACATGTGTGAGAGGACAAGTAGTGAGGTGGCATTCCCACTCAAAACTCCAAGAGGATAAGGGATGCCATATGGCATCCTCTTATTCTCTCAAAGAGCCATCTCCCTCCAAGATGCTCTCAAACGTGTGTGAGAGTCTTGGAGGAAGCTCCCACACACTTGGGAGTCTTGGAGACCTCCCAAGTCTTCCTTGGGAAAGGATTCCCAAACTTTGGGAAGGGAGATGAGTCTTTCCCAAGGCATGACTCATCTCCCACCTTCCCTAATCTCAAATTTCGTCACTTTGACTAAACCATAGTTTAGAGTGACCAAAAGTGAGTTAATCCAAGGGTTAGATAGTCCAAGTTGACCCTAGACCCATGGGTAACCACCTAGGGTAACTTTTGGGACACTAAGGTTCACAAAAGGGTCATAAATCTACTTTAAATGGCCTCAAAAAAATAAAACAAATACCAAGTGGTGTAAGTCAAATAAAATTATACAACACTTATTATTAATTAATTAAACAAAGGGTACTAGGCCAAAAGATTAAAAATTAAATCAAACACTTAAATCACATTCAATTTCAAACATGATCCTTATACCTCTTGGGAATGGATCGGTTTCACAAGGGATAACATTGGTGTGAATTTTACCTCCAATTTCACGTGGCTAGGGAATGTAAAACCTGCACATCTCAATCAAGTGTCAATCATATCATGAATAATCATAGCTGAAGCAACTAGAATTAAATTCACGCAATTGAATACAACAATAATCATCAATACATAATTCCAAATTAAACTGCATTTTTCAATCACATGTTAAATAGTCCACATCACATAAATAACTAGAATCTCATCACAAAACATCATCTAATATATCTCATATGTCGAATCACAAAATATCATCAAATCTGATCAAATCAAATCACATATGTCTAATAAATGTCCTATCATAATCAAGAGATAAAATCAAGTCTACATAATGAAACCATAGTCACTAAAAGTCTGATAATGTCATCAACTGAAATGCATACGATCAAAATAAGGAAGGTAAAATAATCGGCCTCACAACTAACCCTAACCCTAACTATTATATTAAACCCTAACTATAATATTCTAAAATATAATATTATCATATTATATTATGAGGATTATTATAAACCCTAACTATTTTATAATCCTCATTATTAATAATAAGTTTTAATATTATAATAATACTATTATGCTAATATTATATATTCATTATTAATAATATAATTACCATATTTATATTTATAAGTCTCACATAATTTAGATATGTTTTTAAAATATAATTATGATAATATTATTCATTATGGGGCGGGGGCCTTGGCTCGATTGGCTAAAAAATTCTGTTGCAATAAAGAAGGTCACGAGGTCCAGTCTCCCCCTGTCCCCGTGGTACCAAAGGGTGTGTCGTGCCAGTGTCACCAGTTACGTGGAAAAAGTTTACCAGGCACACTGCAGTTTATAGGGGCGCTACCTGATTCCTGCAGTCTAAAAATTTAAAAAAAAAAGATAAAATTATTCATTATTAATAATATTAAAATATTATAATAATAATATTTTTAATAGTATTATATATTATAATTATATAGTATATAATATAATATTAATTATTATAAACCCTAACTATTTTATAGTCCTCATTATTAATAATAATATTTTTAATAGCAATTAATCTATTAAAATAGCAATTAATGTTTTAAAAAATATATCTATATATATTTTAGATATATTGTATTATATTAGATATATTTTTAATAGCAATTAATAATAATATTATGATAATATAATATAATAATAATATAATTATATAATATTAATATTACATATTAATATTATTAATATAATATTAATTATTATAAACCCTAACTATTTTATAATCCTCATTATTAATAATAATATTTAATATTATAATAATAATATTATATATAATATTATATAATATAATAATATATAATATAATAATATTATATATTATATATTAATATTAATATTGGAGATTGTTTCCTTCAATTTTTTTTCATAATTTTTACACTTGATTTCTTCTACTCCTTTCGCGGTGATGCCTTCTACTTCTACAGATGCACTTCCTCACAGCTATGGAAACCCATTTGGTGCATCAGGTGTTGCTGCCACCTCTAAATTCAAGACCTCCTTTTCAGATACCGAACGGTCTGGTGTGGGGAGGTGTGTTTCTTCTCTAACGCCCTTTGTTCCTCAGCGTAACCCTAGCCCGAGTGGTAGGGCTCCTTCAGGCACTTATCCATGTAAGGCATCTTGGCTTAATCTTGCCCCTCATTACAATGGTGAAGGTGGGAAATCTGACTATCCCAACGCTCGCCTGGGTGCTCTCTCCCACAATGCCTCCATTGTTCATTGCAGCCTTGCTAGTTCTACTTCCAAAGGTCGTAGCTCTGTGTGCTATCCTCTCTCACTCCAACAATCTGCTTTCATTCCAGAAATCCAGATCGAGGGTTCCATCCATGACAGGGAAGAGTTTTTGCAAGACCATGCTCTCATATGAATATTTGTTAATTTGTGGCCTAAACTAAGTGAGCTTCATGCTTGGATATCTTCTACCTGGAAAGATGGCTTGGAGGAAGAATTACTATTTTCCCATGTGCAAAAGGTTTTTTCATACTTGAGTTTGAGTCTTTCAAAGATAAGGAAAAGGTGTTGAAGATTGGTCATTGGGTTTTCTAGGGGGATTTCCTTTGTATAAAGCCCTAGAACCCCTCCTTTGATCCCCGAACAGAGGTCTTTTCATCTACTTTTCTCTGGGTTCATTTACCCTATCTCCCTTTCCAATTTTGGGAGTTGGAGAGTTTGCATGCCATTGGAAATAGTCTGGGGAAATATTTTTGTGCCTCTGAGGAGACATTAGATTATACAAGCTCCATGTGTGCGCAGATTTGCATGGAGATGGACCTTTCTGATGGCCTCCCTACTAAGATTCTCTTGAAGGTGGGCAAGCATAACTAGTAGCAACAAGTGGACTATGAAAAGATTGCTTTCAAATGCAAATTGTGCTTCTCAAAAGATCAATCTTCCTCGCAGTGTCCAAAATCTAGAACACAAGGTAACAGAAACTTTACTCCTTGAGAAACGTCCACTTGGTGGATTGGTGCCATGCCCCACCATTATGTTGTTCCTCCTCCGATGATGTTGAGCTCCACAATAGTTTCATCTTCTACGAACTTAACGCTTCACTCTTCTTCTTCACTAGCTATGGCCAAAAGTCTAGATTCTTCCCTTCAGGCTCCTCCTATGGAGCCTCAGACTGCCACTTCTACTGATGCTTCTAGGGCTAAGCTTGAGATTGAGGATTTTAAAGGGGTTGTTTTCTCTTTCACTTCATCATTGTCTATGGTTGTTTCTAGTTCAAAGGGGCATTTTCACATGAGTGACATCTCAGATGTTGGCATGGAGTAGGGATCACATTCCTCTCTTGATCAAGGTTGGACTACGGTTAAGAAGAAGAAATCTCCCTCTGTTAGGCCCACACATCATATATCACTAAGATCTACAATAAAAGGAGAGAGCTCTCATGCTGGGTGATGGTTCTTTTCCAAGATTTTGTTTGTTTGCACCCCTAAATTTAGGGCTTACATTTTTGGCAGTTGTTTTAGATTAGCTCTGAAGCACCCCTATTAGAGGGTTGTTGTTCTTACCATTTTTTTGATCTTACTATACAAGGGAGTGGACCCCTTGTCCACAACTTACCATTAATATATATATATATATATATTATTAATATAATATTAATTATTATAAACCCTAATCCAAATTATTTTAAAGTTTCAGTACATATTTAATTCCTAAAATTGATTACATGATTGTGTGATAGAAATTAGAAAACACTATCATATCTGTTAGTACCATTACAACAACATTTGCAAAAAACCTTTCAAATTTGAATTTAGCCATGGATACAATGTGGAAATTAGTCTCTAAACATTTGTAAAAAATTATTTCATATATATATTTGTTGCCATAACAAAATAGTTTCTAAACACTTTCATATAGTGAGCCATTTATGCATCGGTAAAAACCCTTCATTAGGCCAAACTTTGATAGTCATGTTAGACTTCACGGCATACAAGGTAGGTATACCATAGTGTGCATGCAATCAATAGTGATCTACTATTTTTTCTAATGTTTGTAGAAATTATCATGGCCATTTTTGTGACAACCTACCATCTTATCTACTATTGGAAAGTCTACAGACAAGGAAGACTTTCAAGGCGTTGTATAGTTTCATATGCAACAGAAAAGTACAAAACAAAGAAAGGCTTGAACAAACAAGTTCTAGAGGCTCTGACTATGTTTGTGTATAATCAAGAAATCTTTAAGGATGAGGAGAAGTTCATATGTGTAATTTTCCCCTATAAATTTGAGCAGGATGAGGAAGCCAGACAGTTGCCCAAATGCAATCACATGTTTCATGTAAATTGCATTGACATGTGGTTTGATTTACAATCTACTTTCCCACTATGCAGAAACAATGTGGAGGCTACCATTTGTGATCACCAGGAATGAATAGAGAGTGGAAAAACCTTTTCAGATGTTGGAGAGAATATTATGATTAATATAAAAAGTATACAAGAAACTCCATATGAGGGGTCCTAGAGGAGGAAGATAATCACAGTGATAAGGAAGAAAATCTAGATGAGGGTTTGTCTATCAGCCTTGTTATTTCAATAAGTGTTGGTAAATTTTTTTTTGTCATAAATCACAACAAAATACATTTACAAGGACTAATGAATTTGAAGGGAATTTATCCATTCAATTGATATAAGACTAACATATTTACATTTTAAAAAATATACCTAAAGTACGCCGAGAGATATCCTTCTCGAGGCGCCTAATGTTAGGATTAGTGATTAAAAAATAGGTGCCTTGAGAAGGATATCTCTCGACATAATTTAGATATATTTTTTAAAATATAAATATGCTAGTGGCATTCGGAGCCACAAGCCTAATCATAACCATAACACTAACCCTGACCCTAATTATTATAAACCCTAACTATTATATTAAACCCTAACTATAATATTCTATAATATAATATTATCCTATTTTATTACATTATTATCATAATATTATATTATATTATGAGGGTTATTATAAACCCTAACTATTTTATAATTCTCATTATTAATAATAATTTTTAATATTATAATAATATTATATATTCAATATTAATAATATAATTAGCATATTTATATTTATAAGTATATCTCTCACATAATTTAGATATGTTTTTAAAATATAATTACGATAATATTATTCATTAATAATAATATTATATATAATAATAATATAGTATAATAATATTATATATTATATAGTATATAATATATTATTAATAATAATATTTTTTAATAGCAATTAAAAAATATTATTATAATAAAATTATGATAATATAATATAATTATATATAATATAAAATAAAATATTATAATAATATAATATTAATATTATATATTATTTTTAATATAATATTAATTATTATAAACTCTAACTTTTTTTTTTTATTTGTAATCATTGGTCACAAGGGGGACCTCCTCCCCATCAACATATCCACATAACCAACTTAATCAACTTAGAAGCCACATAGAAACCACATGTTACTTGGGGGATTTAAACTTGGATCTCCATCGTGAGAACCCTATGGCCTTTACCATTCAAGCACAACCCTGTTCACATAAACCCTAACTATTTTATAATCCTCATTATTAATAATAATATTTAATACTATATATTATATATTAATATTAATATTATTATATATTATAATATTATATATTAATATTAATATTATTAATATAATATTAATTATTATAAACCCCAATCCAAATTATTTTTAAGTTTCAATACATATTTAATTCCTAAAATTGATTACATGATTGTGTGATAGAAATTAAAAAACACTATCATATCCATTAGTACCATTGCAACAACATTTACAAAAAACCTTTCAAAATTGAATTTAGCCATGAATACAATGTGTAAATAGTCTCTAAACATTTGTCAAAAAATATTTCATATATATTTGATGCCATAACAAAATAGTTTCTAAACACTTTCACATAGTGAGTCATTTATGCACTGGTATAAACCCTTCATTAGGTCAAACTTTGATTGTCACGTTAGACTTCATGGCATACAAGGTAGGTATACCATAGTGTGCATGTAACAACTTGGATGATGGAATAACCTAACGCACCTGGAATCTGATGGTGTACTTGAACATTAAAACAATGAGCAACCATTCCTCAACTAAATGATACTAAATATTTTTTATTATGGTAAGATACAAAACAATGGTGCAAATCCCTTTTACAAAGCAGCCCGAAAGGCAAGCAAAGGCCACACATAGGCTAGAAATAGTACTTTAACAGCAGACGGACAGAAAAAGCCCAATAGGCTAAGTGACAAGAAGGCCACAAGGCTACAAGGATCAACAACCTAAACAATAGCAAAACTAGACCTATAAGGTCGAACACCCTTGGCACGAGTGCGGTTTTGTGAAACATGCTTGGGAAGACCATGCTTCCTCCTTTGGACAACAGTCCAAAAAATATCATCTCCATCCACAGAAAAAGGAGGAGAAACTTCCTCCAACTCCTCGGAAGGGGGCAGAGCTAGGGGCACACCAACATCATCCCTAGCAACATCCTGTGTACCTAATGTTTCAGTCTGAGACAAAAACATCTGCAGGAGAGACCTCAGCAGTAGATTTGGAAATAGCAGCAACAATAGGGGAGGTCCATGTAGCAGCTCCAGAAATAACAGCAGTAGCAGGGGAGGACCCTACAACACACCCACCAACACCAGCAATAGGAGAGGACCCTACAACACTCCCAGCAACACCAACAACAGGGGAGGACCCTAACAGCACAGTAACAACCCCAATAGTAGATGTTGCCCAAGTAGCAACATTAGTAGAAACAATGTTAGAAGTCTCGGCAATAGACCCAGCAATAGAACCACCAGTAGTAGCCACAGCCGTAGAAACAGGAACCACCTCAATATCAGGACCAGACCCATCAACATCAGAGGAAGGATTAGCCACCACAGACCCAGGAATATCCTCAATAGCATCAATAGTAAGATGTTCAGGTGAAGCATTCTTCCACTAAGAGGAAGCAAGAGGGGTCTTTAAACGAGGGCACCTAGAAGCTAGATGACCCGTAGCGAAACATGTATGACACCTGAAGGGATAACTGTCTCCAAGAACTATCAGCAACCTGCAACACAATCTCCACAGGGAGAGGCTTAGAAAGATCTATCTCCACAAGAATATGAGCATAAGTGGTATGAGAGAACAAGGTAGTCGTTTGATCCACCCCAAAGAACTACCAATACCCTCATAACAAGAATTGCACCAAAGATGCAACAAAAGATTTAGGAGGCGAATCCAAACAGGCATTCTATTGAAAGACTCGGTCAACGGGTTAAAGGAGGGAATCCAAGGCTTGAGAAGGAGGGCATGTTCGCCCCAAAACCAAGCATGAGTATCAATAACAACATTCTTATCAGAAACTGAATCAAACACAACTACAAAGAAACCCTTTGCACAAGGGTAAATTTCTATTTTCCCTTCCATGATAGGGCACCAATGCTTAGAAATCTAGTGGTTTAAATCTTCGAGCCTGGCCCACAATCAGTCAAATCTGCAGATCAAACCCTGCTTAGAAAAATAATCCACATTTTTTAAAACCTCATCCCCTAAGACCACTACAGGGGGAGGCAAATCGGACTGATAAACAAATCTCCTATTAACTAGAGTATCAACAGCAATAGTAGACCCCTCACGCCTTCAAGGAGAACCATTGCTCACTTCAGTTGCAAACAAGACAACATCACCAGTAGTAGTCTTAGTCACTGGCAGTGCTCCAATGGTGATAGAGTCAGGAAGACCTTGCAAACCCTCCATCGTAGCAGCCACACCCATAGTTGAATCTCTAGTAGCTAATCCCATAGACACAAACGGCGCACCAACAATCATAGCCACACCAGCAGCAGAGGAAATCCCTACAAAAGACTCAGCAGCAAACGAAACCTGCGAACCTGAAGCATGGGCAGGAAGAGGAGTGAGAGACTCCATTTCAAAATCTTAAATATAAATTCTAAATGATACTAAATGTTAACCAAATATGTCATCAAAAATAAAATTATCATTCAGTAACTTTCCCTTACAAAGCATCCATGTCCATCCCATATGTACATAAATGGTGACATTATTTTAAGACGTAAATGCACAATTAAGAATTTTTTTTATTGTTTAGTTTAGTGAAGCATAATTGCATGCTTTATTATTAGTTTAATGAAGTAAAATTCTATGGTTTGCTTCATTAGATTTAGAGAACATAACATTAGAAATAAAGAATGTTTTAATATTCATTCAACTTTGATATTAAACTAGGTATGAGGCAAGTTATAGAATATGCAAATTTGATATCTTTTTTATTAGATTAACATAAAGATTATGAAAATGATCAATTTAGAAAATAATTTTTAAAATCAATAAACCATTATAATATAAAATGTACATGGAGAAACCCTTTCAAGAAAAAAACTCCACTAGAAAAAGAGAGCACCATGTATATATTCATATGTAGAAATAGGGTTAGAAATATATAAGATAGCTCATTATTTTTTCAAATGTTTGATACCTCTGATACAATATAAAAATAATGCATGCCCTGCTATGCTTTATTCTGTTCTGCTCTGCTATTCTCTAATCTTCTAACAATTTTAGCCTTTGTTCTTCAACTTTTCTCTTACCAAGTTGTTTTCCTTTTTTCATATTTTCATGATGTTCATATGTAAATGGTGGCATTATTTTGAGACCTAATGATTTTACACAAGATATAGCCACAAATGTCAATCATGTTCTTTCTTTGTGCCCAATGTCAATAGTGGCTTTTGAAAGAGTTAAACCCTGTCATTTGTGTATTGTTAATGTCCATGCCAATATTAATGGTATTTGGATCGTGTAGCCCCTTTGTATTAGTGTAATTGGAACTGTATGTGGAGAATGATCTTCAAATGGTATTCCCAAGTAATTATCAAATTCAACCATAATATATGTTGACGGTTTTGGTGGTGCACTTCCAGGATTGTATATTATTTTTTGAACATACCTAGAGATCCATTTACAAGACCTACTTCTATCCAAAGATTAGAAGTTAGCATGACACTTGCATCCTTAACAATTAATAACTCCAAATCAAGTTCATCATTCTGTCATGCTTCTGTTTCATTGACACTACCCACTTTTACTGCAATGCTACGTGCAACAGGCTACTTCAATGAGCATAGTTTTTTGTTGTTGTGGCTATGCACATTTTCATTTGTGGAAAATAAATGAACATTACTATCAAATTCCTCATTAGTTGTTACATCGATGCCAACATTAGTTCTTGTCATTAGCAACTTCCAGTCATCAATAATTGGCTTTAAATCTCTTAGATTTATGAGAAGTTGAAGAAACCTTCATTGTCCAATGCTTTCTCCTTCTTGCCTAAATATTTTATCTAGAGTAACAACATTTTTGAATTCTTTACCACACCTATTACTATCATATGGTGGTTTATCATTTATAAGAGGTAACTGTCCTAAATCTCCAACCAGAATCATAGATACACCTAGAAAATACTGAAAAATAATGATTTTCATTAGTGTGTAATATTATTTCTTAAATTGTATTACAATTAAGTATATGTTTTAAAATAGAAATAAAATACATATCTTGAACAAAAAATAAAGATATACCTCGAAAAATCATGTTTACATTTTCAGGGAATGCTTGATGGAGTTGAGAGTCCACCTTCTCAAGAAAATTATGGCCAAGGAAGCTCATTTCATCAATCAAAATGTGTTTTATGTGTCAAATCTCTTCTTGGAAAGAACTGTCATCCTTGTTCCTTCTAATTGGGCAAAATTTGTGATTGGGATTCGAAGTACTGAATGGATTGTTGAAGCTCTAATATTGAATGCTACTACTCTTGTCGGTGCAAGTAATAGGAGTGGACTATGTCGTGGGAATGCTGCATTTTGGAGAGTTTGATTGATAGCACTAATTAAATATGATTTTCATGTTCCTGCAATTCCTTGAATTATCATGTATAATGGCAATATATTTTGAGATTCATGATAATGTGTCATAATTATATCTAGTGTTTTCTTCTATTTGTCACCTAATGCTACATAATTGATATTTTTTTGTATATCATCACATATGAGAAATCCATTTTCTGTCATGGTGCCTATGAACTTGATTTCCCTATTTGTGTAGTCTTCACCTTGATATTCATTAGACCATGGTGTTTGTCTAACAACATCTCTTCTTCCTAGCATATCTATTTCAGACACTTCCATAATCTAATTACAATGGAGCCTCGATATGATATCCCACTCATGTTTTGTTGTGTTTCATTGAAGAGGTTCATTATCTTCAATTTCAGAATCACTACTATTTTCAACATCTTCGGAGGCAGTTGTTCATTCCACATGCCAAGGATTATAATTAAATGACTCCCAATTTGATATTATTGCATCATAAATTTGAATACCAATATCTCTTTCTATATCACAAAATGGTTTGTAGAGAAAGAGCTCAGACCAACAAAAATCAACCCATTTATCTGATTCATGTTTAGTGATGGATACACATATCCATGATCTAGCGGCATCTATAAGTGAAACACCTTCCATGAAAAATGGCCTACTTTTGTATCCATCAATAAAAGATTGTGTATGTTCTTCAAAATTATCTTCATTATTTTTAGCTATAGGTTTGAATACCTCACGTGAGACATTTAGATTGACAAATTTTCTGAGCTTCTAATAGCATGTGACATGTTTTTGTACCCCAATGTCTCTTTCTATAATTGATTCAGTAAGAACTCTCCTATATGTTCTTGAGGCTAAATCATCAGGGTTTTTCATGTTTGCAAGTTGCATCAACATTTGATGATAACTTTCTAAACTTTTCTCTACCTTGGCTGCATACTTGGCAATATACTTAATTACACAATATTTGGAAAGAATAGGTTGCCAATCTATATTTGTTCTCCACAATTGAAGTATGTAGAAATTATGTGTATTAACTCTATCATCATTTCTTGCAAGTTCAAATTTTTTTTCACCTGTCTTTGAGTCTTCATATAATTTTGATCCCCCGAGATTCAATGGCCATGGAGCATTATACCTAGAATTCATAATAACATAATTTTTTTCATTACAGTTATTTTATATTGAATTCCTAAAAAAAGTTTGTGAAAGATTTAAAATCTTACCTACAAACCATCTGTCCTCTTTTCTTATGTAAGCATGCACCCTCTCTACACATTGTATGTCATTCTACACAATTTAGAATCTCTTCATAGTCATGTTCCATATCTATTTATGTAAGCTGCCTTGTATTTCGAAGACATGGATATTGAACAAAATTTTGGAATACCTATCATTCAAAAAATATTAATATTTATTACTTACACTAAAACATAAAGTTTATATATAATTACAAACTTGAAAAACACATGAATGAAACATACTTGTATGTTTTGTTGATGTGGATATTCTCTAGGATTACATGCATGAATAATTGAATGGAAGTATTTCTCTGTATGTTTTCTTTCCTAATCATTTCTCCAATCAATGTTATCCATATTTGGTGCTCCATCTATCCATAAAAATCCATGCACATGTGGTGAACCTCTATGTTGCCATTCATATCTAGACCAGTAATCTTTTACATTCATTCCTTTTTCTAGTATTTATTTCCTGAAAATTGTATGTTGCAAGTACATGTAGTGTGCCACTATATGAGGATTGTTACCGCCTGCATGAACAGTCAGGTTACAAGCAATTAACATGCATGTTCCTTCCCAAAAAGTCCAAAAAAGTTCTAAATCTTTGGGCCTCCTCATCATATTTCTAATATAGCCTGATTTTTCATACGGGAGGAGGTCATCATCATCATGTTTCCAGACATCGCCCTGATATTGCTTGCGGCGTCATATTTCATACCAACCTAATTTTTTGAAGTGGGGGTGATATTTCAAACATCCGTCATATCCAAACATCACCCCGATGTTACAATGAAGCTATAGTCCAACCCAATATTCTTTTCGGGGGGTGATATTTTAAATATCAGGTGATCTTATGAATATCACCTTGATATTGCAATATGATGGTGACGTCATTAGGATATGGCGGGATGCATCAGGTTGTGCCGATGAGGATGGTCACTGGGGTGATATTTTCTATCAGGTGATTTTTCACATGAAGGTAAGGTTGGTCATTAGGCCGATATTCAAACATCAAGTGATTTTCAATTATCAGGCGATGCAGTCAGGATGATACTTTCCCGCAGGGTGATATTTCACATCAAGGTGATGTGAAATATCACGGTGATATTTCATATCGGGCGAACATGCAAGTGGCTCGCCGATATCAAGGGTCTGGCTGATGGGATATTGAACATGAGGATCATCAAGGTGGCAAGTAGTATCAGGGTGATGTTCAATATCAGGTAAGGAGTGTTGGCTCATCATTGGCGCGAGTCATGATGATGAGGCTCAGGGTTGGTGCCGTCGGGAGCAAAATTGCTGACATCATATATGTTCGTGGCCCAGTTTATAAAGTATTCAGGAGGTTGCCGTAGGGTGCATGTGGGATAAATGACTCCCACATGATTTGAAATATCAGGGTCATGTATCTTGGCGGGAAAGTTTTAAACGCACAGTATGCTGCATTTCTCGATGGCTGCGGGTTGGTACGCCATTAATGGCAGATGTTACAAGGTATGGGCAAAGGCGTGGATGGATCAAGTACCCGATTGAAGATGTGAATCCCCAGGTGGCGGCGCAGGGCTCGAGATCTCCCTGTCTCTTCTCCCACCTACTGCATTCAATATTTGAGCGCCATTTTCTCAGGATGCACTATATCTAGCAATTTTTTTGAGTCAACCATGTACTTTCAATGTTGAGTGCACCTTTCTTGTTGTATATAGCAGGTTGTGTGACTTATATGTGGTTGTTGAAAAACTGGATGAATTTTGGTGCTGTGATAAGATACAACTTCATTGGTGGCCCTGTTCTAGATGTCTTTTGTGTTTATGAGTCTCATGTTGTATGTCTCATGCATAAATTTACTGGTTTCATGTTGATTTAAATGAGTAATGCTATATTGCATGTGTTCTATTATCTGTCTCCAAATTGAGTGTGTTCTTCTTCTGAATCTTGGCATCTAAGGGGTGTTTATGGTTCTAGAATATAGGTTTACTGTATTGAATGCTTGATTTCTTACTTCTGCTCAAGGAGTAGATTAAATGTTTTAGATCAAGTGTTGGGAGGAATGTATTGCAAAGAGGATGTTTGTAAGTAGAGATAACTGAATGCTTAGTCTTGGGAAGTGTCTGTAAGGCAGGTGCTAAACAAACCCCCTTGAAATCCAGTCTTTGGTGTATGTTTATGCTGATCATTCACATGTGTATGTCTATTGACTCCAAGCCCTAGATAGGCACCAGTCTAGTATTGTATTGAGGTTACACCCGTGTCCTAGTTTTGCGTCCAAATATAAAATCAAACTTAAACTTTAAATCAAACCATTAGGACCTTAGAAGTAGTTTTAGGACCAAAATCCTCTGTCTACAACTGAATATAAGCCCAAAGCTAGCCCCTTTGCACTTATTCCACAGTTTTGGTCTACATCATAGAGGATTTATCTACTTTGTATCAACATCCCAGTCAATCCATGAGCATATTTCATGGATGTTGAATAGGGAATACCCGCCTTGGTTTTGCAGAGCCTAAAGAAGAAGAGGAGATATTATAGAGTCTATCTCCTATACTGTTGGCCACTGGCCCAGAAATCTTGTTGATCATTGATGGCTACCTTGTAGGGATAACTGGGAATAAACATCTAGTTGGATTGAGAAGCAACAAAAATTGGCGACTCTGCTGGGGAGTTAAAAAAAAAAGTATCTATGTGCCCATCCGAGTCACCAACAGAAATTGGCGACTCCGCTGGGGAGTTAAAAAAAAAGTATTTGTGTGCCCATCTGAGTCACCAATAGAAATTGGTGACTCTACTGGGGAGGTGAAGTGAAAGAACCCAAATTTTAAAAGAAAATAATTCCTAGTAATAGGTGGTGACTCCAAACTAATCTCCCAACCGGTAAAGTAAAAATTTGTATGCAAGGGAGAAGATCCCTGCGTAACCCTTTGTTTGAAGAGTTACCCATAAAAATGATGTATAGGAAAAAAGGGACTGCTCGAGCCAGTCAGGATGGTTCTCCCAGCCCCAGAAAACATGATAATATTCAAGACAATCCAGGATTTTCAAAGCGAACAATACCTTGTTTTCAAACACTGAGGCTAAGATCCAAAATGTATATGAGAAACAGCAGGGTGGTGCTCTGAGAATAAGGTTAGAAGTGTTTCAAGAATGCCCTTTCTTAGATCCCAGTGACAGATTTGAAGAGGTTGAGTCTCCAAGGGATAAAGATAATGATGAACAGAATGGAATAGGACCTTCCTCTTCTCTGCCCAAAGAAGAATAATTAGCTGAAGAAATCAAAAGCTTAAGAGCAGAATTAGAATATCTGCAAGTAGTAAAGATCAGAGATGACATGAGACAAAAAGTGCAAGCTCTGAGAGTTGCTCAGAATGATTCAATTCCTACCCTTGAAAATGCAAATGTGTAGAGAAACCAGCAAAGAAATGAGGTCCAGGATCAGCATAATGATCAAAGATAGAATGTAAATAATGCTAGAGTACCATTAAATAATGTAAGAAACCAGAATGCAAACAGAAATGCTAATGCTAATCAGTTTGGTAGACAACCTATGCAGCTAGACAGATTCAGACAGCTTGTGTTTGATGGCATTCCTGATTACCCAAATCCTATTGACAAACATGTGAAGCTGCAAGTGCCAAAATTTTTAGGAAATAATGCTGTGTCAGGAGAAGACCATTTAAAAGTTTTTCATAATATCATGGACAACTTTGAGGTTGAGCATGAGGATGTTTTCATGAAATTATTTATGCAATCCTTAGTTGATGAGGCTAAAGAATGGTACAAGGGCCTGCTTGACAGAAGTATTTCATCATGGGATGAATTCAGAGGAATATTCAAAGAATAGTATGGTGACAAAACTTATCCTAGTTTCTTCATTAATGAATTTACTGGTATCACCAAAGGATCAAATGAACAGGTTGCTGATTTCAATGCTAGATTTACCAAGGTATTGAACAAAATGCCACATCACCTCAGGCCTAATGAACCTATGTGCATAGTGTTATACATATATTCTTTTGATGCCAAAACTTCTTATGGATTGAGAGATAAAAGCCATGCTAGCCTCAGAGATGCCTTCAAGATTGCAACAAATATTGAAAATAACAAAAAAGCATCTAGTAAGACAAATAGAAGAGATGGTGTGAAAATTCTACAAAACCCAAATACTAAAGCTCAAACTGTTTAAGGAAATGCATCTACTTCTGAGGATAAATTAGATAGATTGACAACTATTGTCAAGGACTTGAGTTATAGAATGGCTAAAAATGAAAAAGAGGTAGGTCCTGATAGACAGGTTTACCAAAGGCAAGAAAGAAGACCATCATTACACGATATGCCATATAATACAAATTGGCATAATGGCAAACCTTTTCTCCCACACAACACAAGTCAAAGAACTCAAAATGTTAAAGAGACTCCTGACCCTTTGAAGAAGGCTGTAAATACTGTTAATGACACCCCATGGTGCATAATATGTCAAATGCCTCACTCACAGTCACAATGTATGATTGCTCAGTCTCTATACAATAATGTTGTTGTCTGTGATGAGTGCAATGAGCCACATTGCATGGAAGATGAAAGTGTCAATATGTTGTCTACAAATTAGGAGTATCTGTCTCATGATGTTGATGCAAGTAGAAGTAATGAGGTGCAGGTTTGCCAACAGTTTCCATATGATGAAGATGATGAAGACAACTATGCCTATGCTCAGGATTCACACAATTTTTTGAATAATCTGAGGAGACCTTCTGATGAAGAAATTAAAGCCCTCACAGCTGCAGCAGTAGCTCAAGTCAAAAGCAATTACAATCTCAGGGGTAAAGCTCAGGTAAGTAACTCACACCAACCAGAGAATACTTCTGCAGGCCAGCCAATGCATAGTCATAAAGGGACTGAAACATATAAGAAACAATGGAACAATACTAGGAAAAACTTTAAGAAAAAAATAGGTCATGATCCTCAAGGACCAGAAAATAGGATTCCCCAGGCTAAGGATCAAAGCAAAAACTTTTAGGTTAAGAATGACAGTCAAGGGGCCTTAAAAAACAAAGCTGGGTCATCTCAGGATAGAAGTAAAATTGTGGAGCAAGTTACAACTATTATTCAAAATTATGCTCCATTTGACATCACTCAAGTCTTGGCTTAGATAAAAGTCTGTGTTCCATTAATAGAGTTGATGAAAGTTGAGGAGTTTAGAAATAAAGCAGTATCCTTGATTTCAGGAGTACCCTGTCAAGCTAATCAGAATATTGAGACTCAGGGTAAAAAACAAGTCATGTGTACTAATGAAGCTGAGAATCCTGAAGTATATTTGGGAGTGACCATGACAAAATGTCCTTCACAAGTGGAACCATTTTATGTCTCCCTTGTCATAAATGAAAAAATAATTAAGAATTGTATGCTTGATTCAGGAGCATCAACAAATATCATGCCTTTGGCCATCATGCAACAAGCTGGGTTAAAAATAGATAAGACATGCGGGAAGTACTATGCAATGGATGCTAGGGAGGTACCTGTCATTGGGATCATGAAAGATGTTGACTTTAGACTAGCGGTTTATCTTGAAAAGACCTATAAGATGAACATAACAGTTGTTGACATCAAGCCACAGTATGGCATGTTGTTGTCCAGAAGATGGGCAGCATTGATTGGTGGGAGTATGCAATTAGATTTGTCATATGCTATGATCCCTATGAATGGAAGGGATGTCAAACTGATTAGAGAAGAAAGGTCATTAGAGACAGTGGAGGATCAGGAGTCAGAGGAGCATATATGTTTTGTGGATACTGACTAATAATTTCAGAGTTGTCTCAGATGATAAAGGAGGTAAAGAGGGAGATATTTACATTCAAGAGCTTGACCAGCAGGGTCTCTAGACCATGTATTTTGATGGAGCTTGTTCAAAGGAAGGCTCTCGTGTTGGAATTGTATTTCTGTCTCCATCTGGTAAACTTCTAAAATTCTCTTTCTTGTTGAGGTTTACCTGTACAAACAATATTGCAGAGTATGAGGCTCTGTTATTAGGATTAAATGTTGCTTTGAAGCATGGGATTAAGATGCTCAAGGTATTTGGTGATTCAAAGCTTATTGTTTCTCAAGTTAGAGATAAGTATGCATCAAAAAATAAGAGATTAAAATAGTATAAGCATGTTGTTTGGGATACAATTGAATTGTTTGATGCATTTTCAATAAACTGGATAGAGAGATCAAAAAATATCATGGCAAATTTTCTAGCTAATGTAGCCATAAGGCCAGATGATATTACTCTATCAGATGTTACAAATGTTGAGGTCAAGCTTAGACCTGCAGTGCTAGATAATGTATGCAGCTGGCAGGTGTTTGATGATGATAAAGATTTACTGAGATTCCTACATTGCATTGATGAATATGAGAACCAAGAAATTGATTTTCAGAACTTTGTGGAGATTGTAGATGGAAAAGAAACTCTCTTAGGGAAAGAAATAATTCAACTCAAGACAAATAAAATCCCTAGAGGGTTGGTTGCTTTAGAGAGAGCTTTTGACAATAGGGACCAATGTGTTACAAAGCCATCTCCAACAAACAAGAATGATTTAGAGGAGATAAACTTGGGGACATCTCAGGCCCCCGAGAAGGTATACATTGGCAAACAGCTCAAGCCACATGTCAGAACTATGTTGATTGCATTACTGAGAAAGTATGAGCATGTCTTTGCTTGGTCCTATGAGGATCTGAAAGCTTATAGAGAGGATTTATTCCAGCATGAAATCCCATTGAAGCCTGGAGCTAAACCATTTAGACAAAAGCAAAGGCCTATCAACCCAACCTTAGCTCCAAAAATGCAGGAAGAACTTATGAAGCTTAGGGGGGCTGGAATAATCATGCCTATCAGACACTCAACTTGGGTGTCTAACCTTGTCCCAGTTAAAAAAAAGAATGGTGACATAAGACTGTGTGTGGATTTTAGAAATTTAAATGTGTCTTCTTTGAAGGACAATTATCCATTTCCAAATATGGAAGTCATGTTACAGAAGGTGACTGGATGTGAACTTTTATCCATGATGGATGGATTTTTAGGGTACAATCACGTGAAAGTAAAAGAATCAGAACAACTTAAGACTACTTTCACTACTCCATGGGGAACCTATGTATATGTGAGGATGCTATTTAGACTGACAAATGCAGGTGCCACATTTCAGAGGGCTATGGATGTTGCTTTTGCAGGATTGATTGACGCAATCCTGGCTGTATATCAAGATGACTTAACTGCCTTTTCAAAAAAGGAAGAGCAACATTGCATGCACTTAGAATAGATCTTTATTAGAGCATTGGAATATGTCATCTCACTCAACCCAAAGAAGTGTGCTTTTGGGGTGGTGGAAGGAAAATTGCTTGGACACATTGTTTCAAAGCATGGAGTCAGGATTGATCCTGAAAGGGTGGCTGCAATAGACAAAATTCAGATCTCCAGAATGGTAAAAGGTGTTCAGTCCTTCTTTGGACAAATTAATTTTGTAAGAAGATTTGTGCCTAACTTTGCAAAGACCACAAAAGATATCTCCAAAATGTTGAAGAAAGGTGCAACTGTCAAATGGGAGGATGAAGCAACCAAATCATTCCAGAACATAAAAGAGGCTATTAAGATGGCTCCTGTACTAAAATCTCCTGATTTTTCTAAGCCATTCCAATTGTTTCATTTGCTTCTTTCCACACTATTGCTACATGCTTATTACAAAAAAATGAAGAGGGTTTTGAACAGCCTATTGCCTTCTTTAGTAGGTCATTACAGGCTGCTAAATTAAAGTATGACATCATGGAGAAACAGGCATATGCACTGGTTAGAGTAGTCAAGAGCTCCATACCATATTTAGTGGGCTCTAACATAGTTGCATATGTGCCTCATGTAGTAGTTAAAGATATATTTACTCAACAGGAGGTAACTGGAAGAAGATACAGATGGATAAATAAACTACAAGAATTCAACATAGAGATACAGATCACAAAGCTGGTAAGGGGACAAGGTTTGGCAAAGATAATGATAGAATCAAATCTGGAGGCATGGTAAGTGAATGTAGTGCATAATGAAGTTATAAATATGTCAGAATTTGATTGGTATAAGGACATTGTGTATTACTTGCAAAATTTGAATTGTCCTTCCCACTTTAGTGATAGTCAAAAAAGGACCTTGAGGTTACATGCAATCAAGTACATAATTCTTCAAGGAGAGCTGTATTGGAAGAATCCTAAGGGTGTCCTACTGAGATGTGTGGATGAAAAGTAGGCTGCTAATATTTTAAATGATATGCACAATGGAGTATGTGGTGGACATTATGCTGCCAGGACAACAACCCACTAAATTCTTAGAGCAGGATATTGGTGGCCAACTCTTTTCTCAGATGCACAAAAGTTGGTAAGAAAATGTGACTCCTGCCAAAGGTTTTCAGGGAAGCTCAAGTATGAAGGTGCATTACCCCTTAGGACTGTAACTGTAGAAACTTCATTTCAGCAGTGGGGGATTGATTTTATAGGGGAAGTCTCAAAAATCAAGCGAGGGACATAGTTGGATTCTGGTTGCTACTGATTATTTTACCAAATGGGTTGAGGCCATTCCAACTAAAAGAGCTACAAGCAAAGTGGTGATAGATTTCATTCTAGAAAATATTAATATCAGATTTGGAGCACCAACTACAATTGTCATGGACAATACCATGTGCTTCAGATCTGGTGAATTTGTTGATTTTTGCAAAAAATATGGGATCAATCTGTCATATGCATCACCATATCATCCACAGGGGAATGGTCAAGTAGAATCAAGCAACAAGAGCCTCATGAAAATCATTAAAAGGATGGTTGATAAGACCAAAAGGGTGTGGGATTCAAAGTTAAAGATGGCACTATGGGCCAACCAGATGACAGTGAAGGAATCAATTGGAAGATCACCTTTTGAGTTAGTGTATGGTGCATTAGCTAAGCTACCTGTGAATAACCTTTTGCCAGTCTATCAATTTATACAAGAAAATGATACAGAGGTGGACTCAATGACTGAAAGGATAAATAAGTTAGTCGCATTAGATGAAATCAGAAGATAGGCACACATGACAAATATCAAGAAACAATAGAAGATGAAATATTTGTTTGATAGAAGAGCTACTAAAAGAAGGTTTCAAATAAATGACTTGGTCCTTGTTTGGAATACAAAGAGCCAGGATAAAAGTAAGCATAATAATTTTGAGCCATTATGGATGGGTCCATATCAAATTGGCAATATTCATGGAGAAAATTCCTACTTCCTCCAGGCCCTGAATGGTGAAATGTTGGAATTGCCTGTGCATGGTCAATTCCTTAAAGCTTATTTCTCATAAGTACCTATTGTGCACACTGTAAATTAGTTGTAAGTATTTTGTACATGCCTTGTATAGTCGGTCGTGTTTTGAGTTTTGGGTTTTGTCTGGTCTGCCCCGAAGTAGTCTGGTCCTCGTTGTAGTCTTGCGCCTGCACGTCCCCAGTTGGAGCCTATGTTACCGCCTGCATGAACAGTCAGGTTACAAGCAATTAACATGCAGGTTCCTTCCCAAAAAGTCCAAAAAAGTTCTAAGTCCTTGGGCCTCCTCATCATATTTCTAAGATAGCCTGATTTTTCATATAGGAGGAGGTCATCACCATCATGTTTCCAAACATCGCCCTGATATTGCTTATGGGGTCATATTTCATACCAACCTGATTTTTCGAAGCGGGGGTGATATTTCAAACATCTGTCATATCCAAACATCACCTTGATGTTACAATGAATCTATAGTCCAACCCGATATTCTTTCTAGGGGGTGATATTCTAAATATCAGGTGATCTTATGAATATCACCCTGATATTGCAATATGATGGTGACATCATCAGGATATTGGCGGGATGCATCAGGTTGTGCCAATGAGGATGGTCGCTGGGGTGATATTTTCTATCAGGTGATTTTTCACATGAAGGTAAGGTTGGTCATCAGGCTGATATTCAAACATCAGGTGATTTTCAATTATCAGGCGATGCGGTCAGGATGATACTTTCCCGCGGGGTGATATTTCACATCAGGGTGATGTGAAATATCAGGCGAACATGCAGGTGGCTCGCCGATATCAAGGGTCTGGCCGACGGGATATTGAACATGAGGATCATCAAGGTGGCAAGTAGTATCAGGGTGATGTTCAATAGAAGGTAAGGAGTGTTGGCTCACCGTTGGCGTGGGTCATGATGATGAGACTCAGGGTTGGTGCCGCAGGGAGCAAAATCACCGACATCATATATGTTCGTGGCCCAGTTTATAAAGTATTTAGGAGGTCACCGCAGGGTGCATGTGGGATAAATGACTCCCACATGATTTGAAATATTAGGGTCATATATCTTGGCAGGAAAGTTTCAATTGCACAGTATGTTGCATTTCCCAATGGCCGCGGGTTGGTATGCCATTAATGGCAGATGTTACAGGGTATGGGTGAAGGCGTGGATGGATAAGTACCTAATTGAAGATGTGAATCCCCAGGTGGCGGCACAGGGTTCAAAATCTCCCTGTCTCCTCTCCCACCTGCTACATTCAATATTTGAGCGCCATTTTCTCAGGATGCACTGTATCTAGCAATTTTTTTTAGTCAACCATGTACTTTCAATGTTGAGTGCACCTTCCTTGTATATAGTAGGCTGTGTGACTCATTTGTGGTTGTTGAAAAATTGGACGAATTTTGGTGTTGTGATAAGATACAACTTCATTGGTGGCCCTGTTATGGATGTCTTGTGAGTTTATGAGTCTCATGTTGTATGTCTCATGCATAAATTTACTAGTTTCAAGTTGATTTAAATGAGTAATGCTATATTGCATGTGTTCTATTATCTGTCTCCAAATTGAGTGTGTTCTTCTTCTGAATCTTGGCATCTAAGGGGTGTTTATGATTCTAGAATATAGGTTTACTGTATTGAATGCTTGATTTCTTCTTCTACTCAAGGAGTAGATTAAATGTTTTAGATCAAGTGTTGGGAGGAATGTATTACAGAGAGGATGTTTGTAAGCAGAGATAACTGAATACTTAGTCTTGGGAAGTGTCTGTAAGGCAGGTGCTAAACAAACCCCCTTGAAATCCAGTTTTTGGTGTAGGTTTATGCTGATCATTCACATGTGTATGTCTATTGACTCCAAGCCCTGGATAGGCACCAATCTAGTATTGTATTGAGGTTACACCTAGGTCCTAGTTTTGCATCCAAATATAAAATCAAACTTAAACTTTAAATCAAACCATTAGGATCTTAGAAGTAGTTTTAGGACCAAAATACTCTGTCTACAACTGAATATAAGCCCAAAGCTAGCCCCTTTGCACTTATTCCACAATTTTGGTCTGCATCATAGAGGATTTATCTGCTTTGTATCAACATCCCACTCAAGCCATGAGCATATTTCATGGATATTGAACAAGGAATACCCCCCTTGGTTTTGCAGAGCCTAAAGAAGAAGAGGAGATATTATAGAGTCTATCTCCTATACTGTTGGCCGCTGGCCCAGAAATCCTATTGATCATTGATGGTTACCTTGTAGGGATAACTGGGAATAAACATCCAGTTGGATTGAGAAGCAACAAGGATAATAAATAATATTTTGTTTTCTTCAGTTTTGGGCTTGTCATGGATCTATTGGTAGCGTTCCAAGAGTAACTGCATGCAAATCTGGCCAATACATATCTATTACACTCAAAGTGAAGAATATTGTTGGTGACCCAATTTGCTAAAGCATGTCTGTTAACTCTGCATGGCATTTTACCCAATATGACCTTGTACCCCTTAATGTTGTTCCAAACCGCATCAAGTGATCTGCTAGATCGGAGTGGGGCACATTTTCCATATGTTCATGCAACTCATTGATGGTGATCAGAATATCTTGAAGAGCTCTCTTTGCAAACACTGCAGATGAATTTTGCACACAATGTCTCATGATCATGTTCATCATGTAATATCTAAATCATGGGTGTCGACCCAAATGGTGATCCCTATATCAGAATAGATGTTTCACAAAATCATGTATATGTACTTGTCTCATGCGTGGTTCTAGCCAGTCACATCTACCATCAAGAAATAAGGTTGGAAATGCCATATCAAGAAATCCTAATGTGGAGTACCCATTAATAGGAGATGCACCAATTCCTAGTCAATCAATTAATGTTCCTGGATTTGCATCAGGGTTATTTACCCATGCATGCATTAATTCCATCTCTTTTTGAGCATTAGGTAGTCTAGAAGCCATTGATGTTGTGTGATCAATGATATTTGCTTCTTCCATCTCCATTAATGGACCCACAAATACAATTTCATTTGCATCTGAATCAAACTCCATATGCACTAAGTTTATCTTGTTGAAGATATTTTCATCAGAGATTGATGGAAGTTCACTAATAACAGTTCCATCTATTTGAACATCAAAATAGAACTTGTCATGTTGAATTTTGTATTTGAGCACCTTATACACTCACTCTCTATTGACTGTAAAGTTGTAATTCGTGCCACATTGATCCCTCCTCCGAACAATAATGATTGGTAAATCTTTTATATGATGTGGCAAAACCTTTGAAATATCTTTTAATTCTTGTGGAAAATTGATTGTGTGTCCTTTATATTTGTATTGACATCTAATTACATGTGTCACTTGTAGGATTGGGTTGACACGTGCTATCAACATTTCCTCCACTTGTGTCAAGTTTGCAAGTTATTCTAGTTGTGGCCCTGGCTCCATATTATTTGATGTTGAGAATCGATTATTGTCTTTCTCTTGTCAATATCTATTACATATGATCCACTTAGAGGTGTGAGAGATACCTTTATTCCAAGGTAACATTCATGAAAAATATAACACATGTTTGGTGAAACAAAGCTATCTAGGGCATGTCGATAATGCATTTGGAGAGTATTAAAATTTGTGTGAAGCATTTCATTGGGGTTGAGAGTATTTTCTCCATTTTTTCAAACAGTGACATTCATTTCATGTTGAGGTGCATTATTTGGAGTTTCAAGTACATACTCTATAGAATTTTCATCGAGCTTGCATTTAGTCAAGGATAGTACCTTGTAGTTGTTTGATGATTATGGCCTTGTCTTTCTTCTCTTTCAAAGTTACTTACTTGTTTAGATGTTTTTGCATGACTTCTTCTTGTCATATTATATTGTTGACAATTATGTGTTTCCAATTGTTCAATTGTTAATTTAGCCCTACGTTTATGATATCTTTCCCTACGCACCTTGTTTTGTTGTTTTCTTTGTGCTTCTCTTTCTGCATCTGTCATTTCTTCTCATTGTCTTCTTTAAAATTCCCTTTGATATTCTCTTTGATATGCTCTTTTATATTCTCTTTCTTGCTCCTCAGATTCAAAATTCATCCTTGGTCGAACCATTATTCTATACAATCCAAAGGTATCTCTATTTAATGTTTCTTCAAGTGTAAGGTAAATATTTGAAAAACATATTACAAAAATGTTATCAAATGAGTCTAAAACAAAAGAAAAAAGTATAAGTTAAGAAATTTTCACTCTTAAAATTGCGTCCACTTCAAAAATATTAACCCTAATATATTTTTATTATTAAGTTAATATTAAAAACTTTAACCCTAATATATTTTTAATATTAATTTAATATTAAAAACTGTAACCGTAATATATTTTTAATGGAATAATCATTTTTCTCATTTGTTAAAATATAATTGTCATTTTGAGAATTCTTAACATTTATTAAATTAAGTGTTGATATGAGGAGGAAGCAAGTTAAGTCATTATCGTGCATTATGGTCTCCGTACCATATAATATCTTGTAAACATATGTAGCAAGTTTACAACATTAACCTAATTTTACTTGTCAAGTTTCA
Source organism: Cunninghamia lanceolata (assembly GCA_027924645.1). Classification (NCBI taxonomy): domain Eukaryota; kingdom Viridiplantae; phylum Streptophyta; class Pinopsida; order Cupressales; family Cupressaceae; genus Cunninghamia; species Cunninghamia lanceolata. The sequence goes on from BSBN01001493.1 coordinate 1,010,129, forward strand.
AAATCTTTAAACATTTTGTTAATCCTATTTTAATCTTTTCTAATTTTCATCCTAACTCCTTTTTAAATTGACTAAAGGTTTAACGAGTTTCATTCAAGAAGATTTGACCATGGGTGACTTTTTTCCTAAGTAGAGGGTTGTCTTACTAAATGTCTAACCATTAATAATTTAAATATTTAAATAATTAAAATTTTAACTTAATTGATTAATTATAAATAAACTCTATATTCTAATCCATCTCTCTAAGGCCATTTAAAATGGTATATTAAGTCAAGTAAAAATATTAATTAAAAACTTTTGTCCCTACCATTTAAAGAAAATAAATAAATAAATCTAGAGAGGATAGCATTATGTTGCGGAGCTACACCCTAGGGTTAAGGGTGTTAGGTTTGCTTGTTCAAGATCTATAGTTGTTTAGATCCCCTGTCTGGTTTTTTTGTTGTCAGTGTGTGTCCAGTGCACTATTTGGGTTACCTTTTGGGTTGTTGGTTTCTTATAGCTTGGCTACTATTGTACTATTGTGTCCTGCTTTTCTACCCTTGGGGCCTTGGTTGTAAAGGGTTTAGCCCCTTTAAACTATGTTGATGGTGTTTTTAGCACACAACAACATAGGTATGATTGTTGGGATCACACCTCTCTTGAAAAGTATCCTACCCTAGGTAAGACTACTCCAAGGATAATACAACTAGGTCTTAGCTTGCTTGGAATGACTTCAGTGGAATGTCTAGCTGTGCCAACAAGGGGTCTTAGATGAAATGTAGGGTTTATGAAATATGGCAGCAATGTATATGTAGAAACCCTGGATGGTTCAGACTGTGAAGTCTAAAATTCTCTAGCAAATAATCAATGTAATGCTGCTCAAACCCTAAATCTATCAAACTTGATGTAAAGAAAATGCAAAAAGAAAGGGAGAGAGAGAAAGGGCAAGAGATCCTAAGTGGTAGTCACAATGGGCTAAAATGCTACAAATAGACAAATACTTTTAATAAACCATTCCTTGTTTCACCAGGATGGGAAACCCACAATGTTACAAGAAATGATGCAATCTTCAAAGGATCCTTATGCTTTTCAAATTGCATCCACTCATTAAATACCCAGACAATGGCGCAGCTTAACTAGTGGAATGCAACCGAACTGCATTTGATGACAAGGCTCAGGGAAACTATACACAGCAACTTACAATCAGCAAGCACTAATAGTATGGACCAAAGCATTCATCAGATATCTTAACATTTACCCATCATTGCAAAAGCACAACTAATTAAATTTAGATTGATATGAACCATGAAAACTAAAGAGGATAACACAAGAACATAAATTCCCAGCAACCTACAAAACTTGCGTTGTATTGATCACAATTTGGCAGAGTCTCAACAATTCAGTATCAAATCCTTCCTTGGTACAATGAGAGAATGATGGCCCTTTTATAGACAAGGCACCATATCGAGCTTTTCAATGGACGGTGGAGATTAACTCAACACCAACGGTCTAGATTACATGGCATTTAATGAGATACATCAGTTAGTTACATTTTTGGATTTACTTTTGTCCTCTAGGAAAAAGATAAAAAATAGCTTGCAAATACATTGAATCTGGACAAAATGGATACCCATTTGGTTGTATATGATGAAAAGTCAATTTTCAAGGCCTAATAAAGCCAAAATGGAGTCACATGATGCTTGAAAATATGAGTTGATGTGGATTCACAAGATTCCAAATGCTAACTGAATCAAGGGGAGTATGTGGCACATTTTTGGTGAAAGTGTATCCAACTAGATGCTTGTTGGATCATCATTGTATGATTAGACTCTTGGGGCAGCTATGAACAACTACGAACATGTCTTGGACATTGGACTGGACCTGTAGGAACAATTATGAAGCATACTTGATCTTGGCTTCCTTTAGCTCCTATAGCTCAGCTCCATCATCTTGGACATCATACTAACTTTTTCTTGTATATGCAGCAACAATTTGGTTCATAGAATATCGATTCTGCATCTCAGGGTTAGCAGGGTATCTTTGCGTGTTCACCTTCCATGATAGCTCCAATTGGCTTATGTGTCCTCCAAGACCTACAATTGACAAATCGAAGCATAAATTTCATCATAAAAAACCATTTTCCATCAATTTCAATTAAAACATGTCCGTTTGCAACCATAGACCAGTCAGGAACAACTCATTGTCAATGTTGTCTTCTTATGAACAACCTCATAAATCTAGTGATTTTTACATGATTTTCTAAGTTTTTCACCATTTTCAAGTACCCATTTGGCCAATATATTGATCTAAGAAGTTTTTGTGGTCATTAGAATCCATTTGCAGATTTTTATTTCATGTTTTCTAGCCTTTTCTACAAAAACCAAGTTTTTTGGGGGTCAGGAACTTTTCATGTGCAGTAGCATTAATTATCGTAAAACATGACAAAAATCCACATAAACTTGTTAAAATGTTCATCATGATGTGACAAATAGATATGCAATTCAAATCCATCAATAAAATCCAATTTGCTCCTTGAAAAACTCAATTTTCAGGCCAAAATACCAAAAAGCATTGATTTTGGGGGTCACTGACTTAGCGTTGATTTTGCTTCCAACTGACCTAGTGTGGATTTTGGGTCTGACTGACAAAAGGCAATGAAGGTCATTTTTAGCGCAATTCGGTTGACCATGATTTTAGCACTAGCTTTGATAGAGGCCGTTGGCGGGGATTTTGGCTAGTGCAGACTTTGGCGAGTTGTGAATAAGGTCGGTTGGACTACATTTTAGTGCAAGTCGATAGGATTTGATTTTAGCACAAGGTAGTGAGGTGACTTTTTAGTGCTAAGGTCAGTAAGGGTTGTTTTTGGTGCAGAGTGCAGTTGGGGTCATTTTTAGCGCTAGATTTTGAACTTCTCAGGGTGAAAGTATATTTAAAAATATATTTAAGTATTAGAAATTTCTTATACTTTAAATATTTTTAAATATACTTTAAGGATGTTTGAGATGGGTTCCAGATCCATAGGATTTCATATACAGATTCTAGAATTTTGAGGTTCCACCAGATTTTAGACTTAGCCATTTTTCAGGGTTTTCAGGGTTTTAGACTTAGCCAAATTAGGGCTTCAGGAACATGTATCAGGGTGAAAACATATGGACCCCTTAGTGAAATCTAGTGGAATTTGACACAATTTTGCAACTCTAAGACCTAGAAACTAGGAATTTCAACTTGACACATCATGTAGTAGCAATTTCAAGGACAATATCCAGTGACATGAGATTTTGGAACAAAATGTAGTAACACTCAATTTCAATGCAGAAAGCAACAAATGGCTATTTTTTTAGCACAAGACCACCCAAGACACCTCCAAATGACATCAAATCACCCCAATCATGCAAAATACTCAAATCTGTAACAAATCATGCACTCTAAGCACAAATTCACCTTCTCATCATCATAAGTAACAAAGGCTGAGACTCCAAGCCAAAGCAAAAGAGGGGGTCTCCATTTGGTGAAATGGGGCATGTGTGCAAGGCACAACAAGTTGCTTACCTTTAATCAAAAACATTCTCAAAGCTTGTATTCTAAATGTAAGAAAATAAATAAATATATTTTTCCTTCTGAAACTCTATTTGTTTGTTTGTGTATGAATCTTTTAAAAAAAGTAAAAAAGTTAATAGTAGTATTTACCTATCTTCACAGTAGACCCACTTTGTTGTAACTTGGAGGAAACAGAAAAAATATTGTTATAATTATATGGGATGCTTTAAATCATTTGCACCAATACAAAAAATATTGTCATAATTTAGTTTTTCATCTATCTATTCATTTGAATTTAGTTGCATATTAATTGAATTTGAAATTTAATGCTTTTGCAACTATTTGTTTTGAATTTGATATATTATTAATAATTACTAATAATAAATAATAAATAATTGCATCTATGTGTTTAAATATTATAAATCTTTAATTTAATCTTATTACGTTGACAGGGTGAAATGGTGTGAGCGTGTTAAGAAAAACAAATTTAAAAAATAATTCAATAACCGACATATTAAATAAATAATTATAAACATTAAAAAATATAGCACACATATTAATAATTAAAACATAAATGTTTGAAACTCTCCAATACCAAAAATAATTAGATAAATTTACTGAGCCAAAAATAAAATCACGAATTATAGAAGGAAGAAGCACAAAACAAAAATCAAGAAGCAGAAAAAAAGTCCAAATCTAAGAATCAACGAAAATCACACGTATAAATTTCATGATTTGGGAATAATGGTGTTAATTGTGTATGCATAAATCATTTCATATTGCTCGAATATTAAAAAATTCAAATTCATTTAAATCCCCCATAAAATCCCCATTTACTTTTAATATTCTTTTAATCCCCTTTATTGATTATATGAATTTAGTTTTCTTTTTAAAAATATTTTATGCAAGAAAGAAGAAGCACAAAATAAGAAGGAAGAAGCACAAAATAAAAATCAAGAAGCATAAAAAAATCAAAATCAAAATAACTATTGATAAAAATTTAAATAATCTCTCAAAATTATTTTGGTTTGCTATTAATTTGTATGCTTTACCATGGTGTTGATGGTGTATGCATAAATTATTTCATATAGTTGGAATATTAAAAGAATTAAAGGTAAGTACAAGAAGACAGGGGGCCAAAAAGGGGTCTTTAGTGACCACTTTTTTTCCTAAAATCAAGAAATACTAACTTTGGATGAGAAATTAAGCATAGTTACACTCAAAATTTTAAGATGCAACAAAAACAATGTTCATAGTGATCCAAGTCTACTTTCTAAACTACTATTTTTTTTTTAAATGGTATAGATTAAGAGGTTCAAAAGAGGGAGCCACAGAAATTGGTGTTGTTTCTGTCAAAAAAAGTAACATAGTGTGTTTTGTGGCTCCCTAAAGAGGTTTTTTTTTTTGTATTTTTAAAATTGCTTCAGTGAGAAATTAGCTAACAACATGTAGTTTATGCCCAATTTTTTTGATAAATTTTTAAAGAATATTTGATTTTTTACTAATTTTCAAAGTGGACACATCCTAAAAACATAATTTTGGCCATGCTACCCTTGTAAATTTTGAAAACTAATTGAAAATTATTTTTTTTAATATGTGTAGAATGGAGTCTAGTTTATAAAAATGTAATTTATTTGAAATTTCAATAAATGGTTAATTTATAATGAAAAAAAGACCAAATACTAGTTTTTGACCAAAAACAGACACACAAACTAAAGAAATTAAAGATGGAAGGCTTAACATTGTCAAAATGTGAAAAAAATTACATCGTTAAATAGTTAAGAGAAATCCTAATATTACCCATGTGTTTGATTTGTTTTACCTTGAAACACGTGCAAATCTAAGGGTTAGCATGAACAAAATTATGTGAAATCCTGTAGAATATGCAAAAACACGTCTTTAGACGTTAGGAAGGCACTCCAAGACTTTGGGTTGGAAATCCAAAGCAAATCCCAAGCCTAAGGCTTGGGATTCCCAAAGAAAAATATAATGTGAGCACATTATAATGCACTCGCATTATGTTTTGCTATTTTTTTTTCTTTTTGCAGGTTTGCTCGATGTTTGCCTAGTTCAACATAATGTGAGCGCGTTATAACGTGCTAGCGTTATGTCTCGCTTGGAAGGATTTATGTTGAAGGTTCCTAAATATGTTTGATGTATGTATATATGTATATAAGTATGCTTGTATGTATGTATGGTTGTATGTATTTATGTACATGTATCCATGCTTGTATGTATGTATGCATGCTTGTATGTAATGTATGCATGCTTGTATGTAATGTATGCACATGTATGTATGTATGTATGTAAGGGTTTTGGGTTTAGGGTATATAAGGACCTGAGCCCGTATAGTTTTTAGGGTTGAGGGTTGAGTTTTTTGGGTTTAGGGTTTAAGGTATAGGGTTGAAGTTTGAGGGATTAGGGCTTAAGTAATAGGTGTAGGGTAGAGGGTAGAGGTTAGAGGGTTGAGGGTTACAGTTGAGGATTAATATTCATCTTGTTGAGTGTATAAGATTAAGTGTGTAAGGCATGGGGATTAGGGTTTAGGATATTGGGTTTAGGGTTTATGATATGGATTGAGGGTATATAAGGCATAGGGTGACTTGGGTTGAGAATGTACGGTTTAGGTTTAATTTAAGTATATGATTGAGGCACAATATTCAAGGTCTAGGGTATAAGGGTGAGGTTATAGAGTATAGGGATGAGGATTTGTGGGTGTAGGCTTCATGGTTTAAGGTATAGGGTTGAGGATTGAGGGATTAGTGCTTAAGTATATTGTTGGGGGTATAGGGTTGAGGGTTGAGAGTTTATAGTTGAGGGATAATGTTCAAAGTTGAGAGAGGTGGAGAGGAAGGGAAATATCTAGAGAGCCATGAGAGATATACAATTGAGAGATCTCAACCTAGGGAGAGAGGGGTGAGAGAGATAGGGGAGAGATGGGGGTCAGGTAGATAGGGGAGGAGAGGGGTGGATAAGGGTTGAGGGTTTAAGGGTTTAAGGTTTAAGGGTAAAGGGTTTAGGGTTTAAGGGTTGAGGGTTAAAGGGTTGAGGGATTAGGGTTTAAGTTATAATGTCGAGGGTTAAGGGTTTAGGGATAGGGTTTAGGATTTAAGGTTTAAGGGTTAAGGGTTGAGGCTTTAGGGATAAGGGTTTAGGGATAAGGTAAAGGGTTTAAGGTTTAGTGTCGAGGGTTATGGGTTTAGGGACAGGGTTTAGGATTTAAGGTATAAGGTTTGAGGCTTTAGGGATAGGGTTTAAGGTTTAGGGATAAGGGATTAGGGTTTAGGTTTGAGGGATAAGGGTTTAAGGTATAGTGTTTAGGGTTGAGGCTTTAGGGATAGGGCTTAGGATTTAAGGTTTAAGGGTTGAGGCTTTAGGGATAGCATTTAGGGTTTAGGGATAAGGGATTAGGGTTTAGGGTTGAGGGATTAGGGTTTAAGGTATAGTGTTGAGGGTTGAGTGTTTAGGGATAGGGTTTAGGGTTTAGGGTTTAGGGATTAAGGTTTAAGGTTGAGGGTTGAGGGTTTATGGATAGGGTTTAGGGTTAAGGGATTAGGGTTTAGAGTTGAGGGGTTAGGGTTTAAGGTATAGTGTTGAGGGCTGAGGGTTTAGGTTGAGGGATTAGGGTTTAGGGTTGACTGATTAGGGTTTAAGGTTGAGGGTTGAGGGTTGAGGGTTGAGGGATAGGGTTGAGGGTTGATGGATTAGGGTTAAGGTAGAGTGTCGAGGGTAGAGGGATTAGGGATAGGGCTTAGGGTTGAAGGTTTAAGGATTGAGGGTTGAGGGTTTAGGGCTGAGGGTTAAGGGATTACGGTTTAAGATATATTGTCGAGGGCTGAGTGTTTAGGGATAGATTTTAGGGTTTAAGGTTTAAGGGTTGAGGGTTGAGGGATTGGGTTTAGGGTTTAGGGATAAGGGATTAGGGTTTAGGGTTGAGGGATTAAGGTTTAGGGTTGATGGATTAAGGTTTAAGGTTGAGGGTTGAGGGTTGAGGGTTTAGGGATAGGGTTTAGAGTTTAGGGATAAGGGATTAGGGTTTAAGACCTTGAGAGATTAGGGTTTAGGGTTGAGGCTTTAGGGATAGAATTTAGGGTTGTGGGTCGAGGGATTAGGGTTAAGGTAGAGTGTCAAGGGTAGAGGGATTAGTGATAGGGTTTAGGGTTTAAGGTTTAAGGATTAAGGGTTGAGGCTTTAGGGTGAGGGTTAAGGGATTAGGGTTTAAGATATAATGTCAAGGGTTGAGGGTTTAGTAATAGGGTGTAGGGTTTAGGGTTGAGGGATTAGGGTTTAGGGTTGATGGAATAGGGTTTAAGGTAAAGTGTTGAGGGTTTAGGATTTAAGGTTTAAGTGTTGAGGGTTTAGGCTTTAGGGTTTAGGGTTAAGTGAGAGACCTAGATGGCTAAGGATGGATGGAGAGGTAGACAAGGAGTGACTGAGAGACGTAGAAGAGGTAGAGAGGTGAGGGGGAGAGATAGGTGAGAGATAGAGAGGTGAGAGATAGATGAAATACATGGACAAATGAATAATATAGATTTTTCTGTAGCAAGCCAAAACGTGTTCGTGTTATAATGTGAGTTCGTTATAACATGAGCGCAATATAACGTGAGCGTGTTATAACATGAGTGCATTTTGGATTTCTATACAAATGGTAAAAAGGCCTGGACCCCTGTGATTTAGGCCCACATATTTAGTTTTCTTGTGTTTATGTGTGTGTTCTGACAAAAAAAGCATTTTCATGTTGTTGGGAAGTTCACATGCACATTTTTCACATTCTACCACCTTTGCATGAACTTTCCACCATCTTTTTCTTCTTTTCCAACTTAAGAAGGAGAAAATAACATAGTTTTCACATCAAATTTGATATATATCAATTCAAGTTTTAATTTTTGTTGTGTTGCAATGTTAATTGTGATTGAATTGTAGGAATTTAACATTATTGATTGGTTAATAGTATTTTTGTTACTAATTCTATTTGAGTGTTATTCAATTTAACGTTGAAAAGGAAGCAAGTGGTGAAAAACTCAAATTGTTGAGGAGTTTAATGCAAGAAGAAAAAAACACTACATAATTGTGTACTCTCTCCATTTGAAACTCCATTTTTTAGGTATGTCAAGTCTTTACATGCATGTTCTTTACATTTTCCTTAATTATATTTGAATTACTTTATCATGCTCTAACATACATGTTTATTTCACTTGTATGGTTTACATATTTTGTGTTTATATCAGTCTCATTTTTTTTATTTTATAGTTCATATGCCTTGTCTATGCTTCCACATTTTGCATACATGTATTACATTTTTCATTTATAGTTCATCATAGTTCTTACTACCCAAAGATCTTAGTCATCACACACAAATGTCCTTATAATAGACTATGTTTTAAATCAGTTCATGGTATGCATAATAAAAGATATCTCAAAGGTCAACATTAATTAAAATAGACACAATCACGATATCATTGTTAAGTCCCTTTGCATAATGAACCTTATAATACAAACTCATTAATGTCTATCTAATGAAATTCAACCTAAAGGACCTCATGCAAAATTCCATTATGTGTGTTTCCTTTAAACCTACATAGATAGCCTTAAGTTAAATCTCTAGATTTTATTACTCAAGAATCCATAAGGTCAGCCTACAATCTCACATGTTGCCATATATATTTTCTACACTTGGGATCTTTAATAAGTATGTGCAATAATGAATAATTAGACAAACCTTAACATACCATGATGTCAAATTATACAAGAATAAATCCTTACAACATATAAATATACAATCCCTTAAGCATAATGAAATACTATTATCTTGTCATAACAAGTTAAAATACAAATGAATAGGTGCCAAGATCATACAAGTAAATCCAAATAGGATTAATCCAATCATGATCCATGCTATGCTACATTATTCTTCATGTTGATAGTTCATACAAACCTTGTATACCAAATGTTTCCATTCCCATATCTATGACAATGTACCAAGTTAAATACTACAAATCAATCACATTGCCATGGAATTGATATAGGGTCTCAACATAGTTCAGTCACAACAAAGTGCAAAGTTCAACATGAGTGTCTCCATGAAAATTATAATCCTTAAGGTTGATCCTCTTGGTTGTCATAACATGATAATGTGAAGATAAGGGATTGTTGTCACACATCAGAAAATTAGTCCTTACCTCATGCCCTAGTGTGATGTCTCCCATGATCTCAATCATCTCTCCTTTCATGACTAGATGGTTATCAACAAGTGCTAGCCCACAAAACGTCTCCAAGTGAAAATCAAGTGTATCATGTGTCCTAAATTTTGTCCCATGGCTGCAAGCTAAATCTTCATGTGTGAGGAGATGATCTCTATCCGCAAGTAAGTGTAGGTAGTTTGATGCCACTAGCACCAAGGCCTCCCCCACATCTTCAACCTTGTAGTCAACGTGAAGTACCATGTACTATTCACTTGTAGCCTCAATAAGTGACTCTCCTTTGTCCTTATCCTCATAGGACTGAAGTGAACTTTGTACCATAATGCTTTGTATGGTTGTAATAACATTGTGCAATAATGCTTTGTATGCTTTGTACCTATTTTGGTTGAGTGACATTTACTCTTCTACATGATGATTGTATGTACATTTTGTATGAAGGGTTGAATGACATATATTTCAATTATTTGTATGGATTAATTTGTTAGGAACTAATATTTGTCGCTTTATCATGCTACAGATGAATTCTCTGTCATACCAAGGAAACGATCAAGAATTAAACCAACAAAGGAAGAGATAGAAGCTAAGAATGCAAAGAAAGTAGCGACTATGAGGGAACTTCATGAGAAGAGGAAATTGGACATGATAAATGAAAACATGCCAATTGAAGAGGAACCTTAACCATCAACAAGAGATATGGTATTGGTGGCACAAAGGGAATGAATGCAAAATCTTCATGCTATGAGAGATTTGAATATCGTAATTGGAGACACATCCTCTACCGCAAGTCAACATGTAGGGACACCATCTACCACATCTCAATTTGAGAGTACATCATCACTCACATGTGAGGAAGGAGGTACGCCATCATTCCCACCTCAACCTCAAGGTATGTCATCTATTCCATCTTTGATCGAAGGTATGCCATCTAGCCCATCTTGTTTAAATATTGATGAAATTCCTAATGTTGAGACGAATTTACCTATCTTAACACCACCTATAATTTTGCATAGAAAGCCAAAGTATCTGATTGATATTGATGAGAATATTTTGTATCCAATGGAAGGTAAGATTCCAAAACATACTTGTAGAAGATATGCTCATAAGATTTGGAAATTGTTCTTTGAAAAGTTAAATGAGACTGCAAGATGTCAACTATTCATTGAAATGATGCGATGTATAAAGTATAGGTCCATCATAAAGATTCTTGGGTTGAGAAAATCAGAGGCTTCAAGTGAAAAATCTATTGTCAAGAATCTAATGAGTGCATATGAGAGTGTGGGTAACACCTCACGCACAAAAGATAGTAATGCAACATAGCATATCATTACATTGACTATAGTAAGTAGTCAAATGAGGAAAGATCGTCTCATTAGAAAGATGAGTCAAGCATTGAGAATTAATATGAAAACTTTATCAAGAGTCGTTGGAAGGTGCCAAAGAATTGAGGACATCAATGCCAATGAATTATGAGCATTCTCGGGGAAACTACCATGAAAAGATAAACCAATTGTTCAAGCATTGAGATCACTAATTGAAGACTTTTGGAAGAATTACACAAGGGTATCTTCAAATCAAAGGGATGTGGTAAGAAGGAGAATTGGTAGTTAGAACCGTGAGCCACATCCAAAGCATTTTTTGGATATGACTCAAACATAGATTTTTGGTAAATTTCTAGAGATGTATCCTCAAATCAAAATTTCTCAAAGATATTTTAAAATGCTAAAACATTTCTATGTCAATATAAATCACACACACACTACTTGTTCTAGATTACATATTGAATTTTCTAACCATTTTGATGTGTATCGGTCTATATGTTTAGATTTGCATACTAACAATGTTTTGTAGGATTGTTGCATACATGCCCCACCAACATCTTCAAGAGACTTGTTGATCATGATGTTAGTCATAAACAAACATAGAATAAAAGTTACACAACAACCTTTACTCATCTTGGAAGATACAATGAATTCAGAGAATTCATGATCCCAAGTCTCCGTTGATTAGGTCTTAATCTACTGACGTTACTCAGTGGTTGATGTGTGTTGTTGTTTTCCATTCAGGAGCCTTACGTTCTTCAGTAATTTCTGCAAAGTTCATCAATATTCCTCCAAATATCCTGTTATTTATGTCTGCCCTGCATAAATCTCCAATAATTCTACCTCTGCACTATGAATTTAGTCAAATAATGTGCTTATTTATGATTCTTTGCATGATATTTTCAATACTACATGCATTTAACTCAAATATGCTAATGATTTTCAGTTATCTACGAGATGTCAGCATATTTCTCTGTTCTGCTTGTTATTTATCATGATTTGCAGTTATGGTGATGAATTTATGAAATTAAAAAAAGGAAAAGGGTTAAAGAATGAGATTCCCAAAACTACTTGACTGAGATCACTGATCCACATACAAGCTCCCATACATGCAATGAAAAGAAGGAAACTAGAATCATACTTCACCAGGACATTCCACAAATCCACATGATCTAGTGCAAATCTTCAAAGGAAAAGTTGACAACAACATGTAATGAAATGAAAGCACCTCTAGTTGAACACAGCATTCCCTAGTACATATCCAGAAATCAACTTGAAGATTACGTAAAATTTACAATCAAGATGTAATCTGAAGCTTCATCTCCATTCAGTATGCTTTAGAATAAGTACATTTACAACGATCTGAAGAAAGAACCTTGACATTTCAATAATTCAATCCTCATTAGTCTCAGTAATCTGATCTCCTATTTGATTCTACAGTAATTGGCCTTATTTTTTTTTTGCCAGATGTTCCAATGTATCTCTCTTTCTTATGATTAGTTCTGGCCCATATATAGAGCAAAATGCCCGAAAATAGTTACAATGATCTAAGGATCAGGATCCTCTCATAACAACCAACGGCACAGATGAAAAGCACATGCTTTGCCAGACTGGCAATTATACATCTGGCACAGAATATTCCAGCATCTTCAACTTGATTTGGTCTCCAGCTGGCAAACAACATATTTGACAGCATCCTCCTCACATCTGGTTCATGTTGCCTCCTTGTGCAACAATACAATGCTCAGCAATAGCTCTAACAGCATCATGACTTCCTGCAAATAAACAGACAAACATTAAGTTCATCATCATGTGGAACACAGCATGAAGTTAAAATTCACATTAAAACAAGCCCCATGTTCAAACATATGCAATGGGTTTCAAATTCTGTGAAAACCATGCAAAAAATGCATAAACAGGGCTAAAAAATACACTGGTCAACCATCGCTGACCGAAAATCAGGCTATCGAGCTTCAAATGGATTGAAAAATCCATCACTTCATTTTCCCGCCTATTTCCTTGTATATCGGGTTCAAAATAGTGCATATACATCACAAAATATATAATGATTAAATCGCTTTTCAAAATCTTTCGAATCCGCCCTTTGTATATGATGCATGTATGTATTTCGGCGTGACCACATACTGTCGGAATGACAATTTTACATTAGGCCGACGGCTAAACTTATACCGACACCAAAAATCATGATGATGTCCTTCCATCGGGAAGACATGTTCTATCGGCATGATAACTCAAGATAAAGCCGATAGCGAAAGTTATACCGATGAGGAACTCTTCATCGGGTGGAGGATATATATATCGGCGAGACAATTATGAACTTGGCCGACACTATATGTCAGGTCGATCACCTTTTCGGTGAGAAAACAACTATCGGGGAGAGATTTCCTGACTCGGCCGATATCAAAACTTATGCCGATGAACCTTTCCATAGGGAAGACAAACAACTGTCGGCATAAAAAAGACAAAGTTGGGCCGACAGTATAAAATATGCCGATGAGCATATCGGGTAGACAAACATATCGGGGAGACTAAAAAGCGCCCGGCCGATAGACAAAGTCAGGCCGATGGCAAGACTTAAAACTTTCATCTGCATGATATTTTGGAAATATGATGCTCCCCCTTCCGAATGTCCAGATGATGTCATCAGGATATCTGGGGCTTTTGTTAAACTTAGAACATGACGTCATCATCATATTCGCGAACCGGATCATGTTTTGGAAAATATCCTGCCGAAGGGAAATGTGATGATGATGTCCTCCTAATATTTGCTTCTTCGTTTATCAGATCGGGATGACGTCATCAGGATATTTGCAAAAGATCATATTTCTCGGCAGGAGGACATTACGAAATGTTGGGTGATATTCGGAATATGATGCTTGCGAAAAGCATAAGGCCATTTGACGGGTAAAACACACTATCACCCAAAATTAACGTCCGGATATTGTGACTGCATGATTTTTATCGGGTGATAGACCAAGATCATGATGATCTTGACAACATGACTGAGGATAAAAATATGATGATCCTCTTGCGAATATCAGGTTTGACCAAAACTTTGACTGTGCATAACTTCCACATATGGACGCATTTTCTAGTGATGTAAAAGGCAAACCTGCATGGAATTTCAAGCTCTTTCTAAATATGAGGTCATAGAAACAAAATATGAACTTTGACAAACTGACCTCATGATGATGACCTACCTCATCCTGACCTTCATGATGATGATGCACCTGACTCATTTTTACCAAACCGCCAGAAAGCAGACAACACAAGCCAAGCCAAAAAGTTGGGTCCCTGTTTTGCCAAGTTAAAATGGGGCGTGTTGTGTAACCACACAACAACTTGCCACCAAAGAAAACAAACAAATTCCAATGATTCAAGTGATATGATCATATTCATCTATAGTATTCTAATTCTTTCTAAGTAAAATCATCATGATCTTTGAATGATAAAGTTTCATCAAGGCAACAGTGCTAACAAAGGATCATGTGTGTGCATATGATTAATTATCCTCATCTTGAAAGCAAGTTGAAAATATAAGTAACTGGTGTTAAACTACATATTTGGAGATCATCCCTCATAGCCAACCTGGATAGAGCCTTGCTACCAGCAGGCATTCATAGCCCCGGCAAGGTTATCTATACAATCTCCCTAAGTAGAGCCCCACTGCCAGCAGGCATCTATAGCCCCGGTAGAGTTACTTAGATGGCCTAAGTTTATTGTTTATATATATATATATATATATATATATATATATATATATATATATATATATTTATATATCTGATATCATCATGTCAGCTCATTTGTACAAGGTATGGTCACTTGCAGCTTTAGGTTGGAGATTGTATTGGTAGCAAGGGAGTCCCTTTAGATTTTTCACTTAACACCTATACTCATATCTTCAACAAGCCCAAGGCTGTTAGGTGTTTCATTGTGTTTGATTCACTTTGGACAAGAAAAGGCACCTGATGAAAAGATATTATAAAACCTGATCATGAATATTTATCAGAATGAATTACAATCTAT
Organism: Cunninghamia lanceolata; assembly: GCA_027924645.1. Classification (NCBI taxonomy): domain Eukaryota; kingdom Viridiplantae; phylum Streptophyta; class Pinopsida; order Cupressales; family Cupressaceae; genus Cunninghamia; species Cunninghamia lanceolata. The sequence goes on from BSBN01001493.1 coordinate 1,025,214, forward strand.
ATCTAAATCTGATCTCATCACTTGAATCCTAACAATTTAGTTATTTTCTTAGGTGATGAAGTGCATCATCTTGACTTACCAAAACAAAAACTCAACCAAAACAACACAAAACAGAAGAAACACTATACAAACAACTAACCTACAAAAAGGAAACAACAGAAACAGAACAAGAAAGCAAAACAAGCAAACTGTACAAACAACTAACCTACAAAATTATATACCAACCACTACTAGGCAAACAAGAACCAGAAAATGACCTAAGTACACCTGTATTTGCATACTTCTTTCGATTGTGCAAGAGTCTTAGGGTATCAGTTATGGTTCTCAACCTAGCAAATTTATCTTTATATTCTGAAAAATATTCTGATATTCTGAATTCACTGTTTTTAACAGAATGACTCTTGATGATCAGCAACTGAGGCAGCTCATCATGTTCATGATTAATCCATATGCATGTCTTATCTCCTGAATTTCCATAATCAAAATAATAATCAACATCATTCACTGTGGAAAGGAGAAATACAACCTGGTGTATTTCTGATTTTGTTGGGCATGCTTCTTCATTGGCAGTTGGTCCTCCATTTAATTCTATATTTTCATTGCTTAGCCCAATGCCTGGTCTCGCTTCAAATTGAAGGATGTATGACTCTTGATGTATTAATTCTCCATCTTTATCCATATTTGTTCCTTTATTCTGGATGTTCAGTTTATCCTCCAGTTCAGGAAACCTCTCAATATTTTCTTCAATTTCTGGCACATCAGCATCTAAATGAGTATCTTTATGATCATAACCTGGTATACAGAAATTTATCATTTCTAAATCATTTGACTGTAAAAGAGAAACAACTTTCACTTGATAAGGACACTCCCCTGTTTCATTCTCAAAATATTTCTAGAGTAACGTCTGATTATGCACAACAACTCCAAAGTCTTCTACATCTTCATCTTTCAAGAATTGTTTATTAAATAATTCACATCTTTTATCTAGTAGAGGATCTGGTTCCATTAGGCTGCAACATTCCTGTATTTGATCATTCAATTCAAAGAAGTCAGGTAATAAATCAGCATTTATTTTCTTCTCTATGACTTCCTGAGTTACCACCATAGGAACTTCATCCTTAGCAGTGCATTTAAATTGTTCTACTATATGTTTACACATCTCTCTACCATAGAATGACTCCAGGAAAGATGTTTCATCTTCTTTATCAAAAGTACTAGGATCAGAATCAAAAATATTATCCTGATGAGTGGTTTCTTCTCTAAAATTTTCACAAGATTCATACCTGCATACTAACTGATCCTTACTTGTATTAGGAAGTAGAGAACTCCTATCAATCTCACCATAAAATGAATCCAGGAAAGATGTTTCATCTTTTTTACCTTCTGGAACTGATTTAGCCACTATATTTTCTAAAATCTTTTTCAACATGACCAAGCAGGCGTAACAATCCCTTTCTGAATGCTCTTCGGCATGTAATCTGCACTAGCTTTCAATTAGGACATCATCAGTGGATAAACCTAATATTTGACTATACTGTATATTTCTGGACAAGTATAATTCAAAATCCTCAGATCGGTCCACTTCAGTGTCTGGACAATTAATAACTTCTGGTGCTGCGTCTGCTTGTTGCTCCAGAATTTCTTTATTTTCCTGCCAGACTTCTTCATTTTCCTGGCAAATTTCGGCCCTGAACACATCCAGAAAGAATATTAATCCTTTCAAGTATAAATCCAACCTTGTAAGGAAAGTTAAACAATTAATTTCACTGTGTTCTACAGTCTGGTGTATCCTGCAACAGGTAGATAAACCAAAGCTAGATAAACTGTGAGGGTAAAGCTGCCTACTCAAAGTTTCCTGAAATAAAGGAATGTTAACATGACAATTGCCTTCATATACATCCATCAAAATGAGACTCTATTTTTCAACTTTTTAGTATTTTGAAATTTTAATGAGATCTATCATATCTCAAAATAAAACTTGAAAGTTCAGAAAATGTTGGTCAAATCTTTGAGGCTTTGAGCTAGATCTTTGCAAAGGTGCAACCACAACCTCTCAGATAAGAGATATTTGCAGACATTTAACTCACATGATGAAATATTTATGCAATATTTATAGAAATCTAGAAATCTCCTTGTTCAGGCCCTCCTTCTAGCACTAATTTATGTTGCGTTAGAAGCGAGGGGCCTGCAGATATGTTTGCAAGATTTAAAGCAGGCTGATAAACAGAGGCAGGGGATATCACGTCAATTGAATAGGATTTCTTTGCTGAGAAATAGCTCGGCCCTCCTTCTAGCGCCAAATTATGTTGATCATGATGTTAGTCATAAACAAACATAGAATAAAAGTTACACAACAACCTTTACTCATCTTGAAAGATACGATGAATTCAGAGAATTCATGATCCCAAGTCTCCGTTGATTAGTTCTTAATCTACTGACGTTACTCAGTGGTTGATGTGTGTTGCTGTTTTCCATTTAGGGGCCTTACGTTCTTCAGTAATTTCTGCAAAGTTCATCAATATTCCTCCAAATATCCTGTTATTTATGTCTGCCCTGCATAAATCTCCAATAATTCTACCTCTGCACTATGAATTTAGTCAAATAATGTGCTTATTTATGATTCTTAGCATGATATTTTCAATACTACATGCATTTAACTCAAATATGCTAATGATTTTCAGTTATCTACGAGATGTCAGCATATTTCTCTGTTCTGCTTGTTATTTATCATGATTTGCAGTTATGGTGATGAATTTATAAAATTAAAAAAAGGAAAAGGGTTAAAGAATGAGATTCCCAAAACTACTTGACTGAGATCACTGATCCACATACAAGCTCCCATACATGCAATGAAAAGAAGGAAACTAGAATCATACTTCACCAGGACATTCCACAAATCTGCATGATCTAGTGCAAATCTTCAAAGGAAAAGTTGACAACAACATGTAATGAAATGAAAGCGCTTCTAGTTGAACACAGCATTCCCCAGTACATATCCAGAAATCAACTTGAAGATTACGTAAAATTTACAATCAAGATGTAATCTGAAGCTTCATCTCCATTCAGTATGCTTTAGAATAAGTATATTTACAACGATCTGAAGAAAGAACCTTGACATTTCAACAATTCAATCCTCATTAGTCTCAGTAATCTGATCTCCTATTTGATTCTACAGTAATTGGCCTTATTTTTTTTTTGCCAGATGTTCCAATGTATCTCTTTCTTATGATTAGTTCTGGCCCATATATAGAGCAAAATGCCCGAAAATAGTTACAATGATCCAAGGATCAGGATCCTCTCATAACAACCAACGGCACAGATGAAAAGCACATGCTTTGCCAGACTGGCAATTATACATCTGGCACAGAATATTCCAGCATCTTCAACTTGATTTGGTCTCTAGCTGGCAAACAGCATATTTGACAGCATCCTCCTCACATCTGGTTCATGTTGCCTCCTTGTGCAACAATACAATGCTCAGCAATAGCTCTAACAGCATCATGACTTCCTGCAAATAAACAAACAAACATTAAGTTCATCATCATGTGGAACACAGCATGAAGTTAAAATTCACATTAAAACAAGCCCCATGTTCAAACATATGCAATGGGTTTCAAATTCTGTGAAAACCATGCAAAAAATGCATAAACAGGGCTAAAAAATACACTGGTCAACCATCGCTGACCGAAAATCAGGCTATCGGGCTTCAAATGGATTGAAAAATCCATCACTTCGTTTTCCCGCCTATTTCCTTGTATATCGGGTTCAAAATAGTGCATATACATCGCAAAATATACAATGATTAAATCACTTTTCAAAATCTTTCGAATCTGCCCTTTGTATATGATGCATGTATGTATTTCGGCGTGACCACATACTGTCAGAATGACAATTTTACATTAGGCCGACGGCTAAACTTATACCGATGCCAAAAATCATGATGATGTCCTTCCATCGGGAAGACATGTTCTATCGGCATGATAACTCAAGATAAGGCCGATAGCGAAAGTTATACCGATGAGGAACTCTTCATCAGGTGGAGGATATATATATCGGCGAGACAATTATGAACTTGGCCGACACTATATGTCAGGTCGATCACCTTTTCGGTGAGAAAACAACTATCGGGGAGAGATTTCCTGACTCGGCCGATATCAAAACTTATGCCGATGAACCTTTCCATCGGGAAGACAAACAATTGTCGGCATAAAAAAAACAAAGTTGGGCCGACAGTATAAAATATGCCGATGAGCATATCGGGTAGAGAAACATATCGGGGAGACTAAAAAGCGCCCGGCCGATAGACAAAGTCAGGCCGATGGCAAGACTTAAAACTTTCGTCTGCATGATATTTTGGAAATATGATGCTCCCCCTTCCGAATGTCCAGATGATGTCATCAGGATATCCGGGGATTTTGTTAAACTTAGAACATGACGTCATCATCATATTCGCGAACCGGATCATGTTTTGGAAAATATCCTGCCGAAGGGAAATGTGATGATGATGTCCTCCTAATATTTGCTTCTTCATTTATCAGATCGGGATGACGTCATCAGGATATTTGCAAAAGATCATATTTCTCAGCAGGAGGACATTACGAAATGTTAGGTGATATTCGGAATATGATGCTTGCGAAAAGCATAAGGCCATTTGACGGGTAAAACACACTATCACCCAAAATTAACGTCCGGATATTGCGACTGCATGATTTTTATCGAGTGATAGACCAAGATCATGATGATCTTGACAACATGACTGAGGATAAAAATATGATGATCCTCTTGCGAATATCAGGTTTGACCAAAACTTTGACTGTGCATAACTTCCACATATGGACGCATTTTCTAGTGATGTAAAAGGCAAACCTGCATGGAATTTCAAGCTCTTTCTAAATATGAGGTCATAGAAACAAAATATGAACTTTGACAAACTGACCTCATGATGATGACCTACCTCATCCTGACCTTCATGATGATGATGCACCTGACTCATTTTTACCAAACCGCCAGAAAGCAGACAACACAAGCCAAGCCGAAAAGTTGGGTCCTTGTTTTGCCAAGTTAAAATGGGGCGTGTTGTGTAACCACACAACAAGACTTCATATCAACAATTTTATGTGAAAGAGAGGAAGGTCAAATATTCTATAGGAAATTATGCTTGGATGGCACATGCCAGCATTGTGATGGCTTTCAATGTATGCCAATATGTGGACATATGGAAAGAACACATGCGGTTGGAAACAAACTAGTAGAGTTCGGCAAGTATAAAATAGTGGCATACGATACAAAAGATGGTAAAGAAGTAAAGAGGTGTGAATTAGTTATTCAAAAGATTCCAATGTATCAGTTTATGTCTATATTTCGTGATAGTATAGTGTATGAGTATGCAAGACATGCCCATAGAGCTCGATGGTTGGACTTGCAATTCAAGTCATGCAAGAACACATTTCTGGTAGCTAGAATTGTTTCAGTCATCAACTTTGCAAAGAACTATAGTCTAGATCCACAGTGTGAGGTACAATCACAATATTACAACTCCACATAGGTTTCTATATTTGTGCACATCACATTCATTCATGTGAATGATAGAGCAGAGGATTATAATTTTATATTAGTGATGATCGCACGCATCCTACGAAGTTCATGCAAGGTTTCTTTTAAGTGTTTTACAATGATTTGGCTAGAAGGGGCATATCATTCAGTTAGCATATCATATGGTCAGATAACTATGCATCACAACTCAAGAACTCACAAAATTTCTATTGGCTAAGTAGGAGGCATAATATTATAGGCATTCAACATATGTGGAACTTTTGTGAGGCTAAGCATGGAAAGGGGGAGCATGATGGTGCAGGAGCATGTATCAAAAGAGCCATAGCATGAGAAGAGTTAAAGTATAAAGACAATTCAAACTTGACAGATGCAAAATAAATCGTCAAGTGGTGTAACACTTCAATGGGTCTAGGTAATGAATGTAAGTCTTCAGTTCTTTTTTTTTTTTGTTGATAGATGATACTAACATTGCACCATATGAGGATTGTTGTACAATGACAGGATCAAGTGAGATACACTCTTTCAAAAGTTTAATTGCAGGTTCATGGAGTATCCATATGTGGAAGATGGCATGCTTTTGTTCTTCATGTACAATTCAAGCCTGGATTGAGTACGAGTCAAGGGAGTGGGTTGATGAATGGCGATTAAGTTATCTTAGCCCACTTGACATGTATCGACCCCCGACGGCACTGGAACTGATAGAGATGGAATCATCTGTTGACTTTGACCACATATCAGATCTAGTTCAACCAAGTAATATATCTACTTGCATAGTTTTTGAAATTCCTAATGTTATCTTACTTTGTAGTGTTTTTGTAATGTTGACTAATTTTATCTAATTTGTTGCACATATCATTGAGGGCTTGTTTATGCAGTTATTGCAGATGAAGATAACAAAGAGGGAACAGATTATTACTTGTGTCATGGTGTAAAGGCCAAAAACAAATTGGAGGCCCTAGTTACAGATGGAGAAAACATCGAATACCCTACAAACCCAGTGGTTGTTACTGGAACATGGCTTAGAAGGTACCCACATAAGAGTGTTAATGTTTGGTTGTTTCAGGACTTTGACACACATCAGAAGATTCTTCATTACTCAAACCTTTTCATGGCATCCAATGTTCATTTGATACAATTTTGGGGTAGACATTTGAACAAGACCTTGTGGAAGGTACGTGAGTCTGACCATGAGGTAATACTTGTCACAATAAAGAGTAGAGTAGACTCGTTGGATTAATTTGTAAGTATTCACATTGATTTTGTAAAGTCATGTTACATTGATTTGTAAGTATGCACATTAATTTGTAAGTTTACATAGGTTTGTCTTTTTTTATTTACTGCTACATTTTTACACATATACAGTGAATATTGTGATGAATATGTTTGTCATTGATGTCAAAGTGCTTGGATGTTAGTAATTGAGTAAGGAATGCATAATTGTGCAGGTCTATTGGTTGTCTATTGTTTGATGATACCAAATTATGCTTTCAGGATATGTTGTTGGGTTTTGTGATATAAAGACGCTTTAATGTGATGTGATGCACAGAGTTGTAGTGCTTCAAGACAAGGCATGAACTTGAATAGTGAAGATCTCACTCAAGCAGTGGTATGAACTTGAGTAGTGAAGGCCTCATGATTGGTTTTATTTTTTTTCCTATGGTATACATTTGATGTTTGCATCATCATCATGTTATGCTTCATGGGATTAGATCTAAGTGATGGATGAAGTTGATTCTTATTGGTCTTAATCTTATTCACTCATTTTGCACTCATGACATATCAAGATTGATGTCACAGGGTTTGGATGTTAGTTCATAACATTCATGTTTATCATGTTACAATAGCAGGACATAGTTGCTTATGTCATTGGTTCATGACATTGGATCATTGGATTGGGTTGTGGTTCTTTCTCATGACAGGAGTTTGTTCATGTCTTCATGCTTGTTTGTGCTCCATGTCTTCAGTGTTCTCAATGTCTTCATGTGTCAAAGGTTTCTTCAGTGTCCTCATGATGTTGATGTTGATCACAAAATATGGTGTTAAGGTGATGTTGATGTTGATTGATGAGTTGTGGTTGTTGTTGGAAGTTTTGGAAGTCTAAAGGATGTCATAGTGGTAGTGTTCATATCACAGCTGTAGAGGTTTAAACATTCAAAACTATTTAGGGTTTTCAAGTTAAAGTTATTAGTCATGTTTTAAACCCTAAGTGTATTGTCTTTAAAGACCTAGTTTGGTAAGTTTTGTTTGTGTTATACTCTCTGTTTAATCTATCTCAGATAACCTTTTGTGTTCTTCATGTAGTATTCAGCACTTAGGTTGTATTATGTTTAGGGTTATCTAGTCCTCAACCTCCTAAAAACCCTAGTCTTTACTTTGCTCTAAAATCTAAGTTAATACCTTACACCCATACTGGTGATATCCCTAAAGAGTCCAAAGTGCAAAAAGGTAGCAATCTTTGACAAGTTGTTACTTGGAAACCATGACACTTAGAAACATTTTGTCTAAAGCAACACGATCACATAGAATCCTTCTACAATAACCTCTCTCAGTTATTGATATTTCTGAGGCATTTGCCCATGGTGAAAGGTTTTCTACTTCCCCAAGAATCGTCAGAAGGAGGTAGTATAAAGTTACAAAGGGGTGTAACTTTCATCCTACTCCTAATGAGACCAAACTGATAGTTCTAACGCATCCTGATGGGTACATTTAGGCTAGGCATGGTCTTGTTTCACACCCAAACATGCCGAAATAGTTTGAGCTACATTGTACCAGCAATATCTCTAAAGAGTCAAAAGTACAAAAAGGTAGCAATCTTTGATGAGATGTTACTCAAAAACCATGACACTTAGAAACATTATGTCTAAAGCAACACAATCATGTAGAACCCATCTACAATAACCTCTCTCAATTTTTATATCTCTAAGGTGTTTGCCCGTGGTGAAAGGTTTTCTGCTACCCCAAAAATCGTCAGAAGGAGGTAGTGTAAATTTGCAAAGGGGTGTAACTTTCATCCTGCTCCTGATGCGACCAAACTAATAGTTCCAACACATCTAGATGGGTATGTTTAGGCTAGGTGTGGTCCTATTTTGCACCCAAACATGCCAAAACAGTTTGAGCTACATTGTACCGACGATATCCCTGAAGAGTCCAAAGTGCAAAAAGGCAACAATCTTTGATGTGCTATTACTCAAAAACCATGACACTTAGAAACATCATGTCTAAGGCAAGGCAATCATGTCAAACCCTTCTACAATAACCTCTCTCAGTTTTTGATATCTCTGAGGCATTTGCCTGTGGTGAAAGGTTTTCTGCTGCCCCAAAAATTGTCAGAAGGAGGTAGTGTAAAGTTGCAAAGGGGTGTAACTTTTGTCCTGCTCCTGATGCGACCAAACTAACAGTTCCAACACATCTAGATGGGTACGTTTAGGCTAGGCATGGTCTTTTTTTGCACCCAAACATGTCAAAATAGTTTGAGCTACATTGTACCAGTGATATCCTTAAAGAGTCTAAAGTGCAAAAAGGCAGCAATCTTTGACGAGTTGTTACTCAAAAACCATGACACTTAGAAGCATTCCATTTGAGGTAATGCGATCACGTAGAATCCATCTACAATAACCTCTCTTGGTTTTTGATATCTCTAAGGCATTTGCCCGTGGTGAAAGGTCTTTTGCTGCCTCAAAAATCATCAGAAGGAGGTAGTGTAAAGTTGCAAAGGGGTGTAACTTTCATCCTGCTCTTGATGCGACCAAACTAATAGTTCCAACACATCTCGATGGGTACATTTAGGCTAGGCATGGTCCTATTTTGCAACCAAATATGCCGAAACAGTTCGAGCTACATTATACCGGTGATATCCCTGAAGAGTCCAAAGTGCAAAAAGGTAGAAATATTTGATAAGCTGTTACTTAGAAACCATGATACTTAGAAACAGTGATACTTAGAAACATTCCATCTAAGGCAATGCGATCATGTAGAACCCCTCTACAATAACCTCTCTCAGTTTTTTATATCTCTGAGGAATTTTCCCATGGTGAAAGGTTTTCTGCTACCCCAAAAATCATTAGAAGCATGTAGTGTAAAGTTGCAAGGTAGGCTACTTTTTGTTTTGTTCTTCGTGGAGCCAAACTGTTAGTGCCAACATGTCCAGTTGGGCACATATACACTACGCATGGTCACTTCCCTTCATTATAAAAGGGTCATAGTCTTTTCTATTCGAAGGGTCACAACTTTTCACCGTTGAAATGTCATCAGTATTCGTTAGAACATCAAGATAACACTTTCTACAAATGTTCTCCATGCATTATCATCCTTTTTATTTCTCATCCCAATAAATTGGGTTGCTTTCAACATCAATGCATCAACCATTCATGAAGCACAAGGTTTAAAGCATCAACCATCAATGCATCAACCCTTCATGGGCACTAAAAATCCATAAAGCACAAGGTTTAAAGATCAATAGAGCAACAATTGATATTAGAAACTCAAATTGTTAGGCTCTTACATTCACAACAATGTCATTAGTTGTGGCAAATCTTGGCCAGAAGTAGTTGTAGAGAGGATGTAAATAGTTGCTATTTCAACTCAAAAGTGACATGATAGATCTTTATGGTGGTGACCTTGTATGAACAATGGTGAAAATGCACCAACAAGCACCCATAAATGTGAATAAATTGGCATGTATGCTTGATAGTATTATTTCACCATTCAATCTAGCTAGTCTGATGAGGAGGATGTGGCTCCAAATTGTAGTAAACATGTCATAAATGGTCATTCAAGCCCTTTGAAAACCCTTACATATTCTAAGTAGAGATTATTCCACATATACCATGGAGAGTGATTGTGACATCATACAATATTGAGATAAGAAAGCCCCAATCTATTGTGCATGTAGGACTAAGCTTCCATCTCACTAGTTGTCTATTACATGGGGAGAAATTAGCATAATTGTTTGATGCCACTTCCACTATATTAAATTAACCACACACAACCCAAGTTTTTATGACTTTAATATACAATCTCATGTTGATATTCAACATGATGATTCCTTTTTATTTTAAATACAACTTTTATCTTTTAGTTCCAGAATGAGGTTTAGGTGATACTTGAATAACAATAGCTAGCTTATTGGATCAACAAACATTTGATGTAATACAATTGGACTTTAAATATTTGAAGTAAACCATCTACAAATATCCATTGAAATGTGGATTTATAATGCAAATATGGATGCCATCAACAAAAAAGATTTGTATTAACAAAATATCCATATAGGCATACATCAATATATGTCGATATAAGTATAACATATATACAAGAATGCCATATAGGCATACAATGTCAACTATATGCAATAGAAAATATATGTCCACAAATGCCATACAGGCATACAACAAAGGAACACAATAAAAAGTTATTCCCCTCTGTCCGGTGAAGAGAATAGATCACGGGCAATCTTTGATCATCGAGGGGATGGAGACGCATATGAGGGTGGTCTACTATGAACTCGAGGGTTGCTCCTCCTATTTAGTTGTTCATGGATCTGTAGCTGTTACAATAAAAAGTATAGACAATAATATATAGAAATTACATTATAGAAAATGAAACATTTAACAAAATAATCACTTACTGCTACCATATAATCTGTCTCCTCATTTGTCTTAATACTAGCATCAGGATGTGGTGTTGTAATGTCCTATAGAAACCATCCAAATAGAAATTAAACTTCAAATCAATAATCATTTGATTTTTCAAAAATAAACAACTATAACAATGAATGTAATTTGAAATTTACTAATCTACCTCATACCCTCGTCAAAGACATGGAGCTGTGAATTGCAGAGGACACACCATGCTCCATTGCTCTATGAACATCAGGAGGTGTCTCTACAGCCTGCATCATCTGAAAATAAAACAACATTATTCAATTATGAAAACTATAATAGTGATGCAAGTCATGGCTCCTAACATACACACACGTTCACCTAAACATGGAAGTGCACACAATAAAGCACACAAGTCACATGCATATATACAAATTAGATGAAGATTCATGACTATTGTGTGGTATAAGGGTCAACAAAGGAGGGACCATAGTAGCATCAAATTTTAGGTTTAAGAAGTCAAAGAGGGAGTGAAGGTGTTAGTTTAGGTTTAGCTTGGTGGTAGGGTGGGGTAGGGTTGTGCTCAAATTTTTGTTTGCTTGGTAGTCATGGAGGTAGGACAATGCCTAAGATAGAGTTTGTGGATTTACGGGACAATGCCTAAACTAGAAATCACATAGACATTAGATAAGTTTATGGGTTTATGGGAAGGCTGAATATCAAGAGTTTGTGGGATAATAGGAGGGAGGAAAGATACTAGATAGGAGAAGAAAACCTTATTTTAAAAATTTCTTATCATTTTATCTGTCTTAAGGTTTGTCAGGGGGTGGGTTGGAAGCAAACTAGGTCTAGGACGTCTAGTAGGGGTGTATTAGGAAATAGGTAGGGTAGATATGGGTTGGTTAGTAGGTTGGGTGTAGTGTTGGGGAAGTTTCTTAGGCCGACTTTTAGAAGTGGATGGGGAAAGGTCCTACACATTTTCTTTTACTTTATCTTGGAGGGGTGTTAGAGGGGAGATAGAAGTCAATGAGGAATGTGAAGTAGTAATAGGTGGATATATGGTGGGGAAGATAGGGGCATAGCTAGTGGAGTAGGTGAAGTAATAGAAAGAGGTTCTAGGGTTGGGGCAGCAATGTGTTTAGAGGCATAAGATAGGTAAAGGTGAAAGAGGGAATTGGTATGAGATTGAGGTGGACCAGAAGGGGTTGACAAAAAATAATCTGAGAAGTGTCTTAAGGTAACAACTAGTTGGTATGGGCTATGAGAAATGGTGAAGACATTACCATCATGGGGAATTTAAGGCACTAGTGAATGACAGTTCAGGGACAACCCACATTGCAATGAGCCAAGGATGACCTAAGAGAGTAGATAGTGCTATGAGGTGGGGATTATATGACATGAGACATCTAGGCATTTAGGTCCTACCTAGATTAGTAGGGTGAGGAGCCAAAAGTCGATATAGAAGTGTCATTATGTGTACACTAGGAGATATTTGAGGGGGATAAGAATCTCTTTGCAATCTAGTGATGTATAAGTGTTCCTCTGTAATTGCATTAATTCCACCTTGATGTATAAGTGTTCCACCTTGATTCAACTATCATTTTATAGTGTACTTGTGCCTCAATCTACAGAGGATCATTATAATCATCAGTAGGCACATTGTCAAGCAAGAAGGTGATAGCAGGTGTAGGAGTGGGTTGAGAAATGAAATTATAAGGTTGAATGTCTAATGTGCCTATCATCTCAAATAATATAGTAGTATTAAAAGAAGGGTCCTCATTAGACTTAGGTGGGTTAGATGTAGGATCAAAAGTAGGGATTGAAGAAATTGAGCCAATAGGATTGACATAGTTTGTAGGGGAATGGGTTAGTGTAGATTCATTAATCAATGTAATCAACGATATGAATATAAACTACAAAAATCTAGTAAGTACAATTCATTAATTAAACTATTTATTTTATTACTTGAGTGAAGCTTTGAACTCCACCACCACTGCGAGGTGTTGCCGTGAAATCTCCAAGATTAACCTATTCAACATCCAAAATTAGATATTAGAATACCATTCATATAACAATGCTATACACATGTAATATTTATAATTGTTTTCTAGTTACATACCCCGGTAGTAGATGTCATAGTGTAAAATGGAGGTGGAGAACCACTGAAGACAAAATGAATGCTATGACCTTGAAATTTCATTAAAATCATCAAACTAGATTAGTTAATCTTAAATTTCAAAAATGAAATTTAATAAATTTAATTTAATGAACTTGCTAACATTTACCTAAGTATCAAGGCCAAAAGTCTCACTTAGGAGGACATCTATCATCACCATCTGCTTAGCTACAGATGTAGCTTGCACACCTATGTCCCAACTATCCGTGGGGACATAACCACAGGCTGACCCGCAAGCCTAACAAGTATGGGGTGGAACCCTACTCCTTGAACTCTCCGGTGGCCCACACTTTGCTACAGGATTGGCATGCTTTATGATGCTCTGGGTCAAGGCACTAATGGATTGAACTATCTCGACCTTAGCACTCTCCTTCACAATAGAAGGGATAGACATGTGCTCATGGACTAGTTTGGCGAGTGTTCATCTCATTGGTCGTTGTGGGTCAACACGTGCCCCTGGTATATCTTGTGCTGGTCCCCCACCTCTACCCTGGAAGTCTCGCATATCAAAATAGTTTGGCACTTTATTTTTTACAAATTTGCAATAGAATTTCCTTAAAAAGTATTGCGGGACCTCATTATTGTTGCATGGAGGATGGTCAAAAACCATCCACCACCTCTGCCCAAAATTCTCCCTTATCGCTTGGTTGTTGTACCAATGGTTAGGGAACCTCTTGCATGTAAGGGATAGAGGTTGATTTGTTCGTGGGTCTGTAAAAATGAAACACAAGTCCAATTTTGTAATTTGTTCATTTTTTACTTGCTCATATGACAACTTATCTACATAGTACTCTCTAAATTCTCTCCTCTTTTCAGACCAACTAGTTATTTGCTTGCTAATTGAATCTACATTTGATAACATAGATTCAAGAGATTGAACAAGCGTAGATCTATGCGAGGTTGAAGTTGTAGGATCTTTCAACCTTGCAATTATATCTTCAATTTGTTTTTTATTGTTTTAAATTTGCCCCATTAGATTTTCTTGTGTTCCAGAGGCATGTTGAGGAATGGATGGAGGACTTTGTTGTTTGGGTTGTTCTTCAACAGGTATTTGTTGTTTAGGTGATTCAGGATTTTGTGGATTTTTAGGAGGAGGAGGAGGAGGAGGTGCATTATCATTTCCTGTCAATTATGGAAATTTACACCAAAAATCAATTTAAACCTAACTATTTAGAAACAAATTCACACAAAAAAACAAATACAACTCACTCCTTTGGCCTCCTCGATGTCATGGCGGCATTTTGGCAATGAATTAGTGAGATTTTGGTGTCAAATTTGGTCTTCAATAATGTGAGCGCGCTCCTTAGGGTTTGCAGGCCATCGGTGTAGAGAAAATGGAAGGAAAAAATGAGCACAAACACTACTTTTTCTTATAGTAAAACAGAGCATGCTTGCGTTATGTCTTAGAAGTTTTTTTTTTTAAATTGACCATTTTTTGGCCCCAACTTTTTGCATCTGCCCTAAATTAATTATTTTTTCATTTTTTTTTACATTTTACAATTTACAAAGATCATAATATATATTCCAAAAAAACATGACACATGACATGGGGTCAATTGAACACCATAAAATCCTTGATTGTATGAATTTAGTGATTATATGAATTTAGTTTTCTTTTTAAAAATATTTTATGCAAGCCCACAAAATATCTATTTTATTTTCTTTCATATAATATTTTTACATTTTACAATTTACAAACATCATAATATATATTCCAAAAAAACATGACACATGACATGGGGTCAATTCAGATTGTATGAATTTAGTGATTATATGAATTTAGTTTTCTTTTTAAAAATATTTTATGCAAGCCCACAAAATGTCTATTTTATTTTCTTTCATAAATTTGCTAAGTGTTATATTAAAAGTTAAAATAGTATTCCTTCTTTATCTTAGAGTCTTTGGTGATGAAGTAAAAACTAAATATATAAAACTAATTAATTACATTATTCATGAGCCTTTATAATAACTACTACAACCACTTTTGGAAAAAACTAAATATAAGCAATGTATATAGTAAAAGCAATATATAGCTTATATTAGTAATTAGGGTTAGAATTAGAGTAACATTGGGAATTCCATCTTTGGAAGATAATAAATGCATGATCTTATAAAAAGTAAAATTTTCTAACAACTATATTAATTGTTTTACTTCTATCAACTCTATATACATATAAAACATTCAATTGATTTATTTTATCAAACATAATTAATACTACGTAAAAAGAGCTTAGAATCATATGATTCTCCAACATTATAATTATGTCAATTGTTGGCATTCTATCTCCCATGGTTGCATGAAAGATTATTGAGGTGATCAAATATGAAGAATAAACACCATTAAAAAATGTTTAACAAGCTACATACCAAATCATTTCAACAAGCACTAACATTTTCAAGGTTGCATTGAAAATATAACTATTAAGAAATTGGGTTTTGGTATGCAATTCAATTGTACTGTAAAAATTCACACAACATAGTATAAAATAGATTACAAATTGGAATGAAATACACCCAAATTATGGAAATATTTAGAGTACAAGCTTATTAGAATAGTTACTAAAAATTTTAATAAATGATTTTTTTGGCTTTTAAATAAGAAAAGTTTGAACCAAAAGAGTGTAATTTTGGGGTTAAAAAAGTAGGATCCTAAAACAAGGCTAAGAGATCCAAACAAAAAATGAGTGATTTATGGAACTCAAATCAAACATCCATGATATGAATGATTTGTGTAATTTTGAAATGTAAGAGTATTTGCAAAGAAATAGATCAGAATATTTTTTTGTATTGGAAGAATGCAATTTACAAATAAAAATATAGTCCACAGGACTGTTAAACACTGCTCCACCCACATACATGCATGCAATAACAAAGCAAATAGCAGGCAGTAAACATATACGCTGTCAACATTATAAACATAGACAACACTATAAAACAGCATATACAAGCTAACAAACAGCAGGATGTAAAGGTAATAAACAATAGATATATACAGTTGTTGCCAACATCATAAAAACAGTACTGAAATGTTTGTCCTAAAGCCTTTGCCATAAACCCAAATCAAGACAAAAAGCACAGGAACCTAATGGTTGAAGAGAGAAATGACAAAGAACATCCTCAGAAATTATGTGGCTGAAGAGAGCAGTGACAAAGCACATCCTTAGAAATTATGCTTAATACACCAACTATCCATCAAGTTGCTACAGACTCATCAAAACACCTAAGACAGTCATAGTCATCCAAGCCTAGAATATTATGTTGACAAATACTATTCTTATGTGTACAAGTATTAGGGTGGCAATGTGCATGCATTGAAATACTTCATATTATATTTTTTTCTTATGATGTCAAATGATGTCTTTAAATAGTTACTCTATACCAAATGGTTTTATAAATTTGGGAATTAATATTGTATCAATGAAATCATTTTGAAATGACCCAATCCTAACCCTAACCCTAACACTAACTCAAGTGTTAGAATTAGGGTTAGGGTTAGAATTAGTGGTATACTAGCATATCTATATTTAAAATATATCTAAAATACGCTGAGAGATATCCTTCTCGAGGTGCCTATTCCACCTATGTGTGGTAACATGTCATTTAACATAGTAGAATTATCATCATAATCTATTTATATTTATGTTAAATGACATGTTACCACATAGGTGGAATAGCTGCCTCAAGAAGGATATCTCTCGGCATATTTTAGATATATTTTTAAAACATAGATATGCTAGTTTAAATTCTTAATCTAGTTTATTTAATTTAAAATTAAATTTTATCATACTCTTTCTAGTAATAGGGTTATCTTACCTAAAGTCTAAACATTTAAGAAATAAATATTAAAAGAAATGTTTGACTAATAGATTTGATAAAATAAATAAATTCTATATTTTAATCATCCCTATGGGATTTAAAAGGATATACAAACTAAATAAAAAATAATTAAGTAAATAAAATTAAATCTCCATCTACACTTAAAATTTAATAAAAATTTAAATATAATTAAACAATAAATGCAATATCCATTTTATTATAAAAACATAAATTTCTACTAATATAATTCTAGAATAAAAAATCAAATTTCCAAAATACATTTTATTATAAAAACATAAAATTTCCACTAATATTTTTCTAAAATCAAAAAACAAATCTCTAAAATACATTTTATTATAAAAACATTAAATTTACTAAATTTTCACTAATATTTAAAAAAAATGTCTAAAATACATTTTATTGTAAAAACATAAAGTTTCCACTAATATTTTTTTTAAAATCAAAAAATAAATTTCTAAAAACATTTTATTATAAAAACATAAAATTTCCACTAATATTTTTCTAAAATCAAAAAACAAATCTCTAAAATACATTTTTAATATAAAAACATAAAATTTCCACTAATATTTTTCTGAAAACAAAAAGTAAATTTCTAAAATCAAAAATTTAATTTCTAGTTTACATGGCAAAAAGAAACTTGGAAACTTTCTGAAACAAAAAAGGTAAGAAAATTTGAAATGGCCTCTCCCACTCCTCTTCCCGCCCATGCATCTGGTTCGTTGGCTGTTGGGATTGAAGGGATCTCTGTTGCTGGCGTGACTATTGTTGGCAAAACTACTGTTGGCAAGGTTGATGTTGTTGGTGCGTTGTCTACGAAAGTGGGATCTGCGGATGCTAGAGCAACGTCTGTGGGTGTTGCTGCTATAGTTGGGGGTTTGCAGGGTTCACCTATTGTGCCTATTGTTTGGTCCTCTGTCGCTGTTAGTGTGCCATCCACATCAGAGGCTGCTTCTATTGTTGTTGCATCATCTATGGGTGTGGCTGGGGGTAAATCTTTTTTAGTTGTTTCTCTAGGAAAGCATCAAGGGTTGCCTTTGCCTTGTGGTACTTCTCAGGTTATCTCTTTTGGGTCAAAGGTTTTGGAGAATGAGGACTTTTTCTCCTCTCATGCTTTGATCTGTAGATTCAGTCATTTCTGGCCATGCCTCCATGATCTGAAGTCGTGGATATCTAATTCTTGGGGACCAATCACTGATGGTAGAATTAAAATCTACCTATGTCCTAGATGTTTTTTTATTGTTGCATTTGATGATATTGAGGATCGGGATGTGTTTGGGGGCTCTATTTAGTTGTGGGACCAACACCCCCTGTTGCTTCATCCTTGGGTTCCTCTTTTCAATCCTGCAACTGATTCTTTGAATTTTTTGCCCATCTGGGTTAGGCTTCCTAACCTCCCTGTCCAGATCTAGCTAGAATCTTACTATTCTGCAAATGGGAACTCTCTTGGGCGGTTTATAATGACTGATCCTGCTACTGTACAGTTTACACATACGACTTATGCTTAGATTCTTGTGGATCTAGATCTGACTAAGGCACTCTCGACTGAGATTATCTTCAATGTTGTTGATCATCAATGGTGCTAGAGTTTGGACTATGAGGGTATTCTGTTTCATTGTCGACATTGCTTTGGAACTAATCATTTGGCTGAGCAATGTTCATGCTCTAAGCCCAAATCCCATTTGGCTTCTTGCTGGCAAGGTGTTTAGCTCACAGAATTCACCCTTCATCGTGTGGCTACACCTCTGTCCTCTCCTTTCATTGTGGCTCCCTAGCCTAAGGATCAATCTCCTACTTTTCTTTATGTCTAGGAGTCGTTGGTGACTGGTCTGCAGGTGTCATCTACTGTTGGGATGTTGCCTACTACTGAAAACTCTGTTGTTATTATACAATCTTCTTCAGAGCCTGTTGCTACTGGTTTTGTTGTTACTGCTAGTGCGCCACCTGTAATAGGGGTGGTTCTATTGCTGGGACTGCTACTATTGTCCAAAGAAGGAAGAGAGGTCTTCTTAAGCATGTTTCTCTGACCCGCACTCAGGCTAGGGGTGTTCAACCTGCTAGGTCAGGTTCTTCTTTTGTTTAGTCCTTTGTTGTTCCTTACTGCCTTGTTGTAGCAGTTTTGTCTATGTGTTATCAATGTGTTGTCTCTAGCTCATTTAAGGCCTTGTTTTGTCCTGGGGGCTGCTTTGTATAGGGTTCTGGACCCTCTTTTCCAGCTAAACTAATCAAAAACAAAAAAGGTAAGAGAAAGTGATATTTTAGTCTAAATCCTTTAGGAATGATTACAAAGCATAACAAAATTTTATTGAAGTTTTTCATCTCAAGCTAGATGCAAGGGGAGGGTGCCCCTATAGGTTTTCAACCCAGAAGCAAAATCATGAAGAATACAAACAGTACGGCCTCCTTGAATGGGCTCTTCAGGGATATGAAAATGGTATAACATATAAATATATACTTTTATTATTACTATTTTAAAAAAAAAACATTTCTAACAATACAGAGGTTGATTGCATGAGAGAGGAGGTAAATTTGTAGATAAAGAAATATTTGCATTTGATTCTACTACAAGTTGTACGACCCCTCCTTAGATGGGCTTAATAGGATTGAAATTTCAGAATACAAGGATAAATTTTCATCAATTCATGTGGGAGAGCACGTTGGAAAGAGATATGATGCAGAGGAAGATAAAAGAATTAGCGTTAAAAAACTTTTGTATTTTAGAAATTAATATTTACCCCTCCTTGGATGGGCTTAATAAGATTGAAATTTCAGAATACAAAGATAATTTTTCATCAATTCATGTGGGAGAGAGCGTTGGAAAGAGATATGTTGTAGAGGAAGATAAAAGAATTAAGGTTAAAAAACTTTTGTATTTTAGAAATTAATATTTAAAACTTAATTTTTATTAAAATTAAATTTACCCTTCCTTGGATGGGCTTAACAGGATTGAAATTTCAGAATACAAAGATAATGGTTGGAAAGAGATATGCTCCAGAGGAAGATAAAAGAATTAGGGTTAAAAAACTTTTGTATTTTATAAATTAATATTTAAAACTCATTTTTTATTAAAATTAAATTTACCCCGACTTGGATGGTCTTAACAAGATTGAAATTTCAAAAAACAAAGATAATCATCCAAAAGAGATATGCTTCAGAGCAAGATAAAAGAATTAGGGTTAAAAAACTTTTATATTTTAGAAATTAAGATTTAAAACTCTTTTTTTATTAAAATTAAATTATAACATTTTAATTTACACATTTGACAAGATAATTAAAAATGTTAAGGCAATATTCCAAATCTAAATTTTACATAATTAATTACTTGCATTTTAAAATAAAATAATATAAATCCTAAAGGAAAGAAATAGTAGAAATAGTAATATAAAAACAAAGATAAACCTTCAAACAATAACATAGATATGTTATTAATGTAATAATATAAATATAATATTATAGGGATTTGATACAATCATCTTGGATATGATGGAGAGCGGAAGCGGGAACAGAAGCGGCAGTGGGAGTGAGGCCAGTGTTGAGGATGATGGAGATGGCGATGACCTTAATGAGGAAGACCCAGATGGTGTAAGGTGTTGATGGTGGCTTTAGTAGAGTATTTAGGCTTGGAAGTGGTGTTAGTGGTGGCTTTTTGTGTGGATGTTTTACTGGATGCACTAGACGAGGCCTTGGCGGTGGCTTGGGGAGTGACTACGGCCTGGGTGGTGTTTTGGGTGTTGGAAGCAGTCCTGGAGGTGTTTTAGGAAGTGGAAGTGGTTTCTCATGGCGGGCTGAGGAGCATTGGCTATGTTTATGGTTAAGGTGTCAGTGGTGGTATTGGCGTGGTGCACGCCTTGGTAGACTGGAAGAGGCACCCGGTCTGAGCGTTGAGAAGTTTGAGCTCCATTACGGTTTGCTCCTTCATGGTTTTCCTTACGTTCAAGGAGGATCTCACTCATTTTATTCACCTTCTCCTAGGGGTGAGTTGATGAGTTAGATTTTGGAGTGAAATAGTTGTAAGTGTTGAGGATGTTCGAGAGGGGATAGCTCGAAGGTTGCAGTTTCAGTAGGAGAATGGCTCCTTGCTAGTCCTCCAATTGTCATTGCCGAGAGGGTACTTGGAGGTGGTGATAGGGATAATGGCGGACTTGGTGGTGGCACTAAACTTGAATATGGTATTGATGGAGTTTGGTGGTGGTATCGGTGGTGGGGCCTTGGTGGCACTTCTGATAAGGGTGTTGTTGGCATATTAGAGTTGTTTGGGTTCTATTTTTGGAGGTGCTTCTATTTTTAGGAGATGGCAACAGTGCCCTTGATGGATTTCAAGGTGAATCAGGACCTGGGGGTATCTAGGTGGAGGCATAAAAGCAGCAAGGGCAGCCATAAGGGTCCTTAGTGAATGACCGATGCTGGCCTTAGTGGAGCTACCATTTGAGGCCCTGGTGGAGCTGTTGGCGGTGTCTGGGTGGTGGAATCAGCTTTGGTGGTGGTGTTTAGTGATGCTTGTAGTCTGGGTCTAGGTGTGGGAGTTTGACGTGGCAGTGGTGCTGGTTTTGGAAGATGGAGTGGGCTGGGTGATGGCCTTAGCGGTGTTCGTGATGGTTGCAAGTGCGTTTACAGACTTGTTGAGAGTTGGTAAGCGGGCTACATTTTGAATCTTGGCATTTATGACTTAAATCATATGCAAATCTTGAAGGTACAAATTAGTGTCCTTCTCTCCCCTCATAACGGGTAGTTTCTCAGCGTGTGAGCCGAAAGTATTTATGTATGCTGATCTTTTCTATCGGTCTTTTGGCAGGTTTCTTAGGGTGATGTTTTTGGGGCTCCCTTGTCAGCTTGCCACATAAGGAGCATTAATTGATTGCTCTTGTGGTTCTTTGATTTGCATATTGCTTTCACAACTCATGTTTTTACTTCTATGTCTGTGTGGATACCTTATGGTGTCCATTTTAATTGGCAACCGCTTGTTGGCACCTATGCCCATGGTTGCCCTTGTTGGCCCCATCTTTGTACTTCTTGATTTATATTTTATCAATATAATCTCCCGCAATGCGGTTTATCGACCAAAAAAAAATATAAATATAATATTGTTATATTTAATAATGTGATAATAATATTTTAATAGACCAATAATATTATATTTATATTCTTACATTATTATATTATTATTATTAAAACCAAAGGATATTACATTAATATAATTAATATAATAATATTATATGTATATTTTTACATTATTATAATCCTCATTATTAATAATAAATATTATATTATATTAAAACTTCATATCACACCCTATAATTTTTCATCAAAATAATAATCTACAAAATTGTGAAAATTTAATTAAATAATTGCATCTATGTGTTTAAATATTATAAATCTTTAATTTAATCTTATTTAAATCATTACTCTAGTTTATTTAATAAAAACAATAATTAAAAATTATTACTCCTACCTATGAAAGAATAAAGTAAATAAAATTAAATCACCATCTACACTTAAAATTTAATAAAAAATTTAAATTAAATTAAACAATAAATGCAACATCCATTTTATTATAAAAACATAAAAGTTTCCATTAATATTTTTCTAAAATCAAAAAGCAAATTTCTAAAATACATTTTATTATAAAAACATAAAATTTCAAGTAAATTTTTCTAAAATCAAAAAACAAATATCTAAAATACATTTTGTTATAAAAACATAAAATTTCCACCAATATTTTTCTCTAGTTTACATGGTAAAAAGAAACTTGGAAACTTTCTAAAACAAAAAGGTAAGAGAAAGTAATGTTTTAGTCAAAATCATTTGGACTGCTTTCAAAGCATAACAAATTTCTTGCCATATTATATTGTTGTCAATTATGTGCTTCCAATTGTTCAATTGTTAATTCAGCCCTACGTTTATGATATCTTTCCCTACGCACCTCATTTTGTTGTTTTCTTTGTGCTTCTCTTTCTGCATGTGTCATTTCTTCTCGTTGTCGTATTTGATATTCTCTTCGATGTGCTCTTTTATATTCTCTTTCTTGCTCATCAGATTCAAAATTCATCCTTGGTCGAACCATTATTCTATACAATCCAAAGGTATCTCTATTTAATGTTTCTTCTTGTAAGGTAGAAAAAATATTACAAAAATGTTTATCAAATGAGTCTAAAACATAAGAAAAAAGTATAAGTTAAGCAATTTTCAATCTTAAAATTGTGTCCACTTCAAAAATATTAACCCTAATATATTTTTAATATTAAGTTAATATTAAAAACTTTAACCCTAATATATTTTTAATATTAATTTAATATTAAAAACTTTAACCCTAATATATTTTTAATGGAATAATCAATTTTCTCATTTGTTAAAAGATAATTGTCATTTTGAGCATTCTTACTATTTATTTGATTAAGTGTTGATATGAGGAGGAAGCAAGTTAAATCATTATCGTGCACTATGGTCTTCATACCATATAATATCTTGTAAACATGTGTAGCAAGTTTACAACATTAACCTAATTTTACTTGTCAAGTTTCAAAATCTTTAAACATTTTGTTAATCCTATTTTAATCTTTTCCAATTTTCATCCTAACTCCTTTTAAAATTGATTAAAGGTTTAACGAGTTTCATTCAAGAAGATTTGACCATGGGTGACCTTTTTCCTAAGGAGAGGGTTGTCTTACTAAATGTCTAACCATTAATAATTTAAATATTTAAATAATTAAAGTTTTAACTTAATTGATTAATTATAAATAAACTCTATATTCTAATCCATCTCTCTAAGGCCATTTAAAATGGTATACTAACTCAAGTAAATACATCAATTAAAAAAAATTGAAATGGAGCTCCTGTTTAACGGTTCTGCGAAGGCCCCTGTGCACCAGCTCTATTTATTAAAGGCGTCCTGTGCTTAGTCCTAGGTCATTCAGCCCCCTGTTGGCATAGAGGCCATTGATGGTTTGTTTCAACCTATGTCGCTATTGGTGGGTGCCTCTTCTATTGCACTTGGGAAGGGTTTGGGCCTTTCTCTGACGCCCGACAGACAACCTTCTGTTGGGCGTGGTTCTTCTCTTGATGATGTTGGTCTTTGTGAGATGATTGTGCAAGGTCTAGGAGTACCCCTAAAGTCTAGTGGTTTTTATGGTGTGTCTACTAGTGGATCAGTTCCTGTGATGGGCTTTCCCTAATGCCTTGCGGCTTCAACATGCCTTCAAAAGGGTGAGGCTCCTTTGGGGCCCTTTTTCCTGAAGCGGATGGTACTTTTCCTTGTAGAAAATTCTTGCTCACCCTTCTCCTTGTGTTGCTCCTTTTCCCTCTACACTACCTCCTCTGGTTGTGGTGTGCAGGCCTAAGGTTCTTGAGAATGAAGTTTTTTATAAGGACCATGGGGTTGTCTACAGATTCAACATGTGGCCGTCTCTGTCAGACTTGGATAGATGGGCCTTGGAGTCATGGAAGCCCTTGGTGGAGGGCAAGATAGAGTTGTTCTTGTGTGCTAGAGGATTCTTTGTGGTGACATTTGATTCCCCTGAGGAGCTTGATTATGTACTAAACGACAGGGTTTGGATGTGGGGAGTTCATTCCCTTTTCATTAAACCATGGACTTGCTCCTTCAACCCTTTTACTGAGCCTCTCAACATCAGGCCTACTTGGGTCAGGCTCCTGAATCTCCCTCTTCAGTGCTGGGAAGATTCTTGTGATGAGGACATTGGAAATGCTATTGGACGCTTCCTATTGGTGGATTCTTCTACCTCTCGCTTGGAATAATCCATGCTAGCCCGCACTCTAGTCGACATTGACATCTCCAAACCCCTTCATGGGGAGGTGGTTCTATAGGTTGGGAATAGATCGTGGACTCAACTGCTTGATTATGAGGCTCTACCATTTATATGTAGACAGTGCTTTGCCACTGGCCACCTTGCCTCCATATGTCCCCACTCTCATCGCAAGGGTGCAGCCACCTGGTGGAAGAATGCTTCAGATGCTCACTTGATCATAAGTGCTTCTAACTCTTGAGAGGACTCTCCCTCATTAGCTAGTGCGCCCTCTCTGGTAGATGATTCACCCTCTCCTGAGGGTTCTTTAGTAGCCGTTGCAGCCACAATTCCCCTGCTTCATCTCGTGTCTTCTGATCAGACGTTGATAGCCCCTTCTCCTGCAAGTGATGTGGCACTTCCTACTACTATTCATCCATCGAGCTCCCCAGCTTCTTGTGCAAGGGACTTGCCCTCTTCTCTTGTTTCATATGTCATTATGGAATCTGATGAGGATTCCCCTCTCTCCCCATGTTCTATGGACTTAGACTCTATGAGTTCATGGACCGTTGTTCAGAGAAGGAAGAAAGGTCTTCCTAAGTTTGTATCCACTTTGCATCCTTGGGTCAAAGGTGTTCGTCAAGATAGGTTGGGATTTAGAGTCGTCTAGTCCCTGATGTTTTGTCCTTGTTTCTGGAGTGGGGCTGCCTTTTTTGTTGAAGGGAACTTCAGGCCCTTTCAAAATCCTATTCTTTTGTTTCACTTCTTGTGAAACTCACCTCATTCGCCTTCTAGCTTCTGTATATGGGTTCAGGCCCTTCCCAGTTATCCTTATCAAAACATTAATTAAAAACTTTTACCCCTACCTTTTAAAGAAAATAAATAAATAAATCTAGAGAGGATAAGATTCACCCTCTCTTGAGGGTTCTTTGGCGGCCTTGGTGGCATGATTCCCCTACTTCATCTTGTGTCTTTAGATCAGACGTTGATAGCCCCTTATCATGTGAGTGATGTGGCACTTCCTACTACTGCTCAGCCATCAAGTTCCCTAATTTCTTGTGGGGGGACTTGCCCTCTTCTCTTGTTCTATCCGTTGTTGTGGAATCTGATGAGGATTCCCCTCTCTCCTTGTGTTCTATGGACTTAGACTTTGTGAGTTCATGGACCGTTGTCTAGAGAAGGAAGAAAGGTCTTCCTAAGTGTGTATCCACATTGCACCCTCAAGTCAAAGGTGTTCGTCAGGATAGGTTGAGATCTGGAGTCATCTAGTCCCTGATGTTTTGTCCTTGTTTCTGCAACAGAGCTGCCTTTTTTTGTTGAAGGGTTCGGGCCCTTTCAAAATCTTGTTCTTCTGTTTCACTGCTTGTGAAACTCACTTCATTCACCTTCTAGCTTCTGTATATGGGTTCGGGCCCTTCCTAGTTATCTTTATCAAAACATTCTCAAAGCTTGTATTCTAAATGCAAGAAAATAAATAAATATATTTTTCCTTTTGAAACTCTATTAGTTTGTTTATGTGTATGAATCTTTAAACAATATGAAAAAGTTAATAGTAGTATTTACCTATCTTCATAGTAGACCCACTTTGTTGTAGCTTGGAGGAAACAGAAAAAATATTGTTATAATTATATTGGATGCTTTAACACCGTCTGCACCAATAGAAAAATATTATCATAGTTTAGTGTTTAAATATTATAAATCTCTAATTTAATCTTATTTAAATCCTTAATCTAGTTTATTTAATTTAAAATTAAAATTTATCATACTCTTCCTAGCAATAGGGTTATCTTACCTAAAGTCTAAACATTTAAGAAATAAATATTAAAAGAAATTTCTAACTAATAGATTTGATAAAATAAATAAATTCTATATTTTAACCATCCCCTATGGGATTTAAAAAGATATGCAAACTAAATAAAAATAATTAAGTAAATAAAATTAAATCCCCATCTACACTTAAAATTTAATAAAAATTTAAATATAATTAAACAATAAATGCAATATCCATTTTATTATAAAAACATAATTTCCACTAGTTTTTTTAAAAGCAAATGTCTAAAATACATTTTATTATAAAAACATAAAAGTTTCTAGTAATATTTTTCTAGAATAAAAAAAACAAATTTTTAAAATACATTTTATTATAAAAACATAAAATTTCCACTAATATTTTTCTAAAATCAAAAAACAAATCTCTAAAATATATTTTATTATAAAAACTTAAAATTTCAAAAATTTCCACTAATGCTTCTTTTTAAAAGCAAATGTCTAAAATACATTTTATCATAAAAACATAAAGTTTCCACTAATATTTTTCTAAAATCAAAAAACAAATTTCTAAAATGCATTTTATTATAAAACATAAAATTTCTACTAATATTTTTTCTAAAATCAAAAAACAAATCTCTAAAATACATTTTATTATAAAAACATAAAATTTCCACTAATATTTTTCTAAAAACAAAAAGCAATTTTCTAAAATCAAAAGTTTCTTGTTTACATGGCAAAAAGAAACTTGGAAACTTTCTAAAACAAAAAGGTAAGAGAAAGTGATGTTTTAGTCTAAATCCTTTGGGACTGCTTTCAAAGCATAATAAAATTTTATTGAAGTTTTTCATCTATTGGATGCAAGGGGAGCACGCCCCTCTAGGTCTTCAAACCAAAAGCAAAATCATGAAGAATACAAATAGTACAGCCTCATAGAATGGGCTCTTCAGGGATATGAAAATGGTATAACATGTAACAACCCCGTGTTTGAATTTTGGTTGTTTCTTCTCCCTGATGGATTTCAATGCTATTATGATGTTTACATGATTAGTTATTATGTTGAATTACATACTTATATGTTTATATATTGTTATCATTGCTTTTGTATGATTATGGACAGGATGATGTCATAACCCTCTTCCTGATGCCTACTGTTGCTTTGGCTACGATGTATGTTATATGCACATGTTCTTTGATGTGTGATCAGAGTGATGCAGGTACTAGGTATCGACTCCGCCTAGATTCACAAGCCTGAGCATACTCTTATTCCCCGATGGTGGTTACTGGAGATAGTCACAGGCCAAACGTTTCCTAGCCTAGCCCACTATACCTTGTTAGTGTAGTGATCCTGTGTTATTGTCTTACCTTCTAACTACCTTGCGGTAACATCCAGATTTCCCTACTGGTCTTATGTGGTTTGCCAGTATTGTTTGTTGAGGTATCCTATTATGGGTTATCGGTATTTTATTATGGTTTCGCATTAACTTATTATGTGGTTTATTTTGGTATGTCATAATGGTGATTTAAATTATTATTTATTGTGGCGTAATGTTAGTGTATCATCATGGTGGTTTGCTTCTCATATGGGGTTCATGAGATGGCCTATTTCTAAGCCTATGGCTGTGTATATAAGTTAAGATGGGGGGGACTTAAAAAAAAGGGAGAGAAAGGAAATACATTTTTTGGGGGGCATTCTCAATCTCACCCACGATTTGGCAAAAAAGGAGAGCGAGGGTTTTGGAGACGGGAGAGGAGAAGGGCATCTGATAACATTCTATCATTTATAATTTCTTTCATAATCTCCAGGTAAGTTGACTCCCTCTCTGTCTTTCCATGGTGCCTAGGGCAATTTTGCATTTGGTTTTTATGTGTTTCATTTATCATTTGTGTCATGGATTGATGGAAGTCTCTACCTTGTTTCAAAGCTCTCATTCGTGGCACTGGTAGAGAGAATGCTAGTAAAGGTTTAGGAATTTAGCTTTATGCCTATCAATGGCACTTGCTTAAAAGTACTTAAACCTATTCGTCAAACCCATTTTTGTGCATTCCCAACAATCATTATATTCCATGTGATGATGCCTCTTTGAGGTGTTCTGTCAAACAATGCGTGTGCCTTCTCTATGCTCCTGTTTGGCACAAGCAGGGAGGACATGACAAAGATAGTGGAATTTAGCTTTACACCTTCCAACTACATACGCTTGAAAGTTTCTATAGCCTTTTTAGAAATTATCCATTTTGTGCATATCCTTCAATCATTACATTCCATGAGAGGAGATCACTCTGAGGTATTCGGTCAAACAGTTAAGTGCCTTGTCTTTGCATCCCCATTTTGCATACATGTCTGCCGCAGCTTTTCCAACTGCAACATCTAACAAAAATATCCCTTCCATTATGCTTAGATGGATGCCCATACCATGTTCCTAAAGTCCCATCTTGGTACAGGCAGTGAGAATGCTAGCAAAGGTTTAGGAAATTGGCTTTACACCAGCCAGTGGTATTTGCTTGAAAGTTTCTAAAGCTTTTTTCTAACAAATCCATTTTGTGTGTATCCTGCAATCAGCGCATCCCATGAGATGACGTCGCCTTGAGGCATTCAGTCAAATAGTTCGCGAGCCTTGTCTCTGCTTGCACATTTCGCATACATGTCTACCTGGATAGTAACGGGTGAAGGGAGGTTTACATATTCATGGAAATTTAGGTTTAATAAATTTGTCTTTTTGAAGGAGATGTCTTCCAATTAACTTGTCCATTCACCCAGTCAACATTTACAGTTGGGATAAAGCTCATTAGCTGAGTCGATATACCCCGTGCTGTAGTTAGATGATCCCCAATGATCAAAATCAGTTGAGATTGCAAAAAACTGGAACAAGTTGTTCGCACTATTTGTTGTTTCCACAAAATTTGTGCAGTTGTGCTCTCGTGCTCTCATAAACCTATGTTGACAAGCATTCAGAGACAACTTATGTTAGGGTTTCTAGTATGTGTATGGTTGTGTTTTGGTTCTAGGCATTGGTCTTAATGGTGGTTCCTTATCCTTACTCATGTCTATTTCATTATCTCTTGGCATTTATGTTTGTATTGCCTAGTCTACCAATTACTCCTCTGGAACCCTATCATTACCATTGTTACTTTTAGAGCTGTCACTTATATGCTTGTGTGTTGTCTTAGTGCCCTGTAGGCAACAAGAAAAAGATGAATATCTTATTATAGCAGTGGAGTAGTTTTAATAAATTTTGATGATGAAACATGGATTGTTTTAATTATTATTAAAAGATGGAATTTGTTCTTGCTTGGCTGATGTGAATATTTAAATAATGGTTTTTACTTGACGGATTTAATTGATGTTATCATGGATTGTGACTAGTTATTGAATTGTTTTGATTTGGTTTTGTATACCTTGTTTGGTTAAACGAGATGATCTTAGGTCTAGGATATTGAGTCCTCGTGCATGGCCTTGAGCAATTGTAAAGGCTAATGATGCACACGAGAAGGCCTATCCATCTTTGGGGCATTGATTTGGGTATGATTGAGTCTCCTCATCTGTATGAGAAGTGTACTTGATTTTGTGTGGTGCCATCCCTTTGAACACGCATGATGACACTCCATCTGATCTGCACTCTAGTGTCTTGTACCTTAGTAGTCGTGAGTAGTACCTGACATGTTATTAGATGAGCATCTCAATGTTGTGATATTGACTTTATGCATTATGTGTCGTGTTTGCTTCGTGACTAATGTGAGTGTTGGCCATTGTATTCCTTGCCTTTATTCTTTTTTTGGGCCTTATGACTACCTCCGAGCATGGTGGGGTGGTCTCTTATGAGTCCACATGGTTGGGAGGCGTTGCCACTGCCATTGGGGACCGGTGTACAAGTTATTGGAGCACCAGTTGGAGATGTTCTCTATTGTATTTATTTTATCAGTTATTGTATCTTATCCATGGCTTTGCCATTGTACTTATGTATATTCTTTTATGTAATTTGCACTCTCTTGAGAGAGGTGATGTAAATTATATTAATGAGAAGAAATGGGATGGTTTTTTTTTTTGGCTTACGGTTTTCCAATGTTGGTATCAGACTTGCTTGTCCTATGATGATCATTAGGGCTTTATGTTTAAAAGTGGATTTGGGTATTAGGAACATTTGAATTGGTGTTTAAAATGAATGTAGCTTTAGCAGTGTTTCACTGGAGGGTGATTTAGTCCTCTCCTTTGGGTTGTACATTTGGCCATACTAGTCGTTAACCATATTATGTGTATGCTATCTACTTATGTCAAAAAAAAATATTCTTGCCCTCTTTTGGCTCTTACCCTTCAAGGTTGCATGGCAAGATGTTACATCTGGTATCAGAGCTCATATTCACACACTGGGAGCTCTGGCATACTTGAGCCTTCTATGTTTTGCTGTGTTTGGTGTGTGTGGTGTGAGCTTGTTATATTGTTTGTATAGTCTTGATTGCTTTCATGCCTTAGCATGACATTAGTGGGTTAAGTTACAAACCCATTCTTAGAAATCATGGAGGAAATAGCCTCCTTGGCCTTACCTTACTCAATGGGACTAGAATGTTGACCTTGGTTGAGAGTCTCCCATGGTTAAGAGTGATCACTCTTCCATGTTATAAGACGGGGTTAGGAATGTTCTGCCTTGTGTGTTTGTGGGTTGAAGGTAACTTGGGTCAAGCCTAATTACCCTTGCTTAGATATGCTCTTCTTGTATCTTCCTTTATGTTGCTAGTGAATGAAATGACCCTAATTGGTCATGAATTGCTCTTGTAATTCTTTCTTGTATTATAGATGTAAAGGATGAAAGTGTGTAGATGTTTGCGGATGTGGATAGATTAGAATGAATGTTGCATGCTTTCTTGTAAGTAATGTATGGTTGCTTAAATTGGTGTGATGTGACCAAATTTTGCTTATAACCTCTTGATGTGCTAGATTATTGCATTTATCATTCTTTAGTTACAAATTGAAGTAATTGGTGTATTAATGGTGCCTTAAACTTCCCCTTAGTAGAATTTGCATGTTGTATGATGAATATTGGATGGCATGTAATGTCTTGACTTGAGATGAAATCTATCTTTCTCTCCTCTTCTTAGTTGTCAATAGTTGACAAGATGTTAGAATAATGGCATATGGATTTAATTAGTATGTTAAAATTGCAATAAGTAAAAGATTTAGTGAGATAGGAGTGAAGAAGACCTTATGCTTGTTATGGTTATATATTGAAAGTGATTATGTGTTAATTAGTGTGTCCTTGCTTAATGAGCTTGAATGAGGACAGTAATTGCTTAGTGGATATATCTTGTTGATGAAATTTGACCTCCTCAATTGCATTGTGGTTTTAATGAGATCATATAGGTAAACACTGTACTTTAATGCAAATTGAAAATAGTGAATGCTAAGGTAATAAGAATGTTGCATACCTTGCTTTGAGTGAGCAATTGAATGTCATTGACATAGCCAAGGTTACTTATGCTTATATGTATGGATGTGAATGTTGAGAAATAACTAGGGTTCCTCAACCAAACTCGTTTAATTGTGTTGCTAGTCCTTATTTTCTGGTGAATGAATGGTATTATTGTGACTTGTGATATGATGTCGCATTATGTGTTATTATGAGATGAGATGTATATCATTATGTGAGTATAGAAGTGAATGTAATGATGATTGTGAAGATGTTACTTATGTTTATGCAATAATGTAAAGATGGTAGTGATGATGCTATACATGTTCATGCACTATGGTGTTGTGTTGAAAGCATTACAAGTGAATCTATGATGTATGGGTAAATGGGTTGCCCTTGTGAAAAGAGAAAATTGGTATGGATATTTGGGAATACTTATTATTGGGTAAAGTTGTATATTTTGCATCATGTTGCATAGTCATATGTGGGCTATGGTATTTCCTGGGTAAGAGAAGATGTGATTTTACTCCCCGTGATGTCAACATCTAGTAATGTGCTCTTGCTGAGTGTTGTGAATAACCAATGCTTGAGATGTGTGCCCATGGGATGGTGATACTATGTACCCATCCATGGAGGGTATGTTTGGATTATGTGTATGAGATAAAATCATACCACCTATGTGTTTTCTTGTTATCACCCTATTGATTGCCAACCTGAGGGTTGTTGATAGGTCAATATGTGGAGGGTAGTAGCAGCAACAAAGTTTCTTGGGAGGGAATTACATGGCGTACGTATAATGGTGGCGCGAAATGATAGCAATCGTTTCAACCTCCCAGGAAAGTACTCACTACTTCCCCTTATTAATGAACTAGATACTTGGTTCATACAGTGTTAGCCTAATCTGCACAGTTCTTGAGGATGACATTAGTTTATGATATGAGTACCAAAGACAGCTTTGATCTTAATCTAAGTTAATTTGTATATGATCCTCAACATGTGCGGATGGATGTTATCCCATGCTGAGAGGTATTTTTGTATTTCTCGTGTTCTGACATGATGCCTTAGATATGATGCCACACCCCACTGATGTTCCGACACAGTACTGGTGACGATGCCATGTCGCTGATGGTAGCAAGCTGAGCTCGAGGACACGATGCCACGTACATAGATACGTGAAGGTGTAGTATATATGTTGTGTTCCTACTTGTGCTGAGAGGAGTGGTTGCTCGCACAGAGTAGAGGGTTCGCTCAAGATTGCATCAATTTTGATCGGTTGGCATGTGAGTGGAATCTAGCCATATGCACCTCTGGCTCAGTGTGTAGCCACACGTGCTTTCTCCGTGGTCACACACTATGCGGGATGTTCCTATGAGTAGGACATTGCCATGCGGTATACGACCATTTCTTGCTTTCTTCACTTGGCGTATACCATACACGGTCGTGCCGCATGAGGTATGTGACCTAGGAGTTCTGGCACAATACCTTTCCATGTGGAGGTTGTGTGAGTTGGCCACACCCACATGAAGGACTATGGAGACAGTCACGCTTGTTTTCCTCCTTCCTCATGTGTTGACTAGCGATAGTCACGTAGTGTTGTAATGTGTATATGTTGAAGATTGTGAATCTTCTTTTCGGTTATTGGTGACTTTTACTTTGCTTGTGTGGACTAGCACTTTGGTTAAATGTCTTTCTTGTATTGGTTTAGCCACGGATGATTTTCTTGGCATGTAACTCTTGCAGTTACATTTGATTTATTGTTGAAGATTATGCGCATTTTTCTTATTTTATTGTTGGAATTGAGATTTACTCTTCCTTATTTATATTTTGGTGGCTAAACTCATTGACTTTTCTATTTTTGAATGTTGGTCTTGTGATGTGATGTGATTCCTCATCGGGTATGGTGAGATCCACCCATTTGAGTGTATATGAGGAAGCAAATGCAGGGAAACCCTTAAGGATGGGGGTATGTGTGAGTTGTTCTGTGTGAGTTGTTCTAAGCTTTAATTCACTACCTTCCTATTGTTTGACTATCTCTTGGAGGCTAAAACCCTTACACAAACAAGAGATATGTCATTGTGGCTTGTATGGAAGGGCTCACTAGGTGGGTCAATACCATTAAGACACTTGGTTATGGACTCATGGATATAATTGGATATGGATATTGGACATGGTTATTAGTTATGGACTCATGGATATAATTGGATATGGATGGTACTATGACATCCATGTGAACCCCTAATGTAGCCTTGTGATGTGAATGAGTATGTATGTATATGTGGGTTGTACAATTTGTCATGTTTGTAGTTGCATATTAAAAGTATGAGGAAATTGCATCATTATACCTTGTAAAGTGACAAATTTATGCTTTTATGTAAAGAGATGTCATGTATGCTATGAAATTAGAGATTGAAATTATGTATATGTGTGTTTTTGTGCTCCATTTTAGAGATGATTGCATATAAAAAGTTAGAGAATTGAAAGTTTTATGTCTTGAAAGTGTAATTTCCTATAAATTATGTGAAAATTATGTGATTTATGCTAGCGTAAAGGTGAAAATTGGTGGTTGTGAGCAACTAATCGGCTATTTGAGACAATGATTCTTTGAGAAAATTGAATGTTATGGCATTATTCTTTATTTTGATTGGAGAAAATTGTTATATGCTAATGTATATTTTATATGAAATTGCGTGCCTTGCATCTTCTTTACCTGGGTACTAGGACATATTGCAGGTAATTGTGTATATCAAAATGAATGTGACATGCTGAATTTTATATTATATTGATTTAATGGACTAATGTGTGCTATGGCTGCATCTTAGCGTTTGCAAGCTTCCAGGGGTAAGCCTAGTCCTTAGGGGGTAGGAAGTAACAACCCGTGTTTGCATTTTGGTTGTTGCTTTTCCCTGATGGATTTTGATGTTATTATGATGTTGACATGATTATTTATTATGTTGAATTACATGCTTATATGTTTATATATTGTTATCATTGCTTTTGTATGATTATGGACAGGAAAGGGATGATGTTGTAACACTTGTATCTGAGAGGCTTACTATGTCATAACCCTCTTCATGATGCCTATTGTTGCTTCAGCTACGATGTATGTTATATGCACATGCGCTTTGATGTGCGATCAGAGTGATGCAGGTACTGGGTATCGACTCCGCCTAGATTCACAGGACTGAGCATACTCTTATTCCTTGATGGTGGTTACTGGAGATAGTCACAGGCCAAACATTTCCTAGTCTAGCCCACTGTACCCTATTAATGCAGTGATCTTGTGTTATTGTCTTACCTTCCGTCTACCTTGCGGTAACATCCGGATTTCCCTACTGGTCTTATGTGGTTTGC
This sequence comes from Cunninghamia lanceolata, assembly GCA_027924645.1. Classification (NCBI taxonomy): domain Eukaryota; kingdom Viridiplantae; phylum Streptophyta; class Pinopsida; order Cupressales; family Cupressaceae; genus Cunninghamia; species Cunninghamia lanceolata. The sequence goes on from BSBN01001493.1 coordinate 1,060,630, forward strand.
CAATGTTGTTTGTTGAGGTATCTCGTTATGGGTTGTCGGTATTTTATTATGGTTTCGCATTAATTTATTATGTGGTTTATTTTGGTATGTCATATTGGTGACTTAAATTATTATTTATTGTGGCATAATGTTAGTGTATGGTCATGGTCGTTTGCTTCCCGTATGGGGTTCATGAGATGGCCTTTTTCTAAGCCTATGGTTGTGTATATAAGTTAAGATGGGGGGGACTTTAAAAAAAGGGAGAGAAAGGAAATACTTTTTTGGGGGGCATTCTCAATCTCACCCACGACTACTCCTACTCTGGATTTGGGGAAAAAGGAGAGAAAGGGTTTTGGAGACGGGAGAGGAGAAGGGCATCTGATAACATTCTATCCTCTGCAATTTCTTTCATAATCTTCAAGTAAGTCGACTCCCTCTCTATCTTTCCATGGTGCCCAGGGTAGTTTTGCATCTGGTTTTTATGTGTTGCATTTATCATTTGTGTAATGGATTGATGGAAATCTCTACCCTGTTTCAAAGCTCTCATTCATGGTACTGGTAGAGAGAATGCTAGTAAAGGTTTAGGAATTTAACTTTACGACTATCAATGGCACTTGCTTAAAAGTCCTTAAACCTATTCGTCAAACCCATTTTTGTACATTCTTGGAAATCATTATATTCCATGCGATGACGCCTCTTTGAGGCATTCTATCAAACAATGTGTGTGCCTTCTCTGTGCTCCTATTTGGCGCAGGTAGGGAGGACGCGGCAAAGATAGTGGAATTTAGCTTTACACCTTCCAACAGCATACACTTGAAAGTTTCTATCACCTTTTTAGAACTTATCCATTTTGTGCATATCTTGCAATCATTACATTCCATGAGAGGATATCGCTCTGAGGCATTCGGTCAAATAGTTACGTGCCTTGTCTTTGCATCCCCATTTTGCATGCATGTCTGCCACAGCTTTTCCAACTACAACTTCTAACAAAAATATCCCTTCCATTATGCTTAGATGGATGCCAATACCCCGTTCCTAAAGTCCCATCTTGGTGTAGGCAGTGAGAATGCTGGCAAAGGTTTAGGAAATTGTCTTTACACCAACTCGTGGTATTTGCTTGAAAGTTTCTAAATCTTTTTTCTAACAAATCCATTTTGTGCATATCCTGCAATCAGCACATCCCATGAGATGGCATCGCCTTGAGGCATTTGGTCAAATAGTTCGCGAGCCTTGTCTTTGCTTGCACATTTTGCATACATGTCTACCTAGGCAGTAACAAGTGAAGCGAGGTTTACGTATTCATGGAGAGAAGGAGATGTCTTCCAGTTAACTTGTCCATTCACCCAATCAACATTTATAGTTGGGATAAAGCTCATTAGCTGAGTCGATATACCCCCTGTTGTAGTTAGATGATCCCCAATGTTCAAAATCAATTGAGATTGCAAAAAACTAGGACAAGTTGTTGGCACTATTTCTTGTTTCCGTAAAATTTGTGCAGTTGTGCTATCATGCTCTCATAAACTATGTTGACAACCGTTCAGAGACAATTTATGTTAGGGTTTCTAGTATGTGTATGGTTGGGTTTTAGCTCTAGGCATTGGTCTTAATGGTGGTTCCTTATCCTTACTCATGTCTATTTCATTATCTCTTGGCATCTATGTTTGTATTGCCTAGTCTGCCAATTACTCCTCCAGAACCCTATCATTAGCATTGTGACATATTATTAGATGAGCATCTCTATGTTGTGACATTGACTTTATGCATTATGTGTCATGTTTTCTCCGTGACTAATGTGAGTGTTGGCCATTGTATTCCTTGCCTTTATTCTTCTATTTGGGCCTTGTGACTACCTCTGAGCATGGTGGGGTGGTCTCTTATGAGTCCACATGGTTGGGAGGCATTGCCACCACCGTTGGGGATCGGTGTATAGGTTATTGGAGCACCGGTTGGAGATGTTCTCTATTGTATTTATTTTATCAGTTATTGTATCTTATCCATGGCTTTGTCATTGTACTTATACTTGACATGTTATTAGATGAGCATCTCTATGTTGTGACATTGACTTTATGCATTATGTGTTGTGTTTGCTCCATGACTGATGTGAGTGTTGGCCATTGTATTCCTTGCCTTTATTCTTATGTTTGGGCCTTGTGACTACCTCTGAGCATGGTGGGGTGGTCTCTTATGAGTCCATATGGTTGGGAGGCATTGCCACCGCCATTGGGGACCGGTGTACAGGTTATTGGAGCACCAGTTGGAGATGTTCTCTATTGTATTTATTTTATCAGTTATTGTATCTTATCCATGGCTTTGTCATTGTACTTATACCTGACATGTTATTAGATGAGCATCTCTATGTTGTGACATTGACTTTATGCATTATGTGTCATGTTTTCTTTGTGATTGATGTGAGTGTTGGCCATTGTATTCATTGCCTTTATTCTTATGTTTGGGCCTTGTGACTACCTCTGAGCATGGTGGGGTGGTCTCTTATGAGTCCACATGGTTGGGAGGCATTGCCACCACCATTGGGGACCAGTGTACAAGTTATTGGAGCACCAATTGGAGATGTTCTTTATTGTATTTATTTTATCAGTTATTGTATCTTATCCATGGCTTTGTCATTGTACTTATGTATATTCTTTTATTTAATTTGCACTCTCTTGAGAGAGGTGATGTAAATTATATTAATAAGAAGAAATGAGATGTTGTTTTATTTTTGGCTTATGGTTTTCCGGTGTTGGTATCAGACCTGCTTATACTATGATGATCATTAGGGCTTTATGTTTAAAAGTGGATTTGGGTATTAGGAACATTTGGATTGGTGTTTAAAATGAATGTAGCTTTAGAAATGTTTCACTGGAGGGTGATTTAGTTCTCTCCTTTGGGTTGTACATTCGTCCATACTAGTCGGCAACCATATTATGTGTATGCTATCTATTTATATCAAAAAAATATATATTCTTGCCCTCTTTTGGCTCTTACCCTTCGAGGTTGCGTGGCGGGATGTTACATAATAGATATATACTTTTATTATTATTTGTTTTGGAAAAAATGTTTTTAACAATACACAAGGTGATTGCATGAGAGAGGAGGTAAATTTGTAGATAATGAAATATTTGCATTTGATTCTGCTACAGGTTGTACGGTCCCTCCTTGGATGGGCTTAACAAGATATAAGTTTTAGAATACAAATATAATTTTTCATCAATTCATGTGGGCGAGCACCAGAGGAAGACAAAAGAATTAGGGTTTAAAACTTTTATATTTTAGGAATTAATATTTACCCATCCTTGGATGGGCTTAATAGGATTGAAATTTTGGAATACAAAGATAATTTTTCATCAATTCATGTGGGAGAGAGCATTGGAAAGAGATGAGATATGCTGCAGAGGAAGATAAAAGAATTAGGGTTAAAAAACTTTTGTATTTTAGAAATTAATATTTAAAACTCAATTTTTATTAAAATTAAATTTACCCCTCCTTGGATGGGCTTAACAGGATTGAAATTTAGAAAACAAAGATAATCATTCGAAAGAGATATGCTCCGGAGGAAGATAAAAGAAATAGGGTTAAAAAAATTGTATTTTAGAAATTAATATTTAAAACTCAATTTTTATTAAAATTAAATTATAACATTTTAATTTACACATTTTCATTACAAGATAATTAAAAATGTTAAGGCAATATTCCAAATCTAATTTTGAGATAACTAGTATACCTATATTTAAAAAATATATCTAAAGTATGCCAAGAGATATCCTTCTCGAGGCCCCTATTTTTTAATCAATTTACTACACATAGGTGGAAATAGGTGCCTCGAGAAGGACATCTCTTGGCGTACTTTAGATATATTTTTTAAATATAGGTATACTAGTAGCATCCGGAGCAACAAGCCTAATTCTAATTATATTATATATCTTAAGAGTTATTATAATTATATAGTATAATAATATAATATAGATTAGATATATTATTATAATTCTAAACATAACTCTAACCCTAATTATACCCCTAGCCCTAATTATACCCCTAACCCTAACTATATTTCTAACCCTAATTCTAACATTAATTTGAACTCTAACCCTAACCCTAACCCTAATATTAACTTGAATTTGAACCCTAACCCTAACCTTAATTATATCCCCAACTTTAATTCTAAACAAAACTCAAATTTCATCCATAACGCTATTTCCAATCATAATTGTAACCCTAACCATATTTTTAACCATAATTCTAACCCTAACTCTAAGCATTTTTTTTCTCTATTCTATCTAATGTTCATTCATTATTCTTTTCTATCTAGAATTAATTATTCTTTTGTAGATTAATGGAGTTTTGGTATTTTAGATTTCTCTAAGATCTAATAAATTTTTTATTATTCTTTTGCAGATTAATGGAATTTTGATATTTTACATTTCTCTAAGATGTAATAAATTTCCTTTTTTCGGAAAGATAGGAAGAGGATGGAGCATGTGCGCGGGAGCTCTGTGCAGTCCCGTGACCTGTAGCAGGTCACGGTCTGCATGTGTTTGTTCTTTGTTGCATGCATTTTTTTCTTTGCAGATCAGGCTCTGTGGGGTTGTTTTCAGCAAGGGGTGGGGTTTTTTAGCTTTCGGGGGGGGTGTTTCTTGTGTGTGCATTGTTTGGTGCTGGTGTAGGTTGTAAGGGCTTGAGGGGATTTTCTAATGGCAAGGTCTGTGCCTTTGGGTGAGACGTCAGGGTATGCTGCTATGGCTGGGGTTGGTGATGGGTCTCCTCATTCATCTCTGCCTGATGTTGGGGTTTTCAGCACTGGTGCTTTGAAATTGCACAAGATAAATGGATGCTTGGAAAGAGCTCAAGTTTGTCTGAAGCTGGTGATTCAAACAGAGGCAGTAGCTGAGGACCTGGATTATTATAGCAAACATGTTTTAATCTGCAAATTTATGGGATTGAGGGTTTTGATGCCTTTTCTAGAACCCTGGATTCGCAAGTCATGGAATGCAGAAGGTGATTTTAAAATCTTGCTAGCTGTGAATAACTTCTTTCTAGTGGTCTTTTTGTGTATCTTCGATCATAACAAGGCTTTTGAAGGAGGGCCCTACTTTTATAATCAAGTTGGCCTTTTCATGAAGCCATGGCATGCAGGCTTTAATTCGGCAGAGGAGCTGTCCTCGAAGGTTTCGGTGTGGGTTTGTTTTCCTCAGTTGATGTTGGAATGTTGGAGAGAGGCTATTCTGCAATTAATTGTGTTGTTGCTGGGGAAGCCTATTGGCCCATCTCAACAAACTCTAGAGAAGCGAATTTTTTCCTATGCCCGAGTCTGTGTGGAGATTGATCTGAGCCAGCCTCTGCCAAATTGTATTGATTTGACTGTTGGGTCTAGCTCCTAGATTCAACAGTTAGACTATGAGACTTTACCTTTCAAGTGCCGGTTGTGCCATGAGTATGGCCATCTTCAAAGGAGGTGCCCTTGTGCCTCGGGTGCTGGTGGTTCAGATAATGTGAAGGCTCCATCTAATCCAAGGGCAGAAAAGGGTACAGCACCCATGCAGGGGGTGGTACCAGATAAAGATGGCTTTGTGCCAGTTAAGGCATAAAACAAGAATCGGGGTCAGAAGAGGACTCTTCAGGATCATCAAGAGGACGAGACTTTTAACAAGTTCAAGGCTTTGGATGAATTAGTCCATGAGGAGGGGGTTTCTTCTGACATGCATGTTGAAGCTTCTCCTTTAGTTGATCATAACTCTGAGTCTTTGCCTGTTACTACCTTGGTCCTAGTTCCTGTGGTGACTTTCGGGGTGGTGATGGATTCAGTTGCTTCTCCCCCTAATACTGGGTTTGGGGACTCTTGTGGTTTGGTGGAAACCCCCATGGCCTCTTCAGATGAAAGGGTGAGTTTAGCCAGTGGACCGGGTTTAGAAGACTCTGATAAGAAAAAAGCCCTCTCTTCTTCTCCTATTCTGGGTCTTTAGCAAAAATCCCTGAAAAAGTGTGCTCCTGATAAGCCCCAAAAGGTGGGGAGGAAGAAGGATCAGGAGAAAGTTAAGATGGCTAGAGAGACATTGGTGGAATCTGGGTCGGTGAAGACATTGGATACTCACTTCTCTCACCCTTCGCGATGATTGTGTTATCATGGAATGTAAGGGGTATGAATAGCATCCCTAGACAAAAGGCTATTCGGGACTTGGTTAGTGCTCATCCTCGGATGTGATTTTCCTCCAGGAAACAAAGTTATCTATGGATGGTATGATGCAGTGTGTTTCTAAGATTTAGAACATAGGGTTTTACTAGTGTGTGGGTGTGCAAGGCATCTCAGGGGGTCTTGCTTGCCTCTAGGATCCTTAGTGAATTTCTCCTATTTGGTGGATCTCTAGTAGATTTTCCATCTCTCTGGTTGTAATTAGTTTGGAGACAGGGGAAAGAATTCTTCTTTCTAACATTTATGCTCTAACGGATGTCCCTGGTAAGACTCTCCTGTGGTCTCATATCAATCTTCTGAGATCGTTGGATCCTTTCCTCCCTTGGATTATGGTAGGTGACTTCAATGCAATTACCTCCCTCGAGGAGAAAAGGGGGGGTGTACCTCATTTGGATCCCTCTTCTGATCTTCTAAGGGATAATTTAGCTTGGCTCAGACTTGTGGATATCAAACCTTCAAATGGCATGTTTACTTGGAATAATAGGAGGCTTGGGGATGATGCCATTTCTGAATGGTTAGACAGGTTTCTTGTTTCTTATTTTTGGGTGGGTGACAAGTGGCTGTCAAGTTCTAAAATTTTAGATTGGTGAGGATCAGACCATTAGCTGATCAAATTCTCTGCTCGTTTGGCTGATGGTCCTAAGAAACAAACTTTTAGATTTCAGCTTATGTGGCTCAGGGAGGAGAGTCTTCTTGACTTGATTTCTAGATGGTGGACTGAAGGACGACCTGCTTTTGGTACAGTTATGTACTCATTTGTGAAGAGGCTTCAATATGTGAAGTATTAATTGAAACATTGGAATAAGTATCAATTTGGCAACATGTTTCATCAGAAAAGGGTTGCCCAAGAGTGCTTGGATTCTATTACCAGGGTCTTGATGTGAATTTAAGTAGGCTTGAGGTTAGTGCGGTTAAAGACCTTGAGGAATAGGAGCTTCGTGAGGAAATTTTTTGGAAACAGAAGGCCCGTGTTGATTGGCTTCAGGAAGGGGACTTGAATACTTCCTTCTTTCATAAATCGATGAAGGCTCGAAGACAAGGTAACTTTATCTCTTCTCTCCACTCTCCTGAGGGTTCTGTTCTTTCTTCCTCTTCGGGGATCTCTAGTGAGGTGGTTTGTTTTTTCTCTGCTCTCTTTTCTGAAGATACCCCACCTGCTAGTGAGGAGGAAGCTTCTATCCTGGTTTGTATTCCCTCTCTGGTGACTATGGATATGAATGCTTCTCTTCTTAAACCTATTTCTTTGAAGGAGTTGGAGGATGTGGTGTTTCAATTGAAAAAAGGGAAGGCTCCTGGTCCTGATGGGTTCCCAATTGAGTTCTTTCAGGAATTTTGGGAAGTCATCAACCTTGACCTATTGGAGGTGGTGCAGGAGTCTTTTAGGAATAAGCAAATGTTGCGAGCCATGAATGCCACGTTTTTTGCTCTTATCCCAAAACGCAAGGGTGCTGATTCTTTAGATCTTTTTTGACCAATTGCTTTGTGTAATGTGGTGTATAAAATCATTACAAAGCTAATTATTGAACATTTGAAGCCATGTCTAGATAAGTTGATCTCGGAGGAACAAGGGGGCTTTGTTGCGGGTAGACATATTTTGGACGGAGTGGTTATTGCGGATGAGACTATTCACTCTATGGCCTCTTCTAAGGAAAAGGTTATGTTTATAAAGTTGGACATGGCTAAAGCTTATGACAAAGTTAACTGGGGCTTTTTGATCAAAATTCTCAGAGCCTTCAGGTTTAATTGAGTGGATTGATTGGGTCATGAGTTGTGTGAGGACTTCCTCATTTTCTGTCCTCATAAATGGGGAGTCTTCGGATCTATTTGGTGCTTCTAGAGGTCTTTGACAAGGGGATCCCTTATCCCCATATTTGTTCATCTTGATGTCTGAAGGCTTAGGGAGATTCATTAAGTCCCGTGTTATGGATGGGCTCTTTCAGGGATGGAAATGAAGCAATTCTCTTCCTCCTCAAACTCATCTTCAATTTGTGGATGAAACGGCTTTGATGGGTGTTGCTAAGGTGGCTAAAGCGGTTGCTTTGTGTCAGATTTTGGATTGTTACCTGGTTGCCTCAGGTCAAAGCATTAATGAAAGTAAGTCTTGCATTTATTTTATTAATACCCCCAGGCTTATTCAACAACGTATTGCCAGGATCTTAAGGTTTCAGGTGGGGAAACTTCCCTTTATATACCTTGGCATCCCTCTGGATGTGCACCCACTTCCCAGGTGTTTTTGGCAGGATGTGATGGATAAATTTTGTGGGCTGGTTTGTTACTGGACCTATAGATGGTTATATACAGCTAGAAGAGTTACTCTGTTGAAGTCTGTGGTTCAGGCCCTTCCTATATATAGGTGCTTTGTGTTGACGGCTCCCTCAAGTTTCATCAAAGATTTTGAGGGCCTTTGTGGATAGTTTCATTAGTCAGGTAATCTCCTTTCAAAGAAGTGGAGCTTAATTAAGTGGGAAGTTGTTTTCCGGCCAAAGCAGGATGGTGGTCTGGGTTTGCGTAGGACAGATTGGAATGGTCAGGCTTTGGCTGCTAAGCTATACTAGAGATGGTGTTCTTATCATTATCAGTATTGGGCTAGGATCCTTACCTTCAAGTACCTTGGAGAGGTGGAGGGCGTTGAGGTGCCTCATTTTAGTCTTTCAGGGAGAAGGTCTATGATCTGGGATACTCTCAAGAGGGGGGCTGCGCTGGTTAAATAAGGCCTATTTTGGATCTGCAATAGAGGATATGATGCTCTTTTTTGGCATGACTCCCGGGATGGCTTCCCGCCTATCCTCTCCTCGCACCCTCACTTGGGGGACTTATGTAGGATTTTTGTTCAGGCTGGTTGGAGTAGAGTGATGAATTTCAAAGCCCCTCAGGCTCTGGGCTAGACTATTGTTTACCAATGGAAGGATATGCAGGAATGGCCCATGGGTGGATCTTTGGAGGAGAGGAGGGAGTTGTCCTCCATTTTGGCTGAAGAGTCTATTGTTCTCTCCCAAAGCGGGATGTGCTGGCTTGGGGTCCGGATCTAAAAGGGAAGTTCACTGTTGCTTCAGGGTATCATGTTTTGGACAAACAGGCTTGGGGGAGTGCTGAGGTTCCTTGGTGGAAAAATATTTGGAATAAATTCTCTTGGCTAAAATGCAACTTCTTTTCTTGGCTGGTGGTTTATGGCTGGTGTTTGACTTGGGATAACCTCTGTAAGCATGGCTTTCAAGGTCCTTCCTTATGCTTCTTATGTCTAAAAGATGTTGAGACTATTTCACATCTTTTCTTCCAGTGCCCTTTTGCTAGGACTATTTGGCATTTTTGGTGGGGGGCCTGGAGTTTGCAGTGCAGGCACCCTTCTTCTCTAGAGGAGTTTTGGTGAAACTTTGGGCCCATTCTGGTGAGGACTTTGTTTCTGCACATAGCTTGGCCAATTGGCCCTAATCTGATTATATGGCACATCTAGTTGGAACGCAACCGCAGGGTCTTTCTGGATAAGAAGTTGCTGGTGGGTCAAGTTTGGTCTCGCATTCTTGGGGCTTTGCAAGAGACCTTGTATGCTAAATGTGATCTATCAGCCCCAGTAGATCCTGGTGATACTAGAGTGATTCGTAATCTGGGGATTCTTGTTGGGGGTCCCAGAAGGCCCAAGATTGGGCGGAGCAAGTGTTCTAGAAGGAAGGTTTCTAGGGAAGGGCATTGGCTACCCCCTCTCACTGGAGTCCTGAAAATTAATACTGATGGGTCTGCAAGGGGTAACCCTGGGCATGCTGGCATTGGTGGGGTGGGTAGAGATAGTTCTGGGGTGGTTGTGTTTTTCTTCTCAAAATATAAGGGGCTGCACTCTAATAATCTTATGGAGGCCTTGGCTATTCTTTTGGCTTTGAAGAAGGCATATGCCCTTGGCTAGAATAAGATTATCTGCGAGTCAGATTCTTAGGTGGTGATAGACTTGATAAATAGAAGGCAGTTTGATGATGTTAGTTGGTAGCTTGCGGTGGTGGCTAAGCAAATCACCAGTCTTGGAGATTTATTTGATTCTATCACCTGCTCTCATATCCCTCGGGAATGGAATAAGGTGGCTGATGGGTTGGCCAAATGGGCTTCTGAGAAGAATGGGACCTGGCTAGTGGATGATTGGAATAGTTTACGTGGGGATCTTGCTCAGGATTTTGTGGATTTGGTCACAGAGGATGTGAGATGTTGCATGACCACTTCTTGACTTCTTGTTTGTTGTTCTTCGACCCGTTTGGGCCTCTTTGCTGCTTTTATGCTTTGTACTGCTCTCTTTGATTAATAAAGTTTTTACCCTCTTTTATTAAAAAAAAATTCCTTTTTTCCTATTCCTTTTCTCATTTCTTGCTTTTCTCATTTCCTTAGTGGTAGATTGAGAGGAAGAATTGAAATCCTTTTTCCACCACTCCTTTCTCATGGGTTTGCTACTTTAAACCTTTTTTTCTTTTAGTTTAATTATTTACTTGGCAATTTCAATCAAGTTTATTTTATTTATTATAAATTGTTGGATTTGGGTATTGCATGTTGCAGGCCTTTGGATACTTTGTGTTGACATCTAAGAACATGCAAGTATTGCAAATGAAGAAACATATTTTTCCAGATTTTACTATTGGGTTTGCTAGGGTTTGACCACAAGGTTCATATAAATCTTACATAATTTTCTTGAAGATGTTTTAGATTCTTTGAGCTAGGTTTACAGAATCCACTAACTTAGCTAGGGAATTTTTAAAATAGAGAACAATTTAATTAAAAATCTAAAGTAGAAGACATATTTCTAATAAATAAATTTAAAAAAATATTAAATCTAACTCTTAATGTTGAAGGCCTTTGGCCGCCCCCCATATCCATAGGAGAAGCAGCCAAAAGGCTATGGGGAAGGCTCATGGCTTACCTCACATCCTTGCTACTGTGAGGGGAAGTCGTGAGGCACTCCCCCCTTTATACATCTTTTAAAATTTTTTATATAATTTAAATTTATTTTATATAATTTTTTTTAAACAGATGCTACAATAAGTTTAGTTGCAAAATTTGTCTTCCTGTACAGATTATCTCTTTCTATATAATTTTTGGTTGTACTTGATCTATGTCCGTACCGCAAAGGGTAAATTTCAGATTTAAGATGAAAGCAATGAAAAGAAACAATGTAGAAGAGAAGTGAGTAGGAAAAAGTGATCAATAACCTGAACTGCGAGAAAACTTGGGTCTCCCTCTCCCACTATATCGAGATCCACTAGAAGAATTATTATTATTATAATTATATGCTAGTTGTCTTCCATTATATAATGTCCATTTGGCCCTAATGATCTGAGCCTCAGCCCCCTCACCACCCATCCCACTAATCTTTTTTTTTTAAATTGAGTTTTTTAATTTTATGATTTTTATTTACAGGAAATTGTTTACTCGATTCAACTCTTTCCTTCCATTGTAGAACACCTCTCAGCATAATTAGTTACTTATATTTTAAATTAAAATAATATAAGATTCTCATTAGCCGCTGGCTTCAGTGGTTCGACAGATTCTTTGGTTGATAGACTTTGTTTCTTTTGTCCATGTTCCTAAGAAATGGAACCTTAATAATATAGTTACATTATTAATGTAATAATATAAATATAATATTATTATATTTAATAATGTAATAATAATATTTTAACGCACCAATAATATTATATTTATATTATTACATTATTATATTATTATTAAAACCAAAGGATATTACATTAATATATTAATGTAATAATATAAATAAAATAGATTATTATGCCGAGAGGCGTTCTACACTCACAGCAAGGGTTGAAAGATTGAGATTCCCCTAAACAATTAAGATTCAGATTCCATGTAAACAAAATTCATAAAATGTCTAAATAAATAAATTCTTGGAAGCTAAATGATAGAAAAATAGAAAAACTTGGGCAGTTATGCATGTGAGCATATCAAATATTCTAACTGCAAGTAATTTATAAATGCCAACAAATTGGAAGATATCCCTCGGCGTACTATAGATATATTTTTTTAAATATAAATATACTAGTTATTTAATATAATAATATTATATTATATTTTTACATTATTATAATTCTCATTATTAATAATAAATATTATATTATATTAAAACTTCATATCACACCATATAATTTTTCATCAAAATAATAATCTACAAAATTGTGAAAATTTAAATAAATAATTACATCTATGTGTTTAAATATTATAAATCTTTGATTTAATCTTATTTAAATCATTACTCTAGTTTATTGAATAAAAACAATAATTCAAAATCATTACTCCTACTTGTGAAAGATAAAGTAAATAAAATTAAATCCCCATCTACACTTAAAATTTAATAAAATTTCTAAATTAAATTAAACAATAAATGCAACATCCATTTTATTATAAAAACATAAAAATTTCCACTAATATTTTTCTAAAATCAAAAAGTAAATTTCTAAAATAAATTTTGTTATAAAAACATAAAATTTGTAGTAATATTTTTCTAAAATCAAAAAACAAATCTCTAAAATACATTTTATTATAAAAACATAAAATTTCCACTAATATTTTAGATAAGAGAAAGTAATGTTTGAAGCTTTTCATATCAGGTTTAGGATGCAAGGGGAGTGAGCCCATGTATGTTTTCAAACGAGAAGCAAAATCATGAAGAAGGGCTCTTTAGGGATATAAAAATGGTATAACATATATATATATATATATATATATATATATATATATATATATATGGAAAAACAACATTTCTAACAATACACAATACACTGGGTGATTGCATGAGAGAGGAAGTAAATTTGTAGATAATGAAAGATTTGCATAAAATAAGTAAATAAAATAAAAATAATGGTTTTTACTTGCATGATTTGCTGCAAAAAAAAATGTTAATCCTTACCTTGACAAAATCGAACGAAAATTCCTCAATTGTGATTTGAAAAGAAAATGTAGGACTTAGCAGTATTGTCTAGATGGAAATAATCGAACGAAAATTCCTCAATTGCAATTTGAAAATGCAGGACTCAGGGGTATTGTCCAACAAAAATTTCTCAATTGCGATTTGAAAATCCAGGACTCTCCCTCTAAAGAACTAAATTCTTGTGTTCGCACTCCCCTTCGCCTCACCTCAAATCTTGCAATTTGGTATGCTCTCTTGAGTTTTAATAGCTTCAAATTTAGTTAGTGGTGGGTTGTACTATTTTTTAATTGTCCAATACATGCAGCATAAAATTTATTGTGAGTTTTCTTTATTTGGCACCATAGAGTCCATTGCTCTTATTTAGGCTAGTCAAGGTGTTCGCCTGGATAGTGGCAAATATTATTTTTTAAATATTTTTAATTTTATGGATTGTGAGGAATCTTTGAGCTCTTTATTTAATTTTTCATTTGCAATTTAGTTTTTGTTTTTTGTTTATATTCACAACAAAAAAATGAGTGCTCTCATCTCCACCTCATTGTGACTGAAGTATGCCTCTTAGCATAATAAAAGCAAGGCCTTTAGTAGTTGACACAATGATCTCCCCAAAATTTTTGGTCAGCAATCTCTTCAATTAGTTTGAATTTCTATAACATATAATGAACAATTTATTCATCTATTTTTTTGTTTTAATGTTAGAAAACATTCTATTGATATGTTGATCTTCTTTGATTTAGTGACTCTACACCATAAAAGTAGTCTATTGAGCTAAAAGAAGTGTTAATGAGGCTGGTTTTATGGTGCACCTCTCTTTGGCAATGTATTAAGGATTGTAATGGTGCATACTGCATAATGTTTTAATTTTTTTCTAATGGAATCCTCCTTTTATTTTATAAGCTTGGATTACACACATGACTTTACCTTATTGCATGATGTGATAAAGAACAAATACCTCAAATATGAGACTAGATTATTGATCAAGGAGCAAAGATAACTAAGTCCTAAGAAATTGAGAGCATTGGATAGAATTGCTATTATGATCCTATCTTTTAAAATCCATGATTATGTCCAATTTTGCAATTCAATTTGATTTCTCTAGAATCTTGTCTAAAGCAAAACCTAATATTTGATACCTATTAGAAGTGTTTACTTGGTGTTATTTGATTCAAAGAAAAAATGGGTGATACTAAGAAGCACCATGTGGAAAGCTATGATAGGGTTGAAGTACTTCACTTCCTCAATCATTAGTCAAGCTCCAAGACTAATTCAATAACAATAAGATAGAATAATTATGAAGCTAGACATTGACTACGAGTGTAGATAGAGGAGGTCACTATGCTAGACCTACAAGATCATTAGAGATCGATATGCAGATGTGTTGTCCTACTTTGATTCAATGTGCTTGCATTCTAAAATGACCTAAGGATGACTCTATTAAATACATTACTTAGACACCAAATTTGAACCTTTTTAGTGTGTACATGAACATGGACAATGGTCATGTCCAAAATTGTTAGCTATGAAATGTAGGAAATCTGAATTTTGAACAAAGTGGATAGGATCATGTCCTCAATTTTCTCTAAAGGACATATCATTGTTGCAATCTAGTCTAGGGTAAACAAAATTGTGAGTGATGTAATTAAGGTGTTTTTGAGACATATCAAAGTACTATCTAATAATCTTAAATTACTTTGTACTTAGAAAAATTGAAAATATTCTAAAAACATACGCCAAAATCATCAACCCAAACTAACATAAAATAATAATTAACAAGTGTTAAGATATAAATGTTTTTTCTCTACAATTTACCCCATGGCCCCAAGGCTTAAATTTGACAGTCCACCTTGCCTATCAAGGAATTTTTTTCCTACAGTTTAGTCTTCATTATTGCCTATCACATGACCATTAATGTTGTTAAATGCAAGTCAAATTTTATATATCAAGCTGGAGCTTCCTCAAGAAATGGTCCAGTTGTGCATCCATATTCAAAACCCAAATCGACGAATGCAAGTCAAAGAAAGTAGCTGAGACGCGTGATAAAAATTGGTGAATGGTCTCCTGTCTATCAAACAAAAAATCTGTAGGTTTTATGTTTCTCGTCCACCATGCCAGCGGGTATTAGGCAACACCAAAGTTAGCTGAGAGAGTATTTTTTAAATTTTAATTTATTTCTTATAAAGTTGGGATTCAATCTGTTTAGTTGGTGTAGAAATTGTGAGGAATTTTGGGTTCCCATCGACATCTATGACCCAGCAGCATTATCTTGTCATCTACAATAGAATTTGAATTCCATTATCCTATAGTTGCTTTTGCATTCTACAAGTGGGATAGACCTGTGGGCTTAGAAGAGGAGGAGAAGAGAGATAGAGCAAGGTTTTTCAATTGATATCAAATGAAATTAGATCGAATGCAACCAACAAAATGCACATCCATCCATCTCTTAGTAGTCTAATTAAAATTGCTTCAATCTAGAAACCAAAAATATTGGCTGAAACGTTAAATGGGACAAGATTATTGTCAGCCATTTTGTTTGCTTCTTTGTTAATATTCAGAAAAACCATGTCTTGACATTTTTTGTGCTTTAATGTAGCGTTGTGCTACTACTATATATTTTGATCAACTCCATAAACATGAACATGAAGAGCAGCAATATAGAAATGGGAAGGATTTAGATATTTTGTTCAAATTCATCTAAGTTTATAAAAATTGAACCATAAATAAAATATTTAATATTTAAATTTACATATTCTCTTAACAATTTAAGGATTACCAAAATTAATAGATTCATCTAAATCATAAATCATAAATTTACTAAAATAAAATTGTATAAGACTGGAATGTTTCACATTCACCAATAGATATGCATGTAAAATATGGAAGCAATAGTCATGTATATAAAATGCAGAAGAAATAAAAGAATAAGAAAACATGCATGGCACAGTCTTACCTCTAGTCACCCCCAAGCTGCGGCCTTAGTCAATTCCTTATTTTCTTTTCATTCCGCGATTCTCCTCCAATGCAAAACCAAAGCATTCTAAACTGGAGTGACTTATAATACTTGTTCAATTACAAGTATAATATTTATTTGAAATATGGTAAGATTTTGTTATCTTTCAGCTGTGTTGGAAATTGGAATTGATTGGGTCTGAAATTTCAACTTATCATGGTTCCAAATTCCAAATAAAGGGCAGAATCACAATATATAAGACATTTTAAAAAAGAACAGGCATATGTATTAATATATTATGGACATTGGACATATTAATAATTTAATATCACTATTTCCAACTTTTCTATTTCACTATTTTTGATGTAAAGCAAAAGCCTAAAAAGTTATGTTGAAAAAGTCTAGAATAAATAAAATATTTTATAAAAAAAAATCTAAGGGATTTTTTTTAAATAATAAAAGTTCCTATTAAAAATTATAAAAATAATATATATATATATCTTAGAGAGTTGTGCTAAAAAGCCTAGAAATTTAGAATGAATATATTCTATAAAAAAATAAATCTAAAAATTAGGAAAAAAAAAATTTAAATAATAGAAATTCCTATTTAAAATTTTTTTAAAATTTTAAAATAAAAGGAAAATATATATATATTATATAATTTAGAATGGATATATAATTATATTCATTAAAAAACAAATCTAAAAATTTAGAAATTTTTTTCTTAAATAATAAAGTTCCTATTAAAACATTTAAAAATAAAAGGAAAAAACTAGAAATTTAAAATGAATATATTCTATAAAAAAATCTAAAAATTTGAGAATTTTATATAATTTAGAATGAATATTAAAAAACAAATAATAACTCCTATTAAAAAATTTAAAAGTAATATATATATTCATTGTATTTTACAGCTAAAATCTTCAAATACAGCTATACAACTGTCAAATTTAAGTCATGTATGGCCCCATGTTGTCTTTAAGTGATTTTTTACTAAAATTTGAGCAATTGAAATGTTTAGGGGTAAATTTTTAATTATAAGAAAAGGATTATTTGGAATCTTTCCCTTTTTTAGTGGAGCAGCGAGTGTTTAGCAATTGAAAATAAGCTATAGAAAAAAGGAGGGGCTATTGCATAATGAGAAAAATGCCACTTGGCTCCATAAATTTCTTTCCTTCCTTTTTAACATTTCCATTTAATTTTTCCCTCCAATTTTTGCATGCACAATTTTTTATTATACAGTTAAAATATAAAATTTAATATGACAAATAAGTAGAAAAATTAAATATTCATGGAATCACTAACTCGACAAATAACTCCTTAAAATGTTGAATAATGGTTGCTAGCCAAAATAAACTAAGCAATCCCATAGAATCATGTGCTTATTGGCTTTCTTAATAAAGAGTTTTACATTACACAATTTTATAATTTTTCAAATTTAAAATTATCATTTAATTTCCTAATATTTTTAATAAAATTATAAATTCATATAATTAATTTTAAAAAATATAAAAAATTATAAAAAAATTCAATTAAAAAACTAAAATTAAAATTAAATTTCCTACGTTAAATCTATAAAAATAAATTCACTTTACGCATTTTTTCAATTAGTAATTACTAATTCATTAATCAATTTATTTTTTAAATTTCAAATTTGAGACTTTCCCTTTATTTTTGGAAGAGTGGAAAAAAAGTTGGCTCACTTATATCACTAATTGGCTCTTTATTTAGCATCTTCTTTTTCAAATTTAGAAAATATTTTATTTTCGTATTTCTATATTTATAGTTAATGTTTTCTTAATATACTTGCAGAGCAAGCTTTCACAGGAGTATAACCAATTAGAGATCTGGAGACAACTCAACATATGTAAGACTCTTACACTCAACCTCCATCTCAAGCTCCTGATATATAGGAGATACAATACAGTAGACTGTCAACGGTAATTACAAAATCATGAGCCAAAAACCACCCAAAAGTGGCGCCCAAATTATCTTCAACCAAAGATGCCTTGTGATGTGCCAAATCACACACCAACACATTTAACTCTCCCCTTTACATCTCTTTTAAGTGTCCAACACATTTTCACATTTCCCAAAATAGGAGGTCCAACTTCCGGAGGTCATAAATTTTGATCCGAGTGTCTGATTGACAAATTGTTTGATGTGTTGGAAAGCTTGTGAAGAGATCTATCAAGCTATAACCCACTTTGCTAGTTATGACAACTCTTAGTGCATTTAGGGACATCTAAGTGCCTCAAATCTAAGTTTGAAACTTTTTTCAAGAGTTTCTAAAAATGAAAACTTTTATATCTTGCAATCCAAGTATGATCTTGAGTCGAAACTCATTTGAGATGTTTACTTAATAGTTCCGCACCTTTTGGAAAAATTTTGGGCCCATCCGAGCTCAAATGTAAAGTTACTAAAAGTAGTAAGCCCTGTCATTTTTAGCCACATTTGAAACTTTGAAAGTTCTAAACCATTCTAATTTCTACCATATTAACACCCTTGCAAAGGGGATTAGTCCCTACTAGCAAAAGGAAGGGTGGTGGGTGGCAGTCTAGCAACTATACAAGGCTACTTCATGTGCAACTTTATTGCCTTGCACTTGTATCTATGGTAACACATTGAAACATATCGTAGATTTATAATACATAGAGAAATTATTGTCAATAACATATCCAAAAAATGAGCAAAATTCCTATCTTTCCAAATGTTGAATAATATTTCAACTCTATAAGCATACCATATTTGAGTGAATTTCGTAAGGATTTTAGGGAATCTCTTAGGATGATCATATGCCAAGAAAAATCCTTGAGTCTAAAAGGCTTGAAGAAATCATGTATCCAATTCCATGTTGCTTGAGATCTAGGGCAACACTAAAAAATATGTCTGAGTCTTTCTAAATGCCCACAAAAAGGGGCAATAAAGTTTAGAGATTACTAAATGAAATTTTAATCTGGAACCAATAGGAAGACCTTGGTAAAAGATACACCATGAAAAATGAGTAAGTATTGGCTCAATGATAGCCATCTAATATTCTAAAATGGGTGCTACCATGTGCTAGATGAAGATTGGAGAGTACATCTATCATTGAGATTTTGCACCATATGCAGATGGGGTGAAAGCCATGCATATCCTTTGTGAGGTTTATAGTTGTGAAATGGTGTGTTAGGATACCATTTCTAATCTTTTCACTAGGACTTAAAGTATCTAACCCTAATTTTATGTAGAATTTCCATAGGAATGGAATCAAC
Source organism: Cunninghamia lanceolata (assembly GCA_027924645.1). Lineage (NCBI taxonomy): Eukaryota > Viridiplantae > Streptophyta > Pinopsida > Cupressales > Cupressaceae > Cunninghamia > Cunninghamia lanceolata. Next base: position 1,079,904 of record BSBN01001493.1, read on the forward strand.
AATAGTAAAGACTCAAAATCCTAGTTCGTAAGCCTATACTTCATTTTGGCTTTAGGGTGTAGCATTTCCATAGGAATGGAATCAATATTAGTCTAAAAAGACTCAAAATCCTAGTTGGTAAGTCTATACTTCATTTTGGCTTTAGGCCAAGAAAGCAGATTTTTGGTGGCTTATGAAAAATGTTTAGGAGTGTCTTGATACCTCTTTTTAAAATTTCAAGGCACTCACCCAAGGAACTTTGGCTAGAGGCTTATCCTAGAAAGTGATCACAAGAGGCCACCAAAGAGACCATTGATTAATGGAAAAAATAGTCCTGAAGCAATTTCCATTCCATAGAAACCATGGATTAATATCCTCCCAAGATTTCTATATGCTTTTAATATCAAACGTACTTTAGATTTGAATAGGTTCTTGCATGATGAAAATAGTATGTATGCTAATATTTCTCTAGGCTTTATGCGCATGAGGCACACTAGAAGGGATATAATGGTGAAGAAGAGTTTTCCAAGCTTCATCACCCTTAAATGATTTGATTATCATTTTAATACATAAAGTCATACCTTTTCATTGCATATCTATCAAACTAAGCCCTCCAGAGTCACAAGGCAATAAAATTCCTAGGAAGGTCAATGAAAGCCTTACTTTAGTTTGAAGAGGCCATAGAAAATATCTAAGAAAATTTTCAAGCTTTTGATAATACTCTTTAGAAGGAACCCAACATGTGGATTAATAAACATGGGTATCTACAAGAACTTTAGAACAAACCTAAAATTTCCCTAGAAGAGAAAGAGGCTTAGTAATTCAATAGGACAATTTTTTCCATCTAGCTGGTGACAACTTGCCATAGATAAGAGAAAGAAGCCTAAAAGGCATAAGGAATGGCTAAGAACTTGAAGACCTCTCCATGATCGATCTATTCCAACCAAAAGAATTAAGTCATGTTGGCTTAGGCAAGAAGGATTGATTATAACATTAAGTTTTTGCCATTGAATACTTGAACTAGAAGCTAGGCAAAAAGCATCCAAACATTTAAGAGCTTGATTGACATTATTCTCATCATCCAAAAGAGTGATAAAGGAGTCATCAACAAAATGACCATTAATCAGCTATTGATAAGAATTGGGAAGAGTGATAACTTTGATTAGATTTTGTGACATAGCATGAGCTAACATATAACTCAAGCCTTTAACAACCAAAACATATAGAGTAGGAGAAACAAAATGATATGTAATGTACCTAGGGGTATAGTATTATAGTGTATTATATAGCAATAAATAATGTATTGGGGCACATATGCTTTGTAAGTCATCCCACTAGCTAATCAGAATAAAAGTAAGTATCCCACATGTATGGGTAAGTGGTAGTGGTAGATAGTTGAGTAGTGTATAATAAAGGCAAGGGACTCATATGAGGATATCAAGAATATTGTGTGTTAAAATGTCATATTGAGATATAGTGTGGAGTGGCTTCCTTACAAAAAGGAGCATTGTATGGTGTTTCCCTACCTCAAGGGTTTAATCTATTTTATGAATATATTTGAGTATTTCTACTATTTAGTTGTGAGATCTCTCTTCTATTATTGGGTAATTGCTATTTTTCTATTGAAGTTCTTAACATTTAGTATCAAAGCTCTTTCTAGGGAAAAGTGGGAATATTTTTTTAATGCTAATTTTTATTAAAGATGAATTTTTGTAGAGGGTTGTGTGTCTCACATAAGTACTCAAAAAAGATGAATCTAGATTCATTGGAAAGAGGACTTCGAGAGATTTCTAAAAAGTGGTTACATTAAAGATTTGGATCAGTATCAAAGGAGATATAGTGATTTGAAGTTGACCCTATGATTCATTTTTTTTATAATTTTTGACGTGCTACTTTTGGAGGAAAAAAAACATCTTGCAATCTGCGTGAGGAAATCACATTTTAGTTTTTGCAAGTGGATAGAATTATTTAAATCTACTTTTCTACATTATTTTATTTTCAGATCTATTTAGAAGAAGTGAAAAATTATTTTTTTGCAGCTCTAGTTTCAACGAACTATCCCAAATTTAACAGAAGTGATAATGCTCTAAAATGATTTAATCTATTGTATAAAGACATTTCTTCTCTTGATGAATTGAAACTTTTTTAGATAGATGGACACCCACAAAAATGATAGTTGAGGAGGATAAGCATGAAGTAGAAACCCCCTTGGATAGACCCCCTAGGCTTAAATCAAACACTTGATAGAGTCTCTTTTGCAACTATCAAAACACTAACAAAAAAATAATTTTGCTTCACCTTTTAGGGGATCAAATAAAGTCATTTAGAAATGTCATTTTATAAGTATGTATCCCTTATATTAGTTTTACAAAAAATATAATATGTATTATGTTTTCTTTAATATTATATATATTTATTATTTTATAATGAATGTAGGTCTGTTACAAAAAAATAATGACCTGTATTCAAGATACTAGGAAAATAACAAACATTGTTTTAAAAAATCTTTAAAAAAAATGATATATATGCTAATACAAATGTGTTACATAATAATATAGGCCTAAACATTTTGTTAGTGCTAATTCAGATATTAATAATAAATAAAAAATTACTAAAAATATCTGTGCACTAGACATTGTAGTTAATGATCCAATTCCAAGAAATCATGGAAGTTTTTATTTATAGTGAAAGTTATGTAATATGGAATAGTGTCATTCAATAAAAATAATAGAAAAAAATAAAAATAAAAAATGATAGAAATATATTTTTTAATTACAACTTAAATCTATATACAAAATGTCACAACTCATTAGTTTACATTGTCCTTAAATTCTTGACCGTTTGTTCTCTTTAATTGACATAGATTAAAAATGCTAAAAAATGTTGATTTTGAGCATCCCACTTAGACCAAAAAGTAGGACACACTATTGTGGGATCACCTATGTAGAAGAAATTATAGATAAAAATACATCCATTTTTACTCCAAGAAAGGACGACTATTTTTTATATTTCATTGATGCATTCAAAAGGCAAGGGTTATAATTTATGTAAATGCTAGCAACAAATATAACTTCATTAGCATGGACTTAATCAAGCAACTGTAGGTACAAACAAAAAAAATCAATGATAGTCAAATAAAGGGTAAGGATATTCATATTTTTGAAGATTTGAAGCTCTCTATAGATAAATATGTTTTGCATTCAATTTTTAATGGTTTGGATATGTGTGGATTATATGTTGTTCTTGGATAACCTTGGTTGGATTCTTTGGCAACAATCAACATGAATGTGCAAAAGAAATATATAAATATTTGGTATAGAAAGAAAAAAATCATATTGCAAGATATTACACATAATGGAAACCAAAGCAATGTTTGAGGTAAAGCAAGTTCAGGAATCTAGGGAACCATGCATAGAAGAAAAAAAGGAGGAAGAGAAGAACACAATAGAAAATAAAAGATAAGAAAAACTCATTTCCCGTAATGAGCCAACAAAACTAATTATGTTGGAATGAAGGGTAAAGACATTAAAGTAGCAAAGGGTGCAACATATATGCATCCACATCATTGTAAGAGACAAGAATCCTAGAGGCAACCATCATGGAGGCATGGTATTACATGGAATCAATAGGTCAATCACTATAGATATACATGGAACCAAAGGAGCAATTACAGGTACTATTAGAATCATAGAAGCAACAACTACACCAAGAAAAATAGGAGGAATTATCCTAGTGGTGCATGGAATCAAAATGGATATGGATCAAGGATGGAATCTAGGTACCATCAAGCACAACCTATTGCTAAGATTATGGCATCATACATGTACTTATTTTTAACAATTTTATTTTTTGCCTTCTTCATATGTTTCGAGGGTGAAACATGTTTAAGGGGGATGGAATGAAATATACCTAGGGATATATTATTATAGTATTATAGTTTATTAGATAGTATTAAATAAACTATTGGGGTGTATATGCTTTGTACGACATCCCACTAGTTATTAGAATAGAAGTATTTAGCCCACATGTATGAGTTATTGGTAGTGATAGGTAGTTGATTAGTATATAATAAAGACAAGAGACTCATATGGAAAATGCCAAGAATATTGTATGTGTTTGGATGTCATATTGAGATTACTGTGGAGTGGCTTCCTTTCAATAAGGAGCATTATATGGTGTTTCCCTACCTCAAGGTTCTGATCTATTTTCTAAATACATTTGAGTATTACTATTATTGGCTTGTGTTATCTCTCTTCTATTAGGTTATTATTATTATTTTATATGAGGTTCATAAAAAGATATCCTTGTCGTTTGGAGCAGAAAAGCCCAAATGAAGAGGATTGATGTCCATCAATAGTAATACAAGAAAAGGCATCAATAGAGAGCATTTCAACGAATCTTAAGAATTTGGGACCAAAACCTAAGGCTTGGAGCATAGAAAGAATGAGGGGCCTTTCTATGCAATCATAGACTTTGGTAAAATTAATTTTGAAAAATATGGCTTCTTGTTGAGAATTTGTCTAGACCACTCCATTCCCTCCCAAACAAAAATGATAGTATCAAGAATGTATCTAGATTTAATAAACCCAATTTTCTCTAAAAAATAATTGAAGGGAGAAGATGGTGTAACTTGAGAGCAAGATCCTTGACAATGATCTTGTAAAAGATATTGAGCAAGGTGATTGTCGAGCTCAATCAATGCTCACTAAACCTAATATAGGTAAGGCATGCATACAACCCAATGGATGCTCATCCTAAATCAAGTAGTTCATTGTGTAAGGTCATGCTACATTTAATCTATCAACCCAGGGACGTGGTACTAGGAATGATGTTTGTACTGTATGCATAGCTAGAGGATTCTAGATATTCAGTTGTGTATACCTGTGAAATGGAAATTACTAAAATGCTAGAAAAGGAATGCAAGTTTATAAATTTAGAAAATAAGTTATATAATTGTTCTTAACTACAGAAAAATAATAATTGAAACAAAATCAATGAATCTAGCTCTAGGATCTAAATCTGATTGCATGAAACTAAAACAAATAGGTGGTATCCTTTCGCAAGTGGGCCCTGACTTGGGTTGACTATTTCCTTCCTTCTACTAACTTATTTTACTGAATCATTGCATTTGCTTCTTCACCATAGATTAAGAACAAGAATAATTAAACAATTTGAAATGATACTCTATTTTTTATTGACTGAAATTAGAACATGCTACAATCATATGGAAAATCTTCTTATCTATATATCTAGGAGAAAATAGATATACACATCATCTTACAATTTCTATGTTAATGAAAAATAATGACTAACTGATCCACTTCCCTTTATGCAAAGAAATGATTCCTTATTCCTAAAGAGTCATAATGAAACTAGGAAACAAAAGCTTAAACAAATCAGAGAAGAGAGTTTTGAATAGGACAATGGGATGGAAAAACTTATTCAAGAAACATGGAAGTGGTTAAAATGGTGTCAAATAGCCTCAACACATCTTCAATTGGAGAGTAAATACTTTGCCATTTGTTTCATATTGCTCCTTAATGTCCCTTGCATCTTATCTTTTTCTTTAGAGAGAGAACATGCCACCGCTAGACAATTGTCAATGACTGTACACTTTTGCTGCAAGAACTTATGTAGGATATTGGTTGCTACAGGAACTCTATGACTTAGCTGAATGAACTCTGTGGCTTGGCTGCAAGTTAGTAATCTTGGTTGCTGCAAGAAGGAGTTAGTCCCAAAGAAATCTCCAATCATAAATATTATTGTAAGCACACTTATTCACACCACATTACATATGAAAATAACTATTTTAACCATGCAACATTCATTAAATCAGATCATATAATTAATGTAGTGCTTATCCAAATATTATATAAAGTCTTGGTCCAAGAAGGATAAAAGTGGATCTATAGGAATGTACTTACAAAAAGGAAAAACAAGAATTAAAAAGGACAATTATGGGGTTTATCTCTACCCCCAACTTAAGGTGTTCCTTGCCCCCAAGAAACTAAGGCATGGAATTACACATGAGAGTAATATTCCTGTAATCATAGGGATTCACATGTTCTTCCCTTTCACTCAAAAAGAATGCTTTTTGTCCTTCAATATGCTCCCACCTGGTGTTCTCATCTACTGCTTGATGGGTTTTCCTACCACTCCAGTGACGAATTAGAAACTAGAGGATAGTTGGTTGGAAGGTAATTGGAAGCCATGTCAATCCATTTTCTCTAGCCATATTGATATACTTGTGACCTCCGCTGACAGCTGCTTGAAAGTTGTAAAATGAGTGTGTCTCCTTCCTTCTTAATTCTGGTGTTAGCTCTTGCCATCTATCTTTACTGGACTCAAACGCTTCCTTCCCCATTTCCCTCAAGATTTCCTAATATGCTCTATAAACAATCTCCTAATTTTGAAGAAGTTTTCGTGCCACAAATGGGTTGTCTTACAATTCAATCCATTCCTCCACAATCTCATTGGGATTTCTCACTTCTCCTCTGATCATTATGGACATATATTTTTCTTGCTCCATGTAGTTCCTCATCTACATTCCCCAGCTATGTTCATTCCTTATGAAGGAGATAAGTGCCCTAATCTCTATGTCACCCACATAAGGAATTGGGTTCCAGGATAGATCATAAGGCACAACCATGTCATGTAAGTAAATTTCACAGAGTGGATCCCTGAGTTCAACTGAGGATATTCTAAAAATCCAAAAGAAATTCTTAGTTGTATCAACTTGAAGTGGTAGAACACTAAAATTTTACATAAACAGAAAATTAAAAACCGTTCCTTCAAAAATAATGTATAAACCCTAGCAGGTGGCCTACATTGCATAATTTGGCTTCTCAACTTTTCCATTCATCCCATTCTCTATTTTAATTTACTAATTTCCTCATTTTTTTACTTATCTTTTCATTAACCTCCTCCTTCCATTTTCTCCTCATCTTTTTGATCTCTTCATCTCTTCTCCACAATAAGTATTCCAAGGGGGGTCCATCTATTTGTGTTACTACAAGGTGTTTAGAAGGGCTAGTAGAGGTGGAAGAAATGTCTTGCTTCATGGGCTGAGTAACAAATATTACTTGTTCCTCAGCCACCTCTGTTTCCTTATCCAATTACTCTGCTGCCATTTGAGCTACCCTATCTAGTTCACCGCTTCTTTGCTCCTTGGCCCTCAGTTGCTCTTCTAGCTATTGGTTGGTTTTTAGTTGTTCCTCTAGCTACTCACTCAATAGGCTTATTTTCTTTAGAGCAGTTTGTAGCTCACCCTCATCCTCTATTTCTATGTCTATGGGAATCATCCCCTGACTTATATTCAGGTCAACAAATTCTAAGGAGAATGGGATAGAGTCTCCTTCAAGATCAAACCCCAGAATGTTTGATATATTAGGTTGATCCCTATGAATCAACATCTCCTCCCTTTCTAATTATGTATCAATTTCTAGGAACACCACTTTAGGCATTGATGTTGCAACCTTAGTCTTTACTCCTTTAGTTCTAAGGCGATGTTGCAACCTTAGTATTTTGGAGTTTGAAGTGTATTTTGTTTCTTCTTACTTGATTTTGGTGGAGAAGGAGAGGGTTTTTGTTTTCTTTTTAATTTGGAGGAAGAAGGGATATCCACATGTGAGGATTCATTCTATACGGTGAAGGAATTTCAGACATAGGTAATTATTTCTCTTTCTTAAATGGGACAGTTTCATGCACATGAGAGGAAGGCATATGCACAAGTCTTTATCTAGGCTCATGTGTAGGTGCTACAGGATTCTCTGAGGATGTTGCAGGGTCAAAGGTTGACATTGCAAGGCCTTTAGAAGAGCCTACATGCATGCGGGAAGGTGTTGCATGTTCAGTGGAGGATGCTACATGTTCTTCCCCCATAGTCTCTGCTCTTTCAAGATGTATGTTCTCTATTTGTGGCACATGGTTCCACCTTTGTCTGAGCCTATAGCCATGTGACCCTACGTCTAGCATTTCCCTAACATGGCAAAGAACCAAAAATATCTCCCAAGATGAATTAGAAAATTGCTCATTTAAACTCTTTTTTACCAACAACTGGATGAGGCAATGTTGTGACAATGTAGTTTTTCTTCCTTTCTAGTACTCTTGTACCATTCGTTTTAATAAATGAGCTAAAAAATGGGGACATTTACAAGCCTCCCATGTCACAAATGACTTAACAATCTAAAATGCACTGTGTAGAGAAAGGATTGCCTACCTTCACGTGTCAAATATCTGATGATATGGGTAGCCACTTGTACCCATTGTGGCTGTAGTGAGAGATGCCTAGTTCCTTGTGAGGAGACTTCAAATTGTTCTCCAACTTCAGCAAATTCATTCTTGGCTGCAATTGCATTCCCCTCTTTGCAAAATTTTCACCTGCCATTGGAAGCCCTGTAGCTTCAGCTATGGCTACCTCTGAGGCATTTAGCCTCGATCCCTTTACTAATGCTTCTCCATTATTCCAAGTTCTTGCGAACTCAGTTGTGTAATCTCATCATTATACCCATCCAACCTTTGAAAATAGTTCATCCATCCATCTTGTTAGAAGATGGGAAGAGACTCATTATCATTTAGCTGGGTGGTGTGGACTGTAGGTTCTTTTCTTACCAAATCACCTCCCATCCTTGTGCATTTGTTTTCCAAATTCGATCAATTTTTGGGATAATTCTTCAAATTTAAAAATTTTCTCACATATTCCAGACAAATTTAGACCGAGCACAAACAATTCTTAGGCAATAGCAATTCTTAGGCAATTCAACAAGCTAGTTACGGTTTTCTTTGGCAACTAAGAATGTTGTGTTTTTTGTTTAATTTTCACATCATATGCAAGCATTATTTGAAAATTTAGTTCACATCATGATGCATGTGTAGGGGCATTTAAGGCTTGCAAGGGTGATGCGGTAAGAATAAGAGTTGTACAAGTGACCTGTGGTTGTATACGTTGACAACTGAATGATGAGATGTTGGATAGGCTGATAAGACTATTACCCCAACCTAAGTAGGGCACGTGTCCTCGCGGGCTATGAGGACTGTAATCAAAAGGAAGGGTAATGATGACAGGGCAAGTGTAATAATAAATAGACAAGCTTGTCACTAATTAAAAATGCAATCATAAATATTTCATGAAATAAAATAATTATTAACTAATGCGAAGTGGGAGAAAAGTAGTTACAAAATCTTACATGCATTGATCATGATGGTTGATTCTGACATGTGACAATAGAAGAAGTGGAGGCTAGTATGAGTTGTCCATTTATTGTGATAATTGATTGATAGAGTGATGGTGGAATGATATGACAGGTATGGTAGGTGGGTAGAGTTGCTCCAGGTATGTGGTGAGAAGACTGGGTTGTAGGATAGATGATGATGCAGGCAGGCCATGTAAGATGTTGCAGGAACTCATGATGGTGCAAGAAGGTAGTGAGTGAGGCTATAGGTGCAAAGGCTACAGATCCCTCAGAGATTTTCTACATGAACAAGTGCTACAAGCCCCTCAAAGAGTTGCTGCATGAACACATGTTTCAAGTCTCGTGGAGAGGTGTTGCAGGAACACATACTACAGGCCCCTTAGAGAGGTGTTGTAGGAACATATGCTATAGGTCCCTTGGAGAGGTGCTGTAGTAACACATGCTCTAGGTCCCATGAAGAGGTGCTACAGGAACACATGGTACAAGTCCCTTAGAGAGGTGCTATAGGAATACATGCTATAGGTCCCTCGGAGAGTAGCTACAGGAATACTTGGTGAGATGCTTCAGGAACACACAGTGAAAGGTTGCAGGAACACTCGATGAGATGTTGCAAGAATAGAAATATTGGCAGAGATTGAAGTAGGGAATGGTTGCCAAGTGTGTGGTAGCATTATTTGAGAACCAACAGTGCCCAAAAAGGGTTTTCACTACTAGTTTTTTTAAACAAAACATAAAAATATTATACCAGATTGATGATAGGGGTGAGTTGGAAGGCTCATCTACTATCATGTAGTCTAGTATTAGTGATCCCATTCCTTTGTCATTTGAGACATACTGAAGAAATTGATCCCTATTGAGTGGTTTCTTGTAAAGTTTTAGGTAATACCCATTGACCATTAATGAAAATCTAATAGGGTCAATGGTTACCAGCTTGACTGCTCCATTTGAAAATACCTCAACTATCTCATAAGGTCCCAACCATCATTTATGTAGTTTACCTTTATGATATTTGTACTGTGAATTATAGAACAACACTAATTACCTTGCTGAAATTCTCTGGTTTTGATAAATCGATCATGCCATCTTATCCCATGTTTTTGCATGAACTCTGTATGGTGAAAAGCTTCCTTTCATAGTTCATTCAGGGCATTCAGTTGACTCATTCATTCTTGTTGTTCTTTGGAAAGATCTATACCTAACTCCAATGTTGTTTTCAAAGTTTTATGTTCAAATTCAATGGGGAGGATTGTTGTCTTACCATATACCAAATCGTAGGTGTGAACCCGATTGTTATTTTCCATGTTGTCATGTAAGCCCAAACTACTTCAGGAAGGCAGTTAGCTCAATCTCTTCTATGCAGAGCTACAATTTGGTCAAAATTGATTCGATTTCCCTATTTCTAACTCCACTTGGCCATTAGACTAAGGATGATAAGGAGTAGATTTCTTGTGCCGATGTGCACATTCCTTCACATGGGTAGCAATTAAATCAGATGTGAATTGTGGTCCTTGATCAATAACAATCTCTTTGGGTACTCCATATCTAGTGAAAATTTCTTCATGGAGAAATTGTGCTAACTTTTTATCTCTAGCATGTCGAAGAGCATTAACTTCCACCCATTTGGTCAAGTATTCAATGCAGACCAATATGTATTCTTTGTTGTTGGACTTTGGATCAATAGGGCCAATAAAGTCCAAACCCCATTTGTCAAAAGGTTCTTGTACTAGATGTGGTTGTAGGGGCATTTCATCAATCCTAGTTGGTATGCCCATTCTTTGACAACAATCACATCTTTTGGTATATACAAGTGCATCCTTATGCAATATTGTCCAATAATACCTAGTGTTTAATATCTTGAATGTTGTCCTCCTTGCTGCAAAGTGTCCTCCATAGGATTCATCATGGCAGGATTTTAGAATATCATAAACCTCATCCTCTCTAATACACCTGCACATGATGTTATCAGGACCAATATAAAATAGATATATAGCAATCCAGGAGTATGGAAGACTCTTCTCTACTAGTTGGTGTGTTTCTCTGAGTGAGAAATGAGGTGGTGTTATGCCTGCAACCAAATATTTAGCAATATTTGCATACCATGGAATCTACATAGTTAAGTCAAATACATTCTCATCTGGAAATGAGTCATCTACAATAGGTTCCTCAACATCAAGGATCAATCTAGAAAGGAAGTCTGCTACTACATTTGTTGTACCTAGTTTATCAATTATTGTTATATCAAATTCTTGTAGTAGCAATAGCCACCTAACTAACCTTCCACTAACTATAGGTTTGTTCATGAGATATTGTATGGCTACATGATTAGCGTGGACAAATATAAGATAGTAGGTTATATAATGCCTAAATGTTTTATCACATAGATCACAGCTAGGAGTTCTTTCTCAGTTACAGTGTAATCCAACTTTGTTGCTTTTCTTACTAATAAAATAAATAACATACTCCACTAAACTTTCCTTCTGACCTCAAACAACTCCTACAACATAATCAGATGCATCTGTGTAAATATGGAAGGGTAATGTCCAATTTGAACTTCTTAGCATGCAGGGGTCCAATTGACATTAGCATCCTTTGTAAGTAGGACATACAAAGGGGCAACTATTTTGCTAAAATCCTTTATGAACCATAGGTAGTAACCTACATGTCCAAGGAAACTTCTAACTTCTTTCTACTTTTGAGGTATAGGTATATTAGTGATAACTTCGATCTTGGCTAGGTCTACCTGTATACTTGCCTGTGAGACATAGTGGCCTAAGACTATTCCCTCTTCCATCACCATACAACACTTCTCATTACTAAGGGAGAGGTTATGGTCTTGACATCATTGCAGGACTTTTTCTAGACTTGCTAAGGCTTCAGTGTAGCTATTACCATGAGTTGTGAAGTCATCCATATAGACTTCCAAACACTCATGTGTAAGATCAGAGAAAATGTTGAGCACTGCCCTTTGGAAAGTGGCAGGGGCATTACATAGACCAAAGGGAAGGAATACATCATTGTAGGTGCCCCAAGGATAGTTAAATGTCATTTTGTCTTGGTCCTCGAATGTAATTCGGATCTGATTGTATGCACTGAATCCATCCAGAAAGGAAAAGTATTTCTTTCCAGCTAAGGAATCTAGAACTTGGTCAATAAAAGGTAAAGGAAAATGATCCTTGCATGTGGCAATGTTAAGTTCCCTATAGTCTATACACACATGTCATTTTCCTATTTTCTTTGTGTTTAGTAAGAAAAAGGGGGATTGATGGTGGGGTTTTTAGTTTCAATGGATGTGTGGGTTAAATCCTCCTTTCTCAACAAACATTCAAGGACATATCAACTGAGTTGAATCACACTTTTGCAAGAAGATTCACCTACAAGTTAGGCTGCCACTTGGAACAATGTGGAAGCTCTGATATTATCAACTAATATATCAACTTAATGCTCAAATACACTTAAAACCCTAATTATGCAAAATAGTAAGTAAATTAATGAATTACGGCAAATGCTTGTAGACTAAGGTAGTAGGTAGAGATTAATAACTGGTCATTTTTTAAAGTTTGAAATGTAGAATACTCGGGGACACTAGCACTAACACCCCTGTCCAAGGTAGTGTTTTCTTTACAAAATCTTGATCTCCTTCTGACACTGATGTTCACTGTACTTTCTATTTCTATCCCATGAGATGCGGAGGACACTGGCACTAGTGCTCGAGTCCAAGGCAGGGTAATTTTTAGGATGCTGAAAGATCTTCAGATGCTGATTGTCATTGTCCAAATTGTTTTTGTGTTTTCAACCTCGGAGGACACTGGCATTGGAGCCCTAGTCCAAGCAGTCTTTTTCTTCAGGGATCTAGAATCTGCACACTATCTTACTGTTCCCTACAACTCCACTCCGTCAAGATGTGAAACCTGTAACCTGCAATCACAAGGAGAGTGGTTGGGGGTTGTGGTGTTTAGAGGCTTGCCTCATTCAAGTCCCAAAGAGACATTCAAGTCTTTCGAACATTGTTATCAGATAAAGAGTGCGTATCCCTACGGGATAAAGACAAAATCTAAAGGATAAATGATTGAAACACAAACAAATGTCACCTCGGGGGTGTAGCTCTCATGGAAGGAAGAAGCTCTTTCATGCCATGAGGAGATGGAGCCAAATCTACAACAAACAAACACAATAACAACACAATACTGCTCTGCAACACAATGAAAGTCTTAAATCACTTTAGCATAAGATCACAAGTTTGCAATGTCCATCTAGTTTACAAATGAAATACTAAAAATACTTATATATGTAAATACACACATTCCCGCTAAGAATTTCATAATTCAAACTTAAGATGTCAGCATGGGACCTAATTAACGGTCACCAAACCAACATTTCAAATTAGGGAAATGACCAAAAATGGGGCAGGACTAGGGTGCTAGCTCCCAAGTCCACCCTCCCATTTTGAGTCAGGGACTATCAAAATAGCACCCCCTAGGTCCTATTTACCACAAGACTTCAGGGTTTTCTCATTGAGATTCAAGATTAACATGCAAGATGCTTATAATGAATACTAAGGACCCGGGAGCTAAACCTTAAGAGGGAAAAGCCCCAAGGGGACATTTTCTGACATAACATTTAGCCCCCACTTTAATGTATGTATAAATGCAAGGCCAATACATGCATTAAAGTATGGTCAAAACACAACAAACACGCCAAGCACAGTGCAGACATGCCAAACACACTGAAGACAGTAACAGGCACGCAAAACACAGAGAAGACAGTATTGAAGACATGCAAAACATAGTGAATACAGTGAATGCAGTGATTATTTCTTTTTCATTTTTCTCATATTTGAATGCAAATGCAAGTACATGGAAAGTAAACACACCACCCAAAATGCAGGAGGGACTCATCGCCACATGCTTTAGACTGTACATGGGGCAATAGACACGCAATACAAATCTCAGAGTGTAGGAGGGACTCATCACCACCAGTCTTTAGACTACACTTGAGAACAAACATGCCATACAAATCCTAAAGCATAGGAGGGACTCATCACCACCAGTCTTTAGACTATGCTTGGGAACAAACACGCCATACACACACACATGGAAGACATAGAGAAAACATGGCAAACAAGCGATGGAAGGAGCCTATTGCTAGGTTCACCACCATCTCAGGCACATTACAGGCACACCTGACGGTTGGGCTTCACCACAACAACCGCCAAAGACACGATTAAGGGAAGATACATCAACCCCTCCTGTTTGGAGGACTTTTAGAAATGACAGGATGTGCACTCTCGTCGAGAAATACACCATCCCTGCCTCCACAGAGGCTTAAAATAAAAGGATATGTATGATATCCCCCCTCCACATAGGGCTTTCTCATTGCAATATAAAATAAAGATGTGCACTCACATGGAGATACAACATCCCACCTCCGCAGAGGGCTTACAAGCACACTTCGTTAGTACCAAAATCATCAACTTACCTTATATATGCCCCCACCTTAAGGTGGTTGATATTGTGTACCAATATCAAGCACATCAAGGTAGGAAGAAAATACACAAGGGAACACGAGCTCTCGCAAAGCCCATGCCCCTAGCAGTGACATGCACTTTATGATCGCCGAATGTTCCCACAAACACACAATATCCTACAAGAAACGAGGTTATAAATCTTTCCATAAGATAATAACCACATCACATGATCAAAACAATGCATAAACATATTCACATTAAGAGCCAAGGTTATACTATGGATTTGGAACCTGAGTATAACCGTGGGGCTATACCGCAAAGATCTCATAACTGAGTATAAGCAAGGCAAGACCCAAGATAAACAAAGTGCATGGAGCAGCAGTGTTTTTATGGTTTGTTAGTGCAATAAGACATCATCAAAATATCACATGAAGTGATTCTACTAGCCAAGCATCAAATAATATATATCAACCCCATCATCATGTATGGACTAGGTCCATTTTTGCTTAGTCGTTGAAGGGACACTTGGTCCTTATCAGTATTATTTGTTTTTCGTCATTTGCCAGCTAGATAGAACCACTAGAGGAAGGTAAACAATAAATCAAGAGAGGATAAATAAGTGCCTTAGGGTCGTCACGTAGGAAGGTGCCCCCAGGTCACCAACCGCAATGCTATGCCCCTAGGACACAACACACAACAAGGAAAATAGAGGAGAGGCAACATAGAAGAATGATGATACAAATAGAAGAAGGGTCACAACAGAGGTGGTCTCATGGTACCCTTGACCTTACAAGAGCATCAAGGGTCATCCAAGGAGGCCTAAACAACACTTAACACATCACGAGGGAAACACAACATAGAGGTAAAGGGTTAGAAATACTTACCTATAGGGACAACCAAACTAGTGGTTATCATTGAGTAAGTCATCGTCTTCCCAATCTCGAATGCTAGAGGAGAGAGGTTCATAAGGTACCATAGCCCAACTTTTGTTCTTGTCTTCAAATTGTTCAGTGTTAAGTTCATCTTGGTTTGATTCAATGTTAGGTGGAATGTTTTCTTGTTGAGGTGCATTATGTTGGGCAAAAGCTTGTCTTCTTCTCTTTCTTTCTCTTGCTTGTCTATTTATTGTTGTCTTGTTGCTTATATTTTCAAAAGTATTGTCATGTTTTTCCATAGGTTGTCTCATTTTAGAGGAGGAAGCACCATGTTCAAATCTCATTTGTCTTGATGAATTGTTTTGTTCTCAACAAGTCGCTCCCAATCCTTGTAAGGATGGCAAGGGAGGAACCTCAGTATAAATACCATTTATCCGTGGATGAGGTGAGTTATGAAACTTTTCCTTATCCACATCTATCATGCCAATTATTTCATCATAGTTGTAATAATCTTGGCTTATTCTTATTTCGATTTGTTCTCTAGGAAGTTCTTCTAATGTAGATTGTTTGTCTCTTGTTGTTTGCATAGAAGGCCCAACCACTCTAGATATAAGTTTTTCTTTGTATCGTCTATATTGTAGGAAAGAGTGATCTCTTCGTAGCTCAGGGTCTCTATCAGGTTGCAACCAAAAGTAATCAAGAGTAAAGTTGTTTTCCATTGCCAAAAGTTGATATGTATTATGTCAAATGGTACACACTTGTCCATGTAAAGGGAATTTTATGCAATTGTGAATAGCTGAGGGGACAGTGTTCACAGCTTTCAACCATGGGTGTCCTAGTTTTACATGAAAGATGTCGGATAAAGGGATAACCTCAAATATTGATCCATGGCTTTATAAGAAGCTATAACTAATAAATTTATCTTCCCAAAGGTAGGCATTAAAGCTCCATTGTGTGTTTTAATCCTTATATTCGAAGGTTCATAAGAATCTTGTGTCAAATTATGTGCAAGGAGAAACCCTTCCGTTATCACATTATTCATGTAATTAGGATCTATAAGTGTACCATTCACTGGAACCTCCATTATTTCCATAGTAATGTAAAGAGGCCCTTCATTATCTATGAATGTTTTGTCATGAGGTGTAAATGTAATTTCAAGTTCAGGGCTCCTTCTTTTCAAATAAGGTCTAGGGGGAAGCCTAGAATTGTTGTTGCGATTATAAGCCATGTGTATATGTATTCAAATGTATGCAAAATCAGATTTTAGAAGATTTTCAATGCTTGTGCAAGGGACAAGTGCAAAACTATGTATGAATATGACCTAAAAATGCTTGATTTTTAACTTTTTTCACAATTTTTCAATGCAAATGACTAGAAGAAGAGGTGTTGTGAAGAATTTTAAGAGGGGAAGTGAATAATAAGCTCAATATTAATCCAATAATGTAATAATATCCTTCACAACATGCCTATAGTGCAAGTCTAGTGAGACAACAAGGCCAAATCTAGTGAAAATGCAAGGTTTTCAAACCCTAGACATGACTTTTTGCAAAAATGGCACTATGATACAACACTACAATTAGAAATCAGTCCTAAATGAGTGTTTGAAAAGGATACTAAAATCTGAAATAAGATTTTAACTACAAACCCTAGCGAATGCAAAACTAGGTTTCTATGAAAAATGTACAATTTCAAGCAAATTTTGACAAATTAAGCATGGAAGTGCAATGCAAGTGATCAAAATAAGATGAATTTCTGCAATTTAAATCAGATCTAATGAAAATAATAGAAATTAAAGCCAATTAATTCAAATTATGCCAAAATACAAGCCTAAGATGCCAATTTTTATCAAATTTTTTATTTTTTTGTAATTTTTCAAATGCAATAAGATGAATGAATGCAAATATAGAGTACAACACTCAGCAAGGTACAAAATTCAAATAAACACGGGTTCACCAAAATGTTTAGTAAGAAAAAGGGGGATTGATAGTGGGGTTTTTAGTTTCTATGGATGTGTGGGTTAAATCTTCCTTTCTCAATAAACATTCAAGGACATATCAACCGAGTTGAATCACACTTTTGCAAAAGGATTCACCTACAGGTTAGGTTGTCACTTGGAATGATGTGAAAGCTCAAATATTATCAAGTAATATATCAACTTAATGCTCAAATACCCTTAAAACCCTAATTATGCAAAACAGTAAGTAAATTGATGAATTACAACAAATGCTTACAGACTAAGGTAGTAGGCAGAGATTAATAACTGATCATTTTTCAAAGTTCAGGATACGAAATACTCAAGGACACTAGCAGTAACACCCTTGTCCAAGGTAGTGTTTTCTTTACGAAATCTTGATCTCCTTTCGACATCAATGTTCACTGTACTTTCCGTTTCTATCCCGTGAGATACGGAGGACACTGGCACTAGTGCCCAAGTCCAAGGCAGGGTAATTTTTAGGATGTCAGAAGCTCTTCAGATGTTGATTGTCACTATCCAAATTGTTTTTGTGTTTCAAACCTCGGAGGACACTAGCATTGGCGCCCAAGTCCAAGCAGTCTTTTTCTTCAAGGATCTGGAATCTTCACACTATCTTACTGTTCCCTACAACTCCACTCCGTCAAGATGCAAAACCTATAACCTACAATCACAAGAAGAGTGGTTGGGGGTTGTGGTGTTTAGAGTCTTGCCCCAGTTAAGCCTCGGAGAGACATTCAAGTCTTTTGAACACCGTTGTCAGATAAAGAGTGCGTATCCCTGCGAGATAGAGGCAAAATCTAAATGATAAATGATTGAAACACAAACAAATGTCACCTCAGGGGTGTAGCTCTCATGGAAGGAAGAATCTATTTCATTCCATGAGGAGATGGAGCCAAATCTACAACAAACAAACACAATAACAACATAATACTACTCTGTAACACAATGAAAGCCTTGAATCACTTTAGCATAAGATCATAAGTTCACAATGTCCATCTAGTTTACAAATGAAATACTAAACATGCTTATATATGCAACTACACACATTCCTACTAAGAATTTCATAATTCAAACTTAAGATGTCGACATGGGACCTAATTAACAGTCACCAAACTAACATTTCAAATTAGGGCTGACCTAAAATGGGGCAGGACTAGGCCGCTAGCGCCCAAGTCCACCCTCCCATTTTGAGTCAAGGACTATCAAAATAGTACCCCTAGGTCCTATTTGCCACAAGACTTCAGGGTTTTCTCATCGGGATTCAAGATTAACGTGTAAGATGCTTATAATGAATTCTAGGGACCCAGGAGCTAAACCTTAAGAGGGAAAATCCCCCAAGGGGACATTTTTCGACATAACACTTTGGAACTGTAACTAAAGGAGAGACCCATTGGCTAGTTGATATAGGGTATATGAAACCAACATCCAATAATTTTTTGAGTTCTTCTTTTACAATGTTTTGGATTGTAGGTTTCATCCTCCTTTGGGGTTGTTTGATAGGCTTACAGTCATCCTTGATGTAAATATAGTGCATACAAAGGTTTAGATCTAACCCTTTCATGTGATGATAATCCCATGCAAAAGTTGTCTTGTGAGCATGCAGCATGGAAGTCAACTCATTTTGTTGCTACAGGGTCAATTGGTTATTAATGTTCAACATCTTGTCTGGAGAAATTTTGACTTATTTTATTAAAGATTGCATGGAGGATATGTTGGGATATAAAGTGTTGAGGTAGCAATAATGGGGTAATAAATGGTGGAATGTGTTGATGTTAGATTCATAGTTGGATGAGTGTTCTATAGGAAAAATGTTATGTAATGGGCAAGATACACATGCCAACTAGTTGTCCAGAGAGGATCTACTCCATAATTATTTTGTATTATGTTTATAATTACAGTGTCCTCATCCTCGATGTTTATCAAAGGGATTCTTTCTATAGTCATAAAAGTTTGGATAGAGTACTGATCATTGTCCTTAGGGTCTGGCCACATAGATTGTTCACTTTCAGAACATGGTTGGGTTGGAGGATACAAAACCATTTTTTTGTGACATTTCCATTAGAAATAATCATGTTACTCAACCTGCAGCCAATAAAAGCATCTGTTGTGGCTAACCATGGGCATACTAAGTAAGAGGGTATCCTCCCAAGATAGCCTTTGGTTGCAGGACCATAAAGTCAGCAGGGTATTCCCATGAATCTAGTGTGATAACCAAATCCTCAATGACTCCCTTAGGTTAAACTGTTGATTGCATAATTGTCATGGTCTCCTTGGTCATAACATTAATGGCAGTACCTAGGTCAATCATTGTATTATTTATAAGGGTACCATTGATATGCACATCTACAACCAAGCTGCTAGGGTCTGCTTATTTTGGAATAACTATATTACCCATCATGATGTCAGCAAGTTGTCTAATTACATGGACAGTTTGTGGGTCCTTACATTTCTTACCTAGCTTTTTCAAGCATAGTTCTCTTATAGTTTTAGTATAGATAGGCACATCTTTGTTGGATTGGAACAATGGAATCTTGATGCATAGATTCTTTAATTGGCCAAGGAAATTAAATTCAGGTTCAGGTTCTTTCTTTTGCATGCTCAATCGCTCAAGAAATGGGGGTTGTTTGGTCTCAATCTCTACTTGTGATGTAGGTTGCTTAGGGTGTTCATTCTGAGAATTAAAATGTGGATTATTATTGCTAGAATTTTCCTCATCTGGAAGTTCCATGATGAGTGAAGATGTTGGTCTAGAGAGCATTTTTCCTGAACGTAACTGAACATCACTAACTTTGATCGCATAGGTCAAGTATTGGATAACTTCATTAGCATAATCTTGTTGAATATGCTTATTGTTAGGATTAGGTGTAGGCTGAGCAAGCAGTTGTGTTTCTCTTGGTGGTGTAGGGGCAAATGCAACAGTGTTTGGTATAAGGACTGGTTGTTAAGGCAAAGCCTGTTGTGGCTGTAGGTAACCAGTATTGGGGTTTTTCCAAGGTTGGTTTCCTTGCCATTGTTGTGGTCATAGATTTTGTGGTGTCTGCCACTGTTGGTTATGTATTTGAGGGTGATATGGCTATTGAGGCCACATTTGCTATTGTTGAGTCTAGCTAGATGGGGACATATTTGACCAAGGTTGAGGCGGCATGTTGTTCCAAGGTGCATTATACCAATTAGAAAAATTTGAAGAACCTGGAAATGATGTATTATAAGACAAAGGTTCTTGAGGCATACATTGTCTTTGTTGCCATAGTTTTCATTGGGCCAAGTAAAAAACTTGACACTCTTCATCCTCTAATGCTCGAAATTCTAACTTCTCCCTCTTTTCTTCCACAATGTTGGCAATCTTTTTGCATTTACAGTTAACCTTCTTCTGCCTGCAATGAGGGCAGTATTCTGCTAGTACTAATTTTGCGTCTTCTTGCTTCTTTTTTACATGTAAGGTGTCTAGTTGAGTTCCAAGGTGACTAATAATATCTAGCTTCATATCTTTCAGGAGGTTAGAGTTCTACATGAGAGACTCTTGCAACAATCTTTGTATTTGATAGAGCTCTGAGGTCTCGTGTCTTCTTCATAATAGATCTTGAGTAGTTCTTGCAGGCTTTGAAGCTATCATCGAATTATAGTTCAGAGACATCACCCCCCCTATTAGGTCTAGGGCATCCATGCATTCCTCATTAACTCATCTCAAAAATACCAACTTGATTGACTCCGGTGAGAGCCTATTTTTCTAAGATTTTTGTAGGCAAAATAGGAATCATTCTGCCTAATCTTTAAGGGGCTCTTCTTCCGTTTGTGATATTCTAAAAATGTCATCTCCTCACATGTCTCTATCATGGCATTAATCTTGGTACTTCTATAGGAACTTCTCCCTCCTAGTCCTCCAGTCAGCCATTGCATCTTTGCCCAATCCCATGAACCATCTCAAAGCAACATCTTTGAGAGTGGTTGGGAAGAGCTTCAATCTATGTGCATCGATGGTGTAATCATATATGTGACAAAGGACATCAAGTTCTCAAACAAGAATGTGTTTAGATCCTTTGTAATCAGACCATAAAAGTTTGGTAAGGCTGAAGGAGGGATATTCTTCATGGCGGTTGCTCGTTCCTTTTCAACGATAGGAAATTCAAAAGTGACTAGTTCAGCAAGGTTCTCCACTTCTTCATCAGCCATTGCATCATGAAACCAAGTGGCTATTTCCTCCAAGTCTACAGTGTCTCCAATCATGGAAAATTTCTCAACTTCATCACTTGTTTTTGAATTGTTCTTTTCATTTGGAAGAAATCTCCCTATGGAATCTCCTCTCCATCGTATGCAATGTTCAAAGATTTTTATTGTCGCTTTCTACACAATGTTAGTGAAGATATATCATTTGTTTGAAATCCACTACTATTGTAGATTTGTAATGTAACAACGATGCTGAAAGAAATAAACTAACTCAAACCCAGAAGATTCTTCATCTTTGGCACCATCTCTGGCATTGGTGCCAAAAATGTCCAAATCGATCAATTTTCACTAAACCTAATGCAACTAAGGCATGCATACAACCCAATGGATGGACTCATCCTGAATCAAGAAGCTCAGTGAGTAATATTAAGCTACTGTTATCTATCAACCTAGGGACATGGTACTTGGCATGATGTCTGTACTGTATGCACAACTAGAGGATTCTGAATATTTAGTTGTGTATAGCTGTGAAATGGAAATTGCTGAAATGCTAGAAAAGGAATGCAAGTTTATAAATTTAGAAAATAAGTTATGTAATTGTTCTTAACTACAACAAAATAATAACTAAAATAGAATTAATGAATCTAGCTCTAGGATCTAAATCTGATTACATGAAACTAAAACAAATAGGTGGTAGCCTTCCGTAAGTGGGCCCTGACTAGGGTTGACTACTTCCTTCTACTAACTTAAGTTACCGAATCAATGCATTTGCTTCTTCACCATAGAATAAGAACAAGAATAATTAAACAATTTGAAATGATACTCTATTTTTTATTGACTGAAATCAGAACATGCTACAATCATATGGAAAATCTTCTTATCTAGATATTTAGGTAAAAATAGATATATACATCATCTTACATTTCATACATTAATGAAGAATAATGACTAACTAATCCACTTCCCTTTATGCAAGGAAAGGATTCCTTATTCCTAAAGAGTCACAATGAAACTAGGAAACAAAAGCTTAAACAAATCAGAGAAGAGAATTCTGATTAGGACATTGTGATAGTAGGTGGTTCCATTTTCCTTAAGATTATGGTTCACTCCCAATCTCTTTGGGTGGATAGTCCAAGATGGATAATATTGTCCTCTTCAGACAGTCAGAAAAATTAGACCAAATGGCCTTGTACAACCCACTACAAAGAAATATGAGTATATCCCAAGATAGATAAGAATCTCATAATCCTTTAAGAACAAGGCATTCACACCAAGGAGCGAACAATCATCATACTTCAATCTTGATTTAGTGAGAATGGAAATTAAAATGGAGAGTTCCTCTTAATTTCATATTAAAACTAGCTTTGATACAGGATTCCAACAATCACACATATAGACAAAAATATAATTGGATGCCATTCATTTGCTGAAACCAAACACTATTAGTCTTAACCACACATTCACTCTTCAGAAAGAACACATAAAACAATAATACTGTCATGGGTTTATGCCTCAAAACAGAGGCAGGCAACTCTTTGACCCTTTTTACTCTCAAGAAGTCTTTGTATGTTGACCGGCGGGTACAATATGTGATCTTAACAGTTATCACCGAGGTAAAAATCTCTGAAATGAGACTATATCAGCCTCCTATCCCCCACACTTGGAGTGGTTACCTTCTGTACCCTAAACTCCATGCTATGTTGACTATCCGAGCATCATGGTCAATGGTTCTTTGGTAATGGAAGTGATCAAAACCCTGCTACAGCATTGTATATTGTTGTTCTACGAACTTGGATTTTAAATGACTGATTTCTATGTGAGACGTTTACTCTTTCCTATTGTTTCCTCCCAAACAACATCTCCCTTAAGTTATTTCTATGTTTCCCAACATACTGAACAACAACACCTACCTGTAAATCATTCTTTTTTTGCACAGAACTACCCGAGAGAGCAATCTAATATCTCACTGTTTACCCATCGTGGTAATGATGCCAAGAAAATTGTCCCGAGACAAATGCAACTATCCCAAAATGAACAAAAAAAATTGAATCTTGTTTTCTTTTTGTGTGTGCATAATTTGATGGTAAGCCTCTCTTGAGGTTGTTTAAAGGCCTCAAAGCATACAACTACATCCTCGGACCTAGGAAGCATATCACATCCTTTGGAAACTTTACAAAAAGGTGGAATAACCAATGAAGTCCTTTCATATCATTTCAAATTTTTGAATGTTTTTTTTGGTAGGAAACTATGCCAGAAGTATAAAAGGTGACAAGACCTTAACAAGGAACCAACAACAACTCCAAACCAAACCCAAAAGCAAAACAAAATCAAGACAAAACCCAAAACCTCAGTGAAACAAATGCTCCTGCATCAGGCTCCCTGAGAGAGATGTTTGTGAGCGTAGATCACAAATGGAGTTGGGTAGTAGGACTACCCTTTCAGTTGTAAACAACATGCAACATACTCCAATGCTATGAATAGGTAACCTGTAACAATTTATTTATTTCTTGTCTTCCAGTGTTTAGTAGGAATAGAGCTTGCAATCTGTGGAAAAATGAATTATGCACTTTGTTTGTCACTTGTGGAACCTTGTCCACCATGTACCGACCCCCTCCTCCAAATCATGCTCTTCATTCTCTTTCCTTTGGTTGGCTTCATCTTATTACAAATCATCCAACTCTCAATTCTTCTTTCCCTGTCATCTATTATGGGATTTGACTAACCATAATCTGACCACCTCCACCAAGCTTCCCCTGCATTATCTTCTACAACCTTCCAACACAAACATGCCACATCCGTATACACATCGGCAACTACATACTCTACATTCATCCTTGCAAATAAAGATAAACCAAAAGCAAAATTGTCATAATATACCTCATTTTCCTCCGTTGCTCCAACATTTTCTTCTGCATGCTTCACTGCACCATTCATCTCTATACCTCCACCCACAAGCTTCTCAAACCATTCTTCTTTTATTGCCAGAATCTACATCATTAAGTCATCCTTATTTTCACTGTTCGCTACAATATTCTCAAGCTCTTTCGCTTCCCTCTCAATTGCAATTTTAGTTACCTCTTCTACACTTTTTTCTCCTTCATCTTCATTGTCCACTTCTTTCACTTATGCGGTCACTCCTACAATTAATGCCTTTACATCCTCCAAAGGACACTCAGCCATTCCTACAACTACACCCTTCTCTTTCTCATCCTCTATTGCAACTTTCCCCTTCTTAGCTACTATTGCAACTTCCCTCTTTTCCTCTTCTTCTTTCTTCATATCATGTAGAAATTGTTTTCCACTCATCAACAATACCTTGCTGCTGCTACTCTTACTGTCTATTTCTCCTTTCAAAGGTAACAGTGTATGTTGATGGACATCCTTTTGTAGAGTGTAAGTATTGTTTCTTCCATTGTGTATGGCTTTCCTGTCAAATTGCCAAGGTCTACCAAGAAGCACATGGCAAACATCCATAGGCATAATATCACACATAACAATGTCCTTATAACTACCTATTTGAAACTCTACTAAGGCTTGCTCATCTACCAACAATTGATTCTCCTTTTGCAACCAAGAAACTTGATAAGGGTTAGGATGTTTAATCCTATTAAGGCCTAGTTTGTCTACCATTTCAATATCCACAAGATTATCTATATTACCACTATCTATAATGAGTTTACAGCACTTACCTTTAGCCTTGCAATTGGTTTTGAATAAGGCTCTCCTTTGCATAGGTTGTTGACTCTCCTTTGGTGGCTTCAACAATACTCTCTTGAACAACAAAGACTCTCCTGTCTTAGGTTCTTCTAAGTGATTAGGAGGTGATCCCACACTCTCTTGGTCTACTTGCACAATCTGATTACTTCTCTCAGGCCTTATGTAACCTTCTTGTGGGAACTCAAGACACTCCCAACCTTTATGGCCTACAAACTTGTTACATCTGAAACATTTACCAGAGACACCTCTTCCTCTTCCTTGGTAACCTCCTCTTTCCGGATTGGTTTGCCCACTCGAAGTGCTTGCTTCTCCAACTTGATGGTGTTGTTGTCCTCTACCACTATTCTGTCCTCTTCCTCTAGATTCTCTTCCTTGTTGGTTTTGCCTTCTCATAAGCTTATCCTCTGCCTTAATGGCAAATTGATAGGCTTCTTCAAGAGTTCTAGAGGACAAAAGACTCAATTCATCTTGTAAATTGTATCTCAATCCATTAAGGTACCTTGCAACCTTCTCCAAATCTTCTTCACTATGTCCTGATCGGATCACATGTTTATAAAACTCGTCTGTATATTCTTTCACACTCATCACCTTCTACTTGAGATTTTGTAACCTTTTAAATAGGTTAGTTTGGTAATATCCTGGAATAAATTTGGCTTTCCATTTGGCAACCATCCTAGCCCAAGAAGTTATATTTTCCTTGTTTTTATTTCTTCTTTCTAACTGAATGTAATCCCACCACATAGCAGTGTCGCCTTTGAGTCTTGTACAGGCAAACTTGACTCTCTTCTCCTCTGCCACTTCTTCATACTCAAAGTACTTGTCAAGCTCATTGATCCAATCAATGAGTTCCTCTCCATTGAGGTTTCCTAAGTAGGTAGGAACCTCTATCTTTTGTTTGGCTCCAACCTCCATGATTGCTCTCAGCAATCTCATCTCAACTCCATCAGGTTCT
The DNA here is from genome assembly GCA_027924645.1 of Cunninghamia lanceolata. Taxonomy (NCBI): domain Eukaryota; kingdom Viridiplantae; phylum Streptophyta; class Pinopsida; order Cupressales; family Cupressaceae; genus Cunninghamia; species Cunninghamia lanceolata. Next base: position 1,106,221 of record BSBN01001493.1, read on the forward strand.
TCTACTTGAACCATCTCTTATATGGCTTGCTGATTCTCTTCTTCATTCTTACTTACATCTCCCATAGGTATTCCTCTTCTCTGTGCCTATTCCATGGCATCCATCCTTTCTATGAGGTTCTGTAGCAACTCCATAACCCCTTCATCTATGCCTCTTCTGGCACCTCCTCTACCTCCTCCTCTTAGCATTCTTCTGGGTGGTATTTTGCCCAATCTTCTCTAGCCCTATCTCTTGCTCTACCCAGTCACTTCTATTTCTGTCCATTCCTCGCTGGCCCAATATCTTGCTCTGCCCAGTGACTTTCAGGGCTCTGATACCAAAATGATAGTAGGTGGTTCCAGTTTCCTTAAGATTACAGTTCACTCCCAATCTCTTTGGGTGGACAGTCCAAGATGGAGAATATTGTCCTCTTGAGACAATCAAAAAAATTAAACCGAATGGCCTTGCACAACCCACTACAAAGAAATCTAAGTATATCCCAAGATAGATAAGAATCTCATAGTCTTTTAAGAACATGGCATACACACCAAGGAGCGAACAATCATCATACTTCAATCCTAATTTAGTGAGAATAGAAAATAAAATGGAGAGTTTCTTCTTAATTTCAGATTAAAACCAACTTCAATATAGGATTCCAATAATCACACATATAGGCAAAAATATAATTGGATGTCATTCATTTGCTGAAACCAAACACTATTAGTCTAAACTACACATTCACTCTTGAGAAAGAACACATAAAACAATAATATTGTCGCAGTTTTATGCCTCAAAACAGAGGCAAGTAGCTCTTTCACCCTTTTTACTCTCAAGAAGTCTTTGCATGCTGACTGACATGTACAATATGTGATCTTAACAGTTATCATGGAGGTAAAAATCTCTTAAATGAGACTATATTAGCCTCCTAGCCCCCACACTTGGAGTGGTTACCTTCTGTACCCTAAACTCCACACCATGTTGACTATCCCAGCTTCATGGTCAGTGGTTCTTTGGTAATGGAAGTGATCAAGACCCTGCTACAATGTTGTATATTGTTGTTTTATCAACTTGGGTTTAAATGATTGATTTCTATGTGAGACGTTTACTCTTTCCTGTTGTTTCCTCCCAAACAGCATCTCCCTTAAGCTATTTCTCTATTTCTCAACATACTAAACAACAACACCTGCCTGTAAATCATTCTTTTTCTGCACGGAACTACCTGAGAGAGTGATCTAATCTCTCACTGTTTACCCATTGTGGTAATGATGCCAAGAAAATTGTCTCGAGACAAATGTAACTATCCTAGAACGAACAAAAAAAATTGAATCTTGTTTTCTTTTTGTGTGTGCATAGTTCAATGGTAAGCCTCTCTTGAGGTTGTTTAAAGGCCTCAAAGTATACAACTACATCCTCAAGCCTAGGAAGCATATCACATCCTTTGGAAACTTTGTAAAAAGGTGGAATAACTAATGAAGTCCTTTCATATCATTTCAAATTTTTGAATGTGTGTTTTGGCAGGAAACTATGCCACAAGTATAAAAGGCAACAAGACCTCAATAAAGAACCAACAACAACTCCAAACCAAAATTGGGTACGAAGACCCAAAAGCAAAACAAAATTAAGACAAAACCCAATACCTCGGTGAAACAGATGCTCCTGCATCACATTGGGACAAAAGAACTTATCCAAGAAACATGGAAGTGGTTATAATGGTGTCAACTAGCCTCAACACTTCTTCAATTGGAGAGTAAATACTTTTCCATTTGTTGCATATTTCTCTTTAATGTCCCCTACATTTTTATCTTTGTTTGTACGTAGAGAACAGGTCACCACTGGACAGTTGTCAGTGATTGCACGTTTTTGCTATATTAACTCCTATAGGATATTGGTTGCTGTAGGAACTCTGTGACTTGGTTGTAGGAACTCTGCGGCTTAGCTGCAGGTTAGTAATCTAGGTTGCTACAGGAAGGAGTTAGTCCTATAGAAATCTCTAATCATAAATATTATTGTAAACACACTTATTCACACCACATTACATATGAAAATAACTATTTTAACCATGCAACATTCATTAAAGCATCATATAATTATTGTAGTGCTTATCCATATATTATATGAAGTCTTGGTCGAAGAAGGATAAACGTGTTTGTAGGAAGGTACTTAAAAATAGGAAAAATAGGGATTAAAAAGGATAATTATGGGGCTCATCAGTGATCGCCTACCAATTAAATATATCCTCTAAATCTCCACTGTTCAATATAAATTTAATATTTCCTTTGTTAATAATATTTCCTAAGGATTTTGAATTATATGCTTCTAGATAAACTCTGTAGTTCAATCATTACCAATAATATTCTAGAGGGATTTGTGGAATTGACACGGAAATAAGTCATATTCAAAGGCTTTATTATTATCCATGGAAAAAACAATCTTATGAAGGTCTTCCTAAGTGAGAAGTTGTTCACAAGAGGCTTCATGAGAAGATGAAGCCCTATAGTGGACCACTTGAATGCATTGTTGAAGAGTAGTTGATCAATTCAGGGTTGGCTTCTAAGATTTGAAAATATATTCATAGTGTTGAACAAAAGTTTGGGAGATGATAGGAAGTTCCTCCAAGAGTTGAGAACCTTCTTTGATGTGTTTGATCACTTGAAAAGAATGATAAGCTCTTAAAGAGAAGAAGAACTCCTTAGAGACTCTATCTCTAACTTTGATCTAGTGCATGTGAGCCTTGATTTAAGTCCCCTCTAGCGGAGTGCTTATTTTGCAATCTATTTCTATTGGCAAAGTCTTGCAACATAAAGTTGTAGAGGAGAAAAAGTCTACATTTGAATTTTAATGGTGACCTGGTGGATCTCAATAGTGGTGGACTCATAAGCCCAATAGAAAAACCTAGCTAGTTGGCACCCATAAATGCACAAAACCATGGATGTGTGTTTAGTTGTATCATTCCACCAATCTATTTGACCTGTCTAATGAAGGGGATGTGGATTCAGATTCTAGATACATCAGTTGTGGGCCATACTAGGTTGATGACTTAGTAGAGATGTATTTAAAAAGAATTACAATTTTTGGGTTTGGGCGCAACATACTTCCATTCCATACATAATTTAATAGGAAAGTGATTTGAAAGGACAATGTTTGACAAAAGGCTCAATTGGTATGGAAAAAAAATTGAGTTGACATCATGGCCCTATCAAGACTTTCAAGAACCTATTCATAATTTGAATGTAGGTTACCCCATGTATGCCATATAGCTTGGTTATAATGACAACCAATATTGGGATTGGAAAGGCTTGATTTATTGTGCATGAAAAACCAAGCCTCTCTTTCGCTAAATCTGGTACATAGGCAAGGTACCATACTTATTAGATGCATCCTCCACCATGTATTAAAATCCCCAACATGATCCATATAGCTAGAGGTAGTGAATCGACAATCCATTGCCAAAGAGCAAATCATTCAACATCATTGGAAAAACAAATATTAACTATTCCAAAAGAATGATTATCAACATTCAAGAGACCCCATAATGCTTTATTAGTGGGGTCACATACTTGATCCACTTAAAATGGCTACTGTTAAGGGAAAATTGGAGTAAACATGAATAATCAATATCAAAATACCCAAAACTCAATGAAATATAGAAACAAAGAGATCAATTAAACAAAAGAACTTCAAGAACCTTTGCAAACCTCAAAGCTTCAAAGCTTCTGTTGGTTGCCTATCTCAATCGATCTTGCATGTATGAATAAGGCCTTTAGAGAATGCACTTCCTTGCTATGATTCCAAGATTGTCAATGGAGAACAGCTATGATAATGCTTTGTAATGAAGAGGAGCTTCACAACAATGATAGTAGTATGGTAACAAGTGTGATCACAAGCAATGAAGGAATTGGTGCCAAAGGCGCGCTGTAATTCCTGCAAAGTAACAATACTTAAAGCTTGGATGAATGAAATGGAAGAACAGGGTTCAATTTATAGACTTGGGAGAGAACAGATCAATAGTATAGAAAGAATGAGAAGATCAACGGTTGAGGAATGTGCGTGAATAGGAAGAAGACATGTGTCTTTCTCTATTTTGCATGAGAGGAATTAATAAAATAGAAGAATGAGTTAACTGAAGAGATAAATGAATTAAAAGAATAGATCAATCAGTTAAGAGAATAGAACTAGAGAAATAGAAATTGCATGAGGATGAAAAGATATTTTAGCTCAATTAAATATTTAGAATATTCAATTGCATGTGCACAAGGATTGAATTATATTTAGAGATAACTCAATTTAGAAGAAATGGACAACTTAAATAAATATTTGATTTATTTAAATTTAGAGAAAATATTATTGGAAGAAACAATTAAATAATTGATATTATTTAATTTAGAATAAATTTGGAAGAATTAATTAAATAATTGGTATTATTTAATTTAGAATGATTTTGGAGAATTAGAAGATAAGAAAGCAAATTAAATAAATAAATTTATTTAATTGTTTGTGCATGATTTGGAAGAATAAATAAAATATTTTATTATAATTTATTTTTAGAGATTGAGAGGATTTAAATAAATTTGATTGATTTATTTAAATTTGGAAGAATGATTTGATTTAATTAAATAATTAAGAATTATTTAATTGTTTGGAAGAATTTAATTAAATAAAGGATTTTATTTAATTTTGACTTTAGAAGAGGTAATTAAATATTTTGATATTTAACTAATTTAGAGGAATATGAATCAAATAAATAAATTTGTTTATTTATTTATTGATAGAGGAATTGGACTTAAATAAATATTAAGAATATTTATTTAGACCGAGTCGTGTCATTTTTAGGCATATACATTTTGCCCCTCTTTGATGCAATGTGTTTTATCACGTTGTTTCAAAGAATAAATTTTTTGATAATGATACATGCCCTAGTTTACCCATGGTACAGGGTTAACGACGATAGGATGCCCCCTCGGAAGATTGAATGAGAAAAAGGAAGGAAGTGTGAGATGGACAATCTCACGAAGAAGGAGGTGGAAGATAGGTTGGGGTGAAGAAATTGGTTGAAGAAAGAGCTGAATGATACGTGATGCAAGATAGAATGATAACACACAAAAGCAAGAAAGCAAGTATGCACAAATGATACAAGAACAAACAAGGTATTGCCCCTATCAAGCGGTAAACCAATGATATACTGATAACGATATACGATAGTGTTGTCATGGCGGGGAACGATATATCCCTAGAGAAACATGATAGGACAGTGTCTGGTTTCAGGAAATGAAACATGCCGTGTAAGATGCATGTGTTGGTCTGATTTCGACAACGTGACATCCTGTATAAGACAATTGATTGATTATAATTGATTGAGTTGGTTTACAACAAGACAAGGATCAAGACCATTGAGTGTGATTGGATCAATTGACAAGATTGACTTGACTTGATTGGTATGGATTAAGGATGGACTTGCATTTTGATCATTGCTCAGATTGACTGGACAAGGATGAAAGATATGATGATAGATAGAAAAATGACTCGACAGAAGAACTCACAAGTTTTTATTTGTATTGATACTCAGCATTGTTGGATATTTATTGCATGGGATATGGTATGGATGTTTTTATGGATGTATAATGGATGCAAATGGTGTTTGCTTTTGACATCTTGATGGTGCAAGTATTTTGAAGTGCTTATTTCATCATTGGGCAATTTTTTTTGGTACTTTTTCTAAATGTTGTAAGAAAATACAAGCATCTAGGTATAATTGAACCGAGATGACCTGAGTATCACTTACATGGATTTTGATTTAGCAAGTTAATACAAGCATCGAGGTATAATTGAATCGAGATGAGCTAAGTATTTCTTGTGTATCAATAGACAAGGACTGCTCTCTTTCGTGTTAGACCTTTGATGTCCTTGATGATCTTTTGTCAATTATGTCTTTAGACAAGGCGTCACATTACTAAAGTTTAATCCACAAACAATAGAACAAAGAAAATAATCATGCCCCCATCATAGCATCTCTATCTTTTGGTATCTTCGAGTAGCATAGAAAGACATGATAGCAGAAACCAAGACTCTTGTGTTTTAACCATGATTCCAATCCACAAAACATGTTTGCATTTAGATGTGTTTGTTTCTTGCCATAATTTAGGTAAAATCATTTAGAATGCCTTAGGTGTTTGTTTTGCTTTGCTTTGGATAGGTTAATGCCTTGCATCAAGATTTTTGCTTGAAAAGAGCGAGTTTTGTTTGTGCTTGCTTGCCTAGTGAGAAGATTCCACAATCCTTATTGGTGAGACGAACCCTAAGGGACTGACCTAGTGCCTCGGGGGCTCATTGCTAAATGGCCTTGCCTACATGACGATGCAGAGGCAACATAGTTCAGGGTAAACCCTAATGGACCTAAAACCTAGGCGGTAGAAAGTGGTGCGGACTTAGATAGATAGAAGGACTAGACACGTGATGGATGGGACAATGGAGCCTCGGGGGTGTATTGAAAATAGCCTTGCCTACGTGATGACACAGAGGCAATGTAGTTCATGGACTTGGACCATGGGGACACTGACGAGAGACACTTGCTAGGCTGACACTATGGATAGGATATGGGATAAAACCTTGGTTGACAAGGCAACAAAGAGATAGAGTATCAAGCCATGATAGGTTAGCGTTAGGTTTTTATTATGGAACAGATATGGATCAAATGGAACATGAGTGAAGGGAGAATGGACAAGGTGATTGGTTTCCCAAAGATGGAGGAAGCAGTTTATCACAAGTAACGCTTGTTTACTAGGTTTTTCACCACTTGCTTTTATTTGCACGAAAGCTAGAAAGTATGCATGATGCTTGTTTGCTAGGTTTTCATCATGATACCTATCCAAGGTGCTTGTTTGCTACGTTTTCACCAAAGGACGATTTTTTTTTGTATTTTTTAAATTTTTTTGCATTTTTTCCAATTTTTTAAATTTTGTTTTGTATTTTATGCCCCCCTTACATTGGGGTTCTCCTAGGTATAGAACCGGCGAAGATGCATGTTGTTGATTAGGTCATCAAACAGCTCACCCTCTAATGTTGCTAACCGATATGCCCCCAATCCATAAGCAGCGACAATCACATAAGGCCCAAATCAGTTGGATTCGAACTTGCCTTTCTTTTCCTGATCCTGTTGATTGCGGGGGTTCTCCTTAAGTACTAGATCTCTAACTTTAAAGACTCTTGGGTGAACTCTGTGGTTATAGCTTTGTGAAATCATTTGTTGATATGCTTTGAGATGATCAAAGGCTTTTTGTCTCCTTTCTTCTAGCAACTCTAGTTCTTGCAATTTGGAAACTCTATATTCTTCATCTGTTATGAGACCTTTTAATGACACCCTGAGAGATGGTAACTCGACCTCAATGGGGAGGATAGCTTCTAAGCTATAGACAAGGGCGTAAGGGGTAGCACCTGTGGGAGTGTGTATACTGGTTCTGTAGGCCCATAGAGTGGGATTGAGTTGGATGTGCTAACCACGGCCAGCCTCGTTGACTGTCTTCTTGAGGAGTTTCAAGATGGTCTTGTTGGATGCTTCATCTTGACCATTGCCTTGGGAATAATAGGGTGTGGAGAAACGGTGTTGGATTTTGAATCGGTCACAGAGTTCTTGGACATCCTAGTTTTTGAAGGGTCTTCTGTTATCCGTGATAATGGATGAGGGAATTATGTATCTGCAGATGAGGTAATTGAGGATGAATGAGGAGATTTGTTTACCTATGACGGTGGTGAGGGGAACGGCTTCAATCCACTTGGTAAAGTATTTAGTGGCAGTTATTATGAATTTGTGGTCGTTGGATGAGGGTGGATGGATTTTATCCACAAGGTCAAGTCCCCATTGGCAAAAGGGCCAAGGTGTCATTAAAGGTCTCAACTCTTGAGCTGGTGCATGTATCAGGTTTCTATGTATCTGACACTACTTGCACTTCTTCACAAATTGATATGAATCTGTTTCCATGTTCGGCCAGTAATAACCCAAACGCATGAGTTTCTTAGCTAAGGAAGGACCGCTAGAGTGTGTTCCGTAGAACCCTTCGTGTCCGTCTTATAAGGCAGTTTGGGATTATTCTCATTCTAAACAATGGAGTAAAGTACCATCTAGACCACGTTGGTATAGGGTGTCAGCAATAATGGTATAACGAGAGGTTTGGCGTATAAAGGTTCATCATTGATTTGAAGATAAGTTAGGTGGGAGGGTGTTGTCCTTGAGGTAAGTGTAAACCTTACCATACCAAGGTGAATCAAATCCAACTAATAGGCATATGGAATGGGTTTTAGGAAGATCATAAGCTGGTTGTTGAATTAATTCCACTAAGAACTCATACCATGACTCATTCTCTAGGATTTCAAGAAGAGAGGTAATGGTTGCCATGGCATCTGCTGCTTTGTTCTCAATGCGAGGTATCTGCTCAAAAGAGATGATCACAAAGTATTCCTTAAAGTCCTCGACCATCTGCTTGTATGGGACAAGCTTCTCATCCTTGGTTTGGTAATCGTCATTGACCTGATTGATTACTAGTTGCGAATCACCATGGACATGTAGCTCTTTGATTTTCCACTATGTTGCCATTTTGAGACCAATGACTAAGGCTTCATATTCTTCTATGTTGTTGGTGCATGGGAATAACAAGCGGTAAGACTTCGGTATGGTGTCGCCATGAGGAGTTACAAACAAGATTCCTGCCCCCAATCCATGGTTTGTGTAGGACCCATCAAAGTAAAGTTTCCAGGAATGTGTTGATATATTGAATAGGGATTCATCTGGAAACTCAAATTGCATTGGTGTGGTGTCCTGTAGTGGTGCATCCGCTAACTGATCAGTAATGACTTTCCCCTTGATAGCCTTTATGTCTACATACTCAATTTTGTATTCACTTAGGAGCATTATCCATTTGGCTAGGCGACTTGTTAGAGCTGCTTTGCTTAGTAGGTACTTCAGTGGATCTATTTTTGCAATAAGTTTGACTGGATTTGCAAGCATTTAATGTCAGAGTTTTTGGGAAGCAAAAACTACCACAAGGCATGATCTTTCTATCTGAGAGTATTGCAACTCATAGCCCACCAATGTGCAACTGATGTAGTAGACGGCTCTTTCTTTATTTTCATAATCTTATTGTGCTAGAAGAGCCCCAAGAGCTATTGGTGTAGCAAATATGTATAGTAACAATAGTTTCCCTTGGATAGGAGGCATGAGAATAGGTGGATTCATAAGATACTCTTTTAGTTTGTCGAATGCCTCTTCACATTTCTCATCCCATCTGAATGGAATGTTCTTATGTAGGATATGACTGAAGGGTTGACACTTGTCTGCCAGTTGTGATATAAACCTACAGATTGCTTGTAGCTTGCCCTGTAGAGATCTTAGTTGAGTAAGATTCTCAAGTGGTGGCATGTCCATAATAGCTTTGACTTTGGCAGGGTCCACCTCTATTCCATTTGCTGATACAATAAAGCCTAGGAGCTTGCCTGAGGTGACTCAAAACACACATTTCTTTGGGTTCAACCTGACTTTGAATTGCCCTAATAGTTGAAAGACTTTCTCTAACACATCCAGGTGTGATTCTCTTGTGAGTGACTTTGCAAGGATATCATCTACATAGTCTTCCATAGTGACGTGCATCATATCATGAAATATAGTGGTCCTAGCACGTTGATATGTGGCTCCTGCGTTCTTTACCCCAAATGGCATGAGATTCTAGCAGAAAGTGCCCCATGGACAAGTAAAAGATGTCTTATGCTAGTCTTCAAATGCTATCCTAATCTGATTATATCCTGATAAGCCATCCATGAGAGATAACATGGTATGCCCTACTGTTAAGTTGACTATGATATCTATATTTGGCAACGGAAAATCATTCTTGCTGCAAGCTTTGTTTAGATCTCTAAAGTCATTGCAAAGTTTGACTTAGCCGTCAGGTTTAGACACTGTTACTATGTTGGAGACCCATTCTAGATAGTCTATAGCTCTGATGAACCCTACATCCAGTAGTTTTTTGAGTTCTTCTTTTACAAGTAGTGCAATGTGTGGATGCATCTTTCTAGCCTTCTGTTTCACTGGTTTCACTCCTAGATCTAGTGGAAGATGATGTAGAATCAAATATGGATCTAACCCTGGCATATCTGCGTATGACCAAGCAAAATTGACTTGCTTTCTCTTGAAGAATGGTACAAACTTAGTCTTCTCTGGCAGGGTTAGAGACTTAGCAAAGTGAATGATTTTAGGTTGTTCCTCTATTCCAATGTTAATAGGTTCTGTGGGTTCCACAACAATCTGAGACTTCTCCTGGTGCATGTCGTCAGGGAGAGTGTAAAGCCTTCCATCATCAGGTGCCACTGTTGGGTTTTCACCTTCAGATGGGTCCTTTCTTTTTACTATTTTGGGATCTAACACTGCCACGAAGCGGTTTTCACCATCAGATCCAGTTTTTATTTTGATATTTTTGTGACTAGAAGGCTTGACACCCTCTCCGAAATAAGCCACGGTATTAAGTTTAATAGCCAACCCAGCTTTATGATCTCCTTTAGGTAGGTGGTCCCTAAGTTCCATATAGTCAATATAGGCATCATCGTTTTGGAACATATCTAGTTGTGGGGTTCCTCGTAGATCCCAGTCAATAAGCTCAGGATACACAAGGGGGAGGGAGTCAATGGATAGATCTGATTCGTTGATAGTTTGAATGGATATGCTAGGAGTATTGGTAGGGGGAGTGTTTGGGATGGTACTTTCCTCCAAGTTGTGTATTGCGATAGAACTTGAACCTTCCTCGAAAGTCGTATTCTCAGGGATAGGCAAATCACACTCTAATGGCCTATGCGGTAGCCTTTGTCCCTCACAGTAGGGGTTGTAAGTTTGAATGGTATCAACCTCTTTGTCATCATAGGAATGCTCTGTCAACTCATCCCACTCATATTCATTGGAATCTATGTCACTGTCCTCTTGAAGGGTATGGATCATTTCCACAAGACAAGCATTTGCGTTAGCTTTACCCTTATCCTTATATCCTAGGCCTTTTGTATTTCTAGCCAATGATGATGAAGAAGGTTGAATGGGTTTTATAATTCCTTCTTTTCTTAGGCCGATGGGGACTTATCCTTCGTAACCCATTCTATGCAGGATAGATTCACCTCGCCCATAGATTTATGTTGGGAGCTTAGGTGGTTCTTGTTGCATGTTCTCTTCTTCTTCAGTGTAATGCCATTGTAGGATATCTCTTTCCTCTATTTCATCTGATAAGGTCCCCCATTTTACAAAGGGAGTTGTGGGAGGTGTAGGAGGAGTAGATGGCTTTGGAAAATGCTTGGGTTGCCCAAAGGATCTAGGAGATAAAGGCATTTTGGCTAGATTGAGGTTGTGCTCAATGGAGTATTCCTCAACTCCTGTTTATTTGATGGTAATTTTTTGTTCTTTGGGCTTGGATGAGGAAGCTTTAGAGGTAGAATCATGATGTGGGGTAGGGGATGTAGATGTTCTATTGTTTGGTATGATGCAATCAGGTTTTGAAAGGACAGAGTTGCAATGCTGAAAGGGGTCAGGGTCACCTTGGATGGTGACTTGCTTGCCATTATGAGGGAATTTTATGCATTGGTGATAGGTAGAAGGCACAACTTTCATGACATGAATCCATGGTCTACCTAGGAGAATATTATAGGTGAGCTCCCTATCTAGGACTTGGCACACAACGTCTTTTATTACTAGTCCCACTTGTATGGGTAATACCACTGTTCCTTTGGTAGTTCTCTCCTCTTCATCATAGGCTTTGATAGTAATCTTCTTCCTTAGATCAACTACATTTTCAAAGAACCCCAATGTAAGGACCAGCTTAAGTGTACAAATATTTAAACCGGCTCCCCCATCAATGAGAACCCTCTTGATGCGGTGCTTATGGATGAAGGCGACAATGTGCAGAGGTGTGTTATGAGGTTGAGACACTGAGAGGTCATCTTGTTTGGTAAATGATATGATACTTGAGGAGGTCAGATTGCCTACCATGGCTTGAAACTTCTCTTGGGGCAAGTTAGTGGGTACTGTTGTTTCCACTAAGGCTTTATCGAGAATCTCCTTGTGGGAAGGAGATAGACGCAACAATTCTAAGATAGAAATGTCGGCAGGGGTCTTCCGCAGTTGGTCTATGACACTATACTGATGGAAGTTGGACTGAGAAGGTGATGACCTTGGAGGAATGGTATTCAACGTGACCTTATTGCTACGAGTAATGATACTACAATCAGTTCTGTTGGGCTCTGATTCTTGGTTGGTGTAACCACATTGATTTGTGGGACATGCTCTGATATGCAATTGATGGTGTAATCAAATGGCACACTTGCATAATTGGCATTACTATTCCCACTATTCTGATTTTTCCTGTTGTGGTTGTTGTTGTTGTTGTCATTGTTGTTGTTGTTGTTGTACGGCCTGTCATGATTGAGAAGTGGATCCTTGTAAGCCACATGTGTCTCATTAGAAGTATGTTGTTGAGTTCCTCCTTGATTTTGATCAAGCACATCTTGAATAACATGTTTGAGATGGATACAATTGTTGGTTGTATGTCCTCTTCCTCAATGATACTCACAATAGTTGGTGTCTTTCCAATAGTGAGGTTTAATTTGAGGCTCATAATCACTTGTTGGCAGTAGAGAGATTTCATTGTTGGCCAATAGCTTCTTTAATGTGGATTCTTGGGACTCACCGAGCGGTGTGAACTTTTGCCTTTGATTTGAGTGGAACCATGGTCTTGGCTCCCGAGAGAATGTTTTATTGGGTGTAACATTTCTTGCCTCTCCTTTGAGAGTGAATATCGGTTGTTGTTTGGGAGCCACCACCTTGGCATCAACTACTCCATTGATGACATTTTTATTCTTACTCCAAATCTTTGATTTGTCAGTCGTGTAGTTGGAGGTAGGTGTGTCCTTGTATAACTTGATTTGTCCCTTGCCATTCATAGCCTTTTCGATGAACAATCCCATTTCAATGACCTTCGAGAATGAAGTAGGGCATTGGATTTGTATTTGATAACTAAGATCGAAGTTGAAGTTATGGACAAACATCTCCATTAATTGCTTCTCTGGTACATCATATGAGCATGTTCTTGCTAGTTGTCTCCACCTTTGTAGGAAAGAGGCGAATGATTTGCCACTCTTTTGCTTGGTGTTGCATAGGTCAAGCATGGAGACCTCATGTTCAATATTGTAAGAGAAGTGTGTGATGAATTTGTTGACTAACTCATCAAAAATTTTGATGCCCGGTGGAAGCCTTGAGAACCACTCCATGGCTTGACTACCTAGAGATCTAGGGAATAGTCTCATTAAGTAAGTCTCATTGTGAGCTATTTCCATGCATGTTGCGTTGAATTCCCTAATGTGATCTCTAGGGTCTCCTTTCCCTTTGTAGAATCGAAAGGGAAATGGTGTCATGTTCAAACTTTTATCAAAGAGGTACGGTGCAATATCTTCCAAGGAGTAGGTTTTAGTGTTTGTACCCATCTTGAAATCCATCATTTGTTGCGTTAGACCTTCGATTTGTTTCCTCATTTCTTCCATGGGAGTGCTTGGGTCTATGGTTTTCTTTCCTTTTTCATGATTATCCTCTACGGTTTCTTGGATTTTGCTTAGATCGAAATCGGCGGGGTGTTAATTCCAAGATTTGCAAGATGATAAAAATACTTGTGAGGGTCCTCATGGAGCACTTTCTCTGGCAAGCGTTGGAATTTATAATCTTGGAGAGTTCTTTGATACTCTTCGTGAAAGATTTCCTCATCACTATCATGAGGGGTGATAATGTGGTTGGATGATCCGGCCATTTCAAGTTGCTTTTTGTATTGAGATCTAGTAAGAACCATGCAAGGTGGCGTGGGATGAGGTGGGATGAAACTAGAGATTTTGGCAAGGTGTCGATGGAGACTGTTGAGAATAGGATATTTATGACAAGATTTAGACAAGGGACTCTTTTGATCAATGATTCCAAGTAAGACGGCCAATACAAGACGATAGCCACTAGTAAGGGTACTCGATACCTGTCTTACTGTGTAGGGACTAGTCATGCACCAAGACCACTAGCAAATTTTTGTGACCTACTAGGGTTACTTGAATCCAAAGTGATATGAAAAAGGGACCTATGCTGATCTGATATGGGACACTTTGACTTTGGACTAGGAAGACCTGATAGAAGGTGAATGGGATGACCAACGGAAGAGAGACTTTGACACAAGGTAAGATTTGATCTCAAAATTTGGAACTAGGCTGAAATGGGTATCCAGAAATGACAAAAATTTTCTCTCAAAGATTGTGGAAGTGCTCACTATCATGCATGCGCCAGAACAGATGCGCGTAAAAACTGGTAAATGCGCAACAAGTCAGCACAGAAGCACTACACTGGTAAATTTCAAATGTGTCGTAATAGGTAGCAAAAGCACTGCAAGTCAGTACAGATGTGCTGCAAGTCGGCACAAATGCGCAGCAAGAGAGGACGAATGCGCCACTTTGGTTTTCTCAGTATTTTTGCAAGTTTTTGGCAATTTTCTGATGTTTTTGGTACTTTGGTTGCAAAAAAGGTCTTTTTGATATGATTTTATGAAATTATGGCAAGAAGGCATAGCAAACACAAAGAATATTTTTATGGTTTTTAATTTTTTGTGATTTGTTTTTTACTCTTTTTGGACTAAAAAAAGAAAGGCAAGTACAAACCTAGGTTTCAAAGGACAATATACAACCAAATTCTGACTATCTCTAGTGAAGCATCTTTGGGAGGTGATAATCGCCCTTCCATGCACTGGATTATAGGGGTTTTTGGCCTACTAGAACAAATGATGAGTAATAAAGGCAACCGTTTGAGTGGTTATACATGCGGCAGCACTACTCTCCATTATGGAGTCTTAAAGGGTTTTGGAGAGGTTGGCTGTCGGTATAACACAACTACACTCGTTGTTTGAAGCTTTCACTCCAAACACAATTTATTTATAGTGACTTGGTAGGGCTTGGCGTCTAGCCTGTTACCACTTAGGGTTGTTCCTACTTGGATGAACGATATCCAAGAGCAGGCCCTTCTAAAGGAAAAACACATGCGAAAATGATATGTCTGGCATTTTGGTCACCCAAAATAGGGGAGAGCATAGGCATGGTATCATTCCCAAAACACAGAATACAGTGGTTCTTTTCCCCTAGTTAAAATGAGAAAAATTACATGAGCTATCTACTTGGGCAAGCACAAAATTTTGTTAACTTTGAAGTGATAACAAGATAGCAATGATGTGTTTAGTTTTATCCCAGATAGAATGAATTTGTTAACTTTGAAGTGATGATCGAGATAGCAATGGTTCAGTTTTACCCAGATAGCAATGATGTGTTTAATTTTTACCCAGATAGCATGAATTTGTTAACTTTGAAGTGATGATCGAGATAGCAATGGTTCAGTTTTACCTAGATAGCAATGATGTGTTCAATTTTATCCAGATAGAAATGAGTTGTTAACTTTGAAAGATAGCAATATAGCAATGATTCAATTACCGCCTTCCTAGTTAAGACCATGTGAGATTTACATGAGCATCCATTTACTTTCCCATTAGAAATCAAAGTGTGAGTTAACAAGTGCAACTATATGATTCTAAACCAATACCTAACCTACAAAACAGATCAAGAGTGTTCCTGCAAAGAGACGTCAGCGTTAGTAAAAACTTCAAGGAAACCCTAAAAATCACTGCCTAGATCAGATGCGCAGCTTCAGAGACTGAATCACAGAAACAGAGCTCAGAAGTGCTACAGTACATATGCGCTAAGAGAGGTCAAAAGTGCAGGAAAATAGTGTATATGCGTCGAACTGATAGATCTGTGTCGTATCAGAGGGTAAATGCGCTGGAATAGAGTTTGTATGCGTCGAAAAGATGTATGCATCAGAACAAACAGTATATGTGTCAAATCAGAGACTGTATGCGCCGAAGGAACGTGTGCACTGCAACAGATAGCAGATGCATGTTAAGATGTGTCAGATGTGCTATTTCCTCTTGTGTACGGCTTTCTAAAACACAAAAACTTAGTTTTTGGGTTAAATTTGGGGCTAGGCCCCATGGTGGGCACCAAAAATGTTAAGGAAAAATTGGAGTAAACATGAATAATCAATATAATCAATATCAAAATACCCAAAACTCAACGAAATATAGAAACAAAGAGATCAATTAAACAAAAGAACTTCAAGAACCTTTGCAAACCTCAAAACTTCAAAGCTTCCATTGGTTGCCTATCTTAATCGATCTTACATGTATGAATAAGGCCCTCAGAGAGTGCACTTCCTTGCTATGATTCCAAGATTGTCAATGGAGAACAGCTATGATAATGCTTTGTAATGATGTCATGCCCACATTTTCCTTGTGGTCACAACACACATCACACGTGTCATAGCCACATCTGTTATGTGGTTATGACACGAGATATGAAAAACTTTTCTCACACTGTCCTACAAACCCCCTCGCATGCGTAAGCATGCTCGGCGGTGTTCTCTCATGGCGAAAATACTACAGCTTTCGGTGGGATATAAGTACAATTGCGTGCAACCAGATGCAAGTAGACCAACAAGAGGATCTCTACGACGCCGCTAACGTCATTGCAAGAGTGAGATTACCAAAGTTCCTAAATCTAAACCTCGGCAATTTTTGGCAGCATAACGCCTTACGGCGTTAGTGGGAATTACGCAGCACTCATTTACGCACGTGGTTCGCTGATAGATTAACAACTTCCCACGACGCCTTGTTCCGACTAAACCGACTAGTGATCTCCCTATTTAGTCAATTTTCAGCAAGACACGGTTGTCTGTCTCCTCTCTTGCTTCCTGAAACATACTCCTACGACTTAGCATTCTCAACGAGGCGGTTTGTTTGCTCTCTCTTCCCTTTTCTCTGGGTCTTAATTTTGATTGTATTTTTATCGCACTTACCTTAACTATTTCTCTGATAATTTAGTTTGCTTATGTTTCGGTCTCTCTCTCTTTCGTTTTCTATGCTTTCTTTATGTATATCCGAGCCTTTCTTCATGATTTACATCAATCAGGGTTATCACTGCAGCTATTGTTGATATTAAACCTAACTTCCGGATGGTCTAGGTCACATAGACTGGTTTACTACTTCGCTGGACTCGGTCTCCTAGTCTTCTCCGATCACGGTATCTCCTCTTCGTTTGTATTAATTAATCTTGTTCCTAAGCAGATTTAGCAGAAGGGTCCGTCAACTTAGTTCTCTTATCCCATGTGGGAAATGTCACGCATTTTCTCCTCTGTGTTTTCCAATGTTAGTTTTTCTTCTTCGGACTCTCTTACAGGTTTACTTATGAGGTCGTTTACTACAGTTGGGATTAAAATGGCCACATGGAATGTCTGTGATGGCTTCTTAAGTTTATTTCCAGTGTTCTTTTAAGCAAGGTGACGTGTAATTTTTCCTCTTCATTTTCCCGGTTATTGAACCGCGTTGATAGTGAAACTTCCGAGAAACTCTTCCCGGGTAACACAGTATATTCCTTTATGCTCTCATTAAAGTATAATTTTATTTTCTCTTATCTATAATTACTGTTGTTATTATTACTAATCAGTATTATTAATACTCTTATTGTAAATCATTTACCGTTGTTAATACATGTAGGAGGCTCTCCACTTTATAAAACCCTGATCATGGAAACATAATTTCTTTGGTTGTTGTGTTCAACACTTAATAAAAAAACTACTGTGAAAATATCACAAAATCCCTGTTTAATTACGTTTGTACTCCACTTAAGACGAAAACATAATTCCCTTATTTGAAACCCCCTTTTTTTTTTGACTTAGTTTTGCACATCCCCTTGTTATGAATGATAGAGAGGGCCTCATAAAATGGCCCAAGACACCTCTTCTATGTATATATATACCATATATATAAATATATATATGTATTATATATACATATAGAACTATATAACTAAATATATAGTTATTTATTTACAATTCCCTTTCAAAACATTATATATATATATATATATATATGACATAATATATATATATATATATGACATATATTATGCCAACATATATATATATATATATATATATATATATATATATTTGTTTTGTTATGTAAATGAACCATATATATATCTATATATGTATATATATATGACATATATTATGCCAACATATATATATAGATATATATATATTTTTGTTTTGTTATTTAAATGAACCAATGCTTAGATGTTAGGGCTAAATAGCCCTAACACATTTTTTTTTTTTACATTTTATGCTTGCTGTGACAGGGTAATGGCGGCAGGGGTCGGCCGCACAAAGGAACGGAGGCCGCGAAATACAGCGGCGGCTTACATGTGGCGGAGCATAGCTCCGCGGGGTTTGAAACCGCAGGGGGATGTGGGGAGGGGCGGAGCCCCTCCCCACACCTCTGTTTTACTTTAAACGGGGTCTGCGGTGGGGATCACTCCCCACCGCCCATCTTATAATAAGCCTCGACTGTGTAGAATACACAGCGCTTTCAAAAGTTTGACAGTCATGAAATTTATTCAGTTTTAGCGCTTTTCGATGATATAACATATCAATAATATATTTATATATATATATATATTTCTATATATATATATCTATATATATCTCTCAGTCTCTGAATAAAACAATTTAGTCAGTTTCTATTATTCTGTCAAAATGATAATTAATAACAACTGTTATCTATATATATATATACATATATATATATATATTTCATAATTTTCTCAATTTCAACCTGTTATAAATGATAATTAAATAACAATTATATATATATTCCAGTTTCACTTATTCGGTAAAAAAAATGGTAAGTATATAACAACTTATTATATTTATATATATATATATTTATATATATATATATTTATATATATATATATATATATATATATATATATATATATATATATATATATTTCTATATAGCGATATATATTCCATTTTCATTAAATATTTAAGTTGCTTAACTTAATAGATAGAAATATATACATGCTAGATTTCCTCTAATCTTTTCAAATTAACTGAAACCACTATATATGAGAATAAACTTAAACATTTAAAATTGTCTTTTCCATTAGATCAATGAACCATAGAACTAACATTTCAACTAGTTAAGCAATTCCAAACTTTCAATTATATAAACAAACTCAGTTTAGATTACAAATAAGTAATGAATTTTCTATTTAAAAAGGTATACAAAGCAACAAACTTGAAAATTTAAGCACATTCATATTACAGATTTTAAACCATGGATACAACAACTAACTTCCCAGATATGAACTTTCTTCACCCAAACAGTCTACAACTGATAGCTTGAGACAACCAAGTAGAAGTCCATTAATTAACAAGATCAGGGAGGTGATTTCCTTCACCCCCAGGGTAACAATAAATTACAGCAATAACAAGAGAGGTGCTCTCTCTTCAACTCTTAAGAAATGAACCAGGCCTAATTCTCATGACAAAGAAGAATAACTGTTTCTTCACAAATATAACTTCTCCCAAGCCAACCAGAAGCTCCAAGGGAAAACCCGCGTATCAAAGACAAACAAAGAAGAAAACACCACTCATCTAGCTCTCCTCCCTTCCGTAGACCCGCAAGTGGGTCACCCCCGAGCTAGGGAGACCATACTCACACCTGGGCAACTCAAACACTCCACTTCACAACAGTAACAACAACAATCCCAAAGCACACAAACACCCGTGGGTCATTTACACAACACGGAAACTCAACTACAGTGAGTTTCATAAGGGGTAGGAGAGTGGACACACTCGACTCCAGAGTGTCACCCTGACAGATAAGTTAACCAATACAATTTCTCTTGGTCTCAAACCAAGTTTGATCACAAATTTGTAAGAAATCTGTATATGACTCTCAAGTCAAAGATACAGACACAGATACATGCCCTCAAGGCTTTCAACATCCCAAAAGATGGAAACAGGTATGCACCCGAGGAGGATCTCTCCTCCCCTACCTCAAACTTGATGAGCATTTCTCCCAAGTGGGAGAAGCTCTGTCAAACAACCTGACAACAAACCCCACAGAAAACAAATCTAAACACAAATTCACACACTTTACATATTCAGCTATACGAAACAAAGGTAGAATTCAAACCAACCTTACAAAGCCTTCCTGGAATGAAGCTGTTGCTGAGCCCACAGAGTTCTCTTCCAACCTTAGCCACCAACTCCCTCTCCCTTCTCTCTCCTACAAGCTAACTTTTCTATTTTTGGTAAGGCAAAATGAAAGTTTCCCCAAAATTCAACTAACTCCCTCCCATCCCAACATTGGAAACAAATAACCAAATTCTTTTCAGTTTTGAGGAATGGGGAGGTGACACTTGTCACCTTCTCACTCTCCCCCAAAACCACTATTCTGCCCTGGTGGCTTATGTCACTCACCCTTCCCAAGAGTACTCCTTATTCCTCTCCTCATGTGATTCCTCTTACGCATGGGAGAAATAAAAGGAGTTAATGGGGAAGAAGACAGGTGACCCATGCCCCTTCTTCCCTTCTTCACATGGGTGTCCCCACAGCACATGGGGGAATCTCACTATGGAAGGGGTGACTTTAAGTCAATCCTTCAATAATGGATGGCATCTCTTATCTTGGGGAATGTAGAGGGGATGGGTTGGGTGTTGGTACAACCCATCATGTCCCCTCCTACCTCCAATTTTCGTCACTTAACTTCAGGGGGAAGTTAAGATGACTAGATAGAGGTTACTCAAGGGTTACCCATGCCAAATGGGCCCCTGGACCCATGGGGTATAACCCAGGGTCAATTTTAACCCATACAAGACACCCCTGGTCAAGGTAAAGCACAAGAAAAGGCCTCATAAATTTAAATTAAATAAGGAAATTCAATTTCAATCCTTTTTACAACACAAATTATAAAATAATATTACATGAGGGTAACTTAACCCACTCGACCATACGAAAGACCACATTACATCATTACATCAAACACAAAGAGATCTTGGTTCCTCGTGGAACCAGATCGGCTTAACAGGGAATAACAAATAACAAGGTGCGGAATGATCTCCGAATTCTGTGGTTCGATTAGTAATTCCTGCACACTAAATTACAAGATCAGTAACCACATAAAATCATCATAGCCGAAGCAACTTGAAAACATGCATTATCATGACATAGTACTAATTAACATAAATGAAATCATATTACAATTTTCCATCATCACCTAATTAATGTTTTTCTGAAATATAAACTTATCCAAACATCACCCAATTAGTTTTTCCGAAATCATAATAAAGTTTAATAGTTTGACAATTCCGGGAACTGCTATCCCACAAATATAAAAAGTAACAATAACAGTAATGTAAATAGTCATAACAACAGAAGTAAAAAGGGCGGTCCTCACAAATGAAGAGGAGCTTCACAACAATGATAGTAGTATGGTAACAAGTGTGATCACAAGCAATGAAGGAATTGGTGCCAAAGGCACGCTGTAATTCCTGCAGAGTAACAATACTTAAAGCTTGGATGAATGAAATGGAAGAACAAGGTTCAATTTATAGACTTGGGAGAGAAGAGATCAACAATATAGAAAGAATGAGAAGATGAATGGTTGAGAACGGTTGAGGAATGTGTGCAAATAGGAAGAAGACATGTGTCTTTCTCTATTTTGCATGAGAGGAATTAATAAAATAGAAGAATGAGTTAATTGAAGAGATAAATGAATTAAAAGAATAGATCAATCAATTAAGAGAATAGAACTAGAGAAATAGAAATTGCATGAGGATGAAAAGATATTTTAGCTCAATTAAATATTTAGAATATTCAATTGCATGTGCACAAGGATTGAATTATATTTAGAGATAACTCAATTTAGAAGAAATGGACAACTTAAATAAATATTTGATTTATTTAAATTTAGAGAAGATATTATTGGAAGAAACAATTAAATAATTGATATTATTTAATTTAGAATGAATTTGGAAGAACTAATTAAATAATTGGTATTATTTAATTTAGAATGATTTTGGAATAATTAGAAGATAAGAAAGCAAATTAAATAAATAAATTTATTTAATTGTTTGTGCATGATTTGGAAGAATAAATAAAATATTTTATTTTTAGGGATTGAGAGGATTTAAATAAATTTGATTGATTTATTTAAATTTGGAAGAATGATTTGATTTAATTAAATAATTAAGAATTACTTAATTGTTTGGAAGAATTTAATTAAATAAAGGATTTTATTTAATTCTGACTTTAGAAGAGGTAATTAAATATTTTGATATTTAATTAACTTAGAGGAATATAAATCAAATAAATAAATTTGTTTATTTACTTATTGATAGAGGAATTAAACTTAAATAAATATTAAGAATATTTATTTAGACCGAGTCGTGTCATTTTTAGGCATATACAGCTACCATTTAGGAGAAAGAAAGGTAGCAAATCCACCACGACCTACTGTTGGAATACAATGGATCACTGAGAGGGGGGCTGAATTAGTGATTTGTTAAAACTAATTCATTCAACATCCCAATAGTGTAAATGCAATTATCATCAACGTGCCAAAGATAGAGAGCAACAGAATCTTCAAACATGAAACCATAACATGAGATGTAAAGTGGAAAACCCTAAACAGGGAAAAACCACTATCCAACCTCACCAAAATCTTTATTAGGTCTTACTGACCAAAATCTCACTGATTACAGAAGGAACACCAATTCCCTACACAAGAAGCACCAACTTCAAGTCCATCAAGAGCACGAACTCCAAGCTATTCAAGAGCACCAACTCCAGGTCTTTCAGGAGCACCAACCCCTACATCAAATACACCAACTCTATACAAACTAGGAGCACCAACTCCAAATACAAAATATGAAGATATACATAGTATTACTATGTTTACAATAATAACAAAGGTTATAGATGAGTTCTATAACTCTTACTCAATCAAGTCCACTCTCTTAGATCTGCATGAATATCTCAACAACAACCCCTTTATTTTACATAACAAGACTCTTTAAACAATCCATCATACATCCAATACAAAAGAACATTACTTTGACATCATAGGACAATATAAGAACATCTGTACTCTAGACACATTCACATTCATCTCAAGAACATTCTTCTTTGCATGATCTATCATTTTCCTGTCCCACAATCTTACTAACATTCATTCAGCATAGCATATATGTTTGGTATCATAGAACAGTGTAAAATCTCCTAAACTCAAGACATATAACAAAATTACATACAATATATTTGCATGAATATTCATTTACCTTCAAAGTCAAAAGCAACTCTTTGCATTCTTTGCCTCAGTCTATAGCATACATTCCCTTCCACATCTCTGCATTTGTTTCTTGTTCACACTTGGACTACTTCAATCTTCACTACTCTTCTAAAGGAAACTCTACATTAATAAGATTGTTTTTTCTCCCCTCAAGCACCTATCAGACCATATCTTATTCATCATACTCTGCAACCCATTTTTGTTCACCTTGATCATAACTCTCTATCCATTCTGACATCTTTGTTTACACAGAGGTCTTCACTGTTATGTGCACATCATGACTAATGACTGTGTATTCTTTTTGTTCCTCACCATACATAAATATCTCTGTATTCACATTTCTATCCCTCTAACAAAAACTACTCAAAAACCCCTTGTCATATTCTATCTGTCTTTTTACCCTGCAAAATATTCATCTGCCAACAACTAAAAGAGTCATTCTAAAACCTCTTCCTCACATCAGAAACACATCACGCAAAACTACCTCAAACATAAACAAGTATTAGGGTTTAGTCTCACTAATCACCGAAAGAAGAAAAACAGTTATAAAACTGTTGAAAACTGCTCATACACAGAGATGCATTCGGATGGCCGTCAACTTTTATCACAGGTGAATGACCATTATAGTTTGAAAAGACTTTGAATGCTGACCATAGATTCTTCTTTTCGTGCCTTGAGGACTTTCAATAAACACCGTAGATCTATGTTGGTGCCCAAGTATAAACTTTTCACCGATTTGAACAGGTTCCTTTAGGTAGAAAGGGTTGGTCATCTCATCACATAAAACCCTTGATGTTGTCACTTAAGTGACTTGCTACCTTGTATAGCCGGTCAACTAACAAATATAACAAAAAGTGAACTTTGTATTGACGTTCATAAGATATAAACCCTAGGTCTCCAAGGTATGTCTTAGGGTTTTAGATATGTTTAGTGTTTTAGGATTATAAGGTATAAGAATCTCAACAACCAAAACCCTAAAATGGAACTATCACTATTTTCTTATAACCTCTGCCCATATCTTTGACCAAATCAATCATGCTTCTTTACAAAACTCTGCCACTAAATATCTAATGACAACTTATGACATGATGTAGAATGCTTGTAGAATGAAAACTCCGTGCAATCACCCTATCAACTCACCAACTCAATATACCTTGAATGATCAATAATAATCTTGTAATGAAGCAATCCTTTGCATTACCAATGTTATACCTTTGGCATCCTTTGCATTACCAATGACAAACTTCATTCGACAAACACCATGAATGAATCAATCACTAAACACCATGGAATGTGAACACAAGTACCATTAACATCAATGACAAATCAACAAACTCCAACTTACAACTCTAGGAATGAATGTTCATAACATCATGAGATAATCAACAATTAGTTTGTCATGTAGTAACTCCTGAAGCAACACTCTACTCTATGAACCATGAACACCATGAAGCACCACTCTAAACTGTGAACCATAAACACCATAAACAAACCAACCAACAAACAACATGAAGTGAATCAATGATGAACAACAAATACAAATGGTAGAAGCTATCAACTCATCATCAAAAACACAACTCCATCTCCTGAGATCACTACACAACTCTTTTGGTCTCCTGAAAGTCCATAACAACAATGCACATATCTAAGCATAAGCTAATGAGACCCTGATGATGAGGCCCTGTGAAGAACAATGACAAACTCATGCTCTTTTGACATCAATGACAAACCCATTTCATACACCTACCTCATGGTTTCTACACAAAAAGTGATTGGCTAGCCATATGATACAATAAATAGTAGAAAGCAAATTGTCTAAAATTTTAACCATTTGCAAACAAAGAATATCCAAGTTTGTAAATCTTTGTCAAACATCACACTATATATTTTCTTGTGAGTTCTATCAAACCTTGAACATTCCATAAGAGAAAGTTCATTCCAAAGGCATATCATTGCTATCAAGCTCATCTAGTGTTGCATAGCTATTTTCCAAAAATCGTCCTCTAAGGATGAATTGAAACTTCCTAGTTGAATAATTAGTGTGACATTTCTCCATTTATTCAACACATATTCTCTATTCTCTAGACTTTTGGCTAGATTATGTGAACACATGACAATAGTCCTAAGAGAGAGAGGAGGAGAATGAACCGGGCTCTCAGTCTAAGAGGATAGAGCACTAGTTGGAAGAGGAGTACAAATGAACTTAGGCTTGCTAGCCTCCTTGGAAGACTCTCCCTAAGGAGGGACAGTTTCTCCCTTTTTCTACGAAATTTAAAGTTGTGGTAGCCTGAAATTTGAAGGCACCTTATTATTGATAGTTTGAGGTTTTTTGTTCATTATTCCTATTAATCTTCTGACTCCAAACTGTCGATCAACCCTCCTCTTTTTTGAGGAGAGGAGTATCTCCTGTTGGCTTCTGCCCAAGTTTGGCTCTCAAAATAACAAGGGGACAATCCTTGATTTTGTGTTAAGAGGATTGACACTTGTAACAAGTATTGGACAAATTGAGATATATCACTATTTGCATGTGATGTATTTGGTTGATTTAGATATCATCTGACTCCTTCAAATCTTTGGAAAGATCAATCTCAACACAAACATGTTTTTGTGGGCAGGGGGAGAAAAACTTGTTGGGCTTGACACAAATGACATTGCTTAGAGAGGCTGCAATATGTTCCAAAAAAAGCTATCAGGGCAAAGGAAGACCAGGGAACTCAACTCAGATAGGGACCAACAAGCCTCTCTCCTCATAGACAATAAAGTCCTAGGTCCAAGGTGTAAAGACTAATAATGAACGACACATGTACACAGGGCTATGCTTGAGGATGGCTTATGCACCTTTAGAACAAACTTTTGAGGATGCTTTGGGGGAGCCATTGTCTTGCATTTTCAAACTAGTAGCACTAGTAGCAACTACTGTAATTTTGGAGTTTGAAACCATTTAAAGGTGGCAACAAAACCAAAACTCAATAAATATGGTAGGTTATACTAAATTCTACTCAAAGAAAAGAGTAGCAAGAAAGATGACGAAGGACAAACATACACAGACTAAGCACAACCCCTGAGCACAACTCCTAGCACCTTTTCAGCCTCCAATTAATCTTTTAAGTTTACTCTAATAATTATTTTTAATTACTTACTATTTATTTAAAATAAATATTATTTTAATAAATTACTTGAAATAAAAGAATGGGATTTACTTTTTAAATATAAAGTGACAAATTTTAAAATATTATGACAACTTTTTAAAATAGTTTCGAATCTTAAAGTTAAAAAGTAATTAACATTTTAATATATTATTTAGAGTTGACTTCAAGTTGACTAACAATTAGAATAAAAGAGCAACACCTTTTCAAAGCATGAGTTATTTTGGGCTCCATTAACAATGACAAAATTGAAAAAACAATAAAAAAATAGGACCACAGTCCCACTAACCGTTACAATAAAAAGTAATAAACAGCTTTTTAATGCATGATAATTACTCTCGAGTTATGTTGTAATTACAATTTACCAGTAACAATGCATTGGTTATTTTGGGCTCCATTAACACTCACAAATTTGTACACAGACAGTCAGAATAAAAAACAACCACTTTTTAATGCATGCCAGTAACAATGACAAGATCACCCAAAAATAAATTTTTAAATATAAATAAAATGTAATGTTTGGGCCCACTAACTTTTAGAATACTTTTGTAACTTAGTTCCTAAATTTGATGGTGAACCTTACCTGTCAACAACTTTCAAATGTTAAAATCTATTTTATTTAAAAATATATTATAAATCAGATATTTATTTAACTATAATTGTTTATGATTTTTTGATGCTCTGTCCAAAATTGTCCCTTTTATATGAAAATTCTGATAAATTTTTTTAAAATATGGCCATCAAATTTAGGCCGGAATACAGGTGTCGTCAAACAAATAAATTTGATAAAGACACAAATAAATATTATTCAACTGAACTTTCTTCACGCGAAAAATGATGGTGATCCCTACTAAAAGCAACAATGATGAAGCGCACTGGCAAAACAAAATAAGAGGGGGGATTAGTAGAAAATCTAAAGATAGTCCAATCGGGTTCGAATAAACTTAAATTCTCGAGTAATAGCATCCAATGCTGCCCTAATTTAAAGTCATAATCGCTATTGAAAATCTGCCCAATTAACAGTGTTCAGTGTTCAGTTCTCAGTTCACACTGCTCAGTTCTCTGTGCTCTGTGCTCTGTGCTCTGTGATCTTACCTTGTTTGTGAATTGTACTGGGCTGTGAGAAATTTAGGTAGGAGAAATGGGGTTTGGTGGGTTTTTTCTGAGATGGGCATGGTGGGCGGTTTTTCTTGTTTCCATTTCGTATGCACAGAAATGCCCGAGGTCGTTCAATATGAGCTCAGGAAGCGTGAGAATGGTCCACTGTAAACATCTTCCACAGCTTGGCGCAACGCTGTCATGGACATATCATGCGGAAAGTGGACTGACAGATTTGGCCTTCAAAGCGAAGCCTGCCAGCGATGGCGGATGGGTGGCGTGGGGTATTAATCCCACGGCTCCTGCCATGGTTGGAACGCAGGCGCTGCTTGCTTTCCGCCAAAGTAATGGCAGCATGTTTGTGAGCACTTATAATGTTACTTCAAAAGGGGGCGGTGGCGGAACTCCTCCGGTTGTGGTCTCAAAGTTGAGCTTCTCTGTTTCCAATCTGAGCTCTGAATATCGGCGTGGGTCTATCATAATCTATGCTAGTGTTGCTCTGCCTTCTAATAAGACCCTGGTTAATCAGGTTTGGCAGGTGGGTTCTTCTGTTAATGGCACACAGCCTGGAGTTCATGCATTTGATGCTGCCAATTTGATGAGCGCTGGTAAAATTGATCTTCTGAGAGGCAAGATCCCTGAAGCTCCAGCTTCAGCACCTGCGCCTGGAGGGGTTTTGAGTCCTACTCGATCTCCTTCTTCCTCTGCTACTTCGCCGACTACTGGAACAAGTGACGCCAATGCACAGCCTACTGGTTCGTGGATTTCATTGACTGGCATTGCTCTGTTTGCAGCCGCTGTTGCCGTTTTATAGAGATCTCAGAACCCTTTTTGTCATTTTAGTTATAGAGAGACTTAATAAAGTTATTCAATTGTAAGTGCTTTACCGAGCACCCCTGTTTAGTGTGGATTTACATTCAATAGTTAATTGATTTGTGTTTAAATCTTACCAAAAAAGACATGGTCTATGTGAAAAATGCTAGCCAAACTACACAGCCTGTTCTTGTGTTAGTATTTTGGCTTGGATTTACATTTACAAGAATTTGCGTAATAGAATTCTGGCCTGGATTTACATTTACAAGTAATTGGGTGTTAGTATTTTAGCCTGGATATACATTTACAAGCAATTGGGTGTTAGTATTTTAGCCTGTTGGGTGTTCGTGTTATTGCCTGGATTTACAGTTCCAAGTAATTTGGGTGATAGTATTCTGCCCTGGATTTACATTTACAAGCAATTGGGTGTTAGTATTTTGGCCTGGATTTACATTTACAAGTAATTGGGCACTGCTTTATCCAAATTCTGTTTTGCTTTCGATTTGCGTTTATAAGTACTTTTGGGTGTTGATTTGCATTTACAATTAGTTGTTCCTTATATCCAAATCTTACTTCATTTGGTTTGTTGTTGATTCACATTCATAAGTAGTTGGTTCAATGCTTTACCCCATATCCCAATCTGTTTAAAACCCCGATTTGAATTTATAAGTAATTGTTTCAATGTTTTAACTCATATCCCAAATCTGTTTAAAACCCTCTTCTCTATAATGGTGTATTGGATTTACAGGTATTTCTAGTAATCGGTTTGTGTTCTATCCAAAATCCGCTTAAAATCCTCATCTCTGTTTGATATTGGTGTTTTAGTATTTTAGACTGGATTTACGTTTACAAGTAATTGGGAGGTGTTCTATCCAGAATTTTGTTTTGGTATTGATTTACGTTAACAAATAATGGGAGGTGTTCTTTACAGAATCTGTTTTGGTGTTGATTTATATTTACAAGTAATTGTTCCTTGTTCTGTTCAATATTTGCTTAAGAGCCTCCTTGTTCTGTTCAATATTTGCTTAAGAGCCTCCTTGTTCTGTCCAATATTTGCTTAATACCCTCTACTTGTTTTCTTTTCTATTCATGAACAAGTGGATCAATCTTTTATCCAAGATCTGTTTAGAACCCTCTTCTCCATGTTGAAGTTTTGTTGTGGTTTTATATTCACAAGTATGATTCAGTCTGTGTTATATCCAAAATCCGCTAAACACCCTCTTCTTTGCTTGATGTCGGTGCTTTGTATACAAGCCTAAATTTAAAAGCAATTGGTCATTCCACCGGAGAAAGGCTCAATCAAATCAAGTTTCAATCAGGCACCCTGGTCTAGTGCTAGTGTTTTGATGTGAATTTACATCTACATGTAATTGGTCTGTCTTCTCTCCAAAGTCTGCTTAAAATCCTGTTCTTCATTTCGTATAGATTTGACATTAACAAGCAATTCATCTGTGTTCTCTCTAAAATATGCTTGAAACCCTCCTCGTTCATTTTGCATAGATTTACATTAACAAGTAATTGGTTGGTATTCTATCTATAATCTGCTTAAAATCGTCTTCAACATTTGATATGGATTTACATTAACGAGTAAATGATCGCTATTCCTTATAAAATCTACTTAGACCTTCATTTGGCTTGTGGTTTAGATTTACATTACCAACTAATTGGTCAGTATTCCATCTAAAATCTGCTTAAACTATCTTCTCCGTTTGGTGTGGATTTACATTTGCAAGTTAGTGATTGGTTTTCTACCTAAAATCTGCTTAAAACCTTCGTCTCTCTTTGGGATAGATTTCGAAATAATTGGTTTCTCTGCTTAATCTCTGCTTAAGATTCTGCATCCTCATCTGTTTCCTTTTTCCCCTTGCACGCATGGGAATAAAATTTCATCAATCGCATGAAATGCTGTATGTATTGATTTGTAATAGTTTCACAGGTATAAGTACTGCTGCTACCACTTCGCCTCCCTTTTGTGTAAGAAGAAAAAAAAAATAGTAAGCAGGCTCATCGTTATGAGTGTCTTTTTAGGTACTTGTTAAAGGAAGGATCTCTTAAATGATTTAAGTGTTATATGCTGTTTGTTATTTGTTATTATAATTAGTAAATGAAGTAGTTAAAAATATTGGGAAGTGTCCGAAAGAATAATTTTGCTGGTTTTAAGAAATTGTTTGTGTAATTGACAGAGAGCTGGATAATTACGCCAGAGGCGTTCTACACTCACAGCAAAGGTTGAAAGATTCAGATTCCCGGATTTAGATTCTATGTAAACAAAATTCATAAAATGTGTAAATAAATAAATTCGTGGAAGCCAAATGGATAGAAAAATAAAAAAACTTGGGCAGTTATGGAGTGAAATTTTATCACGTTAAACAAAAAATATTAACTGAAGTACTTGATAAATTAACTCATGTGAGCATATCAAATATTATAACTGAAGTAATTTATAAATGCCATCAAATTGGAAGATATCTCTCGGCTAGATATATATTTTTTAATATAAATATACTAGTAAGTTTTTTTTACCAGCAATTCCCAATGTTTTGTCTAAATGTTGGATAATGAACACATTTGAATTGTTTTTAAAAAGTTTTTCATTAATTTCTATTAATCTGTTTTTTTTTTTTTAATTTATTCTCAAACGTTAGTTAATGTATCCAAAAAAAATATCTTATTGTATTTTTTATAACAAATGTAGTAAAATTGAACATTATGAAAATTACAAGGAAAATACAATTACTCCAAATATTGAGGTAATTGTAAAAATAATACACATAAATTATCTGAGTGTAGAATGAAAAAATTATAAAGATAAAAAATGGCTTATGTAAGGTGTAACATTAAAGGACTACCAAAAAAAAAGATAAAAGAACCACCAAAAAAGTGGATGAGTGCAATAAGATGGAAGCAAGAACTATTGAAATGTTAAGTCCAAAGTATTTTACAATATACTAAATGATGTCATAGTTGAAATAGTATCCACCATTTTAAAGTTTAGATAATAAGTTTTTTTTTATTACAATATGTAGATATACCAAAGAGAACAATTGTGTTAGCTTGTGAAATGAGGCAATTGATACAATTCAAACATGTTGTGTAGTGTATAGTTGCAACCAAAAAGAGAACCTTGGATCTTTATACACAAAAATTTGGGATGCATGACTAGGACTCATAAGGTTGGGGTTGAGATAAAAGAAGATGAAGTGATGCCCTGGGTGAATGGATGCTTAGATGATTTGTTTGGTTTTGAACGATTTGAGGGGGAGGTAACAATAAATGGGCAAATGGCTAACATGTTGGTTGGAGGGGAAGTAGAGTTCCTAGAGTTGGGATGATTGCGTTTGTTAATTAATCCTCTAGAAAGTCAAGTTGTTCAAGGAAAATAATAGAGAAAGACGAAAAACCTCTCTCATAAGGTTTGGTCATAACCTAAGATACATTAAATGACAAACAAACTTAAGATTCGGGAAGGTTTAGATGGTAACAAATGGAACTTCACATTGGAGACATTTGTCAAATATCCTTACAAAGAACATTGTCATAACCCACTTTTCTAGATCTATTATTTATGTTTGATTAATTGATAAATGATAATAATTAAATAAAGATGTTATTTATCTATTATTTATAACATCTTTAGATTTTTTTTAAATAATATGTAAAAGATGCTCTCTAAGTGTTAGTGAAAAAAGAGGTTATTTTTTTGCATGTCCAATAACATATAACATGATTATTTATAGGTAAATAGTTGTAATTTTTAATAAAATTATTATTTATAACTAAGTGTTATAATTATTAAATTTTATATTTAACAAAATATTGTTATAAGATTTTTATTTCATTTTAATATTCTAATTATTAAAAAAGAGTGTAATAATTTTTTATATCATTCAATTTATTTATCATTTAAAAATTTAATTAAAATTTATTTTATTTTATTTATATTGTTTATTTTATTTTTATTTCAAAATTTATTTTTATTTATATAAGAGTTGTGTTAATTGGATTTGTTTTTAATTTTAATTTTATTATTTTATAGTTTTTAAATATATGATATATATTAATTTTTAATTAGAATTTAAGATTTTTATAGTGTTAATAATTATATACTTTTACTTTTATAAAATCAATAATTTCAATTATTAAATTATATTAAATTTTAAAAATAATATAATACTTTTAAATGTTGTACTAATTTTTTTTAATTAATTTAATAAAATCATCATCCATTTTTAACGTCTGTAAATTTAATTCTAAGATAACTTTACCAATGTCATGTGCAAATCTATTGAAAAAATCAATAAATTTTTAAATACCTTCATGCTTATAAAATTCGCCGAAACCTTCCCCTTCATGCTTATAAATTCTTCATTTGAATTTCAGGCGCCACCGACAAGGAAAGTCATCGCTCTGACATACTATGATTCCTACTTTTCATGCAAAGAATTATATGCAAAAGGTTGGCCACGACACTGTCGGCGGGCACTATGAATATAACATATATTAATTATTTTAAGGCAAATTTATATTACCTAAAGTGTATTCCAAGAGCTTTGGAATATATAATATGCATTAAAATAAAATTTTATTTATAAAGTTAAAAATTATAAAGAATAAATACATAAATTTAGTTAAAATAAATGATTAGTATATTGTTTTGATAATATAATAAAAATATTTATAAATATTAATAATTTGTTTAAAATAAATAATAATTTTGATATTTAATCAAATGGTTGTTTTTAAACAGAATATATCAATTTTATTTAAATTGATCATTAATAGTATTATAGTCAAAACATTTGATTATGGGAATAATTAGTTGAAGTAGGTGATTAAATACAATTAGATTAGTTAAAATGGACTTTTATATAAGTTAAGTAATTGATCACTTGTATTCTCGTATAAATATTATTTAGATTAAAAAAAAAATGTATATGCATTTGTTGATTGGAATTGATATTTTGCTATATAGTTAGAACGAATTGACTTATGGTACTTTGTATAAGTTAGAGTATGTTATTGAAATTCATTTTAATTTAGTTAGGATATTTAACTTATTAAGTTTTGTGTATTATGGATTATGTTACAGATTTATTAGAATTTAAATTTAGAGACATGATTTATTGAACTTGGTATAAGTTGGAGTATGTTTATTTCATTTTAGTTAGAATATTGGGTAATAATGATCTTAAATTTAATTAATATAGATTATTGAAATAAGTAAATCATATCTAGCATATAGTTAAAACATGTACTTTATTCTGTGTAGATCAATTTTATTTATTTGATCATTTAAGCAATAGCTAGTTTTATATGCAAGTGCTCAGTATTCTAAAACAAATCTTGCAATCCAAAATAAATCACAACGCTCGGTATATACGATGCCTCTAGTTCACGTTTATAGGATAAGTCGTTATGATTGATCTACTATATCTAACACCTAATATAGTTGTAACAACAACGTATGTAGATTCGTCCCTATAAATCGTTGATGAGAAATAAGGACTTCTAATATTTTGAGTGAATAGAAAAACTTCATTATTATAACTCCTAAATGTCTAATCTTCTTTGAACTTAAAAATTTAAAACTTGTAATGGAAATGAGACCTTGTAACCTAATAGGATGTCATTGCTTTATCCTTGAGTGGATAGTAGTCAATGATAAATTGTCTAGAGAAATTGAGCCTAGAAAGGGATGTGTACTCACTTATGATCACCCAACTTGTAAGAATAATTTGGGCCATCAAACCCAAGATCCATTAAATGTTTAATTAGTAAAAATATAGTTCTCATGATTGCATTTTTTTTGGTCAAACTATTTATAAAAGGTTAGGATCTTCCCTCTCAAATTACAATTGTAGATTAATTATTTTGAATTAAGCTTGATCTAGAAAGATAGTAGTAATATGTATTCAAATGCAATTATGGGAAGTATGTAATTTTCAAAAAAATGCTAGAGTCGACTTGTTTTTGAATATAGTTCTCTTTGAATTTGTAAATCCATTATAATAAAGTTAAAATCTGCAATCTTTTCATTTGATTGGCCTTCATTATAACAAGTCTTTGTTCCCCCTTAGGCAATTTAGCTAGTGGTTGAACGAAATTGATGTAATAGTTGTAGACTAAAAACTAAAAATTCTTAAGATAAATGGATCTTACCCCATGTTTATATTGGATACCTATTGAGTTGAATTTTGAGTCTAAGAGTAACTCTAGTAAGATAAGAGCGATAGTTTAATCCTTCTTGAACAATGGAACATAATAGTATTCATTTTTATGGTAAAGTGACTCTTGTAATAAGGTTATATGATTATGGAGTCTTGAATAATTATTGTTGAACCAAGCTAATTATAATTGTAAGAGTATGAAAATGATAAAAGAATAAGATCAAACCTATAATCCAATTTTATAAATAGATAATATTGGAGTTTAAGACTAAAAGAAATAATATTAATGTAACGTCAAAAATTGCATACTCTTGCAATTTCACACTATGTTTTGCACTCACTTTGGTGTCTACTCCCCTAGAATATTTTTAGGTTCATTTTAGCCCCGCCTTAGCCTTTTCCCATAACCACACATATGCTTTTGTGTTATGTTTGACCCTTTGTGTTATTTTTTTGTTAAAAGTTGTTTTAGTGCCTTGTTTATCTCATCGTCCTATAGTGTTTCATGTGACTAGGAACTAGAGTCACTTGGATGCTACCACTTAGCATGGACGGCTGTGCACCGTGCTAGAGTCTCATGCATATGTGGCGCCAAGTGACCATTTATGGGAGTTATTGGCCACCTTCAACGATGAATCAAGATTCTCGTAACGCCTCTACACCTCCCAAAATGTTTTTCTTTGACCCTAACTCTCATTATTCCCTCTAACAATGTAATTATGAATGGATCTTGGATTATGAAGTATTTTTTGGTGAACTCTCTCTTGGCTCTCTATAACTTTGTGAATCTCGGTGAAGTTTGTCTCTTGTTGTGAGCATCTACATCATCCTATTATGCCCTCTCAAGGCTCCCTTTGCAGCTTTGCTCTTTTTGTGTGAACTCATGTGAGTTCTTTGAGGGTTTTGTGGCTTCCTTTGTAGGGTTTTGTGAAACTATTGCTTGTTGGGTCATTCCTCTTTAGCTGGGTAGTTTGCACCTCCATTAAAATATATGATTGAGTTTCATATTACTCTCTTTATTTCCTTGTTATTATGTAACCCATTGTTGCTAGTTGCATTGTGTGGTTACCTCTCATCTTCCTTTCTCTCTTCAAATCTATTGCACTAGTTTACTCACTTCGGTTTTGAGTAGATTAGTTTTATTTATAAAATACATATTGTCACCGTTATTATTCCATTCTATTTTCACATAGCAGCACACACTCTTTTTCAAGATTTTTCATCTTGGATGCTCGTGGAGGTCAAAAGACCAAAACAAGGACTTGACCTAAAGGCAAGCTCCTTAGTAGCCCAAACCATTTTCTCTTTTCCTTGCAGGATTGAATATTTTAGTGAGAAGCTTCACTCCTTGTTGCTGGTTTTTGATCTCTCACTCAAACCCTTCTATTTCTTTATCATTTATTCTTGTTCATTTTGAGTTTATCATATATCTCTTTCTAGTTTTGGTTTATTTTCAGCACCTGGAGATTACTGTTTTGGTATCTTGTTTGTTGTTGTGATGTGCACATGACTAGAAACATACCAGAGTTAGAATCTCTTTATTTTAATGCTTTTAGGACTACAACACAAAGCACAAACATCCTCGTGATGCACTGGCATCCCTGGCAGTGGCCTTCATCTTTTGACACTGGGTTCCTCAATATTTTTAATTTTCAGTTCTATAC
Source organism: Cunninghamia lanceolata (assembly GCA_027924645.1). NCBI lineage: Eukaryota > Viridiplantae > Streptophyta > Pinopsida > Cupressales > Cupressaceae > Cunninghamia > Cunninghamia lanceolata. The sequence goes on from BSBN01001493.1 coordinate 1,142,370, forward strand.
TTAGATTTTCATAATTTTGTTTACAGTAGTTCATTTCTAGCACTTTATCAGTTTTTCTTCATCTTCCAACAATTAGTTTAGTTTCTTTTCTCATATCTTTTAGCACAAAGTGGGTCTATTGACTTTAGTCTATCTAAACAAGTAGGTAGAAAAACTAGACAGGATCCTAGTGTAGTTGTATTGAAAAGTTCCCTTGGTTAATGTATTTTAATCAAGGTGTAATTTTTCATCCTCTACATTTTGGTGAACTTGACGTGCTCTAAACTTTAAAAACACTTTCTTAAACACTTCAAACAACAAACTTTTTCTCATCACTATTGGTTGTGTCGTGGGGCCAAAACTTGGTTTATGAGCTTCACGACCTAATCATCTCATCCAGAGTATATCATTCATAGAAGCTTACGCCATGCTAACATGGCTCATTCTAGTGCTCCTAGCACTTCAATTAGGTTAGCACCAAATTTTTAAAACTTCTCTTATGATATTACTATCACCACTCTTCCTTCTCTGCCTTCTTTCATGACTGTTCCCATGACTAGTTATCATGATGTCGAGGCAGCTTTTGACCACGAGGTTGCATTAGGCAATGTCCCACCGAAGCAAATCCATGATTTAGGCCATCATTTGGTAGATTTCTAGGATTATCTACGTCATGAGGATTTTCCTATGTCTGCTATTTCTCTGGTCAATGCTCTTCATGTGCTCTTAACTAATCACCATAACAGTCTTGACTTCTTACATTGTATTGCCCATATCATGCACAATGATGCGCCACCATTGATGAGCTACTGTTTGGGACCTCAAGACTCACATTCAAATATCATAGGTAATCAACCTTTTATTCCTATGGCAACTTCATGCACACAAACTTTCACATCTTCATATATGGTGATAAACGTTGCACAACAAGGAAGTGTAGATGCTAACTTGTTTGGAGGCGTTGTGAACCTCATTAACCAATATGTGTTTGTTCCATCGTCGCATCCCTTATAGTTTACTTTTCCTACTATTGTCCTTAGAGCTTCTCAGTAGCTATCCCTTCCCCTTACTTCTTCTCCTATTTCTATGCCTATGCACACTACCGACCCTGTTGTCAACCAACTTTTTCAGAATGTTGGTTCCCTGCAACAATAGCTTTCTTCGCTCTCTACCTCATCTGTGCAACCTCGCATTCCCTCCTATTACAAACGCAATCCCTTATTGCTTACCATTCCTTCTATCCCTTCCCTCAGGGCTTTGAGGCACCTTGATCTAAAAAGCATTCTGGGAAAGGTGATCCCCCAACACACGTATCTACTTTCACTACCTTATGCAATGACTCCATTTTTTAGGATGCATTGTTAGCGAAGCTATTCCTGCGATCGTTGCAGGACACCATGTTGGACTGGTTCTACTCTCTTCTTGATCATTCTATTATTTCTTTTGAATAGATGATCAATTAGTCCTTGCAACACTTCCAGGACAACATTGGGCCACAAGTCACCTTTATTGACCTCATGCACTGTTGTCAGGGAGTGAACGAGAAAGTTGTTGATTTCATATGTAGGTTTCAAACACTCTTCTCACAAATCCCTTATGTCCTACCAGATTCTGACATGCAATGGGTTTTCATTGGAAACATGTAGCCTCAAATCAGGGATAAGATTTCATTGAAGTATCAATCTTTCACGCACTTATGCATAAAAATTCATGACTACCAACAATTCGTTAGCCAGTTTGAGGTGTCCACCTCACCGACTCTTGTTGGTAAGTCTGGTGCTTCTTCTTCATTCAACTATTATAAAAAAGAATAAAAACTTTTTCAAAAATAATGCTTCAACTATAATCAATAATCCAATCGCTGTAACACCTTCTCAAGCTTCCCTATTCAATTTTGTAGTAGCTCTTAAATAACAATTTAGTGCAACTGCTGCCCATTCTTCTCCTTGACACTCACAAACCCTTGCTGCCTTCTTATGACCCGAAGGCCTTTTGTCAATTCCATAGATTCCTTGGCCATTACACCGAAAGATGTTTGTGTCTTAAACATATAGTCCAAGACATCATCGATAAGAATGTCATTCAAGTATCTAACTTGAATGACAAAGGAAACAAGTATATCACTCTACCCAACCAACACCTGCAAATATATACCAATCCCTTTCCGCGCCATTCATATAACTTCATTGACCTTCCATCCTCATATGTGGCTCTAATGTTGTATATTTCAATAGAGGATGATGAAGACGAATTGATTGTCATTAATGTTGTAATTGAAACTTAGCCACCACTAGTCTACACACATTTTAGGGTACCCATTTAGGGTGGGAAATATGTTTTGCTTCTCAGAACTTGCCCTATAGTTGAATCAAAGTGGATTTCAAAGGATCTAGTGTACTTTCTCACATTGAATGCCTTGACTAATTAAAATCTCAAAAAATCCCAACGGGTTGTAGGATGGCTCAAATTTGAAATGTTATAAATAGAAGGTTGCAAGATGTAAAATGGTTGATCAAATTTTCACCTCCAAGGAGTTGTAAGTTCCAAAAATATTAATCTAGGATTTTCAATTCTTGCATGTCTAGCTTTAGTAGAACAACATATTTTGTAAATCACGGGAAGGGTTTTGAAATAACAATGGTGCCTATAACTAAATGTCTCCATGATAGTTTGTAAATATTTAGAGGAACACTTGAACCTAGTTGTGGGTTTTCTCTTGCCACATTTGTTGGCATGAATGTAGTTCAAGGGTTTGATAAATGTGATAACATTATAAATCATTATAGGGATTTTGTAATGGTCATTCATTTATTTCATGTGGACTTTTACAACATTCTTATGGATATTTTGTAGCATTGTTATGGATAGTATGCTCAATTGTATGGCATGATATTTGTGATGTGTGTGTATACACAAATCTAGTTTCAACCATGATTTACACATGTGTCTTCTTATCCTTTGTAATCTAGGAATTTTTTACCCATTAGAATAGGCACTAGTTTTGGAGTATGATGATCAATCACATTCCTACACATAAAATCAAATGTATTTTAGGAGTAGGGCAGTATTATTCATGCTTTCACAATTTTGTGGTGTAACTCAGAGAAATAATCTAAGTGAACTATGATAGTCATTATCTTGGAGAACCATGTCTTGCATGTATTCATCTTGCATATGTGTACTGATGTTAATATAAACTTAAGAAGAGGTCTTATGTAGCTGGTTAGTCTTTATCCTAGTGACAAATCTTGGGGCTAAGCATACACTGGGTACAACTATTAAGTATTAGTTTGGATCATCATTCTTTATTATAAATCATATCAAGGATACCTCTAGGAACACCCTCCCAGGTCTAGCTAAGCTTAAAGTGGAGGAGAGAATACCCACTCTTAGAAATTGACCTTTAAATAAATCCACACTTTGTTCACAAGTTCCTGATCTATATTTATAGAAAATAAATCCTTGGGCTTGAAGATAGATTTATAATCTAAAATTGTGATGCTATGATTTTGGGACCCAATAGAATGGTGTCATTGCTGTGGATATGTTAATCTAAAAGATACGTTGAAGACCTTTGCAACATAGTCATTGAAGCAAGTTTTGCAATAGTGTTCTTTTGTTTGTGTATAGTTGGCAACCCATTAACTTATGCCAACAAAATGGCACTATTATTGGGGAGATAAAATCTCATTTTTATGTTTTGAGCACCTTTTCTAATAGAGGAAATATTTCTCTTTTGAGTGGAGTGGCAACTCTATTTTAGTCAAGCCCAAAGTATAATCACAATTGGAAAAATTTGTAGATGGAAAGAAGAAGATAGTCCAGAGATCTATAAGGACAAGAAGATAAATTATCTCATGCCAAAAAATAGCAAGCCACATGGAAAGATGAAAATGTTGGCAATTCATCTAGAGTAAATCCTCTAAACCAAGAAGTAGGTACATTAGGTAGAAATAATGCATTTACTAACTTGAGAAATCAATATCAATATACTTGTAAGGATTTAATAAATAACATAGTTAGAACCCATAGAAGAATGCTTGGGAATGACTATAATATGTAAAGAAATTATATGCTCATTGCTAGAAGAAATAGGGATAGACCTCATAATGCACATGTGCAAACTCTTGTTATGCAAGATAAAAATATATAGATCTAGTTTTTTGGCCAACACCCCACATCTCCTACTCTTTCACAAAGAAATGAGATTGACCATGATACTACATTTGATGATTCCAATGAGCCCACACATTTAGATACTAAGAAAAGAGAAAGGATTATTGATCAAGAGTTAGATTTACTTTACCATCTTAGATAGAGGCAATAGAAAATTCAAGAATAGATAGAAAGATAACAAGCTCAACATGCTCAAATATAGACTTTAGAAACCCACCCACAAAGCCAAAACTATGCTCATAATGTTCCTCATCAACCATTACCACAACAGAAACACAACCAATAGTTTCTCAATATGCCAAATGTAAGGCCTCTATTTTGAAGACAAGATTAGATATACCCACCCACTAGATGACCTTTGGGAATGTAAAGGTATAAACAATTGCATTTATTTGGGATCCCAAATTACCCTAATACAATTCCAAATGAAATGAGAGGAAAGATATTGAGGTTTCAAGTAACAATGTAGTTATAGGAGAAGAACATTTGAGACACTTCATCATTGTCACTGATGATTATGAAATTGATCACAAAGATGTGATGATGAAGTTGTTCATGCATTACTTAGAAGAGTGCAAGAGTGTGATACAAAATCCTTCCTAATAAAAATGTTGATTCTTGGGAGGAGTTTGTGAGAGTATTCAAGTTACAATATAAGGATAAGATAGATCCCAAATTTGCTATACATGAAATTACAACCATCAAGAAAAGGATAAATGAAATGGTGGTGGACTTCAACAAAATATTTATCATGACAATGAGGAAGGTACCACCAAATCTTACACCCAATGAATCAATGTGTTTGGTTCTTTACTGTGGAACTTTTGATGCCAAGATGAGATATTGTATTTAGGACAAGGATCCACAAACTTTTAGAGAATCATATGCTACCATAATAAACATTGAAAGTAACATGTGGGTGTTAGGAAAACATATCAAGAAGTTGGATGTAAATATTTCACAACTAGATAGATGAGTTTCAAACAAGCGTCTCACTATTGAGGATAGGCTTGATAAGTTGATGGGTTCTATAAAGGACTTATCATATAGTGTGGCAAGGAATGAGAAGAGGTTACCACAAAATAATGCTACAACACATTTCAATGAAGGTCAACATCTACATAATATGCCTTACAACTCTAGCTAGTCCAAGAGACCATAGAAAAATGATAAACAACTGGTTTTGAAATAAGAAAAAAATAGGCAACAAGATAGAGAGACTCTAGATCCCTTGTGAAGTTACCATGTGAACCTCCAAGAAGATTCATTGTGGTGTGAGACATGCTACCTTCTAAATGATCCAATGAAGTGTATCATTACCCAAGTATGGTGATTAAGGAGAAAGAATTCCCTAATGAGGAGGGTTGTGTATGTTGGTTATTTTCCTAGACTGGATGCTTGTTCCCAGTTATCCCTACAAAGTAGCCATCATTGATCAACAGGATTCCCGGGCCAGGGGCCAACAGTACAAGAGATAGACTCTATAAATATCTCCTCTTCTTCTTTAGGCTCTGCAGAACCAAGGGGGGTATTCCCTATTCAACATCCATGAAATGTGACTATGAACTGACTGGGATGCTGATACAAAGTAGATGAATCCTCCTTTATGCGGACCAAAACTGTGAGATAAGTGCAAAGGGGCTAGCTTTGGGCCTATGTTCAGTTGTGAGACATAGGATTTCGGTCCTAAACTACTCCTAATGTCCTAAAAGGTTTGTATTAAAAGTTTGAGTTTGATTTTATTTTCGGATGCAAAACTGAGACTTTGGGTTGCAACCTAAATACAAGACCAGATTAATGCCTATCCAAGGCTCGGAGTCAGTAGATATATATATGTGAATGTTTACCACAGACTTAAAACAATAATCAGATTTCAAGGGGGTTTCGTAATGTCTGCCTTAAAGACAATACCCAAGACAAAGTATTTAGTTACTTTTGCTTACAAACATCCTTACTGCAGTGTACTCTTCTCAATACTTAACCCTAAACATTTAATCTACTCCTTGAGTAGAAGTAAAAGATTTAAGCATTCAATATAGCAAACCCATATTCTAGAATCCCAAACACCCCTTAGTTGTTTAGATTCAAAAGAAGAACACATTTAGTTTGGAGACAACTAACAAAATCCATGCAATGAAGCATTACTCATTTAATTTAACATGAAACTGATGAATTCTATGCATAAACATACAACATACAACTCATAAACTCATAAAATACCCAGAACAGAGCCACCAATGAGATTGTATCCAATTACAGCACCAAAAGTTATCCAGATTTCAACAACAAATGAGTAACACAATTTAACCTTTATAGCAGGGTTGTGTACTCAACAAAATAATTACATGGCACATCAACAAAAAATCAAAATTCAGCCCAATGCGCTGCACCATGAGAATGGTGCCCAAACAATGAATGCGGCAGAGGGACAAAGAGGAAGGAGCAGGTGAGTTCAGGATCTGAGCCGCTGTTTAAAGGTTTTCATCTTAAATCTGGTAGTTGGCCTATCATTCCATTAATCATCCTTATGTAAGTGCTGCCATTATGATCTACCTACTCGCAGCCCTCAGAAATGCAGCAACAGATGTATCAGAAGTTTTCCCGCTCAAAAAAAATGCAGCCACATACAAAGAAACCCTTTGCTGCTGTGAAATTGAAATATAGCCATCGATCCTCCTTCCATCGCCTAAGATTAACGGCCTCAAAAATACACTGAAAAGTCAAGAACCAATGAGAATGTGCCATGTAGGCACCCCATGCATCCATTGCTGACTTTTCCCTCTCTTATTTTGCCTTTTTCGCCCATGTATATGCAAAAGAACATGCATATACAATCACCTTATATACAAGCTGGACCTCAAATTTTATAGAATAATTTGAAATCGAGTTCCGTTCCGGCTTGTATCTCCCCTTTTTGCATATCGCATTGCACATACAAGTGCAATGTACATTCACCTCATACATACAAGGCGTGGACTTCACTGCATTTATCAGTCGGACTTGAAAACCCTTTGAAATATGGCTTGTATCCCTTTCTTTGCATATTAACCCTTTGTATATCGCACATATACAAGCATACTTACACGCAAGCCGCGGATGCTAGGTACTTATAGAACAAATTTGAAATGTTATCAGGTCTGGCTTGCACATTATGAATGTATATTCGCCTTGTATATCGTGAATGTATATTTCACATACATTCACTTTTGTATGTCCGCGGGCCCCACCAAATGTATATCTTGTTGCTTTGCATGTTGCTGAATATACAAGGCCCCTTGTATATTATACTGTAGCGAATGCATGTTCGCTCCTCCTTGTATATTTTTCGTTGCATGAACCCGATGTATATTGGATATACATACATTCTTGCTTGAATATATCTGCAGACTCGACCATTATTTTAGCCCTGATTTAATCCCTTTTGAGATCCGCAATGTATCCTCGCGTTGTATATCCAGATATACAACAAAACATCTACAAGCAAACCCGATATACATTTGGGGAATCTACCCAGAATCTGCAACAGATTCCCCCCATGTATATGCAACCTGATATGCAATAAAATATGCATATAACTCAATTTTTTACCATTTTTCAAAAGTTGACTGAGATTTCACAAGCCCGCCAACATACATGACCACTTGCACATGCAAAAACTTAGCACTTTGCTCATGTGTGATGGGAAAAAGCGGTGAAACATTGTATGGTGGCCGGTCAACCTATGAACACTAAAGCATAAGGATGAAACTTAATAACCAAGAACCCACCACAGAAGGTCACCACCCGAATAGAAAAAACAACGCAAGGCCCCTTGACTCAGAAATTTTAGGGTTTGAATGAAAAAACCTACAAACATTCAAGCTTAAAACCCTAGACATAAATGAGTACCAACATAGGCTCCGATTGGGGACGTGCAGGCGCAAGACTGCAGCGAGGACCAGACTACTCCGGGGCAAACCAGACAAAATGCAAAACTCAAAACATGACCGACTATACAAGGCATGTACAAAATATTTACACCTAATTTACAATGTGCACATAAGACATTCATCTATGAGAAATAAGCTTTAAGGAATTTACCGTGCATAGGCAATTCTAGTAGTTCACCATTGAGGGCCTGGAGAAAGTAAAAATCATCCTCATGGGTATTGCCGATTTGATATGGGCCAATCCATAAGGGCTCAAATTTACCATTCTTGCCCTTATCCTGGCCCCTTGCATTCCACATAAGGACCAAGTCACCTATCTGAAACCTTCTCTCTGTAGCCCTTTTATCAAATAGATACTTCACTTTTTGTTGTTTCTTGATGTTTGTTTTTTGTGCCTCCCGTCTGATTTCATCTAATGCAACCAGTTGATTTATTCTTCCAGTCATTGAGTCCCCAATCTACCTCTCATTTTCTTGTATGGATTTATAAACTGGTAGGAGGTTGTTCACAGGCAATTTAGCTGCTACACCATACACTAATTCAAAAGGCAACCTTCCAATTGCCTTCTTCATTGTCACTCTGTTAGCCCATAATGCCATTTTCAGCTTTGAATCCCAAGCCCTTTTGTTTTTACCTATCAGCCTTTTGATGATTTTCATGAGACTCTTGTTGCTTGATTCTACTTGACCATTTCCTTGTGGATGGTATGGTGATGTATGAGACAAATCAATTCCATAATTATTGCAAAAATCAATAAATTCACTAGACCTGAAGCACATTGCATTATCTGTGACCACTTTGGCTGGTACTCCAAATTTGATAACAATATTTTCTAGAATGAAATCCATCACCACTTTTCTTGTAGCTTTTTTAGTTGGAATGGCTTCAATCCATTTAGTGAAGTAATCAATAGCAACCAAAATCCAACTGTGTCCTCCACTTGATTTTTCTGAGATTTCCCCTATAAAATCAATTCCCCATTGCTGAAATGGAGCTTCCACAGTTACAGTTCTAAGGGGTAATGCACCTTCATATTTTAGCCTTCTTGAGAACCTTTAGCAAGGATCACATTTCCTTACCATTCTTTGTGCATCTGAGAGGAGAGTTGGCCACTAGTAGCCTGCTCTAAGAATTTTGTGGGTTGTAGTCTGGGCAGCATAGTGTCCACCACATACTCCCTTGTGCATGTCACTTAGAATATTCCTGGCCTGATTTTCATCTATACATCTGAGTAACACACCATCAGGATTTTTCCAATATAGCTCTCCTTGAACAATGATGTATTCAATAACATGTAGCTTCAAGGTCCTCTTCTAATTATCACTGAGATGGGAAGGATAGTTCAAATTCTACAAATAATGTACTATGTCCTTAGACCATTTAGATTCGGACATGTTTACAACTTCATTATGCACTACATTCACTTGGCATGCATCTAGATTTGACTGTCATTAATTTTGCCAAACCTTGTCCTCTTACCAATTTTGTGATCTATATTTCAATGTTGAACTCTTGCAATTTATTTATCCATCTACATCTTCTTCCAGTTACCTCCTGCTGAGTGAAAATATCCTTAATTGTTGCATGGGGCACATATGCAATTATCCGAGAGCCTACCAAATATGGCCTGAAGCTTTTGATTGCTCTAACCAGCGCATATGCTTGCTTCTCCATGATGTCATACTTCAATTCAACAACCTGCAATGACCTGCTAAAGAAAGCTATAGGTTGTTCAAAACCTTCTGCATTTTTCTGCAATAAACATGCAGCAATAGTGTGGAAAGAAGTGAATGAGAACAACTGAAATGGCTTAGAAAAATTAGGAGATTTCAGTACAGGAGCCATTTTTATAGCCTCTTTTATGTTCTGAAATGATTTAGTTGCTTCATCTTCCCAATTAACAGTTGCACCTTTCTTCAACATTTTAGAGATATCTTTCGTGGTCTCTGCAAAGTTAGGAACAAATCTTCTAACAAAATTAATTTGCTCAAAGAAGGACTGAATACCTTTCACTGTTCTAGGGATCTGAATTTTGTCAATTGCAGCCACCCTTTCAGGATCAATCCTGACTCCATCCTTGGAAACAATGTGACCAAGTAATTTTCCTTCCATTACCCCAAAAGCACATTTCTTTGGGTTGAGTGAGATGCCATATTCCAATGCTCTAATAAAGATCTGTTCTAAGTGCATGCAATGTTGCTCTTCCTTTTTTGAATAAGCTGTCAAGTCATCCTGATATACAGCTAGGATTGAATCAATTAATCCTGCAAAAGCAACATCCATAGCCCTTTGAAATGTAGCACTTGCATTTGTCAGTCTGAATGGCATTCTTACATATACATAGGTTCCCCATGGAGTGGTCAAGGCAGTTTTGTACTGCTCAAATTCTTTTACCTTCACTTGATTGTACCCTGAAAATCCATCCATCATGGATAAAAGTTCACAGCCAATCGCCTTCTGCAACATGGCTTCCATGTTTGGCAATGGATAATTGTCCTTCAAAGAAGATACATTCAGATTTCTAAAGTCCACACAAAGTCTTATGTCAACATTCTTCTTTCTAACTGGAACAAGGTTGGACACCCAAGTTGAGTGTCTGATGGGCATAATTATTCCAGCCTCCCTAAGCTTCATAGGCTCTTCTTGCATTTTTGGAGCTAAAGTTGGGTTGATAGGTCTTTGTTTTTGTCTAAATGGTTTAGCTCCAAGCTTCAAAGGGATTTCATGTTGGAATAAATTCTCTCTATAAGCTTTCAGGTCCTCATATGACCAGGCAAAGACATGCTTATATTTTCTCAGTAGTGCAATCAGCATACTCCTAATGTGTGGTTTGAGCTGTTTGCCAATATATACCTTTTTGGGGACTTGAGACGTCCCCAAGTTTATATCCTCCAAATCATTCTTATTTGTTGGAGATGCCTTTGTAACAAATTGGTCCCTATTGTCAAACGCTCTTTCTAATGCAACCAACCCTCTAGGGATTTTATTTGTCTTGAGTTAAATTACCTCCTTCCCTAAGAGAGTTTCTTTCCCATCCACAACTTTTATAAAATTCTAAAAATCCACTTCTTGGTTCTCATATTCATCAATGCAATGTAGAAATCTTAGCAAATCTTTGTCATCATCAAACGCCTGCCATTTGCATACGTTATCTGGTACTGCAGGTCTAAGTTTGACTTCAACATTTGTAACATCTAACAGAGTGATGTCATCTGGCCTTATAGCTACGTTGGCTAGAAAATCTTCCCTGACATTTTTCGATCTCTCAATCCAATTTATGGAAAAAGCATCAAACAATTCAATTATATCCCAAACAACATGCTTGTATTGTTTTAACCTCTTATTCTTTGATGCATACTTATCTTTGACTTGGGAAACAACTAACTCTGAATCCCCAAATACTTTGAGCATCTTGATCCCATGCTTCAAAGTAACATTCAATCCTAATAACAGAGCTTCATATTCTGTAATATTATTTGTACAAGAAAACTTTAGCAAGAAAGAGAATTTCAGAAGCTTACCAGCTAGAGACAGAAATACAATTCCAGCACCAGAGCCTTCCTTTGAACAAGCTCCATCAAAATACATGGTCTAGAGACCCTGTTGGTCAAGCTCCTGAATGCAAACATCTCTCCCTTTACCCCCTTGATCATTTGAGACAACTCTGAAATTATCACAGTCAGTATCCACAAAGCATATATGCTCCTCTGACTCTTGATCCTCAACTGTCTCTAATGACCTTTCTTCTCTGATCAGTTTGACATCCTTACCATTCATAGGGATCATAGCATATGATAGGTCTAATTGCATACTCCCACCAATCAATGCTGCCAATCTTCTTGACAACAACATGCCATACTATGGCTTGATATCAACAACTGTTATGTTCATTTTATAGGTCTTTTCAGGATATGCTGCCAGTCTGAAATCTACATCTTTCATAATTCCAATGACAGGTACTTCCCTAGCATCCATGGCATAGCATTTTCCACATGCCTTTTCTATCTTTAACCAAGTTTGCTGCATGATAGCCAAAGGCATGATGTTTGTTGATGCTCCCGAGTAAAGCATACAATTCCTAATCACTTTTCCATTGATGACAAGAGAGACATAAAATGGTTCAACCTGTGAAGGGCATTTTGTCATGGTCACCCCTAGATATACTTCAAGAGCCTCATCCTCATCAACACACATGGCTTGTTTCTTACCCTGAGTCTCAATACTCTGATTAGCTTGACAGGGTACTCCTAAAATCAGGGACAATGTTTTATTTCTGAACTCCTCAACTTTCATCAGCTCCATCAATGGAATAGAAACCTTTACCTGGGACAAGACCTGAGCTATTTCAAATGGAGCATAATTTTGTATAACAGTTGTAGCCTGATCTACAGTTTGACTTTTATCTTGGTATGATCCAACGTTAATTTTCGTGGCTCTCTGACTGTCATCTTTGATCTAAAATTTTTTGTTTTGATCCTCAACCTGGGGGATTTTATTTTCTGACCCTTGAGAATCATGACCTATTTTTTGCTTAAAATTTTGCTTATTATTGCTCCATTGCTTCTTTTGTGTTTCAGTCCCTTTATGATTGTGCACTGGTTGGTTCACAAAAGTATTCTCTAGTTGGTGTGAGTTACTTACCTGAGCTTTACCCCTGAAATTGCAATTGCTTTTGACTTGAGCCACTGCTGCAGCTGTGAGGGCTATCAGAAGGTCTCCTCAAGTTATTCAAGATGTGTGAGTCCTGAGCATAAGCATAATTATCTTCATCATCTTCATCACAGGGAAACTACTGGCAGACCTGAATCTCATTATTTGTGGTTGCATCAACATCATGAGAAGGATACTCCCTATTTGTAGACAGCATATTGACATTGTCATCTTCCATGCAATGTGGTTCATTACATTCATCACAGGCAACATCATTATTATATAGAGACTGAGCAATCATACATTGTGATTGTGAGTGAGGCATCTGACATATTATGCACCATGGGGTGTCATCAACAATATTAACAGCCTTCTTCAAAGGATCAGGTGTTTCTCTGACATTTTGAGTCCTTTGATTTGTGTTGTTGTTCGGGAGAATGGGTTTACCATTATGCCAATTAGTGTTATATGGCATATCATGTAATGATGGTCTTCTTTCTTGCCTCTGGTAAACCTGCCTGTCAGGACCTACCCCCTTTTCATTTTTAACCATTCTATAGCTCAGGTCCTTAACAATAGTTGTCAATTTATCTAATTTATCCTCAGAAGTAGATGCATTGCCTTGAACACTTTGAGATTTAGTATTTGGATTTTACAAAAATTTTACATCATCTCTTCTATTTGTCTTATCAGACGCTTTTATGTTATTTTCAATATTTGTTGCTATTTTGAAAGCATCTCTGAGACTGTGAGGACCCTTATCTCTTAATCCATAAGCTGTTTTAGCATCAAAAGCATTTACGTATAACACTATGTACATAGGTTCATTAGGCCTCAGGTGATGTGGCAATTTGTTCAACACCTTAGTGAATCTAGCATTGAAATCAACAACCTGCTCATTTGATCTTTTGATAATGCCAGTAAATTCATTAATGAAAAAACTTGGATTAGTTTTATCACCATATTGTTCTTTGAAAATTCTTCTGAAGTCATCTCATGATGAAATACTTCTATCAGGCAAACCTTTGTACCATTCTCTGGCTTCATCAACTAAGGATTGCATAAATAATTTCATAAAAACATCCTCCTGCTCAACCTCAAAGTTGTCCATGATATTTTGAAAAGCTTTTAAGTGGTCTTCTCCTGACACAGTATTATTTCCTAAAAACTTTGGCACTTGCGGCCTCACATGTTTGTCAATAGGATTAGGGTATCCAAGAATGCCATCAAAAACTAACTGCCTGAATCTGTCCAGTTGCATAGGTTGTCTACCAAATTGATTAACATTAGCATTTCTATTTGCATTCTGATTTCTTACATTATTTAATGGTACACTAGCATTATTTGCATTCTATCTCTAATCATTATGCTGATCTTGCACTTCATTTCTGTGTTGGTTCCTCAACACATTTATATTCTCAAGAGTGGGGATTGAATCATTCTAAGCAGTTCTCAGAGCTTGCACTTTTTGTCTCATGTCATCTCTGATTTTTACTACCTACAAATATTCTAATTCTGCCCTTAGACTTTTGATTTCTTCAGCTAATTCCTCCTCTCTAGGCATAGAAGAGGATGGTTTCATTATATTCTGATCATCATTATCACCCCTTGGGGATTCAGCTTCTTCAAATCTATCAGGAGAATCAAGGAAAGGGCATTCTTGAAACACTTCCAACCTCATTCTCAATCCACTACCCTGCTGTCTTTCATATACATTTTGGATTTTAGCCTCAGTGTTTGAAAAATAAGGTTTTGTCCGCTCTGAAGATCCTGGATTGTCCTGAATATTATCATTACTTCTGGGAGAACCCTCTCGACTGGCTTGAACAGTCCCTTTTCTTCTATACATCATTTTTATGGATAACTCTTCAAACAAAGGATTACACAGGGATCTCCTCCCTTGCATACAAATTTTTACTTTACCAGTTGGGAGATTTGTTTAGAGTCACCACCTACAACTAGGAATTGTTTTCTTTTAAAATCAGGGTTCTTTCACAAAGCATTCCCTAGTAGAGTCGCCAAATTTGTTGGTTATTTTCCTAGACTGGATGCTTGTTCCCAATTATCCCTACAAAGTAGCCATCATTGATCAACAGGATTCCCAGGCCAGGGGCCAACAGTACAAGAGATAGACTCTATAAATATCTCCTCTTCTTCTTTAGGCTCTGCATAACCAAGGGGGGTATTCCCTATTCAACATCCATGAAATGTGACTATGAACTGACTGGGATGCTGATACAAAGCAGATGAATCCTCTTTTATGTGGACCAAAACTGTGAGATAAGTGCAAAGGGGCTAGCTTTGGGCCTATGTTCAGTTGTGAGACAGAGGATTTCAGTCCTAAACTACTCCTAATGTCCTAAAAGGTTTGTATTAAAAGTTTGAGTTTGATTTTATGTTCGGATGCAAAACTGAGACTTTGGGTTGCAACCTAAATACAAGACCAGATTGGTGCCTATCCAGGGCTCGGAGTCAGTAGACATATATATGTGAATGTTTACCACAGACTTAAAATAATAATCAAATTTCAAGGGGGTTTCGTAATGTCTACCTTACAGACAATACCCAAGACAAAATATTTAGTTACTTCTGCTTACAAACATCCTTACTGCAGTGTACTCTTCTCAATACTTAACCCTAAACATTTAATCTACTCCTTGAGCAGAAGTAAAAGATTTAAGCATTCAATACAGCAAACCCATATTCTAGAATCCCAAACACCCCTTAGCTGTTTAGATTCAAAAGAAGAACACATTCAGTTTGGAGACAAATAACAAAATACATGCAATGAAGCATTACTCATTTAAATTAACATGGAACTGATGAATTCTATGCATAAACATACAACATACAACTCATAAACTCACAAAATACCCATAACAGAGCCACCAATGAGATTGTATCCAATTACAACACCAAAAGTTATCCAGTTTTCAACAACAAATGAGTAACACAGTTTACCCTTTATAGCAGGGTTGTGTACTCAGCAAAATAATTACATGGCACATCAACAAAAAATCAAAATTCAGCCCAATGCACTGCACCATGAGAATGGTGCCCAAACAATGAATGCGGCAGAGGGACAAAGAGGAAGGAGCAGGTGAGTTCGGGATCTGAGCCGCCGCTCAAAGGTTTTCATCTTACATCTGGTAGTTGGCCTGTCATTCCATCGATCATCCTTCTGCAAGTGCTGCCATTATGATCAACCTACCCGCAGCCCTCAGAAATGCAGCAACAGATGTATCAAAAGTTTTCCCGCTCAAAAAAATGCAGCCGCATACAAAGAAACCCTTCGCTGCTGTGAAATTGAAATATAGCCGTCAATCCTCCTTCCATCGCCTGAGATTAACGACCTCAAAAATATGCTGAAAAATCAAGAACCAATGAGAATGTGCCACGTAGGCGCCTCGTGCATCCATCACTAACTTTTCCCTCTCTTATTTTGCCTTTTTCGCCCATGTATATGCAAAAGAACATGCATATACAATCACCTTATATACAAGCCGGACCTCAAATTTTATAGAATAATTTGAAATCGAGTTCCGTTCCGGCTTGTATCTCCCCTTTTTGCATATCGCATTGCACATACAAGTGCAATGTACATTCACCTCATACATACAAGGCGCGACTTCACTGCATTTATCAGTCGGACTTGAAAACCCTTTGAAATCTGGCTTGTATCCCTTTCTTTGCATATTAACCCTTTGTATATCGCACATATACAAGCATACTTACACGCAAGCCATGAACGCCAGGTACTTATAGACCAAATTTGAAATGTTATTGGGTCCGGCTTGCACATTGTGAATGTATATTCTCCTTGTATATCGCGAATGTATATTTCACATACATTCGCTTTTGTATGTCCGCGGGCCCCACCAAATGTATATCCTGTTGCTTTGCATGTTGCCGAATATACAAGGCCCCTTGTATATTATACTATAGCGAATGCATGTTCACTCCTCCTTGTATATTTTTTGTTGCATGAACCCGATGTATATTGGATATACATACATTCTTGCTTGCATATATCTGCGGACCCGACCATTATTTTAGCCCTGATTTAATCCCTTTTGAGATCCGCAATGTATCCTCGCGTTGTATATCTAGATATACAACAAAACATGTACAAGTAAACCCAATATATATTTGGGGAATCTACCTGAAATCTGCAACAGATTCCCCCCATGTATATGCAACCCGATATGCAATAAAATATGCATATAACTCAATCTTTTACACAAGCCCGCCAACATACATGACCACTTGCACATACAAAAACTTAGCACTTTGCTCATGTGTGATGGGAAAAAGTGGTGAAACATTGTATGGTGGCCGGTCAACCTATGAACACTAAAGCATGAGGATGAAACTTAATAACCAAGAACCCACCACAGAAGGTCACCACCCGAATAGAAAAAACAATGCAAGGCCCCTTGACTTATAAATTTCAGGGTTTGAATGAAAAAACCTGCAAACGTTCAAGCTTAAAACCCTAGACATAAATGGGTACCAACAGTGTAAAATATTATGAAGATGATATCAATCAACTTGATGCATTCAAATATGGACCTATGGATGAAGAAGTTGAGTATGTTGCGCAAGCTATAGTAGATCCATTTTTTAGAATGATCATATTACTAATCCAAACCCATATAATTTACCTGCTTATGATTTTGAACACCTTTAGGAACTCATGCATTAATGGTACAAGAGAGCCAAACCATCAAATGAATACACAAAGGCTCCCACTAATGCAACAATAATGCAAGTTCAAAGTGTCTACCAATTGAGAAATAGGCAAGTGCCTACTAAAAATGATGTTGATGCTGCTAGATTGAATATAACCATCACAAATACTAAAAAGGAGAAACAAAGGGTCAATATTGAGACCAAGGACAATGACACCACAAAGAAAGTGATAGAAAAGAAAAGAAATCTAGTATGGTAGCTAGAAATGCAAAAGAAACATGTTCTCAAAACTCATGAGCTTGTTGTCCTATCAAGTTTTGCAAGTGTTCTTGGGATGAAGAATTTAGATAACAAAGCAAGGCAAGTTTAGATCCTATACCTGAAAGAACAAAGTGGAGACAAAGAAAGGAGAAAAGAACAAAAAGGTAAGTATGTTACTTCTTGTGGTCATTCCATATCCTTTATTCCTAATGAAAATGATTTAATAGTCCCATGACCCCCTCCTCTACCCAATTATAATCATATTGATCTAGCTAAGGTCATGAGCCAAGTCAGAGTTTTAGTGCCAATAGGAGAACTCCTTAGAATTCTCGATCATAGGGAGAGAGTTCTATCTTACATCATTGTTGCTAATGAATTAGATCAACTTGCAATTATCCTCAATGATACCACTATTGAAAGAGATGCTTAAGACACCCCTAAAGTCTACATTAGAGCCTCCCTAGTTAATAGTTAGTTAAATGATGACCCTTCTATACAAATTTGTTGATTAATGGATGGATAGATCACAATTGCATGCTAGATTCTGGAGCCTCAAGCAATGTCATGCCTCTTCAAATTATGAATGAGATAGATCTATGGTTCACAAGTCCTATGGTAAATTCTTTGCCATGGGTTCTTGGGAAGTGAATGTCATTAAGGTTGTAAATGGTGTAGAGGTTTAGCTCATCACATTTTCCAGGTATAAATCTTTCCTAATGGATATAATCATTATTGGTTGTCTTGCCAAATGGGGTACGTTGTTATCTAGAAAGTGGGTAACATCAATTGGTGGTAGCATACAAATAGACTTGTTTGGTGCTCTCATTCCATTGCATGGAGAGAAATTCTTGAGTTGTATAGAGAAAAGAAAATTCTACATACTATTGAAGACCATTACAAGACCACCAATGAAGTGATTTACTTAGATGCTGGTCAAGACCATCTCATTGAATTTTGTGATGAACAAGACCATGGAATTGATGTTATGCTTCCTACTCTATTCCCATTCAAGATGTGGATGACTTATGGACCATGTTCTTTAATGGTTCATACTCTAGAGATGGTGCAAGAGCAGGTATTGTTCTAGCTTCTCCTGATAACAAATATTTTATATACTCTTTCAAGATAACTTTCTAGTGAACCAACAACATTGCAAATTATTAATCCCTCATGTTAGGATTGAATCTTACTCACAAGTGTTGAGTTGTTTGTAGCTTCGATCAGATAACGTATTTATTATGATCATAATAAATATGAATATATAAGTAATATTAAATATTACTTATATATTCATACTTAATATATAAGGTATGTTAAAATAAATATGAATTTAGCATGATCGAATGATATATTACCAAAGTATAAACACTGACTACAATTCAAACAGTGATTAGCAATTGCTAAAGCAATGGAAAGGTGAGGAAGTCACACCTGTGATAGGCGTGACTCCTTGAGGAGTCATGTCTATCATAGATGTGACTCCTACCATCACTCATATATATATCAACGTCTTTGCCCTGCAATACCACGAATAAGACACAAAAATCAGAAGTGTATGAGAAGTGGAAATTGCATTTGCAAAATAAAAGAAAGTAATAAATTAAGTCTGCAATACAAATATCCAACATTCAGAAGCTATCCAAGTTATAGATCATAAGTTTGATTTGAATTTACATGGTATCAGAGCCAGGTTAAGCAGAATTTGGGCAGAAAATCAAACTTGAGAAATTCATATTAATACATCTCATTTCTCAAATGGCAGCAACAATCTGATTCGAAGACAGATTGGAAGGAGGAAATAACTTCTCATCATGGAAATTCAGAATTATGTTGATACTAAAAGAAAACAAAGTTGATTCATTTGTGAGAGAAAATAAAACGGAACCAGAGAATGATCTTGATAAAACGACATGGATTGAAGGAAATGACAAAGCCATGAAAATCATAGTTGATGGAGTTAGAGATCATATTGTGCCGATTCTGACAAAACATGAGACTACATATCATATGTTTAAGTCACTTGAAAGCACCTATGAAATTAATAACTCCAGCAGAACCTTAGCCCTAAAGAGAGAAATAAATCATGTAAGTATGAACAAAGGAGAATCTATCAATGCATACTTTATGAGAATATCTGCACTAAGGGATCAACTATCAACACTTGGGTACCAAATTGAAAACAAGGAACTAACACTTATTGCCCTAGATGGTCTCCCAAATTCCTTGGAGACATTTGTTCAAGGCATTAGTGCAAGCTCTAAATTTCCAAAATTTGACCGCCTAAGATCAGACTGTCTTCAAGAAGAATCTAGATAGACAAAGAAAGGGTCAAAACAGAAAAATATAGATGAAGATCTTCATGTTCTAAATACAAACTCTCACAAGAAAGAGAAGAAGAAACACTTCAAGAAGAGGAAAAATCATCACGGGAAAGGTTCATTCAAGAAAGACATTTCTCGCATCCAATGTTTCAGATGCGACCAATATGGACACTATGTAGTTAGATGTCCTGACAGAACCAAGCAACAAGCATCTTATGCCAAAATAAAGGAGCATGAATCCAAGAAATATGTATTCTACTCTGCACTTTCAAACCAAGTAACAAATAAATCCAACACCTGGGTTATAGATAGTGGTTCATCAAGACACATCACAGGGTTCAAGGAACTACTAGACACTGGTAGAAGAGACTAATGAAGAAGTAACAATTAGAGATAACTCTGTACATCCAGTCAAGGGTGTTGGCACATGCACCCTCAAATTAAAGACTGGCATCTCCATCCAACTTACTGGAGTATTGTTTGTCCCAGGCATCAAAAGAAATCTAGTCTCCATATCTGCACTTGAAGATAATGGATATAGGGTGACCTTTATGGATAGCAAAGTATTGGCATGGCCAAAGAATTCTACTATTAAGAAAGCCAAAACCATAGGTCATAGACAAGGGTACTTGTACGAGTTATGTACGGAACCAAATCTAGCCCTAATTCATTAAATTGCAGACTCTAATGAAATATGGCATAGAAGACTAGGACACCTAAATTTCCGTGCCCTATCTTCCATGGAAAGACTAGTTACAGGGTTACCCAAACTCAAACAATGTAATTCAGGGGTATGCAAGGGGTGTGCCTTAGGGAAAAATACAAAGGGGTCCTTTCAAAATAGTTCTAGCAAAACAAATAATGTATTAGAACTAGTCCACTCAGATTTATGTGGACCCATGTATGTACCCTCCTTAGGTGGGTTTCTATACTATGTAATCTTCATTGATGACTTCTCCAGAAAGACATGGATCTATTTTCTTAAATGTAAAGAATCACAGGAAATCCTTAAAAGATTTAGGAATTCAAATCCATTATTGAAAACTCTTCTGGGAGAAAAATCAAAACCTTAAGAAAAGATAATGGGAGTGAATACACTTAAGACATTTTTAAAGACTTTTGTAAAAACACTGGGATTAAGAGGGAGTTCACTGTACCTTATAATCCTCAACAAAATGGAGTTACAGAAAGAAAAAATAGAACCATTGTAGAAGCTGCTAGGGCTATGTTACTTGATCAGAATATAGACACTTCACTTTGGGCAGAAGCATCTAGTACTGTTGTCTATATACAGAACAGATGTCCTCACTCTCATATTGATGACAAAACTCCTGAAGAAGCCTTCACTGGCACAAAACCAGACATTAGTCATTTAAGGATATTTGGTTGTCCTATTTACATTCATGTGCCCAAAGAGAAAAGAACTAAGCTAGAACCTTCTGGGAGAAAAGGCATCTTTGTAGGCTATAGTGAAACATCAAAAGCTTATAGAATATATATACCTGGTCAAAGACAGATTGAACTAAGCAGAGATGTGATTTTTGAGGAAGACATAGCTTTCAAAAGAGCTAGAAATTATATTGAGTCAGAAATTCAAACTTCCAACTCAGGCATAGAAGAGGATCTTGTACCTGAGTTTCAGAGGGAGTATCCTGAGGAAAATGTAAACCATGAACAAATCATATCACTAGAAAATCCCAAGAAAAGACCACTCTGGGCCACCAAAACAATGGAAGAAGCTAAAAATTATGCCGCTCCATCAGGAACTTTTAGGGAAAGCACAAGACCTAAGAGATTCTCTAGTTATGTAGCTTTAATGAGTGAATTCATTAAATCAGAACCTTCTAGTGCTATAGAAGCTCTTAAGTACCAAATATGGAAGGATGCCATGATAGAGGAGTATCAATCCATCCTGAAGAATGATGTGTGGGATATAGTACCTAGACCAAAAGGGAAATCTATTGTTTCTTCAAAATGGCTATTTAAAATCAAACATGCTGCAGATGGCAATATAGGGAAATACAAAGCAATATTTGTAGCCAGAGGATTTTCACAAAAGGAAGGAATTGATTATGACGAAACCTTTGCTCCAGTTGCTCGATATACATCAGTTAGGGCAGTTCTAGCTATTGTAGCTACCAAAGGGTGGAAAGTCCATCAAATGGACGTAAAAACTATTTTCTTAAATGGAACCATTGAAGAAGAGGTTTACTTAGAGCAACCTGAAGGATTTGAGATTCACAATGCAGGATCCCATGTATGTAAATTAAAGAAATCTCTATATGGACTTAAACAGGCCCCTAGAGCCTGGTATGAAAGAATTGACAGTTACCTCTTGAGATTAGGCTTCTCAAAGAATGATGCAGATCCAAATCTCTACTTCAAACAAAGCAAAGGTGATATGTTAATATTGATATTATATGTTGATGATCAATTGATTACAGGAGAAGATCACCTTATTGATTAGTGTAAGAAAGATCTAGCTTCAGAATTTGACATGAAGGACTTAGGTCTATTACACTACTTCCTTGGACTGGAAGTATGGCAAAAATCAGACTGTATTATTCTAAACCAAGGGAAGTACACAATTGATATATTAAAAAGGTTTGGTATGATGGAATGTAGACCTATGTCTTCCCCCATGGAAACAAATCTTCATAAATTGAAGGAAGCAACAACAGATTCTCCGTTGGCAGATCCCACTCTTTACAGACAGATAATTGGATCCTTGATGTATTTGGTCAATACCAGACCTGATATCTGCTATGCTATAAATGCCTTAAGTCAGTTTATGTGTGAGCCCAAGGAGATACATCTTGTGGCTGTGAAGCATATAATGAGATACCTTCAAGGTACTCTAAATTATGGCTTAAAATATGAAAAGGTTGACTTAGATCTACATGGATTCACAAATTTAGATTGGGTTGGAAGTGTAACTAACCAAAAGAGCACCTCCGGATATTGTTTCAGTTTAGGGTCAGCAATGATATCGTGGATTAGTAGAAAATAGTCTTCAGTTGCTCAGAGTTCTACATAAGTTGAATATATTGCAGCTTCTATGGCTGCTAGAGAGGCAGTATGGCTTAGAAAACTGCTTGTGGGATTATTTGGTAAACCTCTGAAACCAACTGTCATCCACTGCGATAATCAAAGCTGTATTAAGCTATCTATGAATCTAGTATTCCATGATAGATCTAAACATATTGAGATTCCTCATCACTATGTGCGTGATATGGTGGAAAGGAAAGTGATTCAGTTGGAGTATATTAGTACAGGAGATCAAACTACAGATATTCTTACCAAACCACTCCTCAAGGTGAAAGTTGAATACTTCAGGAAAAATCTTGGTATGATTGAAATGTAAGATTCTAATTGATTTGTACTAATATATTAAAGATGTTTAATGTGTAAACTTCTTGTGTCATATGTGTGACTCTATGACATTATGGGCCTACCCATTCTGTGTTTATTTCTAAAAGGTGACGATTTTTTGGATAATCTACACTTGTACCTAACATTCTAAGGTGATGATCTTATAATGTTCATTAGACTAATATCATGTGACTTGATATTTGTATGAATCATGGAGTTATCATAATTAAGTTATGGTAGACATTATGTGACTTAATGTCAATGCACATACCATAACTAGGATATATAAGGAGAATGTAATGTTCTCGAGTATAGTATATCCTTTAGTATCACGAGGTAGGTGATGCTACGTATCATGAGATAGGTGATACTATATATCATGAGTTATGTGATATTAAATTGCTTTGAGTAATTCATTACAGATTAGATAATTGATATTCACAGAGATTATTGTGATATTGTTATCTTCCCGAGCTAAGAGGGAGCGTTGAGTTGTTTGTAGCTTCAATCAGATAACGTATTTATTATGATCATAATAAATATGAATATATAAGTAATATTAAATATTACTTATATATTCATACTTAATATATAAGGTATGTTAAAATAAATATGAATTTAGCATGATCGAATGATATATTACCTAAGTATAAACACTAACTACAATTCAAATAGTGAAATTAGCAATTGCTAAAGCAATGGAAAGGTGACGAAGTCACACCTATAATGGGCGTGACTCCTTGAGGAGTCACATCTATCACAGATGTGACTCCTACCGTCACTCATATATATCAACGTCTTTGCCCTACAATACCACGAAAAAGACACAGAAATCAGAAGTGTATGAGAAGTGGAAATTGCATCTGCAAAATAAAAGAAAGTAATAAATTAAGTCTGCAATACAAATATCCAACATTCAGAAGTTATCCAAGTTAGAGATCATAAGTTCCATTTGAATTTACAACAAGCATAGAGTCAAATGCCTGATGATTCATGGAGGCTTCGAACTAGTCATTTCACAAGTGAGGGGCATATATGCAATGAAAGATAGGAGATTAAAGATGTATTAGATTTCTATTTGGGATACCATTGAACTATTTGATGTAGTTGGTATAGAATGGATTGATATATCATTGAATGCTGTAGTTGATGATTTGGTTTTTGAAGCATCTAAATTTGACTTGGGATTGGTTTCTGTTCATTTCCCTTATAACATTGAAGTTCTCACAAGGCCTACTATATTGGATAACATATACAACTAGCAAATGTTTAATGATGATCAATAGATTTACAAGTTCTTGAATTGCATGGATGGTTTTGATAGTTCGTTGATTGATTGGTATCCTATGGTTGAAATAGAAGATGAAAAGGAAATGCTCTTTGGGAATAAAATAGTTTAACTAAAGACTAACATTATCCCTAGATGCCTTGTAGTGTTGGAGAGAGTGTTTGATGGTGCAAATTTCTACAAGGCTAGAAGAAAACAGTTGATGAAAGTTATGTAGAAGGTGTAAATCTTGGGACTAATGTTGCACCAAAAATTATTTACATTAGAAAAAGGTTGAAATTGACAAAGGAGCATATGATTATTGTGTTGCTAAGAAGGTTTAAGAAATATTTTTCTTGGTCTTATGATGAGATTAAAGCATCTAGAGATGACTTGTTTCAACATACAATTCCCCTCCAACTTGATGCTAAATGCTTCCAATAGAAGCAAAGGCCAATAAATCCAATGCTGGGCGGCCCCCAAATATAAAAAGAGTTGATGAAGATGAAGGGAGGGGGTATCATCAAATATATGAGACACTTTTAATGGGTATAAAATCTTGTTCCCATAAACTTCAAGAATTTAAACATGAAGTACCTCAAAGATAACTACCCACTTCCAAGAATGGACCACTTGCTACAAACAGTGACAAGATCAGAACTAATGTCCATGATGGATGGATTCTTTGGCTATAACTAGGTGGTTTTCAAGAAATAAAAAGAACACAAGACAACATATACCACTCCTTAGGGCACCTATGTTTAGGTGAGAATGTCTTTTGGACTAAAAATGCAAGTGCCACTTTTCAAAGAGTAATGAATGTTGCTTTTGTAGGTCTCATCAATGAAATCATTGTAGTGTACCAAGATGACCTCACAACTTACTCCAAGGATATAAAATATCATTGCAAGCACTTGGAGCTAACTTTCAAAAGGTGCCTTGAGTATGAGATTTCTTTGAATCCCCCAGAAAAGTGTATTTGGTATTGAAGAAGGTAAATTTCTAGGGAATATTGTTTCAACGGATGGTGTGAGGATAGATCCAAAAAAAAAAAACCAATTGACCTCATCTCCTAGCCAAAGACTATCAAGGGTGTACAATCCTTCTTTGAGCAAATAAACTTTCTTAGGAGGTTTATTCCTAACTTTGCTAAGAAGACTAAGGAGACTTCTAGGATGATGAAAAGGCACAATCTATCATATGGGGTAAAGAGATGGCCGATTCATTCTTAGAGACAAAGGAAGCACTCAAGCATGCACCAATTCTAGATATCCTTAATTATTTAGAGTCATTTCAACTCTTCTCCTTTATATAATTTTATACTAGAGTTTTTGTTATATTATAGAAGAATAAGGATGAGTATGAATAGCCTGATGAAAGTAGATTGTCATTGATGTCAATAAGGTTTATCAAGAATGTGTTTGATCAGGATGTCTTGATATTGTTTGCAGGTGTTGCCTCTTGGGATTTGAAATAGGATGATTAGTTCATAGGCAATGGCAAAGTTAAGTGTAATCTGTTTAGTGGTTAGTGGCAGCTTGAGACCTATATGGTAAAGTTGTACATCATCAGTTGTTTGTTTCAGATGATTCATTATTATTGACAAAAGGTTTTTACAAGTCTTGGCAAGATGATGTCACATATGGAGAAGTTCATGTGTTCATACTTCTTGCATGAAGTTTGGAGTTGATTATGCGTCAGTGATTAAAGGTTATTCACAGGTGGGTGGATGACATAGTGTCTTCATGAGGATGCATGAAGGGCTTGATGTCAGTGATTGGAGGTTGTGGAGTTTCATGCTTAATGTTCATGGTTTGTTTCATGTTGGGCTTCATGTACTTAATGTTGATATGTTGCTTCATGAGATGTCAAGTATTCTTTTTGTTATGGTGTTTAAGGTGGTTGGTCTACATTTGCATAAAGAGTCTTCATAGATTCTTATAATCTTGGAATTGTAGAGACATCTGATCTTAAGTACAGAGAACTTCTTCATGAGATTGCATCAAGGTCATGTTTTGAAATGCAAATTGAAGTTATGCCATTACATGTTACTGTACAGAGAAAGAAAGCTCATTCTTTTGATCAGTCTATGATCTGACACTTCAAGCATTTACTGTTCCTGAGAGAATCATTTTTCATGCCATCTGAGTTAAGGTTTAGGGATTCCGAAAAGACCTAAATGACATTTGTTTTTAAACCCTAAATTAAAAGGCTTTACAACATACTTTATCAATGCCCTAATTTGCCCGTCACACTTGTATATCACTTTTTGTTTTATTTTAAAGGTGACTTGTGATTACAGGTAATTCAGTTAAGTCAACCTAGTGAAGGGTCCTTAAGTCATAATATATGACCGGCCCCTTGTCTAGCATCATTGAAATCACCGGTCTCCTCTTAAAAGCATGGGCGGGAAAAAGCATATCGATGGCTCCTTTTAAATATATGGTGAGCGCGCGAAGGCCAATCAATGGCCACAAATTAAATCTTCATACCCTGACCTCTATGCATTATATTTGACATGCACTGAGATGCCATACTCTTATGACTAAAGAAGATAAGATTTATAACGGCTATTTTTTAGCAATCTTAAAAAGGCAGATTTTGTGTAAGAGTTAAAGGTTATATTTGGGAGATTTAATTCTATTTTTATGTTTCCCTCTTGTAGCAAGAAAATCAAAAAGAAGAAGTTTTTTTTAAAGAGGGCAAGTTTCTTTATTGACATATTTTTTTTGTCTTATTTCATAATCCTAATACAAATGTTTTTTTTAAGAAGAGGATCCAAGAGATTTTATTTTTTTTAACAGAGGGCAGTTTGGTCAAAGTATTATTGAAATCTTGTATTTGCAGGTGAATGGATTTTTATTATGCAAATATTATTTTTTGTCAGATGTTTGCAGAGAAAAGGAAAATGAAAAGATAATTGAAGAGGATCCAATTATGAGAGAGATTTTATTTTCTCTTACAAGGGTAGACATTTAATGAATAGTGAAAGAAATATCTTATACAGGGAAGATGAGAGATTGAAGAGTATTGAAGAGAAAAGTATTGCAAGTTCATTGTGATTTTTATTTGAAGACACAATTTTCAGATTGAAATATTTGAGAAAGGAATATGAAAGGTCAATTTATTTTTATTGCAGGTGAATTGATTTAATGGTGAAGATGAATATGCAGAGGAGTGGAATATCAAAAGTCATTTCATTTATATTGCAGATGTTTGTGAATGAATTAGTGTGTGGACTAATATGCAGTGAAGACACTTTTGTGAAGATTCTTTTGAAGAGAAAATATAGATGAAACATGATATTTTGTTTGTGAGAATGAATAAAACACAGGTTGAAGACATTATGCAACAAACTTACAGACTAAACCATGTCAAGATTGAAGACAATATGCAATTAATTGTGCATCTGGTGAATTGATTGTGCAAAGATAATGAGACTGATATGCATATTGATTTGAGTATAATTGCAAAGGGATATACAAATTCAGGGGTTTGTATTGAAACAGAGAAACCCTTTGTATTCTTTGTATTGTGTTCAAAATAATTGTTTATGTGCTAGTGAGGCTTGTATGGTCAGTGAGACCTCTTTGTAGCCAGTGAGACTTGTATGGTTAGTGAGACTTGTTTGTAACCAGTGAGGTTCTTGATTAAGCTAGTGAAGCATTTTAGAGTGGTTTTTCTTCCCCTAGAGGGTTTTCCACTCATCAAATCAGGTGTCATGGTTCTTGTTTGTCTTCATGTGTTCATGTGCTCTAATGGTTTGTTCTTAAGGTCCTGATTCATATTTTCATTATCATTCTTTTGCATATGTGTTTAACAGATCATTGATGTCTTCCTTTCCCTTTGTCTTGTAAGTTAAAAGGAATAAAAAGATTTTAAAAGTTAATACAACACTGATACACCCCCCCTCTTAGTGTTGTCCTGGACTCCAACATAGCCTATAGCATTTTTCAACAAGTCTTTACATGGGGTAGAATTGAAGTATTCAATTATGGAAAAACATGCTTACACCCTTATTAAATTTGTTAAGAACTTTAGGTCATATCTAATAGGTGAAAATATTATTTCTAATGTGCCACATATAGCCATGAAAGACATCTTTAGTTAGTAGGAAGCCTCAAGGAAGAGGTGAAAATGGATTAATAAGATCCAAGAATATGATATGGATGTGTAAATTACAAAGTTGTTTAGT
This sequence comes from Cunninghamia lanceolata, assembly GCA_027924645.1. Classification (NCBI taxonomy): domain Eukaryota; kingdom Viridiplantae; phylum Streptophyta; class Pinopsida; order Cupressales; family Cupressaceae; genus Cunninghamia; species Cunninghamia lanceolata. The sequence goes on from BSBN01001493.1 coordinate 1,171,212, forward strand.
GGCCAAGTCTTGGCCAAGGTAATGACAGATGCAAACTTGAAATCAACAGAGATCAATAATGTAAGTTCTAACCTTGCATATACCCATTATCCTTTAAAGGATAATACATTGTATAAGGATGTTATATTCTATTTTAAAAACATGAATTGTCCTCCCAAAATGAATGAGGGCTAGTAGAGAACACTAAAGTTGTAGGCCTAGAAATATGTGCTAGTTCAAGGTGATTTAATGTGGAGAAGTTGTGATGGGCTATTCCTCAAATGTTTAGAACAAGAACAATCCTCCAAGGTGATGAATAAGTGCCATCAATGAATTTGTGGTGGATACTTCAAATCAAAGACCATGACACACAAAGTTCTTAGGGATAAATACTAGTGGCCTACACTATTCAGGGATGTGGCCAGAGCAATAAGAAAATGTGATGCATGCCAAAGGTTTTGTGGTAAGATAAAGTTTGTTGGTGATCTCCCCCTTGTATCTATGATGGATGAAGCTCCATTTCAACAATGGGGCATTGACTTCATAGGGGAAATTATGGAAAGGTCAAGTAATAGATACAAATGGATTCTTGTAGGCAATGACTACTTTACCAAATGGGTTGAGGCAATTCCAACCTACAATGCTATATCTAAGGTGGTAGTTGATTTCTTGGTGAACAATGTAATAACCAAATTTGGTGTGCCTACAAGAATTATTATTGATAATATGATGTGTTTCAAATCCCATAAAATTTTAAATTTGTGTTATAAGTATGGGATCAATTTTATTCACTCATCTCCCTACCATTCCCAAGGTAATGGATAGGTTGAATCTAACAATAAAGGCCTATTAAAGATCATTAAAGGACACTAGATGTGAATAAGAAGAGGTGGGATGACAAGTTAAAGTATTGTTAGAAATGAAGGAAACCACTACAATATGGAAATCTAAAATAAACTTACAAATCTGAGATTATACTGTAGAATATCAAATGAAGATGTAAATGAACATCAAAGAAATCAGCAATACTCAAGAGCCATACACATAACAATTAGATTTACGTGGAGAAAACCCTTTAAGGTAAAAAACTCCACCAGGAAAAGAGGGCAAATTTGTATTATCTTGAAGAAGATTACAATACATTCAATTTCCTCAATCCTGCATTCAATCTGACACCATTTATGTACATGCAAAAAAACTCATATCTCTGTACTCCTTTAAAGCTCTATTTTATAGATAATTACAAGCTTCATGAAGAAGCCACAAAATATGATGCCATATCTAGGAAAATCCAAATGCCCAACATAGGAAAATGCAATAACTCCTCTTACAATTGTCATATAAGGATTCCCTATGCCCTCCTTTGGGATTCCCACTAATAGGACAAAAATAGACTTCCATTATGCTATACATCGTCATAAGATGCTCCATCATAAAGGACCAAGAATAGAAAGATTCCTTACAACATGTAAGACACCAACAATATTAGATGTTCTTACACCTGCCATAAGCCAAATATAGATTTGGGTGTCCCTATTTCACCTGTAGTAATCCTAAGGTCAAAAGTAAATAGTAATTACTACCAGTAAATAATTAGTTATTGCTACTAGTAAATAATAAATTACTGTACCAATAAAAATAAATTACCATGTTAGTGGATTCCTCATCCCTTATGATTGCATTAAAAATTACAATATTAGGAGTAAATAATTAATCAGATTTACAAGGTTGATGGCACCTAATCCTAACAAGTATGAACTATAGGCTAATAAAATAGTATACAAGAGAGCTATTGGCAAGAGCCCATTTGAATTAGTCTATGGCATAGAAGCTAGGATATTGATCAACCTAGAGTTAACAATGTACAAACTATTGCATGAAGTTTAAGGAGAAGAAAGTGATGCAATTTCTCAAATAATACTTGAATTGATAGTGTTGAATGAAAGTACAAGAACTACACATGACATGGTCCTATCACAATAACTTTGAAGGTAAAACATTTGTTTGATAAGAAGGAACTTCAGAGAAATTTTTAGGTGGGAGATATATGGTCCTCATGTGGAATGCCAAATCAGAGGACAAAAGAAAAATGGGAAGTTTGATCCCTTGTGACTCGGGCCAAATGAAGTTGCAAATAGGTGTGGTCACAATGCATATCATCTTAGGAGTTTAGATGGAGATCTCATGGAGATGTCAGTTCATGGCTAACATCTTAAGCATTACTTCTCTTGAGTGATGAGGTATTCTAACTTGTACATAATCTTTCTTTTGTGTGTGTTGTCTTGTTGTAGCTATGATCCTTATTAGTTATAGTGAAGTGTGTTTATCCTAGGTTCCCTCTTTTGCTCCTTTTTGAGGTTTATTTGTTGTGGTCATGTTGTCCACTTTGACATTATGGTATGCCCCTAGAGATTATGTCTAGATTCTTGTTCTTCCACCAAGAAGCACACATCCCCAACCAAAGCCATTGTTGGGACCCAATTTAACAAGTATAAATTTACCTAAGTCTAGTGCTTCCTTTGTTGCCTTAGCCATATTTCGCTCATCATATTTTACCAATCTAAGAACTCCTTCAATGGGACCCTTTGGTCATTTTTTGGCCGTGTTGTTCTTTTCAATCCCCCATGTTTTTCTCATGTGTCAAAATTGTAAAAAACACAAAAATTTCTAAGTCAAAGGAGCGTTTATTCATTTTCTGTCATTTTGAAGGTTTACAAAACCTCAAAGGACTTTAGCCATCTGCCACTTTTTCTCCTTTCCCTTCACTTTCTTCACTTTCATATTCTTACAAATTTGCATACTTTCCATGGATTTTGCACCTTTGGTAAAAGTCCATCCCTTCCTTGGTTTCCTGCATCCCCATTCACTTCATTTTCTAAAATTGTGAACCCCATTTAGATCTCCAAACTTCCCTTCTATTCCCACAAGCTCCTTTCTCCCACTTCCTTCCCTTTTCACCTTTCTTATGGAATTGCAAGTCTCCCATGGAATTCTTCCAATTTTCCACTTTTTGTTTGAAGTCTAGATGTTTGAATAATGCATTGTTTGCAAATATCAGGTAAAATTTCATAGAGGTGGTTGTTTGTGTGATTTTCCTAGAGTTTTAGATTTCTAACCTTTTTTTTCCAAAGTTTGGATGTCTAGTTGGACCCTGAATTTTCTTAAAACATTCAAATAACTCATGTTTTATAGGATTCTACTGTACATCTTCCATCTTCCTTTTTAATTTGACTTCCCCTTCTGAGTTGAACTTTTACAAGCTTGTTCCACCTTTCACCACTTCCTATAGACTTGTGGGTTTCCAATGGACCTCTTCCACATTTCTGAAGTTTCCTAAGTCTGAATTGCCCCTACACTTCTACATTTCTCCCATCATTCATATTCCTCCAATTTTACCTGTGTATAATTCTTTCAGACTTTCAAACATCCTCCACTTTCTTGTGTTCCTTTGATTCACCTTTACAAATTTTCCTACTTCATTGGAACTTCCCTCCATGCTTCAAATCCTCAATTCCCTACATTTCCCTATTTCTCTCCATACATCTCCCTATTGACTTTCCAACTTCCTAAGGACATGTCTACATCTAACCTCCACTTCTGCATCGAGTTACTTCAAATCCACCAAACACCTCACCCACTCCCCTGAATTCCCTAAGATGCTAATTATGGCTAGATTTGACCCTCTACAGTTGTACAAATACATGTATCCTACCAAAATTCCATTGCTCATCCCAAGAACACATATCCAAATGTGTATTTCAATGGAGGATAAAGAAGATGAATTAATCACCATTAATGTTGCAGTTGAAACCTATCTATTGCTAGTCTACATGCAGGTGCCAAGATGCCTATTTTAGATGGAAAATGTGTTTTTCTTCTAAGAACTCACCCTGCACTTAGCTCAAGGTAGATTTCAAAGGATCTGGTGTATAATTTGCTCACATTACATGCCTTAACTAAATAAAATCTCACTAAATATTGATGGGTTGCAAGATGGCTCAAATTTGAAATGTCATAAATAGAAGGTTGCAAGATGTAACAATGGTTGATCAAAATTTTCACTTCCAAGGAGTTATAAGTGCCTAAAAGACTAATCTAGGGTTTTTAATTCTTGCATGTCTAGTTTGTTAGTAGAACAAGATATTTTGAAAATCATAGGAAGGGTTTTAAATGACAATGGTTCTTGTACGCAAATGTCTCCATGATAGTTTGTAAATCTTCAGGGGAATAGTCAAATGTAGTTGTGGGTTTCTCTTGCCACATTTGTTGGCATGAATGTAATAGGGGTTTTTATAAATGTGACTACATACTAAATAATTGTAGAGCTTTTATAATGGTCATTCCTTTATTTCATGTGGACTTTTGTAGCATCGTTATAGATTATTAAGTCTGCTCAATTATATGGCATGATATTTTTATGTATGTGTATACACAAATCTAGTTTTAGTTATGATTTGCACATGTGTCTTGTTCTCATTTACAATCTAGGACTTTGTTACCCATTAGAATAGGTGCTGATGATCAATCACATCCATAAACATAAAATCAAATCTCACTAGTATTTTAGGAGTAAGATAGTATTATGCATGCTTTCATGATTTAGTAGTGTAACTCAAGGAAATATTCTAAGTGAACTATGATAGTCAGTATCTTGGAGAATCATGTCTTACATGTATTCATCTTGCATATGTGCAATGATGTCAATATCAACTTAAGAAGATGTCTTATGTAGTTGGTTAGTCTTTAATCTAGTGACAAATCTTGGAGATAGGCATACATTGGGTATAGTTGTAAAGGTTTAGTTTGGCTCATCATTCTTTGTTATAAATCCTATTGAGGATACCTATAGGAACACCCTCTTGGGTCTAGTTGAGCCCAAAGTGAAGAAGGAAATGCCCACTCTTAGAAATCAACCTTTAATTATCCACACTTTATTCATGAGTTCCTAGTCTATCTTCACAAAAGCTAAATCCTTGGCCTTGAAGATAGATTGATAATCTAGGATTATGAAGCTATGATTTTGGGACCCAACAAAGTGCATGCATTAGAAGAACTTCATTCAAAACCATTGTAGCTTCTATCCTCCTTTGTTCAAATGATATTGTTTTTGTTCATTTATTTTCTTGGGTTTTTTTAATCCTTTATCATGTATTATCATTTCATAGAGCACATAGATATTACCATAACATTGTTGTTACTCTCATAGCTTGCATTTTCTTGTGAGATTGTTGATCTCTCTTGCATTTGTTGCTTTGTCTTTCACAATTGTTGGCACCTTGGGATTTTCATCTTCCATTCTCTTTCCATACACAAACACTAGGGTGGTAAATCCTTGTAGACCTAGGGTTATAACACATAAGTTAATCTATTTTGTTGTTCTTAATTTCTAAACACATGTACGATTTATGAGCACACACAAATCCATCTCATTTTTCTATTGACTACCCATGGTGGTCGAAAGACCAAACTAGGGGCTTGACCACTCTTGGCAAGCTCCCAAGGAATCACAAGCTTTTTTTTTAATCTTAGAACATGTTTTGTTGTATCTTCATGATCCCATGAAGGTCTTACATCTCTATCCCATCTCCTTGTTATTTGTTGTTTTATTGGAATTTAACTAATTAGATTAATTTACTATCATTCTACTCCTTTTTGTATATTTTGAGTGCTTTTTGTTGTGTGTTTCTATTTCCTAGTGTCCAGACAGTATAATTCTTATCCAAAAACTTTAATTTTCCATTATTTTGGGATGATAGCATGGAACAAGGACAACACACAACTTTCAAACTATAGTATGGGTGAACTCCTATCCATACTAAACTGCCCCCAGATTCATCCTCTAGGTTCTTTGTGATTTCAACTTTATTGTCCTATCTTTGTTTCTTTTTTCTATTTATATATTTTAATTATTCTTGTTTTCCTACTTCCTATCTCAAATGTTTTTGCTTAAATAGATGTAGTTCAATTAAGTATAAACACATTTTAGATAAGGCTCAAATATTGTTGTTCTCTATCATAAAATAGTAGTGCCTTTCTAAATTCATTAGTCTTATCTTGTGTAAGTAGATTAGTTGAAAGTTTAAACACAAAATCAAAACAAAACGTTTCTATATTACAATATGCATCTTCAACAACATTATTAAGTTTCATTGTCGAAGTAGAAAAACAAGGTAAAGTTAGTGAATTGATTAGTTTCAACCTACTAAGACATATTTTTAATTATTTTACTCAAAAACTTAAGTAATTTTAACTATCCCTACTACAAGATAACACTAGGTAAGAAATAGGATTTTAGGATAAAATGCTAGAAATTAGAAATAAAAAGGAATAGAAAAGGTATAAAAGGTAGGTGCCAAATTGTACAAATGTGAAACTCATCAACAAATAGTCATTCAATAAAGTTTGTTTTATATATCCTCAAATTTCATTTATTCTATTTTTTACATATTTGAAGATAGTTTACAAGTATGGCTCAAACTTAGATATTAACACTAGAAGCCAACAATGGAAGACCAAAAGTCACCACTTAGAATTCCACATTAGATGTCATTTTTGGGGATTTGAACTTTAGTCTCCCCAGTGAAAACCCGATGATTTAACTAACCGAGTTCAACCCCTTAGAGCTAGCATTTATTTTTTAAATGGTGTTAAAGTTAATAAACAACTAAAGTTGTTAAATTTATCATATTTCCTTTGTCTCCAAAATTCTAAATTTAATAACAAGAAAATTAATTATCTATACAATAGTGTTACCAACAATCTTATATGGTTGTGAGATTTGGAATTCATAGTATTAGTTGGGCTTAGGTTGATAGAGTTTTTACTTCCATGCTATCTAAAAATTTGCAAGAAAAACGGTGAGGTCCACATGCAATTATCTTGGTTGAATTTTGCATCCATCCTCTAGATATTTTAGTTATATTTCATATAGTAATGTTACTTCATAGTTTACAATGTATGACATATACAACAATCAAACATAATAGATATCCATTCAAGGCTCTTCAATTATCTATGAAGCTATGTGAATAAATGATCGATAGCATTTGGTATGCGCAATGTATGTGTTTCTTGCACGAAATTGGTATTGATATCAATTATCTTCCTCCTAATAATTTCTCCATCAATGCTTCCCACATGTTGAAAAGAGATGTTGATAGAAGCATTAGGGGTGAAATCTACAAAGCCTACATAAAGTCAACTTGGATAGAACCAACATAACCATTCAATAAATATGCATCACTAATTGAAGCAATATATTCATATAGAAGATGGAGGTGTTAGAAAGATAGTTGTCGTTGCACCAAAAGTTTGACCTGTTAATGCCTGATACAACCGTTAGAGTTAATGAATCCACGAGAGGCAGTTAAGCCTTGTCACGAACCCAAGCGCTGTGCTGCATAGCACAAGGAGACCAAGGGCGCACACCTTGCAACAATCCCCCCTGCGCAAGTGAGGGGTTCAAACCCATGACCCAGGGTCTGATACCAATTGTTAGAAAGACGGTTGCCGTTGCACCAAAATATCGACTTGTTAATGCCTGATACAACCGTCAGAGTTAATGAATCCACGGGAGGCGGTTAAGCCTTGTCATGAACCCAAGCGCTGCGCTACACAACACAAGGAGACCAAGGGCGCACATCTTACAACAGGAGGCATTATTCCTCCCAAATACACTAGGCTTGCTTTTGCTTTGAGATTTCCTTTGGGCCAATTGCAGGAATGTTCTCATTAACTTCACATGGAGTTAGAGTACTTTATCCCAAGTCGTCAATACATCTACAAACTTTGTAAAAATAAACCAAAATCAAAGGAACATTTTGTATTTAGGTATCTAGTGTATTATATAGCTTGTAGAAGATTTTACTACCTCTTCAAAGAAAATCATGGCTCTATATAGAATCTTATACATTATGAGGATCAAAGTTGTATAGCTCTATTTATTAGAGAGATGATCCAACACAAAATCTACATTCTAAAGAGTTATCAACACAAAGTTTTGTTTCAATGTTCACCTTTCAAATCCTTTCTTCAACATCAATTTAAGAAGCACAAACATATTCATTGTGATTTATGTTTTTTTTTCTTTCGGTTTCTTACAAACTTTTATATCAAATATATTTTTCTTACAATCTCATTAAACGTAATCTAATTATTGAGAAAAATAATTTACAAAATTCAAATACACCTAATTACCCAAAAATACAATAAAATAATTCTCTGCATATCTAAATGAATTAACATTAATTAACCTAATACTGAAAAACTCCTACTCTTGAAAGAGATCACAAATTTGAATCCCCCATAGAATAAGGCATCTCCTACTCTTGAGAAATCACAAATTTGAATCGCCCATAGAATAAGGCATCCCATTTGCTATGAGAACATAATCACGTAGAAAAAAGGACGTTATCTTACCTTGAAGGAAAGACTTCAATAAATTGGAAGGTCGGAAGCAAATATATCCACCAAACATATATGATGTTTTTAGATCTTAATGATCAGAATATCTAAACCCGATTTGGGCGAAGAATGGAGCCTAAAATTGTCCACTGACAGCCACATGCAGTGGTAAACAAGCCGAGGTACAGAAGTACGCCATTATAGCTCTGAACTGTCATATTTTTGTCAGATGGCCACAATGTTCACTCAGAGCTACAGGAGAAATCTCACCGAGTTTAGTTCTCCTTCAATGCAAATGAAAATCCATTCAGCCATACTCGAGCCCATCTCAGATATCGGATACCATGTATACCTCTGGATTATCACCCACATGCATTTTTCTCATAGTTTTTCTATTGCTTGGGAGATTAACCCATCAGAAGAAGCCTAGAGATGAGGCAGAGTATCAGGTCTACAATCCCAAAATGGACCCAAAAGAAACAGAAGCCTTATTTGAAGTCATGGAATCCATGTCTGCAGATGCAGTGTGGAGGAAAGCACACCCAAGACCTTGTATTCAAGGAACATGGCCTGGTTTGGAGTGCAAGCTTGGTAAAGACAATCTCATGCATGTTTCAAGGCTTGACTTTGGCTACAAACCCAATCCTTCCTGCAAAAAGAATGCCATTTTCCCCTCGTCAGTCTTCAAGCTCCAATACTTGCAGGGGCTCTTCATATTCCAGTGTTTCATGCATACAAACACCACAATTCCTCTGGGTTTTGAGAAGCTTGCTCCAAGCCTGCAGCAGCTGAGCCTCAGAGCAAACAAAGCACTGAGTGGTGAAATTCCCAGTGGGTTTGGTAGCCTAAAAGAGTTGCAGGTGCTCACACTGTCTCAGAACAGTCTTCATGGTACCATTCCACAGGACTTGGGGAAACTTAGTGCTCTTCTGCATTTGGACTTGAGCTATAATTCGTTGATGGGCCAGATTCCTGGGAAAATAGGGAGCTTACGCATCTTGAAGGGCCTTGATCTGAGCTACAACAATCTGAGAGGACCGATTCCTCCATTGATTGGGAATCTGAAAATGTTGCAGAAGCTGGATTTGAGCTCCAATTCACTCACAGGACACATTCCTGTTGCTCTGGGAAGCCTGACAAGCATGGAGTTCATTGCTCTCAGCAACAACAAATTTACTGGCAGGTTTCCTCCTTCTTTGGTCAGCTTACAGAGCCTCCAATATTTTATAATGGATAACAATCCAATGGATGCTCCTTTGCCTGCAGAGTTGGGGAGCTTGAGAAGGCTTCAAGAGCTGAGGCTTGCTAATTCAGGTTATAGTGGTCCAATCCCTGTGAGTTATGGCAAGCTCTTGAATCTTAGCTCTCTTTCTTTGGAGAACAACAGGATCTCTGGCAGCATTCCTCCCATTCTAGGAAATCTTTCTCACATTTACCACCTCAATCTAAGTGGAAACATGCTTTCTGGGGCTGTACCTTTCAGTACAGAGTTCTTGCATAGGTTAGGGAAGAACATAGACTTGAAGGGCAACGTGGAATTGTGTATTAATGCCTCATATGCTATGCAGAGTTCTCAGTATTTGGGTGTGGGCATCTGTGGATCCTCTCATTTGAAACCCAATGTTAAATCATCCAAGAAATCTCAGGGAGTCTCTTTACATGAAATGCATAGGAGAATGGATATATACATTCTGGGAAGTTGGATTCTACACCTTTTAGTGATATAAAAATTTCCTTAATGCTTTCACTGATGATTCTTCAGCCAAATATATATAGACTTTTGCAGTTCAACACAGATGTTTTGAGCTCTGAAATCAGATGTTGCAGAGCAAAGTGCATCTCCATGATAATATTTTGCAGATATTCAGGTAAATCAGTTGGTTGGCATAATTCATTCTTACACTCCAAATGCACATCTTGAACGAGATAATTTTCTCCTTTCATTGGCTTTAGTTTCTATGAATAAGAAAGTTTATAGACACATCTCATTTGGTTTGCATATCCATTCTGCAGATTGTAGTAATATATTCAAGTTATTGTGGACTGGACTATCCCTCCATGATCCATCCATGTTATTCTTTGGAATGGATTAAAGACTAGAGTTTTCTTCTGATCAATTGACTTTTCTTTAATGTTTTTTTCAATGGGCGTTTTCCAAATTGGTGACAGGAGATATGTTTAATGTAGTCCCTTTCAGAGGTCTTCCATGAATGTTGTGTTCATGATGAGAAATTTACAAAGCAAGATAAGTATAGTTGTGATTAAGTACACCAATTAATAGCTAGTTTCTGGCAAATCTAAATATTGTTTCAATTAAAAAATTGTGTTTCAGTTGGTTATTACTCTCACAGTTGTTACTTGATAAGGAATTTTTTTTAAAATTTAAGTTTAAAATACATTGATAGAATTGTTTTAGGCGAGGAAATATTATTTAATTCTTAAATTTTTCCAAAAAAATAATAATTTTGTCAATATAACAAAATACTTTCAATTACTACATCCATATATCCTATGGACAAACTTCTGCACATCTTAACTGTACTAGTGCTAGTATAAACAGTGAGTGTTCTCCCTAGGCTAGCCTTCTATTGTGTTCTCGTGGTACTAATTATTATTCGTTGATAAAGCTTACAGTGGTGAGTGTTGTAATGGTCCTCTCATTGACTAACTGATATTTTAAATAAAGTGACATGACATGACATCATATGGGGCGACTTGGAACTCCAAGAAACAACCAGCTATTCACACTGGGCAAGTTCTCACAATTGTCGGCAAATCAACTCTGGAACATCTTAGAATTTCACAACTCACTGTAGATTTGAACAACTTTGTTGAAATTAATGTCATTTAACTGACCGCTTAGATTATCATGATGAAGAATGTTTGTAGGAATGTATGTATATCTTTTCACAGTCTCACACGAATGTGAATGTTTCATGGCCTAATCATTTTATAAAGGAAAACAATCTTTCTCCATGTTTAATTTAGATGATAATTGTGGGAGTGATAATATTAAAATATTATATATTAAGTTTAAAAGTAAATGTGATGGGAAAATGTAATTAGTTTTAGGATGATAGAGAAGGAAATTTTTTTATTTTAAGGAGATTTGAATTGTTTTGGTATTAATAATAGGCAGTCTAGATGTGTTCACTATATAGAATTCTATGCTGAGTTGTCATTGTCTTTTAGTTGAATCCACAAATTTTGGTCAATTCGATATGCATGAATATGTCCTATGGCTTGCAGATATGGTCTTGTTGGTTGCACACTTTTGCTCTCTAGTTCACCTAATTCTCTACTTCTTTTTGGTCGTCAAGAACTAGTGGTATTTAAAAATACTTGAAGGAGGCCATCAAATTACTAGGGGAGAAGTTCTCTTAGGTCAACCCTTGGGAGAGATTGAATTTATGGTCGCGTTAAAGATTGGCAAGGGGAAAGTATGTTTGGAAATGTTCTAGATGATGCCTTTAAAGTAAATGTTGTTTCTTTTACTGCACCAATTGAAATGCCCTCATAAATGCTCCTTGAATGCTCTAAGAAGTCGAATGATTCTAGGATGAAATGAATGCAATCGAATGCCTTTAAATACAAGCACATAGTGATAATCATGCTAAACATGTACCAAGTCAACTCATGGTAGGAATAAAATGGGCAGGAGTTAACCTAATTTGAATTTGATTTTTTAATCTTAGGGGTGAGATTGATCCCACACCCATGGGATTGACATGGGATAAGGGAACAATAATATTTGTGGGAAATGAATATCCAAATATGGAGGATGCATTAAATGCCAAGTGTATGGGAATGTGTGTGGAAATAGATGAGATAAAGTCAAATGCATAAGAATAAGCAAACGCTGGGATATGTGAAGGATCAAAGAATGAGCCCAACTTTGCACTTACACCAATTGTCGATATGTTATTGCATTAAGACATTCTCTCAAAATGGGCCTAGAACTAAATGGGAATTAGCATGAGTATGCAAATTTCACACCATTACATTTCACCCCCACTTTGAGTTCCATATGAATCGTAAAATGATCGTGTATCTCAAAGTAAATGAGCACTCACAAATATGCATGAAAGTAAATACTACAACATAAAAAGGATATCGAGCCCATATAAAGTAATGGACCCCTCTATATATCTTTGTGTGTTCCTCATCCTTGGCATGCATGCTGCACAGGGACCTGTGAAACAAATAAGGAATGTGCAATGAGTAGCTTGTCTCACAAATGAAATAGACATAAATTACATACTTGCTAAACTTTCTAGAAATTTGAAAATTATGAAGATTCAAGAGGGAATAGTGTTAGGAAATTTTACGTTTATGAAAAGTGGTATGACACACTATTGTGTGGCATATTAGACATTGCCTTGTCATGTGATAAAGATTTGCATGGATACAGTGATGAAGCTTTGTGTAGCATCTATCACTACCTAAAAAATGAATCATAGGAATGTTAGTGACAATAAATGCCCCTATAAATGGTTGTATTTGTAGGATGCAAGGGATTGGAGAAGAGGGGAAAATAATACATGAAGTGTAATGTAAGGTAAGCATGTAACCCATGTAAAGTAGGAACTATAGTAAATGCATCATGTAATAAAAAGGTAACATATCTAGAATCATAAGACATGAAAATCATATGTGTTGGAGATGGCTCTCAAGATATAAGGTTGTCCCCAACATGAGCAAATAAAATGGTGATGTGGGCCTCAATGGCCAAATACACTCATGCAGGTACATAGGGCACTAGGATGGGCGTATACCCCTAATGTTGCACCTAAGAGCATGAGAACACAATGATCAAGGTAAGACAATAAGCCCCTAGTGGTAGCATATGTCTAGGAATGTAATCTCAAGGTAATGGTGGGGGGAAGGCATTATATGCCCCCTAATGTAAAGGGTAAGCAATAATAGCATAGGAGAGAGTGGGGAAGGCAAATTCCCCCTAGTCTAAAGAGGTAGTTCTAGAAGCAAAATAAGGAAATATAGGCACAGTGATATCAAGGAGGCATGATGTCCCCAATGTAAATATGTAGCAATGAAAGTTCAATGTAAAATGGGCAAGGTGTGATGCTCTTGATGTAAAGATATGGCTATGGAAGTTCAAATGATATGGGGAAGACATGATGTCCCCAATGTAAAGGTAACTCTAGGAGTGAGTTAGGGTAATATATGATAAAACATAGCCATGTGGTCTAAGCATGGTAAATATCATAATCATAGACATGATAACATATGTGAACACACATGAAGATCATAAGCAAAACATCATGGTAAGCATATAAATTTATAAAAAACATATAATGAAAGGTAATAGGGTAATATAGTAAATCAAAATGGTAAGATAAAAATCATATGTAGATAAGCTCAAAAAACAAAGTAAGCATAAGGATGCACAAGGTGAATTAGAAAAATAGTAGTTAAATGAGTAACTAAAGTGAAAATCATAGGCAAAAGCAAGGGTAAACAAGTCATGGGAATAAAAAAGGTGTAAACAAGCATAAGTGCAAATGGCCCCCAGGTGGAGGAAAATAAGCATGAAACCAAATATAGAAGGTGAAATGAGCATGTGACACACAATAAACAAAGCATAATAAAAAATACCAAGGTGTAAAAATAAAAAGGAAGCAAAAGACAAAAAATAAAATCTAAGCTATAGGTATATATGCTAGAATGATGCTCATGAATCATTGAGCAAACTTGTGAGGATCATACTCATCCAAAAGGTTATCATCATCCAAATAAAAGTCCTCATATTTGTCTTCATTAAATTTTGGTTCTTGTTCTTCTTTGCTTTCCTTTTCAATTACATGTGTTTCATCTCTATAATCCTACGTGTTAGGCACAAACACATGATTCTTTGGTTTCACATTAGGTATTTCTTTTCTTACCCAAAATTCTTGATTCATTACTTATGTTGTGGAGAAATAATAGGCATTTGATGCACAATTTATTCATCTTGTTTCTATGTAGTATTTTGTACTTAAAATTCTAGTATTTTTATTACTTTTGCCTTTATCTCTTTCTTTGTATCATTACTTTTTTGTTTTGGCACATGATTCTCAACTTGAGGTTCTTCTATCTTTGGAGGATAAACTTGTCATTCTAATCTCTTTTGAATTCTTTCAAACTCATCCAATATATATTTTGCATAAATCATGTATGATATTAGTCCTCTCATAAGGCACGTCATTTTGTGTCTTTACAAATGTGTTGAGCATGAAGTGATTAGTATCAAATATAGGCTTGTAGTGGGTGGGCCCTTTCAATCTTTACCACTTTTCCTTCATGTTCAAATTTAACATATTGATGAAAAATGGAAGGAATAAATTTACATTGTTCAATCCAAGGATTGCCCAAGTAAAACACCAAATCTATCAGATAATGGTATAACATGACATAAAATAGGTAGCTCTTTAGGTCCAAATCGCAACTATAAAATCATGCAAACCAATGTATTGATTAACATCCCATTTGTCATATTTAATAAAATCTCAAAATGTGCATATTGTTGATGTCTAATATGGATAGTGAACAAAAGCTCTTTAGTGTGGAAATTTTATTGACAAGTTGGATCAATAAGGAATTGAATAAGTGATCTACATTTCAAACTCATTGGTATGTAGAATGAACCATAATAATTATTTTGTGGGATCTCCTAATTAGAAAATTAATCAATGAAGGAGGAGAGGAAGATGTAGCATTAATTTTAATAGCCCCCCTAGAAGCATGTTCATATGCTATATCCCCATTTTCAACATTATTCTTGTGTGTATCATTATGTGCCCTAACATTATTTGAATGATTTGGAAATGGTTTATATAAATTTCTAATTGGATATTGTTTAATAGAAAAATTGCTCTAACTAATCTACTCATAATCAAAACAATTCTCTATTGAACATTAGGATACTAGCCGACAAAGACATATATTTCACCTCTATCCAATCAAGAAGGGAAAAATTATCCAGGCTATATCTGTCATAGCCCATTTTGTAAATGACACAGTATTTTCACAACTATAATATTGCACTAGACATATATGATGTTATACTAGAGTTATATGCTATCTTTGAACTATTGGCTAACTGTTTCTACTTCATTATTTGAAATAGATTATGATATGTTAATGGATGAATATGACTTGTTTATACCTTGTTATTAATGGATATTAACTAACTTCAATGGATGTCTGAGTGCGATAAGATCCACTACAATCTCTCTCAATGAGAGAGTATCATAGAGGAGAAGGAATTAGCTATTCTAAGGTTGTCATGCATGAACTCACACACACACACACACACACACACAATCATACTAGTATAGTTGCATATGGGATTTGGGTTTATGGTTAGCATAGATGGTTATTGAATGTTAAAATGTGAATTTTATGGTCTCAATTTGAATTTTTAGAAAGAAATTGAACACATATACATACATATATGTATGTGTGTAGATATATAGTGGGAGCATATATATATATATAATTTTAATTGAATGGATGGATTACTGCGGTTATTTTTTTAAATTGATTTTAAATTATTTATACACATTTTCTGTGCAAATATTAATTAAATATTGCACAGGAAAAATATATATATTATATTTTGAATTAACAAGGGTAATACTTTGATCATTGTAATTATTTCATTCCGTTAGGAATTTGCAAAGGAATAAAGAATGTTTTTCCTCTAATCTCGATCATAGGAAATGATTGAACTCATTATTTATTTTTTTCTTGGCAACACGAGATAAACATATGTAAATTGCTCAGGAATATTCCCATGAGTTGTCCTCTTTATGGAATGCTCTTGCATGGACTTGACTTGGGTTTTTAGCCATGGCCATTTGGCACTTGTTATGACATACTTGTCAATTAAAATCTTAACAAAACAAAAGCTGGAAATGATGGGAGAAAGTGTGGTAAAAGAGGAATTTAGGAAGGAAAAGGGGAATTATTTTTGGGGAAAAAAGAATTGGAAGAAGCGAGTTGCATGAAGGCAAGAGAATTGTAGATCGGAAGCCTATAGAGATATGAACAAAATCATGCACTGACATATTTGAATGAGTACATTCTTTCAAGGAAAATTTAAACCCTGGAAAACAATGAATTGATTTTCATCTTTGAAATAATTATGTGCATACAAATTCATAAATTATGCCTGTAAAAATAAAATTGAGTTGTTATCAATTTGATTAAATGGTAAATTGGCTTGTTCAATCTAGAAATCAAATACTACAAACCAAGAAAATTTTATCTAAGGCATAAGCATTTAGAAGAGTTGTTTCAACCATCAAAATTGGTATTATTGAACCCAAGCAAAGAGAGGGCATGCTTAGGCATCTTCTGCCAGAAGGTGTGCCACAAACCTAGCTGCCAATGCTTTAAAATATAGATAAATTTTAGTATAATAAATAAATGTTTAGCCTGTTCAAGGCACTAGCAGAGAGCTTTTACCAAATGTATAGAAATATAAATCTTTTCCCTCAAAATACTAGCTGCATACAATGCCCAGGTGCAACCTAGGGCAATAAAACTATCAGTGTCAGTTTTTAAAAAGCTTTGTGAGTTGATACTATAGATGCAAATCCAAACCTGCAAAAACAAAATATCAGAAAGAAGCTTCAATGATGTCTTAGGCACCTCCAAGAGTAGTTGGGGCGCTGTTGCTCATGGCATGAGTAGAGGAGGTAGCGTCTAGCAAGAAGAAAAGAAATAAATGATTTATTTTACCTAATGTTTTATTCTCATTGCATTACGAATTAAAAGAAGAGTTTCTCTTATGCATTCAAGAAAGGAATTAGAAAATGTATTTGGAAGTTTACCTTATAACTTAAGTTAAACTTGGAATTTAAAATTTAATATTAGACAAAACCAAATGGGGAAATAATAGTTAAATTATGTATTCATGAAAATGTAAAATTACATATAGTAAATGTTTATTGTGTTCACATTTAATAATTACCTAATGTGATTAAACCTTACTTTATTTGTGATTGGAGTTAATAATTACATAGGGTAATTATTTATTGTGATTGGAATTAATATTTACTTATGTTAAATATTAATTGTGTTGATTTACACATTTTGATACTATTGTAAATAAATAATTAATAAGCCGAAGCATGCATGGTATAGTGAGCGGTGGCCTAATTCCAAGTGGAACACTTTTTGAAAGATTGGAATCTTAGGTTGTATACCATCGCATGGGTTTATAGTTTGCATGTTTTCTTGTGGGCAATGGGTAGAATGCATTAGTTAAACCTAATTTTCACTTTCATGCATGCCAGCCTTGAAGAAACTAATTTATTTAGGACGGGTCAGACTATTCATGTGGATAGCATGGGGAAGCCTTCATAATCGTGGTAGGGTGAAAGTCACCTCTATGATGCTATCTTGGCTTTAGGTTACGAAGGAGGAGCTAGGGGCGAGATAGTGCATCGAGATGCCATGATATTTTCTAGTATTTATTACATTAAAATGAATGGTTATAAATGGAAATGGTTTAAATTGTAATATGTTCCATTGTTGTGTATTCATTGTCATCATGACAATGTAATATCTAAACAAAGACCACTGTGAGTTGAGAATATTGTGATGAACATTGATTGATATAGAACCCGAATGATATTGTAGAGATGTATATGACTCTATGAACTCATAAGGGGTTGGAGGTAACTCATAAATGCAATAATATGTTTTACTTTCCCATAAGAATTAAAATTTTGTAGATAGAACTTGTGTATCTGTATGATGTATCATACCTATTTTGACACATGATGATTTGTGGAGGTTGAGAGTAGCTTAACCTTAAGATGGTTAAATTAACCTTGTTATTTCTTTTACATGTACTTAGATTTAAATGAGTTTAAAATCAGAGTAATGTTTGATGTAGAATTCTTGTTTTGTTTTATGGTGGAAATTAAATAGGTGAAGCTACATGACAAATTTATGTAAGTTGTGTGATCACTAAGATATTCCATCATTTGTACTTTCTTCATATGATGTACTTATGGATAATGAGCATGGCTTGATCTATTATTGATTAGTTCATACTCTGTTAATCTCACCTAAACATAGTGTCTAAAGGGAATTTAAATGATAGAATGATATTAATGTAGAAATCTTGTAAATTGTTTTATTAGGGTTGAAATTGGTTGCTACAATATCCCTTTGTTGCAATCGAGTGACAAAATAGGTAACTAAGCTAACTAGAAATAGGGAAATATAGATATTTATGGAATATTTCAATAAATGAGATACAAAAATGGAAAACTACAATAATAGAGAACTTGGTACTAGGAGGTGGAGCCCACTACCCAAGATGACAATGCATGGTGCAGACATTTGCACACTACGCTATAGTCTATACGACACAGTACAATATGAATTCAAGTTCTCAATCTTCGTGCCAACTTTCCAGTCATCCCTGAGGTCATCAGACTTCCAGAGGAGACTTGCAAATATAGAAATAGAGGAAAAGAGTTGGGTTGTCTAGGTCCTTAGTCAAACCTCGTTTCAGTGTTTGCACCTCAACGACAACTAGATTGATAAATAGATAAAATAGTGTGTGTGCTCTTGAATTCTAAATGTGTCTAGAATTGCACAAAGTAGTGATAGAAATGGTAAATGCAGTAAACAATAGTATACAGACCTACTCCATGACTTAAAGCAAGTTTGCATAATGATCTCTACATGCAAGAGATAAAATGGTGATTTAACAACCCACAAAAGATATGCAATATTATATCAAAGAGATTGTAAATAACCAAAGAATGAAAACAAGAACTATTGAAACTTTATCACCTCACAACGAGGAGGTGAAGGCCACTCAGTAGGTAGTGGTTCTAATCAGAATTCTTTGGAATTCATTGAGCTTCGATCGCAAGGGCATTGTAAAAGCTTGATATGATAACCATAGTAATGCTTGTTCTCAGATTTCACAAAGCTTTATCATGAAAGTCAAATCAATTGCAATTTTGGTAGAGCTTCACAACCAAACATAATCGATCCTTTGCAATGAAAAATCTACTTTATTAAATAGAGAATGCAAGGACGAAAAATCAAGGATAAGAACCATTTGGGCATGGATAATGACTTAGAAACTCTCAGCAAATTGCGCAAGTGAAAAGACAAATTCTAAAAATGATTGTAGGACTGGTCTAGAGTCTATCAGGATGCAAGCGTGTGGCGTAGACATCCGTACTAAATGCTAGAGTCCTGACAATTATAGTTCTTAAAAGGTCTAACTCCCTAGGGACTAAACTAGGATTTAGGCACTTTTATAGTTTCTATATATGATCATCATAAAGGGTCAAAGCAACACGAGGCATCTCTAGTGGGTTGAGGGTAAGACCAAGATTGGAAATGATCCTAAAAACACACTAGGGGAGTGTACACCAAAGCGAGTGCCAAATAGAGCATGAAAGTGTCATCAATCACAATTTATGATGCTACAAATATTTGTAGACCTGCAAGCAAAGGATTGCCATTACCATTAAAACCTTCAAGTATGATCACATTGATGTCTATAAGGCCTTTTACCTAGTGTTTAAGATCCATGCATGATTGAGTGTAATGACCTTTCATCCTATGCAAGTTGCAAAATGCTTGTTCATTATATGTCTTATGAATTAGTTTTTTGGGATCCAAAGGATGGATGGCGGGAGAGTGATCAAATTAACACTCAATAAAATTTGGAGAACATCATCCAAAGACTCTTGTAATATAGTAAACTTCCTAGGAGCATTTGGTTTGAATTAAGGAAATCTAAAAGTATTAGCAACTTGATGAACACTTTCCTTTATGTCATTACCCTTTGAAAATTTAGTTGACTTTTGATACTTTGAAGTGTATGATGAAGCATTTTGATTTGATGATTTGTACTTGATAACGTTTATCACTATAAAATTAGATTCAATGGTTTTTACATGTGCACACAAGTATATGAAATATACAATTCTATTTAGATACACATTATCTATAATTGATTTAAGTAATCTCTTAATAAAGATGTTTTGCAATTCAAGATCATGTAAAGAAGTAATCATTTTAGAGCATAAGGATCAAAATCTTATATCATAGTCACTAATGTGTTCATTTTGTCCTTGGGCACACTCAAATAGATTGGAAACTATAACTCTAAGGCTCATATTAGGGTGATAGCACAATAATGTTTCCCACTTTCACCATTATTGGGCCACCAAGATCAATATTTTTCAACATTCAACACATTCTATCAATTATAACAAAAAATTATAAAGAATTTAAGAATTGTGTAAACTAATGATCTGTTGAATTTTTAGTGTAAATTCAATTTATAATTTTTTAATTAAAAGAAAAAATATTTATATCATATTTGGTTAGTTTTCAATAAAAATAATATATTTCTACTATTTTTATTGAGTGACATTTTATTATACACATAACTTGAACTACAAATAAAATCAATTCATGATTTATTAGACATAGTTCTAGGAAAGGCATCTCAAACTTGCTTCTAATGTTAAAAATACAAAAATACAAGTTGGGCTATAAAATAGAAAAACTCAATTTTTGGGCTATAGAGGTCATTTTTGGCCAAAATAAATATTCTAAGTTTTTTGACATTAATTACCTGATTACCAAGACATGGACATCTTTGAGATCCATAATTTTTTAAAAAAGAGGCCCAAATGACCTCCCATATCAAAAGTTATGGCCTCTAAAAGTTGGGCCTCCCACATTTGAAATGTAAGAATATCTATGAGTTGTAAGAGGGAGTTCTCAACACTACCATCAGGACTGATCTTCCCTTTGAACACCCATTTACCACCAGTAAATTTTTTATCATTAAGAAAAGGAACTAAGTCCCATGTGTGATTTTTCTTTAATGCAACCATCTTCTCATCCATTGTCACTCTCCAGGACTCAAAATCATCCATACCCAATGCTTCCTTCATAATTCTAGGCTCATCTATGTTAATAATCAAAGAAAAAATACATCTCCAATCAAGAGTATACTTATCTAGTTGTTGTCTATGTTGAGTGGACCTCCTTAAGATTTGAGGTGGAGATTCTACCTCCTCTTTAAAACTATCTGAACTATTTGGTCTCTCCTCCTCTTTAGGTCCTTAACAAGCTTCTGGTTCAACTTTCTTAGTTTTAGGGGTATTTGAACCACATCTTTATTCTTATCCTCTATTGGTTACAAAGCTATAGGAAAAGAATAAATCTCTTTTAAAATAACACTTCTTTTGTATAAAACTCTCTCAACCATAGGATCCCTTGGAAAGTTTGTACCCTTTCACACCAACACCATAGTTGATGAAGATACACTTAACTTCCTTGTTCTCCATTTTGACCACCTCTCATTAGGTGCATAATGTAACACCCTCACTAAGGAAAATCTTACTACTTTCTAACTCACCTCTATAATCCAATGATTAAACTTCTTAACAATAGAAAATTATATCATATGAAATAGACATCCTAAAACCATTCCTAATCCATAGTAATCAAAGTATTTGATTGCAAGTTAAATCATAAATGAATATCCTATTAGTGCAACCCTATGCTAGGCATTACTTATTTCCAATTTAGGTAATGACATGTGCATTCCCAAAAAGGAATAATACATCACCCTAAAAAGGACATCAAAAGAAAGAGAAAAAGAGAGATTTAAGTGAAGACCAATTCCTATCCAAGATGTTACTTAACTAGGGTTATTATTGGACCCATATTACAATTACAAGGCCTACATAAAAACATGTTAATGATCAAATTATGATAAATACTAAATATATGAGATCCTTAGTATTTTCTAAGTACACTTATATAGATATATTACTAATGTACTTCATATAGTATTTTATAGGTTTAAAAGAAATACTATAACCTTAGTATACAACCCTTATACTAAGGTTGTGTACAACCTTTATACCATATTAAGGTTATATCTAAACTAAGGTAGAAAATATAATATGTTGGCTATCTAGATATAGTATTTTTTAATAAATTTAAAATACTAATCAAAAGTGTTTAAAAGAAACTACTAAAACAATATTTACAACCTTTATATCATTATCTTTGTACAACATAAGAGAAGTAATAAAATTAAAACCCTAATATTAACTAATTAACCATAGTGCAACAAAAGAAGTAAACAAACCCTAAAACAAAATGGCAGGGTAGCACCGAATAGATTTGCTGAGGAGGCTTTTGAAACTTTCAAACAAATGCAATTTGTAGGTGTAAGACTAGACACCTCAACGTTTGCCAACGGGCAGCCATCAACGCATAATGGAGGGGGAATTTTTTAGATATTATTGTTGGAAATGCTCTGGTAGATCTGGACGCATATACAAGGCACATGAGGGATTTGACAACATGCCTCAAGGAGATGTAATCTCATGGAATGCAATGATTGCAAGATATGCACAAAATGGTTTTGTTGAGAAGGCATTAGGAACTTTCAAGCAATGCCATTGACAGGTTTAAATCCAAATTCACAACCTCTGCTAGCATCCTCCTAGCCACGACTAGCGTGGAGCTTGGGAATGGGTTATGGACTTCCATCAACATAAAATGGAGGGGAAATTCTAGACTTTATAGTTGGGAATGCTCTGGTAGACATGTATGCAATTTTTGGGACGCACATGTAGGGCACACGAACTGCTTGGTAGCATGCCACTAGAGATGAAATCTCTTGGAATGCAATGGTTGCAGGATATGTACAAAATAGATTTGTTGAAACAAGTATTTATAAACTTCCTAGTGAATGCAATGAAAGTATAACACGAAATTCCACAACCACTCAAAAGCACATGATCTATTTGAGTAAAATCTTTTCAGAGATATGCAACCATAAGAAAGGCTGTAATGGTAGGGTGTACACACAAAAATCAATTTGTTGAAATTGCATACCTAGATTTCCCCCCCCTTACGAAAATTCAAACAAGGGATTATTCAACAATCACATATATTAGATACATATACATTTTCAAACTAAGTGCATACCCAGAATCTCAAGTATCTACTTCAGTTCCGTCCTAAGTAGCTTTTTGTTGTTAACCTCTACGACCTCCCTGTAACTTGAATATGTACCATTAAATAAAATTGGAAATTACCAATCTCCCCAAAGATGTATCACCCCTGCTTCTTTGAACATGTTCTTTTCCCCCTCGAGAGCCCCCATTCTTCCCCCAAAACAAAATACTTATAGGAAGAAGAAGGCTGCCGATGCACAAGAATAACCAACTAAAAAAACTAGAATGATTAATTTTAATTTATTAAATTAATAGTATCATAAATATAATTGGTCAGGTAAAACCAATTACTTTATAATATTTTATTTATTTCTTTATTATTATTATTTATTAATCATTACATTATAAATTTATTTACCAAATTATTTCATTATTCTTTACAATCATTTATTCTTATATATATATATATATATATATATATATATATATATATATATATATATATATATATATATATATATATATATATATATATATATATATATATATATATATATATATATATATATATATAAGTGTACCCCAAATCCTTTAATACATAAAAATAACCAAAGTCATATTATCAAACAATTTAACCCAAGTACCAAAACAATTACTTGACCACTACCCAGGGTCAAAAGCAAAACTACAAGCAACACTGACTAACCATCGAAAGAACCGACAAGGTATCAAATTGAGTGCTCATCCTCTTTGAGGATGATGGCTATGGTAGGGGCCCAAGTATTATCTCTGATCAACTAATCCATTGGGTTTCAAGGCGTGCTCAGACCTGTCAATTTAGGTGGAGTTGATGCCTGATACCTACAACCTGCAGTACACAAAATGGTTGTGCATATACATGTAAGCAGGCACACTGTGAAAGGGAATCACAACGTCGTAGGGTTCTCACAAGTGAGTGATGTGAAACTATCCCTTCCACCCATCACATCCATAAGAATCAACCCCTAGTAATCAAATAAACTCATATAACAATTCGCTATGTAGCAATCAGGATAAGATCATTCACATAGATAATAACATAACAATCATGATAAAACAATCACATAATAATCATAACATGTGCATAAAACCTCAAGTATTAGAAGTGTCATCAAAGGCATCATCATCATAACCATAAGTCTAACATCATATAATGTACAACATCCATTGTCTAACATAATTATCACATACCCTAAATATTCTGATTATTTTACCTTCATCTTCATGTCCCTTAGCCAGACTATTTGCACATCCAAAGTGAGAATGGAGGGGCATTACATCCTCCCCCCCTAAAACTTGACTTACTCCTAGAAGTCACCAACTAGGGTGGAAACATAACACATTATTACTACTAATTTCTATTTCCCACATCAAAGCTAATTGGTTACATCAAAATAATATACACTAGTTTTGCCTATGAAAATAATCCATCTCACAAGGACATATATTTCAAGCATGACCTATCCCTTTTAGTCTTCAATGTCACAGTAATAACACAGTCATGACTTGCATTTCAAAAATAATTCCATAGTACATAAACCACTCAAAATCCTTACATATTAGCATTAACACCCATCAATTTCTCTCAAGACAAGGAAACATTGCACCCTTTAATCCTAACTGGCAAAATTTCTCATAACAGAACATATAAAGTTATTCAATTTCAAATTCATTACTATTCCTCATCTAATACACTGTTAAGCAATCAATACATCAGAATGCTACACTTCCATAACACAACATAATTATACACATAAGGCACACATTTTTCATTAAATATCCATCATTTATAAACAAGACATTCCACTTCATTCATTTTACAACACTAAATCTCATAACATATTCAACAAAAGATCATGATTCTACACCTTTTTAGAAGCATGGAAACATAGTTTATCATTTTATAACTACTATAATCATGATTTAACATACATTCTTCATATACACACAAATTCACATCACCAGGAATCACATCACAAGGCTACACAAGGGTCCATCTGAACACCAGTAAGTAGCGTACTAATCCATAATACATGATCCAAGAGCCAAGAGCCAAAATCTATCTCACATAATCCGTACCTCAGACTCATTGGCTTGATGGTATTAGGCCACACATACATGGTGAGACCATCCAAACAAGTCCACAATGACCTATCTCTTGTTGTATAAGGTGGTTAGCCTCCACGAGATAGTCATCACACATAGGTGGGTAGTGGGTCCTAGCTGTATGATAGCCTCACATACCCCCATCCTCAAGGTTCCATGTGTCTGCTTCCTTGTACACACTCACCAAGTCCACCTCATATGTCCTTGGAGAGGAATCACAATATGACACATGGCAAGCATTGAAAATAATAAGGATAAACTAGTTTAGCCACCAAAGTCATAAATAAATATCAAATAAAGATGAAATTTTATTAATAAAGCAAGAAATGCGTGTAATTTCAGCACTAAATCAAATGTAACCATGAGGGTTACGTACAAATGAACATCACAAGGTGTGGCTAAACTATCACAATCAAATATAAACAAAGTGTCAACCTTCACAATCAATAGAAAATCATCAATAACCATAAAGAAAATTTACAATCTTTGAAATTGCACTGTACAACACTACGTGACTAGATACTAGCCAACAACAAGGAAGGAGGGAACAACGTTAGGTTATGCTCATAACATATTTTTTTCCAACACAATCCCACATTCTCTCAAATTTTATCCCAAGCTAGCACAAGTGACACTAAATCCTTTACACTAACCTCTTATTTATTCTATAGAAGCAACCTTTCCAATCATCATGTACTGCAAAAATCAAACACCTAAATTTTCTTCCAAATGCAGAGATTAAGTAGCTAATAACTGCACTTAGTCACATTCCTAATCTATCTTTTATACATACCAAAATTAAGGACTGCAGTTCCAGGAGAACATAAGATCCATTATTCAAGAAAAAACAACAGTTACAAGCATCCAAGGAAACACACCCAACAATGAACTATACAAAGCGTCTAATCCTCTATCTAACATCTCCACTGGGTGTTTAGATTAAAACATGGTATCTAACACAAGTGTCCCCATGACCTTCTAGCCACACATCAGGCATCTGAAAATACATGCATAACAAAAGTTACTATAACTAGACATGGGCGACAACATAAACCAGAGATCCCAGTGCTACAACATTGGCTTTGATACCAAGTGTAATGCCCCCACCAAGGAACCCCATAGGACAACACTAACTAGGTCGAATTACTGCAACAATTTTTTTTTTATGTATTCCTAACTATGAAATGCATAACAGAAGAACTAATCCTAGGTCCTCTAAGGTTCCTCGATTGCGCTACTCGCAACAAGGTTACTAGAACATTTTATTAACAATAAAAGATGAACGACACATTAACTGATATTACTCATTTCCACATGTGACAACCAAAAATCAACATTAAGGATCATCTTCTAACTACTAACCCAATTGTTGCATTATTTTACAGTACTCATTACAAGATGAATTCATTAATAATAATTACATCATTGTAATAATTTCCATGTTGCTTTCCTCAGCATATGGGAGAGATTAAAACAAGATACATTAAGAAATACAATATGGTATACAACCAGTATACATTACATGAAAGGATTGCCTTCGCAAACTAGAATAAGAACTAGAGTCCATAGCACAATGAACAGTCTCCAAGCTCACGAACATGAAGCAAGAATACCCAATGGAGAAAAAGCATCAACCTCCCGACCATGTGGAACCCTGAGGTCCACCCCCCATGCTAGGAGATAACACAAGGTCCCACGTACTAGCATCAATCAATGGACATGAGACTATCCTAATCAAGGATTTCATATCAAACACATAACATTAACTCAGCTGACCCATTTACAAAACTCAAACACTTTGATGACTTCTAGAGACCCTGTCCAAAGAGAAGAAGATACAAGAACACCCAACAGAGACTTCTAGACTAAATGTAGGGAAGAGTGTCATCGCATGTCCTTAACATGGGTTACCCTGGCAAACCTTTCATTAGGACCTAGCCCCCATCTATGGTTACCTTGGCAAACCTCTCACTAGGTCTCGACCCCATAGGGTGACACATGCGGAACCAACATTCCTTTCGTGAGGACAAGGACGTTGATCTTGCCAACCGGGCCTTCTCAACCCATTCTGAGCCTATACAAGCACTCTAGACATGGGTGAGGCACATAAATTATCTTTTTAATGTGAAAACTACCCAACCCCCTTAGATTCATTATTATGTTATCTCTAGATTACAAACTTCCAATGGGTTACCCTGGCAAACCACTTTGGGCCCCGACCCCACATTGGAAGCCACTCCCCCTTCACTGCATCTAGATTCTCTAACATCAAGCAAGGCATTGACCTTGTGACATATTTATCATAGTCTCATGAATCCATACAAAGATAGGATGGAAACACCCTCAGAATTCACACTTCATACAATACATAGAACTTTCTTCAATAGGAACTTGATAGTGGCTTTTGTTTTCTTTACATACCACAGTTACCCACGACAACACCCTTAGGGGTTGTGTTCCACACAATATACAAGATCAACAACATAGCCAAACCACTTCATGGTTAAACAATCATAAGGACCATACGTACAATTACACCCTCCTGGGCCTCTGGAAACCAACCTACCAAACGCAACCCCTAATGGCACAAAAATCTTACATAAGCTTTATGCAGGTGACATTCATCTTTAACAATTCCATAAACACTTAATCCATAATTCAAGACATATTTTCTACTACAAGAAAATACTCATTGCATTACAATCATGAAAACATTCCTTAGATAAGACATTATTCCCTACAATAATCATAATTAAGAAACCATCATCTCCATTGAACTAACTTCTATGAATTCCTAGTATTGAATTGCAACCTTAACTAACAAGATTCTAAATAATTGATTCACCTGGCAAAATATTGAAATTACCACTTAGTCAGGATTAAAAAGATATACAAGTCATCTTAAATAAAAAATCATATATCTCACAAAGCGATTTATCTAACATTCAAAAGTATATTTATCTAACATAAAGGATATATCCAACCAACAAAAATATCTTTCCCAATCTAAATATTCCATTAGCAAGGAAAATCTTACTACTTTCTAACTCACCTCTATAATCCAATGATTAAACTTCTTAACAATAGAAACTTATATCATATGAAAGAGACATCATAAAACCGTTCCTAATCCATAGTAATCGAAGTATTTAAATGCAAGTTAAATCATAAACTAATATCCTATTAGTACAACCCTATGCTAGGCATTACTTATTTCCAATTTAGGTAATGACATGTGCATTCCCAAAAAGGAATAATACATCACCCTAAAAAGGACATCAAAAGAAAGAGCAAAAGAGAGATTTAAGTGAAGACCAATTCCTATCCAGGATGTTACTTAACTAGGGTTATTATTGGACCCACATTACAATTACAAGGCCTACATAAAAACATGTTAACGATCAAATTATGATAAATACTAAATATATGAGATCCTTAGTATTTTCTAAGTATACTTATATTGATATATTACTAATGTACTTCATATAGTATTTTATAGGTTTAAAAGAAATACTATAACCTTAGTATACAACCCTTATACTAATATTGTGTACAACCTTTATATCATATTAAGGCTATATCTAAACTACTTGGTTTGGTAGAAAATATAATATGTTGGCTATTTAGATGTACTATTTTTAATACATTTAAAATAATAATCAAAAGTGTTTAGAAGAAACTACTAAAACAATCTTTACAACCTTTATATCATTATCTCTGTACAACATAATAGAAGTAATAAAATTAAAACCCTAATATTAACTAATTAACCATAGTGCAACAAAAGAAGTAAACAAACCCTAAAACAAAATGGTAGGGTAGCACCGAATAGATTTGCTGAGGAGGCTTTCGAAACTTTCAAACAAATGCAATTTGTAGGTGTAAGACCAAACACCTCAACTTGTCAACGAGCATCCATCAACGCATAATGGAGGGGGAATTTTTCAGATATTATTGTTGGAAATGCTCTCACAGATCTGGATGCTTATACAAGGCACGTGAGTGATTTGATAGCATGCCTCAAGGAGATGTAATCTCATGGAATGCAATGATTGCAGGATATGCATAAAATGGTTTTGTTGAGAAGGCGTTAGGAACTTTCAAGCAATGCCAATGGCAGGTTTACAGCCAAATTCACAACCTCTGCCAGTGTCCTCCCAGCCACGACCAGCTTGGAGCTTGGGAATGGGTTATGGACATCCATCAGTGTAAAATGGAGGGGAAATTCTAGACTTTATAGTTGGGAATGCTCTAGCAGACATGTATGCAATTTTTGGGATGCACAGGTAGTGCACACGAACTGCTTGGTAGCATGCCACAAGAGATGAAATCTCTTGGAATGCAATGGTTGCAGGATATGTACAAAATAGATTTGTTGAAACAAATATTTAGAAACTTCCTAGCGAATCCAAGGAAAGTATAACATGAAATTCCACAACCACTCAAAAGCACATAATTTATTTGAGTAAAATCCTTTCAGAGATATGCAACCATAAGAAAGGCATGTAATGGCAAGGTGTACACAAAAAAATCAATTTGTTGAAATTGTATACCTAGATTTTCCCCCCCTTACGAAAATTTAAACAAGGGATTATTCAACAATCACATATCTTAGATACGTATACATGTTCAAAATAAGTGCATACCCGAAATCTCAAGTATCTATTTCAGTTCCATCCTAAATATGTTTTTATTTGATATTTATTTATGACTTTGGTGGCTAAACTAGTTTATCCTTATTGTTTTCAATGCTGGCCATGTGTCGTATTGTGATTCCTCTCCAAGGACGTATGAGGCAGACTTGGTGAGTGTGTACGAGGAAGTAGATGCATGGAACCTTGAGGATGGGGGTATGTGAGTCTATCATATAGATAGGACCCACTACCCACATATGTGTGATGACTATCTTGTGGAGGCTAACCACCTTATACAACAAGAGATAGGCCATTGTGGACTTGTTTGGATGGTCTCACCATGTGTGTGTGGCCTAATACCATCAACGCACTAAGCCTGAGGTATAGATTATGTGAGATAGATTTTAGCTCTTGGCTCTTGGATCATGTATCATGGATTAGTATGCTGCTTACCGATGTTTAGATGGATCCTTGTGTAGCCTTGTGATGTGATTCCCGGTGATGTGAATTTGTGTGTATATGAAGAATGTATGTTAAATCATGAATATAGTACTTATAAAATGATAAACTATGTTTCCATGTTTCCAAAAAGGTGTAGAATCATGATCTTTTGTTGAATATGTTATGAGATTTAGTGTTGTAAAATGAATAAAGTGGAATGTCTTGTTTATAAATGATGGATATTTAATGAAAAATGTATGCCTTGTGGGTATAATTATGTTGTGTTATGGAGGTGTAGCATTCTGATGTATTGATTGCTTAAGAGTGTATTGGAAGAGGAATGGTAATGCATTTGAAATTAAATAACTTTATATGTTCTGTTATGAGAAATTCTGCCAGTTAGGATTAAAGGGTGCAATGTCTCCTTGTCTTGAGAGAAACTGATGGGTGTTAATGCTAATATGTAAGGATTTTTAGTGGTTTATGTACTATGGAATTATTTTTGAAATACAAGTCATCACTGTGTTTTTACTGTGACATTGAAAACTAAAAGGATAGGTCATGCTTGAAATATATGTCCTTGTGAGACGGATTATTTTCATAGGCAAAACTAGTGTATATTATTTTGATGTAACCAATCAGCTTTGATGTTGGAAATAGAAATTAGAAGTACTAATGTGTTATGTTTCCACCCTAGTTGGTGACTTCCAGGAGTAAGTCAAGTTTTAGGGGGGGAGGATGTAATGCTTCTCCATTCTCACTTTGGATGTGTAGGGAGTCTGGCTAAGGGACATGGAGATAAAGGTAATATAATCAAAATATTTAGGGTATGTATTAATTATGTTAGACAATTGATGTTGTACATTATATGATGTTAGACTTATGGTTATGATGATGATGCCTTTGATGACACTTTTGATACTTGAGGTTTTATGCACATGTTATGATTATTATGTGATTATTTTATCATGACTGTTATGTGATTATCTATGTGAATGATCTTATCCTAATCTCTACATAGCTGATTGTTATATGAGTTTATTCGATTACTAAGGGTTGATTCCTATGGATGTGATGGGTGGAAGGGACAGTGTCGCATCACTCACTTGTGAGCACCCTGCGATGTTGTGATTTCCTTTCACAGTGTGCCTGCTTACATGTATATGCACGATCGTTTTGTGTACTGCAGGTTGAAGGTACCAGGCATTGCCTCCACCTAAATTGACAGGTTTAAGCATGCCTTAAAACCCAATGGATTAGTTGATCAGAGATAATACTTGGTCCCCTACCATAGCCATCATCCTCTAAGAGGATGAGCACTCGGTTTGATACCTTGTCGGTTCTGTTGATGGTCAGTCAGTGTTGCTTGTAGTTTTGCTTTTGACCCTGGGTAGTGGTCAAGTAACTATTTTGGTACTTGGGTTAAATTGTTTGATAATATGCCTTTGGTTATTTTTATGTATTAAAGGATTTGGGGTACACTTTGAGATATATATATATATATATATATATATATATAGAAGAATAAATGATTGTAAAGAATAATGAAATAATTTAGTAAATAAATTTATAATGTAATGATTAATAAATAATAATAAAGCAATAAATAAAATATTATAAAGTAATTGGTTTTACCTAACCAATTATATTTATGATACTATTAATTTAATAAATTAAAATTAATCATTTTGTTTTTTTTTAGTTGGTTATTCCTGTGCATCGGCAACCTTCTTCTTCCTATAAGTATTTTGTTTTGGGGGAAGAATGGGGGCTCTTGGGGGGGAAAAGAACGTGTTCAAAGAGGCAGGGGTGATACATCTTTGGGGAGATTGGTAATTTCCAATTTTATTTAATGGCACATATTCAAGTTACAGGGAGGTTGCAGAGATTAACAACTAGAAGATATTTAGGACGGAATTGAAATAGATACTTGAGATTATTCACTACAATAATCATAAGTAAGAAACCATCATCTCCATTGAACTAATTTCTATGAATTCCTAGTATTAAATTGCAACCTTAAGTAACAAGATTCTGTTGTGTGGTTACACAACACGCCCCATTTTGACTTGGCAAAACAGGGACCCAACTTCTTTTGGCTTGGTTTGTGTTTTTTTTGCTTTCTGGCGGTTTGGTAAAAATCAGTCAAGTGCATCATCACGTTGAGTCAGGATGCGGTAAGTCCCCAATATGAGGTCAGGTTGTCAAAATTCATATTTCGTATCCGTGACCTCATATTCTGAAAGAACATTAAATTTCATGCAGGTTTGCCTTTTACATCACCCTGATATTCATCAGGATGTGAAAGTTATGAACAGTCAAAGTCTTGGTCAAACCAGATATTCGCAAGAGGGGAGATCATATTTTATAATCTGAGTCATGTTGTTTAAAGATCATCATCATATTTGAGCATCCCCTGATATATCCTGCGGCTCAAATATCCAGACGTCAACTTTAAATGGTAGTAAGTCTTCCCCGTCAAGCGATCTTTTGTATCGCGAACATCATGTTTTGGAAATTAACCCGATATTTGTTAATATCATCCTGACACGAAATATCACCCTTAACAGATATCCTGATGACATCATCTGAATACGATAAATGAAGAAACAAACATCCTGATGACATCATCATCATATTTACATTTCGACAGGATATTTTGTAAACATGATCATGTTCGCCCAATGTGATGATGACGTCATGTGACATGGCCAATACAAAGAACAAATATCATGATGACGTCATCCTGATATTCAGAAAGGATTGCAAGTAAGTTTGTCTCGTCATCATCATTTTTTGAAACATCACCCGATAAACCGAAATATCCTCCTGATGTGCTAAAACGTAAACAAAGGGTGCATTGTCACCCGAATCTTATCGCGA
The DNA here is from genome assembly GCA_027924645.1 of Cunninghamia lanceolata. NCBI lineage: Eukaryota > Viridiplantae > Streptophyta > Pinopsida > Cupressales > Cupressaceae > Cunninghamia > Cunninghamia lanceolata. The sequence goes on from BSBN01001493.1 coordinate 1,204,675, forward strand.
TAATAATTTCAATGCTAGGGAGGATGATATCGAAACTCAACCCGATATTTGTGAAATATCATCCTGCCCTCATGATATCCCATCATATGGATATCCCCCCGCTCCCTTTGCCGCCATTATCATTAAATGCGCGTAGATATGGTAGGTGATTCCCGCCGACCCCGGAACCCAATGAAACATCTGGCGAGATCCTGAGTTTTCGCACGAATGATCAAAGATTGCAATCTAACTTGTCAGAGTGCCCTAAATTTACCCTAACTGCAAGGTTAAAAGGTAATTCAACCGCCATTGTTACGTTTACCTGCGTTAAAATTGTTTTACAGAGCACTAGCCTCCATATCCGCATAACAGCTACCGTTGCGCAATTCGAACTCACAGATAGAGGGAAGGAAGTGATCAGCAGTTGAATTAAGAGCGTCTTGACGATATACTGGTATTAAGGAAAATCTGCATAACCAGGTAAGTGAACTGAAACCCTCATCATGTTGTTTCTAAATGATGTTGTAAGTTCTGGTTATGTATCCATATAAGTAAGTAGTGTGAAATTGATGCAATAGGCATGATATTTGCAATATGTATGCATGCATATCCCTGTTGTGAGAAGAAATGTTGTTAATTGCAGGTACCCATGGCTGAAAAACGCTTAGTCAAGAGTCAGGAGGAATTCAGCAGGCCTATGTTCTCTTCCTAGAGAGGGGTCCTGTTCAAATATGGAGCAATTACAGACACCCATCAGGGGATTACCAACCTGGAAGCCTGGTCAGCCAAGCTAAATGATGGACAAGACAAGAGTCCGGTATTGGACGCAGTGTTTGTATCGGGTATGTGGAACGCTGCTGGCTTCCCATACTCCATGGAGTCTCCGGAGCTTGTCATTGAGTGCGCCCGGAATTATAACCCTCAGACGAGGTAGGTGGTGAAGCATGGGAGAGTGTATGTAGACCTATCCATCAAAGGTCTCTCCTGGACATTTGGACTGCCAATGGGCAGTAAGGTAAAGAGTGTAGACTTGAAGAAGTCTGAAAGAGAATACGAGGCCAACAAGAAGGCGGCCAGAAAGAACATGTATGCTTGGCGGGCCGAGAACAGCACATACAATGCAGCGGCCAAGCTCCCCGTGCACATGTTCAAGTTTGACTTCAATGAGGAGTATCAATACGTGATTGCCCTTCTGAACAGGGTGACTGGCCAGTCTGATACTGGTGAATTTAGAGATTGGATGTACGGCATAATAATGATGTGTCTATATGCAGACATCAAGCCACTGTGGGGCCAAATAATAAGCGATGCTCTGCATGAGCAGCTGATGAACCTGGGAGGTTCAGATTGTGCATTCTACATGACCTCTTATATCGTGTATTCTTGTGATTATAGGGGCACTTTTGATGCCCTAGTGATAGATGGAAAGCTCACAGGCACAAATGCAGCGTATATCTGGGATCATCATCCCCAGCTGCAAAGAACCAACTATATCAAAGATTACAAACTGGTCAATGATGCATTCTCTATGCATCTGGTAAGGACCATGGAAGATGACAGAACTAAAAGACTGAGCATGGAGGCTCAAGAGGCAGTATACAAGCATAGGGCATGGTACATACAATTTTCCACCTTTTCCTATATCAGGATAGAAGGTTTTGAAGGACATCCCCTGATGCTGCCAAGATATCCTACGGATGCAGTAGTGTTAATGGAATTTATCAGGCAGGGCTCCACCATGATACAGATGTATAAGGATGCCAAGAAGCTGCCACCAATTTTGTTCCCAGTCAGCATTGGCAACTACATGTGCCCTGACTCTGACAGTATAAAGAAGGTGATGGTCACTCTGAATAAGATGAATTTACTGCCCTTCCCAGTAACGAGACCATATGATCCTTACGGCAGGATGCAGAAGATCCTAGGAAAGCCTATTCACCAGAGGCACCTAGAAGATTTTTGGGCTGACTGCGAAGATGAGGCAGAAGCCAGGAGGAGGAGGTATCAGAGGTTGACACTGAACCAGATTAGGACATTTGACTGCATCTCCCTTCCTCAACAACTAAAGAATGATGATGGCAGGATAATGGCGGATGAGTATGAGCAGAAGAAGATTTACAATGATACCATCTCTGCACCTAACCTCACCATGCAGGAGGATATGTCCTTAGACCCATTCCTTGCCAGAACCCTACACTTGACCCAAGCTTGGGTAGATGCACAGGTAGGGGCATTGAAGAAGAAGGGTGTTGCCATCACGGTGGACAACAAGAAGAAGGGGCAGTACATCCCTGCAGATGAATATGATGACTTCCTGCTGGAGAAGAGGAAGACTAAAGGAGAGAGGATCCCTCCACCACAACAGCCTAGCAAAAGGGCCCCAAGGGGCAAGAGGGTGGAAAAAGGACCCAAAGGGGTCATAATTGAAAGGGCAGTATTCACGGCGGAGGAGGCAGCCAAATCAGGATCAGAATCAGATTCTCCTCCAAAGCCCAAGAAAACCAAGACAGCAGAGGCTGGAATCATAGAGACCCAAGAAGTGGGTCAGTCATCCAAACAACCAGGCAAAGATATCCTCATGGAGGAGGAGCCTGAAGAAGAGGAGGAAGCTCCGCTAATAATAAGAAGAAAGAGGAGAGCTCCACAGGTGTTGGTTCCCACCACACCTAAGAAACCAAGAACCTCCATGAGAGGTGAGATAAGTCAACCCCCAGCACAATTACAAGGGGCAGGTAGTGAAGTGCCGAAGGAACTTCAGCATAACGTTCCACTTCCTACCATTGTCAAATTCAAAACTGAACTGGCTGAAGAACAACAAAAGGAAACCTCCCAGACACAAGCAGAAGGCATGTCTTGCTAGACGAGACCATAAACTTGTCTGATGATGAGGTGGTGCAGGGTGTGGCTGCACAAGAAATGGAAACACTGGCTACTGGTACCGGCATGACTCCTCACAAGCCTCCATCTGTTTAATTAGTGGTTGAGGAGATGAAACAAGCAGAAGCGGAGTGAGAAAAGAGCCCGGAACCAGAAAAGAGCCTGGAGCAGGTAGCTCAGGAAATGGGCCTGGACACACTGATCGCTGAGGTGACAAGTCCTGTAGTGGTAGACTTGATAGAGAAACAGGATGCATGTCCTGAGAAGCCAGCAGGATCACTTGATAAGGGCCACCTAACAAAAGAGATAGAGATGACAGAAGCCGAAGGTCATGCTCTTGAATCAGGCCAACAAAGCCCACAAAATACATCAGCAGGACCTGCTATAGTAGAGGTCCAAGAAGCAAGGGCTGATAAGAAAGAGAAAGAAGCACTAGAGGATCCTGTTGCTAAGACACAAGAGGTGGATAGTGTAGGAACAGAACAGATGCCGTTACTTCAAGCAGACCTCACAGCATCCGGAACGGCGGACATGCCACCAGGAACGGAGAAACCAAAGGAGGATGAACAACCTCCACAAGGGGAAGAACTGGGGACAGGTGAAGTAATGATGGAGAAAGATCATGATCATCATGATCTACATACAGGTACACCGCAGGGTTCCCCACATCGAGAAGATGCTCCCCCAGAAAAGGAAGTTCCTCAATAGGAGGAGGCACCACAGGATCAGCAGCAAGGCGAGCATCAAGAGGGAGAGAAGGAAAAATCACCATCTCCACAACACTTGTTGATAGAAACGGGAGATAAGGGTGAACATCACCATGATGCCGAAAAACATGATCAGGTGCCTCCATGGTTAGAAAAGGAGGTAAATGTTGAGGAGGAGATTGAAATTCAAGAGTTTGACGTCTCCACCCTGTTCTCCGCGGATATAATGAAGCCCAAGAGGAAGGCCAGGATGACATCAGCCATCAAAAGAGATCCGGCGACAGGGAGAAGGACCGCACAAATTACTGTACCTGCGGTAGAGAAGGAGAAAGGCAAAATCACTGTGAATGAATTCCAGATAAGTACAGTTGATTTAGGTTTTGCTAACGAGGACCAGGAAGGTCAGGAGGGAAAGGACATCATAGACTCTCTAATTCAGAAAGTGAAAAGAGAGAAGGAGAAAAATAAGCAACATAAAGAGCACATTGCTTAGTTGCATGCATACATTAAAGGCTTAACCAATCCTGATGATACTACAAGTGAAGCTGCAGTCCCATTGACTGCCATTTCTCAGGAGGAAGTAAATAAATTGGACCTCATGAAGCATGAGGCATCCGTAATAAGAAAATGGATGTCATCCACATTGGATGATGCTGTTGAAACAATGAAGGCCTCTTTGAAGAGGTGGAGCATATTAAGTGACTCCAAAACCAAGGTGGACAAATTGCAGATGCAGACTGGGAAAAGGTCTTATAAACTGGAGAAAGTCCTCAGCCTGTTGGGAGAAATAAGGAAGATAAACCCACAACTGCTTATCAGTAAGCAGGTATTGAATAATAATACTGCATTATTAATAGACATCTGGTACAAGGATGTGCAGTTTGAATGTGGGGTCCTCAAGAGATGCAATAATAAGCTGAGGGAGATCAGCATGATGTTGCGGGACTTAATGGGCATTGAGGCAGATATGCTAGAAACACTAGAAGGCAAAGTAGAGGGGAAAATAGAGAATCAAGATGAAGACTCTGCCCTTAAGGCTTTGCGCAACAACTTCCAAATGGAAGAAGATGGTCCACTCATCCACTTGACAGAGGAGATTATAAATAAGGTGATGAGAATCAAGGTCAAGATGGAGACCTACAATGAGACATTGCAGGACAGGGAAAATAAGCTGGATAACAGCAGGGATAAGTATGAGGCACACAAGCACGCCATTATCAAGGCAAAGACTCAAGATGGCGGAGGAATAGATCAGGTTGTGCAGTCATATGAACAGATCCAGAGCAGCATGCAACCCCATATGCAGCAACATCATCATCAGGATAGCGAAGGTTCAGGAAGCGATGCACATGATGATGACCCTCATGAATCAGCTGAAGAACATGATGGAGATACATCATGAAGGGGAATATTTTGCATAGGTAATATAGATAGTTGCCAGCTGGCAACTTGTGCCTTTTTTGTGTGAATTGACAAGTCATGGAATGATGACCGTTGATTTGTATTGATGAATCAAGACCTTTGATCTTTTGTAACGGCCTCCTCACCTTATTCTATAAAAGGTGGTGGAGTGCCTTGTTGTAGACATTCAAAACTTAATTGAAATCTGTTTGCTGAAATATTCAGGGCTCATTTCAAAGCTGCTGTATATGTACATGTCTTTTGCATACTTAATGGAAGAGAAGAGTATTTTGATTACAAACCTGCGTAAATCTTGAGTAATCTGTGTTTGAATTCTGGATATATGCTTTGATTTGCTGCGTCCCTTGGAGTGCTCATCATGTTGCATGTATTGTTTTCATTCATTATCCTCTGAAGTTTGCATCAACTGTATCTAGCTGTGGAATGTCCTGGTGAACATATGGTTTGATTTCTTCTCCTCATGACAGTATCAAGCATGTATGTGGACCAAAAGCTAAAGGTTCAACTTAATTAGAAGTATTTCCTTTTAATTTCTTTCAATTTCAGAGCATTTCACTATCGCAATTGCAAATAACTGCTAATCTTAAGCAAATAACACAAAATATGCAGACATCCCGTAGATAATAGTAAATATTTAGCATATTTGAACACTAAGCATGCACAATTGAAAATATCATGTGAAGATTGAGGTATTTTACTTCTTTTCATCAAATAACTACATAATTTGACTTCTCTGTAAGGAATTTCTGCAGGAACGTCATGATGATGGTACATTTTCACGTAAGGCCCCAAAATGGAAACAACAATTCACATTAACTACTGAGTAACGTCAGTCAATTAAGACCTAATCACCGGAGACTTGGGATCATGAATTCTATGAATTCGCTGTATCTTTCAAGATGAATAAAGGTTGATGTGTACTTTTATTCTATGTTTGTTTGTGACTAACATCATGACCAACAGATTCTAAATAATTGATTCACCTGGCAAAATATTGAAATTACCACTTAGTCAAGATTAAAAAGATATACAAGTCATCTTAAATCATTTATTCACTACAATAATCATAATTAAGAAACCATCATCTCAATTAAACTAATTTCTATGAATTCTTAGTATTAATAACAAGATTCTAAATAATTGATTCACCTGGCAAAATATTGAAATTATTTCATTATTCTTTACAATCATTTATTCACTACAATAATCATAATTAAGAAACCATCATCTCCATTGAACTAATTTCTTTGAATTCCTAGTATTAAATTGCAACCTTAAGTAACAAGATTCTAAATAATTGATTCACCTGGCAAAATATTGAAATTACCACTTAGTCAGGATTAAAAAGATATTCAAGTCATCTTAAATAAAAAATCATATATCTCATGAAGAGATTTATCTAACTTTCAAAAGTATATTTATCTAACACAAAGGATATATCCAACCAACAAAATTATTCTTCCCAATCTAAATATTCCATTAGCAAGGAAAATCTTACTACTTTCTAACTCACCTCTATAATCCAATGATCAAACTTCTTAACAATAGAAAATTATATCATATGAAAGAGACACCATAAAACCATTCCTAATCCGTAGTAATTGAAGTATTTGAATGCAAGTTAAATCATAAACTAATATCCTATTAGTGCAACCCTATGCTAGGCATTACTTATTTCCAATTTAGGTAATGACATGTGCATTCCCAAAAAGGAATAATATATCACCCTAAAAAAGGCATCAAAAGAAAGAGAAAAAGAGAGATTTAAGTGAAGACCAATTCCTATCCAGGATGTTACTTAACTAGGGTTATTATTGGACCCACATTACAATTACAAGGCCTACATAAAAACATGTGAATGATCAAATGATGATAAATACTAAATATATGAGATCCTTAGTATTTTCTAAGTATACTTATATAGATATATTACTAATGTAATTCATATAGTATTTTATAGGTTTAAAAGAAATACTATAACCTTAGTATACAACCCTTATACTAAGGTTGTGTACAACCTTTATATCATATTAAGGTTATATCTAAACTAAGGTTTAGTAGAAAATATAATATGTTGGCTATCTAGATATAGTATTTTTAATACATTTAAAATACTAATCAAAAGTGTTTAAAAGAAACTACTAAAACAATCTTTACAACTTTTATATCATTATCTCTATACAACATAAGAGAAGTAATAAAATTAAAACCCTAATATTAACCAATTACCCATAGTGCAACAAAAGAAGTAAACAAACCCTAAAACAAAATGGCAGGGTAGCACCGAATAGATTTGCTAAGGAGGCTTTTGAAACTTTCAAACAAATGCAATTTGCAGGTGTAAGACCAAACACCTTAAGTTTTGCCAACGGGCATCCATCAACGCATAATGGAGGGGGAAGTTTTCATATATTATTGTTGGAAATGCTCTGGTAGATCTGGACGCATATACAAGGCACATGAGTGATTTGATAGCGTGCCTCAAGGAGATGTAATCTCATGGAATGCAATGATTGCAGGATATGCACAAAATGGTTTTGTTGAGAAGGCGTTAGGAACTTTCAAGCAATGTAATTGGCAGGTTTAAAGCCAAATTCACAACATCTGCCAACGTCCTCCCAGCCATGACCAGCGTGAAGCTTGGGAATAGGTTATGGACATCCATCAACATAAAATGGAGGGGAAATTCTAGACTTTATAGTTGGGAATGCTTTGGTAGACATGTATGTAATTTTTGGGATGCATAGGCAAGGCACACGAATTGCTTGGCAGCATGCCACAAGAGATGAAATCTCTTGGAATGCAATGGTTGTAGGATATGTACAAAATAGATTTGTTGAAACAAATATTTAGAAACTTCCTAGCGAATGCAAGGAAAGTATAACATGAAATTCCACAACCACTCAAAAGCACATGATCTATTTGAGTAAAATCCTTTTAGAGATATGCAACCATAAGAAAGGCCGTAATGGAAGGGTGTACACACAAAAATCAATTTGTTGAAATTGCATTCCTAGATTCCCCCCCTTACGAAAATTCAAACAAGGGGTTATTCAACAATCACATATATTAGATATGTATACATTTTCAAAATAAGTGCATACCCAGAATCTCAAGTATCTATTTTAGTTCCGTCCTAAATATCTTCCCGTTGTTAATCTCTGCGACCTCCCTATAACTTGAATATGTGCCATTAAATAAGAGGCAAGAACATTGATATTCATTAGGAAATATTGTAGATAACACAAAATGAAGCACGTTCTGAACCATAACAGGGAAAACAAGGATTGTAGAGTAAACACACACTCAGAAAACAAAACAAGGGATCAACCAACCTCGATCCCGCTAGTTGAAATGAAAGTTTGGTTCCACGTCCACTCCCAATCTAACTTCCAAAATTTTTCCAGGCAAAACCCCCTTAACTCCCAACCATAGACCTCCCCATAAAATATTTTTGGGGTAACCAATTTACTAAGATGTTAGCATCTACTCCATGCTTGAATTTAGTTCCATTGAAGCACAATACTCTTTTGCCTTGCTCTGCTTTTTATCTTCCTTACTTATCTTCCCATTTCACACACAAGGACATTCTTTCCTTGACTCAATTACAATTATTTATAGACTACATCTACCTTAGAATGTTCATCAAGGTTGGCATTACAATCATCAACCGTTGGATTATTCTCCAAGGTTGACATTACAAACATACATAAAATAGTTTGGACCTAATACAATTTTTTCTAAGGAAATGTAGTAAAGATGTATGCGGATCATTTCATGCCTTAGCTAGGGCTCAAACATGATCTTCCATGCCATTACATGCTTCTACAATCTTCAATATATCTCCACAATCATTGGAATTAACCAAGTCGGCTAGGACTGGTTACACGCTACGTTATCTGGGAACAAACTTCAAACATGATCTCAATTCCTTAACGTGGACCCATGTAAATGTAGGAACATGATTAGGAGGCATCCACAAGCATGTTGTAATCACCAAGAGCAACCGCACGAAGTCTAACCACTTTATCCATGAGATTCTTCACACTGAAGTAGATGAACTTCACTGTCTTCAGCTGTCATAAAAGGAAGATAGCTTGCAGACCACCAAATCATGAACCATTCTAGTTGTAGGCACTTATCATCATCCTAGACTTCCCTCTAGAACCGTAGAGAAAAATACTTTAATACGGAGAAATACAGAGCAAAATACTTTCTCCTTATCACCAGTGAATAATTAGAAAAAGTAGGTTTTACTCCGATGAATGTAACTCACTCAATTGTTCATACCAGAGGCTCAAACTCAGGATTTAGCATCGTCAGACATGCCTCTAAATAACTTCCAATCCACAGACCAAGATCTTCGCTCTCCAAGAAATGTGGAGCAGTCTTCTGGACTGTTCTTCAGTATGCAGCTCACTGTCTTCACTGTGATTCACTGTTTCCTTTCTAATTCTTCCGAAGGGGCTAATTTTGTCAATATCCTCAACATATAAAGCTTCTAACCAAGTAAAAAAATAGGATACAGTTGACACCAATGACAACAAAGATATGTTGACATCAATGAAAACACCGATTAGGCACATACTTGCAACAATCTTGCCCTTTGTCATTGATGGTAACATATGATGTTAAAAACTGCAACAACTATCAAGACAAGATTCTCCCCTATCTCTTTACACATCTGCACTCTTTCTTTCTAAGTTTTTCACATGATTTCTCTCCCCCTTTGACATCAATGGCAAAGGGCACATACTTGCACTCTACTGCTTTCATCCAATCTCTCTTCTAACTCTCTTCATCTGACTACTCCCTCTGAGGAATAGCCCTTACAAGCATCAATCCAAATTTAGAAATGGACTTTTAGGCATCTTCGGACTGATGCACTTATGTGCATCTTAGTTTAGAGCAGGAGAGGTGAAACCCCTAACTTTTCTCTAAGATACTCAAAAGTATCCTTAGGCAGAGGTTTAGTGAAAATGTCTGCAATCTGATCTTTTGTAGATACATACTCCAACTTGACTTCATTTTCTGTCACCTTTTCTCTCAGAAAGTGATATCTTATGGATATCTGCTTTGTCCTTGAATGCATTACTAGATTCTTTGATATGTTCATGGCACTTGTATTGTCACAAAAGACTGCAATTGAATCTTCATACACAACTCGAATGTCCTTCAATGTCTGCTTCATCTATAACACTTGAGTGCAACTACATGCTGCTACAATGTATTATGCTTCTGCAGTGGACATAGATATTGAGTCTTGTTTCTTGCTTAACTAGGATACCAACATTTTTCCCAAGAAGAATGCACCTCCACTTGTACTTTTCCTGTCATCCACATCTCCAGGCCTGTTGGGACCTAAAATTTTCTACCAATTTTTGCAAAAAATTTAGGTTCCCATGATGTAAAATTTGACTGCAGCACCCAAAATATATACAATATGCTCTAGTGGCCTACTTTGAAGCATTATACTTCAAAGCCTGTTCATCTTCATGCAAAATCACTTTACAAACATGTTTATCTGCTATATGTGAGTGAGCACACCTGATTTTAGCTTCTTATGATCAAATTTGACTGAGTTTTGAAGCATAAAGTTGAAGGGTTTTGGTCAAGTTTGTTGCCTGCACAGTGTGAAATTTGTCCGGGAGGTCAACTTTGGAGGCAAATATTTATCAATTGGAAGATTATCATGGCAAACCAATCAGTGTTCTGAATTCCCCTCATGATAGTGTACTTTCATGCCAGTTCTTAGAACCCCAACATCTTGATTGCTATTTTTTCAAAATCAAAAGCAAATGTAAATAGTTCAGTTTTGACATCTGCATTTCTAGAAAGTTGTAGAGAGGTCAAATTTGGCCCTTAATATTTCATGACAGAAGATGACTGGTGAAGAATCCTCTTGCACACATACTCATTGGACCTAGATGAGCTAATCCCCTGGGTTACAACTTCCCATAATCAGATTTGATCTTTTTTCAAAATGGCAAGTTAGTGAGCCCTAATCAATTTTAAATAAGTACAGTTGCAAAACAAGCTAAGTAGGCTACTTTGGATGTGAATATCTTACATCTTATGATGCATTTTGCCAAACCACTTGTTGCACTAAATTCTTGGGTCAAAATTCTACATGCCTATGCATTTTCATGATTCAAGGAGGTCATTTGACCAGTTTTCCAAGCCAATTCTGAATGCTACTTGACCAGTTTGATCACCGTGTAAAAAAACCAGAGAGGATTTTTGATGCCAACCCATTCCAACTTTTCACTCCAAAAACATATTAGTGTGATGCCAAGTTATTCAAGGTGGAAACTCGTTACAAAACAATTTTTTTTAGTCAGGCCCACATGGGGACCCAACTTGTGTCACACAATGGTTGTTGTCATACGACCACAAACCAATGAATACATATGACGGTAGTGATGGGGGCATTGCATAATTTATTCTACCAAGATAATTTGTGCAACAAAATATAGGATTATGTGTTCAAAATGGTTCATGACTTGGAATCATCAGCAACTTTTGTTTGTCAATAAGTACCATGTAGAAAATGCTCATGATGCCAGATCTTCTTGAGAGAAGTATATTAATAATATTGTGTATCCTTAGACCCAAGGTGCACCAGTTGGAGGAATAGGAATATAGGGTCATTATCCTTATCCTGTTGGTTGCACGACCTAGATGTTGAAAGTATAATGCTTTGGGGTTTTGGGGAACTATCTATGGCTACACAACAAGCACACCCAATTGATTACAGTTGATGACAATAACTCCTGAACCAATTTTTCTTGTACTGGTCTAAGAGAATGTGATAGGAATACTGATTCATCTTTAGAAATATCAGAAAGGATATGTCCGTGAAAGCTCTGGAACAGGCTATCTTGAAGAGATTCCAAACTTTATCATTGAGATACCTATAAATCTGCAATGGTTGTATGGATATGTTTTCTTGGTGCCTATAGATCACATATGAAATATAGAATCGAGAGTATTGGTGGACCACACAGATGTTGGCCACATCTTATTGTGCTTTGCCAAAGATTACAATGGAGTTGACATGTGACATAGATTGATATATGGCTCCCGCATGGTAGATTCCTAATCTTGGTTTAGAATAATAGGTGCAAGTTGCAACCACTAATGAAACATAGTGCATGTAATGTAAAATGGACACACAAGATTTGTCGTGCATCCACATGGGCACTTCAAAGCTTTAGCATACAACATAGAAATTCTAACACCATCATTTTGAAATGGTACATGACTCTAAAAGAGAAGCAATATGGCATGTCAAATGCAAGGTGTAGGTTATAAAATGAAGGGTGTAATTCAGAGAAGACCTAAATAATAACGAAGAGCAGTTTTAGAGGGTACAGTTAGTTGTGGTGCACAAGCTTTTGGATGAGTAATTCTTTCTACGCAGCTATGAAAAGTGATGAAAAGAGATCAAATAATGCACAAATATGTATCTTAGAACAAAGGTGACTCTCCAAATTCTTCACCACTTCAAACATTATCAAGCAACCAGCTAGTAGAATGAGAAGGTGGTCATTTTAAAACAAAGGCACAACTATTTAAAATGAGATTTAGTAACACTCAGCAACCGTTGGTGATTCATTTAATCTAATAGCCACTGCAATACAAAAGAAATTAAGCGAGATTGGTTTATTCCTACACATCATCCCTTATTAACCAATGGAGCATTAGATGAAAGGAATAAAAAATGTCAGTTTCAAAATGAGCGCTAGGAGGAAATGGGCTAGAGTGAATCTTAGAGAAATACCATCTGTTTAACGGGAGATACTTTGGAGAACATTATAATCTGAGAGGCACATAAACTATTTTCGTGGATAAAAGCCAAATGGTTTGCATCCAAAAAAAAGGAGCCTTTAGGGAAACTAAATGGATTTGTTGAAAAAGACTATAGTACACTTCAAGAGAATGCCAAGATTGCAGGCATAAAGCTAAATTTCACAACCTGCGCCATTATTCTCCTAGTCCGCTTAAAATGAGATGCCTGTAAGAACAGTGGTATGATGGAATGTGATGGTTTTAGGATACATGCAGAATGGACACATAGGGGATGCTTTAAATCTCTTTCAAAAGATCTCCAAGTGTAACTCAGTCAAATGAAATGCAATGATTGCAGAATGTGCACAAGATGAAATCGTTGCAGAGGACTCAAAAACTTTCAAGTGAATGCATCCTTTCCACTGGGCCATCAATGTGTAATGAAAGGGTAATTCTTGTCAAATATTATGAATGAAAATGCCTTGATAAACATGTATGCATGATGTAGAAGCATGAACAAAGAACTTGAACTATTTGGTGAGAATCCTTCAAAGAAATGTGGTTCCATGGATTGCAATGATGGCAGAATATGCATAGAATGCAGGTACATCTAATATATCTAAAAGTGTTTCTCATCAATGGTTAGCCAGGAGATCTCTATCCTTGCTTGAAATTAGGAACATCTAAAATCTTAGTGGAAGCCTGGACAAAACACATGAACCATATGTGACCGCACATAATACCAAGATTGCGAGTGTAAAACTAGTAACCATAATCGTTGCCAGTATCCTCCATGCTCGAGCCAAAACAGTTAGGGAAAATTTTGAAAACACAGAAGAAAACCTAAAAAACCATGCAACACTATTCATCAAAAAAAGAAATAAACTCAGAGTGAAAATTTTAAATTAGACTGATCTCATGTGTCATACTGATGGACCAGTTTTAGCAAGAGATATACCATCAGAATCAGTTTTCCATATCTCTCTGACTATACAAGTTACTCCAATAAGGAAAATCATTAAAGGGAGAATAATATTTCAAATACAAGGTGCAAATGAAAAGGTGAATTTCATAAAGAATTACAAGGTGAATAATTATTTCACTCAGGGCATACAATTGATTTTCCGAGTGAAGATTTAGTAACTATAACCAAATATTTCCATTTGGAGACAAAATGCTTTCTGGAAGAATTAACCGAGCAAGTAAGTGTCTTACCTAGGGAATGCATTATAGGTAAAATATTAACCAAGAAGTAAATATGAGCATGAAGGATGCCAAAAAGGGAGAGAAGTAATAATAATTATTAATGAAATTAATCCTCACAGAAAAACAAAAGGTGAAGGTTAAAACAAATATTTGTATTATTGCCAAAGATAATTAAAACAATGAAAGGTTGCACTAAACGGATGTATAAAGGGTTGTAACCCTAAAAATCACAAACTATATATGGGTGATGCAAATCAGAGAATAAAGGAAGATCATCATTAGGAGTAGGTAAAATCATCATCATTAGTGGGAGATAGGTTCATCCATTTTGCCTATCCATATCATGTCAAAAACCATTGTTATAACACATAGTATTCAAAGATAAATATAATGGAGAAGGTGTTTGGATAAATATTGATTTGCTTTCAAGTGTTCAACAGTTGTGTGGATATATCATGCTTATATGTTATCTGATTCTCTCCAAAGTGGCTATTTATGTTATTCAAATTAAGTGTGAAAGTACATTTAATTTGTCAATACACATTTGCTATACTTGTGTGATGCTACTAATTGGTTTATGTGTGCAGAAGGATTAAAATTACATTTTAAGCAATCTATTTTGATTGGCTCCTGTGTGGATTAAAATCCTTTGAAATAAATTGTCTTAATTGGCTTCTCCTCACATTTGAATTAAACATCCTTTCACAACCTCACAGTAACATAAGGGGATATCATTGGGATCAATAAGAAGAGTCTAGGTAACTATTATACTTGCACGTTTACATAAGGTGTAGACATTTAAAAGTGCCCAACTATTAGAGTTAAGCTGAGAAGTGAATTTGGACATCTTACAAAACCCTATCTCCAATACCACAATCCACCCATTAACTCCATAGATTAGGCATTGGTTAGCCTTATGACATTTTATACAAGTATAACTCACATTCTTAATACTATAAGCATTCCTATTAGAAAGAAGTTAGCAAGACCTGCAATTATCTCACATCTAAGTGCCATTAGTGAGTAGAATTGCCCAACCAGAATCTGTCTAGATTTTCATATCTGCCTTACTGATTAGGTACACCCGCCTAGGCCTGGTAGAGCCAAAAGAGTACGGGGTTTTCAATTACATAAACCTTGTCTTGTTGACCAAAAATGTATCAAGAGACTGGCACCCTCTTGTCATCTAAAACCAATGTTTTTGAGAACCAACAGGCCCAATCTGCATCAATGTATGCACTGAGAGAGAAATCATTGTCTTTTGGATACCACAAACCATAATCCATTGTGCCTTTCAAGTATCTTAGTATTCTCTTGACTGCCATCACATGTGACTCTTTAGGTTCTGCTTGAAATCTTGCCACAAGACAAACTACGTGCATTATGTCAGGTCTGGTTTGGGTCAGATAAAATAATCCTCCAATCATAGATCTATATCTTTTCTGATCTTCCATAGGTGAGTCATAATTTTTACTCAACTTACAACCAATTACCATGGGAGTGCTTACTGATTTAGAGTTCTCCATCCAAAACTTCTTTAACAACTCTTTCACATACTTCAACTGAGAAATGAAGATACCTTTATCTGTTTGATTGATTTGTAGACCTAGAAAGAAATTCATCTCACCAAACATGGACATTTCAATTTCATTTTGCATTTCCCCAGCAAAAACCATGCACATACCTTCATTGCCTCCAAAGATAATGTCATCAGCAAAGACTGCAACAATTAGGATTTGTTCATTATTGATCTTGAAATAGAGATTACTGTCGGTAGTACCCTTACTGAACCCTAATTGTATCAGATATTTATCCAATCTTGCATACCAGGCCCTAGGGGCTTGTTTTAGTCCATACAATGCTTTCTTCAATCTGTACACCATGTCACCCTAATTTGATGACTGGAATCCTTCTAGTTGTTCAATATAGACTTCTTCTTCCAATTCTCCATTCAAGAATGCAGACTTTACATCCATTTGATATACCTTGAAATCTTTGTAGGCTGCAAATGCTAAAAACATTCTCATTGCTTCAATCCTTGCCACTGGTGCAAATGTTTCCTCAAAATCTATTGCTTCAACTTGAGAGTATCCTTTGCATACCAACCTTGCTTTATTTCTTACCACTTCACCATTCTCATTCATTTTGTTCTTGAAGACCCATTTGGTGCTAATTACATTTTTATCTGTTGGTCTGGGAACAAGATCCCAAGTCTAATTCTTCTCTATTTGCATCAGTTCTTCTTCCATAGCCTTTACTCAATTTTCATCATTACAAGCTTCATTTACATTTTTAGGTTCCACTTGAGAAATCAAACAATAATTAACCTATTCATCAACAACTCTTCTTCTGGTCTGAACTCCTTTACTCTTATCTCCTATGATTTGATCTTTTGAGTGATTTAACTTCACATACTTGGGTGTCTTAATAATGATTTCAGGAGCTTGTTCTTCTTCTTCCTCTGAGTTTTCTTCTTGCTGCACTACTACTTTGTTTGCAGGGACATCCGGTTCATCAGATTCATATCCACTTGATACCTTTTCCTTAGTTTCATCAACTTTGACATTTGCACTCTTAATGATCTTCTTCAACCTATTATTGTAGCACCGGTAGGCCTTTCTCTTGGTAGAATATCCAAGGAAGATACCTTCATCACATCTTGCATCAAACTTACCTAGATCTTCATCTCTTCTGATATAACACTTACTACCAAAAACTTTGAGATATTTGACAGTAGGAACTTTACCATACCACAACTCATAAGGAGTCTTAGAGCTATTATCTTTTACTTGGACTCTGCTTAGGATGTATACAATAGTATGAATTGCCTCTCTCCAATATACTTTTGGTAGGTCAGCCTCCTTCATCATTATTCTAGAAGCCTCTTGAACTGTCCTATTTTTCCTTTCAACTACTCCATTTTGTTGTGGAGTCCTAGGTGTAGATAATTGTCTCTTTATTACTTGTTCTTCATAGAAGAAGTTGAACTCATTTGATGTAAACTCTCCACCTCTATCAGACCTCAAGCACTTTATCTTCAAGTCTAGCTCATTCTCAACCATTGCCTTGAATGCTTTGAACTTTTCTAGGGCTTCTATTTTTTCTTTTAAGAAGGTAACCCAAGTCATTCTAGAATAATCATCAATCAACAACATGAAATACCTGTCTCCTTGTAGACTTCTTACCCTGGTAGGTCAACATAGATCTGTATGCACTAATTTTAGTAGTCCATCAATAGATTGATCCTTGCTCTTGAAACTTATTCTTGTCTGTTTTCCAAATTGGCACTCCTTGCACAAAGTATCAGTAGGCTTCACAAGCTTGGGTAGATCTCTTATAGCCTGAGTGGAACTTATCTTCACAATGTTGTCAAAATTGACATGACACAACCTTCTATGCCACAACCAACTTTCATCATTATGAGCCAACACATAATATTCATTAGTCCCTTTCAAATGATAAATGTTACCTCTTGTCTTCTTACCAGTCGCAATCATTGTTCTGGAGCTTTCCAAAATCTTGCATCCATTGTCCTTCAATCTGAGATCATAACCTTTACCACACATCTGACCAACACTTAAGAGATTGTGCTTTAATCCCTTCACATATAAGACATCATCAGTGTTACATTTGCCATCAAAAGAAATGGATCCTTTTCCACAAATCTTACCAGTTGTATCATCACCGAACCTAACCAGTCTTCCATCATATGTTTCTAGACTTATAAACTTACTTTTGTCACCAGTCATGTGATGAGAGCATCCACTATCAACATTCATCTTTGTCTTCAACAACCTGAGTAGCCAAGGCACTTTCCACTAGTTTTTCTTCCTTCACACAGCTAGCAGGATTAGTAGTCACAGGTTCTTTAATAGCAATAAACAAGCATTCATTTCCAAAAGTACTAGCATTATCTTGTTCATCATTTGATACTCCATCATCATCAAGATCTTCAACATAATAACATTTCTTTGGAATCCTAGGTCTATCAGGTCTTGGCTTGGGAACTCTTGTGGGGCACCAAGAAGCATAATGACCAACTTTACCACAACTAAAACATTTGAAAGGTAATTTCCCTTTGAACTTACCAGTACCTCTAGGAAGACTATTAACAAAGTTAGCTTCAAGTTCTTCAAGCTCATAATCTGGTTCCACCTTTTACTTTTCAGATCTCGGGGTTCTTTCTGAAGTGTTGGCCTTGAAAGAAGTCTCTGTCTTTGGAATTGAATCACCAAGTTCTCTCATTTCAAAGGCTGTCAGCTTCCCTAGCAACTGATCTTTTGTAATCTTGGTTACTATCATTATTTCTTCAATTGCGGCCACTTTATGACAATATGATTTAGGCAGTGATCTAAGAATTTTGTTCACAACTTCAATATCCTCAATCTTTCCTCCTACACTTCTTATGCTTCTCACAAGTTCATTGACCTTTTTCATGAAGGATGTTATGTTGTCATCTTTGCTCATCTTCAAACATTCATATTTTGCCTTCAAACTCTGCAACTTGGCGCTCTTCACAGATTCATCTCCTTCATATAGATTCTCCAGATTTTCCCAGATTTCATAAGCAATTTACAACTCCATGATCCTTGTTACTTCAACGTCAGATAATGCACTCACCAAGGCATCTTTGGATTTTATGTTCAACTCAAATTCCTTGATCTCATCTTTAGTTTGTAAACCATTCTTCGGTATTTCATACTTATTTTCAGTTATTTTCCAAACACTATAACCTAAGTAGAGGAGATGGGTTTTCATGCAAATCTTCTAGATGGAGTAGTTTGTTCCATCGACCCGCAGACTTTCCTTCTTATATGACATCCTGGATCAGCCTCAAGCGGTCAAGATTTCTTCTGAGGAAATTGGCTCTGATACCAATTTTTGGAATGAACCAGACAACTGAGAGGGGGGTGAATAAGTTGTCTTAATATTTAAATAATTCTACATCTTAAAACATCAAACACTTGTCCACTATTTGTTATGATTAAGTCATGAAAGCATTAACTTAGAAACATAAACATAATTGCAAGATCATACACAAGAGACACCAGATTTTTATGTGGAAAACCCTGTTAAGGAAAAAACCACAGTGGGAGTTAACCCACAAGATATATATATGTAAAGGACAATAATGAAAATTAGAGGCTCACTGCCAAGGTGTGGCTCACTACCAAGGGTTTTGAACTGAGATGTTAGCATCTACTCCATAACTGAATTCAGTTCCATTCAAGCGCAATACTCTTCTGCTCTGCTCTGCTTTTTCTCTTCCTTACTTATATTCCCATTTCACACAAAAAGACATTCTTTCATTGACTCAATTACAAGTATTTATACACTACATCTACCTTGGAATGTTCATCAAGGTCAGCATTACAATATTCAATTGTTGGATCATTCTCCAAGGTCGGCATTACAAACATACATAAAATAGGTCAGGAGCTAATACAAATTTTGCTAAGGAATTGTAGTAAAGATGTATGCGGATCACATCATGCCTTAGCTGGGGCTCAAACACGATCTTTCATGCCACTACATGCTTCTACAATCTTCAATATATCTCCACAATCACTAGAATTTACCAAGTCATCTATGACTGGTTACACGCTCCGTTATCTGGGAATAAACTTCAAACACGATCTCAATTCGTTACCATGGACCCATGTAAATGTAGGAACATGATCAGGAGCCATTCACAAGCACACTGTAATCACCAGGATATCTAAACAAACTCTAACCACTTTATCCATGAGATTCTTCACGCCAAAGCACATGAACTTCACTATCTTCAACTGTCAAAAAAGGAAGATAGCTTGCGGACCACCAAATCATGAAACATTGTAGTTGTAGGCACTTATCATCATCCCAGACTTCCCTCTAGAACCACAGAGAAAAATACTTTAATACGGAGAAATGCAGAGCAAAATACTTTCTCCCTGTCACTAGTGAATAATATGAAAAAGTAGGTTGTACTTTGGTGAATGTAATTCACTCAATTCTTCATACCAGAGGCTCAAACTTAGGATTTAGCAACTTCATACATGCCTCTAAATAACTTCCAATCCACAGACCAAGATCTTCACTCTCCAAGAAATGTGGAGCAATCTTCTAGACTGTTCTTCAGTATGCAGCTCACTGTCTTCACTGTGATTCACTGTTTCCTTTCTGATTCTTCGGAAGGGGCTAATTTTCTCAATATCCTCAACATATAAAGCTTCTAACCAAGTAACAAAATAGGATACAATTGATACCAATGACAACAAAGATATGTTGACATCAATGACCACTGATTAGCACATACTTGCAACACTAATTCCATGGCCAAATTCTCCTCAACCAAACGAGCCTTCTCCACTGCCACATCCATTGTCTTAGGCTCAAAGACATGGACTTCGCCACTAATATAGGTATTCAAACCCCTAAAAAAATGTTGGACCAACATGGCCTCATCATCACCAATGCTTGCATACTGCTTGAGTTCATAGAACCTACGCTCATACTGCTCTACAATCATAGCCATCTGTCGCAACTCATGAAACTCATCTGCACGACACTGCCTCCAATGATCTGATAAGAAGTGGACTTTGAATCTCTCTAGAAACAACTCCCAAGAAACCAAACCAATATCTAAGTGCAACTTTGGCTCCTCTAATTGCCACCATGTAGACGCAAAGCCCCTAAGATGCATGATGACGCACCTTGCCTTAGTGTTACTACCATATGGGTGCATGGAAAAACACCTACCCAAATCTATTAACCAAGTCTCCACCTCTAAGCCACTCTTAGTACCATCAAAGGTGGGAGGGCGTGCCCTCAAAAGATCCCTCATGTACCCCGCTAAAATAGTCTCTTGTTTTGCTGCAGCATCTCCCCTCCTAGGGGGCCTTTCTCTCTCCCTAACCACTTGCTCAACGTACTGGGTTTCTCTCTACTGATGGCCCTCCTACCTAAGGTCTAAGTGGGCTCTTTCCTTCTCCAAATGGTCTAAGTGCTAAGGTTCCCCTTGTTGGTTACCCTCCTGTCTAGGGCCTAAGCAGGCAAGAATCTCCTCTAGCAAATTACGTAACTCAGCTCATGTTGGTAATTATTTATGTCTAGGGTTTTAAACTTGAATATTTGCTATTTTTCTCCTTCAAACCTTAAAATCTCTGAGTTGCGGGATCTTGTTCTGTTGCTGAAATCTCCATCGGCCCTTGAAAAATGATAAAATTTGGGTCAGATGCATTTTAGATGCGTATCAGGTCTCAGTTTCCTGTGTCTAAAATTGTTTCTGAGTATGGCTATGAGCGTTTCCCTTTGCTAGTACCGCGGGATCTGCCAAGTGTCGAGCCTTGATTCATACCGCACCTTTCTTTCTAACCGATAACCGTAGTATAGAGTGTGCCACGTGGCATAAGCTGTTTCTAGTGTTGCTTTAAGTTTCAAAGACCCTTTAAAGTTTATTTTATGTTTCAAGAGTGCCGCGGAAGGCACCACGTGGTGGCACCCGAAAGACCCTTAATGTTTCTTTAGTGATGACAACGTGGAGCTTGCCAAGTGTCGATCTCTGCCAAGTTTCCGAATGACCCTAAGTGTTTCTCAAAGGTAGCGCGGGCGGTGACAAGTGGCAGCCTTCGCTTCTGTTTCAGGAAAGTTTCAAAAAGTTTCTAAGTTGCTACGGGAGCTGACAAGTGTCAGCTTCCACATATGTTTCTTTTTTGTTTCCTACAATGCAAGTAATGGTGGGGTGGGTCCCATTGAAGGGTCTGAGAGCTGTGGATCGTGCCACGTATGTTTAATGTTTCTGACACAGTTTCTATTTTTCTTTGCATGGAAGGCGCCGCGTGTCACTTGTGGAGACCCTGTTGAAAAGTTTCTTTGTGTCTGCGGAAGGTGCCATGTTTCTTTTGTAATGGACGCAGATGCCCACCAAGTGTCAGCTCCCACAGGAGTTTCAAAAAGGGCCTTAAAGTTTCTAAGTGTTTCGAAGAAGTTTCTTTGCGTTTCAGGAAGTGGCCGCGGAAGGCGCCACGTGGCAGCTTCCGCAGGAGTTTCAGGGGCCTCTTGTGTTTCAAAGGTTTTCGCAGGCTATTTCATTTGTCCCTTCTATGTCTCTCGGCAGTGAAGCGGAACTCACCACGTGTTGGCTTCTGCCTGTGTTTCAAAGAAGAGTCCCTAAACATTTTAGGATGCCGTGGAGCTTGCCACGTGGTGGCTTCCGCGTGAGGTTCCGGCGGTAGACTCTCGGTAGGAAGATAAAGGAAGTGATGGCCCAGCGATGGAAACTCAAGGTACCTACGTGGCATGATCTGGTTGGTTCGCGACTTTTCAACATTTTTGGGGGCCGTTGGATCTCCGCGACTAGGTTTTTTGATCGATGGCCAGGTTTTAAAGTTGTAGCGATGGGTTTCTTTGCATCTGCGATTGTTTTTGGTAGGAAACATGTTGTGGCTGCACTCTGGGGCCTGCGGGTAGATGAAACAGTTATGGCATATCGTGCAGAGAGGTGTGGGTTGAGTGGACAGGTCAACCACCATTTTTATGATGCAAATCTTCAGGCGGTGGCGCATCTCCCGAGTTCACCTGTTCCTTCCTTCTTGTCCCTCTGCTGCATTAACTATTTTGAGCACCACTTTTCTGATGCAGTGTATCTGGCAAATTTTTGTCTGGCCATGTAATTAATTTGCTGGGTACATTTTCTTTCTTTTTAAGCAGTTTGTGTGACCCATTTTCAAGGTTGTTGAATGTTGGATATTTTCTGGCTCTGTAATACAATACAACTGATTTGGTTGCTCTGTGCAGTGGATTTTGTGAGTTTATGAGTCTCATGTCTTATGTTTTGTGCATAAATTCATTGGTTTCATGCTGATTTAGATGAGTAATGCTATACTGCATGTGTTTTGTTATCTGTCTCATGTATTGAATATGCTTCCCTTTTGAATCTGGATATCTAAGGGGTGTCTTGGGTTCTAGGATATAGGTTTACTATATTGATTTCTTGATCTCTGAACTTCTATTCAAGGGATAGATTAAACTATTTTCAGGTCAAGTATTGAGGAAAGTATATTGCAGTAAGGATATCATAAGTAGAGATGTATAAACACTTTGTTCTGGGATATATTTGTAAGGCAAATATAATGAAATCCCCTTGAAAGCCAGTTTTAGTATGTTTATGCTAAACATTTACATGTGTATGTCTATGACTCCAAGCCCTGGATAGGCACCAATCTAGCTTTATGTTGAGGTTATACACCAAGTCCAGCTCTGCATCCAAATACAAAATCAAACTCATAACTCCAAAACAACCATTAGGACAGTAGAATTAGTTTTAGGATCCCAAGTCCTCTGTCTACAACTGAAAATAGGCCCAAAGCTAGCCCCTTTGCTCTTATCTTGCTGTTTTGGTCTACTTACAGGAGGACTTATCTGCTTCATGTCAGCATCCCAGCCTTTGTATGCATATTCTCATGGATGTTGAATAGAGAATACCCCCCTAGGTTTTGCAGAGCCTGAATAAGAAGAGGAGATAAAAATAGAGTCTATCTCCTAACTGTTGGCCCCTAGCCCAGAGATCCTGTTGATCATTAATGGCTACCTTGTAGGGAAATCTGGGAGTAAGCTTCTAGTCTAGGAAAAAACCAATAGATTTTAGCGACTCTACTGGGGACTGTGTAGTGAAAGAACCTTGATTTAAAATAAAATAATTCCTAATAATAGGTGGCGACTCCGAACCAATCTCCCAACCGGTAAAGTAAAAATTTGTATGCAAGGGAGAAGATCCCAGCATAATACTCTGTTTGAAGAGTTACCCATAAAAATGATGTATAGAAAAAAGGGGACTGTTCGAGCCAGTCAAGATGGTTCTCCTAGCCCCAAGAAAAATGATTTTATTCAGGATAATCCAGGATCCTCAGAGAAGACAATACCTTATTTTTCAAACACTGAGGCTAAAATCCAGAGTGTGTATGAAAGACAGCAAGGTAATGGTTTGAGAATAAGGTCAGAGGTGTTTCAAGAACATCCTTTTCATGATTTTCTTGACAGATTTGAAGAAGCTGAATCCCTAAGGGATGATGATAATGATGATCATAATATGATAAAACCATCCTCTTCTATGCCTAGAGAGGGAGAACTAGCTGATGAAATTAAGAGCTTAAGGGCTGAGTTAGAATATCTACAAGCAGTAAAAATCAGAGATGATATGAGACAGAAAGTGTAGGCTTTGAGAGTTGCTCAAAATGATTCAATTCCTACCCTCCAAAATGCAAATGTGCAGAGAAATCAACAAAGAAATGAGGTACAGTATCATTAGAATAATGATCAAAGACAAAATGTAGACAATGCCAGAGTACCATTAAATAATGTGAGACAACATAATGCTGATAGAAATGCAAATGCTAATCAGTTTGAAAGGCACCCAATGCAGTTGGATAGATTCAGACAGCTTGTTTTTGATGGCATTCCTGGTTATCCAAACCCTGTTGACAAACATGTGAGGCTACAAGTGCCTAAATTTTTAGGAAACAATATTGTCTCAGGAGAAGACCATTTAAAAGCTTTTTAGAATACCATGGACAACTTTGAGGTTGAGCATGAGGATGTTTTCATGAAATAATTTATGCAATCCTTAGTTGATGAAGCCAAGGAATGGTATAAAGGTCTACCTGACAGAAGCATTTCATCATGGGATGATTTCGAAAGGATGTTTAAGGAGCAATATGGTGACAAAACTAACCCTAGCTTTTTTGTAAATGAGTTCACTAGTATCATTAAAGGGTCAAATGAGCAGGTTGTAGATTTTAATGCAAGATTTACTAAAGTGTTGAACAAATTGCCACATCACATGAGGCCAAATGAACCAATGTGCATAATATTGTATATTAATGCTTTTGATGCCAAAATAACATATGGGTTAAGAGATAAGGGTCCTGCTACTCTTAGGGATGCTTTTAAGATAGCAATAAATATTGAGAATAACAAGAAAGCATCAGGCAAGACAAACAGAAGGGATGATGTAAAAATTCTACAGAATCCAAACAAACCTCAAAACACTCAAGGTAGTATATCTGCCCCTGAAGATAAAGTAGACAAATTGGTAAATGTTGTTAAGGATCTAAGCTATAGGCTGGCTAGGAGTGAAAAAAGGAGTAGGTCCTGATAGGCAAGCTTACCAAAGACAAGAAAAGAGACCATCATTGCATGATATGCCATATAATACCAATTGGCATAATGGTAGACCTGTATTGCCACATAACAACACAAATCAGAGAGCTCAACATACCAAGGAAACACCTGATCCTTTGAAGAAGGCTGTTAATATTGTTAATGACACCCCGTGGTGTATAATATGCCAGATGCCTCATTCACAGTCATAATGTATGATTGCTCAGTCTCTATATAACAATGCCGTGGCCTGTGATGAGTGCAATGAGCCTCATTGCATGGAAGATGATAATGCCAACATGTTGTCTACAAATAGAGAATACTCTTTTCATGATGTTGATGCAAATGCAAATGATGAAACTCAGGTCTGTCAACAGTTCCCATATGATGAAGATGATGAAGACAACTATGCCTATGCTCAGGATTCACACAGTTTTCTGAATAACTTGAGGAGGCCTTCTGATGAAGAAATTAGGGCCTTCACAGCTGTAGCAGTTGCTCAAGTCAAAAGCAACTACAACCTAAGAGGTAAAGCCCAGGCAAGTAACTCACACCAACCAGAGGATAATTTTACAAATCAGCCAGTACACAGTCATAAAGGAACTGAGACACAAAAGAAGCAATGGAACAATAATAGGCAAAATTTTAAGCAAAAAACAAATTATGATCCCCAAGGACCAGAAAATAGAGTTCCCTAGGTTGAGGATCAAAATAAGAATTTTCAGAACAAGGATGACAGTTAGAGAGCCATAAAAACTAAAGCTGGATCATCTCAGGATAGAGGTAAAACTGTGGATCAGGCTACAACTATTATTCAAAATTATTCTCCATTTGATATCACTCAAGTTTTGTCTCAGGTAAAGGTTTCTGTCCCATTAATGGAACTGATGAAGGTTGAGGAAATCAGGAATAGGACAGTATCCCTAATTTCAGGAGTACCATGTCAAGCCAAGTAGAATATTGAGACTCAGGATAAGAAACAAGCTATGTGCATTGAAGAGGATGAAATTCCTGAGGTATATCTAGGGATGACCATGACAAAATGCCCTTCACAGGTTGAACCATTTTATGTTTCCTTGGTTATCAATGGAAAAGTAATTAGAAATTGTATGCTTGACTTAGGAGCATCAACAAGCATCATGCCTCTAGCCATTATGCAACAAGCAGGATTAAAAATAGATAAGGCATGTGGAAAATGCTATGCAATGGATGCTAGGGAGGTACCTGTCATTGGAATCATGAAGGATGTTGATTTTAGATTGGCAGCATATCCAGAAAAGATCTATAAAATGAACATAACAGTTGTTGATATCAAGCCACAGTATGGCATGTTGCTGTCAAGAAGATGGGCAGCACTGATTGGTGGAAGTATGCAATTGGACCTATCATATGCCATGATCCCAATGAATGGCAAGGATGTCAAGCTAATCAGAGAAGAAAGATCACAGGATTCAGTTAAAGATCAAGATTCAGAAGAACACATCTGTTTTGTAGACACTGACTGTGAGAATTTTAGAGTTGTCTCAAGTGATCAAGAAAACCAAAAGGAGAACCCTTGCATTAAAGAGTTGGACCAGCAAGGTCTTTGGGCCATGTATTTTGATGGAGCTTGTTTAAAAAAAGGCTCTGGTGCTGGAATTGTTTTTCTGTCTCCAACTGGTAAGCTTCTCCAATTCTCTTTCTTGTTGAGGTTTGCCTGTACAAATAATATTGCAGAGTATGAGGCTCTGTTATTAGGGTTAAATGTTGCTTTGAAGCATGGAATCAAGATGCTCAAAGTGTTTGGTGACTCAGAGCTTATTGTGTCCCAAATTAGAGATAAGTATGCATAAAAAAATAAGAGGTTGAAACAATATAAGCATGCTGTTTGGGATACAATTGAATTGTTTGATACTTTTTCAATACATTGGATAGAAAGATCAAAAAATGTCAGAGTAGATTTTCTAGCCAATGTAGCCATAAGGCCAGATGATATAACTTTGTCAGATGTTACAAATGTTGAAGTCAAGCTTAGGCCTGCAGTGCCGGATAATGTGTGCAGCTGGCAAGTGTTTGATGATGATAAGGATTTACTGAGATTTCTGCATTGTATTGATGAAAATGAGAACCAAGAAATGGATTTTCAGAACTTTGTGGAAGTTGTAGATGGAAAAGAAACCCTTTTAGGGAAGGAACTAATTCAACTCAAGACAAACAAAATCCCTAGAGGGTTGGTAGCTTTAGAAAGAGCTTTTGACAATAGGGACCAATTTGTTACAAAAGCATCTCCAACAAACAAGAATGATCTGGAGGAGATAAACTTGGGAACATCTCATGCTTCCAAAAAGGTATACATTGGCAAACAACTCAAACCACACATCAGGAGCATGCTGATTGCATTGCTAAAAAGGCATAAGCATATTTTTGCTTGGTCATATGAGGACTTGAAAGTCTATAGAGAGGATTTATTTCAGCATGAAATCCCTTTGAAGCCTGGAGCTAAACCATTTAGACAAAAGCAGAGGCCTATCAACCCAACCTTGGATCCAAAAATGCAAGAAGAACTTATAAAACTTAGGGAGGCTGGAATAATCATGCCTATCAGGCATTCAACTTGGGTGTCTAACCTTGTCCCAGTCAGAAAAAAGAATGGTGATATAAGATTGTGTGTGGACTTTAGAAACCTAAATGTATTTTCTTTGAAGGATAACTATCCATTGCCAAATATGAAGGCCATGTTGCAAAGAGTGACTGGTTGTGAACTTTTATCTATGATGGATGGTTTTTCAGGGTACAATCAAGTGAAAGTAAAAGAATCAGAACAATTTAAGACTGCTTTCACTACTCCATGGGGAACCTATGTATATGTAAGGATGCCATTTGGACTAACAAATGCAGGTGCTACATTTCAAAGGGCAATGGATGCTGCTTTTGCAGGATTGATTGACTCAATCTTGGCTATTTATCAGGATGATTTGACTGCCTTTTCAAAGAAAGAAGAGCAACATTGTATGCACTTGGAGTAGATTTTCATTAGAGCACTAGAGTATGGCATTTCTCTCAACCCAAAGAAATGTGCTTTTGGGGTTGTGGAAGGAAAATTGCTTGGACACATTGTTTCCAAGGATGGAGTTAGGATTGATCCTAAAAGGGTGGCTGCAATTGACAAAATTTAGATCCCTAAAACAATAGAAGGTGTGCAGTCCTTCTTTGGACAAATTAACTTTGTTAGGAGATTTGTTCCTAACTTTGCAGAAACCACAAAAGAAATTTCCAAGATGTTTAAAAAGGGTGCAACTGTCAAATGGGAGGATGAAGCAATTGAATCATTTCAGAACATCAAGGAAGCAATCAAGATGGCTCCTGTGCTAAAATCTCCTAATTTTTCTAAGCCATTTCAGTTGTTCTCATTTGCTTCTTTCCATACTATTGCTGCATGCTTATTGCAGAAAAATGAAAAAGGGTTTGAACAACCTATTGCTTTCTTTAGTAGGTCATTGCAAGTTGCTGAATTAAAGTATGACATTATGGAGAAACAGGCATATGCACTAGTCAGAGCAGTCAAGAGCTTCATGCCTTATTTGGTGGGCTCACAAGTAATTGCATATGTACCTCATGCAGCGATAAAAGATATCTTCACTCAACAAGAGGTAACTGGAAGGAGATGCAGATGGATAAATAAGTTGCAGGAGTTCAACATAGAGATACAGATCACAAAATTGGTAAGAGGACAAGGGTTAGCAAAGCTAATGACACAGTCAAATCTAGAGGCACGCCAAGTCAATGCAGTCCAGAATGAGAATGTCAATGTGTCAAAATCTGAATGGTATAAGGACATCATCTATTACTTACAAAATCTGAATTGTCCTTCCCATTTCAGTGACAGTCAAAAAAGAACCTTAAAACTACATGCAATCAGGTATGTTATTGTTCAAGGTGAGCTGTACTGGAAGAACCTTGATGGTGTGTTGTTGAGATGTGTGGATGAAGTTGAAGCTAACAATGTTTTGAATGACATGCATAAAGGATTGTGTGGTGGACATTATACTGCCCAAACAATAGCTCATAAGATCCTTAGGGCAGGATATTGGTGGCCCACTGTCTTTTCAGATGCACAAAGGCTGGTAAGGAAATGTGACCCTTGCCAAAGATTCTCAGGAAAGTTAAGATATGAAGGAGCATTGCCCCTTAGAACTGTAACTGTGGATGCTCCATTTCAGCAATGGGGAATTGATTTTATAAGGGAGATTTCAGAGAAATCTAGTGGACACAGTTGGATTCTGGTTGCCACTGATTACTTCACTAAATGGATTGAGGCTATCCCTACTAAAAAGGCTACAAGTAAGGTGGTGATGGATTTTATCCTGGAAAATATTATTATCAGGTTTGGGGTACTAGTCAAGTTAATCACAGATAATGCAATGTGCTTTAGATCAGGTGAATTTGTTGATTTTTGCAATAAATATGGAATTGACTTGTCTCACACATCACCATACCACCCACAAGGAAATGGTCAAGCAGAGTCAAGCAACAAAAGCCTAATGAAAATTATCAAGAGGATAATGGATAAAAATAAGAAATCCTGGGATTCAAAATTAAAGTTGGCATTATGGGCTGATAGGGTGACAGTGAAAAAAACCACTGGAAGGTCACCTTATGAATTAGTGTATGGTACAACAGCTAGATTGCCTGTGAATAACCTCCTGCCAGTTTATAAGTTCATACAAGAGAATGATGGGGAGGTTAATGATTCAATGACTGAAAGGATCAACCAGCTGGTTGAGCTAGATGAAATCAGAGCAGAGGCACAAAAAGTAAACATTAAGAAACAACAAAAGGTGAAGTACCTATTTGATAAAAGGGTTACAGAGAGAGGTTTTTAGATAGGTGATATGGTCCTTATGTGGAATGCAAGGAGCCAGGATAAGGGTAAACATGGCAAATTTGAACCCTTGTGGACAGGCCCATACCAAATTAGCAATATTTATGGAGGAGACTCCTACTTTCTCCAAACCCTAAGTGGTGAACTAATGGAATTGCCAGTGCACAACAAATTCCTTCAAACCTTTTTCACATAAATGAGTAACTTGTGTGCACAATGTAAAATAGTTGTAAATATTTTGTACATACCTTGTGTAGCCAGTCATGTTTTGAGTTTTGGGTTTTGTCTGGTCTGCCCAGAGTTGTTTGGTCCTCGCTGCAGTCTTGCACCTGCACATCCCCAATCGGAGCCTATGTTGGTAATTATTTATGTCTAGGGTTTTAAACTTGAATGCTTGCTATTTTTCTCCTTCAAACCCTGAAATCTCTGAGTTGCGGGATCTTGTTCTATTGCTGAAATCTCCATCGGCCCTTGAAAAATGATAAAATTTGGGTCAGATGCATTTTATATGCGTATCAGGTCTCAGTTTCCTATGTCTAAAATTATTTCTGAGTATGGCTATGAGTGTTTTCCTTTGCTAGTACCGCGGGATCCGCCAAGTGTCGAGCCTTGATTCATGTCGCACCTTTCTTTCTAACCGATAACCGTAGCGTGGAGTGTGCCACGTGGCATAAGCTATTCTAGTGTTGCTTTAAGTTTCAAAGACCCTTTAAAGTTTCTTTTATGTTTCAGGAGTGCCATGGAAGGCACCACGTGGTGGTACCTGAAAGACCCTTAATGTTTCTTTAGTGATGGCAACGCGGAGCTTGCCAAGTGTCGATCTCCGCCAAGTTTCTGAATGACCCTAAGTGTTTCTCAAAGGTAGCGTAGGTGGTGACAAGTGGTAGCCTCCACTTCTGTTTCAATAAAGTTTCAATAAGTTTCTAAGTTGCTGTGGGAGCTGACAAGTGTCAACTTCTGCGTATGTTTCTTTTTTGTTTCCTGCAATGCAAGTAATGGTGGGGTGGGTCCCATTAAAGGGTCTGAGAGCTGCAGATCGTGCTGCGTATGTTTAATGTTTCCAACATAGTTTCTATTTTTCTTCGTGCAGAAGGCACCGTGTGTCACTTGCGGAGACCCTGTCGAAAAGTTTCTTTGTGTCTGCGGAAGGTGCCACATTTCTTTTGTAATGGACGCGGATGCCCACCAAGTGTCAGCTCCCGCAGGAGTTTCAAAAAGGGCCTTAAATTTTCTGAGTGTTTCGAGGAAGTTTCTTTGAGTTTCAAGAAGTGGCCGCGGAAGGCGCCACATGGCGGCTTCCGCGGGAGTTTCAGGGGCCTCTTGTGTTTCAAAGGTTTTTGTAGGTTGTTTCATTTGTCCCTTCTATGTCTCTCAGCGATGAAGCGGAACCTGCCACGTGTTGGCTTCTGCCTGTGTTTCAAAGAAGAGTCCCTAAACATTTCAGGATGCCGCGGAGCTTGCCACGTGGTGGCTTTCGCGTGAGTTTCCGGCGGTAGACTCTCGGTGGGAAGATAAAGGAAGCGATGGCCCAGCGATGGAAACTCAAGGTGCCTGCGTGGCATGATCTGGTTGGTTCGTGACTTTTCAACATTTTTGGGGGCCGTTGGATCTCCGCAACTAGGTTTTTTGATCGACGGCCAAGTTTTAAAGTTGCAGCGATGGGTTTCTTCGCATCTACGACTATTTTTGGCGGGAAACTTGCTGTGGCTGCACTCTGGGGCTTGCAGGTAGATGAAATAGTTATGGCATATCGTGCAGAGAGGCGTGGGTCGAGTGGACAGGTCAACCACCATTTTTATGATGTAAATCTTCAGGCGGCGGCGCATCTCTCGAGTTCACCTGTTCCTTCCTTCTTGTCCCTCTACTGCATTAACTATTTTGAGTGCCACTTTTCTGATGTAGTGTATCTAGCAGATTTTTGTTTGGCCATGTAATTAATTTACTGGGTACATTTTCTTGCTTTTTAAGCAGTTTGTGTGACCCATTTTCAAGGTTGTTGAAAGTTGGATATTTTCTGGCTCTGTAATACAATACAACTGATCTGGTTGCTCTGTACAGTGGATTTTGTGAGTTTATGAGTCTCATGTCTTATGTTTTGTGCATAAATTCATTGGTTTCATGCTGATTTAGATGAGTAATGCTATACTGCATGTGTTTTGTTATCTATCTCCTATATTGAATATGCTTCCCTTTTGAATCTGGATATCTAAGGGGTGTCTTGGGTTCTAGGATATAGGTTTACTATATTGATTGCTTGATCTCTTAACTTCCTTTCAAGGGATAGATTAAACTATTTTTAGGTCAAGTATTGAGGAAAGTATATTGAGTAAGGATATCATAAGTAGAGATGTATAAACACTCTATTCTGGGATATATTTGTAAGGCAAATATAATGAAATCCCCTTGAAAGCCAGTTTTAGTATGTTTATGCTAAACATTTACATGTGTATGTCTATGA
Source organism: Cunninghamia lanceolata (assembly GCA_027924645.1). Classification (NCBI taxonomy): domain Eukaryota; kingdom Viridiplantae; phylum Streptophyta; class Pinopsida; order Cupressales; family Cupressaceae; genus Cunninghamia; species Cunninghamia lanceolata. Next base: position 1,237,115 of record BSBN01001493.1, read on the forward strand.
CTCCAAGCCCTGGATAGGCACCAATCTAGCTTTGTGTTGAGGTTATACACCAGGTCCAGCTCTGTATCCAAATACAAAATCAAACTCATAACTCCAAAACAACCATTAGGATAGTAGAATTAGTTTTAGGATCCCAAGTCCTCTGTCTACAACTGAAAATAGGCCCAAAGCTAGCCCCTTTGCTCTTATCTTGCAGTTTTGGTCTACTTACAGGAGGACTAATCTACTTCATGTCAGCATCCCAGCCTTTGTATGCATATTCTCATGGATGTTGAATAGGGAATACCCCCCTAGGTTTTGCAGAGCCTGAAGAAGAAGAGGAGATAAAAATAGAGTCTATCTCCTATACTGTTGGCCCCTGGCCCAGAGATCCTATTGATCATTGATGGCTACCTTGTAGGGAAATCTGGGAGTAAGCATTCAGTCTGGGAAAAAACCAATAGCTCCCTTGAGCTTTGGCTGGTCACGATTCTGACCCTCGCTTCCCTGATTGTTCAGAGAGCCCTGTTGCTCCTCATGATTATCTTCATGGGAAATTTGAGAAGGGGTGTTCTGGCGGTTACCCACAACCACCCCCACGGCCTCTCCAATGACCTCAACCTCAGCCTCTAGGCATCTTCCTACACAACACCGCCCAAGGTTAAGTCTAAGGGAAAACTTAATCTCCAGAGTCTAAGCAACTAGGATAGTATAATGGGCTCACATTAAACCAGAGTACATTATACAATACATCATTTAAAATTCTTGATCATCAGTACATAAGGAAATGATTACATCTAAAAGAGCTCAATACAATGCTCAAACATCTTGAACAAGATTTGGAATAGGAGTCCAACTGCATGATCCACCTTCATGCACATGAACAAATGGAAAGAAAATCCCAATGGAGGAAAAAACACCAACCTCCTGACCATGTGGAACCTTGAGGTCCACCCCTCGTCCTAGGAGATAACACAAGGTCCCATGTATTAGCATCAATCAATAGACATAAGACTATCCTAATCAAGGATTTCACATCACACACATAACTTTAACTCAGTCAACCCCTTTACAAAACTCAAACACTTCAATAACTTCTAGAGGCATTGACCAAAGAGAAGAAGATACAAGAGAACCCAACAGAGACTTCTAGACTACATGTAGGGAAGAGTGTCATTACATGGCCTTAACATGAGTTACCCTGGCAAACCTTTCATTAGGTCTCGACTGCCATCTATGGTTACCCTGGCAAACCTGTCACTAGGTCCCGACCCCATAAGGTGACACATGCGGAACCAACATTCCTTTCATGAGGACAAGAAAGTTGATCTTGCCAACCAGGCCTTCTCAACCCATTCTGAGCCTATACAAGCACTCCAGACATGGGTGAGGCACATAAATTATCTTTTTAATGTGAAAACTACCCAACCCCCTTAGATTCATTATTAGGTTATCTATGGATTACAAACTTCCAATGGGTTACCCTGGCAAGCCACTTTGGGACCCGGCCCCACATTGGAAGCCACTCCCCCTTCACTGTATCTAGATTCTCTAACATTCAAGTCACCATAAAAGGCATGATCCATCACGATTGACAACCTGATGGATTAGTACATAGAAGGTACATTATTCACAAGATCACATAGCCTCATCCCTTACAAAGGAACATTAAACCTAGTGCAAAGGACTTTTATACTTCATTAACCCACAACGTGTAACTTCATTTTTGTGAAGCCTAGCCTCTGGAATCTAAACAGTTCAATACTTGAAAAAAAATTGTAAACGACCCTTCAATCATAACCTAACTCATTAACCAACAAATTACCATTTTATAATCTTATTACAAGTAAATTAAAATGCAACTAATAATCTAATTATGTTTATTTAAATGATTCATCAACTATAACAATTTTATTTAAATGATTATATAAGGATATACTCAACAGTGTTTAATTAAATTCTTAAAGGTATAAATGTATGTCTATAGGACTCTGGATAAATAACTTTCTGCCTCATAAAACAATAATCAGTGACTTCATAATATTCTTTCTAAATTAAAAAAATTATAAAGAGGTAATTACTTATATATAAAAATACATTTAAATAGCAATAATGATATCTTAATTTATCTATATGATTAATAATTATAAAAAGAACACATTTATTTACCTATATGATTAATATATTTCATAATATCGTAGCAACTATGAACAAAAAAACATTGCAAGATAAGAAAATATATGCACTATTGTTTAAATACAACCCTAATTACTAAAGATTAAAGGAACCCTAGTTAAAAGTATTTAAGGGAACCCTAATGGGTTGGACAATGCACTAAATTACTTTATTATAGAAATGCACTAAAAGAATTTGTTGAACAAACTGTAGAAACTTTCAAACAAATGCAATTGGAAGTGTAAAGTCAGATTTGACATCCTTGGTTGGCACTCGGCCTAACTGTGCCATCATGGGGGATTGGGAATAGGTTATAGACATCCACCAAAGCATAAGGGAAATAGGATTTATATCAGATATTATAGTTGGAGATTCTCTGATAGACATATCTATAAAATGTATAGACATAGACAATTATTGACAGATAATATAGTGAAAGTGCTATGGTAGACATGTGTGCAAATTGTAAACTCATAGACAGAGAAAGAGAACTATATGGCAGACACCTCAAGAGATGTCATATCATTGCTTGCAACAATTGCAGGACATGCACAAAGTGGTTGTCTTTCAATGGGATGTCATCTATTGGGATGCAATGATTGCAGAATATGCACAAAATGGATTTGTTGAATAGGCTGAAGAAAATTTCAAGCATTTGCACTAGTAGATTGCAGCGTATGCATGAAATGGATTGTTGAAAAGGCTTTAGAAACTTTTAAATGAATGCAATCTGCAGGTGTAAGGCTAGACGTCTCAGCCTTTGCCAACATTCTCACTGCCTGAGACCAAAAGGGAGCTCTGAAATGGGTATGGGCATCCATCACAACATAAGGATAGAGGAAATCCGTCAGATGTTGCATTTGGAATGACCCTGCTAGACATGTATGCAAAATGTAGAAGCATGCACAAGACACGTGAGTTGTTTGACAACATGCCCCAGAGAAATTTGAATTCATGGAATGCATTGGTGGTAGGATATACACAAAATGGATTTGTTGAAAATGCATTAGAAACTTAAATACAATTGATAGATGTAAGCCAATTTCAAATGCCTTTGCCAGCTTCCTCCTAGCCACAGCCAGTTTGGGAGCTAGTTACTGACATCCATCAATGCATAAAGGATAGAAGAGTTTTTTTCAGATGTTGTAGTGGCAACTTTACATCAAGGAAATGAGATAAAACTAAATCACACAGACAATTTGAAATCACAAAGTAAAATATGTTTAGGAGTATTTGCAGTGACACTTCTTTGTTGACTTGGATCCAAAATGTGCCTAAAAAATTATGTGGATTGCAATGATCGTATGATATGCACAAAATGGGTTTAATGAAAGAGGCTTTAAAAACTTCAAGCAAATGCAATCTAGGCAGGCGCAAATCCAGACTCCACAATTTTTACCAGCATAAGAGGCAAGAACTCTAATATTCATTAGGAAATATTGTAGATAACACAAAATGAAGCACGTTCTGAACCATAACAGGGAAAACAAGGATTGTAAAGTAAACACACACTCAGAAAACAAAACAATGTATCAACCAACCTCGATCCTACTAGTTGAAATGAAAGTTTGTTGCCATGTCTACTCCAAATCTAACTTCCAAAATTTTTCCAGGCAAAAACCCCCTTAACTCCCAACCATAGACCTCCCCATAAAATATTTTTGAGGCAACGAATTTACGAGAAAACCAAACTAATTTTAATGAACTAAAACTAACATTAGATTTTTTACATCTAAATTTGAATAGTTTAACTTAATTGATTTAGGCCAGTGGGTAAAATATTTACCCCCACAATAACACACGCACCACAATTAATTTATTTACTGAAAGACTCTCATTATTATTTAACACATTATTAATGTAAGAATTATTATTATTATATTAACATTATATATTACTTTTTTACAAACTTTAATTTATTTATGTAGATTTTTTTAATATTAATCATTTATTTCTAATACATAAACTAACCAAGGCATCTAACCATCAAATAAAATGCCAACATAATTATTTGACTACTAACGAGGGTCAAAACTGAACCTCAACAACACTGACTGCGCACTAACAAAATTGATTACTAACTAGGATCAAAAGGCAAATACGTGAACTCACATCCCAACCAACCTCAATGGATAGGGTGACTGGACACGATGTTCATCCTCATCGAGGATGTTGGGTTAGGGAAAGGGACCTGATGTTATCTCTGAAACCACATATCAATTGGGTTCAAGGTACGCTCAAACCTGGCGATTCAGGTGGAGTCGATGCCTAGTACCTACAACCTGTAGCCCACAAAATGATCAAACATCTCTATATACATGTAAATAGGCACCTGGTGAAATGGAATCACAACGTCGCAGGGCACTTTCAAGTGAGTGATACGATCTCATCCCTTCCACCCAACACTTTATAGTAATCCAGATAAGATCATCACGTAATCATCATGATAACATAACCAAATAATCATAATCAAGTCAAATCTACATCATATCTGAATAGAACCATATACTGATCATAACAGGTGCATGAAATCAAAAGTGTTAGAAGTATCATCATGACAATAAATCTAACATCCTATATAGTGTCTCAGATCAACTGTCAAACTAGAATCAAGCTTACTCCTGGAAGCCTGCAAACAAGAAAGGGTACAAGTCTCACATCTGAGGTGACCCTCCCAAGTGGCTGAGGACTCATCATTAGGATCCCACTAGATCCTCACTTGCTCAACATCTTGACCCTTGAGGGTGAGTCTCCTGTGCTGCAAAACCCCCACGGGCTCCAGAGGCAACGGCTCGTCCTCTACCTATAAAGAATACTAGTCAAGAACATGTGAGATATCTGGATGATATGGCCTAAGAACAAAAACATGAAATACAACATGGATACGCGATAGACTGGGCAGAAAAGCAAGATGGTACACAACAGGGCCGGTCCTCTCTAAAATCACAAATGGCCCAACAAAATGCAGTGCGAGCTTAGAGCCTTTCCCATAACGGATTAGAGTCTTTCACAGATGCACCCTCAAAACACCCGATCACCAACCAAAAACTGACAACCTACTCTATGAGCATCAACATACTTCTTCTACCTATCTTGCGCTACCACCAAATGCTCTCGAATACGAATAACTTGTTGTTCCATCTCCTGGAGCATCTTTGGTCCTAGAAGTATTCGGTCCTCAAGACAATCCCAACTCAGTGCGGTCCGACAAGGACAACCATTCAAGGCCTGAAAAGGGGACATACCAATAGAACTGTGGTACCCATTGTTGTATACAAATTCCACCAAGTATAGATAATCCTCCCAACAAGTCTATTGATCCATGACATACATTCTGAGCATATCCTTAAGGACCTAATTGACCCTCTTAGTCTACCCATCTATCTCTGAGTGGTAGGCTGAACTAAAGTTCAACTAAGTTCCCAACGCATGCTGCAAGGATGTCCAGAAAGCATAAGTGAATACTGGATCTCTATCAGAGATAATCCTATGTGGAATACCATGCAATCTGACTATATCCTCCATGCAAATCCTAGCCATTGAGGAAGCATTAGATGAAGACTGAACAGGGGAGAAGTATGCCACCTTAGTCAACCTATCTATGGTAACCATGATGGCTTCATGATGAAGAGAAGACATTGTCAAACCAACTATGAAATCCAGTGAAATAATGTCTCCTTTCCATTTTGGGATGAGATGTGGCTAAAGAAGACTTGCGGGGTGCTAATGTTCTACCTTAACCCTTTGGCACTCCAAACACCTCAAGACAAAATCTGTAATATCTCTCTTCATCTCAGGCCAAAAGTACAACTGACAGAGATCTACGTGCATCTTCTTGACACCTGGATGAGCTGAGTAGGGTGCCCAATGAGCCTTTGACATAATTAGGGTACGAAGACCCCTAGAAGGAGGAACATAAATTTGACCTAAATGCCACAATAGACAAACTGACTCAAAGGCATAACTTGCATACTTGCCCTCCAGGGCTCTGCTGGACTCCACCTCTGACTTCAACTCCTGATACCAATTGTCTATTGGGAGTGCTGCGAGGATCTGGTCCCTCAAATCTACTTCAAGAACAACTACTGAAAGCTCATGTCTACACCAACTAAGAGAATCTGCCACAACATTCTCCTTCTCCTGGATGAACTTCACCTCAAAATTGTACTCGCATAGAAACTCCATCCACCATCTCTGCCTAGTATTTAGCTTTGGCTATGTGAATATGTACTGCAAGCTGTGGTGATCGCTATGCAACTCAAATCAATGGCCTAACAGGAAATGTCTCCATCTCACCAAGCCATGAACTATGACTGCTATCTCCAAGTCATGCGTAGGATAGTTCAACTCATGATCCTTGAGTTTGCAAGATACATAGGTGATCACGTGACCATCCTGCATCAAAACTACTCGTAGACCCTCCAAAGATGCATCCGTACACACCACAAAATATCCTGTAGGATCAGGAACTGCCAAAATGGGTGCACTTGTCAACCTCTCCTTGAGAGTCTGGAAGGCTACTTGGCACTATTCTGACCAGATACACTTCTTCCCCTTCCTCTGAAGGGAAGTGATGGGATCAACTATCCTTGAAAAACCCTGCACAAACTGCCGATAATACCCTGCTAAGCCCATAAAACTATGAACCTCTGAAACATTAGTGGGCTTGGACGAATCCATTATGGCTTGGATCTTTGAAGGATCCAGGGAAATTCCTTCACCTGAAATGATGTGCCCCAAATATCTCACCTCTATCTGTTCAAAGAACTCACACTTCGACAAATTTGCATATAGCTAATTGTCCCTCAAACATTGCAGTACTTGTCGCACATGCTCCTCATCATCATCCATAGTCCTAGAATAAATCAAAATGTCATCCAGGAACACCATGCCAAATCTATCGAGATAGGTGTGGAATAATCCATTCATCAAGCTCTTGAATACAGATAGTGCATTCATAAACCTGAATGGCACAACGGTGAACTCATAGTACCCATAGCAAGTATGAAATGTGGTCTTATGAATATCTACCTCCAGAATGCATAACTGATGATACCTTGATATAAGGTTAATCTTTGAGAACACTTTGGCTCCCTTAATTTGATCAAAGAGGTCATCAATCCTTGGTAAGGAATATCTATTCTTCACAGTTACCTTATTCAGCTACCGATAGTCAATACACAACTGAAGGGATCCATCCTTTTTCTTCATAGAAATGACTGGTGCTCCCCAAGGAGAGACACTAGGATGAATGAACCCCTTGGCCAACAACCCCTCTAACTACAGATGAAGCTCCTTAATCTCTTGAGTAGTCATTCGATACAAAGATTGAGAAATGCGTTCTGCCCCTGGAACAAGACCTATCCTGAAATCAAAGTCATACTTAGGTGTCATCCCTGGAATCTCACTAGGGAAGATATCTACAAACTCCCTAAGAATGGGATGATTGTCGAGGGTCACCTCTCGACTCTCCCCCAACTCAAAATCATTAACCTTCACAATAAACAACTGGCAACCCTGACGTAAACATCTCTTTAACTGCATAGCAGAAATCATATGCAAAGAGATGGGTCTTTGAATACCAACTATCTCTACCTCCTTGCCTGAAACATCCAAACACTACACCGACTTGCACTAGCAATCAATGACTTCTAGATGAGCATCCAACCAATCCATACCCAACACAATGTCATAAGATCCTAGGGGTATGATATTAAGATCCATGGTGGTAAGTAGATTCCCAATCCTCAAACCACATTTAGACACAAGAGATTCTACTGCTACTCTAGCTACAGAGGCCAACTAGACCTACCACCTAACAACCTGCTTTGCTGCCACCAGCCCACATCGCTCCACTATAGAAGGGGAAATAAAAGAATCAGAAGCACTAGAGTAAAAAAGGATAGAATACCAATACCCTACAATACACCTGTGGTCTCCACAACTGTGCCTTGATGCTCATCCTGGCGGTAATCAACTACTGTAAACACTCTATGAGACCTACCTGCATCGCCCACTGTCAGCTCTAAGGTTGTCGGCCTCCGACTGAAGCCTGATGTGCTCTTTTGTGGACACTGCCTAGTTATATGACCATGTTGGCCACAAGAAAAACATCCTATTCCCTTGCCATAACCCCTACTGCCTCATGGAATACTGGACTGCTGGAAGCTGCCTCTACTAGCACTAGACTAGAAACTTTGAGCAAGTTGACTAAAATGATCATGCTTATTGCTCTACTTACTGTGAGCCCTTTCTGGCTGAAATTTACCATCCTGTGATGCCTAAAAACCATTTTTCTGCTAACTCTGACCACCCTTGTGATTCCTAGATGAACCTGCTAACTGAGACTGATTACTCTTAGGAAAAGAACCTGTGGGAGGGGCACTACTGATCTAAACACCTATATGGTCACCTAATGCCATGGCCAAATTCTCCTTGACCAAACTAGCCTTCTCCACTACCACCTCCATGGTCTTAGGCTCAAAGACACATACTTCGCCACTAATACGAGCATTCAAACCCCTAACAAAATATTGGACCAACATGGCCTCATCATCACCAATGCCTGCATATTGCTTGAGTTCATAGAACCTATGCTCATACTGCTCTACAGTCAAAGCCATCTGTTACAACTCATGAAACTCATCTTCATGACGATGCCTCCAGTGATCTGATAAGAAGTAGGTTCTGAATCTCTCTAGAAACAACTCCCAAGAAACTGAACCAATATCCAAGTGCAACTTTTGCTCCTCTAATCACCACCATGTAGACGTAAAGCCCCTAAGATGCATGATGGCACACCTTGCCTTAGTGTTACTACCATATGGGCACATGGAAAAACACCTGCCCAAATCTATTAACCAAGTTTTTGCCTCCAATCCACTCTTAGTACCATCGAAGGTGGGAGGGCATACCCTGAAAAGATTCCTCATGTGCCCTGTTAAAATAGCCTCTTGTTTTGTTGTAGCATCTCCCCTCCTAGGGAACCTTGCTCTCTCCCTAACCACCTGCTCAACGTGCTAGGTTTCTCTCTGTAGATGGCCCTCCTACCTAAGGTTTGAGTGGGCACTTTCCCTATCTAAATGCTTTGAGTGTCAAGTTTCCCCTTGTTGGTTACCCTCCTGTCTAGGGCCTAAGTGGGTAAGAATCTCCTCTAGCAAATTATGTAACTGAGCTCCCTCGAGCTTTGGCTGGTCACAATTCTGACTCCTGCTTCCCTAATCATTTTGAGAGCCCTATTGCTCCTCACAATTATCTTTGTGGGAGCTTTGAGAAGGGGTGTTTTGGTGGTCAGCCCCACAACCACCCCCACAGCCTCTCCCACGACCTCGACCTCGGCCTCTAGGCATCTTCCTACACAACACCACCCAAGGATAAGTCTAAGGGAAAACTTAATCTCTAGAGTCTAAGCAACTAGGATAGCATAGTGGGCTCACATTAAACTAGAGTACCCAGTGTTAGAAACTTGGGCTTTGATACTAGGTGTAATGCCCCCATCAAGGAACCCTAGAGGACAACACAACTTGGATGAAAAATGGAACAATTTTTTTTTTGTTACATGTAACTAATCCTAGGTCATCTAAGGTTCCTCAATTGTGCTACTCACAAAATAAAGTTACTAAAATATTTCATTAAGAACATCACATTGAAAGATACTATTCATTTCTGAGAATCAACATTAAAGATTATTTACCAAGAAATATCATGAAGGATACATTTCTTTATAGTACACATTTCATTAATTCATCCATTTAGATATATTCTATTTGCAATGAAGTACAACATGTTACACTTATTTCTTTCAGAGAAAAGTACATTATACAATACATCATTTACAATGCTTGATCATCAACACATAAGGAAATGATTACATCTAAAAGAGTTCAATACAATGCTCAAACATCTCAAACAAGATCTGGCATAGGAGTCCAACTGCATGATCCACCTTCATGCACAAAGACAAATGGAAATAAAATCCTAATGGAGGAAAAAGCACCAACCTCCCAACCATGTGGAACCTTGAGGTCCACTCCCCATGCTAGAAGATAACACAAGGTCCCACGTACTAGCATCAACCAATGGATATGAGACTATCCTAATAAGGGATTTCACATCACACACGTAACATTAACTTAGCCGACTCCTTTATAGAACTCAAACACTTCAATAACTTCCAGAGGCCTTGACCAAAGAGAAGAAGATACAAGAACACCCAACAGAGACTTCTAGACTGCATGTATGGAAGAGTGTCATCACATGGCCTTAACATGGTTTACCCTGGCAAACCTTTCATTAGGTCTTGACCCCCATCTATGGTTACCCTGGAAAACCTCTCACCAGGTCTCAGCCCCATAGGGTGACACATGCGGAACCAACATTCCTTTCGTGAGGACAAGGAAGTTGATGTTGCCAACCATGCCTTCTCAACCCATTCTGAGCCTATACAAGCACTCCAGACATGGGTGAGGCACATAAATTATCTTTTTAATGTGAAAACTACCCAACCCACTTAGATTCATTATTAGGTTATCTTTGGATTACAAACTTCGAATGGGTTACCCTGGCAAGCCACTTTGGGCCCTAACCCCACATTGGAAGCCACTCCCCCTTCACTGCATCTAGATTCCATAACATTCAAGTCACCATAACATGCATGATCCATCCTGATTGATTAGTACATAGAAGGTACATTATTCACAAGATAACATAGCCTCATCCCTTTCAAAGGAACATTAAACCTAGTGCAAAGGACTTTTATACTCCATTAACCCACAACGTCTAACTTCATTTTCATGAAGCCTAGCTTTTGGAATCTAAACAATTCAATACTTGAAAAAAAATCATAAATGGCCCTTCGATCATGTTTAGAGTAAAATTGGGATTTGTTGATGATGATTGTTAGTCATAAGAACATGCATAAAACTTTGCACAACAAACCTTTATTATCTTGAAAAGTACGATTAGTTTGAAACAAGATGATGACTCCAAGTCTCCATTGATCAGGCCATGATCTTCTGATGTTACTTAGAGGTTGATGTGACTTGTTGTTTTCCATTTCAAGGGGTCTTACACTATTTGTATGGTAAATCATTGGCTATATATCTATTTTTTTATTTGTTTCCTATAAATTAGCTTCACAAACAAGGTTATTTTCACTATGCTTCACAGACAATGATTATATTTATAAGTTTGATCAATTCTTCTAAGCATTTACTATTATGAACTTATTTTATGCTTTTGCACTATGTTTTTAGTCAAATAATGTGCCTATAAGCAGGTTTTTACATGTGTATTGTTGATATTCATCTGTATTTGCATGATATTTATCATGTTGACATGCTTTCATTTAAAATTTGTATATTCAATTATTTACGAGTTATATGCATATTTCATGTTTATTTGCTTTAGATTATATGATATTTGCAATTGTGAAGGTGATTTGCAATGAAATTTAAGAAAACTCAAAGAAATACTTCTAAATTTAGTGAATCTTTAGTTGATGTGTCACATACATTGCAGATACATTCATGAAGAGAAGAAATCAAACCAAAATTTCACTAGGATGTTCCACAGCTAGGTATGGTTGATGATAACTTTAAAGGAACAAGGAATGAAAAAAACACATGCAGACTGATAAGCACTCCAAGGGACACAGCTAATCAATGCATATATCTAGAATCCATTCATTGACTATTCAAGATTTATAATTATTTGTAATCGAAATAGCTTCTCTTTCATTAGGTATTCAAAAGATATGTACATTCACAAAAGCCTTGAAATTAGTCCTAAATGTTTCAGCAATCTAACTTCAATTAAGTTTCTAATGATATAGAGAGTGCACTCCATCTCCTTTTATAGAACAAAGAGAGGAGGTAGTTACACATGACCAACGGTCAAGATTTGTCTATTTGAATCAACGGTCAATATCATCACATTGACTAAGTCAACCACTGTTAACAAAAGCACAGGTTGCCAGTTGGCAACCATTTGTTGGATTTGAGCATCTCTTATGCTGATTATGCATATGACTCTGTCATCATGCATCCTTATTTATTCTTTATCTTCTTCTTCTTCACTTTCATCTTCTCTATCGATTGCATCTTCATCATCATCATTTTCTTCAGCACTATCATTTTGATGCAGATCTCTTTTTATGTGTACCTTTATAGTTGCCCTAACGGATTCATATAACTATACTATTCTATCAACCTCACCTCCATCCTGAATCTTAGCCCTCACTGCATCATGCCTGTGGGAGTAAAATTTTGCTTGAAGGTCATCCATCTTGTTCTTCCTACTACTCAATGTTTCATTGTATGTCTCCACCCTGACCTTTATCCTCATGACTTTGTTTATTACCTCTTCTGTCAAACGGTGCAGGGGATCCTCTACAGCTTGCCTGAAATTATTATGGAAAGCCTGAACAGCAAAATTTGTATCTTGATTTTCAATTTTCCCTTCTACCTTTCCTTCTAGAGCTTCTAGGGCTTCTGCTTCTTTTGCCATAAGGTCATGTAATTTGACACTTATATCCCTGAGTTTGCCATTACATCTCTTCAAGATGTCACATTCAAATATAGTGTCTTCATACCAAATACTAAGCAGTTGAGAAGTATTATTATCTAGTATTTTATTATCTAGGAATATCTTCACATCAATTCTTTTCATTTCTCCCAAGGCATCTAGGTTCTTCTCCAGCTTGAAAGATCTCCTAGCTACTTCATTCTGCAACTTATCCACTTTACTCTTCAATGCACTAAGAGAATTCAAATTTTCTAAGGAGGTTTTCACCACATCCTCAACTTCAAAAATAGAGGAAATGAACCACTTATCCATTAGTTGTGCCTTATGCTTCATCAGATCTAATCCTATAGCCTCTTCTTTTGATATAATGGTTAATGGAGCGACTGTACTAATAGGTGTATGCCTAGGATCAATCAATCCTTTAATAAAAGAATGTAATTGAGCAATGTGCTCTTTATGTTTCTTATTCTTATCCTTTTCTCTTTTCACCCTTTGTGTCAAAGAATCAATAATGTCTTTACCTTCTTGACCTTCCTGGTCTTCATTTGCAAAGCCTAAATCAATGTCAGTTATCTGAAATTCATTAAGGCTTATTTTACCTTTCTCCTTTTCAACCACGGGCAAGGCTACTTGAGCTGTTCTCCTACCTGTAGTAGGGTCTCTTCTTATTGTAGATGTGAGCCTTTTCTTTCTTCTAGTTTTCATCATACTTTCAGTAAATAATGTAGAGACATCAAAATCTTGCACCTCATTAACTTGTTGCAGATTTACCTCGTGTTGCAACCAATAAGGAACATCACCCTTGGGCTCTTGATGATCATCTTCCTTATTTTGAGTATCTTGGGACTGTGTATCAGGCACTACCCTCAATGGTGAATTTTCTTTTCTTATTTCTTCCTCATGCACATTCTCATGAGGGGACTTTTGTTCAGGTGCCTCTTGTTGAGGGATTTCTTCCTGAGGTGGAGGATTCTATGGAGTATGCATACCTTGATCTTGTACCTCCTTATGTAAATCCTCCTTAGGAGTTTCTTAAGCCTTTTCCCTTTGCTCATCTTGTGGCACCTTGGTCTCTTGAGAAGACTATTTATTTGGGCCTTGGGAATCACTCGGATTGCCCTCAGTCACTTTTTTTGTTTCTTTGTGCTAACCTACACCTTGTGCCAAAATCTGTTCGTCATCTTTTGATGTATTAACTTCTCCCAAGTTCAACTCTTTCTCACCTGATTGTTCTTCTAATCTTGGATTTTCACCTTTATCACTTCTTTCATCATGTGGTGAAGAAAGGCCTTGGTCTTGATCATGATCCTTATCTTTATTCTAATCACCCCTATTCTGAAGCTGTGCCTCTGGCTATCCTTGTCCTATAGGTGCATTATTTTGGTCTTTATTTTGGTTGGGTGCCATATCACCAGCTTTTGTATGCACTATATCATCAACCTTTTCAAGTCCCAGTGACTGATCCTTCTCTTTATTTAGGTTCATATCCTCCTGGTACATTAAGTCTATCACTGTAGGATGAGTGACCTGCTCCACTAAATTAGTCAACTCTATCTGTTGGGCTATTTCCTCAGGATTATCCTATTCTGTTTCATCCATTCCAACCTCCTCTTGATGTGTCACTTTCTAGGCCATGGGGTCCCATGAGGGGTCATCTTAGTATTAGCTACTAAGGTCTCCATATGCTAAGCTGTCACATCCTGAACTACTTCATCATCTGACAATTCTACAGTGTCATCAAGAGGAAAGGGGGACTCTTTACTAGCCATATGCACTTCTTTTGCCTACTCCTCGGCCTTCTCAGTTTTAAATTGAATTATTTGGTCAAACCACCCGCACCTCTTAACATGATAGGGTCAGTGTTGACGTTCCCCCTCATTGCTATCTTCTACTTTTTTGGTGGTGGTGCTTGCTATACTTTCTTTCTTTTCCTATTTGTTATAAGTAGATCATCATCTTTGGATTCTTTATCCAATTTCTCTTCTTCCCAAGGATTTTCTTCCAGTCGTTTATCCTGAATGGTTCATCCTCTATTTGTTCCTCTGCTACTTCAAGAACAGATTTTACTACCTTCTTGCCTTTCTTCTCAGTAGGTGATTGTTGGGATGTAGATTTAGGTGTAGAGGTGGATGCACCATCACCTTTTGATCGAAGTCTTTTAATAATTACCCCTTGCTGCATAGGAGCAGCTTTCTTGCCCTTTCTTGATGGCTTTTCTTCCTCAACAAGTAATCTCTCTCCATTGGATTTCCTCTTTTCAATGAGGAAGTCATCATAATCTTCTAGTAATCTCTCTCCATTGGATTTCCTCTTTTCAATGAGGAAGTCATCATAATCTTCTTCAGATACCTACCCCTTTTTCTTATTGTCAATGGTAAGGGCTATACCCTTCTTTTTCAACTCAATGGCCTTAGTCTTTACCCAGCTTTGGGTTAATTGGATAACCCCCTTCATTATTTGATCTAGTGAGGTCTCCTCTGGCTATGTCAGATCAGGAGCTAAGATGGTGTGCTTATACACCTTATTATCTTCATATTCATTAGACATTATTTTCCCATCATCCTCATGTAATTGTGTTGGCACTGGAATGCAATCAAAAGTCTAGATCTGATTAAGTGTGAACCTTTGATATTTCCTTCTCCTGACTCCTGTTCATCATCACAATCATTCCAATAATCTTCAATATGTTTTTGATGTACTTGCTTCCCTAATAGCTTCTGCATTCTGCCATATGGGTCATATGACCTAGCTATAGAAAATGGCCTCAAATACATGAGCTTTAATCCTCCAATAGAATCTGTAATGCTTTGTCTATCAAGGCATATATACTAGCCTCAACAGAATTTGGTATGCTGCCTGCCAGTCATCCTGTTCAACAAGGCAATCATATACTGATATTCATCATCAAAATCAAATTTGTACAAGTACTTAGGCAATTTGGCAGTAGCTTTGTAGGAGCTACCCTTATGTGTCCATGGATACATGATCTTCCTAGCTTGCCTTTCATTGCTACGATACTCTTTCTCCAGCTTACTTAGGCTTACATTGACCACTTTATCTCCTATAGGTAGATTGAATGCAACAATGATGCCCTTGATTAAGAAATCGGCATACACTTTGCCATGTTTTTCTACTCTTCTGTTCTCAGGGTTATAATTTCTTGCACATTCCACCACTAGCTTAATGGCTTCCATTGCATATGGAAATCCCGTGGTGTGCCACATACCAGTTGTGAATATCCTGTCTAGTATGAGGTTATCACTCTCATTATCCAACCTCCTCGTCCATTCATCCAAATATGTCTTTCCTTGATGCATGTCATCTATTACCCCATATCTGAATCCTAGTCCCTCCAGTTGTACGAACATCGGTTTCAAGAACTTAGAGTCAGATATGTTCTTTCTAACATCCATTGGATCTTGCAATAGAAACATGCATTATTACCCTAGGATGTATGTATGAGGAAGGTTCATGGATATCATGTGTTTCATAACAATAATTCAACATTTCGATTCATTTCATGCATGTCACATTGACAATCCTAGTGAAAAACCATTTTACCTGGCATTTTTTAGTAAATGAGAAAAGAGAGGGTTTTATTTTACTTACCTGATAATCACTTTCCCTCTTGCTATTTGACTAATAACGGTATCAATGTCAATGCACTGTATCGTCTGTTTTGTTTCGTCGAAGATCACATTCCGTTTGTAGATTATTGTGACGCATTGACTCTCAGAGCTCTGTAGCTTCAATTATCGCAGGGTAAATGTAAATGATCCCCAAATTTTACTTTTAAACTGAGTAATAGGACAAATTATGGTATATGCCTTGTTTTGATTAAATCCATCGATCATTTGCATGAAGTTTGCAGATCTTGCCAAGTGTCAGGATTACATTTGAAATTGACAGGGCACGACCTACCGTTGGATCCAACATTTAATGCTTGAGGGTGATCTTTTAGAAGATCAGGGATATTTGAAAATATGACCCTCTTGTAGGATAATTATTCATTAAGGATTAGGGTGATATGGTCAACCTTTGACTTACGAATATCCTCCTCCTTCGAGAATGTAAGGGTAATGTCATCATCATATGGACTTCAACAATTATTTATGAAAGATGACGTCATTGTCATATTTGATGAAGGTCAGGAATATTATGAAATGTGACCTCCTCGGGTGAAGATCATGATGATATTATCATGCTATTATGTTTTCTTTGTTTCTGGGTTAAGATGACGTCATCATCATTTTTAGAAATATGAAGGATGTTTAGAAATATGACCCTCTGGGGGTTAGGTGCAATGATTACTTCATCATCAAGGTGGTTTCTTTTATTCATTGGAACTGAATGATGTCATCATCATACTTGCGAAGGGTGATATTCGCGAAAGGGTGATATTTTGAAAGATGAGGGATATTAGGAAATATGACCCTCTGAGAACATCACAAGTCCATGATGGGTAACTATTCATCCTTATTTAAATTTGACGTTCACGTATCGAGGATTGAATAGGCATTGGGTGATCCTCTTAAGTCTGGGTCTTCTAAGAAAATCTGACTGATAATTAGAAATATGACCCTATGGGAAATATTCGGGTTGACCCAACTTTGACATAGCATAACTTTCTATCCTTAAACAATATCAGGGTGATTCAAAAGGCAAACCTGCTTAGAATTTTGTATCCTTTCAGATTATGATGCTAACGCTAGCAAATTCTAAATTTGGTAACTAACCCTTCTTTGTGGTACACATGCATAAGCAAAGGGGATGACATGACTAAATTTTACCAAACCGCCCAAAGAAAAAAGCAAACAAGCAGAAGCAAGAAAAGGTTGGGTCCCTGTTTTGGTAATGCAAAATGGGGCATGTTGTGTAACCACACAACATGATTGTTTAGTTTTTAGTGTTTAGATGTTTGAATTCTCCTTTCACCCTATACATTCAAGGATCTATGGTCGAGTGGCAATTCACTATCATACCCTAAGTCACTATGAAATGTAGGGAAGCTTGGATTAGGGTGTTTAATTATCATTTTTCCTTCTCTTATGCTTAATTGACCATTAAAACCCTAATTATGCAAATACAGTAATAAACTGATGAATAATAGAAAAAGCTCTTACAGAGAGATGTAAAATATCAAATCACAGAGTACCTATTTTTGGGGTTCCAAGGTAGAAAAGTTTGGGACAAAAGAGCAGGCACCCAAGTTCAATGCCCTACTTTTTGTTCAGATCTGGAAACTTAGTCTACAACTCTTCCTTGCTGTCCTAGAGATTTTCCCATCTTGGAAGTTGGAGGACTAATGAGCGGGCGCCCAAGTCCAGGGTGATGTTTTTCCTTCTGTTATGCAATTTTGACACTTCAAGATGCCTTCCTACAACTTCACTTTTCCCAGCTCTGCAACTTGTAACCTACAACCATGAAAACTTTGGGAGGGGGTTGTGGTGTTTAGAGGCTTGCCTCAGTCAAGCCCTGGAGGACACTTAAGTCTCCGAACACCATTGTCAGATAGAAAGTGCATGCCCTTGTCAGACAAAGATAAAAACCAAAGGAAATGATGATGAAAACACAATATAATGTCACCTTTTAGTGAAGATATCATGGGAGGAAGATGCTCTTCATTCCATGATGAAATGGAATGCTCAAATTTGCAAACACAAACACATAAACCACCCAAGTCTACTCTTGCAACACAGTGAAAGCCTTGAATCACAAGTTGATAGCTAGTTGAAATCTAATTGCAATCTAGTTTCTAAATGAATGCCTAAACATGCTTTTATATGCAACTACAAACACTCCCTCCAATATTTTCATAATTCAAACTTACCATGTTGGCACAGGACCTAAATAACGGTCATAAACTGACACCCAAAAATTGGGACTACCCCAAAATAGGGCAGGACTAGGGTGCGGGCACCCAAGTCCTCCCCCTCTATTTTGGGCAGGGTCAAGCTCAAGGGGTTCTCGTAGGTCCCATTGGTCAAGTTACCTAGGGCTCATTCCATCGGGATGCTAAATTATGAAGTAAGATGTCCTAAATGCATGCAAAAGACCCAATAGCTAAACCTTATGAGAGAAAAGCCCCCAAGGGGACATTTTCTGACGTTACATTTAGCCCCCACTTTAATGTATGTATAAACATGAAACCAATACATGCATTAAAGTAGGGTCACAAACACAACAAACACACCAAGCATGAAGAAGACACACCAATCACATAGAAAATAGTAATAGACACACAAAACACAGAGAAGATAGTTATAGTCACATAGAACATGGAGAAGACAGTCAATGCATAGAAGACACATTAATGCATGGAAGACAGGCATGATTCTTTTCTTTTCTTTTTCTCATATATATGAAATGCAAATGCAAGTACTAGAAAGTAAACAAACCTCCCATAATACATGATGCACTCATCACGTAGGTCTTTGTATATATGGGGTAACACACATGCAAGACACGTAAAACCTCCCAAAATGTAGGAAGCACAACCCTAAGGTGCTGGTCTTTATACTACATATGGGGAAACAAACACGCCACACAAAACAAGCACGCCAAAACACACACACTTGAAGACATGGAGAAAACACGGCAAACAAGCGATGGTGTGTTCCCTATTTCTAGGATCATCACCATCTCAGGCACATTATAGGTACACATTGATGATTGGTCTTTGCCACAACAATTGCCGAAGATACGCTTAAGGGTTGAGTTAGTCACATAACTGCTCCCCGCCTCCGCAGAGGACTTTTGAAAATGACAGGATGATGTAATTTGCTCCAAGAAATGCACCATCCCCACCTCCGCAGAGGGCTTACATGATTGATTGATTGATTGCAAACAAACTTAGGATGCATGATGCACTCATCGCGTAGGTCTTTGCACCTGAGGACAAACACATTGCTAACATCTATAATAGACAACTTACCTTATATATGCCCCCATCTTAAGGTGGTTGATATTAGTTATTGATATTAAGGACATTAAGGTAGGAATAAAACACATAAGGGAACACTAGCTTTCACAAAGCCCATGCCTCTTGGAGGTGACATGTGCTTTACGATCACCAAATGTTCCCACAAACACATCTCTGCAAGAAACATGTTAGTGTCTACAAGATCATGATAAACAACAACATCAATGCATATGATTAACCACACAATGAGCCAAGGTTATACAATGAATTTAGAGTTTGAGGATAACTATGGGGCTATATCACAAAGCTCTCCAAATCAAGTACCACCAAGGCTAGATTCAAAGACAAACAAAGTTACACAAAGCAGGAGTATTGTTAAGGTTTGTAAATGCAATATAAACATCATCAAAGTCACTACGCAGAAAACACGAGTGCTTCCACTAGTCAAGCGTCAGATAAGATATACAACCCCATCGTCATATTAGGAACTAAGTCTATTTTTTGATTTCTCTTGAAAGGGACACTAGGTCTTCATCAGTATAAATGTTTGTCATCATACACCCGCTAGATAGAAACACTAGAGGAATGGAAACAATAAATCAGAGAGGAGAAACAAGTGTCTTAGGAATAGTCACATAGGAGGGTGCCTCCAAGTCACCAACTGCAACACTATGTCCGTAAGACACAACACACAATGATGAAATTAGAGAGAGCAATTTAGAAGAATAATGATACAAATAGAAGAAGGTCACAACAGAGGTGGTCTCCTGGTATCCCAAACCTTACGAGAGAATCTGAGGTCATCCCAGTAGGCTTAAACAACACATAACACATCACGAGAGAGATAAAGGGTTAGAGATACTTACAGGTAGGGCCCCTACCGGGCTAGAGGTTGACTATAAGCAAATCATTGTCGTCATCTTCCCTGATGTTGGAGGAAAGTGGGACATAAGGTACCATAGCCAAATTCATGTCTTGTTCATCATGTTGTTCATCATTAGGATCATTATTGTTTGCTTAAATGTTGGGATCAATGTTTTCTTGTTGAGAGGCAAGATTTATACCATAAGCTTGTCTCCTTTTTCTTCTTTCTCTTACTTTTCTATTTCATTTTTGTTGATGAGTATTTTAGCACACAACAACGCAGGTATGATTGTTGGTATCACACCTCTCTTGAAAAGTATCCTACCCTAGGTAAGACTACTCCAAGGTTTCTACAACTAGGTCTTATCTTGCTTGGAATCTCTCAATTGGAATGTTCTAATTGTGCCTACAAGGAGTCTTACATGCAATCTACAGATCTTAAGGTTGGAACAACAAATACATATAAACCCTTTATGATTTCAGCTGATAAAACAATGTAGAATGCTGCTGAAATTCCTAATCTAACAATGGTTTTAAAAGAAAATGCAAAAGGGTTTAGGGTTTTAAAGAAATCCTAAATGACATTCACAGTGTATGGATCACTGCAAGTAGACAAGCACTCTGAAATTTAACCAGTTTTCTGAGTTACCAAACTAAAAATTAATGTTACAGCACTACAGAAAATGATGCTATCTTCAATGGAAATAGAAAGATTTTCAGATTGCATTCATTCATTAAACACCTAATAGATGGAGCAATTTAACTTGTGAAATACAATTGAACTTAAGCACAACTAATCAGCCCAAACTAACTTTGTACAATTATCTACCATCAACAAATAACTAAAAGTATGGACTTAGAGTATTCATCAGATACTTTTAGTAAACCATGAACATTATAAAAGCACAACTAACTAACTATGGGAGAGCAAGAAGCAAACCATGAAAACCAAATAAAGAACACAATACACAAATTCTAAGAACAACAGTAGAAACTTTCTTCGTATTACTTCAAATGGCAGAATGTCAACAATTCGGCATCAAGAATTCTCTCTTACAAACAATGGAAATGGTAACCCTTTATATAGGAAAGCGGCATACCAAGTTTTTCAATAGACGGTGGAGATTAACTCAACACCGACGGTCCAGATTACATCAATAAATGTATTCATAATATCTCACAGCAAATCCCAGATTACATTTTGTCTCTTATGAAAAGGACAAAAAATAGTCCCTAGATACATTGAATCTAGACATTTTGACTACCCAACTCAATATATATATGGAAAAGCTCATTTTTAAGGCATAATAAAGACAAAATAGCATCACATGTCGCTCTAAATATAGCAATTTACATCAATGATGGGATTACACTTCAAAATAATCAAAAGAATGCATTTAAGGCTCTTCATCCAAATTGATTTTTTCTTCTTCTGCTAGTTTGTTGCAGTAGCTGAGCCATGCTTCAAATGCTGGATTGATTTCCAAAGGATCTGGATTCTTGAGGTGGTTGACTCTATATTTGAACATCTTTAGCTCTTGACTATACCGGTTGTATATCCTTTCTATTTCTGCCTCTACTTTATGGAATGCATTGAATTCAGCTTTGAGGTCACTGGCCTTATCCAACCTAGCCTCCATATCCAGTTCAGTATTCTCAAAAATTACCTTATATAGCCTATTCTTGCATTTTTCAATATCATAAGGTGTATAGTCATTGTAAGCTTCTTCTAGGAAATCCCTTAAAGTATCATTAATATCATAGATCAAGGCCTGAACTTTTTCATCTACTGGCTTATAAGCTTCTTTTATGTTCTCAAAGGTTTCCTTTCTCAATTTCAGCTGTTGGTACCACTCAATAGCCTTTGATAGCTTGTCACCAGTTAGAATATTCTCAACCAATAAAGTCTACGTAGGCAAATCTTTAATACTCTTGACTTTGGGAAACATGTGAGAATAATATTCTTTGAAAGAGTCACACTCCTCCCGCAGATCTTTCCACTTCTCATGAAGCTCAACTAACTTTTTATGTGACTTGACTGTAGCATCAATCATTTCACATCCTTTTTCACATACTTTAATCAGCCACTTCTGAGTGCCTTGTGACATGGTCCTTACCTCACCGAGCTTCACCATTTCATATGTAGATAGGAAGGTAGATACTATCCTTATATCTCCACTAGCATCAACTGGTTTAATTAGGAACTAGAGGCAAGTCCAGAGTTCCTCGTTTTGCTACATCAATTCCTTCTTTGACAGCTCATCTCTATCCAAATGTTCCAGAATTGAAGTGACAGACCCTTTAAATTCATCAACTCTTTGAGCATGTGTGGTCGGTCCCAGATTAACCATTGATATGGTATAATCCTTGGCTCTAACTTGTTCTCTATTTGTTTCAGACAGTGGGACATCTATTTCAAAAATCCTAGATCCAGTCTCATCTTTATAAATCCTTGATTGTATCTTCGCTTTTTTTTGTTTCTTTGGATTCTGATCCTATGACAAGATTGTGCTCAGATCCAACTACATTATTTCAACCTGTGGCTCTGGGTATGCCACTCTATTTTGGATCCACTTAGGTGCTGAAGAAGGGGCTTACTTAGTTCATTGATATTATCGCTATTGATTTTGGGAGGGCCTTCAAGTAATTTCTATTCTTGCTCGGACTCCTTATCTTTATCCAAATCTTTATCTCCTTCATCAGTGAGATTTCTCTGATTTACTATTACGTTCTCCTGAGCTGACTTGAAGATTTCCTCTATTTAACCTTTCTCTGGAGGACTATTAGATATATCAATAACTTCAACACTGACTGTTTCAGTCAAAGGTTCATTTGGAGTTTCATTATTTACCTCAACAAATGTATCTTTCTTTAGCTCAAGCTCTTGCAAACCTAATTCTGCGCATACCTTATCAATCCTAGGTAGCAGTGGTACAACTAGAGGAGTTGAGTCTTGGCCTATGGGTGCCTGTGGGATAGGTGCAATAAAAGACAAAGGCATCATAGTTGAGGACAAGTCCACTTGCGTTAGATTGGCCAACACTGCTGACAGAGTAGAAAAGATGACTACGGGTGAAGGGATGGAAAAAGAAGGTAGAGGAGGTGAGAGGACAATTGAGATGGGTGGTAATGGGACAAAAGTAGAAAATGGGGTATAGGATATGGCAAGTAGGGATTTAGAAGTAGGAGGGGAGTATGGAAGTGCAGCAATGGAAGAAGTGATACTGTCAGAAGTAGTAGAGGCTATTACTAGTGGAGGGGAGACAGTTAAGGTAGCATTTTCAGGTGGGGGATCAGTGGAAACATTCTCTTGAATAATAGTGGTAGCAGCACCAACACTTGGAGCAGCAGGAGGTGGAGAGGCAGGTAGGCTAGTATCATCATTAGTTGTAGTAGGAGTTTGCACAACCTTACTAACATTCTTCATTTTGAATTTCTTGGTCTTGAAACCTTTTGCGAAGCCACTGGGCATACTTGTTTTCTTCAAAGCTCTTGTCTTGGTAGAAGGAGGCATGCCTTTCTTAGGGGGCTTTGTAGAATTTTTCTTACCCTTTTGTGCCTTAGCCCTTTATACCAATTGTGTGTGTTCCTCACTATCCGATTTCTAGCCCTGGGTAGGTTCTGCATCATTAGTGATGTTTATTGGCTCATCCTCTTCTCCTCCAGACTCTTTATCTGATTCAGGTGTAGTATATGTGAGCTGCATTCCTTGTCTCTCTAAGACAACCATCTGACCTCTCACCCATGCTTTGCTTAATCTAATCGACTCTTTCATTATAACCTAAAGAGAACTTTCTTCAGCTAGTGATATTGAGCTTCCCAAGCTCCTCTGCTCATTACATTTTCATCATCTTCTAGTTGGTCAAGTACTGCAATAATGTGAAACTTCCTTATGAATTCCAGAGATAATTTGGAACAGTCTTTCTTCATGACTTCATAGTCATCCATACAATTGGCCCAAAAGTCCTCTATATGCATTTTTTGAAACAATTTCTTACTTATATGCTTCTCCATTACCTTATTAGGATCAAAATGATCTCTTCTGTTGTAGTAATGAAGATTGAGTAGTTGGAGTTCTTTATCCAAGTGTTCAGCTAACCCTAAAGAAGGACATGCATAGTTTCCTCTGCCTAAACGAATGGGAAATTGGACATTTGTTCTATGCAAATGTTTAAGTTTCTCAACACAAGTTATCAGCTGCCTAGACAACTCCAAAAGGAATACTTTATCTATTGGAGACCTTGGGAATTTGTAAGCCATTCCAGTGAAGCCCTGTATTCTCAAATATGTGAACTTTTCAAATTGGATATACCACCTACCATACTTGGTGATTTCATTCATAGCCTCTGTGGATATTCTTAGAGTTGTATTAACTTGCAATAACCTGGTTATGTACATGGTAAAGGCATCATTTATCCTCTTGTAATGCATAAGGGATTATGATAATGAGAGCTGTGTGTAACATTCATAGACCTTGATTTGAGTTTGTTCATCATTTCCAACTTCTCCCTCCTTAGACAAGCTAGCATAATGATTCCTTCTTGCCAAAGCATAAACAACATAGGATGTCCATCTGAAGAACCATTTCTCTTTAAAGTTATTGAATGCCTCATGAATGTTATCATTGAGAGTATGTGACCAGTGGAACTTAGCTCCTTTCAATATCTCTTCAACTATAACAAACATCCACCCCTCAAAAGTTGATGCTGCAGGCAGTCCATATATTCAACTCAGGAAAGTTACCAAATCCCCTATTTCATCATGAAAGTCACTCCTGTATAGTATTTGAGGGAATTTTCTCATGGTAGACCTTTTGCTTTTTGCCCAATTTTTGTTCATATGCTTCCTATATCCACTTTCATATTTCTTGTATGTGGCCTCTGATTCTGCCTTATCTGGCATGGTCATTATTGTGTGCCATGGGATATCAAAAGTTTCAGCCAAGGAGGGTGGAATTAAGTCAGCTAAGATATCTCCATTGATAGTTTGGATTGTTCTGGTCATGATGTCATATCTCTCTGCACAGACAACTATAAGTTCAACACATTGAACAAATGTAGGGAGGGCATCAGCTTGTGCAATCCCACTATCTTTCACTTTCTTTTCCCTAGGTGTTGGATTCGGACTGAAGATTCTAAGTCTGAAATCATCAAGGTCAAGATGACCTAAGTCTATTTCTCCTATATCACTCCATCCGGTGTGAATCTTTGTCTCTGGAGGGATGCCTTTGAATTCGTACCTCATGATCTGAGCTCGTTCAATCATCTAACCTGCAGGACTGGACCTTATAAATTTGATACCTTGAGAGATTTTCACTAACTCCTAAGTTTAAGGTCTTATGATTATCAAGTGGATTACTAGACTCTCAACCATATCAAAACTAATGAATCTATAATGGATCTGCTAAGTTACTAACATGCTTTTTAAAACAAAAATCTAACATTTACTATCATTGCATCCATTACATAAGCCAACAACATGCAATAAACACTTCAATGCTGCAAAAATCTCACTTAAAACATGTAAAACATCATCATTCATCATTTGCAGTCATTATTACACCATTCTAGACACTTCCCCTTTTGAAAATTCCTTAAAAATAATCATTTTTCTCAATTTGCGCTAATTTTAGGGTCAACTGACTTACAGACAGGAAAGTGCTACTTCTGAGGTCAACCGACCTCAGCGGAGAAATCAGGTCCAACCAACCACCAAGTCTTTCAGTGTTCATGCATTTTTAAAGATTTGCGTGGATTTCATGGTCGACCGACCTACGCAGATTTTAGGGAGTACCGACTTAAACTAGTCATTTAGTCTGTTGGTTAAAACTTAGCGCAGGATGATCAAGGTAGTTTTACTTCTTTTGTGCGGGATTGGGTCTTGTCAGACCTTGCACGGATTTTGAAGTCAACTGACTAAGTTAGTGATGGCATGTTCTGGTGCAAAGTCAGATGAAGCTATTTTCAATGCAAGGTCGTTCTTTTTGTCCCCAGTGGGCTTTTTTGGTTACTGCCGACCAGCGGGGATTTCTTAGGCATCTGACCTAGGTCAGAGAGGGGATCTTTTAGCACAAAGTTGGTGTAGGGTAGTTTTAGCCCAAAATAGTCTTCAGGGCCTTGCGAGGCTTTTGGGTCCTACCGACTAAATTAGTTACAGCGACAAACATCATGGAGGTCAGGAGGTCAATTTTTTAGTGCTAAGTGAGTTCCACGTTCTAGCGTGGGTTTCCGTGGCTGTCGACCGACTAGATGGATCAAAATTTTGAAGGTCAATCAGACATGCCATCAGCTCAAACTCATTTTGTTTATCTAGTTTTGAAGATTGATTCAAAGTGTTTTGAGTTTGTTTCCTCATAGATTGGTCCAAAGGAGCACTTAGTTTGCTAAGTTTGGCAAGTTTTTCATTTTGCCTATGGTAGTCAAGAACTACGTTTTCTTGAGAGAATTCAAACTAGGGTTTGCAAACAACACAGTTAGATCACAAAACCCTACTAACATACTTAATTCTAGTTATGAGAGTGCATTGAAAGAGAAAACATACTTATGAAAATGAAAGCCTAACCATACAAAGAAACCCTAAGTACAGGTTGAGCTCCTACCTGGTTTAGCTGAGGCGAGTCAATTTTGAAATGTGCAGGCAGGGAGAGGTCGCTGGTTCAAATCTGTGGGCTAAATAGGGGAATCACTTGATAAATTGTTGAGAGCTCCAAAATACTTTTTTGAATGAAAAAAATGAGCTTCAAAAGATGAGAAATCCATTTTATTTCCTTTGGTTACATCCCCATTAATACAAAATGCACGCCGTGTCAGTCGGGGGATTTTGGCAGATTAGGGTTTGCGTGACTTTTGGTCACCTCCGACTTGGTAGGGGTTTGGAGTGCGACAGACTTGGTCGGTGGACAACACTTTTAGCATTGCGGTAGTAGGCTCCATTACACGCGCTTTGAGGGGCTTTGAAGTTCCTCAAACCGACAAGGATTTTGCCACCATCTGACTTGGTCAATAGACGGGCAAAGTAACGTAAGTTGGAGATGTTTGGTTTTATTGCAGAAGTCCATTCAAGCCAAAAGTGGTGCAAGAGTCAGTTGGTGAGTAAAACAACGCTGAGGTCGAAGACAAAGGATTATAGTGTAGATGTCGGTTAGAGGGCAATTCAGCGCAAAGGTCAGTTAGGACCAAATTTAAAACAAAAGGACTATCAAACCAACTAGAAGAAATGAAAAGACCTTGACTTAGCAAATTTTTGGAATAATTTTCAACATCAAGCCTCTAACATGGCAAAAGTGTGTTTTGACCACTTGACTACTTAGGAGGTGGGAAAACTCACTTGACACTCTAGACCAAACTTGAAGAAGTGGGGTCCCTATTTTTTGAAATGGGGCGTGTGTGTGAGGCACAACAGTTTTTTTTTACCACTTATCTCTTGTAAGATAGGGCTATCCTCTTTCATAGGCTTGTGCAATTTAGAAGATGAAGCACCGAGATCAAACCTCATTTGTCGCGGTGGAACATTTTATTGTTGACAATGACCTCCCGATCCTTGTAAGGATTTTGAGGGAGGAACCTCAGCATAGGGACCTTGTCCTTTTGGTCTAAAGTTCTCTCTTCATGCGGATTGTTTATATTTTGTCATTTCTTGTAAATAAGGACTAGGTATTTCAGTTTTATCCCAAAAATAATTAAATCTGTAATGCTTTTTCTCAACCAAAGGTTTATATTTGTTGTGGGGGATGGTGATCATGCATCCATCAAAAGGGAATTTTAGACAATGGTGTATTGTTGAAGGGATAGCTTTTATTTATTTTAGCCAAGGATGTTCCAATTTAATACAAAAGAGGTCTGAAATAGGGACAACATCAAACCATTGTTCGACATGTTTTCCAGATAGTGTTACCAACAATGATATCTTACCCAAAGACTTGATAAAGGTTCCCTTATGTGTCTTAATCATCATGTTCGAGGGGTCATAAGAACCTTGCATTAGTTGATGTGAAAAGAGGAACTCCTCAGTGGCAACATTAGTCATGCAATTAGGATCAATAAGATTTCCTTCCACAGGGTTTCCCATTATTTTCACAGTGATGTAAAGAGGTCCATCGGAGTCTCTAATTGTTCTATCATGAGGTGTAAACACAATTTCAGGTTTAGGTGCTTTTCTTTTCATGTAAGGTCTAGGAGGGAACCTATTATTGTTGTTGTGATTAGAGGCCATGTTTTTATGCTTAAATCAGATTTGAAAGTTTTTCCAAAAGGTCTATCAAGGGCAAGTGCAAAACGATATGCCAAAAGTAGCCTAAAATGCTTAATTTGTTGTACTTTTCTTCAAAGAAAATAGGTGAGACAAAGGGTGTTGAAAAGATTTTGATTAGGGGAAGAAAGTTATATGTCTGGTATCAGTCCAAAACAGCAATAAGATCCTTCCCAACACACTGTTGATGCAAATCCAAGATAATGCCAAGTCAAACTATAGTGAAAATATGTCGAAATAAGCACTTTTTTCACCAAGACTTAATGCAAAAGAGCATGACAAAGGGTGTTGTGAGTAAAATGATGATGGAAATAAAATAATACCAGTAATAACAGCCACTTGGTGCCAAAATACCCAACACAACATGCTTTTAGTGCCACTTAAGGTAAAACCCTAGTGAAAATATAGTAAAAATAAGCTATTTTTCACAGTTTTTCAATTCCAAGACCTTGAAAAAGGGGTGTTGTAATGAATTTTAGAAGGTGCAAAAAATAACGTCAATTATATTAGTCACCTCAATCCATAAAATTTGTTACAACATGCTTGGAGTGCAAACTAGGTCAAACCCCAGGGCAAAAATAGCCAAAATATGTAGTTTTTCACCTTATTTTCAATATAAGAGCCTGTTAAAAGTGTGTTGTGAATATTTTTAGGAGGGAAAAAAAATGATTACCCTAATAACAGCCAATTAATGCAAAAATACTCTTCACAACATGCCTATGGTGCAAGTTTATGGCCAATTTTAGTGAAAATCGTTGTTTTTGAAGCCCTAGGTTTGAGATGTTGACACAAAATGTTATGTGAATGTTTTGAAGTCTGATTTATGATGAAAAAGAAGTGTAATCAGATCTAAGAATGATTTTCAAGCCCTAATATGCAAAATTCCAATGCAAATCTAATTAAAATGCATGAAAATTGCTAGTTTTTTGTTAAAATTTTCTATGTAAAAATGCAAATATTTTAAATCTAAATGCAAATTTATACCAAAATGAAAGAATACAGCCAAATTTTAATTTGAATGAGCCTCTAAAATCAGTAGAAAAATATAAAAGAAGATTTTTCCTACTAACCCTAGATTTTGGAATTACTAGGTTTAATTAAAAATTGTCAAAATTTCTACAAAAGCCTAGCAAATTAATGATGAAAATGCAATTGAATTTTTGTGTTTTTCTATAATTTATATCAGATCTGATGCAAAAATCATGAATTAGGGAAATTTAGAAAGAATTGATGCAATTTAGTGATCTACATGAAAAAGCAAGCTAGGGTTTTCAAATTTTTGCTTTCAATTTTTTTGTAATTTTCTCAATGCAATAAGATGAAAGAACATATGAATGAATGAATAAAATCTAAATCTAAAGAAACACACTTAGCAAGTTAAAATTTAAGTCCAAAAACACGTGTTCACCAAAATGTTTAGAGTAAAATTGGGATTGTTTAGTTTTTAGTGTTTATATGTTTGAATCCTCCTTTCACCCTATACATTCAAGGATCTAGGGTCAAGTGGCAATTCACTATCATACCCTAGGTCACTATGAAATGTAGGGAAGCTTGGATTAGGGTGTTCAATCATCAATTTTCTTTCTCTTATGCTTAATTGACCATTAAAACCCTAATTATGCAAATACAACAATAAACTGACGAATAACAGAAAAAGCTCTTGTAGAGAGATGTAAAATATCAAATCACAGAGTACCTATTTTTGGGGTTCTGAGGTAGAAAAGTTGGGGACAAAAGAGTGGGCACCCATGTCAAATGCCCTGCTTATTGTCCAGATCTGGAAACTTAGTTTGCAACTCTTCCCTGCTGTCCCAGAGATTTTACCGTCACAGAAATTGGAGGACTAATGAGTGGGGGCCCAAGTCTAGGGTGCTATTTTTCCTTCTGTTCTGCAATTCTGACACTTCAAGATGCCTTCCTGCAACTTCACTTTTCCCAGCTCCACAACCTGTAACCTGCAACCATGAAAACTTTGGGAGGTTGTGGTGTTTAGAGGCTTGCCTCAGTCAAGCCTCAGATGACACTTAAGTCTTTGAACACCATTATCAGATAGAGAGTGTGTGCCCTTGTGAGGCAGAGGAAAAAATTAAAGGAAATGATGATGAAAACACAATATAATGTCACCTTGTAGTGAAGATATCATGGGAGGAAGATGCTCTTCATTCCATGATGAAATGGAATGCTCAAATCTGTAAACACAAACACATAAACCACACAAATCTGCTCTTACAACACAGTGAAATCCTTGAATCACAAGTTGATAGCTAGTTGAAATCTAATTGCAATCTAGTTTCTAAATGAATGCCTAAACATGCTTTTATATGCAACTATAAACACTCCCACCAAGATTTTCGTAATTCAAACTTATTGTGTTGGTACAAGACCCAAATAATGATCATAAACTGACACCCAAAAATTGGGACTACCCCAAAATAGGGCAGGACTAGGGGGCATATGCCCAAGTCCTCCCCCCTATTTTGGGCAGGGTCAAGATGAAGGGGTCCTCCTAGGTCCCATTTGTCATTTTACCTTGGGTTCATTCCATCAGGATGCCAAATTATGAACTAAGATGTCTTAAATGCATGCAAAAGACCTGGTAGCTAAACCTTATGAGGGAAAAGCCCCCAAGGGGACATTTTATGACATTACAGATCATAACCTAACTCATTAACTAACAAATTACCATTTTGTAATCTTATTACAAGTAAATCAAAACCTTAAAATCAAAACACAACTAATAATCTAATTATGTTTATTTAAATGATTCATCAACTATAACAAGTATATTTAAATGATTATATAAGGATATACTCAACAATGTTTAATTAAATTATTAAGGGTATAAATGTATGTCTATAGGACTCTGAATAAATAAATTTCTGCCTTATAAAATAATAATCAGTGACTTCATAATATTCTTTCTAAATTAAACAAATTATAAAGAGGTAATTACTTATATATAAAAATACATTTAAATAGCAATATTGATATCTTAATTTATCTATATGATCAATAATTATAAAAAGAACACATTTATTTACCTATATGATTAATATATTTCATAACATCACATCAACTATGAAAACAAATATTGCAAAATAAGAAAATATATGCACTATTGTTTAAATACAACCCTAATTACTAAAGATTAAAGGAACCCTAATTAAAAGTATTTAAGGGAACCCTAATGGGTTGGACAATGCACTAAACTACTTGATTACAGAAATGCACTAAAAGAATTTGTTGAACAAACTCTAGAAACTTTCAAACAAATGCAATTGGAAGTGTAAAGCCAGATTCAAAATCCTTGGCCAACACTCAGCTTGATTCTGCCATCATGGGAGATTGGGAATAGGTTATGGACATCCACCAAAGCATAATGGAAATGGGATTTATATCAGATATTATAGTTGGAGATTTTCTGATAGACATATCTATAAAATGTATAGACATAAACAATTATTGACAGATAATATAGTGAAAGTGCTCTGGTAGATAGGTGTGCAAATTGTAAAATCGTAGACAAAGAAAGAGAACTGTATGACAGACACTTCAAGAGATGTCATCTCATGGCTTGCAATGATTGCAAGATATGCACAAAATGGTTTTGTCTTTCAATGGGACGTCATCTATTGGGATACAATGATTGCAGAATATGCACAAAATGGATTCGTTGGACAGGCTGAAGAAACTTTCAAGCATTTGCACTAGTAGATTGCAGTGTATGCACGAAATGGATTGTTGAAAAGGCTTTAGAAACTTTTAAATGAATGCAATTTGCAGGTGTAAGGTAAGGTTAGATGTCTCAACCTTTGCTAGCATTTTGACTGCCTGAGACCAAAAGGGGGCTCTGGAACGGGTATGGGAAATCTGTCAGATGTTGTAGTTGCAATGGCCCTACTAGACATGTATGCAAAATGTAGAAGCATGCACAAGGGATGTGAGTTGTTTGACAATGTACCCCAGATAAATTTGAATTCATGGAATGCATTGTCAGCAGCATATGCACAAAATGGATTTGTTGAAAAGGCATTAGAAATTTAAATGCAATTGATAGGTGTAAGCCAATTTCAAACACCTTTGCCAGCGTCCTCCCAGTTGTGGATGGTTTGGGAGCCAGTTACTAACATCCATCAATGCATAAAGGATAGAAGAGTTTTGTCAGATGCTGTAGTGGCAAATTTACATTGAGGAAATTAGATAAAACTAAATTACATAGATAGTTTGCAATCATAAAGTAAAATATGCTAGAAGTATTTGTAGAGACACTTCTTTGTTGATTTAGATCCAAAATGTGCCTTAAAAAAAATGTGGACTGCAATGATCCTATGATATGCACAAAATGGGTTCAATGAAAGAGGCTTTAAAAACTTCAAGCAAATGTGATCTAGGTAGGTGCAAACCCAAACTCCACAATTTTTACCAGCATAAGAAGCAAGAACACTGATATTCATTAGGAAATATTGTAGATAACACAAAATGAAGCACATTCTGAACCATAACAAGGAAAACAAGGATTACAGAGTAAACACACACTCATAAAACAAAACAAGGGATCAACCAACCTTGATCTCGCTAGTTGAAATGAAAGTTTGTTGCCATGTCTGCTCCCAATCTAACTTCTAAAATTTTTCAAAGCAAAAACCCCCTTAACTCCCAACCATGGACCTCCCCATAAAATATTTTTGGGGCAACCAATTTACGGGAAAGCCCAATTGATTTTAACAAACTAAAACTAACATTAGATTTATTACATCTAAAATGAAATAGTTTAACTTAATTGATTTAACACATTATTATTGTAATAATTATTATTATTATATTAACATTAAATATTACTTTTTTACAAAATATAATTAATTTATGTGGAGTTTTTTAATATTAATCATTTATTTCTAATACACAAACTAACCAAGGCATCTAACCATCAAATAAAATGCCAACATAATTATTTAACCACTAACGAGGGTAAAAATTGAACCTCAACAACACTAACTACCCACTAACAAAATTGATCACTAACCAGGATCAAAAGGCAAATACATGAACTCACATCCCAACCAGCCTCAACGAACAGGGTGACCAGACATGATGTTTATCCTCATCGAGGATGTTGGGTTAGGGAAAGGGACTTGATGTTATCTCCACAAACACATATCCATTGGGTTTGAGGCACGCTCAAACCTGGTGATTCATGTGGAGTCGATGCCTAGTACCTGCAACCTGCAACCCACAAAATGACCAAACATCTCTATGTACATGTAAATAGGCACCCGGTGAAAGGGAATCACAGCGTCAGAGGGCACTCACAACTGAGTGATACGACCCTGTCCCTTCCACCCAACACATCATAGCAATCTAGACAAGATCATCACGCAATCATCATGATCACATAACCACATAATCATAATCAAGTCAAATCTACATCATTATCTAAATACAACCATATACTGATCATAACAAGTGCATGAAATCACAAGTGTTAGAAGTATCATCATTACAATAAATCTAACATTCTATATAGTGTCTCAGATCAACTGTCAAACTATCAGAGAGAAAAGTGTGAGAGGCACTGTATCCTCCCCCACTAGAATCAGGCTTACTCCTGGAAGCCTGCAAACAAGAAAGGGTACAACTCTCACATCTAAGGTGCATCCTCCCAAGTGGCTGAGGCTCATCATTAGGATCCCACTAGATCCTCACCTACTTAATGTCTCAACCCCTGAAGACTAGTGTCCTGTGCTGCAAAATCCCCACAAGATCCAGAGCCAACTACCTGTCCTCTACCTATAAAGCATTCCAGTCAAGAACATGTGAGATATCTAGATGATATGGCCTAAAAATAGAAACATGAAATACATCATGGATATGCGATAGACTGGGTAGCAAAGCAATATGGTACGCAACAAGGCTGATCCTCTCTAAAATCTCAAATGGCCCAAAAAATGCGGTGTGAGCTTAGAGCCTTTCACATAATGGATCAGACTGTTTCATGGACACACCCTCAAAAATACCCAGTTGCCAACCAAAAACTAACGATCTACTCTATGAGCATCAACATACTTCTTATGTCTATCCTACGCTGCCACCAAATTCTCCCGAATATGAATAACCTACTATTCCATCTCCCGAAGCATCTCTGGTCCTAGAAGGATCTAGTCCTCAAGACGATCCCAACTCAATGGGGTCTGAAAAGGACAACCATATAAGGCCTGAAAAGGGGACATACCAATAGAACTATGGTACCCATTGTTGTATGCAAACTCCACCAAGTATAGATAACCTCCCAGGGAGTCTGTTGATCCATGACATACATTCTAAGTATATCTTAAAGGACCCGATTGACCCTCTTAGTCTGCCCATCTGTCTCGATGTGGTAGGATGAACTAAAGTTAAACTGAGTTCCTAACGCATGTTGCAAGGATGTCCAAAAAGCAGAAGTGAATACCAGATCTTTATTAGAGATAATCCTACGTGGAATACCATGCAATCTAACTATATCCTCCATGAAAATCTTGGCCACTGAGGAAGCATTATATGAAGACTGAACATGAGAGAAGTGTGCCACATTAGTCAACCTATCTATGGTAACCATGATGGCATTATGATGACGAGAAGACACTGGAAAACCAACTATGAAATCCGCTGAAATAATGTCCCATTTCCATTTTGGGATGAGATGCGGCTGAAGAAGACTTGCGAGGTGCTGATGTTCTGCCTTAACCCTCTGGCACTCCAAACTTCTTGAGGCAAAATCTGCAATATCCCTCTTCATCCCGAGCCAAAATTACAATTGACAGAGATTTGGTGCATCTTATTGACACTTGGATGAGCTGAGTAGGGTGCCTGATGAGCCTCTGACATAATTAGGGTACGAAGACCCCCAGAAGGAGGAACATAAATGTGACCTAAATACTGCAATAGATAATCTGACTCAAAGGCCTAACCCACATACTTTCCCTCCTGGGCTTTGCCGGACTCCACCTCTGACTTTACCTCCTAATACCAATTGACTGCTGAGAGTGCTACGAGGATCTGGTCCCTCAAATCTACTTCAAGCACAACTGACGAAAGCTCATGTCTTTGTCGACTGATAGTATCTACCACAAGATTCTCCTTCCCCTAGATGAACTTCATCTCAAAATTGTACTCGCATAGAAACACCATCCACCGTCTCTACCTAGCATTCAAGTTTGGCTGCGTGAAAATGTACTGCAAGCTGTGGTTGTCCCTATGTAACTCGACCTGATGCCCTAATAGGAAATGTCTCCATCTCACCAAGGCATGTATGATGGCTGCTAACTCCAATTCATGTGTAGGATAGTTCAACTCATGATCCTTGAGTTTGCGAGACTCATAGGCGATCACACGACCATCTTGCATCAAAACTACTCCTAGACCCTCCAAGGATGCATCCCTACACACCACAAAATCTCCCGTAGGATTAGGAACTACCAAAATGGGTGCACTAGTCAACCTCTCCTTGAGAGTCTGGAAGGCTGCATGGCATTGTTTTGACCAAATAAACTACTTCTCCTTCCTCTGAAGGGAAGTGATGGGATGAGCTATCCTCAAAAAACCCTGCACAAACCACTGATAATACCCTGCTAAGCCCATAAAACTATGAACCTTTGAAACATTAGTGGACTTGGGCCAATCCATGATGGCTTGGATCTTTGAAGGATCCATGACAATTCCTTCACCTGAAATGACGTGCCACAAATATCTCACCTCTGTCTGAAAGAACTCACACTTCACCAAATTTGCAATATAGATGATTCTCCCTCAAACACTGCAGTACCTACCGCACGTGCTCCTTGTACTCCTCCATAGTCCTAGAATAAATCAAAATGTCATCTAGGAACACCAAGACAAATCTGTCGAGATAGGTGCAGAATACTCCATTCATCAAGCTCATGAATACAGATGGTGCATTCCTCAACCCGAATGACACAATGGTAAACTCATAGTGCCCATAGTGAGTTCAAAATGTGGTCTTATGAATATCTGTCTCCAGAGTGTGCAGCTGATGATACCCCGATCTAAGGTTAATATTTGACAACACTTTGGCTCCCTTAATCTAATCAAAGAGGTCAACAATCCTCGTCAAGGGATATCTATTCTTCATAGTTACCTTATTTAGCTGCTGATAGTCAATACACAACCGAAGGGATCTATCCTTTTTTTTCACAAAAATGACCGGTGCTCGCCAAGGAGAGACACTAGGACGAATGAACCCCTTGGCCAACAACTCCTCTAACTATAGACAAAGTTCCTTAAGCTCCTGAGTAGTCATCCGATACGAAGCTCAAGAAATGGGTTCTACCCCAGGAACAAGATCTATCCTTAAATAAATGTCACACTTAGATGGCATTCCTAGAATCTCATTGGGGAAGATATTTGCAAACTCCCTAAGAATGGGATGATCATCGAGGGACACCTCTTGACTTTCTCCCAACTCCAAATCATTAACCGTCACAGCAACAACTGGAAACCTTGACACAAACATCTCTATAACTGGATAGTAAAAATCATATGCAAAGAGATGGGTCTCTGAATACCAGCTATCTCTACCTCCCTATCTGAAACATCCAAACACTGCACTGACTTGCACTGACAATCAATAACTTCTTGATGAGCATCCAACCAATCCATACCCAACACAATGTCATAAGATCCTAGGGGTATGATACAAAGATCCACTGTGGTAAGGAGATTCCCAATTCTCAAACCACATCTAGACATAAGGGATTCTATCGCTACTCTAGCTCTGGAGGCCAACTCAACCTACCACCTAACATCTTGCTTTACTGCCACCAGCCCACATCGCTCCACTATAGAAGGGGAAATAAAAGAATCAGAAGCACTAGAGTCAAAAAGGATAGAAATACCAATACCCTGCAGCACACCTGTGGTCTCCACAACTGTGCCCTAATGCTCAGCCTGATAGTTATCAACCATTGTAAACACTCTATGAGACCTACCTGCATTGCGCACTATCAGCTTTGAGGTTGCCGGTCTCTGACTGAAACTTGATGTGCTCTTCTGTGGACACTGCTTGGCTATATGACCATGCTAGCCACAAGAAAAACATCCTGTTCCCCTACCATAACCCTTACCACCTGATGGAATACTAGACTATTGGAAGCTACCTCTACTAGAACTAGACTGGGAACTCTGAGCGGGTTGACTGAAATGATCACACTTATTGCACCACTTATTGCGAGCCCTTTCTGGCTGAAATTTACTATCTTGTGACCCCTGAAAACCCTTTTCTGCTGACTCTGACCACCCTTGTGATTCCTAGATGAACCTGCTACCTGAGACTGATTACTCTTAGGAAAAGAACCTATGGGAGGGGCATTGCTGATTTGAACACCTGTATGGCCACCTAATGCCATGGCTAAATTCTCCTCGACTAAATGAGCCTTCTCCACTGCCACCTCCATAGTCTTAGGCTCAAAGACATGGACTCCGCCACTAATATGGGCATTTAAACCCCTAACAAAATGTTGGACCAACATAGCCTCATCATCACCAATGCCTGCATATTGCTTGAGTTCATAGAACCTATGCTCATATTGCTCTACAGTCATAGCCATCTGTCGCAACTCATGAAACTCATTTGCATGATGCTACCTCTAGTGATCTGATAAGAAGCAGGCTCTGAATCTCTCTAGAAACAACTCCCAAGAAACTAAACAAATATCCAAGTGCAACTTTTTCTCCTCCAATTGCCACCATGTAGACGCAAAGCCCCTAAGATGCATGGTGGTATACCTTGCCTTAGTGTTACTGCCATTTGGGTGCATGGAAAAATATCTATCCAAATCTATTAACCAAGTCTATACCTCCAAGCCACTCTTAGTACCATCGAAGGTGGGAGGGTGTACCCTCAAAAGATCCCTCATGTGCCCTGCTAAAATAGCCTCTTGTTCTGTTGTAGCATCTCCCCACCTAGGGGACCTTTCTCTCTCCCTAACCACCTGCTTAATGTGCTAGGTTTCTCTCTGCTAATGTCCCTCCTACCTAAGGTCTGAGTGGGCTCTTTCCCTGTCTAAATGCTCTGAGTGCTGAGTTTCCCCTTATTGGTTACCCTCGTGTCTAGGGCCTAAGCGGGCAAGAATCTCCTCTAGAAAATTATGTAATTGAGCTCCCTCGATCTTTGGCTATTCATGATTCTAACCCCCACTTCCCTGATCATTTTGAGAGCCCCATTTCTCCTCATGATTATCTTCATGGGAGATTTGAGAAGGGGTGTTTTGGCGGTTAGCCCCACAACCACCCCAACGGCCTCTCCCATGACCTCGACCTCGGCCTCTAGGCATCTTCCTACACAACATAACCTAAGGATAAGTCTAAGGGAAAACTTAATCTCCAGATTCTAAGAAACTAGGATAGCATAGTGGGCTCACATTAAACCAGAGTACCCAGTGTTAGAAACTTGGGCTCTGATACCAGGTGTAACGCCCCCGCCAAGGAATCCCAAAGGACAACACAACTAGGATGAAAAATGGAACAACACAACTAGGATGAAAAATGGAACAATTTTTTTTTGTTAACTATAAAATGCTTGTAACTAATCCTAGGTCCTCTAAGGTTCCTTGACTATGCTACTCACAAAACAAAGTTACTAAAATATTTCATTAAGAACATCACATATAAATATACTATTCATTTCTGAGAATCAACATTAAAGATTATTTACTAAGCAATATCATGAAGGATACATTTCTTTACAGTACACATTTCATTAATTCATCCATTTAAATATATTCTATTTGCAATGAAGTACAACATGTTACACTTATTTCTTTCAGAGAAAAGCACATTATACAATACATCATTTACAATGCTTCATCATTAGTACATAAGGAAATGATTACATCTGAAAGTTTTCAATACAATGCTCAAACATATCAAAAAATATTTGGAACAGGAGTCCAACTGCATGATCCACCTTCATGCACATGGACAAATGGAAAGAAAATCCCAATGGAGGAAAAAGCACCAACCTCCCGAGCATGTGGACCCTTGAGGTCCACCCTTGTGCTAGGAGATAACACAAGGTCCCACATACTAGCATCAACCAATGGACATGAGACTATCCTAATCAAGGATTTCACATCACACGTGTAACATTAACTAAGCTGACCCCTTTATAGAACTCAAACACTTCAATGACTTCCAGAGGCCTTGACCAAAGAGAAGAAGATACAAGAACACCCAACAGAGACTTCTAGACTGCATGTAGGGAAGAGTGTCATTGCATGGCCTTAACATGGGTTACCCTAACAAACCTTTCATTAGGTACTAGCCCCCATCTACAATTACCCTGGAAAATCTCTCACTAGGTCCCAACCCCATAGGGTGACACATTCAGAACCAACATTTCTTGTGTGAGGACAAGGGAGTTAATCTTGCCAACTAGACCTTCTCAACCCATTCTAAGCCTATACAAGCACTCTAGACATGGGTGAGGCACATAAATTATCTTTTTAATGTGAAAACTACCCAACCCCCTTAGATTCATTATTAGGTTATCTTTGGATTATAAACTTCCATTGGGTTACCCTGGCAAGCCACTTTGGGTCCTGGCCGCACATTGGAAACCACCCCCCCTTCACTAAATCTAGATTCTCTAATATTCAAGTCACCATAACAGGCATGATCCATCCCAATTGATATCCTGATGGATTAGTACATAGAAGGCACATTATTCGCAAGATCACATAGCCTCATCCCTTCCAAAGGAACATTAAAGCTAGTGCAAAGGACTTTTATACTTCATTAACCCACAACGTCTAAATTCATTTTCACGAAGCCTAGCCAATGGAATCTAAATAGTTGAATACTTGAAAAAAAATCATAAACGACCCTTTGATCATAACCTAACTCATTAACCAACAAATTACCATTTTGTAATCTTATTACAAGTAAATCTAAACCTCAAAATCAAAACACAACTAATAATCTAATTATGTTTATTTAAGCGATTCATCAACTATAATAATTATATTTAAATAATTATATAAGGATATACTCAACAGTGTTTAATTAAATTCTTAAAGGTACAAATGTATGTCTATAGGACTCTAAATAAATAAATTTCTGCCTCATAAAATAGTAATCAATGACTTCATAATATTCTTTCTAAATTAAACAAATTATAAAGAGGTAATTACTTATATATAAAAATACATTTAAATAGAAATAATGATATCTTAATTTATCTATATGATTAATAATTATAAAAAGAACACATTTATTTACCTATATGATTAATATATTTCATAACATCACAACAACTATGTAAAAAAACATTGCAAGATAAGAAAATATATTCACTGTTGTTTAAATGCATCCCTAATTACTAAAGATTAAAGGAACCCTAATGGGTTGGACAATGCACTAAACTACTTGATTACAGAAATGCACTAAAAGAATTTGTTGAACAAACTCTAGAAACTTTCAAACAAATGTAATTAGAAGTGTAAATCCAGATTCGACATCCTTGGCTAGCACTCGACCTGACTATGCCATCATGGGAGATTGGGAATAGGTTATGGACATCTACCAAAGCATAATGTGATGGAAAATGCAATTTAATTTGTAGTTATGTATTGATGTTTATTTCGATTGCGTGAAGTTAATTTCAGTTTGCTTCGGCTATGACTATTCAATATATATATATATATACATTTGGTATCAGAGCTAGGTTGTTTAAAACACTGGGCTTGTTTTAGGCACATTATTGTTTCTGTAACTATGATTGACTTGTGGCTACCTCGTTTTGTAGGATGCGTCCCAAACGAGTTCGGTGAGCGCAGACCCACCACACTCCACCCCCAGAGGTACGCACTGATTCATCAGCTGTGGGTTTGGGTCAGCCAGATCCACAGGTATAGCTAGATCCTTAGGTACAACCACTTCTACAGCCACAACCAGTTCCTTAGGTACCGCAGGCACCACCGGCCCCACCAGATATTGGTCCACAGATATTACAGGCCTTACAGGCAATCTTAGATAGGCTTCCACCAGCTGTAGTTGAGCCACGTGTCGAGCCCCATGAGTATCCATGAGAGGAGCCACGCGTGGAGCCACGAGCTGAGTCTCATGTCGAGCCACATGTGGAACCCCGCGTAGAGCCATGAGGGGAACCACGTGTGGAGCCTTACGTTGAGCTGCTAGAGACAGAGGAGGTTGGTTTAGCCAACAGGGCCCGTAGCAGGAGCCCCCCACATCAGGTTAGGCAGGACGAGACAGTGCATGTAGAGCACTTGGGTCATAGGCCTTATGAGTATCATGCAGATGAGCCTATCAGGGGGCACAGAGATAGAGGAGATCCCATTAGGGATATATTGAGGTTGAACCCTCCTACATTCATCGAGACCACAGAGGGAGCTGAGGCAGAGGCCTGGCTTATTAGTTTAGACAGGTGCTTTGCGTTGTGTCGTTACAAGGGCAACACGAAGGCCCGGGTGGCAGTACACTTATTGTGGGATGCAGCAGCTACCTGGTGGCACATTAAGGAGTGCAAGCGCCACCTTTCTTTAGACACCCTCACATGGGAGACCTTCATTGAGTGCTTCAATGCGCGCTATTTATCAGACCACTACAGGCAGCGTCATCTAGACGAGTTCCATGACCTTCAACAGAGGGAACTTTCAGTGGCCCAGTATGAGGCTAGGTTTACAGAGTTATCTAGATATGTGGAGTATCTCCATGATGAGAAACTCCTAGTGCATAAGTTTATCAGAGGACTTAATCATAGTATAGCAGGGCCTGTTCAGATGGCAGACCCCCAGTCTTTGAGTGATGCTACTGAGAAGGCATACATCGCTGAGGAGATTTAGGGATGAGGGCAGAGTTCTCACCCTCAGTTTCAGGATCGGGGACAGCAGTAGCATCAGTAGAGTTTCCGTAGACCATCACAGCCACCTCACAGAGGAGGATTCAGTTCAGTACCGTTACCTCCTAGACCCCCACAGCAGCAGCAGAGAGTTAGGACACAGCAGAGGTCATAGGGGGGACATAATAGAGGTCGGAAGTAGCAGGGCCCACGCAGAGATCAGAGACAGTAGGGACCACCTGCAGGACCCGCGAGGTCACAGCAGTCTTATAGGGGTTCATAGGGGTCTATTGGCAGATTAGGACAGCAGCAGTCGGGTAGGACTCAGATTGTACAGGTATAGGTTAGGGGCCCTTGTTATGTTTGTGGTGGAGCTGGACACCTAGCTAGAGAGTGTCCACAGGGTTTTACAGCAGGGGGTAGCCTCATGCAGGAGGTTCTGAGTAGACAGTGGGTGATGTGGGTAGATCCCACCGTATGTTTGTAGCAGTAGATAACCGCCAAGTAGATTTTTAGGCGTCAGTGATTGAGACGTCAGGTATGATTGGGGGTAACTCCATTTCTATTCTCTTTGACTCTGGTGCTACTGATTCATTTATATCTCCATCATTAGTGGAGCATTGCAGGCTGG
The DNA here is from genome assembly GCA_027924645.1 of Cunninghamia lanceolata. NCBI lineage: Eukaryota > Viridiplantae > Streptophyta > Pinopsida > Cupressales > Cupressaceae > Cunninghamia > Cunninghamia lanceolata. The sequence goes on from BSBN01001493.1 coordinate 1,280,309, forward strand.
TGGCCTCTAGGCAGTGTGATAGGTGGGTAGTTGAGTTGGCTTCAGGAGCCAAACTGACAGTAGATGCCTTAGTCCATGACTGTGAGATTGCTTTGGGACCCTTCACTATAGTATGCGACCTTAGAATCATGACATTAGGATCCTATGATGTGGTGTTGGGTATGGATTGGCTTGTGGCTCATCGAGCCAAGCTAGATTATTGCCAAAAGGTGATCAGCTGTTTAGATGATCACGACACATCAGTTGAGATTGTGGGCATGCAGAAGCCCACCGCAGTGCGTATGATATCCACTCAGCAGCTTAAGCGCTGCATGCGGAAGGGATGTCAGATGTTTGCCATCACAGTGAGTGACAGATCAGATGACGAGCCAAAGGCATCTTTGGATGATCATCCCATCCTTAGAGAGTTTGCCAATGTTTTCCCAGTAGAGTTACCAGGGATTCCTCCCCGACGTGAGGTAGACTTTCACATAGACTTAGTGCTGGGTGCCGATCCAGTGTCTCGTGCACCCTACATGATGACCACTCATGAGCTCACTGAGCTCAAGTTACAGTTGGAGGACTTGCTTGAGAAGGGACACATCCAACCGAGCGTTTCACCTTGGGGCGCTCCTGTCATCTTCGTGAAGAAGGATGGGCCTCTTCATTTGTGTATGGACTATAGGCAGTTGAATAAGGTGACGGTGAAGAACCGTTATCCCCTGCCCAGGATTGATGATCTTTTCGACCAGATGCAGGGAGCCAGGGTGTTCTCTAAGATAGACTTGAAGTTTGGGTATCATCAGTTACACATCGCAGAGGCAGATATCCATAAGACTACCTTCTGGACTCATTATGGGCACTATGAGTTCACAGTGGTTCCCTTCGGCTTGACGAACGCCCCTACAGTGTTCATGAGTCTCATGAATGGGGTGTTCCGTACCTATCTAGATCAGTTCGTGATCATTTTCCTCGATGACATTTTGATCTACTCACGGACTGAGGAGGAGCATGAGGAACACCTTCGTCAGGTTTTATAGTGTTTGCGAGAGCAGAAGCTTTATGGGAATTTGGCGAAGTGTGCATTTTTCATGACAGAGGTTTAGTATCTGGGGCATATCCTTTCTGGCGATGGAATCTTAGTAGATCCATCGAAGATTAGGGCTATTAGGGATTGGCCAGTGCCCTTTAGTGTGACAGAGGTGAGGAGTTTCATGGGGTTAGCTGGTTATTACCGTCATTTTGTTGAGGGCTTTTCTCAGATTGCACACCCCATCACTTCCCTCCAGCAGAAAGGGAAGAGCTTTCTTTGGATTGAGCAGTGTGAGAGGGCCTTCGGGGTCCTCAAGGAGCATCTTACCAGCGCTCCTATTTTAGCAGTTCCTGATCCTATAGCAGATTTGATGGTTTGCACGGATGCATCACTTGAGGGATTGGGAGCTATACTTATGTAGGGTGGTAGAGCTATCACGTATGAGTCGCGAAAGCTCAAGACTCATGAGCTGAACTACCCCACACACGACTTGGAGTTAGTGGCAATGGTTCATGCTCTAGTCCATTAGAGACATTTCTTATTGGGACATCGCTTTGAGCTCCATTCCGATCATCATAGCCTTCAGTATATCTTTACATAGCTGAATCTGAAGGCCCGTCAATGGCGTTGGATGGAGTTCCTCTGCAAGTATGACTTTGATGTCCACTACATCAAAGGGAAGGAGAATGTGGTTGCTGATGCATTGAGTCAGAGGCGCCACGAGCTCTTGACCTTGACTTTGGGTGTGGACTTGAGGAATCGCATTATTCAGCATCTGCCAGCGGATGAGTGGTACCTTGAGGTGCAGCAGGAGATCAGTTCACAAAGGGCCCTTGTGGGCAAGTTTGCAGGGTATACACTTGACACAGATGGTTTACTTCGTCATTGATAGCGCATCTATGTACCCCGCGCAGGTGACCTGCATACTGTGGTGCTATCAGAGGCTCATAGAGCACCATATGCAGCACATCCGGGGGTGAAGAAGATGCATGCCGATCTTCGACAGCTATACTATTGGGCGGGTATGAGACGTGATATAGCAAAGTTTGTTGCTCAATACCTTGAGTGCTAGAGGGTCAAGGCCGAGCATCGGCATCCAGCAGGTCTCTTATACCCACATGATATACCTGAGTGGAAATGGGACACCATTTCCATGGATTTTATTGTTGGTCTTCCTATGTCTTCGCGTCGCCATGATGCCATCATGGTGACAGTCGACAAGTTGACCAAGTGTCTCATTTCTCTCCTATACACACGACGTACAATGCGCCAGCTGTGGCGAAGGTATTCTTGGATGATATTGTGAGACTACATGGGGTACCTCGCTGCATCATCTTAGACAAAGATCCAGTGTTCACTTCAGCATTCTAGAGAGCCTTACAGCAGGCATTGGGCACATAGCTCAATTTTAGCTCCGCTTATCATCCCGAGATAGATGGGCAGACAAAGCGGGTGAATCAGGTATTGGAGGACATGATTCAGATGTACATTATGGACCATCAGTCTGGATGGGAGGAGTATCTGTATCTAGTTGAGTTTGCCTACAATAATGGGCATCACAGCTCATTAGGTTTGCCTCCCTTTCAAGCTTTATATGGCAGACCATGCAGGACACCATTGAGTTGGGATCGGATTGAGGATAGAGTTACCATTGGTCCAGAGCTAGTTCAGGACATGGAGCAGCAGGTCACACTGATTAGACAGAGGTTGAAGGAGGCACAGGATAGGCAAAAGAAGTATATCGATGCTAAGAGGATAGATCGGAGCTTCTCAGTGGGAGACAGGGTATTCCTTAGAGTGCGGCCACACAAGAGTCCAATCTGTTATGGAAAGGGCTCTAAGCTCGCACCATGGTTCATAGGACCCTTTGAGATTTTGGAGCAGATAGGACCAGTTGCCTATTGTCTACCATTGCCACCTAGCCTGTCACGTATCCACGATGTCTTTCATGTTTCTATTTTGAGATGATATATATCTGATGTATCTCATGTACTGGACTGGAGTGCTTTATAGGTAGAGGCAAGTGGGCAGTTGGTGCTGGAGCCAATTCACATATTGGCTCATCAGATGCTGGGCCTTCGAGGTCGAGAGCTGGACCAGGTTAGGGTCCAGTGGGATCGATATGACGAGGTCACAACGACATGGGAGGATGCAACTAGTTTGAGGGCACTCTATCCTCACCTTTTTGATGACTTCCAGGAGGAAGTTTAGTCTTAGGGGGGAGGATGTGAGGCTGACTATTTCACCTCCCATATTTTGATCATTATGCTATTCTGTAGATGACTCTATCAGACCCTAGTGGCTATGTTTCATTATACAGACTTGATGTTTTATCTCACTGATTTGATACATGTGATTTGATTCGGTCATATTGGATGATATGTTGTGGTTCGATATATGGGATTCTTATTAGATGTTATTTTGCTATGAGATTCTAGTTATTTATGTGATGTGAACTATTTGACATGTGATGGAAAATGTAGTTTAATTTGTAGTTATGTATTGATGTTTATTTCGATTGCGTGAAGTTAATTTTAGTTTGCTTCGGCTATGACTTTTCATGACAGGACTGACACTTGATCGAGATGTGCAAGTTTTATGTTCCCTAGCCATGGGAAATCAGAGGTAGGATTCACATCATGTTATTCCCTGTTAAGCCGATCTGTTCCCAAGAGGGATAAGAATCACGTGTGTAGTTGAATGATGATTTATTGTACTTGGTTTATTTTAATTATTTTTAGCCTTAGTACCCTTCCTTGTTCTTATTTTTGATTAATATTAAGTGTTGTATATTTTATTTGATTTATGCCACACGGTATTTTTATTATTTCTTTTGGGCCATTTAAATGTGAATTTTTAACCCTTTTCATGAACCCTAGGGTCCCAAAAGTTACCCTAGGTGGTCAACCATGAGTCTAGGGTCAACTTGGACCACCTAACCCTAGTTTTGACTCACCTTAGGTCACCCTAAACCATGGTGGAGTAAAAGTGACGAATTTGGGAAGAGGGAAGATGAGGGATGGGCCTTGCCTTGGGAAGAGCCCATCTCCCATCCCTAAGTTTTGGGAAGCATTCCCAAGGAAGACTAGGGAGGTCTCCAAGAGTCCTCCCAAACTCCCAAGTGAGTGGGAGCACCACTCAAGACCATTGTCTTCTTGAGGTGTGAGTGGGAATCCAACTCACCACTTGTCCCCCTCCCACTTGTGTGGAAGCACAAGTGGATGAGGTGGAGATGGAGGTAGAGTGAGAGGAGGACATTTGTCATCCTCTTACCTTCTCACTCTTACAAGTGGTTTTGGAGGAGGGAGGAGATGGTGACAAATGTCACCTTCTCATTCCCTCAAGGCCAAGTTGATGGCCTATAATAGCTCCTCTTGTAGAGGAGTGAGGGTTCTTCCTTTCTAGTCTTTTTCCCTTGCATTTGGAGACTTCTTGCAATTTTAATTTTCCTTTCTAAGTTTGGAGGAGATAGAGGAGGTTGGAGAAATTCTGAAAGTTGGAAGGCTTGGGAGGGCTTGGAGCTCTTCACCAATTCCACTTCCATTGTCAATGCCTTGAAGGTAGGCCTCTTAACTTGTTTCTTGCTTTGCTTATATGATGTTCCATGTTTGAATTTTGTTTGTAAGTTTGTTTGCATTGTGATGTTTTGCATTTGATGTTGGGTTGGGAGTTATGGTGAGAGCACCTCTAATGGAGGTAATGCTCAACCTGTATGGGTAGGGGAGAGGAACAATCCTTGGGGGCTCTCCCACAGTATGTGTTTATGCCTTAAGGGCTTATTATCATTTGAGGAGGAGATATCTGAATGGCAAGAGTGCCATGCAAATTGGTTTGTGATTCTTGTGGATTGTGGTGTTTTGGGATTTTGGCTTGAGGCCAGGAGTTGAAATTTTCTATTCTTTTGGGAGCCCTTTAAGTTGAGAGGTCTATTCCCTACCCTCACCAAACTCATTTTTATGAGTTGAGTATTGTGTTAATCCTATGGGGTTGTATTGTTTTTGTGCTGTTTGTGAGTGCTCTTGTTGTGGAATGAAACCCTGTGTGAAACCCCTACCTCCCTAGCTCGGGGGTGACCCTCTTGCGGGTCTATGGTAGGGAGGAGAGCTTTCCTTTCTCAGTGGCTAGTTTTTGTTGTTTCATTGCTATGTTTAGATGCAGGTTGGGTGAAAAGGAGTGAAGTTGTTATGAAAGTCCCCTTGTGATGGCTGTTGAAGCCAAGGCCATAGAGGCCTCATTGTATTGCATTTTGAACAATATTATGTGGTTATCTTAGCCATGAGTTGGTTGTAATTTCTGCTGTATGAAAAGTATTCTTTACTTGAGTAATAGTCTGTTATTCTTCCTGTGAAGAACAATGCAATGTAATCATTTTGTAGTTGATTTAAGAGGCTTACTTCTTATAATGTGGAGTTAGTGAGTTGGGAAATGCTTGCTGAAATTGTATACATTTTCTGTCATTTCTCCTTACAAAAGAAAAAGTAAGAGTGAGTTAGATAAATCCTTGAGTATGCAAAGCAAGAAATGAGAAAGTTTATCTTAGTTTTCTGTTTGGATGCATTATGTTCACTGTTTAGATTTTGTTGTAGATTTAGGAAGGAAATGCATTTTCTATTTTTGTGTAATGTTTCAAAAGAAAAGGAGTTAAAGTAATTTTCTGTTTTGTGCAGTAGGAAGCTATAATAAAGTGTTGTAGGAAAAAAAAAAAATGTATTGCTGTTTAAATAAATTTGCCCAAACAAATGCTTGTATTCCAGTCATTGTATGATCAAATGAAAATAATTAAGTTTGTTACAAAGTTCCCATTTATTTAATTTTAAGGCATAATGAATGAAATGCTGCATATAAAAAAAAATAAAATTTATCAACTCTATTTTCTGAGTTATTTAGTAAGAGTTTAAAAATAGTGAGTTGCTGTAGAAGTTCCATATTTCTTTTGCTGTGTTTATTAATGGATGCATATTCACATGAAAATAAATATTTATTTGTTAAGTGTATGTCTGGTTGCAAAAAAAAGGGGTACGTATGTTGTAAATATATGATTAAATATGTAGATATATCTAAAATGTTATATATATATATATTTATGTGCTTGTGTGTATATATTTAAGTATATATATATATAAGTCTATATATGTTAAAAAAAAACATATCTTAGTTTATATATTTCTTTCATGCAAAAAAAAAAAAAAGGAAATATATATATATATATATATAAATATATATACTTACGAATATATATTTATATATATAAATATACAAATGTAAATATATATTATACATTATTTTATTTTATTTTTTTTAAAAGAAAAAAAAAGAAGAAAAAAGAAGAAGAAGAAACAAAAAAAAAACAGAGAGGGGTCGGACTATGGGCAGCGCCCACAGTCTGAAAGGGTATACAAGTTACAGGGGCTGTGGGGGAGGCGGAGCCTCCACCCACACCCGCGGGTGTGGGTGGGGGCTCTGCCTCCCCCACACCCCACACACACTGCACTCCACTCACAGTTCGCTCCTCCGGAAACCTCCCCCGAAGCTGCCTCCGCCGCCCGTTGCGGCCCCCTAAAACTGCCTCACGCGATCCACATAGTATCCCCTCCGTGGACTCCCTCCTCATCACTTCCTGTACCACCGCGACCCCTACTTCGGCCGCTCTTCCCTTGGCTGCGCCGCCGCTACCACTCTCCCTCCGCCCTGTGTGCGCCGCTGCCAGTAGGCTCCCCAGCCACCACCGTCATTACCATCGCTGACACTGTCCCCTGTGCGTCCCTCAGCATCGCCGAAAAACCCCAAGCCACCGCCGGTCGCTCCACCCCCACTGCGGACCACGCCCTCCGCCCTTACTCAACTCTGCCCACCACCGGTGACCACGACACTCCTCCGCCCTTCACTCTTTGCTCCCTGCAAGTTCGAACCTGCATATTTCAAGGTTTCTATAATATAAATAATAAAAAAAAATGAATAAAAAGAAACAAGAAAATATGTTACCCTATCAAAATAGAGGGAGGCACATAGAAAATTTTACACAGAAACTCCATTATGCAACCTCCGTGAGAGCCACCCTTGGCCTCCACAAACCCTAGGCCTGCAAATGAGAAGACAAAAGAAAAAAAAACAAAACAAATAGAGATTAGGGCAAACTGATTGTGAATGGGATTAGGGTTGATTAGAGAGAGGGGTTTTTAGAATGTTGTTTTAGTTTTCTTATTAAATACTTAGAGTTATAGCAATTAGGGATTTCTATTTTAGAGAATAATAATCCTTTTAAAATTTAATTCAGAGGGTGAGGATTTTAAATTTAAACTCTTTTATAATCTTCTTTTTATTTAAAAAAACCTTATTAAAAAACCCTCATCCCTCCTTTGTTAATTTAACCTTTGGATGAATTGTTTTAATAATTTTAATTTCTAGATTTGAATGTGATATATTTTTGCATTTGATTTTACTATCAAGTTATGTCATCATTAAATTTTATGTTGATATTTTTTTTTAAAATCAATTTTTTATTATTTTTATTATACGTTTTATCGACAACTTTGTTTCTAGGTTAATTTAATATTTAACTGTGTAATTTAATTATTTTTCCTATTAGAGGTTATTTAATATTTATTTTTGCGTTTCTCGACAACGCGTTATGCTGCCGAGATTCTGCCAGCTTTTAGGGTTTATTTTTTTTATGCATTTTTACGACTTCTATTTAATCACTCCATTTTTTTTATGCACCCATCATACCATTATTTCTTATTTATTATTTCGATGTCTTTTTAATTCTGGGTTAGGGTTTGTTGTCGAACCTACCGGAAATCACCCTTTCACCTAGGAAAGAGAAACTTAGGGTTCAGACTAATTTAGCCTAACCCTAGAAGCGACATCCTACTTGTCGCATATACCCCTAGATGGCCTTCACCTTCACTTCATCTATTATGTTGTCATGTTTACACCTCGGGCATAATGCCACCGAGCACGCAAGCGCGTGCGAGGTGGTTTTTAGGGATAGGGAGAATTTTTTTGCAGCCTATGTCGCGACCACATGGCGAATGTGGTTGAGACACGGGTGTTTGTGTGTCGCATCCAGGCGGGAGATGCAGGCGTGACACAAAAAGTAAAATATGTTTAGGAGTATTTGTAGTGACACTTCTTTGTTGAGTTGGATCCAAAACATGCCTTAAAAAAATATATGGATTGCAATGATCATATGATATGCACAAAATGGGTTTAATGAAAGAGGCTTTAAAAACTTCAAGCAAATGCGATCTAGGCAGATGCAAACCCAGACTCCACAATTTTTACAAGCATAAGAGGAAAGAACACTGATATTCATTAGGAAATATTATAGATAGCACAAAATGAAGCACATTCTGAACCATAACAAGGAAAACAAGGATTGCAGAGTAAACACATTCTTAGAAAACAAAACAAGGGATCAATCAACCTCGATCCCACTAGTTGAAATGAAAGTTTGTTGCCACATCTGCTCCCAATCTAACTTCCAAAAATTTTCCAGGGAAAAACCCCCTTAACTCCCAACCATAGACCTCCCCATAAAATATTTTCGGGGCAACCAATTTACGAGAAAACCAAACTGATTTTAACAAACTAAAACTAACATTAGATTTAATACATCTAAATTGGAATAGTTTAACTTAATTGATTTAGGCCAACTGGTAAAATATTTACCCCCACAATAACACACACACCACAATTAATTTATTTACCGAAAGACTGATTATTATTTAACACATTATTATTGTAATAATAATTATTATTATATTAACATTATATATTACTTTTTTACAAACTATAATTTATTTATGTAGATTTTTTTAATATTAATCATTTATTTCTAATACACAAACTAATCAATTCATCTAACCTTCAAATAAATTGCCAACATAATTATTTGACCACTAACGAGGGTCAAAATTGAACCTCAACAACACTAACTGCCCACTAACAAAATTGATCACTAAATAGGATCAAAAGGCAAATACGTGAACTCACATCCCAACCAGCCTCAATGGACAGGGTGATTGGACACAATGTTCATCCTCATCAAGGAAGTTGGGTTAGGGAAAGGAACCTGATGTTATCTCTGAAACCACATATCCATTGGGTTCGAGGCATGCTCAAACCTGGCGATTCAGGTGGAGTTGATGCCTAGTACCTGCAACCTATAACCCACAAAATGATCAAACATCTCTATATACATGTAAGCAGGCACCTGGTGAAAGGAAATCATAGTGTCCTAGGGTACTCACAAGTGAGTGATGTGACCCCATCCCTTTATCATGTCCCTATATTAGTAATTCATAATTGAATCCACTATGTATTATTTATTCAAATTAAAGATATGAATAATATTATAAATGGAATCTATTTAATATATTTAAATAATATTTATTTAAAACAATTAAAAAAATATTATTATTATATTTATAAATAACACATATAAATAATATAATATAAATAATATATCATTTATTATAAGGATATAATATAAATACAAATAATATAAATAAACATCTTTTAACCTATCCTCTTATGATAAGGGAGTTACGTATGGTTAGAACTAGTTGTACCACAAAAGGGAATTAATATAAAGTAATAAAAATTATAAGAGGGTAAGTATGTATTTTACCACCAAGCATAATAAGAGATGTGCCTCTTCAAACATATCCCTTGAAAGGGAAATAAATAAAGGTTGTGAGATAGAAGGAAAACATCATCGGAAGAAAATATAAAGAGTATCAGATAAATACATATATTTAGATCTGCATTATATATATTTCTAAGTCATAAGTAGGAAATATATCATAAATTAATATATAGAGATATGTACATCAGCAGTGAAAGTGTGTGAAATATATATTATAAAATATATAAATGGCAACAACAATACAATAAAAATTATATTACGGCAGCATAGGTAAGAAATCCTAGGTAAAGCTACAACAGGTAAGTAAGCAATTATATTTACTTATTCAATTTATGATTTGTAAGAATTTATATTTACTTGTTCAATTTATAAGATATAAATGATAAGGTTGTAAATGTTGTGAATAATCCATTGAATGCTAGGAAGCTCTAATAATCTCATATTAGGAAAAGATAATAATAGTAGAGTAAACATCTAATGAAATATGCATTCAAAGGGAAATATCAATATACTAGTAATTATTGAATATCCAAGAAAGCAAATTTTTAAATAGAAGGCATGATGCCTAGAATAATAAGTATGTTCTATAAAGAGATTGATTATGACCATGGCGTACCGGGCTAGGATTAGTAGCCTTCCCCTTAATCCACCTACACACCTTATTAGTATGAGACTGGTGGTCAAAAGGAATCTAGTGTCTAGCACTCGAGTTGGCAAGTCATTACCCCTCAGAGCTAAGAGCGAAGTATTGCCAGGTGTAGCATGAAGCTCTTAGACCTAGGGTAAGAATGAAGTATTGTCGGGTGTAGCATGAAGTTCTTGACCCTATGGTTGTGTAGGACCTAGATAATATTAATGACCTAATGCTAGGTGAAGCTCAAGTTGGCTATAAGCCCCTCCGAGCCAAGAGTGAAGTACCTTTGGGTGTAAGGTGAAGCCTTGGGCCTACGGCCATGGGTCTTGGAATCCTTAATCCACCCTCTCATATTAGGTGAGTGGTCTGATTAATGGGTAGGATTATCAACGTCCTCCCTGAGGTATGTCCATGACTCATGTGTGATTAATGATATAAGATAGATCATGAACATGGATATATGACTAAAAAGATATGAAATAGATACAGTTTATTATTGTTAACCACTTTATGTGAACATGATGAAATGATTTGTATACTAATGTGCTCTTTACAAGTTGAACTTGTTTGCAAGGTTGCAAAAATTTTGGCTTGCTAGAAGGGGACATTACACCCTTCTACCCAACACATCATAGCAATCTAGATAAGATCATCACGTAATCATGATGATAACATAACCACATAATCATAATCAAGTCAAATCTACATCATTATCTGAATAGAACTCTATACTGATCATAACATGTGCATGAAATCACAAGTGTCAAAAGTATCATCATGAGAATAAATCTAACATCCTATATAGTGTCTCAGATCAACTATCAAACTATCAGAGAGAAAAGTGTGAGAGGCACTACATCCTCCCCCACTAGAATCAGGCTTACTCTTGGAAGCCTGCAAACAAGAAAGGGTACAACTCTCACATCTAAGGTGCATCCTCCTAAGTGGCTGAGGACTCATCATTAGGATCCCACTAGATCCTCACCTGCTCAACATCTCAACCCCTGAGTGCGAGTCTCCTATGTTGCAAAACCCCCACGAGCTCCAGAGCTAACTACCTGTCCTTTGCTGATCCATGACATACATTCTAAGTATATCCTCAAGAACCTGATTGACCCTCTCGGTCTACCCATCTGTCTTTGGGTGGTAGACTGAACTAAAGTTTAACTGAGTTCCCAATGTATGCTGCAAGGATGTCCAAAAAGTAGAAGTGAATACTAGATCTCTATTAGAGATAATCCTACGTGGAATACCATGCAATCTGACTATATCCTCCATGAAAATCCTGGCCACTGAGGAAGCATTATATGAAGACTGAATAGGAGAGAGGTGTGCTAGCTTAGTCAACTTGTCTATAGTAACCATGATGGCATCATGACGACAAGAAGACACTGGCAAACCAACTATGAAATCCACTGAAATAATGTCCCATTTTCATTCTGGGATGAGATGCGGCTAAAGAAGATGTGCGGGGTGCTGATGTTTTACCTTAACCCTCTAGCACTCCAAACACCACGAGACAAAATTTTCAATATCCCTCTTCATCCTGAGCCAAAAGTACAACTGATGGAGATCTGCATGCATTTTCTTGATGCTTGGATGAGCCGAGTAGGGTGCCTGATGAGCCTCTGACATAATTAGGGTACAAAGACCCCTAGAAGGAGGAACATAAATGTGACCTAAATGCCACAATAGACCATCTAACTCAAAGGCATAACCCGCATACTTGCCCTCCAGGGCTCTGCCAGACTCCACCTCTGACTTCATCTCCTAATACCAACTATCTGCTAGGAGTGCTAGGAGGATCTAGTCCCTCAAATCTACTTCAAGCACAACTTCTGAAAGCTCATGTTTGCACTGACTAAGAGCATCTACCACAACATTCTCCTTCCCTTGGATGAATGTCACCTAAAAATTGTACTCGCACAGAAACTCCATCCACTGTCTTTGCCTAGCATTCAGGTTTGGCTGCGTGAATATGTACTACAAGCTACGGTGATCGCTATGCAACTTAAATTGATGCCCTAATAGGAAATGTCTCCATCTCACCAAGGTATGTATGATGGATGCTAACTCCAAGTCATGCATAGGATAGTTCAACTCGTTATCCTTGAGTTTGTGAGACTCATAGGCATTGACGCGACCATCCTGCATCAAAATTGCTCCTAGACTCTCTAAGGATGCATCCCTACACACCACAAAATCTCTTGTAGGATCAGGAACTACCAAAATGGGTGCACTAGTCAACCTCTCCTTGAGAGTTTGGAAGGCTGCCTGGCACTGTTCTAACTAGATAAACTTCTTCCCCTTCCTCTAAAGGGAATTGATGGGATGAGCTATCCTCGAAAAACCCTACACAAACTGCCGATAATACCCTACTAAGCCGATAAAACTATGAACCTCTAAAACATTAGTGGGCTTGGGCCAATCCACGATGGGTAAGATCTTTGAAGGATCCACAACAATTCCTTCACCTGAAATAACGTGCCCCAAATATCTCACCTTTGTCTGAAAGAACTCACACTTCACCAAATTTGCATATAGATGATTCTCCCTCAAACACTGTAGTACCTGCCAAACGTGCTCCTCCATAGTCCTAGAATAAATCAAAATGTCATCTAGGAACACCAAGACAAATATGTCGAGATAGGCGCAGAATACTCCATTCATCAAGCTCATGAATACAGACTGTGCATTCGTCAAATCGAATGACACAATGGTGAACTCATAGTGCCCATAGCGAGTAAAAAATGTGGTCTTATGAGTATTTGCCTCCAAAATACACAACTGATGATACCCTGATCTAAGGTCAATCTTTGAGAACACTTTGGCTACCTTAATCTAATCAAAGAGGTCATCAATCCTTGGCAAGGGATATCTATTCTTCACAGTTACCTTATTCAACTATCGATAGTCAATACGCAACCGAAGGGATCCATCCTTTTTCTTCACAAAAATGACCGATGCTCCCCAAGGAGAGACACTAGGATGAATGATCCCCTTGGCCAACAACTCCTCTAACTACAGACGAAGCTCCTTAAGCTCCTGAGTAGTCATATAATACGGAGCTCAAGAAATGGGTTCTGCCCCGGGAAGAAGATCTATCCTAAAATTAATGTCACGCTTAGGTGGCATCCTTGGAATCTCACTGGGAAAGATATCTGTAAACTCCCTAAGAATGTGATGATCATCGAGGGACACCTCTCGACTCTCCCCTAACTCCAAATCATTAACCATCACAGCAAACAAATGGCAACCCTGACATAAACATCTCTTTAACTGCATAGCATAAATCATACGCAAAGAGATGGGTCTATGTATATCAACTATCTCTACCTCCCTTTCTGAAACATCCAAACACTACATTGACTTTTGCCGGCAATCAATAACTACTCAATGAGCATCCAACCAATTCATACCCAACATAATGTTATAAGATCCTAGGGGTAAGATACAAAGATCCACGGTGGTAAGGAGATTCCCAATCCTCAAACCACATCCAGACACAAGGGATTCTACCACTACTTTAGCTCTAGAGGCCAACTTGACCTGCCACCTAACATCCTTCTTTGCTACCACCTGCCCACATGGCTCCACTACAGAAGGGGAAATAAAAGAATTAGAAGCACCAGAGTAAAAAAGGATAGAAATAGAAATACCCTGCAACACACCTGTGGTCTCCACAACTGTGCCCTGATGCTCAACCTAGCGGTTATCAACCGATGCATACACTCTATGAGACCTACCTACATCACCCACTGTCTGGAACATTGCCTAGCACTATTCTGACCAGATAAACTTCTTCCCCTTCCTTTGAAGGGAAGTGATGGGATGAGCTATCCTCAAAAAACTTGCACAAATCGCTGATAATACCCTGATAAGCCCATAAAACTATGAACCTCTGAAACATTAGTGGGCTTAGGCCAATCCATGATGGATTGGATCTTTGAAGGATCCACGACAATTCCTTCACTTGAAATGACATGCCCCAAATATCTCACCTCTGTTTGAAAGAACTCACACTTCACCAAATTTGCATATAACTGATTCTCCCTCAAACACTGCAGTACTTGTCGTACATGCTCCTTGTGCTCCTCCATAGTCCTAGAATAAATCAAAATGTCATCCAGGAACACCAAGAAAAATCTATTGAGATAGGTGCGGAATACTCCATTCATCAGCTCATGAATACAGATGGTGCATTTGTCAACTTGAATGGCACAATGGTGAACTCATAGTGCCCATAGCAAGTGCAAAATGCAGTCCTATGAATATCTACCTCTAGAATGCACAATTGATGATACATTGATCTAAGGTCAATATTTGAGAACTCTTTGGCTCCCTTAATCTAATCAAAGAGGTCATCAATCCTTAGAAAGGGATATCTATTCTTCATAGCTACCTTATTCAGCTACCGATAGTCAATACACAACTGAAGGGATCCATCCTTTTTCTTCACAAAAATGACCCATGCTCCCTAAGGAGAGACACTAGTACGAATGAACCCCTTGGTCAACAACTCCTCTAACTGCAAATCAAGCTCCCTAAGGAGAGACACTAGTATGAATGAACCCCTTGGTCAACAACTCCTCTAACTGCAGATCAAGCTCCTTAAGCTCCTAAGTAGTCATCCAATATAGAGCTCAAGAAATGGGTTCTACCTCGGGAATAAGATCTATCTTGAAATCAATGTCACGCTTAGGTGGCATCCATGGAATCTCACTAGGGAAGATATCTGCAAACTCCCTAAGAATGGGATGATTGTTGAGGGACACCTCTCGACTCTCCCCCAACTCCAAATCATTAACTGTCACAACAAATAATTGGCAACCTTGACGCAAACATCTCTTTAACTGCATAGCATAAATCATATGTAAAGAGATGGGTTTTTGAATACCTACTATCTCTACCTCCCTGCTTGAAACATCCAAACATTACACCAACTTGTGCTGGAAATTAATAACTACTCGATGAGCATCCAACCAATCCATACCCAACACAATGTCAAAAGATCCTAGGTGTATGATATGAAGATCGACGGTGGTAAGGAGATTCCCAATCCTCAAACCACATCCAGACACAAGGGATTCTACCGCTACTCTAGCTTTGGAGGCCAACTCGACTTGCCACCTAACATCCTTCTTTTCTACCACCAACCCACATCACTCCATTATAGAAGGGGAAATAAAAGAATCAGAAGAACTAGAGTAAAAAAGGATAGAAATACCAATACCTTGCAACACACTTATGGTCTCCACAACTATGTCGTGATGCTCAGCCTGGTGGTTATCAACCACTACAAACACTCTATGAGACCTACCTGCATCGCCCACTGTTAGTTCTGAGGTTGGCGGCCTCTAACTGTAACCTAATGTGCTCTTCTGTGGACACTGCTTGGCTATATGACCATGCTGACCACAAGCAAAACATCATGTTCCCTTGCCATAACTCCTACCACCTAATGGAATACTGGACTACTAGAAGTTGTCTCTATCGGCACTAGACTGGAAACTCTAAGCGGGTTGACTGAAATGATCACGCTTATTGCACCACTTATTGCAAGCCCTTTTCGGTTAAAATTTACCATCCCGTGATGCCTGGAAACCCTTTTTCTGTTGACTCTGACCACCCTTGTGATTACTAGATGAACCTGCCTCCTGAGACTAATTACACTTAGGAAAAGAACCTTCGGGAGGGGCACTACTGATCTGAACCCCTGTATGGCCACTAATGCCATGGCCAAATTCTCCTCGACCAAACGAGCCTTCTCCACTACCACCTCCATGGTCTTAGGCTCAAAGAAATGGACTCTGCCACTAATACAGGCATTCAAACCCCTAACAAAATGTTGGACCAACATGGCCTCATCATCAATAATGCCTGCATACTTCTTGAGTTCATAGAGCCTACGCTCATAGTACTCTACAATCATAGCCATCTGTCGCAACTCATGAAACTCATCTGCATGACGTTGCCTCCAGTGATCTGATAAGAAGCGGGCTCTAAATCTCTCTAGAAACAAATCCCAAGAAACTGAACCAATATCCAAGTGCAACTTCTACTCCTCCAATCACCACCATGTAGACACAAAGCCCCTAAGATGCATGATGGCGCACCTTGCCTTAGTGTTACTGCCATGCAGGTGCATGGAAAAACACCTTCCCAAATCTATTAACAAAGTCTCTGCCTCTAGTCCACTCTTAGTACCATCAAAGGTGGGAGGGCGTGCCCTCAAAAGATCCCTCATGTGCCCTGCTAAAATAGCCTCTTGTTTTGCTATAGTATCTCCCCTTCTAGGGGACCTTTCTCTCTCCCTAACCACCTACTCAACATGTTGGGTTTCTCTCTGCTAATGGCCCTCCTACCTAAGGTCTGAATGGGCTCTTTCCCTGTCCAAATGCTCTAAGTGCTAAGTTTCCCCTTATTGATTACCCTCCTATCTAGGGCCTAAGTGGGCAAGAATCTCCTCTAGTAAATTATGTAACTGAGCTCCCTCTCTGGCTAGTCATGATTCTAAACCTCACTTCCCTTATCATTCTGAGAGCCCTGTTGCTCCTCATGATTATCTTCATGGGAGCTCTGAGAAGGGGTGTTATGGTAGTTAGCCCCATGACCTCTCCCATGACCTCGACCTCGGCCTCTAGGCATCTTCCTACACAACACCGCCCAATGATAAGTCTAAGGGAAAACTTAATCTCCAGAGTCTAAGCAACTACGATAGCATAGTGGGCTCACATTAATCTAGAGTACACTAAATCCTTTGCACTAACCTCTTATTTATTCTATAGAAGCAACCTTTCCAATCATCATGTACTGCAAAACTCAGACGCCTAAATTTTTTTCCAAATGCAGAGATTAAGTAGCTAATAATTGCACTTAGTCACATTCCTAATCTATCTTTTATACATACCAAAAGCAAGGAATGTAGTTCTAGGAGAACATAAGATCTGTTACTCAAGAAAAAATAACAGTTACAAGCATCCAAGGAAACACACCCAACAGGGAACTACACAAAGTGCTTAATCCTCTATCTAACATCTCCACTGGGTGTTTAGATTAAAACATGGTATCTAACACAAGGGTCCCTATGACCTAGCCACACATCAGGCATGCAAACATACATGCACAATGAAAGTTACTATAACTAGACATGGGTGACAACATAAACCAGAGATCCCAATACTGCAACACTGGATCTGATACATAAGCATATTCCTCACTTGTACCGACAACACAAAGATGCTATAATGAGGGATTTTTTTCTCAACCAAGCCTCCATAGGATACTTATCTACAAGAGCTAATGTAGAAGACCTATTAATAAGGTAACAAGCCATAGCAATGACCTTTTTCTAGAATGTCTATTCCAATCTATCTCAACTAAGCATACTCCTATCTCTCTACATTAGTGTCTTGTTCATTCTTTTTGCAACTCCATTTTACTGGTGGGTATATAGAGTTGTCTTATGCCTCTTGTAATTAGGGAAAATCAGATTTAGTGTCAAAAACAACTAACTAAACCCTAACTAGCACCATTGAGGATGAACTAGCATGAATATGAAAACAATGAAATTCAAATGCAAACCAAATCCATACTAAACTTGATTGATCTCCATGGCTCTTCTTGATCTTGCATGAGAATGCATGATGTCAAAGGGTTGTTGATTACTCATAGTTGCAGCATAACAGAGCTAAGCAGTGCACAATTGTATGAAAATGAGTGAGGGTTTGAAATTGAAAGAAGAGTTCTAATTTATCGAGGGAAAGAGAATCAAATGAATGGCTAGGATTGAAAGCCAATTATGTGATGTGGATGGCTAGGATTGAAATCCAAACTTAGTGCATATGACGCACCATAAGGGGTTATGACAAGTAGCCAAAATTAGGAGAATAGTGTGAATAAATGGGATTTTAGTCATTTGACACTTGTAGGATAAGTCTAATTTAAATAAAGGTTTATTTAAATTAGTTGTGCATGTAAGTGGTTGAAGTCATGTGACACTTGTTTGCATGCGGTAAAAGATGAGGGAATAGGGATTTATTTCAAATATTTTATTTGAATTGTTTTGTGATAAAGGGGGAATTAATTAAATAAAGGGGATTTATTTACTTAATTAGAAAGGTGATTAAATGTGATTTAAGTGGGATTATGCTAGGACCTAGGAAAAAATGTTACAAGATATCTCAAGGTGATGTGTCAACTAGGTGTTGTAAGACATGGACAATTTTAGGTGTCTACACCTCTCTGTCCCATTCTCCTTACCAACAAAACTCACCACTATTGTCAATTCTCAAAACCTTAATCTTCCTACCAGTTTGTTTTTTTTTACAAGAGCCTTAAACTCTCTAAAATGATCGAAGACTTTAGATTTAATTCTAAGGAATTCACATATGTTCTTATAGAATAGTCATTTAATGAAAGATATATAATATAATGATTTTTAAATTGAAGGAACATTTACGAGACTAAAAACATCAAAATGAATTAGATCCAAAACCCTTGAAGATTTTTGAGAACTTGAGTGAAAATGAGCATACTTTTTTTCATTTATGCAATCTCATAGAAATCAAACTTGGGAATAATCATACCCTCTATAAGATTTTTATTTTCAAGGTCCTTAGACCCTTCTCACCTAGATGACAAATTCTCTAGATAGTCCCATAACATCTTCTTCTTTATAGGTAACTTAGTCTTTGAAGCAAAAGTATCCTTAAGTGCCTACAAAAAATGACCATAAAAAATAGATGCAACACACTCTACATTTTTGGTTCTGATGGTGAAGATGTAGATTTTGTAAATCTCTTCACTACAATAACATAAGAACTATTGTACTAAAGTGCGTGTGCATACAACTAAAATAGAGTGCCCACATGAACACCCTTAGAAAGAACCATAGCTCCTCACACCATCTTAAACCCTTCACTAGAGAAAACAATTTAAATATCCACATCATTAAGGTTACTAATTGAAAGCAGGTTCCATGCCAAACTAGGGATATGTATTACACCATTGATCCCCTTCACACGTCCATCAAGGAATCGTATCAAGACTCTTCCATAACCAACAATATTCAAGTGAGAATCATCTCCAAGATACACCTTCTCACCATCATAATCTTCATACTTTGAAAAACCAACCATAATGTGAGGTCACATTGAAGGAATTCCCAGAGTCTATCAACCATGCATCTTATGGTGCATGTGTTTCCAAGGCCACAACAAAGGCATCACTATCATCCTAAGACTTTTCAAACTCATCATCTGAATCATTTTTCTTTTTCTTTTTATCCTCCTTTAAGTCTCTTCTAAAATTCCCAAGCTTTCCATAGTTCCAACACTTAACCTTGGTCTTTCTAGGAGATTTGGATCTCCCACAAGATTTAGATCCAGAATTGTCTTTCTTCTTGTCCTTATTCTTGCCTTTCTCTTTCGATCTTCCATGAACAAATAGGGCCTCCTTGGTTGATTCAAATTTTTTTCTTTGCATCTCCTCTAAAAGTAATGGTGCAACTACCTCATCCATCTTGAGTTTAGAGGAAGTACTCCTAAATTCTACCACCAAGTGATCCCATTAGTTTAACAAAGAACATAACAAAGTCATGCAATGATCCTCTTCCTCCATCTTCACTCCAACAAAGTGCAACTAGGTAATAATCATGTTGAAAACATTTAAGTGCTTAGCCACAGAACCACCATCCTCCATCTTGAGGGTATACAACTTCCTCATAAAAGGTTTTTTTTACCAAGGATTTAGCTTGATAAATCTCACCCAACTTCTTCCAAAGAGTTGTAGTGGTGGCTTCTTCATGTAGATTCAAAAATATAGAGTTTTCTAAATAAAGCTTAATGAGGCCCTTCACTTTTCTATCCATTCTATCCTAGTCTTCTTGTGAAGTCATAAGAAGTTTGGATATGGATACTTCAACCCATAGATCTCTATCCACAAGAATATCCTCCATCTCGAGCTTCCAAAACTCAAAGTTTGTGCCCAAGAACTTCTCCATTTATATCCTTGATGTTCTTTCCATTTTTCTAGTAACAAGGTCTTCTTCTGCACAATATCCCACTCAATCCAAGATTACTACAAAAAACCCTTGTCCCTAACACGTAGAATCCAAGGTGATCAGGATCTAATAAAAAATAAAAGGAAGGAAAGGTAAAAAAAATTCTTCCTTCCTACACTAATCTAGAGAGGAGTTATGTGCAAATATTAGATTAATCATGTAATTACAAGGAAATAAACCATTCAAGGAAAAATCCCCACTCCAAAGAAACTCAATATATTACTTAGTAATCAATGGGTAAAATACACTTGTAGATTCTAAGACTTTACATGAGTATCACTAGCAAGAAATCTAGAGTAATTCTGGTAGCATAACAATACCTACAAAACTCACTATCAAAACTTCCATCTCAAGCACCCAATAAATAGGAGAAACAATACATGAAACCATCAAATAGTAATTAGTAAACCATGAGATAAAACCACCCAAAATGTGTCACCCAAATCCCTCATTACATATTCAACACCCAATTCCCAAGATGAGTCAATGGGCTAAAAATAACACATTCCTTCCAACTGCCATAATCTAGTCATAATTCACTCACCAACTTGGGTGTTCCATTTTGGCTCCATAATCTCCATTAAAATATGCCTTATGATGTGACATAACATGCATAAATAGTTGGTCAACAAGTGTAACTCCCTCTTATATCTCTCTTATGTGTCATAGATGCTCTTGCATTTTCAATGTGGGAGACCCAACTTCTAGAGACCATAAATTTTGATCTTGGAAATCAATCAAGCCCTTTCTCTTAAATTTTTTATATCTTCAAGATCTACATCTCCATAACTATCTTCCTAATTATGGCCCATTTAAAAATTTTCCTAGGCAAAAAATGACCTCTATAGCCTAAAAATTAATTTTTTCTATTATATAGCCCAGAAATTGCATTTTTTTGTGTTCTTAACATTAGGATGCAAAGTTGAGACACCTTTCCTAACAAAGAGTAGTAAAAGGAAGGGAAACCTAAACATTATATATATATATATATATATATATATATATATATATATATATATATATATAGTCAAGGTAGGAGGGTTCGATGAGGGACTGTCCGACCTTCAGCCTTAAATAACTAACAACATGATCAATCAAAGATGAAATAGAAGTAAATAGCTAACAACAGAAAGAAAGGGACATTCATAAACACGACACAAGATATATCCTAGGAAAACCCTAAAAGGGAAAAACCTAGCCTTCAAATCTCACTCCTCTTATATTATGATCTCAAAACACATTACATATGCCACTCGGGCTTTATAGATGCTAGGATGTAGCCCAGGGTTACAAAAGATTCATATAAAAATACTCTTTCATGATTTCTTCCTTCTCTTTATCAATTCTCTGCTCTACAACTTCTTCTTGATACCACTTGGTGTAGTTAAGGTAGGAGGGTCTGATGAGGGACTGTCCAACCTTGCAGCCTTAAACAACTAACAACATGATCAATTAGAGATGCAACATAAGTAAATAGCTAACAATAGAAAGAAAGGGACATTCATAAGCACATGATAAGATATATCCTAGGAAAACCCTAAAAGGGAAAAACCCAAACTTCAAATCTCATTCCTCTTATATTAAGATCTCAAAACACATTACATATGCCACTCATGCTTTATAGATGCTAGGCCATAGCCCAAGGTCACAAAAGATTCATATAACAATACTCTTTCATGATTTCTTCCTTCTGATTAGCAATTCTCTACTCTACAACTTCTTCTTCTCACTGTTCTGCCCTCTGTTTCACTTCTGCTTCTTCTTCAGATCAAAACACTTATGATCTTGCTTCATATCTTCGCATACTTAATCATTTTATCACTACTGCCTTGTAACAAATCATTATCCTTCATTTATATCCTCCACAAGCTTCCAATCATTATCAAGTTGGCCTAATTGCAATGGCTAGTATGAAACGTGTGTACACAGATAGGTCAGACCTAAACATAAGGTATTGCTCCACATGTGCATAGAACTTTGTTCAGATCTCCATGAAGGTCAGCTAGGTCCTAAACTTCATTGAATAATGTTCCTTTGGCTCCACAAGTCACGAAATTGCTTCACAAGCCGATTAGACTTCACTAAACACTGTTGGCTCTGCTTTATGAAAATAGGTAATATTCTGATAGCGATATCTTTCTAGAATCGAACCCAAATGATCTAAATTTTGGATATGTTGTAGATGACTATGCCTAGATGCTAAGTCCAGCTCTGCAACCTCTGATATGTAAATGCAGTAATATCCAAGGTCACTCTCTCGGTACTCTACAATTTACTGCTAACTATCTCAATTGATTTGAATGCTTTTGAATTCTCCTGCATCAAACTCTTGAGGTTATTTGAAAAGTGAGCCTCTTCACTTTGGTCTGCATTGTGTCAAATTTAATGTGATCTCTTAGGATAGGTTCGGTGGTCTATTTTTTAGGTACTTGCAACTGCCTCAAGGTCGGTGGTCTATCCAAGTCCACCCTATAAAACTACCTCAAATTCTTCTAAGTTTGGCATTCTACTTGCAATCCTTGCATTACCTTAATGATCGGTGGTCTGAACATGTCTTCTTCACAAGCTGCCTCAAGTTCTTCATCTTGTTATGGTCTAGGTTCAACGGTCTACTTGCAAGCCTTGCACGACCTCAATGATCGATGGTCTGAACAAGTCTTCTCTGCAAGCTACCTCAAGATCAATATCAACATCAATCAATTAAAAGTCAATTAATACATACTTGCATCCTCCGAAACAATCATGATACTTCTTTTGATACAGTCAATACACTTTTGAATTTCTCTACAACAATTTCTTATCTCAGGTTCTGGATATGATTCTTTTCACACACACCAAAACCTTCCAATTTATGCGCTGCATATACTTCTTCTATACTTATCTCTATTTCTTTATCCTTGTTTCCTTTACTCTGGTACAGAGACTTTCTTCTCTAGTAGAATATCTTGTCATTTATTCTTTCTCTACAACATGAATTTCCTTTCTCTGCTATGCTTCACACTTGTCCACACAAACTTTCTCTTGCACTGCTTTCTCAGTTCTATAACACAAATATTTTAAAGATTAATGCTTCACCTTCTATTGGTTTCTTTGTCAAACTTAGTGAGTCAATATGTTCTTCTTCTGCATAAACTTTCTTTGCATCAATTATTGTTTCCTCATCATTAGTCTCTCTGGTAATAGGTTCTTGTTGACATTTATTGCTTGATTCTTTTCTCCTCCAAACTTGAAAATAGGTTCCTCTACTAGCAAATCCTCTTTCATCTCTTCTGTATCCTTCACTATGATAAGAATTGTGACTTCTATCATTTCCCCCTCTATAGTTTGAATTATTGTTCTTGTTTTGCTCCACATAAGGTCTTCTTTCTCTATATCCTAATCCATATCTTCTTTTCACTCCAACATATGAATACCTTCATCTATACAACCTTGTAAACATACAAGTAACATGTTTCCAATTTGCTCCATCAATCCATCCATAATTCATCTGCATACAATCTATCATAGGCTTTCTCCTCTTCATTTTATTCCAACATTCCTTAATCCACAGATTTTACAAGGGTGTAAATCCCAACACAATTCCTTTTCATGTCCATGTCTATTACAATGAGAACAATACATACCTCTTCTTCCATGATTTGATTTATTTGAATTTGCAACAACATCCCTACCTCTATCATTTCCAAGGCCTTCACTTCTTGATCTCATTACTGGTTCAATAGGTTTTGTAATTCCTTGCTGATGCTTTCCCAATACTTGTCCTTCATATCCCATTCTCTGTATGATTTTGAAACCAATACCATCACCAAAAACTATAGCTCCAGTTACATTGTCATCTCCAATTTCATCTTCTAAATAACCTTCTGCAGCATCATACAAATCATTAGTATTAGAAGAAACATCACAAAGTTTAGGTCCAGATCTAAAACTTTCATTCTCCTTTCTGCACGCTACAAGTGACTACTCCAACTGATTAATTCGTTCCTTCAATCCTGATATTTCATCCTTTTGCAAACTATTTTCCTTTTTAAACTCTTCCAAATTTTCCTCCAGATCTCTATTCCTCTTTTCCACCTTCACAAACAACTTAAATCCTTCTTCCAATTCTTCAAATCTCTTTTCAACATCCTCAAACAACTTCAACTTAGCCTCTAGTTCTTCATTTCTCCTCTTTACATTTTTTAGTTCTTCTTCAAGAGCATCATATTTGTCTTCTCCTAGTTCTTTTATCCTTTCCATCAATTCTAAATTACACCTTTTGATTTCACACAATTCTTCTTCCAAAATATCCTTTTTGCATATTAGGTTTTCATTCTCTTTCTTCATCCTTTTTTTTCCCAATCTTCCCCATTGAAACAAATTAGATAAATAACTTAATTTTGAAAATCTTACCTGAATCTTTCTTGCCTTGATCTTCCTCAAATGTGACACTTGTTACTTTTAGGGTTTCACACTTCTTTCAACACTTTCTTCCTTCCCAACAGATTTGCATCCTTCCCACTAGATTCTAAACCAACTCTAATACCACTTGATGTAGTCAAGGTAGGATTGTCCAATGAGGGACTATCCAACCTTGCAACCTTAAACAACTAACAACATGATCAACCAGAGATGTAATGGAAGTAACTAGCTAACAATAGAAAGAAAGGGACATTCATAAGCACATGACACATGATATATCCTGGGAAAACCCTAAAAGGGAAAAACCTAGCTTTCAAATCTAATTCCTCTTATATTATGATCTGAAAATGCATTACATATGCCACTTAGGCTTTATAGATGCTAGGCCACAACCCAGGGTTACAAAAGATTCATATAACAATACTCTTTCATGATTTCTTCCTTCTGTTTATCAATTCTCTGCTCTGTAACTTCTTCTCACTGCTCTGCTCTCTGTTTCACTTCTGCTTCTTCTTCAAATCAAAACACTTATGATCTTGCTTCATATCTTCACATACTTAATAATTTCATCACTATTGCCTTGTAACAACTCATTACCCTTCATTTATATCCTCTACAAGCCTTCAAATCATTATCATTTTGGCGTAATCACAACAACTAGTATGAAACATGTGTACATAGATAGGTCAGACCTAAACATAAGG
Source organism: Cunninghamia lanceolata (assembly GCA_027924645.1). Classification (NCBI taxonomy): domain Eukaryota; kingdom Viridiplantae; phylum Streptophyta; class Pinopsida; order Cupressales; family Cupressaceae; genus Cunninghamia; species Cunninghamia lanceolata. Next base: position 1,305,773 of record BSBN01001493.1, read on the forward strand.
TATTGGTTCATAGGTGCATAGAACATCATGAAGGTTATCCAGGTCCTAAACTTCATTGAATAATGTTCCTTTAGGCTCTACAAGCCCATTAGACTTCACTAAACACTATTTTCTCTGCTCTATGAAAACATGTAATCTTCTAATAGCGATATCTTTCCAGAATCAAAACCAAATGATCTAAAATTTGGATATGTTGTAGATGACTATGCCTAGATGCTAAGTCCAACTCCATAGCCTCTATTATGCAAATGTTGTAAAATGTGGTAATCTCCAAGGTCCCTCTCTCGGTACTCTCCAATTTACTGTTAACTATCTCAATTGATTTGAGTGCTTCCGGATGCTCCTGCATCAGACTCTCGAGGTTATTTGAAAAGTGAACCTCTTCACTTTGGTCTATATTGTGTCAAATTCAATGTGATCTCTTAGGATAGGTTTGGCAGTCAATTTTTTAGGTACTTGCAACTACCTCAAGGTCAGCGGTCTGTTCAAGTCCACCCTGCAAAATTGTCTCAAATTCTTCTAAGTTCAGTGTTATACTTGCAAGCCTTGCACTACCTCAATGATCGGTAGTCTGAACAAGTCTTCTCCACAAGCTACCTCAAGTTCTTCATCTTGTCATGGTCTACATTCGGTGGTCTACTTGCAAGCCTTACATTGCCTCAATGATCGACAGTCTGAACAAGTCTTCTCTGCAAGCTGCCTCAAGATCAATATCAACATCAATCAATTAAGAGTCAATTAATAAATACTTGCATCGTTTGGAACAATCATGCTACTTCTTTTGATATAGTCAATACACTCCTGAATTTCTCTGCAACACTTTTTGATCTCAGGTTCTGGATACAATTCTTTTCACACACACCAAAAACTTCTAGTTTCTACTCTGTATATACTTCTTCTATACTTATCTCTATTTCTTTATCCTTGTTTCCTTTACTCTAGTACACAGACTTTCTCCTTCGGTAGAATATCTTGTCATTTCTTCTTTCTCTACAACACAAATTTCCTTTCTCTGCTATGCTTCACACTTGTCCAAACAAACTTTCTCTTGTGCTACTTTCTCAGTTCTATAACACAATCCTCCTTAAGATCAATGCATCACCTTCTTCTAGTTTCTCTGTCAAACTTAGTGAGTCAATAGGGTCTTCTTCTCTTGCATAAACTTCCCCTACATCAATTATTATTTCCTCATCATCAGCCTCTTCGATAATAGGTTCTTTTTGGCATTCATTGCATGATTCTTTTCTCCTCCAAACTTGAAAACAGGTTCCTCTTCTAGCAAATCCTCTTTCATCTCTTTGGTATCCTTCATTGTGATAAGAATTGTGACTCCTATCATTTCTCCCTCTATAGTTTGAATTAATGTTCTAGTTTTGCTTCGCATAAGGTCTTCTTTCTGTGCATCCTAATCCATATCTTCTTTTCGCTCCAACATATGAATACCTCCATCTATACAACCTTTTAAACATACAAGTAACATGTTTCCAATTTTCTCCATCAATCCATCCATAATTCATCTGCATACAATCTGTCATAAGCTTTCTCCTCTTCATTTTATTCCAACACATCTTTTTAAAATGATTCCTTAATCCATAGAACTTACAAGGGTTTAAATCCCAACACAATTCCTTTTCATGTCCATGTCTATTACATTGAGAACAATACATACCTCTTCTTCCTTGATTTGATTTGTTTGTATTTGCAACAACATCCATACCTCTATCATTTCCAAGGCCTTCACTTCTTGATCTCATTACTGGTTCAATATGTTCTGTAATTCCTTTCTAAAGCTTTCCCAATCCTTGTCCTTCATATCCCATTCTTTGCATGATTTTGAAACCAATACCATCACCAACAACTGCAGGGCATGTTACATTGTCATCTCCAATTTCATCATCTAAAGAAGCTTCTGCAGCATCAATCAAATCATTAGTATCACAAGAAACATCACAAAGTTTAGGATTAGATCTAAACTTTCATTCTCCTTTCTGCATACTATAAGTGACTACTCCAACTGATTAATTCATTACTTCAATCCTGATATTTCATTCTTTTGCAAACTGTTTTCCTTTTTAACTCTTCCAAATTTTCCTCTAGATCTTTGTTCCTCTTTTCCACCTTTCAAAAAAACTTAAATCCTTCTTCAAATCTCTTTTCAACATCCTTAAACAACTTCAACTATGCCTCTAGGTCTTCATTTCTCCTCTTTACATTTTTCATTTCTTCTTCAAGAGCATCATATTTGTCTTCTCCTAGTTCTTTTATCCTTTCCATCAATTCTGAATTACACCTTTTGATTTCACACAATTCTTATTCCAAAATATCCTTTTTGCATATTAGGTTTTCATTCTCGTTCTTCATCCTTTTTTTTTCCAATCTTCCCCATTGAAACAAATAAGATAAATATATTAATTTTGAAAATCTTACCCGAATCTTTCTTGCCTTGGTCTTCTTCTACTTGTAAGCCTTGCACTTCCTCAATGATGGGTGGTTTGAAAAAGTCTTCTCTACAAGCTGGCTCAAGTTTTTCATCTTATCATGGTCTAGCTTTGATGGTCTACTTGCAAGCCTTGCACCGCCTCAATGATTGGAGGTTTGAACAAGTCTTCTCCGCAAGCTGCCTCAAAATCAATATCAACATCAATCAATTAAGAGTCAATTAATACATACTTGCATCCTCTGGAAAAATCATGCTACTTCTTTTGATACACTCAATACACTCTTGAATTTCTCTGCAACACTTTCTGATCTTAGGGTCTGGATACAATTCTTTTCACACACACCAAAACCTTCTAGTTTCTTCTCTGCATATACTTCTTCTATACTTATCTTTGTTATTTTATCCTTGTTTCCTTTACTTTGGTACATAGACTTTCTCCTTCGGTAGAATATCTTTTCATTTCTTCTTTCTCTGAAACATGAATTTACGTTCTCTGCTATGCTTCACACTTGTCCACACAAACTTTCTCTTGTGCTGCTTTCTCAATTCTATAACAAAATCTCCTTAAGATCAATGCTTCACCTTCTTCTAGTTTCTTTGTCAAACTTAGTGAGTCAATAGGTTCTTCTTCTTCTGCATAAACTTCCTCTACATTAGTTATTGTTTTCTCATCATTAGCCTCTCTGGTAATAGGTTCTTGTTGACATTCATTGCTTGATTCTTTTCTCCTCCAAACTTGAAAATAGTGTCTTCTTCTAGCAAATCCTCTTTCATCTCTTTTGTATCCTTCACTATGATAAGAATTGTGACTCCTATCATTTCTCCCTGTATAGTTTGAATTACTATTCTTGTGTTGCTCCACATAAGGTCTTCTTTCTCTGCATCCTGATCCATATCTTCTTTTTGCTCCAACATATGAATACCTCCATCTATACAACCTTGTAAACATACAAATAACATGTTTCCAATTTGCTCCATCAATCTATCCATAATTCATCTCAATACAATCTGTCATAGGTTGTCTCCTCTTCATTTTATTCCAACACATCTTTTCAAAATGATTCCTTAATCCAAAGAAATTACAAAGGTTTAAATCCCAACACAATTCCTTTTCATGTCCATGTATATTGTAATGAGAAAAATGCATACCTCTTCTTCCTTGATTTGATTTGTTTGAATTTGCAATAACATCCTTACCTCTATCATATCCAAAGCCTACACTTCTTGATCTCATTACTAGTTCAATAGGTTATGTAATTCCTTGCTGATGCTCTCCCAATCCTTGTCTTTCATATCCCATTCTCTGCATGATTTTGAAACCAATACCATCACCAAGAACTGTAGGTCCTATTACATTGTCATTTTTAATTTCATCCTCTAAAGAAGCTTCTGTTGCATCACACAAATCATTAGTATCACATGAAACATCACAAAGTTCAGGCTGAGATCTCAAACTTTCATTCTGCTTTCTGCATGCTACAAGTGACTACTCCAACTGATTAATTTGTTCCTTCAATCCTGACATTTCATTCTTTTGCAAACTATTTTCCTTTTTTAACTCTTCCAAATTTTCCTCTAGATCTTTGTTCCTCTTTTCAACCTTCCCAAACAAGTTAAATCCTTCTTCCAATTCTTCAAATCTCTATTCAACATCCTCAAACAACTTCAACTTTACCTCCAGGTCTTCATTTCTCCTCTTTACATTTTTTAGTTCTTCTTCAAGAGCATCATATTTGTCTTTTCCTTGTTCTTTTATCCTTTCCATCAATTCTGAATTACACCTTTTGATTTCACACAATTCTTCTTCCAAAATATCCTTTTCACATCTTAGGTTTTCATTCTCTTTCTTCATCCTTTTTTTTTTTTTCTAATCTTCCCCATTGAAACAAATTAGGTAAATAACTTAATTTTGAAAAGCTTACCTGAATCTTTCTTGCCTTGATCTTCTTCAGCGGTGACACTTGTTACTTCTAGGGTTTCACACTTCTTTCAACACTTTCTTCCTTCCCAACAGATTCGCAACCTTCCTAGCAGATTCGAAACCATATCCACTTCCTAGCAGATTCGATACCACTTGATGTAGTCAAGGTAGCAGAGTTTGATGAGGGACTATCCAACCTTGCAGCATTAAACAACTAACAACATGATCAATTAGAGATGCAATGAAAGTAAATAGCTAACAATAGAAAGAAAGGGACATTCATAACCACATGATACAAGATATATTCTAGGAAAACCCTAAAAGGGAAAAACCCAGCCTTCAAATCTCATTCCTCTTATATTATGATCTCAAAACACATTACATATGCCACTTGGGCTTTATAGATGCTAGGCCATAACCCAAGGTTACAAAAGATTCATACAACAATACTCTTTCATGATTTCTTCCTTCTATTTATCAATTCTCTTCTCTGCAACTTCTTCTTGATACCACTTGACGCAGTCAAGAAAGGAGGGTCTGATGAGGGACTGCCCAACCTTTCATCCTTAAACAACTAATAGCATGATCAATCAGAGATGCAACAGAAGTAAATAGCTAACAACAGAAAGAAAGGGACATTCATAAGCACATGACACAAGATAAATTCTGGGAAAACCCTAAAAGGGAAAAACCCAGCCTTCAAATCTCATTCCTCTTATATTATGATCTCAAAGCACATTACATATGCCACTCAAGCTTTATAGATGCAAGGCCACAACCCAAGGTTACAAAAGATTCATATAACAATACTCTTTCATGATTTCTTCCTTCTGTTTATCAATTCTCTACTTTGCAATTTCTTCTTCTCACTGCTCTTTGTTTTACTTCTGCTTCTTCGGAGCAAAAGACTTATGATCTTGCTTCATATATTCACATGCTTAATCATTTCATCACTACTGCATTGTAACAAATCATTATCCTTTATTTATATCCTTTGCAAGCCTTCAAATCATTATCAAGTCAGCCTAATTGCAACAACTAGTATGAAACGTGTGTACACGGATAGGTTAGGCCTAAACATAAGGTATTTCTCTGCAGGTGCATAGAGCTTTGTGTGGGTCTCCATGAAGGTTGGCCAGGTTGTAAACTTTGTTGAATAATGTTCCTTTAGGCTCCGCAAGTCACAAAATTTTGCCGCAAGCTGATTAGACTTTACTAAACATTATCGGCTCTACTCTATGAAAATAGGTGAAACCAAGTAATCTTCTAATAGTGATATCTTTTCGGAATTGAACCCAAATGATCTAGATTTTGGATATGTTGTAGATGACTATGTCTAGATGCTAAGTTGAGATCCACAACCCCTATTATGCAAATACGGTAAAATGTAGTTATCTCCAAGGTCGTTCTCCTAGTACTTTGCAATTTAGTATTAACTATCTCAATTGATTTGAATGCTTCTGGTTGCTCTTGCATCAGACTCTCAGGGTTATTTGAAAAGTGAGCCTCTTCACTTTGGTCTGTATTGTGTCAAATTCAATGTGATCTCTTAGGATAGGTTCGACAGTCTATTTTTTAGGTAGTTGCAACCACCTCAAGGTCAGAGGTCTATTCAAGTCCACCCTACAAAACTACCTCAAATTCTTATAAGTTTGGCATTCTACTTGCAGGCCTTGCACTGCATCAATGAAGGGTAGTCTAAACAACTCTTCTCTGTAAGCTACCTCAAGTTCTTCATCTTGTCATGGTCTAGGTTCAGTGGTCTACTTGCAAGCCTTGCATTACCTCAATGATCGACAGTTTGAACAAGTCTTCTCCGCAAGCTGCCACAAGATCAATATCAACATCAGTTAATTAAGAGTCAATTAATACATACTTGCATTCTCTAGAACAATCATGCTACTTCTTTTGAGAGAGTCAATACACTCTTGAATTTCTCTGCAACACTTTCTAATCTTAGGTTCTAGATACAATTCTTTTCACACACACCAAAACCTTCCAGTTTTTGCTCTGCATATACTTCTATACTTATCTCTATTTCTTTATCCTTGTTTCCTTTGGTCTAGTACATAGACTTACTACTCTGGTACATAGACTTTCTCCTCTAGTAGAATATCTTGTCATTTCTTCTTTCTCTGTAACATAAATTTATTTTCTCTGCTATGCTTCACACTTGTCCACACAAACTTTCTCTTGAATTGCTTTCTTAGTTCTATAACACAAATCTCCTTAAGATCAATGTTTTACCTTCTTCTGGTTTCTCTATCAAACTTAGTGAGTCAATAGGTTCTTCTTCTTTTGCATAAACTTCCTCTGCATCAGTTATTATTTCCCCATCATTAGCCTCCCCAGTAATAGGTTCTTGTTGACATTCATTACTTGATTCTTTTCACCTCCAAACTTGAAAACATGTTCCTCTTCTAGCAAATCCTCTTTGATCTCTTCTATATCCTTCACTATGATGAGAATTGTGACTCCTGTCATTTCAACCTCTATAGTTTGAATTATTGTTCTTGTTTTTCTCCACATAAGGTATTCTTTCTCTACATCCTGATCCATATCTTCTTCTCATTCCAACATATGAATACCTCCATCTATACAACCTTCTAAACATGCAAGTAACATGTTTCCAATTTTCTCCATCAATCTATCCATAATTCATCTACATACAATCTGTCATAGGCTTTCTCTTCTTCATTTTATTCCAACACATCTTTTCAAAATGATTCCTTAATCCAAAAAACTTACAAGGGTGTAAATCCTAACACAATTCCTTTTCATGTCCATATCTATTACAATGAGAACAATACATACCTCTTCTTACCTGTTTGATTTGTTTGAATTTGCAAAAACATCCTTACCTCTATCATATCCAAGGCCTTCACTTCTTGATCTCATTACTGGTTCAATAGATTATGTAGTTCCTTGCTGATGCTTTCCCAATCCTTGTCCTTCATATCTCATTCTTTGCATGATTTTAAAACCAATACCATCACCGACAACCACAGGTCCTGCTACATTGTCAATTCCAATTTCATCTTCTAAAGAAGCTTCTATAGCATCACACAAATCATTAGTATCACAAGAAACATCACAAAGTTTAGGCTCAGATCTCAAACTCTCATTCTCCTTTCTACATTCTACAAGTGACTTCTCCAACTGATTAATTCATTCCTTCAATCCTGATATTTCATTCTTTTACAATTTTTTTCCTTTTTTAACTCTTTCAAATTTTCCTCTAGATCTCTGTTCCTCTTTTCCACCTTCCCAAACAACTTAAATCCTTCTTCCAATTCTTCAAATCTCTTTTCAACATCCTCAAACAAATTCAGCTTTGCCTCTAGGCCTTCATTTCTCCTCTTTACATTTTTTAGTTCTTCTTCAAGAGCATCATATTTGTCTTCTCCTAGTTATTTTATCCTTTCCATCAATTCTGATTTCCACCTTTTGATTTCACACAATTCTTCTTCCAAAATATCCTTTTTGCATATTAGGTTTTCATTCTCTTCCTTCATCCTTTTTTTCCAATCTTCCCCATTGAAACAAATCAGATAAATAACTTAGTTTTGAAAAGATTACTTGAATCTTTCTTGCCTTGATATTCTTTAGTGGTGACACTTGTTACTTATAGGGTTTCACACTTCTTTCAACACTTTCTTCCTTCCCAACAGATTCACAACCTTCCCAGCAAATTTGAAACCAGCTCTGATACCACTTGATACAGTTAAGGTAGGAGGGTTCGATGATGGACTGTCCAACCTTATAGCCTTAAACAACTAACAACATGATCAATCATAGATGCAATGGAAGTAAATAGATAACAACAAAAAGAAATGGACATTCATAAGCACATGACATAAGATATATCCTAGGAAAACCCTAAAAGGGAAAAACCCAACCTTCAAATCTCATTCCTCTTATATTATGATCTCAAAACACATTACATATGCCACTCAGGATTTATAGATGCTAGGTCGAAACCCAGGGTTACAAAAGATTCATATAACAATACTCTTTCATGATTTCTTCCTTCTATTTATCAATTCTCTGCTCTACAACTTCTTCTTGATACCACTTGATACAGTCAAGGTAGGAGGGTCCGATGAGGGATTGTCCAACCTTGCAGCCTTAAACAACTAATAACATGATCAATCAGAGATGCAATGGAAGTAAATAGCTAACAAAAGAAAGAAAGGGACATTCGTAAGCACATGACACAAGATATATCTTGGGAAAACCCTAAAAGGGAAAAACCCAAACTTCAAATCTCATTCCTCTTATATTATGATCTCAAAACACACTACATATGTCACTCAGGCTTTATAGATGCTAGGATACAACCCAGGGTTACTAAAGATTCATATAATAATACTCTTTCATGATTTCTTTCTTCTGTTTATCAATTCTCTACTTTGCAACTTCTTCTCACGGCTCTGCTCTCTGTTTCACTTCTGCTTCTTCTTCAGATCAAAACACTTATGATCTTGTTTCATATCTTCACATACTTAATCATTTCATCACTACTGCCTTGTAACAAATCATTATCCTTCATTTATATCCTCTTCAAGCCTTCAAATCATTATCAAGTTGGCCTAATTACATCGGCTAGTATGAAACATGTGTACACAAATAGGTTAGACCTAAACATAAGGTATTGCTCCACAGTTGCATAGAAATTTGTGCGGATCTCCATGAATGTCAGCCAGGTCCTAAACTTCATTGAATAATGTTCCTTTAGGCTCCACAAGACATGGAATTGCTCCGCAAGCCAATTAGAATTTAGTAAACACTGTCATCTCTGCTCTGTGAAAACAGGTAATCTTCTGATATTGATATCTTTTTGGAATCGAACCCAAATCGTCTAAATTTTGGATATGTTGTAGATGACTATGTCTAGATGCTAAGTCAAACTTCATAACCTCTGATATGCAAATGTAATAAAATACAGTAATCTCCAAGGTCACTTTCCTAATACTCTGCAATTTACTATTAATTGTCTCAATTGATTTGAACATTTGTAGATGCTCCTGCATATATATATAATGAAGACTAGAGTAAGTTGGACAAGAATTCATAGAGAACCTTATGGTTGTGTCTTGGAAATTTCATCCTCTTGAATATCTTAGAGGATATATGTTATCACTAGGAATTGCACCCGTATACAAGGCTGGTAAAGCTCTACAATTTTGTGTAACATGGGACTAATTTCAGGTTGTGGGTGCCCTATAACAAAATTAGACCTCTAGATTATGGGCTGGTTCCCTTCAAATGTTCTATTGAGATGCATGCGTTTACTATTTTGGAAAAGGGAAGAAAGAAACTAAATGAATGCTAAAGATAAAATGGTGATGCACCTGATTTGGATAAAAATAATGCAATCTAATCCACAATGTTTACCCAGAAATTTGACTTCTACACAATCTAGACTTGACATAAATATCACAAAAGTGATTCTAAGGAAGGTTTGAAAATAGGGTTTCTATGAAGGAAAAGATTTTTTCACAACACAAAAATACTATTTCTAGTTAACACAACCTAAGACCTATGATGAATATATGCTTTAATGCTGTAAACAAGGAAGTGAGACAATAATTTTAAAGGTTTAAAGATAAAACACAGCAAAACTTCATCAAAATCACTTCACTAATAGTACTAAAAGGAAAGGTAATTTAAATGATCTCAAAGAAAAAAAAAGAAAGTTCTTCAAAGAAGACAAAAGTATAGCCTATAACCTATCGATCTCTTAATAAATCTATAAAATATGAGCTACAAGAATTCTCCAATCTGTCTGAATTAGAATGAAAATCAAGAACTAGCCAAAAACAAACTTTTGCTTTACAATATATAGGTCTACTCTCTCCAAGATGCATGCAAAAATATGGACTTGTAGATAACTGCCTCTAAAAATAATCATTCCCGAGCAACCTCCAAATCCTCAAAAAACTACCACAAATTGAGCAACAATAGCTTCAATTTGGGTCTCTCCATGTGTTTGACAAAAAAATTGACCAAGGACCCTAAAAATACTCCTAAAAGTCATGCAAAACCTCCTAGGTGGCCTAGTTAACTCCACTAATCAATTTGCATGATTTTGCATGAGCAAAATTGATTGTGAGTAAATAATAAAGTAATAGAAAATTACTTTATTATTGGTTACAATTTGTTCTACTTTCAATTTTACAACTTGTTAAAAGTAATAAAGTAATTTATAGAATATTACTTTATTATTTATTTACAATTGATTTGTATGTAAAATCATGCATGATTAGAAGAAAAATATCATTCCTTATCACTCCAATTACATTTGCCTTTTTTGCATGATATGAGCCAAAATTAGGACTATAGAGATTAATACCATCCTTATAACTCCTTGTGAGAAAATACACTCACTTGCATGATAAAATATCCTTATTACTCCATATTTATATCAAAATAAAACAAATATCTAACTCTGCCTTATCACTTCATTCTCCTTTATGCAAAAAGCAAGAATATCTCTGTCAATTTATTTGCCCCTTGTAATCTCCTATTACAATTGCCTTCATGCAATAATCAAATCAATACAATATAATACCTTATACATCCCATACAAAACATACCCCCATCATGCATAAATGCTTACCTTTGAAAACGCCATGTATAGCCTTATGCATATGCCATGTCTAAAATCACACCTTCTTGGCTTTGTTAGCCACTATGCATAATCAGGAGGTATCCCTATCTTTGGATGTTTTGAATAAGGACAAGGAACCTAAGCATGTGTACTGGTGTCCATGCAATACCTGACCATCAAGGAATCTTTAAAAGGTTTATAAGACATAAAGCCTTTCTCTCGCATCATATTAGCCCTCTTGACTTAATAAAAATCAAGTCTAAAGCACTACTGTCAGACACTCCATATTATGATGGTTAGGATCTTCAAGAAAAAGGTCTTGACTACAGCATTCCTTTGGATAAGGTAATTATTTCTTTTTGTAATTCAAAAATACACTTGAGAGAAAAGAATCCTTCAAACAAAAGAAAGAATCCAACCCTAAAAGTTGTTCATTATTCATTTTGACTTCCTTCTTCAAAGCTCTGCAACTTTGCTTTGCCGACCTAGGGTTAGAATGCTTTCATCATGGCTCTAGCCTTTCTCCCTTGAATGGCATCCTTGGTTGCATAATGGAACTCTGCATTATTCATAAAGAAGGTAACACTGCCTAAGTTTCATATAAGGCATTTTTATTTGATCTGTGGCTTTTTTCTTTATGGTTACAGCCTCCTTCTTCCTTAATACCTTCTTTCTTGTTCCTCCATCTTTCTTCCTTCATGTTCTTCATCTATTCTTGAAAGTTAAAGGCCACTATGAGGCTGTGGAAAGATCTCACCTCCTGTCAAGAAAAGAGGTAAGCACTTGTCATTTTCATCTTTGTAGCTTCATTTTTCTTTGGTTTTACACTTTATAGAATGACAAGTTTGTTGGTAGACATGGGTATTGCATTTTATAGAAAACAAATGTTGTATCACTGTCGGCCATGACTGTATATATCTTCTTTTTGCTTTGACCTCTCTGTAGATGTAGAAAACCAGAGGGTTTAAGGTTTTGGGATGAGGCTTTTCTATTTTCTTCTATTTTCAAAGCCTCCATCTTGTCACAGTCATGCTCCTTCTGAAAATAGGCACCAAACTGTGTAACTTGTTGAGGGTTTGTTTAGTATTGAAACTAAGGTTTCAACCCTCCTTACACAAAAATTCCTTCATAATGCCATGGCCATGCTCTTTCACTTAATCTCTTTCTCTTTTGACTATAAAGAAACAAGAGTTGAACCTTCTGTCAAGGGTTTGCTCATTTTGCACTTTCATGGCTTCAAACATTTATGGCCACTCTCCTTTATTTGAATCTTCTTGACCATGTTTGCAAAAATGACATTAGGGTTTGATATCTTGATATGGGTATACATTTTTAATGAACAATCTTTCCTGTATAGTACCTTTTGACTGTGGTTCTTCTCCATCTATTGGCAAACGCATTTAAGAGTTTGAAATATTAACAAATGGAGCTTTTCTTTGCTTCACATAACACTTTCTCCTCCTTGTGAATGGCATGGATGCTGATGATATACTTCCCTTATTTGTCCCACTGTAGCTACTGGGTATAATAGCAAGTTTCTTAATATTTTGTATGATAACAAATCATTTAATATTTCCACCTATAGCTGTCTTTATCATTTTTGAAAGGCTGTAGCATAAATGGTTTGTTTGACTTATTTGCACATGATAAACTTGTACTCTTCAACTTGTAGGCTATAGTATGATGGACCATTGTCATGTGGTATCATCTTTGACTGTGTACTGTCTTTCTTCTCTAGACAGTATTCTATCATGGTATAGATATCATGCTACCTTCTCATTGGTTGTCTGTGTGTTCTCAAGGTACATCTGTAGCATAGATAGCATGTTCTTATCTCTCCTGCTTATTTCATCACTTGGATGTTTATTGCATCATATGTATCATGCATTTTTCTCCTTGGCTGTCTGCTTACTATGACTAAATCATGATAGAATAATGGCATATAAGAAAGAGACTACCTACCTTGTGAATTGTCAATGACCTATCACTGTAGCACTTGATATAAGTCTTGTTCTTCTTCTGATGTTCCTCCTTCATCATTGATGCACTTTTATATATGGATATGGCAATTTATGATATACTTTGCCTACTTTATGATCACTATCATGACTGTACATAGTGAAGATGACTGTACTTATCTTTGTTCTTGCAATGTATCTTTCTTTACTACATTTGTTGACTGTACCATGGCATCACTGTAGCTCCAAGGTGTATGAGGTAAGGCTTGTTTGATCAGAACAATAATGAGGTGCATGGAAACCACCTTGTTATCTTTGGGTTGAGGCATTCTTAACACTCCACTATGCTCAATGTATTTGAATCCATGTTTGCGCTAGACATGATAGTCTCTTTTTTTTTTACTTTGTACTTGACTATCATGTCAATGATGATATATGTATGATGCTCTGAGCTTGTTCTTCTCATAAGATCTCTGGTACTAAGTGATAGTCTTTATCATTTGATGACTTCTCTTTAGAGTGCATGTTGTATGCATTTGTCATTTGTATCTTGGCCTCTAGAATGTGACTACTACACTTATCTCATATATTCTTGCAAGGTTTCCCTTTATGACAGTCAAGTTGGCATATTGTATATATGATTGTCTTGCCTTGTAGGTTGTCTCATTTGCTATTCCATGTGGCATTTTGCTTGATTGTCTATGAAACACTTGCAACTTGAATGTGATATAACTATTAAACTTTGATCATAAAAAAAAATGAGAGCAATATGAGAAATACCTGGTATAGAGTGCTGCTTCATCTTACTCTTTTGTCATAATGAGATGACCCTTCATATGATTTATTCTGTAACTTGTTCAAATGATACATAAGTTCTTGTATCCTTCTGTACTTTGTCTCTCTTCTCTTTATCAAGCACAATAATCTGAAAACTTGTATCATCTTAGATAACTCCTAAAGCCTAGATGACTGTAATCTAATTTATGCATTTTGTTTTTGTCAATCTTGACTCAGTCATGTTACTCTGATTTTCTCCAATCAACTGTAATAATGTCATGATGACATACCTTTTATGTAAGTTGATTAGATGATGCATGATATAGCTTAGAATGATGCATGTTGTCTTTTCTAATACTCTTTTCAAAAATGAAAAGAAACATGTTGGGCTCAAACCCTTGTGGGAGCCACATTTAATCCACATGTTTATTTGTCTTCAAATCAACAATAAAACTTGTCCTATACCTACACAGTGAACAAACAAGTTAGCATAAAAAGTACCTGATAATGTTGATTGATCTTCTTAATGATTTCTTCGTGATTTGTGTCATAATGAGATGATCTCTCATCTGAATGCATGATATGATAAGTAGATGTCTCTGTTTGATAAAAGCATGTGATAACTGTAAACATTCGGAGCACTAACAGGGTTGTCCCCAAAATTTTGCAGGTTCAACTGATGATGGTTTGGAGCTAAAGACTAAAGACTGAAGACTTGAAGGTCAGCTTCAACAACAATCTCCATCATCAAGCAATGATGGATGTTTATATTTATTAGATGTTCATTTATTTTTCTTTTATCAAATAGATACATAGCTTGCATGTCTACAATTGCTCAGTAAGTTATTCCCACAGCTTGTGTGGGACACATTTGAACACTTCTTTTAAACATGATCAGTTAATTTCTATTATGCATATGATGTATATGTATTTCCTTTTTCAATCAATGCATGAGATAAAGTAACAAATACTTGAATGTATGTTCAAAACATGACATGAAATAACAGTGTAATACAAAATATCTTTCTTCCAAAAAGAACATCAGATTTATTAGCCTTTTTTAGAGGTTTATTTCAAGTACCTAGTGACTCTATCTTCCTAGTTTTATAGATCAGATTTTGCAGCCTATGAGAGGTATCACAAGATCAAGTTTCAGTTGTTTTTTTAGTTTTTGAATGATTAAACATGTCCACCTTTCATGGAAACATGTCATATCATGAAGATACTGCTAAGCCTTCATCTTATCATCCATATCAGATTAACCATACTATTGATTTCATTCATAATTCCTTTTATTTATAAAGAAATCAGCATGCACAGTACTCTTACCTCCCACCCCCTGCTCAACCTTGATATTAGTAGTTACATGTTCAAAATCAGTCCCAAGGGGTTGAAGATATAAGGAACAACATGAACGATACGAATAACACTTTGTTAGAAATCACAAAGAAGATAGAGGAGTTCAAGAGGTAGCAAGAATATGAGCAGTAGTAAGAAGAAATGGATTATCAGGTGTATCTCCATGAGCATGAATTGGAGGCACAAAGGATATAGTTTCAGGAAAGTCTTAGGAGGGAGATTGTAGAAAAAGAGGCATAGATGAAGTATTTACTTACTTAGATATAAAAGCAAAACATCCAGATAGCTGCATTCATTCTAGATCATACTTCTCAAAATGAGGTTAGTAGATATCAAATTTCAAGTTTCAGGAGTTCTGATTGTAATCAAGAACCTATTCAAAAGCAGTCTACTAGTCCTCAGTATTAGTTGTATTAGGTACCTGAATCAAACCATCAGGCTTTTGAGCAACCATGGCAGGCTTCTTGGACCAAGCATCCTAATTACAAAATGCCAAATCTTATTAAGGCTACCCCTTCCATACCAATCCAAAATCAGGAAGAGGAAAAGGTAGTAGTTTCTAAACCAATCAAGATTCCAAGTTGGCACATTGAACAAGAGCCTATCAAGATTCCAAGTTTCAACCTAGTACTTGAGGTTTGTTGCAATTCTTCTTGTCACACCAAATCAGAAAAATTAGATGTGGAGCAAGAGGTTTCTACTGTTTTTACTATGTCCCTAGCTGAAAATGAGTATAATGCCTATGAAGGGGATGCTGGTTTAGATTTGGTACTCAATCCTTTACATTTTGGATCATTTGAAAAGTTTTTTGATGCTATTTACAAGATTAATGCAATCAAGATGCAGATATTAGAAGGACAGAATCTTCAAATGCAAATATAGGATGCCCATGTTCTAATGGAGAATAAACCTGATAGACAGGAGAAGCTGATTTCTTTATTTGATCAGCTACTCGGTTTCATCGAGCCTAATGAAGAGCTCATACCACAAGCAGAAATAACAAAACAATAGGAAGACATCAAATAGAATGAAGGGTTGTTGATTAAAGCTAAGCAGTCTGACAATCTAATATTGGATCAAGTAGAAGAGTGTATAGGTAAACCTATCATATAACTTACACAGCTGGTTGAGAGCTCTTATGAGGTAATAAATAGTTCTCTTTTACTAAAAATTCAAGAAGACTCTGATGAAATTTCATTTTGGGATAATCTTGAGTCCTTTATGTCAAATCTAGATGGTAAACAAGATCAAGTTGAACATGTTCTTATGAAAGAGATAGAGATTAAATCGCATGAGCTAGTTGACTTATTTGATGAACCTCCTGAATCTATGCCTAGTATCAAACAATTGGATGATATAACTCATTTGGATTCAATGCAAGATTGTGACTTAGAAGAGGTTTTGTTTTCAGGCATCATAGAAATCTTTTGTTCTAACATTGATGATCAGCTAATGTCAGATGAGACAACATTATGTGATCAACAAGATCAGGTCAGAGAATCAATCTTTTCTTCATTTCATTCATATGAGCTAACTGTTGCAAATCAGGTTGAAATTTCAAGAGAAAATAGGACAGCAGATCTAAAAGAGGACATAAGGAGCATCAACCAAGAATACATCATTACAAGAGGTTGTCCAATCAGGGATCTGGCTGACAAAGAGCTTAAGAGGGAGATACATATTTTTGTTGTACCAAATAAGCAAATCATAGATCTAAAACAACAGAATAAGGTCTTTTATTCACCTCATAAGAATAATATCAATGATCAGGTTTGGATAATCAATAAGCTGGTTTTCATTCTTCAGAAAATTTTGTAGCATTCTGTGAAGTATATCCTTATGAATCATGTTATATCAATAGTAAAAAGCTTCACAGAACATCCTTTCCTAATTAGAAAGGGAAGTTATTTTAACCAAATAGTTAATGGATTTGTTTAACTAGCACCTTTGGCTGGTTAGAGTAGGGTAGGTAGAGTTTTAGTTTAGTTGTTTGTTTCCAAGAAATGCTTTTGCACATGTTACTAATTTTGTTTTAGGCAAATTAGTTCCAGTTTCAGTTTTCAGTTAGTTTCTACTGTTGTGTTCAGTTAGCATGAGTTGCATAATTTCTCTAAGTTTATGGCAGAAATGACTCTATGCCCAATGGAGTTGCAAAGGCTACTAGTTCTAAGCTGTTTAGCAGGAAAACACCCCTGAGAGGTCACTAGAAATGTTACTAATTTTATTGTTCACACTTAAAATTAGTTAGACCTAAGTGTAGTTGTTCAAAAGGAATAATAGAAAACTTCAAAGTTATGCATTCATTGAATGGTTAATGCCTTGACAGAATAGAGAAGGGAATCTAGTTGTCAGGATAACCCATCAGTCCAGTCAGGACTGATAAGTTATCATGACAAGAGAATTGACTGTCAAGAAATTAAACATCCAAGGAGATATAGTTGTTCTACACAATTTGATCTTTCAGGAGCTATACGTTAGATTGACTATTTAGTTAATCAGTTTTGAGTAAAAGGAAGAAAGATATTTTGTATTACACTATTATTTCATGTCATGTTTTGAACATACATTCAGGTATCTATTACTTTATCTCATGCATTGATTGAAAAGGAAATACATATACATCATATGCATAAGAGAAATTAATTGATCATGTTTAAAAGAAGTGTTCAAATGTGTCCCACACAAGCCGTGGGAGTAACTAGACTAAGCAATTGCAGACATGCAAGCTATGTATATGTTTGATAAAAGAAAAAGAAATGAACATCTGATAAATCTAAACATCCATCATTGCCTAATGATGGAGATTTCTGTTGAAGCCAGCCTTCAAGTCTTCAGTCTTTAGTATTCAGCTCCAAACCATCATTAGTTAAACCTACAAAATTTTGGGGACAGCCCTGTTAGTGCTTCAGATGTTTACAGTTATCACATGCTTTTATCAAACAGAGACATCAAATTATCATATCATGCATTTAGATGAGAGATCATCTCATTATGACACAAATCAGGAAGAAATCATTAAGAAGATCAATCAACACTATCAGGTACTTTTTTATGCTAACTTGTTTGTTCATTGTGTAAGTATAGGACAAGTTTTGTTGTTGATTTGAAGACAAATAAACATGTGGATTAAATGTGGCTCCCACAAGGGTTTGAGCCCAACATGTTTCTTTTCATTTTTGAAAAGAGTATCAGAAAAGATAGGATGCATCATTCTAAGCTTTATTATGCATCATCTAATCAACTTACATAAAAGATATGTCATCATGGCATTATTACAGTTGATTGGAGCAAAGCAGAGTAACATGACTGAGTCAAGATTGACAAAAACAAAATGCAAAAATCAGATTACAGTCATCTAGGCTTCAGGAGCTATCTAAGATGATACAAGTTTTTAGATTATTGTGCTTGATAAAGAGAAGAGAGACAAAGTACAGAAGGATAAAAGAACTTATGTATCATTTGAACAAGTTACAAAATAAATCATATGAAGGGTCATCTCATTATGACAAAAGAGTAAGATGAAGCAGCACTCTATATGAGGTATTTCTTATATTGTTCTCATTTTTTTTTATGATCAAAGTTTAATAGTTATGTCACATTCAAGTTGCAAGTGTGTCATAGAGATAGTCAAGAAAAATGCCACATGGAACAACAGATGAGACAACCTACAAGGCAAGACAATCATATATACAATATGCCAACTTAACTATCATAAAGGAAAACCTCGCAAGGATATATGAGATAAGTGTAGCAGTCACATTCTAGAGGCCAAGATACAAATGACAAATGCATACAACATGCTCTCTGAAGAGCATTCATCAAATGATAAAGACTGTCACTTATTACCAGAGATTTTATAAGAAGAACAAGCTAGGAGCATCATACATATATCATCACTGACATGACGGTCAAGTACAAAGTAAGAAAAAAGAGACTGTCATGTCTAGAGCAACGAAGGATTCAAATGCATTGAGCATAGTGGAGTGTTAAGAATGCCTCAGCCCAAAGATAACAAGGTGGATTCCATGCACCTCATTATTGTTCTAATCAAACAAGCCTTACCTGATATACCTTGGAGCTATAGTGATGCCATGGTACAGTCAACAAATGCAATAAAGAAAGATACATTGCAAGAACAAAGATAAGTACAGTCATCCTCACTATGAACAACCATGATAGTGATCATGAAGTAGTCAGAGTATATCATAAATTGCCATATCCATCTACAGAAGTGCATCAATGATGAAGGAGGAACATCAGAAGAAGAACAAGACTTATATCAAGTGCTACAGTAATAGGTCATTGACAATTCACAAGGTAGGCAGTCTCTTTCTTATATGCCATTATTCTATCATGATACAGTTATAGTAAGAAGACAACCCAGGAGAAAAATTAATGATACATATGATGCAATAGACATCCAAGTGATGAAATAAGGAGAGATAAGAACATGCTATCTATTCTACAGATGTACCTTGAGAACACACAGATAGCCAATGAGAAGGTAGCATGATATCTATGCCATGATAGAATATAGCCCAGAGAAGAAAGATAGTACATAGTCAAAGATGATACCACATGACAAAGGTCCATCATACTATAGTCTGCAAGTTGAAGAGTACAAGTTTATCATATGCAAAAAAGTCAAAGAAGCCATTTATGCTACAACCTTTTAGAAATGATAAAGACAGCTACAGGTGGAAATATTAAATGATTTGTTGTCATACAAAATATTAAGAAACTTGCTATTATACCTAGTAGCCACAATGGGATAGATAACGGAAGTATATCATCATCATCCATGCCAGTCACAAGGAGGAGAAAGTGTTATGTGAAGCAAAGAAAAGCTCCATTTGTTAATATTTCAAACTCTTAAATGCTTTTTCCAACAAATGGAGAAGAACCATAGTCAGAAGGTACTATACAGGAAAGAATGCTCATTAAAAATGTATACCCATATCAAGATATCAAACCCTAATGTCATTTTTGCAAACACAGTCAAGAAGATTCAAATAAAGGAGAGTGGCCATTATAGTTTGAAGCCATGAAAGTGCAAAATGAGAAAACCCTTGACAAAAGGTTCAACCCTTGTTTCTTTATAGTCAAAAGAGAAAGAAATTAAGTGAAAGAGCATGGCCATGGCATTATGAAGGAATTTTTGTGTAAGGAGGGTTGAAACCCTAGTTTCAAAACTGAACAAACCCTCAACAGGTTACATAGTTTGGTGCCTATTTTCAGAAGGATCATGGCCGTGATAAAGTGGAGGCCTTGAAAATAGAAGAAAACAACAAGCCCTCATCTCAAAACCTTAAACCCTTCAGTTTTTTGTATCTATAGATAGGTCAAAGAAAAAAGAAGATATATACAGTCATGGCCGACAGTGATACATCATTTTTTGCTATAAAATGCAATACCCATGTCTACCAATAGACTTGTCATTCTGCAAAGTGTAAAACCAAAGACAAATGAAGCTACAAAGATGAAAATGACAAGTGCTTACCTCTTTTGCTAATAGGAGGAGAGATCTTTCTATGGCCTCACAGTGGCCTTAACGTTTCAAGGACAAATGAAGAACATGAAGGAAGAAAGATGCAAAAACAAGAAAGAAGGTATTAAGGAATGCATAGCATATGGAGAGCCATGAATGAAGGAGGCCACAACCATAAAAGAAAAAAGCCATAGATCAAATAAAAATGTCTTATATGAAACTCAGGCAGTGTTACCTTCTTTATGAATGATGCAGAGTTCCAAGATGCAACCATGGATGCCATTGAAGGGAGAAAGACCAAAGCCATGATGAAAGCATTCTAACCCTAGGTCGGTAGAGAAAAGTTGTAGAGCTTCAAAGAAGGAAATCAAAATGAATAATGAACAACTTTTAGGGTTGGATTCTTTCTTTTGTTCGAAGGATTTTTTTCTCTCAAGTGTATTTTTGACTTACAAAAAGAAATAATTACCTTATCCAAAGGAGTGCCATGGTCAAGACCTTTTTCTTGAAGATCCTAGCCATCATAATATGGAGTGGCCGACAACAGTGCTTTAGACTTGATTTTTATTAAGTCAAGAGGGCCGATATGATGGGAGAGAGGCTTTATGCCTTATAAACCATTTAAAGATTCTTTGGTGGTTGGGTATTGCATGGACAATGGTACACATGCTTAGTTTCCTTGTCCTTATTCAAAACATCCAAAGATAGGGATACCTCCTGATTATGCATAGTGGCTAACAAAGCCAAGAAGGTGTGATTTTAGACATGGCATATGCATAAGGCTATACATGGAATTTTCAAAGGTAAGCATTTATGCATGATGGAGGTATGTTTTGTATGGGATGTATAAGGTATTATATTGTATTGATTTGATTATTGCATGAAGGCAATTGTAATAGGAGATTGTAAGGGGCAGATAAAGTGACAGAGATATTCTTGCTTTTTACATAAAGGAGAATGAAGTGATAAGGTAGAGTTAGATATTTATTTTCTTTTGATACAAATATGGAGTAATAAGGATATTTTATCATGCAAGTGAGTGTATTTTCTCACAAGGAGTTACAAGGATGGTATTAATCTCTAAAGTCCTAATTTTGGCTCATATCATGCAAAATAGGCAAATGTAATTAGAGTGATAAGGAATGATATTTTCATTCTAATCATGCATGATTTTACATACAAATCAATTGTAAATAAATAATAAAGTAATATTCTATACATTACTTTATTACTTTTCACAAGTTGTAAAATCAAAAGTAGAACAAATTGTAATCAATAATAAAGTAATTTTCTATTACTTTATTATTTACTCACAATCAATTTTGCTCATGCAAAATCATGCAAATTGATTAGTGGAGTTAACTAGGCCACCCAGGAGGTTTTGCATGACTTTTAGGAGTATTTTTAGGGACCTTGGTCAATTTTTTGGTCAAACACATGGAGAGACCCAAATTGAAGCTATTTTTACTCAATTTGTGGTAGTTTTAGGCCCTATTTTTGAGGATTTTGGAGGTTTCTCGGGAATGATTATTTTTAGAGGCAATTATCTGCAAGTCCATATTTTTGTATGCCTCTTGGAGAGAGTAGACCTATATATTGTAAAGAAAAAGTTTGTTTTTGGCTAGTTCTTGATTCTCATTTTGATTCAGACAAATTGGAGAATTCTTGTAGCTCATATTTTACAATTTTATTGAGAGATTGACAGGTTACAGGTTATACTTTTGTCTTCTTTACAGAACTTTCCTTTGTTTTCTTTGAGATCAGTTAAATTACCTTTCCTTTTTGTGCTATTAGTGAAGTGATTTTGATGAAATTTTGCTGTGTTTTATCATTAAACCTTTAAAATTATTGTCTCACTTCCTTGTTTACAACATTAAAGCATATATTCATCACAAGTCTTAGGTTGTGTTAACCAGAAATAGTATTTTTGTGTTGTGAAAAAATCTTTTCCTTCATAGAAACCCTATTTTCAAACCTTCCTTATAATCACTTTTGTGATATTTATGCCAAGTCTAGATTGTGTAGAAGTCAGATTTCTAGGTAAACATTGTGGATCAAATTGCATTATTTTTATCCAAATCAGGTGTATCACCATTTTACCTTTAGCATTCATTTAGTTTATTTCTTCCCTTTTCCAAAATAGTAAAAACATACATCTCAATAGAACATTTGAAGGGAACCAACCCGTAATCTGGAGGTCTAATTTTATTATAGGGTACCCACAACCTGAAATTAGTCCCATGTTACACTGAATTGCAGAGCTTTACCAACCTTGCATACGGGTGCAATTCATAGTGATAAAAATATCATCGTATTCCCATTGTGGAAGAGGTTAGGTGATATTTATCAAACTAAAATTTGTACTCTTTAAAAATTAATCTGATTATTTTGTTGAATATCTTAATGCCTTTAATTTGATTTTGAGTCAACTAGATTTAGTAGATGTTAAACATGATGAGGAAGATAAATGTATCTTGTTGCTTTATTTTTTGCTCAAATATTTGAAGAACTTAGTTGTTTCTATTAGTTCTAATGTTGCAGAGATGAAGATGGACACCATTATTGCTTCATTATCCATGAACATATGAGAAGAAAGTCTGATAACAAAGGTTCTAAGGATGCATTGCATGTTGAGGGAAAGCCCAAGGACAAATGTAGGTCTAGATAGGAATGGAAGATATCTAAATCCACGTCAAAAGGATAGTACAAAACCCATAGAAGAGTAGAATAAAATCTTGTAATTATGGAAAGAGAGAAACTTGTGAAGAAGGAATGTAGGAACAAGTAGAAGAGCTTAAACGACTCCTCCGTAGAGAAATCCTCTTATGAAGGTGTAAATGTTACTAGTGATGACTCTTGGCTAATTGATTCAAGTTGCTCCTACCATATGGCTCCTTACAAGGAGTGGTTCTTATCTTACCAAGATTATGATGGAGTAGTTTTCCTTGCTAATAATAGTACACATTAGATACTTGGTAAGGGAAAGTTATAGTTGTGTTCTAGTGATGGGAGAGTGGAAACTCTCTATAGCATTTTTTTGCATATTCCAAGGCTTTCAATAAATTTTCTTTCTGTGTTTAATTTGAATGATTCTAGAGTGCATGTGGCATTTGATAAGTCTATTTGTAGGTTGGTTAGACAAAATTTGGTGGTAGTGAGAGGATCACATAATGAGAATCTATTTAGGCTTGATGCCTCCACAATTTGTAATTCTGTCAATGTAATTGGTACTTTTAAAATGAATCTATGTTGTGGCACCAACGTATGAGTCACATTAGTGAAATAGGTCTTCAAACCATTATTAATAAAAATATGGTGATAATTTTTTTCAGTATTCTAATGATTTTGATTTCTATGAGCAATGTATGTTTGGAAAATAGAATAGGATTTATTTTCCTATTGGAAGAACTAGAACAAAATGTGTTTTAAAAGTCATTCATTTAGATGTTTGTGGTCTAATGGATGTGAGTTCTATTGGTAAATCATGTTACTTTGTTTCATTTATTGATGATTACTCAAGATACAATATCTAAGCTTATTTTATTATATCTAAATCTAAATTTTTCTCTATGTTTAAGGATTTTTAAGGCTTTAGTTGAGAAACAATCAGATATGAAACTAAAGGAGTTCAAATTTAACAATGGAGGTGAATATTAATCTAAAGAATTTGATGTTTTTTATATTTATGAAAATGTTGTGTAATAGAAGAGTACTCCTTACACCCATACCAAAATGGGATTACAAAAGGATGAATCAAACCTTGATGGAAAGAGTTATAAGTATGATGAGTGGTACGTAGTTAGATCAATGCTTTTTGGAAGAGATTGTGAGTACCACCTACTACTTGATTAATAGATCTCCTTGTTTTCCTCTTATTGATAAAACTCCTTATGAGGTGTGGACAA
The DNA here is from genome assembly GCA_027924645.1 of Cunninghamia lanceolata. Lineage (NCBI taxonomy): Eukaryota > Viridiplantae > Streptophyta > Pinopsida > Cupressales > Cupressaceae > Cunninghamia > Cunninghamia lanceolata. The sequence continues at coordinate 1,330,234 of BSBN01001493.1, forward strand.
GTAAGAAACCTTATGTTTCATATTTAAGGTTATTTAGCTATGAGGCTTTAATTCATGTGCCTGGAGAAAAATCATCTAGGTTGGATCCCAAAGCTTAGAAATGCATCTTTGTTCGTTATGGTGAGAATGTAAAGGGTTATAATATTTGGAATCTTATAACATTGAAAATAATATTCTAAGGATGTGGTTTTCAGGGAACATAGAGTATTTTCTAATCCAATACAGCCAAAGGAAAAAAGAAGGAAGGAAAATAGTGTATATTTTGAGACTAAGGTTGAGAACCAAAAAGATGCACATGTTGAAGAATAGAATGATGGATTAGAGGATATAGAGGAAGAAGAGGATTTGGGTGAGAGTTATGAGTAGGTTGAGCATGAAAATAAATAAGTATAATACCTTACTCCACCCTTGAGATGATTCACGAGACAATAGAATCCAAATGACAAGTATATCCCACCAAATTTCTATTGTGTATTTTTATGTCATGTATTGATAATAAACTGGTATCTTTCATGGAGGCTCTCTCTTTGGACAAAAATGATTATAAGATGGAGGTCATGCAAGAGGAGATGATGGCCTTGAACATATGTGATAATTTATGACAATCCTCAAATTACCAACTGATTTTTTTAAATCTAATTAATTTACCATTCTTGACAATTATTTCATAAGATAAAACAATGTATCATTTATAAAATATCAAGATAACCAAGGTTTTTGCTTGAGATAATAAAATTGTCTCAAGTTGACCATAACCAACCATTAAATAAATATGCATATCACATGATAGATTGTATCATTGGTGAATAATTATTCCATAGCTTTGCAATTAGAACTTAAGGAAAATATGATGTCTTTCCATACAATCATAGTACCAAAGGAGTGTAACCCTTTCATTTACATTCTCACAAAAGATCACTATAAGCATATTGCAACCCATCTAATCAGATCCATTGATTGTGGTGATATATACATTATTGAGATAAACCAATTATGACATGGAATACAAATTTAACAAAATCTAGTTATAATATTCACAAATTACAACTTTTGTGTAGTATTGTAAATTGTGCTCGCACACAATTTCATGCTATATCTGGCACTCGCTTTAACCTTGGTAGCGTCCCAAATTAGTTGAACTTTCTAAGAATTGAAGTTGCTTGGACAACAACGCTTAGCACAAATATCTGTGTAGCATGCTAACATCCCATGAGTGTTTGTTTATTCAGGAACTATTTTTAGAATTTATGTTTTAACTTGCATGACACTGTACACTTTTCTTAATGCTTATCCATACCCAAACGACTCCTTTCCCAGATTTTTACTTCTTGACTTTTCTATAAAAACCTATCAATCTTCCATTCAAAAGGATAAATTTTCTTTTCATAGTGAAGCTCTACCAAAATAAAGATTGAATTTACATGCTATCAAAGTTATGTCATAATCATCACTCACACTCTCATTCTTGCTAACTCCATTGCTATCTTGTGCTCATTATTTAATTGAAATCATTGCATGTTATTTCATCAAGCAGATTAAATCATATTTCATATATACATATCTTTTTAGATTTTATTGTCACTACTCAAACAGTTCTAGATACACTTAGCATTAAAGCACATGCCTTGTTTTATCAATCAATCAATATCTTTGCCTATCGTTGAGGTGGAAACACCAAAAATGAGGTTTGACTAAGGAAAACTCCCACACAGCCCAACCTTCTTTTTCATCTTTGTGATTGCAGGTTGCGCGAGAAAGGATTTCAAGTACATGAGCATTCTACTAAGTTCTTCTTCCTCCTTTTCTCTTCATTTCCTTCATTTTATTTTCATGTCATCATTCCTAGTTGTTTTTGTCATTTTTGATATCCTGTGTGATAATCATTGATTTTCGTGTCAATAAGAAACTATCAAAAATTATTTTAAGTCATACAAATCATAGAGTCTATCTTTCTACATTGTACATACTACAATGTGGTGTGCAGAATTCCAAACCATGCACTGTTGTCCTAGATAGTGACATTGTCTACTTGGTGACAAGTTCCTTATGATTTCTCATTTTCATTTCTATATTCATTTTGATGTAGAGTAGGGGAAGCATCTTTTGTTGTTCTTAAAGGATCTTTGATTGGTCATGATCATAGCTCACTATCTTCTCAACATGCATTGCTTGCATGATATGCAAAAATAGCCATTTCATGGTTTGCATATATACACTACTTGTCAAACCTCCCAATCACCTTGAACGACTCTGATTTGACTAGGAGATGCTCATAAAACTCACCAAACTCCCTAAATGTTCATTTCACCTATCATTTTTGTAACATCATAAAATGTCCCCTTGGGGGCTTTTCCCTCATAAGGTTTAGCTCCCAGGTCTTTAGAGTGCATTTAGGACATTTTAGTTCATATTTTAGCATCCTGATGGAATGAGACCTAAGTCCCATGGAAAATAGGACCTCGGTGGACCCCTTGAGTTGTACCCTGCCTAAAATAGGGGGGAGGACTTGGGTGCCCGCACCCTAGTCCTGCCCTATTTTAGGACAGCCCCAATTTTTGGGTGTCGGTTTATGACCGTTAGGTGGTTATTTTGCCGACATGGTAAAGTTTGACTTTTAAAATCTTTGTAGGAATTCTTGTAGGTGCATATATAAGTATGTGTAGGCATTCATTTGTAAACTAGATGATTACTAGCAAGCTATTGTATTCTCAAGGTGATTCAAGGCTTTCTATTGTGTTGCAAGAGTTGACTTGTATATTTTGTGTGTTGATATTTACAGATTTAAGCATCAATTTCCTCATGGCATGAAGAGCATCTTCCTCCATGAGAGCTTCACTACAAGGTGACATATCATTTTGTTTTTATCATTGATTCCTTTGGTTTTTGCCTCTACCTCTCAAAGGCACGCACTCTTTGTCTGACAATGGTGTTCAGAGACTTAAGTGCCCTCCGGGGCTTAGCAAGCCTCTAAATACCACAACCCCCAAACCAAGTCTTGTGATTGTAGGTTACAAGTGTCACATTTGGGAAAAGTGGAGTTATAGGAAGGAGTGGTAGGCATCAAGGATTTGGGATTTGCAGAAAAGTCAGACAAAGGAGCACTTCCAGGACTAGGGTGCCCACAAAAGTGTCCTTCGTAGACAGATTTTGGAAAACAAAAGTTACAGGGCTAATCAGTGTCAGAAGGATGTCTAGATATCCTAAAAAAGTAGGTACATTGGCCTTGGGTGCCTACACCAGTGTCCCTGAGTGTTCCGCCTCAGAACCCTAAAAACAGGTATTCTATGATTTGTCATTTTACTCCCATCTGCAAGAGTTTTTTCTGTCTTTCGTTAATTTGTTGTCGTATTTGCATAATTAGGGTTTTAATGGTTAATTGGACATAAGAGAAGTAAAAATTGATAATTAATTCCCTAATCCAAGCTTCCCTTCATTTGCAAGTGACCTAGGGTATGATAGTGCTCGCCACTCGACCCTAGATCCTTCAATGTTAGGGTGAAAGGAGGATTCAAACATCTAAAGAACAAAATATTAACAAAATCCAATTTTACCCTAAACATTTTGGTGAAATCATGTTTTGGACCTAAATTACAACTTTCTAAGTGTTTTTCTTTGGATTTGGTGTGATTTCATTCATTCATTTGGTCATTTACTTTATTGCATTGAGAAAATTTCAAAAAAATTGAAAAATTGGAAAAATACCAAAAAATTGCATCAATTCTTCCTAAATTTTCCTAATTCATGATTTTTACATCAGATCTGATATAAACTATAGAAAAGTACAAAAATTCAAAATTTTGTCTTGCATTTTCAACATTTAATTGCTAGGGTTTTGTGGAAATTTTGTCAATTTTATATAACCTAGTAATTCCAAAATCTAGGGTTTGTAGACAAAATCTTTTATCAGATTTTTCTAATGATTTTAGAGGCTCATTAAAATTTTCATTTGGCTTTAGTCTTTCATTTTAGTGTGAATTTGCATTTAGATTTAAAATATTTACATTTTTGCATAGAAAAGTTCAATAAAAACTAGCAATTTTGGTGCATTTTCATTAAATTTGCATGGGCATTTTGCATGTTAAAGCTTGAAAATCATTTTCATATCTAAGAGTAAGTCAATTTCATCATAAATCAGACTTCAAAGCAGTCACATAGAATTTTGTCCCAAGATCTCAAACATAGGGCTTAAAAAACAACAATTTTCACTAAAATTGGCCTTATCGACTCTCTAAACTTGCACTATAGGTGTGTTGTGAAGGATATTTTTGCATTAAATTTCTATTATCAGGATAATAATTTTCTTTCCCTCATAAAAAGATTCACAACACCCTTTTAACGGGCTCTTGTAGTGAAAATTTGGCAAAAAGCTACACATTTTAGCTATTTTTGCCCTAGGGTTTGACCTAGTTTGCACTCCAAGTGTGTTATGATCAATTTTATGGATTATGTTGACTGATATTATTGATTTTATTTGATGTACCTCCTTTACAACACGCCTTTACTAGGTCTTGGAGTTGAAAAATTGTGAAAAATTGCATATTTTGCTATATTTTCACTGGGGTTTGACCTTAAGTGGCACTAAAATCATGTTGTGTTGGGTATTTTAGCACCAAGTGGAAGTTATTACTGATATTATTTTCTTTCCATCATCATTTTCCTCACAACACCCTTTGCTATGCTCTTTTGCATTAAGTTTTGGTGAAAAAAGTGCCTATTTTGACTTGGCATTATCTTGGATTTGCATCAAGAGTGTGTTGAAAGTGATTATATTGCTATTTTGGACTGATATCAGACATATAAATTGTGTACCTTGACTGAAATCCTCATAGCATCCATTGTTTCATTCATTTACATTAAAAAGTATAAAAAAATCAAACGTTTTAGCATAAATTTTGCATTAATGGATTTTCCTAATGGTACATCTTTAGAAGATCTATATGTGTACATTGTGAATTATGAAATTTTTTGAAAATTAACTAACAAATATCCTCAAGTCTTGCATCAAATAGCATACATCTATGGCATTGACATAACCAACACTACTCCATGTGATATCCTTCGATCAATAGCTTACTTTGATAACTTTCATGAGACTATAGATGTTTTCCCTTCAATCATGGAGAATCTCAAAAAAATTATAGCTGAAAACCACCATGGGGAAAGTAGTGATGATAACGTTACTCCCACTCTCCCTTTGTTTCATGATGATATAATGAAAATCCTTTCTAAGACCTATGAAAAGGAAATAGCAATGGGTGAGTTATCAAACAAAGAGACTTGTCCCAACATAACCGCACTTGGTGAGGATATATTGGCACAAGAAAAAGATATCATCAATACATTTCTCCACACCTCTCTGCTATCTCTTCTCACTCTCCCTAATTAGGATGAAGTTCTAGTGGATGCAGATTCTCTTTGTGACCATTTGCTTGGTTTACCACCAGATGTTCAAGAATTTCTCAATTACATGCTAAACCAGAAAATAGATCATGAACTGTCACATACTTTGGAAAGCAATGAAATCCTACATGTTGTGGAAGAACAAGCTATCCCTCTGATTCAATCCATTCCAACACCCTATATAAGGACTAAAATGGGTATCTTTTGGATGCCTCCACAAGCTCATTTAAATGGCATTTCAAATGCTCCTATAGCTGACATAGACAATTGCAAAATTCCCTCTCAACCATCATTAAGATAAATCTTTCCTACACGGTTACCCTCACAAACTCATGAACATATGGAAGAGAGAAGAAGTGATAACACCTTAACCATTAAAATAAAGATCAAGATTCGTGATACCTGCTAGCCCAGAAGGGGCCCTACAGGTAAGTATCTCTAACCCTTTATCTCTCTTGTGATGTGCTTCCCCCATGATGTGTTATATGTTGTTTAGGCCTCCTGGGATGACATCAGATTCTCCCATAAAGGATACCAGGAGAGCACCTTTGTTGTGACCTTCTTCTATTTGTATCATCATTCTTCCAAATTACCTCTCTCTGATTTCATTGTTGTGTGTTGTGTCTTACAGACATAGCGTCATGGTTGGTGACTTGGGGGCACCCTCCTATGTGACTATCCCTAAGATACTTGTTTCTCCTCTCTTATTTATTATTTCCCTTCCTCTAGTGTTTCCATCTAGAGGGCGGATGATGACAAAAATTTATACTGATGTGGACCTAGTGTCCCTTTTGAGAGCAATAAAAAAATGGACTATAGTTCCTAATATGATGATGGGGTTGTATATATTATCTGACACTTGGCTAGTGGAAGCACTCATGCTTTTCACGTAGTGAATTTCATGATGTTTCTATCACATTTACAAACCGTAACAATACTGTTGCTCTATGCACCTTTGTTTGCCTTTGAATCTAGCCTTGGTGGTACTCGATTTGGAAAGCTTCATGATATAGCCCCTGGTTATCCTTGAACTCCAAATTCATTGTATAACCTTGGCTCTTTGTGTGGTTTTATCATATGCATTGATGTTGTTGTTTATCATGAGGCTGTAGACACTAACATGTTTCTTGCAGGGATGTGTTTGTGGGAATATTTGGTGATCGTAAAGTACATGTCACCTCTGGGGGGCATGGGCTTTGCATAAGTCGGTGTCCCCTTGTGTGTTTTCTTCCTACCTTAACGTGCTTGATATCGATAACTGATATCAACCACCATAAGGTGGGGGCACATATAAGGTAAGCTGTCTGTTATAGATGTTAGCAATGTGTTTGACCTCAGATGCAGAGAATTGCACCCCAGAATAGTGCATCGTGCATCTTGAGTTTGTTTGCAATCAATCAATCAATCATTTAAGCCCTCTGTGGAGGCAGGATATCGAGCATATCCTTTTTCTTAAGCCCTCTTCGGAGGCGGGGATGGTGTATTTCTCAGAGCAGATTGTATCATTCTGTCATTTTCAAAAGTCCTTTGCAGAGGTGGGGAATGGTTCTGTGACTAACTCAACCCTTAAACATGTCTTCGGTGATTGTTGTGGTGAAGCCCAATCATCGGTGTGTGCCTGTCATGTTCCTAAGATGGTGATGAGCCTAGAAATAGGGAACACACCATCGCTTGTCTGCTATGTTTTCTCCGTGTCTTCAAGTGTGTGTGTTTTGGCATGCTTGTTTTGTGTAGCATGTTTGTTGCCCCATATGCAGAGACTAGCGCCTTTGAGTAGTGCTTTGTGCATTTTGGGAGGTTTTGTGTGTCTTGCATGTGTGTTGTCCCATATATACAGAGACTAGTGCCCCTGAGTAGTGCTTCGTGTATCATCTCTATCTTCCATGCATTAATATGTCTTCTATGCATTGATTGTATTCTCCATGTTCTATGTGACTGTAACTGTCTTCTCCGTGTTTTGCATGCCTATTACTGTTTTCTATGTGATTGACGTGTCTTCTCTGTGCTTGATGTGTTTGTTGTGTTTGCGACCTTACTTTAATGCATGTATTGGCCTCGTGTTTATACATACATTAAAGTGGGGGCTAAATACAACATCAGAAAATGTCCCCTTGGGGGCTTTTCCCTCATAAGGTTTAGCTCCTGGGTCTTTAGAGTGCATTTAGGACATTTTAGTTCATATTTTAGCATCCCGATGGAATGAGACCTAAGTCCCATGGCAAATAGGACCTAGGTGGACCCCTTGAGTTGTACCCTACCTAAAATAGGGGGGAGGACTTGGGCGCCTGCACCCTAGTCTTGCCCTATTTTAGGACAGTCCCAATTTCTGGGTGTCAGTTTATGACCGTTAGGTAGTTATTTTTGCGACATGATAAAGTTTGATTTTTAAAATCTTGCTGGGAATGCTTGTAGGTGAATATATAAGCATGTGTAGGCATTCATTTGTAAACTAGATGATTACTAGCAAGCTATTGTATTCTCAAGGTGATTCAAGGCTTTCTATTGTGTTGTAAGAGCAAACTTGTATGTTTTGTGTGTTGATAGTTGCAGATTTGAGCATCAATTTCCTCATGGCATGAAGAGCATCTTCCTCCATGAGAGCTTCACTACAAGGTGACATATCATTGTGTTTTTATCATTGATTCCTTTGGTTTTTGCCTCTGCCTCTCAAGGACACACACTCTTTGTTTAACAATGGTGTTCAGAGACTTAAGTGTCCTCTGGGGCTTGACTGAGGCAAGCCTCTAAACACCATAACCCCCAAACCAAGTCTTGTGATTGCAAGTTATAGGTGTCGCATTTGGGAAAAGTGGAGTTGCAGGAAGGAGTGGCAGGCATCAAGGATTTAGGATCTGAAGAAAAGTTAGACAAAGGAGCACTTCCGGGAATAGGGTACCTACAAAAGTGTCCTCCATAGACAGATTTCAAAAAACAAAAGTTACAGGGCTGATCAATGTTGGAAGGAGGTCTAGATTTCCTAAAAAAGCAGGCACCTTGGACTTGGGCGCCCACACCAGTGTCCCCGACTATTCTACCTTGGAACCCTGAAAATAGGTATTTTGTGATTTGTCATTTTACTCCCATCTACAAGATCTTTTTTTGTCTTTCATCAATTTGTTGTCGTATTTGCATAATTAGGGTTTTAATGGTTAATTGGACATAAGAGAAGGAAAAATTGATAATTAATTCCCTAATCCAAGCTTCCCTTCATTTGCAAGTGACCTAAGGTATGATAGTGCTCACCACTCGACCCTAGATCCTTCAATGTTAGGGTGAAAGGAGGATTCAAACATCTAAAGAACAAAATATTAACAAAATCCAATTTTACCCTAAACAGTTTCTTCACAATTTGACCTCCTTGCTTGTAGCCCTAGAAAAGGTGTTTTTGGGGCATAACTTGTAAAATCTAACACAAACCCATGAACAATTCGTCTTTTCAGATACCCATTAGCCTCCTTTACAATGTATCCAACATGCAACATATCCCTCAAAAGTTGATTGCACCTATTGCTCTAGGCCTAATTAGGCCTCCTCTTCATAGCCAAAGTATGGAAACCTTCACCTACACTACTAAACCCTACTTCAAAGTTCTTGAGGTGTTGAATAATGATTATTTAAGTTGGTTTAAAGGGGTTTGACTCATCTTGGTTCACTCTTCATTCATATGACAAATCTACCTACTCTTGGTTGCCTAACACATGAAGATATTAGGCATGATCACCTTGCAAACTCCACTCCAGACCTATCCCCTTCTTCTGCCATGCAAAAAAAGGTTAAATTACTCCTATAAAACCCCATTCCATCAATCTCAAAGTTATTATGTATGTTCATTATGCCAAGAATCCATCGATTTACTAAAACCCTTAAGAAACCCTCAAAACCCTAATTTTATGGGCAATTTCAAAAAAATCACTAAAAAATTCTTCAAACCCAATGATAATGAACCTAATCTAACTCAAATGAAAGGCATTTCCATGCACCCCAACATTTCATGCATTTGGAGGCTTGATTGGACTATACAGTCAAGTACTAGGCATTTGAATAGCAGCAAATTCAGAAAATACAGAGCAGTCCTCAAGAAAATGTTTGTAGAATGCTTCCAACTTTATCAAAACTCCTCCAATCTAGTCTAAAACAATGGTAACCCAATCTATTTTAACATTTTGAACACTTGGATCTATGAATACATTGTATAGACCCTATGGTATGCTTGAAAATAGCAACAAAATAGTGAAAATGCAGAAAAATAGGAATATTATTACTAATTTCTTTCTCAAAACATCAACTCTCACTTTTTCCTCCTATCCAAAGGCATAAATAATATCTCTTCATAGTTCTCCAATGTTCCATCACTCTATTCCTCTCTGACATGCAAAGGAAAAGGCTAAAAATAGCCCAACCCACTAACTCTCTTTAACATAGAATATCCTATTTTCAACTAAATCTTAAAACCCCCACTACAAGTGGTTTCTAAACATGAAGAGTGGTCATAAAAGACCTTTATTACAAGGAAATTGGTCTATAATGACCAAAAAGACTCAAACTATTTCAAAACATCCTATACTTAAATATTGATCCTCTTGTCAAGACCTTCCAATGGTCACATTTGCAAATAATGGTGTTGGTGCGCCTGCACCATACACCCCACCTTGAAAATTTTGCAAGTCTCTTGGAAATTGTAACTGGTCCATCTTCATCTTTGCATGGTTCTCCTTGATGATCTTCTCCTTGAAACACCTCCTCTTCATCTTCACTCTTGGTTTGTTCATGCTAAGTGGTCTTCTTCTTGCCTTGCTGCTAGGCTTCATCTTCATCCCATCAATCTTTATCTCCACTGTCTTGTCATCCTCTTCTTGCATAATGTTTTTATCCTCTATCTTCATTTCCTCCTGTCCTTCTTGTTCTTATTCTTTCTTGGGCTGCTCTATGTCTCTGTCTTCCAATAGTTCTATCATCAAAACCTTGTTCACTGTCTCATGAACCTCTATCCCAATGAACTTTGATTACCTTTTGACTGTCCTATCCATGATTTTGTTATGCCCACTTTGTTCCTCAAACAACTCATCTCTTGCTTCCTCTTGGACTGTCTTTGCCACAATTTTGTTCTCTTGACTCTACAAAATCAGAGTTTCCTCTACTATCTTCTCATTGCCTTTCTTCCTTGCCTCTTCCTTTCTCTTTTCGACCTTTACAAATTCTCCTACTATCCTTTGCCATTTTACTCTGCCCATTGTATTGTCCACCTTTGTGTTTGGCTTCTCACCTTGCACTTCTTTCTCTTGACTGTCCACACTTTGTCTTTGATACTCTATCCCAAGGACCTCTATCCTATTAAGTTTAGGAGCACAATTTGACTATCCACTTTCCTTTTTAACCACCATATTCACACATTTTTGCTTTCCTACCTCAACTACCTTATGCTCTTTCACTTGCCATTTCCCTTGGCACTTTTTACCTTTTTTTCTTAGGCCTTCTTTCCTTGTTATAACTATATTCTTAGTCATAAGGACCACTGTATCTGCAATCATCAGCTGCTTACTAACTCTTGTTTAATTTGAAGGACTAAATATTGTCCTTGACATGGTTTTGTCATGCCAACCCTCTATTAACTTACCTCTGACCTTTTTTGCATCAGTCATTGACACAAAACTATCATTATTACCTTTCAAACTCAAGTTGCACTTCATCTCTTTCATGGAAGTCCTTGACTATCCATCATCTTTTCTTGCCTTCAAGGGACACAACACTACCCCTATCATGATTCCTTGGCTTACCTCAGTCCATTTACTATCCTCTCTCTTACCTTGTTCCTTTGTCTTCTTTCTCTCTACCTCTAAGACCTTCTTGACATTTGGTCTTCCATCTTTTTCATTACTGTACCCCTGCTATCTTCTACCTTCTTGTCCTTCTAATGGACAAAATGAATCTTGCATGGTGACCTTAATAGGCCAATCTTGCCCCTCCTTGGGTAACTTACTTGCACTTACCACAACTCTTCCTTTTGTGAGGGTCCTTGCCCCTTCTTCCCCTGTCCTACAAACTTTTGTGCCAAACTTACATGCCTCTATTTTGATAGTGTTTGACTATCACATAACTTTCTTTGCTTCTATTTGTCTAAATTCAGTCTCTCCTTCATACTATCCAAACTTGTCTTGAACTTTCAAGGTCAATACATTTTTGACCTCCTCTACCTTAGTCTTCTTTAACAAATTGTTATCTTCTTGCTTCCTCAATTTTGTATCCCCATCTATATTTGCTGTCACATCTTCTTTCACTGTGGTGGCTGCATCCTCATTGCTTTTGTCTTACTCAACCTTCATACATTCCTTTTTGCCAAACATGATCACTCTAGCTTCTTTGGTCTGCTCCTCAGTACTTTGCTACAGTAGTGTTGGTTTGAAAGAAATTCCATCCTTCTCTATAGTGTAGGTATTACATCTTCCATCATATATGGCATGCCTATCATACTGCCAAGGCCTCCCTAATAACAAATGACAACAACTCATAGGTACTACATCACAAAGGATTGTATCCCTATAGCCACCAATATTGAATTCAAAAAAATCTTGTTCATTTACCAAGATTGATTGATTATCATTTAACCAGGATGCTTTATATGGTGCTTCATGAGGAATCCTTACCAAACTCAGTTTATCCACTATTTCTATTGAAACCATGTTGTCAGTAGAACCAGAATCTATCACAAATTTACATACATTTTCCTTGGATTTGCAGGTTGTCCTAAATAGTGATCTCCTTAGAGTCATCTCCTTCAACTTAGCATAGCTTTCCTTCAACTCTCTGATGTCCTTTACCATGGTGTCTTCTAGACTATTTCTTGGAGGCATCTTGTGAACTCAACTCTTCACGCTTCCACTTCCTTCTTTCTTCCCAATTAGAATCCTAAACCTAAGATCTAATACCACTTGATGCAGAGTAGGGGAAGTATTTTTTTCTATTCTTAAAGGATCTCTGATTGGTCATGATCATAGCTCACTGTCTTCTCAACATGCATTGCTTGCATGATAGGAAAAAAGAGCCATTTCATGATTTGCATTAATACACTACTTGTCAAACCTCCCAATCACCTTGAACCACTCTAATTTGACTAGGAGATGCTCATAAAACTCACCAAACTCCCTAAATGTTGGTTTCACCTATCATTTCTTCACAATTTGACCTCCTTACTTGTAGCCCTAAAAAGGGGTTTTTGGGGCATAACTTGTAAAATCTAACCCAAACCCATAAACAATTTGGCTTTTCAGATACCCATTAGCCTCCTTTACAACATATCCAACATGTAACATAGGTTTCTTCATAGCATATCCCTCAAAAGTTGACTGCACCTGTTGCTCTAGGCCTAATTAGGCCTCCTCTTCATAGCCAAAGTATGGAAAGATTCACTTACACTACTAAACCCTACTTCAAGGTGCTTGAGGTTCAAAAAATGATGATTTAAGTTGGTTTAAAGGGGTTTGACTCAGCTTGGGTCACTCTTCATTCATATGACAACTCTACCTACTCTTGGCTGCCTAACACATGAAGATATTAGGCATGATCACCTTGCAAACTCCACTCCAGACCTATCCCCTACTCCTTCCATGAAAAAAAAGGTTAAAGTACTCCTATACAACCCTATTCCATCCATCTTGAAGTTATAATGCAGGTTCATTAAGCCAAGAATCCATCGATTTACTAAAACCCTTAAGAAACCCTCAAAACCCTAGTTTTATGGGCAATTTTAGAAAAATGACTACAAAATGATTTAAACCCAATGATAATGCACCTAATCTAGCTCAAATGAAAGGTATTTCCATGCACCCCAACATTTCATGCATTTGGAGTATTGAATGGATTGTACGGTCAAGTACCAGTCGTTTGAACAACAACAAATTTAGAAAATATAGAGCAGTCCTCAAGAAAATGTTTGTAGAATGCTTCCAACTTTATCAAAACTCCTCCAATCTGGTCTAAAACAATGATAGCCTAATAAATTTTAACATGTTGAACACTTGGATCTATTAAGACACTATACGGACCCTATGGTATGCTTGAAAACAACAACAAAATAGTGAAAATGCAGAAAAATAGGAATATTATTACTAATTTCTTTCTCAAAAAATCAACTCTCACTTTTTCCTCCTGTCCAAAGGCATAAATAATATCTCTTCATAGTTCTCCAACATTACATCACTCTATTCCTCTCTGACATGCAAAGGAAAATGCTAAAAATAGCCCAACCCACTAACTCTCATTAACATAGAATATCCTATTTTCAACTAAATCTTAAAACCCTCACTACAAGTGGTTTCTAAACATGAAGAGTGGTCATAAAAGACCTTTATTACAATTAAGTTGGTCTATAATGACCAAAATGACTCAACCTATTTCAAAACATCCTAGACTTAAATATTGATCCTCCTGTCAAGACCTTCCAATGGTCACATTTGAAAATAATGGTGTTGGTGCTCCTGCACCACATTTTCACAAGACAATCCATTATTTTTTGTATTTGTCCAATTTCATTCCTTTTTAGTTAGCATTAGTTAGTTCCTTTCATTGTAGCAACAAAGGGATATAGCCCAGACAATCTTGCTCTTCCAGATTGGATAGCAGCAAGATACACATCTCTGTTGGCTAGTATCCTAATGTTGGATAGAAGGTTACTCTAATTAGAACTAGATTAGTTAGAATCACTTTTTATATCAAACATTTTGGTGAACCTAACATGTCTTAAACACATTTAAACTACAAAAACACAAAATATTCTATTTTAAAAATAAAACAAACAAAACTTTTACCCTTCGAATACTTGTGTGTTGCAAAGCTCTTACTAGTTTATGAGCTTCACGACCCAGTGCTTTGACTTTGATTTTACCACTCACAAAAATTTAAGGTTACTCATGGATTCCTATGCTCTTGGCAGCTCTAGCTCCACTCAACTAAAAACTGATATCTTTAACTTAGTGATAGGTAATTGATGAGTGCAATCAACTATCTTTTCTTTTCCCACCACAATTGCAATCTTGGCCTACAATCTTTTGGAGAGCATTTTGACCTAGATGTACCTACATCTTGAGTGCACCCAACCTAGATCCAAACACCAGACAATCATTTGGATGACTTTTAAGATTATCTAGGTATGAAGCACCTAGCCAATTAGGTTGCCCCTCTCATTGAGGCCCTCCAAAAGTTGTTGACTAGTGATCTGTATGGTGTGGATCTTTTACATGGCCTAGCTCACATTGTGAACAATGATGTCCCAATTCTAGCTAGTTGCGTAGAAGTAATGAATGAGTCGCATTCAAATACATTGAGAGCTCAATTATCGATGCCAATGCCTACTTCTGTCACATCTACATTCACTTCTCATATTTCTACAAGTGCTACACACTCATTGAATGCCAACACAAATTCCATTGGAATGGGTGGGAACCCCATAAATCAATACAATTTTATTCCCCTACATCTTCTTTATCATTTACTTTTCTTGGAGCCAACCTTGAAGTCTCCCAACAAACGAATAATTCTATTCCATCTTCCACACAATCCCAGTCCACTCACACCACTAATCTTGTCATCACCCAACTTCTCTAGAATGTGAACTCCCTCGAACAATAATTAGCCAACATATGAGCTACTTCCACATCCAAACAAACAATCCCCTTGTATTACACCAGAAGCCCTCTATCCCTAGCCATTCTTGCTTCCCCTCTTTCCCAAAACTCCAAGGCTCTGTGTTTTGAGAAGTATAATGGTAAAGGAGATCCAAAAAATCATGTCTCGACATTCACTACAGTATGGAATGATTTTATCTTCCAAGATTTTATTCTCGCAAAACTTTTCCCATGGTCTCTCAAAGATACTACATTGAATTGGTTTTTATCTCTCCCTGATCATTCCAATAATTCATTTCAACAACTTGTAAATCAATTTCTCCAACACTTCCAAGGAAACATTGGTCCACAGGTCACGTTTACTAACCTCATCCACTATAGGCAAGGAGCATAGGAGAAAGTTATTGATTTCATTGGTCATTATCAGGCCTTATTCTTAGAGATTCCTTAAGGTATGTGCAAGATCATGATGGGCCAAACTATACCTCTAAGTGGCAATGAAAATACAAAAAATTAGACTTAATCAAGTTCATGTGAAAATTTGAATGGATTATCTACACAATTTGAAAAAGATGTAAGAACAAAATTTGTAGAGAATTGAATCTAGTTTATGGGCTACTATTTTTTAAAACTAAATTTACTTAGTGAAAAATGAATATTTCAATGAACAACTATTAAATTTTTCAGAAAAAAATAAAAAGTGGGTGTCATTCTAGCCAACCTAACTATGAGCAAAAAAAACTTATTTTTTTTAAACTTTCAAAATAAGTAGAGGACTCATGCCTAGATGTGACACATATTTTTTTTAAAATTTTTTCCAATAAAATAATTAGTTATGAATTTTTTATTGTGACTTTGTTTAAAAACTAAAAAGTAATTTTCTAGCCAACCTAATGCTATAAAAAAAAATCAAAATCCAATTTTTTTAACCTATAGACATAAAAGCATAGAGTGTGATGCAGCTTTTGAATCTTAAAAAGGTGAAACAGTTTGAAAGTTATGATTTTTTCAATCAGTGTGTCCATTAGGATTTTAGACACACACTATATAGAAAATTATTAATAATTATTTAATAAAATGATAACCAAACAAATCTTATATTTTTAGAAAGCTGACAATTTCTTCTATAAACCCTTTTCATTTTATCAATTTTGCATAAAAAAAGTCATCAGCACGAAGGGTGAAGTTCAAAGAAGAAAGTGAGACCAACAAAAAAGTTAGAATTGAGGGAAAGTCAACTATGATAGTCCCAAGCCTACATACAAGGCAAAACTGAAGCAAAATGGATATCCATTATCAACAGATATCCTTTTTGCTTCAGTAAAATATCTTTTTCCCTTTTTTATGTTTTGCAAAATGGATATCTATTTTAGGTTGCCCAAAATGAATATCCATTTTGCTTTACCCAATTCTTTTCGTTATTTTTTAGTTTGTTGTCTTAGATTAAGTTATAGTTCATTTTATTGTTCTTTAAGTTAAGATTCTAAATAATTGTATTCTTTCATACCAAATATTGGGACTAAGGAACCATGTTGCAATTGGCCAACATACTATGATAGAGGAGTTGTTGGAAACAAGGCAAATAACTGAGAGGGGGGGTGAATTAGTTATCTCAAAATTTCCTTAACTTTCTTTTCCTTTTGTATCTTAATAATCAGTGTTGCATCAAAACATGAAAGCATATGTAATCATAAGAACAGAAATAAAATCAACACACAACAGAAGGATTTTTACGTGGAAAACTTTGATAAGGGAAAAACCATGGGGCGACTAACCTAAGATTGTATTCTCTGTTAAAAGAATAAAGGAGTACAAAATGACACTTGCCAATTAGGGCTCACTGCCTGAGCACACTGCCTACAAGAGACTCACTATCTACAGAACTTACAGAAGGTAATTAGGTGTTTGAACTGATGAGAAGCATCTACAAATGCAAGAGTTTAGTTCTGGTTAGGCACAATACACTGATTTGATGCACTTCATTCTTCCTTTGTTTAATGTTGTTGCTCTGTCACATACCGGACTTGAATTGTTGCTCTCCCACTTATTCCTACTTTTCTTCACACTTTATTTCATCACACATACACCACACACACTTACATACTGGAATCCATCTGGTATATATATCCGCATCAAGAATTTCATCAACTTTCTAGTCGGCAACAAAAACACTCAAGATATTTGCATGTTACTGATCTGTCGGCTGAATCCATGCTTGATTTGTGATGTGTATCAAAAACATAGGCATAGAAGTCATTAATCATGTCGGCCAACAATGTATAATCCCACAAATTGCTTGATCAACACCTTTTACTCATCCGGATTGAAGTCTGATTCTCTACCGGTCAGTTCTTCCTCTGACTGCTCTGCCTGACTGGAACCCAACAATCAGATGCTCATATGTTTTTCATGCTTTATCACCGAAGGCTAAATCTCTAGAATACAGTAGTCATGATACCCCTCTTGACTTGTCCAAGTCCGCAACTTGTTGAGTTACACCATCTGAGAGATCCGGACCTGATTGTCAGACCTTGTTACATACTATGTTCTTGTTTACCGGACCAAAACCATCTTCAATCTGACTTCCGGTATAGACATACTGTGTACTGCAGATGTGTGGGATAGACTTTGTTGCCATCAATGACAACACTTATGAAGCCACATAGTGTCTCTTGCCAACAATCTCTCCCTTTGGCATTGATGGCAACACTTAGTGAAAAATGGCTAAGTGTCACAGTAACTCCCCCTTGGCTGATGCTCTATCTTTTGCACTATTTTACTGAAGCTCCCCCTTAGCTAAATTTCACATTTTTCACTACTCTTCACTCCCTCTTTGACATCAATGGCAAAGGGGTAGAATCCATATACCAAAAATTTGCAAAAATTGTTCTATACATGGCCGCATAAGTATATATATATGTTATACTTACATATACTTAAGTATATCAGCAAAAGTAGTCTTCAGCTGTACAAACTCTGTGACCTAACTTTGTTTCATCCTATCCAAAATGGAGATGTGACCACTCAACAAAAATGCATATGCTTCTTCCCTTCTTAAATCTTCCAGATCACTGGTCTGGGCTGTGGTTTGAGCATCTGTCAAGGCCTCATGCATTGCCTCTAGCTTAGGGATAGTTATCCCTCTGAGTTCACCCATTATGTTTATTATTATGTTCTTCTTTTCTTTGTCCAGCCTCTTTATTTCATTTATGATAACAATGGCCTGGCATTCTTGATTCATTAGAGAGCTAGTAAGGGGATCAAAATTCTGAGATAAACTTGACAGTTTTCCCTCTTGTTCTTTCACTTTCTTCTCAATGTTCTTTGTCACTTTGGACCAAGATAAATAGAATTTGTATATGTCCTCACCATCTTTAAGAGCATTTTCAAGGCTCTTTATTCCAATTTCTAGGGTCCTCCTATCATTAGCAATCATTCCTTGCACTTCAGTGAATCTTTTTCCTAGAAACTCCTTTCGGACCTTTGCTTCTACTGATTTCTCTAGAGATTCAAAATGAGTGCTAACAAAATTTACCAAAGATTTCAAGTTTCCAAATGGTGAGGCCGAAGGATCCTTTTGGAAGGATGGCATGATCTTTTCCAGCATCTTGGATGCAATCTCCAATAGTTCACAGTCTTCCATGTGAGATTTCATAAGTTTTTCTTTCGCTTTGGCTTGAGCAAAAGATGCTATTTTCATTGTCTCAACTAGAGAGAGAGTCAAAATTTAGTGGCCCTTGAAATAGCTCAGGTTCATCTATCTCCATCATTTCTCTGTTTAGGAAGTTCTTCATTGCCTCTGCAGTGTCTCTTGCTGGTGATTGAGTCTTCTTTTCTTTTGGGATATCAGAACAGTCATCATTAGTCTTTTCTTCTTGTTCTTCTTATTTTCCCTTAACCTCCTCTTCTTGATTCACTTTCTCCTCTTTTCTACCTTCTCCTTCAACTTCAGAATCTAGAATGTCTGCAGTGGGATCTAGAGGAGAGATGTCACCTGTGTTTACTGCTTCATGAACTTCCTCTTCCGGAACAGAGGAATCTAAGTCCTCAGGCTTCTCTTCATCTATTTTCTTTGATCCTTCTATATCCATGTCAGAAGATTCTTCATTGATTACATTTAATCCTTCAATATCCATGGTAGAAGGTTCTTCAACTAATTCCTCTATAATAGGAAGATTGAATCTCTTCAAAGCATTCCGAAGGATATCTTTAGTTTCACTTGCTACTTGGTCAGTTTCTCCAAGCATAAGTTTATTCATTCTCGCCTTACTCCAGAACTCATCCTTGCAATCATTGGAAATCATGTCCATTTGTTTTGGAGTGATAGAAGGATAGAGCTGAATCATTATTTGTTCCCAAATCTCTAGGTCTTTTGCCTTTGCATTCTCTTTTCTCAGTTCAAGTACCTTTTCTAGACTCTTAGGAATTAATGATATAATTTTAATGAAAGCTTTATTGTAAATGTTCAAGTACCTGACATTAGCTTCTTCCAAAATTCTCTTGTCAGTATCACTGTATTCATCATAGAACTCTATTACTGGCTATAGGTTCCCATCCACAGTAATTGCCTTGATGATGTCATCAATGGAAAGAGTGGGCTTTTCAACAAATTCCTCTACCTTTTCTTCCTCATTTTTACTAGCAGAGAATTTCTCAGAAGTTTTCTTCTTCTTCATTTTCTTGATTTCCTCATCAAATTCTATTTCTTCATCATCTTTAAGGCTTGTATATGACCTTGTGGCTTTGGTCTTCATCCTCTTTTCTCCTTTTTTGGATGTCTTGACTTTCGATTTGGTAGCCTTTGAGATTTTAGGAGTGGTAGGTGTAAAGCTCTTGGAAGATCTAGTCTAGGAGGAGGTTTGTACCAGAACATCTCCTTTCTTTGCTTCTTGTTTTTCTTTCTCAACCTTCTCTATCTTCTCTCTATTTGCATCTACAACCTCCTTTGATAGGCCAAATCTTTTGGCAATTTCTTCAAACTCCCTTCTTACTTTCCTCTTTATCTCTGGCTATCTTAACTCAACATTGTTGCAAGTATGGGCCTAACTGGTGTTGTCATTGACGTCAACATACTTCTGTTGCATTAATGATAAGGATTGGATGAGCTGTGTGCTGAGGATATTGAGAAAATACAGAGAAGAATAGTGAAGATAGTGAGGTAAAGATGCCAGTTAAGATGAATATTAGAGGATGCGCTTCAAAGGGTTTGTAGATATGTGTCTTGAGATGATCTAGTAAAGATTTCAGAGGTCCATATGAATATCTGAAGAAGTTATGGCCACTTAAGTAAAACTGGTTCTGGCAGGTGTTCAGAGGTGACAAAGTGATACAAATAGGTCCGGTGAGATCCAGAAGTGCAATATCCTGTTCTACAGATTTTGTGGAGTGTTTAGGAAGTTCATGTGAAGTGACAACTCAATTGGTTTGTGATTTGGAGGTCTGCATGCATCTATTCCAATATGACAGTGATGATAGACCGTGTTCTTGAGGTTTCAGATGAAGGAGAGAATGATTTCAGTAGATAGTAGTAGTGTGGATGTTCTTAGTGATTCAGGAAAGCTTGTGGAGGTCTTTGGATTATGTCCAGTTTGTGTTAGTGGTCCACATTAAATATTGAGCTAGTAAATGAAGAATTACTTCCGAATGATGATGTTCTTCCTGAGTATGGCCGACCGGATGGGTTACATACCCTACAAATGATCTTGGATATATTCCGTGAAGAATGGCATGTTCCTAAAGAAGCATTGAAGTCTCAGATCTGTGTGGCTGATAGTGTGTTGATCCACATGAAGTCCTTTTGTAACAAGTCATGTTATATTTATGTATTTGCTCTGTAATGTATGCCGACTTGGATGATAATTCCTAAGTTGATGTCTTGTAAAAATAAAGATTTGTTAAGTCATTTCAATAGTATTGTGGAGATGAGAGTGTGTTAGAGAGGAGTAGAGTGAAAGGCAGAGAAGAGGAATTGAGCTTAAATGGAACTGACTCAAGCATGGTGAAGATGCTATTCTCCAGTTCAAGTATGTGATACTTATTATTATGTAGACAGCGTGTCTCTTGTAGGCAGTGAGCCCTAATTGGCATGTGCCATTTTGTTCTTTCTATTCTTCTAACAGAGAATACAATCTTGGGTTAATCACCCCGTGGTTTTTCCCTTAACTGGGTTTTCCATGTCAAAATCTTGGTGTCTTGTGTGTTAATGTGTTTCTGCTCTTGATTTAATGCATTATATTTCCATGATTGATTTATTATTATGCTGCTAAATTACAAAGTGGATTTAAGTGTTTAATTGGAAGAAAGTTTTGAACAACTGATTCACCCCCCCTCTCAGTTGTCTACCCTAAATCTAACAATTGGTATCAGAGCTAAGTTCCTCTAAAAGAGCTTAACTGCTTGAGGAGATCCAGGATGTCGTCCTACAAGAAGGATAGTTCGAAGTTTGATGGAACCAATTTTACTCTTTAGAAAAGTTGCATGCAATGTCACTTGCAATGTATGGGAATGCAGTATTGGACCATGGCTTCAAAGAAGTATACTCCTCCACAGAATGGTCTGAAAACTGTAGATGAAATCACAGATGCTGAAAACAATCTATGGACTAAAGAAGCTCTTCTAAGTGCCTTGTCTGATTTAGAGCTAACAAATGTTGTTGACCTACAAACTACTTTTGATATTTGGGAAAAACTTGAACTTCTGCATGAAGGAGACAAGTATGTTAAATGTGCCAAGCTACAAAGTCTGAAAGGAAAATTCAAAAATCTGAAGATGAGAGAAGATGAAAATATCACTACTTTTATGCCAAGAGTAAATGAGCTTGTTTGTGGCATTAGGTGTGCTGGTGGAGTCTTGGATGAAGATGAGATTGTTGGCAACATTCTCAGATCCCTTCCTGATTCTTACAAGTACAAGGTTGCTGCTATTGAAGAATTCAAATCTATTTTAGGTATCACAAGAGATCAATTGGTTGGTAAATTGGTTGCATTTGAATTGACTGAGTTTGGAGATGCCCCCCAAGACTGAATTTGCATTCAAAGCTAGTGCTTCTGTTAAAGGAAAACAAAAGTCTGATCCGAGAGAAAATTCTTCAAGGAAATTATCATGGTATGAAAAAGCTAGAAAAGACCTGGAAGAAGATGAAGCTGAAGCTGTTCAACTTGAAGCCCTTATTGTAAAAAGGCTGCCAAGAGGATCCAATAAGTATGAAGGGAAATTGCCTTTTAAATGTTTTAACTACAATAAGATTGGTCATTTTGCGTCAAGATATCTGGAAAGATTTTCAAGGCCAAATCCTAACAAATCAAGGTTCTAGAAGAATTGTTACTATGTTCATGAAGATGATAATGAAGGAGTAACAAATAATGAATCAGAGACAGGAAACAAATCCGGAAGTGACTGGGTGTTATTGCCATCAAGGAAGAAGATCCAATACCCTCTGAATTTGTCAATCATAAAATTGTAGAAAGAGCTCTGGCTGCCCAAGTTGAAGAAAAGGATGATTGGGTAATTGACAGTGCATGTTCTCACCATATGACAGGTGACAAAAATAAGTTCATAGATTTGGAAAGGTATGAAGGAGTGGTAAAGTTTGGTGATAATTCTACTGGCAAAATCAGAGGAAGAGGAAGCATTTCTTTTGATGGAAAGAACAAAACCAGTAATGTACTATATGTTGAAGGTTTGAAGCACGATCTTCTCAGTGTTGGATAGTTGGTGGACAAAGGCTATGACCTCCGATTCAAGAATGGAAAATGCAAGATCTTTGAAAGTTCTAGAATAGAGATTGCATCTGGTACGCAAACTAAAAGTAATATCTTCCACTTGGTTGGTATTGATAAAAGTTGCTTATTTGTTCAAATTGATCAGAGTTGGTTGTGGCATAGGAGAATGTGTCATGTGAATTTTGATAATATCATCAAGATAAGCAACACTCAGGCTGTAAGAGATCTCCCAAGACTTGTATAACCTATAAATAGTCTGTGCAAAGAATGTCAGTTGGGTAAACAAAGCAGAGTCTCATTCAAAAGAAAGGAACAATCTTCTACCAGATTATTGGACTTAGTTCATACTGATCTATGTGATCTAGAAAGAATCAAAAGTGTGCAAGCTAATAGATACTTCATGCTATTAATTGATGACTACTCTTGGATGATGTGGGTTACTTTTCTTAAAGTGAAATCAGAAGCTCTTGAGAAATTCAAAATATTCAAGGCTATGGTAGAGAATGAAACCAGATTAAAATTAAAATGTCTGAGGTCTGATAGAGGTGGAGAATTCACATCCGATGAGTTCATAGAATTCTGTGAGAAACATGGAATAAAAATATAGTTGTCTGCTCCTAGGACTCCACAACAGAATGGAGTAGTGGAGAGAGAGAACCGAACCATCCAGGAAGCATCTAGAACCATGATGATGGAAGCAAATGTTCCTCAGATCTATTGGAGAGAAGTTGTAAGCATTGCAGTCTATACTCTAAATCGAGTACAAATCAGAAGCAATACTGGTAAGACTCCTTATGAACTTTGGTTTGGCATCACTCCCACTGTGAGGTATTTCAGAGTCTTTGGTAGCAAATGTTACATTAAAAGAGATGAAGATATAGGAAAATTTGATGCTAGAAGTGATGAAGGAATATTCTTGGGTTATTCTACTCAAAGCAAAGCATACCAATGTTATAACAAGAGATTAAGGAAGATTGTGGAAAGTACAAATGTGAAGGTTGATGAAGGTATCGAAAAACCCTCAAGGTTTTATGAATATGATGAAGATGATCAGAATGATGTTTTTGTTCAAGAAGTTCAAGCCCCTTCTAAAATTTAGATTCAAACTGATCCAGTAAATTAGGAAGAAGAGATAAGTTTGAATGAACCTGTTCAAGAATCAAAAGTACAAGAAACTCCCAAAGTTCCTAGGTATGTAAGACTGAATCACTCTAAAGATCAGATCATAGGTGATAAAAGCAAAGGTGTACAAACAAGAAGAAGGATTTCTCAAGATTCAGAAGAGTATTGTCTGATTTCAAAGATTGAACCTAAGATAGTGAATGAAGCTTGCAATGATGAAAACTGGACTAAAGCAATGGAGGAAGAGCTGATGCAAATTGAGAAAAATCACACTTGGGATCTTGTTCCCAGACCTAAAAATAAGAATGTGATTGGAACCAAATGGGTTTTCTGGAACGAACTGAATGAAGATGGTCAAGTAGTCAGAAACAAAGCCAGATTGGTCTATAAAGGTTACTCCCAAGTAGAAGGAGTTGATTTTGAAGAAACTTTTGCTCTGGTGGCAAGAATTGAAGAAGTTAGATTATTTCTTGCTTTTGCTGCCTTCAAGGATTTCAAAGTATACCAGATGGATGTCAAATCTACCTTCTTGAATGGTGACTTGGAAGAAGAAGTATACATTAAGCAACCGGATAGATTTCAATTGTCTGATCATGGTGATATGGTCTGCAAGTTGAAGAAAGCACTGTATGGACTGAAGTAAGCCCCAAGAGCCTGGTATGAAAGATTGGATAAGCATCTTTTGAAGATTGGTTTCAACAAAGGTACTGCTAACAGTAATTTGTATTTTAAAATTGATCATGAAAATATCTTGATAGTTAAAGTATTTGTTGATGATATTATTTTTGGGGGAAGTGATTGGTTTCTTAGCTGAGCAAGAAATAAGAGGCAATATCTCTGTCCACTGCAGAAGTAGAATATATTGCAGCAGTAGGTAGTTGCACTCAAGTTTTGTGGATGAAGCAAATGCTAAGAGATATCAGAGTAGAATATGAAGAACCTATCACAATCTTATGTGATAATTCAAGTGCAATAAATATATCTAAGAATCCGGTGTTGCATTCAAAGACTAAACATATATCCATCAAGTTTCACTTTTTGAGAGAGAAAGTAAACAAGAATGAAGTCAGATTGGAGTTTGTGCCTTCCAAGGATTAAATTGCAGATATATTTACTAAACCTCTACCTAAGGACTCTTTTGAGTATCTCAGGGAGAAGTTAGGAGTTATTACCCCTTCAGTTCTGCATAAAGGTGCATTGATGTGCATCAGTCCAATGGATCTCACAATCATCTCTTGTGGTCCGGATTGATGATGGGAAGCTACTACTCAGGGGGAGCAACTGGCATGATTATGAAGTAATGCAAGTATGTGCCCTTTGCCATTGATGTCAAAGGGGGAGAGAAGAAATGTGAAAATCAAGTGGTTGCTAATCAAAGGGGGAGCAGGAAAGGAAGAGAAAACATGTGAATGTGACAGTAAGGAGAAGCTCTTGTTTTGATGGTCAAAATAGTTTTCACATAATATGTTTCCATTAATGACAAAGGGGGAGATTGTTGCAGGTATGGGCCTAACCAATGTTGTCATTGATGTCAACATACTTCTGTTTCATTAATGATAAGGATTGGATGAGTTGTGTGCTAAGGATATTGAGAAAATACAGAGAAGAACAATGAAGACAGTGAGGTAAAGATCCTAGTTAAGATGAAGATCAGAGGATACACTTCAAAGGGTTTGTAGATATGTGTCTTGAGATGATCTAGTAAAGATTTCAGAGGTCTGCATGAATATTTGAAGAAGTTATGGCCACTTAAGTAAAACCAGTTTTGGTAGGTGTTCAGAGGTGACAGAGTGATACAGATAGGTCCGGTGAGATCCGGAAGTGCAATATCCTATTCTGCAGATTTGGTGGAGTGTTTAGGAAGTTCATGTGAAGTGACAACTCAATTGGTTCATGATCTAGAGATCCGCAAGCATCTATTCCACTATGACAATGATGATAGACTGTGTTCTTGATGTTCCAGATGAAGGAGAGAATGATTTCAGTAGATAGTAGTAGTGTGGATGTTCTTGGTGATTCAGGCAAGCTTGTGGAGGTTTTTGGATTATGTCTAGTTCGTGTTGGTGGTTTGCATTAAAGATTGAGCTAGTAAATGAAGAATTACTTCTGGATGATGATGTTCTTCCTGAGTATGGCCGATCGGATGGGTTACACACCCTGCGGATGATCTTGGAGATATTCTGTGAAGAATGGTGTGTTCCTAAAGAAGTATTGAAGTCTTAGATCTGTGTGGTTGATAGTGTGTTGATCTGCGTGAAGTCCTTTTGTAATAAGTCATGTTGTATTTATGTATTTGCTTTGTAATGTATGCCAACTTGGATGATAATTCCTAACTTGATGTCTTGTATAAATAAAGAGTTGTTAAGTCATTTCAGTAGTATCATGGAGATGAGAGTACGGTAGAGAGGAGCAGAGTGAAAGGTAGAGCAGAGAAATTGATCTTAAATGGAACTGACTCAAGCATGGTGAAGATGCTATTCTCCCATTCAAGTATGTGATACTTATTATTCTGTAGACAGTGTGTCTCTTGTAGGTAGTGAGCCTCTTGTGAGCAGTGTGCTCGCACAATGAGCCCTAATTGGCATGTGTCATTTTGTTCTTTCTATTCTTCTAACAGAGAATACAATCTTGGGTTAATTACCCCGTAGTTTTTCCCTTAACCAGGTTTTCCACGTCAAAATCTTGGTGTCTTGTGTGTTAATGTGTTTCTACTCTTGATTTAATGCATTATGTTTCCATGATTGATTTATTATTATGCTGCTAAATTACAAAGTGGATTTAAGTGTTTAATTAGAAGAAAGTTTTGAACAACTGATTCACCCCCCCTCTCAGTTGTCTACCCTAAATCTAACAAACATGTATTTTTACACTTAGCTCTTGAAAGGTGCCAAATCTTTCTGCTTCAGGGTCCTTAGGCTGGCTCAACAGGTGTTGAATATGTAGATCCAAGATTTTTTCATCGACCTCATATCCCATAGGCATTATCCACATAGTTCTGGGCTTAACTGCCTCCATTAGGCATTGATCACTGTCAACCATGAAGCACACTATTTCCTTGTATTTCTCAACTATGGATTGAGGTATTCTCTCTCTGGCTTACATCATGCTTTAGAAGTTCTTAAAGTAACCCCAGAGGGCTATGTTTTGAGCTTAAGCATCACCAAGTCCATGCATATAATATCTAATCTAGATTGCAACTAGTTTATCATTTTGCTAAACCCAACCACTAGATCTAGGTATCTCATTCATATAATAGAAGAATAGACACAGTATTAGACAACCATATTTAAAGGAATTCTTCTTATCCTTTTTGATCTTCTACAAGTTTTCTAACAGTTCATTTAGGAGAAGTTCACACAGGTCATAATCTGCATCTTCCCTCAACATCTGATATGTTGCATAGATTGTTGTCCCAGACACAGAATTCTTCCTACTAGAATGATAGATCTTGTAATTGATTATCATTGAGGAAAACTTGACATCCAGATCTATGATGTCATCTATGGTGATTGCTCTTTTATCAAATTTAGATCTAGTGGCTTCAGTTACCGTCTGGTCCTTCACATATTTAAGTGCAGGTAACCCACCGGATGAATGCAGTCCAATCACTGCCCTGATGACATCTTTAGTTATCTTAAAGGGCCTCATTAGCCACATGAAATTATCATGCATCCTGCTTAGGACATACTGGACCCAATCATCTTCTACAAAACATGGAAAGTGTATGCAATGTCTGAAGTGTTTATCTTGGAGGGCCTTGAATTCAGGTTTAAGTTCAAAATTTTCATCTATTAGTTGTTTGTGATAAATATCCATCAATTTTGAGTCCCTAAATTCTTCAATGTTGGCATGGATATAAACCCTAACATCTTCTACATGCAATACTCTGTGCAAAATGCTAGAAAATGCACCCAAAGGATCAACTTCTAGAGATTTATAAGGGTGTTTCTTGAATTGAGGTCACGACCTATCAGAGATCTTAACAACCATTGGAGTAGCCATTTTGCAAGAGATTCAGAAAGAGATTTTCAGAATGGAAGTACCTTTTCATGCTTTAGGGTTTGAAACAAGAGCCGGAACAAATTGCTGGTTGAATTCATTTTTTAATTGATCTTGTAGAATCTTTGTTGCAGAGCTCTTCTTTTCTTCTTCGCGAGTGCAAGTGTGCAAATAATGAGTGAAAGTACCCTTTTATCCTTGCGCAAACCCTAATTTCCTTTTGTAATAGATGAACAACTTAGGTTATCTGGTTGCCCTATTTTGAGAGATATCTTCTCAAATCAATGTGCTGAACTTAGAATCATTGTCAGTAATGATTGACAATGTATCTTCTTTTCTTCAATCATGCCATGGGTTTGCATATCAAAGTATTTCAATTTTGAATCATACCAGAGCTGTTTATGAAGTTTTTCTTTGCCAGATAGCTATCGAAACCAGATTAACTTGAGTGTTTAGAAATCTTGTAAAACTTCATGCAGATCTTCCATATTTTGACTGAAGGTTATCTAGATGTTTTTCTGAGAACCCTTTAATTCGCAGCAACAGATGTTTACTCAATGTACCAAATTTAGGCACTAGTTGACTGGCTGGGGGAAATTGTTTTTCTCTGTGACTCTCCCTGAGCCAAAGCTCACTTTTTAGTTTATGGAAGGATAATCAACACTGGATTCCAGTGCGGATCCATCTCTAATATTTTTTATACTCTTCTTTACCCAAATCTTGCTCATCTCCTTTTGAACTTCATCCACATTTGCTTTACCTTTGCCCTTATCTTGTTTCTGATTATGTTCCACTAGACCTTTTCTATCCTAATTTTTGCTTCTACAAAATCTAGCAGTATGACCAGATCTATTGCAATTGTGACATACAACATCTCTTTATTTATTTGATTGATATCCTCTTGATCTGCATTGATTAGCCATATGTCCGATTCTATTGCATGCAAAGCTTCTACCATTGAATGAATTATTTATTTGCATATTTCTACATTCATGAGATTTGTGACCATACCTTTTGCAATTAAAACATTGTCTAGAGAAGGATGGATTATTCTGATTCATTCTCCTCCTACACTGAGTTGCTCTATGACCAAAGTTGTTGCAATTGAAGTAATATCCATTGAAGGATGGATATCTTTGGGCATTTGGTTGCCTTACTGAAGATCTTCTAGGCCCGTTTCTTTGATTTCCTAATCCAAAGTTCTTTTGACCAGACCTAGAGCTTTCACCTTTCTCATATCCCAAGCCATGCTTATCATCTACCCTCTTTTGAATTTCAAGAAGAACTTCAAGTTGGGCTGAGCTTATCTTGAATTTTTCTTTCTATTCATTTGCAGTTTGAAGATCTTGTTTAAGAGTGTCTATCTAATTCTCAAGTTGTTCTTCATTGTCTCTAGCTTCTTCAAGATGCCTGATTATCCTGTCCATTTTGTGGCAGTCATCTATTTTCTCCTTAAGGGATTGTTTTAGATTACCTTCAATTTTCCTTTTTTCTTCAATTTCTTGGGTGAATCTCATAACCCCTGATTCCATTTCATGCCTTACCATAATGATTTCTTTTGACAGCTTCTCACATATCTTATTTTTCTCATCCAAATCTTCATTAGTATCATTGACTTCACTCTGATTGGCTAATTTTTGAATTAGTTCCTTTCTCTTTTTCACAGAGATACTAAATTTTTCTTTTAACTCATTTATGAAATCATGATCTTGTTTGAGTCTTTCTCTCAAGTTATTGACTTCAGAGTGGGATTGTTAAAGATTGTCTAGGGTAGACTGAAGTTGTTCCTTCATACCATATACATCCATTGCGATTCCCAGATCTTCCTCAAGCTATTAGGCTTTGTTGAGAGGAACCTTGCTCTGATACCAATTGTTGGAAACAAGGAAGATAACTAAGAGGGGGGGTGATTCAGTTATCTCAAAATTTCCTTAACTTTCTTTTCCTTTTGTATCTTAATAATCAATGTTGCATCAAAACATGAAAGCATATGAAATCATAAGAACAAAAATAAAATCAACACACATAACGCAAGGATTTATATGTGGAAAACCCTGTTAAGGGAAAAACCACGGGGTGACTAACCCCAGATTGTATTCTCTGTTAAAAGAATAAAGGAGTACAAAATGGTACTTGCTAATTAGGGCTCACTGCTTGAGCACACTGCTCACAAGAGGCACACTGCCTACAAGAGACTGACTGTCTATAGAACTTACAGAAGGTAATCAGGTGTTTGAACTGATGAGAAGCATCTACAAATGCAAGAGTTTAGTTCTGGTTAGGCACAATACACTGATTTGATGCACTTCATTCTTCCTCTGTTTAATGTTGTTGCTCTGTCACATACCGGACTTGAATTGTTGTTCTCCCACTTTTTCCTTCTTTTCTTTGTACTTTATTTCATCACATTCACCACACACACTTACATACTAGAATCCATCTGGTATATATATCTGCATCAAGGGTTTCATCAACTTTCTAGTCGGCAACAAAAACACTCAAGATATTTACAAGTTATTGATATGTCGACTGAATCCATGCTTGATTTGTGATGCGTATCAAAAACATAGGCATATAAGTCATTAATCATGTCGGCCAACAATGTATAATCCCACAAATTTCTTGATCAACACCTTTTACTCATCCGGATTGAAGTCTGGTACTCTGCCGGTCAGTTCTTCCTTTGACTGCTCTGCCTGACTGGAACCCAACACTCAGATGCTCATATCTTTTTCATGCTTTATCATTGGAGGCTAAATCTCTGGAATACAGTAGTCATGATACCCCTCTTGACTTGTCCAAGTCTACAACTTGTTGAGTTACACCATCTGAGAGATCTGAACCTTATTGTTAGACCTTGTTACATACTCTGTTCTTGTTTACCAGACCAAAACAATCTTCAATCTAACTTCCGATATAGACATACTATGTACTGCAGATGTGTGGGATAGACTTTGTTGCCATCAATGACAACACTTATGAAGCCACATAGTGTCTCTTGTCAACAAGAGTAAATTAAATAATATGATCAAAGACAATGATACAAATGTATTATCTATCTAGTAACATTTAAGAAAGCTCATGATAGTATATAAAACCAAAAGAAACAATATGGGACACTAGATTTTATGTTTGAAACCCTTATGCAAGAAAACCTAGTAGTAAAAGATAATTACCATGATATTATTTAGAATCCATTGATTTAATAGAAGACTTATTTTGATAGAGTTGATATCTACATGCTTATAGCATTCTTTTCTTTAATGTTTCTCACATCCAACACCTAACTAATCACAATCTAGCCATTCTCCATTCACATGAGTAGAAGGTATATGCATCATCACATAATACCAATTGTCTAACTATCCAACCAACCCATGGAATGCCAAGAGTCACAAAGCTATATGTTGACCATATCATAAAATCAATATATCACATATGTCACCAAACATGATGTCTCCATGTGGATAATCATTATAGATGACTATATGTTGTTACACATTAAATATAAATAGTTTATTACTAACTATAGTCAATGTATTTATGTCTTCTTGTATAACCACCACTACCAACCATAAGCTTGTGGTAACACATGTAACCATTTAACCAATTTTTTCAACTTGTAGTATTGTAGAACATTCTCTTAACATAACCAAGCCTCTAGATTGTTCCACGTGAACTTCAACTCTGCTACAAGTGCACCTGCATTATTATTTATGCTTCTACTAGCACAATTAAATATGTAGTTGTGAGTACTTCTTGAAATGACTCATGGTTAAATTTCCATAGCATCACCACATGTAGACATATCTCCATGCTATATCGCAACATCTAAAACTCACCACATCCTACCACGTTACATTTTATCATTGTTCAATAGTTTCCAGATAAACTCATGAACTCTCCATCTCCCCTCTCCCTATCTCTCTCCCTCTCTCTCTAACCTATCTACCTAGTTAAATCCTTTTCCTAGCTTTCCTAGTTTTCCTTTTCCTTTCCAATTTCCCTAGGAGAGAGAGAGAGAGAGAGAGAGAGAGAGAGAGAGAGAGAGAGTCCTATTTTTCTTATTTTCATTCCCTTTATCAATAAGGGAGAGGGAGAGATAGAGGAGAGAGATAAGGAGATAGAGGAATGATAGGGGAGATATAGGGAGATAGAGGAATGACAGGGAAGAGAGAGGCAAGAGATAGAGACATACATAGATGGAGAGAGAGGAGACATATATGGAGAAATAGAGGAGACAGAGGGGAGAGATAGGGAGATAAAGAGTGAGCAAGATGTCTAGAGAGATAGGGAGAATGATTGAGAGGTAGAGGGATGATAGAGATAGGGAGATAAGGGAAAGATAGGGAGATAGAGGTTTAGGGTTGCTTGAGTTTAGGTGTGAGGGTTTCGACGCATTATTTAGGGTTTTGGGGTTGAGAGAGAGAGAGAGATGCTTGGGGTTAGGGATTAGGGGTATTATTTAGGGTTTATAATTTTAACATTGCTCAAGTTAAGGGTTTAGGGGAATTATTTAGGGTTTAGGGTTTAAAGAGAGATAGAGAGAGGGGACTGATAGAGATTAGGAGAGATAGAGGAGATAGAGGGAAGAGATAGGGAGATAGAGAGTGAGAGACATGTCCAGAGACATAGAGATAGGGAGATAGGGAGAGATAGGGAGATAGAGGTTTAGGGTTGCTTGGGTTTAGGAGCATTATTTAGCATTTAGGGTTTATGGTTTTAGGGTTAGGGGTTAAGGTTTAGAGGTTTAGGGTTTAGGGTTTAGGGTTTAGAGAGAGATAGAAGACCAATAGGGAGATATAGAGGAGACCAAAGGGAGAGTTAGGGAGATAGAGAGTGAGGGACATGACCAAAGACATAGGGAGAGAGATTGAGAGGTAGAGGGACAAAGGTGATAGGGAGATAGGGGAGAGATAGGGAGATAGAGGTTTAGGGTTACTTGAGTTTAGGGGTTTGGGGTTTAGAGTTTAGGGGTTTAGGGTTTCTCAAGTTTAGGGGTTAGGGGTTAGGGTTTAGGGTTTATTGTTTTGGGGTTAGGGGTTCAAGTTTAGAGGTTTAGGGTTTAGGGTTTATAGAGAGAGAGGAATGATAGGGAGATATAGAGGAGAATGAGGAGAGAGATAGGGAGATAGAGAGTGAGGCACATGGCCAGGGACATAGGGGGAGAGATTGAGAGATAGAGGGATGATAGAGATAGGGAGATAGGGGAGAGATAGGGAGATAGAGGTTTAGAGTTACTAGGATTTAGGGTTTAGGGGTTTGGGGTTTGGGGGTTTAGGGTTGCTTGGGTTTGGAGATAGATAGATAGAGAGAGAGAGGAGACAAATAGGGAGAGATAGAGGAGATAGAGGGGAGAGATAGGGAGATAGAGAGTGAGCGAGATGTCTAGAGAGATAGGGAGAAGGATTGAGAGGTAGAGGGAGAATAGATATAGGGAGATAAGGGAGAGATTGGGGTTTAGGGTTGCTCAAGTTTAGGGTTTAGGGGTTAAGGTTTAGGGGCATTATTTAGGGTTTAGGGTTTAGGGGTTACGGTTTAGAGGTTTAGGGTTTAATGTTTAGAGAGAGAGGACCAATAGGGAGATATAGAGAGTGAGGGACATGGCTAGAGACATAGGGAAAGATAGGGATATGGAGAGTGAGGGACATGGCCAGAGACATAGGGAGAGAGATTGAGAGGTAGAGGAATGATAGAGATAGGGTGTTAGAGACTTAGGGTTGCTTTGGTTCAGTGTTTAGGGTTTAGGGGTTTGGGGTTTGGGATTTAGGGGTATAGGGTTTCTCAAGTTTAGGGTATAGGGGTTAGGGGAATTGTTTAGGGTTTAGGGTTTAGGGTTTAGAGGCATTATTTAAGGTTTAGAGGTTTAGGGTTGCTCATGTTTAGGGTTTAGGGGTATTATTCAGGGTTTATGGTTGTATGTCAAAATAAGTCTCTCTCTCTCTAAATCCCTCAACCCTAAATAATGCCTCTAATCCCTAACCTCTATCTCCCTATCTCTCCCTTATCTCCCTCTCTCTATCATCCCTCTAACTCTCAATCTCTCTCCCTATCTCTCCCTTTGTCTCCTCTATCTCTCCCAATCTATCTCCTCTCTCTCTAGATATCTATCTCTCCCTATCTCTTGCCTCTCTCTCCCCTATTATTCCTATATCCCACTATCTCTCTGGACATCTCACTCACTCTCTATCTCCCTATCTCTCCCCTTTGTCTCCTCTATCTCTCCCTATCTATCTCCTCTCTATCTCTCTCTACCTAGCTATCTCTCCCTATCTCTCTATCTCTTGCCTCTCCCCTATCATTCTTATATCTACCTATCTCTTCCCTCTCCCTTATCGAAAATAAGAAAACTAGGTCTCTCTCTCTCTCTATGTACATACCCATTAGGTAGGCTATTTTGCATATGGTCGTCATATCCCTTAGGTCCAATCACCTCCAAACTTCACAAATAGGTATAGAGCATAATTCTAAGCATCTTTCATAAAGACTACTTCTCTACGTAGGTGCAACTAATACCACTTTTTCATTTTTTTCCACATTTAATACTTATTCTTTTCCATTTTCCAAGTCCTACATGTGTCCAAGTTGTATTGTTTGTCAAGTTTTTAGTATAATTGTTAGTCCTAGCTCTCATGGTTATTAAAATGTTAGTATAGTTAGATTTATCCTTGGTAACATTAATTTACACATTGATGCACAGACAACCACACTCAAAAATAACCTTACCTAATTAATGTTAACCTTTAAGGTTCTTTCATTTGATGAGCCTAACTAATCCAGCTAGTTCAATCTTCTTATAGTCCATGCTTAGCCTCCCAAGAGAGTCCATGCCATGTTAACCTTGCATTGTGTCCTCACCTTCCTCTTGCTAGTTGTAGTACTCTTTTCTTCTAATCATATCCCTATATCATACTATTGTTGTTGACTTTTCTTTCCATCTTCATCATCATAGTCCTAGTTATCCTATTTTGACCCTACCATTTATCCTTACCTATGTCTTGTACTTATTCTATTCATATCAATTTTAATGTCCTCCAAATTTTCCATAAATTCTTCTCCAGCAAACCCTAGACCCTCACCCAAATCCTTACTTTCCTAAGAAAAGCCCTTCCCCAAACATCATTTGATCATGTGGCTCCTTCTATCACTAGATAGGTGCCCCTACTTTCCATTATTCAACCAATACAATCCCAATGTCATAGCTCACATTCCCACACCTACATTCATAGACTCCATTCCCTCTATCGACACCATCATTGATAATTATTTTAAGGAATCTCCCTTGAATAATCATTAAACCATAGATTATCCCATATCCCCATCTTACACTTTCCTCACCTTTGAACCCTTAGAAGATGACATTTAGCTATCCCCACCATTACCAATCACACTTTCTAGAAATCCCACATAAGACACCTTACCCATCACTTCACCTAGGTCATCACCAATTAAATCACCTCATTACTCCATTCAACCATACCCATACCACCCCTTTCTCACTCCACAACTTGTATTGATGCTTGATTCACCCCATGACATGCTATAGTTACCACAATGCCAATTCACTCTACCATCATTCTTCATATTATCTTTTGAATCACCATCCTTTCTTCCCATTCCTTGAGACATCATACCATTACACACATCCCTTCCTCCATTACATCATCCCCAAACATTTCCCAACATTGATAGCCCACCACCCATGCTACCTCATTTTCATAACACATTTGACCATAACATTGCCACAACAATCATCACTCATCTTGACACCATCCCTCCACCATGTGACATTTGTCTAATACATATTCCCAATTATAATTATATCTACACAAAACTCAAGGTGTTGTAAGTGCAATTAGAAGACCTTAACCCTTCTCCTCCTCTTTCCTCATCAATAGGATGGATTAAATTACCACTATCAATTGACTTCATCTTACAATCATCTCCTCCTAAAATGGTCTTGCTTAAATTTGATAATATAATGTCCAAGGCAATCTCATTGCACATATGAGACACTTCTTTGTCCAAGCCACAATTGTCACCATTGATGATTATGTCCTTGCTAAGAATTTTCCCTCCACATTGAAATAATATGCCCTTGTATGGTTTGACACATTACTACTTGGTTCCATGAATTCAATTTAGATCTCATGCATAGCTTTACCAACCACTTTCAATTCAACATCAAGCCTAAGGTTTTTGTAGTACATCTCACACATTGCAAACAGAACTCACTGGGGATTACTAGAGAGAGAGAGAGAGAGGTTCAAATTTTAAAGAGATGCAACTTTGTTGATTGGTTGAAAAGATGTTAACCATGTAAAAATAGAAATTTGCAAGTTGAATTGTAAGTTCTATAAGTTCTAAGCATAAACCAATGAAAAAAATAACAAAAAATACCATCTGTATAATTCCAAAAATGGATATCCATTTCTGGAAAACAAATATCCATTTTTTGAAAATGGATATCCATTTCTGGAAAACAGATATCCATTTTTGGAAAATGGATATCCATTTCTGGAAAATGGATATCTGTTTTGGAACGGATATTCATTTTGGGACCCCCAAAATGGATATCCATTTTAAGACCCACAAAATGGCTATCCATTTTGGTTTGGTATCCAAATGAAAAATAGATATTCTTAACATGCCTATGAAAGCCAAAGTTGGCCAATTCGCAAATTTGGCTAAGTAAAGATGCAATTTTTTTTTTCTATTGCCACTATTTGTCCCGTGATGGTATTGCACCTACCCCTTATGCAGTTCTAGATTCTAATGTGCAGTTGAATTTCATTAGAAACCCACAACCTCAAATCTGGGATAAAATTTTGTTGATGCATTACCCTTCATTTACGCAACTATGCATGACACTCTACAACTACCAACAATCTATCAAACAATATGAGGTATCTTCTTCACAGGCTCCTTTTGGGCAATTTGATGCCTTGTCCTCATTCCAAAACTACAAGTGAAATAAAAATTTCATAAAACTCAATTCTTCAAACACTATTGAACAAGTAGTGGCCACTGCATCAACCCAAAGTGTTATGGCCCTCTCTTCTCAAAACAAACAAAGCACTTGGTAATTCACTCCATTATTTGAATCCATTTATGCCACAATGCAACATCTCCTTAATAATAACCTTATCTAGTTGCCACCCATCTATCCTACCGATACAACCAAACCCCTGACACCTTCTTATGACCTAAAGGCCTTCTGTCAGTTCCATAGAGTACCTAGCCATGACATAGAGCAATGCATGTGTCTTAAACATCACATTCAAGACCTCATTGACTAGAATGTCATCCAAGTCTCTAGTGTGAATGAATGAGGTAACAAATCTATTGCTCTGTCTAATCAAAACCTACAAATTTACACAAACCCATTGTCACATCACTCCACCATCTAGTCAAACTTCCTGTCAATATTGTAACACATACAATGATTGTTGATGAGCCTAAGACTTCTTTAGCCAAGATTATTGAAATGGTGGATGATCACCCTTGCACTAGTTGAACTCACTTTGTTCCTAAACTGGTCATCTCCTTCGCACCCATAGATATACCCATGCATGTATACGAATGACCTCTTTACATAACTTCCCTGGTCAATGAAAATCCCACTAAGGGCATATTAACTAACCTTGTGTGTATGATCAATGTAATTATAAAGGAATTCCTATATGTGAATGAGCTCTGTTAAGACAAGTACAACAAATCAAAAGTCCATATACAATAGCATGATGGATCTTCTCTCCAAACCATGGGTTTGCTTACCCTCTCTATTTGGGTTGGACCAAAAACCCTAGACATTATTGTCTCTATCATCCCTATCTCAAACCAATTTCGTGTGAAGTTGGGCCATTTTTAGCTCTCTTCCATGAGAGTGGTCCCCTCCTTGATGATCCACAAGTGCCTAAAATTGCCTCACGATAGTTAGGTGCACATTATATGTATCACAGTGGGTTCAAACCTCTCATGTTGTAAGGTAATTTCTCTTTGGATTAGTTTTGGTCAATTTTGATTAAGCCATTACGACCATGCAATGATTTCCTATTCATGTCATATCAAAAGTTCAAAGTGAATTGCATAGCTCAGTTGTCTGTCAGTACCTCCTCTTCAACCCCACTAGTTGCTACCCCCATAGTCATTCAATATATGTTGGTTGCCTCTATCCTTCCTCCTACCTTGTAGGTAGAGAAGAGAAAACAGTGTGAATCAAGTGATCTTCCCTGTCCCCGAGCACTTGGGAAGTATGCAGAAATCCCACCTCCAGGATCTAAGGACCTAGAGGTACATGATTGATACAACCTAGATCTCCCAACATTCAACAGCTACTCATGTTCCTCCTACATCTTTGGGGACTCGAGGAAAGCAACCCATGTTGCAAGACCCCTCCTCTTCAATCTCCAAATTTTTAGTGGTAGCCTCTATTCCTCCAGCCCCTTTGAAGGCTTAAGGAAGGCATCCTATATTGAGAAACACTCCCTTGACAATATCCCAAACTTTAGTGGTTCCTTCAATTCCTCCTCTTACTCCTAGACTAATGGGAGAAATGGAATCTGTGTTGGGAGACTCCCTAGTTCCTCCTACTAATTCTTTGACTTGCACTCGATGTGATCAACTTGTGAGAGATCACAAGTGTCAACAACATGCTACAACTCATGAGCATGTATCAAGAGATGAAGACCTTCCCTCACATCTTTCTACTATGTAGTTGGCCCTAGATTTGGCTTCACCTTCTCAACTTTCTACTATTTCTCCTATGCATGATTCCTTGTCGTTACCCACACTCGTCTCTCCACTGATTGAGCACGATGAATGCAACCTTGTTCAAGTTCAAGTATTCCTTACTACCTCCATGAAGAGCCCCATCCTTATATCCATCCTTGACATGCCATTCTTTGATGAACCCATGAATCTGCCTAACATGAGAATCATCTCTAGTGTCACTTTATCGTAGTTAGTGTAGTTTTAGTGTACCCAACATTAGGTGTTCTTTGATATCTTATGTCCCACCACCATTGACATAGACATTCCATGTCCATTGCCAAAACAAAAGCACGAACACTATCTCACTCCACCCTAATGCAAGCCAAAGTGCATGCCTCCCTCGCCACCTTTGAGTCCTACATCATCTATTCCAGTTGTGGAGACCTCTTCTCCACCAATCATCACCAAGGCTCACGTTATTGTTATTAGCAATGACTAACCCTATATTGTTATCTATTCCAATAGTAATTCAAATCATTCATCCCCAAAGGAAGATGTATTTGAATCTTTGGAAGAGATACAATCTTTGTCCTTAATCTTTGGTGAAGTGTGTCAAGATCCTCCATTAGTTGTTGATCCTCCACATCTTTAACTAGGTGCAGTACCAAGTACTACCATCAATGTGGTCCCTCTAGCAACCTACCCACCATCCCTATATGATGAGAAAGATTGGGAGGTAGATGACCTACTAGACCCTAACCCTTGAGAGCAATAACTTTGTTCCATCTATTATTGTTCGTAGTATGCTTGTATGCTTTGTAATCCCCATACTTGTTGCATGAGATGTATGTTTGTTATCTCTCTATAGAAGACCCTTGATGCCCTAGTAGGCACATGGATACAGGGGGAATAAAAAATGTTGTGACATTCTTCTATATGTTTCTAGATTCTTCTATATGTTTCACTTGAACTTTCCACATTTTTAGGACGATGTAAAGTGTTGGATGATTTAGCATCTTTCAATGTTAACCCAAAATTTTTATTTTGTCTTCATGTGATATTCTTCCTTTGTATTCATAGTTCTACGTGCCTAGGGGAATGATGATGATTCATTCAGTTATCCCCTAATGATTACCATTTCCAATGCATACTGACTCCAAAGCATGTAGAGCCCTTTGTGTTTTATTGTGATGTTGCTTGTTTTTATGTGACATCTTGTTGTGTTGCTCAACATCATACCATGCTTACACAAGCTATTGTGTATCATGCCTACAACATGGCCTTGGTTTTCCTTCTTGGGGGCAACTCCTTCATAATGTAGCTCTTTGGAACATAGTTCTTCCCAAAAAATCTCTTTCTTTTCCCCTCTTTTTACCTTAAAATTAATTTCTTCTCTATGGAATATGCAATTATTTTAAGGTGGGGGCATACATTTTCTATCTTTCACACTTATTCACACACCACATTGATGGCATGCTCTCTACAATTTTTTTTGTAGTGTTTGTGGTCCTAAGTAGATGCACTTGCTTAGACTAACCACCCTTTGTCAGAATTACCTAGCCACACTAGTCATGTAATCTTTGATACCTTTAAGCATGTAGCTCACCTAGAAAAGTGATGCAGAGGCATCCACACTATAACCTTCGCATATAGCATGAATGTCTACAGACCAACCTCATCATCATCATCTTCGCCATCATCATCATATTCCCTAAAACTACCAACAGCATCATCATGTTCTGCGTTACACAGTCAGCATCATCATATTTCGGACGATCGCAAACATCCGCCTGCCGACTACTGTTCACCTCCGCTTTCCTTCTAACATCATCATCATGATGTTCAGCGGGCGCACACATCCTCCGGTTGCACTGTTCATCGGGCTCCGAACTCCATCGTCATCATCACGACCTTCGACACTACCTTCGTCAGCAGGATATTCAACATCCGGTTGCTCCAAATATCCTGATGACGATCACCTTCAGCAGCTTACTTTCGACGCTCCGCTACCCGACGATACAAGCAACAGCATCATGATCTACTTTATCCGGTTGTCTTCGAAACCTCCTGATGATGCTAAT
Source organism: Cunninghamia lanceolata (assembly GCA_027924645.1). Classification (NCBI taxonomy): domain Eukaryota; kingdom Viridiplantae; phylum Streptophyta; class Pinopsida; order Cupressales; family Cupressaceae; genus Cunninghamia; species Cunninghamia lanceolata. Next base: position 1,370,887 of record BSBN01001493.1, read on the forward strand.
ACAACCTTCTGCCACGGACTTCTGCCGATACCTTAGCACTTTAACGACGGCAGGATAAACTCGCATAAGGGGGATATCTCAATATCCTGATGACGATGACGTCACCCAATATCCTGATGACCTCTTCAACACTTAGCCAAAAAAAATCTGAACTTTCTCTCCCGCATCTACTCGCGATACGCGGATGGTTGGCACTCCCAATATGATGATCCTGATGCTGATACATGCACTTAGTCTATGTCCGACTCAAAACATCCTGATGCACTCGCAACATGAAAACTCCAACAGTTTCATGACCCGATCTTCTACCTGATGCCGATGCACTCCTCCTCGGCTCCTTCTGCTAATGATCACCCCGACGACCTCACACTTCATGCAATCGACAACATCATGCCGATCTCCTCCACTTATCCGGATGACGATGTCCGAACTGTCTGCAGGATATTCACCAAGATATCCTGATGATGCCGTCTTCACGAACTTCTTCACTTAGCGAAATCTCTCTTCGCCGATCCACCAGGGATGACCCGATCCAACCTCAGGGTGATCTTCCAACTCCAGTTTATCAACTTGACCTAGCACATGAGGATGCTAGGCTTCTCAGCATCTGTCGACCGCGATCCTGCACACCTGCATGTAAACAAAAAACAAACTACAATCTAACCTACTGTACATTACCATTCCACCGATCAGATGAGTCAACCGGTGGAATGGATCAGGAAATCCATGACACCCTCTCAAACCAGCAGATCAATTATACAAAGGAGATCAACAGAAAACGAAACAGGATCTTTATTGATTCAAAGATGCAATACAATATGATGTTCCTCACACAGAACACTCAACTCCTCTGCTGGATGCAACACTACACTGCCGATCGATGATCTCCAATCAACCGATCTCATGCTTATAAAGATTTGCCTACGAGTACTACTGACCCGACTCCAAGCGGCTGGGAACTCTCCAAGCGGCTGGGAGATCCCACCGAACATACATCATGACAGCTGTTATAACTAACTAGCTAAAAATAGCAAAAGCCTGGTCAGCATGATCTTATCATGATCAGCGTGACCTTATTACATGCAATTGGTCTAACAGACCTTCTTGGAAACACAAACAAGACCTAAACTACTAACTGCCTCATCAAGACCAGCTGTCAGGTAGGTGCTCCTGCACCATACTCCCCAACAGAAAAGAACTCATGTCCCATGAGTTGAGTATGTGGAAGTCTTCCACCTCTACACTTTGCCTTGTCAATAGTCTGACCTGCTCCAGCTTTGCCTGCTGCTGTCTCTTGGCTGCTCCAAGACTTCTGAACTGTAACTTGCTTGCTGGCAAGTAAATCCTCATGCCTGTTGATGTAGGCCTTTCTCTCACATACCTTGTGTTTGTCAGGTTGCCCGACCAGAACCTCTTTCTGAACTGCCTCTGTGGTGTTCAACTGTATCTTCCTGTCAATCTTCATAGGACAAGCAATAGTCCCAACTATGACAACATCCTTGTCAATCCTCTGAACTGGTTGCTGTTTGCACCCCTGTTTCTGAACCTGCTGCTGACCTCTGTCAGTCACAACTGAAACTGTCTTCAGCTTGTTGTCTGTAACAACTCCTTTCTCTGCAGTATCCTGAACTGCCTTCATGCCTGCTCCTCTAGGCATCTGCACAAACTCCTTCTTTCCCATCAAAATGATTTGAGCTGCCTTCTGTACTGCAGCTTTTGCCTGCAATGGCATCAACTTAATAATCTTCCCATCTTTCTTGATGGTGTAGGTATTAGCATACCCATCATACAGTACCCTTCTGTCAAATTGCCATGGTCTACCCAGCAGTAGGTGACAACATTCCATAGGCAATATGTCACACAAGATTCTATCCTGATATGGTCCAATCTGGAAATCCACATATGCCTGTTCAGAGACAAAAAGTGATTGCCTATCACTCACCCAAGATGCCTTGTAAGGGTGTGGATGTGGAATCCTTTCCAGCTTCAGCTTATCCACCATCTCCTGAGATACCATGTTGTCTGTTGAACCAGTATCAATGACAACCTTACATACCTTACCTTTGCTCTTACATGTGGTTTTGAAAAGAGCTCTTCTTTGCATCATATCCTTTGATGCTTGCAAACTAATTCTCCTTAACATCAATGATTCTCCACTCTCTGGATATCCAACATTATCAGGTTCTCTGTTTGAACTCTGTGCACTTTCTTCTACTTTCTCTTCTTGTACAAGTTGTACTCTCTTGTCACTAGTTCTATCATTTCTAGATGATGAACCCTTGTTTTCTGGACATTTGAAGGATGGATGACCAAACTCTCCACAGGTGTAACATTTTCCTGAAAATGTAGTAGAACCTCTACCACCTCCAAATCTTCCTCTATTACCTTTCCATCCACCTCTGAAATCAGACTGTCCCTGTCCTTTACCAGTGTCTTCTTGACCCTCATTGATTTGCTTTTGTGCAGGGGCTGTTCCTCTTCCCCTATTGTTTCCTCTTCCTCTCATGGACTTATCATGTCCTCTATTCAGCTTTTCTTCAATCCTGATTGCCATTTGATAACAATCCTCCACATTCTTAGGGTTAGCTAAAACTAACTCATCCTGTATGTTAAACCTCAAACCAGCCAAGTACCTAGCCACCTTTTCTACCTCATTCTCATGATGACCAGATCTCATACTCAACAGATAAAATTCCTCAGTATATGCTTTCACATCCCTGTCTTTCTGCTTTAGAAATTGCAGCTTCTTAAACATCTGGATTTCATAATCCCTTGGCAAGAATTTCCCTTTGATCCTTGCTACCATCTTATCCCATGAAGTGATCCTAGACTTCCCTTGTTTCCTTCTCTCAGACTGTACATAATCCCACCATACCAAAGCATGACCTCCTAACTTGGTCTTTGCAATCTTTACCTTCTGGTCCTCAGCAACATCTTCACATTCAAAGTGATTATCCAGTGCAGCAATCCAGTCCAACAACTCATCTTCATTCAAGCTTCCAGTATACTTGGAAACATCAACCTTTACCTTAGGTTTTTCACTCTGTACTGCCTTTAATAGTTTTGCCAACCTCTGGTCTTCAGCATCCAGATCTTCAGCTACCTCTTCATACTCTTCAACAGTATCTGCATCTTCTTCAGACTCACTGTCTTCCACTTCCCTCTTTTTGTTCTTTTCCAGGGCTGTCAGCCTGGCTTGAAGTGCTTCAGCAAGCTCCTTCATCTTCCTCATCTCTCTAGCATGTTTCTCCTTCATTTCCTGCAATTCCCTTGCAGTACCATTACCTTTAGGAGGCATTTTGTCAACCTCTCAATCACAACACAATCAACTCTATCTCTTACCTCTGCCCTTTCGGTGACAGAATCAACACACAACAGCCCAGACCTTTTGCTGAGCTCTGATACCACTATGATGCAGAGGCATCCACACTATAACCTTCGCATATAGCATGAATGTCTGCAGACCAACCTCATCATCATCATCTTCGCCATCATCATCATATTCCCTAAAACTACCAACAGCATCATCATGTTCTGCGTTACACAGTCAGCATCATCATATTTCGGACGATCGCAAACATCCGCCTGCCGACTACTGTTCACCTCCGCTTTCCTTCTAACATCATCATCATGATGTTCAGCGGGCGCACACATCCTCCGGTTGCACTGTTCATCGGGCTCCGAACTCCATCGTCATCATCACGACCTTCGACACTACCTTCGTCAGCAGGATATTCAACATCCGGTTGCTCCAAATATCCTGATGACGATCACCTTCAGCAGCTTACCTTCGACGCTCCGCTACCCGACGATACAAGCAACAGCATCATGATCTACTTTATCCGGTTGTCTTCGAAACCTCCTGATGATGCTAATACAACCTTCTGCCACGGACTTCTGCCGATACCTTAGCACTTTAACAACGGCAGGATAAACTCGCATAAGGGGGATATCTCAATATCCTGATGACGATGACGTCATATCCTGATGACGATGACGTCACCCAATATCCTGATGACCTCTTCAACACTTAGCCAAAAAAAATCCGAACTTTCTCTCCCGCATCTACTCGCGATACGCGGATGGTTGGCACTCCCAATATGATGATCCTGATGCTGATACATGCACTTAGTCTATGTCCGACTCAAAACATCCTGATGCACTCGCAACATGAAAACTCCAACAGTTTCATGACCCGATCTTCTACCTGATGCCGATGCACTCCTCCTCGGCTCCTTCTGCTGATGATCACCCCGACGACCTCACACTTCATGCAATCGACAACATCATGCCGATCTCCTCCACTTATCTGGATGACGATGTCCGAACTGTCTGCAGGATATTCACCAAGATATCCTGATGATGCCGTCTTCACGAACTTCTTCACTTAGCGAAATCTCTCTTCGCCGATCCACCAGGGATGACCCGATCCAACCTCAGGGTGATCTTCCAACTCTAGTTTATCAACTTGACCTAGCACATGAGGATGCTAGGCTTCTCAGCATCTGTCGACCGCGATCCTGCACACCTGCATGTAAACAGAAAACAAACTACAATCTAACCTACTATACATTACCATTCCACCGATCAGATGAGTCAACCGGTGGAATGGATCAGGAAATCCATGACACCCTCTCAAACCAGCAGATCAATTATACAAAGGAGATCAACAGAAAATGAAACAGGATCTTTATTGATTCAAAGATGCAATACAATATGATGTTCCTCACACAGAACACTCAACTCCTCTGCTGGATGCAACACTACACTGCTGATCGATGATCTCCAATCAACCGATCTCATGCTTATAAAGATTTGCCTACGAGTACTACTGACCCGACTCCAAGCGGCTGGGAACTCTCCAAGCGGCTGGGAGATCCCACCGAACATACATCATGACAGCTGTTATAACTAACTAGCTAAAAATAGCAAAAGCCTGGTCAGCATGATCTTATCATGATCAGCGTGACCTTATTACATGCAATTGGTCTAACAGACCTTCTTGGAAACACAAACAAGACCTAAACTACTAACTGCCTCATCAAGACCAGCTGTCAGGTAGGTGCTCCTGCACCAAAAAGTAATGCCAGTCCATGGTGCTTCATTTTCTATCCTATCACCACTTCTCATAAGCCACCTAGAAATAGGATATGCTAGCTCTAGTGACTTATAGAAGTTTTTCAGTATGGTTCCTAGCTCTCGTAGTGTGCTAGCCCTAGAACCATACTCAGAATTTTCCTAGTGAATTGATGTTAGAAATGCCTTTTGTTTACTTTTATATATGTTTTTATGTGTTTTATTATTCATTAGATTAATGTGTATTAGACTATATTACTTGCTAACTATAAGGGTTTCAGAAAATCATATTTGGTCTAATCCTCCTTTTCATTATATATATATATATACAACTTTTGATTCATGAGTAGATTTTTGGCCTAACATTGTGATTTTTGTAGAATCCTAAGCTGGTGGCTTCATATCTCTCACTTAGAGACATGTTATCTCATTTATTACTTTAGCTTACATATGCGTGTAATGTCATATGTCCACTAAAGTGGGGGCTAAACGTAGCATCGTAAATTGTGCTCACTCACAATTTCATGCTTTATTTAGCACTTGCTTTAGTGTCCACTCCCTTAGCATGTTTTAGGATCATTTTCTAGCCTTGGCCTTACCCTCAACCCACAAGATGTTCCTTGGTGCAGCTTTGACCCTTTCTTCTTGTCATATCCAAAAACTATAAAAGTGCATTAACCTTGGTAGTGTCCCAAATTATCTAAAGTTTCTAAGAATTGAAGTTGCTTAGACAACAATGCTTAGCGTAGATGTTTGTATGGTGCGTTAACATGCCACAAGCATCTATTTATTCAGGAACCATTTTTATAAGTTGTTTTTAAAATTGCATGGCACTCTAAGCTTTTCTTGATGCTTATCCATGCCCAAACAACTCCTTTCCCAGATTTTTGCTTCTTGCCTTTTCTATAAAACCCCATCAATCTGTCATTCGAAAGGATTGATTTTCTTTTCATAGTGAAGCTCTACCAAAATAAAGATCAAATTTACATGCTAGAAAAGCTCTATCAAAATCATCACTCACACTCTCATTCTTGCTAACTTAATTGCTATTTTGTGCTCATTATTTAATTGAAATTATTGCATGCTATTTCATTAAATAAATTAAGTCATATTTCATATATACATGTCTTGTTAGATTTTCTTGTCATTGCTCAAACAATTCTAGATACACTTAGAATTAGAATACACACTTTTTTTTATCAATCAATCAATATCTTTGGTTGTCGTTGAGGTGGAAACACCAAAAATGGAGCTTGACTAAGACAAACTCCCATATAGCCCAACCTTTTCTTTCATCTTTGCAATTGTAGGTTGCACAAGGAAGGATTTCAAGTGGATGAGCATTCTTCTTTCTTCTTCCCCCTTTTCTCTTCATTTCCTTCATTTCATTTTCATGTTATTATTCCTAGTTGTTTTTGTCATTTTTGATACTCTATGTGATAATCATTGATTTTTGTGTCAACAAGAAACTCTCAAAGATTGTGTGAAGCCATACAGATTAGAGATTCTATCTTTCTACCTTATACACGTTGTCATCCTGGATAGTGAGGTTGTTCACCTAGTGATAGGTTCCTTGTAATTTCTCATTTTCATTTATGCATTCCTTTTTGCAAGACAATATGTTATTTTTTTGTATTTTCCCAATTTCATTCCTTTTTAGTTAGCATTAGTTATTTCCTTTCATTCTAGTAGCAACAAAGGGATTTGTAGCCTGAATAATCCTGCTCTTCTAGATTGGATAGTAGCAAGATACACATCTTTGTTGGCTAGTTTCCTAATGTTGGATAGAAGGTTACTCTAAATAGAAATAGATTAGTTAGAATCACTTTTTCTATCAAACATTTGGGTAAGTTCATGGAAATGGGATACAAATTAGTATCCAGCATTGAGGTTTTTCAACAAAATGTGTTCATGTTATGAAAACATAATGCGCACATGGTTTAACAAGTACACATTTTTAATGCCTTAAATTAAAAATTTGTTTGATCCATCCCATTTATTTTTTAATAACTTTTGACTTATCCAAATTTGAAAAAAATATAGTATTCTTCTACACTTCATTCTATACACATTCAACAAAAAAAATTACATTTTTAATTAGTTTTGTGCATGTTATGTGATGCGCATGTGCAGTGATATAATTTCAAGATGCATCCACTTGAAAAAATCAAAAAAAAAATTATACAACTTGTAATACTCACTCTTGGCTATATTTCCACCAACTAGTTTTTAAAATACCTAATTTAATAAAAAAATAGGGGGGCACACACCAGACACTATGTTATATTTTAGTCATAAAAATATGAACACTTTTGTGTGTGGTCACCATTTCATCCCTTTAACCTTAACCATTTTAAAAAATATTTAGTAGTTTAGAAACTTGACTCAGAGTGCTATAATTCTTGTTCTTATCATATCTTCAAATTTTGAGTGTAAACATCTTGAATTACTCATCCAAGTTTAGCTTTAGGTAATTTTAGAAAACAAAGTGGCCACTTTTGACCCCCTTTTTCCCCCCATTTCCATGCACCTACCCATTTTGAAGTACAAAAAATAATAAGATACAATTGCATCCTTGTCACAAGAATATAGCTGAAATATTTCTCATACTCCTTCCACTCCAATTGGTTGGAATTGTTGGTGGAGGATTAGTCCCAACCATTAATGGGCCTTACCACACCCCAACCATAAAGCATAACAAAGAGTAGTTCGATGAATCTTGATATATTATCAACATGTATGATATATTTTCTATGACACACAACAATATTTATAAATATAAATAAACTTGATAGTTAATTCACCATATACAAGACTAATTAACACACAACCTAAGATGCATGTTATCTCACAAGAAGTAGAATATACAAACACATGCTAATTCCCTCATGGAATAATTTATTGATTATAAAACCAATAACCAATAGTCAATACAAATAGTATGCCACAAACTAGACATATCAAGTATTACAATTATTATGCCTCTACCATAGAGTTACATATATCTCCCTTTTATCTCTACCATAGATATAGCATTTAATTCAGATATCTTTATTCCAGAGATACAATTGATTTATCTATCACAAATAAAATCCTAATACCATCTTGGTATTTGTTATGTCATGAGTCACTCAAGTCATAAAATGTGCTTATGATATGGCTACTACTTCCTAGATAGTCATGTCCTAGTTCTCAAAGACACCATCTTTTATACAATTACTAGTCACCAAATTTGATACAAACATTATCAGTTTAATTTTCATGGTTAGCCACTTTGGCATCCTTGTTATATATGATATAACTATTGAAAACATAGACTTAAAATCATAACATAGATAGTTAAAACAACCGATACCCTTCAATATCATGGTATAAAAACCAATTTCCAATCATGAACATAGTAATTTTACCAATTGTATCAATATATATAATTTTGAGTCACCCAAAATAATATTCATTTCAAAACTGTGTACATCTAATTCACAAATGGTATGCATGTCATAATAGTGATTGTAATGCATCAAGAAAAAATTACTAGTGAATATAACTTTTGTTGGAGTATGAAAGACACTAAGAGGGGGGTGAATCAGTGTCTTATAAAATAGACTTGTTTTTGGCAACCATTAATGAACTTTTACCAACTATGAACTTCAACCTTTTTATGATGAAAACAAGACATTCATTTATGAACTGTAATGGACTATCAGATCAACTTGTGAACATTAAAGAACAAGACACCTATTGGTGAATTATGATGAACCATCAAAAATAATTTATGAACTTCATATTAATATTTGTTGAATCATGACTATAAGACTGACAAACAATAGAGGTAGTTTTATAAATTTCATTGGACTGAGATAAGTGTCAAAAATATTATGCCTTTGTACTGACCCAAAATGAGCATCATGTCAACAATAATATGCAATAGTTAAATCATGAAACAATGAACATAAACTCATGAACAGAGTATTATGAGAAACATAATCACAAGCGACCATAACACAAAGATTTGACAAGTAGAAAACCCTCTAGGGATGAAAAACCACTCCACACTAGATTAATCATCAAAAACACCAATTACAGAGCCTCACTGGCCTTTATGTCTCAATGACTACAAAATTCGTCACTAGCAACATAAACCTCATTGGAAACATAAGCCTCACTCGCAACACAAGCCTCACTGACAACATAAGCCTCACTGGCAACATAAGCCTCACTGGTAATGATAATATTGTCTCACTGACATGATCACTTACACCTTCTCAAAAATTAGATGAAAATATATAATACAGAGGGTTTCTCTATTTCACTTCAATCCAAATCTTAACAGTCTCATTTATTTGAGACTCAAGAATACATAACCAAAACTATGCACATCAACTCAGAAATGTTTTTGCATTACAACACACTGCTATTATCTCAATGATAGTATAAGATACAATATCATCAACACCATATCATGTGTTTACATCTTATTCCTTTTTATACTTTCTCAATGCCTTCCTTCTTTCATGAAATAGTTTAAACTTGTAATTTAACCATTCCAACTGTCTCTAGCAGTTTTCAACTGAACCAATAACTATCAATATCAAATGGTCGAATAGACCCATTATGAAAAGCCTGATTTTGTAAAAATCTTCCACAATGCCTTTGAAAAATAATTCAAACTTTAATCAAATGATACATATAATTTTCAAATGGATTAATGTAACTAGAGACAATAAGAAACACCTTTCCAAAACTACGGTTAACCAAACTTAACCATATCTAATGCAAGTTAAACAAAAAATTATCAAACGGCCTTCAAGATCATTGCATGAAACCCTAGTGTCGAGTCATGTGGGTTTTACCCTAACCAACTCAAAGAAAGAGTTTATCAATTGTTTGCAAACCTTAACCACAACTTCCAATGTTTACAAGAAATCTTAAAATAAACTGTTTAACATTCTTCAACTCATAACTATTCTTCAACAAAAAAGATAAGTAAAGTGTATGTGATCACAAACCCCAACCACCTTCATGGTTCACAATAGAGTTTCAAAATTGTTGCTATATTTTTTTTGTTTTCCAACTGCTTTACAACAAAATAAATGGAGTGAATATGAGCTAACAACCACAGTTAAAAGTCAAAGACTTCATAGGGAAAAGCCAAGTTATAGTTCAAAAACTGTCATGGCTTGGAGAAGTATAAACCCTCATAGTCAACAAAGAAACAATAGAGTTCATTTTTCCTTTTACACATAGACTGTTTACCAAACTTTTCAAGAATAGAGAATCACCATTTTTACTGGCTCAAGAACCCACATGAGAGATAAAGGAAAGACATCACCTACACTGACAACTGAAAATCTTTTGATGTGTCTTTTAGTTCTAAATAACTTTCCAGCTCACCTTAGTCAATGTTGAAAACTACTATAGCTTGAGCTCTGTCATATCACCAAGATCCTCCTTCATAATAACTGAATCTTGCAACATTTTACATGTAAATGAAACCCTAGCCCGAGAGACATTATGTCTCTAAGTTTGACCTTGTAAAATGAAGTTGAAAACAAACCTTTTGTGCATTGTATACTCTGTCCACCGAGAGACCTAGTTTGCCCTAGAATGGGCTGGTTAAAACCATAAACTTTTCACCTATTGAGCATGCCTGATACCTACTAGGCAGGTTACCACTTAAGTGACCGAAATGCCTTTTTTATCATTGATTTTCAAACCAAACCAATAACCTTGTATAAAGAAAATGAGAATAACCATATGATGTCCCTTTTTAACATTGAACAATAATCACATCAATGATGACATTTGAAATGTAGCAAATATAATCTTTGCTTTGTATCCCTTTGAAATTAAACAAGCCTTTGAAGTTTAAATGGAACACGAATCCTTCATATCAATGATGACCTTGATAACTAATGCCTTTTTTTGCATAGTGAAAATAATCAAGTGTCTTATTCAACTAAAACAAGATCATAACCTTGCACTATCATAGAAAATGTCATAATGCCAATTGTAATAAGATTGCAACACAACTGTATTACCAAGGAAATATCATTGTAGAAACATTATGCAATTTTGAGCCCACTTTCATAAACCAAATACCTCTACCAACTGACAACCAATACTCATCATAAAGATCAACCAAATGTACTGACTAGGAGAGTGTGTGAATTTGTCATGAAGGACAACAACTGAGAGGGCAACAACTTTTATAGCTATACAACAGTTTTATTTGCACAACACGAACACTTAATCAATTCGGTTATATCGTATACAAAATATATATTTTGGGTTATATATATTCGTGTATATAGTTATATCATGAATCAAGCATAAACACATTAGAATGAGGTTTATAGAATAAATTATATATGTATATATATACACACACATATATATACATATATATAGACATATATATATATACACATACATATATATACATACATACATACATATATATATATACATATACATATATACATATACATACATATATATATGTATATATACATATACACACACATATATATGTATATATATGAATATATATATACATATACATACAGATACATATATATATATATATATGTATATATACATACATACATATATATATACATACATACATACATATATACATACATACATATATATACATATATACATATATATATCTCTCTCTCTTTATATATGTATATATATATATATACATATATATATATATATAAAGATATATATATATATATATGTATGTATGTATGTATGTATGTATGTATATATCTTTTTGTGTGTGTGTAATTTATTCTATAAACCTCATTCTAATATATTTATGCTTGATTCAAAATATAAATATATAAATGAATATATATAGAAAAACACATATTCATAATCTAGTAGCATATAGGAGTCCTGGTTAAAATCCTACCCAACAAGCTAATCTTACACAGAGTCTAATAAGATTGTCATAAACCATTATTCTCAATTTAAACACATCATATTATCCTCTAGTTGAACAACTAAAATATTTAACAACATATACATGATTGTGGACAACTAAAATATGTAATAGCTCATAAAAATATATATTCCAGTCTATTAAATGATTATTGAGTATATAGTCAAACATTGTAGCATGGTTTCATTATAAACTCTACAAATAAAAACTAATTGTTCGACTACCATAGCCACACACAAAAGACTATTTAAAACCTATGGTGGAAAAAAACATTCTACTCTTAACCTAGAATGTTCAATATTCTTTCAAACCCAAACAACAAATACACATAGTATTTACCGATTAAATACTCCATTGGCCAAGATTTCCATTCTCATAACTTCTAAAATAACTTTTATCATAAAATTTAACATCTTCAACCACAAAGCATAATATAAAATATTTACGGTTACTAAAATTTAAATAACATCACTTACTTGGTATTCAAATTGGACCAAAACTTGTAAATATTTGAGCCCAAAAATCCTTCCATGTCTCAACCACACAATGTGAGATAACCTAGTTCCCAAACAAAACCACAAAATAATAATACCAAAAATACTAAGCAAAGGAAGAAAAATAATTATGTTCCATTGACTCTCTCTTAACTCCATGACACCAATAAAAAACAATATCCCCTCCTGAAATTTCTAACTTTAACCCCATGACATGTCAAAATAGAAAAATAGAAAACCAAAACCAAATGAATAACCACTAAATCTACCTTTTCATCTCCTTCAAGAGATTCATAAATGTTTAATAGGTAGTCAATTAATAAAATTAACTAATCATGTCCTCTCATTCCCACTTTGGTGATGATATTAATTTTGACACAAATCAATATTTAAAAAAAATTCAATGAAAACTCCACCTTTGACCTTGCGATAGCGATCATCTCTCTCTCTCTCTAGGAATTTAGGATTTCAACTTTATTTAATTTCCATAAAATTTAAGATCAAAACCCATAGTTAATTCATTTTTTCTTTTGTCACCTTAGTCCTTGTGATGAGATTGAGAAACTTATGACCTTATTTGACTTTATGGATTATAATAGTTACAAAGCTATATGAATGAGTAGAGTATTTGTTCATCTTGTGACTATTGTATTCAATAAAATTGATTACATTGCACAAAGTGATAGAGGATTAGAATTTCAATCACAACAAAGAAATCTATCAGATGATAATGATAATAGTACTGCCACTAATATGTGTGTGTGTGTGTGAATACATTCACATAAACACAAAAATACTAAATAACTTATAATGACTCATACTAATAACTACATAAATCATAAACATTAGAATATTAATAATATATCTGTTAAGTAGGTAAAAGAGGAGGTTGAATGCAAGCATGTAAGTACACTAGATTAAATCCTCTTTCGCTATAACATTCAAGGACAAAACTGAGCTAAGTCACTACAAGATGAAAGGACTCAACTACTAATTTTGTGCTCTTATTTGTTAAGGAAAGATGTGATTCAACCAAGCCTTTTATCAAAACCCTAGTCCAATCAATGCACTAAACCCTAGAATTGAGATAATCAATTTATAACAGACAAATAGCTATGGAAAGTTAGGATCTAAAAGTATTAGGATGATCAGTGAGATGTCATAACCTATTTCACGGACGCTAAAATGTTAGAAGACTCTAGTGCTAGCACCCGAGTCTAGAAAGTCCCAATCTCTAGAAGCTCAAAATTGGAAAAATGTTGTAAATGATGTTTCGGATGTTGTATCCAGTGTCTGATTTAGCTATAGGACGTCGAGGTAGGCACTTGAGTCTTCTATAGAGGAATTTCTGCACTTTATTTTTGGATCTTGAAATCTTATCCCTTGAACAACCTCCTTGTACCTTCACTTCTTCAATCCTCACACCTGTAACCTACACACAAGATGGAAAGGGGTTTGGGGGTTGCGGTGTTTGGATATTTGCCTTAGTCAAATCTCAGGTTAGCATTCAAGCTTTCCCAACACTATTGTTAGAGAGAGAGCCTGTCCTTGTAGGAATGAGGCTAAAGATAATCCAAATGATGATTCAAACACAATGATAATGTCACCTTGGAGGTGAAGTCCTTAGGAGGATGACTCATAAGGACATTGATGATTATTCCAAATCTACAACAAACACATAATACAAACACAAATCTACAACAATAACACAATGAACATGTGTTGAATTCTCCTTTGCTCAATATCATCAACTTCACTCAAAATGAATTCAAACACTCACTTATATATGCTTTCCCATTAAACATTCACAAATTAATTGAAAGAGCTGACAAGGAAGGACCCATTTAAAAGTCTTATGCTGACATGGATTTAACTTTACCATGACCAATCAGGGTGGACTTGGGTGCGGGAGGCCAAGTCCCTAAGTGTCCTTTTTGGTCGACTTAAGCATTAATGGTAGTGCAGTCACAGTAGGAGGGTTCACAGAAGGAACTATTCAGACCGTGCAGCAAGAGTAAACACAATGGAAATAACTCAAAGAGATAAAACAAATGCATATTTAGTTATCAAGTATATCATAGAATTCAAATAGAGATCAAACGGAAACATGCAGGCTTACAATTAGGGCTCACAAGCCTGATTACATACAAGTGCAAGATAAGGCTTTGAAGCTCCTTCACACAAAATCTAAACTAAGAATTATGAACCAAATTGCTAACTGCTTTCCTAAGGATCTATTACATCAATATATATCATCTCCAGACCAATAGATTCCTTCGCGTCAACCAAGGAAGATCACAAATTCCAAAGAAGAGGTGTAACATGTGAACACAGATAGGTCAGACCTAAATGCATAGACACTTCTGATAAATGAATGGAATGAAGTGCGGATCTCTAAGGAATGTCAGACATGAACCAAAGATCATTGAATGATGTGTCATTAGGCTCCAAAGATTGGGAAATGCTTCTACAAGTTTCTCCTTCAGCTGGTTGCCAGTGAATATCAAGATGCTCTTCTCTAAGAAACATTCAACTTCTGATAGCGATATCTTTCTGGTAATTGATCCAAATTCTCTAAATTATTGATATGATGTAAATGAATGAATGTAGATGCTAAGTCCAGCTCCACAAGATCTAAAAATGCTACTGGACCAAAATATAGAATCTACTTCTGACTAAGTTGCCTGAACTGAATTGAACTAGAAAATGAAAAGGAGCAAACTGAACTACAAACAAAATGAAATGCAAATGTTTTTGGTTGATGAAAGATTGCTCTTGAACCAAGGATGTTCCTACATCAGACATCTGGGGTTATTGGAAGAGTGAGTCCCTCACTTTGCCGGGGCTAGGGGAGAACCAAGATGGTCCACCTCAGCCTGAGAAATCCATGATGAATCTTCTTCTGGACTATTTTTCCACTTCACAAGGTATTCTTTGTATTATCTTCCTCTGGTGCTGCATCTGACTTTACTATCCAAGATGTCTTCAATATGTACCGATGCTTGTTGTGGTAATTGCTTCTTCAAGTCTACTTCCATGCAGGTACTGGATTTTGCTTCATGATATTGATAAAGGTCTACAATGTTGAAAATAGATGAAATACCCAATGTCTCCAATAATTCCACTTCATATACATTTCCTGAATCAAATTTTTTGAGTATCTTACAAGGTCCAAACTTCTTCATCTTTAACTTGTTATATGTCCCAACTAGAAATATTTCTTTTCTCAAGTACACCATCACTTCATCTCCCACTTCAAATTCCTTATATCTTCTCTTCTCATCAGCCTTTTCCTTATACTTACTATTCATGTCCTCCAAATGCTTCTTCACCTGATTATGCATTGTCTTCATGCGATCTACAAATTCTTCTTCTTCTGTACTCCTCTTTTCCTCTGTACTGATATCTCTTAGTTATGCCACTCCTCTAGGGTTCACTCTGATCACAATTTTAAAAGGTGTTCTTTTGGTACTCCTGTTTACTGAATTATTGTATGCAAACTCTGCTTGTGAAAGAATCAAATCCCAACTTCCTATCTTCTCTCCAACCAAACTTCTCAACAAATTTCCCAAACTCCTATTCACAACCTCTATCTATCCATTGGTCTGTGGATGAAAAGCTAAACTAAACTTCAAATCCGTCTTCATCTTCTTCCAAAGTGTCCTCCAAAAGTATCCAACAAATTTTGTGTCTTTGCCTGAAACTATGCTATTAGGTAATCTATGCAATCGCACAATCTCCTTGAAAAATAGGTCAGCTACATGCACTGCATTAGTTGTCTTCTTACAAAGTATGAAATGAGCCATCTTTGAAAATATGTCAACTACTACAACTATTGAATCATGTCCTCTCTTTGTCTTAGGCAATCCCATCACAAAATCCATGCTTATGTCTTCCCAAGGTCTCTCCAGTACTGTCAAAGGTTTATACAATCCATTATTCTGAATACTCCCTTTTGCAACTTGACAAACTCTACAACTCTGCACAAATGTCCTAACATCTTTATGTATCTAAGGCCAAAAGTAATTTTCACTCACTAAAGCAACTATCTTATCAATGCCAAAATGTCCTGCCAATCCACCACTATGCTTCTCCTTGATCAAATTATCTCTCATTGAACTTTTAGGTATGCACAACTGACTTCCTTTGAACAACATATCTTCTTGAATGAAATAGTCCAACCACTTGCTTCTATCTATCACAACAAGTTCCTTACATGCTTTCCAAGGTTCTGCAAAATTAGTATCTCCCTCATACATATTCTTCAATTCATCAAAACCTAACACTTCAACTCTCATCTCTGTCAACAAGTTTCTTCTTCTACTCAAGGCATCAACAACTTTGTTTGATTTTCTACTCCTATGCTTCAACTCAAATTATAACTCTGCATGAACTCTACCCATCTCATATGTTTTTGATTCAACTTACCTTGACTATTTAGATATTGCAAAGCTTTATGATAAGTATACAACACAAACTCTTTAGGAAAAAAGTAATGTCTCCACTTCTTCAAGGCTTGAATTATGGCATAGAACTCTTGATCATAAACTGAATATCTTCTCCTTGCATCATTCAACTTCTCACTAAAATAAGCCACACGTCTACCTTCTTGAATTAATACCATTCCAATTGGATTTCCACTTGCATCACAGTCAACTTGAATTACCTTATTGAAATCCGGTAATGCCAAAATAGGTTGCTTTGTCACTTTTTGCTTCAACAACTCAAAACTTTTATCTGCTCCAGATGTCCACTTAAAATCCTTCTATCACCTCTCATTTTCTCTGTCATAGGGCTACAAACTGAACTAAAATTTTTGATGAACTTATGATAGAAACTAGCCAATCCATGAAATGATCTAACCTCTCCAATGCTCTCTAGTGTAGGCCATTCAACAATTGCTCTTACTTTCTTAGGGCCCATCTTCAATCCTTCTGTAAAAATCACAAATCCCCAGTCTACCAACTCTTCCTTCATGAAACTACACTTCTTGATGTTTATCAGCAACTTCTCTTCCCTCAACCTCTGCAAAACTTGTCTAATATGCCACAAATGTTCCTCTTTTGTCTTACTGAAAATCAGAATGTCATCCAAGTATACAATCACAAACTTACCCACAAATTTCTTCAAGACTTCATTCATCAATCTCATGAAAGTACTTGGTGCATTGGTCAATCCAAAAGGCATCATTAACCACTCATACAATCCTTCATTTGTTTTAAAAGCAGTCTTCCATTCATCTCTTTCTCTAATTCTAATCTGATGGTATCCACTCTTCAAGTCTATCTTTGTGAAATATATTGCTCCACTGAAACAATCCATAATATCATCCATTCTAGGTAAAGGAAATCTATACTTAATTGTGATCTTGTTTATTGCTCTGGAATCAGTACACATTCTCCATTCTCGATATTTCCTAGGTGCTAATACTCCAGGTACTGCACAAGGACTCAAGCTTTCTCTGATCAAACCTTTCTTCAACAACTCTTGTATCTACCTATTCAGTTCTTCATTTCTCTACCGGTGTCAACCTATGTGCTACTTTGTTAGGCAAACTTGCTCCCAGTATAAGATCCACATGATGACTGATACTCCTTATAGGTGGAAATCCATCAGGAACATTATCTAAAATGATGTTTTCATACTCTGTCAGCAATTCCTTTATCACCTCCAGTTCAGTTTCTTTCTTCAATGCTTCAGGCCTCTTAGGAATCAAGGCATAACACATATTCTCATGTCTCAAACCATCTAGAAATTTTCTTCCATCTACCAAATAGATTCTAGCATTCCCACATACTTCACTCTTAGGATCATCCTCCAAAGGAATCAAAGTAATTCTCTTTCCATTTGCTATTATGGTATATGTATTCTTTCTCCCATCATGTATAGCTTTTCTATTATACTAGTAAGGTCTACCCAACAAGATATGACAAACATCCATAGGCATAATATCACACAAGACTTCATCATGATAAGATCCAATATGAAATTTCACCAAGCATTGTTCACTCACCAGTAGCTTATGATCATCCTAAATCCATACTATCTGATAGGTCTTAGGGTGTTTCAATCTTTCCAACTTCAGTTTAGTCACCATCTCCTCTAAAACTAGGCTATCTAAACTACCACTATCAATCACAACTTTACAACACTTACCTCCTGATTTGCATGTAGTTCTAAACAATATTTTCCTCTGCGGTGGTTCCTCATTTATCTCTATTTGAAATCGTGCTCTCCTCATCACCAATGGTTCTCCTTTCTTTGGTTTACCAACAGAACAGGGGTCATCTAACTCAATAGATTCTTCTTCAACATATGCTGTTCTTCCACTATTTTCTATTCTCTTACTTGTACTACCTTGATTACATTCAAATGCCCTATGTCCTTCACCTCCACACTTGAAACAAGTACCTCTGAATGTTTTCTTATCCAATCCTCTTCCTTCTCTTCTGTATCCTTCATTCCAGTATGCACTAGGGTTTCCTCTCTAGTAAAATTTTTTGTCATCCTTCTTAAATGGGTTGTCAAACTTGTTCTACTCCATAAAAGATCTATCACATCTAGAAACCTTCTTCCTTTCTGAAATTTACCTCCTCTGCCTCTCTATCTCTGATCATGTCTTTTGTTTAGCTTCTCTTCAACTTTTATGGCAAGCTGATATGCTTCCTCTAAAGATGTCATCCTTGCCAAACTTAGTTCCTCTTGAATGTTCAATATTATTCCATTGATGTATCTAGCCACTTTCTCTTTGCTTGCTTCACTATGTCCTATCCCTATGAAATTCTTCAGTGTACTTCACAAATTTTGCAATCTTTTCAATAGTTCCAACTAATAGTCAGTAGGTATAAACTAATTCTTCAACTTTGTCACCATCCTGTCCCATTTTGTAATCTTTTCTTTTCCTCTTCTATTTCTTTCCAACTGAACTTCTTTCCACCATATAGAAGCGTGTCCTTTCAACTTTGTCTTTGCAAACTTTACCTTCTCTGGATCTTTAGTTTCCTCATATTCAAAGTATTCTTCCATTTTGTTTATCCAGTCAATCAATTCTTTAGGATTCAAATTACCAGTATAGTTCGGCACATCAACTCTAGGTCTCTTTCCAATCTTTGAAATAGCTTGCAGCATCTTTACTTGATTTGATTCTTCTTCTTCATCACCTCCTAGGGTTTCACCAGTTTGTTCAATAGATTGAAATTCTTCTTCATCATCGCTTTCAACATTAGGTCTTGATGTCAATCCTCTTTGCCTATCTTCTTCAATAGCATCCAAATGAATTCATATTGTTCTCATCATTTCCATCATCTCATCCATTCTACCATCCATTGTTCCAACAACAGCAACTCTCCTTAGTGGCATTCTTCCTAGGATCAAGTGTAAACTACCTCAGGTTCGGCGATCAGGCTACAAGGTGACAATTGCCTCACAATCAGCAATCGGTTGCAACACAAGTAACCTACCTCAATTCAGCAATCTATCCACAACAAGATCTTACAAAATCCCCTCACCAACTTCCCTCAATTTGCTCCCAAAGATTCAAACTTTCACTCTGATACCACTTAGTGCAGTCACAGTAGGAGGGTTCACAGAATGAACTATCCAGACCATGCAGCAAGAGTAAACACAATTAAAACAACTCAAAGAGATAAAGCAAATGTAGATTTAGTCATCCAGTATATCATAGAATTTAAATAGAGATCAGCCAGCAACATGCGGGCTTACAATTAGGGCTCACAGGCCTGATTTCATACATGTGCAAGATAAGGCTTTGAAGCTCCTTCACACAAAATATAAACTAAGAATTATGAACCAAATTGCTAATTGATTTCCTAAGGATCTATTACATCAATATATATCATCTCTGAACCAATAGATTCCTCCGCGTCAGCCAAGGAAGATCACAAATTCCAAAGAAGAGGTGTAACGTGTGAACACAGATAGGTCGGACCTAAATGCATAGACACTTCCGGTAAATGAATGGAATGAAGTATGAATCTCCAAGGAAGGTCAGCCATGAACCAAATATCATTGAATGATGTGTCATTAGGCTCCAAGGATTGGGAAATGCTTCCACAAGTTTCTCCTTCAGCTGGTTGCCAGTGAATATCAGGATGCTCTGCTCTGAGAAACAGTCAACTTCTGATAGTGATATCTTTCTGGTAACTGATCCAAATGCTTTGAATTCTTGATATGATGTAAATGAATGAATGTAGATGCTAAGTCCAAATCCACAAGATCTGAAAATGCTACTAGACCAAAATACAAAATCTACTTCTGACTGAGCTGCCTGAACTGAATTGAACTAGAAAATGAAAAGGAACAAACTGAACTACAAACAAACTGAAATGCAAATGTTTTTGGTTGATGAAAGATTGCTCTTGAACCAGGGATGCTCTTGCATCAAATGGGCCTGTAGTTCCCATTTGACATGGGTTTTAGGTGATTTCTCATTGGGATAAATATTTTGCTTGTAGAGTGTTAACATGAGGACCTAGGAGCTAAAGTAAGAGGTAAAAAGGCGCGTGTCCACTTTTTACTCCATAACATTTAGTCCCCACTTTAATGTGTACAATCCTATGATTCAACACAAGCATTAAAGTATGATTGAAGCATATCAAAACACATCAAACACAATAAAGAAGACACACCCTAAGCTTAAAGGACTATTTATAGCCCCAAGACTTAGGCAAACATAAGAAAACACTTAACAGTCACATAAGACACAATGAATACAATAAGGAAGAACACAATACATGAAGAAGATAGTGGAAGCATGTAATACACAGAGAAGACATGATTAAGAAATTACACTTGATCTAAATATAATGCTAACTAAAGTAAATAAAACACACAGTGTGGGGGGGCTCATCGCCACACGTCTTTAGACCATGCAAAAACACACAAAACACATATAGCGTGGGGGTCTCATCTCCACACATCTTTAGACCATGCCACAAACACACAAAACATGTAAGGAAGCCATGTAAGACACACAGAATACATAAGTGCCGCATAGTATGTCGTCAACACAATATACGTCTTATACATGGCAAACATGGGCGATAGTGAGGAGCTCATCACTACACTATCTAAAACACACCAAACACACCTAACAGTTGAACTACACTACCACAACTGCCAAAGACATGCTTAAGGGTGAATGCCTCAAGATCCAAAACCACCTCACGATGAGGAATTTGTTACAAATATGTGCCTAATCGGTGTTGTCATTGATGTCAACATATTCTTGTTGCCATTGGTGTCAACTGTATCATATCTTGTTTCTTGACTAGAAGACTGGAATATAAAGGATATTGAAAAAATTAATAAAGATCAATGTATGTGGATCATATGACAGTATAGAGGATTGTGTGAAGTAGATCCAATCAGGATTTGAGAGGTCCATATGAAGATTTTGTTCAGTGGAAAATTGGATTTGTTAATGTTTAGTGTTTTGATGTTTAAATCCTCCTGTCCACTTTACATTCAAGGACCTAGGGTCAAGTGGCGAGCACTATCATACCCTAGATTGCTATGAGATGTAGGGAAACTTGGATTAGGGTAAATTAATTATCAATTTCTCTTCACTTATGCTCAATCGACCATTAAAACCCTAATTATGCAAATATGGCAATAAATTGACAAATAACGCAAAATGCTCTTATAGACAAAAGTAAAATGGCAAATCACAGAATACCTATTTTTGGGGTTCTAAGGTAGAATAGTTGGGGACACTGGAGCAGGTGCCCAAGTCCAATGTACTAGTTTCTTTGCGGGATCTTGACCTCTTTCTGACACTTATTAGCCCTGTAACTTTTGTTTCTGGGAACTCAGCTGCCGGGAACACTACAGCAAGCACCCAAGTCTTGAAAATGCTCTGGTGTCCTGTTTCTCTTCAGATCCTGAATCCTTGATGCCTGCCAATCCTTCCTGCAACTTCACTTCTCCCAAATACAACACCTGTAACCTACAATCGCAAGACTTGGTTTGGGGGTTGTGGTGTTTAGAGGCTTGCCTTAGTCAAGACCTGAAGGACACTTAAGTCTCCGAACACCGTTGTCAGATAAAGAGTGCGTGCCCTTGTGAGGTAAAGGCAAAAACCAAAGGAATTGATAATGAAAACACAATATAATGCCACCTTGTAGTGAAGATATCGTGGGAGGAAGATGCTCTTCATTCCATGATGAAATGAATGCTCAAATCTACAAACAAACACATAAACCACACAAGTCTGCTCTTGCAACACAATGAAAGCCTTGAATCACCTTGAGAACATAATAGATTGCTAGTAATCATCTAGTTTACAAATGAATGCCTAAACTTGCTTTTATATGCAACTACAAACACTCTCACCAAGATTTTCATAATTAAAACTTACTGTGTCGGCAAAGGACCCAAATAAAGGTCATAAACCGACACCCAAAAATTAGGGCTGCCCCAAAATAGGATAGGACTAGGGCGCAGGTGCCCAAGTCCTC
The DNA here is from genome assembly GCA_027924645.1 of Cunninghamia lanceolata. Lineage (NCBI taxonomy): Eukaryota > Viridiplantae > Streptophyta > Pinopsida > Cupressales > Cupressaceae > Cunninghamia > Cunninghamia lanceolata. Next base: position 1,393,893 of record BSBN01001493.1, read on the forward strand.
CCCCTATTTTGGGTAGGGTATAGCTCAAGGGGTCCTCCTAGGTCCCATTTTTCATGTTACCTAGGGTTCATTCCATCAGGATGCCAAATTCTGAATTAAGATGTCCTAAATGCATGCAAAAGACCCAGGAGCTAAGCCTTATGAGGGAAAAGCCCCCAAGGGGACATTTTCTGATGTTACACTTAGGCCCCACTTTAATGTATGTATAAACGCAAGACTAATACATGCATTAAAGTATGGTCACAAACACCAATCACGTAGAAGACAGTAACATGCACGCAAAACATGGAGAAGACAATTACAGCCATGCAGAACATGGAGAAGACAGTCAATGCATAGAAGACACATTAATGCATGGAAGACAGAAATGATATCTTTTCTTTTGTTTTTCTCATATATATGAAATGCAGATGCAAGTACTGGAAAGTAAACAAACCTCCCATAATATAGGATGCACTCATTGAGCAAGTCTTTAGACTATATATATGGGGTAACACACACGCAAGACACGCAAAACCTCCCAAAATGTAAGATGCACTCATCAAACAAGTCTTTAGACTGCATATGGGGCAACAAACATGCCACACAAAACAAGCATGCCAAACACACACACTTGAAGACACAGAGAAAACACGACAGACAAGTGATGGTGTGTTCCCTATTGCTAGGCTCATCACCATTTTAGGCACATTACAAGTACACACTGATGATTGGTCTTTGCCACAACAATCACCAAAAGCACGCTTAAAGGTTGAGTTAGTCATAGAACTACTCCCCGCCTCCACAGAGGACTTTTGAAAATGATAGGATGATGCAATCTTCTCTAAGAAATACATCATCCCCACCTCCATAGAAGGCTTAAGATAAAAAGGATATACATAATATCCTGCCTCCGCAGAGGACTTATATGATTGATTGATTGATTGCAAACAAACTCAGGATGCAGGATGCACTCATCGAGCAAGTCTTTAGACTACACCTAAGGACAAGCACATAGCTAACATCTACAATAGACAACTTACCTTATAGATGCCCCCACCTTAAGGTGGTTGATATTAGTTATCAATATCAAGCATGTTAAGGTAGGAAGAAAACACACAAGGGAACACCAAATTTTGCAAAGCCCATGCCCCTCGGAGGTGACATGTACTTTACAATCGCCAAATGTTCCCACAAACACATCCTTACAAAAAACATGTCAGTGTCTACAACATCATGATAAACAACAACATCAATGCATATGATTAACCACACAAAGAGCCAAGGTTATACAATGAATTCAGAGTTCGAGGATAACTGTGGGGCTATATCATGAAGCTCTCTGAATCGAGTACTGCCAAGGCCAGATTCAAAGATAAACAAAGGTGCATAGAGTAGCAGTATTGTTAAGGTTTGTAAATGAGATAGAAACACCATCAAATTCACTACGTGGAAAGCATGAGTGCTTCCACTAGCCAAGTGTCAGATAAGATATACAACCCCATCATCATATTAGGAACTAAGTCCATTTGTTGATTGCACTCGAAAGGGACACAAGGTCCGCATTAGTATAAATGTTTGTCGTCATCTTCCCGCTCGATAGAAACACTAGAGGAAGGGAAACAATAAATAAGAGAGGATAAACAAGTGTCTTAGGGACAGTCACGTAGGAGGGTGCCCCCAGGTCACCAACCACAACGCTATGTCCGTAAGACACATCACACAACAATGAAATCAAAGAGAGAGGCAATATAGAAGAATGATGATACAAATAGAAGGTCACAACAGAGGTGGTCTCCTGGTATCCCAAATATTATAGGAGAATCCAAGGTCATCCTAGGAGGCCTAAACAACATATATCACATCATGGGGGAAGCACATCATGAGAGAGATAAAGGGTTAGAGATACTTACTTGTAGGGCCCCTGCCAAGCTAGAGGTTGTCTATAAGAAAATCATGGTCGTCATCTTCCCATTCCCTAATGTTGGAGGAAAGTGGGACATAAGGTATCATAGCCAAATTCATGTTTTGCTCATCATGTTGTTCATCGTTAGGATCATTATTGTTTGGTTGAATATTGGGATCAATGTTTTCTTATTAAAAGGCAAGGTTTATGGCATATTCTTGTCTTCTTCTTTCTCTTGCTTTTCTATTTCTCTTTCTTCAACCACTTATGTCTTGTAAGATAGGGCCTTGCTCTTTCATAGGTTTTTGCAAATTAGAAGATGAAGCACTGAGGTCAAATCTAATTTTTCACGATGGAATGTTTTTTTGTTGACAATGACCTCTTGATCCTTGTAAGGATTTTGGGGGAGGAACCTCATCATAGGGACCTTGTCCTTTTGGTCTAAAGTTCTCTTTACATGTGGGTTGTTTGTCTTTTGTCATTTCTTGTGTAGACACGTAAAATTGACCTAATTATCATTAGTATCAAATATTGCATTATTTATCATTTGCATTTGTCTAACACACTTGAGCAATTTCCCTATCCCTTATTTCTTCTATTAATTAAATAAATTTATATTTATTTAATTAATTCATTATCTATTTTCTTCTATTTTCTTCTTCTAATCAATAATTAAATAATCTTTAATTATTTAATTATTTCTTTATTTCTATCTATTTTAATTAAATAAATCTTATTTATTTAATTAATTTCTCTTATCATTTCTCTTCATGAGCCGACATGTGTGTAGCTTTTATTTAAAAAAACATGTGGTACTACATCTTTTATTTAATATCTTTCACATGTAGTACTTTTTATGTATACGGTCACACATGAGCCTTATCTTCCCTCCACTTGTCATCTACACATTCACCTATGACTATCATTTCATCTCAGCCATTCACATAGCCACCAAATCTCCACCATTGATTGATTTCGGTTGAAGTCTATATAAACACCCTCTCATTCCATACTACATCTATCCATCATTTTCATATAACATCTACATTATCATCTTGAGCATATTGAGCACTTTAGCATCCATCTAGCATATTAGCATTATCATCCATCCATCATGGCAGCTTTTATCTTCATAATTGTTCATTGTTGAGAAGCAATCCACATCATAAACAAGGAATCATACAATCTAGGTGATATTGTTCTTGAATTGCATGCTTTTGATTTCACTTGGATTTGATTCTTTGATGATGGTAGGATTAGGTTTTCAATTATATGCTTGATCTTATTAACTTGATTTTTACCTATCACATTTTGGCATGCCCGGTGGGACTCACGTCCTTGATTAACTTTTCTATTTGAAGTTATTTTTTGTGAAGATCAGATTTTTCGAGCACTTACAACAAGTTTTAGTTGCTTCTAAGCAAAAACCAGTCGCTTTCAGAACATCTGCATTGCTTTTAAGCTGAAATCTATCATTTTCAGCATTTTCTGGATCACTTGCAAGTCAACAGTGGTCACTTACAATCTTTTTTGCGTCGCTCCTGAGCAAACAATGGTCACATCTATCATAATTTGTGTCACTTTTAAGCTGAAACTAATCGCTTCTGGCTGTATAGATCGCTTTCTGCAAATTAGGGTTTTCTGTTAACATCTGACTTTTTATAGGAATTTTACACATTTAGTATATTTGGGTCTCTTACAAGCCTTAACAATTCACACTTTGATTTTTTACATCACTTTTGAGTCTCAGCTACTCTCATCTACATCAATCTGTGTCACTTTTGATTAGTAACATTTTGCCTTCAACCGAATACAAATCGCTTTTGATCAACAGTTGATCACCTATGGTAACTGTGTTGCTTTCCATTTTATCATTTACAATTCAATTTTCTTGGCTACTACTCAATTATTTGTGCAACATCTTATCGATTGTCCAAGAAAAGGCGGTTGTGAAACTACTAACATCTCTATTGCAACTTCGATTGATCCAAGACATTATATTTTATCACTAATTTAGGAACATTTGGGCTTGGTGCTTAAAAAGAATCATTGTTTGCTCTGTGCTTTATTTATCTTTTTGGATTGCTTGTTGTGCATGTTTGTAATCCAAATTTAATAACAAAAGTATCCTCTCCCCTTGCCTATCAAATGGATCTTAGGTGTATGAGAGCTTATTATCTTTAGAGGGCCTACCTTCCCAGTGTGAGAAGTTGTATGACCCAAGTAGTAATGGGCTAAAGCCAAGTCCTTCTGAACCACTATATAAAAAAAGTGTTTGTGTTGAAAGCCACAAATAACGAGTGTTGTTGTGTTATACCGACAGCCAACCTCCCCCAAAACCCTCGAAGGCATAACCCTTGAAGGCTAGGAGACTCCATAATGGAGAGTAGCGTTGCCGCACATATAGCCACTTGAACAAATGCCCTTGCTAGCAACCTTGTGTAGTAGCCAAAAACCTTCTATTTATTGATGCAAAAGGTGGGACCTTTGAAGCTGCCCTAATTCTCGTGGTTCTTAGTAGAGATAGCAGGGACAATCCTAAGAATTGGTGGGGGGACAAGCCTTGGGTAACTTGGATCTTGGTATGTGTGTGAAGTGAGTGCCGTGGAGAGGAGCCAGTGCTACCAAGATCCTGAAGCTATCTACTTTGAATAGGCACAACAAGGGGACTTAACAAATACAGTCCTTTCCTAGCCTAGGTTGTACAAGCTTGTGTATGTTGTGAGTGCGAGTGACTGTAATCACTATTTTCCTGTCAAAAACATCATTCAAATATATTCCCTGTCAGACACAGATCACCTTTGAACCTTAACTACTCGCCTTCAGACATCTAGATCACTTTTAAATAGCAATTGTTCACCTTTTGCAAAAACTAGATTGCTTTTAATCAATAGCTACTCACTTTTGGCAAGCCTGCGTTACTTTTAAATAATAGTAAATTACTTTTAGCCTGTAACTGATCGCCTCTGGTAAAACTAGTCACCTCTGGTCAACACTACAGTCTGTCATCTGAAGTAAAATCTGAGTCACTTTTGAGCTATTATCCATTGCTTTTGGCCTCATCTGAATCAGTTTTGAGCTATTACTAGTCACTTTTGGTCAAATATCAGCAATCAATATCCATCCAGCCCAATCAGTAGCACTTTCAGACATTCTTAGCTCTATAATCAACTTTTAGACAGTCTTCTGAGCATCCACAATCACCTGAGCATTGTCTTCTATTCTAAGCATATCAATCCATTGGACTTTTTTGAGCTTCCATCCTTTTGAGACCCCAAAACAGCAACCAACCAGCAAAACCAACAACCAAACATTGTCCTTTTGGCTTTACTTAGCCCTAGCAAAATCAGCAAACAACATCAGCAACCAATTTTTCCCTTGAGTGTGTGAGCTATCCTCTAGGGAAGTTTATCAACAAATAAACAAGCAAGCAACCCAACAACAAACAAGCAAGTAACCCAACAACAATTAACAAAAACCAACAAACAACCAAGCAACCAACAAACTAGCAAAACAAACCAACACCAAACAATTATCAAACTATTACCTTTTGGGTCTTAATCTTGACAAGCCAAGTCTAATTTTCAACATCAATCATCATGCCTCAAACTAGGAGCCAATATAGAGATGAAATGGAAGCAAAATTGTGAGTTGAGATGGAAGCTAAGATGCAACAATCCCAATCAACACCCCTTAGAGATGCAACTCAATTTACAACTAGCATGCCTTCTCACATGTTTATGCCTGAAGGATACACCATTGGAACATCCTCTTCACAACAAGTGTAACCTCAAACATTTTCAAAGACTTATGAAGAGCAATCCCAATAGGACCTATTGAAATTTAGAGACACACATGTATGGGATCAACTTGAGAAGCTTGTTTTATCTGATCTTAATCACTAATTCTTGCAATTAGCATGTATGGGAGCCAAATTACCAAGTGACTTTGGCATATCCACTATTCAAGAACACGATCCAAACACTCTTGTTGTTGTTGCAAAGGGACCATCCACTATAGCCACACCATCTCATACCATGTCCATGCTACAAAATCTGTTGGAAACAAGGTAGATAATTGAGAGGGGGGAGTGAATCAGTTATCTCTAATAACTTTACTTTATTTTTCCTTTTATAATTTGTGTAGCATCAAAACACATAAGCACATATATAATCATGAGAGCATAAATGAAATTAGCACACATAACACAAGGATTTTAATGTGGAAAACCCTATTAAGGGAAAAACCACGGGGTGACTAACCCAAGATTGTATTCTCTGTTAAAAGAATAAGAAGTACAAAATGGTACTTGCCAATTAGGGCTAACTTCCTGAGCACACTACTCATAAGAGGCACACTACCTATAAGAGACTCACTGTCTACAATGTTTATAAAAGGTAACTAGGTGTTTGAACTGAAGAGAGGCATCCATATATGCTGAGGTTCAGTTCCAGGTAGGCTCAATATACTGATCTAATGCACTTCATTCTTCCTCTTCTTAAGTGCTACTATTCTGTCACATACCAGACTTGTATTGCTACTTCCACACTTATCTCTACCTTTCCTCGCACACTTTTTCTTTACACACACACCTTCATACTCAAATCCATCTGGTATATATATTTGCATCAAGGATTTCAACATCTTTCTAGTCGACAACTGGAATAATCAAGATATTTACAAAATAATGATCTGTCGGCTGATTCCATACTTAATATGTTATGCGTATCAAAAAAACTAGACATAGAAGTCATCAATCATGTCGGCCAACCATGTATGATCCCTCAAATAGCTTGATCAACATCAATTACTCATCTGGATTGAAGTCTGATACTCTATTGGATAGTTCTTCCTCAGTCTGCTCTGTCTGTCTGGAACCCAACACTCAGATGCTCATATCTTTTCCATGATTCATCACCGGAGGCTCAATCTCTGGAATATAGTAGTCATGATACTCCTCTTGACTTGCCCAAGTCCACAACTTGCTGAGTTACACCCTTTGAGAGATCTGGACCTGATTATCAGACCTTGCTGCATGCTCTATTCTTGTTCACCGGACCAGAACACTCTTCAATCTGACTTCCGGTATAGGAATGCTATGCTCTGCAAATGTGTGGGATAGACTTTGTTGCCATCAATGATAACAATCATGAAGCCACACAGTGTCTCTTACCAATAATCTCCCCCTTTGGCATTGATGGCAACACTTAGTGAAAAATGACTAAGTGTCGTATTAAACTCTCTCTTGGCTGATGCTATGTCTTATGTACACTTTTACCAAAGCTCCTCCTTAGTTGGATTCCACATTTTTCACTACTCCTCACTCCACCTTTGACATCAATTGTAAAGGGTGGAATCCGCACACCAAAATTTGCAAAAAAATCAATCTATACATAGCCGCATAAGTATATATACATGTTATACTTACTTATACTTAAGTCTATCCACAAAAGTGGTCTTCAACTATACAAATTTTGTTGCCCAACTCTGCTTCATCCTGTCCAAAATTGAGATGTGACCACTCAACAAAAATGTATAAGCTTCTACCCTTTTGAAGTCTACCGGATCACTAGTCCGGGCTGTGGTCTGAGCATCAATTAAGGCCTCATGCATTGCCTCTAACTTGGGGATAATTATCCCTCTAAGTTCACTCATCCTGGTTATTATATTCTTCTTCTCCTTTTCCAACCTCTTTATTTCATTCATAATGGCAATAGCCTGGCACTCTTGATTCATTATGGATGTGGTGAGAGGATCAAAATTTTGAGATAAACTTGACAGTTTACCTTCTTGTTCTTTCACCTTCTTTTCAATATCCTCTGTCACTTTAGACTAGGATAGACAAAATTTGTACATTTCTCCACCATCTTTAAGAGCATTTTCTAGGCTCTTTATCCCAATATCTAGGGTTCTCCTATCATTAGCTATGAGTCCCTGTACTTCAAAGAATCTCTTTCCCAAAAATTCTTTCTGAACCTTTTCTTCTGCCAATTTCTCTAAGGTATCAAAATGAGTGTTGACAGAGTTTATCAGAGATTTAAGGTTACCGGATGGAGAGGCCAAAGGATCCTTTTGGAAGGATGGCATGATCTTCTCCAGCATTCCGGTTGCAATCTCTATCAGCTCACAATCTTCCATGTGAGACTTCAGAAGCTTTTCTTTTGCTTTAGCTTGGGCAAAGGATGCTATCTTCATTGTTTGGACCGGAGAGAGGGAATCAAAATTGAGTGGTCCTTGAAATAATTCCAGTTCATCTATTTTTATCATTTCTTTATTCAAGAAGCTCTTTATTGCCTTTGCAGTGTCTCTTGTCAAAGACCGAGTCTTCTTTCCTTTGGCAACCTCAGAACTGTCATCAGGGATCTTCTCTATTTGTTCTTCTTCTCTTCCCTTTACCTTCTCTTCTTGACTCAATTTCTCCTCTTCTCTTCCTTCTCCTTCAATATCTAAGTCTACAAGGGGATCCAGAGGAGAGATGTTGACTTCTTCATGGACTTCCTCTTCCAGAACAGAGGAATCCAAGTCCTTAGACTTCTCCTCATCTATCTCTTTTAACTCTTCTACATTTTTCTCAGTAGATTATTCTTTTGATGCACTTAATCCTTCGACATCCAGGGTAGAAGGTTCTTCATCTATTTCCTCTATAACAGGAAGATTGAATCTTTTAAAGGCATTCCAGAGGATGTCTTCTATTTCTCTTGCTACTTGATCAGTCTCTCCAAGCATAAGTTTGTTCATTCTTGCTTTGCTCCGGAACTCATCCTTGCAGTCCTTAAAGATCATGTTCATTTGTTTTGGAGTAATGGAAGGATAGAGCTGAATAGCAATCTGTGTCTGGATCTCTAGGTCCTTTGTCTTAGCATTCTCCTTTCTTAGTTCAAGTACCTTCTCTAGACTTTTGGGAATTAGAGAGATGATTTCAATGAATGCTTTATTATAAATGTTTAGGTACCTGACTATAGCATCTTCCAAGATCTTCTTGTCAATATCACTATATTCATCATAAAATTTAGAGACTGGTTGTAGGTTCCCATCCACTGTGTCTACCTTGATGATATCATCAATAGAGAGTAGGCCTTTCAACAAATTCTTCTACCTCTTCTTCTTTGTTTTTACCGGCAGAGGATTCCCTGGATGTTTTCTTCTTCTTCTTCTTCATTTTCTTAACTTCCTCATTAGACTCTATTTCTTCATCATTCTTTTGGCTTATGTATGACCTTGTGGCCTTTGTTTTTGTTCTCTTTTCTCTCTTTCCAGTTTTGAGGCTCTTAAGCTCTTAGAGGTGGCAGGTGCAGAGCTCTTGGAGGATCTAGTTCAGGAGGAGGCTTGTACTGGAACACTTTCCTTTTCTGCTTCTTGTTTCTCTTTCTCAGTTCATTATATTTTCTCTCTGTTTGCATCAACTTCCTCCTTTGATATGCCATATCTTTTGGCAATTTCCTCTACTTCCCTTCTCACTTTTCTTTTCATCTCTGGTTGTCTTAGTTCAACATGTATCTTTACACTTAATTCTTGAAAGGTTCCATACCTTTCTACCTCAGGGTCCTTAGGCTGACTCAGCAAGTGTTGGACATACAGCTCCAGGATTTTCTCATCAACCTCATATGCCATTGGCATAATCCAAATTGTTTTGGGCTCAACTGCCTCCATTAGGCATTGATCAATGTTTACCATGAAGCATACTCTATCCTTATATTTTTCAACTATTGTTTGAGGAATTCTTTCTCTATCCTGCATCATACTTTAAAAGTTCTTGAAGTATCCCCAGAGTGTTGTACTTTGAGCCTTGGCATCACCAAGCCCATACATATAGTCTCTGATTTGTATGGCAACCGGTCTGTCATTTTGCCATACCCAACCACTTTATCTGGGTAGCTCATTTATATAGTAAAAGAACAGACATAGTATTAAGCCACCATACTTGAATGAGTTCTTCTTATCCTTCTTGATCTTCTGTAAGTTTTCTAACAGTTGGTTCAGAAGATCACATAGGTCATAATCAACATTTTCCCTTAGCATCTGATATGTTGTATAAATTACAGTTCCAGACACAGAATTCTCCCTGTTAGAATGATAGATTTTATAACCAATTATCATAGAGGCAAATTTGATATCTGGATCTATGATATCTTCTATTGTCATGGCTCTTTTTTCAAACTTAGATCTGGTAGCCTCACTTACTATCTGGGTCTTGAAAGATTTGAGTGCAGGCAACCCACCGGAAGAGTGCAATCCAGTTACTGCCCTAATGGCATCTTTTGTTATCTTGAAGGGCTTCATCAACCACATGAAATTGTCATGTATTCTGCTAAGAACATACCGGACCCATTCATCTTTTACAAAATAGGGAAAGTGGATGCAATGTCCAAAATGCTTATCCCGGAGGGCCTTGTATTGAGGTTTGAGTTCAAAAGTTTCATCTATTAATTGTTTATGGTAGATATCCATCAGCTTATATTCTCCAAATTCCTCAATATTTGCATGGATGTACACCCTAACATCTTCTACATGCAGAACCCCATGCAGAATGCTAGAAAAAGTGCCTAAGGGATCAACTTCTATTGATTTGTAGGGGTGTTTCTTGAACTTTGGGCGCAGCCTATTAGTGATCTTAACAACCATTGGAGTAGCCATCTTTACAAAAGATTTAGAGAGAGATATTCAGAAATGTAAATACCTTTTACACTTTTAGGGTTGACAATAAGAGCCAGAAGAGGTTGCTGGTTGAATTAGATTCTGCTATTGATCTTTGAGAAAGATGTGAAAACTTGATGCAGAGCTCTTCCTTTCTTCTTCTCGAATGCAAATTTGTAAATGATGAGTAAAAGAACCCTTTTATCTCTGCACAAATGCTAATTTCCTTTTGCAATAAATGCACAACTTATGTCATTTGGTTGCCTTGTTCTGAGAGAGATCTTTTTGAATCACTGAGATGCCCTTAGAATCATTTTCAGTGATCAGTGATAATTGACAATGTATCTTCTTTCCTCCAATCATTTCATGAATCTACAGATCAAGATATTTCAATTTTGAATCATACCAAATCTATCTATCAAGATCCTACTTTACCAGATGGCTGTCAAACCAGATCAATCTTGGCTGATTAAACTCTTCAAAACTCCTTGTGGATCTTTCATATTTTTACCAAGGGTTATTTGGATATTTCTCTGAGAACCCTTTAATTCACAAAATTCCATGTGCCAAATTTAGGCACCAATCGACTGGCTGGGGGAATTTATTTTCCTTTGTGACTCCCCCTGAGCTAGAGCTCATTTGTTTAGTTTCTGGAAGGAATATCAGCACCAGATTCTGGTGCAGATCCATCCCCAACATTTTTTGTACTCTTCTTCACCCAAATCTTGTTCATCTCCCTTCAAACTTCATACGCATTCACTTTGCCTTTTCCTTTATCTTGATTTTGATTATGATGCACCAGACCCTTTTTATCCTGATTCTTACTTCTGTAGAATTTGGCAATATGACCAGATCTATTGTAATTGTAGCAAACAACATTTCTTTGCATATTTGACTGATATCCTCTTGTTCTGCATTGATTAGCTATATGTCCTATTCTATTGCATGTAAAGCATCTACCATTGAATGAATTGTTTATTTTCATATTTTTGCATTCATGAGATTTGTGACCATACCTTTTGTAGTTGAAACACTGTCCAGAGAAGGATGAATTAGTCTGATTCATTCTTCTTCTGCACTGAGTTGCTTTATGACCAAAGTTGTTGCAACTGTAGTAGTATCCATTGAAGGATGGATATCTTTGAGCATTTGGTTTCCTTACCGGAGGTCTTCTAGGCCTGTTCCTTAGATTTCCTAATCCAAAGTTCTTCTAACCGGATCCAGAGCTTTCACCTTTCTCATATCCCAAGCCATGCTTGTCATCTACCCTCTTTTGGCTTTCAAGAAGAACTTCAAGTTGAGCTAAGCTTATCTTGAATTTCTCTTTGTATTCATTTTTTATTTGAAGATCTTGTTTAAGAGAGTCTATCTAATTATCAAGTTGTTCTTCATTATCTCTAGCTTCTTCAAGATCAGATTCCAAATTCCTGATTATTCTATCCATTCTGTGGCAGTCCTCTGACTTCTCCTTGAGAGATTGTTTTAGATTATCTTCAATTTTTCTTTTCTCTTCAAATTCTTGGGTGAATCTCATAACCCCTGATTCCATTTCATGCCTTACCATAATGACCTCTTTTGATAGCTTCTCACATAGCTTGTTTTTCTCATTTAGATCTTCATTTGTATCATTGGCTTCACTTTGACTTACTAATTGTTGAAGTAGTTCCTTTCTCTTTTTCATAGAGATACTCTGTTTTTCTTTTAGCTCATTTATGAAATCATCAGCTTGTTTGAGTCTTTCTCTCAAGTTATTGACTTCAGAGTGAGATTGCTCAAGATCATCTAGGGTAGAGTGAAGTTGTTCCTTGATACCATACATATCTATTGAGATTCCCATATCTTCCTCAAGCTGTTAGGCTATGTTTAGAAGAACTTAGCTTTGATACCAATTGTTGGAAACAAAGTAGATAACTAAGAGGGGGGGTGAATCAGTTATCTCTAATAAATTTAATTTATTTTTCCTTTAATAATTTGTGTAGCATCAAAACACATAAGCATATATATAATCATGAGAGAAAAAATGAAATCAGCACACATAACACAAGGATTTTAATGTGGAAAACCCTATTAAGGGAAAAACCACGGGGTGACTAACCCAAGATTGTAGTCTCTGTTAAAAGAATAAGAAGTACAAAATGGTACTTTCCAATTAGGGCTCACTGCCTGAGCACATTGCTCACAAGAGGCACACTGCCTACAAGAGACTCACTTTCTACAATGTTTATAAAAGGTAACCAGGTGTTTGAACTGAAGAGAGGCATCCATATATGCTAAGGTTTAGTTCCAGGTAGGCTCAATATACTGATCTAATGCACTTCATTCTTCCTCTACTTAAGTGTTTCTATTCTGTCACATACCAAACTTGTATTGCTACTTCCACACTTATCTCTGCCTTTCCTTGCACACTTTTTCCTTACACACACACCTTCATACTGAAATCCATCTGGTATATATATATCTACATCAAGGATTTCAACATCTTTCTAGTCAAAAACTAGAATAATCAAGATATTTACAAAATACTAATCTGTTGGCTGATTCCATGCTTAATATGTGATGTGTATCAAAAACATAGACATAGAAATCATCAATCATGTCATCCAACCATGTATGATCCCTCAAATAGCTTGATCAACATCAATTACTCATCCAGATTGAAGTCTGATACTCTTCCAGACAATTCTTCCTCAGTCTTCTCTGCCTGTCTGGAACCCAACACTCAGATGCTCATATCTTTTCCATGATTCATCATCAGAGGCTCAATCTTTGGAATATAGTAGTCATGATACTCCTCTTGACTTTCCCAAGTCCGTAACTTGCTGAGTTACACCCTCTAAGAGATCCAGACCTGATTGTCAGACCTTGTTGCATGCTCTGTTCTTGTTCACTGGACCAGAACACTCTTCAATCTGACTTCTGGTATAGGCATACTATGCTCTGTGGATGTGTGGGATAGACTTTGTTGCCATCAATGACAATAATCATGAAGCCACACATTGTCTCTTGCTAACAAAATCCACCTTCCAACCCATCTCTTTCATTGCCTATTGCTACTCCATCCAACACACCACGTTTAAAGTACACTCTAGAACCTTTGATAACTCCAACCAATGTACTTCCTTTTCTTTTTCAAAATCTAAGTGTTCCACCTTTCCATGTTCTACAACATACGCCTTCTCCTACCATGACCATATCTTGATCTCAAGTAACACAAGCTGTCCATGTTGCACAAGTGCAAATTCCGCAAACATCACAAGCCATCCCAATATCACAAATTCCACAAGTTTTGCAAGCTATCCTAACACCACAAACTGTACAAGTTTCACAGCCATTGCAATCCGCTACTCCTATTCCATCACACGTGGAAACCACATCCCACATTCATATTCCTATCACTGCTAATATGGTGTCCATAATTTCCACGGATCCATCCAGCACACCATATAACCCCAATGTTAGTCTCATTGACATGAATGACCCACCTATTGTATCACAAGCTAATCCTAGCACTGCTGTCTCTTATGTTGATCAACTTACATCACTTTTTCCACCCTCACATAATCCTTCACAAACCATCAATCCGTCTTCTACAACCCAAGGATTACCCATCGTCACCCAACACATGACATATACCAATCCTCATGTTGTCCAAAACACAAACCCAAATGTCCATCCTTCCTTCGCATCCACCAATCCTTCCATCACTTACCATATCACAAACCCAACTCTGAATTCACAACCATTGACCAACATCAATCCATCTTCTACTTCCCATGTTATGCAAACCCTTGGCGCTAATTCATCGCAATATACCCAACCACCACTTGTGTCTCAAGGACAACAATCCTTAAACACATATGTGTCACATACTAATCTTTTGACATATACTGTGAGCATGCAACCTCAACAAATGGTCATGTCCTCATACATCCCACAACAACAACCACAATATACACCATATTACACTTCACCTCTAAACCATCAACCTCCTTTGCAACAACACCTTTCTCAAGCGGATGTTGAACAAATGATTAACAAGGAGGTAGGACAAAGCAAGAAGACATTTTCCTTAGGAGACATATGCACTTATCCATTTGAAAAGTCACTTCATATGATACCTTTTCTTCCACAATTTGAAATTCCACAATTTGACAATTACAAAGGAAAAGGAAATCCGGAAGACCATCTTAGAGCATTTTTTGCTACATGTCTCAATGTTGCTCAAGATGATACATATCTTTTGAGACTATTTTCCCAAAGCTTAGCAGGACAAGCCCTTGAATGGTTCTCTCATTTACCTCCTAGAATTAAGTCTTTTACGGAACTAGCAAACAAATTTTGATCACATTTCACTTTTAACATTGAACATGAAGTGAACATGAACAACCTTGTCAACAATAAACAACGCAATGGTGAAGCTTTCTCCTCATTTACTCAACGATGGCATAATATGGCTAGAAAACTATCATGGGAAATACCTGAGAAACAACAACTTGATATCTTCATCCAAAAACTTCATCCCAAACTTTCATTCCAACTACAATTGCAAAGTGCTAGCACCTTTGATGAACTTGTTTCCAAAGGAACCATCATTGAACACACTTTAATTACTAAAGGTACTATCAAGATTTTCAGAGATAACAAAGACAATCCTCAAAACTCCAATGATAAATCCCACTTTTGGAACAAGAACAAGAATTTTGTTAGTGACGGTATCATGGATGCAAAGAACATACAAACAGTGAAAGATCCTATTAACATTCAAGCCGCATCTATAGCAAATCAACCTTTTCAGTAAAACTGAGCAAGAACAAATCCAACACCTCAGTGACAATTTACTCCTTTAGTGGAACCTATGGAGGTAGTCTTTTGAAATCTTGTCCAAGCAGAAGATATCATCTTACTGGATGCACCACCCAACAGCGAACTGGTCTTCAAAGCTCCTTGGTATAAAGAGAATGAGTATTGTGAATACCATAGAGTCAAGAGACATAAAACAAATGGTTGTATGCACTTAAAGCATGTCATTCAAGATTGAATCGATCAAGGTTTAATTAAAATCACACCTCCAACATCACAACCTACACAGAAACCAACATCAAACTATGATCTAGATGCTTTCAAGAATCCACTTTCATCTCATGACAAACCAAGTAACCCTCATACTGGGAATGCCATCCATTACAATTATGAGTCATCCACGATTGGCCGTATTGACCAAGCCCGCATTTCTACCATTACTATCCAAGGCAAAGCACCTGATTGCGTTGTAACTACTAGAAGAGGCTGTGTTACCATTCAAGGAGCACCTGTCAATCCTCCTTGACTGTCCTTTAGCTATATATCCTTGATCACCTTGGCAAAACACCTACATATATCTCCATCCTTGAATTGCTTCGCATATCCCCCGCCCAAAAGGCTATGCTTGATAAAGCATTACAAGAATGCTCGGTGGCTTATTGATACTACACAATTCCAATCTATGGTAGCTAGCATTGTAGCCCCTTGCCACCTAACTTTCTCTGACAAAGATCTTCGACCATGTATCAACCCATCACATAACAAAGCCCTCCACATAGAAGTATTTGTAAACCAACACCGTATCAAATGAATCTTAGTGGATGGTGGAGCTGGTCTTAATATATGTTCCTTAAACTAATAAAACAATTGGGATATTTTGAGATAGATGTTGACACTTCCAAGGTCATTACTATCAAAGCATATAATGATGCCAAGAGAGATACTAAAGGAATTATTCACTTGTCTATTCAAGTTGGTCTGGTCACTACTGACACTGGTTGTCAAGTCCTTGATATTGAGTTTCCTTATAACATCATCCTTGGCCGCCCATGGATCCATGCCCTTAAAGCAATTCCTTCTACATACCATCAATGTCTCAAATTTCCACACAATGGTGTTGAAGATACTATCCATGTCGATCCTAATCCATTTGAGTTTTGTCATGCCTTTCAAGCTAAATATCAAAGCCCTAACTGCATTCCTATCAACACCAAAGCATATCCATCTTCATCTTATGTAGACCCATCCGCCCTACTCTAGCCATCATCAAGCAAAGCCACTCCAAATCTCCATATCAAGTACACTGAACATGGTCTGGGTGAGTACACATTGCAAGAATCTTGTTGTGTTGGAACTCTTCCCTTGTCTCCCAAATCTCATGGAAAACCTTCTACATCCAAAGCATCTTCATCCACAACCTATTTTCTTCTCAATCATCCCAATTCACCCCACCCAACCCTGTTTTCTTTGTGTCAACCTTGTTTCTAGCCTTCCATCTTATCACAAGCCAACCCACCCCTTCCTAGTTCACCTAGCTTACCTCTCGAGGGGGCATCACCTTCCAGTTACACTGGGGCATAACCTTGTTTATCAAGAGAATATCGTATCTTCTTTGACACAACGTTCTATCGAACATTGTATCAAAGAGGGGAAAAATGTAGACACCCAAAATTGACCTAATTATCATTAGTATCAAATATTGTAGTATTCATCATCTGCATTTGTCTAACACACTTGAGCAATTTCCCTATCCCTTATTTTTTCTATTAATTAAATAAATTTATATTTATTTAATTAATTCATTAACTATTTTCTTCTTCTAATCAATAATTAAATAAACTTTAATTATTTAATTATTTCTTTATTTCTATCTATTTTAATTAAATAAATCTTATTTATTTAAATAATTTCTCTTGTCATTTATCTTCATGAGCTGACATGTGTGTAGCTTTTATTTAAAAAAACATGTGTGGTACTACATCTTTTATTTAATATCTTTCACATGTAGTACTTTTTATGTACATGGTCACACATGAGCCTTATCTTCCCTCCACTTGTCATCTACACACTCACCTATGACTATCATTTCATCTCAGCCATTCACATAGCCACCAAATCTCCTCCGTTGATTGATTTTGGTTGAAGTCTATATAAACACCCTCTCATTCCATACTACATCTATCCATCATTTTCATATAGCATCTACATTATTATCTTGAGCATATTGAGCACTTTAGCATCCATCATGGAAGATTTTATCTTCATAATTGTTCATTGTTGAGAAGCAATCCGCATCATAAACAAGGAATCATACAATCTAGGTGATATTGTTCTTGAATTGCATGCTTTTGATTTCACTTGGATTCGATTATTTGATGGTGGTAGTATTAGGTTTTCAATTATATGCTTGATCTTATTAACCTAATTTTTACCTATCACATCTTGTATAGGAGGGCTGGGTATTTCAGTTTTATCCCAAAAGTAATTCAACTTGTAATGTGTTTTCTGAACCAAAGGTTCATACTTGTTGCGAGGGACGGTGATTATACGGCCATCCAGAGGGAATTTCAGACAATGGTGTATTGTTGAAGGGATAGCTTTCATTTCTTTTAGCCAAGGATGTCCCAATTTAATGTGAAAGAGGTTAGAAATAGGGACAACATAAAACCATTGTTTGACATGTTTTTCAGATAGTGTTACTAATAATGATATCTTACCCAAAGGATTGATAAAGGTTCCCTCATGTGTCTTAATCATCATGCTCGAGAGGTCATAAGAACCTTGCATTAGTTGATGTGAAAAGAGGAAATCCTCAGTGGCAACATTAGTCATGCAATTAGGATCAATGAGAGTTCCATCCACAGGGTTTCCCATTATTTTCACAGTGATGTAAAGAGGCCATTCAGAATCACCGATTGTTCTATCATGAGGTGTAAATACTATTTCAGGTTCAGGGACTTTTCTTTTCATGTAAGGTCTAGGAGGGAACCTATTGTTGCTGTTTGTGATTAAAGGCCATGTTTATATGTTCAAATCAGATTTGCAAGTTTTTCCAAAAGTATGTCAAAGATAAGTGCAAAGCGATATACCCCAAAATAGCCTCAAATGCTTGATTTTTGTACTCTTTTAATGCAAATAAATGAACCAAAGGGTGTTGTAAGAGTTTTAGTCAAGGGAATCAAGTTATATGTCTGATATCAGTCCAAAATAGCAAAAGTATCCTTCTCAACACACTCTTGATGCGATTTCAAGTTAATGTCAAGTCAAAATATAGTGAAAATATGTCAAAATATGCACTTTTTTCACCAAAATTCAATGCAAAAGGGCATAAAAAAGGATGTTGTGAGGAAAATGATGATGGACAGAAAATAATATTAGTAATAACAGACACTTGGTGCCAATATACCCAACACAACACGCTTTTAGTACCACTTAAGGTTAAACCCTAGTGAAAATATAGCAAAAAAGGCTATTTTTCACAGTTTTTCAACTCCAAGACCTAGAAAAAGGGGTGTTGTAAGGAATTTTAGGAGGTAAAGAAAATAATATCAGTCACCTCAATCCATAAAATTGATCACAACATGCTTGGAGTGCAAGCTAGGTCAAACCCTAGGGCAAAAAAAACCAAAATGTGTAGTTTTTCATCAAATTTTCACTACAAGAGCCTGTTAAAAGGGTGTTGTGAAGATTTTTAGGAGGGGCAGAAAATGATTACCCTGATAATAGAAAATTAATGCAAAAATTCTCTTCACAACATGCCTATGGTGCAAATTTAGAGAGTCGATAAGGCCAAATTTAGCAAAAATCATTATTTTTGAAGCCCTAGGTTTGAGATGTTGACACAAAATGCTATGTGAATATTTTGAGGTCTGATTTATGATATAAATTAAATACTCTTAGATCTGAAAATGATTTTCAAGATTTAATATGCAAAATTCCAATGCAAATTTAATGAAAATGCATCAAAATTGCTAGTTTTGTTGAAATTTGTCTATGCAAAAATGCAAATATTTTAAATCTAAATGCAAATTTACACTAAAATGCAAGACTATAGCCAAATGCAAATTTTAATGAGCCTCTAAAATTAGTAGAAAAATCTTAAAGAAGATTTTGCCTACTAACCCTAGATTTTGGAATTACTAGGTTATATGAAAATTGTCAAAATCTCTACAAAAGCCTAGCAAATTAATGATGAAAATGCAATGCAAATTTTTTAATTTTTATATTTTTCTGTAGTTTATATCAGATCTGATGCAAAAATCATGAATTAGGAAAATTTAGAAAGACTTGATGCAATTTAGTAAGCAAAACAATGCAATTTTTTTGAATTTTTCAAAATTTTCAATTTTTTTGAATTTTTCTCAATGCAATAAAATGAATGACTATATGAGTGAATTAAATCAATCCAAATATGAAGACAGGCACTCAGCAAGTTGCAATTTTGATGCAGGAGCATCCACTGGTGTAAGGATAATCTTGCATCACCCAAAAAAAAGATTTAATTCAAAATTGTTGATGTTCTTTCCATTTATTTTCAAAATTTGTGGTTCTGGTTCCATAATCACTTGAATAATGATGTAGAACTTTCAGTTTTTCCAAACTGCTAAAAATAGCAACCTACTATTTTTAGAAAGTTTGCATTTGGGCATGAAATGAAATGAAAATTTACAGGATGCTACATAAATGAAAAATAAGACCTTTGGCGAAGGAATAACACAAAGATCATTTGTGAGCTAAAAGATATTAAAGTTTTCGTTTCTCGAAAAAAGCCTGAAAATTATTCAAACTCAAGTTTGAGGCACTAAATGGCCCCATACAAGCCCAAAAATGGCCAGAACCAGTAGAGTGGGTTTTTAGTGTGTAGAGCACTCTGCGATCTTTCCGACGAATAAAATGGTTCATCAATCAGACACCCGGATCAAAAGTTATGGCTCCTGGAAGTTGACCTATTTTTGGAGGGATATGCAAATTTCAAAATTAGGTTGTTGGCCGCCAAAAAGGCTATTAATAACCATTTTTTGGGAACCCTGGGTAGTAGTAGAGTTAAGGGGGAAAGTGTAGAGTCAAGAATAGGTAGGAAAGCATAAACCCTAGCTAATTTGGGGATTACATAAGGTAGATGATTCCAGAGTCTAGAGATAGGAAGCTATAATGTGTTGCAACCTGTGGAGGGTTGATTCCTTTGATTGTATTTGAGCTTTTGTAATGTAATAAGTTGTCAAAATCAATAAATAAAGTTCTATTTTCTTTTTGCAATTTTTGTTGTTGTGTGTTTTATGATTTACCCCCTTCATCAAGTGGTATCAGAGCAAGGGTTCCTGAGTGTGTAGACAGATTGCCGACTGTGAGCTAGTTTGCATCAGAACCTGAAGTTGTGGGTTTGCTGTGGAGATCAAGATGCCTCCATGAAGAAATTTTATTGGGAGGAATACTTTGATGGAAGAGAGTTTTAGAGCCCTACAAAGACAAATCGATGCAATCCAAGAGGAGCTACAAAGAGGATTTGAGCCAAGAACAAGAGAAGAAAGTGAGGATGAAGCGGAAGAGGAGCTATCTGAGGAAGAACAAGAAGCTGTAGGAGATCCTATAGAAGTTAGGTTGTTGAGGGCCATTTCTAAGATTGGAAAGAAGCCTAGGATCAAAGTTTCTACATATTCTGGAGATTTGAATCTAGAACAACTTATTGATTGGATCAATGACATGGAGGAATATTTCAAGTATGAAGATGTGGAAGACCCAGATCAGGTCAAGTTTGCAAAAACAAAATTGAAGGGCCATGCTATTATTTGGTGGAAGGAGGTCTAGTTAGAGAGGAATAGAAGAGAAAAAGGAAAGATCACCAGATGGGATCAGATGGTGGAGAAACTAAAGAAGCAGTTCATTCCTGTGGACTATGAGATGGAGTTGTTGAAGAAGTTGCAAGGATTGAAGCAAGGCAACAAGTCTGTTAAGGAGTATACAAAAGAGTTTTATAAGATTACTATCAGAACTAATCATGTAGAGGCCAACAAGGAGAAGGTAGACCATTACATTAATGGGTTGAGGCTAAGTATTCAAGAGGAGCTGAGCCTAGTCAGAATGACCACCATAGAAGATGCATACCAATCTTCCCTGAAGGTGGAAGAGAAGCTGAATAAAAAATTTGACAGCAAGCAAAGGGGAAGAGGTCAAGGCAAAAGGACTGGTGGAAGAACCTATGGGGGCCGAAATGAAGATTCAAAGAAAAGTGAAGAAGCTGACACTAATCGAAATTAGAGAGGAGATAATACCTACCGCCCTCGTGACTAGAACAGTGGTGAGCAAAGAGGAAGAGGAAGAGGCAGACCTAGGAAAGGACCTAGAAGAGGAGGTTTCAAAGGAACTTATTTCCAATGTGGAGAAGAAGGGCATTGAGCATATGAATGTCTGCAACATCAAGGAAGGACAAATAGAAGACCTGAAGGTAATGCACGAGTTGCACATGTAGATGAAGATGCACATTCTGAGCATTCTGAAGATGCTGAAAGGGGAGAAACCCTAGTTGTCAGAAGAACCTTGTTGAATGAGGAGAAAGAACCAAATCAGAGGAAGTGTTTATTCTGCACAAGGTGCAAATGTGAAGGTAAGTGTTGTGATATTATTATTGACAGTGGCAGCACTGATAATCTTGTTTCAGAAGAGATGGTTGACAAGAAGAAAGCATCCACATCCATATCGGATTGCATGGTTGTAGAAGGACCATAGAGCTTTGGTCAATGAGTAGTGTTTAGTGAAGTTCAAGATTGGTCACTACCATGATGATGGAGTTTGTCACAAGCTAAAGCCCTTGAAGGAGGTAGAAGAAAAAGTATGTAGTACTGCCAGAATTTGCTTGGTAGATGGTAGAAAATTTTTGGAGGGTATGAAGCATGAGTGTCATTGCTTTGGATTGATTCCTAAGATTAGTCAAGAGAAATGTGAAGATGTACCAGTAGAAGTCTCAGATATGTTGGAAGAATTTTAGGATATTATCTCTAATAATGTACTAGAAGGTTTACCACCGGTGAGGAAGATAAGTCACCAAATGGATTTGATACCAAGAGCTAGTTTGCTGAATAAGGCAACCCACAGAATGACTCCTGTAGAGAGTGAAAAGCTAAATAGACAAGTTCAAGAGCTGTTAAGGAAGGGACTGATAAGGGAGAGCTTGAGTCCATGTGCGGTATTGTTGTGTGGTAACACAACACGTCCCATTTTGACTTGACAAAATAGGAACCCAACTTTTTACTGCTTTGGCTGGTTGTTTTTCTTCTTTGGACAATCTGGTAAAATTAAGTCATGTAGATAACCCTGTAGGGGGCAGATAGGTCACCATGATGAGGTCAGTTGCCAAATCAGTATTTCATATTATTAACCTCATGGTTGGAAAGTGTACAAAATTTTAAGTAGGTTTGCCTTTTGGATCACCCCGAAATTCTCTAAGGGGAGAAAGTTATGTTAAGTCAAAGTTTCAGTCAACTTGATATTCTAAGAAGGGGGGCCATATTTCAAACATCAATCACATTATATAAGATCACCCCGATTTAAGTTTATCACCTGATAATCACTTGGTCTGTGAGGTCTAGATGTCAATTTTACGTGATAGCTATTATCTTCCCATCAAACAACTTCACATATTTTTGCAGGGGGCATATTTTTAATATCCGTCATCTTACAAATATCACCCTCGTTGCAAAATATCACCCTATGCCAATATGACGATGACATCATCTAAACCCAACGAACAAAGAATATCACCCTAGTGATGAAGTCATCATTTCATTTTACCCATCGAAGGTATATATCTGATGCCCACTGTATTCAATAAACATGACGATGACGTCATTACAACACAATGCTTAAACAAGGTCACCATGATGATGACGTCATCTCAATCTTTTCCCAAGGGGGTTCATTTTATTTGCGGGGTCATATTTTGAACATCCCCTAATTTTAAGTTCATGACCCGATTTACATATGGTCAACATTGACCACATCACCCAATTCTGTTGCACTAATTTTGCCACTCAAAGGTGGAAGGTCATTTTATATAGAGGGGGTCATTTTTTGAATATCACTCAATCTTTCATAGATCACCCCCCTATTTCCTAACATTAAATGGACATAAATGCAATAGATGGATTCTTGCCAATTGTGAATACAATTCAAACACTTGGCATCATCCATGGATTCTCTACAGAAGATCGACGAATTAAGCCATCCTAATGTAGTTTTACCCTAATTTGCCCTATGGATGCATTTAAAGGTAACTTTTCAGGGTTATTTTCATTTACCTTGTGAAAAAACAAGAAATTACAGAGCAAAGAAGTCAAACCTCTATATGAGCTACTTGTGAACAAACTAGATCTTCCAGCATAATAGAACGGGTGATCATCAGCATTTGCAGCCCTTTTCCGTAATCACCCATCTAACCCAGGAGGAAAGCGCTATCAGGTAAGTAATTGAAAACCCTCCTGTTGTCATTATCTGCATGTTCAGGTAGTACGTTCCTTCTTGTGGTTTGAATCTGTAAATGTGCATATCGTGAGGTAGTAAAGATGATACATAGAGTATGCATGATGTTGTAGGAGCATTTAATGTTGTATGAATGCATATGGATATTGTATGGTAAGATAGGGCAAGTTTATTGCAGGAGTCCATGGAGGATCTCAGACAGAACAGGTCTGATGCAAAATTTCTTAAGCCCATGTTTGTTCAGCCCGAAGGGGTACAATTTAAGTATGGCATCATTGGAGACACTCACTAGGGAGATACAGACCTAGCAGTATGGTCAACCAGAATAGATCATGATAAAGACAATACCCTTCTGGATGTAATATATGTATCAGGAATGTGGCATGCGGCTGGATTCCCATATGTCATGGAAACCCTAGAACTAGTAGTAGAGTGTGCCAAGAACTATAACCCTCAGACCACATGGGTGGAGAAGCATGGAAGAGTATATGCTAACTTTTCAATTAAAGGCATCACCTCTACTTTCAATCTGCCAGTTGGAAAGAGGGTGGTTAGTGTAGATCTACATAAACTGGAGACAGAGTATACTAACAATAAGAAGAATGCAAGGAAGAGGATGTATTAGTGGAGGTCAAAGAGCAACACCTACACTGCCTCAGCTAAATTGCTCATACACTTGTATAAGTTTGATTTTGATGATGAGTACCAATACATGATTACCCTACTCAGTAGGATGACAGGTCAGCCTCATGCTAGAAATTTTAAGAATTGGATGTTTGGAATCATCCAGATGGTCCTTTATACAGATAACAAGTCATTATGGGCCAAGGTCATCAGTGATGCACTAGATGAAGAGATGAGGAACCTGGGAGGTCAGGCATGCATGTTTCATATGACCTCATATGTTGTGTACTCATGTGCTTACAAGGGAACATTTGATGCCCTGACTACAGTGGGTAAGGTTGGCGGTGGTGTGGATGATGCCCAGATATGGGATCACTGTCCTCATCTATAGAGAAAGAACTACCTCCTAGATTATAAATTGGTAAATGATGCATTCTCTATACATCTAGTTAGAACAATGGAGGAAGACAGAACCAAGAGACTGAGCATGGAGGCTCAGGAAGTTGTTTATAGACATGGCTCCTGGTTCATCTAGTATGCCACATTCTCATATATAAGAATAGAGGGATTTGAAGAACAACCCCTTAAGCTACCCACGTACCCTACTGATGGGGTGGTCCTGATGGAATTTCTGAGACAAGTGTCTACCATACTGGAGGCATACAAAGCACAAAAGAAGATACCTCTGGTACTATTTCTAGTACCTATGGGCTGGTATATGTGCTCTAACTCAGAGAGCATAAAGCATGCCATAGGGGGCCTGAAACTGATGTATCTATAGCCATTTCCATTGGCTAGATCTTATGACCCCTATGGCATGATGCAGAAACTAATGGGAAAACCTATACATCAGAAGCATCTAGAGGTTTTTTGGATAGATTGTGAGGATGAAGCTAAGGTGAGGAGAAGAAAATATCAGAGGCTCACCTTGAGCCAAATAAGGACTGTTGACTGCATCCCAGTGCCAGCACAACTAAAGAAGGATGATGAAAAAATGATGTCAAATGAATATGAAGACAAGAAGGTGTACAATGACACCATCTCAGCCCCTGATCTAACACAGCTAGAGGATACTTCCTTGGATCAATTTATAGGTGGGGTGCTGCAGTTGACCCAAGCTTGGGTAGATGAACAGATAAATAGATTGAAGAAAAGGGTGTAGCTCTTACTGTCGATGCCAAGAAGAAAAGGCAAGAACTAATTGATGAGGAGTATGATGACTTCCTCAATGAGAAAAGAAAGTCCAATGGGGAGAGGTTACCCACACAAAATAGAGGAAAGGTCCCCATAGAGGAAAGAAAACTAATGATGAACCTAAGTGGGTGATAATCGAAAGAGTTGCCATACCAGCTGCAAGTGCATCAACATCAGGACAGGCATCTACCTCATCTGCACCGCCTCTGATGGACAAAGCAAAGACAAAGAGGATCTTGAGGCCAGCTGAAGAAACTAAAGAAGTACAAGAGGAGGCTTAAACCTCACAGCATGAGGTAGAAGAAGATATTTCATTTGAAGAAGAACCAGTAAATAAAGAGCCTACAGGTGATGACCCCATGATGGTCAGCAGGAAGAGGAGGAGGGCACCGTTGACGTCACCACCCAAGAAGCAAAGAACATCTATGCGGGGTGATATCAGGGCTGATCCTATAGTATTGAGAGGAGCTAGTGGTGAAGCGTTTAAGAAGGAGATGCAACATGATGTACCACATCCCACCATTATAAAGTTTAAGGCTGAGAGGGCAGAAGAATAGATAAAAGAGACTTCCAAAGCTGGTTAGGGTGGTCCTTTCTCTTTAGAAGACATCATGGTCTTATCAGATGATGAAGTAGTGTAGAATGTAGCACTCAAAAGATGGAAACTCTCACCTCCAGTACCCATATGACTCCACATGGGAACCCATTAGCACAGATGGTGGTATTGGAGGAGGTAAAGAAAATAACTCAGGAAGAAAAGGAAAGTAGCCCAGAAAGGGCAACCCAACAAATCAGGCTCAACAAGTTGGTTGATCAAGTGACTAGCCCTGTAGTTATAGATTTGACATACAGGGAGGATGTGAGCCCCAAAGATAAAGCAAGTGCACCTAATGTGATGGAGAAAGTTGAAGTGGCCAAGCAAGTAGAAGAAGAGAGCAATGCTTTGGATATGGGCCAGCAACAACATGAGATACCTGATGAGCCAAAGATAGTGGAAGTCCAACAAATGGATGGGGGTGATAAAGATACATCAGGTGATGATACCACCCAGACTCAAGGGGACATAGGAGAAAAAGATAAATTAGGTCATGGGGACCTTAAGACAAAAGATGTCGATGCATCGGGTATAGAACAAGAAGTGACCCAATCTCAAGGTGATGCACTAGGCCCAAACACACAAACAACCACGGATGTTAATATGCCTCGATATAGGAAAATACCAAAGTGGATGAAACTCAGAAAGAGGGAGTGCAGGATCAACCGCAAGATCATCATGTGGACACTCCACAAGATCCTCCCCCATAGAAAGAGGCCCCTTAGCAAGAAGAGATGCAAAAAGATCCCCTTCATGAAGAAATCCATGAGGAAGAAACTAGGAAGTTGCCTTCTCCAACCAGAATAGAGATAGATATAGGAGATCATGGAGGACATGATGATGACAAAGGACATCAGGGATCCGGAGATGAAGTGCCTCAGTGGTTGGAGAAAGAAATAGGTATGGAAGGAGGGTCTGAAATTCAAGAATTTGATGTTTCCACCCTGTTTGCAGAGACAATCATGAAGCCCAAGAGGAAAGCCAGATTGACATCGGCTATTAGAAGAGATCCTATTACAGGTAGAAGGACTATCCAGGTAGCACTTCTCACTGTAGAGAAAGAGAAGGGCAAGATCACCCTTGAAGAGTTCCAAATCACAACTGTTGATTTGGGTTTTGGTAATGAAGACCAAGAAGGTCAGGAAGGGAAGGACATCATTGATTCTTTGACCCAAAGGATAAAGAAGGAGAAAGAGAATAAATAGCATAAGGAGCACATTGCTCAGCTGCATTCATACATAAAGGGGTTAATTAACCCTGATAGTACACCAGTTGATCTGGTAGTCCCATTGACTATCATATCTCAGGAAGAGGTCACCAAATTGGACCTCATGAAGCACAAAGCCATGATCATGGAAAAGTGGATGTTGTCATCCCTCACAGGAGGTAAGGATGTATTGAGAACCTCTTTATAGAGGTGGAATTCTTTAAGTAGTTTGAAGAGAAAAGTAGATAAAATGTAAAATGAAACAGGAAGACGGTCATTCCAATTGGAAAAGAACCTAACTATTTTGAGTGAGATGAAGAGGATTGATCCACGAATCCTAATAAATAATCAAGTATTTAATAATAACACTACTCTGCTGATAGATGTGTGGTATGAAGATATCAGGTTCGAATGTGATATCCTGAAGAAATATAGTGGCAAGCTTAGGGATATAAGTATAAAGTTGCACAGTATGATGGCTTATGAAGTAGAGATCCTTGAAGCATTAGAAGGAAAGGTAGAAGGAAAGATTGAAAACCAAGACGCAGACTTTTCTATCAAAGCTCTACATGATAATTTCCAGTCAGTAGTTGATGACCCCCTCACCCACCTGACAGAAGAGGTGATGAATAAGATCATGAGGATCAAGGTCAAGGTGGAAACTTACAATGAGACTTTGAACAGCAGAAAAGGTAAGCTAGATGCGATCAAAGCTAAATTCTAGTCTCATAGGCATGCCATAACAAAAGCCAAAAACCAAGATGTTGGGGAAGTAGATAAAATTGTGCAGGCGTATGATAATATCAGGATGACAATGAAGGTCCATATATAGGATGATGTTCATCAGGGTGATAGCGATACAGAAAGAAATGAGGATGATGATCATGATGAAGAAGAAGAAAATGAAGAGGAGGGACCCTAAGAATGAATGAAGATGCATCACAAAGAAGACATGCATAAGGTACTCATAAGATATTGAGTCATCCAGATGGTTGCCAGCTGGCAACCTATGCCACAAAGGAAAGTTGACTGAGTCAAAGAGTGATAATCTACCATTGATCTTAATTGACAAATCCTAACCGTAGGTCATTTGTAATTGCTCCCTCACCTTATTGTATAAAAGGTGCAGGGGTGCCATATTTTGAATATTCAAAACTTAATTGAAATTTGATTGTTGAAATATCAAGACTCATTTCAAAGTTGTTGTAAATGTACATGTTACACATACTGAATGAAAGAGAAGACAATTTGATTACAAATCATCATAAATTTTGAGTAATCTATGTTTGAAATTGATGCAGAGGAAACGCAACAGAAGCTTACAAATGGGAAGGAGGAGTCATTAACATAACCAGCATGTTAAAATCCTGGACATGCAGTATGTAATACCTATCGGCTTATCATCATCATCATATTTCTTGCTAACACAGACAGCATCATCATATTTCGAAGGGGCATGAAATATCCTCCTGCTGACCACTGTTCACTTCCTTATCGCCTATCGGCGAGAGATGGTTCATCGGCCAAGGGGAAATGTCTTACCCTCGATGACTAATGTCACCCCGATGAATATATCGGTCGTATACCGATCGGCCAGACTTGGCTTATCGGTCGAACTCCAACACTCTGTCCCAATGTCCGATATCACCCCGATATCTCTTTTCATCGGTCAGGTTGCCTGTCGGCAATACTTCTTCTATCGGCCAGGCCGAAAAAGGTCTCCCAGATGCTATTACTCCTACCGATGCCGAAACGCTTAACGTCAGCAGGATGAATCTGCATCGGGTGATATTCACAATATCCTGATGATGATGACGTCACATGCACCTGATGATGATGTCACCCGGTTATAAGACTCTTACATCCTCTGCAGCATGATAATAAAATGTTGGGTGATATTATACATATCCTGATGATGACCTTTAAGATCCTGATGACGACTTTTAAGAACCTCCTGTCCTTAGCCAAAAAAATGATTTTTCCCTCCCGCATACGATAGCGATATGCGGATGATGGGTACACACGAAAGATGATCCTGATGATGATATGCACACTGAGTATATATCCGACGTATATCATCCTGATGCAATCAAAACATACAGTCTTCGTCAGCTTTATAACCTGATCCGGATAGCGATATACTCACAGATGACAATGCGATTCACTCCGTCTGGAAAAGCACATGCAGATCCCTGTATATCCGTCAGCTGCATGCAAACTCACAGAACCACACAATTTTACAAAGAAAATATGATGATCGGGCCGGATCACCTTCAGATCAAAACTTAACAGTTTATCTTCCTAAACCCTAGCACATGAGGATGCTAGGTTGATTCACAACATGCGACCAACTGATCTCTCACACAATGAAATGCATAAACAGAAAACTAAAATGCAAACTAAACTATCATACATGACCATTCCACCGATTCACAGAATCAACCGGTGGAAGGGTTGAAAGAATCCATCAACTTGTAATCAGAATAGAAATCAAAACATAAACAGTTGATAAACCAGATAATGCAATTGATGAGATCTTATTCAGATGAAACACAAATGTCCTGTTTCTACAACAACGTTTCACAATGTCTAGACTGATCTCTGGATTTCACTCAATCACCAGTACAACATAACATAACTACTACTCTCTGATCTCCAGTACAACATAACACAACTACTACTCTGATATGATGTCAAACCCTAACTGATCTGAGTTATTTATAGCAATATCCTATGAGTACTACCAACTCGATTCCCAGCGGCTGGGAGCTTCCAAGCGGCTGGGAGAAGACAGCTCAGACAACCTAATCACGAACTCTAACTACCTGCACACTCTCCTAGGCTGATCTAATACATATGCATTGGTCCAATGGACCTTATTACATTATGAAGTCAAACATGCTAAAAATAGACTAATGTCTTGTCATGCGGACAATGAACCTATATCTTGTCTTGTAGGGGTGCTCCTGCACCATACTCCCCAAAAGAAGAAATCTCAAGTCCACTTGAGATGAGAGTATGAAGATCTGCACCATGTTTCTGGATCTGCTCTTCAGTCATCTAGACTGCTTCAGAATTAGGTTTTCCTTTCCAAGAGACTAGATACTCCAAGTACTGTTTGTGCTGGGTCTGTTTGACCACTCTGGTGTCCAAAACCTTTTGCAACTGTGGAGGATCATGCTTGGGAATGTCATCATTGACTGTATCCTATAGGAGTTCCTGATCTGCATCTGGATAAGACTTGTATGGAGTTAAATCACATACATTGAATATAGGGGACAAACCAAGATCAGAGGGGAGTTGTATCTCATAAGCATTCTGTCCATGCTTGTGCAAGATCTGACATGGTCCAACTTTTCTCTGCATGAGTTTAGTATATTTTCCCTTAGGAAGTCTGTCCTTCTTCAAATGAACCCATACCAAATCTCCAACATCAAACTAAACATCCTTCTTCTTTTTATCAGCATATTCCTTATACTTCAAGGTGGTTTGCTGCAGTTGGGTCTTGACTTGATCATGAACCTCTTTTATGGCTTCTGCAAAAGCTTCTCCTTCTGCACTAACAGGGTCTACTGTAGGTAGATCTCTCAATTCCAAAATTCCTCTTGGATGCATACCATAAACTATCTGGAAAGGTGATTTCCCTGTGCTCCTATTGACAGTATCATTATAGGAGAATTCAGCTTGAGATAGAATATTATCCCACTTTTCTCCATGTTGTTTTGTCAAACATCTAAGCAAATTTCCTAAGGAATGGTTCACTACTTCCGTCTGTCCATCCGTTTGAGGATGATATGCAGAGGAAAAAGACAAATTTGTTCCAAGTTTCTTCCAAAGAGTTCTCCAGAAGTGACCAATAAACTTCACATCCCTATCTGACACTATACTCAATGGCAATCCATGGATCCTGACAATCTCCCTGAAAAACAAATCTGCAATGTATGAAGCATCAGCAGTGGTTTTGCATGGCAAGAAATGTGCCATTTTGCTGAATCTATCCACTACAACAAAAACACTGTCAAACCCTTTCCGTGTCCTTGGTAAACCCAAGACAAAATCCATACTTATGCTTTCCCATGGTTTGGAAGGAATAGGTAAGGGCTGATATAAACCTGCATTAGTCGACCTGCCTTTAGCTTTCTGACATATCACACATGTCTCTACAAACTTTCTGACATCTGATTGTAACTTAGGCCAAAAGTAATGTCTTCGGACAAGATCAAGAGTCTTATCTAGACCAAAATGACCTGCCATAGCTCCACAATGTTTCTCCTTAATGATGTTTAACCTCATAGAACACCTTGGAATACATAACTGTCCACCTTTGAACAACAATCCATCCTGAATCAAAAATTCAGAGAATTTAGCATGATATTTCTTTCCAAAAGAAGTACATACATGATATATCTCCCCAAAATCTTCATCAGTCTCATACATGGTCTTTAGTGAATCAATGCCAACACTTTCTAACTGAATCTGGTTGACTGTTAGAACTCTCCTGCTCAAAGCATCTGCAACTTTATTCTTGACTCCTTTCTTATGCTTCAATGTAAAAGTAAAAGCTTGTAAGGTTTCTACCCACTTCATGTGTCTGTGGTTCAGCTTTTCCTGGCTGTTTATGAAACTCAGAGCCTGGTTATCTGTGAATACTATGAATTCCTTTGGCATCAAGTAATGCCTCCATTTCTTGAGTGACTGGACTAAAGCATACATTTCTAAATCATATGAGGAATACCTCTTTTTAGCATCA
This sequence comes from Cunninghamia lanceolata, assembly GCA_027924645.1. Lineage (NCBI taxonomy): Eukaryota > Viridiplantae > Streptophyta > Pinopsida > Cupressales > Cupressaceae > Cunninghamia > Cunninghamia lanceolata. Next base: position 1,426,054 of record BSBN01001493.1, read on the forward strand.
TTGAGCTTCTCACTGAAAAATGCAATAGGTCTACCTTCTTGGCTGAGTACTACTCCAATGGCCATGTGACTGGCATCACATTCCACCTGAAAGATTTTGTTAAAGTCTGGAAGTGCAAGGACTGGCTGCTGTGCCACCTTCTTCTTCAATGTTTCAAAAGAATCATCTGCTCTTTGAGTCCAAACAAATCTGCACTTCTGTCCTCCTTTGATGGTATCAAGCATGGGTGCACAAATATGACTAAACCCTCTTATAAACTTCCTGTAGAAGGTTGCTAACCCATGGAAACTTCTGACATCATTCATAGTCTGTGGGGTTGGCCAAGACAATATGGCACTTACCTTCTCCTTATCCATTTGTAACTTTCCTTGTGAAATGACAAAACCCAAATATGTGATCTCCTCTTGCATGAACAAACACTTGTCTAAATTTATCATCAGCTGCTCTTCATGTGACCTCTTAAGAACCAAATCTATGTGTCTGAGATGTTCTTCTTTTGTGTTGCTGAAAATTAGAATGTCATCTAGATATACTATGGCAAACTTACCAATGAACTCTTTCAAAACCTCATTCATCAACCTCATAAAAGTACTAGGTGCATTAGATAAACCAAAAGGCATAACCTTCCACTCATATAACCCTTCATTTGTTTTGAATGCTGTTTTCCATTCATCACCTGGCCTAATCCTGATCTGATGATATCCACTCTTTAGATCTATTTTTGTAAAATACTTAGCACCTCCCAAACAGTCAAGTAAATCCTCTATCCTAGGGATTGGAAACCTATACCTGATTGTGATCTTGTTAATAGCTCTGGAATCTGTGCAAAGCCTCCAAGTACCTTCCTTCTTTGGTGCTAGTACAGCTAGTACTGCACATGGACTTAAACTTTTCCCAATCAGACCTGAATCCAATAATTCTTCAATTTTTCTGGCTACTTCTGCATTCTGTTCTCGAGTTAGCTTATAGGCTGCTTTGTTTGGAAGTGTTGACCCTGGAATTAAGTCTATGCAGTGACTAATATCCCTGACAGGTGGTAGGGATCTTGGCATTCCTTCTGAGATGATACCTTTGTACTTATCCAATAGCTCTTGGATAACTGGGTCTTTGAACCTTTGCTTCTTCTCTTCCTTGACTTCTTGCTGCTGTTCTTTATTCATCCTCATACATGGGATTAGGGCATATGCAACTGCACCTTCTGCTGCTACTTCTTTCATGAACTGTTTACCTTCCATTAGCATTACCTTCACCTCTTTTCCTTTAGATTTCTCCTCCTTCTCTGTCAATGGTAGTAACTTTATAACCTTACCATCTTTAGTGATTGTATAGGTATTTCTAATACCATCATGTTGTGCCTTCAAATCATACTGCCATGGTCTACCAAATAAAAGATTGCAAGCATCCATCGTGGTAATGTCAAACAACAACTTATCCTTATATGCTCCAATCTGAAATTCTACCCAAGCCTGCTCTTCTACAATTGTCTGCTGACCTTGGGTAAGCCATGAGACTTTATATGGGGATGGGTGAGGCAATCTCCTAAGCTTAAGCTTTATCACCATTTCTTCAGACACAAAATTTTCAGTAGAACCAGAATCAATCAAAACTTTACATGCCTTACCTCCTGCTTTGCAAATAGTCCTGAAAAGAGACTTTCTTTGAGGGGATTCTTTGTCAGGTACCTTCATGGTAGTCATTGTTCTTCTCATCATTAGGGACTCTCCACTTTCTGGGTATCCAAAATTATCAGGAGCATTCACACTCTGAAAAGCATTAGAGCCTGTCATACTTTGATTATCAGGTTCTTGGATCAGATTTGTTCTCCTTTCTCCTATTGAGCTTGTGGCCTTTTCTGGACATCTGCTGGCTATATGGCCTTCCTTGTTACAGTTATAACATCTGATGGATCCTCTGCCCTGGGATCTTCCTCTGAAAGGTCTTCTACCTCTGAAATTTCCTTACTGACTATAATTTTCCCCCTGGTTCTGACTATTGTTTCCCTTACTATTGTCATGACTGGATTGTCCTTGATATCCATGTCCATGTCCTCTACCTCTAAAAGGACCTCTTCCACCCCTTTGTTGTCTTCCTCTTCCTCTATTGTGTTGTTCTTGTTTTCTCTTTAACTTCTCTTCCACTTTCAATGCCAACTGAAAGCATTTCTGAACTGTATCTGGATTATGCAGACTTAAATCTTCCTGAATGTTGAACCTCAATCCATTAAGGTATCTGGCTACCTTCTCTTCTTCACTTTCCTTTACCTTTGTTTTCATACAAAGTTTCATGAATTCTTCTGTATATGAGCTGACATCTAGCTCCTTCTGCTTCAGGTTTTTCTTCCTCTTGTGTAATTGGATATTGTAATCCAATGGGACATAAGCTTCCTTTACTAATGCCATCATTTTCTTCCATGTAGTGACTCTACGCTTTCCTTCCTGTACTCTATCATCTTGGACGAAATTCCACCATGTCAAGGCAGCTTCTTTCATTTTTGACTGGGCTATTTTCACCCTTTGTTGTTCTGGTATCTCCTCTATTTCAAAGAAATTGTTCAAGGAGTCTATCCACTCCATCACTGAATCAAGTTCCATCTTTCCTATAAACACTGGCAAATCCAGTTTCACATCCATGGTTCTCCTCTCCATGGCCTTGAGGGCATTCAACAGTGGTCTCTGGTCTGCAGGAACGACCTCCTCGTTCCAACTAGGGATCTCTTCTTCTTCCCTATCTTCTTCTCTACCAGAACTTACTTTGCTCCTCAACTTCTCTAACTCATCCTTCAATTCCTGATTCTGAGCCTTCACGGCCTTGCTCTCTACAATCTGTTTCTTCACCAGAACTGCCAACTCAACATTGGTCATCCTTGCCAGCATCTCAGATGTTCCTTCATCACCTGACATCCTGCTATATCCTGATCTTTTCCAGAAGATCCTTCCTTTGCTCTGATACCACTATGATGCAGAGGAAACGCAACAAAAGCTTACAAATGGGAAGGAGGAGTCATTAACATAACCAGCATGTTAAAATCCTGGACATGCAGTATGTAATACCTATCGGCTTATCATCATCATCATATTTCTTGCTAACACAGACAGCATCATCATATTTCGAAGGGGCATGAAATATCCTCCTGCTGACCACTGTTCACTTCCTTATCACCTATCGGCGAGAGATGGTTCATCGGCCAAGGGGAAATGTCTTACCCCCGATGACTAATGTCACCCCGATGAATATATCGGTTGTATACCGATCGGCCAGACTTGGCTTATCGGCCGGACTCCAACACTCTGTCCCGATGTCCGATATCACCCTGATATCTCTTTTCATCGGTTAGGTTGCCTGTCAGCAACACTTCTTCTATCGGCCAGGCCGAAAAAGGTCTCCCCGACGCTATTACTCCTACCGATGCTGAAAAGCTTAACGTCAGCAGGATAAATCTGCATCGGGTGATATTCGCAATATCCTAATGATGATGACGTCACATGCACCTGATGATGATGCCACCCGGTTATAAGACTCTTACATCCTCCGTAGCATGATAATAAAATGTCAGGTGATATTATACATATCCTGATGATGACCTTTAAGATCCTGATGACGACTTTTAAGAACCTCCTGTCCTTAGCCAAAAAAATGATTTTTCCCTCCTGCATACGATAGCGATATGCGGATGATGGGTACACACGAAAGATGATCCTGACGATGATATACACACTGAGTATATATCTGACTTATATCATCCTGATGCATTCAAAACATACAGTCTTCGTCAGCTTTATAACCTGATTCGGATAGCGATATACTCACAGATGACGATGTGATTCACTCCGTTTGGAAAAGCACATGCAGATCCCTGTATATCCGTCAGCTGCATGCAAACTCATAGAACCACACAATTTTACAAAGAAAATATGATGATCGGGCCGGATCACCTTTAGATCAAAACTTACAGTTTATCTTCCTAAACCCTAGCACATGAGGATGCTAGGTTGATTCACAGCATGCGACCAACTGATCTCTCACATAATGAAATGCATAAACAGAAAACTAAAATGCAAACTAAACTATCATACATGACCATTCCACCGATTCACAGAATCAACCGGTGGAAGGGTTGAAAGAATCCATCAACTTGTAATCAGAATAGAAATCAAAACATAAACAGCTGATAAACCAGATAATGCAATTGATGAGATCTTATTCAGATGAAACACAAATGTCCTGTTTCTACAACAACGTTTCACAATGTCTGGACTGATCTCTGGATTTCACTCAATCACCAATACAACATAACATAACTACTACTCTCTGATCTCTAGTACAACATAACACAACTACTACTCTGATATGATGTCAAACCCTAACTGATCTGAGTTATTTATAGCAATATCCTACGAGTACTACCAACTCGATTCCCAACGGCTGGGAGCTTCCAAGCGGCTGGGAGAAGACAGCTCAGACAACCTGATCACGAACTCTAACTACCTGCACACTCTCCTAGGCTGATCTAATACATATGCATTGGTCCAATGGACCTTATTACATTATGAAGTCAAACATGCTAAAAATAGACTAATGTCCTGTCATGCGGACAATGAACCTATATCCTGTCTTGTAGGGGTGCTCCTGCACCAGAAATCTTGATAAATGCATTGATCAGCTGTGTCTCTTGGAGTGCTTGTTAGTCTACATGTGTTGTTTTCATTCCTGATCCTTTGAAGTTAGCATCATCCATATCTAGCTATGGAACATCTTGGTGACATATGGTTTGATTTCTTCTCCTCATGAATGTATCTTGTATGTATGTGGTTCAATGGCTAAAGATTCACTAAACTTAGAAGCATTCTTTTAAATTTCTTTCAATTTCATAACAAATTATCACTATAATTTGAAATAACGGAGAATTAAAAGAAAATAACATGAAATATGTTGATATCTCGTAGATAATTGGAAATACATAGCATATTTAGAGAAAAAGCATGTTAAATTGACAAATATCATGCAAATTCATATAAATATCCAAGGGATACATGCAAATATCCACTTATAGACACATCATTTGAGTAAATATATTGTGTAGAAGAAAGAACAGGTTCATGATGATCAATTATGAGAAGAATTGATCAAACTTGCAAATACATCAACTATCTTTGGAAATAGAGTAGAAATAACCTCTCTGTGGAGTAAATTTATAGGAAATAGAACAATACTGATCATCAAGACAAATGTAAGACCCCTTGAAATGGAAAACAACATGTCACATCAACCTCTGAGTAATGTCAGACGATCATGACCTGATCAATAGAGACTTGGAGTCATCAACTTATCCTAAGTTGATCGTACTTTACAAGATAATAAAGGTTTGGTGTGCAAATTTTTATGCATGTTGTTATTACTAATAATCATCATCAACATAAATTGGCACTAGAAGGAGGACCTTTTCATCCATAGATTTGTCTAATTTGATGATGCAAACAGAAAGGTAATACTCATGCAGCTCTGTATTCAAAATTTTCAAAATTAAGCATAAATATTGCAAGTTTAGTGGTTGATCACCATGAATTATCAAAGATAGGCTTTATTTCAAGTCTCTTGCTAAAAGCTTTGAGGTAATCTGCTTAAGAAACCTGATATCTGGTTGCTTGCATCCCAAAGCCTCATATCACCTCATATTTGTATCATTTCTACAAATATTGCGAAAATATCCAGTCAGTTTCAAATCTTGATCATTTATATAGCCTTTTCTAGGGTGTTTTAACTGATCTTTACATTAAACAAGCCAAATTTCCTTAAATTCAAGAAATCCTAGCTCTCAGGCCAAATACCAGGTCTAGATCTAGTATACTCTTTGAAGAATTGCCTATCTAGGTATTTAGACCTAGAACAGTAGATATTCATCATTCTCCTGGTTCTAGTGCATTAGGAATTTCACCAGAACATGCTCCTATAACTCCTATCAGGTTGCAAACACCTACAGGACCACTTGTCACACCTCAGGTCCAACCTCCACAAGTCACAATGTCATTCTTTATTGTAGAGTCACCTCTGACTTTCACTACATATCATCCTTTGCCTAAAAATCCTGATAAGCTTTGTCCTAAATATCATCCATATCAGAATTGAACATCAGGATGTGGTATGTAGGTTATTTCCATTTTCCTTAGGGGAAGAGGCATATAACTGGTATATCAGTCTTGGTCAAGGTTCAGTCAGTTCATGGGCCACCTTGGAGAAAGCCTTTAAGGATAGATTCAAAATACCTATAGATCCTTCAATGAATTATCATCTGTTTTCCACAATCAAGAGATTTGAAGGAGAACCTATTGCTAATTTCAATGCAAGATTCCAAAAGATGCTCTCTAAGCTAGTTGATCCATATACTGTATTAGATGAAGCTTCTAGGAGCATGTACTACTCAGCCTTAGATCCCTTGACTTCTATGTTTATCAGGAGAGCACATCCTGGTGTCAAAACCTTGACAAGAGCTTTTGAAGAAGCTGTCAAAGTCAATCAACAGTTGATCCCTGCTCCAACACCTAATATTGTATTTCCTACACTCCCTGCTTATCCTATATATCCTACTCAGCAATAGACTAATGGAGCCATGATACCTCCAACTGTAGTACCAAGTCCTTTGTAGGTACCTCCACTCAGTATCATGCCACCTCTAAATGGAAATGGTCAAATGTTACAATATCCTAGACATACACAGGTACCTCAAGTTGTGGAACAATCTAATAACAATAACAATGGATCTTCCTTTTTCAAATACCAAACAGATAATGTAGTAGCCAAGGTTCAGGAAGAGAAGGAATAAATTAAAGAGATATTAGCACAGTTAAGGAAACTCACCACTGAGATCACTCATTTGAGGAGTCAGAATTTCTATTCTCAACCAAACCAAAATAGAGGATATGCCAATGACAGACCTAATTATCCTGATAGGGGATACAAAAACAATTACAATAACAATAATGGTAACAATAAAACCTGTAGATAGCCTAGAGTGTGGAATACTAGGCCAAACAATGGTTCTCTACCATCACCCCTAGATAATCAGCCTCCTAGTGAACCTAAGCAGACCACTAGAGTGAACCTGGCAAAGGTAGCCCTTACAAACTAGTGCAGGATACATAACACCAATGCTCATGCAAAGTTGGATTGTCCTCAGTTCAGGATTGCTGCCAATATATTCCAAACTGAAGTGTCCAATACTTTAGGTAATCCACCTTTTGTTGAAGGAAATGAAATTGTCCCCTGTGGATATGATTCTACTCTAGTGTTATAAAGTTTCATCAATCAGCCTCATCGGCAGACAATGTCATCTCATCAGGATTACACCTTAGCATGTGAGGAGTCAGCCATGGCTTTTGAGACTAATTATGTTTTTCCATTTGAAGATGAAAATGAGCCATCAATTGAACATGAAGAAGTACATGCTTATCAACAACAATATTAGGGTAGGCATAATTACAATCTAAGGAATAACTCAAACCAACCTGCTGGTCCTTTGACTACATCCTTGCCTCCAAATAATTTCAACACTCCTGATCCTAAAGAAAGCAATAACCCTAGATTTCCCAAAGTCAATGCTTAGTACTTAGCACCACAAAACATAGCACCAAAAGCTAGTAATCTGCCTCCTGAGTCTGATAAGTTGGTCACATATCTGGCAGATGAAATGAAAAAGATCAAAATCAGCCTATCATTATTAGAATTACTCAAAACCCTAGCTATCAAGAAAGCTTTCATGAAATCCTTAGATGATCCTACTCCAAAAGAGGATAATCATACCTCAGGTCAGACTGGGAATAAAGATCATGCTGTTAGGGATGTTAATGTTAAACACAAAGCCTCGGCCATAGTTTAGGCTACAGAGACTTCACACATGACTCTTTATAGAGATAAAACTGAGTCACCTCCTTTTCTCCTTACCATAAGGATGTTTAGTAAAAAATTGCATAATTGCTTAGTAGATTCAGGAGCATCTACCAACGTAATGCCCCTGTCCATATGCGATGCTTTAGGGTTGCATCATGTTAAGTCACTGAAGAAAGTAACACAATTAGATAAAACAAAGGTGAGTGTGGTAGGATAACTAACTCACATTCATATGCAGTTAGCATCAGATCCAAGAATCCAATACTACATTGATATTCAGGTAGTTGATATACCTGATACCTATGGGATGCTCCTCAGCAGAGATTGGTCAAAAACACTTAATGGATACATGGCCACTGATTTTAGTCACATGTGGTTGCCTTGGAAAGGAATACCTAATCAAATAAGATAGATGTTGAGCCTTGCATGAAGCATATGATCACTGAATATAATAAGACCAATGAGATCATGTATGTGGATGTAGAACCTGGAGTTTGCTCCATCAGACCCCAGAAAGTCAAGATAGAAGAGATCCTCATGTATGATGTTCACGTTCATGATGATAAAGTAATCTTAGAGTTTGATTGTAAACCTGAAAATGAGATAGAGGTAGATCACTTCAAGAATTTTGAGATGCACTTGTCCAAAGAAGTGCAATGTTGTCAATTGTTAAAAATGCCTATTCAAGATATTATAATTGAAGGATGGTGTAGGTTACATGATGAGGCTCATTCTGAAAAGACTTGTGATGCTTGCTTAGATATGATGGAACTGGAACAAGCATGCAATGAGGCATCATCATCATCATCCATGGAAGGTTCTGAAGATAGTGATACTGATACTAATTTTTGTTTGTCATCTGCAAGAACAGAAGAAGGCACATATCATTATGAGAATCCTATTCAGATGGAAGAGATTCTAGTGTGTAGTAAGAATAATGCTAAAAGTAATAGGAAAATCACCCCAGGGAGTGATTGTTTGGTGGTGTCAGATTATGAACTATCTGATGAAGATAGGGGCAGTAATTTGCCCAAGTTTGAAGAGTTTTTATCAAAGCAAATTCAAGAAATGGTACAGTAGCAACGATCTCCATATGATGTTCTAATTGAGGGATGGTGCAGGTTGCATGAAGCACCACATTCAGAATCTACTTGTTCATTATGTTTGTATATTCTAAAAAGGTAGATGTTGCCTCGTTCAGAAGATTTTCCTGTTGATGGTAGAGAAAAAGAAGAAATATTAGCTTCACATCAGCCAGATAAGGTGAAGTTTAAGAAAATTGAAACACCAAAATTGAAATGGATATCAAATGGTGTAGCTGCTAGAGCTAAAAAGAAAAGAGAAGGCCCAGACAAACATTTAACTGAAGATAAGCCATGGATCCTCAGGTTTGATGGATCCAAATCAAAACAAGGGGCTGGAGTAGGAATAGATCTTATTGATCCATCTGGTAAATCCTACTTAGCAGCATACATATTGCAATTCCCATGCACAAATAATGTGACAGAGTATGAAGCCTAGATTCATGGGATATTGTTTGCACTCAGAAAGAAAGTGAAGATTCTGCATGTCTATGGAGACTCAGAATTGGTAGTAAGACAAGTAAGAGGTATATATTCTTGTAATTACAAGAAGTTATCTAATTACCAACATAGGGTATGGGATCTGATAGAAGATTTTAATGCATTCGACATCACCCATGTGCCTAGAGAACAAACTCACAGGGTAGATGCCTTGGCCCAAGTCGCAAGCACTTTGGAACCATTGTCCATATCTAGTTTGAAGAGGTTTTTATTTGAATTAGTAGCAGTGCCTTCCATACCAGATAATGTGGTTAAACTTCAAGTATTTGATGATGATCAACATATTTTAGATTTCATTTCCAACAGGGATGTCTTTGATGCACAAATCATAGATGAAAGAAATGTGGAAGATCATATCTGGGAAGAAGAAGAAATCCTAGAGTTGCCTAGTAACAAGATTCCTAAAGGAATGATAGAGTTAGAAAGAGTATTTGATCTAGACAACATGTTGAAATAGAAAGATCTCCCTAAAGCAGATGGAGGGGAGTATTCACAAGTTAACATTGGACATGGTGATGAAAAAAAGAATGTCCTTATTGGAAAAGTATGTACATAAGAAGAGCTGGAAGGAATAACCCAAACACTTAAAGATTATATCCATGTCATTTCCTAGACATATGATGAGTTGAAAACTTATGATACATCAATCATCACTCATACTATACCTCTAAAGCCAGATGTTAAGCCTTTTAGACAGAAACAGAGACCTGTTAATGCATTGCTAGAGCCCATCATTTTTGAAGAAGTTAAGAAGTTGATTAATGCCAGGATCATATTTCCTATGAGACATTCCACATGGGTGGCTAACTTGGTCCCAGTAAGAAAGAAAAATGGTGACATCAGATTATGTGTAGACTTTAGAAATTTAAATAGAGCTTCTGAAAAGGATAATTATCCTTTACCTTCTCTGGATGAGGTCTTACAGATTGTAAATGGTGCAAAGATGATGTCATTCTTGGATGGTTTTTCAGCTTATAACCAAGTGATGGTAGACAAGATAGATAGATTGAAGACTGCCTTCACCACAAAGTGGGGAATATTCACCTACAAGCGTATGCCTTTTGGATTGATAAATGCTAGGGCAACATTTCAACGAGCGATGGATATAGCCTTCAGAGGGTTAATTGGTAAATGCATCATCATATACATGGATGACTTGACAGTTTTCTCTAAAGAAAGAGGGAATCATGTAGAAGACCTCAGGAAGGTACTACATAAATGTGAACATTACAAGATATCCCTAAACCCTAAGAAATGCATATTTGGGGTAACCACAGGGAAGTTCTTAGGTCATTTGATAATAGAGAATGGGATCATCATTGACCCTGAGAGAGTAGAATTAATTATGAAGATACAACTCCCTGGAAGTAAGAAGGAGCTCAAATCTTACTTTGGTAAGATTAAATTTGTTAGAAAGTTCATTACTGGTTTTGCAGAAATCAACAAACCATTGAATGCCATGCTCAAGAAGGATGCCAAAATTGAGTGGACAACTAAGGCTAGAGCAGCTTTTGAAGATATCAAGAAAGCCATATCTAATTCTCCAGTTCTGATCAGTCCAGATTAGACCAAAGAATTTTACATTTACTCATTTGCTTCAGAGCATACATCTGCAGTAGTATTAACATAGAGAAATGAGGCTAAAGAAGAAAAGCCTATAGCCTTCATGAGTTGTCCTTCCAGGGATGCAGAACTTAGATACATGGATGTTGAAAGACAAGCACTTGCTCTAGTTCGAGCAGTCAAGAAGTTCAGACATTACATCTTAAGAAGTAAGGTGATTGCTGTGGTACTAGATGCAGCAGTAAAGATGCTTTTAATGTAAAGTGAACCAGGGGAGAAGAGAGCCAAATGGATTACTATCCTCCAAGAGTATGATATGGACATAACACCCATGAAATTAGTGAGAGGACAAGCATTAAGTCAGATGATATCTGAAATTGATCCTAACATCATGAGCCAGTAGTATGTCATAAATACAAAGGAAGATGGAGAATGGTATTCAGACATCAGGCACATCTTGATTATTGGAAGATGTCCTTAAAGAATGCAGGCCTCACAAAGGAGAGCCTTAAAGATAAGATCACAGAAATACATGATAAAAGGAGGAGTCCTTTTTAAGAAGAACTATGAGGGAATATACCTTAGGTGCCTAGAAAGGAAAGAGGCAAATAAAGTGCTAGCAGAATTACATGTCAAGTTTGGAACTGCACATGGATCATCCTTAGCTACCACTCATGCTATCCTTAGGGCAGGGTATTACTGGCCCACTATTTTTAAAGATACTGTTGAACACATCAAATGTTGTCATATGTGTCAGGTCTCTACAAATAGAGAAAGATATGTTGCTCAGTCTTTGCAGCTAGTGATAGAGATGCGCCCATTTGCTCAATGGGGAATGGATTTCATAGGACCTATCAACCCTCCATCATCTTCAAGCCATAGGTATGTTTTGACTATCACTGATTATTGTACCAGGTGAACTAAAGCTGTCAGCAGTAAGACATGCAATGCTGAGGATGTAATCAAGTTTTTGGAAAGCAATATAGTAACCAGGTATGGAGTTCCTTATGCTTTGGTATGTGATAATGGGTCTGCCTTTGCTTCAATAAGATTATCAAGTTGGGCTTTTGACCATGGAATTATCTTGAAATTTTCCTCAAATTACTATCCCCAAGGGAATGGATTAGCAGAATCCACAAACAAGAATTTATTGAACATCATAAAGAAATTGATAGAAAAGAACCCAAGGGAGTGGAACACCCTATTGAAATATGCCTTGTTGGTAGATAGAACCAGGATGAAGGCTGCATTAGGAAATTCTCCTTTTCACCTAGTATATGGGGTGGATCCCATCCTCCTTGTTAACCTAAAGATCCCCACATTGCAGTTTGCACAAGAATATCTAAGCATAGATAACAAACAAGAAGTCAAGTTGCTTCAGTTGATGCACCTAGAAGAAAAAAGGAATAAAACAGTTGACCAATTTGCTAAACATCAGGTTGTTGTCAAGTGTTGGTTTGACAAAAGAGCCAGAGTTAAGGCTTTTAGAATCTTAGATTTAGTCCTTATGTGGGACAAAACACATGAAAGGAAAGGAGATCATGGTAAATTTGATAAATTTTGGATAGGTCCCTTTCAAGTTTTAGAAATCTTAGGAGACAACACCTACAGGCTAAAGGCCTTGAGCAGTGAGGATGTTCCATTACCAGTTAATGGACAATTTCTCAAGCATTATTTTCAAGCCTGAAACAATGTCATGTAAGTCATGTGTATCATAGTGTGCATATTTGTATAGTTGTTTGTACAGTTTTGTTTTGTTTTGCTTGTTTGCTTGTTGAGTTTTGTTTTGGTTAGTCAAGATGAGGTAGCTCATCACCCAAAGAACATAACTAAATTGTTAATATTCAAGTGATGAGAACAAATTCCTATATAGGTTATGACTCATTTTGAGAAGTGTTGGTGATCAGGTCTGTGATATCTTTTCATTAGGGTGCCTTTTCTTGACCAAAGTGATTCTTTCACAATGACTTACCTAACATCCTTGGGTTTGTGGAACACATAAGTATAGGTGTTAAGTGAAAATTCTAAAGGGACTCCCTTGCTACCAATGTAATCTCCAACCTAAATCAGCAAATGACCATGCCTTGCACATTAAGCTTACATGATGACATCATATAAATAGAGATGACTATTGAAAATCTAAAAGAAATAAAGATTAGGCCACCTAAGTAACTCTACCAGGGCTATAGACGTCTACTGGTAGTGGGGCTTTACTTAGGGGGATTGTATAGATAACCTTGCCAGGGCTATAGATGCCTACTGGCAGTAAGGCTCTATCCAGGTTGGCAATGAGGGATGCTCCCAAATTATGTAGCTTAACATTAGTTACTCATGTTTTCAACTTACTTTCAAGATGAGGATAATTAATCATTTGCACACACTTGATCCTTTGTTAGCATTGTTTCCATGATGGAACCTTATCATTCAGAAAGATTATAATACTTATACTTAGAAGGAGTTAAAATACTATGTTAGAGTGTGATCACATCACTTGAATAATTGGAATTTAGTTATGTTCTTTGGTAGCAAGTTGTTGTGTGGTTACACAATATGCCCCATTTTGACTTGACAAAATAGGGACCCAACTTTTTGCTACTTTGGCTGGTTGTTTTTCTGCTTTGGGCGGTTTGGTAAAATTAAGTCATGCAGATAACCCTACAAGGGGTAGATAGGTCACCATGATGAGTTCAATTTCCAAAGTCATTATTTCATATTATTAACCTCATGGTTAGAAAGTGTACAAAATTCCAAGTAGGTTTGCCTTTTGGATCACCCCAAAATTCTCTAAGGGGAGAAAGTTATGTTAAATCAAAGTTTTGGTCAAACTTGATATTCCGATAAGGGGGCCATATTTCAAACATTAGTCACATTATATAAGATCACCTTGATTTAAGTTTATCACCCGATAATCACTTGGTCTGCGAGGTCTGGACGTCAATTTTACGTGATAGCTGTTATCTGCCCGTCAAACAACTTCACATATTTTTGCGGGGGGTCATATTTTTAATATTTGTCATCTTACAAATATCACCCTCATCACAAAATATCACCCTATGCCAATATGATGATGACATCATCTAAACCCAACGAACAAAGAATATCACCCTGGTGATGAATTCATCATTTCATTTTACCCCTCAGAGGTATATATCTGATGCCCACAGTATTCAATAAACATGACGATGATGTCATTACAACACAACGCTTGAACAGGGTCACCATGATGATGATGTCATCCTGATCTTTTCCCAAGGGGGGTCATTTTATTTGTGGGGTCATATTTTGAACATCCCCTAATTTTAAGTTCATGACCCGATTTAAATATGGTCAACGTTGACCACATCACCTGATTCAGTTGCACTAATTTTGCCACTCAAAGGTGGAAGGTCATTTTATAAAGAGGGGGCCATATTTTGAATATCACCTGATCTTTCAAAGATCACCCCCTGTTTCCTAACATTAAATGGACATAAATGCGGTAGATGGATTCTCGCCGATTGCAAATACAATTCAAACACTTGGCATCATCCATGGATTCTCTACAGAAGATTGACGGATTAAGCCATCCCAACGTAGTTTTACCCTAATTTTCCCTACGGATGCATTTAAAGGTAACTTTCTAGGGTTATTTTCATTTACCTTGCAAAAAAACAAGAAATTACAGAGCAGAGAAGTCAAACCCCCATACGAGCTACTTGTGAATGAACTAGATCTTCCAGTATAACGGAACGGGTGATCATCAGCATCTGCAGCCCTTTTCCGTAATCACCCATCTAACCTAGGAGGAAAGTGCTATTAGGTAAGTAATTGAAAACCCTCTTGTTGTCATTATCTGCATGTTCAGGTAGTATGTTCCTTCTTGTGGTTTGAATCTGTAAATGTGCATATCATGAGGTAGTAAAGATGATACATAGAGTATGCATGATGTTGTAGGAGTATTTAATGTTGTATGAATGCATATGGATACTGTATGGTAAAATAGGGCATGTTTATTGCAAGAGTCCATGGTAGATCTCAGACAGAATAGGTCTGATGTAGAATTTCTTAAGCCCATGTTTGTTCATCCTGAAGGGGTATAATTTAAGTATGGCATCATTGGAGACACTCACCAGGGAGATACAGACCTAGCAATATGGTCAACCAGAATAGATCATGATAAGGACAATACCCTTCTAGATGCAATATATGTATCAGGAATGTGCCATGCAGCCAGATTCCCATATACCATGGAAACCCGAGAACTGGTAGTAGAGTGTGCCAGGAACTATAACCCTCAAACCACGCGGGTGGAGAAGCATGGAAGAGTATATGCTGACTTTTCAATTAAGGGCATCACATCTACTTTCAATCTGCCAGTTGGAAAGAGGGTGGTTAGTGTAGATCTAGATAAACTGGAGAAAATAAGAAGAATGCAAGGAAGAGGATGTATCAGTGGAGGTCAAAGAGCAACACCTACACTACCTTAGCTAAATTGCCCGTACACTTGAATAAATTTGATTTTGATGATGAGTACCAATACATGATTGCCCTGCTCAGTAGGATGACAGGTCAACCTCATGCTGGAAATTTTAAGAATTAGATGTTTGTAATCATCAAGATGGTCCTTTGTACAGATAACAAGTCATTATGGGCCAAGGTCATCAGTGATGCACTAGATGAAGAGATGAGGAACCTGGGAGGTCAGGCATGCATGTTTCATATGACCTCATATGTTGTGTACTCATGTGCTTACAAGGGAACATTTGATGCCCTGACTACAGTGGGTAAGGTTGGCGGTGGTGTGGATGATGCCCAGATATGGGATCACTGTCCTCATCTATAGAGAAAGAACTACCTCCTAGATTATAAATTGGTAAATGATGCATTCTCTATACATCTAGTTAGAACAATGGAGGAAGACAGAACCAAGAGACTGAGCATGGAGGCTCAGGAAGTTGTTTATAGACATGGCTCCTGGTTCATCTAGTATGCCACATTCTCATATATAAGAATAGAGGGATTTGAAGAACAACCCCTTAAGCTACCCACGTACCCTACTGATGGGGTGGTCCTAATGGAATTTCTAAGACAAGTGTCTACCATACTGGAGGCATACAAAGCACAAAAGAAGATACCTCTGGTACTATTTCTAGTACCTATGGGCTGGTATATGTGCTCTAACTCAGAGAGCATAAAGCATGCCATAGGGGGCCTGAAACTGATGTATCTATAGCCATTTCCATTGGCTAGATCTTATGACCCCTATGGCATGATGCAGAAAATAATGGGAAAACCTATACATCAGAAGCATCTGGAGGATTTCTAGACAGATTGTGAGGATGAAGCAAAGGTGAGGAGAAGAAAATATCAGAGGCTCACCTTGAGCCAAATAACGACTTTCGACTGCATCCCAATGCCAGCACAACTAAAGAAGGATGATGAAAAATGATGTCAAATGAATATGAAGACAAGAAGGTGTACAATGACACCATCTTAGCCCCTAATCTAACACAGCCAGAGGATATTTCATTGGATCAGTTTACAGGTGGGGTGCTATAGTTGACCCAAGCTTGGGTAGATGAATAGATAAACAGATTGAAGAAAAATGGTGTAGCCCTTACTGTCAATGCCAAGAAGAAAAGGCAAGAACTAACTGATGAGGAGTATGGTGACTTCCTCAATGAGAAAAGAAAGTCCAATGGGAAGAGGTTACCCACACAGAAATAGAGTAAAGGTCCCCCTAGAGGAAAGAAAACTGATGATGAACCTAAGGGGGTGATAATCAAAAGAGTTGCCATACCAGTTGCAGGTGCATCAACATCAGGATAGGCATCCACCTCATCTGCACCACCTCTGATGGACAAACCAAAGACAAATAGGATCCTAAGGCCAGCTAAAGAAACTATAGAAATATAGGAGGAGGCCCAAACCTCACAGCATGAGGTAGAAGAAGATATTTCATTTGAAGAAGAACCAGTAAATAAAGAGCCTGCAGGTGATCACCTAATGATGGTCAGTAGGAAGAGGAGGGAGGCACCGCTGACGTCACCAGCCAAGAAGCAAAGAACATCTATGCGGGGTGATATCAAGGCCAATCTTATAGTATTGAGAGGAGCTGGTGGTGAAGCGTTTAAGGAGATGCAACATGATGTGTTGCTTCCCACCATTATAAAGTTTAAGATTGAGAGGGCGGAAGAACAAACAAAAGAGACTTCCAAAGCTAGTCAGGGTGGTACTTTCTCTTTAAAAGACACCGTAGACCTATCAGATGATGAAGTAGTGCAGAATGTAGCTTCTCAAAAGAGGGAAAATCTCACCTCCACTACTCGTATGACTCCACATGGGACCCCATTAGCACAAATGGCAGTATTGGGGGAGGTAAAGCAAATAGCTTAGGAAGAAAAGGAAAGTAGCCCATAAAGGGCAGCCCAACAAATCAGGCTCAACAAGTTGGTCGATCATGTGACTAGCCTTGTAGTTATAGATTTGACATACAGGGAGGATGTGAGCCCCAAAGACAAAGTAGGCGCACCTAATGTGATAGAGAAAGTTGAAGTGGCCAAGCAGGCAGAAGAAGAGAGCAATGCTCCAGATATGGGCCAGCAACAACATGAGATACCCAATGAGCCAAAGATAGTGGAAGTCCAACAAATGGGCGGGTGTGATAAAGATACATCAGGTGATGATACCACCTGGACTCAAGGGGATACAGGAGAAAAAGATAAATCAGGTCATGGGGACCTTAAGACACAAGATGTCGGTGCATCAGGTACAGAAGAAGAAGTGACCCAATCTCAAGGTGATGCACCAGGCCCAAACACACAAACAACCACTGATGTTAATATGCCTTGAGATGAGGAAAATACCAAAGTGGATGAAACTCAAAAAGAGGGAGTGTAGGATCAAGCATAGGATCATCATGTGGACACTCCACAAGATCCTCCCCCACAGAAAGAGGCCCCTCAGCAAGAAGAGATGCAAAAAGATCCCCCTCATGAAGAACTCCATGAGGAAGAAACTAGGAAGCTGCCTTCTCCACCTAGAATAGAGATAGATATAGGAGATCATGGAGGACATGATGATGACAAAGGACATCAGGGATCCAGAGATGAAGTTCCTCAGTGGCTGGAGAAAGAAATAGGTATGGAAGGAGGGTCTAAAATTCAAGAATTTGATGTTTCACCCTGTTTGCAGAGACAATCATGAAGCCTGAGAGGAAAGGCAAATTGGCATTGGCTATTAGAAGAGATCCTTCTACAGGCAGAAGGACTGCCCGGGTAGCACTTCCCACTGTAGAGAAAGAGAAGGGCAAGATCACCCTTGAAGAGTTCTAAATCACAACTGTTGATTTGGGTTTTGCTAATGAAGACCAAGAAGGTCAGGAAGGGAAGGACATCATTGATTCTTTGACCCAAAGGGTAAAGAAGGAGAAAGAGAAAAATAAACAACATAAGGAGCAGATTGCTCAGCTGCATTCATACATAAAGGGGTTGATTAACCCTGATAATACACCAGTTGATCCGGCAGTCCCATTGACTATCATATCTCCGGAAGAGGTCACCAAATTAGACCTCATGAAGCATGAAGCCATGATCATGGAAAAGTGGATGCTGTCAACCCTCACAAGAGCTAAGGATGTATTGAGAACCTCTTTACAGAGGTGGAATTCTTTAAGCAGTTTGAAGAGAAAGGTAGATAAAATGCAAAATGAAACAGGAAGATGGTCATTCCAATTGGAAAAGGATCTAACTACTTTGAGTGAGATGAAGAGGATTGATCCTCAAATCCTAATAAACAATCAATTATTGAATAATAACACTGCTCTATTGATAGATGTGTGGTATGAAGATATCAGGTTCAAATGTGATATCCTGAAGAAATGCAGTGGCAAGCTCAGGGATATAAGTATAAAGCTGCACAGTATGATGGCTTATGAAGTAGAGATCCTTGAAGCATTAGAAGGAAAGATTGAAAACCAAGACACAGACTTTGCTATCAAAGCTCTGCATGATAATTTCTAGTCAGTAGCTGATGACCCCCTCACCCACCTGACAGAAGAGGTGATGAATAAGATCATGAGGATCAAGGTCAAGGTGGAAACTTACAATAAGACTTTGAACAACATAAAAGGTAAGCTGGATGTGAGCAAAGATAAATTCCAGTCTCATAGGCATGCCATAACAAAAGCCAAAATCCAAGATGGCGGGGAAGTAGATAAAATTGTGCAGGTGTATGAAGATATCAGGACGGCAATGAAGGTCCATATACAGGATGATGTTCATCAGGGTGATAGTGATACCGAAAGAAATGAGGATGATGATCATGATGAAGAAGAAGAAAATGAAGAGGAGGGACCCTAAGAATGAATGAATATGCATCACAAAGAAGACATATGCATAAGGTACTCATAAGATATTAAGTCATCCAGATGGTTGCTAGCTGGCAACCTGTGCCACGAAGGAAAGTTGACTAATTCAAAGAGTGATAATCTACCATTGATCTTAATTGAAAAATTTTGACCATAGGTCATTTGTAATAGCTCCCTCACCTTATTCTATAAAAGGTGCAGGGGTGCCATATTTTGAATATTCAAAACTTAATTGAAATTTGATTGCTGAAATATCAGGACTCATTTCAAAGTTGTTGTAAATGTACATGTTACGCATACTGAATGAAAGAGAAGACAATTTGATTACAAATCATCATAAATTTTGAGTAATCTATGTTTGAAATCTTGATACATGCATTGATCAGCTGATTTCCTTGGAGTGCTTGTCAGTCTGCATGTGTTGTTTTCATTCCTGATCCTTTGAAGTTAGCATCATCCATATCTATCTATGGAACGTCCTGGTGACATATGGTTTGATTTCTTCTCCTCATGAATGTATCTTGTATGTATGTGGTTCAATGGCTAAAGATTCACTAAACTTAGAAGCATTCTTTTAAATTTCTTTCAATTTCATAACAATTCATCACTATAATTGCAAATAACAGAGAATTAAAAGCAAATAACATGAAATATGTTGATATCCCATAGATAATTGGAAATACATAGCATATTTAGAGAAAAATCATGTTAAATTGACAAATATCATGCAAATTCATACAAATATCCAAGACATACAAGCAAATATCCACTTACAGACTCATCATTTGAGTAAATATACTATGTAGAAGAAAGAACAGGTTCATGATGATCAATAATTAGAAGAATTGATCAAACTTGCAAATACATCAGCTATCTTTGGAAATAGAGTAGAAATAACCTCTCTGTGGAGTAAATTTATAGGAAACAGAACAATACTGATCATCAAGATAAATGTAAGACCCCTTGAAATGGAAAATAGCATGTCACATCAACCTCTGAGTAACATCAGATGATCATGACCTGATCAACGGAGACTTGGAGTCATCAACTTATCCTAAGTTGATCATACTTTACAAGATAATAAAGGTTTGGTGTGCAAATTTTTATGCATGTTGTTATGACTAACAATCATCATCAACAGGTACCTACAGTACTAGCACCAAAGAAAGATGGAGAGTGGAAAATGTGTATAGATTCTCGATCCATAAATAAGATCACGATCAAGTATAGGTTTCCATTGCCAAGAATGGATGACATAATGGATTGTTTGAGTGGAGCCAAGTACTTCACAAAGATTGACCTCAAGAGTGGGTATCACCAGATCTGAATCAAAGAAGAAGATGAATGGAAGATAGCCTTCAAGACAAGGAGGGTTTGTATGAGTGGTTAGTCATGCCATTTGGGCTAACCAATGCACCAAGCACATTCATGTAGCTCATGAACGAGGTATTGAAAGAATTTTTGGGAAGTTTTGTTATTGTTTATTTAGATGATATTTTGATTTTCAGTAAGACTTGGGATGAGCATATGATGCATATCAGAAGAGTTTTTGAGAAGCTAAGGGAGGAGAAGTTGCTAATTAACCTGAAGAAATGTAGTTTTGCAAAGGAGTTGGTATACCTGGGATTTGTTGTCTCAAAGGAAGGTCTTAAGATGGACCCAGAAAAAGTAAGGGCTATCATTGAATGGCCTACACCAAGGAGTGCCACAGAGGTAAGATCTTTTCATGGTTTGGCAAGTTTTTATAGAAAGTTTGTCAGGAATTTTAGTAGCATTTGTGCACCCCTAACTGTGACAATGAGAGGGGATAGAAAAGAGTTTAGATGGACTAAAGGAGCAAACAAAAGCTTTGATACATTGAAGCAAAAAGTCATAGAACAACCTATTTTGGCACTTCCAGATTTCAATAAGGTATTTTAGGTAGTTTGTAATGCTAGTGGTAGTAGTATAGGAGTTGTTTTGAGCTAAGAAGGTAAGCCCATTGCCTATTTTAGTGAGAAGCTTAATGATGCCAAGAAAAAGTATTCTATTTATGATCAGGAGTTTTATGCAATAGTTTAAGTTTTGAAGAAATGGAGACATTATTTGTTGCCAAAGGAGTTTGTTTTATATACTGATCATCAACCTTTGCAATATCTTAATAGTCAAGGAAAGTTGAACTAGAGGCACTTAAAATGGGTTGAGTTTTTGCAGAGCTATACTTTTGTTTTGAAGCACAGGAAGAAGTCCAACAAAGTTGCAGGTGCCTTGAGCAGAAGGAAAATTTGTTGACAGAAATGAAGATAGAGATTGTTGGGTTCGATGAGCTCAAAATTTTGTATCCTAAAGATCTAGATTTTGCAGAGGCTTGGAAATCTTTTCTGGAACCTGTTACTTTAGACAGGACAAAATGGTTGGATTTCATAATCCAAGATGGCATGTTGTTTAGAGGAAGCCAGTTGTTCATTCCAAGGAGTTCCTGAGAGAGAACTTGTTTAAGGAGAAGCATAGTGGGGGATTGGCTGGACACTTTGGTTGAAATAAGACCATTGCTATTATTGGCAAAAATTATTATTGGCCACAGTTGCAGTAGGATGTGAGGAAATTTGTGTAGAGTTGTAGAGTGTGTCAAATGGCAAAAGGAACAAATCAGAATATAGGGCTATATCAGCCGTTAATTGTACTAGAGAAGCCATGGGATGATATTAGTATGGATTTTGTTCTTGGTTTACCAGGTACACAAAGAGGACATAATTCTATTTTTGTGGTGGTGGACAAATTCTCAAAGATGGCATATTTTATTCCATGCAAGAAGACTAATGATGTTGTTCATATTGTAGAGTTATTTTTTAGGGAGGTGGTGAGACTACATGGTCTGCCTAAGAGCATAGTTTCAGATCGAGATACCAAGTTTGTTGGTTATTTCTAGAGGACATTGTGGAAGAAGTTGAAGACAAATTTGAAGTTTAGTTCTGCACACCATCCACAGACTGATGGACAGACCGAAGTGGTGAATGGGAGTTTGGGTAACCTGCTATGATGCTTAGTAGGAGATAAGCCCTAGGGATGGGATTTAATTTTACCACAGGTAGAATTTGCTTACAACAATTCTGTCAATAGGAGTACTAGTAAATCACCATTCCAGATTGTATATGGGAATAGTCCAAGAAATTCTTCAGAGTTAAGGAATCTGGACAAAGGAGAAAAGACAAGTACCGAGGCTGAAGACTTTGTAGAACACATGAAGAATTTGCATGAAGAGGTAAAAAAGCACATTACTAAGATGAATATTCAGTACAAGGCTAAGGCATATCAGAAGAAGAGATATAAGGAATTCCAAGTAGGAGATGAAGTCATGGTTCACTTGAGAAAAGAAAGGTTCCTAATTGGAACATACAATAAGCTAAAACTGAAGAAATTTGGACCAGGCAGAATTTTGAAGAAACATGGTTCAGTAAATGCATATGAGGTAGAGTTGTTGAGTGGGATTAACATTTCCCCTATTTTCAACATTACTGATTTATCATAATATCATTAAGGTGAAGCAGAGGATGGACCATCAAAGGAATAGTGGAGTATTCTGGTATCTATTTCAAAAGAGGAGATAGAAGAGATCTTGGATAGACATGTGGGAAGAAGTACTTGGAATAGGAAATATGAAGAATAGATGGTGAAATGGAAAGGAAGGCTTGTTGAAGATTCTTCTTGGTTGTCTAAGGCAGAGGTTGACCGTTTGGGTTTTCCTCACACAAACACATGAGACGTGATAGGGTCACTTCTCAAATTACCCTGGGTATCTCATACAGGAGCATCCAGTGGTGTAAGGGCAATCTTGCATCACCCAAAAAAAAGATGTGTTTCAAAATTGTTGATGTTCTTTCCAATTTTGGTTCCATAATCGCTTGAATAATGATGTAGAACTTTCAGTTTTTCCAAACTACTAAAAATAACAACCTACTATTTTTAGAAAGTTTGTATTTGGGCACGGAATGACGTGAAAATTTATAGGAAGCTACAAAAATAAAAAATAAGACCTTTAGCAAAGGAATCACGTAAAGATCATTTGTGAGATGAAAGATATTAAAGTTTTTATTTCCCAAAAAATGCCTAAAAATTATTCAAACTCAAGTTTGAGGTACTAAATGGCCCCATATAGGCCCAAAAATGGCCAGAACTAGCAGAGTGGGTTCTTAGCGTGTAGAGCACTCCATGAGCTTTTTGATACATAAAACAGTTCGTCAATCGGACACCTGAATCAAAAGTTATGGCTCCCGAAAGTTGACCTATTTTTGGAGGGAGATGCAAATTTTGAAATTAGGTTGTTGGCCGCCAAAAAGGCTATTAATAACCATTTTTGGGAACCCTGGGTAGTAGTAGAGTTAAGGGGGCAAGTGTAGAGTCAAGAATAGGTGGGAAAATAGAAACCCTAGTTGATTTGGGGTTTACATAAGGCAGATGATTCCAGAGTCTAGAGAAAGGAAGTTGTAATGTGTTGCAACTTGTGGAGGGTTGATTCCTCTGATTGTATTTGAGCTTCTATAATGTAATAAGTTGCCAAAATCAATAAGAAAGTTCTATTTTCTGTGTGCAATTTCTATTGTTGTGTGTTTTATGATTTACCCCTTCATCAAATTTAAGTCCAAAAACATAGGTTCACCAAAATGTTTAGTGTTTTGATGTTTAAATCCTCCTCTCCACTTTATATTCAAGGACCCAGGGTTGAGTGGCAAGCACTATCATACCCTAGATCACTGTGAGATGTAGGGAAACTTGGGTTAGGGTAAATTAATTGTCAATTTCTCTTTGCTTATGCTTAATTGACCATTAAAACCCTAATTATGCAAATACGATAATAAATTGATGACTAATAGAAATGCTCTTACAAACGGAACTAAAATAGCAAATCATAGAATACATGTTTTTAGGGTTCTAAGGCGGAATAGTCGGGGACACTAGAGTGGGCACCCAAGTCTAAGGTACCAGTTTCTTTGCAGGATCCTGACCTCCTTCTGACACTGATCAGCCCTGTAACTTTTGTTTATGGGAACTCAACTGCGGAGGACACTAGAGCGAGAGCCCAAGTCCTGGAAATGCTCTGGTGTCCTGCTTCTCTTCAGATCCTGAATCCTTGATGCCTACCAATCCTTCCTACAACTTCACTTTTCCTGAATATGACACCTGTAACCTACAATCACAAGACATGGTTTAGGGGTTGTGGTGTTTAGAGGCTTGCCTCAGTCAAGCCCCAGAGGATGCTTAAGTCTCTAAAAACCATTGTCAGATAAAGAGTACGTGCCCTTGTGAGGAAGAGGCAAAAACCAAAGGAATTGATAATGAAAACACAATATAATGTCACCTTGTAGTGAAGATATCATGGGAGGAAGATGCTCTTCATTCCATGATGAAATGGATGCTCAAATATGTAAACAAACACATAAACCACACAAGTTTACTCTTGCAACATAATGAAAGCCTTGAATCACCTTGAGAACACAATAGCTTGCTAGTAATCATCTAGTTTACAAATGAATGCCTAAACATGCTTTTATATGTGTTGGCTAACAGATTTGTCCTTATTCTGAAAATGGTTTATTTTGACTCTATACCCCTCTTTGAAGAACAAATGAGTTAGGCAACAAATGGGTGAACTCTTTAAATTAGTTCCCCTCTGAATTTAGGTACAGCTCCCTTTAAGATTTTCAATGAATTAAATCAATTCGACTATCAAATGCACTTTTAACCAGAAAATGCTTAAGGCAAACTAACATTCATACATAACTATGTTATGAATGTGGTAAATTTATACAGCAACAGTGTGTAATAGAATGCACAGATTCTACTTTTGATACATTCAAATACATGAACACATACATATGAATTTTCTGAACCAATAAATAATAGAACACATATGAGGAATTGTCCAATAAAAGAGCAATTACCAGATGAAAGGAGATTTCACACAGAAAATCTAACTCCAAACACTTAGACGCACAGATCCAAGTAAGCAGTAATTGTTTCTTCTTTCCATTCACAGATGAAAAATTTCTCAGACAATTATCACATAATGTAAAACTATCAAACGATTTAGCTAAAATTCCCTTACTTCTTTCTTTCCCTAACTTTTTCTATCTTTACAAAGATTTTAAAAACCCATATATATGAATGTCTTAATCATGTCTTTGAGTAAATCAAACCCAAAGTTAACATAACTCTGACCCGTAAGGGATTTAGTTTATAACAACTGATTTTAAAGATCAAGATTTGCCAAAAATAACATAAAAGAGAAACAGAAATAAAGAAAGTGAGCCAACGAAATCATGACTGGGACGAAGGATTTGCATCTCCAGATTTATCATCGGTGGCCTGGGGAGCACGTTGGGACTTCCACTCCTAAAAAGCTACAACGAATTCCTGAATCTTCGGGAAGTTGGGAATGCCTATATGTTTCATTCTTGACTTCCAAACTTCCTTTTCCCTTCGCATTTTCCCAAATTTTTCTTTGTGTTCTGGAAGTGTGTCGATGCAAAGGTAAAGTAGTGACTCAACTTTAGAAATCCTAGAGAAGTCCTCAATTAAAATATTATCATTTTCTCTGATGAAACTGATTTTATCTTTGAAAGATTGGACCACTGCATCGACATCTTCCACTAGTTTTCCATCATCTTTAATGTATTTAACATCAATACATTGCAAGTCATGTTGCAACGATTGAGTGAATTCTGTTATCTCCTTAATTAACTTTGAAAGTTCAAAACGTCCTTGCCGGGATATGGAGTTCCTCCATTCAATATTTTTCTTGTTCACATATAACAAATCCTCATCCAAACCAATCAGGCTTTTCTCTATCAAAAACTTCGCCAGACCATATTTTTGAACTTCATCTATTTGGTTTATTACATTCGTCCACTTACCTTCATCTTTCACCCAAACAGCAACCTATGCTTTAAGATCCTCAATGGTGGTAGCAGTCAGATCATATATGCTCTTGAGCTCATGAATATATTCAATTCCTTTTTGTTCAATGTTATCCAACCAACTGTCTAATGTTTTTGCCACCATTTTGCTTCTGTGAACTTGATCCAATAACTTCTAGTTAACAGGTGATTTCGGGTCAAAAGACAGGGAGAGCTGTGAGATTGGCTACGGGTTAGGGTTATGAATAGAATAAATGTACTCTGCCATTGAACGCAGAGTTTGCTTTAACTCCCTCTTGTCCTTTTCATCTTTCCAGGTTCGACTAACCATTCTCTTAGTAGATGCTTCAAGATGGTGGACATCTGCAACTCTGGAAGTAGCACCGAGATCCACTTTCTCCACAGTGAAATCATGCACTGTTGGATCCTACACTTCTTCCTCTGTCACTGGCTTAGCTATTTCAGCACTCCAGTTACCAGTGTTTGGATCAATGTTTATTATGGATGTCGTCTTGAGTTTCTTGGACTTGGGGGTTTTCCCCAAACATTTGCTTACCATGTCCTCTAAAGGGACGACAAAAGGAATTACCTTTTTCTTGTCGAAGATAGAACTCTCTAGCCACTTTGGTGCAGGGGCTGAGGTTGTCTTCTCAGGGTTTAATCCATTAGAGTGAAATCATGCACTGTTGGATCCTGCACTTCTTCCTCTGTCACTGGTTTGGCTATTTCAGCACTCCAGTTACCAGTGTTTGGATCAATGTTTATTATGGATGTCGTCTTGAGTTTCTTGGACTTGGGGGTTTTCCCCAAACATTTACTTACCATGTCCTCTAAACGGACGACAAAAGGAATTACCTTTTTCTTGTCAGAGATAGAACTCTCTATCCACTTTGGTGTAGGGGCTGAGGTTGTCTTCTCAGGGTTTAATCCATTAGAGGATACATTTGAAATCATCAATATTTCAGGGGTCTCTAGAATGGTCCCTGATTGTGACCCGATGTCAACTTCCTCTGTTCTGTGGACTTAGCTCTTTGTCACCCATAGGTTCTTCTGAATCTTCCTCTGAATTCAAATCAACAACTATTGTTTCAGAAGCCTGCTTCTTTCTTTTCCCTTTAGTCCTCAACCTTATAACATGAGAGGGTAAGATATCTGTGAGGACTCTTCTGGACCTCTTAGTGGCAGGGCTTCTTTCAGTTGATGGCTTGGAAGCACTTGCACCGAAGATAGCAATAGGTTGGTTAGAAGAGTCTATAGGAAGTGAGGATCCAATCATTGAAGTGATTTGTTGGGCATTTCTATCTTGAAGCCCTTCCTGTCTCTTTTCCCTCAACCATTTCTCAGTTCTCCTTATCACCAGAAGAGTTTTAACTTCAATTCTGTCTTCCTCCTTTTTGCTCCAGTCAACTTCTGGAATGGGTAAGTGTTTCACTTTTTCAAACTGTGGGTCAACCACCTGTTCTTCATTATCAATAATTCCAGAAATATCCATGTTTAAATTGAGGGTAATTATCTGTCCCAAAGAAAACCTACACCACAGCCTTCTCCTGACCTTAAATTCATCTAGACAGTCTTCCCAGTAGTCCTCTAGTTTAGTAATATGTGAAAGCCCTGTTCCAGGGTCTAGGTTATCTCTGACAAATCCTTTACTGTCGAATTGAGTCTTGGCAGTGAAGAACTAAAAATTGAACCTTTTAAGGTTCACCTCCAAATTCAAGGCATCAGATTTTGATTGGCATGAATAATGCCCAAGTTCAAAAGGAAAAGAAATACCAAAACCCTTTTTTGATGAGAATTTCTTATCAACATGTGCTAGCTACCTACATACCTCCATCAGCACAAAATGATCAAACACATACCTAGGTAACTTCACAGGTTCACCATCAAATCCTCCAACTCTGATGTAAGTGAACTCAAAAAATTGAATGAAGAAGCTACCATAGATGCTTATCAGTTGCATTGCTTCACTAGATATTCTTTTACCCAGGTTCCCTGCCAGATCATAAGTCATTTTCCCAATGAAGACATCATTAACCCTCTTATAATTTTCATAGCAATTCTTTCTCTGCAACTGTGAATAATATTCATAAATCTTACTATTCTCAGCTATGGGTGCATGGGGTAGGTCAAACCAATCTCTTGTAGATGCTAGACAATAGAACAGGTACGAAGACATATAGAAATCTCTGTTACCCAGACAATTGCTCAAACCTTGATGTAGACAATCAGCCACTATTTCGGCCCAATCTAAATATTGTTCCCCTTGAAGGATGACTTGTATGAAAAAGTACATCCAATCCTCCCAATAATAGGCATGTTGATTGCCCCTCAGTTTGTGTAACAATACCACAATATCCCTCACTTCTTTAATCAAATGATCCCTAGTGAGTGGCCTGGGCAACCTTGAACCGCCCTTCTGAAATTTCAACAACCAGTTCCTCGCTATTACACTTTTGTAAGTTGGTTTCTTGTCTGAGAAATACCCATTGGAGGAAGTAATGTCAAGGCTGGAATATGCCTCTTTAGGCAGTATCTTCATCATAGACATGAGGGTTTGTCTGTTGACATGAAATAACACATCACCGCTTGCATTTCTGATGCACCTGTCCTGGGGGTCGTACCTATTCATACACTCTTGAACCAATTCTGGGCACAGTATAGCCTGAGGAAAAGCTGCGGCTTCAACTAAGCCGCTATCTACAATTTTCTTCATCGTAGGGGTTTAAACAAGGTTTCTAGTTCTTTCTTTGAATTCTTCTAAATTGTATTGAACCAATGCAGTATCTCCAAATTTAGAGTGAGAATAAATAAGACCAGGACCATGTTCATTCCCCAATGATGTAGATTTTAAAGCCATACTTGGAGGATTACAATGAAAAACACTTCAAATTTTGAAAATAATGACAGAGATTCAAGAGATTCTTCTTTCCAGTTAAGAAATAGGAATAGCACATAGGAGGAACAGAACTCACCTTCAAGATATATGAATTCACTATGAAGTTTGAGTAATAAGAACCCTATACTTCATGTGTTATTCTCCTCTGCGTTGCACGGTTTGTTTACTCGCTAAATCCGGCTTGTTCTTAATTAACAATGGCATTAACCAGATTGAATAATTATCACTCAGAGCAATACGTGCTGGAAATATTTGAAAAGACATAAATTCTGACTTTTTCATCAATAGCAAGTATTATTCATGCACCATCATGATGTATAATGATTATCCGTAACCTTCGCAAAATTAGAACTCTCAGTTTTATAATGAGTTTCTGACATATTTTCCTCCAACTTTCCCGCTAAATTTGACTTAGAAAGCCACGGGAATAAATGAGACCAAAATCACCAAATCTTTGAACTATTGAACCATTGAACCTTAGGACGTGGTTCAATACGGTGGTTCAATGTGGTGGTTCAACCATACCAATTGGATCATATAGATGAGAAAAGGGTTCACTTACGGAAATATAGAACTTAAACTCATGAACTGTTGAACTTGTTGAGATATGGTTCAATACGAAGTTTCAAAGCCACAAGGATTACTTAGACCAACAAACAGTTACGCGGCTTTGGTAAAAAGGCTTCCAACTATGAAACAGTGAACTGTTGAACCTTGAACCATTGAACCCCGCTATAGAGTACGAGCAGAAGGTTAAACGATACATTAATTATACAAGGTAACTGTGTGACCCGACTTATAAGGAGGCAATGAGTGTTGAACTTTAGACCGTTGAACCATTGAATCTTAAACAAAAGGGTTCAAGTTCAAACCAAAAGTTCAAAGACGTATAAAACATATAGAACCATTTGAACTTTGAAAATGGTTCAAGTTCAAAGGTTTAAACTTTAAGTAACCTTGTCCATAAAGACGATAAATGGGTCAAATTTGAAGGGTCAAGAGCTGATTTCAGAAACAAAGGTATGACCCAAAATACAATACAGCAAACCGGCTCTTGTTCAGGAAATATTACCAATAAAGAAATAATGGTGACTCAAAAGGTAACAATATACACATACAAATACTCCCGTTGAGTTTTTTCGTAATTCAAACTTATCATGTCAACAAAGGACCCAAATAACGGTCATAAACTGACACCCAAAAATTAGGGCTGACCCAAAATAGGGCAGGACTAGGGTGTGGGCATCCAAGTTCTCCCCCTATTTTGGGAATGGTATAGCTCAAGGGGTCCTCCTAGGTCCCATTTGTCATGTTACCTAGGGTTCATTCCATCAAGATGCCAAATTATGAACTAAGATGTCGTAAATGCATGCAAAAGACCCGAGAGCTAAACCTTATGAGGGAAAAGCCCCCAAGGGGACATTTTCTGATGTTATAGATTTGAAGAAACTATGGCCATCTGAGTAGAACTGGTTTTGCAGTATTTAGAAGAGATAGAGCAACAAAGAAGTGGTCTAGATCCTCCCGAATATGTCAAATAATGATCTGCGGATCTAGAGGCATGTTTGGGAAGTCAGTGTGTATCATCCATTCAAGTGGTTCATGGTTTGGAGGTCTACAAGAAATCTTTCTAAGATGACAGTCATGGAAGATAATATTCTTGAGGTTCCAAATGAAGATGCAAGTAATTCTGATGATCTGGAGGAGTGCAGATGTTTTTGTTGAATTCATTATGCTTGTGGAGGTCTCTGGATTGTGTGACTGCTGTGTTGGAGGTTCGCATTGAAGTTTGAGCTTGTTGGTGAAGATTTCCTTCTTGGTGTTGTTGTTCTTCCCAATCCTGGCCGACCAGATGATTCAAGCATATTGCAGATGTTGCAGAAGCAATTCTCTAGAGCGTGGTGTATTGTTGAAAGAAGATTCAAGTCTTAGCAATGTTTGGCCGACAGCTTAGTGATTCACATTAAGTAAGATGTTTGATGTGCTGACCTTGATGTTTATTCCAAGGTTGATGAAGCATATAAAGGAGTGTAGCTGACTCATGGAAAATCATACTTGAGCAAAAATAATAAATCCAAAGAAAGGATCAAGAGAAAAACAAAGAAGAGGAGTAGAAGAGCAAAAGCAGAATAGAGTGAAATGTTAGTGAAGAGTTTGGAAGTAGAATAGAAGTTTTATAAGCATTCAATGAAACTGAACTAGGCATGAAGTAGATGCTATTTCTCAGTTAATTCTTTCTGTGTTAAACTTAAATTTATTGTAGGTAGTGAGCCTCTCTTTTCAGTAGTGAGCTCTGGGTTGTGAGCTCGAAGGCAAGTGCCTTCCCATTCTTTTTAAGTACTTTTAGTAGGGTACAAATCTTTTTGGATAACACCCACTGTGGTTTTTCCCTTAACTGGGTTTCCATGTCAAAAATCTTGGTGTCAGATTTATTGATTATGTTTCTACTTATATGATGTTGTTTCTTGCTTTAATGTTTACATCATTGATCAATTTGTAAATTGTGAAAGAAGATTAAAAGGAAGAAAAGGTTAATTTTTGGGACAACTAATTCACCCCCCCTCTCAGTTGTCTGGTCTAATTCCAACATTTGGTATCAAAGCCAAATCCTCTAAAAAAAGTTTGACTACTTGAGGAGATCCAAGATGTCGACTTATAAGAAGGAAAGTCTGAGATTTGATGGAACAAATTACTCTCTTTGGAAGGTATGCATGCAGTGTCATTTGGAATGTATTGGTAATGACTTTTGGACGATAACAAAGAATGAGTATAAGATTCCAAAGAATGGCCCTACTACTCTAGATGAACTCAAGGAAGCTGAATGCAATATTTGAGCCAAAGAAGCTTTATTGAGTGCCCTGTCTAATACAAAATTGGAAAATGTCTTAGATTTGAAAACTGCCCATGAAATCTGGAAAAAGTTGGAAAATCTATATGAAGGTGACAAATATGTTAAATGTGCCAAGCTATAAAGCCTAAAGGGTAAATATGAAAGATTGGTAATGAGGGAAGATGAAAACATTACTTCCTACATGCAGAAAGTAAATGAACCTTGTGACCAGTATCATAAATGCAGGTGGAGTATTGGAAGAATCAGAAATTGTTGCCAAATTGCTCAGATCCTTACCTGCAGCATACAAGCATAAAGCTGCAGCCATTGAAGAAATCAGGACAGTAACAACTGTCACAAGAGATCAGTTAGTTGGTAAGCTTTCAGCATTTGAAATGAGTGAGTTTGGTGATTCTCTCCCTAAGTCTGAATCTGCATTTAAGGCCAGTGTGTATGGAAAGCAAAGATATGATCCGGGTGAAAGTTCTTGAGGAAGATCAAACCGATTTGTGAAGACAAGGAAGGATCTTGAAGATGATGAAATTGAGACTACAAATCTTGAAGCTCTTATTGCCAAAAGAATACCAAGAGGATCCAGTAAATATGAAGGAAAGTTTCCACTCAAATGTTTTGCTTGTAATAAAATTGGTCACTTTGCCTCAAGATGTCCGAAGAGGTTCTCAAAACTAAACCCTAACAGATATAAAGGTTATAAAAAATGTTACTATGTCCAAGAAGCTAGAGAAGGAGTCATAGATGATGAATCTAATCATGGAGGTTCCACTGAAGATGATTGGGTGTTGATTTCTATCAAGGAAGAAGATTTGGTGTCTACTGAATCTGCTAGCTGTACAAATGTGGAAAGTACCTTGGCTGCTCAGGTTGTTGAAAATGATAAATGGGTGATTGATAGTGCATGTTCTCATCATATGACTGGTGATAAAAGTAAGTTTGTAAGCTTTGAAAAATATGAAGGTGGAATTGTGAAATTTGGAGACAACTCAACTGGTAGAATTTGTGGCAAATGATCCATCTCTTTTGATGGTAAGAATAACACTAATGATGTTCTGTATGTGGAAGAACTGAAGCATAATCTTCTTAGTGTTGGACAGTTGGTTGACAAGGGTTATGATCTTTGATTCAAGGATGGAAAATGTAGAATCTTGGAAAGATTCAGAACTGAAATTGCATCTGGTACTCAAACTAGAGGTAACATCTTTCATTTAAGTAGTTCTAGAAAAAGTTGTTTGATTGCTCAGTCAGATCAAAGTTGGTTATGGCATAGGATGATGTGTCATGTAAATTTTGATAACATTGTCAAGATAAGTTCTACTCAAGCTATAAGAGATCTTCTAAAACTTATGAAACCTGATAACATATGTAGAGAATGTCAATTGGCCAAATAGAACAAAATTTCATTCAAAAGTAAAGAAGAATTTTCAAGTGAACAGTTGGAACTTGTGCATACTGATCTATGTGGTCCTGCTAGAATTAGGAGTGTGCAAAGAGACAGATATTTTATGTTGATGATTGATGATTACTCTTGGATGATGTGGGTAACCTTCTTAAAAGAAAAATCAAAAGCTCTTGACAAATTCAAGGTATTCAAAGTAATGGTAGAAAATGAGATTGGTGTGAAGATAAAGTGTCTAAGATCCCACAGAGGTGGAGAATTTACCTCCGGTGAGTTTGATTCATTTTGTGAAAAGCATGGAATTAAAAGATAGTTATCTACTCCTAGGGCTCCTCAGTAAAATGGAGTTGTGGAAAGAAAGAACCAGACCATTCAAGAAGCTACCAGGACCATGATGATGGAAACAAATGTTCCTCAAGTCTATTGGAGAGAAGTTGTGAGTACTGTTGTCTACACTCTTAACCGGGTGCAGATCAAAGGCAATTCTAGTAAGACACCTTATGAACTATGGTTTGGTCATCCTCCTACTATAAGATACTTTAGATTTTTTGGTAGTAAATGTTATATCAAAAGAGATGAGGATCTAAGCAAGTTTGAAGCAAGAAGTGATGAAGGAATTTTTTTGGGTTACTCTACTCAAAGCAAAGCATACCGGTGCTTTAACAAGAGGTTGAAAAAGATTGTTGAAAGTGCCAATGTCAGAGTTGATGAGAGCAAAGAAGGAAATTATAGATCTTGTGGATATGATTCAGATGATCAAGATGAAAATTCAAGTCAAGAAAGGCAAGTGCAAACTCAGATCCAAATTCAGATTGATCCAGAAAATCCAATAATTCAAGAGGATAGTGCAGAAGTTTGAAATGGAAGATTCAGTCTAAGTATGTGAAAAAATTGTTGAAGAAGTTTGAAATGGAAGATTCAAAGCCAGTAGGTATGCCTATGGTAACCAGATGTAAGTTGAGTAAAGATGATGACTCCCCTAAGGAAAATCAGAAAAAGGTATAGATCAATGATTGGAGGACTGCTCTTTCTGACTCAGACTAGACCTAATATCATGAATGCAGTTGGGCTTGTCGCTAGATTCCAAGCTGATCCTAAAGAATCCCATGTTGTAGCAGTCAAAAGAATTTTTAGATATCTCCAAGGGACAATTGATTATGTATTATGGTATCCAAAGGATAATGACTTCACTCTTCATGCATATACAAATGCTGATTGGGCAGGAGATGTGGATGACAAAAAAAGCACTAGTGGTGGTGCATTCTTCTTGGGAAGTAGATTAGTTTCTTGGCTAAGTAAAAAGTAGGAGGCAATTTGCCTATCTACAACAGAGGCTGAGTATATAGCAGCAACAAACAATTGTGCTCAAGTTCTATGGATGAAGCAAATGTTAGACATCAAAATCGTGTTTGAGGAGCTTGTCACAATCTTCTATAATAATTCAAGTGCAATAAGTATCTCAAAGAATCCAGTGTTGCATTCAAAGACAAAGTATATATCCATCAAGTTTCATTTCTTGAGAGAGAAGGTAAATGAGAATGAAGTCAAGTTGGAGTTTGTGTCCTCAAAGGATCAGATTGCAGATATTTTCACTAAGCCTCTTCCCAAGGATACTTTTGAGTATCTCAGAGAGAATTAAGATGCACTAGAGTGCATCAGTCTAGTGGAGTTCATAGTCATATCTTGTGATCCAGATTGATGTTAAGGAAGCACTACTCAGGGGGAGTAGTCTACATGTAATTTTTTAGTTTGACCTGAAACAAAACTAAGGAGAAAAGACTACAAATATGTGTCTTTTTCCATTGATGTCAAAGGGGGAGAGATGTCATGTGAAAAACTAGTTGCTAGTGAAAGGGGGAGCAGTGAAGATAGTGGTTGTAGAAGTGATAAGAGAAAGGGGGAGAAGCTCTTGTCTTGATAGTTGAATTATTTTTTCACATCATATGTTGCCATCAATGACAAAGGGGGAGATTATTTCAAATGTGTGCCTAATCGGTGTTGTCATTGATGTCAACATATTCTTGTTGCCATTGGTGTCAACTGTATCCTATCTTATTGCCTGACTAGAAGACTGGAATGTTGAGGAAATTGAGAAAATTAATAAAGATCAATGGATATAGATCTCATACAGCAGTATAAAGGATTGTGTGAAGTAGCTCCAGTCAGGACTTGAGAGGTCCGCATGAAGATTTGAAGAAACTATGGCCATTTGAGTAGAACTGGTTTTGTACTATTTAGAAGAGACAAAGCGATAGAGAAGTGGTCTAGATCCTTCCGGATATGTTAAATAATGATCTACAGATCTAGAGGCATGTTTGGGAAGTTAGTGTGTATCATCTATTCACGTGGTTCATGGTTTGGAGGTTCGCAAGCAATCTTTCTAAGATGGCATTCATGGCAGATAGTATTCTTGAGGTTCCAGATGAAGATGTGAGTAATTCTGATGATCTAGAGGAGTGTGGATTTTTTTTTGAATTCATTGTGCTTGTGGAGGTCTTTAGATCGTGTGACTATTGTATTGGAGGTTTGCATTGAAGTTTGAGCTTGTTGGTGAAGATTTCCTTCTTGGTATTGTTGTTCTTCCCAGTCCTGGCTGACCGGATGATTCAAGCATATTGCGAATGTTCCAGAAGCAATTCTCTAAAGCGTGGTGCATTGTTGAAAGAAGATTCAAGTCTTAGCAAGTTTTGGCCGACAGCTTAGTGATTCGCATTAAGTAGGATGTTTGGTGTGCCAACCTTGATGTTTATTCCAAGGTTGATGAAGCATATAAAGGAGTGTAGATGAATCGTGGAAAATCATCCTTGAGTGAAAATAATAAATCCAAAGAAAGGATCAGGAGTAGAGCAAAGAAGAGGAGTAGAAGAGCAAAAGCAGAATAGAGTGAAATGTTAGTGAAGAAGATTTTGGAAGTAGAATAGAAGTTTTATGAGCATTCAATGAAACTAAACCAGGCATGAAGTAGATGCTATTTCTTGGTTAATTCTTTCTATGTTAAACTTAAATTTCTTGTAGGCAATGAGCCTCTCTTTTAAGCAGTGAGCTTTGGGAAGTGAGCCCAAAGGCAAGTGCCTTCCCATTCTTTTTAAGTACTTTTAATAGGGCACGAATCTTGTGGTCTAACACCCACTGTAATTTTTCCCTTAACCGGGTTTCCACGTCAAAAATCTTGGTGCCAAATGTGTTGATTATGTTTCTGCTTATATGATGTTGTTTCTTGCTTTAATATTTACATCATTAATCAATTTGCAAATTGTAAAAGAAGATTAAAAGGAAGAAAAGGTTAATTTTTGGGACAATTGATTCACCCCCTGCCTCTCAATTGTTTGGTCTAATTCCAATAGAATTTGTTTAAAAGGATGTGCACTAGCTCAAGAGATACACCATCCTACCTTCTGTAGAAGGGCTTTCAAAATGCAACCCCACATGCATCACAGAGACGCCTTATAGTGAAAATGATGTAGGAGCATCCAGTGGTGTAAAGACAATCTTGCATCACCCAAAAAGATGATGATTCAAAATCATTGAAGTTTTTTTCATTTCTTTCTATAATTAGTATTTTTGTTTCCATAATCACTTGAATAATGATGTAGGACTTTTAGTTTTTCCAAACTGCTAAAAATAGCAAACTACTATTTTTGGAAAGTTTAACTACCATTTCTAGAAAGTTTGCATTTGGGCACGGATGGAAGTGAAAAATTTGTAGGAAGCTTCATAAATGAAATATAAGACCTTTGGTGAAGGAATCAGGTAAAGATCATTTGTGAGCTAAAAAATATTAAAGTTTCCATTTTCTGAAAAACCCCTAAAAATTTATGAAACTAGATATGAGGCACTAAAACATCCCATAACGTCCCAAAAAGTTGACAAAAATTTGTTTATAGATTTTCGGCGTGATAGTTCACTTCGCGAGCTTTCTAGCACTTAAAATGGTTCATCAATCAGACACCTAGATCAAAAATTATGCTTCCTAGAAGTTGACCTACTTTGGAGGGAGTTGCAAATTTCAAAATTTAGCTGGAGGCCACCAGAAAGGGTTATTTATGACTATTTTTGGGAACCCTGGGTGGTAGTATAGATAAGGGGGAAAGTGTAGAGTCAAGAAGAGGTGAGAAAACAAAAACCCTAGCTGATTTGGGGTTACAGAAGGCTAAAGATTCTAAAGTCTTGAGATAGGATGTTGTAATGTGATGCAACCTATAGAGGATTCATCCTTTGATTGTATTTGAACTTTTGTAATGTAATGTTTTGCCCATATCAATAAAAGATCATTCTATTTTTTTAGTACAATTTTTGTTGTTGTGTGTTTTGTGATTTACCCCCTTCTTCAGAAAAGGAAGCATGTGCTCAAAGTATACAACCCCACCCGCATCACAGAGATGCCTTATAGTAAAAAGGAGGTATACATAATAGATCAATGTACACAAACACACTTTGTCAAAGTAAAAAGCAATCAAGCAGTTACTATTATATATGCCCCCACCTTAAAGTGGTTGATCCCGCTTGTCGGTATCAAGCACATTAAGGTAAAGTGAAAATACACAAGGGAACAAGAGCTTTCACAAAGCCCATACCCCGAAGTGACATGTGCCACAATCGCTGAATGTTCCCACAAACACATCAATATCATTTGCTAACATAATCAACAAGATATAAGATTTGGTTAGAAAATCTTACTCTAATATAACAACTAAATTAATTCAAGAAGCTATACAGAAACATATCACATAGTAGACCAAGGCTACACTTGCGGGTTTAGAACTGAGTAGAGCTATGAGGTTAAACTGCACGTATCTCAGAACTGAGTGCAGCGACAAGGTGAGATACAAAACAATCCAAACTATATAGAGCAGATTTAGAGTATTACAAAGGTTTGTCACAACAAATTTCACAACACGGAGTGATTCTACTAGTCAAGCATCAGTAATATATATCAACCCCATCTTCATATATGGACTAGGTCCATTTTTGCTTTCTTGCTGAAGGGACACACTATCCTTATCGGTATGTGTTTGTTTTTGTCATCCGCCGACTAGTAGAGCCACTGAAGAATGTAAACACTAAAATGAGAGAGGAGAAAAGAGTGACTTAGGTTTACAACATGGGAAGATGCCCCCAAGACATCCTCCACAATGTTATGCCCCCAAGGCACAACACACAATAATAAAATAGAGGAGAGAAAAGTAGAAGAATAGAGAAACAAATAAAAGAATGGTCACAATAGAGGCAGTCTCCTTGTGTCCCTGACCTTACAAGAGTACCAAGGGTCATTCAAAGAGACCTAAACAACATATAACACAACACGGGGAAACACAACACAACATAACAAAGTATAACCATATATATTTAAGAGGAAGCCAAACTTGTGAGCATCTTAGAGATGTGCTCCATCAAGCATGGAAAAATGTGTGAGGAACTCATACCTCATTGATGATTATTTCTATAATGGCCTTGCGGTGCTTGTTTCTCAAGACCCTATATGTTTGAAACCTTTTGTTTCTTGTAGGGAGGGGAATCATTTCTTTTTCCCACCGATGAGTCTCGCCTTGTTCTTTTCCTTCCTTTTGCTTTCTTATTCTTCTTTGCATGATTAATGAGCCTTTCATGATGAAATGCGATACTTTTCATCATCACTACTTTCACTTGCTTCAAATGATTACATATAGACTACACCAATTTTGTATCTTGTGCATGTTGGTTATCTCTTGATCCATAAAGGGATAATGGAGGAGGAACCTCAGTGTATATACCTTTTTCTCATGGGTGATATTGATCTTCACTTGTTTCCTTATCCACTTCTATCATGCCAACTATTTCATCATAGTCGAGATAGTCATCTTCAATCTTTATTGTATTTTGTTCCACCATATTATTTTCATTATATTTAAGAAAAGGATCAGTGAAGATTTGTAGATTTTGATTTAGAGGCACTATTGACTTATTTCTATTGTCATTTACACTAGTAATTTGTATCATATTAGAATCAACGAGGTCTTGAATTTCATGTTTAAGATGCATACTTCTTTCGATATCATGTCCAGGTGAGAGGTAATAATGACAATAAGCATTAGCATTAAATGAATGCCCTTGTGGCTTACTACTATTGAAAGGATGAGTAGGAGGAAGCTTCAAAAGATTGTTGTTCACTACTTGATTCATTATCAAATGAAGCGAATCTGATAATGGAGTGAATTGTCTTTGTTCTTGTCTGAACTAAAATGGTGCTCAAGGAGGCTTTGTAATAGTAGACACTTGTGAGTGAAAATTATTTGAATGGTTCCCATTGATCTTGATGAAATTCTTGTTATTCCTCTTGAATGAATTTTGAGATGAGCTAGCTGCAGATGGACCAATACGAGTCGATGAGGTATGATTCTCATACTGGCTAGCTGAAAGTTGGTAATCTTGGAGAGCTATGCATAGGTGTTGAAAAGAACTATAATTCATCAACAATATCTTGTCATGTATTTTTTATTGGAGATTCATAATGAATACCTTATGAAGATCCTCATCTTTAATTGGATATTGTATTTGGAAGATGAGACCTTGATATAGACTAATGAATTCTATTAATTTCTCTTTTAGACCTTGTTTACAATGAACCAAATCAATCAAGGAGATGGTAGGTCCAATGTGTGCTTGAAGATGTTGCAAGAATTGATTAAATAGCTGTGAGAAGGAATTTATTGAATTAGGAGGTAGAGAACAAAACCATTCCAAAGTAGTATCTTTGAGAGATCAAGGAAGTTTTTTTTCTAACAATGCCTCATCAAAGAAGAAATCACTACACATCATTGTGAATGCTGCCACATGAGTATTAGGATCACTTTTACCACCATACTTTTCAAAGTGAGGAGTCTCAAACTTGTAAGGTATTGGAGTTCTTAGAATTGAATAGGATAAAGGACTGCGAGCCTGATATGTTGGTAAAGTAGGTTGAGAAGAA
This sequence comes from Cunninghamia lanceolata, assembly GCA_027924645.1. Lineage (NCBI taxonomy): Eukaryota > Viridiplantae > Streptophyta > Pinopsida > Cupressales > Cupressaceae > Cunninghamia > Cunninghamia lanceolata. The sequence goes on from BSBN01001493.1 coordinate 1,466,407, forward strand.
GCATTAGTCAAGTTTGTTACTTTTTGTTGTAGGGAAGACATACTCTGCAAAAGCCATTTTAGAAGAGTATCATTGGATGAAGAGGTGGCTTGTGTATTTGAGAGAGGTATATTTGATGCTACAGTCATGAAATTATAGGGTTGATGGTAATGAGTAGAGGTGATAGGTGGTTGAGAATAGGTATGCATTGGTATGGATACATTAGGTGTAGATTTTTGATAATTAAATGCAACAACTTTGTAATTATTTCCAGTAGATGTTCCCATGGTAGTGGTAGTAGTACTACAAGCATGTGGATTGGTGGTGAGAATTGATAATGTAAAAGTGGATATTTCGATGGTCAATATGGGTGTCAAAACTAGTGAAGTTATATATGTTGGTGTTGATACATTTTCAATGACATTCACATGGCTAGCTACTGGCATAATGTTATGTTGCACTATGTGAGATAATCCATGGAGCATATCAACACCTTATCGACCTTCTTGTAATATTTATCTTATTTCTTCAACAATAGGTACCATCTCTTGAGCTAGATGTGCATGTTCTACAATTTGTTGGAATTTAGCTAGTTGTGTGTCTAATTTCTTAATTTTTTCATCAGGCACACGTGAAACTACATCAATCACATTGCCAAAATCATGAAATATTTGTTCTTCCATTGTATTAGTTTTTATGATATCTTGTAGAGATGTTGATTCACCCTTTGTAAAGTGGTTGTATAATGGGTTTTCCACTGTTTGCATATCGTCGCTATTAAAAGTATTAGAACCCATTAGTCTATGGCTTCTCCTTACAAAGATGTTTCTATTAGGGAAATAGGTTGTAAAACTCATGCAAAGTCCTATAACACTCAATGCACAAGCCAATAGAATAATTAAAAGTAGTAAGGTAGCTTGGTGAAATACACAATGTGTAAATTTTACAAAATTCGAAATTTTAATGCAAGAACACACAATGAACCAACACTACAACTCAAAATCAGATTTCAATGAGTGTTTAAAGAGAGAAGAAAAATCTGAAATAATTTTTTGACTACCAACCCTAGCTTTTGCAATAAACTAGGTTATAGGAAAAATGCAAGTTTTCAGCAAAACCCTAGCAAATGAGATCTTCAAATGCAAGATGTGATATCATGAAACAAATAATTGCTGTAATGTATTTTAGATCTGATATAAGAATCAGAAAATCCAATGTTTCCAATGATATGCAATGAAAATAATGCAAAACTATGCCTTTATGCAAGCTTAGAATGCTTATGTTTTTCAATTTTTCCAAAATGTATACAAGATTTTTCAAAGTATGATATGAATTAATGTAAGATCTGATTTCAACACTTAGAAAGATGTAAATTCTTTAAAACATGGGTTCACCAAAATGTTGAGTAGGTAAAAGAGGGGGTTGAATGCAAGCATGTAATTACACTAGATCAAACCCTCTTTCACTACAACATTCAAGAACAAAACCGAGCTAAGTCACTACAAAATGAAAGAGGACTCAACTATTGATTTTGTGCTCCTATTTGTAGGTTGTGATTCAACTAAGCTTTTTATCAAAACCCTAGGCCAATCAATGAACTAAATCCTCTAATTGAGATTATCAACTTATAACAAACAAATAACTACAGAAAGTTAGGATTTGAAAGTACCAAGATAATCAGTGAGATGTTGTAACCTATTTCATAGAACCTAAAATGTCGAAAGAATTTGGTGCTAGCGCCTAAGTCCAGAAAGTCCTGATCTTTAGAATCTCAAAAACTAGAAAAATGATGTAAATGATGTCCAGATGCCATATCCAGTGTCTAATTAGCTATAGGATGCCGAGGTAGGCACCCAAGTCTTCTGCAAAGAAAGTTTTGCACTCTTTTTTTGGATCTTAAAATCTTATCCCTTGAACAACCTCCTCATACCTTCACTTATTCAATCCTCACACCTATAACCTACACACAAGAAGGAAAGGGATTTTGGGGTTTAGTGTTTAGGGAATTACCTCAGTCAAATCCCAACTTAGCATTCAAGTTTTCCCAACACCGTTGTTAGAGAGAGCATGTCCTTGCAGGATAGAGGCTAAAGATAATCCAAATGATGATGATTCAAACACAATGATAATGTCACCTTGGACGTGAATTCCTTAGAAGGATGAAGAGTCTTCAACCCATAAGGATGTTGATGATGATTCCAAATCTACAAAAAACACAAAATACAAACATAAATATGCAACAATAACATAATGAATGCCTTAAATGCTCCTTTGCTTAATATCATAACCTTGCTATCATCAATTCCACTCAGAATGAATTCAAATTGGTGAAGGGGGTAAATCACAAAATAGACAACAACTGAAATTAAACACAAAAAATAGAACTTTCTTTTATTGATTCTTTACATTACAGAAGCTCAATTACAAGTAGAGGATGAATCCTCTACTGGCTGCAACACATTACAGCTTTCCCAACCTCAAGACTCTAGAATCTTTAGCCTTTTGTAACCCCAAATCAGCTAGGGTTTATGTTTTCCCACCTATTCTTGACTCTACACTAGCCCCCTTAACGCTCTTTCTGCCCAAGGTTCCCAAAATAGTCATAAATAGCACTTTTTGGTGGCCTCCAGCTAAATTTTGAAATTTGCAACTCCCTCCAAAAGTAGGTCAACTTCCGGGAAGCATAACTTTTGATCCGGATGTCCGATTGACAAACCGTTTTAAGTGCCAGAAAGCTCACGATGTGAAATATCACGTCAAAAATTCATAAATGGATTTCTATCAACTTTTCAGGATGTTATGGGATCTTTTAGTGCCTCATATCTCATTCCAGAAATTTTTAGGGGCTTTTCAGAAAATAAAAACTTTAATATCTTTCAGCTCACAAATGATCTTTGCCAGATTCCTTCGCCAAAGGTCTTATATTTCCATTATGTAAATTTCTATAAGTTTTCACTTCAATTTGTGCCCAAATGTAAACTTTCTTAAAATGGTAGGTACACTTTCCAAAACAAGTAGGCTGCTATTTTTAGCAGTTTTAGAAAAATTGAAAGTCCTACATCATTATTCTGGATATTATGGAACCAGAAACACTAATTATGGAAATAAATGAAAACAAATACAATGATTTTGAATTAAATTCTTTTTGCATGATACAAGATTGCCCTTACACCACTGGATGCTCCTGCATCAGACACCAGGGTAATTTGAGAAGTGACCCTGTCACGTCTTAGATGTTTGTGTGAGGAAAACCCAAATGGTCAACCTCTGCCTTAGACAACCAAGAAGAATATTCAATAGGCCTTCCTTTCCATTTTACCAGATATTCTTCATATTGCTTATTCTGAGTACTTCTTCCCACACAGCTATCCAAGATCTCTTCTATCTCCTCCATTGAAGTAGATGCCAGAATACTCCACTGCGCTTCTGTTGGTCCATCCTCTGTTCCACCGTCATGATATTATGATAAATCAACAATGTTGAATATAGGGGAAATATTGATCCCACTTAGTAGCTCTACCTCATATGCTTTTCCTGAATCATGTTTCTTCAAAATTTTGCATGGTCCACATTTCTTCATTTTTACTTATTGTATGTTCCAATTGGGAACCTTTCTTTTCTCAAGTGAACCATGACTTCATCTCCTACCTGGAATTCTTTATATCTCCTCTTCTGATTTGCCTTAGCCTTGTACTGAATATTCATCTTATTAATGTGCTTTTTCACCTCTTCATGCAAATTCTTCATGTGTTCTGTAAAGTCTTCAGCCTCGGCACTTGTCTTTTCTCCTTTATCCAGATTTCTTAACTCTGAAGCATTTCTTGGACTATTCCAATATACAATCTGGAATGGTGATTTACCAGTACTCTTATTGACAGAATTGTTGTAAACAAATTCTGGCTATGGTAAAATCAAATCCCATCCCTTAGGCTTATCTCCTACTAAGCATCGTAGCAGGTTACCCAAACTCCTATTCACCACTTCCATCTATCCATCAGTCTGTGGATGGTGTACGGAACTGAACTTCAAATCTATCTTCAACTTCTTCCATAATGTCCTCCAGAAATAACCAACAAACTTGGTATCTCAATCTAAAACTATGCTCTTTGTTAGACCGTGTACTCTTACCACCTCCCTAAAAAATAATTCAGCAATATGAAAAACATCATTAGTCTTCTTACAAGGAATGAAATGTGCCATCTTCGAGACTCTATCAACCACCACAAAAATGGAATCATGTCCTCTATGTGTCCTTGGTAAACCAAGAACAAAATCCATACTAATATCATCCCATGGCTTCTCTAGTATAGGTAATGGTTGATACAACCCTGTATTCTGACTTGTTCCTTTTGCCACCTAACATACTCTGCAACTCTACACAAACTTCCTCACATCCTGCTACAACTGTGGCCAATAATAATTTTCACCAACAATAGTAATGGTCTTATCTTGACCAAAGTGTTCAACCAATCCTCCACTATGTTTCTCCTTAATCAGGTTCTCTCTCATGGAACTCCTCGGAATGCACAACTGGCTTCCTCTAAACAACATGTCATCTTGGATTATGAAATCCAACCATTTTGTCCTATCCAAAATAATAGGTTCCAAACAAGCTTTCCAGGCCTCTGCAAAATCTGGATCTTCAGGATACAAACTTTTGAGCTCACCGAACCCAACAACCTCTATCTTCATTTCTGTCAACAAATTTCGCCTTCTTCTCAAGGCATCTGCAACTCTATTGGACTTCCCACTCCTATGCTTTAAAACAAAAGTATAGCTCTACAAAAACTCGACCCATTTTAAATGCCTTTGATTGAACTTTCCTTGACTATTAAGATACTGCAAAGCCTGATGATCAGTATATAAAACAAACTCCTTTGGCAACAAATAATGTCTCCATTTATTCAAAGCCTGAACTATTGCATAAAACTCCTGATCATAAATAGAATACTTTTTCTTGGCATCATTAAGCTTCTTACTAAAATAGGCAATGAGCTTACCTTCTTGACTCAAAATAGCTCCTATAACACTACCACTAGCATCACAATCTACCTGAAATACCTTATTGAAATCTGGAAGTACCAAAATAGGTTGCTCTGTGACTTTCTACTTCAATGTATCAAAGCTTTTATCTGCTCCTTTAGTCCATCTAAACTTTTTTCTATCCCCTCTCATTGTCTTAGTTAGGGGTGCACAAATGCTGCTAAAATTCCTGATAAACTTTCCAAACCATGAAAAGATCTTACCTCGGAAGCACTCCTCGGCGTAGGCCATTCAATGATAGCTCTCACCTTCTCTGGGTCCATCTTAAGACCTTCCTTTGAGACAACAAATCCCAGGTATACCAACTCCTTCTTTGCAAAACTACATTTCTTCAGATTAATCAGCAACTTCTCCTCCCTCAGCTTCTCTAAAACTCTTCTGATATGCATAAGATGCTCATCCCATGTCTTACTAAAAATCAAAGTATCATCTAAATAGACAATAACAAAACTTCCCAAAAATTCTTTTAGTACCTCATTCATGAGCCGCATGAATGTACTCGGTGCATTGGTTAGCCCAAATGGCATGACTAACCACTCATAAAAACCCTCCTTTGTCTTGAAGCTATCTTCCATTCATCTCCTTCTCTGATTTGGATCTGGTGATACCCACTCTTCAGGTCAATCTTCATGAAGTACTTGTCTTCACTTAAACAATCCATGATGTCATCCATTCTTGGCAATGGAAATCTATACTTGATCGTTATCTTATTGATGGCTTAAGAGTCTGTACACATCCTCCATTCTCCATCCTTCTTTGGTGCTAGTACTGCAGGTCCCGTACATGGACTTAGGCTCACCCTTATTAGTCCCTTCCTCAGCAACTCCTAAACATGTCTATTAAGCTCTTCATTCTCTGCAGGGGTCATTCTATGGGCTGCCTTATTCAGAAAACTAGCTCCTAGTATCAAATCCATTTGATGACTTATCTTCCTTACTGGTGGTAAACCTTCTGGTACATTATTAGAGACAATATCTTGAAATTCTTCCAACATCTCTGAGACTTCGACTGCTACATCTTCACATTTCTCTTGACTAATCTTAGGAATCAATGCATAGCAATGACGCTCATGCTTCATACCCTCCAAAACTTTTCTACCATCTACCAAGCAAATTCTGGCAGTACTACATACTTTTTCTTCCACCTCCTTCAAGGGCTTCAACTTGTGACAAACTCCATCCTTTGTTAGGGAATATGTGTTTGCACGACCATCATGGACAACGCTCCTATCATACTGCCACGGCCTCCCCAACAACATATGACATGCATCCATCGGTATGATATCACACAACACCTCATCATGGTAGTCCCCAATCTTGAACTTCACTAAACACTACTCATTGACCAAAGTTTGGTGGTCCTTCTACAACCATGCAATCTGATATGGATGTGGATGCTTTCTTCTTATCAACTTCAACTTATCAACCATCTCCTCTGAAATAAGATTATCAGTGGAAGCACTATCAATAATAATATCACAACACTTACCTTCACATTTGCACCTTGTGCAAAATAAACTCTTCCTCTTATTTGGTTCTTTCTCCTCATTCAACAAGGTTCTTCTGACAACTAGGGTTTCTCCCCTTTCAGCATCTTCATAATGCTCAGAATGTGCATCTTCATCTACATGTGCACCTCGTCCATTACCTTCAGGTCTTCTATTCATCCTTCCTTGATGTTGTGGACACTTGTATGCTCGATGCCCTTCTTCTCCACATTGAAAACAAGTTCCTCTGAAACCTCCTCTTCCTGGTCCTTGCCCAAGTTGGCCTCTTCCTCTTCCTCTTTGCTCACCATTGTTCTAGTCACGAGGGCAGTAGGTATTATCTCCTCTCTAATTTTGACTGGTGCTAGCTTCTTCACTTTTCTTTGCATCTCCATTTCAGCCCCCAGAGGGTCTTCCACCAATCCTTCCACCTTGACCTCTTCCCCTTTGCTTGCTATCAAATCTTTTATTCATCTTCTCTTCCACCTTCAGGGAAAATTGGTATGCATCTTCTATGGTGGTCATTCTGACCAGGCTCAGCCCCTCTTGGATACTTGGCCTCAACCCATTAATGTAACGGGCTACCTTCTCCTTGTTGGGCTCTGCATGGCATGTTTTGATAGTAATCTTATAAAACTCTTATGTATACTCCTTGACAGACTTGTTACCTTGCTTTAGTCCTTGCAGCTTCTTCAACAACTCCATCTCATAGTCCACAAGAATGAACTGCTTCTTCAGTTTCTCCACCATTCGATCCCATTTGGTGATCTTTCATTTTCCTCTTCTGTTCCTCTCTAATTGGACCTCCTTCCACCAAATACTAGTGTGGCCCTTCAACTTTGTTTTTGCAAACTTGACCCAATCTGGGTCCTCCACATCTTCATACTTGAAATACTCCTCCATGTCATTGATCCAATCAATAAGCTGTTCTAGATTCAAATCTCCAGAATATGTAGAAACTTTGATCCTGGGCCTCTTTTCGATCTTTGAAATGGCCCTCAACAAGCTAACTTCTATAAGATCTCCTGTAGCTTCTTGTTCTTCCTCAGATAGCTCTTCCTCAGCTTCATCTTCGCTTTCTTCTCTTGTTCTCAGGTCAAACCCTCTTCGTAGCTCCTCTTGCAATGCATCAATTTGCCTTTGCAGGGCTCTAAAACCCTCTTCCATAAAAGCATTCCTCCCAATATGATTTCTTTGTGGAGGCATCTTGATCTCTGCAGAAAACCCACAACCTCAGGTCCTAGTGCAAACTGCCTCATGGTCGGTGATCTGTCTACACACTCAAGAACCCTTACTCTGATACCACTTGATGAAGGGGTAAATCACAAAATAGACAACAACCAAAATTGAACACAGAGAATAGAACTTTCTTTTATTGATCTGGGCAACTCTTTACATTACAGAAGCTCAATTACAAGTAGAGGATGAATCCTCTATTGGCTGCAACACATTACAGCTTTCCCAACCTCAAGACTCTAGAATCTTCAGCCTTCTATAACCCCAAATTAGCTAGGGTTTCTATTTTCCCACCTATTCTTGACTCTACACTAGCCGCTTAACTCTCCTGCTGCCCAGGGTTCCCAAAATAGTCATAAATAGCACTTTTTGGTGGCCTCTAGCTAAATTTTGAAATTTGCAACTCCCTCCAAAAGTAGGTCAACTTCCGGGAAGCATAACTTTTGATTTGGGTGTCCAATTGACAAACCGTTTTAAGCGCCAAAAAGCTCATGATGTGAACCATCACCCTGAAAATATGTAAAGGGATTTCCATCAACTTTTCAGGACGTTATGGGATGTTTTAGTGCCTCATATCTCATTCTAAAAATTTTCAAGGGCTTTTCAGAAAACAAAAACTTTAATATCTTTCAGCCCACAAATGATCTTTGCCCGATTTCTTCGCCAAAGGTCTTATATTTCCATTATGTAACTTTTTGTAAGTTTTCACTTCAATCTGTGCCCAAATACAAACTTTCCTAAAATGGCAGGTACACTTTCCAAAACAGGTAGGCTGCTATTTTTAGCAGTTTTGGAAAAACTGAAAGTCCTACATCATTATTCTAGATATTATGAAACTAGAAACACTAATTATGGAAAGAAATGAAAACAACTACAATGATTTTGAATTAACTTCTTTTTGCATGATGCAAGATTTCCTTTACACCACTAGATGCTCCTACATCATAAACACTCACTTTTATATGCTTTCCCATTAAACATTTACAAATTAATTAAAAGAGCCAACAAGGACCCATTTAAAAGTCTTATATTGGCATGCATTTAATTTTACCCTGACTAGTCAGGGTGGACTTGGGCGTGGATGCCCAAGTCTCTAGGTCCCCTTTTGGGTCTAGACTTAAGCATTAAATGGGCGCCTAGTTTCTATTTGACATGGGTTTTAGGGGATTTCTCATCGGGATGAATATTTTTCTTGTAGAGTGTTAACACGGGGACCTAGGAGCTAAACTAGGAGGTAAAATGGCATGTGTCCACTTTTTAGTCCATAACAATATCAAGTTTTATTGTTATCATGGACTACTTCCATTAGGCCTTATCTAATCCCCCACCAATCACTTCCACTTGTACCTACAATCACCATGAGGTATCAAGAATACTAGCTTTTTCTAGAATAAATCATAATTTAAATACTAAAATAACTACATGAATGTAATAAAAATCATTTCATCACATATATACAATATTTCCTCAACATTAACAAAACATTTTCAACCATTTCTAAAATCCAACAATATCAATCACATCACATCAGGTAAGTAATTAAAGTTATTATAATAATCCAAAGTTCTAATACAATAGAAGACAACATTTGTATTGCAAATGTCGTACAACAATCCCAAATTGAAACACCAAAAGAGGGATATTACAAACTTGGGATCTTGTGAGTGTAATTGAAGGAATGTGGTCTATTGGTTGCAAGTGGGTGCTCAAAAAGAAATTTAGATAGATGATAATTTAGAGAGGTACAAGGCTAAACTATTGGCCAAATGTAATGCCCTAAGATTTTTTCTAAGACATTAATGGTCAAAGAATGGATAAATAATTTTTTTGTAATGCAATTGTGACATAAACATGTCATGATGCACACCTATACATGAGATATGTCATGATGCAACAACACTCACCAAGCATGATATCACTGCACAAGGCATGACTACACAAGTACATGAATTAAGCATTGTACAAGAGAACCTCAATGCAAAGACCATATGAGAGGATAGAGTCACCTCTAATGGTAGTGACTATAAGTATGAAAAAGTTACAGAGACTAACACAACATTTTGATCATGATCTATAGTCCTAATCACAACCATGTAGGCATGAATTATATATACCTCTCAGTAGTTTCTTTCTTGGTGACATGTTTCTTGGTGTTTTTACTCTTTTTCCATGCCTCCCTAACCTTCAAGCTAACCTTTCAAGGTCCTACACACCTTCTTGTTGTATATCTAAGCCACTTAAACCAAATCACCCCTATGACTTGTCAAATCTCCAAGGGAGATTCTACAACTTAATTCTAAATGTCCAAGGGTGATTTTCCCTAGCAACATGGGCAATTCACTTCCCAAGAGGGGATATTCACTTATTCTAAGGGTTTATCTTGTCATTCATTCTTTTATAACCTTCAAATTGACCTACCAAGGCCCTCCATACCTTCTACTTTCCTGACTAATCCATTTAGACCAAATCACTCCTATGACCTATCAAATCTCCAAAGTTGATCCTACAACTTAAATATCTATGAGAAATTTTCCGTAGCAACAAGGGTGATTTTATTCCTAAGGGAGGTGATTCTATCATCTTTTCCCATGCATGATTTCTTCTAGTTTAACTCTTTTTTTATCTTTTGATTGTGAGTTCCTCCATGTATAACTAACTATTTACTTCCCCTATCTATTCCTAGACTCTCAATCACTCTATTTTTAGCTCCTAATTATTGTAATGTTATCTTCCAATCAATCTTCTATGATCTTTTCACCAACCTCTGTTCTCTTCCAATCAAAGCTAGATCACTCTCCAATCAATCCTTGTTAACTCCCAAATCACCACCACCTTTTGTTTGGATTATAAACTAATAAATGTCCCCCTCCTTTATTCATTTTAAGAGGAAAATTCATTATTGCATTCTTGGTTTGCTCAATATTTTGTAAAATTACCCCCATTAGCATCCTTATGCTCTATGTAGGACCTTGTGTGCCTTTTTTATTTTTTCCATAGATTCAAAGCTCAATCCACTTATCATATATCCATAGAATTATTATGCTCAATCCAATTGATTTTCACTTTTATAGCTTCTAAGATCAATTCAATTTCCTTCACATCTTCATTTTTGTCCCCATTGCTAAGAGGAGGACCCTACTATTGTAGAGGAAGAGACAGTTGCCAAAAAGGACCTTTGAGAACTTATTATAAGTGTATATGCCTAAAAATGACATGATTCACATTCTTCTAAGTTAATTAAATATCAAAATATTTAATTATCTCTTCTAAAGTCAAAATTAAATAAAATCCTTTATTTAATTTAATTCTTCCGAACAATTAAATAATTCTTAATTATTTAATTAAATCAAATTCATTCCTCCAAATTTGAATAAATCAAATCAAATTTATTTAAATCCTCTCAATCTCCAAAAATAAAATAAATAAAATATTTTATTTATTCTTCCAAATCATGCACAACAATTAAATAAATTTATTTATTTAATTTGCTTTCTTATCTTCAAAATTCTTCAAATATCTTCTAAATCTTCTAAAAATAAGTGTTCTTCTTCATGCACACAAAATTAAATAATTTATTATTTAATTTCTCTCAAATCATGCAAAAGCAAATCTTAAGTTGAGTTATCTATTCATTCAACCTTGTTTTTATCAATATCTCTTAAATTAGAAAAAAGCTTTCTAATTTATGAAAAGCATCTCTTATCTTTAGAAAAGAAAGTGATTAACTCAAATAAAACAACTTTTGTGTGACACTTGTCTTCTTCTTATTCATTGCACATTCCTCAACTGTTCTCAACCATTGATCTTCTCAAGTCTTCTATACCGTTGATCTTATTTCTCCCAAGTCTATAAAAGCAACCTCATTCTTCCTTTCTATTCATCCAAGCTTTAAGTATCATTACTCTGCAGGAATTACAGCGCACCTTTGGCACCAATTCCTTCATTGCTTTTGATCACACTCGTTACTACGCACTACTACCATCGTTGTGAAGCTCCTCTTCATTGCGGTACTATCATAGCCATTCTCAATCGACATTGTTGAAGCATAGCAAGGAAGTGCACTCTCTGAGGGCCTCATTTCATACATGCAAGAATGATTTAGATAGGCAATAAATGGAAGCCTCGATCTAAGGAAGGTTTGCTTTGTTGTTCATTGCTTTATTTGATTGATCTCCTTAGTTCACTATTTCATTGAAGTTTTGGGTATTTGATATTGATTATTATTGCATATTCATTGTTGATCCAATTTTCCCTTAACAATAAGCACTACCACTCAACTTGTACAGGTTCCTTCATGATTTAATAGTAATTAGATCAAATATTTCTCTTGTGGAAGTAAAACTTTGTTTGCTTTTTCTCTTGATAGATAGTTTTATTGCTTCCATAGAGTAAATTTTCTTATTGCATCCATAGAGTAGATTTGTTTTCATTGCTTTCTTAGATTAAATTCAATTTCCATCTTAGATTAAATTTTAATCCATTATATTACAAGTTAAAATTGATCCATGAAAATACACAAAAAACATAGATTAGATTGCATACAAAAATGCATATAGATTGCATACATTTTCCCTTTCATAGTAATTAATTCATTCAAAAATTAGAAAAAGAAACTCAAAAGTTATTTGCGTTCATTTAACATTAGTTTCATTTAGAAACTCATAAAAAAACTAGAAACATTCAAAAAAACATGAAAACCAAAGTGATCAAACAAACCCTAGATTTCATCATGAGGCTAAAAAATTTAATTCAACCAAAACAATCAAAACAAACTCACCCTCTTTTGCCTAGAATTCAAAGTTCCCAGGCATAAGAGAATATTGGGTTAGATCCATCCTAGATGAGATCTAGAGAATTATCCTCACACCAATTCTCATAGAGGAAACAACCCAAGAGAAAGAACTCATCTTGAGGCTCATTCAACAAGAAGCGGAACAAAGAAGGCAAGCTGAAGAACACCAACAAATACTCATTCAACAAATCATTCAAAACAAAGGAGGTTAGATCACATTTGTGTCATAAATGAACAAAATTATATTTGAGCTAGGCTTTAGAAAAAGTGACCCTTTGGGTCATGTTACAATCACAATCACAAAAACCATTAAACATTTTCATCAATATCACAACACTTCTAACAACTTCCATCAACAACCACATAATCCATACATCATATGATTAACCCAACTGCAATCGTGATGTTTTCCTTCCCCATGAATAGAACAAGCCCCCATTTCTACCTCCACTTAATGGCTCTTTCCATGAGAGTGGGAGTGACTAGATGGGAACCCATAGCAAGGATATGCTTCATATGCTACAATGTAGTTTGACTCACCCGTGTTGTGTCAAAGTCACATTTTGGTAAACACATATTTGGTGAACCTAATGTGTGAAGAGAAAATCCTTTTGGGTGAGATTTTTTATTTTTCATCTCATTTCATGTTCTTCCTCCATTTAATTTACATCTTTCTCTCTTTCTATTCCATTTATTCTATAATATTTCTAACACACCCAAATATGGTGGAATCAGATAAAACTCAAGGGATTATTCCCTCAAGTGAACCAGTAACACCCCCATTTGACAGATATGTACTACCAGATCCTTTAGTACCCATCTCTAATTGTTTCAACTATGAGGATTCTGACTATGAAAATGATAGACAAGAGCCTCATTGCTCTTTAAATTTCAACAATCCCAAATGGGAGCAAGATATGGTAATATAAACTAGTCATTCAAACCAAGGTAAAGCATAGAAAGTGCTCATTTTGTCTAAAATACATCAAGCAGACCATCCTACAGTAAGTTATTTTGAAACTACAAATCAACTTGACAATGAAGTGAGGCATTTAGAAATATGTTTATAAGAAGCTAAGGAATCTCTTGAAGCTTTGCACATCACATGTCAAGCTGAACAACTAGAAAACATTTTAGGGGAACAAATGAACATAACAAATCAATAAGAAAATCCACCTCAAGGTGGAGAAGTTTAAATAATATTGACTACAACCCTTGTAGATCTTATAGCCACCTTGATCCAACAAATTAGGATGCTATATAGCATATAGGATTGGAACAACCGCCTCAAAGAAAAACCAAACAGAGATCTAGAACATGAATAAATCCATATAGTGTTGGAATTATACAAAACTAAGGGTAACTCAAACCCCCTATACTTGAACTTATATTCACACAATGCTAGCAATGACACAATGCAACAACTTCAATAACCTAGTGGAGCCTCCAACATAAAAGTATTAGGCTCCCCAAGCATACCAGCAAATCCAACTGATATATTCACCCATGCCTAAATATTAAACAAACATTCCAAACCAACAAGTTCCATCCATGGGGCTCATGTTTTCAACACCAACATCTCAAAGCACATTTTCTAGTACCTACCTAGAATATCTAAAGGAACCTCTTGACTATAACATTTACAATGTTTTATTGCCTCATCCTCCCCAAATCTACTAAAATTCAAAGGAAGGGGAGACCCAAACACAAATATATCAAGGCCTACACCACAATGCTAAGGGATCTCCTCCCTTGGGTTGGATTTGTAGCAAGAATTCTTCCTAAAACCCTTGAAGGAATTACCTTAGATTGGTACTATCACCTCCTAGAGGCTTCAATACACTCCTTTTATCAACTCATCAATGAGTTTGTGATGGTGTTTGACATGAACAAATTGATCCAAATAGGGATACGAGAGTTCTGTTGTGCCTTGCACACATGCCCTATTTTGCCAAATGGAGACCCCCTTTGTTTTGTTGTTCTAGCCAAGTCTTAGTTCTGACCTCCTTGCTTGTGAGAAAATGAAGTCTTGCTCAATTGGATAATTTTCTTTGAATTTGGGCCTTTTGGCATGTTTGAAGTTGTTTTGATACCTTTGGTGATTGATTTGGAGGAGTCTTAATTGATGTTGTGCTTAAGAAGTAATCCTTTGTAGCCTTTTGTGCTAAAAATGCGAATCACTGTACTTTGCACTAAAATTACAACTCACTAGATTTCACACTGAAACCTTATGTCATAGGACAAAGCACTAAAAGCTCACTACACTGGATAAGCACTAAAAGTCTCGATCTTTGGACATATTCAGTGTCCACCAAAAGTTCTGCCAACTTTGAACTTAGTATTCCCTAGGGGTGAAGCAGGCTTTTTACACATCACAAGACATTGCACTAAACATCACTATCACAGGATATATCCTGTGATGTCAATTTTTCCCGTATATCCTATTTGGAGGCCTTTCCCTACTTTCTAGTTCTAAAGTGCCCGACACGTTGTCCATTGACAACTTCATTTATGGCATTTGTCAGGATGTTTAAAAGGTGAAATTCAGCCATCATTCCTCACTTACATCTGAGTTTTCACTGTGAAACCAAAGCTCCTATGATTTAGGTGATTTCAAAGTGATTTCTTGTGCAATTTGAAGCATCCTTGAGATGATTTGGAATGATCTTTGGTGTCATCTTGCAAGTTTATCAATTGCTTTACTGTGTGCCAGGTCAACCTCCTCTTTAATTTTTCCTTCTATTTATCATTAAATTCCCTACTCATGATGTGTTTGCATGCTATTGCTTCATTATTATATTCATCTTGGTAGTGAATTCTTTTCACCTCGCAATGTTTGAATGATGTAAGTTAAACCCTAATTTCCTTTGAGTTCCATTTCATTGCATTAGGCTAATTGATTAGGGGTTGATTGTTTTAGTTTAGTGGAACTATGTAAAGTAGGGTTTATATTAGTGATTCAATGTCATAATGTTTGATAGAGGGAATTGAGGCATGTTTTTGGGTGGAAATGGTTTGGGATAGTGACGTTTGTACATGCTTTTGACTTAGGCTTTAGGAGATTTTCTTTAGCATGACTTTTCACCTTCAATGGACATATCCCCTTAGCCCTAGAAACTCTGTCGGTCCTATGAGATAAGCAACTTTTGCTTTAGACTTGTAGATATTCAATTAAGGTTGTTTACGCTAAAATCTATGGGTGTCAGATATATCCGTTGAGCCCTCATTTCTACGCATCCTACAACAGGGTGTAATTTGCCTGTTGTTGCCTTAGAGACCTTTTAGAGGGAACTTAGTGCAAATTTTACATGGCACCGGACATGTCCGGTGACCATCCAATTTGCCACACATCCTATGGAGACCCTTTTTCCTACTCTGTAGACCTAAGATTGTTTGCACTGATTCCCTTTTGCACCAGACATATCATGTGATCACCCATTCCCCCACCATTTGGTGAGGTCTGTTTTCACCGCAAGCACTCCAAATTATGTCTTGTGCCAGTGTAGTAGGTTTTTGCACTAAAACATCAAGTGACAGGATATATCCTATGAGGGTCTAGAAGCCCGCATGTCCAATGAACCCAGAAAACTTTGATTTGTCCTGTCGGGGCCAAAAGGCCCATTTGTGAACTAAAATGACTGATTCAATCAAGTTTTCACTTTACACTAGACATTTTGCATCATGTTATTTATTTTCATCTTTTATGTTTGATGTAAAACTGAGGAAATTTTAGCATTGCACATCAATATCATGTGACAAGGCAAATGCTTGCTCTTTGTTGCAATCATTTCAGTTCAATGCCTATGTAGAACTAATGATTAAGGATAGTTAGAAACATGGTATTATGCATTTTTCATGATCGAAAACATAGTTTTAGGCACATGAACTGTTATTTAGTGAGATATTTACTAGGGTTATGTACTGCAGGATAAATGTCTACTAGGGTTGTCAACATGAAGTACGAATTTTAAAGAATCCCCTCAATGTAAAAAATCACCTCAGTATGGAGTAACATTGGAGATACAGACCTAGGTCACATTGACTTAGATGAGTTTAGACTTTGGGTCTTTAGTGATAATCTAACCAAATGGGCCAACAAAATTAGAGATAATGGAATAGCACAAGTTGCAGCCTTCCCCACTTCAAAGCAGTGCCCAAAGTTAATCATTGCTTGTGGAAAAAGGAGAAAGGTACCATGTCCCAACATGGATAGTAGTATCTCAAGATGGAAGGGTAGTGGCTAGCTCCAATGAGGAAGCTCTTGTTGAAGCATTTGACATCACCCTACTCCCACTTTGACAGTGATTACTAAGACTCACAATCTTGACATGTACGACCAAGGGCTAGATGGCTACAAAAGGATCATTAATGACTCTTGGACAAAGAAGAAAAGGATGGCCATATCCAAGCTCCCACATGTATTGTATAGGAGTGACTTCAAGGATGAAGTAGGAGCCTTAGTTGCCCTACTAAGTAGAATCATGGGACTACCCTTTGCCTCTACTTTTGAGGGATAGATGTTTGCCTACATTGAGAAGATCCTCAAAGGAGAAATGAAGATAAATTGGGCACGCCTCCTTAGTGACAATATCCATGAGGCCTTTGTAGCCTTAAATCAAGACACAAGATTTCATTAGACATCCTATGTAGTGTACATGTTCTCAAGGAATTTTTTTTATTGTGGACTCTCTCAGCTTGAGATAGTGAGGAATGCTGATGTTCAATTGAAAGTATATGAATGCTATCCCTAGCTAGAACTATCACAATCCTTGGTGCATTATAAGAGAGTCAATGATGCATTTACAATGCATATAACTAGGATGTTGAAAGGAGATATGTCTAGGGGACTATCTCTTGAGGCTGCTAATGTAGTACAAAATTATGACAGATGATATGTACAGTTCCCCAAGTTTACTTATCTCAGAGTTCAAGGTTTCAAGGGAGTCCCTTATAAGTTGCCAAAATATTCAATAGATAAAATAGTGCTTCTGGAGTTGACTAGATAGTTGTGCACTTGTCATGGGATGTTAAAACACTTGCATAGGGCCTCCATCAAGTTCCCCATCATTTTGTGTAGAGTTCTCTTCACTTGCATCAGCATAGGTGTAGCAGAGTATTCTTACATCGAGCTTCAGCTATTACACTTAAAATTTTACAAAGATAGAACTCATTTTGATCCATTTAGAACCATAGAGAAGCATGTTAGCAAGAATTTATTTTACAAGGAACATTTGGAAGACTTTTGGGCCAAATCCCCAAATAAGCATGAAGTGCTAAGAAGAAAATGCTCTAGGTTGTCACTTGAATATATCAATCAATTCCAAATTGTCCAAGTACTTGGTCAATTAACTGATGATGGGATAGTGGTTCAACAAGATTAATGGAGAAGAATATTTGGACAAACCATCCCACCACCTAATTGGGCTAAAGTAGAGGAGAGATCCATGGATGAACTCATGAAGCCCTCAATCAAGTATAGTAGGATATAAGTAAGAAACTAGATAGCCCAGTTGACTGCAGTAGGGGTTGCCATTACCTATACTTAGCATCTACAAGAAAGAGAAAGCGATGATGAAAAAGATGAGCCAATTGAGGTTGAAGAAGAGCCAGAACTTGGGGCATCAGGAGATGCAGCTGGGGCAATTGATATTGATAGTGGATAAATGGAAGATGATGTGCCTCTTACAAAAAGGAAAGGTAAGGGAAAGGTGACCAAAGAACCAAAGAAAAATAAAGAGATGAAGGGTAGCCTATCTCTAGTACAGACTAGAACTTCAAAAAGGAAAACCATGCAAAGTGGGGAAGGAGAAGGGTCAAAGGTTAAGAAGGTTAAGGAAACAAAGAAGGCCCCAACCTTGAACATAATGTCAGATTCCTTAGTTGTTGTTTCATCTGAAGTTCCTCCTCTTGTTTCAATTACTTCCTCTATGGTGTCTAGTGTGCCAACTACTACTTTATCTTCTTCTACTGTAGTTTCCTCCTCCTCTCCTACAATGCCTAGTTCACCATCTCTTGTCTCTTCTAATGTTCCTATTGTCCCTTACCCTTTTGATGTTTCTTCAGCTACACCCTCTCTCTTTCTTTCATCTTCACCTTCTTTTCCATCCACCAACCTTCCCATTTCTTCATCTCCTCCTCTTTCCTTCCCCATTTCCTTATCCATTTCCTCCATCTCATGCACTCCACCTACCCTTGTCTCTTTGCCTCCGATTTCCACTATCCTTTCACCACCATCCTTTTCCTTACCACCCCTCAACGGATCCACTCCCATTATTATTTTCTTTGTCCTTTCTCCTCCTACAATTCATCTTTCTCTAGGATTTATAGCATTTGCAAACCTATCATGTGTGCAGTTGCCTAGTACTGTTGTCAATTCTTTGATGTCAATCAATAATTGAAAGGAAGCTAGGTGTGTGAAAATCGCTTCCTAAACTAATCTAATGAGGGGAGAGGTATGCAAATTATTTACAACCTTTACAATTGTAGAAATATGAAACATATATCAAAGATATTACAGCAGCAAATATAAAACAAGAAAGTAGACAGAGAGAAGTAGACGCAAGATATATGTGGGGAAAACCTTTTCAGGTAAAAAACCCTACACTCTAAAACCTGCACAATGTATTATTTGAAACAATGGGTGTTTACAATACACTTGCAATGCAAGTTCTTACAAGAGTCTTCAAATGTTGATTTTGGAGTTATTCTGGTAGCATAACAGTACCTGTAAAAACACTATGCAACTACAACTCCAAACTATGCAATATATAAAGATTACAAGGTAAATATTGGGAGCATCTTGGGATATGTGTCCACCTTGGCCACATGGCCATTATCCCACATCAAAGGATACTTGTCCTTGCTACAAATACATCCCTTACATCTGTCATACATGGTAGATTTGACTTTTCCAACATAGGAGTGCTCCATGCTAAAAATAGACTATGACAGATGCTCTTATGCATCTTATATTGTCATAGATGTTCCCAAGATAACAACCTTTAATGTTGTAAGAGAATCCATCATACAATGCTAAATATAGCATATTCCTCTTACAACATGTCATAGCCCAACTTGGGTACCCAAAGATGCCTTTCCCTCATGCAAAGATCCTCATCAACACTTGTCATCACTTGTCATAGGAATCTCCAAACTTAGCTCTTACATGTCATAGATTCTGTCATATGGAATATTGTCTTCCACACACCACAAGATGCTGACACATGGCATATTAGGGCCACCTCAAATGGGACGCCCAAATCCATGTAGGCTTGACTTAACCATGCAAGTCACATTCCAAGTAAGGTGACATGTCACCGTGCCACCTCAACTATGTGACCAAACTGAATGTGCAAGTAATTACAATATAGGCAATAAATAAATATACAATTGAATAAACAATGCTAGGAATTTGCAAAGGTTGAGACACCTTAATTCCCAACATTCTCCCACTTGTCAAACACCTTGCAAGAGCCAAAAGAAATCACAAGATTTAAATGCTAGGGGCCAAGAGGCCCATAGACTCCAAACACCATCTAAACTTCTATGTGCCCACTGGTTTCATCAATTCATCTACAACATTATTCAAAGTGTCTACTTTCTCCAATATCACCTTCCCATCCTCTACCATGTCTCGCACAAAATGAAACTGTACATCAATATGCTTTGTTCTAGCATGGAAAGTCAGATTCTTTGCTAAGCAAATCACACTCTGACTATCACAACAAATAGTAATCTATCCTGCATCAACACCAATATCTGAACACAATCTCTTAAGCCAAATGGCTTCCTTACAAGCATGAGTTGCTGCCATATACTCAGCTTCTATCATGGACAAAGCAACCACAGGTTGTTGCTTACTCATCCAACTAATTGCACCACCGAACATAGTAAACACATAAGCACTGGTAGATCTCTTGCTGTCAATGTCACCTGCCCAATCAGAATCCACAAATCCATGAATACATACAGAATGCAAAGGTCCTGTAGGATGACCATGATAACATAGGGAATACTCAAAAGTACCCCGCAAATATTTGAACACTCACTTAACTGTATCCCAATGTATCCATCTAGGATTAGCCATAAACTGATTAAGGACTCCCATTGCTTGGGCAATGTCTGGTCTTGTACAGACCATAGCATACATCAAGTTGCCAACAACACTAGCATAAGGTACTCTACTCATATCCTCTATCTTCGAAGGAGACTTTGGACAATCATTCATAGATAACTTTGTCCCTAATGAAAATGGAACACAATGGTCTGCAATCTACCATGCTGAATCTATCCAACACGGTCTTCATATACGTACTCTGGCTTAACCAAACTTTTATGTTTGCTCTATCTCTTCTGATCTCCATTCCCAGAATGTACCTAGCTACCCCTAAGTTTTTCATCTCAAACTGTGCTGACAACTAAGACTTCAAATCAGAAATCATATTCTTACCATTCCCAATCAGCAACATATCATCAACATATAGTGCAATAATGAGAATATGATCATTATCAAAATTATAATACACACAATGATTTGATTTTGATCTCAGATATCCAATCGAAAACACAAAGGTATCAAATTTCATGTACCACATCCTAGGAGATTGCTTCAAACCATACAAAGACTTCTTTAACTTGCAAACCAAATTTTCTTTACCTTTTTCTATGTAATGCTCTGGCTATGACATATAAATCTCTTCCTCCAAATCACCATGAAGGAAGTTGTCTTCACATCCATTTGTTCCACTTCTAAATCATAAGCAACTACAAGAGATAATAGGAACTGAATAGATGTCAGCTTTGCAATGGGAGAGAATATTTCATCATAATCAATTCCCTCCACTTGTGAATACCCCTTCACAACCAATATGGCTTTATACTTTTCAACACTACCATCTACACCAAATTTCATCTTGAAAACCCATTTGCATCCAACAGGTTTCTGACTATCAGGCAAAGGCACCAAGTCCCAAGTTTTATTCTTTTCCAAAGAAGTAGTCTCATCTTCCATGGCCTCCTTCTAGGAACCTGCATCTTTCATGCCCATAGCCTCTGTCATAGTTCTAGGCTCATCAATATTAGTAAGCAAAGAAAAAGTACAACTAGAATCAAGCCATGTATAACCAAACCTCTCAGGTTGCTTCTTGATTTGTGTGGACCTCCTCAAAGGCTAAGGTGGAGGTTCTACTTCATCTTCTAAACTTTTAGAGCTGCCAAAGATCTCCTCATCATCAGGTCCAACAGGGTCTGTAGGTTCATCCTTCTCGGGGGTAGAAGGAAACTGAACCACATCCTCTTTCTTTTATTTCTCTTTTGGCTATAGAATAGTGGAAGAAGGTGTTAGCTCTCTGAAAATAACACTTTTGCAATACAACACTTTTTCAACCATAGGATCCCAAAGCTTGTATCCTTTCACACCGACACCATAGCCAATGAAGATACACTTAATATCCTTATTCTCCAATTTAGACTATTTCTCCCTAGGCACATGTGCATATGCCTCACACTCAAAAACATGAAGATGTATAATTGAAGGCTTCTTACCAGACCACGCCTCCATGGGTGTCTTACCAACAAAAGCTTATGTAGGAGACCTATTTACCAGGTAGCAAGCAGTGGCTACAACTTCAGCCCAAAACTTTTGTTTGAGGGTTGCTCCACTAAGCATACTCCTAGCCTTCTCCATCAATGTCCTATTCATCCTCTCTACAACTCCATTTTGTTGCAGGGTGTATGGAGTTGTCTTATGTCTTTCAATCCCCTGTTCTTTGCGGAACTTATCGAATTCTATAGAACAGAACTAACCACCGTTGTCAGTTCTCAAACACTTAATCTTTTTACTAGTCTAATTTTTAACAAAAGCTTTAAACTCTTTGAACCAACTAAAGACTTTAGATTTTCTTCTGAGAAAATAAATCCATGTCCTTCTACTGTAATCATCTATGAAAGATACAAAATATATAGATTTAGAGATCAAAGGAACATTAGCTGGACCAAACACATCAGAATGAATAAGATCCAAAATACCAGAAGACTTATGAGAACTTGAGTAAAACTGAACACGGTTTTGCTTTCCATATATACAATGTTCACAAAAGTTAAAATCAAGATTACAATCATCTAACCCCTCAATGAGGTTTTTATTTTTTAGGGTTCTAAGACCCTTATCATCAATGTGGCCAAGTCTCTTATGCCATAACATTGTCTTCTCAGCAGGAAACTTAACTTCCAAAGCATGAGCACCCTTAGGTACCCAAAATGCACTACCATCAGAATTTGATACAACAGATATTTTAGTTGCTGGTTCCAATGGTGGGGATGAAGTGACTGTAGCTCTTTTCTTCGAGTCAAAAAAACTATTACATTGTGAAATGCATGCCTCCAGCAAAAATAGAGTACCTCTCCGAGTACCCTTCATAAGCACCATAGCTCCTCTAGTCATCTTGCATCCTTCTTTCAAGAAGATAACTTGCACACCTACATCATTCAATTTACTTATAGAAAGCAAGTTATATGCCAAACCTGGGATGTGCATAACCCCAGAGATCCCCTTCACCAATCCATCAGGGAATTAGATTGTGACTCTTCCATGATCAACTATCTTCAGATGGGAATCATCACCAAGGTATACTCTTCCACCATCAAACTCTTCATATTTTGTAAACTAGTCTCGATGCGAAGTCATGTTGAAAGATGCACTAGAATCAATCAACCACACATCATTAGATGCATGGGTGTCCAAGGCTACAATGAAGGTATCACCATCATCTTGTGACTTGTCAGAATCTGAATCTGGGACATTCTTCTTTTTCTTCTTTTTCTTCTTTTTCTCCTCTTTGCATTCCTTTTGGAAATGCCCAATTTTCCCATAGTTCCAACACAACACCTTGGACTTTCCAGGAGATTTGAATCTCCTACGGGATGTGGATCTACCCTTCTCAGCTTTCTTGTCTTTCTTTTTCCTTTTCTCCTTGGGTCTTCCATGAACCGCAAGAGCTTCTTTAGCTGACTTGGATGAATTTCTCCGCATCTCTTCAGATAATAGTGAAGACACCACATCATCCATTTTGAAAGTGGATGTGGTACTCTCAATGGCCATAATAAGATGATCCCACAAATCTGGTAAAGAACAAAGCAGGGTCATACACTGATCCTTCTCCTCCATCTTCACACCAATGGATGTCAATTGTGCAACCAACATATTGAATACATTCATGTGATCAGCAATAGATCCTCCATCTTCCATCCTCAAAAAATATAGCTTCTTCCGTAGGAACAACTTGTTTACCAAGGATTTAGCTTGATAAACATCACCAAGTTTCTTCCACAAATCCTTCACAGTTTTCTCCTCATGAACATTTAACAAGATGGAATCAGCCAAATAGAGTCTCATAGACCCTTGGCTTTATGATCTTTGTGATCCCAATCATCTTGGGACATTGCCGTTGGTTTTACACTGGAAATTTCTTCCCATAGGTCTCTATCAACAGGATTTTAGAGTACTCTGCATAGACTCCCACTCAATCTAAGATCAGTACAAAAAAGCCCTACCCAACAGCTAAGACCAAAACTGACCAGGCTCTAATAGCAAATGAAAGGAAGCTAGGTGTGCGTAAATCACTTTCTAAACTAATCTAATGAGGGGAGATGTATGCAAATTCTTTACAACCTTTACAATTGTAGAAATATGAAACATATATCAGAGATATTACAACAGAAAACACAGAATAAGAAAGCAGATAGAGAGAAGTAGACACAAGATATACATGGGGAAAACCTTTTTAGGTAAAACACCTCATACTCTAAAACCTACACAATGTATTATCTGAAACAATGGGTGTTTACAATACACTTTCAATGCAAGTTCTTACAAGAGTCTTCAAATGTTTCTTCTAGAGTTATTCTGGTAGCATAGAAGTACCTGTAAAAACACTATGAAACTACAACTCCAAACTATGCAATATATAGATATTACAAGGCAAATATTGGGAGCATCTTGGGATAGGCGTCCACCTTGGCCACATGGCCATTATCCCACATCAAAGGACACTTTACCTTGCTACAAATACATTCCTTACATCTGTCATACATGGAAGATTTGACTTTCCCAACATAGGAGCACTCCATGCTAAAAATAGACTATGACAGATGCTCTTACGCATCTTACAGTTGTCATAGATTTTCCTAAGATAACAACCTTTAATGTTGTAAGAGAATCCATCATACAATGCTAAATATAGAATATTACTCTTACAACATGTCATATCCTAACTTGGGCTCCCAAAGATGCCTTTCCCTCATGCAAAGATCTTCACTGACACTTGTCATCATTTGTCATAGGAATCTCCAAACTTAGCTCTTACGCGTCATAGATTCTGTCATATGGAATATTGTCTTCCACACACCACAAGATGCCAACATGTGGCATATTAGTGCCACCTCAAATGGGATGCCCAAATCCATGTAGGTTTGACTTGACCATCCAAGTCACATTCCAAGTAAGGTGACATGTCACCGTGCCACCTCAACTATGTGACCAAACTGAATGTGCAAGTAATTACAATATTAGGCAATAAATAAATATACAATTGAATAAATAATGCTAGGAATTTGCAAAGGTTGAGACACCTTAATTCCCAACAATAATTCCCTGACTCAACCATTTCAAGACAACAAGGATGATCCTAGGTTTTCCTCCCTATAGGTACCACTGCTAGAGGAAATAGAAAAGGTCTGCGCAAAGATGAACATCACCACTAAAGAGGAGGTCATCATTTAATATACACTAGACAACCCTCCTATACATATGAGCATAGTAGAGATAGTGGACCTGTTGGCAAGAGACACTATATGGATTCATGGTTGTTGTCATTGATGGCAACAAAAGTCATCCCACATATCCGCAAGTCATGGTGTGTCTCTATCGGAAGTCAAAATGAAGATTGTTGTGGTCCAGTGAACAAGAACAGAGCATGTGGCAAGGTCTGACAGATTGGTCTGGATCTCTCAGAGGAAGTGTCTTGGTGCAGTGCGGATTTGGGGAAGTCAAGAGGACTACCTTGAGTAGTATATTCCAAGGATTTAGCCTCCGGTGATGAACAAAGAAAAAGATATGAATAGTTGAGTACCGGATTCCTGAGAGACAGTGAGAACAGAGGAAGAACTGACTGACAGAGTATCAAACTATTTTCCGGATGTGTTACTGTTGATGGTAAAGGTTGTGAAGGCATGAATCATGTTTGGCCGACATGATTAATGATATCTACAAGTATATGCTTGATCCGCATTGCTTGGTGAGCAAGGATTCAGCCGACAGAACAGAGTTTGTAAGAAACTAGACTGTTCCGGATGCCGACTAGAAAGGTGATGAAATTACTTGTGCAGATATATATAGAGGATGGATTTAGTTGTGAAGTGTGTAATTGTGTGATGGTGTATGCGAATAAGTGCAGAACAGAGCAAAAGTAGTAAGAAAGATCCGGTATGTGAAAGGATAGCAGAATAAAGAACAGAGGAAAGATGAAGTGCAGCAGATCAGTGTACTGAGCCTAACCGGAACTAAACTCCAGCATATATAGATGCTTCCAATCAGTTCAAGACTATGATTCTTATCACTTTGTAGACAGTGTGTCTCCTTGTAGGCAGTGGGCCTCTTTGTGAGCAGTGTGCTCGGGCAGTGAGCCCTAATTGGCAAGTGCCATTTTGTAATTCCTTATTCTTCTAACAGAGAATAATCTTTGGGTTAATCACCCCGTTGTTTTCTCCCTTAACAGGGTTTCCACGTCAAAAAAACTGTGTCATGTGTTTTTCATTTCATGGTAATGTTTGTTTGTTTGATTCAATGCTGCATTGATTAATAAGAAAGTTCAAAAGAAGAAATAATTAGGATAACTGATTCACCCCCCCTCTCAGTTATCAACAATTGGTATCAGAGCTAAGTTCCTCCTAATAGAGCCTAACAGCTTGAGGAAGATCTGGGAGCTCAAATGGATGCATATGGTTTAAGGGAGCAACTCAAGACTGCCCTTGAGGATCTTGAACAGTCAAATTCTGAAGTCAATGAATTAAAGGAAAGACTCAAACAGGCTGATGAATTCATGAGAGAATTAAAGGACAAATTAAGTCTCTCTATGAAAAAGAGAAAGGAGCTGCTCCAACAATTGGCAAGACAAAGTGAAGAAAGCAATACAAATGAAGAATTGACTGAGAAAACCAAGTTATGTGAAAAGTTATCAAAAGAAGCCATTATGTTAAGACATGAAATGGAATCAGGAACTATAAAGTTTACTCAAGAGATTGAAGAGAAAAGAAAAACTGAAGACAATCTAAGACAATCTCTTAAGGAGAAATCAGAGGAATGCCTTCAGATGGACAGAATTATCAGACATCTTGAATCTGATCTTGAAGATGCCAAAGATAATGAAGAAAAACTTGAGGATCAAATTGTCTCTCTCAAAAGAGACCTTCAAACAGCAAATGAATATAAAGAGAAATTCAAGATAAGTTCTGCTCAACTTGAAGTTCTTCTTGGTAGTCAAAAGAGGACAGATGACAAGTATGGTTTGGGATATGAGAAAGGAGAAAGCTCCGGATCTGGTCAAAAGAATTTTGGATCAGAAAATCCAAGGAATAGGCCTAGAAGACCTCCGGTAAGACAGCCCAATGCTCAAAGATATCCATCTTTTAATGGATACTACCACAGCTGCAATCACTTTGGTCACAAAGCTAATCAGTGCAGAAAAAGGATGAATCAAACTAATCCATCCTTCTTCGGACAGTGCTTTAACTGCAAAAGGTATGGACACAAGTCTCATGAATGCAGAAATATGCAAGTAAACAAATCATTCAATGGTAGATGTTTTACATGCAATAGAGTAGGTCATATGGCTAATCAATGTAGATCAAGAGGTTATCAGTCAAATATGCAAAGAAATGTTATTTGCCAAATCTGTAATAGGTCCGGTCATAATGCTAAAGTCTACAGAAGCAAGAATCAGGACAAAAGAGGTCTGGTGTATAATCAGAATCAAGACAAGGGTAAACAAAAGATGAATGCGGATGAAGTTAGGAATCAGATGAACAAGATTTGGGTGAAGAAAAGTTCAGAGAATGTAGAGGTTGGATCCGCACCAGACTCTGGTGCTGATATTTCTTCCAAAAATTAAAAGGTGAGCTCTGGCTCAGGGGGAGACTCAAAGAAAAACCTGTTCCCCCAGCCAATCAAGTGGTGCTGGATGTGACACAAGATGCGGAGTAAAGGGTTTGAAGATACCAGTCCTGAGATGATCCAGACAAGATTTCAGAGGTCCGCATGAAGATATAAAGAAGCTATGATCGATCAAGTAAAGACCTGTTCTGGGAGATGCTCCAGAATGACAGAGGACTACAAAAGGGTCCGGAGAGATCTGGAAGTACATTATTTTACTCTGCGGACTGGACAGAATGTTTGGGATGTTCTTGTAATGTGTCATCTTGACTTATTAATGATTGAAAGATCCGCATGATGTTCATAGATCAGGACTGATCCGGGATACTCCAAGCTATCCAGACAAGGCAAATCGGAATAATATAGGTGAAGCATTTATTGCAAACAGATATTAGGGTTTGCGAAATGATATAAGGGATTTCTCAACAATCACTTGATCATTCCACATCCAAGAAGAAGCGAAAAGCGGAGCTCTGCAACAAAATTCATCAAGTTCACCGAAGATCTCCTACCGAAGTCATTACATACAGAAATCAATCCAGCTACTCCGTGCAACCGAAGACGCAAAAGGTATTTTCCACTTTCGATTTTCTTGCTACAAATCTGTTGAAGAAATGGCTACTCCAAATATAGTAAAAATCTCAGATAGGCCCTGACCTGAATTTAAGAAACATCCATACAAGTCATTGGAAGTAGATCCCTTAGGAGCATTTTCCAGTGTTCCTCACGGAGTTTTACACACAGAAGACATTAGGGTTTACATACATGCAAGCATTGAGGAATTTGGGGAATTCAAATTGAGAGATCTCTATCACAAACAACTGATAGACAATGCTTTTGAGCTTAAACCAGAGTATAAGGGTATCCAGAAGAAACAATTTGATCAATTCATTCATTTCCCCTACTTTGAAGAAGATGAATGGGTCCGGTATGTACTGAGCAGGATGCATGACAACTTCCTATGGCTGGATAGACCCTGCAAGATCACAAAAGAGGCAATTAGAGTAGTAACTGGTCTATACTCTTCCGGAGGGATACCTATCCTCAAATCTGTCAAAAATAACATTGTAACTGAGGCCACCGGATCAAAATTTGATAAGAGGGCAATGACCATTGAAGATATTTCTGATCCGGATATCAAGTATGCGTCCATGATAATAGGATACAAGATCTATCACTCCAGCAGGGAGAATTCTGTATCCGGAACTGCAGTATATACTGCCTATGAAATGCTAAGGAAGAATGCAGAATATGATCTCTGTGAACTACTCTTAAGCCAATTAATGGAAAATATACAAAAAATCAAGAAGGACAAGAAGAATTCCTTTAAGTATGGTACTCTTATATTATGTCTATTCTTCTACTTCATGAATGAGCTACCCGGATCAAGTGGATGGGCATGGCAGAATGACAAACCTGTTGCAGTCCAAATAAGAGACTATCTACATGGGCTTGGGGATGCCAAAGCAAGAAATACAGCCCTATGGGGATACTTCAAAAACTTCCAAAGCATGATGCAAGCAAGAGAAAGAATTCCCCAATCTCTTGTTGAAAAATACAAAGACTCAGTGTGCTTTATGGTGGACACTGATCAGTGCCTAATGGAGGCAGTGGAGCCAAGGACTGTCTGGATCATGCCCATGGGGTATGAAGTGGATGAACAGATAGTGGAGCTGCATGTTCAACACATGCTAAGTCAGCCCAAAGATCCAAAGGCAGAAAGGTTTGGAACCTTTGAGGAGCTGAGTGCAAAGATCCATGTAGAACTCAGGGAACCTGAGATAAAGAGGAAGGTGAGAAAAGAAGTAGAGCACATTGCTCAAGGCCTAGGCATCTCAAAAGAGGCACTTGATGCCAGCCGGGAAAAGAGAAGAAAATCTAAGGAAGAAAAGAAAGAGGCAGAAAAGAAAAGTAAAGAAAGTGTTCCAGTTGAAACTTCCACCCGGACCAGATCATCAAAAAGATCTACACCTCCCACAACCAAAAGTTCAAAACCGGAAGTCCAGGCATCCGGTAAAAGATCTAAGACAAAAGCCACAAGGGCTTATGAAAGCCAAAAGGATGAAGAGGAAACTGAGTCAGATGAGGGAGTAAAAGAAATAAAGAAGCAGAAGAAGAAAGGATCCGGGAAACCCTCCACAGGCCAAGACAAGGAAGAAATGGCAGAAGAATTTGCTGAAAAGCCCACTCTATCCCTAGACAGTGTAGTCAAATCAGTCACTGTGGATGGGAACCTTCAACCGGTGGCTGAATTTTATGATGACTACAACGAGGCAGATCAAAAGATCCTGCAAGAAGCTATAATAAGGTACTTGAACATCTACAATAAAGCTTTTATTGAGATTATCTCTGAAATCCCTAAAAGCCTAGAAAAGGAATTAGAAATAAGAAAGAATAATGCTCAGGCAAAAGATCTTGAGATCCGGGAGCAGATAGCTATTCAGCTATATCCTCAAATTGATCCCAAGACAATGAACATAATATTCAAAGACTGCAAAGATGAGTTCAGAAGTAAAGCCAGGATGAATCAACTCATGCTTGGTGAGACTGACAAGGTGGCCAAAGAGATAGAAGAGATCCTCCGGAAGGCCTTCAAAAGGTTTAATCTTCCTATTGTAGAGGACTTAGGTGCAGAAACAGCTGTGGACTTGGAACCCTCTGCTCCAGAAGAAGTGGCCTATGAACAGGCTAGCATCTCTCCTCCAGTTTCCCCTACAGTCTCTGGATCCAAAGAAGAAGAGAAATTACAGGAGAAGGAAGCAGTGGTGAAAGATAAAGAGGTTGACAGTACCAAGGGTGCAGAGAAAGAGAAGACTCCATCAGAGAAGACCATGACTGATAGTGGCAAGAATGTGGAAGGAGAGAAAATCCCAAAGGACAGTTCCAAGACTGCAGAAGAAAAGAAACATCTGTCTCCGGCAAGAGACACTGCACAAACTGTTCAACAATTTTTGAGCAAAGAAACAATAGAGATCGATGAACCGGAGCTACTACAAGGCCCATTCAACTTTGATTCCCTCTCTCCGGTGCAGACAATGAAGATAGCCTCATTTGCAAATGCTAAGGCAAATGAAAAGCTCCTAAAGTCTCATATGGAAGACTGTGAGTTGATAGAGGCTGCTTCCGGAGTGCTTGAGAAGATTATGCCATCGGTCCAGATAGATCCGGCAGCCTCCTCTTCCGGTAATCTCAAAACCTTAGTCAGCAGTGTTAATACACATTTTGAATCTTTAGAAAAATCAGCTGAAGAAAAGGTCCGAAAGGAGTTTTTGGATAAAAGGTTCTCCGAGGTTCAGGGTTTGATCATTAATGATAGGAGAAACATGAACATTGGGATAAAGAGCTTAGAAAATGCTCTTAAGGATGGCGGTGAAATATACAAATTTTGTATCTCCTGGTCCAAGGTAACAGTGGACATTGAGAAGAGAATAAAAGCGCAAGAGGACACACTACTAAGCTTGTCTCAAAGTTTTGATCCTCTTTCTTCCTCTATAACAAATCAAGAATGTCAGACTATTGCAGTCCTGAGTGAAATCAAGAAATTGGAGAAGGAAAGGAAAAATAGAATAAGCAGGTTGAGTGAGCTCAGGGGGTTAATTGTCCCTAAGCTAGAGGCCATGCATGAGGCCATAGCAGAAGCTCAAATCATAGCCCAGATAAGTGATCCAAAAGATCTAAAAAGGGCAGATGCATTTGCATTTTTGTTGAGTGGTCACATTTCAATTTTGGATAGAATGAAGCAAAGTTGGGCTACAGAACTGATCCAACTGAAGACATCTTTTGCAGACATTCTTTAGTATATGTGAGTATGTAAATATGCGGCTATGTATAGAAAATTTTTGAAAATTTTGGTGTGCGGACCCTACCCTTTGCCATTGATGTCAAAGGGGGAGTGAGGAGCAGTGAAAAATGAGGAATCCAACTAAGGGGGAGTTCTGGAAATTGTATATAGAGCATCAGCCAAGGGGGAGCGTAGTATAAACACTTAGTCATTTTTCACTAAGTGTTGCCATCAATGCCAAAGGGGGAGATTGTTGGCAAGAGACACTATATGGATTCATGGTTGTTGTCATTGATGGCAACAAAAGTCATCCCACATATCCGCAAGTCATGGTGTGTCTCTACCGGAAGTCAGAATGAAGATTGTTGTGGTCCGGTGAACAAGAACAGAGCATGTGGCAAGGTCCGACAGATTGGTCCGGATCTCTCAGAGGAAGTGTCTTGGTGCAGTGCAGATTTGGGGAAGTCAAGAGGACTACCTTGAGTAGTATATTCCAAGGATTTAGCCTCCGATGATGAACAAAGAAAAAGATATGAATAGTTGAGTACCGGATTCCTGAGAGACAGTGAGAACAGAGGAAGAATTGACTGACAGAGTATCAGACTATTTTCTGGATGTGTTACTGTTGATGGTAAAGGTTGTGAAGGCATGAATCATGTTTGGCCGACATGATTAATGATATCTACAAGTATATGCTTGATCCGCATTGCTTGGTGAGCAAGGATTCAGCCGACAGAACAGAGTTTGTAAGAAACTAGACTGTTTCGGATGCCGACTAGAAAGGTGATGAAATTACTTGTGTGGATATATATAGAGGATGGATTTAGTTGTGAAGTGTGTAATTGTGTGATGGTGTATGCGAATAAGTGCAGAACAGAGTAGAAGTAGTAAGAAAGATCCAGTATGTGAAAGGATAGCAGAATAAAGAACAGAGGAAAGATGAAGTGCAGCAGATCAGTGTACTGAGCCTAACCGGAACTGAACTCCAGCATATCTAGATGCTTCCAATCAGTTCAAGACTGTGATTCTTATCACTTTGTAGACAGTGTGTCTCCTTGTAGGCAGTGGGCCTCTTTGTGAGCAGTGTGCTCGGGCAGTGAGCCCTAATTGGCAAGTGCCATTTTGTAATTCCTTATTCTTCTAACAGAGAATAATCTTTGGGTTAATCACCCCGTGGTTTTCTCCCTTAACAGGGTTTCCACATCAAAAAAACTGTGTCATGTGTTTTTCATTTCATGGTAATGTTTGTTTGTTTGATTCAATGCTGCATTGATTAATAAGAAAGTTCAAAAGAAGAAATAATTAGGATAACTGATTCACCCCCCCCTCTCAGTTATCAACAGGACCTAGATGACAGTGCTATCAAGAACAACACAGATGATGTCAAGGGAGATACATATGACACTGTGTTGAATAATGCTACACATGACACTTCAAAGTAACTACAATAGTTGGGGCAAACTGATTTTCCTCCTAATGCAAATGTAGTGACTTTTGGGAGTGAGGATGGTGCTAATAAAGGGGTAGGGTCGAGAGATGTAATTTCTTTAGATTCTTTAAATAAAGGGTATAGTCGAATTGGCTCTCCCAATCATTCATCAATAGCTCCTCCTTGGTTGTAATAGAGGATTCAGAATAAGCCTCCTCAAATTGAGGTAGTAGAGTTAAACTTGGTTAGCTTCTTAGCTAGAATGTAGAAACTAAAGAAGCAAAGGAAAGCAAAGGTACAATCCAAGATATATAAAGTTTCTTTTGGTTCTAGAATAGCAGAGGTTGTAGTACCACTAGCCTAGGGTAATAAGGAGGATGTACGGACAGAAGATTATACAGTGTCAATAATAAATCTTGGCCCAACTTCCAGGGTTCAGGAGGTAGAAGAACTCAAGGACTTAGTGTCCAATATTCTAAATAGGCTTAATAAGGATGAGTTGTCAAAACAACAACTCAAGCAACAAAATGAGGAATTGAAGGCTTGAATTAGGTATCTGATTAAACCTATGCATAAAGAAGATGGTACAACAATTGCTCCTTCTATTCTCTCAAAGGAGGAGTTGGCAGAATTTGATGGCATTAGATTAACAACCTCAGTAACATAAGAATGGGCTAGAGGAATATATCTAGATGGCTACCAACTAATAAAAGAAATTGTTGAGGTTCACAAAGATTTTTGTTTATTAAAATTAGAATGGGAAGAAGTATCCAAGGATTGTAATAACTATGATGATTATTACTCTCACATTCATCCAAGGATATTAGCCATGAGCAAGCTGTCAAAAGAGGTTCTCATTGAAGAGAACATTTTACCTAAGGATAAGTTTCGCCTACCTGATACATGGTTAGAAATGTTGAGACTTAGGAGAGAATTTTTTATAAGGCAAGAATAGAGGCAGAAATAGCTAAGGCTTAGCTTCTGGAGGCAATATATGGTTTTAACGATCTTCTGAGAGCCTCTACTAAATTATATCTTGATGATACAACCCCTATAGATATTGAAGAGTGTAAAAAGTAGCTTGGGATAGTAATACAGGGAGGTTTCTTACCATTTTGCACAACAAAATTAGACAGGGTAAGTGACCTGAGAGCCCAGTTCAAAGAGTTTAGAAAAATAGAAGGGCTAAATCAACATTATACCATAAATTGTCTAGAGTAGTGTATAAAATAAAATTTAGAATAGATTTTGTCAAAGATCTAGCTCCTACAAAGATAAATCTAGCACTAGAGGCACTGATCGCCAACAAAAGGAAGGAGACAGAGAAGAATAAGGTGCTTATAGATGATGGTGATTAGCAAAAGGATAACTTAGCAGCAACCTAAGTCAAATGTCGAGTCCAGCTTAGTTACCACCTCCTCTAGAAAAAGTGTTATATATCTCTTTTTATTGACTTGTTCATTGTAAAAGAGTTTTGTCTTTATAGACAACTCAAAAATTGATCATTTTGTCTTATTATAATGAGTTGTAAAGTTGTAATTTTGTCTTTTTTTGTATAAGACAAAGTCAAATCCGGGAATGTAACTACCCACCAACCAAAATTAAATGTAATCAAATCTAAGCCCCTGGTGATGAGTTAATCTCCACCATTCATTCAAAAACTCGGTATGCCTTCCCATCTATAAAAAGGTAGTCATTTTCTCTCATTGTAAGGTTGGACAAATGAATTGTTGAGACTATGCCAAATTATGATTTAATACAAAGCATGATTATGGGTGTTTCTACACATTGTGTTATTGTGTTTATCAATTTTTGGATTTCATGGTTCATTTCCATTCTTGTTTAGATAAAGTATAGTTACAGTGTTGGTTGAATGTTTAGATATTTGATGAATTCTTTGGTTCATACCATTTGTTTCTTGTTTATTGTAAGTAACTTTGCATGGTTAGTTTGAACCCACTAAATGAATTCAATTCAATTGCATAACACTAATTAAGTTGTGCCAGTAATTGGGTGTTTAATGAATGTATGTGATTTGAAAATATTAAGATACCATTTACAATTGCACCATTTATGTGGTGTTGTGGTTATAACCTGGTTAAGAACAAATTGGTTTTATATAGGGTATTTGTCTATCAGCAGCATTCAAACTATCTGTGATATGTCCTTAGGTTTTATTTACTATCTCTTTACCCTTCAATCCTTTTGCATTTTCTTTACATAGGATTGGTAAACTTAAGGTTTTAAGTAGCATTACATTGTTCATTTGTTGGAAAGTTTTAGACTTAACAGTCTACATCACCTAGGGTTTCTGCATACCTATTACTATCATATTTTCACGAACCCTACATTGCAAGTAAGTCCCCTTGATTGGAACAAAAAAATATTAGGAAAAGTGTCTCAAACTTGCAACCTCAAAAGATTACTATTCTTCCCAGTTTTGGTTTTTTTGAATACCCTTTATCTTGGAGAATGGTTTGGAACATTCAAAGTTTCCAAAAGAGCTAAAAATAGCCAGACTTACTATTTTTAGTAAGTCCTTCGATTGAGCTTGGATTGACCTAAAATTTTTCCCAGAGGGTGCAGAACAGCTAAGTGAACATCTCAGGTGAGTTTCGTCTCAAGATCAAAGCCGGATTGCGAGATATTAAAGTTTCTATTTTTTGAAACTACTAGAAAAAGTCTTTGAAC
This sequence comes from Cunninghamia lanceolata, assembly GCA_027924645.1. Taxonomy (NCBI): domain Eukaryota; kingdom Viridiplantae; phylum Streptophyta; class Pinopsida; order Cupressales; family Cupressaceae; genus Cunninghamia; species Cunninghamia lanceolata. The sequence goes on from BSBN01001493.1 coordinate 1,502,049, forward strand.
TCAATTACCGGAATCAAAACTTCTTTGAACATCCAAAAAACTGTCATAACCAGTGTAGCCAACTATAGGGTGATAGATCTATTCACGATCTTTCCGACGCATCAAACAGTTCATCAATCAGACACCCAGATCAAAAGTTATGGCCTCCAGAAGTTGGACCTTCTACTTTTGGGAAATGTAAAAACATGTTGGACACCTAAAAGAGTTGTAAAGGGGAGAGTTACATGTGTTGGTGTGTGGTTTGGCACATCACAAGGCATCATTGATTGGAGATAATTTAAGTGCCACTTTATGGGTGGTTTTGGCTCATGATTTTGTAATTACCGGTAACAGTTTACTGTATTGCATCTCCTATATATCAGAAGCTGGAGATGGAGGTTGTGTGTAAGAATCTTATAGATGTTGAATTACCTCCTAGATCTCTGATTGGATATACTCCTATAAAAGCTTGCTCTACAAGTATATTGTAATCTTCATGATTCCTGAATAATATATTAGGTAGCTTTGGAGTGGAGTTTTTTTACCTGAAAGGGTTTTCCCCACATATATCTTGTGTCGTGAGTTTTGTGTTTGCATTTGGAAGTTGTTATTATCTTTTTGTTAATGTGCATCTTAATCTGTAACTATAAAAGTAAAAATTTGCATAAGTCTTTCCTCAGTCGATCAGTGTAGGAAGCATTTCTGCATACCTTGCTTCCTTTTAGTTGGTATCAGAGCCTGATCACCTTTGGTTCTGTTGACACTCATTTTGACCAGGGGTTGATTTGTCATGATCAGGAGGTTTCTTCATTTGAAGCCTTTATCTTCTTGCCCAATTTTTCTAAGTGTTGGACCTCCTCAGCATTTTTCAACTGCAGCATCATATTTTCCTGAGGAGGAGGTCATCATCATCATGTTTGTTTCGATGAGGGTCAGCATCATCATGTTCTCCGTCGACCGGTTTTCTCATCGTCATCATCATATTTCGCTGTCGGGTGATGTTTTATCATCGGGTGATCTTGGTTATGATCATCCTGATGATGTTGTTGAAGAGTTCTAAGTGCGACCCGATATTCACTGGGGTCATCATATTTTGAACGTCAGGATGATCTTGGTCAATATCATCCTGATGATGTTGTATCACTTCTTATTCTTTGTTTCTCATCCTGATGAGGCTGACGTCATCCTTATATATCAGGGTGATATTTGTTTCTCTGCCTATCTGCATCATGATATTCCGAAGGAAGGGGTGATATTTTCATATCACCCGGATATATGTTTGCTCGAGCATCATGATGATGCTGATATCAAGGAGATATCCGCCTGCTGGCTTCGCGCATTATCTCCGGGGGGTGATCTTTTCAAGCAGCATCATCATATTCAGTTATCGCCCCGATCTTATAGAAGAGCTACAGTGCAACCTGATATTTGAGCATCAGGAGGATATTTCCAAATATCCGGTTGTCTTCCGAATATCATGATGATGTTAATATGATGATGACGTCATCAAGGTCCGTGGGGGTCATATTTCTAACAGCTGATCATCTTGAAGAGACCTCCTGATATTTGCAAACATGATGATGACGTCATCCGGATATGAGGAGGTGCGCAGTAGGCAGATATGATGATGATGTCAGCAGGATATGATGATGACGTCATCAGGATGTTCATCGGCCAGACTTTTGGTATAGGCTCAGCAGGAGGATGTTTCTCCGATGGATCAGGTTGTGCCGATGAAGGCGATTATCATGTAGGCTATATTGCGATATGATGATGACGTCAGGGTGATATTTTGAACAACAGGATATCATGCTGCTGGAGGATGATGATGATGAAGTCTATACTAGTGTCGTCAGGAGCAAAAGCACCGACATGATATATGCTCATGACCTAGTATATAAAGTGTTATTAAGGTCATCGCGGGGTGCATGTGGGATATTGATATCCTGCATTTTCAAATATCATGATGATGAATCTCGGCGGGAAATGCTTGCGATAGTCTGTATGATGTTCTTCCCGAGGCCGCGGGTTGGTGCGCCATTAATGGCGATTGTTGCAGAGGTATGGGCGATGGTGTGGGTCGATCTTGTACCCGACTGGAGGTGTCAATCAGCGGGCAGGAGCGCAGGGCTCGAGAAATCTTCCTGTCTCCTCCCCCACCTGCTGCATTCAAGTTTGGGCGCCAATCCGGTTGTGTTTGAGCGCCATTTCCATGATACTGTGTATCTGGCGAGATTTTGGTCAACATTGTAATTAATTGCTGAGCACCTACCTGGCTGTTATAAGCAGGTTGTGTTGTTCATTTGTGGTTGTTGAAAGTTGATGATTTTTGGCTCTGTAATCCAAAACCAGCTGATCTGGTTGCTCTGTACAGCTTGATCTTGTGAGTTTATGTATCTCCTGTTGTAGGACTTGGCATGAATCCACTGATTTCATGGTTGATCTTGTATGAGTAATGCTATCTTAGCATGTGTTGTGTTAATTCTGTCTCCAGTATTGCATGTATCCTTCTTCTGGATCTGGATGTTTGCTTATGTTTAGATTCTAGAGCATAGAATTCCTATGTTGAATGTCTGATCTTTTAACCTCTGCTCAAGGGGCAGATTAAACTGTTTTCAGGTTGAACATTGGGAAGGGTATACTGCAGTAGGGATGCCATAAGTAGAGATAACTTAACACTCTGTATTGGGAGATATCTGTAAGGCAGATATCATGTGTATCCCCCTGAAATCTAGTTTTAGCTATTTATGCTGATCATTCACAGGTGTATGTCTACCGACTCCAAGCCCTGGATAGGCACCAATCATGCTGTGTTTTTGTGTTATACACCATGTCCAGCTTTGCATCCAAATTCATATCAAAACATTTCATACTTCCACCTGTTAGTTGTAGGAGTAGGATTAGGAACCCCCTGCATGCTCTCATACCCAACCAGACATCATGTCCAAGAATGTTGCCAGCCTTGTGATCTATCATACAGATCTTGGTCCATACATGAGAGTATTCTGCCTGTTGTTGTCAAGTTAGATCTTTCTATCTTTGAGCTAGTCAAGGTTACATCTTGAGTTATAGGGATACCCCCCTTGGTGCGGCAGAACCAGAAGTGAAGGGGAGGAGCTCACGCAACCTCCTGTATTCAGTTGGCCTGAATCTGCCTGTGCATTAGAAGTGGCAAAGCCTAATGCTGATTCAGAAGAAATGTCAACAGGTTCTAGTTGTTGGGTAGAGGGTTTTTGGAGCTGATCTTCATTTGAGTGGGAGCTTGTGCAGAGGATTTTGAAATATTTGTTGCAGGTAAAGAGATGGTGAGCACATTTGGGACGTTTGAGATAGAGAAGTTTAATGGCAATAATTTTGAGTTATGGAAACTCAAAATGGAGGACATGCTTGTAGATCAGGATTTATGGGAAGTTGTATCTGGTACAAAACCAATGGAAATATCTCAAGAAGATTGGGATCTCAAAGATTGAAAAGTTAAGGGTTTGATAAGACTCTATTTGGCTGATTCAGTGCTCCTGAATATCCATGAAGAGAAGACTGCAAAGGAACTTTGGAAGAAGCTTGGAGATGTTTATCAGGCTAAATCCTTGGTGAACAAGTTATTCCTATGAAATAAATTGTATTCTCTGAGGATGGAAGATGGAGGATTTGTCACTGATCACCTAAATACATTCAATATGCTTGTGCCTAGTTGACTTCTATTGGTGTGAAGATGGAGGAGGAGGATTGATGTATGACATTACTTTGTTCCTTACCAGATTCATGGGACCACCTTGTTATGGCCATTGGGAGTACCACTACCACCTTCAAGATGGATGAAGTCATTTCTTTGTTGTTGTCTTAAGAGATGCAGAGAAAGTCTTCTAAATCAGCTAAGGAGGCTCTTGCAGTTCATGGTAGATCTAAAGAGAAGGGAAAGAAAGAGGATAAGAAGAAGGAAGAAAAAGGAAGATCCAAATCCCATGGGAGATCTAAGTCTCCCAGAAAGTCCAAGGGTGTTGGAACTATGGTAAACTTGGTCACTTCCGCAATTAGTGCAAGGAGGAGAAAAAGAAAAAGAAGAAGAATTATGATTCATATTCTGACAAGTCCTCTCAGGATGAAGGAGAAGAATTTATCACTATCTTGGCAACACATGCATCTGAGGATGTGTGTCTTATTGACTTTGGTGCATCTTTTCACATGACCTCGCATCAGGGCTGGTTTTTGAAGTATGAAGAATATGATGGTGGAAAGGTGTACTTGGGTGATGATTTTCACCTAGATATTGTTGGCCGTGGAAGAGTCTTGATTCGATTCCCTGATGGATGAGTAAAGGGAATCAATGGTGTTTTGCATATCCCTAGTTTGACATGGAACCTTCTTTCTATAAATAAATTGAATGATGTATGTGTGTAGGTTGTTTTCTTGAATGGAGGATGTAAGATGACTAGAGGATCTATGGTGTTAGCTAAGGGTATATGGATTGGCACTCTGTTTCAGCTTAATGCATGTGCAATTTAGTGTAATAGTGCCTCTATTTCGAAGAAGAGAGCTTCAGAGTCTTCATCCTCACCATTGGAACTAGCAACAAAGAAGACTGTTGCATCTACTTCTGATGGTCTACTTTCTATGTACCTAAGGGGGGTCATTCTATGGAGATAAAACTTCCAGCTAAGAAGACAATGTTATGGCACCAAAAGCTTGGTCACATTGGTGAAAAAGGTTTGAGGACCCTAAAGAATAAAAATCTTGGTGAGAGTATGAATGATTGTAACCTTGAGTTTGATTTATGTGTACATTGCATTTATGGAAAATAAAATTGTGTTCAGTTTTGTTCCATTTCTCACAAATCTTCTGAGGTGTTGGACTTGATTCATTCTAATGTATTTGGTCCTATTAATGTTCCTTCGATTTCAAAATCTATTTACTTTGTTTCATTCATTGACAATTATAGTAGAAGGACATGGGTGTATTTCCTTAGAAGTAAATCTAAAGTCTTTAATAGATTCAAAGAGTTCAAAGCTGGTGTAGGTGCACCCCTTCAAAAGGACCAACATGCACAAGAGGAAGAAGAAGAAGACTAACATTAGTTTAACATTTCATGTTATCTATAGCACCTCCAAATGTAACATGTAATGTTAGCATTTTCTGTAGGAAGTTTCTGACAGCTTGGATTAAGGGGAGGTTAAGTAAGGTGTCTTAGCTTTAAGAGTTTTGCTATCTTATGCAAAACAGATGTCATTTGTAGTAGATTAAGGGTTTCCACCTATAATTTTGAAAAGATAAAAATCCCAGAAATAGAGAAGAATGTCAGCCCCTCGCATTGGGAAAGATAAAAAGGGGAAAACCTTTTGTAGAAGGGAGAGAAGTAGTTTCTGGCTCTGGTCTCTGAAGAGTGGAATGTAATTTCTGAACAGGAAGAAAGAATAGAAGTTCTGCAAGTTATTTTCTTTCCAGTTTCTGAATACTGTGTAGACAACCAGTGTAGATACTCTGTGTAGGAATTCGTCCTGTGTAGATTTTGTATATAGTTTAGTTTTGAACCTCTGTGGTCGAATGAACTAGATAAATCCATTCCACTGGCAGATTTTTGGGGAAATCAGTGGAATGGATTTGTAAACCATCCCCCTCCATTTTTGTTTATTTGTTTGGCTGTTAAGTATGGTGGGATAGAACTTGCAGAATCCTTTCCTGAGAAGATCGTCCTTAAGTATGTGTATTTCTGCATTTGCAGAGTGAATATTTTGTGTGTATCCTTCAATTGTGTCTGTATGAGCATTGTTGAACAGTTTAGATGTCAATTCAAGCCTGAAATGTATGTTTTGGAACCATCGGCGTGAGTTTCCAACTGTGTCTCCGACGGAAAAACCATCGGCATAAGGATTGATATCGGTGTGCTGAAATTTGATTCATCCGATGGTGAAAGTCTCACTGATAGTAATCGCGGCCGAAGGCATCGGCGAGAGTCAGGGCATCGGCCAAGAGGAAGTGTGTTGGTCTGATGGTAGCAAGTCACACCGACAACGGTTTGCATTCAAGTCATCGGCGTGAGCTGTAGGGAAGTCTGGCCGAAAGGGGTCGGCGTAGGAGTTTCGGCGAGACACGAGATATCGGCAGAAGGGAGAAAGGTGGCGCCGACGATAGGAGGTCTCGCCGATAGAGTTGAGGTCATTGGCAAGAGAGGGGTATATCGGCGAAAGAATTCAACGCTGGGCCGACGGTAGAGGTCAGCCTGACGGAGGGAACAACATAGTCATTGGAGTGATAACGGAGAAGTCTGGCCGATGTAGTTTATATCGGCATGAGTCCCCTCATCGGCAGAAAGAAGAAAGGTGGCGCCGACGGTAGGTGGTCTCGCCGATAGAGTTGAGGTCATCGGCGAGAAAGGAGGCATCGGTGGAAGAATTCAAAACTAGAGCGACAGTAGGGAGTCTCACCGATCGGGGTGACGAACTAAGAAGTCTCACCGATGGAAGGCTCATCGGTGAGAGATGTGTTGTCAGGGGATGCGGGAAATGTGTTGCCGATGGCCCAAGTCTTACCGACAGCTATGGGTTAGACTCATCGGAGTAACAGAGTCTATCGGCCTGAGATATTTCTCGTCGCCTGATAGTCGGGGTGTTGCCGAAGGCAACCAATGTCAAACTTTTCATCGGCGTGAGGGAAGCTTCGGGGAGACTTCTGGTGGACCGGCCGATAGTTATTGTCTTGCCAATAGGCAAGAGTGGGTACATATCGGTGAGACAATTCCAAACCCTTGTCGATATAGTTTCTTTTGGCTGGCTTGCGGGCTCCAAGAGGTTTTTGAACTGGTTCACATGCTTCAGCTGGGCATATGCTCTGCATCAGGTGGTATCAGAGCTAGAGGAAGCTCTGGGAAAGGTTAGTGTGAAAATTTCATTTCTGAAGTTATTTGTTCCATCTAGTAGTAGAAGGAGAAAGCAGAATGTTGGAAGGAGAAGCCTCGGACACTCTTCCAGTAAAGATGTCCAATGCTGAATTGACAGCCTTGGTGAAGAAGCAAATAGCAGAAAGTAGAGCTGATAGAGCTCAGAATCAGGCAATGAAGGAAGAACTAGAGAAGCTGAGGGAAAGAGTGGAGAAAGGGGAAGAAAACTCTGGTGAACGAGAAGATGGGGATGAAGAGGAGACCCCAGAGCAGGAAGAGATAGAGGTTCCTGCAGACCAGAGACCCTTACTCAATGCCCTCAAGTCCATGGAAAGAAGGACCATGGATGTGAAGATAGACCTGCCTGTGTTTGCAAGAAAAATGGAACCTGATTCAGTAATGGAGTGGATAGACTGCTTGAATAATTTCTTTGAGACAGAAGAGATACCAGAACACCAACAAGTAAAGATGGCTCAGTCCAAAATGAAAGGAGCTGCACTGACTTGGTGGAATTTCATCCAAGATGACAGGGTGAAAGAGGGAAAGAGCAGAGTTACAACATGGAAGAGAATGATGGTATTGGTGAAAGAAGCCTATGTTCCTTTGGATTACAATATCCAATTACATAAGAGAAAACATAATTTGAAGCAGAAGGAGCTAGATGTCAGTTCATACACAGAAGAATTCATGAAGTTGTGTGTAAAAACAAAGGTAAGGGAAGATGAGGAAGAGAAGGTAGCAAGATACCTCAATGGATTGAGACTTAACATCCAGGAAGAGTTAAATCTGCATAATCCAGATACAGTTCAAAAGTGCTATCAATTAGCACTCAAAGTGGAAGAAAAACTAAAGAGAAGGCATGAGCAGAATCATAGAGGTAGGGGAAGACAGCAGAGAGGAGGAAGAAGTCCTTTTAGAGGCAGAGGATTTGGATACTAGAGTGAATCCAACCAAGAGACCAGCAGAGGAGATAACAGTCAGAACCAAGGAGGAAGCTACAATCAAAGGGGAAACTTCAGGGGCAGAAGACCACCTTATAGAGGAAGATCTCAGGGTAGAGGACCTATCAAATGTTACAATTGCAACCAAGAAGGCCATATAGCCAGTAGATGTCCAGCAAAGGCAACAAGTTCAATAGGAGAAAAGAGGATCAATCTGATCCAAGAATCTGATTGTCAAAGTGTAGCAAGCTCAAGCACCATTCCAAGTGTGAATGCTCCTAGTAGTTATGGGTATCCTGAGAATGGAGAATCTTTGATGATTAGGAGAGCAATGACCACCATGAAAGTACCTGGAAAAGAACCTCCACAAAGGAAGTCTCTCTTCAGAACTACTTGCAAGGCAGGAGGAAAGGTATGTAAAGTTTTGATTGACTCTGGATCTACTGAGAATTTTGTATCCATTGAGATGGTAGAAAAACTTAAGCTTAGGAGAGTGCCACATCCTTGCCCTTATAAAATTTCATGGCTTACCCAAGGACAGCAAACAGTTGTAGAAGAACAGGCTTGGGTAGAATTTCAAATTGGCCCATATAGGGATAAGCTATTGTTTGACATTGCCAAGATGGATGCTTGCCATCTCCTGTTTGGAAGACCATGGCAGTATGATTTAAAAGCATACCATGATGGTGTTAGGAACACCTACTCAATTACCAAGAATGGTCAAGTGATAGAATTGATACCATTAATGGAGACAGAGGGGGAGACAAAAGGAAAAGAGGTTAAAGTGATGATGGTAGAAGGAAGACAATTCATGAAAGAGATAAGAGAAGAAGGAGCAGATACATATGCTCTAATTCCTTGCCTAATGGTAAACAAGGAATAGCAGAAAGAAGTCAAGGGAGAAAAGAGACAAAAATCCATAGAACCAACTGTCCAAGAGCTATTGGACAAGTACAAAGGCATTAGTTCTGATGGGATGCCAAGTTCCTTACCACCTATAAGAGAAATCAGCCATTGTATAGATCTGATCCCAGGATCTACACTTCCCAACAAAGTAGCATATAAGCTCACTCCAGATCAGAATACAGAGGTAGCAAGACAAATTGAAGAGTTGTTGCAGACAGGCCTAATTGGCAAAAGTTTAAGCCCATGTGCGGTACCGGCTGTACTAGCACCAAAGAAGGAAGGCACTTGGAGACTTTACACTGATTCAAGGGCTATCAACAAAATAACAATCAGGTACAAATTTCCAATCCCTAGAATAGAAGATTTACTTGATTGTTTAGGAGGAGCTAAATACTTCACCAAAATAGATTTAAAGAGTGGTTATCATCAGATTAGGATTAGACCTGGTGATGAGTGGAAAACAGCATTCAAGACAAATGAGGGGTTATATGAGTGGAAGGTCATGCCTTTTGGTTTATCCAACGCTCCTAGTACCTTTATGAGATTGATGAATGAGGTCTTGAGAGAGTTCATAGGTAAATTTGTCATAGTATATCTAGATGACATCCTGATTTTCAGCACTATGAGGGAAGAACACCTCATCCATATAGACTTGGTTCTCAAAAGGTTACATGAAGAGCAGCTAATGATAAATTTAGCAAAATGTCTATTTCTGCAAGAAGAAATCATTTACTTAGGATTTGTTATCTCACATAACAAACTGAGAATGGATCCAGAAAAGGTAAGTGCCATACTATCTTGGCCAACACCCAAAACTGTGCATGATGTTAGAAGTTTTCATGGATTAGCAACCTTTTATAGGAAGTTTATAAAGGGATTTAGTCATATCTGTGCACCCATGCTTGACACTATAAAGGGGGGACAGAAGTGCAAGTTTACATGGACAAAGGAGGCAGATAATTCTTTTGAAATGTTGAAGAAGAAGATAGCAGAACAGCCAGTTCTTGCTTTTCCTGATTTCAGCAAGATTTTTCAAGTAGAATGTGATGCAAGTCATATTGCTATTGGAGCAGTACTCAGCCAAGAAGGTAGGCCAATTGCATTCTTCAGTGAAAAATTAAATGATGCCAAGAAGAGATACTCATCCTATGATTTGGAGATGTATGCTCTAGTCCAGTCACTTAAGAAATGGAGGCATTATTTGATGCCCAAAGAATTCATAGTGTTCACAGATAATCAGGCTCTCAGTTTCTTAAACAGTCAAGAGAAGCTGAATCATAGACACATGAAATGGGTGGAAACTTTACAAGCTTTCACTTTCACACTCAAGCACAAGAAAGGGGTTAAGAACAAAGTAGCAGATGCTTTGAGCCAGAGAGTTCTGACCATAAATCAGATCCAATTGGAGAGTGTTGGGATTGATTCGTTGAAGACAATGTATGCAGATGATGAAGACTTTGGAGAGATCTATACGGTATGTACTTCTTTTGGAGACAAATATCATGTTGAGTTTTCTGAATTTCTGATCCAAGATGGATTACTTTTCAAAGGGGGACAACTGTGTATTCCCAGATGTTCTATGAGACTGAACATTATTCAGGAGAAACATTGTGGGGCTCTATCAGGACATTTTGGTCTTGACAAAACTCTTGATCTTGTCAAAAGGCATTACTATTGGCCTAAGTTACAGTCAGATGTGAGAAAATTTGTGGAAGCATGTGTAATATGTCAGAAAGCCAAAGGAAGATCCACAAATGCAGGTTTGTATCAGCCATTACCCATTCCTTCTAGGCCATGGGAGAGCATAAGCATGGATTTTGTACTAGGTTTGCCTAGGACAAGGAAAGGATATGATAGTGTTTTTGTGGTAGTCGACAGATTCAGTAAAATGGCACATTTCTTGCCATGTAAAACCACTTATGATGCTTCATATGTAGCTGATTTGTTTTTCAAGGAGATAGTGAGAATACATGGTTTACCATTGAACATAGTATCAGATAGAGATGTGAAGTTTATTGGCCACTTCTGGAGAACTCTTTGGAAAAAGTTGGGAACTAATTTATCTTTCTCATCAGCCTACCATCCTCAAACAGATGGGCAGACTAAAGTTGTTAACCGTTCATTGGGTAACCTACTTAGGTGTTTAACCAGACAGCATGGAGAGAAATGGGATAATATCCTCCCACAAGCAGAATTTTCTTATAATGACACCATCAATAGGAGTACAAGGAAGTCACCTTTTCAGATAGTGTATGGAATTCATCCAATGGGGTATTCTGGAGCTGAGAGATCTACCTGTAGGAGAACCTATTAGTGCAGATGGTGAAGCTTTTGCTTCAACTATTAAAGAAGTACATGATCAGGTCAAGCATCAACTCCAACAGGCTACAACAAAGTACAAAACATATGCTGACCAGAAGAAAAGAGATTTACAGTTTGAAATTGGAGATTTGGTCTGGGTAAATCTGAAAAAGGAAAGGCTCCCCAAAGGTAAGTATACTAAGCTAATGCAGAGGAAGATTGGACCCTGTCAAATTTTAAAGAAGTGTGGACAGAATGCATATGAGATCCAACTTCCCCCAGATCTTCGATTCTCACCAATTTTCAATGTCTGTGATTTGACTCCATACAAACCAAGTGCAGATGTAGAACAGGCACCATTGCAGGCAGCAGCTGATGACATTCCGAAGCATGATCCACCAAAGTTGCACCACATCTTAGACTCACGAGTGGTCAAGAAGACTAGAAACAAAGAATACTTGGAGTATTTGGTGGCCTGGCAAGGACAACTCGATTCAGAGGCAGTTTGGATGACTGCTGATCAGATTTCCAATCATGGTGCAGACCTACCAACCCTGATCTCAAAGGGGCTTGAGATCTCTTCTCCCAGGGAGTATGGTGCAGGTGCACCCCTTCAAAAGGACCAACATGCACAAGAGGAAGAAGAAGAAGACTAACATTAGTTTAACATTTCATGTTATCTATAGCACCTCCAAATGTAACATGTAATGTTAGCATTTTCTGTAGGAAGTTTCTGACAGCTTGGATTAAGGGGAGGTTAAGTAAGGTGTCTTAGCTTTAAGAGTTTTGCTGTCTTATGCAAAACAGATGTCATTTGTAGTAGATTAAGGGTTTCCACCTATAATTTTGAAAAGATAAAAATCCCAGAAACAGAGGAGAATGTCAGCCCCTCGCATTGGGAAAGATAAAAAGGGGAAAACCTTTTGTAGAAGGGAGAGAAGTAGTTTCTGGCTCTGGTCTCTGAAGCGTGGAATGTAATTTCTGAACAGGAAGAAAGAATAGAAGTTCTGCAAGTTATTTTCTTTCCAGTTTCTAAATACTGTGTAGACAACCAGTGTAGATACTCTGTGTAGGAATTCGTCCTGTGTAGATTTTGTATATAGTTTAGTTTTGAACCTCTGTGGTCGAATGAACTAGATAAATCCATTCCACTGGCAGATTTTTGGGGAAATCAGTGGAATGGATTTGTAAACTATCCCCCTCCATTTTTGTTTATTTGTTTGGCTGTTAAGTATGGTGGGATAGAACTTGCAGAATCCTTTCCTGAGAAGATCATCCTTAAGTATGTGTATTTCTGCATTTGCAGAGTGAATATTTTGTGTGTATCCTTCAATTGTGTCTGTATGAGCATCGTTGAACAGTTTAGATGTCAATTCAAGCCTGAAATGTATGTTTTGGAACCATCGGCGTGAGTTTCCAACTGTGTCTCCGATGGAAAAACCATCGGCGTAAGAATTGATATCGATGTGCTGAAATTTGATTCATCCGACGGTGAAAGTCTCACTGATAGTAATCACGGCCGAAGGCATCGGCGAGAGTCAGGGCATCGGCCAAGAGGAAGTGTGTTGGTCTGATGGTAGCAAGTCACACCGACAACGGTTTGCATTCAAGTCATCGGCGTGAGCTGTAGGGAAGTCTGGCCGAAAGGGGTCGGCGTAGGAGTTTCAGCGGGACATGAGATATCGGCAGAAGGGAGAAAGGTGGCACCGACGATAGGAGGTCTCGCCGATAGAGTTGAGGTCATCGGCAAGAGAGGGGTATATCGGCGAAAGAATTCAACGCTGGGCCGATGGTAGAGGTCAGCCCGACGGAGGGAACAACATAGTCATCGGAGTGATAACGGAGAAGTCTGGCCAATGTAGTTTATATCGGCATGAGTCCCCTCATCGGCAGAAAGAAGAAAGGTGGCGCCGACGGTAGGTGGTCTCGCCGATAGAGTTGAAGTCATCGGCGAGAAAGGAGGCATCGGCGGAAGAATTCAAAACTAGAGCGACAGTAGGGAGTCTCACCGATCGGGGTGACGAACTAAGAAGTCTCACCGATGGAAGGCTCATCGGTGAGAGATGTGTTGTCAGGGGATGCAGGAAATGTGTTGCCGATGGCCCAAGTCTTACCGATAGCTATGGGTTAGACTCATCGGAGTAACGGAGTCTATCGGCCTGAGATATTTCTCGTCGCCTAATAGTCGGGGTGTTGCCGAAGGCAACCAATGTCAAACTTTTCATCGGCATGAGGGAAGCTTCGGGGAGACTTCTGGTGGACCGGCCGATAGGCAAGAGTGGGTACATATCGGTGAGACAATTCCAAAGCCTTGCCGATATAGTTTCTTTTGGCTGTCTTGTGGGCTCCAAGAGGTTTTTGAACTGGTTCACACGCTTCAGCTGGGCATATGCTCTGCATCAAAAGCTCTTGTAGAGAATCAAAAGGATAGAAAGATTAAGTGTTTGAGGATTGACAATGATGGTGAGTTCTATTCAGCAAATTTTGAAAAGTTCTATAAAGAACAGGGGATTGAGAGGCATAAGACAACTCTGTATACCCCTCAGCAGAATGGAGTTGTAGAGAGGATGAATAGAATATTGATGGAAAGGGCAAGGAGTATGCTAAGTGGAGCTGGTCTTGAACAAAAGTTTTGGGCTAAAGCTATTGCTACCACTTGTTACCTGGTTAACAAGTCTCCTACATCAGTACTCATTGATAAGACACCTATGGAGGTATGGTCTGGTAAAAATCCTTCATTCAAACACATTCGAGTATTTGGTTGTGAGGCATATGCACATGTGCCTAAGGAGAAGAGGTCTAAGTTGGAGAACAAGGTTGTAAAGTGTATCTTCATCGGTTATGGCATCGGTGTGAAAGGGTACAAGCTTTGGGATCCAATAGCTGAGAGAGTTCTATATAGCAGAAGCATGATCTTCAGAGAGCTCAATCCTTCTTCTATTGTCTTCTAGCAAGAGAAAGAAGAGAAGAAAGATGATGTGGTTCATCTTCCTTCCACCCCTGAGAAAGTTGAACCAAAAACATCTATTTGACCTGATAATGAGGAGAGCTCTAGTAGCTCTGAAAGTTTAGACGAAGATGAAGAACCTCAGCCTCAACCTTTGAGGAGGTCCACGTAGATAAGGCAGCAACCTGATAGGTTTGGTTATTCATTACATGATTCCAGTTGTATTTTTTCTTTGATTTCTAACACTGACAAGCCTAGAACTATGAAAGATGCTATGGGTATGAAAGATGTAGGTTCTTGGAAGGAGGCCATGGAAGAGGAGATGGATTCTTTGGAAAAGAATAATACTTGGGACTTGGTGCCTTTGTTGCAAGTATGAGGTGAGCCAGTGTTGTCATTGATGTCAACATACTCATATTGCATTGACAAGAAGGATTGGATGAGCTGTGTGCTGAGGATATTGAGAAAATTAGCCTCAGTCAGGAACAGTGAAGAACCGTGATGAGAAGAAGGCAAATGTATTGTATAGGTTGAGAACCGGAGGATGCGGATTAAAGGGTTTGTAGATATGAGTCTTGAGATGCTTCAGTTAAGATTTCAGAGGTCCGCATGAAGATCTGAAGGAGTTGTGGCTGTCGGTGTAGAACCGGTTCCGGCAAGTATTCAGAGGTGACAGAGGATCACAAAAAGGTCCGGTGAGGTCTGGAACTGTATAATCCCAATTTGCGGATTAGAAGGAGTCTTTGGGATGTCCTTGTGATGTGCCATCTCAAGTTGTGTATGATTTGGAGGTCTGAAAGTACCTCTTGCATTATGACAGTGGCGACAGACAGTGTTCTTGAAGTTCCAGATAAGGAAGAGAAGAGACTCCAGTAAGTAAAGAAAGTGCGGATGTACCTGGTCATTCAGGCAGGCTTGTGAAGGTTCTTGGATCATGTTGAGGTTGTGTTGTTGGTCCGCATTGATAGTAGAGCCCAGAATTGAAGTTATTCTTCCGGATGAAGTTCTTGCTCTGTTTAGCCGACCGAATGAGTTGTTCATCCTGTGAATGTTCTTGTGGTGGCCGACCGGATGTGTTATTCATCTTGCGGATACTCTTATGGTTGTTTGCCGACTTAGATGTTTGTTCCTAAGTCGATGTCTTGTATAAATAACGGTTTGTGAGTTCATTTCGTAGTGTGGATTGTGTGGATGAGTGTGGCATAGCTAAGAGAAGTGCGAAAGGCAAAGCAGAGGTTTTTGGGCTTAAATGGAACTGATCCGGACATGGTAGAGATGTCATTCTCCAGTTCAAGATTGTGATTCTTATCACTTTGTAGACAGTGTGTCTCCTTGTAGGCAGTGGGCCTCTTTGTGAGCAGTGTGCTCGGGCAGTGAGCCCTAATTGGCAAGTGCCATTCTTTTTCTTATTCTTCTAACAGAGAATAATCCTTGGGTTAATCACCCTGTGGTTTTTCCCTTAACTGGGTTTTCCACATCAAAATCTTGGTGTTCAATGTGTTGATGTTTATCTGCTCTTGTGTTTATCTATTATGCTTTCATGGATGATTAATTGATATGCTGTTAACTAACAATGAAGAATCAAGTGTTTGAAAGAACAAGAAGTTTTATACAACTGATTCACCCCCCCTCTCAGTTGTATGCCTTAAATCCAACAATTGGCATCAGAGCCAAGTTCCTCTGAAAGGAGCTTAACCGCTTGAGGAGATCCAGGATGTCGTCATACAAGAAGGATAGTCCGAAGTTCGATGGAACCAACTTCACTCTCTGGAAAGGTCACATGAAGTGTCACTTGGAATGTATGGGAAAAGCATACTTGGCTATGGTCTCAAAACCATATGTACCTCCACAAGGTGGTCCGACAACTCTGAATGAAATCACAGATGCTGAAAATAATTTGCGGACCAAGGAAGCCCTACTAAGTGCATTGAATGATTCAGATCTCTCAAATGTTATTGACCTACCAACTGCATATGAGATCTTGACTAAACTGGAACTTCTGTATGAAGGAGATGAGTTTGTCAAAAGTGCAAGGTTGCAAAGTCTGAAAGGGAAATTTGAAAGATTGAAGATGAGAGATGATGAAAACATCACTACCTTTATGCCAAGAGTGAATGAGCTGGTATGTGGAATTAGAAATGCTGGTGGAACTCTAGATGAAAATGAGATTGTCTGCAAAATCCTAAGATCCCTTCCTGCTGCCTACAAAATCAAGGTTGCTGCCATTGATGAATTCAGAGCCCACACAACTGTCACAAGAGAACAACTGGCTGGCAAACTAGCTGCATTTGAAATGATCGAGTTTGGAGATGATCCTCCCAAGACTGAATCTGCTTTCAAAGCCAGTGCCTATGTGAAAGGCAAACAGAGATTTGATCCAGGAGAAAACTCATCAAGGAAGATGTCATGGTATGATCAAGCAAGAAGAGACATGGAAGAAGAAGCAGAAACAGCTCAACTTGAAGCCCTCATTGCAAAGAGACTGCCAAGAGGATCCGGTAAGTATGAAGGAAAACTACCCTTTAAGTGTTTCAACTGCAATAAGATTGGTCATTTTGCTTCGAGATGTCTGGAAAGATCTGCAAGGTCTAATACTAACAGACAAAGGTTTCAAAAGAACTGCTATTATGTTCATGAAGAAGATGACAATGAAGGAGTAACAGATGATGAATCAGAACTAGAAAGCAAATCCAGAAATGAATGGGTGTTTATTGCCATCAAGGAAGAAGATTCAATATCCTCTGAATCTGTCAATCACAAGGTTGTGGAAAGAGCTTTGGCTGCTCAAGTGGAAGAAAAGGATGATTGGGTTATTGATAGTGGATGTTCTCACCATATGACTGGTGACAAGAATAAGTTCTTAGATTTGGAAAGGTATGAAGGAGGAATGGTAAAGTTTGGTGACAATTCTGCTGGCAGAATCAGAGGTAGGGGAACTATTTCCTTTGATGGAAAGAGCAAAACAGGTAATGTACTATATGTTGAAGGATTGAAGCACAATCTTCTCAGTGTTGGTCAGTTAGTGGACAAAGGCTATGATATCCGGTTCAAGAATGGAAAATGCAGAATCTTTACAAGCTCCGGAACTGAAATCGCATCCGGTGCTCAAACAAAAGGTAATATCTTTCATCTGGTTGGTTCAAACAAAAGTTGTCTGTTTGCTCAAGTTGATCAGAGTTGGTTATGGCATAGAAGAATGTGTCATGTGAATTTTGATAACATCATCAAGATAAACAATATTTAGGCTGTAAGAGACCTTCCAAAATTGGTGAAACCTACAAATAGTTTGTGCAAAGAATGTCAGCTAGGTAAACAGAGCAAAGTCTCTTTCAAAAGCAAAGATCAGTCTTCTACCGGATTGTTGGAATTAGTACATACTGATCTCTGTGGTCCGACAATAATCAAGAGTCTGCAAGGTGATAGATATTTCATGTTGTTAATTGATGATCATTCCCGGATGATGTGGGTTACCTTTCTAAAAGAAAAATCAGAAGCATTTGAGAAGTTCAAAATCTTCAAAGCTATGGTAGAGAATCAAACCGGATTGAAACTAAAGTGTCTAAGGTCTGATAGAGGTGGTGAATTTACATCTGGTGAGTTCATTGACTTTTGTGAGAAGCAGGGTATAAGGAGACAATTGTCTGCTCCTAGGACTCCACAGCAGAATGGAGTAGTTGAAAGAAAGAACCGAACCATCCAGGAAGTTGCCAGGACAATGATGTTGGAAGAAAATGTTCCTCAGATGTTTTGGAAAGAAGCTATCAGCACTGCAGTCTACACTCTCAATGGAGTTCAAATCAAAAACAACACCGGTAAGACCCCCTATGAACTCTGGTTTGGCATCACTCCTACTGTGAAATATTTCAGAGTATTTGGTAGCAAGTGTTATATTAAAAGAGATGAAGATCTAGGAAAGTTTGATGTTAGAAGTGATGAAGGAATTTTCTTGGGCTACTCCACTCAAAGCAAAGCATACCGGTGTTACAATAAGAGATTGAGGAAGATGATAGAAAGCACCAATGTGAAAGTTGATGAAGGAATTGAGAAGCCTTCAAGATTTTATGAGTTTGATGAAGATGATCAAGATGGTGTTCAGGTTCAAGGGACTCAATCCCCTCCGGTAAGTCAGAATCAACTTGATCCAGTAAATCAGGAAGAAGAAATAGGTCAGAATGAACCTGATCAAGGAGCAACAGTACAGGATATTCCCAAAATTCCAAGGTATGTAAGACTAAACCACTCTGAAGATCAGATCATAGGTGACAGAAGCAAAGGTGTGCAAACTAGAAGGAATGTTACTCAAAATCAGGATGAATGTTGTCTGATTTCAAAGATTGAACCTAAAATAGTAAATGAAGCCTGCAATGATGAAAACTGGACTAAAGCAATGAAAGATGAATTAATGCAAATTGAGAAAAATTATACTTGGGATCTTGTTCCCAGACCTAGAGACAGGAATGTGATTGGAACCAAATGGGTCTTCTGGAACAAACTGAATGAAGCTGGTGAAGTTATCAAAAACAAAGCTAGATTGGTCTGCAAAGGCTACTCTCAAATAGAAGGAATTGACTTTGAAGAGACCTTTGCTCCGGTGGCAAGAATTGAAGCAGTCAGATTATTTCTTGCATTTGCTGCCTTCAAAGACTTCAAGGTATATCAGATGGATGTCAAGTCTGCTTTCCTAAATGGTGATCTGGAAGAAGAAGTTTACATTGAACAACCGGATGGATTTCAATTGTCTGATAATGATGATATGGTCTGCAAGTTGAAGAAAGCATTGTATGGACTAAAGCAAGCCCCAAGAGCATGGTATGAAAGGTTGGATAAGCATCTTGTGTAGATTGGATTCAACAAAGGTACTGCTGACAGTAACTTATATTTCAAAATTGTTCATGAAAACATTTTGATTGTTGAAGTGTTTGTGGATGATATCATTTTTGGAGGAAGAGATAGTATGTGCAAAACTTTTGCAAATCAGATGAAAAGTGAGTTTGAAATGTCTATGCTTGGTGAAATGAATTTCTTCTTGGGTCTGCAAATTACTCAAACAAAGAAAGGAATCTTCATTTCTCAGACCAAATATGTGAAAGAATTGTTAAGGAAATATGGTATGGAAGATTCAAAACCAATGAACACTCCCATGGCAACCGGATGTAAGTTGAGCAAAGATGATGACTCCCCAAAGGCAGATCAGACAAAGTATAGATCAATGATTGGTGGATTGTTGTATCTCACTCAGACTAGACCAGATATAATGCAGGCTGTTGGTCTTGTGGCAAGATTCTAGGCTGATCCTAGAGAATCTCATGTTATGGCAATCAAAAGAATTTTTAGGTACCTGAAAGGAACAGTTGAGTATGGTCTATGGTACCCTAGAGATCCAGATTTCTCTCTTCATGCTTACACAGATGCAGATTGGGCAGGAGATGTGGATGACCAGAAGAGCACTAGTGGTGGAGCATTCTTTTTGGGGAAGAGATTGGTTTCTTGGCTAAGCAAGAAACAAGATGCAATATCTCTGTCTACAACTGAAGCAGAATACATTGCAGCAGCAGGTAGTTGCACTCAAATCTTATGGATGAAGCAGATGCTAAGAGACATTAAAGTTGAATATGAGGAGCCTATCACAATTTTCTGTGATAATTCAAGTGCAATTAATATTTCTAAGAATCCGGTATTGCATTCTAAGACTAAGCACATATCTATCAAGTTTCACTTTTTGAGAGAACAAGTGAACAAGGAAGAAGTCAGATTGGAGTATGTTCCCTCAAAGGATTAGATTGCAGATATCTTTACTAAACCTCTTCCCAAGGACTCTTTTGAATATCTCCGGGAGAAGGTAGGGGTCATGGCCCCTCCGGTGATGAACTAGGATGCACTGACGTGCATCAGTCCGGTGGATATCACAGTCATATCTTGTGATCCGGATTGATGATGGGGAGCTGCAACTAAGGGGGAGCAGCTGGTATGATTCTGATGTATGAGAATTGCAAGTATGAGCCCTTTGCCATTGATGTAAAAGGGGGAGAGAAGACATGTGAAAAACAAGTGGTTGATGATCAAAGGGGGAGCAGTAAAGGAAGAGAAGACATGTGAAAAGTTGTTGTTGATAGGGGGAGCTGTGACAGAAAGGAGAAGTTCTTGTCTTGATGGTTTTTCACATCATATGTTGCCATCAATGACAAAGGGGGAGATTGTTGCAAGTATGAGGTGAGCCAGTGTTGTCATTGATGTCAACATACTCATATTGCATTGACAAGAAGGATTGGATGAGCTGTGTGCTGAGGATATTGAGAAAATTAGCCTCAGTCAGGAACAGTGAAGAACCGTGATGAGAAGAAGGCAAATGTATTGTATAGGTTGAGAACTGGAGGATGCGGATTAAAGGGTTTGTAGATATGAGTCTTGAGATGCTTCAGTTAAGATTTCAGAGGTCCGCATGAAGATCTGAAGGAGTTGTGGCTGTCGGTGTAGAACCGGTTCCGGCAAGTATTCAGAGGTGACAGAGGATCACAAAAAGGTCTGGTGAGGTCCGGAACTGTATAATCCCAATCTACGGATTGGAAGGAGTCTTTGGGATGTCCTTGTGATGTGTCATCTCAAGTTGTGTATGATTTGGAGGTCCGGAAGTACCTCTTGCATTATGACAGTGGCGACAGACAGTGTTCTTGAAGTTCCGGATAAGGAAGAGAAGAGACTCCAGTAAGTAAAGAAAGTGTGGATGTACCTGGTCATTCAAGTAGGCTTGTGAAGGTTCTTGGATCATGTTGAGGTTGTGTTGTTGGTCCGCATTGATAGTAGAGCCCGAAATTGAAGTTATTCTTCCGGATGAAGTTCTTGCTCTGTTTAGCCGACCGGATGAGTTGTTCATCCTGCGAATGTTCTTGTGGTGGCCGACCGGATGTGTTATTCATCTTGCGGATACTCTTATGGTTGTTTGCCGACTTAGATGTTTGTTCCTAAGTCGATGTCTTGTATAAATAACGGTTTGTGAGTTCATTTCGTAGTGTGGATTGTGTGGATGAGTGTGGCATAGCTAAGAGAAGTGCGAAAGGCAGAGCAGAGGTTTTTGGGCTTAAATGGAACTGATCCGGACATGGTAGAGATGTCATTCTCCAGTTCAAGATTGTGATTCTTATCACTTTGTAGATAGTGTGTCTCCTTGTAGGCAGTGGGCCTCTTTGTGAGCAGTGTGCTCGGGCAGTGAGCCCTAATTGGCAAGTGCCATTCTTTTTCTTATTCTTCTAACAGAGAATAATCCTTGGGTTAATCACCCCGTGGTTTTTCCCTTAACCGGGTTTTCCACGTCAAAATCTTGGTGTTCAATGTGTTGATGTTTATCTGCTCTTGTGTTTATGTATTATGCTTTCATGGATGATTAATTGATATGCTGTTAACTAACAACGAAGAATCAAGTGTTTGAAAGAACAAGAAGTTTTATACAACTGATTCACCCCCCCTCTCAGTTGTATGCCTTAAATCCAACAGCCTTTGCCTGAAGGACGAAAACCTATTGGATGCAAATGTGTGTTCAAAAAGAAATTCGGTGTAGATGGCAGTGTTGAGAAATATAAGGCTAGATTGGTTACGAAGGGGTATTCTTAGGTGGAGGGAATTGACTATGGTGAGATTTTCTCTCCCAATGCAAAGATGACATCTATTCAATTCCTATTATCTCTTGCAATAGTGTATGATCTAAAAGTGGAACAAATGGATGTGAAGACAACATTCCTTCATGGTGAATTGGAGGAGGAAATCTATATGTCACAGCTAGAGCACTACGTGGTGAAAGGTAAAGAAAATATGGTATGCAAGTTGAAAAAGTCTTTGTATGGTTTGAAATAGTCTCCTAGGATGTGGTACCATAAGTTTGATGCCTTTGTGTTGAGTATTGGATTTCAGAGATCGAAATCAAATCATTATGTTTACTACAAGTTTGACAATGATCAAATTCTCATTATTGCATTATATGTCATAGATATGTTACTCATTGGAAACGTTAAAAGTTTGATTTCTAATTTGAAGTCTCAGTTGTCAGTACAGTTTGAGAAGAAAAATCTAGGGGCAGCTCGGTAATTCTAGGAATGGAAATGAAAAGAGACAGAGCAAACAGAAAACTTTGGTTAGGCCAGAGTAAGTATATTAACACTGTGTTGGAGAGAATCAGCATGATGGATTGTAGACCTTTGACTATTCCTATTACAATGGGGACAAATTTATCTATTGAAGATTGTCCAAAGTCTCCTTCTGAGACAGAGGATATGAGCAAAGTTCCTTATGCTAGTGCGGTTGGTAATTTGATGTATGCGATGGTCTGCACAAGACCAGACATTGCCCAAGTAGTGGGAGTCCTTAGTTGATTTATGGATAATCTTGGATGGGTACATTGGGATGCAGTGAAGAGAGTGTTTAGATATTTTTGGGGTACTTCTGAGTATTCCTTATGTTATCATGGTTATCCTACAGAACCTCGACATTCACTTTGTATTCATGGATTTGTGGATTCAGATTGTGTAAGGACCACAATTCACACACATACTAAAATTAACCTTTAAATACACAATTAGATACCCAATGCATAAATTAGATCAAATTACTTATGTTAGATAAAATTAACTAACTTTCATTAATATACATCTAAGAAGGATTACAATACATTGAGTCAAACAAGGCTGTACCTTTACAAGTTCTTGCCACATAGGCTTTTACATGAATAGCATAATGGAAATTAACTTCTTCTGCATGAGCACCTTGGAACCCAAGAGAGAGAATATCATCGGGGCAATATCCACCTTGCCATGAAGCATAAAGCTTCCCGGTGCTTTCCAGCTGGAAATCTTGACCCATCACGAGGGGTCTAGCAGACATGAACTGACGTAGGTGAAAGAATCTAGTGCTCTACTAAACTCATTACCTATTATAAGCATGGAAACTACATCACAACTCATACTTACTTATTTGGTAAGGTAAAATACACACGTAATGAACATAATCATTCTCCAAGAATAGTTAGTCATTCTAGATCACATACCTTGGACATAATTGAATTCATTTATCTAGCAATGTCATATTAGGACTCTCTTCCCAGAATGCATAAGAAGGAGTTTTTACTTAAACCCAAATCATAAGACACCATTTCGTAAAACATAACACTCTTTTAAGTGATTAAGAACAATCTTTACATAATTACCATCATGTAGGATCTTATTCTGGAGTATGCTCAATCTATTCATAGATCTAAGTTTGTGCCCCAAAGGTTGTTATATTAAATTTAGTTCTATTTCCAATCATTCAAGTTGTGCTAAGTCTATTGAGTCCACATTAATATCGTGGAAAGGTCATACAAGAAAAACATTCAAGATGGAAAAATTAAATTCTTCCCTATACTTATCTTATCAATAGCAACAAACAATGAAAGACATTTTAGGCTTAAACTTTCTTTTTACTTTACAAGGTTATATTATCAATTACCTTATTTGATGACTTAACCAAATGACACATTCAACCTTACATCTCTACATCATGAAAGGTTCCTTTTCTTGAGAGCAATGTGTTGCCTTTATTCCAATAAATTGTCAATATCAATCTACATTTATTTATCTAAGTAGAGGTAAACATATGGTAATCATCGTAATGGATTAGTCTATTAAGGAATGCTTATTACCTTTTCATAATTATAATGGTTCTAATGCACTAAATCACTCTACTTTTCTTCATTCAATTGAATCCTCTAGTTTTCCTATTGAATAAGTTTTCACTTTTCCAATGGTTTATGTCGATTTCTCAAGGCAAGACATTTTCTAGGTAAAATGGGTAATTTCAGTTTGGTAAACAAAATAAATCTTAAAAGAACACTTATTTTCATACAGGAAACTCATATTCGATAAGTCTAAATAATAATTCCATTTTCATCAAAATATTCTCTATGGAAAAACAATATAGTTTACTTCAATCCATTTGTTTCTATTTCTAGGTTTGTTGTTTGTCTAAAATAAAACAATTTTCAATGGATTATATAATCTATCCAATATTTGTATACCATCTCATTCACATTTCAAGTTTTTGACAGTAAAGCAATTATTTTATGGGATTTCATCTATTTTACCTACTAATTGTAAAGGCTACAATTTTTCTTCTAAACTAGAAATATATTATAAACTAGAAATACTTCTATATATATATATATATATATATATATATATATATATATATATATATATATATATATATATATATATATATATATATATATATATATATATATATATATATATATATATATATATATATATATAAATGAATTGTCTGGATATAAAAATCATTATACAGAAAAATATGCTAGAATTACAAAAATTTACAACTCAGAATATAAATTATTTGTCTAATGAATATATATATAGAGATATATATACATATATATGTATATACATATATATGTATATATCTATGTATATATGTATCTATATATATGTATATATATGTATATATGTATGTATATATATGTATATATATATAACACATTTATCAACAGCGATTCATAAATATATATCACTGATAGAATTTTAAACAATGAATATAATTCATAACATACAGTGGATCAAATATTGGTGGCAGTACAGTCTGTGCTAGGGAGGCCGACGACCTCACAACCTATGTCATATGTATTATAATAACAATTTACAACTGTGGGGATGGTGTTGACCATCCCCACAGGCTTTAAGCCTGTGAAGAGGGTCGGTGCCCTCCCCACACCCCTTTTAAAGTCTGGCAACGACCTTAGGTTGTGATCACTGTTTGCCAAAAAAAAAAATCCTAAAGATATCTACATACATTGTTTTCCCCTTTCAACTATTCAAACATGCATAAATTTATATGATATATTTAGACATTTTCTATACTACTACAGCGCAAGGCAGTTATTGTATATGTTTAACATTGAATATATATATATATATATATATATATATATATATATATATATATATATACATATATATATATACATATATATATATACATATATATATATACATATATATATATACATATATATATATACATATATATATATATACATATATATATATATACATATATATATATACATATATATATATACATATATATATACATATATATATACATATATATATACATATATATATATACATATATATATATACATATATATATATACATATATATATACATATACATATATACATATACATATATACATATACATATATACATATATACATATATATATATATATGTGTGTGTGTTTGTGTATATGTATATGTATGTATGTATATATACAGATTGCCTGTGTATATGCATTTATATATAAATTATTTTAGGGTTCCACTACTGTGATTCACAGGCAGTTAATTTACAGTTTATTTTATATATATATATCTTCATACTTCAAATATGTATATGAGTTTATATATATATATATATATACAGTTACTGTATGCTCAATCTATTCTTAGATCTAACTTTATGCCCCAAATGTTGTTATATTAAATTTAGTTTTGTTTCTAATCATTCAAGTTGTGCTAAGTCTATTGAGTCCACATTAATATCATGGAAAGGTCATACAAGAAAAACATTCAAGATGGAAACCTTAAATTCTTCCCTATAATCTTCGAAATCTGAATACTTATCTTAGAAATTCTTCCCTATACTTATCTTATCAATACCAACAAACAATGAAAGAAATTTTAGCCTTAAACTCTCTTTTTACTTTACAAGGTTATATTATCAATTGCCTTATTTGATGACTTAACCAAATGACACATTCAACCTTACATCTCTACATCATGAAAGGTTCCTTTGCTTTAGAGCAATGTGTTGCCTTTATTCCAATAAATTGTCAATATCAATCTACATTTATTTACCTAAGTAGAGGTAAGCATATGGTAATCATCATAATGGTTCAGTCTATTAAGGAATGCTTATTATCTTTTCATAATTATGATGGTTCTAATGCACTAAATCAATCTAAATTTCTTCATTCAATTGAATCCTCTAGTTTGCTTGTTGAATAAGTTTGCACTTTTCCAATGGTTTATGTTGATTTCTCAAGGCAAGACATTTTCTAGGTAAAATGGGTAATTTTAGTTTGGTAAAAAAAAAATCTCAAAAGAACACTTATTTTCATACAGGAAACTCATATTCAATAAGTCTAAATAATAATGGCTAGAACCCCCTCCTAGATGATACTCTCTCTCTACTGAGAGTATTTTTCTGTCACACACATAAAACAAGGTTTGGTCAATGGACTTTTAAATAGTAATATTTAATTATAAATTAATTATTGAAAATAGGGGTCTTGACATCCTTCCCCCCTTAAAGATCCATCGTCTCGATGATCAACTTAACTAAAGATAAAAAAAAAATCATACCTCTTTAATTCTGTTTTACCTCAATGTCAAGATCAGCCCACCTGACAATTGTGTTGCTGGTCCACGCACCTACTTGTTCATAACTGCAAAAATTCCTTTGTCTAATATGCATTCACTTGCAGCCATTGTCAGTAGAACATTGTTTATCAAAACAACTTAGTTTTATACTTTACGATGAAAAAAACATGCAAGCTAATTTCTTTTCTTCATAGAATTTTTGTTCATATTCCAGACATTCACATAAAATAATTCACTCATGTTTCTTTTTGTCATTATGCCTACTTGCACGAGACTTAGAACAATTGCCCTCATGATGAAAAACAAGCATCCCATACTACTTGCTATCACCATTGGCAATCAAAATTACATCAATAGAAACATCTCAATTTTACAATAAGGTTTTCATAAAAAGATCATTTCAAAAATAAAAAGTTCATCAAATTTTAATATTGATACATCCATTTATCAACAAGGTAAATCTTAATCTATATTGGAAAGAAAATATACAAATGTACAATTTCTACTTTTGATCAAATATAATCATAATTTTCATAGAAAGAGTACAAATTCATGCTACATCCATTCTCTATAAGATTTAAATGTATATTCTATTTGCAGCTACTATAACCCACCAATTATTCCCAAGTTAACAATCAAAAATCAAAAACATGGATAAGGTGTTTTTTCCACCAAACTATGAACACAACACTTCCCCGAGGTTCTCCCTAACTCGAAGACTACCTAGTCTTACATGAGGTGCCTAGAAACCTATAACAAAAGGGTAGGAGGGAAACTCTCGATGCATGCCTAATGCCTTATATGCATTCTCCACTAGAATGGACATATTTCTTACATATAGGATGTGGCAGAGAAACATATAACATATAAACTAGGCATTCATTACCCATCTATTTCAATGGTACAATATCCATCTATTTCATTGGTACAACATACCTTTGGCCAAAGCATAAATACAAAAAGTGGTTGATCTCGAAAAAGAAGATCACCTTCTCTGTTTACCCACATTCGGCATCCTGTCCCAGAAGGTAAGCTTAAAGCTTATCACATACAACACATTCAACAAAATTAATCTATTTCAACTACATAAAATACAAATAAGATATCATGATAGTGCTTTCATGCACAAGTGCACATAGAATGTACATTAGGAACGCATGATTCCCTGGTGCATAACTCACACAGGGTATGAATACATAACTTACATGTAGTGCCTCTCTCGCACAAAATAAGGTATACACATCACATATAATGAGCATTACTCACCCAAGCTTATATTCTATAACATGGTAAGTGCATCTCTTGCACATGTGCATCACTCGCACAAAATATGAAATATGCATAAGTTTGCAGTAGTGTGATTATAATGATCAATACTTGATCCATTAAACACAATGAGTATCAAATATATATATCACACACAATTTTAAGAATGTATTTATTATACAAAGGAGTCATTGACTCACTTTAGTGCTTCACTCACACCAAAACAACTATAATATAAATATGCATCATGCACGTTAGTATATATATATTCACAAGTGTGCTGGTCCTACTCAACCTTGCATAGCACATAAATGTTTTAAGAATATTTTAAATTCAAGTGGCTTTTCCATAGTTTATCATTTTGAGTTCTATTTAATAATCAGTATAGACTCTCACATGGCCTAAGGCTAGTATAAATCATATATCTCACATATTGCCTCCTCCATTAGATTAAGTCAAACACATCAAACTTATGCACTACTCCTTGCCAAGGTACAATTCTCATTTATTTCATTCAAATGAATTTTCCACCATCCAAGGATACTATCAAATTTACTCTCACAACAACTCGACTCAAGATTTTCATCACTACGCTACCATCTTTTCCAGCATTACACATTTCTTTCAATTACAAATCTAACATCTTGTTACCTCGTATCATCTGAAAAGTTCTTTCCACTTTGTCCCTAGAACTCAATTACACAATTCAAACCCTTAACCTTGTGTATTCTCTAAGTTCTACTCCCATACACATTCCATTAAAGCCTTCACGACATAATGGAGAACATAACATATTACAGAACCAGAAATCAAATGTTTAAGTGTAGCTATCAACAAATAAGAAAAAAAATTAACAAGCAGAATGAAAATCATTAAAATATAAAATAATCTCTGTATACACCTAAAATTGGCATGACTCTACTTAAATAAATATTTTAAATATTTATTCCGTCATCCACATTCTTCTATCAATAAATAAATAAATTCATATATTTATCTGATCAATTTCTTCTCATTTAATTAAATAAACACATTTATTTAATTAAATAAATTCATATACATCACCTTCATTCTGCAAAATAATTAAATAATTTTAATTATTTAATTAAAACCTTTATTCTTCCAAATTTATTTTATTTAAATAAAATCTAAATTATCCACTAAATAAAATATATTTTTATATTTTATTTTATTCTTCAAGAATCTCCACAAAATAAAATATATTTCTATATTTTATTTATTCCTCTCAATTATCTACAAAATAATTAAATAAAATCTTTTTATTTAATTATGCTTTCTTATCTTCAAAAATCATTCTTATCTTCTAAAAATACTTTCCTCCTGTTATACAAAAGCAAAAGCAATTTTAAAGCATCTTTAAAGGAAACTTTCTCTTAAATTAGAAAAATAAATTCTAAATTAAGAAAATCAAATCTCACCCTCATCAAGAGAGGAGTTAACTCAACAAAGCTACTTTTTGAATGACATGTGTCTTTCTTCCATTTGTTGCACATTCCTCAACAACCCTCCTCTGTTGATCTTTCCTTTTCTTCTAAACCATTGATCTTCCCTCACCTTTTTCTATAAATACCACCCTCTCCTTCTTCATTTCATCACTTATCATTTATGCAAACTTATGCTGAAGGAAATCAAGTGCACCTTTGGCACCCATTTTCTTAAGCATTCATCTCATCCTCTATCTAGTGTGTTGAAGCTCACCTTCAATCACATGAATATCAGAGCCATTTTGTCTTTGTCATCTTCAAACAAGCAAGGGAGCAACGCTTCTGAGGGCTTCATCATCAAAATCAAGGACAAATAGGCGAGCAATGGAAAATGATAGGTAAAGAGGTTGTAAGTACATTTACTTTTGTTTGTTCTAATCTTCTTTGCTTTCAACTTCCATTGATGTTTGGGTTTTGTTTTCATTGATTTGATTAACCTATTTTCCCCCTCACAATCTCAGCGATCATAAGAATTGCAATGCAAAAATATCTTGATGGCTATACTTAGATATAAATAAAATAGAAAAGTTTCATACCAACCCACAACATTTCATTCAAATAAATAAAGTTAAATTAGATATTAACATCCATAGTTCACAATACACAATGGAAGTTCAACATCATAGCTCACCTTCATCAAAGGTGAGTTGGAGAATACACATGGTCACTTGACAACCAAATTTTTCTAAAGCTCTAATTTCATTCTCATAGAAAGATTATTTCCAATAATTGTTGTCCTTATACTTCCATCTTTGAATCATCTCATCTCCCATTGAATCTCAAAACATTTACATATTCAAAACAATATCTCATTTCATTTATTAGAGCATTTTTACATCCTTATTCTATATAGAGGTTCTTGAAAATAAAATGAGTTTACGTATCACTTCCAAACAAAGGGAACTCTTTTGGTTCCTCTTCCTCTTCGCTTGAGACAATTTTTGTTATATCAGGAATTCTAGGGTCCCTATCAACCATTACAAGAGGCGTCACACTATTTTCCAAAGGCAATTCCCTATTAAGAAGTAAGGGTGTTGGTTTGATAGTCACCTTCATTTCTCTCCTCACTTGACTAACCCGAGCGATTGCATGACTCGAGGTTTCTTCATCTCCAAGCCAAATGTCTCTATCATCATTAACTCCTTGGATTGTTCACACTATGGCTCTTCTATCCTTCTTGGCTTTGTGGTGGCTCTCATTTCTCACCGACTTCCTCACAGTCATCAAGAGACACACCATCCTAGCACAATAATTTCCAACATTAGATCTAAATTTTGATTAAGCGTCAATAGGCATAGGTCAAAGAGTTGAACCTAGCGCTCTGATACCAAATGTAAGGACCACAATTCACACACATGCTAAAATTAACCTTCGAATACACAATTAGATACCCAATGCATAAATTAGATCAAATTACTTATGTTAGATAAAATTAACTAACTTTCATTAATATACATCCAAGAAGGATTAAAATACATCAAGAGTCAAACAAGGCTGTGCCTTTAAGAGTTCTTGCCACATAGGCTTTTAGATGAATAGCATAATGGAAATTAACTTTTTCTACACGAGCACCTTGGAACCCGAGAGAGAGAATATAACCAGGGCGATATCCACCCTACCACGAAGCATAAATCTTCCCCATGCTTTCCAACTGGAAAGCCTGACCCATCACAAGGGTTCTAGCAAACATGAATCAACATAGGTGAAAGAATCCGGTGCTCTACTGAACTCATTACCTATTATAAGCATGGAAATTACATCACAACTCGTACTTACTTAGCCATTAAGGTAAAATACACACATAATGAACATAATCATTCTCCAAGAACAGTTAGTCATTTTGGATCACATATCTTGGACATAATTGAATTCATTTATCTAGCAATGTCATATTAGGACTCTCTTCCCAGAATGCATAAGAAGGATTTTTTACTTAAACCCAAATCATATGACACCATTTCGTAAAACATAACACTCTTTTAAGTGATTAAGAACAATCTTTATATAATTACTATCATGTAGGATCTTATTCTAGAGTATGCTCAATCTATTCTTAGATCTAACTTTGTGCCCCAAATGTTGTTATATTAAATTTAGTTTTGTTTCCAATCGTTCAAGTTGTGCTAAGTCTATTGAGTCCACATTAATATCGTGGAAAGGTCATACAAGAAAAACATTCAAGATGGAAACCTTAAATTCTTCCCTATAATCTTCGAAATCTGAATACTTATCTTAGAAATTCTTCCCTATACTTATCTTATCAATACCAACAAACAATGAAAGACATTTTAGCCTTAAACTCTCTTTTTACTTTACAAGGTTATATTATCAATTGCCTTATTTATTTACCTAAGTAGAGGTAAGCATATGGTAATCATCATAATGGATCAGTCTATTAAGGAATGCTTATTACCTTTTCATAATTATGATGGTTCTAATGCACTAAATCAGTCTAAATTTCTTCATTCAATTGAATCCTCTAGTTTGCTTGTTGAATAAGTTTGCACTTTTCCAATGGTTTATGTTGATTTCTCAAGGCAAGACATTTTCTAGGTAAAATGGGTAATTTCAGTTTGGTAAACAAAATAAATCTCAAAAGAACACTTATTTTCATACAGGAAACTCATATTCAATAAGTCTATATAATAATTCCATTTTCATCAAAATATTCTCTACGAAAAAACAATATTCTCTATGAAAAAACAATATAGTTTACTTCAATCCATTTGTTTCTATTTTTGGGTTTGCAGTTTGTCTAAAATAAAATAATTTTCAATGGATTATATAATCTATCCAATATTTTTATACCATCTCATTCACATTTCAAGTTTTTGACAATAAAGCAATTATTTCATGGGATTTCATCTATTTTGCCTACTAATTGTAAAGGCTACAGTTTTTCTTCTAAACAAGAAATATATTATAAATTGGAAATACTTCTCCTAAAACATATATATGTATGTATGTATGTATGTATATTCAATATAAATGAACTATCTGGAAATAAAAATCATTATACAGAAAAATATACCAGAATTACAAAAATTTACAACTTAGAATATAAATTATTTGTCTGATGAATATACAGATTTGTATATATATATATATATATTAACACATTTATCAACAGCAATTCATAAATATATATCATTGATAGAATTTTAAACAGCAAATATAATTCATAACATACAGTGGATTAAATATTAGTGACAGCACAGTCTCCGCTAGGGAGGCCGACGGCCTCACAACCTATGTCATATGTATTATAATAACATTTTACAACTGTGGAGATGGCGTCGGCCATCCCCATAGGCTTTTAAGCCTGTGGGGAGGGTCGGTGCCCTCCCCACACCCCTTCTAAGGTGTGGCAACGGCCTTAGGCTATGATCACTATTTGTAAAAAAAAAAGTACTTCCCAAAGATATCTACATACATTGTTTTCCCCTTTCAACTATTCAAACATCCATAAATTTATATGATATATTCAGACATTTTCTATACTTCTACAGCATAAGGCAGTTATTGTATATGTTTAACATTGAATATATATATATATATATATATATATATGTATATATACAGATTGCCTATGTATATGCATTTATATATAAATTATTTTAGGGTTCCACTACTACGATTCACATGCAGTTAATTTATAGTTTATTTTCTATATATATATCTTCATACTTCAAATATGTATATGAGTTTATATACACAGATACATATACAATTACTGTATATGTATTTATATATATATATATATATCAACAATCACAGAAGTATTCTAATTTTTCCAAGAATGATATAGCTATCAAATTCAAAACAACTTATGACATGAAAGAAGCAATTTTTCTTGCAGATACAAATCAGTCATACACAAAATCCAAGCATAAACATATTGGTTTGGTATAAAAACCTATAAATTTTGTTTTGCAATAGCTGATCTCTTCAATTCCTATGTTCCTCAAGTTCTACCTCTTCGCTCTAGACCTTCAAAGCTTCTTGTGCAAAGCCTCTTTTCCAATACTCCTAAAACTAGTGTTTTTGTTTTCAGATTCCTGATTTTGAGAGTGAAAAATTGTGTAACAACCCTTTTCCCTAAGAAAATGAGAGTTTCTCCCCTTTTATTATTTTCTTTTTCTATTTTTATTTTGCTTTGTTTT
Source organism: Cunninghamia lanceolata (assembly GCA_027924645.1). Classification (NCBI taxonomy): domain Eukaryota; kingdom Viridiplantae; phylum Streptophyta; class Pinopsida; order Cupressales; family Cupressaceae; genus Cunninghamia; species Cunninghamia lanceolata. Next base: position 1,535,356 of record BSBN01001493.1, read on the forward strand.
GCGCTTTATTTTCTAAGTTTAAGTCCTTTTTCTATTTTTCTATTGTTTTCTCTCATTGCTTTGTTTTCTAAATCTTTCTTTCTTTTCTAAGTTTATCTCACAAATATGATTTAGTAACTTGCATCACAATTATCTTTAAAACAATAAATATTAATTCTACTTTTGAATAGAATCAATAAATGATTTAAAATTATTTTTTATGTCCTCTAAGAGAAATTAATATTAACTAACATTTAATTAAATAAGCAACTATAGCAATAATCTTCCTTATTAAATAAGATAACACGCAATCATAACTAATTTATGCAAATGCAACTATATGATTTTCTAAGTGTGTGTGTGTGGATTCTTTCACCATGGTCTCTTACAGACGACTAGACACCCCTCCTTGATGTTACTCTCTCTACCGAGAGTATTTTCATGTCACACACATGAAACAAGGTTTGGTCAATGAACTTTTAAATAGTAATATTTAATTATAAATTAATTATTGAAAATAGGGGTTGTGACAGATTGGGTAGGTGACATTGACATCAGGAGATCCACCAGTGCTTATGTGTTCACTATGTTTGGTGGTGCTATTAGTTGCATGAGCAAGCAGAAACCTATGGTCTCTTTGTCCACTACTGAAGCTGAGTACATGGCATCAACTCATACTTGTAAAGAAGCCATTTGGCTTAAGAGATTGTGTTCTGATATTGGGTTTGACGCAGGGAAGATTACTAGTTGTTGTGACAGTCAGAGTGCCATATGTTTGGTGAAGAATCCTACTTTCCATGCAAGTACTAAGCATATTGATGTCCAGTACCATTTTGTTCGTGACATGGTGGAGGATGGGAAGGTAACTTGGAAAAAGTTGAAACTTGGATGAATGTTGCAGATTCCTTGAGAAAACCTATGAGCATAGAGAAGTTCAGATGTTGTTCAGAGTCTATGGGCCTCACGGCCCCTAACAATTAAATCATGGTGTTGATACTCCCTTTGCTCTTGCAAGGTGTTTGATAAGTGGGAGAATGTTAGGAAAAGTGTCTCAACATTGCAACCTTGAAAGGTTACTATTCTTCCCAGTTTTCATTTTTTTGAATACCATTTATCTTAGAGAATGGTTTGAAACTTTCAAAGTTTCCAAATGTTTCCAAAAGAGCTAAAAATAGTGAGACTTACTATTTTTAGTAAGTCTTTCGATTGAGCTTGAATTGACCTAAAAATTTTCCCAGAAGGTAGGAAACACCTAAGTGAACATCTCGAGTGAGTTTCGTCTCAAGATCATATCTGGATTGTGAGATATTAAAGTTTCTATTTTTTGAAACTGCTAGAAAAAGTCTTTGAACTCTATTACCAAAATTAAAACTTCTCTAAATGTCCCAAAAATTTCCATAACTAGCATAGTTGTTTATAGGGTGATAGATCTCTTCATGAACTTTTTGACGCATCAAACGGTTCGTCAATCAGACACCTGGATCAAAAGTTATGGCCTCTAGAAGTTGGACCTTCTATTTTTGGGAAACATAAAAATGTGTTGGACACATAAAAGAGATGTAAAGGGGAGAGTTACACATGTTGGTGTGTGGTTTGGCACATCACAAGGTATCTTTGATTGGAGATAATTTGGGTGTCACTTTATGGGTGGTTTTGGCTCATGGTTTTGTAATTACAGGTAACAGTTTACTGTATTGCATCTCCTATATATCAAGAGTTGGAGATGGAGGTTGTGTGTAAGAATCTTATAGATGTCAAATTACCTCCTAGATCTTTGGTTGGATATATTGTTGTAAAAGCTTTCTCTATGAGTATATTGTAATCTTCGTGATTCCTGAATAATATATTGGGCGGCTTTGGAGTGGGGTTTTTTACCTGAAAGGGTTTTCCCTACGTATATCTTGTGTTGTGAGTTTTGTATTTACATTTGGAAGTTGTTATTATCTTTTTGTTAATGTGCATCTTAATCTATAATTGTAAAAGTAAAAAATTGCATAAGTCTTTCCTCAGTAGATCAGTGTAGGAAGCGTTTCTGCATACCTTGCTTCCTTTCAAAAAATACATCTTCACTGAGTTATCATGCAAGTCAAGACTTGACATTAGAAACCTTGGGGCAGTCCTATTCTAAAATTTTGGGATAGGAGTCCTTTAAAGAGATGTGAGGTATCCAATATCTTACTTGCGTTGTTGTGTTCTTATAAAACACCCATCAACAAAATTGGCACTAGGAGGGTCTGATTTTCATTTACTTTCTCAAGTCCTTATCCAGATAAACAAGGATAGGGACTAGATAGAAACATAAAAGATCTAGCTCAACTGGGGAAGACATATTGTCCCTAACCTAGTTCAGAAAAATAAGAAGAGATCAAGGGATACTCAGAACTCTAGCATCCTGCATATTCATCTTGACTCCTGATGAAAACCCCTGAGTTTTATGGCAAATAGGACCTAGTGGGTGCACTTGTGATAAATCCCAACTGAAATAGGGAGGGAGGACTTGGGTGCCCACACCCTAGTCCTGCCATATTTTAGGTCAGGACCTAAATCTAAGTGTTAGTTATATGACCGTTATTAGGTCCTATGTTGACACCTCAAGTTTGAATAATGAAATTCTTAGTGGGAATGTGTTTAGTTGCATATATAAGCATGTTTAGGGATTCATTTTTAAACTAGAAGATGATTATGAACTTTAGGAGCACTTGTGATTTTAGAGTATTCAAAGTATTTATTGTTGTAGATCAGACTTGTCTTGTTATTGTGTTTGTTATGTAGATTTGGCTTCATCTTCTCATGATGTGAAAGATTATCATCTACATGTGAGCTAGACCTCCAAGTTGACATTTCTTTGTGTTTTCAATCATTTATCATTTGGGATTTTCCTCTATCCCATAAGGATACACACTTTTTATCTGACAACGGTGTTTGGAAGACTTGAATGTCTCTTTGGGGCTTCACAAGCCTCTAAACACCACAACCCCCAACCCTTTTTTCTGTGATTGCAGATTACAAGTTGTGGAAGCAAAAGAAGTGGAGTTGCAGGGAAGTAGAACAGAGTGTCAGAGGCGTAGAGGAAAGTAGAAAATTAGGACCTAGACTAGGGCACCCACTCACTAGTCCTCCAGATCTTGAAACAATAAAATCTCTGGAACAACAGAATTGAGTTACAGACATTCTTTAGAGATCCCAACAGAAACTGGTACATTGGACTTCGATGCCCACTCATTAGTCCTTGACTTTTCCATACAATGAATCTCAAAATCTGATATGTGTCTAATTGTCATTTGATATCTCTGTGTGCAAGCATTTGTCAAGATTTGTCTGTTTGTTTATGATTTTACAAAATTAGGGTTTTAAGCATAACTAGATTTTAACTGATTAATTAATTAGCAAATTTCAAGTTTCCTCTTCATTCTAAGGGACACTAAATCTGTAGTAGATCCCTCTTGCAAGAGATTGTGGCCTTACTCGTTTTGTGTCCTTGAATGTTGGAGTTAAAGGAGGATTTACCCTTGAAACCAAAACCCCTCCTTTTTCTTCCTAAACATTTTGGTGAACCCATGTTTTAATGAATCTTGCACCTTGCTGAGTGTTGTACTTCAGATTTTCATTCATTTCATTCACTCATTTAGTTTTCATCTTATTGCATTTGAAAAATTACAAAAAAAATTAAAATTTTGAAAAACATTTTTGGCATTTTTGGCTTGCATTTCCAAATAATTTGAATTAATTTGCATTTAATTTCTATTATTTTCATTATATCTAATTTAAATTACATAAATTCATCATTTATTATTCATTTGCATTGCATTTTCATGCTTAAATTGTTAAAAATTTGCTTGAAATTGTGCATTTTTCATAAAAACCTAGTTTTACATTAGCTAGGGTTTGTATTTAAACTCTTGGTTAAGATTTTACTACTATTTTAAACACTCATTTAGGGCTGATTTCTAACTGTAGTGTTTCATCATAGTGTCTTTCTTGCAAAATTTCATGTCTAGGGTTTGAAAACCTTGCATTTTCACTAGATTTTGCCTTCTCATCTCTCTAGAATCGCACTATAGGCATGTTATGAAGGATATTTTTGCATCATTAGATTGATATTAGGCTTATTATTTTCTGTCCCTCTTGAATTTCTTCACAACACCTCTTCTTTTAGTTATTTGCATTGAAAAAAATTGAAAAATCAAGCATTTTTAGGTCATATTCATACATAGTCTTGCATTCATTTCTTTGCACATATCATGGATTCTTCCCATCATTCATCTTTGGAAAATTTATTTGAGTGCACTGTAAATGTTGACAATTTTTGCAAATTCACTGATAAGTATCCTCAATTCTTGCATCAAATAGAATACATCTATGGTATAGACATGATCGTAAGCACTACCTGTGATATTCTTCGAACAATAACCTATTTTGAGAGCTTTATCGCTATCATGGGTGTTCTTCTGTCAATCTTAGAAAACCTCACTAATTTCATTTCTGAAAATAACCATGGGGAAAGTAGTGGTGAAAATATCATTCCCTCTCTCCCTTCATTTCATGATGACATAATGGACATTCTTTTTGAGATTATGAGAATGATATAGCCCTGGGTGATTCATCTAATAAAAACACTTATACCAACATAAACCCACTTGGTGAGGATATTTTGGCACAAGAAGAAGACAGCATTGATACATTCCTTAATACTACTTTGCCATCCCTATTGCAAGTATGTGCCTAATTAGTGTTGTTATTGATGTCAACATATCTATGTTGTCATTGGTGTCGACTGTGCTCTTGTTTTGATGCTTTCTTGTAATAAGTTAAGTGTTGAAAATAATAAGTATTCATGATACAGTAGAATAGTCTAGTAGTTTTCTTTGCATTTCTTATGGAATGAATATCGTTGTCTGTGGATTGGAAGTTATTTAGATGCATGTCTAAAGATGCTATGTTCTAAGTTTGAGCCTTCAGTATGAAGATTTGAGTGAGTTATGTACACCAGAGTGAAAACTGTTTTTTCTATATATTTGGTGGTGATAGGGAGAATGTATTATGCTTTGCATTCCTTCGCACTTAAGTATTTTATTCTACGGTTCTGGAATCAAGTTTGTAGTGATGATAAGTCTCTTCAACTCCAATGGTTCATGATTTGGTGGTCCGCAAGTGATCTTTTCTTTATGACAGTGGATAACAGTTATGTACAAGTGCTCTGGTTTGAAGAATCTTCATGACAAAGAGATTAGAGGTTGTGCGGATGTTTTTGGTGATTACAATGTGCTTGTGGATGTCTCTTGATCATGTTCCTACCTTTGGATTGGTCTGTAAAGAGAAATTTGGATTGTGGATGAAGATTGTTCTTAGAAGACTTAATGTTAACACCAGTATTGGACGACTTGGTTGTTTTCACTACTTACAGAGATACATCCAAGATTGTGGAAGCATGTCGTGGCATGGAAGATTGAATTTGAGTCCTAGCTAAGGCATAACATGATGTGCATATATCTTTCCCTTAGCTAATTTTTTTTAGGTCTAGACCTATTTCTATGTATCTTTGTAATGCTAACCTTGGAGATTGTTCCAATGGTTGATGAATGTAATGCCAACCTTGATGTGCATTCCAAGGTTGATGAAGTGTATTAAAACATGTAATGAAGTTGCAAAAAAGGTGTCCTTGTGTGAAGATGAGAAGATAAGTGCAAAATGTTAAAGCAAAGAAGAGCAGAGGAGATATTGTGTTTCAATGGAACTAAATCTTGGCATGGTGTAGATGCTATTAACTCAGTTCAACAACTTTAATAGTGAGCCTAACCTTTTGGCAGTGAGCCTCTAATTTTTGGTATTGTTATTACATATTATATTGTGAGCTAACACTCACCATGGTTTTTCCTTATTTAGGGTGGTTTTCCACATAAAAATCTGGTGTCTTATGTGTTGAATGTGTGATTGTGCTTAATTCTCTGATTTCATGCTTTCATGATTAAATCTGAATAACAGTAAATAAGTGTTTAATGTGTTAATGCTCATAAGTGGTCAAAGTTTTGGAGACAACTGATTCACCCCCCTCTCATTTTTCTAGTGTATTTCAACAATCCCTTCCTACTCTCCCTAGCTAGGATGAAGCATTGGATGATGCAGATTCCCTTTGTGAACATTTACTTCAACCTAGTGAAACTAAAAATTTACCAACTGATGTTCAAACACTTCTCAACTACATCTTAAACAAAGAAATAGATCATACACTTTTACATGAACACACATATCTTGGACAATAATGAAAACTCACAAAACATCGAAGAACAAACTATTCCTCACAACCAAGGTATTCCAACACCATATATACAGATTGAAATGGGCACTTTTCAAGTTCCTTCACAACCTCACTCTACAGGAATGGGAATTTATAAAGCTCCTATTTTGCAATCCCTGAATATCATAGGAGTCAATCCTAAGAATAATGTAGAGAACACCATTCAACAAGAAGAAACAATAGGGGATAAAGCTTTAACTATCAAAATAAAGATCAAGATCTAGGACAACTGCTAGTCTGGTTGTCCCCGTAAGTAAGTATTTCTAACCCTTTACGTTTGTCTTATTTTTCCCCCATGATGTGTTATGTGTTGTTTAGGACTCCTAGGATGACCCTTGATACTCTTGTAAGGTCAAGGATACTGGGAGACTGCCTCTGTTGTGACTGTTGGCAAGAGACACTGCAAGGCATGTCATGTGTTATCATTGATGGCAACTAAGTCCATTCCACACATCCGCAATGCAGTATCAGATCATACCAGAAGTCAGTTCCAAGATTTGTCAAGTCTGGATAGACAGGAATAGGGTATAAGGCAGAGTTCAGTATTTTGGTCAACGGATCTCTCCAATTAATCATTGTGTGATGCAAATATGAGCGAGTGTAGAGGAATGTTAGGATAATCTAAATCCAAGATTTCAGCCTTCGGTGACAAAGGGATTAAAAGTTATGAGCATCTGAGTATCGGGTCCTAATATGACAGAACAGTTCAGTGAAGAATAGGCTGACTTGTGTTAGATCCTTGTGCGGATCTAGTAGAAGTGTTTTGGTGAATTGTGTATGGGATATAATGTTAGTGGCCAACATGTATGGTGACCTGCAAGTGTTCTTTTTGGTACGCATCTATATTGGTGTATGATTTCAGCCAACAAAATAGAGTACTTGTTGTATACACCTAAAAATGACCCGATTCATTCTAAATAAATATTCTTAATATTTATTCCCTTCTGAATTTTTCCTATCATTCTAAATAAATATTCTAAATATTTATTCCATTCTTCTATCAATTAAATAAATATTCTAAATTTATTTAATCAGTTCACTATTCCATAATTAAATAAAATCAATTTATTTAATTAAATTCCCTAAACTCTTCTAATGTCTCACATAATTAAATAATCCTAAATTATTTAATTAATCTAAATCCCCCTATCCTAAGTTCTAATTTCAAAAATCCACCTCACCCGTACACCTCACTTTTCCACCTCACCTTGTCCACCTCACCCTGTTGCACATGTAATTAAATATATTAAATATTTAATTACCTAATTATCCCTCACCCACATGTCCTATTTCTTCTCTAATCAAAGTTAGTTAACTAATCAATCAAAAGTGTTAACTAACTAGTCAATTGAGTTAACCCCTCAATCAATTCAGTCAATTCCATAATCCATTCTTCCAATTGACTAATCAAGTCTGTTAACTGATCTGTTAAAGGAGTTAACTCTCCAATCAATGTTGTCAAATCCCCTCTTTCATAATGGAGGTGAGACACTTGTCATATTTCTACTAGTTGCACATTCCTCAACCATTCTCAACCATTGATCATCATACTTCTCCTCAGCCATTGATCCTCATTCTTCTAAATCTATAAATGGAACCTCATTTCTTCCATTCTAATCATCCAAGTTATTTGTATTGTTACTCTGCAAAAATCCACCAACGCGCCTTTGGCACCCCCCAATACAATCTACTTGAGATCACCATTTGCTTTGAAGCTCTACTTCATAGCATTATTTACCAATATAGCCATTTACTACCGACATCCTACAACACAGTTAAAAGAGTGCACTCTCTGAGGGCCTACTTCATACCAGCAAGGACAGTTTTAATAGGCGAACAATAGAAGCTTTGAAACAAGGGAGGTTTGCATTGTATTACTCATTGCTTCATTTAGTTCAATCTTTCTTGATTTCATTATTCTATTGATGTTTGGGTTTATTACTGTTAAATTGATTAATCCACATTTTACCCTAACATTTTTGGCACCCACCATGGGGCCTTTGCCCCTTTATCTCATCAAAATATGAGCTTTTTTTGAAGACAGGTTCCGTATAGGTCACGCACAAACTACTTCAGCGCATATACCCATTTCTACGGTGCTTCCACTATTACTACGCATCTGTGTTTTCTTGTTGCGCTTGTGTGCACTGTTACGGTGCATTTAATACTCCTGCACATCTGTTCTTTCCTGCTGCTCTTTTGCGCACTGTTACAGTGCATTTGTTACTTCTACGCTTCTGTGCATTACTCCTACACTTTTACTCGTTGTTGCAGTGCATTTATCATTTATGCACTTCTGTTCTTTATTGCTGCGCTTATACGCACTGTTACGGCTCTTTTATCCTTGCTGCGCTTCTATTGACTATCTCTGCGCATTTAGTCACTGAAGCTGCGCTTCTGTAGTAGGCAATGATTTTAGTACTTTTCTGAGAAAGTTTGCTAACGCTAACATCTTCGCAGGTGTTCTCTGGAGCTGTTTTGCAGGATAGGTTCGGGTTTAGTTCCATATAGTTGCATTTTGATAGTTCACACTTCATTTTCTAAAAGGGATAGTAAAATGGATATTCATTCAAATCCTCACATAGCTCTAATTAGGAAAGAAGTAACCGGATCACTTGTTTTCGTGCATTGCAACATTTTCCAAGTTATTGCTATCTGGTATTAAAACTGAACTCACCACTGATTTCTAGGTTAAAATTGAACTACTGCTATCTCGTTTGACTAGAACTTCAAAGTTAACTACTCGTGCTATGTGGATTAAAACTAAACTCACCACTAATTTCTAGGTTAAAATTGAACTGCTACTATCTCGTTTGACCAGAACTTCAAAGTTAACTACTCATGCAATGTGGATTAAAACTAAACTCATCATTGATTTCTGGGTTAAAACTGAACCAATGCTATCTTGCTAAAATCACTTCAAAGTTTTGTGCTTGCCTGAGTAGACTAGCCCATTTAGTTCTTCTATTTTTAAATAGGTTGGATTAATCAGTGTCTTCTGTGCTTGATGAATGAAAATAGGCTTATGCTCTCCCCTTTATTGGGTGATCAGAGTGCCAGACTTGTTATTCCATTTGTTTAACCTTTAAGAGGGGCCTACCCTTGGATGCACACTTGTCCAAGTGGGAACGACCCTGAGTGGAAATAGGCTAGAAGCCAAGCCCTACCAATCCACTTAAAATAAAAGTGCTTGAGGTCAAAACTTCCTGCAACAAGTGCTGCTATGTTACACCGACGGCCAACCTCCCCCAAAACCCTCTAAGGCGTAACCCTTTGAGGCTGGGAGATTCCACAACAGAGAGTAGTGCCACCGCATGTGTAACCACTTGAACGGTTGCCCGCATTAAACACCTCTTGTTCTAATGGCCAAAAACCCTTGTAATCCATTTCTAGCCTAGGATCTTTGTGCTTGCTTTTGTTCCTGTTAGTCCAAAATAGAGTCAGAAAAACTAAAAAAATAGTAAAAAAACCATAAAATATTCTTTGTGCTTGCTGTGTTTTCTTACTGTTAATTCATTAAAATCAGATCAAGAAGACCTCTTTTTTTTAGCCAAAAACACCAAAAACAACAAAAAAACTCCAAAAATTAGCAAAAAAAAGCTAGAGCTGCACATTTATTATATATTCCTACGCATTTGTGTCGACTAGCGGCGCATATGTTTAGACCTGCTGCGCATATACAGACTGTTGCTGCACATACATTTTCCACCAGTACTGCGTATACATTGCGACTTCCTACGCATTTGTTCATTTCTGCTGTGCATTTGTTTCAGCACATCCATGACAGTGAGTGCTTGCACTATTTTTGAGGAAACATTTTTACCTGTCTTGAGTACCCATTTCAACCTAGCTTCACATTCTGAGATTAGATCCAACCTTGCAGTCAGTCTTCATCCATTTCACCCAAGTATCTCTCTTTCGTCCGTCATCCCATTCACCTTCTGTCAAAACCTCTCTTGTCCCGAAGTCAGTTTATCCCATATTAGTTCGACATAGGTCCCTTTTTCATATCCTTTGTGACTTCACGTAAGCCTAGTAGGTCACAGAACCTTGCTAGTAGTCTCGTTGCATGACTTGTCCCTGCACAATAAGATAGGTATCGACTACCCTTACTAGTGGCTACCGTCTTGTGTCAACCATCTTACTTGAAGTCATTGAGCGAGAAAGTCCTTTGTCCAAGTCTTGTCCTCGGTATCCTATTCACAATAGTCTCAGTCAGCACCTGGCCGAAATCTCTAATCCTAGTCCACTTCATCCCACATCACCTTGCATGGTTCTTACTCGATCCCAGTACCAAAAGCAACTAGAAATGGCCGGCTCATCCAACCGCATCGTCACCCCTCATGATAGTGATGAAGAATTTTCTCACGAAGATTACCAAGAACACATCCAAAGTAGGAAATTCCAACGCATGTTAGAAAAGGTGCTCAGTGAGGACCCTCATAAGTATTTCTATTACCTCGCTAATCTTGGAATTAAACTCCCCGCAAATTTTGATGTACACACAATCCAAGAACATGCGGAAAATGCTCCTAAAAAAGGAAAGAAATCCCTAGACTCAAACGCAGAGGATAGAGAAAAGAAAACCATGGAAGACATGAGGAAATAGCTTGAGTGCCTCAAACAAGAAATGTCAGATCTCAAGACAGGTACGAACACAAAAACTTACTCCTTGGAGGATATCACACTGTACCCCTTTGACAAAAGTTTAAACATGGCACCCTTTCCCTTCTGATTCAAAGTTCCTAAATTAGATAAGTACAAAGGGAAAGGGGACCCTCAAGATCATATTAGGGAATTCAACGCAACATGCATGGAAGTAGCTCACGATGAGACCTACTTAATGAGACTTTTCCCTATATCTTTGGGTAGTCAAGCTATGGAGTGGTTTTCACGCCTCCCACCGGGCATCAAATCTTTCGATGAACCTATCAACAAATTTATCACGCACTTCTCTTACAATATTGAGCACGAGGTATCTATGCTAGATTTATGCAACACCAAACAAAAGAGTGGTGAATCATTCGCCACTTTCCTACAACGATGGAGACAACTAGCAAGTAAGTGCTCCTATGATATACCGGAGAAACAGCTAATGGAGATGTTTGTCCATAACCTCAATAACGATCTTAGCTATCAAATACTAATACAATGCCCTACATCATTCTTCAAAGTCATTGAAATGGGATTGTTCATTGAAAAAGCTATGATCGCCAAGGGGCAAATCAAGTTATATAAGGACACACCTACCTCGAATTACTCAACGGATAAATCCAAGTTTTGGACCAAGAATAAAAATGTGGTCAACGATGGGGTAGTGGATGCCAAGGCGGCAGCTCCCAAGCAACAACCCATATTCACTCTTAAAGGAGAAACAAACAATGATATGCTCAACAAACCACCCTCTCGAGAGAGACCTTAGTTCAGTTCAAATTCAAGGAGAAAATTCACACCATTGGGTGAGTCTCAAGAGTCTGCACTACGGAAGTTGTTGGCTAACAATGAAATCTCTTTACCGCCAACAAGTGATTACAAGCCTATAGTCAAACCTCCCTACTGGAAGGACACGGACTATTGTGAATATCATAGGGGAAGAGGGCATACAACCAACAATTGTATCCACCTCAAAAATGTTATCCAAATGTGCTTAATCAAAATCAAGGAGGAACACAACAACATACCTCCAATGATACACATGTGGCCTACAGGGATCCGCTTCTAAATCATGACAGGCCGTACAACAACCATAGCAACAACAACAACAACAACAGCAATAACAACAATCGCAATAGGTCAAATTAGAACGGTGAGAACAATAATGCCAACTATGCAAGTGTGCCATTTGACTATACCATTAATTGCATTTCTGAGTATATCCCGCAAATCATGGTCATCACACCCAACCACCAACTAGGACCTAATAGAACTGGTTGTAGTCTCATTACCTGCAGTGGTAAAGTCATGCTCAATACCACCCTTCCAAGGTCGTCACCTTCTCCATCCAACTTCCACCAGTATAATGTCATAGACCAATTACAGAAAACTCTGGCCCACATTTCTATCTTGGAGTTGTTGTGTCTATCTCCTTCCCATAAGGAGATCCTCAAGAAAGCCTTAGTGGAAACCACTGTCCCCACTAACTTGGCCCAAGAGAAGTTTCAGACCATGGTAGGTAATCTGACCTCCTCAAGCTCCATTTCATTTACCGAGCAAGATGACCTCTATGTATCTCAACCTCACAACAACTCTCTACATATCATCGCCTTCATCCACAAACACCACATCAAGAGGGTTCTCATTGATGGGGGTACCGGTTTAAATATTTGCACATTAAAGCTAGTCCTTGCATTGGGGTTCTCCGAACAGGCAGTTGATCTAAGGAGGAAAATTACCATCAAAGAATATGATGAGGAAGAAAGAACCACAAAGGGAACAGTAGTCCTACCCATTCAAGTAGGACCAATAATCAAAGATGTTGTGTGTCAAGTCCTGGATAGGGAGCTCACTTATAATATTCTTCTAGGGAGACCATGGATTCACACCATGAAAGTTGTTCCCTCTACTTATCATCAATGCATAAAGTTCCTGCACAATAGCAAGCAAGTCACCATTCAAGGCAACCCTGACCCCTATCAGCATTGCAACTCTTTCCTTGCAAAACTTGAATGCATCATCCCCAATAATAGAGCATATATATCCCCTATCCTGCAGCATGATCATACCACTAAGGCCTCCTCATCAAGGCCCAAAGAGCAGAAAATTACCATAAAAGAAAGTGGAGTGGGGGAATACTCCATTGAGCACAGCCTCAATCTGGCCAAGATGCCTTTGTCTCCTCGATCTTTTGGCCAACCCAAACATTTTTCAAAGCCATCTGCTCCTCCCGTAGCTCCTGCAACTCCCTTTGTAAAATGGGAGACCTTATCTGATGAAACAGAGGAGAGAGATATCCTACAATGGCTTTACGCTGAAGAAGAGAACACAATGCAAGATCCGCCTAGACTCCCAATAGAACTCTACGGGCGAGGTGAGACTATTCTGCATAGGATGGGGTAAGAAGGACAAGGCCCCATCGGCCTGAGAAAAGAAGGAATCATTGAACCTATTCAACCTTCTTCATCCTCATCAACTAGAAACACTAGTGGCCTAGGATACAAAGGCAAGGGCAAGGCCAAAGAAAATGCTTGTCTTGTGGAAATGATCCAAACACTCCAGGAGGACAATGATATAGATTCAAATGAGTATGAGTGGGATGAGCTAATAGAACATTCCTATGATGACAAGGAGATAAACACCATTCAAAATTTTAGCCCCTACTGTGAGGGACAAACGCTTTCGAACAGACCACTAGAGTCTGATTTGCCCATCCCTGAGATTATGGCTTTCGAGGAAAGTTTAAATTCCATTGCAATAAACAACTTGGAAGAAAGTACCATCCCGACCATAATCCCCACCAATGCTCCCAACATTTCCATTCATACCATCAATGAATCAGGTCTATCATCTGACTCCCTCCCCCTCGTGCACCCTGAGCTTATTGACTGGGATCTGTGAGGAACTCCCCAACTAGACATGTTCCAAAACGACGATGCTTACATTGATTATATGGAACTTAGGGACCACTTACCCAGGGGAGATCATAAAGCTGGTTTTGCTATTGAACTGAATACTATGGCTTACTTCGGGGAGGGTGCCAAGCCTTCCAGTCGCAAAAATATCAAGGTCAAAACTGGATCTGACAGTGAAAACTGCCTTGCGGTAGTGTCAGATCCCAAAATAGTAAAAAGAAAGGACGCATCTGAAGGTGAAAACCCAACTGCGACACCTGATGATGGAAAGCTTGACACTCTCCCTAGTAATATGTACTAGGAAAGGTCACAGATTGTTGTAGAACTGACAGAGCCTGTGAATATTGGAACAAAAGAACAGCCCAAGGTTATCCACTTTGCTAAATCTCTTACACCACCAGAGAAAACCAAGTTTGTACCATTATTTAAGAAAAAGAGAGGCAGCTTCGCTTGGTCATAGGCAGACATGCCGGGTTTAGACCCAAACTTAATTCTACATCATCTACCATTGGATCCCAAAGTAAAACCAGTAAAGCAGAAGCTGAGAAAGATGCATCCTCACATAGCACTTTTGATCAAAGAAGAACTCAAGAAATTGTTGGATGTAGGGTTCATCAGGGCTATAGATTACCTAGAATGGATATCCAACATTGTGCCAGTGTCCAAACCAGACGGTCGAGTTAGATTATGTAATGATTTTCGAGACCTAAATAAAGCATGCCGCAAGGATGATTTTCCATTGCCAAACATCGATATCATAGTCGACCTAACTGCAGGACATACTATGCTATCTCTCATGGACGGATTCTCAGGGTACAATCAGATCAAAATAGCACCAGAGGACCAACACAAGACAACTTTTACTTGCCCATGGGGTACCTTTTGCTAGAACATCATGCCATTTGGGCTGAAAAACGTAGGTGCCACATATCAAAGAGCTATGACTACTATATTCCATGACATGATGCATGTAACAATGGAGGACTATGTTGATGATATCTTAGCAAAATCTCTCATAAGAGACTCACACCTGGATGTGCTAGAAAGAGTCTTTCAAAGATTGGACCAATTCCAAGTCAAGCTGAACCCAAAGAAATGTGTGTTTGGGGTAACTTCAGGCAAGCTACTAGGCTTCATTGTGTTGGCAAATGGGATAGAGGTGGACCCTACCAAGGTCAAAGCTATAATGGACATGCCACCACCCAAGACTCTAACTCAATTGAGATCGCTACAGGGTAAGCTGCAGGCAATCTGTAGATTCATATCACAGCTGGCAGACAAGTGCCAACCATTCAGCCATCTCCTGCACAAGAATATTCCATTTAGGTGGAATGAATGATGTGAAGAAGCATTTAACAAGCTAAAAGAATACCTTATGAACCCACCCATTCTCATGCCCCCAATCCAAGGAAAACCGCTAATTCTCTACATATCTGCTACACCCACTGCTCTAGGGGCACTGCTAGCTCAACAAGATTATGAGAACAAAGAAAGAGTCATCTACTACATTAGCCGAACCTTAGTGGGCTATCAGTTGCAATACTCAAAAGTAGAAAGATCGTGTCTCACGGTAGTTTTTGCTTCACAAAAACTTCGACATTACATGCTCACACATCTTGTTAAACTCATTGCAAAAATAGACCCACTGAAGTATCTCCTCAGTAAAGCAGCTCTCACAGGTCGCCTAGCAAAATGGGTAATGCTTCTTAGTGAATACGACATTGAATATGTAGACAGAAAAGCCATCAAGGGACGAATCATAGCTAATCAACTAGCAGATGCACCATTACAAGACACCACACCAATGCAGTTTGAGTTTCCAGACGAATCCCTATTTAATGTGTCAACATCTTCCTGGAAATTATACTTCGACGGGTCTTACACAAACCATGGATTAGGGGCAGGCATCCTGTTCATAACTCCTCAAGGCGACACAATCCCAAAGTCTTACTGATTGTTATTTCCATGCACCAACAACATCGCGGAATATGAAGCCTTAGTAATTGGTCTCAAGATGGCAAATGAGTGGAAAATCCAAGAATTGCATGTCTACAGTGATTCTCAGCTTATAATCAATCAGGTCAACGATGAGTATCAAACCAAAGATGAAAAGCTCATCCCATACAAACAGATGGTTGATGACTTCAAAGAGCACTTTGGGACCATTTCCTTCGAGCAAATACCTAGGATTGAGAATAAGGTAGTAGATGCAATGGCAACCATTGCCTCTCTTCTAGAAATACTTGAAAATGAGTCACAGTATGAGTTCTTAGTGGAAACTATCCGGCAACCAGCTTATGATCTTCTTGAGACCCATTCCATTTGCCTTCTAGTTGGATCTGATTCACCTTGGTACGGTAAGACTTACACTTACCTCAAGGACAACATTCTCCCACCTGACCTCTCTTCTAACTAGAGACAAACTTTTATACAACAAACCTCTTGCTACACCATCATAGCCGATACCCTATACCGATGTGGTCTCGATGGCACTTTGCTCCATTGTTTAGAACGAGAAGAATCCATCACTGCCTTGCAAGACGTACACGAGGGGATCTGTGGAATACACTCTAGCAGTCCTTCCTTAGCCAAGAAACTCATGCATTTGGGTTATTACTGGCCAAACATAGAAATGGATTCATATCAATTTGTCAAGAAGTGCAAACAGTGCCAAATACACGGGAACCTGATACATGCACCAGCTCAAGAGTTGAGACCTTTAACGACACCCTGGCCCTTCTACCAATGGGGCCTTGACCTTGTGGGAAAGATCCATCCACCCTCATCCAATGGCCACAAATTCATCATAACCGCCATTGAGTATTTCACAAAGTGGATTGAAGTCGTTCCCCTCACCACCGTCACAGGTAAACAAATTTCCTCATTCATCCTGAATTACATTATCTGCAAATATGGCATTCCTTCATCCATTATCATAGATAACAGAAGACCATTCAAAAACCAGGATGTCCAAGAACTCTGTGAACGTTTCAAAATCCAACACCGTTTCTCCACTCCATACTACCCCCAAGGTAACGGTCAAGCTGAAACATCTAACAAGACCATCTTGAAAATCTCAAGAAGACAGTCAACGATGCTGGCCATGATTGGCATGTCCAACTTAATCCCGCTCTGTGGACCTATAGAACCAGTATACGCACTCCCACAGGTGCTACACCATACACCCTTGTCTATGGTTCTGAAGCCATCCTTCCCATTGAAGTCGAATTACCATCCCTCAGGGTGTCGCTAAAGGGTCTCATATCAGATGAAGAATATAGAGTCTCTAGGCTGCAAGAACTAGAGTTGTTAGAAGAAAGGCAATAGAAAGCCTTTAATCATCTCAAAGCATATCAACAGATGATGTCAAGAAGCTATAACCATAGGGTTCGCCCAAGATGCTTTAAGGTCGGGGACCTCGTTCTCAAAGAGAATCCTCGCAATCAACAAGATAGAGAAAAGAAAGGCAAGTTCAAACCTAACTGGCTTGGGCCCTATGTGATTGTAGCAGCTTACGGATCAGGGGCATATCAGTTGGCAATGTCAGAGGGTGAGTTGTTCGATGACCCAATCAACAGCATGCATCTTCGCCGATTCTATACCTAGGCGAACCCCAATGCAAGGGTGCACAAAAATACAAAAAATAAAAATAAAATAGAATAAACATGATGAAAAAGAAAGTACAAAAAAAATTGTCCTTTAGTGAAAACCTGGTAAACAGGCACCTTGGATACGTATCATGATAAAAACCTAGCAAACAGGCATCATGTTTACTTTCTAGCTTCTTGTGCAAATAAAAGCAAGTGATGGAAACCTGGTAAACAGGCGTTACTTGTGATAAACTGCCTTCTCCATCTCTAGGAATTCCATCACCTTGAGTCCATTCTTTCTCCACTTGCATCCTATTCGACCCATATCTATCCCATAATAAACACCTGGCAGTTACCTATCATGGCTTGATACTCTCCCTCTCTTTGTGGCCTTGTCCACCAAGGTTTTGTCCCATACCATCTCCTCAGTATGAGCCTAGCATAGTGTCCCTCGTCAGTGTTTGTGGTCCAAGTCCATGAACTACGTTGCCTCTGCGTCATCACGTAGGCAAGGCCATTATTCCAATGCGCCCCCGAGGCTTTCCATTCTCTCATCCATTCCATATCTTGTCCTTCTATCCAGCTGAGTCCATCTCCACCTTCTCTCGCCTAGGTCTTAGGTCCATTAGGGTTTACCCTGAACTACATTGCCTCTGCGTCGTCACATAGGCAAGGCCATTTAGCAATGAGCCCCCGAGGCACTAGGTTAGTCTCTTAGGGTCCATCTCTCTAATAAGGATTGTGAAACCTTCTCACCATGCAAGCAAGCGCAAGCAGAACCGCTCCCCAAAGCAAAAATTTTGACGCAAGGCACTTAACCTATCCAAGGCAAAGCAGAACAACACCTAAGGTCTTCTAAATGATTTTACTCAAACTATGGCAAGAAACAAACACACCTCAATGCAAGAATGTTTTGTGGATTGGAATCATGGTTAAGTTATAGAGTCTTGATTTTTGTTATCATGTCTTTCTATGCTACTTAAGGATGCCAAAAGCTAGAGATGCTATGATGGGGGCATGATTCTTTTCTTTGTTTGTTGTTTGTGGATTAATCTTTAGTAATGTGAAGCCTTGTCTAAAAACATGATCGGCAAAAGATCATCAAGGACATCCAAGGTCTAACATGAATGGGGGCAATCCTTGTCTGTTGATATGCAAGAAGTACTCAAGTCATCTAGATTCAATTTTGACTAGATGCTTGTATTAACTTGCTATATCAAAATCCACGCAAGTAATACTTAGGTCATCTCAGTTCAATTATACCTCGATGCTTGTATTAACTTGCCAAATCAAAATCCATGTAAGCAATACTCAGGTCATCTCAGTTCAATTATACCTAGATGCTTGTATTAACTTACAACATTTTAGAAAAAGTACTAAAAATAAAATGCCCAATGATGAAATAAAGCACTCCAAAAGCAAAGCATCCATCCTATATCCATATACACATCCATGCACCCATATCCCATACAATAATACCTAAACTATGCAGAGTAACAATATCAAGTAAAGCTTCTAATTCTTTCTACCTCAAGTCATTCTGACAAGTCAAATTCCTCTCTCCATCATCCTGTCATTCTTGTGTCAATAGAGTACATTTGGACATCACCAAAACAAAGCATATAGGTGCATATCATATCACATTTGAGAATAGTCATGAGCATGATTAAATCAGTTTGCATACACAATAACATGCATTAGGTCATCATCATATTATATTAAATAAGTGCATCACACAAAACAGTTGCATTATCATATAGTGATCATGTTGCCTTTGCATACATTCGAAACATATCAGATCAAACACTCGCATCACATAGGCATTAGATCATATAGGCATCACATAGCATCATCTCAAAAACATCTCATATAACATCAGATAGAACATCTAAGTCTGCACATGCATCGCATCATACAATAGAAGTGAATCATAATAGTTTCATACACATATAGCATGAATCATAAGGCTGCATCATCATCTATACAAATCATAAAATACGAGGTCCAAATGTACAATATCATAATTTCTGTCTCTGAATCAATGTCCTATACAAAATCCATCCAAAAGGATGGCGATACATGTCTCACAAAAAGTACAAAGTCTAATGCAAGTCTACCCCTGCTGCTGTGGACCATCGCTGCCAACCCCGGACTGCTAGGGACCCATCACAGAAGCTCCCGACCATGATGGACCTGCTCTTTGAGAAGCCCCAGACTAACTCCTAAAGCTCGAAGCCCTCTGGCTCGCTGGCACTGCCCCATGGTATAGGCCCGAGTAATACTGCACCTGTGCTTGTGCTCTGGCAAACTCTGCCTGTACCTGTGCTAGCTGTGTCTGTTGCACCTGCCCAACCAAAAAGGAGCTGGCTGCCTCTATCCCCAAAGCTGCCACTACAGTGTCCCGCTCTACACGGATAACACATACCCATGTGTCTGCCATATCCCTCTCATGGGTCAGCCCTGCAATCACCACTGCATCTATCTCTTGTCGGCCATCTGCCCTCCTAAGCTATGCCCACAGCTCTCTCACCTGTCCTCTCAGGCTAGCTATGGCCCTCTCATGTGCGTCAGGCTGCACTGGCCCCTGTGCTACCTCTGCCTATCCTAACTCCTGTGGCGGGGACCTCTCCTATTGTGCCACCTGCTGGGGTGGCGGCATCTATCCTCGCTGTACTTGTTGTACCTCTGGGGGTACCTGTTGTGCAACCTCTGGCCCCTCCTCAACTGTCCGCCTCTGTCTAGCTCGGCCTCCATCATCATCATCTCCTCTCCCTCTGCCTCTACCCCTCCTCCTCCTCTGGCCAACCTGGCCCTCCTCATCTGAGTTTGCCTCATCTATGCGAGGCACCAGCATTCCAGGCCCTGAGTACCTCAGAAAGGGGTGTGCCGTAATCCAGTCCTCGTACTCTTGCGTCATCCCTGCATCTACTATCTACATCCTCATATCCCAAGAAACATAGGGCGTCTGCCGAAACTCTGCAAGAGCCTCCTCATAGGATGCCATCGGCCCCCATCTGACCCTCTCCGCATGTGTCCGTACAAAGTAAACCTGCCCCTGTGGCATGCCCTGCCTCCTACCAAACTGTCTCTGTACCCTGCCTGTCATCTGTCTCTATAGTATGTGGTGGGTCCGTCCTATCAACCATCTCATCTGAAAGCAGTATGGTAACTCATCTGCCTCATCATCCCATGACTCACAGTCCAGATATGGTCACCAGACAACCACATCTACCCCATCCAACACATGCCTCCAGTACTCCAATTTCTCCAGCCTATGCTAGGAAATCACCCCTGCGTAGCCATAGCTGTAGGGCTCCCCTCTCTCTCTAGCAAAAACACATATCAGTCTCGTGATCGCTATGTGCTCCCATAGCCAAAACTGTAAAAGTGACACGCCGGCTGAAAGGCTCATGCTTCGGTGGTATACTACCTGGTGCATGTCATGATACAAATGGGCCAATACACACACACCCCACGCATATTGGGTGCCCTCTGTCACCATCCTCTCCATGATCCTACCCCATCCAATGGGGAATCCATGCGATCTCCTGTCAGGGCACACAATGCCTCCGATCAATCCTGCCACAATCCCAGGGAAGCAGTCGTAGCAGTCATAGATATCGTGCCATGGGATGACCTATCCAACCAAACCTGGGTCATCGAATACTCGCTGGCACTCAGTGAGTTTTGCACCTCTCTGTGGATCATACTCCACCAGGTCACCCTAAATCAGAAAATGTAGAATCCTGTAAACATCCTCCAATGTGATAGTCATCTCGCCAGTAGGGAGGTGGAAGGTCCCATCCTCATTGTGGAACCTCTCCACTACAGCTGTCAACAATCTGCGGTTCGCCCGCACCTCGGGCATGAAGCATACATAGTCAAGTCCCATGGCACCAAGTGCCTCTTTGTCAATCTCTGTCAGCATGTATCTCTGCAATAGGGGCATGGGAAACGGCTCCCTCAACTGCAGTGTCTCTCGTATCTCCTCCTGCAAGCACGCAAAACAAGGCGTCAATCTAAAGCCGCAAATACCATACTCAACATATCTACTGAACTATATCAACTAAAATTTAGCATTTCAAATTGATCAAAACAACACACTACATCTCTTGACTAGATTCCTGCAATCTCAGAGATAGCTTATGGATTTCTGCGTCAAACAGGACGCTAATCGAGTCAATTTTGCTAAGTTATTTGCTATCTAAAGCAACTGTGCCACTATAGGTGGTAAAAGTGTCATTTCTTGGCAGATGCACCGCTTCTGGTATATGTGCTGCTACAATCAACATATGTGCCACCAACTCATGGATGTACCGTTACAATTCACATATGCACAGCTACAGTGCATGCGCTGCAACATTCGACATATGTGCCACCAAATCATGGAAGTGCCGCCACAATCCACGCATGCGCCACTTTAACATATGCGCCGCCAAACTACACATTTGCGCCACCGAAGTATGCATGCACCAACCTTTTCTACATATGTGCAGCTTTCACGCATGCGCCGCGCAAATAGGCATATGCGCCGCCAAACGACATATGCGCCGTTTCACGCCTCATATGCGTCGTTCTGCGTTTCTGCGCATCTGAGACCCTAGTTTTTTCCTAGCATTTATGACACCCTAAATCAACCCTAGGGAAAAATTTTTGAAGCACATACCGGGGGTCCTACCTCTGCTAGCCGCCTGAATTGACAGACTCGCTCGAACCGGTGCTCCTCACATGGAATGTCTACTGCTCTGGCTGCCATTCTGCTCCAAGTTTGCTCTAAGCTCTCCAACTCAAATCCAGATCAACCAAGTGTACAAATGAATTATCTTGTGGACCCAACTCCTATTTATAGCTTGCAAACCCTAAATCTGGCTAGGTGATGACTGTGACTACTTCCCGCATCCATTTTTCTTCCAATTTTCTTCTCGTTTTTCTAAAACGCATCCCTTTTCTTCAAACCTCACCTGTACCCCTTCGTCTTCGTGAGATTTGTCCGTCTCATGCCTTCTACCTGTTTCCCGTCCAATCTCCCGAGGTGGCATCCTATCATCATTAAACCGGTACCAGGGGCAAACTAGGGCATGTATCACCATCAGACTTTTTATTCTTTGAAGCAATGCAGTAAACTGCATTGCATCAAAAAGGGGCAAAATGTATATGCCTAAAAATGACCCGAATCATTCTAAATAAATATTCTTAATATTTATTCCCTTCTGAATTTCTCCTATCATTCTAAATAAATATTCTAAATATTTATTCCATTCTTCTATCAATTAAATAAATATTCTAAATTTATTTAATCGATTCACTATTCCATAATTAAATAAAATCAATTTACTTAATTAAATTCCCTAAACTCTTCTAATGTCTCACATAATTAAATAATCCTAAATTATTTAATTAATCTAAATCCCCCTATCCTAAGTTCTAATTTCAAAAATCCACCTCACCCGTACACCTCACTTTTCCACCTCACCTTGTCCACCTCACCCTGTTGCACATGTAATTAAATATATTAAATATTTAATTACCTAATTATCCCTCACCCACATGTCCTATTTCTTCTCTAATCAAAGTTAGTTAACTAATCAATCAAAAGTGTTAACTAACTAGTCAATTGAGTTAATCCCTCAATCAATTCAGTCAATTCTATAATCCATTCTTCCAACTGACTAATCAAGTCTGTGAATTGATCTGTTAAAGGAGTTAACTCTCTGATCAATGTTGTCAAATCCCCTCTTTCATGATGGAGGTGAGACACTTGTCATATTTCTGCTGGTTGCACATTCCTCAACCATTCTCAACCATTGATCATCATACTTCTCCTTAGCCGTTGATCCTCATTCTTCTGAATCTATAAATGGAACCTCATTCCTCCCATTCTAATCATCCAGGTTATTTGTATTGTTACTCTGCAGAAATCCACCAGCGCGCCTTTGACACCCCCCAATACAATCTACTTGAGATCACCATTTGCTTTGAAGCTCTACTTCACAGCATTATTTACCAATATAGCCATTTACTACCGACATCCTACAACACAGTTAAAAGAGTGCACTCTCTAAGGGCCTACTTCATATTAGCAAGGACGGTTTTAATAGGCGAACAACAGAAGCTTTGAAACAAGGGAGGTTTGCATTGTATTACTCATTACTTCATTTATTTCAATCTTTCTTGATTTCATTATTCTATTGATGTTTGGGTTTATTACTGTTAAATTGATTAATCCACATTTTACCCTAACACTTGTATTGTTTGTTAAGTTCTTCATAAGGCCGACAGAAAAGTGATTGAATCTCTTGAGGTGGATATATATAGCTGATGGATTTGAGTGTATTGTGTGTGTTTTGTGGTGTGATGATGTAGTAGTGCGGAAAGAGATAGATTCAAGAGTGAAAGAGAAGAGATCTAAGGTCTGAATTATGGCAGAGTAGTAAACAAGGTAGAGTAAAGATGAAGTGTGTAAGATTAGTATTTTGTTCTTAACCAGAACTGAATTCTTGCATTGGCAGATGCTATTCATCAGTTCAAACAATCTGTAATCCTTTTGCAATCATTCTTGTAGGCAGTGAGCCTGAAGGAATGTGCCTTCCCCTTTTGTAATACTTTTAACAGAGTATAATCCTTGTGGGTTAACCCCCACCATGGTTTTTCCCTTAACCGGGTTTCCACGTTAAAAATCTTGGTGTCAAGTGTGTTATTTATGTTTTTGCTCATGTGTTATTGGTTCTTGTTTATATCATTAATCTATTAAGAATTGGTAAAGAAGAATTAACTATAACAAGAATTAAAGTTTTAAGACAACTGATTCACCCCCCTCTCAGTTGTCAGCCCTAATTCCAACAATTGGTATCAGAGCTAAGTTCCTTGGAAGAAGCTTAATAGCTTGAGGAAGATCTAGGAAGGAGTTTCAATGGGTTCACTCAAAGAACAACTTCAAATTTCTTTAGAAGGTCTTGATCAATCCAAAGCAGAGGTAAAGGACCTGAAAGCAAATCTTAAAGATGTTGATGATTGCATTGAGATGTTAAAAGATAAACTAAAGAAATCTATGGCAAAGAAGAAGGAGCTACTTCTCTAGCTAGCTAATTTTACTGAAGAAAATGACATGAATGAGGTTTTGGAAGAAAAAACAAAGGAATGTGAAAAGCTAACAAAAGAAGTTTTTGTTCTAAAACATGAGATGGAATCTGGGGTGATGAGACTAACCAAAGAAATTGAGCAAAGGAAGAAAACTGAAGAAGACCTAAATCAAACTCTAAAAGAAAGAACTAAAGAATGTTGCAAATTAGACAGAATAGCTGGCCATCTAGAGTTTGATCTACAAGAAAGCAGAGATAATGAGAGAGAACTTGAAAAGAAAATTGTCATTCTCAGACATGACCTAGAAGTTGCAAATGAATGCAAGGAGAAGTTCAAGATAAGCTTAGCTAAACTTGAAGCACTGCTTGAAAGTTAGAAGAAGGTTGATGACAAGCATGGTCTTGGGTATGAGAAAGGTGAAAGCTCTAGATCTGGACAAAGAAATTTTCAACCAAGGAATGGAAGAAACAGACCTAGCAGACCTTCGGTAAGACAACCTAATGCTCAAAGGTATCCATCTTTCAATGGAAATTGTTTCAAGTGCAATAAACTTGGTCATAGAGCTACTCAATGCAGAAGTAAAGTGAATCAAAGTAGTCCATCCTTCTCTGGTCAATACTTCAATTGTAAGAGGTATGGTCATAGGTCCAATGAATGCAGAAGTATGATAATGAATAACCCTAACAATAAAGGAAATGACAATTCTTTTAATGGCTACTGCTTTGCATGCAATAGATTTGGACACATGGAAAATTAGTGCAGATCAAGAGTAAATCAAGTAAATAAGCAAAGAAATGTTGTATACTTTAATTGCAATAGATCTGGTCATATTGCAAGATTCTACAAAAGCAAGAACAATGATGGAAAAGGTTTGGTAAATAGAGACCAGAAACAAGACAAAGGAAAGGGCAAAGTGGATGCGGATGAGATTCGGAGTGAAATGATCAAAATTTAAGTGAATAAAGGTATAATGAATAGTGGTGACGAGTCCACACCAGAATCAGGTGTTGATAATCCTTCTAGTAATTAAACTAGGAGCTCTGGCTTAGGGGGAGTTGCAATAAAAATCTAATTCCCCCAGCTAGTAAATGGGTGCCTAAATCTGGCATGACGAGTAAAGGTAAAAAGGGCTATTACAGATCTTCTAAAAGAATTTCTAGAAGAAAAGAAGTGGATATGGCAATTTACGGAGCGATTCATGAGAAACTGCATCGAGAAACAGAATAACTAGATGAAGTCAGGACAACGCATTTATTACAATGACAAATTAGGTTTTGTGGAGAATAAAAGGTCACTTGCTCAAGAATTTGAATCACTTTGCATTCAAAGATAACAAGAAGAAGATCATTTGAACTGAAAATCCGGAGATTGAAACATGAAAATGAATTCGACTAATAATTGAGCAACCCTAACTCCGCGAAAGAAAAAGGTACTTTTCTATGAAAACTTGAATATGTAATTTATTGAGATCGCTACTCCTCTTGTTGTTGATATTACTGAAAGGCCTCATCCAAAATTGAAGAAGCATCCTTACAAGTCAGTTGAAGTTGAATCATTAGGTGCATTTTTTGGTGTCCCATACAGAGTACTACATGTAGAAGATATTAGGGCATACATCCATTGCAATGTGGATGAATTTGAAAATCTGAGATTGATGGAATTATTTAAGAACCATCTAAAAGATGATAACCATGATTTGAAACCAGAATTCAAAACCCTAGAGAGCAAATATTTTCTACAAGTCATTGAATTTCTGACATTTGATGAGAGTGGGTTCGTTACATCTTGAGCCGAATGCATGATGAGTTCATATGGTTGTTGAAACCTTTCAAGATTATAAAGGATGTTATTAGAATTGTGACTGGGTTGAATTCAACTAGTGGATTACCCATGTTGAAATATGTGAAAAACTAGACTGTTACTGATGCAACCAGTGCCAAGTTCAACAAAAGAGCAATGACCATCAATGATATTATTGATCTGGATGTCAAGTTTGCTTCAATGGTTATTGGTTACAAAATTTATCATTCTAGTAGGGAGAACTCTGTCTCTGGAATGACCATATATGCTACATACAAAATGTTAAAGGAAAATACAGATTATGATTTGTATGAATTATTGCAGAAGCAACTAATTGAGAACTTGAACAAAATTAAGGACAAGAAAAACACCTTCAAATATGGTTCTTTAATTATATGTTTGTTCTTCTACTTCATGAATGAAGTGCCTGGTGTAAAAGGTGTGCACTGGACTAGTGACAGGCCAGTTGCTACTCAAATAAGAGATCATCTATGCAGCATTGGAGACTCTAATGCACAGAAAACTGTAATCTGGGGATACTTTAAAAAATTTCAAAGTATGATGCATTCTAGGGAAAGGATCCCTAAATCAGTTGTTGAAAAATACAAGAATGACATTTGTTTCATGGCGGACACTGATTAGTGTCTAATGGAATCTGTAGAACCCAGAACTGTTTGGATTATGCCTATGGGTTATGAGGTTGATGAGAAGATTTTGGAAATGTATGCTCAACATCTCTTAAGAAAACCCAAGGATGACTCTGTTGAGAGGTTTGGGACTTATAAAGATCTTGATGAAAAGATACATGTTGAACTCTGGAAGCCAGAGATTAAGAGAAAAGCTCAGAAGCAAGTAGAAATGTATGTTGAAAGCATTAGGATAACAAAGGAAGTTGTGAGGCAGAACAGAGAAAAAATAGAAAAAGCTGAGAAGGAGAAGCAGGACAAGAAATAAAGAAATACTCCAGTAGAATCCTTCTCCACTCTAAGGACTACTAGGAGCTCTGCTGCTACCCCTGTTCCCCCAAAACCTATCAATCTTGAGAAACCAGAAGACATATCATCTAGTAAGGAAAAGAAGAGAACTAGAGTAAAGGAAAAGAGATCACATGATAGTTTGGAAAAGGAGGATGATGAAAAGATAGACTCAGATGATGGGCTTAAGGAACTAAAGGCCACATGCGCTAAATCTATTAAAATATCTAAAGAGAAGCCTTTCGGAAGAAAGAAGACAAATAAGAGGCAGAGATCAGAGGCTAATGGTAAGAAGCAAATTACCTCTGTGAAAAACATTGTCAAGACAATTACTGTTGATGGGAATTTAAAACCATTGACTAAATTCTATAATCTTTACAATGATGCTGACAAAAGACTTTTGGAAGAAGCCACTATCAAGTACTTAAATGTATTCAATCAAGCACTGGTGGAAATTCTGTCAGAAGTTCCAAAAGACTTAAGAAACATCTTGGAGATAAGAAAAGAAGTGGCCAAGTTAAAAGATATGGAGCTGAGGGAACATGTGTTAACCACTCTATGTCCGGTGATCTCCAACAAAGAAGCATATAATTTTTTTAAAGAGGTCAAAAATGAATTCAGGAGTAAGACAAGAATGAATAAACTGATGATTGGAGAGATGGATGAAATAGTCCAAGAAACTGAACAAATTTTGAGAAAAGAATTGGACAAGAACAAGTTCTTTATTGTGTCAGATGAGCCTACTGATGACACACCAGTCTTGGATGAAGAAGAGCGGTAGAAGGATGAGCAACAATTTGGAATGGATGATTCATCTGTCCCAGAAGAGGAAGCAATAAGCAGGGAAGAAGTAAAAAGAATAGATGAAACTGCTGATGCAGGAGGTACTCTAACTCCTCCGGATCATTCTGACAAAGAAGATATAGAGATGAATACAGAAGCAGATGATCAAATTAAAGATGATTCATTGAAGATTGAAGAGCATGAAATAGAAAGGCTAAATACCAAGAAGAAGAAGAAGTCAAGGATAAGGAAGATAAAGAAGAAGAAGATGGTGCAAATGTTGATGCACCCAAACAAAATAGTCCTGATGCTAACACTGAGAAAATTCAAGGAAAGGAAGGTGGTCTAGAAATTGTGGCAAGAGACACTACAGATGTAGTGAAGAGCTTCCTGAGTAAAGAAATGCTAGAGTTTGATGAACCAGAATTGATTCAAGGACCAATCAACCTAGATACTCTCTCTCTGGTCCAAATGATGAAGATAGCATCTTTCACACAAGTCAAGGCAAGAGAAAAGATATTGAAATCTCACATAGAGGACAATGAGTTGTTAGGCCTTGCATCTAGTATATTAGAGAAGATAATGCCAACCTTCTAGAAGAATCCATCTAATTCTCCCTCTGGATATCTAAAGAGCCTTGTAAATTATGTAAGTACACACATTGAGTCCTTTGAGAAGACTGCAAAGATTAAAGTCCAGAATGAATTTTTGGATAAGAGATTTAGTGAGCTAAAGGGCCTAATAAGAAATGATAGAAAGGTACTTGATATCAGTATAATGAGTATTCAAAATGCTCTTAATGACGGAGGAGATGTATACAAATTTTGTCTATCTTGGCCCAAAGTTATTGAGGATATTGAGAAGAAGATAAAGGAGCGGAAACAAAAATTGTTGAATCTGTCTCAAAATTTTGATCCTCTAACAGTTTCTCTGGTAAGTCAGGAGTGTCAAGAAATCAATTTGACTAATGAAATAAATAAACTTGTTACAAAAAAGAGCAATATTGTGGAAAGAATGTGTGAGCTCAGGGGATTGATTGCCCCCAAGTTAGAAACAATGTTTACTGCTTTATCAAAAGTTCAAGTTGCAGTTTGGACGGGTGATCCTTTAGATCTGAAGAAAGTATAAACACAAGCATTCCTACTAAGTGAACACATCTCAATTTTGGATGGCATGAAAAGAAGTTGGGCCTCTGAATTTGTGCAGTTGAAAAATAGTTTTGCAGATATTCTCAAATTCGTGTAAATGTAATACATGGATTATTTGTACATACGCTACCTTGTATAAATATTTCTTGTATAAATTTTAGTTTGTGGATCCCACCCTTTGCCATTGATGTCAAAGGGGGAGTGAGAGACAGTAAAAAATGAAAGAAAATGAAGAATCCGTCAAAGGGGGAGTAGTGGAAGAATATATAAGTGTACACAGTAGGGGGAGTCAGTCATGACACTTAGTCATTTTTTCACTAAGTATTGCCATCAATGCCAAAGGGAGAGATTGTTGCCAAGAGACACTGCAAGGCATGTCATGTGTTGTCATTAATGGCAACTAAGCCCATTCCACATGTGGATTACAGTGCAGTATCAGATCATACCAGAAGTTAGTTCCAAGATTTGTCAAGTCCGGATAAATAGGAATAGGGTATATGGCAGAGTTCAGTATTTTGGTTAGCGGATCTCTCCAGTTAATCATTATGTGTTGTGAATTTGAGGGAGTGTAGAGGAATGTTAGGACAATCTAAATCCAATATTTCAGCCTCCGGTGACAAAGGGATTAAAAGTTATGAGCATCTAAGTACCGGGTCCTAATATGATAGAACGATTCAATGAAGAACAGGCCGACTTGTGTTAGATCCTTGTGCGGATCTAGTAGAAGTGTTTTGGTAAATTATGTATGGGATATAATGTTAGTGGCTGACATGTATGGTGACCTGCAAGTGTTCTTTTTGATAAGAATCTATATTGGTGTATGATTTCATCTGATAGAACAGAGTATTTGTATTATTTGTTAAGTTCTACGTAAGGCCAATAGAAAAGTGATTAAATCTCTTGAGGCAGATATATATAGCTAATGGATTCAAGTGTATTATGTGTGTTTTGTGGTGCGATGATGTAGTAGTGTAGAAAAAGGTAGATTAAAGAGCGAAAGAGAAGAAATCTTAGGTTAGGATTATGGCAGAGCAGTAAATAGGGTAGAGTAAAGATGAAGTGTGTAAGATCAGTATTTTATGCTTAACCAGAACTGAATTCTTGCATTAGCAGATGCTATTCATCAATTCAAACAATCTGTAATCCTTTTTTAATCATTCTTGTAGGCAGTGAGCCTCTTTTGAGCAGTGAGCTCTAGGCAGTGAGCCCAAAGGCATGTGCCTTCTCCTTTTGTAATACTTTTAACAAAGTATATCCTTATGGGTTAACCCCCATCATGGTTTTTCCCTTAACCGGGTTTCCACATTAAAAATATTGGTGTCAAGTTTGTTATTTATGTTTCTACTCATGTGTTATTGGTTCTTGCTTATATCATTAATATATTAAGAATTGGTAAAGAAGAATTAACTGCAGCAAGTATTAAAGTTTTAAGACAACTAATTCACCCCCCTCTTAGTTGTCAGCCCTAATTCTAATAGTGACCCTTTATCTATTTGTATCATCATTCTTCTATATTGCCTCTCCTCTATTTTGATTTTTGTGTGTTGTGTCCTAGGGGCATAGCGTTGCAGTTGGTGACTTGGAGGCACCTTCCTAATGACAACCCAACAACACTTGTTTCTCCTCTCTTGATTTATTGTTTACCTTCCTCTAGTGGTTCTATCTAGCTGGTGGATGACAAAAAACAAATAATACTAATAAGGACCAAGTGTCCCTTCAACAAGTAAGCAACAATGGACCTAGTCCATACATGACAATGGGGTTGATATATATTATCCGACGCTTGGCTAGTAGAATCACTTCGTCTGATATTTTGATGTTGTCTTTGTTGCAATTATGTGCCTAATCGGTGTTGTCATTGATGTCAACATATCTTTGTTGTCATTGGTGTCAACTGTGTTCTATTCTATTACTTGTTTAGAAGCCATGTGTGTTGAGGATATTAAGAAAATTGGCCTCTTTGGAAGAATCAAGTGAGTTATAGTGAAGTGCAGTATAGACAGAGAATTGTATGTTGAAAAGCACTCCAGTAGATTGCTTCGCATCTCCTGCTGGATGAAGATCTTGGTTTGTAGATTGGAAGTTATTTAAAGGGATGTCTGAAGATGCTAAATCCTGAGTTTGAGCTTTCGGTGTGAAGTTGTGAGAAAAAGCCTGCTCTTTTTGATTAATCTCTGGTGACAGGGAGAAAATGTTTTTCTCTGCACTCCTCCGCGATAAAGTATTTTTCTTTGCAATTCTAGAGGGAAGTCTGGGATGATGATAAGTGCATACAAATGTAGTGGTTCATGATTTGGTGATCCGCAAGCTATCCTTCTTTTATGTCAGTTGAAGACAGTAAAGTTCATGTGTTCTGTTGAGAAGATTCATATGGCTAAAGTGGTTAAGTTTCGTACAGTTGATCCTAATGATTATAATGTACTTGTGGATGTCTCCTAATTATGTTCCTATCTTGACATTGGTCCACATTAAGGAATTGAGATCGTGTTTGAAGAATGTTCCCAGACAGTGTAATGTGTAACCAGTCTTAGCCGACTTGGTTAATTCCAATAATTGTGGATATTCCTTGAAGATTGTGGAAGCGTGTTGTAGCATGGAAGATCATGTTTGAATCCCAGCTAAGGTGTGGCATGATCCACATACATCTTTACTTCATTTCCTTTACATAATATTGTAATAGGTCAGGACCTATTTTGTGAATGTTTGTAATGCTGACCTTGGAGATTGTTCCAATGGTTGATGATTGTAATGCCAACCTTGATGATCATTCCAAGGTTGATGAAGTGTATAAATTCTTGTAGTTGAGTCATGGAAATGATGTCCTTGAGCGAAAATGGAAAGATAATAAGAAAGGTGCAAAAGGCAGAGCAGAGAAGAGGCAAAGCTAAGAAGAGGCAGAGTAGAGTAGAGGAGTTATTCAATCACAAACATGAAGAAGATGTTGATCATGGTAGTGAGCCTCCAGTAGGGTTTAATAGCCCTCAAGATTTAACAACCCTTATTATAATCCTGCTAGGTTTAGGGTTGAGGCAGTGAGCCTGCTAGACCTAGTTGTTCTTCATGGCAGTGAGCTAGTATGTTTAGGCCTATGGAGTGACCAAGCCTGAACATCATTATTTCAAGATTGCAATATATATTGAGAGCTAATCCTCTCCTTGGTTTTTCCCCACCTTGGGGTTTTCCACATAAAATCTGGTGTCTTGTGTTTGATGTTGTATATGTGGTTAAGTTTATGATTTCATGCATTCATTGTTAAATCATAATAATTGTGGATAAGTGATTGATGTTTAAATTGTAGAAGTGTTTAAGTTTTTGAGACAACTGATTCACACCCCTCTCAGTTGTCTGGGGCATATCAACAATTGGTATCAGAGCCAACTTCCTCTGAAGAAAGTTTAACAACTTAAAGAAGATCCAAAATGTCTTACAAGAAGGAAGCACCGCATCTTGATGGAATGAATTATGCTCTATGGAAGGCTCGGATGAAAAGTCATCTTCTTTGTCTTAGCTACAAAGTATGGTAATATGTAGAAACAAAATACACTATGCCTCCAAATGGTCTGATGACTAAAGATGAAATCAAAGATTATGAGATGGATGTCAAGGCAAAATATGCTCTTCTAAGCTCATTAACTGACTCAATATTGATGAAAGTTGTGGATCTTGAAACTGCAAATGAGGTATGGGAAAAGTTGAAAAATATTTATGAAGGAGATGATTCTGTGAAGGAAGCCAAGATAGAAAGTCTGAAAGTGAAATATAAAAGTTTGAAGATGAATGAAGATGAAAATGTATTAGCCTTTATGCAAAGAGTTGATGAACTTGACATAGGGATAAAAGACATGGGGGGAACTCTCGACAATAAGGAAATTCTAATGAAAATTCTCATATCTTTGCCCCAGTCCTACTATCACAAGGTAGCTGCAATTGAAGAATTCATGCAAGTAAAAGAATTTGATAGGGATCAGCTGCTTGGTAAGCTTACTACCTTTGAAATGAGAGAGTTTGGTGATGCTCTACTAAAAGTTGAGATGGCCTTCAAAGCTAGTACTCCTGGAAGAACTTCCAGATCAGAAAAGTATAAGGTAGAATCTGATGATGAGTTTGATGAAATTGAAGCCAACTTTGTGGACAAACTGCAAAGAGGATCTGGTAAATATAAAGGTAAATTACCTTTCAAATGTTTTTCTTGTGGTAAAGTAGGTCATTTTACTTCCAGATGTCCTGAAAGAATTGAAAGGAGTAGAAAAAGATATGAGAATAGGCCTATGACCCAAAAGAAATGTTATTATGTTGAAGATTTTGATAATGATGGAGTATCAAATAATGGTGAACTAGATAATGCTATTACTTCTAGAAATGAATGCTTGTTTATTGCTATTAAGGAAGATCATGTGTCTACTAATTATACTAGTTGTGTGAAGGAAGAAAAACCAGTGGAAATTGTTTTGGCTGCTTAGGTCATTAAGGACAAGGATGAATGGGTTATTGATAGTGGCTGCTCTCACCACATGACTGGTGAAAAAAGTAAGTTTGTGAGTTTGGAAAGATATGATGGGGATTGGTTAGGTTTGGAGATGATACAACTGGTAAGATTTGTGGAAAAGGATCTATCTCTTTTGATGGCAAGCATAATATTGAAGATGTCTTGTATGTGAAAGGACTAAAGCATAATCTTTTGAGTGTGGGTCATATGTGTGACAAGGGCTATGATTTAAGCTTCAAGGACAATGGATGCAAGATTAGGGAAAGCTCCAGAATAGTCATTTCAACTGGTAGGAAGAACAAAGGTAACATCTCACTTGAAAGGAACTGATAATTATTGCTTGTTGGATCAGACTGATGAGAGTTGGTTATGGCATAGAAGGTTGTGTCACATAAATTTTGATAACATTATGAAGATAAGTACTGTACAAACTATTAGAGATCTTCCTAAGCTTGTGAAGCCTGCTAATCCTATTTGCAAGGAGTGTCAATTTGGGAAACAAACAAGAACAAGTTTCAAAAGCAAGGACCAATCAGTTGGAGGACTACTTGAGCTAGTGCATACAAATTTGTGTGGACCTACCAAAGTAAGAAGTTTGCAAGGAGACATGTATTTCATGTTTCTTATTGATGATTATTCTAGAATGACTTGCGTCACCTTTTTGAAAGAAAAAAACTGAAGCTCTAGAAAAGTTCAAGCCATTTAAGGAAATGGTTGAAAATGAGATGGATTTGAAAATCAAATGGGTGAGGTCAAATAGAGGAGGAGATTTCACATTAAATGAATTCAATTTCTTTTGTGAAGAATATGGAATAAAGAGACAACTATCTATGCCTAGAACTCCACAACAAAATAGAGTTATTGAAAGGAAAAATAGAATAGTTCAAGAAGCTGCTAGAACCATGATGAAAGAAGCTGATCTTCCAGAAGCATATTGGAGAGAGATAATTCACACCACTGTATATATCCTAAATAGAGTCCAAGTAAAAGGTAACAATTCTAAGACTCCTTATGAATTGTTGCATGGGAAAGTTCCTACTATGAAATATTTCAAAGTTTTTGGTAGCAAATGTTATATCAAAAGAGAAGAAGATTTAGGCAAGTTTGATGCTAGATGTGATGAAGGAATCTTCCTTGGTTACTCCACTAAGAGCAAGGCCTACCGGTACTATAATAAGAGGCTAAATAAGATAATTGAAAGTGCAAATGTTAAAGTTAATGAATGTAAGGAAAGGTCTTCATAATCAGGTGGATATGAATCAGATGAACTAGATGTTTTAGAAGTGGTGCAACATGAAGACAACTTAGATGAAGAAGAACAAGCTCTGGTAAGTGCTACCAAAACTCCAAGGTATGTAAGACTCAGTCATTCTAAAGATCAAATCATAGGAGATAAGAGCAAAGGGATCTTAACCAGAAGAAAAGCTGCAGAGGAACAAGTAAATTTTTGTCTTATTTCCAAGATTGAACCTAAAATTATGGATGAGGCTTGCAAAGATGAGAATTGGACAAAGGCTATGGAAGAGGAATTGATGCAAATGGAGAAGAAACAAACTTGGGATCTTGTTCCCAGACTAGCAAATAAGAATGTTATTGGCACAAAGTGGGTCTTCAGAAACAAGATGAATAAGAATAGTGAAGTGGTAAGAAATAAAGCAAGGTTGGTATGCAAAGGATATGCTCAAGTTGAAGGAATAGACTTTGAAGAAACTTTGTCTCTAGTGGCAATGATTGAAGCAATAAGGATGTTTTTGGCCTTTGCAGCCTACAAAGATTTCAAGGTTTATCAAATGGATGTGAAGTCTGCTTTCTTAAATGGACAGTTGGAAGAAGTCTATATTGAACAACCAAAAGGATTTCATTCATCAAATCAGGGTGACATGGTATGTAGATTGAAGAAAGCTTTGTATGGATTAAAACAAGCCCCCAGGGCATGGTATGCACAGTTGGATAGGTATTTGATACAAATAGGGTTCAGTAAAGGTATTACAGACAACAATCTCTACTTCAAGCTCAATGATGGACAAATCTTAATTGTTGCAGTCTTTGTTGATGATATTATTTTTGGAGGCAATGAAGGTATGTGCTCAGTTTTTGCTGGAGAAATGCAAAGTGAATTTGAAATGTCCATGTTTGGATAGATGAACTTCTTTTTAGGTCTGCAAATAAGTCAATCAGATAAAGGTATCTTCATTTCTCAGTCTAAGTATGTAAAAGAGTTGTTAAATAAATTTGGGATGGAAGACTCTAAACTAGTTTGCACACCTATGGGAACTGGTTGTAAGTTAAGCAAAGATGATAACTCACCCATAGCAGACCAAAAAAGGTATAGATCTATGATTAGAGGATTACTTTATCTAACTTAAACCAGACATAACATAATGCATGCAATATGTCTTGTGGCAGTCAAGAGAACTCTGAGGTATTTAAAAGGTACAATGGATTATGGTTTGTGGTACCCTAAGGACAGTGACTTTACTCTCAGTGCATATACTAATGCAGATTGGGCTAGAGATGTGGATGATAGAAAAAGTACAAGTGGAGGTGCATTCTTCTTGGGAAAAAGGTTAGTATCTTGGTTAAGCAAGAAACAGGATTCAATATCCCTGTCTACTATAGAAGTAGAATACATTGCAACAGCATGCAGTTGTACTCAAGTGTTATGGATGAAGTAGACTTTGAAGGACATCAAAGTTGTGTATGAGGATCCAATTGCAATCTTTTTTGATAACACAAGTGCCATAAACATATCAAAGAATCCAGTGATACATTCAAGGACAAAGCACATATCCATTAGGTATCATTTTCTGAGAGAAAAAGTGATAAAGAATGAAGTCAAGTTGGAGTATGTTTCTACCAAAGATCAGATTGAAGAGATTTTCACCAAGCCTCTGCCTAAGGATACCTTTGAGTATCTCAGAGAAAAGCTAGGGGTTATCACCCCTCCTTCTCTAAACTAAGATGCACAATAGTGCATCAGTCCGGAGGTGGTCAAAGATCTAGATTGATGCCTTTTGAGAAGAGAGATTGGATCAGAGCAGAAGAGTACAAGTATGTGCCCTTTTCCATTGATTTCAAAGGGGGAGAGAAGTCATGTGAAAAAATTAGATAGATAAAGAGTGTAGGTGTGTAAAGAGAAAGGAGAAGAATCTTGTCTTGATGGTTGTTGCAATTTTTCACATCATATGTTGCCATCAATGACAAAGGGGGAGATTGTTGCAAGTATGTGCCTAATCGGTGTTGTCATTGATGTCAACAAATATTTGTTGTCATTGGTGTCAACTATGTTCTATTCTATTACTTGTTTAGAAGCCTTGTGTGTTGAGGATATTGAGAAAATTAGCCTCTCTGGAAGAATCAAGTGAGTTACAGTGAAGTGCAGTAAAGACAGAGAGTTGTATGTTGAAAAATAGTCTGGTAGACTGCTCTGCATCTCTTGCTAGACGAAGATCTTGGTTTGTGGATTGGAAGTTATTTAAAGGGATGTCTAAAGATGCTAAATCCTGAGTTTGAGTTTCTGGTGTGAAGTTGTGAGAAAGTTACATTCACCAGAGTAAAGCCTACTCTTTCTGATTATTCTCTGGTGACAGGGAGAAAATGTTTTGCTCCACATTACTCTGCAATAAAGTATTTTTCTCTACAGTTCTAGAGGGAAGTCTGGGATGATGATAAGTGCCTACAAATGCAGTGGTTCATGTTTTGGTGGTCCACAAGCTATCCTTCTTTTATGTCAATTGAAGACATTGAAGTTCATGTGTTTCGATGAGAAGATTCGTATGGCTAAAGTGGTTAATGTTCGTACGGTTTCTCCTGATGATTATAACGTGCTTGTGGATGTCTCCTAATCATGTTCCTATCTTGACATTGGTCTGCATTAAGGAATTGAGATCATGTTTGAAGAATGTTCCCAGACAGTGTAACGTGTAACCAGTCTTAGCCAACTTGGTTAATTCCAATAATTGCAAAGATTCCTTGAAGATTATGGAAGTATGTTGTGGCATGGAAGATCATGTTTGAGTCCTAGCTAAGGCATGGCATGATTTGCATACATCTTTACTTCATTTCCTTTACATAATATTGTAATAGGTCAGGACCTATTTTGTGAATGTTTGCAATGCTGACCTTGGAGATTGTTCCAATGGTTGATGATTGTAATGCCGACCTTGATGATCATTCCAAGGTTGATGAAGTGTATAAATGCTTGTATTTGAGTCATGGAAAATATGTCCTTGAGAGAAAATGGAAAGATAATAAGAAAGGTCTAAAAGGTAGAGCAGAGAAGAGGCAGAGCTAAGAAGAGGTAGAGCAGAGTGAGGTAGAGTAGAGTAGAGGTAGAGCAGAGTAGAGGATTTATTCAATCACAGACATGAAGAATATGTTGATTGTGGCAGTGAGCCTGGCAATGAGCTGCTAATAGGGTTTAACAACCCTTATTGTAATCTTTTTAGGTATAGGGTTGAGGCAGTGAGCCTGCTAGACCTAGTTGTTCTTCATGGTAGTGAGCTAGTATGTTTAGGCCCGTGGAGTGACCAATCCTAAACATCATTATTTCAAGATTGTAATATATATTGAAAGCTAATCCTCTCTATGGTTTTTCCCCGCCTTGGGGTTTTCCACGTAAAATATGGTGTCTCTTGTGTTTGATGTTGTATCTGTAGTTAAGTTTCTGATTTCATGCATTCATTGTTAAATCATAATAATTGTGGATAAGTGATTGATGTTTAAATTACAGAAGTGTTTAATTTTTTGAGAAAACTGATTCACCCCCCCTCTCAGTTGGCCGGGGCATACCAATAGTTTTATTGTACTAACGAACCATAACAATACATCTACTTTGTGTACTTTGTTTATCTTTGAATCTCACTTTGGTTACACTTGGTTTTGAGATTTCTATAGTTTAGCCCCACAGTTATACTTAGTCTCCAAATCTATAGTATAACCTCAGCTCTTTATGTGAATGATTACATGCATTGTTGTTTATCATGATTATGTGGTTGCTAACATCTTTTTTTGTAGGAAATTATGTGTTTGTGTGAACATTTGGCGCTCGTAAAGTACATGTCACCTCTGGGGGCATGGGCTTTGTGAGAGCTCGTGTTCCCTTGTGTGTTTTCTTCCTACCTTAACATGTTTGATATTGGTACATGATATCAACCACCTTAAGGTGGGGGCATATATAAGGTAATTTGTCTGATGATTTTGGTACTAACAAAGAGTGTTTGTAAGCCCTTTGTAGAGGCGAGATGTTGTATCTCCACGTGAGTGCACATCTTTATTTTATATTGCAATCATTAAGCCCTCTGTGGAGGTGGGATATCATGCATATCCTTTTTATTTTAAGCTCTCTACGGAGGCAGGGATGGTGTATTTCTCAAGGAGAGTGCACATCCTGTCATTTCTAAAATTCCTTCAAGTAGGTAGAGTTGGTGTATCCTCCCTTAAGTGTGTCTTTGGCAGTTGTTGTGGCAAAGCCCAACCATTAGGTGTTCCTGTAACATGCTTGAGATGGTGGTGAACCTAGCAATAGGCTCCTTCCATCACTTGTTTGTCGTGTTTTCTATGTGTCTTCCATGTGTGTGTATGGTGTGTTTGTTCCCAAGCATAGTCTAAAGATGATGAGTCCCTCCTATGCTTTGGGATTTGTATGGCGTGCTTGATTTGTATTGAGTTTCTATTGCCCCATATGCAGTCTAAAGGCTGGTGGAAATGAGTCCGTCTTGCATTTTGGGTGGTGTGTTTACTTTCCATATACTTGCATTTGCATTCATATATATGAGAAAATGAAAAAGAAATAATCACTGCATTCATTGTATTCATTGTGTTTTGTGTGACTCTAATACTGTCTTCTTTGTGTTTTGCATGACTATAACTATCTTCTCTGTGTTTTGCATGCATGTCACTATCTTTAGTGTGTTTGCCGTGTTTTCACCATGCTTGGTAGGTTTGTTGTGTTTTGACTGTACTTTAATACATGTATTGGCCTTGTGTTTATACATACGTTAAAGTGGGGGCTAAATGTTATGTCAGAAAATGTCCCCTTAGGGGCTTTTCCCTCTTAAGGTTTAGCTCCTAGGTCCTTAGAATTCATTAAAAGCATCTTGCATATTCATGTTGACTCCTGATGAGAAAACCCCTGAGTTTTATGGCAAATAGGACCTAGGGCATGCACTTGTGATAAATCCTAACTGAAATAGGGAGGGAGGACTTGGACGCATGTGCCCTAGTCCTACCCTATTTTAGGTCAGGACTTAAATCTAAGTGTCGGTTATGTGAACATTATTAGGTCCTATGCCAACACCTCAAGTTTGAATTACAAAATTCTTAGAGGGAATGTGTTTAGTTACATATATAAACATGTTTAGGGATTCATTTGTAAACTAGAAGATGATTATGAACTTTTGGCACACTTGTGATTTTAGAGCATTCAAAGTATTCATTGTTGTAGAGAAGACTTGTCTTGTTATTGTGTTTGTTATGCAGATTTAGCTTCATCTTCTCATGATGTGAAAGATTATCATATGCATGCGAGCTACACCTCCAAGGTGACATTTCTTTGTGTTTTCAATCATTTATCATTTGGATTTTTCCTCTATCTCGTAGGGATACGTACTCTTTATCTGACAACAGTGTTCAAAAGACTTGAATTTCTCTCTAGGGCTTGACTGAGGCAAGCCTCTAAACACCACAACCGCCAACCCCTTTTTCTGTGATTGCACGTTATAGGTTGTTGAAGTGAAAGAAGTGGAATTGCAAGGAAGCAGAACAGAGTGTCAAAATTATAGAGGAAAGAAGAAAATTAGGACCTAGACTAGGGCACCTGCTCATTAGTCCTTCAGATCCTGAAATAGTAAAATCTCTGGAACAACAAAATTGAGTTACATACATTCTTCAGGGATCCCAATAGAAACTGGTACATTGGACTCCAGTGCCCGCTCATTAGTCCTTGACTTTTCCATACACTAAATCTCAAAATTTGGTATGTGTCTAATTGTCATTTGATATCTCTGTGTGCAAGCATTTGTTGAGATTTGTCTATTTATTTATGATTTTTTGAAATTAGGGTTTTAAGCATAATTAGATTTTAATTGATTAATTAATTAGCAAATTCCAAGTTTCCTCTTCATTCTAAGGGACACTAAATCTATAGTAGAGCCCTCTTGCAAGAGATTGTGGCCTCACTCGATTTATGTCTTTGAATGTTGGAGTGAAAGGAGGATTTACCATTGAAACCAAAACCCCTCCTTTTTCCTTCTAAATATGAACATATTAAGATATTTGAAAGTAACATTTACATGTTGTAGGTCTAATATGAGGATGTAATCTATTGACTATTTCAATACTCCCTCTAGGATGAAGCCTACTACTAGTTCACAAACTTGCCTTCAACCTCTATCAAATCCTAGCAAACCTTGAAAAATACATTTTTGGATCAATTCACAATGCCCACATCCCCTATTGATCTCTATCAGTCTTTCATGCAGATCTAGAGGGCAGAAGGTGAGATAATAAGCACATTCAACAATTAATTCCACAAGGCTTACTATCATTTGTAGCCCCCATACAACATTGTTGTAGCTGCTGCATTGCCTATCTATTACGCTGCACTGGATAAGTTAACATCAATGTTTGTTAGGAGAGAGAATCCTTAGGTGACAACTTTGGAAGGGCCTTATACTAAGGCAATCAAGGTAAATGCAGAGTTAGGGTAAGTAGGGTTAGGTCCTCTCAATCACATCAGCCCTTTAGGCATGCCCAATCAAGTACCATTGATTAACCAAGCCCTGGCTAATCACACTCCAGTAATGAACCCTATTCCAGTACCAATTACAACTCAGGGTTTGGTTGTCCATCTGGGAGCTCCAATATCCTAGTTACCCCCAGTTCAGCTACCATTCCTTCAATCATTTGAAAATACAACTGCCAAAGCTAGGGATGATAGGGATGACAACAGGGAATTAATTGAACAAATGAAGAAGCACTAGCTGAGGTAACTCATCTCAGGAACCAAAATACATATCTACAGCAAAGAAATTAGAATCAAATTCAAAATTAGAATCAAGGTTATTAGAGACTGAATAGAACCTAGAATGCAAGGCCCAATAACAGAGGTCTGTCATCCCCACTGGAGTCTCAAAATACAAACAACTACCCTCCAGAGTGGGTCATGTTGGTAGAAGCTACTTTATCCTCCTGGTGTAGGATTAATAACACCAATGCTCACTCTGAGTTGGACTGTCATGAATTTTAGGTTGCATCCAATATCTTTCAAAGGGAGGTTCAGAATGCTGAAGCACAAGAAAATTCACCTCCTATAGGATACGAGTTAGTTCTGACTCAAAGGTATGATACTACCTTAGTTTTAGAAAGTTATGTCTTTTCTTTTCAAGATGAAAATCAACCTGAAGAAGAGGAACCTGATGAGGTGCAAGCATACCAATAGTACAATAGGACCCCATATAATCTTAGGAGTAATAAACCAAAAGGACCTTTTACTGCATCTATCCCTCCCAATAACTATCAAGTTCCTCCTGATCCTAAAGCGTCTAATAATCCTGATCCTCCAAAAGCTACACCCAAAATCATCCCTCAAAATGACCTTGCAGAATCATCAAAAAAGTTAGAAGTAGCTAAGTTGGGTCAATATGTAATGGATGACCTCAAAAAGATGAAAGTTAGTTTGTCAATCTTTGAACTAATAAAGATCCCTAAAGTTAGGACAGCATTCCTCCAAGGTATCGAGATGCAAGAAAAACAAGATCTTGCTCCAAAAGACACCTCACAAAAGGATGTTCCAGGCAAAGGCAAGGATAAAGTCCATGTCACAGATACTGATCAGAAAGTGACCCTATACAAGGAGAATAGGGAGTCAACACCCTATTTGCTAACTTTGAGGATATTAGGCAAGAACCTTCACAATTGCCTAGTAGATTCAGGGGCTTCCACCAATGTTATGTCATTGTCTATTTGCAAGGCCCTAGGTCTTACCCCTACCAAATCTTCCAGAAAGGTTACCTAGCTAGATAAAATAGAGGTTGGAGTTGTTGGGGAATTAAATAGAATCCATATGCGGTTGGCCTCAGACCCCCGAGTACAACAGTACATAGATATACAAGTAGTGTATATTCCTGACACATACGATGTACTGCTAAGTAGGGATTGTTCTAAGAATTTGAATGGCTATATGGCTAATGACTTCTCACACATGTGGCTACCTTGGAGGGGAATTGCCAACCAGATCTGCATTGAGAGGGATCCAAAGATGAAGCATATGATAACTAAGTATAACTAGACCAATGAAATCCTATATTCTAAGGTGGACCTAGGAGTTTATTTCCCTTAGATAAATCATGTAGAAGTTCTTATCTTGGATAACATTATTTAT
Organism: Cunninghamia lanceolata; assembly: GCA_027924645.1. Taxonomy (NCBI): domain Eukaryota; kingdom Viridiplantae; phylum Streptophyta; class Pinopsida; order Cupressales; family Cupressaceae; genus Cunninghamia; species Cunninghamia lanceolata. Next base: position 1,578,441 of record BSBN01001493.1, read on the forward strand.
TCTAAGCCTCCTCTAGATAGGAAGCAAAAGAGCACTGAGGTATTTGTCCAATTAGATGATGATTTTTCTAATGAAGAGCCTAGAATCTTTGAAGGTTTCAGAGATTTTGTAGGTAAGTTTATGAGTGATCAGCTAGTTGTTGGGAGGAAAATATAGATGGAGGAATTATTATTGCCAAAATGATGTCATATTCACAATGCATTTCATTTAGAGTTCAAATGTTCATTGTTCCAAGAAGAAGTACATTAGGTCCACAAGCATTTGAAGTTACACTCAATAAAAGATGAAGAGAAGACTAAATCCCCACTCCAAGCTATTAAGCAGATAAAACCACAAGATAATCCAGGCACAAAGGCTCTTAAAAGGGACCAACAGGACAATCCTCAAATATGGACATTACATTTCAATGGATCTAAATGTTGGGAAATGTGTCTCAACCTTGCAATTATATAAGGTTTATTGTTGATAGGATATATATATATCCTAGTAATATACAATGGGAGCATGGGGTGGAGTGGGATGCGTGTTAACATTTTTTTGTTAACAAAAATTGTTAAATAGACGACATACATTAAATTAATGATATATTGTAAATCTGGACCATTCATTATTAGGTTTTAGATCTGATGATAGATATTTTTTTGGCTTGTCTTGCCCTAGAAGGTAACCCTATTTTATGAGGTGTCATATTATGGCTGCAGTATCATGATGTATTCTAAGAGTCTGATAGCGGTCGTGTTGTCTCTGGATCTCTGGTGGTGATACTCCTATGAGAAGCTTTCTCTACAAGTATATTGTAATCTTTGTGATTTTTGAATAATATATTGGGTAGCTTTTGGAGTGGGGTTTTTCTCCCAAAAGGGTTTTCCCCATGTAAATCACTGTGTTGTGGTATGCATGATATCTATGTTTATTTTTGTTTAAGTTTTTGTAACTATTAAAGATATATAAAAGTTTTACATTATCCTCCTCTTAAGAATAGTGTAGGAAGTTGTTCCTCTACCTTAGCTTCCTTACAAGTGGTATCAAAACCTGATCACTTTTGGTTTTAGTTGTGAGTTGTTGGGTTTTTTGAACTAATCCACATTTGAGTGGGAGCTTGTGAAGAAGACACTTTGTGATCTTGTTGCAGGAATTTTTAGATGGCAAGTTCATCAAGGAGAATAGGGGTGGATAAATTTTATGGAAATAATTTTGAAATGTGGAAGCTAAAGATGGAGGATCTATTGATAGATCAAGATATGTGGGATGCTATTGATGAGAAGGTTTCAAGGCCTACAAATCCTACTTTAGCTGCTCAATATGATGTTATGGACTGTAAAGCCAAGGGTCTAATCAGATTGTGATTGGCAGACTCTATTTTAATCAATGTCCATGAAGAGACCTCTGTACAGAAACTATGGAAGAATCTTGGTGAGATGTATCAAGACAAATCTGTAGTGAACAATATTTTCTTGAGGAATAAATTGTATTCCTTGATAATGGAAGAGCGTGGATGAATTACAAACCACCTAGAAGCATTTGATATTTTGGTGGTTCAATTGGCATTAGTTGGTGTCAAAATGGATGAGGAGGAGAAATGTCTGATATTGCTTTGTTCTTTCCCTGATTCATGGGATTCACTTGTTATGGCTATTGGGAGTACTTCTATTATATTGAAGACTGAAGATGTGGTGGGTTCTTTGCTTTCTAAAGAGATGAGGAGGAAGGTATCCATTAGTGCCAAGGAGGCCCTAAATTTTTGTGGAAGACCTAAGGAGAAAGGCAAGAAGAATGAGAAGAATGATAAATCCAAGTCCAAGGGGAGATCCAAATCTCCTGGAAAGTCCAAAGTTGTTTGTTGGAACTGCAGTAAGCCTGGACATATTCATAAGGAATGTAAAGAAGAAAAGAAGAAGAAAAAGAAGAGATTTGATTTTGATTCTGAGTCTGAGAAGGAAGATGGTGATGTATTCATTGCATCTTTGGTAACTCGTGCAAGTAATGATAAATGGTTAATTGACTCAGGTGCATCTTTCCATATGACCTTTAATAGAGAATGGTTTTCTGAATATGAAGAATTTGATAGAGGTAAGGTGTACATGAGTGATAATTCTTATTTAAACATTGTTGGTTGTGGTAAAGTTAGAATCAGGTTTCCTGATGGTAGAATAAAAAGGATTAATGATGTGTTGCATATCCCTGGATTAGAACAAAATTTGTTATTTGTGAGAAAACTAATAGATGCAGGTGTGTAGGTAGTATTTTTTGATGCAAGATGCAAGATGGTTAGAAGTGCTATGGTGATTTCTGCAGGTGTCAGATATAGCACATTATATAAGCTTGATGCATGCATTGTTGAGTGCAATAGTACTTCTATGAAAAGCAAGTCTGTGGAAGAGGTGAGGGTTTCATCTTCAGCAGATGGTCATGGCTTTTGGGTACCCAAGGGTGCTCTTTCTTCTGAATCAAAATTACCTATAGAGAAAACTATGTTATGGCACCAGAGACTTGGCCACATTGGAGAAAAGGGTCTAAGGACCTTGAAAAATAGAAACCTTGTTGAAGGGTTGTCTAATTGTAATCTTGAGTTTTATTTCTATGAGCATTGCATTTATCATGGAGAACAAAACCATGTTTAGTTTTACTCAAGTTCTCATAAATCTTGTGGTGTATTGGATCTTATTCATTCTGATGTGTTTGGTCCTGTAGATGTTCCTTCAATTGGAAAATCCACATATTATGTTTTATTTATTGATGACTATAGTAGAAGGACATAGGTATACATTCTAAAGAGAAAATATAAAGTTTTCAATCGATTTAAGGAATTTAAAGCAATGGTTGAGTTGTAGACTAGAAAAAAAATAAAATGTTTGAGGACTGATAATGGCAGTGAATTTTGTTCTAATTAGTTTGATAGATTTTGTAAAGATTGTGGTTTTCATAGACAAAAGACAACTATGTATTCTCCACAACAGAATGGAGTTATAGAAAGAATGAATAGGACACTGATGGAAAAGGCTAGGAGTATGTTGAGTGGTGTTGGTCTAGAACAAAGGTTTTGGGATGAAGTTGTTACCACTGCCAATTACCTGATTATAGGTCTCCTACATCATTTCTTGTTGATAAGACATCTATATAGGCATGGTCGAGTCACAATCCTTCATTAAGACATCTTAGAGTTTTTGGTTGTGAGGCATATGCACATGTGCCAAAGGAGAAGCAAACAAAGTTGGAGAACAAGGCTATGAAATGTATCTTCATCAGATACAGTTATGGTGTGAAAGGATACAAGATTTGGGATCCTATTGCATAGAAAGTAATATATAGTAGAAGTGTTATTTTTAGAGAAACTAAGCCTTCTTCTATTACATTGCATCCAGAACAAAATAAACACAAAGATGTGATTCAATTTCCTTCTACACCTGAGAAAGTTGAATCGAGGCCCATGGATAGACAAGAAGTTGAGGAGAGCTCATCTAGCTCTGAATCTTCAGAAGAGGAGAAAGAACCTCTAACTCATCTTGTTCGTAGGTCCACAAGGCATAGACAACCACTTAAAAGGTATTCACCTAATGATTGGAGATGTATTTTTTCTTTAAATCCTAACATGGATGAACCCAGATTTGTAGAAGAGGCATTAGGTATGAATGATGCAGAATCTTGGAAGATTGTTATGGATGAAGAAATGACATCTTTTAAAAAGAATGATACATGGGATCTTGTACCATTGCCTGAAGGACAAAAACCAATTGGTTGCAAATGGGTGTTCAAGAAAAAGATTAGTTCAGATGGAGGTATTGAGAAGTACAAAGCAAGGTTGGTTGCGAAAGGTTACTCTCAAGTTGAGGGTGTTGGTTATGGTGAAATATTTTCTCCTGTTTCAAAAACGACATTCATTAGATTTTTTCTTTCTATTGTTGTTTCTTATGATTTAGAGGTTGAGTAAATAGATGTGAAAATTGCTTTCCTTCATGGTGACTTGGAGGAGGATATTTATATGACACAACTAGCACACTACATGGTGAAAGGTAAAGGTAATTTGGTTTGCAAATTGAAGAAATCTTTGTATGGCCTAAAACAGAGTCCTAGGATGTGGTACAAGAAATTTGATACATATGTGTTGAGTTTGGGATTTGAGCATTCTAAATCATATCATTGTGTTTATTATAAAACTGATGGTTATCATTTCCTATTTATTGCATTATATGTTGATGATATGTTATTTATTGGTAAAGGGAAAGGTATGATTTCAAAACTAAAATCTCAACTTGCTGCTAAATTTGAAATGAACTTGACCTTGGTCTAGCTAGACACATTATTGGGATGGAAATTAGAAGAGATAGAGTGAACAGAAAGCTATGGCTTGGCCAAAGTAAGTATGTCAATTTAATTTTATAGATGTTTAACATGCAGGATTGTAGACCATTGTGTGTTCCTTTCTCAGTTGGAACAAAGTTATCTATTTCAGATTGTCCAACATCTCCATCAGAGATGGAAGAAATGAGCAGAGTGCCTCACCAAAATGTAGTTGGAAGTTTGATGTATGCTACAGTTTGTACTAGACCAGACATTGCCCAAGCAGTGAAAGTTCTTTCTAGATATATGTCTAATCCTTGTAGAGTTCATTGGGATGCAGTTAAAAGAGTCTTCAAATATTTGTGCAATACCTCAGAGTATTCCTTGTGTTATCATAATATTTTGATTGAAGATGATATTTCCCTTGATATTCATGGTTATGTGGATTCATCTTGGGTAGGTGATATTGATAGTAGACGATCCACCAGTGCTTATGTGTTTACTTTGTTTGGTGGTGCAAATAGTTGGATGGGTAAGTGACAGGCTGTGGTTGCTTTGTCCACTACTAAAGTTGAGTATATGGTAGCTACTCGTGCTTGCAAAGAAGCCATTTTTTTAAGAGACTATGTTCAGATATTGGAATAAAACAAGGTGCAGTGACAATTTATTGTGACATTCAAAGTGTGATATGTCTAGCTAAGGACCTGACATTTCATGCAAGGACCAAGCACATTGATGTACAATATCATTTTGTTAGAGATATGGTTAAATATGGCAGGGTGAAGTTGGTTAAAGTAGAGACTTTGATGAATGTTGTTGATTCTTTAACTAAGCCTATGAGCACAAAAAAGTTCAGATGGTGTTCAGAGACTATGGCCCTTTTGGCCCTTAGAAATTAAGATACGATGTTTACTCCCTCTCATTGCTCTTGCAAGGTGTTCAACAAGAGGGAGATTTGTTGGGAAAATGTATCTCAACCTTGCAATTATATAAGGTTTATTGTTGATAGGATATATATATTTATATGTATTTCCTAGTTACACCGATAGGTGTAATATACAATGGGAGCATGGGGTGGAGTGGGATGCATGTTAACATTTTTTGTTAACAAAAACTATTAAATGGCCAACATACATTAAATAAATGATATATTGTAAATATGGACCGCTCATTATTAGGTTTTAGATCTGATGGTAGATATTTTGTTGTCTTGTCTTGTCCTAGAAGGTAACCCTATTTTATGAGGTGTTGTATTATGGCTACAGTATCCACTAGTACAAAAACAACATGTGATTAAAAAAAGTACTAAAAACTGCTTATAAATGACTAAACTTGGTCATGTGATCATTAGTAGTTTATTGCCAGTCATTTATAACGTGACCAAATTTATGCCTAAACCAATTTTAGTCATTTATTTGGTCGTTTTGATTGATCAATTTGGTAGTTTAATTTAGTCATTGATTTAGTCATATTATTCACTAAGCTTGGTCACATGACCATTAGTAGTTTATTGCCAGTCATTTATTTGGTTGTTTTGATTGATCAATTTGGTAGTATATTTTTAGTCATATTTATTCACTGATTTCTATCAATTGGTAGTATATTTATTCAATAGTATATTTAGTCATATATTTTTAGTCATATTTATTCATTGATTTTTGTCAGTTGGTAGTATATTTAGTCAATTGGTAGTTTATTTAATTATTTTTGAGGTTTAAACATAAAACACAAAAAAACATAATCAATCATTCATTTGCACATAATGAAACAACTATTAAGAAGGCAAAATACTAAAATTTTATTGAGAAAAAGGTGTTCTTATAGCAGATACAAGACTTAAATATGTCTTTTCTTTGAAAACTGTGTTACAAAGTGTGTTTCTCAATGTTGTGACTAAGAAAACTAAGTTACAATGCTCTATTTTTTGCTTATACAACTCTAAAACATGAAAGAACTACTTGAAAAATGAAGCCTACATATTTCATCATGGGCTTTTACATCTCAAAATCTGAATAAATTTATCAAAACTTGCTTAATATTTCTAATTATTGCATTACTTCTTCTTTGCTGCATCTCCTACCTTGGTCTGCACAAACAGAACCTAGCAATGCAATAAGTAAATTGCCCCTTTGTAACACAAAGGAAATAAGTAACTTACTTTAACATGTCCTTTGAAAGAATATTTACCTTCTTGACTCCACAGATCTTCTTAGATCTGTTCTTAGAGGAGCACAAAATGACAAGAGGAGAACAAAACACATTCCAAATGGTTTAGGGTGAATCAGACTTACAACATATCCACTCCTTCAACCATAGTACTTCTATGCAATAGTGATGCTGCTATCATATTTTCCTCTATATGTATCAACAAATGTAAATTATTTAACTAAGTATGTAAAGCATTTTCACGCTAAATGCACACAAAAGATGCAAAAAATCACCTTTAATACATCACTAGGTAATTAAAAAAATTCAAGTGCATTTTTTGAAACATCAAAAATGTTACAAAATAATTTTTAAATAACCTCTTACCTGTTGATTTCTGAAGGACACAAAACCAAAGAATACCTCAAATAAATGCCTCAAATAAATGTGGTCTCATGGACTACAATGATTGCAGGATATGCACAAAATGGATTTGTTCAAAAGGCTTTAGAAATTTTAAAGCAAATGCAATTGGCTGGTGTAAAGCCAAATTTTACAACCTTTGCCAACATCTGCCCTACTTGTGTCAAAATGGGAGCTTTGGAATAGGGTATGGACATCCATCAAAACATTAAGGATAGAGGAATTTTGTCAGATGTTGTAGTTGCAACTGCCCTGTTAGACATGTATGCAAAATGTGGAAGCATAGATAAGGCATGTGAACTATTTGACATAATGCCTCAAAGAAATGTGGTCTCATGGACTGTAATGATTGTAGGATATGCATAAAATGGATTTGTTGAAAAGGCCTTAGAAATTTTAAAGCAAATGCAATTGGTTGGTGTAAAGCCAAATTCCACAACCTTTGCCAGCATCCTCCCTGCCTGTGTCAAAATGGGAGCTTTGGAATAGGGTATGGACATCCATCGAAACATAAAGGGTAGAGGAATTTTGTTAGATGTTGTAGTTGCAACTGCCCTATTAGACATGTATGCAAAATGTGGAAGCATAGACAAGGCACGTGAACTGTTTGATAGAATGTCTCAAAGAAATGTGGTTTCATGGACTGCAATGATTGCAAGATATGCACAAAATGGATTTGTTGAAAAGGCTTTAGAAATTTTAAAGCAAATGCAATTAGTTGGTGTAAATCTAAATTCCACAACCTTTGCTAGCATCCTCCCTACCTGTGTCAAAATGGGAGCTTTGGAATAGGGTATGGACATCCATCAAAATATAAAGGATAGAGGAATTTTGTCATATGTTGTAGTTGCAACTTCCCTATTAGACATATATGCAAAATGTGCAAGCATAGACAAGGCACGTGAACTATTTGACAGGATGCCTCAAATAAATGTGATCTCATGGAATGCAATGATTGCAGGATATGCACAAAATGGATTTGTAGAAAAGGATTTAGAAATTTTAAAGCAAATGCAATCAGCTGGTGTAAAGCCAAATTCCACAACCTTTGCCAACATCCTCCCTACCTATGTCAAAATGGGAGCTTCAGAATAGGGTATGGACATCCATCAAAACATAAAGGATAGAGGAATTTTGTCAAATGTTGTAGTTGTAACTGCCCTGTTAGACATGTATGCAAAATGTGGAAGCATAGACAAGGCACGTGAACTGTTTGACAGAATGCCTCAAAGTAATGTGGTCTCATGGACTGCAATGATTGCAGGGTATGCACAAAATGTATTTGTTGTAAAGGATTTAGAAATTTTAGAGAAAATGCAATTGGTTGGTGTAAAGCTAAATTCCACAACCTTTACCAGCATCCTCCCTGCCTGTGTCAAAATGGGAGCTTTGGAATAGGGTATGGACATCCATCAAAACACAAAGGATAGAGGAATTTTGTCAGATGCTGTAGTTGCAACTTCCCTATTAGACATGTATGCAAAATATGGAAGCATAGACAAGGCACATGAACTATTTGATAGAATGCCTCAAAGAAATGTGGTCTCATGGACTGCAATGATTGCAAGATATGCACAAAATGGATTTGTTGAAAAGGTTTTAGAAATTTTAAAGAAAATGTAATTGGCTGGTGTAAAGCCAAAATCCACAACCTTTGCCAGCATCCTCCCTACCTATGTCAAAATGGGAGCTTTGGAATAGGGTATGGACATCCATCAAAACATAAAGGATAGAGGAATTTTGTCAAATGTTGTAGTTGCAACTACCCTGTTAGACATGTATGCAAAATGTGGAAGCATAGACAAGGCACGTGAACTATTTGAAAGAACACCTCAAAGAAATGTGGTCTCATGGACTGCAATGATTATAGGATATGCACAAAATGGATTTGTTGAAAAGGCTTTAGAAATTTTAAGGCAGATGCAATTGGCTGGTGTAAAGCCAAATTCCACAACCTTTGCCAGCATCCTCCCTGCCTATGTCAAAATGGGAGCTTTGGAATAGGGTATGGACATCCAAAAAAACATAAAGGATAGAGGAATTTTGTCATATGTTGTAGTTGCAACTGCCCTAGTAGACATGTATGCAAAATGTGGAAGCATAGACAAGGTACGTGAACTATTTGACATAATGCCTCAAAGAAATGTGGTCTCATGGACTGCAATGATTACAAGATATGCACAAAATAAATTTGTTGAAAAGGCTTTAGAAATTGTAAAGAAAATGCAATTGGCTAGTGTAAATCCAAATTCCACAACCTTTGCCAGCATCCTCCCTGCCTGTGTCAAAATGGAAGCTTTGGAATAGGGTATGGACATCCATCATAACATAAAGGATAGAGGAATTTTGTTAGATGTTATAGTTGCAACTGCCCTGTTAGACATGTATGCCAATTGTAGAAGCATAGACAAGGCACGTGAACTGTTTGATAGAATGCCTCAAAGAAATGTGGTCTGAAAACAATGGTACCACATTCTATGAAGTTATCAGTAGCCAGTGTGATGAACTTTTATGCTCATTGGTTACTATTTCATTTGTATTTGATGAGGGCCATAGGTCTTTTGGTTGATCATTGGTTGGCAATGATTGGAGTTATCTACTGGGTGACAAATAGTGTGAGCAAACTCTTTGTTGCCTTAGTTGTATTTCAACCTTATGCTTTTTGGAGGCTTATGATCATTTGGTGGCAAGTTGAATACTTGATTGGTGGGTGACAATGATGCTCTACTTTGTTGGGCTTGGTATCTGCTCTTTGTTGATCCAGTTTACATCAATATCCCTCCCAGTGTGGTATTTTCTCAGTTTTGATGTTGAGTCCTAGTTATAGCAACAACTTGTATGGATCCATTGTTAAAGACATCTTTTAGTTTGTAAGGACCATCGCATTACATCTTTAATTTTTTGTCTTTCTTGCTTAGTTTTCAAATATATTTCAATACTATTCTTCTTAAAATGCTTACTTGTGTTTCCTTTATATGTTTATCATGCCAATACTTCTCTCTTTGTTGCTCAATTTTAACTCAACACTATGCCAACATTCTTTTCCAAATGCTATAACAATAAGCAAATCAATTAAAAGGCCTTAATTTTAGAATTATTTTTATTAAGGCCAATGGCACCTCTATAGCTAACTCCCAGTTGATGAGTATTGCTAGTGGCACTTCTGTCGCTAATTCAAGTATCCCCAATGTCTTTATGCTATTTTGGTAAAACTTTTATAGAAAATAGTCACGAGTTTGGATAATTATCACTTACTCCATCTACAATCACATGGCTCCTTCCTTTCTGTGCCACCATAGAAAACATAAATTCCTGTAACAACAATAGCCATGGCTAATTGATGGCATTTATGAAGGGTTTATAAATCAAGAACAACAATGCTTGGTGATCCATAAAAAAATATAAATGGATTTTGCAAGAGATAGTTTTGGGATGCAAGGTTTCTCTATCCACTATGGTATAATTCTTTTCTATTTTACTAAACATTCAATTTGCCAAATGTAATGGATGGTCTAAGACTCTAATTCATGCACTCCCTCATCTGTAGACACAAACCAATAGAATACTTAGAGGTATGCATATGAATGTTATACTCCGTGTCCTAATTTGGCTATGATAAAATTGGAAAGCCCATCAACATTGTTTTTATTTTCTCAATAGCCTAGATTCCCATTCAAATGGTACCATTTTCTTAACAAATAATCGAATGGACAGAATGCCTCAAAGAAATTGACATCAACAAAGTGTTTCAAAATAACACTTAATAAGGGTCATGTCGCATGGCCTGGCCATCAAAAAAGTTAAAAAAGACACAGGTCCTTGGGCAAATCGAGACTACACTAGGTCAAATGGGATGAGCTCAAATGTTACAAGAAGATGGATTTTCAAAGCAAATAGCCAAGTTCAAAACCCATGAGACATGATAAAGAGTTGAAGCTAGGTAAGATACCCTACTAACCATGTCCAGTGCAAACACCCAATGAATTTTGAAAGATGTGAAAAAGAATCAGATTACAATAGGCCTCTTAATGTTGATAGAAAAGAAAAATAAAACCATAGAATTCATACCCAATTGATAGTAATTACCATTTCAAATAAGCTCAAACAGTCTATTGTGCAAAAACTATGAAAGTTCCTGATTGATCTACTTATTTAACAGATTTATTTTCTTGCAGCTAAGGTGGGTCGATTCACAAAACTAATTTGTTGAAGGATGACACAAACCAAACCCTAGAAGTAAACATCCTATCATTTTTCTCATGGATTCTACTGCACTTATTTCTAATCTTACAAATTGAAAAATAATACCAGTAACAACGAGAAAAACTAACCTCCACAATCGACAAGAATGACAATGGGAAGCCCTCCCAGATGAGATTTAAATGAAATACTAAAAGTATCAAATGTCTTACAACTATTCTTGTTATCCTTGGGATAATTCACCATCCCAACCATTGTTCCACTGTATTGAGGAATCCAAAAATTGCCAATAGCATTGTCATGCGTGCCCTTTATAGAATCTGGTGACGTTACCCCCAAGCTATTCTTCTCCACTACAAATTTTCCCATTACAGGAGCCATGACAGAAAAAATCATAGCTAAAACCACCGCAGCTAAGCTGTAGGTCTTCCTCCTCCCCATCTTAACCTCAATACTGCTAATTAAGTTCTAGCTCAAAACAAAAAATATTTACCACACCATTAAAGAAATGAAACCCTAATTTTGATCAAGGTTTTAGGGTCTCATTATATTTTATAGATTCTAATCCCACGACTGCAAAATTAGCTATGTTGGTGCGAATCAATAGAAGTCTACAATTTTTTTAGTGGGTTTTCACATCCCAACATTTATTGGTACAATCTAGAGCTAAACTAAACCATTTTGTACAAACAAAAAATAACTCATCTCTTCCTCCAATAACTCTATTTCTCTTTGACAATCCATTGCATTTTGGAGATTTAGGCCATCCAAAATCCTTCTAAATCAAGACTCATCTGGAGCGACCTCCTTTTCAAACTTATCAAGCACCGCAAAAACATCTCTGCAATAAACCCTAAGAGTAGTGAAGAAATGAGTGAAATTTTTGGCACCCATCCTTTTCACTATTGCTGCCCATATTTTTTTGATTACCCACTTTAATATCATATTTAATATCAAATTGTCTAATTTTTATTTGTGACTAATTATTTAGTCATTTATAGCTGTGATTTTACCCGACGATCAAATTAGTCATTTATTTAGTCATTTATAGTTGTGTTACAACAAGTGATTAGAATTTAGTCATTTTTAGTTGTCATGACTAAAAGTTTTAATCATGTAGTCATTTATTTGCCCAAATTCTACTAGTGATCGTGATGTATTCTGAGAGTCTGATAGTGGTTGTGTTTGCTCTAGATCTCTAGTGGTGATACTCTTATAAGAAGCTTTCTATGCAAGTATATTGTAATCTTTGTGATTTTTGAATAATGTATTGGGCAGCTTTTGGAGTGTGGAGTTTTTCTTTTGAAAGGGTTTTCCCCGCGTAAATCACTATGTTGTGGAATGCATGATATCTATGTTTGTTTCTATTTAAGTTTTTGTAACTATTAAAGATCTAAAATGTTTTGCATTATCCTCCTCTCAAGATTAGTGTAGGAAGTTGTTCCACTACCTTAGCTTCCTTACACTAAATCCAAACAAGGGTTAAGTGTTGGATGTGAATTGATCAGTCCCATTGGAGGATCTTATCTTGCTGCCTATAGGTTTCAATTTCCCTGTACTATCAACGTTGTAGAATATGAATCATTGGTGCATGGACTACTGATGGCTATTCACTAATAGGCTAAAATAATTCAAGTATTTGGAGATTCAAAATTGGTGGTAAAGTAGGTATAGAAGAAATAATCATGTCATGATAAACAACTTAGTTCTTACTAGAATTGAGTCTGGGACCTTATTGAAAGCTTTGACGATTTAATATCCAATTGATTCCAAGAGAACAGAACCATGTTGTTGATGCATGTGCATAAGTTGCTAGCACTTTGGAGCCTTTGGCTATGTCTAATTTGAATAAATTCACTGGGGAATTGGTTCCTACTGTTGGTAAGAGACACTATATGGATTCATGATTGTTGTCATTGATGGCAACAAAGTTCATCCCACACATCCGCAGGACATGGTGTGTCTCTACTGGAAGTCAGAGTGAAGAATGTTGTGGTCCGGTAAACAAGAACAGAGCATGTGGCAAGGTCCGACAGATAGGTCCGGATCTCTCAGTGGAAGTATCTTGGTGAAGTGCAGATTTGGGAAAGTCAAGAGGACTACCTTAAGTGATAGATTCCAAGGATTTAGCCTCCGGTGATAGATGAGGAAAAAGATATGAATACTTGAGTATCGGATTCCTAATTAGCAGTAGGACAGAGGAAGAACTGACTGACAGAACATCAGACATTATTCTGGATGTGTTACTAATGTTGGTAAAGATTATCAAGGCATGAATTATGTTTGGCCGACATGATTAATGATTTCTACAAGTATATGCTTGATCCACATTACTTGATATGCAAGGATTCAACCAATAGATCAGAGTTTGTGAAAAGATTGACTATTCTGGGTGCTGACTAGAAAGGTGATGAAATCACTTGTGCGGATATATATACAAGATGGATTTAGTTGTGAGAGATGTCATGGTTGTTATTGATGTGTGAATAAAAGCAGAGCAGAGTAGAAGCAGTAAGGAAGGTCTGGTATGTGAAAGGAAAGCAACATAAGAGAAGAGGAAAGATGAAGTGCAGCAGATCAGTGTACTGAGCCTAATTGGAACTGAACTCCAACATATGTGGATGCTATCAATCAGTTCAAGTATTGTATAACACTCTTTTTGTAGACAGTGTGTCTCTTGTAGGCAGTGTGCCTTCTTGTGAGCAGTGTGCTCGAGCAGTGAGCCCTAATTGGCTAGTGCCATTTTGTACTTCCATTATTCTAACAGAGAATACAATCTTGGGTTAATCACCCTGTGGTTTTCTCCCTTAACAGGGTTTCCATGTCAAAAATATTGTGTCATGTGTATTTCCATTTCATAGTTAAGTTTGCTTATTTGGATTAATGCTGCATTGATTATTAAGTAAGTTAAGAAAGAAGAAAATAGTAGGATAACTGATTCACCCCCCCTCTCAGTTATCAACAATTGGTATCAGAGCTAAGTTTCTCCTAACAGAGCCTAACAGCTTGAGAAAGATCTGGGAATTCAAATGGATGCATATGGTTTAAGGGAGCAACTCAAGAGTGCCCTTGATGATCTTGAACAGTCAAACTCTGAAGTCAATGAATTAAAGGAAAGACTCAAACAGGCTAATGATTTCATGAGAGAACTAAAAGACAAATTAAGTCTCTCTATGAAAAAGAGAAAGGAGTTGCTTCAGTAATTGGCAAGACAAGGTGAAGCAAATAATGCAAATGAAGAGCTGAAGGAAAAAACTGAGTTGTGTGAAAAGTTATCAAAAGAAATCATTATGGTAAGACATGAAATGGAATTAGGAGTCATGAAGTTTACCCAAGAAGTTGAAGAGAAAAGAAAAACTGAAGATAATCTAAGACAATCTCTCAAGGAGAAATCAGAAGACTGCCACCAGATGGATAGAATTATCAGACATCTTGAATCTGATCTTGAAGATGCTAAAGATAATGAAGAAAAACTTGAGGATCAAATTGTCTCTCTCAAAAGGGATCTTCAAACATCAAATGAGTATAAAGAGAAATTCAAGATAAGTTCTGCTCAACTTGAAGTTCTTCTTGGAAGTCAAAAGAAGGTAGATGACAAGTGTGGTTTGGGATATGAAAAAGGAGAAAGCTCTGGATTCGGTCAGAAGAATTTTGGATCAGAAAATCCAAGGAACAGGCCTAGAAGACCTCCGGTAAGACAGCCTAATGCTCAAAGATATCCATCCTTCAATGGATACTGCCACAACTGTAATCACTTTGGTCACAAAGCTAATCAGTGCAGGAAGAGAATGAATCAGACCAATTCATCTTTCTCTAGACAGTGTTTTAACTGCAAAAGGTATGGTCACAAATCTCATGAATGCAAAAATATGCAAATGAACAAATCATTCAATGGTAGATGCTTTGCATGCAATAGAATAGGTCATATGGCTAATCAATGTAGATCAAGAGGATATCAATCAAATATGCAAAAAAATGTTGTTTGCCAAATTTGCAATAGATCCGGTCATATTGCAAAATTCTGTAGAAGCAAGAATCAGGACAAAAGAGGTCTGGTATATCAAAATCAGAATCAAGATAAGGGGAAACAAAAAGTGAATGCGGATGAAGTTAAAAATGAGATGAACAAGATTTGGGTAAAGAAAAGTACAGAGAATGTAGAGGTTGGATCCGCACCAGACTCTGGTGCTGAAATTCCTTCTGGAAATTAAAAAGTGAGCTCTGGCTCAGGGGGAGACTCAAAGAAAACCTTGTTCCCCCAGCCAGTCAATTGGTGCCGGAACTGGCACAGGAAGAGTTGCAGATTGAAGGGCTCATAAAGGAAACATCCAAACAAACTATGGTTAAGATTTGGGAGATCCGCATGATGTTTAAAGATCAGGACTGATCTGGTTCTTCAAGTCATCCAAATATGGCCAACCAGAATAACTTAGGTCGAGCATTTATTGCAACCTGACATTAGGGTTTGCGGAGCAATATAAGGGTTTTCTCATTAATCACTTGTTCATTCCACATTCAAGAAGAAGAAAGAAAGGGAGCTCTGCAACTACTTCTCCCAAAGATCAAAATGATTCTTCTTACAGCTCAATCCGAATTGCATCATGTGTGCCCTAAACAGCGTAAAATGTATTCTTCATTCTTGATATCTCTCAGTAAGGTTCTTTGAAGATGCATACTCTAAATATAGTAAAGATCTCTGATAGGCCTTGCCCTGAATTCAAGAAACATCCATACAAATCATTAGAGGTAGATCCCCTAGGAGCATTCTCTAGTGTTCTGCATGACGTTTTGCACACAGAAGACATTAGGGTTTACATACATGCAAATATTGAAGAGTTTGGGGAATTCAAACTAAGAGACATCTATCACAAACAATTGATAGATGATACTTTTGAGCTTAAACCATAATATAAGGGCATCCAGGAGAAACATTTTGATCAGTTCATTCATTTCCCCTATTTTGAAGAAGATGAATCGGTCCGGTATGTATTGAATAGGGTGCATGATAACTTCCTATAGTTGAACAGACCTTGCAAGATCACAAAGGAGGCAATTAGGGCAGTAACTGGTTTATACTTCTCTGGAGGGATACCTGTCCTCAAATATGTCAAAAACAACATTGTAACTGAGGCCACCGGATCAAAATTTGATAAGAGGGAAAAGACCATTGAAGATATTACTGACCCGGATGTCAAGTTTGCATCTATGATAATAGGATACAAGATATATCACTCTAGTAGGGAGAATTCAGTATCCAGAATTGCAGTATATACTACCTATGAGATGCTGAGAAAGAATGCAGAATATGATCTCTGTGAACTTCTTTTGAGCCAATTAATGGAAAACATACAGAAAATCAAAAAGGACAAGAAGAATTCATTTAAATATGGTGGACTAATACTATGTCTATTTTTCTACTTCATGAATGAGCTACCCGGATCAAATGGATGGGTATGGCAAAATGACAAACCGGTAGCAATTCAGATCAGAGACTACTTGCATGAACTTGGGGATGCTAAGGCAAGGAATACAACTCTGTGGGGTTACTTCAAGCAATTTCAAAATACAATGCAAATCAGAGAAAGAATCCCCAAATCAGTAGTTGAAAAATACAAGGATACAGTGTGCTTCATGGTAGACACTAATCAATGCCTAATGGAGGCAGTAGAGCCAAGGACAGTCTGGATCATGCCTATGGGGTATGAAGTTGAAAAGCAAATTGTAGAGCTACATGTTCAACACATGCTCAGTCAGCCAAAGGACTCAAAAGCAGAAAGATTTGGAACCTTTGAGGAGCTCAGTGTAAAGATTCATGTGCAACTCAGAGAACCTGAAATCAAGAGGAAGGTGAGAAAAGAAGTAAAAAATATTGCCCAAGGCCTTGGCATCTCAAAGGAGGCACTTGATGCCCACAAGAAAAAGATGGAAAGGGATGAGGAAGAGAAGAAAGAGGGAGAAAAGAAAAGCAAGAAAAGTGCTCCGGTAGAAACCTCCACCCGGACTAGATCATCAAAGAGATCTACACCTGCCACTGCCAAAAGCTCAAGGGCATCTAAACCGGAAGCACAATCATCTGGAAAAGGATAAAAGAGAACAAAGAAAAAGGCAACAAGGTCCTATGTTAGCCTAAAGGATGATGAGGAAACTGAATCAGATGAGGACATAAGGAAACTGAAGAAGAAGAAGAAATTATCTGGTGAACACTCTACTGGTCAAGGAGAAGAAGAGAAGGAAGAGGAATTTGCTGAAAAACCCACTCTATCCTTAGATGTTGTAGTGAAAGCAGTCATTGTGGATGGGAACCTACAACCCTTAACAGAATTTTATGATGAATATAATGAAGCAGATAAAAAGATTTTGGAGGAAGCCACAGTTCAGTTTTTGAACACTTACAACAAAGCTTTTATTGAAATTATCTCTCTAATTCCCAAAAGCTTAGAGAAAAGGCTTGAAATGAGGAAGAACAATGCTCAAGCAAAAGATCTCGAGATCCGGGAATAGGTCGCCATTCAGCTCTTTCCTTCAATCACTCCGTAGCAAATGAATATGATCTTTAAAGAGTGCAAGGATGAGTTTCAGAGCAAAGCCAGGATGAATTAGTTCATGCTTGGTGAAACTGACAACGTGGCAAAAGAGACTGAAGAGATCCTCTGAAATACTCTTAAAAAGTTCAACATTCCCATCACAGAGGACTCTAGTAAAGACAAGGGCTCAGAATCATCTATTCTGGAAGAGGTGGCTCATGAACAAACAAATATCTCTCCTCCGGTTTCCCCTACAACTTCTGGATCTAAAGGAGAAGATAGAATATAGGAGAAAGAAGTAGGAGTGAAGGAAAAAGAAGTTGACAGTACCAAGGTTGCAAAGGGAGAGAAGACCCCAACAAAGAAAACCACAACTGCTAGTGGTAAGAATGTAGGAGAGAAAGCTCCAAGGGACAACCCTAAGAATGCAGAAGAGAAGAAACATCTATCTCCGGCAAGAGACACTGCAAAAACTATCCAAGAATTCCTGAACAAAGAAACAATGGAGATTGATGAACTAGAGCTTCTACAAGGACCATTTAATTTTGATTCACTTTCTCCAATACAGACAATGAAGATAGCCTCATTCACTAATGCAAAGGCTAAAGAAAAACTCCTAAAGTCTCACATGGAAGACTGTGAGTTGATAGAAGTTGCTTCCGGAGTGCTAGAAAAGATTATGCCATCATTTCAGAAGGATCCCACAGCCTCCTCATCCGGTAATCTCAAAACTCTAGTCAATAGTGTTAGCACACATTTTGATTCTCTAGAGAAGTCAGCTGTAGAAAAGGTCTGGAAGGAGTTTTTGGATAAGAGATTCTCAGAGGTACAAGGGTTGATCATTAATGATAGAAGAAATATGAATATTGGGATAAAGAGCTTAGAAAATGCTCTTAAAGATGGCGGAGAAATATACAAATTTTGTATTTCCTGGTCCAAAGCAACAGTGGAGATTGAAAAGAAAATAAAAGAGCAAGAGGATAAACTACTAAGTTTGTCTCAGTTTTGATCCTCTCTCATCCTCCATAGTAAATCAAGAGTGTCAGACTATTGCAATTACAAATGCAATAAATAATTTTGAGAAGGAAAGGAAGAACATAATTAGTCGGATGGGTGAACTTAGAAGGATCATCATCCCTAAGTTACAGGCCATGCATAATGCCATAAGTGATGCTCAGACTACCGCTCGGACCAATGATCCAACAAATCTCAAGAGGGCAGAAGCTTTTGCGTTCCTGTTGAGTGGTCACATCTTAATTTTGGACAGGATGAAGCAGAGTTGGGTGACAGAAGTTGTACAGTTGAAGAATACTTTTGCAAACATACTTAAGTATATGTAAGTACAACTTGTATATATACCTATGCGAATATGTATAGACTATTTTTGGAAATTTTGGTGTACGGACCCTACCCTTTGCCATTGATGTCAAAGGGGGAGTGAGGAGCAGTGAAAAATGAGGAATCCAACTAAGGGGGAGTTCTAGAAAATGTATATAAAAATAGAGCATCAGCCAAGGGGGAGCATAGTGTAAACACTTAGTCATTTTTCACTAAGTGTTGCCATCAATGCCAAAGGGGGAGATTGTTGGCAAGAGACACTATATGGATTCATGATTGTTGTCATTGATGGCAACAAAGTTCATCCCACACATCCGTAGGACATGGTGTGTCTCTACCGGAAGTCAGAGTGAAGAATGTTGTGGTCCGGTAAACAAGAACAGAGCACGTGGCAAGGTCCGACAAATAGGTCCGGATCTCTCAGTGGAAGTATCTTGGTGAAGTGCAAATTTAGGAAAGTCAAGAGGACTACCTTAAGTGATAGATTCCAAGGATTTAGCCTCCGATGACAGATGAGGAAAAAGATATGAATACTTGAGTATCGGGTTCCTGATTGGTAGTAGGACAGAGGAAGAATTGACTGACAGAACATCAGACATTATTCCAGATGTGTTACTGATGTTGGTAAAGATTATCAAGGCATGAATTATATTTGGCCGACATGATTAATGATTTCTACAAGTATATGCTTGATCTGCATTACTTGATATGCAAGGATTCAGCTGACAGATCAGAGTTTGTGAAAAGATTGACTATTCCGGGTACCGACTAGAAAGGTGATGAAATCACTTGTGCGGATATATATACAAGATGGATTTAGTTGTGAGAGATGTCATGGTTGTTATTGATGTGCAAATAAAAGCATAGCAGAGCAGAAGCAGTAAGGAAGGTCTGATATGTGAAAGGAAAGCAGCATAAGAGAAGAGGAAAGATGAAGTGCAGCAGATCAGTGTACTGAGCCTAATCGGAACTAAACTCTAGCATATGTGGATGCTATCAATTAGTTCAAGTATTGTATAACACTCTTTTTGTAGACAATGTGTCTCTTGTAGGTAGTGTGCCTTCTTGTGAGTAGTGTGCTTGGGCAGTGAGCCCTAATTGGCTAGTGCCATTTTGTACTTCCATTCTTCTAACAGAGAATACAATCTTGGGTTAATCACCCCGTGGTTTTCTCCCTTAACAGGGTTTCCACGTCAAAAATATTGTGTCATGTGTATTTCCATTTCATAGTTAATTTTGCTTGTTTGGATTAATACTGCATTGATTATTAAGTAAGTTAAGAAAGAAGAAAATAGTAGGATAACTGATTCACCCCCCCTCTCAGCTATCAACACCTACTCCCTCTATGCCTGACAATGTTACAAACTCTCAAGTTTTTGAGGAACACAAGCATATACTTAACTTTCTCACATGCTTGGATGTGTTTGTTGCTCAAGTAATAGAACTAGTAGAGATGGATGTGGAAGGCATTCTGAACCTTAAGACTAATACTATTCCTCAAGGGATGGTAGAGCTAGAGAGGTTGTTTGATTGTAATCAGTTTGGAACTCAGAGAAAGCAAGTTGACTCTGTTGGGGGAAAGTGTGATCCACATAACCTGGGGATTGTTGACAATGTCAAGAATGTCTTTATTGGTAAGGTCTGTACTTCTAAAGAAAAGGCTAGGATAATTTAGGATCTGATAGATTATCATGATGCTATTGTGTGGAGTTATGAGGATTTATAAACTTACGACACTTCTATTATCACTCACACCATACCACTGAAGCCTGGAGTCAAACCTTTTCGCTAGAGACAAAGACCAATCAATGCCCTTTTGGAGCCTTTGATTTTTTAGGAGGTGAAGAAGGTGTTATCAGAAAGGATCGTCTTACTAGTACGACATTCCACTTGAGTGGCAAATTTGGTGCCAGTACGTAAGAAAAATGGTGAAATTAGATTGTGTGTGGACTTTAGGAATTTCAATAGAGCTTCAAAAGGATAATTATCCTTTTCCATCTCTTGAAGAAGTATTGCAGATTGTTAATGGTTCTCAGATGATGTCATTTTTATATGGATACTCTGTTGCAAGTATGTGCTAATTGGTGTTGTCATTGATG
This sequence comes from Cunninghamia lanceolata, assembly GCA_027924645.1. Lineage (NCBI taxonomy): Eukaryota > Viridiplantae > Streptophyta > Pinopsida > Cupressales > Cupressaceae > Cunninghamia > Cunninghamia lanceolata. The sequence continues at coordinate 1,599,448 of BSBN01001493.1, forward strand.
TCAACATGTCTATGTTGTCATCGGTGTCAAATGTATCTTCTTATGTTGTTGTGGTTGGTTGATTGAGTTATTGTGTTAAGGTGATTTAAATGGATTGCAGAAGTGTTCATGATGTTAGTATATTGTTCTTATTGTTGGGTTTCCAAGTGCTTTTGAGAAAATTTCATAAATATTGAAGATAGTGTTGTGAAGAAGTATTTTGGCTTATACGATACTATCCAATTTTTTGCTCCGTATTTCTTCTATGTTGAATACTACAGTGTGAGGTTTGGATGTGTTTTAGAGAAATGGTTGAATATGTTAAACCTAGAATTTGGTGTTTTGAAACACTATAGTTTGAGAGTTATGTTCACCAATTTGAAGATTGTGTCTAGCAGTGTTTGTAGTGTGACTGGCAGAAAGTATTTTGCTCCGTATTTCTCCGCAGTTTGGTTTTTGGTCTTGTGGTTTTTGATAAGTTTTCACAAGGTCCATATCTATGTTCTATCCAAAGGTCTTGTGATTTGGTGCTCTGGATTGCGGTTCTCTTGATTAGCAGAGCTTGGCAGTGTTGGTTGTGAGTAGTCTGTGAACTGTCTTCAAGTGAGATTTGTTGTAGCTAGATTTGTTGGCTCCCAGGTGATTTCATGTTGTTCATAGATGTTTCCAGATCATGATAAAGGCTTGTGCTTGGTCCATAGATTATGGTTATGTTCTTGGAAGTGTGTTCCTAAGTGTTCTTGGTGCTTACACAAGTTTAGTTGACGTTGGTGTTAAAACTAATTGCGGATGTGCTTCATGGATTGTGGAACCGTGTTGAAGCATGTGAAGTTGGTTTTTGGTCCGAACTAAGATGTGAAGTGGTATACCTTTATTCCTTTGCTTCATAGGAATTTTTAGGTCTAGACCTAATTTGAATTTAGTATGTTTGTCGAGCTTGGAGATTGTTTCAAGGGTTGTAGAGTGTGTTTCCGACCTTGGCGAATGTTTCAAGGTTGACGTTGATATAAATAAGTGTAAAGGATTTGTGTGTATGTGTGTGTGTACAAGGATGGAAATGCCTATGTTGTGAATTTGAATTAGAGGTAGTAAGGACTTTCATGTGGTAGAAGACCTAATGCAGTGAGAAGAAGTTTTCTACAATTTTCAAAGAGGTTGTGAAGGTGATGTTTGTTGTGCTTCATTGGAATTAAACTCAAGCATGTGGTAGATGCTATCATATCAGTTCATGGCAATGAGCCACCTCTTCTCTTCTATTTTTCTTTCTCAGTGGCCAGTTAGTCCACTTGGATAGTGAGTCCTTAAGGTAGTGAGCCTTTTGGGTGGTTAACCCTCTAGGTAGTGAGCCCTGTTGCAGTGAGCATTCTTTCTTCTATGGGCAGCGAGCTCTGGGTTATGAGCCCTTTGGCAGTGAGCCTCTTGTAATTCAGTATTTCTACTACTTTATATTGTGTGGTTTTTCCCTTTTAGGGTTTTCCATGTAAAAATTCAGTGTTCTCTTGTGCATGGTGTTGATGAGATTAAGTTTATGTTATTTGTTTTTCATGTTTAATCTGCATAATAGATTAAGGGTTTAAGTGAAGTGATGTGGATGTGATTATGTTTGTGAGGGTTTAAAATTTTTGATACAATTGATTCACCCCCCCTCTTAGTTGTCTTGTGTATTTAACAATTGGTATCAAAGCAAGGTTTCTTAGAAGAAAGCTTAACAGCTTGAGGTAGATCTGGGATGGCACACAAGAAGAATGTTTCCCTATTTGATGGATCTTTAGAAGATGAATGCATGTCTGTCAGTAGTGAGGAACTTAAGGTTGCTCTTGAAGACCTAGAGAGGACTGAAGAAGAAATCAAAGACCTAAAGGAGAATGTTAAATAAGTAGATGAATGTATCAGAAAATTAAGAGAGAAAGTCAAGAATTTTAAAGAAAGAAATAAGGAAGTTAGTGAACAATTGAGGCTAGAAAATGAACCTATGAATGCTCTGAAAGTGCAAGTTGAAGAAAAGGCAAGGATTGAGGAATGTTTGAACTTAGTGGTGAAAGGCAAATCTGAAGAATGTACAAGGCTTGAACAAGAAGTTGTGAATCTGAAATTAGATCTGGAGAAGGCAAAGAATTATGAAGAAAAGATTAGGATAAGTTCTGCAAGGCTTGATGAGATGATTGCAAGATAGAAAAGATCCAATGATAAAGAGGGTTTAGGATTTGAAAAATATGAAACTTCAAATTCAAATCAGATTTCAAATCAGAGGAACAATGGCAAGCATATCTTGAATCAAAATAATAAATCTAGAAGACCACTGATCAGACAACCAAATGCTCAAAGGTATCCATCTTTCAATGGTTTTTTTCATTTGTACAATAAGTATGGACACAAAGCAATAGAATGTAGAAGTATAAGGAATCAAAATGCTCCATCCTTCTCTAGTCAGTGCTTCACATGCAATAAAGTTGGTCATAAAGTTTTTGTATGCATAAGTAAAGTGAGTCAGAACTCTACTAGGTGTTTTGCATGCAATAAGATGGGACATAGAAATGATGAGTGCATAAGTCAAATGAGAAATGGCTATGGAAAGGATAGAATAGTTAAATCTTTTAGTGGTTACTATTATACATGCAAGGACTTTTGGCATAAAGCTAACCAATGTAGATCCAGAATGAATGGAAGGAATACCAGTCAGAGGAGTGTTGTGTGCTACAATTGCAATAGATCTAGACATACCTCTAAGTTCTATAGAAGAAGAATCATGAAGAAGAAGAATCTGATAGAGAAGAACAAACCAATCCAAGAAGTTGATCCGGCAGAGACTAAGAAGGAGATTAATAAGATCTGGATAAAGAAGGATGTAACAAAGGTTAAGGATGAAGCTGTACCAAAATCTATTGTAGATGTTCCCTCCAGGAACTAAGATTAGTACTTTGGCTTAGGGAGAGTCTTATTGAAAATATTTTCTCACCTACCAAAGAAATGGTTATGATGCCTCAACACGAAGAGATAAAGTTAAGGATTGGTAACAAAGGCTTAAGTCAGGATAGAGACTGTGATTGCAAAGGATAAAGGTAGAATTTACAAATTAGCTTGGTTGGTGATTTTGCAAGAGGAGCTTATCCTCCACAAGAAATCTATTGTGTAAGAAAATTTGATTAGGTAAGAAGACATGTTATGAATTTTGGCTAAGTATTTGTCTGGAAAAAATCAAGCTACAATGTTTCAGAATTTTGGTTCACACTAGTCTACTATTGAAGATATCACTCTACAGTTTTGGCATATGGTTATTAATCATTGTACACATCTACATCCAGAATTTTGTCTAATTTTGATGATTACCTTGAAAGTAATAAGTGACAGAAGTTTAGTTTGATAGAACACAGTTGTTTCCAGTACATAGCAGTTTTCGTGTTGATTGGAAGTGTTTGAGGATCTATAGATGAACTTAGAGATGAATGGACATGAATCAGATGTGTCTTCAAGAAGTGAAGTAGAAAATGATGAAGAAAAGAAAGTATGGGTTGAAGAAGCTCCGAAAAATATTCCTAAGACCCCTAGGTTTGTGCAGAAGCTTGGTGATAAGAGAAAAGGTGTATTGACAAGAAGGTAAGCTACTAAACAATAGGAATATCTGTGCTTAATTTCTAAAGTTGAACCTAAAATAGTGCTTGAGGCATGTAAGGATGAGTATTGGATTAAGTCTATGGAAGAAGAACTAAGGCAGATTCAAGAAGGCATTGTATGGACTGAAGAAAGTTCCCAGAGCTTGGTATGCTAGGTTAGACATGTATTTGTTGCAGCAGGGATTCAGTAAAGGGTCTGCAGATAGAAATTTGTACATCAAGGTAAGTAAAGATCAAATCTTGATTATTGAGATCAATGTATATGATATAATCTTTGATAGAAATGAAGGTAAGTGTAAAAACTTTGCAGATGAGATGCAAAAAGAATTTGAGATGTCAATGTGTGGTGAGATGAACTTCTTCCTTGGGCTGCAAATTAATTAGACAGATAAAGGCATTTTCATTTCACAATCAAAGTATCTCAAGGAATTGTTGAAGAAGTTTGGAATGGAAGATTCTAAACCAATTTGTACCCCCATGACAACTGGTTACAAGATAAGAAAGAATGATGAATCTCTTGAGGTTGATCAGAGCAAATATAGGTCAATGATTGGAGGATTGCTATACCCAACTTCTACCATACCAGATATCATGCATGCAATCTATCTTGTGGCAAGATTTCAAGAAGATCCTAGAGAGTCACATGTCAGGGCAGTGAAGAGAATATTCAGGTATTTGAAAGACACTCCTGATCATGGTTTGTGGTATCCTAAGAATAATGACTTTAGCCTAAGTGCCTACACAAATATAGATTGGGCCAGATGTGTAGATGACAGGAAAAGTACAAGTGGTGGTGTGTTCTTACTTGGATATGGAGCTCTGTCATGGCTAGGAAAGAAGCAAGATTTAGTATCTTTATCTACTATAGAGGCAGAGTACATTGTAACAGCATCATGTTGCACACAAGTGTTATGGATGAGACAAATTCTGAAGGATATCAAAGTTGAGCATGATGATCCAATTCCTATATTATGTGATAATACCAGTACCATTAACATTTCATAGAATCCAGTGATGCATTCAAGGACAAAGCATATTTCTATCAGGTATCACTTTCTAAGAGAGAAGGTTGCAGAGAAAGAAGTGAAGCTTGAGTATGTGCCTACAAAGGATCAAGTTGCTAATATATTCACCAAAGCTCTTCCTAAGGATACATCTGAGCATCTCTGGGAGAAGTTAGGGGTTATTGCCCCTCCTTTGAACTAGATGCATAAGGAAGTGCATCATTCCAGTGTGATTTAGGATTCATTCTTTTTTGGACTGATGATGGAGGCTACCTCTCAGGGGGAGCAGGTAGTGGCATTGAAAAGTGTTGTAGTCAGGGGGAGTAATAGTTCATACAGGTTAATGAGTACTCCTAAGGGGGAAACATTTAGAGTAGTTGAAATCAATGCAAGTATGTGCAGTATCATACTCAGGGGGAGAAAGCTTGAAAAAGGTGTGTCACCCTTTGCCATTGATGTCAAAGGGGGAGAGAGTTCATGTGAAAAATAAAGGGAGAGTAAGATGTATAAAAGAAAGGGGGAGAGTGAGATTAGTGCAGAATTGTGTCATGATGGTTTTTCACATCATATGTCGCCATCAATGAGAAAGGGGGAGATTGTTGCAAGTATGTGCTAATCGGTGTTGTCATTGATGTCAATATATTTGTGTTGTCATTGGTGTCAACTATATCTTCTGATGTTGTTGTTGTTGGTTGATTGAGTTATTGTCTTAAGGTGATTTGAATAGCTTGCAGAAGTGTTGATGATGTTAGTATATTGTTCTTGTTTCTAGGTTTCCAAGTGCTTTTGAGAAAATGTGATAAATACTGAAGATAGTGTTGTGAAGAAGTATTCTGGTTTACAGGATACTATCTGAGTTTTTCCTCCACATTTATTCTATGTTGAAGACTGGAGTGTGAGGTTTGGATATGTTTTAGAGAAATGGTTGAAGATGTTAAATCCAGAATTTGGTGCTCTAGAATGTTGTGGTTCGAGAGTTATGTTCACCAATTTGAAGACTGTGCCTTGCAATGTTTGCAGTGTGATTGGGAGAAAGTATTTTGCTCCACATTTCTCCACAGTTTAGTTTTTGGTCTTGTGGTTCTAGATAAGTGTTCATAAGGTCCATATCTATGTTCTATTCAAAGGACTTGTGATTTGGTGCTCCGAAATACAATTCTCTTGAGTAGCAAAGCTTGGCAGTGTCAGTTGTGAGTAGTCTATGAAATATCTTCAAGTGAGATTTGTTGTAGCTAGATTTGTTGGCTCCCAAATGATTTCATGTTGGTCATAGATGTTTCTAGATCATGTTAAAGGCTTGTGCTTGGTCTACAAGTTATGGTTGTGTTCTTGGAAGCATGTGCCTAAGTGTTCTTGGTGTTTACACAAGTTTAGCAGACTTAGGTGTTAACACTAATTACAGATGTGCTTTGTGGATTGCAGAAGCATGTTGAAGCATGTGAAGATGTTTTTTGGTCTGAGCTAAGATATGAAGTGGTCTACCTTCATTCCTTTGCTTTGCAAGAATGTTTAGGTCCAGACCTAATTTGAATTTTATATGTTTGCCGACCTTGGAGATTGTTTCAAGGGTTGTAGAGTGTGTTGCCGACCTTGGCGAATGTTACAAGGTTGATGTTGATATAAATAAGTGTAAAGGATTTGTGTGTGTGTGTGAGGATGGTGATGTTTGTTTTGTGAATTTGAATTAGAGGTAGTAAGGACTTTCATGTGGTAGAAGAGCTAATGCAGTGAGCAGAAGTTTACTACAATTTTAGAGGCTGCGAAGGTGATGTTTGTTGTGCTTCGTTGGAACTAAACTCAGTCATGTGGTAGATGCTATCATATTAGTTCATGGTAGTGAGCCTCCTATTTTATTCTATCTTTCTTTCTCAGTGGGCAGTGAGTCCACCTAGATAGTGAGTCCTTAGGGTAGTGAGCCTTTTGGGTGGTTAACCCTCTTAGTGGTGAGCCCTATTGTAGTGAGCATTCTTTCTTCTATGGGCAATACTACTTTATATTGTGAGCTAATCCTCATTATAGTTTTTCCCTTTTAGGGTTTTCCACATAAAAATTTGGTGTTCTCTGCATGGTGTTGATGAGATTAAGTTTATGTTATCTAGTTTTCATGTTTAATCTTCATAACAGATTAAGGATTTAAGTGAACTAATGTGGATATGATTATGTTTGAGAGGGTTTTAAATTTTTGATACAACTGATTCACCCCCCCTCTCATTTGTCTTATGCATTTAACATACTCTAGATATAACCAAGTGATGGTTGAGTATGCTGATAGGTTGAAAACAACATTCACCTACAAGTGGGGTATATATGCATATCGAATGATGCCATTCAGGTTGATTAATGCAGGTGCAACATTTCAATGTGCCATGGACATAACCTTTAAGGGATTAGTTGGAAAATACATCATTATTTATATGGATGACCTGATCATATTTTCAGAAAAAAGAGGCGATCACATCTCTGATTTAAGGAAGGTATTGCAACATTGTAGAGATTATGGTATTTCAATTAATCCCAAGAAGTGCATCTTCGGTGTGACTGAGGGGAAGTTATTAGGGCATGTCATTTTTGAGGGAGGCATATCAATAGACCCTAACAGAGTTTAGGCCATTCTCAAGTTTCAACCTCCAACTAGCAAGAAGGAGCTAAAGTATTATTTTGGAAAGATCAATTTTGTGCAGAAATTTATAACTGGCTTTGCTGATATTGTCAAACCATTAAACGCTATGTTGAAGAAAGATGTCAATATTGAATGGACACCTAAGGCAAAAAGAGCCTTTTTAGAAATCAAGCAAGTGATTGCCAATGCTCCTATGCTGGTGAGCCTAGATTATGCTATAGCATTTTACATCTACTCTTTTGCTTTAGAACACACATGTGTAGCCATGTTGACTCAGAAAAAGGAACCTACTGATGACCGTCCTATTGCTTTTATGATTACCCTGATAAAGGATGCTATAACTTTGACATCAAAATGTGGAGAAACAAACTTATGCATTAGTGAAGGTAGTCAAGAAGTTTCAAATCATTACATCTTGAGAAGTAAAGTAACTACTATCATTCTTGATGTTGTTGTCAAGACTTTGCTGATGTAAAATTAGTTAGGAGAATGAAGAGCGAAGTGGGTCACAACATTGCAAGAATTTGATTTAGAAATACAACCTATGAAGCTAGTAAGGGGGCATGCCCTCACTAAAACCATGGCAGAGACTGATCCAAGTTTAGTTTCTTAATAGTATGTGTTGGAGAACATATCTCAAGATGATTGGTACAATGACATTTTGTTTAATTTTCTCAACCAACAATGTCCCCCTCACTTGAATTTGGTCCAAAGAAGGGCTTTGAGGTTGAAGAGAAGTAGTTTTATTGTCAAGGGTTCAGTTTTGTATAAGAGGAACCATGAGGGAGTTTATTTGAAATGTCTAGATAAAACAGAGGTGGCACAAGTTTGGGTAAGTTTTCATGAAAGATTTGGGATAGGCCATGGTTCAGGTTTATCAACTGACAATCAGATTCTTTGAGATACCTATTATTGGCCGATGCTTTTTAAAGATGCACATGCATATGTTCGGACCTGTCATGTTTTTCAAACTACTGCTTCTAGGGAAAGGAATGCAGCCATGCCTTTGCACCCAATTGTGGAGGTACGCCCTTTGCACAATGGGGGCTTGACTTTATTGGTATGATCAATCCACCTTCATTTGCAAGCCACAAGTATATTCTAACCACTACTAATTATTGCACTAGTAGATGGTCAGAAGTTTAAGCATGTAAGCAATGCACAATAGAGGTAGTGGTTAAATTTATTGAAAAGCATATTATTACCAGGTTTGGTTGTCCATTTTCCCTTGTCTATGATAATGGTTCTGCATTTTCATCCCTACACTTTTCAAACTGGGCATTTGATTACGGTACTGTATTGATGTTTTCATCTAATTACTACCCCAAGGAAATGGTGTTGCTGAATTGACCAACAAAAAGATGCTTGATGTCATCAAAAAACTACTTGATAAGAACCCCAGGGAATGGCATACCCAGCTTAGGTTTGCTTTATGGGTTGATAGAATAAGAAACAAGGTTGCCTTAGGTACTTTACCCTACCATTTGGTCTATGGATTAGAGCTCATGTTCCCTATTCACCTAAGGATACCTATCTTGCAATTCATGTAGGATTACCTAGAGCCCAATGACAAGAATTCCACATGCCTAGCCCGACTATTGCATTTATAAGAAAAACAAGATATTGCAATTGAAAATTTGCCAAACATCAGAGCATTGTGAAATGATGGTTTGATAGGAGAGCCACAGTAAAAGTTTTTTGTATCTCAGATTTGGTTCTGTACTGGGATAAAGCCCACGAGAATAAAGGAAAACATGGAAAATTTGACAAACTTTGGTTAGGTCCCTATCAGATGGCTGAAATTTTAGGAGATAGAACTTATCATTTGAAAACCCTTACTAGTGAAGATCTCCCACTACCTGTCAATGGGCAGTTCCTGAAGCATTATTTCCAAGCTTAGAAGACACCCATGCCTTCCATTTGTGCACATAGTTGTCTTTTCTATTCTTTTGTTTTTGGTTAGTTTATTTGTTCTTTTAGTTTGGTTATGTTGCAAGTATGTGCTAACTGATGTTGTCATTGATGTCAACATGTTTGTGTTGTCATTGGTGCCAATTGTGTCTTCTGATATTGTTGTTTGTTGAGTGATTGAGTTGTCATGTTAAGGATACTATCTGAGTTTTTTCTCCACATTTTCTCTGTATTGAAGACCAGAGTATGATATTTGGATATGATTTAGAGAAGTGTTTGAAGATGCTAAATCCAAAATTTGGTGGTCTAGATCACTGTGCAACAAAAGTTCTATTCACTAATTTGAAGACTATGCCTAACAGCATTTACATTGTGACAGGGAGAAAGTATTTTGCTCCGCATTTCTCTGCACTTTGGATTTTGGTCTTGCGGCTCTGGACTTAAGTTTATAAGGTCCTTATCTATCTTCATTCCAAAGGATTTGTAATTTGGTACTCCGGAAAGCAAGTTATTGATTAGTAGAGTTTGACAGTGTTTGTTGTGAAGCAGTCTATGATATGTCTTCAAGTGATATTTGTTGTCCTCAAGTGAGATCTGTTGTGGTTGGCTTTGTCAACTCCCAAGTGATTCTATGATGTTTGTGGATGTCCCCAAAATGTACTAAAGGTGTGTGCTTGATTTGTAAGCTATAATGAAGTTCTTGGAACTGTGTATCTAAGTATTCTTAATGTGTGCACTAGTTCTGGCAGACCTAGTTATTTACACTTGTTGTGGAGGTGATTCGTGGATTGTAGAAGCGTGTTCAAGCATGTGAAGATGTATTTGGGTCTGAGCTAAGCTATGAAGTGTTCCTCTTTCACTTATTTGATTCAAAATTTTATATAAGTTCAGACCTAATTTGATTTATGTATGTATGCTAACCTTGGAGATAGTTCCAATGGTTGTATGTTGTATTGCCGACCTTGATGAATGCTCCAAGGTTGATGATTGGTATAAATATATGTAATGAATCCATGAGTGGTGTGAGAATGTGCAAAGCTGTGAAGATAAAGTGTGTGTGTTGTAAAGGTAGGGCAGAAGAGATATATTGTGCTTTAATAGAACTGAACTCAGGTGTGTTGTACATGCTACTATATCAGTTCATGGCAGTGAGCCACCCATCCTGGCAGTGAGCCACCCCTTGGTAGTGAGCCACCCTATGGCAGTGAGCCTTTTTGCAGTGAGCATTTTGGGCAATGAGCCCTAAGGTAGTGATCCTCCTTGTTATTTAGTATTGTAACTACATTATAGTATGAGCTAACACTCACCGTGGTTTTTCCCTTTTAGCATTTTCCACGTAAAAATATGGTGTTCATGTGCGTATGGTATTGATGTGTTTATGTTTTGATTTTACTAATCATGTTTAATCTTCATAATAGAATAAGGAGCTAAGTAAGTGAATGTGAATGTGATTTTGTTTAAAGAAGTTAAGGTTTTTGATAAAACTGATTCACACCCCTCTTAGTTGTCATGTGCCTTCAACAATTGGTATCAGAGCAAAATTCCTTGGAAGAAAGCCTAACAACTTAAGGTAGATCTGGGATGACGCACAAGAAGAGAGTTTCCCTGTATGATGGATCTTCATAAGATAAATGCATGTCTGTCAGTAGTGAAGAAATCAAAGTTGCTCTTGAAGACCTTGAGATATCTGAAGAAGAAAACCAAGATCTGAAGGAAAATATTAAAGAAGCAAATGAATGTATCAAAAAATTAAGAGAGCAAGTCAAGAAGTTCAAAGAGAGAAAAAAGGAGGTCAGAGAACAACTAAAGTTAGCAAATGAATCCATGAAAGTGTAATATGAAGAAAAAGAAAGGACTAAGGAATATCTAAAAGACAAATCTAAAGAATGTGCAAAGATTGAAAAAGAAGTTATCAACCTGAAGTCAAATTTGGGGAAAGCAAAGAGCTATGACTTGAAAAGTTCAAGATAAGTTATGTAAAACTTGATGAGATGATTGCCATTCAGAAGAACCCTGATGACAAAGAAGGCTTGGGATTTGAGAAAGGTAAAAGTTCTAAAACTGGTCAAGAAATGAATATTGAGAACAAGAAGGACAAAGGCAAGCAAATCTAGAATCAAAGAAATAAACCTAGAAGACCACTAGCTAGGCAACCGAATGCTCCAAGGTACCCATCTTTCAATGGTTATTGTAATTCATGCAATAAGTTTGGTCATAAAGCTACTCATTGTAGGAGTAGAGTGAATCAAAATATTCCATCTTTCTCCAGTCAATTCTTTACTTGTAATAAAGTTGGCCATAAAGCTAGTGAATGTAGAAGCTAGATAAGGAATGGTCATAAAAATGGAAGGAATTCTCAATCTTTCAGAGGTAACTGCTTTACATGCAAAAGAGTTGGTCATAGGGCTAGTGAATATAGAAGTCAAATAAGGAATGGCTATAATAATAAAAGGAATGCTCAATCTTTCAATGGTAAATGCTTTACATGCAATAGATTTGGACATAAGGCTAATCAATGTAGATCCAGAATGAATGGAAGGAACAACAATCAGAGGAATATTGTGTGCTAAAAATAGGCCTGGACAAATTGAAAGTTTTTGCAAAAGCAAGAACCTGAAGAAGGATATTCAAGTAGAAAGGAAGAAACCAGTACAAAAGGTTGATGCAACAGAGACCAAGAAGGAGATGAATGAGATTTGGGTGAAGAAGGATGTAACAAAGGTTAAGATGAGCCTGTATTGGTATCTGGTGTAGATGTTCCCTCCAGAGACTAAGATTAGAGCTTTGGCTAAGTGGGATTCTTATTGGAAATCTTTTCTCCCCTGCCAAATGATTGGTGATGATGCCTTAGCATGAAGAGACAAGGTCAAGGATTAGCAAAAAAGGTTTAAGTTAGGATAGAGACTATTTTTGTAAAGGATAAAGGAAGAGTTGTGTAGATTAAGAAGTCTGCTATGCAAGAAGATTTGATCAAGAAAGAAGACGGGTTATGAATTTGGCTAAGTATCTATATGATAAAATCAAGTTATAGTGTTTCAATAATTTGGTCTGCATTGGTCCACTATTGAAGATATTGCTCTTTGGTTCTAGCATATGGTTATTGATCATTGGTTACATGTACATCTAAAATTTTATTTGATTTTGATAATTGGCTTGAGAATAATGAGTAACAAAAGTTTGGGTTGACAGAACACAGTTGTTTCTAGTATAGAGCAGTTTTCATGATGACTGAAAGTATTTGATGAAATTAGAGGCAAATGGATATGAATCAGATGAGTCTTCAAGCAGTGAAGAATAAAAAGATGAAGAAAGTGCAAGTTGAAGAAGTTCCAGAATAGATTCCTAAGAACCCTAGGGTTTGTGCAGAAGCATCACACTAAAGACCAGATCAATGGTGATAAGAGAAAAGGTGTATTGACCAGAAGAATATTTACATATGAACAGGTAAATCTCTATTTTCTTTCAAAAGTTAAACCTAAGATAGTTACTAAAGCATGTAAAGATGAGTTTTGGATCAAAGTAATGGAAGAAGAACTAATGCAGATTGAGAAGAATTAGACCTAGGAACCTACCCCTAGGCCTGAAGATAAGAATGTGTTTGGAACAAAGTTGGTTTTCAAAAAATGGAGAAGTGGTAAATAAAGCTAGACTTATATGCAAAGGCTAATCACAAGTTCAAAGTATAGGTCTTGAGGTGACTTATTCTCCAGTGGCAAGAATTGAGGCTATCAAAATGTTTCTAGGATTTACAGCATATAAAGTTTTTTAAAGTATATCCAATGGATGTGAAGAATGCTTTCTCAAATGATAGGTTAAAGAAGACATTGTTTTATCTAAACTAATGATGGTTATCTCTCAGGGGAGGTTGGTAGCAGTGATTGATGATAGGAGGAGCATGTAGGAGAAAAGTTACAGACATATGAGTAAATTATTGATATGTGTTGTCATTGTTATACTATCATAATATGCTTTGTTTTCATAAGTTGTCATGAAGGATTATAAACGATGTGATGTTATGTTCCCAAATAAGAAGAAAAGGTCAATCGTTGGATGTCTAAAGTTTTGAGAAGACAAGATAAGTTACTTTAGAAGTGTTAGTTTGTGAAAGTCCTGAGGTCCTCTGAAATGTAAGTAAGAGTTGATATAGTTTGGTGTGTACTCCTAAGGGGGGGTATTCAAAGTAGTGAAGAACAAGTGCAAGTATGTGCAGTGGAAAGAGATGTGTATCCATTTTCCATTGATGTCAAAGGGGGAGAGAGATCATGTAAAAAACTCAGTGGGAGAAAGAGTTCAGATGTGTAAAAAGAAAGGGGGAGTTCTGATGCAAAGTTGTGTCTTGATGGAGGAACATGTTTAGTTTTTCACATCATATGTTGCTATCAATGAAAAGGGTGAGATTGTTGCAAGTATATACTAAATGATGTTGTCATTGATGTCAACATATTTGTGTTGTCATTGGTGCCAACTATGCCTTTTGATATTGTTGTTTGTTGAGTGATTGAGTTGTCATGTTAAGGACACTGTATGAGTTTTTGCTCCACATTTCCTCTATATTGAAGACTGGAGTATGAGATTTGGATATGATTTGACATCATTTGTAGTGTGACAGGGAGAAAGTATTTTGCTCCACATTTCTCTGCAGTTTGGATTTTGGTCTTACGGTTCTAGAATAAAGTTTATAAGGTCCTTATTTATCTTCATTACAAAGGATTTGTGATTTGGTTCTCTGGAAACTAAGTTATTGATTAGTAGATTTTGACAATATTTGTTGGGAAGCAGTCTGTGATATGTCTTCAAGTGATATTTGTTTTCCTCAAGTGAGATCTATTGTGGTTGGATTTGTCAACTCCCAAGTGATTCTATGATGTTTTTGGATGTCCCCAAAATGTATTGAAGGAATGTTATTGATCTGTAAGCTATAATGAAGTTCTTGGAAGTGTGTATCTAAGTATTCTTAATGTGTGCACTAGTTCGGGCCGACCTGGTTAATTACACTTGTTGTGGAGGTGATTCGTGGACTGTAGAAGCATGTTCAAGCATGTGAAGAAGTATTTGGGTCTGATCTAAGCCATGAAGTGTTCCTCTTTCACTCATTTGATTCAAAATTTTGTATAAGTTCAGACCTAATTTGATTTATGTATGTATGCCAACCTTGGAGATAGTTCCAATGGTTGTATGTTGTATTTCCGGCCTTGATGAATGTTCCAAGGTTGACAATTGGTATAAATATATGTAATGAATCCATGAGTGGTGTGAGAATGTGTAAAGATATGAAGATAAAGTGTGTGTGTGTGTGTTGTAAAGGTAGAGCAGAAGAGATATATTGTGCTTCAATGGAACTAAACTTAGGCATGTTATAGATGCTACTATATCAATTCATGGCAGTGACCCACCCCTCCTAGTAGTGAACCACCCCTCCTGGAAGTGAGCCACCCCTTTCCAATGAGCCACCTCTTGCTAGTGAGCCACCCCTTGGCAGTGAGCCACCCCTTGGCAGTGAGCCACCCCTTGGCAATGTGCCACCCCTTGGCAGTGAGCCACTCCTTGGCAATGAGCCACCCCTTGGCAGTGAGCATTTTGGGCAGTGAGCCTCTTTGTTATTTTTTATTGTTACTACATTATATTATGAGCTAACACTCAATGTGGTTTTTCCCTTTTAGGGTTTTCCACATAAAAATCTAGTGTTCATGTGTGTATGGTGTTGATGTGTTTATGTTTTGATTCTGCTAATCATGTTTAATCTTCATAACAGAATAAGGAGTTAAAGTAAGTGAATTTCAATGTCATTTTGTTTTAAAAAGTTAAGATTTTTGATACAAATGATTCACCCCCCCTCTCAGTTGTCTTGTGCCTTCAATAAGTTAGAGTAGTGCTTGTTTGTTGTTAATTACTGCTTGTTTTCATTTCTGCTTTGCAGTTTTCTTCCTTTTGCTAGGGTTTATCATTTTCTGAATAAGGTGGCAGTTGTAATGTACTCCAAAAGGTGCTCTTTGGGTTTATGATATGAGTTTTCTTTGAGAAACTTTGGTTGTGAAACCAAGGCTTCATCATGAGTTCCATTGTTAATACTAGATGGCATGGTGCTAGTTCTTGGAGATGAGTCACTAGATTGGTCTAAATTGAAGTATTTTGAGATCTCATACCTTTTCACACTTTAAATAATCCTAAAGTTTCTGAGAGAATCTTTGTGATCTTGGGTTAAGTGAAAAATATATAGGCTCACCTTTGTCGCCACTATGATTCCCAGCTCAGCAAGTTGAACTAATGTATGTGGCCCATGTGATATTTATCATATGTTATAAGGGTATGCATTACTTTCTAGTACTCATATCAAAAGCTAAGTTAATTGAATCATCAGATAAGTAATTTATCCAAAGGAGGTACTTCTTAGTACTCCCACAATATCATTCAATTATCTAGAGGATTCAAGCATCTCTATCAGGGCTATGGATGCCTGGCTAGTAGTAGAGCAATGTTTCAGAAGAATCATAGAGAAAACCTTATTAGGGCTATAGACACTTGGCAGGGCAATGTCTAGGTAGTTTAGAAGGTATCATTTACATAGCTTAATATGGTGCAGTCACGGTAGGAGGGTTCACAGAATGAACTATCTGGACCATGCAGCAAGAGTAAACACAACGGAAACAACTCAAGAAATAAAGCAAATGCAGATTCAATCATTTAGTATATTATAAAATTCAAATAGAGATCATCCAGCAACATGCGGGATTATAATTAGGGCTTACAGGCTTGATTACATCCATGCGCAAGATAAATCTTTGAAGCTCCTTCGTACAAAATTTGAAATATCAATTATCACTATGTGAACTACTTGATAACTCTTACTAACTACTTTCCTAAGGATCTATTACATCAATATATATATATAATCTAGATCAATACATTCCTCTGCATCGGCCAAGGAAGATCACAAATTCTAAAGAAGAGGTGTAACATGTGTACATAAATAGGTCAGACCTAAATGCATAGAACACTTCCAGAAAATGAATGAAATGAAGTGCAGATCTCCAAAGAAGGTCAGACATGAACCAAATCTTATTGAATGATGTGTCATTAGGCTCCAAAGATCTAGAAATGCTTCCGCAAGTTTCTCCTTCAGCTGGTTGCTAGTGAATATCAAGATGCTCTACTCTGAGAAACATCCAACTTCTGATAGCGATATCTTTCCAGTATTATCATGCGGATCTCTAAATTTTGAATATAGTGTAAATGAATGAATGTAGATGCTAAATCCAACTCCACAAGATCTTAAATGCAACTGTGGTGAAATGCCAGACCAAAATCAGAAACTGCTTCTGACTAAACTATCTGAACTGAACTAGAAAATGAAAAGAAACAAACTGAACTGCAAACAAACTGAAATGCAAATGTTTTGGTTAATGCAAGATTGCTCTTGAACAAGGGATGATCTTGCATCAGACATCCAGGGTTATTGAAAAAAAGTGAGTCCCTCACTTTGCTGGGGCTAGGGGAGAACCAAGACGGTCCACCTCAGCTTGAGAAATCCATGATGAATCTTCTTCCAGTCTGCCTTTCCACCTCACAAGATATTATTTGTATTATCTTCCTCTAGTGCTACATCCAACTCTGTTGTCCAAAACATCTTCAACCTACCCCGGTGCTTATTGTGGTAACTGCTTCTTCAAGTCTTCTGCCATGCTGTCACTGAGCTCTGCTTCATGATACTAATACAAGTTTGCAATGTTGAAAATAGGTGATATGACTAATGTCTCTAGTAACTCCACTTCATATGCATTTCCTGAATCAAATTTTCTGAGTATCCTACAAAGTCCAAACTTCTTCATCTTCAACTTGTTATATATCCCAACTGGAAATGTCTCTTTTCTCAAGTACACCATCACTTCTTCTCAAGCTTCAAATTCCTTATGTCTTATCTTCTCATCAGCCCTCTCTTTATACTTATTGTTCATGTCCTCCAAATGCCTCTTCACCTGATTATGAACTGTCTTCATACGGTCTGCAAATTCTTCTGCTTCTGCACTCCTCTTTTCCTCCATGCTGATATCTCTTAGTTCTACTACTCCTCTAGGATTCACTCTGGTCACAATCTCAAAAGGTTTTCTTCTGGTACTCTTGTTCACTGAATTATTGTATGCAAACTTTGCTTGTGAAAGAATCAAATCCTAACTTCCTATCTTCTCTCCAACCAAACATCTCAAAAAAACTCCCAAACTCCTATTCACTACCTCTGTATGTCCATCTATTTGTGGATGAAAAGTTGAACTGAACTTCAAATCTATCTTCATCTTCTTCCAAAGTGTCCTCCAAAAGTATCCAACAAACTTTGTATCTCTGTCTGAAACTATACTCTTAGGTAAACCATGCAATCTCACAATCTCCTTGAAAAATAGGTCTGCTACGTGCACTGCATCGGTTGTCTTCTTACAGGGTATGAAATGAGCCATCTTTGAAAATCTGTCAACCACTACAAATATTAAATCAGGTCCTCTTTGTGTCTTTGATAATCCCATCACAAAATCCATGCTTATGTCTTCCCAAGGTTTCTCCGGTACTATCAAAGGTTTATACAATCCAGTATCCTGACTACTTCCTTTTGTAACTTGACAAACTCTACAACTTTGCACAAATCTCTGAACATCCTTATGTATCTGAGGCCAAAAGTAATTTTCACTCACCAAAGCCATTGTCTTATCAATGCCAAAATGTCCTGGCAATCCGCCACTATGCTTTTCCTTGATCAAATTATATCTCATTGAACTTCTAGGTATACACAACTGACTTCCTTTGAACAACATATCTTCTTGAATGAATAGTTCAACCACTTACTCCTATCTATCACAACAGGTTCCTTACATGCTTTCCAAGGTTCTACAAAATCAATGTCTCCCTCATACATGTTCTTCAACTCATCAAAACCCAACACTTCAACTCTCATCTCTGTCAACAAGTTTCTTCTTCTACTCAAGGCATCGTCAACTTTGTTTGATTTACCACTCCTATGCTTCAATACAAATGTATAACTCTGCATGAACTCTACCCATATCATATGTCTCTGATTCAACTTACCTTGACTGTTCAAATATTGCAAAGCTTGATGATCTGTATACAACACAAATTCCTTAGGCAACAAGTAATGTCTCCACTTCTTCAAGGCTTGAATTATGGCATAGAACTCCTGATCATAAACTGAATATCTTCTTGCATCATTCAACTTCTCACTAAAATAAGCTATAGGTCTACCTTCTTGACTTAACATTGCTCCAATTGCATTTCCACTAGCATCACAATCAACTTGAAATACCTTATTAAAATCTGGTAACGCCAAAACAGGTTGCTCTGTCACTTTCTACTTCAACAACTCAAAACTTTTATCTGCTCCAGATGTCCACTTAAAATCCTTTTTGTCACCTCTCATTGTCTCTGTCATAGGGTTACAAACTAAACTAAAATTTATAATGAACTTCCAATAGAAACTAGCTAATCCATGAAATGATCTAACCTCTCTAATGCTCTCTAGTGTAGGCCATTCAACAATTGCTCTTACTTTCTCAGGGTCCATCTTCAATCCTTCTACAGAAATCACAAATCCCAAATATACTAGTTCTTCTTTCATGAAACTACACTTCTTGATGTTTATCAGCAATTTCTCTTCTCTCAACCTCTGCAAAACTTGTCTAATATGCCACAAATCTTCATCTTTTGTCTTACTAAAAATTAGAATGTCGTCCAAGTATACAATCACAAACTTACCCAAGAAGTTCTTCAAGACTTCATTCATCAATCTCATGAAAGTACTCGGTGCATTTGTCAATCCAAAGGGCATCTCTAACCACTCATACAGTCCTTCATTTGTTTTAAAAGAAGTCTTCCATTCATCACCTTCTCTGATTCTGATCTGATGGTATCAACTTTTCAAATATATCTTTGTGAAATATCTTTCTCCACTCAAACAATCCATAATATCATCCATCCTAGGTAAAGGAAATCTATAATTAACTGTGATCTTGTTTATTACTCTGGAATCAATACACATTCTCCATTCCCCATCTTTCTTAGGTGCCAAAACTACAGGTACTGCACAAGGACTCAAGCTTTCTCTAATCAAACCTTTCCTCAACAATTCTTGTATCTGTCTATTCAGTTCTTCATTCTCTATCGATGTCATCCAGTGTGTTGCTTTGTTAGGCAAACTTGCTCCAAGTATAAGATCCATGTGATGACTGATACTCCTTATAGGTGGCAATCCATCCAGTACATTGTCTGATATGATGTCTTCATACTCTATCAGTAACTCTCTTATCTCCTCCTTCAGTCTCTTTCTTCAATGCTTTAGGCTTCTTAGGAATCAAAGCATAACACATATTCTCATGCCTCAAACCATCTAGAAATTTTCTTCCATCTACCAAACAGATTCTAGCATTTCCACATACCACATCTTTAGGATCATCCTCCAAAGGAATCAAAGTAATCCTCTTTCCATTTGATGTTATAGTATATGTATTCTTTCTCCCATCATGTAAAGCTTTTCTATCATACTTCCAATGTCTACACAATAAGATATGACAAACATCCATAGGCATAATATCACACAAGACTTCATCATGATAAGATCCAATATGAAATTTCACCAAACATTGCTCACTCACCAGTACCTTATGTCATCCTGAATCCATACTATCTGATATGGCTTAGGGTGTTTCAATCTTTCTAACTTCAACTTAGTCACCATCTCCTCTGAAACTAGGTTATCTGAACTACCACTATCAATTACAACTTTACAACACTTACCTCCATATTTGCATTTGGGTCTAAACAAACTTTTCCTCTGCGGTGGTTCCTCATTTGTTTCTATTTGAAATAGTTCTCTCCTCATCACCAATGATTCTCCTTTCTCAGGTTTTCCAACTAAATAGGGGTCACCTAGTTCAACAGGCTCTTCTTCAACATAGGCTGCTCTTCCACTATTCTCTATCCTCTTACTTGCACTACGTTGATTACGTTCAAATGCTCTATGTCCTTCACCTCCACACTTGAAACAAGTACCTTTGAATGTTCTCTTATCAAATCCTCTTCCTTCTCTTCTGTATCCTTCATTGCAGTATGCACTAGGGTTTCCTCTCCAGTAAAAAATTTTGTCATCCCTCTGATAAGCATTATTATCTCTATCATCCTTCTTCAACGGGCCGTCAAACTTGTTATGCTCTGGATGTGATTTGTCTCCTCCAGAAAATGTCCTACCTCTCTGTCTCTGATCATGTCTCTTATTCAGCTTCTCTTCAACTTTTAGGGCAAACTAATATGCTTCTTCCAAAGATATCATCCTTACCAAGCTTAGTTCCTCTTGAATGTTCAATCTCAGTCCATTGATGTATCTAGCTACTTTCTCCTTGCTTGCTTCACTATGTCCTGTTCTTATGATCATCTTATGAAATTCTTCAGTGTACTCCACAGATTTCTTCTTCTACCTCAAGTTTTGTAATCTTTTCAACAACTCCAACTCATAGTCAGTAGGTATAAATTGGTTCTTCAACTTTGTCACCATCCTATCCCATTTTGTAATCTTTTCTTTCCCTCTTCTGTTTCTTTCCAATTGAGCTTCTTTCCACCATATAGCAGCATGTCCCTTCAACTTTGTCTTTGCAAATTTCACCTTCTCTAGATCTTTAATTTCCTCATATTCAAAATATTCTTCCATGTCATTTATCCAGTCAATCAATTCTTCCAAATTCAAATTACCATTATAGTTTAGCACATCAACTCTAGGTCTCTTTCCAATATTTGAAATAGCTCACAACATCTTTACCTAATCTAATTCTTCTTCTTCATCACCTTCTAGGGTTTCACCAGTTTGTTCAACAGACTGAAATTCCTTTTCATCAGCACTTTCAATATTAGATCTCGGTGTCAATCCTCTTCGCCTATCTTCTTCAATAGTATCCAAATGAACTCCATTGTTCTCATCATCTCCATCATCTCATCCATTCTCCCAACCGTTGTTCCAACAGTAGTAACTCTCCTTGACGGTATTCTTCCTAGGATCAAGTGCAAACTGTCTCAAGTTCGGCGATCAGGCTACAAGGTGACAATTGCCTCACAATTGGCGATCGGTTGCAACACAAGTAACCTACCTCAATTCAGCACTCTATCCATAGCAAGATCTTACAGAATTCCTTCACCAACTTTGCTCAATTTGCTCCCAAAGATTCAAACTTTCACTCTGATACCACTTGGTACAGTCACAGTAGGAGGGTTCACAGAATGAACTATCTGGACCATGCAGTAAGAGTAAACACAATGGAAACAACTCAAGAAATAAATCAAATGCAAATTCAGTCATTCAATATATCATAAAATTCAAATAGAGATTTACTGGCAACATACGGGCTTACAATTAGGGCTCACAGGCTTAATTACATACATGCACAAGATAAAGCTTTGAAGCTCTTTCGCACAAAACCTAAACTATCAATTATCACTATGTGAACTACTTGATAACTATTACTAATTACTTACCTAAGGATCTATTACATCAATATATATCTAATCTAGATCAATAGATTCCTCTGCGTTGGCCAAGGAAGATCACAAATTCCAAAGAAGAGGTGTAATGTGTGTACACAGATAGATTGGACCTAAATGCATAGAACACTTCCGAAAAATGAATGAAATGAAGTGCGGATCTCCAAGGAAGGTCAACCACAAACCAAATCTTATTGAATGATGTGTCATTAGGCTCCAAAGATTGGGAAATGCTTCCATAAGTTTCTCCTTCAGCTGGTTGCCAATGAATATCAGGATGCTCTACTCTGAGAAACAGCCAACTTCTGATAGTGATATCTTTCTAGTATTTTCATGTGGATCTTTAAATTCTAAATATGGTGTTAATGAATGAATGTAGATACTAAATCTAGCTCCACAAGATCTGAAATGCAATTGTGGTGAAATACCAGACCAAAAGTAAAAACTGCTTCTGACTGAATTGAACTGGAAAATGAAAAGAAACAAACTGAAATGCAAATGTTTTTGGTTGATGCAAGATTTCTCTTGAACCAGGGATGCTCCTGCATCATAATGTAAGTGATATTGGATGATCTTGGTCACCAAGGGATGGAAATGAACACATGTGCACACACTTAGATCTTCAGGATGTGGATAGTTATGCTAAGTATGTGATCTTTCATTCCTAGATCTAGTTGTCATGTTCATTTGGTCTGATAAGTGGGGCACGCAGAGATTCTAGGTTCGTAAATATCATTTATCTTAGAAATTCTTTGGAGCATTTCCCTAATAGAGTTGTCATTTGTTGTGCCTTGCACACACGCCCCATTTTGCCAAATGGAGACCCCCTTTGTTTAGATGTTTTGGCTGAGTCTCAGTTCTAACCTCCTTTCTTGTGAGAAAATGAAGTCTTGCTCAATTAGATAATTTGCTTTGAATTTGGGCCTTTTGGCATGTTTGAAGTTGTTTTGATGCCTTTGGTGATTGATTTGGAGGAGTCTTAATTGATGTTGTGTTTAAGAAGTAGTCCTGTGTAGCCTTTTGTGCTAAAAATGAGAATCACTATACTTTGCGTTAAAAGTACACCTCACTGGATTTCACACTGAAACCTTATGTCACGAGATAATGCACTAAAAGCTCACTTCACTAGATAAGTGCTAAAAGTCTCAGTCTCTGGACATATTTGATGTCCACCAAAAGTTTCACCAACTGCAAACTTAGTATTCCCTAGGGGTGAAGTGCACTTTTTACGTATCACAAGACATTGCACCAAACATAACTAGAACAAGATATATCCTGTGAGGGCCTAGAAGCCAGCATGTCCAATGAACCCCGAAAACTTTGCTTTGTCCTATCATGGCTAAAATGCCCATTTGTGAACAAAAAATGACTGATTCAACCAAGTTTTCACTTTACACTAGACATTTTGCATCATGTTATTTATTTTCATCTATTATGTCTGATGTAAAATTGGGGAAATTTTAGTATTGCACATCAATATCCTGTGACAGGGCAAAAGCTTGCTCTTTGCTACAATCATTTCAATTCAATGCCTAGGTAGAACTAATGATTAAGGATAGTTAGAAACATGGTATTATGCATTTTTCATGATTGGAAACATAGGTTTAGGCACATGAACTGTTATTTAGTGAGATATTTACTAGGGTTCTATATTGTAGGATAAATGTCTACTAGTGTTGTCAACATGAAGTATGAATTCAAAGGAATCCCCCAAGTGTCAAAAATCACCTTAGCATAGAGTAATATTGGACATACAGACCTACGTCACATTGACTTAGATGAGTTCAGACTTCAGTTCTTTGATAATCTAACCAAATGGGCCAAGAGAGTTAGAGATAATGGAATAGCACAAGTTGCAGCCTTCCCCACTTCAGTGTAGTGCCAGAGTTAATCATTGCTTGTGGAGAAAGGTACCATGCCCCAACAAGGATAGTAGTAGCTCAATATGGAAGGGTAGTGGCTAGCTTCATTGAGGAAGCTCTTTCTAAAGCATTTGACATCCCCCCTTCTCCCACTTTGCCAATGATTTCTAAGACTCACAATCAAGACATGTACAACCAAGGGCCAGATGCCTGCAGGAGGATCATCAATGAATCTTAGATGAAGAAGAAAAGGACAACCATATCCAAGCTCCCACATGTATTGTATAGGAGTGACTTCAAGGATGAAGTAGGAGACTTAGTTACCCTACTAAGTAGAATCATGGGACTGCCCTCTGCCTCTACTTTTGAGGGCTGGATGTTTGCCTACATTAAGGAGATCCTCAAAGGAGAAATGAAGATACATTGGGCATGCCTCCTTAGTGACAATATCCATCAGGCCTTTGTAGCCTTAAATCAAGACACAAGCTTTCATTGGACATCCTATGTAGTGTACATGTTAGCAAGGAATTTTGTTTATCCTGGACTCTCTCAACTTGGGATAGTGCGGAATGCTAACGATCAATTGAAAGTATATGAATGGTACCCCCAGCTAGAACTATCACAATCCTTGGTGCATTATAAGAGAGTCAATGATGTATTTACAATGCATATAAATAGGATGTTGCAAGGAGATATGTCTAGGAGACTATCTCTTGAGGCTATCAATGTAGTATAAAATTATGACAGATAGTATATACAGTTCCCCAAGTTTACTTATCTTAGTGTTCAAGGTTTCAAGGGAGTCCCTTATAAGCTACCAAAATATCTAATAGATAAAATAGTGCTTCTGGAGTTTACTAGATAGTTGTGCACTTGTCATGGGATGTTGAAACACTTGCATATAGGGCCTCCATCAAGTTCCCCATCATTTTGGGTAGAGGTCTCTTCACTTGCATCACCATAGGTGCAACAGAGTATTCTGACACTAAGCTTCAACTATTACAATTGAAGTTTTACAAAGCTAGAACTCATTTTGATCAATTTGGAACCATAGAGAAGCATGTTAGCTGGAAGCTCTTTCAAAAGGAACATTTGGAAGAAATTTGGGCCAACTGCCCAGATGAGCATGAAGTGCTAAGAAGAAAATGCTCTAGGTTGTCACTTGAATATATCATTCAATTCCAATTGTCCAAGTACCTGATCAATTATCTAATGATGGGGTAGTGGTTCAACAAGATGAATGGAGAAGAATATTTGGACAACCCATCCCACCATCTAATTGGACTAAAGTAGAGAACTCCATGGATGAACTCATTAAGCCCCCAATTAGGTATAGTAGGATATGGGTAAGAAACCAAATAGCCTAGTTGACTGTAGTAGGGGTTGCCCTTACCTATACTCAGTATCCACAAGAAAGAGAAAGCGGTGATTAAAAAAATGAGCCAATTGAGATTGAAGAAGAGCCAAAACTTGAGGCATCAGGAGATACAACTAGGGTAGTTGATATTGATAGTGAAGAAATGGAAGATGATGTGCCTCTTGCAAAAAGGAAAGGTAAGGGAAAGGTAACCAAAGAACCAAAGAAAAATAAATAGATGAGGGGTATCCTATCTCCAGTACAGACTAGAACTTCAAAAAGGAAAACCATGCAAAATGGGGAAGGAGAAGGGTCAAAGGTAAAAAAAGAAGGCCCCAACCTTGAACATAATGTCAGATTCCTTAGCTGCTACTATAGCTGAAGTTCCTCCTATTTCAATTACTTCCTTTATGGTGTCTAGTGTGTCAGCTACTGCTTTATCTTATTCTACTGCAGTTTCCTCCTCCTCTCCTGCAATTCCTAGTTCACCATCTCATGTCTCTTCCAATGTTCCTATTGTCCCTTCCCCTCCTATTATTTCTTTAGTTGCACCCTCTCTCCCTCTCTTCCATCTTTACCTTCTTTGCCATTAAGAAAACTTCCCATTTCTTCATCTCCTCCTCTTTCGTTCCCTATTTCCTTTTCCATTTCCTCCATCTCATACACTCCACCTTCCTTTGTCTCTTTGCCTCCCATTTCCACTATCCTTTCACTACCATGCTTTTCCTTACCACTCGTTAACCTTTCCACTCCCATTATTCTCTCCTCTATTCTTCCTCCTCCCTCCATTCCTCCTCTAGGTTTTGCACCATTTACAAACCTATCATGTGTGCAGTTGCCTAGTTTTGTTGTCAATTCTTTTATGTCAAACAATAATTCCCTGACTCAACCATTCTGGGATAGCAAGGATGATCCTAGGCCTTCCTCCCCACAAGTAAGTCTTCTAGATGGAATAGAAAAGGTTTGTGTAGAGATGAACATCACCATTGAAGATGCACCAGACAACCATCCTACAGATGTGGGCATAGTAGATATAGTGGACCTGGATGACAGTCCTATCAAGAACAACATAGATGATGTTAAGGGAAATACAAATGACACTGTGTTGAATATTGTTGCACAGGACACTACACAGTAGCTACAATAGTTGGGGCAAACTAATTCTCCTCCTAAGGTAGATGTAGTGAATTCTAGGAGTGAGGATGATGCTAATAAAGGGGCAAGTTCAGGAGATGCAATTGCTTCAAATTCTTTAAATAAATGGGATAGTCGAATTGGCATTCCCATTCATCCATTAGTAGCTCCTTCTTGGCTACAACTGAGGATTTAGAATAAGCCTCCTTAAATTTAGGTAGTAGAGATGAACTTGGATAGCTTCTTAGATAGACTGGAGAAACTGAAGAAGCAAATGAAAGCAAAGGTACAATCCAAGATATATAAAGATGCTTCTAGTTCTAGAATAGCAGAGGTTGTGATACCACAAGCCCAGGGTAATAAGGAGGATGTACGACCAGAAGATTATATAGTGTCAACAATAAATCTTGGCCCAACTTCTAGGGTTCAGGAGGTAGAAGAATTCAAGGACTCAGTGTCCAATATTCTGAATAGGCTTAATAAGGATGAGTTAACAAAACAACTCAAGCAACAAAATGAGGAATGGAAGGCTTGCATTAGGTATCTGATTAAACCTATGCATACAGAAGATGGTAAAAAATTGCTCCTTCTATTCTCTCGAAGGAGGAGTTGGTAGAATTTGATTTCATTATATTAATGACCTCAATAATAGAAGAATGGGCTAGAGGAATATATCTAGATGGCTACCAAGTGATAGAAGAAATTGTTGAGGTTCAGAAAGAATTTTGTGCATAAAATCATAATGGGAACAAGTATCTGAGGATTGTAATAACTATGATGATTATTACTCTCACATTCATCCAAGGATATTGGCCATGAGTAAGCTACCAAAAGAGGTTCTCATTGAAGAGGAAATTTTGCCTAAGGATAAGTTGCACCTACCTGATACGTGGTTAGAAATGCTAAAACTCAGGAGAGAATTTTTTGAGAAGGCAAGAATAGAGGCAAAAACAGCTAAGGCTCCTCTTTTGGAGGCAATATATGGTTTTAATGATATTCTAAGAGCCTCTACTAAATTATATCTTGATGATACAATCCCTATAGATATTGAAGAGTGTAAAAAGCGGCTTGGGATAGTAATACAGGGAGATTCCTTACAGTTTTGCACAGTAGACTTAGACAGGGTAAGTGACTTGAGAGCCCAGTTCAAAGAGTTTAGAAAAAATAAAAGGGCTAAATCAACACTGTATCATAAATTGTCTAGAGTGGTGGATACAATAAAATTTAGAATAGATTTTGTCAAAGATCCGGCTCCTGCAGAGACAAATCCAACACTGGAGGCACTGATGGCCTACAAAAGGAAGGAGGCAAAGAAGAAAAAGGTGGTCATAGATGACAGTGATCAGAAAAAGGCTGACTCAGTAGTGACCTAAGTCAAATGTCAAGTCTAGCTCAGTCACCACCTCCTCTAGAAAAAGTGCTATATATCTCTTTTTATTGACTTGTTCATTGTAAAAGAGTTTTGTCTTTATAGACAACTCTAAAGTGATCATTTTGTCTTATTATAATGAGTTGTAAAGTTTTAATTTTGTCTTTTTCCTATAAGACAAAGTCAAATCTAGGAATTTAACTGCCCACCAACCAAAATTAAATGTAATCAAATATGATCCCTTGGTGATGAGTTAATCTCCACCATTCATTCAAAAACTTAGTATGCCTACCCATCTATAAAAAGGCAGTCATTTTCTCTCATTGTAAGGGTGGACAAATGTATTGTTGAGACTATGCCAAATTTTGATTTCATACAAAGCAAGATTATGGGTGTTGTTATACATTGTGTTATTGTGTTTATCAATTTTTGGATTTCATGGTTCATTTCCGTTCTTGTTTAGATAAAGTATAGTTATAGTGTTGGATGAATGCTTAGATATTTGATGAATGCTCTAGTTCATACCATTTGTTTCTTGTTGATTGTAAGTAAGTTTGTATGGTTAGTTTGAACCCACTAAATGAATTTAGTTCGGTTGCATAACACTAATTAAGTTTTGCTAGTAATTGGGTGTTTAATGAATGTATGTGATTTGAAAATCTTAAGATACCATTGAAGATTGCACCATTTCTATGGTGTTGTGGTTATAACCTAGTTAAACAGAAATTGGTTTTATATAGGGTATTTGTCTAGCATTAGCATTCAAACTATCTGTGATCTATCCTTAGGTTTTATTTACTAGCTCTTTACCCTTCAATCCTTTTGCATTTTCTTTACATAAGATATGTAAACTTAGGGTTTTAAGCAACATTACATTGCTCATTTTTTGGAAAGTTTCAGACTTAATAGTCTGCATCACCTAGGGTTTCTACATACCTATTGCTATCATATTTTCACGAACCCTACATTGCATGTAAGTCCCCTTGACTAGAACAGAAAAATACATCTTCATTGAGTTATCCTACAAGTCAAGACTTGGCATTATAAACCTTAGGGCAGCCCTATTCTAAAATTTTGGGATAGGATTCCTTTCAAGAGAGGTGAGGTATCCAATATCTTACCTGTGTTGTTGTGTGCTAAAACACCCATCAACACATTTCTAACAATGAAGTAAGATGTGAATAAATCAGTGACACACTTTGTCACACATTGGAGGCAAGTCCTCTACTCATCAACTAGTACCTTGAATATGGGTCATAGAGAATTGTGTGACCTCTTCTTGCATGCCATTAAAAAGGATATTAGAGAGGAAGTTCGAAAGTTACCATATCAATATTATGAAGAACAGTTAGAAAGCATGTTGATAATTGATCAAGTTGTGATTGATAGTGGATGAATGACTTATGATTTGAATGGATGGTTAATAAAACAAACAAACAAACAATAAAAACAAAAGTAATTCGTCCATAATCAAGATCCTGAAAAAAATTGTAACACAACTATAGATGTAGTAACTGACATACCCCTATCAAGGAACAATTCAAACAAGGGACATAACAATGGAAGGAATTATTTACCTTAAAATGTCAATGTTGAAGATTACCCTTGAAACAAAAATTACTACCAAAGGGATAATTAACAATTAGGGAATCAAAACTACAGTAAAATAGATAAGATCCATACCTTCGACCTTTTGAATACAATCAATTATATTATTTCCATAGAATGAGGGGACATAGTACCGAATCATGTCGTGACTACAATAAGTTTATAGCAAGGTTGCTAGAAAATCAACAATACTTATTCATTGAGATGTTCCTCAACCCATGGGAGATAACTACAAACAATGATAACAATTTTAGACAAACACTCATCACACCACAAAATGTGGACATGAAGATCTTTGAAGACCCCTTCCCTACCAATCGTAGTGGTGAAGTAAACAACCAAAATCCAATAGTTTTAGGACCAACTAGCACATCAAACACTTCCAAACTAAACATCTCAACTTAGCTAGGACTAAAGGGATAAATAAAAATGTTGAGGTTGGTAGAAATAACCCATGATGAAGAATACATAGAGCCCAACATTGAATATGAAATTAAGCTCCATGGGAAAGCAATCTTGATGGTAGACCCTACACCTCCCCCATCGAACTATATGATTTAATAGAAGATATCAAGAATACTTATACCAAAGTCTCTTTCATAGATCTCAAAAATTCACCATTGCATCGTTATGCCTTTTTGTAGGTAATAGGGCTGGAATACCTAGATCAAATTACCCCCTCCACCAGATGAACAAATCAATCAAGTGGATATTTACATAAACCCTCCCAATGTGGAACTTCAAGATCATGGATTCTTTTTTAACTTAAAACAAATACCAATGGACGTTGAGTTGACTAAAAAGGGTGATCCATCTTTGTACCTCCAAGAATGAATCTATGATACTTGCATTAAGAGAACATTAATAGATGATGGAGAAATAGTAAACATAGTCCCATTTTCCCTCCTCAAAAGGATGGGATATCAACATACAAACATAACATGTTGGGATACCTTAAGGGTTTATGCTAATTTGAAAATATCAAAAATTGAGAAAATCACGCTTCCAATTTCCTTAAGATCTAAAACAATCCTAACACCATTCTATGTCATTGACAAGGACACCTATTAGAACTTATTGTTAGGAAGACCTTGGATTCATAGAATGAAGGAAGTACCTTCAACTTTGTTTTAGGAAGTTTTCTTTCTACACCTTGGGGAAATTTGCATTGTGAAAGGAGACCCCAAGCTATTTACCATTCTCAAAAATAATGTAACAAAGAAGAAGATAACATTCCTAATCAACTATGAATTGTTCATGAATAAGATTGTCATACCAGAACCAACCCCTCAATCTTTGTGCCTAAGAAAGAAATGAGATCAAATCAAAGCCATCAATGATGTAGAAATAAAAATAATAGAAAAGTAGAATCATCAAAACTAGAGTTAATTATCTCGAAAGAGACAACAACTAAAATCATGGAGCTATTAGAAAGGGACATCCCTATACAATTTCCTTTCAATGTTTGAACCATCAATATGTTTTTCTATGCACAAGAGGAGGAAATAGTTCCCAACCAAGTCAAGATAAATAACAAATAAAACTCCTATCATATAATGGCCTACACCTAAAAATTAATTGATTTAAATGAGATAGATTTAGATGCCTTTGCTAATCCCAAAGAAGAATCATTACAGAGTTACACTCCTTTGACACCACCAAGGGAAACCTCATCAAGTGAGTTGTATACACCTTGGACCTTGACAACAAGTGATCCTTACACACCCCTTTCACCTCCTAATGAGTCTTACTCTCCTTAGACACCCCCAATGTATGTGGACTCTACAAATTATGGTCATACTTATTCAATCAACAATGAGTCTAAAAATGACCCTAAAGTCTCATCTAGAGATTTCAAAGCTCCCAATTCACATGAACCTACTTCAACTTTAACTTCAATACAATCAAACATGTGGGAACCCCCACAAGTCCAAATTGAAATGATTAAAAGATTTCCAGATGAAGATGAGGTAAGTTTGGGAGAGTTCAGAAAATACAAGACCTTGTTATTCTTGAATTAGTAGAAAAATATATAGGGTATTCCATGGACCTTCGACCAAATCCAAATGGAAAGACAAGCTTAAGCTTTGTCCCTCCACAAGGGAAAAGGGAGCCTCGATCTCCCTTTGAATTATTCCATTTCTTACAAAGTATTCAAGAATGAGTCAAAGTTATGATCTACATGCAAGATGAGTTTGAATTACTCACTAAGTTATTGGACAATGATGGGACCTTCTATTAGACCCCCTCTCACCAACAAACATATCAATCCCTGGCTCATCTCACATTACCTTGAGTTGCCATAGACATACCACTAGAACAAGAAACCCTAATAGGTCCTTATAGAGTAGGAGATATAGTCCTCCAAAAGTGAAGAACTAAGAATAAGTAACATAGAAGGAAAAGAAATTTTCAAGAGGGCTGAAAAGGTTTATATATGGTTAAGGAAGATGTTGGAAATGGCACTTTCCTCTTCTGCACCATGGAAGGTGAACAATTTAGTACAATGATTAATGTCTTTCATTTGAAGAAATATTATATCTAAAAAATCTATAAAAATACAAAAACATTAAAAAATACAAAAAAATTGAAAATAAAAAATTACAAAGTTTGTGAAAATCCAAAAACATACATTCTCATTCTATTCACCATGCATTTATTTATGATATTCTCTTCTTTTTTTTTTTGTCTTAACAAGGAGTCTAAGGTTGCCTAGTATAGGTTAGACCTTTTGAGCCTTTGAAATTCCCAAAATCATTTTCACCATTTGTCATTATCCTCTTTACATTCCAAAAAAATTCAAATGAATTCAAGCTCTTATCTTTATACTAATCATGATATTAACAAATCATGTTGTCAAGTCTAAGTGTAGCAAGTACTCAAACCTACAATACCCAATACAAGTGTGCAAGTAGACCTTCCACAATCCTCCTTAGTGTGAGGGAGGTCTAAGGGGGGTAGTGAAAGATCTTGGTTGCATCTCACCCCTTATCTTTCCGGGCCAAAAATTTTAGTGGGATTATAAATCTACAAAGAAATTAAAAAAGAAAAAGAAAGAAGAGTGCAAAAAAATGAGAATTAGGAAAAATTACTACAAAATTAAAATAAAAAAAGTGAAAAGAAAAGAAAAAAATAAAAAAAGAGAGGATTTCTTATGTCCATACTCTCATGTGGAAAAAAGTCTAAGATCTAATCTACAAGGTTGGCATCTATTGGAGAAAATTAAAAAAAAAGGTAAAAAGCACACACACACCCCAGTTGGGCAAAGCTAGGAATCTAGCTATCTTTAGGGCCATATTTTTATTTGGAGCATTTCCTTTACCCCAAGTCTAACTTGTTGACCATCTCTAATCTAATTCCAGAAGGTATTAATAAAGTTTGTTACTTGTTTAAGTTGAAATTTGGTCAAAGTGTTTTGTCTAGATAAGGATCAGTATTTATCCTTTTGTGAAGCTAAGTTTAGAAATTTTTCCATCTCCTTCCCTTTCCCACTTGATTCCCTACTAAAATTCCATCTCAAAAGTCTAGTAGGTCATCCTATGCTAGGTCAACTTGTAATCCCCTAGGTCAAAAATCGTACCAAAGATAAAATAATATTTGTTAGTCCCATATGCATATCATTCAATGAAAGAAATAATCCATATCATAACTCGTGGCATACATAGAATAAGAAAGTAGAGAGATGTATTACATTTGCATTCACATGTGTTTTACATCCATACATATTTACATTGCATCTTATTCATATTAGAAAAGAAAAAATATAGCATAATCATAGTATTATCATCCACATGTGAATCATGGAGCATAACAATAAATGATCCATCCATGTGCACAAGAGATAAATGAAGTACAAGATATCAACTACAACTATACATAGAACTTAACCAATTAAGGTCATAACATAAAGTGCACATCAATGTTTGAGTACATGTCACTCCACCAATAGAATTCAAAAAGCTAAAGACAATGCACTCACACGTATGAATCTACCCATGCAAGGGGGCAAGTCAAAACTTAATAACAAGTGTCAATCTCTCTAAAAACTCAAGCATGACTCTAACCTATGGAACCATCTGAGTTCCTACTCCATGATCTCTAAAAATCTACTGCATCTAAAACTCTATGAGTATTTTGAGTATGAGAAGAGACCTTACTATGAACTCATGAATGTGATGGTCCTAATTTTTGAGTTTGTCAAAGAGTAGAAGTTCATCTTTGGACCCCTAGGCTATCCATCTCTCGAAGCAAGGTGATTTCAACCTCTAGTGTAGAAATTATAGCCCTCTAGAAAGCAACCTCCTAGCCAACATGATAAGTGGGAGCTAGAATATATGTGTTTTAACTAGCTAAATAGGGTACATGAGAATCAAGTAGAAGATCCTATCTATTCTATCTAGTGAAATGGATCAACACATCTAATGAAGCATTTTGAAAAAGATACCTCAATCTATTAGTAGTACCTGTATGAAAACCATGAAGAAAAGAGAGCATTAGTTTAAGGGTTAGAGCTAATTTTTTTTCAAAACAAGAAAGTGTAATAAATAAAGGAGTAGGTTAGTGTGGTGCTCATAAGGATCTCCTATATTCCATGAGTGATCAACCAATCTCATATCCTCCTCTACTATCTCTAACAAAGGAACCTACCCATGTCTAGGTGGAGTCCCCATAGGATCCACCTCCTCATCCTCATGAATCTTCTTTTCCCCTATTAATTCTACCTCTCCATGCTTCTCCTCATGATCATAGTCCTCATCTATAGAGTCACTGGTCTCCTCCTCAACTGCAACAAGTATCTAAGATTCACAGGATCTCAATCATCTACCAACTAGCTCTCAAAATGATCTCATGATTAAAAATATAGGGACTTATCTAACCCAAAGGAGAGCCATGTGTGTGCATCAACCACCTCCTATACTATCCTCTAACAATGGGACACCAGGGATAAATCCTTTGGAAAGTCATCACCTAACTGCTAAAGTACTCATGCGATGTGGTGAGTCTCAACAAAACCATGTCTATCTGTCAAATGGATCACCTTTTGATAATAATATCGAATAGTGCTATAACCTAGCCACAACCCCTCCATATCTATATAAAGGTCTGGAATGAATTTTGCATCTATAAGCATAGCCACACCTTGTGTAGAAGCATCAAAGAGACTAAGTCATTCCATTGTATAGCTCTCAGTAACTTCGGATCTGAAGGGGGCATCTCTCTCTGAAATGGTATAATGTGCTCTAGAATATAGGTCATAACAAGTGAAGGGTGACTGAAGGCAAGCTCCCCCTATCATGAGATATGATACAAATCCTAGTAAACCAAAGTAAGGTTGTCAATCTCCCAAGCAAAAACTATCCCTCACTCAAGTTGTTGAATGATCAGTACCCACCACTAGAGGATAGGAGCCCTCTTGTCTCTTGACAAGCAAGAGGAAATCAAGCCAATGAGAACTTTTTACAAGGGAAAAATAAGTCTCAAGATTGAGGCAAGTTGAACCCCTTGTCAATGTTCAAGATGGGTATCTTTACAAGGTGCAAAGGTAGTGAATTTTACTGCCTTTGCAGGGAAAAGATAAACTTGTTTGCAAAGTGTAGAAGCAGCAAATTTTGCCGCTATTGCACATAGGGGATAGGGCTTAGTTATGTCAGAGCGGCAAATTTTTTCACTTTTGCATTGGAAGGTTCAAAGGTTGATGTTTGAGCAGCAAAATTTAGCCACTTGTGCACTGGTAGATTTGTTAAGTTTCATGTAGAGGTGGCAAAAAACATCGCCTTACATCGGGTATTGCATAGACAAAAAACAAGGCAAGGGCGGTGAAACTCACCACCCTTGCACATGACTTACATAAATACAAACGCATCGGTGGAAAATTCTACCACCGACGCATAAGGGGAAATAAACTCTAAGTTACAAATAGAAACAACAGACAGTGAAAATGTCATGCCCACTTTTTTCAAGTGGCCATGACATGAGAAAACACATGTCATGCCACATTACCCATGTGGTCATGACATGAACCACCAAAAAATTTCCCCTTATCCCTAAATCCCTGTCACACAAGGTGGGGAAGGAAGACAAGGCATGGATGAACATCCAGGATGCCTTATCTGATGATCTGAACCAAGGAAAATAACAAAAATAAAGTGTTGAAAACTTACAATCAATACACAAAGAAGTAAGTAGAGACGCCCACATTCATCTAAGATTAAAATATCCCATAAACAAGAAAGAGATAGACCCGTAATATTATCCATACATGAAGGAACAATGTGAAGAATACAAGGCATAAAGATTTATAACCAACTTGAAAACATATTGTAAAGACTTAAGTGAGGGTATGAGAGCATGGATATATAGGTGGACAATAAGACAAATAGAAGTTATTTTTCCATAATACAATTTCCTACAATGAAAATTATCAACCTTATGTGAACAAGAGATAAAAATAGAAGTTATTTTCCTTCCTACAATTTCCTATGATAAAAATATCAACCATAGGTGAACAAGAGATAAAATAGAAGTTATCTTCCTTAATACAATTACAAGGTGGAAGCCACCTTCCCAAGCATGGAAGAGTCGAGCTCCAAGAGTTAAATTACAAGACTAGTAAAAATACAACATACATCAAAGATCCATCGAAGTACCCCGATCGAACTCCTTGGACAAAAGAGAGAACATAAAAGGGTAAAGACAAAAGTCTCGCCAAGCCTGCAAAAGAGAGCACCATCACGAAAACCAATGGGGGTTGTTGCTCACCTCCCAACCATATTGCCATCATCGAACGCAATGGATGTCCATTGCACACTAGGTAACCCCTAAGCTATGGAGAGAGGAGATCAAAGAACCACTGCTAACATGGCTGACTCACACGACTAGGATCTCAAATAGGATAACAAGTTCAACCACATAACTACCCAACACAAGTCTCACACACACCAAACAAATCACCAAGGGAATTGATACATGAAAAATTCTCAAGGCACACCCACGCAACAACATACACATAACATAATCCAATTATAAGCCATCATTAGGACACTCATGACCCAATCGAGCAAGAGGAGGAACAAAAGGGCTAATGTAAGGAATGTCAATAATAATCTAATTTCATACATATCCTTTTCTTTTCAAAACACTACCTATTCCATTTTGATGCAATTGAGAGAGAAGGACACTCAAATGCATATATTAGTTCACCCATCAATGCAACTATAACATCATTTTCATTAAGGGAGAGATCATAGAAACAAGATATAACATCAACATATTGAATAAATACACATGTTACAAACAAGATAGAAAAATTAGATATAACGGATCATGGCCCCTACCAATACCCCGCACAAGTGTGAGGCAACCCTTCACATCCAATAGTCATTATGGTTGTTATTCAACTTAACCCCAAGAAAGCTGGCTAGGATCCAAATGGTCGAGTCAAGGCACAGTGAGAATTGTGAACATGCATGCTCAAGTCCATGAGGGGTGAGGAAGCATATTTCCTCATAAAACTCTTCGTCTCACAAAATCACATGGATAAACTAGCTTTAAGGAAGAAGGAAGGTTTACCTTAGTCTAAAGAATTTTAATCTATTTTTCTTTTAATCATGCTAACAAAAAAAATATGTAGGATCTCAATCTTAAAACTAATATGTGATAGAACCAAAACACAATTTTTTTTTACTAGAACACTATTGGGTTGTAAATAGCTATTGCTGCCAAAATTTGAGCCAATGCCCTCCTACATGGAAACATAAACATAAAGTATCTTCTAATAGTCCTCAAGATAGGAACGTGCATAAATGGAACAACGCATGAATTAGCTATTCAACAATTATTTTAAAGTAACTCAATGGGAGGTCAAAAAAAGGAACATTTTGAAAGATAAGAACTAAAAAAAAAACCATCTAAGAAGTTATTCTCCCTGACCCCTTTTTTTTTTTACATTCAAAGGTAGATCATTGGTAGAGAAGGCATTTTTAGGAGGAAGTGAGTATATAACTGGCAGGTTATGTTCAACAGAGGGTGGCCCATAAGGAGGTCAAGCCTCTTGAGGCCACAACTGCCCAACAGGGCTACACCCTATTATTGAGTCATGACTCTCCCAAGTCATGAGCCCCTGCCTCCAAAACAAAGACACCACAGATACTTTAATGGTTTTACTTTCATTTATGTATGTTAGAAATTGTTACGCCTACCTCTCTACTTTGTTTGCTACACTCAACACTACTAAAAATATAAATATACATTTTCTGTTTACTGAGCCTACGGCTCCTTGAATCCTCTCACTCCTTTTATTATTGACTCTTGGATCCTCATTTGAGGATGATCTATCTTATTTTTATTTGCTGAGAAAGATGCTACACCTTTGTGTGATGCTACGCCTCTTTATTTGATGTGTTTTGTGTTTCTACTGTTCTGAGTTTTGGTTTACTTTGTGTCCCCATTATGGACTATTTTCTTTGTTTTGCTTAAGATTTTTTTTTTCTCTACTTTCTCAAACTCACTATGAAACAACTAAACTCTTATTCTGGGTTTTCAAAAACGAAGTTCCTCTCTGACAATCTTTGGTTAAACAAAAACAAGACCAAGGAAATATTTCTAAAAATTTTAACACCAAAATAACAAGGGGAATACCTTCCCACTTCCATTTACAAATAAGAGGAAGAAATGCCTCTATTATCATCACCCACAAAGCCACTGTGTTTATGTTGTAATGCAGTCAACAGAAACCCCTCTCTGCACTTTGTTCTGCCCCTCAGCCCCAGCGTAGCTTTGTGCATCCCTATTCTCTTTTTCTCAAGAGATGGGTCATGGTACCCCCGAGAGAGAGGTACCCAACTCCTCTCTTTTTTTTAACGTCCTCCCCCCAAAAAGATAAAAAAACCCTAAAGTTTCTCTTTTTTTCTATTTGAACCGATACTTCTCTAAAGATACCGTTGAAATCTAAAAACAAATATCATATCATATGAAAAAAAAAGATTTAGGGCAACTGATAAAATTTATATAGGATTAAGATAATAAATCAATATACATGGCTTTTTTCCATGAGGACATAAAGTAACTCCACTTTTTTACTCACCAGGGAAATAGAAATAGAACTCTAACAAAGAATATTTTAAATTAAAACATTACTAAAATTTAATAAAACATGAATTGCACTAGCAAAACAATTTTCAAATATTAGACGGTTGAGTTATATGAAAGGAGGGATTTTAGAAAGCTACCCCAAAATTTATATAAGACTAAGCTGACAAGAAATACATATGGATTTTATATAATTTATTTATACTAAGGTGTGCTATATTATTTCATATAGTTTTCTCCTATTAAAGATGTCATAGTATTTTAAAGGCACATTGAATAGACAATTATCACAAAATGAATTATTTGACAAGCGAGTTCGACTATCAACCTTTGAGCCCATTTCCAAATTTAAAGAAAATCAACTATCTCTCACCTAAATTAAATTAACATTAAAATTAACTATTTTATTATTTCCCCAAACTAACTTTTACTACTACAAGGAAATTCGAGGAATCATACACTAACATGCCAAGAAATTTCTACGAAGTAGTTGAACTATTTCAACTTCACCTTTAAAGCACAAAGGTTGAATGCAAATGCTTCATAGTAAGATTATTATCAACAATGAAGTGAAAGAAACTCAAAACAACTATATGCAAGCACAAGACATAGTACTCCACGGGGTTACGCACAACACAAGGATTCAAAACTCACAAGGGAAATTAACAAGTCATAACATCATCACAAGAAAATGCAAGGGACTCCACACAAAGGTTACTAAACTAATACGACTTCACAAGAAAAATAGGAAGGATAAAGGCGACCACTCCTTAACAAGCATAGGATAAAATCAAGGAAGAGGAAATGACATTAAACCGACTAAACTCACGTAAGGGACACATCATGTTATGGTTTTGCACACAACAGGGGTCCTCGACATAACATTTTAATTACTGCAACCAAGAGAACTGGGTTAAGAGACCAACCTACCACAAGAGCACAAGGTTAGACTCTCGACCGAAGGACAAGGTAAGGTGAGGTAGCCTAGCAGTTAATTGATTCCATGTCTCATCCTCCACATCCACCCATTGGTCATACCTGTATCAATATATCCTACACACACAAATCAAAACATCAAATCTCATAATGCAACCATAGCCGAAGAAACATTAATAGACTAATGAGGATGCATAACCTAGTTAGGTACATTCCTATCCTTAAATCACATCATATAATAACCAACTCATTTATCATTTAATCTAATACTCTAAGATAAATCAGTACGTACTAGCGAGACATGGGCAGGCCTTACAAAAAATTGCCATGCCATCCACCTCTAAACAAAAACATAGAGAAAAAATGCATAAAAACTAAGGTAAAACTAAACAAAAACAATGATATTCAAAAGTATAAGAAAACACAGAAACAATAGGGAATAATATAACCAATAACGCCTCTTTTAAAGGTAAAAATGATTTAGGAAAGAGAAGATTACAAAATGAAAACACAGAGGAAAAACTTACCCGATGATAACGACCACAAGTTGCTCCTCGTGCCAAGCCCTAGATTCCAAAAATTGTGCACTCAAAAATGCTAAAGACGTTCTCTAAGGTTTCGACAGAAATAAGCAAGATTTAAAGTGAAAACTAAAGAGAAAACTAAAAATATGTAAATGTCTTTTAGGAACACTCACACGGAGTGCATTAATTGCAGTCGACATGAACTTAAGTTACACGGGATATGCACAAGCGGTAAATTCTACCGCTCGAACACATGGTCAAGACAAAAATGCACAGGTGGTGAAATTCATCTCTCTTGCACTTAAATGAGTTCCTAAAAGAAAAAGTAACAACGGTAAAATTCACTGCTTGGACACAACATAGAGGAAAAAAATCCATGGGTGGTAAAAATCGTTGCCCCTACATGAAAACAAAATTTCTCTAACTCCTTAACATTGCAAAAATTAGTTTACCAACTTGTACGAATTTTGAGAAATTAAAATGAGAAGATACTCAAATAGATACTCAGGAGCTAGAGGACTACACACAAGGACAAGATGACTCGCCTTGATTTGTGAGCTTAGAGTGTATGCTACAAAACGGACAAGTTTTGTAGGGGTCATCCTACAAAATAAGCATAGTTGATTTTGAGGACAACAATTGGCTCTAACTGGGGAACTTCCTTCGATCGTTCTTTGAAATGATCAAAGGGAGAAAAATCCAGTCTCTAAGTGCCTTCATCCATGCCATTGGGCCATAGAGTCAAGCGAACAAAATGAAAGACACAAAAGACTAAAAATGAAAAAGAAAAACACAAATTATACAAATATACAAGTGAACTTATATGATGCTTCATGGATTGAAATTCTTCAGATGTTATGCACTATGAGGTAGAAGGAACGGTGTTCCATTTTAATACTCCAACAAGAAACTATTCTCACCACAAAGTTGGTGAATAACTAACAGGCCTCTCCATAAGGAATCAAATTTCCCATGCATTCCTTTTAGCTCTCTCCTCTTGTCCCATAACAAGACTTGATCCCAAACTTTAAATTCTCTAGCCTTCGCCTTCTTGTCAAAAAGCCTCTTGACCTAATTTTGATGCTTAGCTATACGGTCTACCACCATAACTTGCTGCTCTTCAAGTTTAGAAAGGTACATTATTTGATTATCAATAGAACTTTCGAAAGTTCTATCTTACGCTGATTTTGCCAACTTCAAAGCTGGCAATTCCAAGGTGATCGGTATCTCCACATTCAAACCATATAACGGCTAAAATGGTGACATGCCAATTACCCTTTTTGGAGTAATTCTATCTGCCCATAAAGTATCAAACAATGCCTTGTGCCATGTTCTATGATTATCCTCCACTAGTTTCCTGATAATAGTAACTAGATTCTTATGGCTAGATTCAACTTGACCATTCCCTTGCGGATAATAGTCGGATGAATGTGAAAGAATAATCCCATATTCAAAGAAAAAACTAGTAATCACATTTGAAGAAAAATATGTAGCATTATCTGCTACAATCTTGTTTAGAACTCCAAACTGGGAAATGATATTCTCCTTGAGGAAATTGCACACCACTTCAGAAGTAGCATGCTTAACTGGAATCGCTTCCACCCACTTGGTGAAGTAATCTATTGCAGTAAGAACATAACTATGTCCCGCACTCGACGATGGATTCATAGCACCAATGAAGTCAATGCCCCATTTCTGAAATGGTTCTTCAATCACAACTGGTTTTAGTGGTAGTGCGGCTAATTTAGGCTTCCCCACAAACTGTTGGCATAGTCCACACTTATGCACCCAACTGTAAGCATCCTGAAAAAGCGTTGGCTAATAATACCTGGCTCTCAGAATCTTGTGAGCCATTGCCGGTGCTGAAAAGTGTCCTACACATGCCAAATTGTGCAAAGACTCCAAAAGTTTGTTTTGTTGTGCTTCATCCAATTGCCCCTCTTGGTTCTAAACTCCTGTTGAGTTAGGATAGATTTCACCATTGTATATGGTACAAAAACAACAGTACATGAATTCAGAATGTAAAACTTGAAATGCTTCACAACTTTGACTACAGCGTAAGCATGCTTCTCCATATTTGAGTACTTAAGTTCATGAGCTTTCAGTGGACAACTCATGAATGAAATCAGAGATTCCACACCCTCCTCATTCTGCTGAGCCAGAATCGCTGACAATGTATGCTCTGAAGCATAACTATACATTATGAAATCTTTAGTATAATCAAAACAAACCAAAACTGGAGCATGGGCTATGGCTCTTTTAATGTCCTCGAAAGCTACTTTACCTTCCGCTCTCCAATGGAAAGTGGTCTTACCTTTCATCATATTGACAATATGACGAGTCTTCTCTGTGAATTCCAAAATGAACCTTCGTAGAAAATTCACTTTTCTGAAGAAAGAGTGAACATCAGTCTTACTTGTAGGCAAAGTAAGACTTTGGATAGATTTGACTCTTTCTAAGTCAATCTTAGTTCCTTCTTTGGACACAATGTGACCAAGAAGTTTTCCTTTTGTAACCCCAAAAACTGACTTCTTTGGGTTAAGAGAAATACCATTTTGACGGCACCGTTCCAAAACTTGTCATAGGTGATAAGCATGATCTTGATGCTCCTTAGAGAAGATCGTCAAATCATGAAGGTAAACCACAATAAACTTACCCATTTCATCTCTGAATGCTAAGTCCATTGCTCTTTGGAATGTAGTGCCAGCATTGATCAATCCAAATAGCATCCTACAGTATGCAAATGTGCCCCATGGAGTTGTGAAAGCGGATTTGTATTGATCCACTTCACTGACTTCTACTTGATTGTAGCCCGAAAA
This sequence comes from Cunninghamia lanceolata, assembly GCA_027924645.1. Lineage (NCBI taxonomy): Eukaryota > Viridiplantae > Streptophyta > Pinopsida > Cupressales > Cupressaceae > Cunninghamia > Cunninghamia lanceolata. The sequence continues at coordinate 1,641,791 of BSBN01001493.1, forward strand.
TCCATCCAACATAGATAGCATCTCTGAATTAGTTACAGTTTGTAACAATTGATCCATTATGGGCAAAGGGTAGTTATCTTTTAAAGAAGATTGATTTAGATTTCTAAAATCTACACAAATATGGATTTCTCCGTTCTTCTTCCTTACAGGAACAATATTTGCAATCCAAGTGGAATGATGGATAGGGAAGATTATCCTAGCAGTTAACATTTTTTGAATTTCAACAAGGATTATACCTGATATTTTTGGATTGTACTACCTCTGCTTCTGCTCATGAGGCAATGATCCCACCTTAAGTGGAATCTCATGTTGGATCTCTTGTGGTCTAATAGACTTCAAGGCATCATATGAATATGCAAGCACATCGATATAATGGCGCAGAAGAATTGTGAACTTGAACTTTTCCTCTTCAGTGTAACATTTCCCAATATTGACCATCTTAGGATCCACTTCTGTGTTTAGGTTCACTTGTTCAAATTCCATTGATGAACTTGAATCAAGTTGTTGCTTTTGTTTGATATAACAATCGTGTTTATCAAATAGATTTTCAAGGTGTTGGTTAATAGATTTGTCCTTCCAAAATAGTTGTACAAATGACTCAGTATGCCCGAAATGAAGAACAAAAACATAACTAATAGTTGGAGGAATTACCATCGAATTGGCAATTCTCCTCTGAATTTTTGAGGTACAACTCCTTCTTATGATATGCAATGAATGTAACTGGGTATGCTTTTAACCAGAAAGCAGAAAAGGCTCAATAACATCTACCCATAGTCATGAAATAGATGTGCAAGACTAATTCAGAATAAATATGAGTACAGATAAATGATACACAGCTCACCTATCCTACACCCACAAATAGTAATTAATTTAATAAATAAATAGCTATATCTTTCTCAACACACACCAACATAATAGATGCAATATTGAAGACAGATTACGAATTGACACAAGAAAAATTGCAATCATAGAAGATATTTAAAGACAAAGTTCTAGAAATAATTCTTCATTTCTTCAATATGACAAAATTCAACATTTTTGAAAATGCCTCTATACATAAGCTGAGTTAAGAAAAAGATAACTAGAAACAGGATAAATTTGCTCCCTTTCCCCTTTACTCACAGCCAACCAGAAAAAGATACCTCTTCCCTGAAAAGTTCCCCCCATTTTATAGCTTTTCAAAACCCAAAAATATATAACATAACTGTTCGTAATGGTCCTCTAAGTAACCGCTATCAAGAAAGCGACCTCAAATGGAAATAGTTACATTACATCAAAATTTTGGTTACCATTGCTAATTACAATTGTTTCCATGCAATTGTGGGCAACTAGGAGATGATATCAATCTATTCTTCCTCAGGCTAGTTCAAATTGGGTTGTAGGCCAGGCATGGGTTCACCATCCCAAGTCTCATTACTTGCAGGAAGTCCCATTTTGAAAATGTTTTGGTTGATAAAAACTGAACTCAGAGGTACCGCCACCTTTCTCTGTAGACAAGTTGATTCAATTATACCAGTAGGTAATGATGACTTTTAATTTGTTGATGTCATGCTACCACCTTAGTGAGCTCCATTACACTTGTCATTTAAGATGTAATTAATGCATCATTGATTTTGTACGTTGAGAAATGAGTCTTAAGATTGGGTTCATAACTCCTGAAAAGACATTCTCATGATATGTCGTACGAATAATCAAATGAGCTAGCGACGTTTTGAAAATTGAGAATCTGTTGGAAGATTATGGAGTCACAGAAAAGTAGAACCATTGAACCACATATCGAGAGTTCTGGTGTTTTGAAAACCTCTGACAATGAAAGAAGTCAGGCCATCAGAGCTCTTGTGAATTTTCAAACTATTAGAATGATGTTCAAAAACTTTCAACTTCCCCAACAATAAGAGGAGTCAGAAGGTCAGCTATTTCATGAACTTTTGAACTTTCAAATAGAAAGGAGTTAGAACTTTATGAGGTTCATGAAGTGGTGAGATTCTCGACAACAAAGAGTTGGAATTTTATAAAAGTGTTTAAACTTTTGGGCCACTAAAACTGATTACTTTATTTATCCTTAGAGCCATGGGTCTTCAAAAGATAATGTTTTGGCTTAAAAACTGGGCATTGTGCAGAATGAAGTCAAGATCGGGCCCGTAAAAGGAATTTTTACCAACTTTGCAAAGATTAAATCATTTTTGTGATTCGGCAGGCTCAGGACATACAAGTGAATGCACTAAATTTTGAAAAATTTTGAGTTCAAGATTTAGGGCAACAACAGGCTCTAATAGGGGACGAGGACTATAAAGGATGAAGCAAGGGACCTAGAATCTCAAGTATAGACCAGTGCCTATCCATTAGGCCAATAGAGTCACAGAGCACAGGAGAAAAAGGAGCTAGAGCAAGCCAAAAATAGGACAAAATAGGAAAGGAAACAAACTACCAACACAACAAAAACTCCTAATATGTACATGGTAGGAAGAACCTACCTCCAATGACTCCAAAATGGTTATGCAAATCCATTAATGGGCTGGGAGAAATAGATGCCTGAGTGGAAAAGAGAAGTGTAACCATGAAGTACCTGCAAGCTCAAGAGCCACCCCATGACCTGAGATAAAAATCTAGCATTTGCGAAGCAAGAAGACTCCTTGAGTAATGTTTCATAACCAAATAGCCACTTAGCATCATAAATCTCTGAAATCTACTCAACATGCTCTTGCATATAACCATCCCTTTCTATAGCAAATGAAATAATGTCCCATGCCTAAAAATAACCATGACTACTCAACCCATCAGAAAGCCAATCATTGGCCACATATGACTCATGTAAAACTAGAAGTGAATCAAGCTAAAAGTCTGTATTGCAAACAATATTTTCATGTGGCTAAAAATCACCCCCAACTGGAATGATCTCCTCTTTCTCTATAAGATTTACCTCAACAGTTTCATGCTACACTTTGTCATCTCTGTCTATAACCTGTAGATTAAGCATGACATCCTCTTCTCCACACAAAATTTCATCTTCATTTGCATTAAGGCACTAGTTTGGAATATACACAATATGAGGCTCATCACATTTGTCCATTTGATCACTTTCAGCAAAGCTATTAAGGCTACTTTTAACATCATCTTCCAGACTTTGTTTAAAAATTTTGGCATTCAAATTTTCAAAATGAAAGGATTCAAAGATAAAATCATTTTTGACCTCTTCTTGCAGCCATATTTATGTGTCATCTTGCTCTAGGAACTCAAAAACCTCATATTCAGCTTGTGTACACTCCGAAGAAAAGACATTCAATACTTCATTTTTATGTTGTGTGGCTTCAAGTTGCTCTTCATTGTTGGTAAAAGTAAATGATTGCATTTCTGCAATAGATAAGGATGATAAAATAGAGTCATTCACATGATCCTCATTACAACTAACATCACAAAAGGATTGTTCATTTTCTACACAACCTAAGGGGCTTTCAGATTCATCTTAGTCTTCTTCATAATGCAAATAATATGCCTCAATTCTTCTATTCATATGAGATTTAATTTCTGCAACACTTACTTCATCTCTACCAAAGTGTTTAGAATCAAAAACAGAGAGATTGAAGCATTCAAGAGAAGGAGGCTATGTATTATAGAAATCTATAGGCTGAAAATTTTGTTTGTGCATGATAGACTTCTTTACAGGTTTAACATTTACAATCTGTTTCACTTTCCATAATCCACTTAAAATCAATTCATCTTCTATTTTCATAGCCTCTTGTTGAGCAACTTCTATATCATTTACTTTACACCTTTTCAATTTGAACTAAACATCTGGATGCAATGCAGAAATAAAGTTACATAGCTAGAGTTGCTTACCCGGTTGAATGGAGGCAAGAATTTTTCTAAGCAGCCAGTTGTATCTATCCACAAAATCTCTAATGGGTTCACCATTTTTCTTTTAAACATTAAAAAATTGATTCAGCAATGTAGCTTCATCAACAAGGCCTTTATACCTTCCCAAGAACTTAGTCTTCAATGAATTCCAATTAGTAATACTCTTATCTTCCAAATAACAAAACCAATCTGCTACAGGCCCAACAAGAGATTCAATAAATAACTGAACAAAAACATTTTCTTCGCTTACCCCCAAAATATCGCATGCAACTGTAAATGCCAGAATATGATCTTTAGCATCTTGATGGCCTTCCCCACTCAACTTTGGGAAGTCCTTCCTTGATCTTTCAAGCAGAGGTGAAAAATGAGACAAAAAGAGAGGTCCAAAATTATTTCCCCATGGCTGAGGAGAAACTAATGCCATCATGCAAATCTAGAAAATAAATCAGCAAGAGTCTTTGCTAGAACAAATTGCTTCTGAGTAATTTCCACTTCATAGAGCCACTAGCCTCTGTCCTCAAGGAGGCACCTTAAAATTTCTGGTAAAACAATAGCACTGATCTTCAATTTTGAATCCCCAGCAGAGTCGCCAAAAATCTCTTGGTTAACAGATTTGTCCTTCCAAGATAGTTGTAAAAATGACTCAATATGCCTGAAATGAAGAACAAAAACGTAACTAACAGTTGGAGGAATTACCATCGAATTGGCAATTCTCCTCTGAATTTTTGAGGTATAGCTCCCTCTTATGATATGCAATGAATGTAACTAGGTATGCTTTTAACCAAAAAGCAGAAAGGGCTCAATAACATCTACCCATAATCATGAAATAGATGTGCAAGACTAATTCAGAATAAATATGAGTACAGATAAATGATACACAGCTCACCTATCCCGCACCCACAAACAGTAATAAATTGATAAAAGAAATAGCTATATCTTTCTCAACACACATCAACATAACAGATGTAATATTGAAGACAAATTATGAATTGACACAAGAACAATTGTAATCATAGAAGATATTTAAAGACACAAAGTTCTAGAAATAATTCTTCATTTCTTCAATATGACAAAATTCAACATTTTTGAAAATGCCTCTGTACATAAGCTAAGTTAAGAAAAAGATAACTAGAAACAAGATAAATTTTCTCCCTTTCCCCTTTGCTCACAGCCAACTGGAAAAAAGATACCTCTTCCCTGAAAGGTCCCCCCATTTTATAGCTTTTCAAAACCCAAAAATATATATCAACGTAACTGCTCGTAATGGTCCTCTAAGTAACTGCTATCAAGAAAGCGACCTCAAACAGAAATAGTTACATTACATCAAAATTTTGGTTACCATTGCTAATTACAAAAATATTTCATGCATGTCAAACAAGTGGCATTAGACTACCCCAGGTATGAGGGTAATTCCTAATTCCAATCAAATTTCCATAAAAAGATTATGCAATTCAGCACATTCTTCCTCTTCTTCCAAAATGAAGATTACCCTATGATATTCAGCATAGTTGGTCTTCTCTTTCCATGCAACTATGCGCAACTGGGAGATGATATCAACCTATTCTTCCTCAAGCCAATTCAAATCAAGTTGCAGGACATGCATGGATTCACCATCCCAAGTCTCATTACTCGCGGGAAGTCCCATTTTGAAAATGTTTTGGTTGATAAAAATTGAACTTAGAGGTACTGCCAGCTTTCTCTGTAGACAAGCTAATTCAATTACGCTAGTAGGTAATGATGACTTTTAACTTGTTGATGTCATGCTACCACCTTAGTGAGCTCCGTTACACTTGTCATTTAAGAGGTGATTAATGCATCATTGATTTTGTACATTGAGAAACGAGTCTTAAGATTGGGTTCATAACTCCTGAAAAGACATTCTCATGATATGTCATACAAATAATCAAATGAGCTAGCGATGTTTTGAAAACTAGGAATCTGTTGGAGGATCGTGGAGTCACGGAAAACCAGAACCATTGAACCACATATCAGGAGTTCTGAGGTTTTGAAAACCTCTACAATGAAAGAAATCAGGCCATCGGAGCTCTTGCAAATTTTTGAACTATTAGAGTGATGTTCAAAAACTTTCAACTTCCCCGACAATAAGAGGAGTCGGAAGGTTGGCTATTTCATGAACTTTTGAACTTTCAAATAGAAAGGAGTCAGAACTTTATGAGGTTCATGAACTGGTGAGATTCCCAACAACAAAGAGTTGGAATTTTATAAAAGTTATTAAACTTTTGGGCCACTAAAATTGATGACTTTATTTATCCTTAGAGCCATGGGTCTTCAAAAGATAATGTTTTGGATTAAAAACTGGGTATTGTGTAGAATGAAGTCAAGATTAGGCTCGTAAAAGGAATTTTTACCAGCTTTGCAAAGATTAAACCATTTTTGTGATTCGGCAGGCTCAGGACATAAAAGTGAATGCACTAAATTTTAAAAAAAATTGAGTTCAAGATTTGGGGCAACACAAGGGAAACTAAACCTTTCAGAATTTTGTTTCCTTTCAATTGAAGAAACTCTTCACCAGTCTCTAAGTTTACTTCAGAAACATATTCCTGAGGTGGAGAATCACTCCCTTCAAAGTATAATTCATCAAAGCTATCTATTTTCTCTAGGAAAGCTATGATATGATTATCACTATTAAAAACCTACCAATGGTCAGCATTTTCAAGTACACCTGGCTAGAAGACCAACTCAATGGTATACTTATTGTCCTTAAAATTGTTATGTGGGACCATAAGGGTAGCTGATACAGCCAACGAATTAGCCCTGTCATTGTATTCTCTAGGAACAGCAAAAATATCAAAAGCATCAAACTTATCAATGCACTCCCATACCTGATTCCGGTAATGCTTCAACCTTTCATTTTTTGTCTGGTACAAATTTTTTACCTGACAAACAATCAGCTCAGCATCTCCTTGTGCATGAAAATTTTTTATGCCCTTTGTACAAGCCACTTCCATCCCGAGTAACAAAGACTCGTATTCAACAGTATTGTTGGTATTATCAAACTGTAGTTTATATGAAAAGGGAAAAATATCCCCTTGAGGAGATATTAGGACTACTCCAGCCCCAGATCTAGTGGAAGAACAACTACCATCAAACTCTAGAATCCACATATCATTTGAACTTTCTGGTTCAACATCTCTGTGATCAGACTCTTCACCTGTAGAAGAAGAAGAATCCTCCATCACCATACTTTCATCTGAACTGTCATGTGATGATCTAGAAGTATATTCTGTAGTTAGGAAATAATTACCAAATCCTGAAGACTCAAATAAAATTTGAGCTTTTGGGTATTCAGATTGAGTGACAATATATTTTATTTCCCTTTTAGGAGTAATTTTTGCATGACACCTTTGATAGGTATCCTTGCCTCGAATAAATCCATGTTAAGCTCTCCTCCTACATCCTTGCAGAAGTTTCATCCCAGTAAAATACCATATGAAGCTAGGACATCTGCAACTAGAACAGTCATCTTTATTCTCTTCTCCAGAAAAGTTGTGAATGCAAATTGTGCATCCTTAATCTAGCCTAACAAAGGCACTTGTTTATTCTCTATTTAAAAGCACATTTCAAAGGTCTTTGTCAAATTCAGTCCGAGAGCATCTGCCACTTTGGCAGGCATGACATTGTCAGAAGCTCCCGAATCTATGATACAATTACTCAATTTATGACCATTAACTAACAGAGAAACATAAATGGGTTCAATTTTCCCTAGAGCAACAAGAGGAGTGGTAACTAGGTTGTTCTGGGAAGACCTATTCTTTGAGGAGTCATGAGCAAGTTTAGAAGTATCTTGCCCTATAGCGACAGTCTTGTTCTTAACAAATTTGGCTAACCTTTCAAATTGATCGAGGTTAGCTTGCAAATATTCTACTTCAGACATCTAGATTTTAGTTTACTAGCATGGTCAATTATGTCAAAAAACTTAAATGAATTAGACACAGAGGTAGGAAATCCTTCATTCTGGGGTTTAATTGGGGAAGTACTGATCTGAGGAATAGCAACAGACGAAGTAGGAGTGTTAGAAGAACTTACTTGTTTATTAGTAGTCGGATCCCTTGATTAGAAAGGCAAAGGAGTTCCTCATTTGGTAATTGAAATCATAGGTTGAGGATCTTATCTTGACTTTCCTTTATCAGCCACTTGTTGGTTTGATTGATTTTGAGATCTGGTGAAAATAGCATACGCTCCACCATATACATCTTCTTCTCTTTCTGCTTCATCTTGATAGTTTAGGAACCCAATAGTAGGGTCGCCAACCAATTCCTCTCCTCCTTCCATAAAGAGGTTGGTAGTGTTTTCTTGATCCAAGTCAGGTTGGAAAGAGATATCCTATTCAGCTTCATAGTAGCCAACTATTGAGTTGACCAGAGGTACTTCAATAGCAAGCTTCCCTTGTGTTGGCGGAAGCCTATTCTGTCCTTGGTTTCTCGTAGCATTGCCTTGATATGAAGTATTAGGGAATGTCCTTCTTGGTATGTCTTAATAAGGAGTGGACATATTCTGGGACATTTATTTTTTTAAAGCCAACAACTCATTGTCTAGCTTCTACACCATAGGATCTATGGTGCTAGTGGAAGATACATCAATAGAGGACTGACCTCTACTTCAGTTGGAATCCCTTCTTATCTTACCCGCAAGGATAAGATCATCTTCAACCTCGATAGCTAAATTTTGTGCTACAACAAGATCAGTAGGATTAGCCTGCCTTAACAAAAAGCTTACCTTAGGAAGCTGAGTGTTGATGAAAAATCATTTCAGATTCTTCACCATTGGTTGAGCAGTTGTTAGAATCCGATTTGTTAATTTGTTGAACTTAGCAATGAATTCCCACATAGGCTCTTGCGGTTCTTTCGTCATCTATGTTAGCTGAGCTAACAAGGCATTATGGATCTTCTACAGGCTTAAACCTAGCTTCAAACTTGGTTTTAAGAGTATTCCATCCATTGATGGTTTGGGCCGGAAGGTGATAGAACCAATCAGCTGCAACACCTTGGAGTGTTTCTACAAACAATCTCATAGAAACATCTTCATATTCCACCCTTAGCACACCACATGCTATGCAAAAAGCCACAATGTGTTCATCATGATGGACTTTCCCATCACCATAGAATTTGGGAGAATTATTTCTTGAACTATGGGGTAGTTCATGCAATGGTGGTGTCAAATTCAGGGGTCCAAAAGAATTACACCAAGGGCCTTGAGCTACCATTATACGTCGGTTGAAAGGCAAAATAACAAACCTTTGATGAATCTGTGGATAATACTCTGTTAGCATTTGTACTAGAAGCTTCACCTGGTATAGGAGACCTAGCATTGGTAGGAGGGAAACTCCTTATACGTTGAAGTCTTGGTATCAGAGGCAAAAGACTAAAATTATTTTGTTACTTTAACTCAAAAATAAGATCAATAATTCCTTGAGCTCTTTTACTTCCTGTATACCTCGAGTCTGCCAGAATGTAAAGTAATTAACAAAGGTAAAAACCTGAACAAACTAATTTTAAGCAATGAGATCAGAATGCTTCAACTCAAAGCATGACGCTCTAAGTTGCACATAAGTCCCCAGTAGAGTCGCCAAAAACTATTGGGTGAATATTTTGTCTTTAGCTAACTAAAGGCAAAATGGTTATATCAACCACAGTGTGATGAGATAAATCTCTCCTCTCAGCAAGGGGAGGTTTCCTTTTATTACTAAATACTAACTAGCAGCTATTACAAACTTATTTACACTAAATACTAACTCCGGGGTGATTCTATATCATGAATTTCTCTTTTTTCAGAAATGATGTTTACAATTCTCAATATGAAATTCAACACAAAAGGATAATTGAAACAATACTAGTATACTTAAACCACGAAGAAACCCATGAAAACACAAAATTTCTCATTGCTCCTTATGCCAATTAAAAATGAAAGATTTCATAATAGAGTGCAGCTCAAAGTCTTCAATATATGTCGATATAAGATAACACGATCATGAACAATAACTTGCAGCCCAAAGTATTCAATTTACTTCTCATTCACAAACTTAAATGCAAATTCCAAATATGATATAGTATCACAAAGTCTACAAAATCATATTTGAATCACCTTCCAAACACTTGATTTCCACGCTCACAATTCAGACATTCATACAAGATCACGTAATAGAAAGGACATAAGAACAATTATATAACATTACAAACTTGCTCCAAGACAAAGATTGGATGCCAACTTGCTTCTTGATATTGCTTGAAAACTGACTTACAAAATAAGCTCAAAGTCTCAAATTGCTCTTCAATGGTAGCGCTTCGCTTCAATAGACAAAAGATACTAATTACAATAGAGGCCCTCTTTATTTATAGGGAGAGGCCTTGAGAAAATTTAGGAAAAACCTAACTACTTTGACTTATTCAAAAATAGGAGTCCTTATTGACTTGGGACTTCCTATGTTTTTACATGTAATTACATATGGGAAAAGTACATGTAAAAATGTTCAAAACTAAATGAAAAGTAATATGAAAGTACAGAAAATAAACTAAGTCATGACACTTTGCATCAACTTGCATCTCCATTCTTCTTCAGATGAGCATCATACATAGTGAATGCTCCTTGCAACCCACAGCTATCAGAACCAGCAGTATTCCTGAAGATTACTCAAGCTCTAATCATTGCATCTTTCACTTTTGTGGTTGCCTTGTCATGACTAGTCAACTTTGATTTCAAATTATCTAGTGTTAACTGATAATCCAGAATATTGTCTAAGGAGGCAACTGAGAAGGATTTGTCTTCAAACTACTTTTAAAACATATTCTTGAACTCTTGAATCATCTCATTACCGGGGAGAAAATGATAATCCTCAAATGTTAGCTTGCATGGGAGCTCCTCCAGTTTGTGCAAAAGACTAACATCACATTCCTCACTAATTTCCTTAGTACTCTCCAAGCCCTTGATTAGCTCTTTCAGAACACTACTCTGATAACTTAATGACTCTTTCATTTCCACATAAGACTCATAATTTGAAACAATGCGGAGTGACCTCAGAGTTCTTATTTTCAGCTTTTTCATCTCAGACCACTTCTCTAGGCTTTCATCTAGATACTCAATGTCTTGAGAAATAGTATCCACCAAGTCATCCAACTCAACTCTAATTTTTTCCATTCTGCTTGTCTTCTCGGCTATACTGGTAAGAAGGGACAATCCTTGTTCCTACATTTTATCAAGGTATTCTTCAATAGCTCCCCCTTTCACATGAGTCTTCTTTGCCTTCTAAACAACAGGATCTTCCACTGTAATTACCTCTGGAGTGATTGACTCAGATGTCAGCATATTTTTTCTCACCATTGCTGCCAACTGTTCTTCTATTGCTTTGTACTACTCTTTCATTTCCTTCTCATGATCAAATTTCACAAGTAAGGAATTGAGTGTAGACTGGACATCAGCTTTGGCACTTTCATGAGTAATCTTCCCAAGTTCAATCCTAGAAATAGATTAGTCACTCATGCTAAAATTTTCCATAGTTGCATCTAATGGCGGATGTGCAATTTCCACATATTTATGACCCTTGTCCTCTAGAAGCCGAGAAAGAGTCTTGGGTTTCTTTTGTGTCTTGGCTTTTACTAGCATTAGCTTTCCAAAGTCAAAGTCATCTGGGAAGATGGCTTGCTTCTTCCTTTTAGGTGTATATGCAAAAAGCCATAAAGGAATCACTGATATACTAACATTTGGGTCAGACCCCATTGTTGGTGAAGAAGGAAATGTGCTGACACTCGTGGTAGTGATGATGGGAGGAGTATTTGTAAACACTACATTTAATACATCCACATTAGAAACTTGCTCAGTACCCAAGACAAACTGTTCAAAAATAGTGGAGTCACCTATTTCATAAGAGGGTGAAGACAAACTAAGAATTGATCCTGAAGAATGAACAACATTATCAAAAGTCACATTAGGATTATCAAAGATTGTCTTTGAGGATGAAGTGGACTCAGATGACCGAATATCAATGGGTGAAATTGGGGTTGTAGGAGGAACAGACAAAGAAATTGTAATAGATATATTAGGTTGAGGAGAAGGGACTTCAGTTTCTTGTGACACATTTATTTGCGGAGACATAGTTGTGTCCTGTAGATTCTTCTGACCATCTCCTTCTTCTTTCTTTTGTTCATTCTCTTTCTATGTTGAAGACTTATCCTCAATATCCATTTCTTCCATAGCTAGTTCTTCAACAACTTGTTCTTCAACTTCCATTTCCTTAGTAGCAAACTCATCCTTTGTCACTTTGGCCTTATTCCCTTTTGACACAAATTTAATCTTAGTCTTGGGAGCCTTGGATGTACTAGGAATATCACTTCTATTATTAGTTCTCAACTCAACCTTTTTTCATGTTTGTTCTAAAGCCTCCTCTTCAGAACTAGTTATGAAGTCCTTCAAGGGTATACCCTTGCTTTGCAGCCACAGATTGCTATTAGTCAGAATAGGTTCAAACCTCTTTCTCAAAGAAGTTAACTCCTTTTTTGACCACTGTATAGTGGGCAAGGGAAAAGTTACAATTTGTTCATTGACATATCTAGGATTAACAACATCTTCATTGTCCACCATACCTTCTAGAATATCAGCCAAACCCAAATATTCAATTTAATTCAAAGTGAACCTCTTTTAATCTAAATTTTTGATCTCCTCTTTTGTTCTCAAATCAGCCCAGATATCCTCTACCATCAGCTCATGAAATTGAGTCTTTCCCCTGATCTTATCCTTCACTCCCTGATAATCAAATTTGGGTCTCCTTTTGAATTGTTTCATAGTAACCATCTGCATTTTGGTTTCCATTGCCTTGCCTTTAGTGACAATTGCAACAGTGTACCTACCAATCTCAACAGGAAACCTAAATTTGGGCTTCTTTAACTCCATTTGTTTGTTATGAATGACAATCATTTACTGACACAACTCCATCAGAACAATTCTGTCAGAAGGGAATTTTGGTAACATGTAGGGATAACCTTAAAAATAGCCAACTCTTAAATATGTGAAAGTTGAGAACTGAAGAAATAAACAACCAAAACCATTCACCACTGCCCAAGCTTCATCTGAAATTCTCCTTTGCTCCAACTGGGGGTCAAAGAGGCACAACAAAATAGCAAAGAAAGCATCATTCACGCTTCTAAAATGATGAATTGAGCCTTTCAAAGTGAGTTGAGGATAATACTGATAAACTGGTACAACTCTCATGTCTCCATCAAATGTTAAACCTGGGAAATTCCTCATTGAAGCTGCTATATATACCAGGTATGAAGTCAGATAGAACTTTGAAGTAGTTGATACCTTGATTAGCTGCTCATGAAGAGCATTACTAACCTATTCTCCCCGAATATATTCTGCTTACCTTGAAGTATGATCTTGATGTATGGGTACATCCATTCATGGAAAGTTGAAGATGAAGATAGACCTCTAACTCTACTAAGAAGAGTTATTAGATTACTTACTTCCTCCACAAAGTCACTCCTGGGAAAACTCCTGGGCCATCTAGACAAATTTGGTCTAGCAGTCTTGAGCTATTTACTATTGATAACTCTTTTTGCCTTTTCAACATTTTTATCATACTCACCCTGAGCAATACCGAAATCTAGTTCTACAAAAATTTTATTTCCCAGACATATGAACACCTTATCTATAAATTTTATATCAAGCCTCATGATCACATTGCCATGGGCATCTACCACCGTCATATTGTCTTTATTGTAGAAATAAGCAACTTGGAGAACAAACTCTGTATTATGTGCAGCAACAAGGAATGAAGCCAGTGTTGGCAAGAGACATTGCTAGGCATGATAGGTGTTGTCATTGATGGCAATTAAGATCATCCCAATCATCCACATAACACAATTTGTTCACATCGAAAGTTAGAATCAGAATTTGTCTAAGTTCGGGCAGTCAGGAACAGAGCAGGTGACAGGGTTCGGTATCCTGGTTCAGATCGATCTGGTGGAAAGGCATGGTTTGCTGCATATCTAAGGTAGTTGTAAGCATTTTTAAGACACTCTAAATCTAGATTTTTGTCCTCCAAAGATGAAGGACTCAAAATATATTAGCTTATGAGTATCGGGTTTCAGTTTGACAGAACAAATAGAAGAAGAACAGTCCGACCTTGTGAATGATCTTAATTATGGATGTATAGAAGTTGTTTATTGGGCAATTGGTGATGATAAGTAATGATAGCCAACATGATTGATGATTTACAAGTGCAAGTTTTGATCTGCATCTCATATTATGTATTGATCTAGCCAACAGAGCAGAGTACTCTACAAAGTTCTAAATGTTCTTGAAGCTTACTGGTAAAATGATTGTAGATCATGTTGTGGATATATATATCTGATGGAATTGGATGGTTTTGGTGTGTGTGTTGCGACTATGGAGTAATTGCAAAAAGAAGCAGAGATCAAAGTTCAAATGCTAGAAGAGCAGTAAGAGGAGGAGAGTAAGGATGAAGTGTATCAAGTCAATTTTATATGCTTAACTGGAACTAAACTCTAGCATTGACAGATGCCAAATATCAGTTCAAATTTATTGTAATTTTTCTTTCTTATAGGTAGTGAGCCTTCTTTTGAGAAGTGAGCCTGAATGCATGTGCATTCCCCATTGTAATACTTTTAACAGAGTATAATCTTTGTGGGTTAACCCCCACCATGGTTTTTCCCTTAACTGGGTTTCCACGTCAAAAATCTTGGTGTCAAATGTATTATTTATGTTTTTGCTCATGTGTTATTGATTAATGCTGAAATGTTTACATCATTGATTTGATTATAAGTTGTAAAGGAAGATTACGAGAAAGAAACTGTTAAATTATGTGATTTATCCGGACCTAATTCAACAATTAGTATCAGAGCTAGGTTCCTTAAAAGAAGCTTAACAACTTGAGGAAAGATCTTGGAAGGAGTTTTCAATGGGTTCACTCAAAGATCAACTTCAACTAGCTATAATAGATCTTGATTAGTCCAAACCAGAAATATCTAATCTGAAAGATGAAATCAAAGATGCTGATGATACCATTGAAATGTTAAAAGATAAATTAAGAAGTCTATGGGAAGGAATAAGGAGATACTTTTGTAGTTATCTAGTTTAACTGAAGAAAATTACATGAATGAAGCCTTGGAGGAAAAGACAAAGGAGTGTGAGAAGCTGTCAAAAGAAGTTATTGTTCTAAAAGTTGAGATGGAATCTAGGGCAATGAGGTTTACCAAAGAAATTGAGCAAAGGAAGAAGATTGAAGAATATTTGAATCAATCTCTAAAAGAAAGAACTGATGAATGCTACAAATTGGATAGTATAGCTAGTTATCTAAAGTCTGGTCTACAAGAAAGCAAAGACAATGAAAGAGATCTTGAAAGACAAAATGCCATTCTCAGACATGATTTAGAAGTTGCAAATGAATACAAGGAGAAGTTCAAGATAAGTTTAGCTAAACTTGAAGCAATACTTGAGGGTCAAAAAAAGGTTGATGACAAGAATGGTCTTGGATATGAGAAAGGTGAAATCTTTGGATCTGGACAAAGAAAATTTCAGCCAAGGAATGCGAAAAACAGACCCCAAAGACCTCTGATAAGATAGCCTAATGCTCAAAGGTATCCATCTTTCAATGGAAATTGTTTCAAGTGCAATAAATTTGGTCATAAAGCCACTCAATGCAAAAGTAGAGTAAATCAAAATAATCCATCCTTCTCTGGACAATGCTTCAATTGTAAGAGGTATGGTCATAAATCCAATGAATGCAGAAGTATGATAATGAATAACTCATCAAATAGAGGAAATGGGAATTCCTTCAATGGCAAATGCTTTGCATGCAATAGATTTGGACATATGGCCAATCAGTGTAGATCAAGAGGAAATCAATCAAATGGGCAAAGAAATGTTGTGTGCTTCCATTGTAACCGATCTGGTCATTTTGTAAGATTCTGCAGAAGTAGGACTAATGAAAGAAGAGGTCCGGTAAACAGAAAACTGGATGAGAAAAGACAAGACAAAGGCAAAAGAAAAATTAAAGAGAATGAAATCCAGAATGAAACAAGTGAGACATGGGTCAAGAAAGCAATTATGAACCATAGTGATGGGTCCACACTAGAATCCAGTGCAGATAATTCCTCAGGGAATTGAATTAGGAGCTCTGGCTTAGGGGCTACAATAAAAATCAAAATCCCCCAACCAGTAAGTGAGTGAATCTGGCATAGTGAGAAAATAGATCTTGGATTGTTTCAGATCATTTGGAAGGATTTCCTGAAGAAAAAAGGTGGATATGAAAAATTGTGGAATATTTCATGAGAAACTATTCAACAAACAGAGTAACCGAATATACTATGGCAGAGCATTTATTACAAAGACAAATTAAGCGATGCGGAGCATAAAAGGGTCATTCATTCCCTAGACAGATCACTTTGCATCAGAAGAAAGTAAGAAGTGAAGGAGTGAACAAGCTCTAAGCTGAGAATTCTCAAGAATTGAAGCACGAAGAGGATCCTCAAGCAAAACCCTAACCTGCGGAACAAGGTATTTCTATTTTCTGCAAAACCCCTTGAATTCGTAATCTCTGTAAATGGCTACACCTTTAGTTGTTGATGTCACTAAAAGGCCCCGTCCTAAATTTAAGAAGCATCCTTACAAATTTTTTGAAATCAAACTGCTAGGTGCTTTTTTGGGTGTTTCATATGGGGTTTTACATGTTGAATATATTAGGGCATACATCCACTATAACATGGATGAATTTGGAAACCTAAAACTCTTGGGTTTTCTCAACAACTACTTAATTGATGATAGCCATAAATTGAAAATGAAATACAAAGCCCTAGAAAGCAAACACTTTCTGCAAGTCATTAGGTTTCCTATATTTGATGAAAATGAATGGGTTTGATATGTCTTGAGCCGAATACATAATGAGTTCATGTGGATATTGAAACCATTTAAGATTACAAAGGATGTTATCAAGACTGTAACTGGGTTAAATTCCTCCGGCATATTACCCATGCTGAAAGTTGTGAAAAACTAGACAATGACTGAGGCTACCAGTGCCAAGTTTGACAAAAGGGCAATGACCATCAATGATATCATAGAACCTGATGTTAAATTTGCCTCCATGGTGATTGGGTACAAGATTTACCATTCCAACAGGGAAAATTTTGTCTCTAGAACTGCAATATATGCAGCCTATCAAATAGTAAAGGAGAATGTTGATTATGATTTTTGCAAACTACTACAAAATTAGTTGATTGAGAATCTGATCAAAATAAAGAAAGATAGGAAAAATACCTTCAAATATGGCTCCTTGATTATATGTTTGTTCTTCTATTTTATGAATGAAGTACCTAGAATTCAAGGTGTGCATTAGACAACTGACAGGCCAGTGGCATGGCAAATAAGAGATCACCTTCTTAGTCTTGGTGACTCCCAAGCCCAAAAGACTGTCATTTGGGGCTACTTCAAAAACTTCCAAAGTTTAATGCAAGTAAGGGAGATAATCCCTAAAACAATTGTGGAGAAGTATGAAAATGACAAATGAATCATGGTTGACACAGATCGGTGCTTGAAGGAAAGCTGTAGAACCAATGATAGTTTGGATAATGCCTATGGGTTATGAGGTGGATGAAAGAGTTTTGGATATGTATGCTCAGCGTCTTCTGAGCACACCTAAAGATACCTCTGTGGAAAGGTTTGTAACTTACAAGGAACTGAGTCTAAAATTGCATGTGGAACTTAGACATCTAGAGACCAAGAGGAAAGTGCAGAGGCAAGTTGAAAAGTATGCTGAGAGCATTGGCCTAACCAAGGAAGTAGTGAAACATAACAGAGAAAGAATTGAGAAGGCTGAAAAAGAAAAATAGGACAAGAAACAAGAAGATGCTCCGGTGGAACCACCCTTCACTTCAAGGACTACTAGAAGCTCTACTGTTGCTTCTATTCCTCCTAAAATTGCAAATCCAGAAGTCAGACCATCTAGTGAAGCAAGTAAGAGAAAGAAAACAAAGGCCATAAGAATGAATGTGGGCACAAAAGATGATGAGGAGACAGAGATAGATGTAGAAGTCAAAGAAATAAAATCCAAGAAAGCTAGAACTTTGAAGACTTCTGAAGACCAGCCTTCCGAAAGCATTAAGACTGGTGAAAAGCAAGTAACTGGTAAGGTTGCTATGACTATTGATGAAATTGTAAAAACAATCATTGTTCATGGAAACTTAAAGCCTATCAGAGTTTACTATGATAATTTTGATCAAGCAAATAAGAAAATTTTGGAAGATGCCATTATCATATATTTGAACAAATTCAATAGAGCCCTACTAAAAATTTTACAAGAACTTCCTAAAGGTTTAAGAAAAGTACTAGAAATGAGGAAAGAAATAGCCAAGGCTAAAGATCTAGAACTTAGAGAGTATGTCCTTTCTACTTTGTGTCTTGTAATGACTAGAAGAGAAGCAAATAAAATCCTTAGAGAAGTTAAAGAAAAATTTAGAAGCATGGCTCGGATGAACAAGCTAATGCTTGGTAAAACTGAGGAAATTGCAAAAGAAATAGAGGAAATTTTGAGAAAGGCCCTAGAAAAGGATAAATATTATATTATTTTAGAGAAACAAGTTGAAGAAGACAATTCTCTAGTTCCGAAACTGGAATCTCCAGAAGAAGAGATTAACAAGGGAATTAATGACCAAGGTGTTAATTTAGATCCTCCAGAGTTAATCTATGAAGAGACTAATGTTGTATTTGATTCATCAAATCTGAATGTTGGAGAAGTTCAGGGAAAGAACATCATTAAGCAGCAATCTAAGTTTGGTGAAGCCTCTATTCCAGAAGAGGAACAAGTCAGTCAGGAGGATATAGAAATGACAAACAAAATAATTAATGCAGAAGAAACTCTTCCACATGATCTTTCTTGAAAAGAAGAGGATATTGCTGCTATACAGACCCCTCTGGATCAGGTAGTGAGTGGTGAAGACAGAGAAAAGATTTCACCTGCAAGTGATACAAGAAATGATAAAGCAGAGGAAGAGAAGGAAGAAAACCAAGAAGACAAAGCAAAAGAAGATGGTGCAAATGTTGAAGCACCTAAAATAGATGCTAAAAATTTTGATGAACAAATCGATGATTTAGAAAATGTTGCAAGAGACACTGCAGATGAAGTGAAAAGTCTTCTTGAAAAAGAGATGATTGAGCTTGATGAGCCTGAACTACTCCAAAGTCTAACCAATCCAGATGCTCTCTCTTCCATTCAATTGATGAAAATAGCATCATTCACCCAAGTAAAGGCTAGAGAAAAGTTGTTAAAGTCCCACATAGAGGATAATGAGATACTGGGGCTTGCAACTGAGATTTTGGAGAATTTAATGCCTTCCTACCAGAAGAGTCCATCTGATTCCCCCTGTGAACATTTGAAAAATCTTGTAAGTTTTATAAATACTCATTTTGAATCCTTTGAAAATTTTGCAAAGGCAACGGTCTAGAAAGAGTTTCTAGATAAGAAATTTAGTGAAGTACAGAATCTAATAGAAAATGATAGGATGATACTTAGCATTAGCATAAGGAGTATTCAAAATGCTTTAAATGATGGAAGAGATATGTACAAATTTTGTCTATGATGGCCCAAAATTAGTGAGGATATTGAGAAGAAGATAAAGGAGTAAGAACAAAAATTGTCAAATCTTTCTCAAATTTTTGATCCTCTTAACAGTTTTGCCTATAAATTGGGAATGTCAAGTAATTAGCTTGACAGATGAGATAAAGAGGCTTGGTAAAGAAAAAAGTAACATTATGAAGAGAATGTGTGAGCTCTGGGAATTGATTGCCCCCAAGTTAGAAACCATGTTTAATGCCTTATCAGAAGCTCAAACTGCACTTCAGAAGAGTAATCCTTTGGATCTAACAAAGGCAGAAGCATATACATTTTTGTTGAGTGGACACATCTCAATTTTAGATGGAATAAAGGGAACTTGGGCCTCTGAACTTGTGCAATTGAAAAATAGTTTTGCAGATATTCTCAAGTTCATGTGAATAGAACTTAATGATTAGTTGTACATATGCGATCTTATATACAATTTTTTGGAGAATTTTGGCTTGTGGACCCCACCCTTTTCCATTGATGTCAAAGGGAGAGTGAAGATTGGTGAAAAATGAGAAATCTAGCTAAGGGGGAGCACCGAAAAGTAGTGTGAACAATAGTATGAAGCACAAGCAAAGGGGGAGCTACTTTTGACACTTAGTCATTTTTCACTAATTGTTGCCATCAATGCCAAAGGGGGAGATTGTTGGCAAGAGACACTGCTAGGCATGATAGATGTTGTCGTTGATGGTAACTAAGATCATCCCAATCATTCGTATAACACAATTTGTTCACACCGGAAGTCAGAATTAGAATTTGTCTAAGTCTGGGTAGTCAGGAACAGAGCAGGTGACAGGGTCTGGTATCTTGGTCTAGATCTATCCGGTGGAAAGGCATAGTTTGTTGAGGATCTGAGGTAATTGTAAGCATTGTTAAGACACTCTAAATCTACAGTTTTGTCCTCCGAAGATGAAGGACTCAAAAGATATTAGCTTTTGAGTATCAGGTTTCAGTTTGACAGAACAAACAAAAGAAGAACAGATCGACCTTGTGAATGATCTTAATTTTGGATGTATAGAAGTTGTTTATTGGGTAATTGGTGATGATAAGTAATGATAGCTAACATGATTGATGTTTTACAAGTGTAAGTTTTGATCCACATCTCATATTATGTATGGATCTAGCCAACAGAGCAGAGTACTCTACAAAGTTCTAAATATTCTTGAAGCCAACTAGTAAAATGATTGTAGATCATGTTGCAGATATATATATCTAATGGAATTGGATGATTTTGGTGTGTGTGTTGCGACTATGGAGTAATTGTGAAAAGAAGCAAAGATCAAAGTTCAGATGCTAGCAGAGCAGTAAGAGGAGGAGAGAAAGGATGAAGTGTATCAAGTCAATTTTCTATGCTTAACTGGAACTGAACTCCAGCATTGATAGATGCCAAATATTAGTTCATATTTATTGCAATTCTTCTTTCTTATAGGCAGTGAGCCTTCTTTTGAGCAGTGATCCCGAATGCATGTGCATTGCCCATTGTAATACTTTTAACAGACTATAATCATTATGAGTTAACCCCCACCGTGGTTTTTCCCTTAACCGAGTTTCCACGTCAAAAATCTTGGTGTCAAGTGTATTATTTATGTTTCTGCTCATGTGTTATTGATTAATGCTAAAATGTTTACATCATTGATTTGATTATAACTTGTAAAGGAATATTAAGAGAAAGAAACTATTAAATTGCATGACAACTAATTCACCCCCCCCTTCTTAGTTGTCCAGACCTAATTCAACAACCACGAGATGAATATTGCTTTTGACAATCTTCTACATAGAAGGACTAGGTTTATCTGACTTTGTTCTCTCCACAAATTCAGCCTTATCCACATGACCAATCTCTATATCCCATATCTCATCCACATTAGATGTGACTGATGTGACAAGAAAAACACCTTGATACTTGTACTTCATCACTTTGGCCTTCTTTGGAGATGAGTCAGTCATTTGAAAAGAAGGGTCCTTCAGATGAATCAAAGACCTCGGCAACTTACAGAAGAAACTGCAACAAAAAGTCATGATCTTGCAGTTAGGAGAAAAATAGGCAATTTTGGGAAACTACATGTTGTCGATCATGACTACAAGGATGAGCTTGAAAGGGCTAAAGAGCAATCAAGTCAAAAAAATGGATGAAAGAAGGCTCAGGATAGCAATTTGGAAAATTCCCTAGAGTTAGACAAGTTTTAGAGAGTGAGTGCACGAGCGGTAAATTTTGCCACCCTTGCATGCTAAGGGGAATTGCTGATGTCAGGGCGGCAAATTTTGCTGCTCGTGCATGTAGATTAAAGAATTACAAGGTGCAAAGGTGGCAAATTTTATCGCCTTTGCAGGGAAAAGATAAACTTGTTTGCAAAGTGAAGAAGTGGCAAATTTTGCCATTATTGCACATAGGGGATAGGGCTTAGTTATGTTGAAGCGGCAAATTTTGCTGCATTTGCATTGGAAGGTTCAAAGGTTGATGTTTAAGTGGTAAAATTCTACCGCTTGTACACTGGGAAATTTGTTAAGTTTCATGTAGGGGTGGCAAAAAATGCCACCTTTACATCAGGTATTACATAGACAAAAAACAAGGCAAGGGCAGTGAAATTCACCACCCCTGCACATGACTTACATAAATACAAACACATCGACAACAAATTCTACCGCCAACGCATAAGGGGGAAACAAACTCTAAGTTACAAATAGAAACAACAGATGACAAAAATTGCCATCTTAAACAAATGAATCGGTTAACACAAAACTAGGGTTTCTACAATGGATGGCGAAAACTACCATGCCATCCACCTCTAAACAAAAACATGGAGAAAAAACACATAAAAACTAAGGTAAAACTAAACAAAACCCTAAACAATGATATTCAAAAGTAAAAGAAAACACAGAAACAACAGGGAATAATATAATCAATAACACCTCTTTTAAAGGTAAAAATGATTTAGGAAAGAGAAGATTACAAAATGAAAACACAAAGGAAAAGCTTACCCGATGATAATGACCACAAGTTGCTCCTCGTACCAAGCCCTAGATCCAAAAATCGTGCACTCAAAAATGCTAAAGATGTTCTCTAGGGTTTCAATCAAGCTCAGGTAAGTAGCAGAAACAAGCACGATTTAAAATGAAAACTAAAGAGCAAACTAAAAACATATAAATTTCTTTTAGGAACACTAACTCGAGGTGCATTAATTGCACTTGACATGAACTTAAGTTGCATGGGATATGCACAATCGGTAAATTCTACCACTCGAACACATGGTCAAGACAAAAATGCACAGGCAGCGAAATTTTCCGCTCCTGCACTTAAATGATTTCCTAAAAGAAAAAGAAACAATGGTAAAATTCACCACTTGGACACAACACAGAAAAAAAAATATGCATGGGCGGTGAAAATCACCGCCCCTGCATGAAAACAAAATTTCTCTAACTCCTTAACATTGCGAAAACCAGTTTACCAACTTGCGCGAATTTCAAAAAATTAAAATGAGAAGATACTCAAATAGATACTCAGGAGCAAGAGGATTACGCATGAGGATGAGATGACTTGCCTAGATTTGTGAGCTAAGTGTAGGCTACAAAATGGACAAGTTTTGTAAGGGTCGTCCTACAAAATGAGCACAGCTCATTTTGAGGACAACACATACATATGACTGGATATATATATATACTCAAACTTTTTATAGCTCTATCTAGATATCTATATTGATTGGACATGTGACATTATTTAGAATGGGTTTTTTTCAAAGGCTTGGTCATTTATTTCTATCCAATTGTATTTAAATTTGTTCCATGTGGAATTCATAATGTACATGTTAGATCATATATATGTTTTCAATACAAAACCTAGTGACTTTAGATCATATATTTTGCCTTTAAATTCCTTTAAAAAATTAGTATCACTCATACCTAAATACTGACAAAACTTAAATCTAATCTTCATCTTCTGCCTCATTCTTAGCAATATTGAAATAGTGTAGCTCGTATACATTGTGATCCTTATTGGAAGCTATCACTCGCAACCAATCTTTAACATTATCCTTATTGGAATTTATAGGCATGTTGTAATTTCTTTTCTTTCATTTAGAGTAGCAACCATGATTTTCTATGTATGACATTTATAAGAGAATTGCAGCAGCTAACTCTTTATAGTTTAAAAATTAGTATCACTCATACCTAAATACTAACAAAACTTAAATCTAATCTTCATCCTCTACCTCATTCTCAGCAATGTTGAAATAGTGGAGCTCGTATACATTGGGATCCTTATTGGAAGCTATCACTCACAGCCAATCCCTGACATTATCCTTATAAGAATGTGTAGGCATGTTGTAATTTATTTTCTTTTATTTAGAGTAGCAACCATGATTTTCTATACATATGACATTTATAAGAGAATTGCAGCAGCTAACTCTTTATAGTTTAAAAAATTAGTATCACTCATACCTAAATACTGACAAAACTTAAATCTAATTTTCATCTTCTGCCTCATTCTCAGCAATGTTGAAATAGCGTAACTCGCGTACATTGCGATCCTTATTGGAAGCCATCACTCAGCCAATCCCTAACATTATCCTTATTGAAATGTATAGGCATGTTGTAATTTCTTTTCTTTCATTTAGAGTAGCAACCATGATTTGGTATGTTACTTACGTGTATCATTTTGTGAATTGTTCTTGTATGGGTTCTCTAAATAGTGATTTATCTTAAAACCTCCCATAACCCTGTCCCACATGTCGAGGGATAGATGTAAAATCAGCATCAAGTTGTATATGAACAATGGTAAATAATTGTTTGGAAAAATATAATGGCAACTCATCATTGTGTGGCCATCTATGATGTGCTACTAACCACTTAGGATATATAAGTGGTGCAGCAACATCTATACACCTGGTGACAAAATAGCCCCAAAGTCTGTCATGTCCATGATAATGTGGAAACATACTATGCACCATATTCAATGAAACGTCCCTATTAACTCTTGGCCATTTCACTGTCCCAGTAACAGTGCTAGCAAGTGACACATAAAACATCCTCAGTACTCAAATCATCATAGGGATTTTATGATTTGACTATGTCAATCATACAGGCAAACTCTGCTCTAGTCCCCACCAACCTGTCTCTATTAGATAGGTTTGGTGTACTATGGATCGTTTGATCTAAATGTGTCAAAGCATTATTAAGTCTATCAAGAGTGGCAGCATATAACTCACTCCTAGTTACACTATTTGCATCACCACTATTATGACCATCACTATGATGAGATTGTCATGCCCACATTTCCCATGTGGTCACGACACGCATCACACATGTCATGTCCACATTTGTCATGTGGTCATGACACGAAATATCAAAAAAATTCCATGCTTCCCTAGAAGCCCCCTCGCACGCGTAAGCATGCTCGATGGCGTACGCTAAAGCGTAAACAAAATAGATGAAGGCAGGGTAATACGTACCCGTGCATATACCAATCGCATGAAGGCCATCAAGGGGGTCATTGCGATGCGGTTAACGTCGCCAATAGGGTTAAACTTCACTAACCTAACTAAACCCTAAATTTTGGGAAAATCTGGCAGCATAACGCCTCACGGGCGTGAGTAGGGTTTATTGTACTAAAACTAAATTTGATCAAGAGGTTTCCTAATTTGGATTAATAATTTTCTTACATCTCACAAGTTGCATTGGTAATACAGTTGATTAAGTTAATTGAACATTTTTCAACAAAGTCCAATCATTTGTTCTCCTTCACGTTTTTTGTAATTTAATATTAATTTGTTCTCCTTCACGTTTTCTAAAATTTAAAACATTTTTCAACAAAGTCCGATCATCTGTTCTCCTTCACGTTTTCTCTAATTTAATATTAATTTGTTCTCCTTCACGTTTTCTATTAATCAAAGTTATCTCTGCATTATTTACATTATTCCTAATTTCTTGGTAGATCAGATCTCGAAATCAGGATTTACTAACTTCGTTTGATGAGGTTTACTAGGTTTCCGTTCTGGGTTTAAATCAACGTTTAAATTAATTTTGTTAATTAAAAAACCACAACATGATTAAAAGAGTATTAAATTTTAATTAGTACTGTTGACCTATTTTCCTCTGTCCAAAGTTAAATAGTTCACCTTGTATTTTCCTTGAAAATCCTTTAGAAATGACCCTACAAGGGTTAAATCCTTCAAAGGACTCATGCTCTGCCTTGCCAAAAAATCTCAATTTCTTGCTTGAAGAATCCTTGCAAAAAACCCAGAAACCCTTTGTCTTCAAGTGCTTTCCATCGCAGATAAATCTCAATTTTATACTTAGTATTTGTATATGCATTTTTGAATGTATGTTCGCATGTACATTTGCCATTGTATGTTCTCATATACAAAGGAAATGTACATCGGCCAAGGGGTGGAATGCAGGGATGAATGTATATCAAGATGCACAATCGCGCATACAAAGGAAAAGATACAAAAGACAGCATACAAAGGCGACATACAAGGATACATCGGTGGAGAGATACAAGGCGAAAGATACGATGTAAAATCGCGTATACAAAGGCAAAAACATACAAGTTCACATACAAAAGCAAATCTGAGATACAAAGTAAAGATGCATGTATGTGCCAACATACAAAGGGAAATATACATTCACAGACACAAGGGCCATATGCAATGTAAAGATACATCAGCAGGATACAAGGTTGAATGTACATTCACAAGATGCAAGGAAGAGATACAAAGCATGGTCCCACCAATTGTATGTATATGTGTTTGTATCTTTGCACATACAATCGCATATACAAAGCGATATGCGTTCCTGACATACAAGGCCCGGACCCGAAAGGAGTTTGCATTTTGATTTATCAAATGCATGTTTGTATGCATCTTTTTGTTTGTATGTTCGCATTTGTATGTTTAAATATACAAAGGCAATATGCAAGGTCATATACAAAGGGCAGGTACAAGTTCAAATGCATGTTTGTATGCAAGTGTTTGCATGCAGTTTTCCTTTGTATATTTTGCATTGTATATGCAATATACAAAAGGGGTAGATACAACGGCAATATACAAGGTGGACCCGACTGAAGAATCAAATGCAGCAGATAATCTTTTTGAGGTCTGCATTGTATATTTGCATATACAAGGTCAAAAGATGCATATGCAAAGATGCAAAGGGTTGGATACAAGGTGGACCTGACTATGGAATTGAGTATAGCGGATAATCATTTGAGATCCGCAGCTTGTATGATGAGGTGCTTGTATATGTTGATATACAAAGAGAAGGTACAAAGGCCAGACCTGTAGCAAAGTTCCAATATGGCCGATAACCCTTTGAGTTCCACATTGTATACATATATTTGCAATTGTATGTTTGCATATACAATTGCAATATACAAAGGTCATAAGCAAAGGATCTCAGCAAGACATTGTACATCGGTGACTCATTTTTTGATCTTCCCAATGGCTGATAGGGGTTGCAGTTTTCAGCAATGGGTCCCAGCTTCAGTTCAATGACCAATCAGGGGGTGCCACGTGTCAGGGGCGATTCAAATGTCAATTTAAAGGTAAAGCCCGCGATTGTATAAAGGCATATGCAAAGTGATTTGAATATGCAAAAGGAGGGAAATTACATAAATGCATAAGTGAATCCAACAGTCAAGTGCAGGAGCGCTTATATATGCAATTGCAAAATACAGCGATATACAAGCACAGATATGTAAAGTGATATACACACAGTTGACCAAAAGGTTTGACTGCCCATATCTCCCTCATTTCGGTGAGTTTTGACACGCTTCAAAAGGCAAAAGTACTTATTTTTGCCTCCTCTTTCATCTAGTGGACTTTGAGCAGGATATTTTCACTTTCAAATTTTGGATCTGGCTTTGCATGCTTAATCAGCTAGACATTTCAGCGGTCATTTTTGGCAAGATACAAATGCAGATATTTGTGGCATTTATCGGTGCAGATTGATGATTTAGCAGCTTGCATTGAAGACTCAAAATATCTTCCATCTTCCCTATACCAGATCTTTCATGCCATGAATTTTTGCAGGAAGATGTCCCTTCAGAGGCAGATATTTTCTGATAGCGCCCATGGGCAAAATTGATTGTAATCAATTCAAGTCAAAAAATAAATATATATATACATGTAAAACAGATGTATGGTTGTTGGTTGTTCTTCTGGGCTATTTTGTAATGGCTACTTGGCCTCTATAATCAATATAAACTAGTATTTTTGCCTCTCTTTTATTATTTTTAGCATTGTGTCTGCTCTTAGGATTAGTGTAGGTTGTGTATTGTAGACAAAAGGTCCCTTTCATTCCTCCATTATTCTGTCTGGACCTCTCTAGAATTAATGAGTCTGTGTAAGTCTTTCCAGTTGTGAGATTATTACTGTGTCGATTCAGTTGCAGCCAAACACATTTAAATCTGGTGTATCACTTTATTTCATTTCAGCATTCCTTCTAACCCTTTTCCCAGAAAGTATTAGCACTAGATTTAGATACATTTCTCTAAATAATAGGCTTAGAAAGAGGAAGTCGGCCTTCTCTGGAGGTCTGATCTCAATTCGCAAGGTCCCACACTTCGAGATCATTCCCATGTTTCTCCAGATTGCTAAAGTTTCACAACTGCAGCAAAGGGTGCAAATCTAAGAGACAACAAGTACTCTTAGCCCTAAATTCTTCCAACAATAAAATATTATTTTTCTTTATGAGTGAAAACCTTATTTTCTGATTTTCTCCTCTTTGTTTTAACTTTTATCTTTCTTTCTCATTTTCTCATTTTGATTGTAGGTTATAATGGCCATTTATGAAATGCATAAGATGGCTTCATATATATGTGTGTGTGTATGTGTATATATATATATGTGTGTGTGTGTGTGTGTGTATATATATACATACATATATACATATATATATATATATGTATATATGTATGTATATACACACACACACACACACACACACATATATATATATATATGTATATATCTATATATATATATATATTTTATTGTGTTAATAAATTAGGTTTCCTTTTTATAAATATATGTATATTTTTATTTTCTTGTTTCTATATGAAAAAATGCTAGAGCCCTAAATTTATTTTTGTTTTGTGGTAGGGGAAGGAGGTGCTGCTGGGAGCTGCAATGGTGGCAGTGCTGAGAGAAAGGGAGCCGCAGTGCTTAAGACTGAGAGTAAGGTTGGCCGAAAAGTGGTGGCAGAGGGTCTAAGAGGGGGCCACGTAGCGGAGGAGCCAGGCAGTGGGACTAGTGGCCACAAAGGGGAGAGTCTGTAGAGGCCACGGGGCGAAGGAAATGGGCGGCGCCATCAAGCAGACCGTATAGGGAAGGAAGGGCCGCTGGATGTATGAGGGTAGTGGGGAGTGTGGGGAGGGGGGGCGGAGCCCCAACCCACATCCCATTTGATGGGGTGTAGGTGGGGACTCTGTCCCCCTCCCCACACCCAACACACAAAAAATAGAACAGCGATGGGGGGGTTCGAACCCCCCCACCCCTTAACATTTTTTTTATATTGTATTCTCTGTGAAAACAAAACGCGATTGCAAAAGAAAATACAGTCTCCTTAATATTTTCTCAGTATTTTATTTTTATGTTATTTTAATTATATTAAGATTCATTTATTGTTATATATATACAGAAGTATCAAATTCACAGTTTATTTAAAAATGCAATAAAATAATATATTTATTTATATATATATAAATATAATACCTTTGTATATAAAATGTTAACTATAATTTTATTTGACAGCCTATTAAGATCAATTTATTTGTAAATACACAAAAAAATACATTCATTTGAATTATTCAAAATAGATATAAATTATATCTATATATATATATAATTGCTATTTTGCAACTATATTCTTTTTCCTCTACACTTGAAATTTTATTTTTAAACAATTAAACCAAGATATATATATGCATTTTCTTTTATCAATTGCTCATTTAGGCAAGAATACATATTTTTCTCACAAATTGAATTCATAGCTTTTTTTAATTACACTTGTAAAGAAAGAACAAATGAAATTAATTAGATACTCCTAACAATTAACAACCACTAATTTTCTCTCTTTCACAAAAACAATATACAATTTTCATATTAGTCACAATATCAACTAAACCTCAACTTTGCTAATTGAAATATTTGAAATTTTCATACAAGAAATGGCTTTTAAATATAAATTTTCTTCCTTCATTTTTATTTGAATGATAAAAATAAATCAACTAATTGTAACTTTCAAAAATGACTTTCACACAACTTAAGAAAACACAATTTTACAACGAGAGAGAGAGAGAGAGAGAAGTCCTCCTCTTTGAAAATCAACAAAGATGAAGCTCCTAAATAGGCCAAACTCTTTCTTAAGAGCTTAAAGAGTAAAGGAAAATAAAATATTAACTCCAAGTACAAGGAGTTTCTCCAACTTCACATTTAACTCCATTGAACTTGCATATCACAACAAGGGGGAAGAAAACCACACATCTTGCTCTCCTCCCTATCATAGACCCACAAGAGGGTCACCCCCAAGCTAGGGAGATCATTCCCACACTTAGGAACTCATTCCACTTCACAACAAGACATTCAAAAACAACCAAAACACAATTTTACACCCATGGATAATCACAACACAAGAACTCAACCAAGGTGAGTTCAAAGGGGTAGGGGAGTGGACACACTCAACTCAAGAGTGCCACTCCTACAAAATATCTCAATACAAGTTTCTCTTATGGCCTCAAGCCAACTCATTTAACAAAATTTCCAAAAGTTACCATATTTTGGCTCTCAAGCCATGTCTCATATTTCTCAAAATCTCATATATTGCCCTCAAGGCTTGCAACACCACAAAAACAAGGTAATGACCCCGAGGAGGATCACAACTCCCCTACCCCACACTTGTTGAGCATCTTCTCCCAAGTGGGAGAGGCTCTTACAACACCCCACAAATTTTCCCCACAATACAAAAATGTAACTCAAGAAAATAACTCTCACACATATGCATCATGCAAGCAAACTAAATTACAAAGAGAAGGCCTTAGCCTTGAAAACCAACCTTTAAAAGCCCTATTATGCAAGAAATTTGATGTAGATCTTCTCCAAATTCCCCTCCAACATAAGCCACAAAACTCCCTCTATCTTTTTCCCCAATTCAAATTCAAACAATTAAAATTCCCAAAAATTCAACAACCCCTCACCTTCTCCCAAGTGGGATTAAAATAAGCTCAACCCATGATCTTAGAGGAATGGGGAGGTGACACTTGTCACCTCCTCACTCTTCCTCCCCACTACAAGCATGTCCCAAAGGATGGGTGTTGACACATGTCACTCACCCATCCCCAAGCCTCCCTCACCCCTTACCACTTGTCCTCTCTCCAACTTGTGGGAGAGAAAAGAGGAGTTAAAGAGGGAATGGGTGACACATGTGTCCCCTTCCTTTCCTCTCTAGAGGGACCACACAACTCCAAGGGTACCCTCACCAATTGTGAGAGAGACTTGGAGTCAAGTCCTCCACAATTGGTGGGTCTTGGAGTCATCTCCAACCTTGGGAAGGGAAAAGGGATGGGATTGAGTGTTGGTACCACTCATCCTCTCCCTCCCATGCCTCCAATTTCGTCACTTAACTATAGTGTGAAGTTAAGGTGACTATATGGAGGTTTACCAATGGTTACCCAAGTCAAAAAGGTCCCTAAACCCATGGGGTATAACCCAGGGTCAAATTTAGCCTAGTTAGAGCACCCAGGGTCAAGTTAAAACACATGAAAAGGGTCTCCAAAAATTTAAAATTTAAAAAATGAAATTCAAAGACAAAATTCTTACAACACAAATTATAATTCAATTTAAAATAGGGTAGACTTAACCCAATTAACAACATGCAAATCAACATTACAGAATTTTCATCATGCACAGAGTTGATCTTAGTTCCTCGTGGAACTAGATCGGTTTCATAAGGAATTACAACATCGAGTGTGGGATGATCTCCAGTATATGTGGCTGGTTAGAAATACCTGTGCACTCAATTTGCAAAGTTAATTCCACATATACATATAATAGCTGAAGCAAATTAAAACATACACTCGCATAAAATATCACAAGTTCACATAAGCATAAGGAAAGTCACATTACAATTAGGTTCTAATTTCTGCATTTCAAACATCCATTCCCAAGATTGAATCTCAAAACAATTTTCTATCCAACATCACCCAATTAGTTTTCCCTTAATATAAAGCATCTATCTAACATCACCCAATTTGTTTTCTCTTAATATAAAACATCTATCTAACATCACCCAATTAGTTTTCCTTTAACATCATAATATAAACCAATTTCTGTCTAACATCACCCAATTAGTTTTCCTTTAATATAAAGCATCTATCTAAGATCACCCAATTTGTTTTGTCTTAATATAAAACATCTATCTAACATCACCCAATTAGTTTTCCCATAACATCGTAAAGTCTAATAGTTCAGGAATTCGGGATCAACAGTCCCACAAGTTTAAATGTATCAGCAACAGTAAAATAAATAGTCAAATGAACAGGAATGAAAAAGGTAGGCCTCATAGAGATGCCATGTCAAATGCCATGTATGTGCAAATTTCTGCATTTTAAAAAATTTGAACATACATTTAATTTATAAAATAAATTTATATGTATTCAATTTTTACATTTAAATTAACAAAACTAAAAACATTTAAAATCTAAGAATTAAATACACATGAACAATCTACACATTTAAATTAGTTACAAAACTATATAAACATTTAAAATTAAAAAATTAAATACATTCAATCTAAACATGTATATTAAATCAAGATGTGCAACAAGGAGTATAAAACATGAAACAACCTACGTGTTCTTATTTATACTAAATTAGTTATTGTGGGTCACATATACCAAGGCAAACAGGTTTCAAGTATGTGCAAATAAATGTAAATACAAAAGCCACTAATCTATTTCTATAATGGCAAAGCTCTATCCTTTTGAATTGAAATACATTAAAGTTCAAATTTCCCATTTTTAACAAATAGATTTTTCCTATTGAAATGAATGTAAATTTGAGAAGACCCAGTAAATGCAAATGACTATATTTGGGGTTTTCAATGGTTTTTGGATGGACAAAAGTGCAATCCTATCACACATATAATGTTGTTAGGAAAATGATAAAGTTAATTATTTTGGTTGCCTCAGCTACTCATGGTGGTTATATACATCTATTGATCATGGCATACTTGATGTAGTTAGCCATTCTAAGTGATGCAGAGCGCACAACAGAAGCAGACCAATAGATCAATTCATGTACATCGCTGAACTAGTTATTGCTGGTTCACATGCACTGATTCACCATTACACTCGGTCACTACTTGTATCAACGGTGAACTCCTTGTTCGTCCTCCCGATGTGCCGTTACACATTGACTACGTTGTGACTTTGATTTTCGGCGGATTCCTACGACCTCTCACCGCCAGTCTTAACTTCAACTTTTGATGAACTTGCACTCCTTGGCCAATGTGTCGATCATCTTAGCTCCTTCAGCAAGACTTACTCCTCAGTCGTCAACTCACAGAGCCCCTCCAATGAACCTCCGTTGTTCTTCATTCACTGATGAGTCGTTTACCATCGGTCGCCTAGGGTTTGCTTCACCGATTCTCCAATGCACAGTCTACCTAACTCGAACCCTAGCACATAGAAATGCTAGGACATCTACTATGCGCAACCCACGATCTGGGACATCCGCATTGCCAAATCTTGAAATATAACAAGAAACAAAAAATGCATACTGTACAATGAAGCCATTCCACTGAATTCGACAGAAATCTTATCGGTGGAATGCTTCATATCGACATAATGGAACAATGGGAAAATAGAAAGGAAAGGAAATCTACAACTAAGTAATTTCGTATCTACAGAGAACAAAAAAAAACAAATTGATGACACAGAGTAGTTGATTTCTTCTTAACACGATGTGGTTATATTCAATCGATCTGACTACAATACTGATCATCATGCCTGATCTTGTTCATTTCCCTATCTTTATAGATTCACCCAGGGTAGTACCAACTGACTCCAAGCGGCTGGGAGATCGATTCCAAGCGGCTGGGAAACACTACTACCTATTTTTGGTGTTATTGCTATTTTTAGCATTACGGGATTACAATTGACAAATACAACCTAAGTACTTGGGACTTACAAACATAAATTACTTGCATTGGTCAAATAGACCTTATTACAACCCAAAACACAATTTAAAACAAAACATGAACTTAAATGACTTGTGTTAGGTGCCCCTGCACCATACTCTTGGGGTTTAAAAGAACTCAAGTCCCTTGAGGAACCGAGTCTAAAATATTAACCCCATGCTTGATGATGTCTTCCTCACTCATCCAGGTAGCAACCTCATTAGGCAAGCCACACCATTTGACTAGATACTGCTTGTAGGTTTTATGTCTGGTCTTCTTCTAAACTTTGGTGTCCAAAATACATTCCAACTGAACTGGCTGGCTGGGTGGAAGATCAGAAATCCATTTTGCATCTTCTACGCCTATCTCTGCTGCATTAGCCCCTCTAAATGGAAATAAATCTACCACATTAAAGATGGGTGACATTGCTAATCCAGGAGGAAGTTCAATTTCATATGCATTAGGCCCAAATTTGTGTACAACCCTACATGGATCTATCTTCTTCATAAGAAGCTTCGTGGGCTGCCCCTTCGAAAGTTTTTCCTTCTATAGATATGCCATTACCAGATCTCCAACTTTGTATTGGACATCCCTTTTCTTCTAATCAGCTCTCTCTTTGTATTTCCCTGTGTGCTTCTGTATAGTTTCCCTTACAGCATCATGGATATCCTTCATGCTAACTACAAAATCTTCTCCTTGTGAACTTCTTTTTGCCATATTCTGGAGATCCCTGAGCTCCAAAATTCCCCTAGGATGAATCCCATATACAACTTCAAAAGGGCTCTTTCCTATGCTCCTATTAACAGAATCGTTGTAGGCAAACTCTGCTTGTGGGATGATCATATCCCATGCTTCTCCATGCTGTTTAGTCAAACACCTCAAAAGATTACCCAATGATCTATTCACTACCTCAGTTTGTCCATCCATCTGAGGGTGATATGCAGATGTGAAAGACAATTGGGGGCCCAATTTCTTCCACAGTGTCCTCCAAAAATGTCCCACAAACTTGGGATCTCTATCAGTAACTATGTTCAATGGTAAACCATGAATTCTTACTATCTCCTTGAAGAAAAGACCTGCAACATGTGAAGTATCGTTAGTACATTTACATGGCACAAAATGAGCCATTTTACTAAACTTGTCAACAACCACAAACACAATGTCAAATCCTCTTTGAGTCTGGGGAAGACCCAAAACAAAATCCATACTGATGCACTCCCATGGCCTTTGTGGAATTGGAAGTGGTTGATAGAGACCTGCATTTGATGAAGTCCCTTTGGCTCTCTGGCAAATGTGACAACAATCTACAAATTTTCTGACATCTGTTTGCATCTTAGGCCAGAAGTAAAACCTTCTCACTTGTTCTAATGTCTTGTCCAGTCCAAAATGACCTCCAATACTACCGCAATGTTTCTCTTTTATGATGTTCTCCCTCATGGAACACCTAGGTACACACAGTTGGCTGCCTTTGAACAGTAGCCCTTGCTGTAACAAATATTCATAAAAATTAGAATGATAAGAATCTGAGAATTGTGAACAAACTGCATATATCTCCTTGAAGTCCTCATCATCCTGGTACATGTTCTTGAGAGAATCCACTCCCACACTCTGCAACTGGATCTCCTGTATAGTGCACACTTGTCTACTCAAAGCATCTGCCACTTTGTTGGCTTGTCCCTTCTTATCTTTGATGGAAAAAGTATACACCTGAAGTTGTTCAACCCACTTCATATGCCTATGATTTAGCTTCTCCTGTGAATTCAAAAAACTCAAAGCATGGTTGTCAGTATAAACAATGAATTCCTTGGGCAAGAGATAATGTCTCCATTTCTTCAATGCTTGAACCATTGCATACAATTCCAAATCATATGCGGAATACTTTCTTTTAGCATCATTCAATTTTTCACTAAAGAAAGCAACAGGTCTACCTTCCTAACTCAAGATAGCACCAATGGCAAGGTTACTAGCATCACATTCCACAGTAAACAACTTATTAAAATCAGGCAAAACCAAAATGGGTTTCTCTGCTATTTTCTGTTTGAGAATCTCAAAAGATTCATTGGCTGCTCTATTCCAAACAAACTTACATTCATGTCCTCCTTTTATGGTGTCCAAAATGGGTGCACAAACATGACTAAATCCTCTTATGAATTTCCTATAAAATGTTGCTAACCCATGAAAACTTCTTACATCACTTACTGTTTTAGGCGCTGGCCAAGACAGAATAGCATTTACCTTCTCTGGATCCATTTTCAAACTGCCCTGGGATATAACAAATCCAAGGTATGTGAGTTCTTCCTTCATGAAGATACTCTTCTCCATATTGATCATTAGTTTCTCCTCATGCAGCTTCTTCAACACCTGTTCTAACTGCTGCAAATGTTCTTCTCTTGTCCTGCTGAAAACCAGAATATCATCAAGATAGACAACAACAAACTTGCCAATAAAATCTTTCAATACCTCATTCATTAGATGCATGAAAGTACTTGGAGCATTGGATAGTCCAAATGGCATCACCAACCACTCATAAAGACCTTCATTAGTCTTAAAGGCTGTCTTCCATTCATCCCCTTCTCTAATCCTGATCTGATGGTATCCACTCTTGAGATCGATTTTAGAAAAATACCGAGCTCCTCCCAAACAATCCATTAGGTCTTCTTTTCTAGGCATAGGAAACCTATATATGGTGGTGATCTTATTTATGGCTCTTGAATCAGTACATAACCTCCATTTGCCATCCTTCTTGGGAGCTAAAACTATGGGTACAGCACATGGACTAAGACTTTTCCTCACTAGGCCTTTATCCAACAGTTCTTGTACTTGTTTAGCAATCTCCTCATTCTGATTAGGTGTCATTTTATAAGCTGGTTTATTTGGCAATGTGGATCCTGGGATCAAGTCAATCTGATGACTTATGTCTCTCACAGGGGGTAGTACATTGGGCATATCCTCCACCATGATACCCTTATATTTATCTAACAATTCCTGCACTTCCTTAGGGACTTTTTCCTTGTTGTTTTCAGACAAATCAGAATTGTCTTTAGGTTTCAAAATCAGAGCATACCCCTGGGTTCCCTCTTCTTTCAGAGTATGGAGAAACTCTTTCCCACTCATTAACATGATACTTGAGCCTACATTCTTGTCTACACCCTCTTCTGGTAAAGGATTCATCTTATACTATCTACCATTCTTAGTGATCACAAAGGAATTTGACTTACCATCATGCTGGGCTTGTACATCATACTGCCAAGGTCTACCTAATAGTAAATGGCATGCATCCATGGGAATTATATCACACAAAAGCTTGTTCATCAACCAAGACTTGCTACCCTTTGTTCAGCCATGACACTTTGTATGGACTCACATGTGGTAATCTTTTCAAGTTCAATTTCTCTACCATTTCTACTGAGACTAAATTTTTAGTTGAACCAGAATCAACAATTACCTTACAGTTTTTGCCAGAAACTGTACACAAAGTTCTGAATAGTGTCTTCCTCTGGGGTGGTTCCTTGTTCTATGGCACTTTCAGCATTGTTCTTCTCATCATGAGACTCTCTCTACCTTGTGCTGGATCCGCGCTTCCCATAGGTAAGTTCACACTCTGACAATCTTCTTCTTGAATCAGCTGGTTCCTTCTCTCTCCTCCATGAGAGCTTGAGGCTTTTACCAGACACCTGCCTGTTGTGTGCCTGATTTGGTTACAATTATAACATCTTCCTGTGAAGATGTTAGGACCTCTACCTGGTCCAACAAATCTGCCTCTCCCATTGGGTCTCCTTCCTCTGAAACCGTCTCTGGAACCAAATTCTCCACTATGTTCTTGTTGACTAGACTCCCCTTGATTTTTCTGGAACTGATTTCTGCCACCAAAGCTATTTTTGCCTCTGAAATTCCTTCCACCTCTGCCTCTATTCTGCTGGTCTCCCTTTCTTTTCTGCTTCTCTTCTACTCTCAGTGCCACTTGGAAACATTTGTCCACGGTTTATGGTGTCAAGATGGTAATCTCATCTTGTATACTATACTTCAGGCCATTAATATACCTGGCAACTCTTCCTTTCTCATCCTCAGCATGTCCACACCTTAGAGACAATTTATGAAATTCCTCTGTATAGGTAGATACATCCATATCCTTCTACCTGAGGTTCTGCATTTTCTTGTATATCTGCACTTCGTAATCCGCTGGTAGGAACTAAGCCTTGATCCTTTCGACCATCCAACTCTAGGATGAGATTATGCTCTTGCCACTCTTCACCCTTTCCCCTTGGGTGTAGTTCCACCATGTGAGTGCAGCGCCCTTCAATTTTGTTTTTGCAAACTTGACTCTTCTATTCTCCGGTACCTCCTTGTACTCGAAGTAATTGTTCAAAGCCTCGACCAATTCGATGACTTAATCTGTATCCATTTTTCTGGTGAACATCAAAATCTCCATTATTGATTCAGACGATTCCTTACCAAGTGATTTTATGGCCTCCAGAAATTGTTTCTGATCTACAGATATATTTGTCTGTCCTGAGGTTGTTTCCTCTTCCCCATCTTCTTCTTCTCCATCAGACTCCTCGTCTGGTTTCTTGCCTTTTCCTAAGGTTTTTAACTCAGCCTGGAGTGCTTCCTTGACTCCAGTCTTGATCATATCCTCCATCTCCTTGAATTTCTTGGCCACTTCAGTGGTCATCCCCTTTGGAGGCATCTCGCTAGCCCCTTCTTCACTTTCTCTATCTGACATAAACATTCACAGATAATGCTAACACTTTTATAGACCCTTAACTTGGCTCTGATACCAAAATGATGTAGAATGCACAACAAAAGTGGACCAACAGATCAACATATCAATTCATGTACATCGCTGAACTGGTTATTGCCGATTCACATGCATCGATTCACCATTACACTCGGTCACTACTTGTATCAATGGTGAACTCCTTGTTCGTCCTCCCGATGTGATGTTACACATAACTGCGTTGTGACTTTGATTTTTGATGGATTCCTGTGACCTCTCACCACCAGTCTTAACTTCAACTTTCAGCGAACTTGCACTCCTTGGCCGATGCGTCAAACATCTCAGCTCCTTCGGTGAGACTTACTCCTCAGTCGTTGACTCACAGAGCCCCCCCAATGAACCTCCACTGTTCTTCATTCACTGATGAGTCATTTACCATCGGTCGCCTAGGGTTTGCTTCACCGATTCTCCAATGCACAGTCTGCCTTCCTCGAACCCTAGCACATAGAAATGCTAGGACATCTACTGTGTGCGACCCATGATTTGGGACATCTGCATTGCCAAATCTTGAAACATAATAGGCAACAAAAAACACATACTGTACAATGAAGCTATTCCACTGATTTCGACAAAAATCTTATCAATGGAATGCTTCATATCGACATAATGCAACAATGGGAAAATAGAAAGGAAAGGAAATCTACAGCTAAGTAATTTCGTATCTACAAAGAACAAAAAAAACAAATTGACGACACAGAGTAGTTGATTTCTTCTTAACACGATGCGGTTATATTCAATCGATCTGACTACAATACTGATCATCATGCCTAATCTTGTTCATTTCCCTATCTTTATAGATTCGCCCAGGGTAGTACCAACTGACTCCAAGCGGCTGGGAAACACTACTGCCTATTTTTGGCATTATTTCTATTTTTAGCATTACGGGATTACAATTGCAAATACAACCTAAGTACTTGGGACTTACAAACATAAATTACTTGCATTGGTCAAATAGACCTTATTACAACCCAAAACATGATTTAAAACAAAACATGAACTTAAATGACTTGTGTTAGGTGCCCCTGCACCACTATGCATATCGTAATCTATACAGATATGATGTTGGAGGCCATGCCTTCTACGTATTTGAGTTTGGTTGATTCGTTGGGGACACCGATATATACACTTTTTGGTGATTCCATGTAGCACTTAGTAGATGATACATTGTTGATACTAATTTGATAAATATGATCCATGTTACAAAGATCTGGAACACCATGATGATCCTCTTGTAAGCAACGAGGTATAAATTAAGACCTTTTGTATATAATTCAATGTCTAAATATTTTGAACTTTTACTAATTTTTAAAACATGTGTTTTTGTGGACACAAGGGTTATTTGGGAACGTTCCTATTAGATAGAGTGGCATTGTACATCACCATGATTTAGATTAGGATAGTGTTCAACAAGTGAGATAATACAAGCATACATTTTTTTTATTTTTTTTGTAATAAATATTTAAAAATCAATTTCATGTTATTTACATACATACACATGTGCTTACATGTACACACATGTGCATGTAGGATGGTTCACACCAACACTCAGGGGATAGTAGTTTACACTCTAAAGCTTGCTCTTCTAGGAGGTAAACCTTATCATTGTAGATTTAGGGGATGAGAATCTATATATTGTATGGTGTTTTTATATTTGATACACATGAACATTGCATAATTTTAAGGATCATTATATATACATCCATATATGGTACATATTTGATATATTTGATATGTTCATGGATCTTGTATATTTATTTTTCATAACTATATTTTATACTTTTAAAAGTTATGAATTACATTGATCTAATATTAGATTAGATTAGTTAACTATTTATAGTTTCTTAGATTTAATTAATTTATAACCTTTATATCAAATTTCATATTTAAATTTAATTATTTTATATCAATTTATTTTTTTTAGACTACAGGAATCAGGTAGGCCCCCCTATAAACTGCAGTGTGCCTAGTAAACTTTTTTCACATGACTGGTGACACTAGAATGACACGCCCTCCGGTACCACAGGGACAGGGGGAGACTGGACCTTGTGACCTTCTTTACCGCAACAGAATTTTTTAGCCAATCGAGCCAGGGCCCCCACCCCATTTTATATCAATTTAATTAATAATTTTATAAATTTAATTAATTTTTATAAGTGTATTAATTTATAAATTTAATATCCATTTAACTAATTTATAAATTTATATCAATTTTCATGTGTAATAGATGGAAAAATTGGTGTTGGTAAGTTAACATCTTGTCCTCTTCCTAACCTTTGATGTGTATGCCCCACTAAATTATGATCATGTGAATTGAGGGCCGCATGAAAGTAGCATATAGGAGAGACATGGACCATATGGATAGAAGGATGATTAGGGATGATCATTAGAAATCATTCTTCTAAGTACATACTATCCTCATGTGAATTAAGGCTAGAGATATATGCAATAAAAGCATGGGCAACGTTCATGAAGAAGTGTACAAAGAAAGAAAGATGAATCAAACCATTATAAAGCTCTACCACTCAAGTATAATCTAAACTCACTAATCAATAATATATCATCTAAATTTTCATAATTAGAAAGTCAATGACTTTACATGTAAGTGGCAAATTGGTAGATCCATCATAGGAGCATCGTGCAATAGTTCATCACT
Source organism: Cunninghamia lanceolata (assembly GCA_027924645.1). NCBI lineage: Eukaryota > Viridiplantae > Streptophyta > Pinopsida > Cupressales > Cupressaceae > Cunninghamia > Cunninghamia lanceolata. The sequence continues at coordinate 1,682,867 of BSBN01001493.1, forward strand.
AAGTCTCATAATATATTTATGTAATGTAGGATGAGACATTTCAAAGTATTAAAATTAAGGGTACATGAGAAGATTATGAATTATAATCAAGGGATAAGTTATTATCATGTAGAACAAGATTATGCAAAAGACTATCGCAAGTATCCATAGATTCACCATAAATATAGAAGAATGGTCATCACTATACTTATCATGATGTATGAAATAGGTTAATTCATTCAAATTAGATGAATCTATGGACATAGGGATAACATGACATTTAAAGAATGTATCATCAAGAGGTATACTAATTTGTCATACATAAGTGAAAGGGGTGTGGTAGAATCACATAATATTTTGCTAAATAGATGTTCATTGTTATCACAAGGAAGAGGATCATTATGAAGTGTGTGTTGATAACTGAGAGGGGGGGGTGAATCAGTTATCCTAATTATTTCCCTTATTGAACTTTCCTTTTAATTGAAGCAGCATAAAATCAAACACAAAACATTAGCCATGAAATAAGAAACACATGACACAGTATTTTTGACGTGGAAACCCTGTTAAGGGAGAAAACCACGGGGTGATTAACCCAAGAATTATTCTCTGTTAGAAGAATAGGAAATTACAAAAATGGCACTTGCCAATTAGGGCTCACTGCCCGAGCACACTGCTCACAAGAGGCTCACTGCCTACAAGAAGACACACTGTCTTACAAAGTGATAAGAATCACAGTCTTGAACTGATTGGAAGCATCTGCATATGCTGGAGTTCAGTTCCGGTTAGGTTCAGTATACTGATCTGCTGCACTTCATCTTTCCTCTGTTCTTTAGTCTGCTATCCTTTCACATACCGGATCTTTCTTGCTACTTCTGCTCTACTCTGGACTTGTTCGCATATCCTTTCACACATTTCACACACTTTACAACTAAATCCATCCTCTATATATATCCGCACAAGTAATTTCATCACCTTTCTAGTCGGCATCCGGAACAGTCTAGTTTCTTACAAACTTAGTTCTGTCGGCTGAATCCTTGCTCACCAAGCAATGCGGATCAAGCATATACTTGTAGATATCATCAATTATGTCGGCCAAACATGATTCATGCCTCCGCAACCTTTATCATCATCTGTAACACATCCGGAAAGTAGTCTGATACTCTGTCAGTCAGTTCTTCCTCTGTTTTCACTGTCTCTCAGAAATCCGGTACTCAACTATTCATATCTTTTTCCTTGTCCAACTCCGGAGGCTAAATCCTTGGAATATACCACTCAAGATAGTCCTCTTGACTTCCCCAGATCCGCACTGCACCAAGACACTTCCTCTAAGAGATCCGGACCAATCTGTCGGACCTTGCCACATGCTCTGTTCTTGTTCACCGGACCACAACAATCTTCAATCTGACTTCCGGTAGAGACATATCATGACTTGCGGATATGTGGGATGACCTTTGTTGCCATCAATGACAACAACCATGAATCCATATAGTGTCTCTTGCCAACAGTGTGTGAGTAAATGCCATAAACATCTCTAATAGGAGAGGGTAAGCACCAACATATCCAATGGAGGGAAAAGATAACAATGCCAAAATAACACATCCATAAAGAGCACACTCACATCCATATGACTGGACCTACTTTAGATGAATATTGAAGATAATTAAACAATCCTTCTTTTATTCTATCTCTAAATAAGCAATCATAAAGTTCTAACTCTAAAATATTAACCAACATCTTATAGTGAAAGTTATATTTAAATTGTTAACATATGATTTATACCATTTATTAAGATTAAAGAATGTTCTATGACTATTTTTGTATTTATGCAACAAGAAAGCCACATTCATATTCTATACATTACTACATCTCATCTCAGGAATTCAAAATTTAAACTAACAAAACTATAAGCTATAAATCTAATCACATTTTAAGAAACTACAACATAATAATACTCTAAAAAATCAAAATATCTCCTCTTAGTTGATACATTATTACTTGTTAAACTAGGATGCCCTTACATCATATTGGTTAACCTACTTAATTCAAGGCATTTTTATTATTTTTAGAATGAATTGACAAGGATGTGGGACAGGTCTAGATCTTATTTCTATGTAAATAACATCATTAAAAAAAATTATTTTTTTTTAATATAGAATTAAAAAAACCACTTATTACTAATTAAACTTGTAAAAAATATCTCACTAATTATTCATTTTAATTTTTATAAAGTCATAAGTGTGTCAAGGATGAATGTGACATATGTGATGAAAGATAAAAACATGTCAAAATTTGAGATAAATGTATGCAAAGAAACCAAGGAATAAATGCATTTTGTCAAACACAAAGGACAACTTATCCAACTAATTTCTTACTACAAATTAGGATATCTGCATTCAAACTTTATTTACTCTCAATTGGAAACCCCTACAAACTGCTTCTAGTTTTGATTCTGTCCATCCCTCATCCTATATGAATTTTGACAATTTGTTCAAAATCTCTCCTTTCATATGATACAATCTTTTTAAAATTTCAACCATATTTTACAGTAAAAATGCCTAAATGCAACTATATAGTTCTTTAAAAAGACCAGGTATAGCTGTATGTAGTCATTTTTAAAAAGACCAGGTATAGTTGTATGTAGTCATTTTTAAAAAGACTGTATCATATGAAAGGAGAGATTTTGAACAAACTGTAAAAATTCATATAGGATGAGGGATGGATAGAATCAAAACTATTGTTGTTGTGTGGGTTAAGGGAATTTATTAAGCATCTTGTCTTGTATGGTAGTTTTGAAAAATCTCCAATTAAGCTTGGCAAACTATTTAATAGCCTAGTTTTGATAAGTTTTGGCATTTTACTCTAATTTAGCATATCAACAATAGTTTTGATTCTATCCATCCCTCATCCTATATGAATTTTGACAGTTTGTCCAAAATCTCTCCTTTCATATGGTATAGTCTTTTTAAAATTTCAATTGTATTTTATAGTAAAAATGCCTAAATGTAGCTATACAGTTCTTTAAAAAGACCAGGTATAGTTGTATATAGTCATTTTTAAAAAGACTAGGTATATAGCTATATGTAGTCATTTTTAAAAAGACCAGGTATTATATCGAAGGAGAAAAGACCGTATCATATGAAAGGAGAGATTTTGAAAAAACTATAAAAATTGATATAGGATTTTGCAGTCGGCAAGTAGAATTAGGGTTTTGCATTCTTCCTCTGTGGGATGGAATCATTCTCTGTAACACGTTCACAAAACTATGATACATTGCCAACATGTATACAGGATAATCTTGTGTGTATATTACGATTAAGGTTCTGCAAGTGGGTATAGTTTACATATCCATTTGTGCACGTGGGTGTTGTGGAGTTGCAGTGATGGAATAGTGGAGTTGCGGTGATGGTACCTAGAGGTGGCACAGTGCAGTGGAATAAACCCGGGCTTGTTGGTTGTTGTGGGTTCGTTGTCCATTGTGGGGTCACTATCCGTCATGGGCTCCATGCAGAACACTTCAAAACTATATCAATCCAGGTGAAAATGACATTTTTGCCTTTTTTTATTTTTATTTACTTTGTTTATGCCTAAAACCTAACTAGGTGTAAATGTACCGCCTGATAAGGTTCCACCAGGAAATTTACAACCACATAGGCCCAATGTGGTTTCAGGCGTAACAAAATTGGGCATAAATAAATCGCACGTAAATGATCCACGTGGAATTATTTATTTAGCCGAAAGTGTGACACACTATTGTGCTTTTACCCAGATAAGATTGATTGGATGACGGATATGATTAATTGGATATTGGATAGGATTGACTGGATGATGGATAGTATTAATTTGGATATCTTGTTCCTAGATGGTATAAATTTGGATGAGGGGATCAACTTGGTTCTCTTTATCACAGATAGGATCCTGATCATAAATGGGAGTGGCTTCAACAGTTTGATATTGATCATGGATAAGATGAGTTGGGGTGCTTTGATCTTGATTTTATTCGGTGTACATTTGATCCTACTTTGGATTTTGTACTTGACATAGCTCTAATAGTTTCGATGATTCTTGGATAACTATGATATGCATTGAATAGTAGGCAACATGGTTACACAATGGGTTTTGACTTGATTTTGGGATCAGAAGCTCTTTGATAGCCTTTATGGGCATTGATTTTCATGATAGTGTTTGATTTTAGACAAGGATGGTTCTAGGAGACTCTTTGATAGGGTGGATAGGCATTGGATTGCATGATGGTGTTTGATTTTTGAATGTACTAGGTGAACTTTGGATAGGCTTGTTAGAGGTGGGCTCAATGACTTTATGCTTTCTAAGTAGATGGTTATCTTTTGCTAAGAGTCCTTAGATAAGATCCTTCATGGGTTGCTTGGATGGGGTTGGATTAGGTTTATGATTGGATGGTTGATAGGATTTTAGATAAGTTTTTTTTTTATGGGATGGGTTTGATTATTTAAATGATGAAGCTTTGGAAGGTGGAGGATTATTTCCATTAGTTTTTTTACTTAGGATTTGGAGTTCAAACATAAATTGTTTGATAGGATCTTGTTCTGGGATGGTATTTCCATTGTTATTGTTATGTCATAAAATGTCCCCCTAGGACTTTTACCTCCTAAGTTTAGCTCCTGGGTCTCTTAGATTTAATCATGCATGTTAAAAATGAATCCCGAAGCAAAATCCCCTGAAACCTATGTCAAATGGGACTTAGGGGCCACTCTTAAGCTTAATCAAGTACCGAAATAGAACCCTAGACTTGAATACCTATGCCCTAGTCCAAACTTATTTTGTCAGGACCCAAATTTCAAATGTTGTCAAAGTGACCGTTAAAAGGTTTCCCTTTGTTGACCTATTCAATTTGAATTACAAATGTTTAGCGGGAATGCATATATAAACATGGTTAGGAATTCATTTTAAACCCAAATGGATAATGTGAACTTATGATCTTGTGCTAAGGATATTCAAAGCTTTCATTGTGTTGCAGAACAGTACTGTGTTGTGTTTGTACTTGTTTGTTGCAGATTTATCTTCATTAATCCATCTCCTCATGGCATGAAAGATCTTCATCTCCCTGTGAGAGATTCACCTCCGAGGTGACATCTATTTTGTGTTTTAATCAATTTATCTTATCATTTGTGTTTGCCTCTATCCACCAAGGACATGCACTCTATCTAATAATGGTGTTGGAAGTCTTGAATTCTATTTCTGGGGCTTGACCGAGGCAAGCTCCTAAACACCACAACCCCCAACCCCTCTCTTGTAATTATAGGTTACAAGTGTCAGATCTTGTGGAGTGGAGTTGTAGGAGGTCAGTACAAAGTATAAAGATTCCAAATCTAAAGAAAACAATAGAAAATAGCCCTAATTGGACACAGGCGCCCGCCCCAGTGTCCTCCAGTTTTGCATCTCTAAAAATCTCTGAGCAGGTTACAGTCTAAAGCATATTTTGGTTCCAAGCCCTCAAAAAAAGCTACCAGTTGGACTTGGGTGTCTGCCCTAATGTGCCTAAATTTTCCACCTGTTATGTCGTAAAATGTCCCCCTAGGACTTTTACCTCCTAAGTTTAGCTCTCGAGTCCCTTATTTTTTATCATGCATGTTCATTTTAACTCCTGATGCAAAATCCCTAAAAACCCATGTCAAATGGGGCTAAGTGGACATTATTGAGCTTGATCATGCCTTGAAAATGGGGCCTAGGGCTTAGATGTTTGTGCCCTAGTCCTACCCTATTTGTTTGGGACCTAAATTTTAAATGTCGGTTATGTGACCATTAAAAGGTTTCGTTGTTGACATCTTAAGTTTGAATTACGAAATTTGTAGTGGGAATGCATATATAAGCATGTTTAGGGTTTCATTTGTAAACTAGAATATGATTATGAACTTTTGGCAAACTTATGATTTTAGAGCATTCAAAGCATTCATTGTTGCAAAGAAAAATATTGTTGTTCTATTTGTTATGCAGATTTGGCTTCATCTTCTCATGTGTTGAACGAATTTCATCTACATGCGAGCTACACCTCTGAGGTGATATCTATTTGTGTTTGAATCATTTATCAATTTTTTTTTATCTCTATCCCATAGGGATATGCACTCTTTATCAAACGACAGTGTTAGAAGGCTTGAATGTCATTCTGAGGCTTGACTGAGGCAAGCTCCTAAAAACCACAACCCCCAACCCCATTCCTTGTGATTACAGGTGATAGGTGTCATATCTTGCAGAGTGGATTTGCAGAAGCCTATGACAGAGTGTGCAGGTTATAGATATAAGAACAAAAGCACTGCAAGGGCTTGGGTGCCTGCCCTGAAACCCTCTAAATTTGCAGGCTTGAAGATCTTTGAGACAGTGGTGATCAGTAGTAGACAAGTTCCAGAAATCCCTGAAGAAGTTCCTACCTTGGGCTTAGGCACCTGCTCTTTAGCCCTGGACTTTTCTACATCTTGAATTCCAAAATCTGGTATGTATCTAATTGTCATTTGATATCTTTGTGTGTAAGCATTTGTCAAGATTCATCTATTTGTTTACGATTTTCTATAATTAAGGTTTTAAGCATAATCGAGCATTAAATTAAAACATTAATTAGTAAATTCTAAATTTCCCTATCATTACAAGTGACAACCAACCTGTAGATGAATCCTCTTGCAAAAGTTGTGATTCAACTCGGTTAAATGTCCTTGAATGTGTGTAGTGAAAGGAGGATCTAGGCATATCATCAAATCAACCCTATTCCCACTTTTCCTACATAACATTTTGGTGAACCCATGTTTTAATTGAATTTTGCATCTTGCTGAGTGTTGTACTACATATTTGCATTCATTCATTTCATTTTCATCTTATTGCATTTGAAAATTTACAAAAAATGGAAATTTTGAAAAAATTGAAAAAAATTGGCATCTTAGGCTTGCATTTTTGCATAGTTTGTATTAATTTCATTAAATTTCATTTAATATCTGATTTTTACATTAGATATGATATAAATTATAGAATTACATCATTTTACAATCATTTTCATTGCATTTCATGCTTAAATTGTTAGCTTTTGCTTGAAATTGTGCATTTTCCATATAACCTAGTTTTTCCAAAAGCTAGGGTTTGTAGTTAAAATCTTCTTTCATATTTTACTACTCTTTTAAACACTCTTTTAGGACTGATTTCTGATTGTAGTGTTTCATTATTGTGTGTCTTTGCATTTACATCTTAGATTTTGCATTTTCACATAGTTAATTTCAATAAAAAACTGGCATATTCACTCATTTTTCCTTGAAATTGCACTTGCATTGAGCATTGTAGAAATTGTCACATCATTTTAAGATCTGATATGAGTTAATTCATATCATAAATCTGATTATAATTCATTCATACGTCATTTTGCATAGTTTCATGCCTTAATTTCACAATTAGGGTTTAAAATCCTTGCATTTTCACTAGATTTTGACTTATCTTTCATCTAGATTTACATGATAGGCATGTTGTGAAATATATTTCTGCATTATTGGACTAATAAAAGGGATTTAATTTGCTTCCCCTTTGCAATTTCATCACAACACTACATCTCTTAGGCATTTGCATTGAAAAAAGCAAAAAATTTGAGCATTTTAGAAGCATAAACAAGCATAGATTGGTATTGTTTCATTGAATTCATCTTATACATCTTTCATTTCAGATATTGCACTCATATTCAAGCATAAATTCACTGGTCATTTCAAAATACTACTTCATTTCATATCTTTTTTGTGAAAAATGGTACATTTGTTAAAATACACATTGTGTATTTCAACATTGGGTGTTTATACACTTTGTTCACACTTTCTTGATCAAAACATTTTAAACCATCAATTGGACCTTGTTGTGTTGTACTCTTTCCTCCTATCCACTTTGTTTGTTGTGGACTCTGTGTGTATTTCTACCCATTTTTCTCAAACATGTGATTTGGTGTGAAATGGTCTCACTTATTTTGCCTTGTTGATCGTTGTGAAATTTGTGTGTATTTGAGAACTTTCAAACTAGCATCATGGATACTTCTTGTCATTCATCTTTGGAAGATTTTTTTGCATACATTATAGACATTGATAATTTTCCCAAATTTACTCATGAATATCCTCAAGTCTTAAAACAAATTGCATATATCTATGATGTTAATATTTCTATGTGTTCCACAAACAAAATCCTTTGTTATATATTTGATTTTGATAGTTTCACAAATCTCATGGGAACATATCCTTTGATATTATATGATCTCACTAAATTCGTAGATAATAATAAATATGGTGCATCATTTAGTAGTAATGACTTCAATATGTTAGATGAAGCCCTAGATGACTTTATCTCTATTGGACATTCCACTACACCTCTTATTGCTAACACATGTGATGATAACTTAGTTTTACATTATGATCTCTCTCCCAAAGTTGTTCCCACTTGTGAGGACACTTTGGCACAAGAGGATAAAATTATTGACACATCTCTTAACATCACATCACCATCTCTTCATTCCAATGCTCTCTCTAGCCAAGATGAAGCATTAGTGAATGGAGAACCACCACCATCTCTTTATTCCAATGCTCTCTCTAGCCAAGATGAAGCATGAGTGAATGAAGAACCCCCTCCAACAAAGAGCATTCCATGGATAGATAATGAACATTCATTTAACAATAATGAAAGTGCTCTCCCTACCATAGTGCATGAAGCCTCTATGGATCATCCTATCGATCTTCTTCCTTTAGTTGAATATTCAAGTACTTTGGACATCACTAAGGAAGTGAAGATCCTTGATCTCCCTCCTTTGGTTGAATTTTCAAGTCCTTTGAATATCACTAAGGATGTGGAAACCTTGGATACCTCTCCTTTAGTTGCATATTCTTTGAACATCACTAAAGATACAATCACCAACAATTATCCTCACAACACCTTACCTTCTCTTCATCTCTATGCTCTCTATTCAAATGATGCAACACTTGTGGATGAGGAAAGGTCTCTCACATTAAATCCCTTATGGATGGATGTCAAGATCACTCAAAACAAATCACTTCTTCCACCTCCTAAGAGGGTAGTGAAGAAGTGTACTAATGCTACTATAATATCAATAAGTTCAATGCTAAATATGATATATCCTAAGATGATAGACATGCTCTCAAGGGTGGCCTCCTCCTAGATATGTATGTTGTTAGCATTGGGTTGTATCAAGTAAGTATTTCTAACCCTTTCTCTCTGTGTTGAGATCCCCCAGTGATGTGTTATGTGTTTTTTAGGTCTCCTTGGATGACCATTGATACTCTTGTAAGGTCAAGGATAATGGGAGACCGCCTTTGTTGTGACCCTTCTTCTATTTTTATCATCATTCTTCTATCTTGCTTCTCTATTTTTATTGTTGTGTTTTGTGTCTTAGGCACATAGCATTGCAGCTAATGACTTGGGGGCATCTTCCTACGTGATTATTCCTAAGACACTTGTTCTCCTCTCTCTTTTTATTATTTACCTTCTAGTGATTCTATCTAGTCGAAGGATGATGAAAAACAAACATATACCGATATGGACTGCATGTCCCTTCAGCAAGCAAAGCAAAAATGGACCTAGTCCATATATGAAGATGGGGTTGATATATATATATAACACTTGGCTAGTAGAATCACTCTGTGTGATATTTGATGTTGTCTTATCTTTGCTAACAAATCATAACAATACATCTGCTCTGTGCACTTTGATTGTTTTGGGTGTCTCACCTTGTTGTTACACTCAGTTCTGAGATGCCTATAGTATAAGCCCCACGGCTATACTCAGACTCAAACATGTTTGTGTAGCCTTGGCTTCCTTGTTTTCATGCATAGCTTTCATGTTTTTCTTAGATTAAGAAGTGTGTGTTTGTGGGAACATTCGGTGATCATGAGCACATGTTACCTTTGGGGGCATGGGCTTTATGAAAGCTCTTGTTCCCTTTTGTTTTTTCTCTCTACCTTAACATGCTTGATATCGGTACACGATATCAACCACCTTAAGGTGGGGGCATATAAGGTAAGTTGTCTGATGATTTTGGTACTAACGAAGTGTGTTTGTAAGCCCTCTATAGAGGTAGGATGTTGTATCTCTGGTGCGAGTGCACATCTTTATTCTATATTTCAATCATAAAGTCATCTACAAAGGCAAGATACCATGCATATCCTTTTATTCAAAGCCCTCTATAGAAGTGGGGATAGTGTATCTCTTTAGCTAGTGCACATCCTTTTTATTTCAAAAGTCCTCCGAGTAGGCAGGGTTGGTGTATCCTCCCTTAAGTGTGTCTTTGGTGGTTGTTGTGGCATAAGCCCAACCATCAGGTGTTCCTGTAGCATGCTTGAGATGGTGGGGGCTTAGCAATAAGTACCTCCCATCACCTTATTTGTCACATTTTAGATGTATAGTATGTCTTTGGCATACTATATGGCGCTCATGTTTTCCATGTGTTTTCTCCCATGTGTAGTCTCAAGGGTGTGGTGAAATGCCCCTCCTACACTCGAGCTTTGTATGGCATGTTTTCTCCCAAGCATAGTCTCAAGGGTGTGGCAAAATACCCCTCCTATGCTTTGGGTTTTGCATGGCGTGCTTGTTCTCAAGTGTAGTCTCAAGGGTGTGGCCAAATACTCCTACACTTTGGGATTTGTATTGTGTGTCTTCTCCCCCATATGTAGTCTCAAGGGTGTGGTAAAATGCCCCTCCTAGATTTTGGGGTTGTGTGTTACATTTTTACTTTCCATGTATCTGCATTCATTTATATATGAAAATGAAAAAGAAATAATCACTGCATTCACTATATTCATCGTGTTTTGTGTATCTTCAATACTATCTTCTCCATGTTTTGTGTGGTTGTTACTGTCCTCTATGTTTTGTCTGTCTGTTATTGTCTTCATTGTGTTTGGTGTGTCTATTAATGTCTACCTGAGACTGAGGGCTAGGAATAGTTCCTCAATCTTTGTGTATGCATTAGCTTCAAGTGTCTGGTGTGCTTGTTGTGTTTTGACCGTACTTTAATGCATGTATGGGTCATAAGATCATACATACATTAAAGTGGGGGCTAAATGTTATGTCGTAAAATGTGTCCTAGGACTTTTATCTCCTAATTTTAGCCCCCAAGTCCCTTGTTTTTCATCATGCATGTTCATTTTAACTCCCGATGCAAAATCCCTAAAAACCCATGTCAAATGGGGCTAAGGAGACATTAATGATCTTGATCCTACCTTGAAAATGGGGCCTAGGGCTTAGGTGCTCGCGCCCTAGTCCTGTCCTATTTGGTTGAGACCTAAATTTTAAATGTCAGTTATGTGACCATGTTAAAAGGTTCTTTTGCCGACATCTTAAGTTTAAATTACAAAATTTGTAGCGGGAATGCATATATAAGCATGTTTAGGGTTTCATTTATAAACTAGAATATTATTATGAACTTTTGGCAAACTTATGATTTTAGAGCATTCAAAGCATTCCTTGTTGCAGACCAGAATATTGTTGTTGTGTTTGTATGCAGATTTGGCTTCATCTTCTTATGTGTTGAAGGATTTTCATCTCCATGCGAGCTACACCTCTAAGGTGATATCTATTTATGTTTGAATCATTTATCAATTTGTTTTTGCCTCTATCCCGTAGGGATATGCACTCTTTATCAAACAATGGTGTTGGAAGGCTTGAGCGCCATTCTGAGGATTGACTAAGGTAAGCTCTTAAACACCATAATCCCCAACCCTATTCCTTGTGATTGCAGGTGATAGGTGTTGTATCTTGCGGAGTGGAGTTACAGAAGGCTGTGACAGAGTGTGCAGGTTCTAGATCTAAGAAGAAAGGCACTGCAAGGGCTTGGGTACCCACCTCGAAGCCCTCCAGATTTGTAGGTCTAAAGATCTCTAAGACAGTGGTGATCGATAGCAGACAAGTTCTAGAAATCCCTAAAGAAGTTCCTACCTTGGGCTTGGGTGTCTACTCTTTAGCCCCTGACTTTTCTGCATCTCGAGTTCTAAAATCTAGTATGTATCTAATTGTCATTTGATATCTTTGTGTGTGAGCATTTGTTGGGATTCATCTACTTATTTACAATTTTTCTAGGGTTTTAAGCATAATCATGCATTAAATTAATACATTACTTAGTAAATTCCAAATTTCCCTATCATTACAAGTGGCAACCAACTTGTAGGTGAATCCCCTTGCAAAAGTTGTGATTCAGCTTGGTTAAATGTCCTTGAATGTGTGTAGTGAAAGGAGGATCTAGGCATATCATCAAATCAACCCTATTCCCACTTTTCCTACATAACACCACCTTCCAGAATCCAAAATGTGGTATGTATCTAATCTGCATTTAGTGCCTTTATGTGTGAGCATTTGTCAGGTTTCGTCTGTTTGTTTACGATTTCATATAATTAGGGTTTAAGGCATAATTAGATTAGGGTTTAACAAATTAATCAATAAATTCAAATTTTCTTATCATTCCAAGTGACACCAAACCTATAGCTGAGTCCTCTTGCAAAATTTGTGATTCAACTCGGTTTAATGTCCTTGAATGTATTTAGTGAAAAGAGGATCTAATTAAACTATCAACCTCATCATCATTCCTTCTTTTCCTACATTACATTTTGGTGAACCCATGTTTTTTCTAAATTTTGCACCTTTCTTAATGTTGTAAATCATATTTGCATTCATACTTATTATTTTCGTCATCATACATTTGAAAATCTTGCAAATTTTGAAAAATTTGAAAAAAAAAATAGGCATTTTTGGCTTGCATTTAGACATAATTTGCACTATTTTCCTTGCATATTATTGAAAACATTTAATTTTCTGATATTTACATCAGATCTTAGATAAATTTAAGCATTTCATATTTTCATGATCATTTACCTTGCATTTGCATCTCTCATTTGCTAGGGTTTTGCTTAAAATTTTGCATTTTTTATATAACCTAGTAAGTTCAAAAGCTAGGGTTTGTAATTAAAATCTTATTTCAGATTTTATTACTCATTTAAACACTCATTCAAATATGATTTTGGAATTTAGTGTTTCATCATTGTGTGTTATGCATTTACATTTCAAATTTTGCATTTACACATTGTGTATTTCAACAAAAATAAGCATTATCATTCATCTTGCCTTAATTTTGACCTTGCATTGAGCATTGTAGCATTTTGGTATCATTTTTAAATCTTATATGTGTTATTTTATACATTAAATCAGATTATATCTCATTAATCCATCATTTTGCATAATTTTATAACATTTTTTGTGCATTTATATTGAAAAAGGTGGAAAAATTGAGCATTTTAGGTGCATAAGCAAGCATAGTTTTGCTTTGTTTCATTGCATTTGTCATAAACATCATTAATTTCAGATATTTCATTCATTATTAAACATACATCCATTGGTCATTTGAAAATTTTGCATCAATTCATAGCATTTTGTGAAAATTGGCATATTTTTAATTACACGTTGTGTATTTCAACACTAGGTGTTTTTACACTCCGTTCACACTTTCTTGATCAAAACCTTTAAAAACACTTATTTTGCCTTGTTTTGTAGTAATTTTTCCTCTATCCACTGTGGTTTTTGTGGATTTCATTTGTCTTTTAGTACCTATGTCCCTCAAGCAAGTGTGTTAGTGTGAAATAGTCCCACATCTATGGCTTCTCATCATCAAAACAATACTATGGTCTATCCTTGATTTGATAAGAAAAGGAAGACTCCAGAACAAGAAATAACATTTGCACCAAGAAGTAAAATAGTGGGATACATTGAAGGTCCTCTTTACATCATCGTAAACATAATGGGGACTCCGGTAAGAGGAGCCCTTATTGATCCAAATTGCATGACCAATAATGTTACAGAAGATTTCCTTTATTCACATAAATTGATACAAGAAACCTATGAGCCTACAGACATGATGATAAAAACACATAATGGATCTTTCTTCCTAGCCTTAGGGAAGATTGCTTTAATGATCAAACTACTTGACAAAACTTTAGAACAATCATTTGATATCATCCCTACATCTGACCTCTTCCATCTTAAACTAGGCCACCCATGGCTCAAGGCTATGAAAGCTATCCCTTCAACACTTCATCAATGCTTAAAATTTCCTCACCATGGGTCTAACCAAACTGTTCACCATAGCTGATGGCAACCTATGGTTATGCAAAAAAACATCATCCTTGACTACTTTTGGCTCGAACCTACTGAAGAACCTGAACCATGAACAGATGGGATACCGATGTTATAAAGCACAAGTACTATCAAAATTGGTCAGACCCCCTATTCAACAAATGATAAATCGAGAATAACCTACATTACAGGAACTCCCTAGATTGAAAGGTAAGGTATTCTATGCAGAGGGTTCCTCCTCCATCATCCTTACAGGGATCGGGAGATACCCATAGAAAACAAAGCAATGCACCATTAAGACATAATCATATGTTTGCTTCTTCTTCTAAGATGTCAAAAATTATAGAAAAAACATGAGATTCATTTTGAAAACATCACTAATAAACAATGAATAAATAGACAAGAAAGAGAAATAAGGAAGAAAAGACAAGCCTTGGCTCAAAATAATACACCACTACAATAAGAGAACATTTCACCATCTCACATTGAATCAAACAAAGAAGAGCCTAAGGTCGAAGAAGTAAAGGATGATAACTTTAGTCAGGTAATTGTACCTTATGTTCCCCTTTTGTCGTGCATTTGAGATTGGGAGGAAGATGACTTGCTCAACAACATTCGCTAGTTCAATTGTGTACACATGTAAGTATTTCTAACCTTGTTGGTCACCTTTGTCATAGCATGTTTGTGCTCGCTTACGTGACCTCCTCTTATGTGTTGTGCTCCTCGTGATGTGTTATGTGTTGTTTAGGTCTCCTTGGATGACCGTTGATACTCTTGTAAGGTCAAGGATACTGGGAGACCGCCTCTATTGTGACCATTCTTCTATTTGTTTCATCATTCTTCTATCTTGCCTCTCCTCTATTTTATTGTTTTGTGTCGTGCCTTAGGGGCATAGCATTGCGAATGGTGTTTTGAGGGCATCCTCCTACATGGTGTTCCTATGGTACTTGTTCTCCTCTCTCATTTTTATTGTTTACCTTCTTTGGTGATTCTACCTAGTTGGCGGATGATGAAAACAAATAAATACTGATACAAACCATGTGCCCCTTCAGCAAGAAAGCAAAAATGGACCTAGTCCATATATGAAGATGGGGTTGATCTATATATATCTGACATTTGACTAGTAGAATAACTCTGTGTGATGTATCATTTTATGGTATTTCTTGTGACTAACATTTTACAATCCACTCAATCTACTCTTGCAGACTTTGATTGATATCTCACCTTGTTGCTACACTCAGTTCCAAGGTACCTGCAATATAGCCCAACGGTTATACTCGGCTTTGAACCCGTGAGTATAGCCTTGGTCCTTGATGTGATTTTTTCATGCATAGCTTTCATGATGTGATATGATTGTTATCTTAGAGTAAGATTTTCTAACCATCTTGTTGTTTATCTTAGCATATCTTATCAATGTGTTTGTGGGAACATTCGGTGATCATAAGCACATGTCACCTTGGGGGCATGGACTTTGCAAAAGCTCTTGTTTCCTTGTATGTCTTCTCTCTACCTTAATGTGCTTGATATCGGTACACAACATCAACCACATTAAGGTGGGGGCATATATAATGATATCTATCTGATGATTTTGATACTAACAAAGCATGTTTGTAAGCCCTCTCCACAAGGTGGGATGTTGTATCTCTAGTGTGAGTGCACATCCTTATACCAATTGCAAGAAAAAATCCCTCTTCGTGAGGCGAGATAGCATATCCTTTTATCAAAAATCCCTCTTTGCGAGGTAGGATAATGTATCTCTTGAGCTAGTGCATATCCTTTTATACAAAATCCCTCATCGCGAGGTAGGATGGTGTATCTCTTAAGCTAGTGCATATCCTTTTATACAAAGTCCTCATCGGGAAGCATGGTCGGATCTTAAGCTATCCTCCCTTACGCATTTTTTTGGTTGTTGTTGTGGCATAAGCCCAACCGTCAGGTGTGTCTACAATGTGTTTGAGATAGTGGGACTTAGCAATAAGCTCCTTCCATCGCCCATGTTTTTCATGTTTAAGGCATATAGTATGTCTATGGCATGCTATACGGTGCTCGTGTATTATGTGTCTTCCATGTGTCTTACCTCATGTGTGGTGTAAAGGGTATGGCAATGAATCCCCCCCACACTCAAGTTTTGTTTGGCATGTCTTCCCTCATGTGTGGTGTAAAGGGTGTGGTGATGGTCCCCCCCCCCCACTCAGGTTTTGTATGGTGTGTTTTCCCCCTGGTGTAGTGTAAAGGGTGTGGTGATGAGTCCCCCCTAAATTTTGGGTTTTGTATTACGTGGTTTTTAGGATTTCATTTTTATATATGAAAATGTTATGAAAATGCTATATCAATGTATTCATCATGCTTTGCATGAATTCTCTCATGTATTCATCGTGTTTTGCATGTCTTAAATATTGTCTTCTCCCTGTCTTGTGTGCTTCCTACTATCTTCATTATGTTTTGTGTGTTTGCGATGTGTTTTCTAGTGCTTACCTAAGACTGGGGGCTAGAAATAGTTCCTCAATATTTGTTTATGCCTTAGCTTCAAGTTCCTAGCATGTCTGATGTGTTTTCAACTATACTTTATAGCATGTATGGGTCGTAAGATCATACATACATTAAAGTGGGGGCTAAATGTTATGTCGAAAATATCCCCCTAGAACTTTTACCTCCTAAGTTTAGCTCCCAAGTCCCTTATATTTAATCATGCATGTTAAAAATGAATCCCAGAGAAAAATCCCTTGAAACCCATGTCATATGGGACTTAGGGGCCACTCTTAAGCTTAATAAAGTCCCAAAATAGGACACTCGACTTGGGCACCCACAACCTAGTCTAGACCTATTTTGTTGAGACTCAAATTTTAAATGTCGGCAAAGTGACCATTAAAAGGTTTCCCTTTGTTGGCCTATTCAATTTGAGTTATGAATGTTTAGTAGGAATGAATATATAAACATGTTTAGGACTTCATTTTAAACCTACATGGACAATGCAAACTTGTGATCTTGTGCTAAGGATATTCAAATCTTTCATTGTGTTGCAGAGTAGCATTGTGTTGTGTTTATACTTGTTTGTTGTAGATTTGTCTTCATCAATCCATCTCCTCATGGCATGAAAGATCTTCATATCCCTATGAGAGCTTCACCTCTGAGGTGACATCTATTTTGTGTTTCAATCAATTTATCATACCATTTTATTTTGCCTCTATCCACCAAGGACACACACCCTATCTAACAATGGTGTTGGAAGGCTTGAATGTTATTTTTAGGGCTTGACTGAGGTAAACTCCTAAACACCACAACCCACAACCCCTCTCTTGTGATTGCAAGTTACAGGTGTCAAATCTTGCAGAGTGGAGTTGCAAGAGGTCAGTGCAAAGTATAAAGATTCTAGATCTAAAGAAAATGATAGAAAATAGCCCTAATTGGACACAGGCATCTGCCCCAATGTCCTCCAGTTTTGCATCTTTGGAAATCTCTGAGCAGGTTACAGTCTGAAGCATATTTTGGTTCCAATCCCTCAAAAAAATCTACCAGTTGGACTTGGGTGCCCACCCCAATGTCCCCAAAGTTTCTACCTTCTAGAATCCAAAATCTGGTATGTATCTAATCTACATTTTAGTGCCTTCATGTGCAATCATTTGTTGTATTTCATCTGTTTGTTTACAATTTCATATAATTAGGGTTTAAGGCATAATCAAATTAGGGTTTAACAAATTAATCAACAAATTCCAAATTTCCTTATCATTCCAAATGACACCAAACCTGTTGTTGAGTCCTCTTGCAAAAGTTGTGATTCAAATTGATTTAAGAATGTATGTAGTGAAAGGAGGATCTAATTAAACTATCAACCTCATCATCATTCCCTCTTTTCCTACATTATAGTCATAATTACCATGGTGATGACCGATAGATATGTAATTTGTGCTTGAGGGATAGCTAGTGATAGGATCATTGATATATTCCTCTTTATCTACAAGACTATCATCATCATTAGATGCATAGGTTCTAGCTTGGTTTGCAAAGATAGTCTCATCTAAGGGGATCATGTTGTTTGATTTAGATTTTAACTTTTGACTTGGGAAGAAAGATAATGGTTGAAAAAGAGTTTGGATTTAAATGCAAACACATGTTTCACCCAAGAAATTATGCCAAGCACATGAAAACACCTATGATATTCAAGTAGTTGTGTATATGTTTGTAAGTCCACCAAGATGCCTTGTCTAGTCATGATATGTAAGTCCCATGATGAGGAGCTAACCATTTTTTATCACCCAAGATCACTCAATAGCATGAGGGGAGAGAATACATGACATATACACTCAATTCTAGGGCCCATAGGGAGAGTAGCCTCTTGGTGATGACTACTTAAACTAATGCATTACAAGTACATATGGTTGAAAGGTTCCTATCTAGGATAAACAAGCTTCTAGGGGATATCCTCTTTATACCTGAGGGGTATGTGAGGCCTAAGTCTATGAATGGGAGTCCATCTAAAATCATGTGTTCATGGACAAGTCCAATTCCACTTCACCTTGCCTCCTTATGAAAATGGGTGCCAAGGTTGTGCCAAACATGATGGTGTTCCTTTGAGGTACAACTTTCACTCTCCCCCTTTATATACCCCATTAGAACACATGGTTCAAATCATCCCCTAAGATGATGAAATCCTTAGGTAGGCTCATTAAGGGAAAGAAATTCAAGTGCTTTTGATTCCTAAGATCACCTTGCAGCATGAAGGAAGAGCATACACAACTTGATTTCTTGGGATTAACACAACAAAAGAGAACAAGAAAATGTTTTTGATCTCCAAATTTACCCAAAGGCATGAGGAGAGAGCATACACACTTAAAATTCCTCACAAGCATGGAAAATAATGTTCATTTTCTATTAAACATACAAAGTGTGCAACTAATCTAGTGAGTAAGAATATGGTATTTGACAAACGTACTTGCACAAATGAGTTAGCAGTTTCAAAGATAGTCTTGGACAAGTAATATTACTACAATAAATGTATCAGCAATGAAAATTTAAATCTCTAAAAACTTATAAAATAATTTATTCACATAGAAAAATAAAGATTACCATGATATTCTTCAAGATTTTCTAGCCAATTTCCAAAAAAATTGTTAAATTATGCTTCCATATGCAAAATATATGAGTGTTTGAAGATTAAAAATAAAGAGGGAGGTTCAAGCAATTATACTTGAAAATCGGGACCAAATATACAATATTTACCTTCTTCACAATGTACTGCTTCGATCCATATTTTTTATGCCTACAAAAACACAAAAATTGGATACACTAGGAAAAAGTTCGCTATTTTTTTAAAAGTGTTATTTTAGGCCTTAAATAGGGGAGCTAAACACTATTCACAACTTGAAAACATTATTATGGCCTAAAACAATATTCATGGCCTAAAAACACTATTCATGGTTGGAAAACACTATTAATCATTGGAAATACTATTCATCATCAAAAATGTTGTTCACTTCTAGAAACATTGTTCATCACTAGAAACACTTTTCACAAGGGATTGTATGACTCAATTTGCAAATAAAAATTGCCTTTTTTCTCAGACATTGAAATTAGATAAATTTTATATGAAAATGGGGGTTCTCAAGCCTTCTAGACTCAATGGTGAGGTCCATTTTACTATAGGATGCTCCTAGAAAAAATAAGTCACCCTCAAATCTCTCCCAAAAAGAGTGAAAACATGTAAGATCAAGCAATGCAAAATCATACAGCACAAACATTAGATGAGGGACAAGATCCCTAGTAGAGTCATTGAAATGTATATGCCTAATTTAGAACAAAATGCAAAGTGATTAAAATGCCATTAAACCCTTTATTCTAAATCAAACCATACCTTTGACTGAGCAAAAGAGAGCTTAAAATAAAAACACTTGACAAATTTTACCAATGCAAACCCTCTTCGTTGAAATGGATTTGTTCAATGATGTAATGGATGTGGTTGCTCACAAAATTATGCAAAATTCTTGTATCATGTACCCACACTCTTCATTGATTGTGGATTTTTTTGATAAAAGATGAGGATGAATTTATAGATTTTTTGTTCTAGATGGATTGATAAGGATAAGATTTAAAGATGGATAAAGATAAGATTTTATGGATTATTAGCTTGATTTATTTCTAATTAACTAGAAATGAGTCATGAAAGAGATGTGATAAGATATGAATATATATGAATTAAAAATAGAAAGCAATCATGAAGAAGATATGAAAAGATTAAATAATTAATTATATTTTAATTTATTTAATTAATGTTGGAATATTAAAAGAATAACTAGATTAATTAATTAAATAAATATAATTTACTTAATTAATGTTGCAACATTAGAAGAATGGATAAATTAATTAAATAAATATGATTTATTTAACTAATTTGATGATGTGAGAAAGTTAGTTAGTGTGACACTAGGATATGGTCAACTTCAGTTGTTATATATTTTTCTCCTCTTTGAGATGGTGTTGCAAATAAGAGATCATTTCAAAGAAAGTAGATATAGGCACTAAGTGAGATGACATTAGCGATATCATGCCCATGAGTTGAGATTTTGATTTTGGATGAAAATGATTTGCTTAGGGTGTTGGAGTACAGCACCACTGAGAGGGGAGGTGAATCAGTGGTCTAGAAAACTTAACAACTTTTTGCACCTTTTAAACATGAGAAAGACATTAAGGATTCAAACAAGTATAATGACTAGTAGAATGAACAAGACATTTCATCAAACATAAGAGCATTATGACACATGAACACATGGAGACAAACAAGAAACATAACACCTGATTTGATGAGTGGAAAACCCTCATAGGGATGAAAAACCACTCTAAAAATGCTTCACTAGCTTAATAAAAATCATGCCTCACTCGCTGCAAAATGCATCACTGGCAAATACAAATACCTCACTGGTAAAATGTGCCTTACTAGCAAATACAAATACCTCACTGGTAAAATATGCCTTACTGGCAAATACAAATACCTCACTGGTAAAATGTGCCTCACTGGTTGAATGTCTGTAGGAGCACCCACTCTCTACATACAAAAAGAAAAATGATTCAGGGGGTTGCCCTGATTCTCTACAATACACCACAAAACCTTATATCTCCTTTTGTCTCTAATCAATACATTCTTCAAATACAATCTTCTCAACCACATATACAATGACACTTTTCATTGATTACAAAACATAATCAGAAACCTCTTTCAACTCAAATACTTTGTCCCCTAGAAAATCATATACAGACCTCTGCAAACAGTAATGCTCTATCCTGCTATAATTTATGCCCCAATTATAATTTTCTTTTAGTGAAATTAAAGATCTTCATCTGCATATCAACCTTCTCTATCATACATGAATAAATCTTTCAAAACATAGAAACTCTGCACACCATAAACAAAGTCAAAACATAAAAACTTATGTGTATTTTTTGATCTGATTATTCTCTTTCTTTGCATACAAGATGTTGATGACTGAGAAGGGGGGTGAATCAGTTATCTTAATTATTTCAGCTTTCTGAACTTTCTTAATAATTAATGCAGCATCAATTCAAATAAGCAAACATAACCATGAAATGGAAATACACATGACACGATATTTTTGACGTGGAAACCCTGTTAGGGGAGAAAACCATGGGGTGATTAACCCAAGATTGTATTCTCTATTAGAAGAATAGAAATACAAAATGGCACTTGCCAATTAGAGCTCACTTCCCGAGCACACTGCTCATAAGAGACTCACTGTCTACAAGTTATAAGAAGAATAATAAGATCTTGAACTGATGAGAAGCATCCACACATGTTGGAGTTCAGTTTCGGTTAGGCTCAGTAAACTGATCTGCTACACTTCATCCTTCCTCTTCTTTTGTTCTGTTGTCCTTTCACATACCGAACCTTCCTTACTGCTTTCTTTCTGCTCTTCTTCTTTTCCTCGCACTTAACACAACACACACACACCTATTCATCGAAATCCATCTGGTGTATATATATATATATATATATCCGCACAAGGGATTTCATCCTCTTTCTAGTCGGCATCCAAAATAGTCAATATTTCCCAAACTCTAGTCTGTCGGCTAAATCCTTGCTTACCAAGTGATGCAGATCTAAAAGAAACTTATAAAAGTCATCTAACAAGTCAACCAATCATGAATGATACCTTAAGAATATTTATCACCATCAACATCTCATCCGGAATAACTTCTGATGCTCTGCCTGTCAATTCTTCCTTTGTCTGTTCTACCAAACCGGACCCCAATACTTGAATGCTTATATCTCTTTACTCTTGCATCATTGGAGGCTCAATTCCTATAATCTATCAGTCAAAGTACTCCTCTTGACTTCCCCAAGTCCGCACTTTCAAAAGATACTTCCTCTGAGAGATCAGGACCTGACTGTCGGACCTTGCCACATACTCTGTTCTTGCTTACCGAACCACAAGACTCTTCAATTTGACTTCCGGTATAGGCACACCATGTCTTGTGGATGTGTGGGATGAACTCTGTTACCATCAATGACAACAATCATGAATCTACAAAGTGTCTCTTGCCAATAATCTCCCCCTTTGGCATTGATGGCAACACTTAGTGAAAAATGACTAAGTGTTATACTATACTCCCCCTTGGTTGATGCTCTCTTCTAATGTACACTTTATCGAAGCTCCCCTTTAGCTAGATTCCACATTTTTCATTTTTCCTCACTCCCCCTTTGACATCAATGGCAAAGGGTAGGGTCCGCACACCAAAATTGCCCAAATATTCAACTATACTTAGCCGCATAAGTATATAAATAGGTTTTACTTACATATATTGTAATATGTCTGCAAAAGTTGTCTTCAACTGTACAACTTCTATCGCCCAACTCTGATTTATCCTATCCAAGATTGAGATGTGACCACTCAATAGGAATGCAAAAGCTTTTGCCCTCTTGAGATCTGTCGGATCACTGGTCTGAGCTGTGGTCTGGGTATCTGTTAGGACCTCATGCATGGCCTCTAATTTGGGGATAATCATCCCTCTAAGCTCACCCATCTGACTTATTATGTTCTTCCTCTCCTTTTCAAGTTTCTTGATCTCATTCATGACTACAATAGTTTGACATTCCTGGTTTACTATGGATACAATGAGAGGATCAAAATTCTGAGAGAGGCTTGACAGTTTATCCTCTTGTTCCTTTACTTTCTTCTCAATATCCTTGGTCACTTTAGACCAAGATACACAAAATTTATAGATATCTCTGCCATCTTTAAGAGCATTTTCTAAGCTCTTTATCCCAATATCCATATTTCTCCTATCATTGGTTATAAGTCCTTGTAACTCCGAGAATCTTTTATCCAAAACCTTTTTCCGGACTTTCCCTTCTGCTGCTTTCTCTAAAGAATCAAAATGAGTACTAACAGAATTTACAAGAGACTTTAGATTACCGGATGTGGATGCTGTAGGATCCTTTTGGAAGGATGGCATATTTTTTCCAGTACACCGGATGCAGTTTCTATGAGTTCACAGTCTTCCATGTGAGACTTCAGCATTTTTTCTTTTGCCTTTGCTTGAGTGAAGGAAGCTAGCTTCATGGTTTGCACCGGAGAGAGGGAATCAAAATTGAATGGACCTTGAAGTAACTCTGGTTCATCAAATTCCATCATCTCTTTGGTCAAGAAATCCTTAACTACTTCTGTTGTGTCTCTTGCCGGAGACAGAATTTTCTCCCCTTCTGCAACCTTACCACTGTCATCTGTAGCTTTTTCTGTCCTTGACTCTTCTTTTCTTTCCTTTCCTTGTTCTTCTTGACTGGATTTTTCTTTTATACTTTCTTCTCCTTTTGATCCGGAGACTACCAGAGAGTCTGGATTTACTTCTCCTTGGACTTCCTCTTCCAGAGTAGAGGAATCTAAGTCCTTGCCTTTTTCTTCACCTCTCTCCTTTACCTCTTCTACTACTGTCTCAGTAGTTTCTTCCTTGTCGTCCATGGCAAAGGGCTCATCACTTATGTCCTCTATGATAGGAATGTTGAACCTTTTGTAGGCATTCTAGAGGATTTCTTTAGTTTCTTTACCTATTTTGTCAGTTTCTCCAAGCATAAGCTAATTCATTCTAGCTTTGCTCCGAAACTCATCCTTGCAATCTTTGAAAATCATATTCATTTGTTTCTGCATGATTGAGGGATAGAGCTAAATAGTTATTTGTTCCCTGATCTCAAGGTCCTTGGCCTTGGCATTGTTCTTTCTAATTTCTAGTTCTTTCTCTAGGCTCTTTGGAATTAAATATATAATCTCAATGAATGCTTTATTATAAATGTTAAGGTACCTGACTGTGGCTTCTTGCAGGATCTTCTGATTATCCTCACTGTAGTAGTCATAAAACTTAGTCATTGGTTTCAAATTCCCATCTACGGTGACTGATTTGACTACATTATCAATGGACAGAATGGGCCTTTCAACAAACTCTTCTGCCATCTTTTCCTTGTCTTCACTGGTAGAGGGTTCACCAGATACTTTCTTCTTTTTCCTCATTTTCCTTACCTCCTCATCTGATTCTATCTCTTCTTCATCCTTCTGACTGATATAAGACCTTGTGGCCTTCGTCTTAGTTCTTTTCTCTTCTTTACCGGATGATTTTGCTTCCAGTTTTGATGCCTTTGAGGTCTTAGCAGTTGTAGGTGCAGACCTTTTAGAGGATCTGGTCCGGGAGGGGGCTTCTACCGGATCACTTTCATTTTCTGCTTCTTCCTTCTCTTTCTCTGCCCTTTCCATCTTTTCTCTATGTGCATCAAGTGCCTCTTTTGAGATTCCATGGCTCTTGGTAAATTCTTCTACCTCTTTTCTCACTTTTCTCTTCATCTCCGGTTGTCTAAGCTCCACATGGATTTTTATACTTAATTCTTCAAAGGTTCCAAACCTTTCTGCCTTAGGATCCTTGGGCTGACTTAGCATGTGTTGAACATGAAGCTCTATAATTTTCTCATCAACTTCATACCCCATTGGCATGATCCACATTGTTCTTGGTTCCACAGCCTCCATTAGGCACTTATCAGTTTCTACCATAAAGCACACTATATCTTTGTACTTCTCAACCAGAGATTGGGGGATTCTTTCTCTAGCTTGCATCATACTTTGAAAGTTCTTGAAATATCCCCACAAAGCTGTATTTCTTGCCTTAGCATCCCCAAGCCCATGCAGGTAGTCTCTGATTTGGATTGCAACAGGTCTGTCATTCTACCAAACCCAACCACTGGATCCAAGAAGCTCATTCATGAAGTAGAAGAATAAACATAATATTATCCCACCATACTTGAATGAGTTTTTCTTGTCCTTTTTGATCTCTTGTAGGTTCTCCAACAGTTGGCTTAGAAGAAGTTCACAAAGATCATAGTCAGCATTTTCTCCTAGCATCTGATAAGCTGTATAAACTGTAGTTCCCGGTACTGAATTTTCCCTATTGGGGTGATAAATCTTGTAACCAATTATCATGGATGCAAATTTGATATCTGGATTAGTGATATCTTCAATTGTCATAGCTCTCTTGTCAAATTTTGATCCGGTTGCTTCACTCACTGTCTGATTCTTGACAGATTTAAGAACAGGTATCCCACCGGATGAGTGTAGACTAGTTACTACCCTAATTGCATCCTTGGTGATCTTAAATGGTCTATTCAACCATAGGAAGTTATCATGCACTCTGCTCAACACATACCGGACCCATTCATCTTCTTCAAAACAAGGGAAATGAATGCATTGTGCAAAATGCTTATCCCAGATGGCCTTGAACTAAGGTTTGAGATCAAAAGAATCATCTATTAACTGATTGTGATAGATATCAACCAGCTTAGATTCCCCAAATTCTTCAATATTCGCATGAATATAAGCCCTAACATCTTCTACATGTAGAATTCTATGCGGAATGCTTGAAAAGGCGCCTAGGGGATCAACTTCTAGAGATTTATATGGATGCTTCTTAAATTTAGGGTGTGGCCTATCAGAAATCTTCACCACATTTAGAGTAGCCATTTTCAAAAGATTTACAGAGAGATATTTAGTAACGGAAAATACCTTTTACGCTTCTAGGGTTCGCTGAATGAACTGGATTAATTTGCTAGATGAATCGACTTCAATGGTTGATCTTTGAAAGTTTGAGACAATTTGTTGCAGAGCTCCTTGTCTTTTCTTCTTGAGTGCAAATGTGCAAATGACGAACGAACGAACTCTTTTATTTTTGGGAAAGCCCTAATTTCATACTGCAATAAATGCATGACCTAATTCATTCGGGTTGCCTTGTTCATCTTATTCTGAGACAGATCTTTTCTGGATCACTGAGATACACTTAGAGTCATTCTTAGAGAATAGTGATAATCTATCTTCCTTTCCTTAATCATTTGATCTATCTGCAGATCAAGATTCCATAGTTTGAATCATGTCAGATTTAACTGTGAAAAACCTACTTCTCACCGGATGATTGATGAACTGGATTAGTCTTCAACTTGTTCAAAATTTCTTGCGGATATTTCATCTTTTAATCAAAGCTTATTTAGATGTCCCTTTGTGAACCCTTTAATCCGCAACTCTCCTTGTGCCAGTTCTAGCACCAATTAACTAGCTAGGGGAAAATGTTTTTCTTTGTGTCTCCCCCTGAGCCAGAGCTCACCTTTTAATTTCCAGAAGGAATATCAGCACTAGATTCTGGTGCGGATCCATCCCTTACGTTTTCTATACTTCTCTTCACCCAAATCTTGTTCATCTCACTTTTAACTTCATCTACATTCACTTTTCCTTTTCCCTTGTCTTGATTCTGATTATGACGTACCGGACCTTTTTGTTTTGATTCTTACTTCTACAAAATTTTACAATATGACCGGATCTATTGCAATTGTGGCAAACAACATTTCTTTGCATATTTGATTGATGTCCTCTTGATCTACATTGATTAGCCATATGACCCATTCTATTGCATGCAAAGCATCTACCATTGAAAGAATTGTTCATTTGCATATTTTTGCATTCATGAGATTTGTGACCATACCTTTTGCAGTTAAAACACTGTCCGGAGAAGGATGTGTTAGTCTGATTCATTCTTCTTCTACACTGATTAGCTTTGTGACCAAAGCTATTGCAGTTGTGGCAGTATCCATTGAAGGATGGATATCTTTGAGCATTAGGTTGCCTCACCGGAGGTCTTCTAGGCCTGTTTCTTGGATTTTCTAATTCAAACTTCTTCTAACCGGATCTGGAGGTCTCACCTTTCTCATATCCCAAGCCACGCTTGTCATCTACCCCCTTTTGGCTTTCAAGAAGAACTTCAAGTTGAGCAGAACTTATCTTGAATTTCTCTTTGTATTCATTTGTTGTTTGAAGATCCCTTTTAAGAGAGACAATTTGATCTTCTAGTTCTTCTTCATTATCTTTAGCATCTTCAAGATCGGATTCAAGATGTCTGATTATTCTATCCATCTTGTGGCAGTCTTCTGATTTCTCCTTGAGAGATTGTTTTAGATCATCTTTAGTTTTTTATTTTCTCTTCAATTTCTTGGGTAAATTTCATGACTCCTGATTTTGTTTCATGTCTTACCATGATGATCTCTTTTGATAATTTTTCACATAACTTGGTTTTCTCCTTAAGATCTCCATTTGTATCATTTGCTTCACCTTGAATTACCAATTGCTGAAGTAGTTCCTTTCTCTTTTTCATAGAGAGACTTAGTTTCCCTTTTAGTTCATTTATGAAATCATCAGCCTATTTGAGTCTTTCCTTCAATTCATTGACTTCAGAATTAGATTGCTCAAGATCATCTAGGGCAGACTGAAGTTGCTCCCTTATACCATACACATCCATCTTAATTCTTGGATCTTCCTCAAGCTGTTAGGCTTTGTTTGGAGGAACTTGGCTCTAATACCAATTGTTGATAACTGAGAGGGGGGGTGAATCAGTTATCTTAATTATTTCATCTTTCTAAACTTTCTTAATAATTAATGCAGCATCAATTCAAATAAGCAAACATAACCATGAAATGGAAATACACATGACACAATATTTTTGATGTGGAAACCCTGTTAGGGGAGAAAACCACGGGGTGATTAACCCAAGATTGTATTCTCTGTTAGAAGAATAGAAATACAAAATGGCACTTGCCAATTAGGGCTCACTACCCAAGCACACTGCTCACAAGAGACTCATTGTTTACAAGTTATAAGAAGAATAATAAGATACTTGACCTGATGAGAAGCATCCACACATGTTGGAGTTCAGTTCTGGTTAGGCTCAGTAAACTGATCTACTGCACTTCATCCTTCCTCTTCTTTTGTTCTGTTGTCCTTTCACATACCAAACCTTCCTTACTGCTTTCTTTTTGCTCTTCTTCTTTTCTTCGCACTTAACACAATACACACACACCTATTCATCGAAATCCATCTGGTATATATATCTGTACAAGGGATTTCATCCTCTTTATAGTTGGCATCCAGAATAGTCAATATTTCCCAAACTCTAGTCTGTCGACTGAATCCTTGCTTACCAAGTGATGCGGATCTAAAAGAAACTTATAGAAGTCATCTAACAAGTTGGCCAATCATGAATGATACCTTAAGAATCTTTACCACCATCAACATCTCATCCGGAATAACTTATGATGCTCTGCCTGTCAATTCTTCCTTTGTCTACTCTACCAAACTAGACCCCAATACTTGAATGCTTATATCTCTTTACTCTTGCATCACCGGAGGCTCAATTCCTGGAATCTATCAATCAAGGTACTCCTCTTGACTTCCCCAAGTCCACACTTTCAAAAGATACTTCCTCTGAGAGATCCGGACCTGACTATCAGACCTTACCACATACTCTGTTCTTGCTTACCAGACCACAACGCTCTTCAACCTGACTTCCGGTATAGGCACACCGTGTCCTGCGGATGTGTGGGATGAACTTTGTTGCCATCAATGACAACAATCATGAAGCTACAAAGTGTCTCTTGCCAACACAAGAATGGTAACTCCTTTACAAGACCCTTGAATCATACAAAAGTAGACTTGAAACTAGTTTGTACTCTTTATACAGAAAAGCTTTCCTCCATTTCACACATCATCCAATCAAAAACCTTCTTTCATTCATTGAAAGACACACTTCAACTTCAAGCTTCCAAAACCATCACATACAATCACCAAATCTCACTTTGTTTATATGCACTTGCAAGTATATCCTTTTGGAACACAAAAAACCAATCCAAATAACATGAAACATCTCTAGATCAAATTAATAAATTTCTCTAGCCTTCACTATTGGTTGGTATTCTGTTGTAAGGCAGTTAAACTGCCATACCAAATTGAAGCTGTCAAATT
The DNA here is from genome assembly GCA_027924645.1 of Cunninghamia lanceolata. NCBI lineage: Eukaryota > Viridiplantae > Streptophyta > Pinopsida > Cupressales > Cupressaceae > Cunninghamia > Cunninghamia lanceolata. The sequence continues at coordinate 1,712,278 of BSBN01001493.1, forward strand.
TTAAACAAGTTAAAAGGCATTGAAAATTTGAATCTTGTTTGAATTATGTTCGTCGATCTTAACCTCCCTGTCTTTGTATCAAGGGTTCTGATTTAACTCTGATCCATTTAAAAAACTCACTTGTAACTTCCAGTGGCCTTAGGTGACAGGGTCGGTCACCTCACGAAGATGATGCCCTTAAGTTGTAACTTAAGTGGCCATCCACCTATGATCATAAGTCAACTTCACAATATACAATAAAGTGATTCTCGTGAGGACGAATAAATAGGGTTTTGTGAGTGATTTAACCTTAGGGTTTTAAAACCTTAACCAAGAATTATATTTAGGGTTTTAGACAGGAATAGAACTTTAAGAGTTATAAATCCTCAAGAACATGCTCACTACTAAGACACCATACCAACCCTGTATAAAGTAGTGTCTTTCTGTTATGAACTAACATAAAGTATTATAAAGACAAGGCCTTGACTCCTTATAACACATTAGATGACACCATCTTGGGGATGTCCTTTTGACATCAATTCACCAATATGATGAACTTAATAGGAACTACTACACCTCTGCATTTGGCACCCACACAACTCACTTTATTATACCAAGCCTAATCCACCTTCAAAACAATATGTTATGAGGCATATCATTGTTAGATTTAGGGCATACAACTAAGAGGGGGGGTGAATCAGTTGTGCGAAACTTTCTCCTATTTAAACACTTGAGTCTTCTTTAGTGATTAGCATAATATCAATCATGAACCATAAAGCATTAAATCTGAAGCAAAAACATAACAACACATATGACACCAAGATTTTGACATGGAAAACCCGGTTAAGGGAAAAACCACGGGGTGATTAACCCAAGAAAGTATTCTCTGTTAGAAGAATAGAAAGAACAAAATGGCACATGCCAATTAGGGCTCACTGCCCGAGCACACTGCTCACAAGAGGCTCACTGCCTACAAGAGACACATTGTCTACAAAAGAATAAGTATCACCTTTGTGAACTGGAGAATAGCATCTTCAGCATGCTTGAATCAGTTCCATTTAAGCTCAGTACTTCTGCTTTGCCTTTCACACTTTTCTTCGCTACCACACTCTCATCACCACAAGACACACTTCAAAATGAATTCACAATCCCTTATTTATACAAGCCATCGACTTAGGAACAATCATCTAAGTCGGAAAACACCTACAAGATCATTCGCAAGACGTGTAATACATCCGGTCAGCCAGTCTCAAGAAGAACACCAATATCTGTGGTTATTCTTCAAATGCAAACTCTAACTTCAATGTGGATCACCATCATTAACTAGAAATGATCCAATGATCATCATAACCTTCCTTGAATCACCAAACACATCCGCACTTCATCATCCTACTGGAATTCTTCTCTCCTTCATCCGGAGCTACAAGAACATAGTCTGTCATCACTGTCATAAATGAATAGGCACTTCCGGACTTTCAACCCACAAACTAATCTAGTTGATACTTCACAGGGACATCCTCAACACTTCCTCAAATCCGCAGAATGGGATAATGAAATACCGGATCTCACCGGACCTTTCTATGGCCCTATGTCACCTCTGAACATCTGTCGGAACCGGTTCTACTTGAGTGACCATAACTTCTTCAGATCTTCATGTGGACCTCTGAAATCTTGACTGGAGCATCTCAAGACTTATATCTACAAACCCTTTAAACCACATCCTCTGATCCTCAATCTATTGAGGACTTTTACCTTCTTGTCATCATTGTTCTTAACTGTTCCTGATTGAGACTTATTTTCTCAAAATCCTTAGCACACAACTCATCTAATCCTTCTCATTAATTCAACATGAGTATGTTGACATCAATGACAACACCAGTTATCCTCATACTTGTAACAATCATGAGGATCATCTTGTGAACCAAATCATAAGCATCTTGAGAACACACTTCATCAACATGTTGAAGACAAACCATTAAGATATCACAAAGCATCAACCATCAACATGATGAGGACCAAACTAAACTACCCACAAAGCATCAACCATAAACATGATGAAGACCGTGATTCTGACATCATAGCTCCTAATAGAATATTTTGACTTGGACATAATACCACTACAACATCATACTACTACTGCAATATCACTGACTCTACAAGATTATACCACCTTGACTTTGATCAATCTATCTCCTGGCAGCAACTTGAACTCCTTCAAAGAATCACCTCTTGTGAACTCTTGATTAGTGAAACTTTCTAAAGCAAGATTCCATGTGAACTTCTGATTACAAAAATGAATTCCCTTATGACCTTTGACATCAATGAAAAATTCAACATTCTCCCCCTTTGTCATTGATGGCAAAACCAAATTTCTCTCTCCCCCTTTGACATCAATTGACAAAGGATACAATGCTCCCCCTGACTATTACCTTGTGAAGAACTATGAAGACTTGAAATACCATGGCAATTGTCCTGCTAACCTTCTACAAGATACATTGTATCGCTAAGTCTACTAGAAAGGGTTTGTTTCCAAGACTACCATCAGTAACAAGGTCTACAAGCAAAGAACTGTAAAAGCACTCCTTCAAAGATACAAGGTCTACACTCCATCAAACTGCAAGAAGATTACAACTCTGCAACAAAAAGAATCATCAAGTTTACAACAACAGTAACTATTCCTACTACACCAAATTTGTCTTGTCTATCTGCCACACTTTGCCACACAACACCAACATCAAAAAATGCAACTCAAGTTTGTCATTAACCTACAAACAACTGACTAAATCACAGTCCTACATAAAGATAATATCCACTGTCAAAAGAACACTACTCTTTCACTGCACTGGTGTCATGCATTATTTACTGCACATAAAGTTTAAATCCACCATAATGTAATATCAACTTGGTTTGCTATCACCTACACCTTGAAGAGTAGAGAGACAAAGTCTACAATCAACAAAGGCACTTGCACCTACCAATCAACACCAACCTGCCTTCAATTAACAAAGCCACATGAATGCCTGTCCAATAATAACCTGCCATCATCAGAGAAAATACTAAATGGTCATCCATCAATAAAAAAACTGCCCAAATTGTTAGCATGGAATATAGACCATTGTCATCATCTAAGAATAACATCTATAATAAGTTATTTATTCTACAAGCAAGAGTACTCCAAGTCTTCAACATCAAGACACTACATTTCTTATCACTGTCTTCAAACATAAACTACCATATAAGGGCAAAGAGCACCATGTCATACACTATGCCAGATTTGCTGCACCATCAAGATATCATACACAAAGTCATTGACAAAAAAGCATTTTAAAACTGTCTATGACTTTTTCACATTGTCATACTGTCATTGATGATCATCATTCATTGAAACATGACAATTTCTATTGAGCCAAACATTAATTGTCATGTAGAGAAGAAAATGATCCAAACAAATAATGCACATAGATAGATGGGATCAAACGCCCCCTTGGACATATCCAATCTGTTATACCTGAGACATTGCACCTTTTGCAATCTTTGCAAGATTTCAACTTTGCAACTTTTCAAATACAAACCTGCCACCAATACAGTCATGTTGTATTGTATAATAATCATTGCAAAACACACAATGGAAATGAAAACTCCTTGATCACTATTATTGTCCTGAAGACTGATCAGTCATTACTTTCTGTAATTAATGTGATACTCTAATTCTGCAACACCCTATCTCACTCTGTCACCATTCTACAAAATACAACTTTGCATAATTTTCTCTTCATGGAGTTACTCTACTAACATGATGATACTCTTAACACTCTACTTCACATATTATTCAACATACTCTCTACAACTAATGTCTGCAATCTTTGTTATACCTCTGTACATTCTCTATATTTTGTGATCTAATATAAAGCCTATATATGCATATGAAGACAATACACCCTAAACATAACTTTTAACTAGCATACATCTCCTCACTTCATCTTGATTCTTAGTCAAAAAACACCTCTAATGTTTCAAGTTTACTGCATAATGAGATCTCCACACTTAACTTCTATTGTCTCTGTTATATGTTACAAACATATTGATAACATCACATCATCAGAGAACTTCAAGTTAATCAATATAAGCTTTGTAACATAGTGATACAAGCTTTGCACATCATACTCATTAAAATCACTCCACATTCTTTGAATAACTCACCTTCAAATCCATCAATGAGCAAACCCTAAGATCAAATAATATAGAATAGGAGTGAGATTTCTTCAAAAATCAAGTTCATCAACAATCCTTATGACAGATGCAGACACCATGTGATACTATTGTCTCCTTGTCATGAACCTTGTCATCTGACATCTACACATGCTTAATTATGATCAACCAATCTTGTGTACTTTGTCATTCTTACGTCTTGATGGCAAACCTAATAAGCATCAAATCAAACAACAAAGAAAGACATGAACTCATGAAGACAACAAACTGCCTGATCCAATCATCCCTTTGATGATGCAAACTGAAGATTGAAAACTGAGATCCTCTGATCACTTATGAATATAATGTGACAACCATTCAACCAAGGTGTTTTACACATCTATACCACTGATTAAACTACATGGCATCAACTCCTAAGAGATATCTCTGCTACACCATCAAAGATGCTAGCAACTGAGGTCTGCACCGCATATAAATTGCATACAAAAGACAACTAATAAAACTTTGTATCACTGCATTTGAAGGTCTTGTCATTTGGCCCAACTTCCATGACACCTCAACAACATCAAAGCATGACTAACAACCTTTTAAAGACATGGTTCTTATCAGTCACCACATAGGACTGCATATCTCTGAGATGATTTTACATAAGATACACAATGTTGAACTAGATCATATTGATTATGTTTAGCTACTTATGAAATGAATCTTTTTAACTTCTTGGGGAAAAAGATAAGACATTTGATAACTCCCCCTATCCTCATGCTCCTCTTTATACACTCATGGATGTTTCTTGTGCAGTATGCACAAGTTTAGGTTCTATATTTTCTTCCACTTGACTTTCTTTTCTTTTCCAAACCTGTATAGGCTTTTTCTTTTCTTTGCTCAAGATGTCTGCACCAGATGTCTTCAATTTATTCCTACAAAATTATGCCTTATGCCCAATATTATGACACTTAAAGCATGTGACATTATAACCAATTAAAGGAGTAAAGGAATCATATCTCTTTGACATTCCAAAAGTGCTTCTATGACCATACCTTTCATGCATCCAACAATCTATTTCTATGTGCCCAGCTTGATTGCATTTGTAACACACAATCTTGTAACTCTGATTTGAAGACTTACTAGGACATTTAGTCTTATTCCACTCTAAACAATAACTTGCTTGAGTTTTACAATTTCTAGCTCTATGGCCATAAGCATGACAACAATAGCAATAGCCATGAAATTGAGAATAGTTGTACCTCATTAAACGGTGTTTCTTGATGTCTCCTCTTCTTCTCCTTCTATCAAAGACCTGGTCTTCTGTCTTCTTCTTGTCTTCAGGAGCAACAGCATGAAAACTCAAGTCTATCTTCCTTTTAGGTGTCTTTCTAACTTTAGAACATTGTCCTTCCTCATATCCTAAGTATGTGGTGTCTTTATAGTGTTTTTGTTTTCCCAACATTTCATACAGCTTGCTTGTGCTCTCTTTAAACTCCTGATATCTCTTAGATAGGACCTTGAGACCTTCATAATCCTTTCTCAAACTGACTACTTCTGCCTCTAACTTCAAATATTCTATTATTTTTACATCAAGATCATATTTAGTCACATCTATTATTCTGTTGGCTTCTTCAATCTCAGTTTTTAAGCTAATAATCAATTTGTTAGATTCATCAACATGACTCTTTAAGTCTGCAATTTGATTTCTTGCCTCTTCAAATTCTAAAGAAACTTTTGCAAAACCTAAACATACCTTGTCTTTGGAGTCTTTTTCTTGTTGAAGCTGGTCTTCTAATCTTTGATTCTCCTTTCTAAGTTGCTTGATCTGATCTAAGGCACACAAGAGTTCACCTTCTAAATCAACTTCAAAATCATTTTCATCAAACTCCTATCCATCTTCATCCATAAAGAGATCTCATTCTTTGTCATCAATCTCAATGGCAATCATTTTCTTTATCACACTTTGTGTCAACTTTTACGGATGACTCATGCAACAATTCATCACATGACTTGACTGAGGTTTCTTGTTCAACCTTTTGTTTGGCTTCTTTCTTTTCTCTATTTCTTTTACACTTTTCCATGGTACTCCACTATCAGGACCTACCCAAGCCAATTAGACTTCTATAGGGAACCTATGCTCTGATACCACTTGTTGGAGTACACGACCACTAAGAGGGGGGTGAATCAGTGGTCTAGAAAACTTGACAACTTTTTGCACACCTTTTAAACATGAGAAAGACATTAAGGATTCAAACAAGTATAATGACTAGTAGAATGAACAAGACATTTAATCAAACATAAGAGCATTAGGACACATGGAGACAAACAAGAAACATAACACCTGATTTGATGAGTGGAAAACCCTCAAAGGGATGAAAAACCACTCTAAAAATGCCTCACTGGCTTAATAAAATTCATGCCTCACTGGCAAATACAAATACCTCACTAGTAAAATGTGCCTCACTGGCAAATACAAATACTCACTTGTAAAATTTGCCTCACTAGCTGAATGACTACAGGAGTACCCACTCCCTACATACAAAAAGAAAAATGATTTAGGTGGTTGCCCTAATTCTCTACAATACACCACAAAACTTTATATCTCCTTTTGTCTCTAAACAATACATTCTTCAAATACAATCTTCTCAACCACATATATAGTGACACTTTTCATTGATTACAAAACATAATCAAAAACCTTTTTCAACTCAAATACTCTATCTCCTAGAAAATCATACACAAAACTCTGCAAACAGTAATGCTCTGTCCTGCTATCATTTCTACCCCAATTATAATCTTCTTTTAGTAAAATTAAAGATCTTCATTTGCATATCAACCTTCTCTGTCATACATGAATAAATCTTTCAAAACATAGAAAATCTGCACACCATAAATAAAGTCAAAACATAAAAACTTATGTTTATTTTCTGATCTAACTATGCTCTTTCTTTGCATACAAGAATGATAACTCCTTTACAAGACCCTTGAATCATACAAAAGTAGACCTGAAACCAGTTTGTGCTCTTTATGCAAAAAAATTTTCCTCCATTTCACACATCATTCAATCAAAAACCTTCTTTCATTCATTCAAAGACACACTTCAACTTCAAGCTTCCAAAACCATCACATACAATCACCAAATCTCACTTTGTTTATATGCACTTGCAAGTATATCCTTTTGGAACACAAAAAAAACAATCCAAATAACATGAAACATCTCTAGATCAAATTAATAAATTTCTTTGGCCTTCACTGTCAGTTAGTATTCTGTTGTAAGGCAGTTAAACTGCCATACCAAATTGAAGCCGTCAAGTTTTAAACAAGTTAAAAGTCTGTTGAAGATGTGAATCTCCTTTGAATTATGATTATGTTTGTCAATCTTAACCTCCCTACCTTTGTATCAAGGGTTTTGATTTAATTTTGCATCCACTTAAAAAACTCACTTGTAACTTCTGGTGGCCTTAGGTGATAGGGCTGGTTACCTCACGAAGATGATGCCCTTAAGTTGTAACTTAAGTGGCCATCCACCTATGATCATAAGTCAACTTCACAATATAACATAAAATGATTCTCGTGAGGATGAGTAAATAAGGTTTTATGAGTGATTTAACCTTAGGGTTTTAAAACCTTAACCAAGAATTATATTTAGGGTTTTAGACTGGTATAGAACTTTAAGACTTATAAATCCTCAAGAACATGCTCACTTTTAAGACACTATACCAACCCTATATAAAGTAGTGTCTTACTGTTATGAACTAACACAAAGAATTATAAAGACAAGGCCTTGACTCCTTATAACACATTAGATGACACCATCTTGGGGATGTCCTTTTGACATCAATTTACCAATCTGATGAACTTAATAGGAACTACTGCACCTTTGCATTTGGTACCCACACAACTATCACTTTTTTATACCAAGCCTAATCCACCTTGCAAACAATATGTTATGAGGCATATCATGAGGATCATCTTGTGAACCAAATCATAAGCATCTTGAGAACACACTACATAAACATGTTGAAGACAAACCATTAAGATATCACAAAGCATCAACCATCAACATGATGAGGACAAAACTGAACTACCCACAAAACATCAACCATAAACAGGATGAAGACCATGATTTTGACATCACAAATCCTAATAGAATCTTTTGACTTAGACATAATACCACTGCAACATCATACTACTACTGTAGTATCACGGACTCTAAAAGATTATACAACCTTGACTTTGATCAATCTATCTCCTAAAAGCAACTTGAACTCCTTCAAGGAATCAACTCTTGTGAACTCCTTATTAGTGAAACTTCCTGAAGCAAGATTCCATATGAACTCCTGATTATAAACATGAATTCCCTTATGACCTTTGACATCAATGACAAATTTGACATAGGGATGTCCCTTTGAGAGGATAGATGGGTTTGAAGAACAAAGATGTGCTTGAAATGGATGAAAAATATGTCAATAAAGATTCTTAGTGATGAATGGAAAAGAAAGATGTGGATAGAAGTGGATTTTAATGATGGATGAAATGGCTTGGAGGATAACAAATAAAAGTAGGTAAAGGATGAATGTTGAGGATGAGAATATTGGTTGAGGAATGGAGGGGAAGGAGATGTGATGGAGGAGTTGAGGTGAATGATAGGTCATGTCATGTTTGGTGAGAAACCATGGAGTTTGATTTAGCAATAGATGTTACACACCAATGTCTAAAGACCAAGGTGATGATGTGTCATGTGTAGAAAGGACCAACTCAAAAGAAAAGGTCACAAGAAACCATATACTATATGGCACCATGATATAGAAGACCATGATGTTGTTGTGGTGGTGTCATGCAAGGATCGATGCAGACGCAAGAAAAATGATAACACACATAAGCAAGCATGCACAAATGATACAAAGACAAACAAAGTGTTGACCTTAATCAAGCTAAAAACTGATGATTGATTGATAATGATATTGATAGTGTTGTTGATGTGTAAATGATATATCATGAGAACATGAGGATTGGGAATGATATATTCCAATGATGATTTGATTTGAGTTGATCAAGGTTTGCAGCAAGGCTAGGAACAAAACCAATGTATGCTTTTGGATGATACGCTAGATAGCTTGGAAATATTTATGTGGATTAAGGATTACTTGTGCTTGGATTGAAATACTTTTTGATTGCTTGGGATTGTTGCAATGGGTTGCATTTGGATAGCCTTTTTATCAAAACCAATGACAATGGAAAACCAAATCTAGAAACAAGGATGAATTGAGGTTGGAGGGGAGGATGGAGGAATTGTCAATAGCACTAGATGGGATGGATTTGGGATTGGATTGATGTTGGAAGGAGAGTTCAATATGTGATCTCCAAGGGCTACAGTGTTGTAAGGTGTGACCCTTGGTCTCCTTCTTCAGCGCTATGCTACGGTGGTTTGCGACAAGGGCTTAACCACCTCCCATGCTTGTTAAGTCAAGTGGTTGTATCAGGAATTAATAGGTCGATCTTTTGGTGCAATAGTAGCTAACAATTGGTATCAGAGTTGAGGTCACGGGTTCAAACCTCATGCTTGCGCTAGGGGGATTGTTGCAAGGTGTGACCCTTGGTCTCCTTGTTCAGCGCTGCGTTGCGGTGGTTTGCGACAAGGGCTTAACCACCTCCCATGCTTGTTAAGTCAAGTGGTTGTATCGGGCATTAATAGGTCAATCTTTTGGTGCAACGGCAACTAATATATAGTACATAGGAATAACATGCCCCACTCTAGATATGCCACTCATGATGCTATAGTATAATGTTTATGATGATTTATGATAGGATTTGTTGCAAAAGATTGGATACATTAAGAGGTGTTCAAAGCATGTTTCAACATTGTGTCCCTATTCTTATCAAGGTTGAAGGTAGGAAGAGAGGATTGATTGGGTGTGATGGGATCGATATGTAGTTATAATGGATGGGTATGATAGGAGAGGTGGATAGGATGGGTGAGGTTTATGCCTAAGTGTAGAGTGTTCATAGATAGTTGATTTATGCATGACGCACATGAATGGGTTTTCATCATGGTACTTGTCTAAGGTGCCATAAGAATGGTTTCTTTCATTGGACATTTTTTCTCTTTACTATTTTGATCTTTTGATTTCTTTTATATTTTTTGATAAGTTTTTAATAATTTTGAATTTTTTGAATTTTTGGAGTATTTTTTAATTTTGTGGATATTGGATGCTAGTATGGAATGGATGGATGGATTGGGATTAGGATGGATGGATGGATTGGGATTTAGGATTTTGTAACTCAAGCATTTTTTTTCCATATCAAGTTAATAGTATCACATTTTGAACAACCATTGTGCTCAAACCATGTTGATTATTGTTGCATTCTATAGATGTCATAAGAAACCTTGTTGATCACTAAGTTGGATTCTCTAAGATCTAAACATGGTACCATCATAGATCTAACATTATCTAGGATGCTACCAAGAAAAGTGGGATGGAAGGCAGGTTGAATGAAGGATGGATGAACTATGTGAAAGCTTGGACGAAAAGAGGATGGTGCAAAGGAAAGTGGAATGGAAGTCAGGTTGAATGAAGGATGGATGGATTATTTTTTAAAATTTAGATGAAAGGGGTGTGATTATGGATATATGTAGAATAATGGATGTGATTATGGAAGGATGGGATGGAAGACGCATAAGGAAATGGCATGGGACCAAGGGGAGCTAGGACCAACATTTGCACACACCATGATGGATTTTGAAGCTTTCGATTTGGATTTAGAATTTTGAGTGTATGGAATTCCAGATTGGGTGAAACATGTGATTTCTGATTTTAGGATAAGGATGGGGGATTGTTGGATTTCCAATTTTGGGATTTGGATAGAGGATTTTTGGATTGTTGATTTTGGGATTTAGGGACCCAAATGGACTTAGGATTTTTAGATGTATGATGGGGACATGTTTGGATTTGGATTTAGGATTTTGTGGTTTATTGGAAATGTAGATTTAGATGTTCCACTTGCATTCATTGCTTCTCTTTGCTTTGGGACCCACATTGTTTTTGTGTTTTCTTTTTTATTTGTGGTCCTTTGTTGCCTTTCTGATCCATCTTGATTTGATTTTTCATGTCAATGGTTAGCGACATGGTGATCCCTGGATTCTTGTGAGCTCTTTGCTTTATATGCTAATGCATCCAAATTGCTTCTAAAGTCTATGGTGTAGTCCTATGGGGAGATATTATCTTGGAATACCATGAAATTTGTGATAGCTTCATCATGTTGGAATAAGTCCAATGATGTGGGCATTACTTGATCTTGATTAGAGATTTTAGTTGATGGATGGTCAAGGATGGTGGTAGGGATAGTGGTGCTAATGAATGGATTTGTGTGAATGATATGATTGATGGTAGTAAACTCTTTGTAGTAGCGATGGGAGGAACCTTCTTGGATGTTGGAAGAAGCTTCCTAAGGATTTGCAAAGGTGTTACAAACATCTTTATATTGTTCTCCTTGATATTTTTAGCCAATAACATGGAATCCTTGATTTTATTTAACATGTAAGGGCTCCAAGATTCCTTTCTCATAAATGCATAATCCTTTGCCCTAATATTTCATGCTTTGACATATTTGATTTGTGTTGAGATGTGAATCCTTCTTTATATAGGCAAGAATTAGTGGTGGTTATAATTTTCTCTTTTATTGTGAGAAGACCACCTTGGATAAAGGCAATTGAACCAAGGTGATAGTATTATTGTTGGGGGATTGTATGGATGGGGGTGCTTTGATTTTGAAAGTGTATGGGATTGTGATAGAGATTAGATTGGGTTCTTAGATCCTAATTTGGTTGGGAACAATGTTAGGCATACTTTGGAATAAGATCTTGATATATCTTGACTTGCTTTGTTGATACATGATGGAGGAGTGTCATTTTTCTTTGACATCACCATTAGCAATTAGTGCTTGGAGATACTCCTTTAGTTTTGTACATGGATGGGTAAGGAGTCTTAGACACTTACGGATTTGGGATTGATGGTCCTATGGAAAGGTCAACATTTATTTTCCCACATTGGTAGGCATGTAGGGATGATGGCTTTAGGAGGATCTTGGATGCTCTTGATAGGTGTTGGGTGGATGGTGAAACTATCGAGAACATGCTTGCATTTTCTAGAGAAAGATGGCATTAGACTAGCAATTTTGTATGACTCCACAAATTTGCTTTTGCTTTTCTATTTAGGATTTGGTACTAGTAGTCCTTGGAATAATTTTGTCCCATAGATAATATCCAATATTTGAGTCAAATGCACCACAATAAAGGACTAGACACATTGATTCATTTGGTTTAAGATTGTATGGCACCTTCCTCATAGTCATTATGAACCTACTATTGAAGTCCACCACCATTTCATTCTCCTTTCTTCCTAGCTATGAGTTCATGTATAGAAAATTTAGGGTCTATTATATCCCCATACTAAAGTTTGAAGACTCTCATGAACTCCTTCCAAGAATCAATACTATTCTCTAGAAGACTTTTGTACCATTCCCTGGCACTCTCTTCTAATGAGTACACAAATAGTTTCATCATCACATCCTCATGATCTATCTCATACTCATCAGTGACATTGATTAAGTGCCTCAGATGTTCTTCTCCAATGACTACATTGTTACCTAGAAATCTAGGTATCTTTCCTCTTATCTCATTAGGAATTACATTAGGGAAATCTAGGATACCAAAGAAGTCCAACTATTTATACCTTTCTACTCCTAAAGGATTCCTTGCTAAAGGGAACCTTTGAGCTTGTTTTTGGAATGCATGCCTAGCATTTGGGATATTTTTGAATTGTTGATCAAATTGTTGGTGTTGTTGTTAAGGCTAATCAGAAACAAAGTGCATATGGTTTTGATTCCTATTTTGTTGATTTGGAGGAGGCTAGTCATAGTGTTGATTTTTATTCTATTGTTGGGTTACTTGAGCCTAAGCTTGTGCTTGTTGAGTAAGTTGAGCTTGTTGCAATTCAATTTTTGCTTAAAGTTCTAATCGTCTTTGTCTAGTATGATCAAGTAGATCTAACTCCTCATTAAGAATTATTCATCATCTAAATGTGTGGGTTGACCAACACTGTGAGGAGTAAGATCATGTTCATTCCTTTGTGACATACTAGGTGAAGTAGGATGTTGACCTGCATGATGTGTTTCTACATTTTGATTTGGTGTGTCAAATTTTTGCATGTTTGCGTCTTGAGATCTATCCCTACTTCTCCCACCAATAAGGTTTTCATTCTTGGAATTTTGTATTCATCCTCCTATTTTTCTAAGCATGTTATCAATAGAATCCTCTAAAGTATACTGGTGTTGATTTCTTAAATCTACAAATGTATCATTTCTTCCTAATGTTCCTACTTGGTCGTATTTAGTCTAGAAGACTCACCAATATTTCTCTCTCTCCATCTATTCATTTTATTTCTAGTGTGATCTAAGGATCTTTCAGGTCCTGATTGATCTTGGTACTATCTCCTTCATTCCATTGTAAACTTTTTTTCAATTGCAAACTAATGTTTGGGTTAACTAAAACAAATTCACCACTCTCCACTTGGAAGAGACTATTTTACGAGCTATTCAAATTGACATTGTCATAACTAATTTATAGAGCAATAAAATTATAACCAAAATCAGATTGTCCCCGACAATGGTACCATTTTGTTGGGTCCCAAAACTTCAGGTCCACAATCCTAGAGTGTGTTTCACCTTCAAGGCCAGCGGGTGTCATCAAGAAGGTAGAATAGGGTCTCATCAATAGATTGAGGATGGTTAAAGGACAATTAACAAGAGTGGGTATGCTCTCCTACACTTTGGGCTCAGGTAGACCTAGGAGGGTATTCCTAGAGGTATCCTTAATAGGGTTTTAGATCATTTAAGATGGAGCATGATTAATACAATGGTAGTTATAGCCAATGTACACTTGACCCCTATATTTGTCACTAAGTCAAGACCAACTAGATACACAAGACCTCTTACAAAATTGAAATAACATCTTGCACATAGATAACAATAATGTTTCATAAGCAATGGCAAGGTTTAGATATGTATGACATGATTCTCAAATGATTTGAATAGTTTTAGGTTGCTCAAGATGATTCCTTAGTTATATATTGAATCATGAACAACGTGTGAACCCAAATCTGATCCTACATCTAACAAGACATAGGTTTATAAGATGAAAGGTGTTTGATCCTTTACTAATCAATTTGGTGTCTTATCCATTGGGAAACAGAGTTACAAAATGCAAGGGAGAAGGAGATATGACTTAAAACATAAACAAAACTAGATACACATTCACATACAAATCTTAGATAACACTACATACAAAAGACATAATAATTAAAAATAGAACTAAAACAACCCATGTAGAATGAAGAAAAGATTATTATAAAAGTTTTTCAATGTATTAGATGTCCAAAAATACATCAAATCTTCATTACACTCATACCATAAAATGTGGTAAGATAAAATATATAACTACAATTACATATCATCCTGAATCACTACAAACTACCTTGGAGACATCCTATTACATTCAAATGCTCATTGAAAACTCTTCTTCTAGTCTATAAAACATATTCCCTCCTATTATGGATTGAACTTAGTAGGATTTGTTACCCTAGATACTCCTAAAGCACCTGTGTGTTTGAAAATAGCTAAATGACCAAAAACACCTCAATGAAAAACATGACAACATTTATATCTCCACACATTTTTTCCCTAGGCCATTCAAGAAGGAAATAGAAACATAACCACCTTCCCCAAGCATTGAATGCACACCCAATAGTATCCAAATAAACTTGCTTTGACTCACATGTAGGTATAACCAAGAGAAGTCAAAAATGTTTCCCACTCAAACAGGTAGCTGTGGGAATGAAGACAACCATTAATAGCATGCTATGTCATGAAGGAGATAGATGGTGTGTTTTAATGTAGATATGCCCCAAAGCCCATGAAAATATACCTCAAAAATCAATTTAAATATTTAACATCATCACTCTTAGCCTAGAGGCACTTCATTTCCTTTGCTTCAGGATCCTTACAAATTAGGTTAGAAGTTTGAGAGGTCCCAGAAACCACCAAACCCTCCAATAGCCTTCTTCCATTGAAAATCATCAAGTTATGCGACTCACCTCTATCTCGCCTTATTTGAACCCATCGATATCTTTGACCACTCAAGGAATGGTGCACCATGTCAGAGGTTTTAGAGGTTCCAAGAACTATAGGAATCATCAATAGACTAAAGAATGAACACCAAACTCCAAGTACCTATCGGCGGGTTGGGACCAAATGAGAACAGGGGAACCACATCGAAGGTTCTGGAGGTTCCCGAAACCACTAACAAACTGAAGATAAAGGAGTTTTCAAAGTTTCAAAGGTTCCCATGAACCTTGAAACCACTGAAAAAGTTCAAGGAAACACAAAAGAGGCAGACAAGAAGACTTACACTTAGAAAAAATCCATTTAAGCATTCAAGCAAGGTAAATAATGGGGAAGAAAGCAAACACAGGGGTACATTTAACATTTTTTGCAATTTTTTTGTGAATGGTGAGGCAAGGTACCAACAAGACCATCTTTGCATAACATCTTATGACAATTTGTAAGGTGTAAGAGTATTAGTGTAGGTTTTTATTTTCCTCTAGTTGGTTATTTAATTTCCTATTCCTAGGTTTTTCCTACACATATATTTAAGCTTGCTTAGGATTAATTAAGTGACCATTAGTGTGAGTGGGTACAAGGTGTCGACATCTTCCATGGGAGTTACACTTGCCTATTTTAGGCTATTGTGGTGGAATCTTCCCATTGGTCGTATTTTCCACCTCTTCCCTCTCTCATATTCTATATATACTCACCTCCTAGCTAGTCTTGGATACATTGTATTATGCAGATTTTACTTTTGCATCCTCTTAATGTTATTTTACTTCTAGAGCATTTGCATTAATCTCATGGAGACTAACTCTATTTTTTTTTTTTTTTTCTTGTATCATTTTCTTCATAGTTTATTAATCTATTCATTGCACTAGTTTTCTGGGTTATTCATCTTTTCAATTTCTAACATGGTATCAGAGCTATTCTACTGTAGTATAGATTTTAGTTTCATTTTTGAGAGATTTAGGGGGGGCTAATAATTTTTCCTTACAGGTTTCTTGATGTTTAAGGTAAAATTTGTAAGAGGGTTTGATTTGATGGTTTATGTGAGTCCTCTTTTCACCTTGAACATTCAAGGACTTTAGGTCAAATAGGAAGTCTACTATCAAGCCTATGGTCACTTGGAATGTAGGGAAAATTGGAATTGTGTGATTTAGTTGTTCAAATATGCCCAATTATGCTCAAAACCCTAATTATGCAAATTCGGAAGCAAACAGACAAATCACGGAAAATGCATGCACACAGAGATACTAAATGATAATCAAATGCATACCAGATTTTGAAGTTCAGAAAGCAGAACAGTCAAGGACTAATGAGCGGGTGCCCTAGTCCAGTGCCACCATTTTTGTCAAGATCTAGAAACCTTGTCTGTAACCTGTTCCTGTTGTTCTAGAGATTCTTCAGTTGTGATCCAGAGGACTAATGAGAAGGCACCTGAGTCTAGGTCCCTATTTTCTCTTCAGATCTGCAATTCTGACAGTCTACATTGCTCTTCTGTAACTCCACTTTTTCTGCTCCTGCAACCTGTAACCTACAATCACAAAAAAATGGGTTGGGGGTTGTGGTGTTTAGAGGCTTGCCTCAGTTAAGCCCCGAAGAGACATTCAAGTCTTCTAAACACCATTTTCAGAGAAAGATTGCGTATCCCAACGGGATAGAGGCAAAATCCAAATGATACATGATTGAAAATACAATTGATATCACCTTGTAGTGAAGATCTCATGGAAGGAAGAAGCTCTTCATGCAATGAGGAGATGGTTGCTCAAATCTGCAAATACAAACACAATAACAACACAAAGTATGCTCTACAACACACAATGAATGCCTTAAATCACTTCTACACAAGTTCATGAATCAAAATTGTCATCTAGTTTACAAATGAATGCCTAAACATGTTTATATATGCAACTAGAAACATTCCCACCAATAATTTCATAATTGAAACTTACCGTGTCGGCATAGGACCTAAATAACGGTCACAAAACTGACACTTAAAAATTGGTCCTGACCTCAAATAGGGCAGGACTAGGGTGCGTACACCCAAGTCCACCCCACTATTTTAGGTAGGATTTATCAGAAGTGCATCCCCTAAGTCCAAATTGCCATGGAACTTCAGGGTTTTCTCATCAGGAAGTCAGATTAACATGAAAGATGCTCTAAATGCATAAAAAAGACCCGGGAGCTAAACCTTAAGAGGCAAAAGCCCCCAAGGGGGGCATTTTTTGACGTAACATTTAGCCCCCACTTTAATGTATGTATAAATGCAAGGCCAATATATGCATTAAAGTATGGTCAACAAACATAGCAAACACGCCAAGCACGGAGAAGACACGCCAATCACAAAGAAGACAGTAATAGGCACACAAAACACGGAGAAGATAGTTACAGTCACGCAAGACATGGAGAATACAGTATTGAAGACAGTGAATGCAGAGAAGATAGAGATGATTTTCTTTTCTTTTTCTTTTTCATATATATGAAATGTAGATGCAAGTACAGGAAAGTAAACACACCACCTATAATGCAGGAGGGACTCATCGCCACCTCTTTAAACTACATATGGGGAAACACACATGCAATACATGCCAAACAAAACAAGCATGCCATACAAATCCCAAAGCATAGGAGGGACTCATCGCTACTAGTCTTTAAACTATGCTTGGGAACAAATATGCAATACCACACACTTGGAAGACACGGAGAAAACACGGTAGACAAGCAGTGGAGTGTTCCTATTTCTAGGTTCAACACCATCTTAGGCACATTACAGGCACACACCGACGATTGCGCTTCGCCACAACAATCTCTGAAGACATGCTTAAGGGTTGAGTTAGTCACAAAATCACTCCCCACCTCGCAATGAGGACTTAAATGATAGATTTAAAACAAATCTCAGAGTACATGAGGGACTCATCACCACCAGTCTTTAAGACTGTACCTAAGAACAAGCACATTGCTAACATCTAGAACAAACAGCTTAACTTATATATGCCCCCACCTTAAGGTGGTTGATATTAGGTATTGATATCAAGCACGTTAAGGTAGGAAGAAAACACACAAGGGAACACAGACTCTCGCAAAGCCCATGCCCCCCAAAGGTGACATGTACGTTATGATCACCAAGCGTTCCCACAAACATATCCCTACAAGAAAAGTGTTAGTGTCCAAATAATCATGATAAACAACAATGCATATGATCAACCACACAAAGAGCTAAGGTTATACTATGAATTCAGAGATCAGGTATAACCGTGGGGCTATATCATGAAAATCTCATAACCAAGTGTCACCAAGGCGAGATTCAAAGACAAACAAAGTGCACGGAGCAGCAGTATTGTTATGTTTTGTAAGAGAGATAAGACATCATCAAGATCACACGACAAAGTGCACGGAGTGATTCTACTAGCCAAGCATCAGATAATATATATCAACCCCATCATCATATAGGAACTAAGTCCAATCTTTGATTTCTCGCTAAAGGGACGCTAGGTCTACATCAGTATAATATGTTTTTCATCATCCGCCTGCTAGATAGAAACACTAGAGGAAGGGAAACAATAAATCAAGAGAGGAGAAACAAGTGCCTTTGGGACAGTCACATAGGAGGGTGCTCCCAAGTCACCAACCGCAATGCTATGTCCGTAACACACAACACACAATAGTGAAAAAATAGAGGAGAAGCAATATAGAAGAATGATGATACAAATAGAAGAAGGGTCACAATAGAGGCGGTCTCCTGGTATCCTAGACCTTACAAGAGAATCAAGGGTCTTTCCAGGAGGCCTAAACAACACACAACACATCACGGGGGAAACACATCATGAGAGATAGAGATACTTACCTGGTAGTACCATCAAACTAAATTTTAGAGCCTGCAACCCTCTTGGAGAGGTACTCAATCAAGTTTTGTGCGAAGGTCGAGTGGTTCTTATGAGAGTCTTTCTTATTGTCAAAAAATCCATGTAATGCTTGTTTCTCAAATCCTTGTGTAAGTGAGACCTTTTGTTGCATATGAGGAGGAGAACCACTATTATTTCCTATTGATGATAATCATCTGACTCTTTTTCAATTTTTAGCGAGTTTTCATTGTTGATGTCATCTACCATAGTAACAAGAATCATCCTGTACTATCTCACTCTTTTGCTCTGTTATAGTTGTTTGTATCGGTTGTTCCATTTGTTTTTCTAATGCATTTTGGTTATCTCCCAATCCTTGCAGAGATAATGGAGGAGGATCCTCAATATAAATTTTATTTTTGTGTGGACGAGGTGGGTTATCCAACTTTTCCTTATCCACTTCTATTATGCCCACGATATTATCATATTCCAAATAATCATCATCGTCTACTTCCACTAAGCCTTGTTCCATCATATTTATATTAGTATGCTTAGGGAAAGGATTAGTAAAAATTTTTAAATTTTGATTCGGCGGAGCAACTAACTTATTTCTAGTGTCATTCACACCTGATACCTGTATCACATTCGAGTCGATGAGGTCTTGTATTTCATGTTTAAGACGCATACATCATTCAGTATCATGTCCTTATGTCTAATGAAAATGACAAAAGGCATTAGCATCGAAATACGGTCCTTGAGGTTTGTTAGGATCCAAAGGCTTAATCAGGAGAAGCTTCATAAGATTATTACTCACAGCTTGATTCATGATAGAATGGTAAGACTTAGATATTGGAGTAAAATTTCTTTGCTGATACAGTGTCTTTTTCAGATTAGTGATAGCAGACACTTGAGAAAAGTTATTCAAATTTATTCCATTAATCTTGATGAAAATCCTATTATTGTTCTTCTTAAATTTATTTTGTGACGGTCCACCCTTGGATTGACCAAATTGAGTCAATGAGTTTTAGTTTTCATACTAACTAGATGAAAGTTAATAATCATGAAGGGTGGTGCATAAATGTTGAAAGGAGTTATACTTCATCAAGAGAATCTTATCACGGATGTTAGGTTGTAGGTTTGTGATAAACACCTTCTGAACATCCTCATCTTTCATCTGATATTGAATTTGTGCATAGAGAGATTGATATCGACTGATAAACTTGGTTAATTTCTTTTTCGGCCCTTGCTTGCAATGAACTAAATCAATCAAAGAAACTTGAGGTCCAATATTTGCTTGAAAATGTTGTAAAAATTGATTAACCAACTATGAAAAGGAGTGTATCAAATTTGACGGTAAAGAGCAAAACCATTCTAAAGCAGTATCTTTGAGAGATCACGGGAAAGTTTTTCTAACAAGTCCTCTTCAAAGTAGAAATTGCTACACATAGCCGTGAATGTTGCCACATGAGTATTAGGATCACCTTTTCCACCATATTTTTCAAAGAGAGGGGTCTCAAACCTCTCGGGCATAGGAGTTCTCAAAATTTCATAAGATGGGGGATTACAAGCATGATAAGTTGGTATGTTAGGTTGTGAAGAATTTGTCAAATTTGTCACTTTTTGTTGTAAAGCAGTCATGCCCTACAGAAGTTGGTTTAGGATGGCATCATTGGGAGATGCGGTTTACGGCGAGGAATTAGAACCAAAGTGAGGAGGTGATAGAGCATGAGTTGTGATAAACGGAGCCTATGAATAGGTCAATGGTGGTTGGACATAGTGATAGGTGGAAAATGGTTGCAAACAAGTAATACGTGGCTAAGAACAATTATTCACAGAAGAGATCCCCTTATAAACCAAATTCTACTAATTAAATCTCACAGCTTTGTAATTTTGTGAACTTGCTCCATTAGATACTCCAATACCAGTGGTAGCATTACTACAAGCATTTGCATTGGTTGTTAAAATTGTAGATGTGAATGTAGATATTCCAGTGGTCGGTATAGGTGCCGATACTTGTGTATGAGATGGCGATGACATGTTAATAACTTTTGCACATTCAGTCACTAACATGACATTAGTTTACACAATATGTGTTAAACCTTGTATAACATCAATACCATCTTGTCCTTCTTTTATCAATTCTCTTACATGGTGAATCACAGGTATAGCTTCCTCTGCTATTCTTTTTGTTTCCACGAATGCTTGAAATTCAACTAAATCTTTGTCAAGTTTGTTTATTTGCTCATCAAGTATATGTGTAACTACCTCAATAGTATTGTCAACATCATGAAATACTTGATCTTCCATAGTGGTTGTAGGAGGTATAATATCTTGCAAAATTTGTGTCTCTCCTTTTGTAAAGAATGTATTCAATGGATTTTCAGAGGTCTAGATATTATTTTCTTCAAGAGCACTAGATCCCATGTGTCTTATGCTTCTTCTTAAAGGGATATTTCTATTAGGGCAGAGAGTTATAATACTCATATAGAGGCATGCAATGCTCAATGCGCAAACTAATAGAACAAACCCTAAGAGAGATATGTTTAAGATCCAAAGTGCTTGATTTTTCAACTTTTTTCAATGCAATTCACTAGGATAAAAGGTGTTGTAAGGAAATTGATCAAGGGAAGAAAATAATATGTTTAATATCAGTCCAATAAAGCCATAAAATCATTCACAACACACTTTTGATGCAAACCTAGGATGATGATAAGTCAAAACCTAGTGAAAATGCACTAAAATATGTAATTTTTCACAAATGTTCAATGCAAAGACCCAAAAAAAGGGGTGTTGTAAATAATTTTAGGAGTTACAGAAGATTATAGCAGTAACATCAATCACCTAATGCCATAAAATCTTTCACAAAATTCTTGGAGTGCAAATCTAGGTCAACCCTTGGGCAAATACAACCAAAATATGCAATTTTTCACCAAATTTCCACTGTAAGGGGCCAATAAAAAGGTGTTGTAAATAATTTTAGGAGGGACAGAAGATAATTACCCTAATAATAGCCAATTAGTGTAGAAAAATCCTTTACAATATGCCTAGGATGTAAATTTAGAGAGATGATAAGGCCAAATCTAATGAAAAATCAAGGTTTTCAAACCGTAGACATGAAATTTTGTAGCAAACCACTATGATGAAACACTATAGTTAGAAATAAATCCTAATGAGTGTTTTAAAATGGTAGTAAAATCTAAAACAAGATTTTGACTACAAACCCTAGCTAATGCAAAACTAGGTTATATGGAAAAATGCACAATTTCAAGCAATTTTTAACTATTTAAGCATGAAAATGCAATCTAAAAGAATGATGAATGATGAATTTATATATTTTGAATCTGATCTGATGATAATGACAGAAATTTATTTAAATTCAATGCCAATTAATCTAAATTATATGAAAATGCAAGCTAAAAATGCCAAAAAAAATTAAATTTTCCAATTTTTCAATTTTTTTTGTAATTTTTCAAATGCAATAAGATGAACAATGATATGAATGAATGAAATTAATGTAAATCTGAAGCACAACACTCAGCAAGGTGCAAAATTCATTAAAAACATGGGTTCACCAAAATGTTTAAGGTAAAATTTGTAAGAGGGTTTGATTTGATGGTTTATGTGAGTCCTCCTTTCACCTTAAACATTCAAGGAGTTTAGGTCAAGTAGGAAGTCTACTATCAGACCTGCGGTCACTTGGAATGTAGGGAAAATTAGAATTGTGTGATTTAGTTATTTAAATTGTTGGGAATTAAGGTGTCTCAACCTTGGTAATTCCTTGTATTATTTTTATTGTATTTATTTATTTATTGTCTATGTTGTAAATTAAATTGTAAATTCATATTGTCATCTTGTGGGAAGTGGCACGGTGATGTGTCATCCTACATGGAAGATGACAACTTGTAGTTTTGTCCTCACATGAGGAGATAGGCATCCCACTTTGTGGTAGGAATATTTTGCTATGTGTCAGCATCTTGGATGTTGTGTAATGGAATATTGACTGAAATGGTTATGACAAATTTCTATGATGAAGTTATGACATGTAAGAGTCAGAAATAGGAGACTCTATAACAGGTGAAGACATGTGTCAAAGAGCATCTTTGAAAAAGGCATCTTTGGGTGCCCCAAGGTGGACTATGACATGTTGTAAGAGAATATGCTATTTATAGCCTGTGTATGATAGATTCTCTTACAGCTGTAAGTTGTAACTGCTATGACAAATTTTATGACGGTTGTAAGAGTCATAAGAGCATCTGTCATAGCCCATTTTAGAAATAGGCAACCTCTTTGGGATGGGGTGTGTGGACAAGTGTTAGAAGAATCTTCCAATGTTGACCAAGTGTCCATAGGCGTGGTTTTTGGGCCATGAGGCCAAGTTGGATGCCCATTCCAAGATAGAGGCAATTTTGCCTTGTATTTTATATATAAATAGGTGCTTTGAGGAGGAGATGTATTACAGGTTTGACAAGTACTGTTATGTTGCTAGTTTGTCTCCCGATACGAGTGTCAAAGACTCCTGAGAGCTTGCATTACAATTGTATTGTAAACAATTTTAGTTTTGATAATACATTGTACAGGTTTTGGAGTGTGGGGTTTTTCACCCGATAACAGTTTTCCCCACATATATCTTGTGTCTCTCTTCTTCTGTCTCACTTTCTTGTTTATGTGTTTGCTGCAATATCTCTATTAGTGGTTTAACATTGTTGTAATTGTAAGGATAAAATTGAATTTGTACTCTCCTCTCCTCATTAGATTAGTGTAGGAAGTGATTTCCACACACCTAGCTTCCTTTCAGTTGGTATTAGAGCCTAGCCAGTTTTGGTCTTAGCTATTGGGTAGGGGTTTTTTAAGCTGATCTTAGATTGAGTGGGAGTGTTGTGTAGAGATTTTTGTATCTTGTTGCAGCAAGGAGATGGCAACTAGATCTGGAAGGTTAAAGGTTGAGAAATTCAATGGCACTAATTTTGAGTTGTGGAAAATCAAGATGGAGGACCTACTTGTTGATCATGACCTATGGGAAATGGTATCTGGTGTGAAACCTACAGCAATGTCACAAGCTGATTGGGACCTCAAAGATTGGAAGGCTAAGGGTCTCATAAGACTCTGTTTAGTTGACTCTGTCCTATTGAATGTCCATGAGGAGAAGAGCGCAAAAGATCTTTGGAAGAAGTTGGGTGATGTTTATTAGGCCAAGTCCTTGGTAACAAACATTTTTTGAAAAAGAAGTTGTTCACTCTGAAGATGGAAGACGAAAGATCTGTTGCGGACCACATGAATTCTTTCAACATGATCGTTACACAGTTAACATCTGTGGGTGTAAAAATGGAGGAGGATCATTGCATCACCCTACTTTATTCTTTGTCAGATTCGTGGGATCATCTTGTCATGGCTATCAGAAGCACCACTACCACCTTCAAGATAGAAGATGTGGTGTCCTCATTGTTATCTAAAGAAATATGGAGGAAGTCTTCTGAGGCAGCCAAAGAGGCTCTTGTGGTTCGTGGAAAACCCAAAGAGAAAGGGAAGAAGAAGGACAAGAAAGGTGATAAGGGCAGGTCCAAATCCTGTGGGAGATCCAAATCTCCTAGAAAGTCTAAGGCTCTCTGTTGGAACTGTGGAAAAACTGGGCATTTTTGAAAGGAATGCAAAGAGGAGAAGAAAAAGAAGAAGAAAGCTCTTGATTCATATTTTGACAAGTCACAAGATGATGGTGATGCCTTCATCGTAGCCCTGGCCACCCATGCATCTAATGATATGTCGTTGATTGATTTTGGTGCATCATTCCACATGACCTCACATCAAGACTGGTTCACGAAATATGAAGAGTTCGATGGTGGAAGAGTGTACTTGGGTGACGACTCTCATCTGAAGATTGTTGGTTGTGGAAGAGTCTCAATCTAATTCCCTGATGGATGAGTGAGGGGGATCACTAGAGTTATGCACATTCCAGACCTTGCATGGAACCTACTTTCTGTAAGTATGTTGAATGATGCAGGTGTGCAAGTTGTTTTTTCGAAGGATAGATGCAAGATGACTAGAGGATCTATGGTGCTTGCGAAGGGTACTCAGAGAGGTACTCTATTTCAGCTGGAGGCATGCACTTCATAGTGCAATAGTTCTTCTAACTCAAAGAAATGAGATGCAGTCACTTCAACCCCACCATCTGAACGAGCAATGAAGAAATCTATTGTAACTAGTTCTAATGGTAGTGCACATGCTTTTGAAGCTAAGCTTCCTGCTGAAAAGACTATGTTATGGCATTTGAGATATGGCCACATTGGTGAGAAGGGTCTACGTACCCTAAAAAATAAAAACCTAGTTGAGGGGTTAAATGATTGTAATCTCGAGTTTGATTTTTGTGAACATTGCATTTATGGAAAGCAAAGCCATGTTTAGTTTTACTCTAGTTCTCACAAGTCTTCTGGTGTATTGGATCTTATTCATTCTGATGTGTTTGGTCCTATTAATGTTCCTTCAATTTTAAAATCTATATATTTTGTATCTTTCATAGATGATTATAGTAGAAGGGCATGGGTTTATTTTATTAGAAGCAAGACTGAAGTCTTTAGTTAGTTTAAGGAGTTTAAATCCTTTCCTAAAAATTAGACTAGTAAAAAGATTAAGTGTTTGAGAACTGACAACGGTGGTGAGTTTTGTTCGGCAAAGTTTGATATGTTCTACAAAGAGCAAGGGATTAAAAGGCATAAGACAACTCCATATACCCCACAACAAAATGGAGTCGTAGAGAGGATGAACAGGACACTGATGGAGAAGGCTAGGAGTATGCTTAGTGGAGCAATCCTCGAACAAAAGTTTTGGGCTGAAGTTGTTGCCACTACTTGCTATCTGGATCTCCTACATCAGGTCTTGTTGGTAAGACACCTATGGAGGTGTGGTCTGGTAAGAACCTTTTAGTTAGACATCTTCGTGTTTTTGGTTGTGAGGCATATGCACATGTGCCAAGGGAGAAATGGTCTAAATTAGAGAACAAAGCTGTTAAATGTATTTTCATTGGCTATGGTGTCGGTGTGAAAGGATACAAGCTTTGGGATCCTATGGCTAAAAAAATGTTGTATAGAAAAAGTGTTATCTTCAGAGAGCTAACACCTTCTTCCATTGTTCTATAGCCAGAACAAATAGAAAAGAAAGAGGATGTGATTCAGTTTCCTTCTACCCCTGAGAAGACTGAACAAACAGACCCTGTGAGACCTGATGATGAGGAGAGCTCTAGTAGCTCTGAAAGCTTAGAAGAAGCAGAACCTCAACCTCAGCCATTAAGGAGGTCTACATGAACAAGGAAGCAACCTGATAGGTTTGGTTATTCATTAATTGATTCGAGTTCTGCTTTTGCTTTACTTACTAACACTAATGAGCCTAGAACTATGAAAGAGGCTATAGGCATGAAAGATGTGTGTTCTTGGAAGGAGGCCATGGAGGAAGAGATGGCTTCTTTTGAATAGAACAAAACATGGGATTTGGTGCCTTTGCCTGATGGACAAAAACCTGTTGGATGCAGATGGGTGTTCAAGAAGAAATTTGGTGCAGATGGCAGTGTTGAAAAGTACAAGGCTAGACTGGTTGCGAAGGGGTATTCACAAGTGGAGGGAATTGATTATGGTGAAATTTTCTCTCCCATTGCAAAGCTAACATTCATTCAATTTATGTTATCTCTTGCAGCTGCTTATGAATTAGAGGTAGAATAGATGGGTGTGAAGACATCTTTCCTTCATGGTGATTTGGAGGAAGAAATCTACATGTCACAGCCAGAGCATTACATAGTGAAAGGTAAAGAAAATTTAGTTTGTAAATTGAAAAAGTCTTTGTATGGTTTGAAGCAGTCTCCTAAGATGTGGTACTTGAAGTTTGATGCCTTTGTGTTGTCAATTGGATTTGTGAGATCAAAATCGGATCACTGTGTGTATTATAAGTTTGATGGTGATCGTATTCTCATTGTTGCATTATATGTTGATGATATGTTGCTGATTGGGAAGGGTAAGAATATGATTTCTAATTTTAAGTCTCAGTTGGCAGCACAGTTTGAAATGAAAGATTTAGGGGCAGCCAAGTACATTCTAGGAATGGAAATTAGAAGAGACAGAACTAACAGAAAACTTTGGTTAAGCCAGAGTAAGTATGTGAAGACCGTGTTGGATAGGTTCAGCGTGGCAGATTGTAGACTATTGTGTGTTCAATTTTCATTGGGGACAAAGTTGTCTGTTAATGATTGTCCAAAATCTCCTAGTGAGGTGGAGGACATGAGCAGAGTACCTTATGCTAGTACTGTTGGCAGTTTGATGTATGCCATGGTCTACACAAGACCAGACATTGCCCAAGCAGTGGGAGTCCTTAGTCAATTTATGGCTAATCTTGGATGGGTACATTGGGATGCAGTTAAGAGAGTGTTAAGATATTTGAGGGGTACTTCTAAGTATTCCATTTTCTATCATGGCAATGCTATAGGACTTCCGCATTCAGTTAGTATTTGTGGATTTGTGGATTCTGATTGGGCAGGTGACATTGACAGTAGGAGATCCACCAATGCATATGTGTTCACAATGTTTGGTGGTGCAGTTAGTTGGATGAGTAAGCGACAACCTATGGTTGCTTTGTCCACGACAAAAGTTGAGTACATGGCAGTAACTCATGCTTGTAAAGAAGTCGTTTGGATTAAGAGATTGTGTTCAGATATTGGTGTTGATGCAGGACAGATTACGATTTGTTGTGACAATCAGAGTGTGATTTGCCTTGTGAAGAATCTAACTTTCCATGCTAGAACAAAGCATATTGATGTACAGTTTCACTTCATGATAGACATGGTAGAGGATGGGAAGGCAAATTTGGAGAAGGTAGATAATTTAAAGAATGTTGCAGATGCATTGACAAAGCCAGTGGGCATAGAGAAGTTCATATGGTGTTCGAAGTCTATGGGACTCTCGGCCTATAGCAGTTAAATCATGTTAATTATATTGGCTCTTACAAGGTGTTCGACAAGTGGGAGAATGTTGGGAATTAAGGTGTCTCAACCTTGGTAATTCATTGTATTATTTTCATTGTATTTATTGATTTATTGCCTATGTTGTAAATTAAATTGTAAATTCATATTGTCATCTTGTGGGATGTGGCACGGTGATGTGTTATCCTACATGGAAGATGACAACTTGTAATTTTGTCCTCACAAGAGGAGATAGGTGTTCCACTTTGTGGTAGGAATATTTTTCCATGTTTTGGCATCTTGGATGTTGTGTAAGGGAATATTGACTGAAACAGTCATGACATATTCCTATGACAAAGTTATGACATGTAAGAGTCAGAAATAGGAGATTCTATGATAGGTGAAGACATGTGTCGAAGAGCACCTTTGAAAAAGGCGTCTTTGGGTGCCCCAAGGTGGACTATGACATGTAAGAGAATATGCTATTTATAGCTTGTGTATGACAGATTCTCTTACAGTTGTAAGTTGTAACTACTATGACATATTCTATGATTGTCGTAAGAGTTGTAAGAGCATCTGTCATAGCCCATTTTGGAAATAGGCGACCTCTTTGGGATGGGGTGTGTGGACAAGTGTCAAAAGCATCTTAAAATGTTGACCAAGTGTCCATAGGCGTGGCTTTTGGGCCATGAGGCCAAGTTGGATGCCCATTCCAAGATAGAGGCAATTTTGCCTTGTATTTTCTATATAAACAGGTGCTTTGAGGAGGAGATGTATTACAAGTTTGATAGGTATTGTTTTGCTGCCAGTTTTTCTCCGGATACGAGTGTCAAAGACTCTTGAGAGCTTACATTGCAAGTGTATTGTAAACCATTTAGTTTTGATAATACATTGTGCAGGTTTTGAAGTGTGGGGTTTTTCACCCGATAATGGTTTTCCCCATGTATATCTTGTGTCTCTCTTCTTCTGTCTCACTTTCTTTTTTATGTGTTTGGTGCAATATCTCTGTTGGTGGTTTAACATTGTTGTAATTGTAAGGGTAAAATTGAATGTGCACTCTCCTCCCTCATTAGATTAGTGTAGGAAGCAATTTCTGCACGCCTAGCTTCCTTTCACAAATATGCCCAATTATGCTCAAAACCCTAATTATGCAAATTCAGAAGCAAACGGACAAATCATGGAAAATGCTTGCACACAAAGATACTAAATGATAATCAAATGCGTACTAGATTTTGAAGTTCAAAAAGTAGAAGAGTTGGGGACTAATGAGTGGGTGCCCTAGTCCAGTGCCACCATTTTTGTTGGGATGTGGAAACCTTTTCTGTAACCTATTCATGTTGTACTAGAGAATCTTCAGTTGTAGGATCCAGAGGACTAATGAGCAAGCATCAAGTCCAAGTCCCTATTTTCTCTTCAGATCTACAATTCTGACAGTCTACACTACTCTCCTACAACTCCACTTTTTTTGCTCCTGTAACCTGTAACCTACAGTCAAGAAAAAATGGGTTGGGGGTTGTGGTGTTTAGAGGCTTGCCTCAGTCAAGCTGTGAAGAGACATTCAAGTCTTCTGAACACTGTTGTCAGAGAAAGAGTGTGTATCCCAGTAGGATAGAGGTAAAATCTAAATGATAAATGATTAAAAATCCAATTGATATCACCTTGTAGTGAAGATCTCATGGAAGGAAGAAGATCTTCATGCCATGAGGAGATGGCTACTCAAATCTACAAATACAAACTCAATAACAACACAAAGTCTATTCTACAACACACAATGAATGCCTTGATTCACTTCTACACAAGTTCATGAATCAAAATTGCCATCTAGTTTACAAATGAATGCATAAACATGCTTATATATGCAACTACAAACATTCCCGCCAAGAATTTCGTAATTGAAACTTACCGTGTCGGCATAGGACCTAAATAACAGTCACAAAACCGACACTTAAAAATTGGTCCTGACCTAAAATAGGGCAGGACTAGGGCGCGGGTGCCCAAGTCCACCCCTCTATTCTAGGCAAGATTTGTCATAAGTGCATCCCCTAAGTCCAAATTGCCATGGAACTTTAGGGTTTTCTCATCAGGAAGTCAGATTAGCATGAAAGATTCTCTAATACATAAACAGGACCCGGGAGCTAAACCTTAAGAGGGAAAAGCTCCCAAGGGGACATTTTTCAACGTAACACTTGAAAACCCAGTATGCTCTTCTCTTGCATCTTCAGATGATCTAGAGAATCAGAAAAGTTTGATGGAAATATTTTAACCTCTGGGGTTTCGCATATGTATTTTATGAGATCTAGGTGATTGCAACATTTCTGGTTATACTGGTAGCATTTATGGTTGTTCCAACATGTTGGTTCCCAAAATAACTGCAACACAAAACTCTAAAACTTTTCTAAATCACCTAGGCCAGGGATTGTCATCAAGGTGATAGAAATAGGTTTATCAACAAGTTATGGGCGATTTTGGCCAACTATAGGAGTGGGTAGACTCCTCTGCTCTTTGAGCTCAGCTTAAACTCTGGAGGGATATTCTAAGGGGTATACCTAAGTCGGTATTAACATCAAACCAGATGAACAACTAAAAATATTTAAACATCCAAACCCAAATCACTTTCTTAGCAACAAATTTGTCACTAAACTGAGAACAGCTGGTTGTTACAAGACCCCTATATAGTTGATAAAGGCAATCCTACACATTGAGGATGAATAAAAACTACTACTACTTCTAAAGATGAATCTATTAATTTGATTTGAAGATTGGGGGATCTAAGGCTACTCAGACTAGTGCCTATCAATTGGTGATGCAGGAGCATCCCTGGTTCAAGAGTAATCTTGCATCACCCAAAAACACTTACATTTCAGTTCTTTCATTTTCAAATTCAGTTCAGGCAGTTCAGTCAAAAGCAGTTTCAGCTTGTGGTCCAGTTTTAGAAATTCACACCTTGTGGATCTGGACTTAGCATCTACATCATATCAAGAATTCAGAGCATTTGGATCAGTTACCGAAAAGATATCACTATCAAAAGATTGACTGTTTTCTCATAGCAAAGCATTCTAGCAGTTCCTGATAATCAACTAAAGGAGAAGGCTTATGGATCATTCCTTGACTTATGGATCTCAATGACACATCATTCAATATTCAGTGGTTCATGGCCGACCTTCCCCAAGGGTCTGCACATTGTTCCATTCATTTGAGGAAGTATTCTATGCATTTAGGTCTGACCTATCTGTGAACACGTTACAGCTCTTCATTGGAGTTTGTGACCTTCCTTAGCTGATGCGGAGGAATCTATTGGTCTGGAAATGATATATAAAGATGTAATAGATCCTTAGGAAAGTAGTTATCAAGTTTATGATATAGTGATAGCTGATAATTTAGATTTTGTGCGAAGGAGCTTTAAAGCTTTATCTTGTTCATGTATGTACTTAGGTCTATGAGCCCTAGTTGTAAGCCCGCATGTTGCCAGCCAGATTGTATTTGAATTCTTTGATATATTGAATGATTGAATTTGCATTTGTTCCATTTCTTGAGTTGTTTCTGTTGTGTTTACTCTTGTTGCACGGTCCATATTGTTCATTCTGTGACCCCTCCTACCATGACTGCACCAAGTGGTATCAGAGTGAAAGTTTGATTCTTTGGAGCAAAATTGGCAAAGGGAATTCTGTAAGATCTTGTTGTAAGCAGATCGCCAATCCGAGGTAGGTTACTTGTGCATAACCGATCGCCAATTGAGAGGCAGTTATCGCTTGTAGCCTGATCGCTAAACTTGAGGTAGTTTGCACTTGATCCTAGGAAGATGCCACCGTGAAGAGTTCCTCCTATTGGTACAATGGCTAATAGAATGGATGAGATGATGGAATTGACGAGAACAATGCAAATTTGTTTAGATGTTGTTGAAGAAGATAGGTGAAGAGGATTGACACTGAGACCTAATGTTGAAAGCGATGATGAAGAGGAATTTCAATCTGCTGAACAAACAGGTGAAACCCTAGAAGGTAATGAAGAAGAAGAATCAGATTAGATAAAGATGTTGCAAGCTATTTCAAAAATTGGAAAGAGACCTAGAGTTGATATGCCAAACTATACTGGTAATTTGAATCCTAAAGAATTGATTGACTGGATAAATGACATGGAAGAATACTTTGAATATGAGGAGATTGAAGATCTGAAGTGAAATTTGAAAAGACAAAGTTGAAAGGACATGCTGCTATACGGTGGAAAGAAGTTTAGTTAGAAAGAAATAGAAGAGGAAAGAAAAGATTACAAACTGGGACTGGATGGTGACAAAGTTGAAGAATCAGTTTATACCTATTGACTATGAGTTGGAGCTATTGAAAAGATTGCAGAACCTGAGACAAGGAGAAATGTGTGAAGGAGTACACTGAAGAATTTCATAATATGATCATAAGGACATGACATAGTGAAGCAAGCAAGGTGAAAGTGGCAAGATACATCAATGGATTGAGATTGAGCATTCAAGAAGAACTAAGTTTGGTAAGGATGACATCTTTGGAAGAAGCATATCAGTTTGCCTTGAAAGTTGAAGAGAAGCTAAATAAGAGACATGATCAGATATAGAGAGGTAGAGGAGGTAAATTTTAGAGAGGTAGAGCATTTTTTGGATATGATAGATCATTTGTGGAGCAGAACAAGTTTGATAGCCCAATTAGGAAGGATGACAGAGATAACAATGCTTACTGAAGAGATGATAGAAATTTTTACTAGAGAAGAAACCCTAGTGCATGCTAGAATGAAGGATGCAGAAGAGAAGGAAGAGGATTGGATAAGAGGACATTTAGAGGTACTTGTTTCAAGGGTTGAGGTGAAGGACATAGAGCATTTGAATGTAATCAAGGTAGTACAAGCAAGAAGATAGAGAACAGTGGAAGAGCAGCCTATGTTGAAGAAGAACCTGTTGAATCACCCAGTTCTATTGGTAAACCTAAGAAAGGAGAATCATTGGTGATGAGGAGAGCTCTATTTCAAAGAGAAACAAATGAGGAACCATCACAGAGGAAAAGTCTGTTCAGAACTAGATGCAAATCCAGAGGTAAGTGTTGTAAAGTTGTAATTGATAGTGGTAGTTCAGATAACCTAGTTTCAGAGGAGATGCTAACTAAGTTGAAGTTGGGAAGATTGAAACATCCTAAGCCCTATCAGATAGCATGGATTTAGGATGATCATAAGGTACTAGTGAGTGAACAATGTTTGGTGAAATTTCATATCAGATCTTATCATGATGAAGTCTTGTGTGATATTATGCCTATGGATGTTTGTCATATCTTGTTGGGTAGACCTTGGCAATATGATAGAAAAGCTATACATGATGGGAGAAAGAAGACATATACTATAATAGCAAATGGGAAAAGAATTACCTTGATTCCTTTGGAGGATGATCCTAAAGATATGGTATGTGGGAATGCTAGAATTTGTTTGGTAGATGGAAGGAAATTTTTGGATGGTTTGAAACAAGAGAGTATGTGTTATGCCTTGATTCCAAAAATGCCTAGAGTAGTGAAGAAAGAAACTGAACTAGAGGAGATAAGAGAGCTGCTAACAGAGTATGAAGACATCATATCAGATAATGTACCTGAAGGATTACCACCTATAAGGAGTATCAGTCATCACATGGATCTTATACCAGGAGCAAGTTTGCCTAACAAAGCAGCACACTGGATGACACCGGAAAAGAATGAAGAATTAAATAGACAGATAAAAGAACTGTTGAGAAAAGGTTTGATCAGAGAAAGTTTGAGTCCTTGTGCAGTACCTACAGTACTTGTACCAAAGAAGGATGGAGAATGGAGAATGTGTACTGATTCCAAAGCAATAAACAAGATCACAATTAAGTATAGATTTCCTTTACCTAGGATGGATGATATTATGGATTGTTTGAGTGGAGCAAGATATTTCACAAAGATAGAATTGAAGAGTGGATACCATCAGATCAGAATCAGAGAAGGTGATGAATGGAAGACTACTTTTAAGACAAATGAAGGATTGTATGAGTAGTTAGTGATGCCCTTTGGACTGACAAATGCACTGAGTACTTTCATGAGATTGATGAATGAAGTCTTGAAGAAATTCTTGGGTAAGTTTGTGATTGTGTTCTTGGATGATATTCTACTTTTCAGTAAAACAAAAAAAGAACATTTGTGGCATATTAGACAAGTTTTGCAGATTTTGAGAGAGGAGAAATTGCTGATAAATATCAAGTGTAGTTTCATGAAGGAAGAGTTGATATATTTGGGATTTGTGATTTCTACGGAAGGATTGAAGATGGACCTGAGAAAGTGAGAGCAATTATTGAGTGGCCTACACCGGAGAGCATTGGAGAGGTTAGATCATTTCATGGATTGGCTAGTTTTTACCAGAAGTTCATTAGAAATTTTAGTTCAGTTTGTAACCCTATGACAGAGACAATGAGAGGTGACAGAAAAGATTTCAAGTGGACATCTAGAGCAGATAAAAGTTGAGTTGTTGAAGTAGAAAGTGACAAAGCAACCTATTTTGGCATTACCAGATTTCAATAAGGTATTTCAAGTTGATTGTGATGCTAGTGGAAATGCAATTGGAGCAGTATTAAGTCAAGAAGGTAGACCTGTAGCATATTTTAGTGAGAAGTTGAATGATGCAAGGAGAAGATATTTAGTTTATGATCAAGAGTTTTATGCCATAATTCAAGCCTTGAAGAAATCGAGACATTACTTGTTGCCTAAGGAGTTTGTGTTGTATACAGATCATCAAGCTTTGCAATACTTGAATAGTTAAGGTAAGTTGAATCAGAGACATATGAGATGGGTAGAGTTCATGCAGAGTTATACTTTTGTGTTGAAGCATAGGAGTGAAAAATCAAACAAAGTTGTTGCTGCCTTAAGTAGAAGAAGAAACTTGTTAATAGAGATGAGAATTGAAGTGTTGGGTTTTGATGAATTGAAGAACATGTATGAGAGAGACACTGATTTTGTAGAACCTTCGAGAGCATGTAAGGAACCTGTTGTGACAGATAGGAGTAAGTGGTTGAACTATTTCATTCAAGAAGATATGTTGTTCAAAGTAAGTCAGTTGTGCATACCTAGAAGTTCAATGAGAGATAATATAATCAAAGAGAAGCATAGTGGTGGATTGGAAGGACATTTTTACATTGACAAGACAGTGGCTTTGGTAAGTGAAAATTACTTTTGGCCTAAGATACATAAGGATGTTCAGAGATTTGTGCATAGTTGTAGAGTTTGTCAAGTTGCAAAAGAGAGTAGTCAGGACATTGGATTATATAAACCTTTGATAGTACCAGAGAGACCTTGGGAAGACATAAGCATGGATTTTGTAATGGGATTTCCTAAGACACAGAGATGGCATGATTCAATATTTGTAGTGGTTGACAGATTTTCAAATATGGCTCATTTCAGACCTTGTAAGAAGACAATTGATGCAATGCATGTAGCTGACCTATTTTTCAAAGAGATTGTGAGATTGCATGGATTACCTAAGAGTATAGTTTCAAACAGAGATACAAAGTTTGTTGGATATTTTTGGAGGACACTTTGGAAGAAGATGAAGATAGATTTGAAGTTTAGTTCTACTTTTCATCCACAGACAGATGGACAGACAGAGGTAGTGAATAGGAGTTTGGGAAATTTTTTGAGATGTTTGGTTGGAGACAAATCCAGAAGTTGGGATTTGATTCTTTCACTATCAGAGTTTGCATACAATAATTCAATAAATAGGAGTACCAAAAGAACACCTTTTGAGATTGTTACCGGAGTGAATCCTAGAGGAGTTATAGAACTAATAGGTATCAGTATAGAAGAAAAGAGGAGTGTAGAAGCAGAAGAATTTGTAGACCATATGAAAATAGTGCATAATCAGGTGAAGAAACATTTGGAGGATATGAACAATAAGTACAAAGAGAAGGTAGATGAGAAGAGAATACATAAGGAATTTGAAGTGGGAGATGAAGTAATGGTGTACTTGAGAAAAGAAAGATTTCCAATTGGGACATATAACAAGTTGAAGATGAAGAAGTTTGGACCTTGTAGGATACTCAGGAAATGATTATGAAGTGGAATTACCAAAGATATTGAGTATATCACCTATTTTCAACATTGTAGACCTATATCAGTATCATGAAGCAGAGTTCAATGACAGCATGGAAGAAGACTTGAAGAAGAGTTACCACAAAAAGCACTGGAACAGATTGAAGACATTTTGGATAGAAGAGTTGGACATAGTACTAGAGGAAGATAATACAAAGAATATCTTGTGAAGTGGAAAGGCAGACCGGAAGAAGATTCATCATGAATTTCTCAATCTGAGGTGGATCATCTTGGTTCTCCCCTATCCCCAGCAAAGTGAGGGACTCACTTTTTCAATAACCTCAGATGTCTGATGCAAGAGCATCCCTAGTTCAAGAGTAATCTTGCATCACCCAAAAATATTTGTATTTCAATTTGTTTGCATTTTAATTCTTTCATTTTCTAGTTCAGTCAGAAGCAGTTTCAGCTTGTGGTCTGATTTTGGCAATTCACACCTTGTGGATCTAGACTTAGCATCTACATTCATTCATCTACATCATATCAAGAATTCAGAGCATTTGGATTAGTTACCAGAAATATATCGTTATCAAAAGATTGATTATTTTCTCAAAGCAAAGCATTATAGCAGTTCCTAATAATCATCTAAAGGACAAGGCTTGCAGATCATTGCTTGACTTGTAGATCTCAATTACACATCATTCAACATCCAGTGGTTCATGGCTGACCTTCCCCAAGGGTCCACACATTGTTCCATTCATTTGAGGAAGTGTTCTATGCATTTAGGTCCGACCTATCTATGAACATGTTACAGCTCTTCATTGGAGTTTGTGACCTTCCTTAGCTGACACAGAGGAATCTATTGGTCCAGAAATGATATATAAAGATGTAATAGATCCTTACAAAAGCAATTATCAAGTTCATGATCTAATGATAGCTGATAATTTAGATTTTGTGTGAAGGATCTTTAAAGCTTTATCTTGCGCATGTATGTACTCAGGCCTTTGAGCCCTAGTTATAAGCTTGCATGTTGCCAACCAGATTGTATTTGAATTCTTTGATATACTGAATGACTGAATCTACATTTGTTCCATTTCTTGAGTTGTTTTCATTGTGTTTACTCTTGCTGCACGGTCTGGATTGTTCATTCTATGAACCCTCCTACCGTGACTGCACCAATTGGGCTACAGAGTCTAATGTTCAATAGAGGAAAACAACCACTCAAAAGTGTATGACTGCCTATTTGATAAATCAAATGCAAGGAAAATCAATACCAAATCACTGAGAATACTTAATAATCCAACACCATACCATATTCTTCCCTATACAATACTGAAATGACCATTTACAAAGCTTGAAAATGGATTAAGAATTGTCACATTCATTCAAATTAGAGCTTACATTCATACGACTAAATGTGGCAAGAGCAAACTATAACTGTGATAATGGTTTGCTAAGAAAAACACCTACAGCAATGGAAAAAAATAGTAATTTGATACAAAGATTTACAAATTCTATAACATACATTTCACAATTATTTCATGCTGAACAAAGATTGTAAAATAAACTTCTTCTAATCTGCCTTCTGGAGCTCACAATTTGCTAAGAACTTTTCCAAACTTGCCAACCCCTTCTACACTTCAAAACCATGCATATATAGTGTTTCAACCCATTGCATTCTGCCAGGTGCCAGACCCTGTCAAGGATTACACCCACACTATCATAAATTTAGTTCCTAGTCTACCAGAAGATTTGCACGATGGAAGAGCAAACCCATGCTCAATTAATTCTAAAAATGACAAAGGAAGATTGCTTGCACTCTTCCTGTACTCTGAGCAATAAAGAGGGAAGGTTCTAATCCTTTCCCTACCATCTACAACATTTGAATTATCTAATTTTTCCTTTAAGAATTGAATAATTTCACTATGCCAACCACCTGCATGGCACTGTTTCTATAGACTCATTTAATTCTGGGTACAAATCATCTTCTATATTCCTGCAATCATGGCATATTGTCAAGGAATTACCCTTTTAAAGCAATTACAACACTCCCAACATGCTGTCCAAATTTTTTTTTGAGTCATCTGACTCTGACTATACCTTGTGTGTGTTGAGCATCCTTTATCAATCATTTGCCATTTTCACAAACGTCTTCATTATATTTCCTTCTTATCGGCAATTTTGCTATTTTCACGAGCTTGGCTTGTTTTGTCCTTTGTTAGCAATTTCTTGTCTTTATAGCCTCCACACATAGGTCTAAGAATGAACTAGGTGGGAAAACCCTTAACAATCCCACCAACTACATTAAAAGCATTAACTTCAGCCACCCACTTCAAATTTTTGGTGATCCGAGAAGTTGTTAGTGTGTTTGAAAGAATAAGGAAGGCTAGGAAGTTGACCTTTGACAAATTAGACTTCGGAGCTTGGGCATTCTACCTTGCAACTTACAACATGGAAAGGAAGAGAAGGACTGTCAACCCTGAAATGTATAAGGATTTGAAGTAGTCGCCAAGGGTCAAGCCTCGGGCCTTCACCATTTTGTCATACCTCATCCTTGGTAAGAGTTAATCTGAGTAACATCACGGCCACTTGGTAGCTTCCCATTATTCCACGGCTATAGAAAAAGCTTCACTAAAATGCTCTGTGGAATGGTGGAAGAGTCACAAATTATACCATGTGGCACCCATTGGGTCGCTTGGATGATCAGCTATCGAACCTTGCCACATGTCTTTTTCCCACAGTTCTTCAAGCCTAATGTGGGTCCACCCAAAAGGCTTAGCGGAATGGAGGAATGTCTTAGAAAGAATTAACACCTGTCGGGGGTCGGTCGTCGAGCCTTCTACCTTCCACCTTCCATGAAGAAGCTAGAAGGAAGGAAGCCTCAACTCTGACCTTCGACACACTTCATACTTAGAAGGATTTTGAACATGTAGACTTGTCAAACTTTGGCCTTCAGGCCCTCCACTTCGTAACACTAAAGAAGATAGAAGGCTAAAACTCTAACCTCTGACGTTCTGCAGTACTACATCATACCTAGAAAAATTTTCATTACCTTGGCGGACCTTGGCCCCTGAGCCTTCTCCCCAATGCCCACCATGAAGAATACGGAAGGCTAAAAGACTGACCTCAGACACTCCACCCCAATTAGACAAATTTCAACACTTAGACAAATTTTGAGCCTTGGACCTCGAAGCCGATAGGGACAACATGACAAAAAGAAGGAGCCCGAAACTCTGAAACTCCAACCAAGGCTAAAACACAAGGAAACACTTAGAAATTGGGACTCAACCAACTTTTTGGGACCTTTTCCCTTGTATTCACAAAAGGAAAACAAATTAAAACCTATGAAAGACATCTCTGATTGGTTATCATCAATAGGTTCAACACTGAAGGCATAAAGGGGGATTTCTTGATGGATTTTGGGGTAAAAAGATGCAAGTAGGGAACTGGTTTTTTAGGCATTAACACAATGCATCCAAGAGGCTTGAGAAAGTCAAGATTGGATTTTGTTTCATCTGATTCAGAGATCGTTTGACAAAGTTGCGAAACAGGGTTTTTAAGCTCAGATTTGGAAGACAGCGTTTGTTCGGAGCATTTTCAGGCCAAAAGGACCTTTCCATTTCATCCAAAAGGCCTCAAATGAATTTTCATATATAATACGCTCAAGTTCAGTGTTGGGAGTCAAAAAGGCAAAAAAAATATCGAAAGGCCAATTTCACCCCTAGCACGCAGATCTGTGTAATTGTAATTTCTAAAAATTTCAAAAAGAATTAAAACAATATATAGTGAAAGGTATTTCGGCCTACACTTTAAAGTGCTTCACTTTGAAAAGGGGTTTGACCCTGTATTGGGGTCTTGGCCTCCCTTTTAGGGACCAATCCCCATACAAGGCTTCACGGCCCCCTTTAAATTATTCATGAACCCACCTTCCAAACTCTCCTTCATTTACAAACCTAGTCATGGGTGTGGCCTTCAGCCACCCCAACCCCTTTGATATCTTAGCCTTTTAGTCCTATGTAAATTTATTTAGGCTACGTGTCTTTTCTGCCTATGTGCCACCTCATCAGCCTCAGTGCGTAATTTTGGCACCTCTGTCTAAGTTGGCAAACCTTCTAGGAGAATAGCTATTTTTAGCACAAATGGTAGTTTGCTGGGTTTCTAAATGTGGAAGCATTTTTGGCGGAGGCTCTTTTTTTGCACTTGACCCCCTCTCCATTGGAAGTCTAAGATTTGAAGGCAAACTTCGAAGGCCCCATTCTAGGTCATTTTGGCTCCAATTCTTGAGCAATTTTTTTTTGTTTTGGGCTAATTTTTCATGATCTACGTGTTGGTGTAGACGATTCTTGATTCCAATACATAGATTTTCTAAAAATTGTAGATTCTCATAGGTGACATTGCATAGTTTATGTTTTTAAAACTTTGGAGACTCATAAATTTCACATGCGACCTCATATTGAGGTGCTTATTTTTTGAAAGTGAATGATTTTTCAAGTAGATCATAGTGGTGTTGTTAGTTTCACTTGGTTTCATTCCAGTATTGTACTTTCAACATACACGTATTGTTGAGGATTTTGTAAAGCATTGAGATCAAGACCACTTAGTATTTCTTGCTAGTGGAATTTGTAAACGCACTAAATTACAAAGTTCCATATCATATTTGCTTGGGGGTCCTTTGATTGAGTGAAAAAGGGGGGTTGTCTTTTGTGTGTTCTCTTCTTTTTAGCACTTCTTTCTACATTTATTCATCATGGATCAAACATAGTGCCCATATTAACTCCTTACAACTACTTTGAGTGGAAATAATGCATGACAATCTACTTAAGGAAAGTTGGATTTTATACGATAACAATGGGACTAGAAAGTGAACCTACTAAAGATGAAGATAAGCCTAAGTGGTTTAACAAATGCGATGAGGCCTATGGAACATTGTGTTTGTTTGTTTCTCCTAATTTTCTCTTTCATATAGAGTCTTTGAATTCACCAAATGAAATCTAGACAAAATTAGAAACATTATTTGGAACACAAGATTCAATGAGAGGTCATATGTTGGAAAATGAGCTAATTAGTTTAAGTCCAATCAGCTTCAACACAATTCAAGATTTTTTCACAAAATTGAAATGACTAAGGCTACATTAAAATAGTGTGGAATTAAAAATAAAGATGAACTAATTCTTAGTATTCTCTCTAAGCTAAGTTCAAAATATTATGTGTTTGTTTCTACCTTCTATGCTACTAAGGGTGCACTTGGTATTCAATTCACTATGCCATCTACAGATGACTTTGCTATCTCTCTCACACGATAATAGGATAAGCTAATCCAAATGGGCACTCTAAAATCCTCTAAGTCACATGCCCTGGATGCCAACCAAGGTACAAAAGAACAGAAGGGACAAAGTAGTAAAAATAAGGATAAGAAACAAAAGAATAACAAAGAGAAGAAGGATCAGAAACAAGTTGCTCCAAAAGTAACTAATGAGACCCAATCTTCTAATGGTGACAAGCCTACGAAAGATAAGATCAAATGTGTCTATTGTAAAAGACTCGGTCATGATGAACATAAATGTTTGAAGAAACAAATTGATCACTTGACTCAAATTCTTGAGAAGAATAATATCAATGTTCCTGAATCTATAAAACAAAGTTCTAATGAGGGGTCTAACAAGGAAAAGGAAAAAAACAAGGGGAAAGGAAAGGGCAAGTCCCTGGTAGCAGTTGCTTCTCAACCATCCACTTGGATTCTTGATTCAAGTGCTTCACACCACATGGCTTCATCTAAGGAAGAACTTGCATCTTTGGAGCTATGTACTATGCCTTCTATTTTGATGGGTGATGACATTATTTTTGAGGTGTGTGGGAGAAGGTATGTTGATGTAGGGGATGGCACATTCCATCATGTTCTTTTTGTGCCCTCATTATAAACTAATCTCCTGTCGGTATATAAGATCACTCACACAGGTTTAGACAAGTGGGTTGAGTTCACTACTAATTCAGTGGAGATTCATGAGTTGTATAGTGTTTCTA
Source organism: Cunninghamia lanceolata (assembly GCA_027924645.1). Taxonomy (NCBI): domain Eukaryota; kingdom Viridiplantae; phylum Streptophyta; class Pinopsida; order Cupressales; family Cupressaceae; genus Cunninghamia; species Cunninghamia lanceolata. The sequence goes on from BSBN01001493.1 coordinate 1,754,445, forward strand.
TAGTTGCAAAGGGGAGAGAAGATCATCAGTATTGGTTGTATTTGTTTTCTCACTTTGTTCCCAATCCTACTTCATCTATTTTGTTCACTCATTTAGATGATGTGAGTAGATTATGGCATGAGCAATTTGGCCATCTTAACTTTTTCTACTTGCAGGAGCTCAGCCAGTAGAGCATGCTCATAGGGTTTCTTCAGTTCATTTTTCAGGTGGTGTTTTCCAAGGTTGCATTCTTGTTAAGAATCCTAAGGAAAATTTTGGCAAAGTTAAGGCATGGAGATCTTCACAGATACTGGAGTTAGTTCATAGTGATTTGGCTGGTCCATTTCTTCATCTATCCTTTAGCAAGGCTAGATGTGTTCTAACTTTCATTGATGACTTTTCTCAATATACTTGGGTGTACTTTATCAAATAGAAGTCTAAGGTATTTCATCACTTTCAGGACTTCAAAACTTTTGTAGAGAAGCAATCTGGGAAAGCCATCAAAGTTTTGCACACTAACAATGGTGCTTAATATGTCAACCATCATTTTGAGAGGTTTTGCACTTCAAAGAGGATTGATTTGCAGCATTATGTTCCATACACTCCCTAGCAGAACGGCATAGCAAAATAGAAGAATAGGTCCTTGGAGGAAATGGCAAACTGCATGATACACTCTAGATCTCTTGCACCACAGTATTGAGCAAAGGCCATTAACTGTGCTTTTTATATCCAGAACCATGCTCCTCACCGATCCTTGAAGGGAGTTACTCCTTTTGAAGATTGGAGCAGTTGGAAACCATCAATTCAAGCACTTTCAAGTTTTTGGTTCTCCTACATGGGCCCACATTCCTATAGAGAAATGTAAGGCCTTGGATCCGCATAGAAAACCTTGCATATTTGTACACTATCTTGATGGTGTGAAGGGTTATCGATTTCTCCACCCTACTACACATGATTTGTTCATTGAGAGGGGTGTTCAGTTTGAGGAGGGTTCTTCGAGCTCAACTCCTATCACTTCTCCACCTCCTACTTTGGCATTGGAGTCACTTGGGCTACATGACAAAAATTTTGATGATTCAGATTCACCTAAGTATATTCTTGATGATGAGGTGTCTTCTACCTCCACTTTTGATACTGAGAGTGATTCAGAGGATTCACCTCCTTCCTTTCCTATTCATCATTCAGAGGATGATGATTCTCCTCTAGATTCTCCAACTTCTGGTCCACTTTGGGTTGGATAGATTTTATGGTCTGCAGGCGATTGGGTTGGGGATCCATCAACCACCAAGTGGACTCATTCCCAATTCTAGGATGATCCACATGTCTTCATTGCTACTACCCATAATCCAAAGTCCTTTCAAGAGGTTTTTTGTATTCCTGAGTGGGATACAACTATGTAGGAGTATAATTCCTTGATGAGGAACCACACTTGGGATCTTGTCCCTCTTCCTAAGGGAAGAAAACTTGTTCGATGTAAGTGGGTCTATCGAACAAAATTTGTTGCAGATGGGTCAATTGATAAGAATAAGGCTCGCTTGGTCACCAAAGGCTTCTCCCAGGTTCCTAGGATTGACTACTATGAGACTTTTGCACCAATTGCCAGAATGAACCCCATCCAACTTGTTTTTTCCATTGTTGCAGTCGATCATTGGGAAGTACACCAAATGGATGTGAAGAGTTCTTTTCTTCATAGTGACCTTCAAGAGGATATTTACATGGAGCAGCCACAGGGTTTTGTTCAAGATTCTTCACTTGTGTGCTGCCTTCAGAAGTCTCTCTAGGGCCTCAAACAAGCTCCTCGGGCCTGGTATGCCAAGATGGATTCCTTCCTTCTGACATTTGGGTTCACTCAGTGCCATTATGATCCCAATGTCTACATTTTGCAATAGGATGATTCACTCCTATTTCTAGTCCTGTATGTTGATGACTTGTTGATCATAGGGAGTTCTTCATCCATCATTAGGGTAGTCAAATATACCCTTCATGACAGGTTTTTGATGACTGAGTTGGGCTTGTTGCATTACTTTCTTGGAATTGAGATCTTCCAGTCTGCTTCTAGGATCACACTCACATAGTCCAAGTATGCTTTAGATTTGCTCTCAAGGTTTCATATGGTTGACTGTAACCCTACTTCAACTCCCTTCCTTTCTGGAGTCAAAATTGAGGCTCATTTTTCTTCACCATTTGTTGATGGCACTTTGTACCGACATCTTGTTGGGAGTCTCATTTACCTAACTCATACGAGACTTGGCATTTCATATGTTGTAGGCATGGTTTATCGATTCATGTAGGAGCCCCATGAGCTGCACTGGAAAGCAGCCAAGTGGATACTTCACTATATTCAGGGTACTCATAGTTTTGGGATTCACTATGTAGCAGGCATTGATCTTCACTTGGTGGGCTATGCCGATTCAAATTGGGCAAGCGATTCTCAGGATCACAAGTCTACTTTAGGTTACAGCTTCTCACTTGGTTCTGGTCCTATTTGTTGTTTGAGCAAGAAGTGGTCTACTATTTCTCTATCTTCTATTGAGGCTGAGTATCAGGGGGTTGTGAATGCCTCCACTGAGGCCATTTGCCTTCAGAATCTTCTCACTGAGTTCGGGATCCAGATCAGATGATCATCTGTCATATTTTATGAACACTAGAGTGCCATTCAGATCTCATGAAATCTGGTCCATCATCGGCAGACCAAACACATTGAGGTCCACAGGTACTACATCTGGGAGATCATCCATGGCCACATCATCAACCTTCTCTAGTATCTGACTTCTGAGCAAGTTGCTGATATATTCACCAAACCCTTCACAAAAGGAAAGTATCTTCATCTACGAGATTTGTTGGGGGTGTGGGAATCTTCATCTTCTGGGGGGTTTCTTAGTCCTCTCACTGAGAATCCTAAATCTCTCTCTATTTGGGGGGCTTTTCTCTCTTTTCTGGGGGGGCTTCTTCTCTTTGGGGGGGTTTTATGTACATGGGTACCTCTTCAGGCTTCATTTTCTGGGACCCATCTTTTCACCCACCTAAGTTGCGCTTAAGGGGGGGTTAGTGTAGGTTTTTATTTTCCTAGTTGGTTATTTAATTTCCTATTCCTAGGTTTTTCCTTCACATATATTTAAGCTTGCTCAGGATTAAGTAAGTGAGTATTACAGTGAGTGGGTGTAAGGTGTAGGCATCTTTCATGGGAGTTACACTTTCCTATTTTAGGCTATTGTGGTGGACTCTTCCCATTGGTCGTATTTGCCACCTCTCCCCTCTCTCATATTCTATATATACTCACCTCCTAGCTAGTCTTGAGTATATTGTAGTATGTAGATTTTGCTTTTGTATCCTCTTAATGTTGTTTTGCTTCTGGAGCATTTGCATTACTCTCATGGAGACTAACTCTATGTTGTTATTTTGATCTTGTATCATTTGCTTCATAGTTTATTAATCTATTCATTGCACTAGTTTTCTGGGTTATTCATCTTTTCATATTCTAACAAAGAGGCTATTTCTAGCCTATTGTTGATTAATCCCAAGGTGGGCATTGGAATTTGCAGATCCTGGGCACCATATGTTTGTAAGAGGGTTATGACAATTGTCAGAGGCAATAATAGCATATTGACTAGGGTGCTACCACAATAATGGGTTACACTTTCTAGGACATCCTGATTTTTGCCGAAATCACATATTTTTAGAAAATATAATGGTTTAAGCCTTGAAAGGTTCCATTTAAAGGATTTTAATTGAAGAGGGTTTGATCAAACCCCCTTAGATTCAAACCCCCTTGGATAGAACCCCATTAGTTTTAAACCATACCTATAATGGAGTCTCCTCTACACCTATCAAAATGTTGATAAAAAACCACTTTTGATTTACCTTTTGGGGGATCAAATGTATTCATTTAAAATTTATGTTTTGTAAGTTTATGTTTTGTAAGTATGTAGTCCTTATTATAAGCTTCCCAAAAAGTATAATTTTAAATATATTTAATTTAATTATTATATTTATTTTTTATTTCTTGTGAATGTAGGTTTTTCAATGAACCTCAAGGTCTTTGTTTCACACATACGAAAAAATAGGAAAATAGAGAAAAAAAATTTTAAAAAAATACATGTCCTCTAGGTATTGATGTCCTTATTCCAACAAAAAAAATTGAATTCTGATGCATAAAAAAAAGTTATGTTGGTCAGAATACGCATATGTCTAAATTATAGTTGGTTTGACTTCAAAACTTAATTTAAAAAATATTCAATAAAACATTAGGAAACCAAATGCGTCCTCTAGATATTGGTGTTACCAATCTAAATTCAAAAGATTTTATCCTTTGTAGAAAAAAAGTTATGTGTGACAGAATACACATCACTTTAAAAAAATGTTGTTTACTATTAAAAACTAGTTATCAAAGGAGACACAAAAAAAATTGCAATTTAACTCCAAATTTTTTAAAATATATATATTTAGAATCTACAGACAAAATCTCACAAATCAGTAGTTTGCATCATCTTCAAATTCCTTATGGTTTAGCGGCTATAGGTGTCAGAAAGTGAAGATTTAGTTCAAAATGTTGTTTTCAATGTCAAGTTTGGCCAAAAAAAGTAACCTGTTATTGTGGGATGACCCACTAGATTCCCCAAATATGGCATTAGATTTTTCCCATGTTGGGTGCCACATTCTATGTGCTCTTGTGTAGCTTGTAATTTTTTGTTAGTGTAGGTTTTTATTTCCAAGTTGGGATATTTATTTTCCTATATTCTTAGGTTTTCCTACACCTTTTATTAGTCTTGCTTATGTTCATAAAGCATGTTTAATTAAGTGAGTGGGTTATGCGGTGTCACCATCCTACAAGGGAGCACCCATTAGCTATCTTGGGAAGCTATTTTGTTATATTTAGACCAATAGATGGTTGCTTCCTATTGGTTGGTGTTGCCGCCTCCACCCTCTCTCTTTTCTATATAAACATGCTACCTAGCTTGTATTAGGCATCTTTTACTTTTGCATCCTCATAATGCTATTTTTCTTCTGGAGCATTTGCATTACTCTTGTGGAGACTAACTCTGTGTTGTTATTTTGATCTTGTATCATTTGCTTTCACAATTTAATATCTATTCGTTTACACTAGTTTTCTGGATTATTCATCTTTTCAGATTCTAACATGGTATCAGAGCTATTCTAGTGCAGAATAGATTTTAGTTTCCTTTTTGAGATATTTGTGAGAGGCTAAAAAGCTTTTCTTGTAGGTTTCTTGAAAACCCAGTATGCTCTTCTCTTGCATCTTCTGATGATCTGGAGAATCAGAAAATTTTGACAGAAATATTTTAACCTCTAGGGTTTTGTCTATGTGTTTTGTGAGATCTGGTGGATAGCAACATTTCTGGTTATACTGGCGGTACTTTTGACTGTTCCAACGCATCCAAGAGGCTCGAGAAAGTCAATACAGGCTTTTGTTTCTGTATACGAAAGATTTAGATAAATGAAAATGATAAAGCTATGAAAATGCAATTACCTTGATCCAAACCCTTCAATACCTCAGATATCTCAAATGATAGATGCATGCATGATTGATTGGTAAAGATTAATTTGATGTTGATTGCTCATTTTCGCAGCATTATGTTGATAGAAGATAAATAGATAGATAGATGATACATGGAAAGACAATGGATGAAAGATTGTGGGGAGATTTTGACAGCATGTAGATACTTGAAAAATAGATTCGAAGAATTTTGGCAGAGTGAGAATACTAGAAGAAGATGCCTCCAAATGGCTTGTGAGAGGCCATATTTATAGGGAAGGTTGATTAGGGTTTCCCTCCTCTACAAGATAAGAGGGAATTTTCAATTTAAAGATATGATGAGGTGTAAAATCAGATAAACTTGGCCAATTTATTTGATTTATTGAGATAAGAAAGGGGGCTTTTTCCCATTGTGTAGGATAAATCTAATTTAAATAATGTTTTATTTAAATTAGTTGTGCATGTGAAGAGTTGTGAGGAAATAATTCAAATAAATTAGTTGGGAGCTGATGTGGAAAGATAATGAAATGATAAATTTATTAGATAATGATATTGCATTATCTAATAAAGGATGGGGATGATGTGGAAGATAATTAAATAATGTAAAAATCATTATTTAATTATAGATGAAGATGCAAAAGGATAATTAATTAAATAAAAAAATTATTTAATTATAGGAAAAGTGGATAAATGACTAATTAAACAATTAAAAATAATTATTTAATTAAACAGGATAAATGGACATAAATAATTAAATAAATAAAAATTTATTTAATTATAGAAGAAGGGATTATGGGATAGAAAGGGGATAAATAAAATTAGTCAAATAAATAAGATTTATTTAACTAATTAGGTGACGACATGGGTACCTAGGGCAAAACATGCTACAAGATGTCAAGATGATGTAATGTTGTGACAAGGTGTTACAAGAGATGGACATTTTTGGGTGTCTACAGTTTCATCTGATTTGGAGATCATTTGACACAGTTGTGAAATAGTGGTTTTAAAGCTTAGATCTGGAAGACAGCTTCTATTCAGAGCATTTTCAGGCCTAAAGGACCTTACCATTGTGTCCAAGAGGCTTCACAGATGAATTTTCATATATCATACACCTAGTTTCAGTGTCAGGAGTCAGAAATGCAAAATAAAATTTGTCGAAAGGCCATCTTGGCCCCCCAGCACGCTTCTCTGTGCTTGTTTTTGTAAAATCTGCATATAAAAAAAATTTCAAAATAAAAAATTTCAAAAAAAATATTAATTTTTTTGTGCATTTGAATCTTGTTTCAGCGGGTTTTTTTATTGTAAAAAAAAAAAAATTAAAAATTAAGATACTAGGTACCGACAGGCCACCAGGTCCTATTGGCCCTATAACTGGCCTTTGGCCTATGGAGGCTTAGAGCCTCGCGCAATTAAAATGTCGTGGGCCTTGGAATAGGCCATAACCCTTATAGGGTGTGCGGACCCTTTGTCTAGGGATTGGGAAGGCTTAAAGCCCCCGACTCCCCTCTTTTGGCGTGGGTGAGCATGGCCTTTGGCCCCCACCACCTCCTTTGGGTTCGGCCCTTTGGGTCCTTCATCACCCGATAAAATAGTCTTTCATCTTGTTCAATACAAATAAGTCTCTTCTATTTTTTAGCCTATTCTGCCAAATCAGCCCTTGAGCCACTATCTTTAGCAATAGGTAAATTTAGTCCTTTCTTATCCTTGCCAGTTTTGGTGGTGCATTTGGTGGTCCTACCATTCTGGAGTCCACTATCTCCTCCACCAAAATTTGAAGACTTTTCTATTTTAGCTGTAGGTCTGGTTTATCTTAAGGTGCTCTAAACTTGGTGGCACCCCTATTCTAGTAGTAGTTCTGCTAAACTTGGCAAAGGTTGAACTTTTACTCACAAACCCCCTTTCATTGGACTTTTCACTTTGGAAGGTGAATTTCAGAGGCTCCGTTCTTGCTCATTCTAGCTCTGATTTCTGAGAATTTTTTTTTATTTGGTCTAATTTTTTGTGCTCTACGCACTGGTGTAGACAATTCTTGATTATAGTGCATGAATTTTCCAAACATTGTAGATTATCACAAGTGACGTAGCACAGTTCCCATTTTTGGAACTTTGAAGACTCATAGCATTCACATACGACCTCAGATTGAGGTGATTCTTTTTATTAAAGTGGATGATTTTTTTAGTAGATCAAAGTGGTTTTATTAGTTTCACTTGGTTTTATTCCAGTATTGTACTTTCAGTTACACCTGTTTCTTGAGGATTTTGTAAAGCATTGAGATAAAGACCACTAAGTATTTCTTGCTAGTGGCAGTTGTAAACGCAGTAAATTATAAAGTGTCAGATCATATTTTCTTGGGGGTTCTTTAATTGAGTGAAAAGGGGGGTTTCTCCTGTGTGTGTTATCTTCTTTTCAACTTTTATTTTCTGCATTTCTTCATCATGGACAAACAACATTACCCATCTTAACTCCTTACAACTACTTTGAGTGGAAATCACACATGAAAATCTACTTAAGGAAAGTTGAATTACATAGGATAACAATAGGACTTGAAACTGAACCTGCTAAAAATGAAGATAAGCCTAAGTGGTTTAACAAATGTGATGAGACCTATGGAACATTATATTTGTCTATTTCTCCTAATTTGTTCTTCACATTGAGTCTTTGAATTCACCAAATGAAATCTGGACAAAGCTAGAAACACTATTTAGGACACAAGATTCAATGAGGGGTCATATGTTTGAAAATGAACTAATTAGTTTAAGTCTAGGCAACTTCAACACAATTCAAGATTTTTTCACAAAATTGAAATCACTAAGGTTGCAATTAAAAAAATGTGGAATTGAAAAGAAAGACGAACAATTGATTCTTAGTATTCTCACTAAGCTAAGTTTAGAGTATTCTGTATTTGTTTCTACATTCTATGTTACTAAGAGTGCACTTAAGACTTGGTTCACCATGCCATCTTTAGATGATTTTCCTATCTCTCTCACACAGGAGCAACATAAGCTAATCCAGATGGGTGCTCTCAAAACCTTTAAGTCACATGTCTTGGCTTCCAACCAAGGCACAAACGATTAGAAAGGAAAAAGTAGTAACAATAAGGATAAGAAACAAAAGAATAGAAAGGAGAAGAAGGATCAAATACCAGTTGCTTCAAAAGTAACTAGTGAGACCCAATCTTCTAGAAGCAACAAGCCTAAGAAAGAGAAGGTACAATGTGCCTATTGTAAAAGACCCAGTCATGATGAACATAAATGTTTGAAGAAACAAATTGATCACTTGACTCACATTCTTGAGAAGAATAATATCAGTGTTTCTGAATCTATAAAACAGAGTTCTAATGAGGTGTCTAACAAGGCAAAGGAAAACAACAATGGGAAAGGAAAGGGCAAGGCCCTGGTAGCAGTTGCTTCACAACCATCCACTTGGGTTCTTGATTTGGGTGCTTCGCACCACATGGCTTCATCTACGGAATAACTTGCATCTTTGGAGTCATGTACTATGCCTTCTATTTTGATGGGTGATGACACTCTTGTTGAGGTGTGTGGGAGAGGGTATGTTCATGTGGGGGATGGCACATTCCATGATGTTCTTTGTGTGACCTCATTACCAACTAATATCCTATCAGTATATCAAATCACTCACATAGGTTAAGGCAAGTAGGTTGAGTTCACTCCTAATTCAATGGAGATTTGTGAGTTGCACAATGGTTCTACAGTTGTAGTTGAGAAAGAAGATCATCAGTCTCAGCTATATTTGTTTTCACTTTATTCCTTATCCTCCTTCATTTGTTTTGCTCACTCATTCAAATGATGTGAGTAAATTATGGCATGAGTGGTTTGGCCATCTTAACTTCTGCTACTTGTAGCAGCTCAACCAATAGAGCATGGTCACTGGGTTGCCTTCAGTTCAATTTTCAGGTGGTGTTTTCCCAGGCTACATTCTTGGTAAGCATCCTAAGGAAAAATTTGATAAAGATAAATCATGGAGAGCTTCACAGATAATGGAGTTAGTTCACAGTGATTTGGCTGGTCTATTTCCTCGTCCATCCTTCAGCAAGGCTAGATTTGTTCTAACTTTCATTGATGATTTTTCTTGATATACTTGGATGTACTTTCTCAAACATAAGTATAGGGTATTTGATCACTTTTAGGACTTCAAAACTTTTGTAAAGAAGCAATCTAGGAAATCCATCAAAGTTTTGCGCACTAACAATGGTGGTGAATATGTCAACCATCATTTTGAGAGGTTTTGTACTTCAGAGGGGATTGATTTGTAGCATTTTGTTCCATACTCTCCCCAGCAGAATGGTGTTGCAGAGTATTCCTGAGTGGGATATAGCTATGCATGAGGATTATAGTTCTTTGATGAGGAACCACACTTGGGATCTTGTCCCTCTTCCTAAGGGAAGAAATCATGTTTGATGTAAGTGGATCTATCAGAAAAAATTTATTGCAGATGGGTCAATTGATAAGCATAAGGCTCACCTAATCTCCAAAGGATTCTCCTAGGTTCCTTGGATTAACTACTTTGAGACTTTTGCACCAATTTCCAGAATGAACTCCATTTGCCATGTTCTTTCAATTGTTGTAGCCAATCGTTGGGAAGTACACCAGATGGATGTGAAGAGTGTTTTTCTTCACAGTGACCTTCAGGAGGAGATATACATGGAGCAATCATAGGGATTCATTCAATATTCTTCACTTGTGTGTCACCTTCAAAATTCTCTCTATGGCCTCAAACAGGCTCCTCAAGCTTGGTATGCCAAGATGGACTCCTTCCTTCTAACAGTTAGGTTCACTCGGTGTCATTCTGAACCCAATGTCTACATTTTGTAGTAGGATGATTCACTCCTATTTCTGGTCTTGTATGTTGATGACTTGTTGATCACAGGGAGTTCTTCATCCACCATTGGGGTAGTCAAAACTGCCCTTCATGATAGGTTTTTGATGACTGACTTGGGCTTGTTGCATTACTTTCTTAGGATTGAGATCATCTAGTCTACTTCTGGGATCACCATCACACAGTCTAAGTATGCTCTAGATTTGCTCTCACTATTTCATATGGATGACTATAAGCTTGCTCTGACTCCCTTTCTTTCTGGAGTCAAACTTGAGGCTCAGTGTTCTTCACCATTTGTTGATGGCATTTGTACTAACAGCTTGTTGGGAGTCTTATTTATCTGACTCATACCAGACCTGACATTTCATATGTTTTAGGCATGGTCCCTCAATTCATGCAGGAGGCCCATGAGTTGCACTGAAAAGTAGCCAAGCGGATACTTCACTACATTAAGGGTACTCACAGTTTTGGGATTCACTACGTAATGGGCATTGATCTTGACTTGGTGGACTACACAGATTCAGATTAGGCAGGTGATTCTCAGGATCACATGTCCACTTCAGGTTACAGCTTCTCACTTGGTTCAGGTCCTATTTTTTGGTCGAGTAAGAAGCAATCTGTTATTGCTCTATCTTCCACTAAGGTTGAGTATCAGGGGGTTGTGAATGCCGCCACTAAGGCCATTTGGCTTTAGAATCTTCTCACTAAGTTTGGTATCCAGTTCAGACATCCATCAGTCATATTTTGTGACAACTAGAACATCATTCAGATCTCACAGAATCTGGTCCATCATCAGCGGACCAAACACATTAAGGTCCACATGCACTACATCTGGGAGCTCATTCATGGGCACGTCATCGACCTTCACTACTATCCAACTTCTAAGCAAGTTGTTGATATCTTCACCAAACCCTTCACTAAGAGAAAGTTCATTCATTTGTGATCTTTTCTGGGGGTGCGAGAGGCTTCATCTTTTGGGGGCTTCATCCTGTCACTCAGAGTCCTGACTCTCTCTACTCTGGGGGGTCTCTTCTCTCTCTATTTGGGGAGCTATTCTCTCTTTTTGGGGGGGGCTTCTTCTCTTTGAGGGGGACTTTTATGTACATGGGTACCTCATCAGGCTTGATTTTTTTGGGACCCGTCTTTTTACCCACCTAAGCTACACTTAAGGGGGGTGTTAGTGCAGGTTTTTATTTCCTAGTTGAGATATTTATTTTCCTATATTCCTAGGTTTTCCTACACCTTTTATTAATCTTTCTTAGGTTCATAAAGCAGGTTTAATTAAGTGAGTGGGTTATGCAGTGTCACCATCCTACAAGGGAGCACCCATTAGCTATCTTGGGAAGATACTTATCTTTAGACTGATAGATGGTTACTTCCTATTGGTTGGTGTTACCACCTCCACTCTCTCCCTTTTTCTATATAAACATGCTACTTAGCTTGTATTAGGCATCTTTTGCTTTTGCATCCTCTTAATGCTATTTTTCTTTGGGAGCATTTGCATTACTCTCATGGAGACTACCTCTATGTTGTTATTTTGATCTTGTATCATTCACTTTGATAGTTTAATATCTATTCGTTTGCACTAGTTTTTTGGGTTATTCATCTTTTCAGATTCTAACATTTTCTATTTAACAAAAGCTTGAGGAGTGTAGAGTATGATTTTAATGTTCACAAGTACACAGGTGCATTCAAATTAGATGTAGGATTAAAGGAAGTGAATGTATTGTAATCTTTTTCAAACATAATACAACTTGACCTCTTTCCTGGTGGAGTTTGTTACCCAAAAGGGTTTTCTCCACGTAAACACTATGTTGCAATATTCTTATGTGTTTGTTGATTTCCTTGTTTATTTTACATGCTTTAATCTTCATTTGGCATTTTATGGATTAAATTTCATATTTTCAATAAATATAATTTCATAATTTTATATTGTAGTGATTTTCCTTCATTTCTAACAATTCCAAGTGGTGGGATCAACTTTACAAGGTGAATACCTCTCTAATATGGTTCCCAAACCTATGAGATTCAGCATTACATTAATTTTAAAATATTATTACACCTAATAATTTGACACTAAAACAATGCTAAAACATTATTATGCAAGGTGTACCACACACTTTCCTAACACATTACATATAATTTCATAAAGTCAAATCATGTGTCAAATTCGATTTGTTTGGTCATCTCCCTCAAATGATACGAGCATGTGATTTTGCATATAATGTTTGTCAAACAACAATAATACAAAATAGAGGATATTATATTGCTTGAGATACTATTTATTTTGAGTTAACTTGCAAGATCCTAAAGCAATCAACATAGGCCTTCAAAGGGCTGATACTATCCATTGATCACCTCATCTTTTTGATTAGGTAGACCATGAGACTAGCAAGTCTAACATGGACCTTTGGGTTTAATAATGAAGCAATAATGTCAAACTTTATATTGGGTACAAGCAATGGAATAAATTTCCCTCTTTGACCATATGTTTTATCAAATTTCCCATGAGCATTTTTTCTTAATTCAAATGCATTGAGTACCAAGGTGACATATTTATGATGGATAGGAGGAATATTTGGTTGTTTTAGAATGACATATTTGCTTACAAGACAATAATCATGCATTGTGACCCATGAACCTTCATCTTCAACTAAAACTTGTGAATGTCATGCTTGATATCTTATGTGTGTTCTTCTAGCTTGGTCACATGGATTGTAATATCTAAAAACCACAATACCCTATCTAATCTCCTTCACCGTATTATCTAGAAAGGATCTAACCCCATAAAGACAAATTCTTCTAAAAGTAAATTTTTCCCCTTCCTCAAAAGTTTGACTGCATAATCAGATGAATCAATCACCATATTGTCATCACACCATTATCCATGTCCAAAAGTAAGTGTTATCAAAATCCTTCCCACAAGGACTTCCATCATTTGTGACAAGCATCCTATGGAGGAAAAAAGAGACACTTGAAGGATCTTTCAAAAAAATAAGTTATGGAAGGAAATAGATAACGAATGTTTTCAGAAAGATGCATAAAAATCAATTCACCAAAGTGTAGAGACTTGGGACCAACAAGTGTTTTACCATATATGAAAGACATTTCCAACAAGATTGCCAAAATTCCTAGAAGGAAATCTTAGTCAAAATTACTTTCATAAATTTCTCTCAACAAAGGCTGAAAATTGGTTAAACATTACGCGATGACTAATTTGAAGAGTGGGGTCTACCTAATTACTTGTCCATGTGGAAAAACTTGAAAGGAAAGCACAGGTGCGGAATATAGCTTCCCTAATGTCAACTCAAAGGGGATAATACAGATAGGTAACGTTTAATTCAAATACAAAGATGAACACACCAGAAAATATAGAATAAACATACAAGATAATAGAGAACAACACCAGATGTCCGTGGGAAAACCCTTTCAGGTAAAAAACCCACCACCACAAGAGAGACAATCTTTATTTACAGTAAGCTTAGAAAGGTTACAATAAAGATCCCAGCCTTCTTGCTCGGGTATCGATTCTCAAATCATACACACAGTTCACTTCCTCTATACATCTACAGAATGAACAATTTGATCGAATCTCATCATCAACCTCAAATGACCTCACCAAATCTGTATATAACACAGTCTTCAAGAGCAAAACCGTTTTGAACTTCTACCCTAACTGTTCGTTCCAACTGACCCAGCATCGCTATCCTCCAATCATCGCATAATTGTTCATATTCATGTGAGACCTTTAGTCCCACATTCACCAGTTCGAGTTTGATATCCCAGTTTACATACACGAACACTCAGTAAGACTATCGTCGGCAATTTTGTTGCTGACGATGCCAGTCTAAGCCTCATCAAAATAGCCCAAGCCATCGGAGACCACTCCACCATCCACACCGATGGTTCTTTATCCCACCGATGCCCAAGCCTTCATCCTTCATCGGAGTACCTACCACAAGCTCAGCCGATGGCCAACCTTATGCCGATAGACATATCACATCGGTTGAACCATTGAACCTGACGAGCGAAGTTCAAGCCTTCATCAGAGTAACAGAAGACCGTCGGAGTACCTACCATAGGCTCAGCCAATGGCCAACCTTATGCTGATAGACATATCACATCGGTTGAACCTGTTGAACCATTGAACCTGACGAGCGAAGTTCAAGCCTTGTCGATGAAGGATGAACATGTACTTGCTATGAACAAAACCAATGAATGAATGAGTTTCCAAGCAGTAACTTGAGATATTAGGTCTCTTCAAACTCCCACTTGTCAAAGAGATTACTGCTACCTCTTAATCCTCATATGATTACTGAGAATTATGGGCCCGAAGACCCATTTCATCTGAACACCATTTGAACTTGGCCATGCTCACTAGTTTAGTCAAGGCATCTGCAACATTATCCAAAGTATCAACCTTTTCTAGCTTTACCTTTTTGTCTTCCACCATATCATGAACAAAGTGATATTGGACACCAATATGTTTTGTCCTAGCGTGAAAAGTAGGATTTTTCGCCAAACAAATAGCACTTTGACTGTCACAATGAATTTGTATCTGCCTTGCATCAAAACCAACATCAGAACACAACCTCTTCAACCAAACGGCTTCTTGGCATGCACAAGTAGCTGCCATGTACTCTGCCTCTGTTGTGGACAAAGCGACTATAGCCTACCGCTTGCTCATCCAACTGATAGCAACACCATTTAATGTGAATACATATCCACTGGTGGATCTTCTTCTGCCAATGTCCCCTACCCAATCAGAATCAACATATCCCTGAATGTTGATAGATTTCTGAGATCCACGTGAGTTTCCATGATAGCAAATAGCATAGTCAGAAGTTCCCTTCAAATACCTCATAACCCTCTTCACAGCATCCCAATGTGATCTGTCTGGATTTGCCATAAATCAGCTCAAAACTCCCACTGCTTGGGTAATGTCTGGTCCGGTATAGACCATTACATACATTAAACTGCCAATAGCACTTGCATAAGGCACTTTTTTCATTTCGTCAATTTCATTCAAAGATTCTGGACAATCTTCAACAGATAATTTCGTTCCCTGGAAAACTGGAACAACTAACTATTTGCAATCAGACATATTAAATTTATTAAGAACATTGATAATATACTTGCTCTGGCTGAGAGAAAGCTTTCTACTAGATCTGTCCCTTTTGATTTCCATTCCCAAAATATACTTCGCTACCCCCAGATTCTTCATTTCAAATTTCAAGGACAACTGAGATTTTAAATCTCAGATCATCCCCTTACCATTTCCAATGAATAACATGTCATCCACATACAGTGCAATTATAAGAATTTGATCACCATCAATTTTATAATAGACACAATGATCAGATTTAGATCTCACAAATCCCAAAGATAAAACATACGTATTGAATTTCTGATACCACATTCTGGGAGAATGCTTCAAGCCATAAAGAGACTTTTTAAGTTTACATACCAGATGTTCTTTACCTTTTACCACAAAATGCTCTAGCTGGGACATATAAATTTCTTCTTCAAGGTCCCCATGAAGAAATGTTGTCGTCACATCCATCTGCTTAATTTCAAAGTCATACGTTGCTGCAAGTGACAACAAAAATCTAATGGATGTCAACTTAGCTATAGGAGAAAAGATTTCTCCATAATCTATACCTTCCTTTTGAGAATAACCCTTAGCAACCAGTCTTGCCTTGTACTTTTCAATACTACCATCTGGACCATATTTCTTTTTAAATACCCACTTACAGCCCATAGGTTTTCTACCTTCAGGCAAGGGCACCAGATCCCAGGTTCCATTTTCCTCCAACGATGACATTTCATTATCCATGGCTTCCAACCAAGAATCTGAATCAGGTAAACTAATAGCTTCTTTCATAGTCCTAGGTTCATCAGTATCAGTAAGCAAAGCATAGGCACAACTTGAATCAAATACTGAAAATCGATACCTATCTGGTTGTCTTCTTTCACGTGTAGACCTCCTCAATGGTTGAGGTGCAGGTTCAGGTTCTTGCTCTGGATCTGAATCTTCGGATCTACTCAAACTCACTTCTGAATCATCTACACTTGGTGCTTGTTGTTCCTCTTTTACAAGGGTCAGAGGAATATTAACAACACTCTTTTCTTTCTTCTCTTCTGTCTTCTCCGGCTGAGGATCAATAACCAAAGGTTTCAGCTCTCTAAAAATTACATTCCTGCTGTAAATTACTTTTTCAGTTTCAGGATTCCAAAGCTTGTACCCTTTAACACCGACTCCATAGACAATAAGATGTAATGTCCCTCGCTTTTGGCTTGTGATAGATGTTATTTTCATATTTCCTATGACAGTTCTGGTATAGTTGATAGTCTTATATTGCATATTTACAGTTTCGAGACATTTGGACTTGTATGTTATGGTTTATGTTCTCCTTGATCTTGATGGACATATTTGATGATTATAGATTAATGTTATTCTGAGTTTAATGTGTTATTCGATCATGATTATGATGCATTACTGGTAATGGATGTAGTTATTTAATGATGTGTTTACATGAACGAAACAGTGTCGCATTACTCGTGTCCGAGTACCCTGCCACACTGCGACTTCCGTTCATTGTGTCTATGACTACATGGTTATATATATGTGTGTACAACCTTGTTGTTTGTTGTAGGATGCACGTACCGGGCATCGACTCCACTTGAACTACCAGGTCTGAGCGTGCCCTAGCGAATGGAGTTGTGGATTGGAGTTAGCATAAGGTTCCCTACTCAGTCAACATCCTCAAGAGGATGAGTTCTCAGTATTGTATCCTGTCGTCACCGTCAATTGGACTATTTTTCGTTATCTTGTCATCATGTCCTGTGGCTTTACATGGGGTCAGTAAGTTGGGTTTATCCAAATTAAAGTGTTGATTTAAGCCTGGTTAGTACTTCATTAAAATAAGGTTAAATTTAAGCTTAAGTTAAATAAACATTTGCTAGGGAAATTATGTGTTGTTTATTAATTATAAATGATTTAATTGTTTGGTAATTGGTAAAACTAACATGAAAATAGTACATAAATAAATAAATTAGATAAATGATTAAACGAAATAATAAATTACAAGTTGTTAGCAGATAAAATTAAAAAGGAAACAAAATACATAAGTAAAGATGAATAAACAATTATAATTTTGATAAAATAAATTGATAGTAATAAAGATAATATTTTAAGGTTAAAAAAATAGGGTTGTCGCCTTGTATCATGTATTTAGTATTTGGGGATGTGCAAATTTAATGTTGTGTGCCGTCAATTGCAAATTGGAGGTTTGGGAATCCCTTGGTAAAGTGAATTGTTGAATCTCACGAGAATGTGGGTTGTTGGGGAGAGAGAGAGAGAGGCATGTCTCTTGCATTTATCCAAGGAGTGGATCCTTGTTTTGAGAAAGTGGGTTGTTGGGAAGAGAGGCAGGCCTTCTGCATTTAATCGAGGAGTTGAATCCTTGCTTGAAAAAAAGAACAGAGGAATTGGTGGCAGGGGTTGGAGAGATTTTTTTTGGGGAAAAGCTTGTGCAGTAGGAATCGGATCAAAGGAGATTTCTAAAGCTTGGAAACTCCGGGTATGTAATTAGATTAATATTTGTGTGGAAATTATGTTTTGCTTGGTAAATTGTAATGATTTTTAATATGTTTGCCTGAATACATTTCATCATCTTTGGTGATCTCTTTTCTCTCTATTCACACTATTACTCTGTCTTCTCAAAGTCTATAGAGTGATTTGATGATGCCAAGACCAGATTTGTTAAGCTCGCTGGTGATATTTCCTTTTGAACCATTTGCATTCTCCCTAAATTTTGTGTTTGGATAGGCTTGTCTGAATCATTTAATGTGGGTCATCCCTGCTCTTGCGAAGTTAATCTGCTAATCTGAGACCTTTCCTTTATCCATCTCTACTCTCTCCATACTCTTCACTCTTGGTGTGCTTGTCTAGCTTTTGAGTGCAACCTTGCACCCGTGAGCCATCGACTGTAATAGTTTGTGGATGAGATTCATGCTGGAGTTATTGAATTAAACCCTTAAGTTTTCTCCCCATAAACTTGAATTGCGATGGATAGTCACCCTAAACCACCGTTATCCACCAATTTGCCTTGTCACCTTTGAGATTCTGATGGAGACTGTGTCGCTGGTAGATAACACCGTCGACCTCGTTATCCCATCAGACTAAGCGACCATTTGCTTTGTCACCTTTGAGACTCTGATGGAGACTGTGTCGCTGGCAGATGACACTGTCGACCTTGTTATCCCATCAGACTAAGCGACCATTTGCTTTGTCACCTTTGAGATTCTGATGGAGACTGTGTCGCTGGCAGATGACGCCATCGACCTCGTTATCCTATCAGTCTAAGCGACCATCCTTTTCCAGATTCCAATGTATGAAATACTTATCCTTGTTTCCCTGAGCAATAACCTTTACCCTCCTATGCAAACAATGAAATAATTGATCATCTTCGACCCTGCCGATAACCTATGGCATTTTCTTTAATACTGCAATCTTCCTAACCATCGTCGTACTGCATTATGGAAGCAAATCGTTGAGTGGCACCCTTGGCACTCTTAGTGAGTGATTAACTGTATCAATAATTTCTGATGCCTCTAGGATTCCTGCACTATTCCAAGCAAAAAGAAAATGATACATTGGAGGATAAACGTCACCCTGAATCTGAGTCGATTCCCATCTTAGTGTCGCTCCACCCATTTTGCTTTAAGCAAATCTTGTCGTTGATAGCTTGACAGAGGGGATCCGAATCTTTTGTTTTGGTAGTCCGTACCCAGCACGCGCCTGTGTTCTTGTGCCATCGTTGCAATTTTATGAGACTTGAGTTCTTGTTACCATCGTCGATTATGCCACACTTTATTTCTGCCACCCTCTCATTATCCATGGTGCGAGCCGTGTTGATATTATCTTTTCATTATGTGGACTAGATCAGGCTTCGACTCAGATGAATCCCTTGTATATTGATTTTAGAACCTTATAGCTTGTCTTTGCAAATAGAAACCTCCACATCCACCGTGATCATTGCCGAATGATGAGAGAGATAGGTTTTAGAATAATAGAAATTTCTATATTATGTTCGGTGCTAATTTGGTACTTTTGTTTAGTAGGGCATCAACTATAGTTTAGGGGTACTTCCTTAACCATAGGAGAAGAAAGCGACACCTTCCTTGGAGCAGTTTAGAATAGATAATTATTAGCAATCGTATCTTATAGTATCATTCTCATGACTTGTCAAATGTAAGATTTCTTTTTTTATGATAGCTCATTATTGATGTGTTGTTAAATTTCATTATTGGAAATTAGGATAGCAGATTTAAATGTAGCTAACATTTTATATTTTGCTATAATATTTATCAAAATAGTTATAATAAGGTTAATAGATTAACATGATCTTATTAAGCCTTTTTTTAGTACTAGTCCAAATTGATTTAATGTTAAAACATAACTATGAGAATAGTAGTTGTGGGAATGGAGTTGTCGGGTCTCTTAAAACTAGTGAGACAATTAGTTTTAGGTGATATGTCTTATTACCTTAATGGTTGTTTTATTGTAGTTGTGTTTAATAGTCACTTGATCATATATGTTTATAGTATAAATCTAAATTAATGCTTAGGATGTGTAATTGAGTTTCGATATTATCACAGTATGAATAACCCTTTTCCCTAGTAGTTTATTTTTAAATATTTTGACTTGCTTTTTCCAGAGGCCTAGTGGTACTTATGATCCTATGCAATGTGTTAGTGACTAAGTTGGATTTTGATTCCTCTTGCGTTGTATGGAACCTATGTATGGGTAATTAGGTTAAGATGGGATTTAGGTCTTGTTTTAGAGTAAACATTAGCACTTTTGTTGTGAACGAGAGGTAAATTGACCATAGATGGAATGATGGTTATGTAGAGTAATTAAAGTCGTTCATTTTACTTTTAAGTTAAATATGTTGTTACGAGATTTAGGGTTTTTTATAGGTTCATAAAATAAATGGGAACCCTCAAGTTTCTCCTCAAGAATTGAATTTGAATTACATTGCAATTATTTAATTAACTCAATGTATGAAAATGACAAATAGTGGTTTACTTTAGTTATGTTAATGATGTATATAAATATGTTTGTACCCTTACAAATCAATTAAATAATTATTTTAATAAACATTTTCTTGTAGTTAACTTTCATTGTAATTATAGAATTATTCCTTAGTGAGAATACAATCAAATGATAAGTTATACTTTAATGTTAATAGTCTATTGTAATAACTTAGTCAATTGTAGAATATTATAGTGGTTTAGTTGTAAAGAAGGCATAATTTAATTATAAGTGTAATTGATAATAAATTGCTCATTATATGTTTAGTAAATACAATCTGTGGGTCAAGAACTAGTTCATATAGTCTCTTTGATTTTGTATCTACATGTGTGGTTAGTTTTCCCAGAGGCTTAGAATGGGATGTCTTGAGATCATGATGTTTTAAGAAGTATGTCATCTCTTGTTATGTATGGATTAAAAGACAAGGTGAATGATAAATGCACTTCTTTGTGGATGTATTGTTATCCATTTGGTTGTATTTGTCTTGTATCCAGTTTTGTGGTGAGTTATGGAATGGGGAGACATGGAAATCATAGATTTGTAATGAATATGTGTTGTTATGGGCAATGGTTTAGGAGTCCTGCCCTTATGATCATGTCTTGGGGGGGCGGGGGTCAATGCCTTGCATCGTTATATATACATGTTGATATAAGGATAGTTGTTATGCAAGATGGTTAATGCCTTGCATGGTTCATGTATCCTCGTTGTCATGATGTTTGCTATGCTTGTTGAGTAGGGTCTTCTAGTTGTAGGTAGGGGAGTGGCTTCCAATGTGGGGCCGGTGCCAAAGTGGCTAGCCAGGGTAACCCATTGGGAGTTGGTAATCCAGTGATAACCTGATAATAAATCTAGGGGTTGGGTAGTTTTCACCAAACAAGATAATTAGATTCCTCACTCATGCCTATAGTGCTAGTTCAGACTAAGGATGAGATGAGAAGGCCTGGTTGGCAAAATCAACTTCCTTGTCCTCACGAAAGGAAGGTTGATTCTACATGTGTCACCCTATGGGGCCGGTGTCTAGAGAGAGATTGCCAGGGTAACCATAGATGGGGGCCGATGTCTAGAGGGAGACGACCTGGGTAACCCATGTTAGGACCATGCGATGACACTCTCCTTACTGCAACCTAGCGTTCCCTAGTTGTACTCTCTCCCCCATTTGTTAAGTGTTTGCCTCTGGAAGTACTATTGTGTTGTTTGTGATATTGACTTGTGATGTTGGAGTCATGTGTTGTCTTATAGTCTACTGTCTACCTGACTATATGTTATAGTGGGGACCTTATGTTATCTCCTAGCTCGGGGGGTGGACCTTAGGGTTCCACATGGTCGGGTGGAAGAGCTTTATCCATTGGTTTTTTTTCCTTGCCGTTGTTCGTGAGCGAAGAGGATATATCTTGTGTATCAGACATCAGATCTTGTACTTGTTTATGAAGATAGTTATTATGCTCATGTACTAGCCTGTGCATCAGTTGATTCATAATGTATGTATTCAGATGTAATCAGGATAGTGATAATGTAAACTACATAATGATGTACTCATATGTATAGACTTTTGAATATGTACATGTAATCTTGATCAAGTTGATTATCTAACTGATATCATGAAATAGAAATGTATATGTATAATCATTAGTGCAATAGATTTAGAATGATCTGCTGATGTTAGTTAATAATGTATGTTAAATTATGTTAATTAATATGTCCAGTAATGCAACCATGGAACCTTAGAAGACAAGTTGTTAGTTAATGATGTGTATTGATTTGTTAAACATTACCTTGTTATCTTATACAAAAAAAAAATATTCTGCATCGCATAGCATAGATGTGTTGTCCTCTAAGGTGTTCATTGCGGGGCATTACATAAAGATACATTTGACTGCCTTGTAATCTAGCTTAGATCTTTTTAGCTCAGGAATATGAGCATATGCCTCACAGCCAAAGACATGAAGATGTCTTAGAGAGGACTTCTTTCTAGACCATGCTTTCATAGGCATCTTATCAACTAATGCCGAAGTAGGAGAATGATTCAGCAAGTAACAAGTTGTAGCAACTGCCTCAGCCTAGAACCTTTGTTTAAGACCACCATAACTCAACATACTTCTTGCTTTCTCCATCAATGATCGATTCAACCTTTCAGCAACTCCATTTTGTTGTGGAGTATAAGGTGTAGTCTTATGCCTTTTTATTCCATGATCAATACAATATTTATCAAAATCTGCATTGCAATATTCACCACCATTATCCATTCTCAAACATTTTATTTTTCTACCAGTCTGATTTTCCACAAGATTTTTAAATTCTTTAATCCGACTGAACACTTCTGATTTATTTTTCAAAAAATAAACAAATGCCCTCCTTGAATAATCATCAATAAACGATATGTAGTATCTTGATTTAGACAGAGAAGGAACATCAACTGGACCAAAAACATCAGAATGTACATAGTCTAGAACACTAGAAGATTTATGAGAACTAGAGTAAAAAGAAACACGGTTCTATTTTCCATATATGCAATGTTCACAAAAATTGAACTCCAGACTACAATCAATCAACCCATCTACCAGGTTTTTATTTTTCAAGGTTTTTAAACCTTTTTCACCTATGTGACCAAGTCTATGATGCCAGAGCATTGTTTTCTTTGCAGGAAGTTTAACTTCCATAGAGTTTGCATCATGTGTTACAATAGTAGCTTTTTTAGATTTTACAGAGACATTATTACAGCACACTGGTTTAGCATCTAACCTATACAAAGTTCCAATGTGTTCACCCTTTGCCAGTACAATAGAACCTCTAGTCATCTTAAAGCCACCATTCACAAAAGTAACTTGCACTCCAACATCATTAATCTTACTAACAGAAAGTAAATTTTGAGCCAAACCTGGTATGTGTAATACTCCATTCATTCCCTTTATTCTACCATCTGGGAACTAGATTCTAACTCTTCCTCGGCCAACAATTTCCAGTCTTGAATCACTTGCCAGGAATACCTTCCCACCGGCATACAGTTCATACTTAGTGAACCATTCTCTGTGAGATGTCATATGAAAGGATGCTCCTGAATCCACCATCCATACATCTTCAGATGCAGGCGTTGCCAAGGCAGTAATGAAGGCATCAGCATCACTCTGAGAAGAATCGGTGTCAGAGAAGTTCTTCTCCTTCTTCTTTTTCTCCTCTTTGCAGTCTTTTCTGATGTGTCCTTTCTGCCCACAATTCCAGCACTTCACCTTGGACTTTTTACCAAGAGATTTCAATCTCCCCTCTGATTTGGACTTAGACTTCTTGTCTTTCTTCTTGTCTCTTTCCTTTGATCTACCTCAAATGGACAGGGCCTCTTTGGCCATCTCAGAAGATTTCCTCCTCATCTCTTCAGATAATAGCAAGGCAACAACTTCTTCAGTTTTAAATGTGGTTGTTGTACTTCCAATAGCCATCACAAGATGATCCCATGAGTTAGGTAAGGAACACAACAGAAGCATACATCGGTCCTCCTCTTCTATTTTTACACCTATAGAATTCAACTGTGCAACAATCATATTAAATGAGTTCAAATGGTCTGCTACAGATCCTTCTTCATCCATCTTCAAAGAGTACAACTTCTTTCTGAGGAAAAGTTTATTCACCAAGGACTTGCCCTGATAAATATCTCCCAACTTCTTCCACAAAGCGTTTGCAGTCTTCTCCTCATTGACGTTCAATAGAACAGAATCTGCTAAACTTAATCTTATCAGTCCTCTGGCTTTCCTATCTTCCAGGTCCCAGTCTTCTTGCTTCATGCCTGAAGGTTTAGTCCCAAACACAGCAACCCAAAGATCTCTGTCGACCAGCAAATCTTCAACCTTAAGCTTCCACAACTCAAAGTTTGTGCCATTGAACTTTTCAATGTCTACTCTTCCTGATGCACTTGCCATCTTATTTAACAAAATAGACCTCTACAGAACTCCCACTCATAGAATTAACACAAAAAACCCAACCTACCAACAAGGATAACACAACTGGCTAGGCTCTAATACCACTTGAAAGGAAAGCACAGGTGCGGAATACAACTTCCCTAATGTCAATTCAAAGGGGATAATGCAGACAGGTAACGTTTAATTCAAATACAAAGATGAACACACCAAAAAATATAGAATAAACATACAAGATAATAGAGAACAACACCAGATGTACGTGGGAAAACCCTTTCGGGTAAAAAACCCACCACCACAAGAGAGACAATCTTTATTTACAATAAGCTTAGAAAGGTTACAATAAAGATCCTAGCCTTCTCGCTCAGGTATCAATTCTCAAATCATACACACAGTTCACTTCCTCTGTACATCTATAGAATGAACAATTTGATCGAATCTCATCATCAACCTCAAACGACCTCACCAAATCTGTATATAACAAAGTCTTCAAGAGCAAAACTATTTTGAACTTCTACCCTAACTGTTTGTTCCAACTAACCCAACATCGCTATCTTCCAACCGTCGGATAACTGTTCATATTCATGTGAGACCTTTAGTCCCACATTCACCAGTTCAAGTTTGATATCCCGATTTACATACACGAACACTCAGTAAGACTATTGTCAGCAATTTTGTTGCCAACGATGCCAGTCTAAGCCTCATCGGAATAGCCTAAGCCATCGGAGACCACTCCACCATCCACACCGATGGTTCCTTGTCCCACCGATGCCCAAGCCTTCATCCTTCATCGGAGTAATAGAAGACCGTTGGAGTACCTACCATAGGCTCAGCTGATGGCCAACCTTATGCCAATAGACATATCACATCGATTGAACCTGTTGAACCATTGAACCTGACGAGCGAAGTTCAAGCCTTCATCGGAGTAACAAAAGATTGTTGAAGTACCTGCCACAGGCTCAGCTGATGGCCAACCTTATGCCGATAGACATATCACATCGGTTGAACCTGTTGAACCATTGAACCTAACAAGCGAAGTTTAAGCCTTGCCGATGAACGATGAACATGTACTTGCTATGAACAAAACCAACGAATGAATGAGGTTCCAGCAGTAACTTGAGACATTAGGTCTCTTCAAAACTTATATACTAGGTGTGGAAGAATCATCCAAATGATGTTAAAAGAACATGAAGAAACTATTTGACTTGGTAAGTATTCAAAATTGGTGCTAACAAAGCATGTAGTCTCCTAAACATCACATTAATTTAGAAAAAGGTCATTATTGTAAAGGACCACTATAACAAGATAAGACTTAGAGAAGTAATAGAAATTAAAAAATATTCCAAATATTTGTTTTAAATTGGTTTGGTCATAAACCAATCATCAATATCTAATGTTACACAAGATTTAAAAACAAAGTGTAATAGTCATTATTGATATAAATTAACAAGTATAGCTTGATGTTAAGCCAATCATGAATATTGATGTTACACAAGCTTCCAAAAAAATGGCTACTATACTTAATACTAATATAAATTATTGTGTTGGATTAAATTTAAACACACTTAGTATTTAAGTTTTAGATTTGTTTCAATTACTATTTTCTTATAAATCTTTGATAATTATAATTACTCTTTTGTTTGTCATAAGCACATAGTAATTAGTTTTTGTACTTGTTCCTTTTAGTTGCATACTATAAAATATATAATAATATGATAAGGATTATCCATATTAGGATCTCCGATGGAAATCTAATCTATCAACCTAATGATAGATTATGAAGTAAGGCTTGAAATTGAAAAAAATAGTAACATAATTTTGATTCACAATATCTATTTGTTTCATGATCTAATGGGAGATGGATGCTTGACACTATAAAATGCATCTTAAAGCATTTGAAACATCCAAAATTTTATCTATCAATAGCATAATTATCACTTCTTGAGAGTTCAATAAGAAATACTTGTCATCCAAGTTTTCAAGAAAATTTACAATATTTAAAACCGATTTCCATAATATGATCAAACAAACCATATTGTGAATAAATTGGATATCTCTTTTATTAAAGCCACTTAGAAAACTAGTCAACTTCAAGTTCCTAAGCTACATCTTGCTTCTTTGTGACATAGAATCTAAATGCAAACTATAGAATGGAAATTTGTTCTTGTTAATGAAGGGAATAACAATGGGAAATGTTAAGGAAAGCAATGCAAAGGTATGTAGTGTGCACTAATTAGGTTCTTTGTTAGAATACTTGAGATGATAGTGGTGCAAAGGTTTGCAGTGTAATGATTGGGTTGTTTGTTAGGATAGTTGAGATGTAGATGGCATCTCATTTACGATTGTTGCCAAGGGTCATTCTAGATGTAAAAGGAAATCGTGATAATCTAGTTAGTCATTTACAATGCCACTTTACCATCAATTCACGTAATGTTGCACTTGGCTAGCTATGGTGTCTTTACCATCCATTTTGTGGCTTGACAATATGTAAAGAGACAGAATGAATGTGTGAGATTTTTAAAGAACACATTGTGGGAGAGTGCCTCTCTAAAGCTTTGTGAGGAAGATGAATGGTCATCCTCCATTGTTGCCTTTGGACCTGCACTTTATTCAACAATTCAATTTGATTAATACTTTTCACCCCCTTAGTTCCTTGTTGTTTTATACTCTCCTTTGTGTACCATTAGTGGATGTGTGTGTGTGTGTTTTTATGCCTTTTTTTATAGTTTTAAATTTATTTCTTCCTCTTTTGAACTGATTTTCCTAGCTTAGTTGGTTTACATATTCTCGATGCATTAATGGCATGGTAAGTGGGTGGTGTTGGCATAGGCTTTTTATAGTCAATTAGGTTGTTTAATGGTATATTGGGAGTCATGTAGCATAGAATCTTACTTCCATTTCTCTCTCAAACATGCAGTGGTTGATTCCATATATTTCCTTCTTGGGTGTCATGATAAGCTTGAAGAGAATTTAATGGAGAATGAAATCCATGTCAATTCAAATGGAAATTTTTTGCAAGTCAGGAACCACAAATAGAATGAACCAATAGTCATCAAAAGACCATTGTGGTAGAAAATACCATCATGCAATACCTTTTGAATTATGGAAAGACACGAGGACACATAGAAGGACACAACCCCACATTAGGAGAAGGATACATAAGCACTCAACCTAACCACAAGAAGAAGAGAAAAAGGAGGGAGAAAAGAAGACAGAAGAGACAAAGATAGATATATAGAAATAATATAGATATCAGACTTATGTGATAGAATCTACCTAGGCATATGATGTGTATATCTATGCTTGTGGTAAAGAATGTACATTATATAAAGGGTATATGATATAAATATATAAGCAAACCTACCATATGGTGTCTATGAATGTGTACAATAGAGTAAATCTTTAGATTATGCATATGTTATCTACTACACTATTATGATTTCCTTCTTACTACATCACACTAGGTTTAAATTCTCTAACATAATAATATAGACCTTAGGCTTGTATTTTATCATCAACATTTATTTCCATTATCTAGACCAATTTGTTGGTGTGTAAAAAGAGAAATTATAGAAACAAGATATTTTTGCAGTATGGAATACTACCCAGAGAAAGGAGTATTGATGATATTTATTGAAGTAAAAGATATGTGTAGTAGCAAACTCTTGGTCCTATCTTGTGAGAGGGGTTAGGTACCTAGGAGATGATAAATGGAATGGGGTGGATCCTGAAAAGATACGACCAATAAAGAAGACTTGATGAAACCATTAAGGATGAATAAAAGGATTAGTGGGATTCCAAATCAAAAACACCCATGGCAAAAGGAGATAACAATAAGTTGAGAGACAATTTTGAAGAAATTAAAATGGCTTATGAAATGTTCATGGAAGATGGAAAAAGGTTGAAACAAACTCAAGAAAGATATGAGTTATACTACAGAAGGATGGAGAAGGCCAAAGAAGCCTCAATAGAGTGCACCAAAAGGGATACTACTAAAAGTGATGAGAACCTACCAATAGAGGGACAAATAGTTACTATACCACTCAATAACAATGAAACATCTAAACAAATAATTATCCATATAAAAAGAGCAAAAGAAAATTTTACCAGAATAACAAATAAGATAAGAGAATATGATTAATTTAAGGAATAAATTAGAGTTCAGCAATTGTGCTCAACTAAAGTGTAGAAGCAATGGTACTTCACAAAATGAATTCCTGACTCTAGAGCATATAAGCAAAGGGTGCTTCACAAGTTGAATTTTTAACAAGAAATCCATATTATGAACCACATCTATCTAACATCAAGGTCACAATTAATAAAGAACTTAAGGGCTTATAGACCCCAATTTTTAAGCAAAGAATACTAAAAAAACATAGTAAGTAAAAGTGTACAATTGTAAAAAGAAAAGATGTTGAAAAACTTATAATTTTAGGAAAGGAATGTGGAAAGGGAGGAAATAATGTAAATGTGGAATCAATTATCCATTGATACAATTGGAACAGTTGAAGAAGGATGGGAGAACCCTGCATTATTTAATCAAATGTCGTCAACAATGATAAATTATCAAAAGTTACATCTTTGAAGATGAAACTACACCATGAAGAGATGAACCCCTCAGCCCAAGAGTCACCACTTGTGCCAAATAAGACAAGAAAAGTTTCTGAAGGAGACATAAGTATTGAATCCTTGCTTAAGCTAGAGATATTAAGAGCAAGAAGAGAGACTGCAAAGGAATTTGAAGAGATGTTAGGCAGTGACTATTTTGAAACCCAATTAGCTAGAGAAAAAGGTAGAGAAAAAAATTACTCAATCAACAAAAGGATAAAACCAAGCAAAAAAATGACCCAAGAGAAAGAGAGGAAGAGAACCAAGAGCCAAAGATACATCAGAAGGAAGGACAAGCCATAAACCATAGAATGATAAATCAAAAACACCTTCAACTTTTATAAGGATGGCCACAAACAAGACAAAACTCCTTGTGTTTAGTAAGGATACTAAAGATGCAAGTGAGCATCTCTTCTTCTTGGAATCCCATTAAAGCAAGGAGAACAGAGATGATGAGCAAACTAGATTATATGAATTTGTAGAAACACTAAGAGATCAAGCTTTAAAATTGTATATTAAAGTATCCCCAAAACATAATAAGAAATGGGATGAGATAAGTGATCTATTTTTGGCAAATTTTTAGTCACCTAATGCTCCAACTAAAAGTGTGAGCAAAATGAGAGAAATGGCATAAGGAAAGAATGAGTCTATGAAGGAATACAATCAACATTTCAAAAGTGTGGTCCACAAGT
This sequence comes from Cunninghamia lanceolata, assembly GCA_027924645.1. Taxonomy (NCBI): domain Eukaryota; kingdom Viridiplantae; phylum Streptophyta; class Pinopsida; order Cupressales; family Cupressaceae; genus Cunninghamia; species Cunninghamia lanceolata. Next base: position 1,784,061 of record BSBN01001493.1, read on the forward strand.
TAGAAGATCCTCTAACAGAAAAACAAAGGATCAAATGGTTTGTATCTAATTTGAAACTGCAAATTAGGGCAACGGTAGATGGAAGAGTGTTTACTACCTATAATAAATTGGTAGAATTGGCAATCATAATGGAAGCCCAATCTTGGATAAATAACTCTAGTGAAAGTGTAGAAATTGAAAAACTAAAATTAGAATTGGAAAAGTTAAGATTGAAATAGGAAATTCTAGCAAAATGTGAGAGGGGTGAGATTTCTCCCTTACCTAGAAGGACCAATATTTGGTGTAAATATTGTAGTAGAGGACACACAAGAAATAAGTGCCTAAAATAAAAAGGTACAAAATGTTCCATCACATTGAGGATAGAATTTTAAAAAGTCCTCGGAATAATAGTGAGCTTCTACTATGGTATATGTAAATAATGGGACAAACATATAATATATGACTACCCCATACTAAATTAGGAGGGTATGATCCATTGGTCAAAGGAATGAATAGGGAAGAATCTTCCATAGACATGTTGGTAAATAGATTTCTCACTACAGATATTAATATGACTCACCCAATAGGCAATGGCAAATGTTGCAACAGTTGGAGAAGTCATTATTGATTAACAACTTTTATCTATGTTTGAGAGGGACAGCTCCCTCATATGATAAGGTTTAGGATTTCATTGTATTTTTAACCTAAAAATACTAAATGAAAAGGGAAAACTCAAAAAAAAATTGTTTTAAAGAAACCCTACTGCATACCTATGAATACTGACTCAGATTTCTCTAATTTATTTAAAATCAGTTAAAGGGTTTTATCATTAAAAAAAATTGTTCTTGAATATATATGATAAGTTTCACAATAAGATGTTTTGGTGCTATAATAATAATGAAGGATAGCACACAAGTCGTAATACATGAAGTGATGGATTTATATCAGCACCGTTCGGCACAAAACCTAGAAATATTCATGCATTTACCTTCAAAGATTGTATAGTTTGTTCATAAATTTTAGCATAAGACTAATTACTTTCACAAAGAGGAAAAGGGTACAAATATTATCAACAATTTCACTTACAAAAAATTAGTAATAACAATACATGGAAAACACCACAACACCACAATCTAAATGCTTTCTATTGCTTTGTAAAGTTTTACAATTCTAAAATTATTGTACCAAAAATTATGAGCCAAAAAGTCCCTTCTAATACAATATAGCCTTTGTGTATATAGGCTTTCTTTTTGGAACTATTAAAATAAACTTTATTTGATTATGTTTTACTTAACTTTTTAGAAATAAAGTCTATTTTCTAGCGTTAAGTTACAATAAGTGACTTAAATCACTTTTTCAAAAAGTAACATAAACCTTAAAACTTTTAAGAGGAATACCAAGTCATTGGTCTTGTTGAGGTAGTATCTTATCTCCTCTCACTTCGTCTTTGTCACTTTCTAAAGATGTTTCTACTATTGAAGATTGTTGTTGATGTGGAGAAGACTTAGCTTTATATACACAAAAATTTAATAGTTTGATGCAGGAGCATCAGGGGGGAAGTGCAATCCTACACAACCAAAAAGATATTTATTTTAATTTTTAATTTTTGTCTTGTTTTTGTGTTGTAGGCATGATTTTGATCTCTTTTCACCTTTCTTCAGCAACCTTTGAAGATAGTTTTATTCATATATTTTATTGGCCCGAAATTCAAGTGAATTAGCATTGTATTTGGTAAAGGAAATCTCACACCGCAGTTGGGAAATGTTATTTTTTTATTTTGTAACTCCCAAGAAGAATTAAATGATATGGAATAAAATATTTGCCATGATGATGGGTACCTGGGGAGTGGAGTTGCCGGATGAGGAATTGGATGGCAATTTTTGGCAAAAGTTTGAATTTGCCTGGAAAAATCATTGAAAAGGTGAATTGCATGAATTACCACGCCCAAAATGGAGGACGTAGAGGTTTGACTGGCATTTTGGGGAGAGGGAGATTGTCTGGGTCATGACAGTAAGACTCAATTTTAGAAAAAGAGGCATAACTTTCTCATTTCTTAACAAAATTGAGAAGTTTAAAATGATCTGGAAATCTGGGAAGATGGAGCATAAAACCCATAAATCATTTTAAAATCTTGGTGCTAATGAGGGGGTAGTAATAGACAGAAAGTGACAGGTTTGTGGAGTTGTAGCTGATTTTTTATCCATTTCCAGAACTTGCTTGTAGAGACTTTGCATATTTGTTCTTAATCTTGCCTATAAATTATTGTTGTTGTAGATGGAGCCTTCATGAAGGATTTAACTATTGAATTATTTTTATACTTGTAGACTTCCAATATTTCTTGAATGCAAATAAATATTCTTGTGCTGAAGATTTTGTTTAAAGATTGCTTGTATTGATTTTTTTTAAAGGAGGCTGCAATGATTGACAAACCTCTTTGGTTTCTCAATTTTTGAACTGAATCATAGTTGGAGCAATATATTTGTTATTTGGGATGGAAACATTAGTCATTTGCAACCTCCATGTGGATTTAACATCTTGAATTTCATTTAAATCTCGACGAAAGTTACACAAGTGACTAGCAGAATCGTTGAGGACAGCATGAAGTGAACTAATCTTTTTCATGGATTCTATGTTATACACTTGCTTATTGAACAACTCGTATCAATCATATCCTTTAAGTTTTTATTGATGGTATGAGTGTCAATGAACTAAGTTTCATCCTTTGTTAGAATATTAGAATCCATGGCTGAGAAATTTACTTGAATCTATGATTTTACTTGATCACAATCTTTTAAAAGTTTGTTAAATTCTATTATGATTTTCCTAATGATTAATAATTTTCATTCAACACTTTAAAACCATAAATTAGACTGATTCTCTTCTACCTTTGAAAATATTTGTTCTTCGACAAGTATATTGGCATCAATTTCAACCATCTCCTTGAGGTATGTCATTACTCCTTGCCATATTAATTCCTCATTTCTAGCATTTTTTGATTCATCTTTGACTTTCTTCTTTTTATCCTCCACTTTTTCATACAATTTCTTGGCTTCCTCAGTAAATTCTAGCCCATCTAGGACTATCTATTCAACCCATGCTTTAATTACTTTTCCATTTGCTTGATACTTGTTGATCTTTTTAATTACATCTTTGTCAAAATCACTTACAAGAGTAGAATCAAAGGAAGCAATAATGACATCTAGAGGTTGAGATAAAGTCAAAACTTGTACCTGCTACTTCAATTGTTCTTTTGTGCACTTCTCTTTTTCTATCTTTTCTATCAATTTGGCAACTAACACTTGGAATGTTGGATAAAAAACAATCTCTAATCCACTTGTTAATCATGAAATCTCCAAGATATGATAACAATTGGTGAGATACAGGGCTTAGACTACTACAATATGAAAATCTAAAATTGTATACAAATATGAAATTAAGTTGCCTAAATATGAAATTAAGTTGCCTTAATATGGAATTTTAGAGATTCAACTTCTTTATGATGCTTATATTGACCACTTTAACATGTTTAATGCAACCACCTTAGATGAACTTAAAAAAGCAATAAAAGGACGATGTCATCACCATAAGATAGCAACAACAAAGAAGCACAAATAAGCAGCATAAGAATGCAAGAAACTCTAGAAAATCATCTCACAACACAAGGTTTACGTGGAGAAAGCCTTTTGGGATAAAACTCCACCAAGAAGAGAGGGCAAGCATGTATTATCTTCAAATGCAAGACTACAACACATCCACGTCCAAATCTCCTATCAAGTCTTCAATCCAACAACACCTGTGTACAGAGTTTTCACTCTAACTCATCATATTGCATTTCTACCACCATAACCCCTATTTATATAACATTTTCACCCTCTAAATAGGGTGTCCAAGTTGGGTTATAATATCCCAATGCCTCCTTTGGATAAATCTAAGTATTTAATACATAAAATAATATTGGTTGTAACTATTTATGTACAAGGATCTGGGCCCTTTCAAAATCCCTGCTTACCTTAATCAAAAACAATATTAGTTGTTACTCCATTACTCACCTCTTACACATGGGGCAACTAATGTGTCCTTATGGACACCTAATTTGACCTATCTTGCAAGGAGGTTACCGTCTCCATGTGGAGGTGTTATAACCATCCAAAACAACATCACAATTGTCCAAAACAACCTTCCTTCAAGATTCTCTTCCGATAAATGGTAACTTCGTGCCAGTAAAAATTAGTTACTGACCCCTAATAAAAATTAATTATTGTGCCAGTAAAACCCTGATGGTAAAAATATATACCATTGTCGGTGAAACCTTCATCCCTTATGAATGATTTACAAATAATATTAGAAGAATTATATGACATAGGATTTACAAGGTTGATGGCACCTTAATCCTAACATTCTTCCACTTAACATCATATATTGTAAATACACCCATAGGAAAACCAACAAGGGAAAAACATGCCTTAGCCAACCATGTACCACTTGATTCTTCAACATGCTCTTGTGCTTAAAAAAGATACCTGCAATAGCAACCAAGGTAATCACCATATCAAACAATAATTCCCCTCGTCCCATCATGTCAACCCATGATAGGATAAGGACCATGCCAAGGTGAAACATACCAACTGTCACTAAATCCTACATCAATCTATACATGAACACAAGCATCAAATTCAAATGGTAACAAAAAATCTCTAACTAGCTGCCTTACTCATACTAGTTGGAATTGCAACTACAACAAATTGCTAGCTCATCCAATCTATCCATACCTCAAAACTAGGGTAAACAAAACAAACATAGTTAGAACTCCATGTCATCAACATATAACACAAAATTACAATCAAGTCCCTGTATATTCACCACTATAATTATCCATCCTCGCATCTCAATGCAACATACCAATGCACAAATGACCACAGACAAGGCCAACTAACTAATTTTGTATCAATACTGAACTAATCTATGGATATAGACAGTCCACATTCAAGTCGTCAATGCAACCAATGGGTAAAGATAGCCCACTAAACTGCACAACTCGTAGATCCCAAATAGTGAAACATGCAAACTCATCATCACATCAGTAACCTACAAACCGAAACAACCAAAAGAATATCCTGACAATGGAGAACATACATATCCAGGAACTCCCACTACATGGGTAATGTCAAATCTAATAATAGATCAAGTCTACCTATAGCACTCACATAGAGGATGTAACTAACTCCTCTATCATGTAGTGTTAAAGAAATATACAATGATATGCATATAACATCTCTCATTACCAATCTCCAAATAACTCTTCCAAGTCCTCCAAATCAATGAAGAAAGAGATTAAGGAGATACCAAACTATTGTCAACAACAATGAAGTACAAACAACACTTGAATCAATACAAAACCTCATCTTCATAAACATCAGAACCTTCAAGAAAAATACAATATAGCAAGAAAGAGAGAACTTGCAAATCAAACTATGTCCTTGTACCACACTAACATGTGCCAAACTATGTAAAGTAAGATCTCCTTCAACAATCCCAAACTAAAAGGATATCAACATCAAGCATTCCAATTATGATGAAAACATGGCAACAATAGATGTAAACCTCTCACAAAAAGTAGATCAAACTAGCCAAACATTCCCACAGCATAAGGGAATATGCCCAAAGCCACACACCATTTCATGTACCTCTCCAAACAAGTCCTCAGAACTAGTTCCATAACTCAAGACCAAAACAAGGAGAACAATGAAAATCCATAAAACCATACATCTACTTCTCAACAATCCTTTAGAACTCACAAAGCTCAAGACTAATGAATATGAGAAGACAAGATACAAATTAAAGAATGCATCTGATAATTAGGTGAGCAGCACCTTTCAGATCATTCACCTGTCGAATAGACCAAGATTGGGATACAAGATTGTCATGTGCATACAACACTAAGCAATAAAAGGTTATAATAAAGGGCAACCTTCTCACCAGGCCCATAATGGACTCACGTCCATTTCCAGGTGTAGGCTCCTTAGTTCTTTTACTAAAATCTCATAATGAGTGATCATTCCAACACATATCTCTAAGTACAAGAGATATATAGCCTCACCCAAGTCTCTCTAGTATCCATGAGCATCCACCAATCAATCCATGCCAACTTCAAATGCAACCTGCAAAATCATGAACCTCCAAGCAAATGATTAATACTCACAACCAAAGAGTATTAACTAGACCACTATCAAAGTTCCAATTATAGAATCAAGAACATATCATGACATCAAGATCTAACATCTTCTCAAAAGAAGATCATATGCTCCAATGAACATATCTTGCTCCCACGCGCACTTCTATCATGCCAAAACTCTAATTCATGATCAAGAATACACCATGACACAATACCATCCATCCTTTAAACTAAGGATCATCTATTAAAACTAGTCAGTCATAAATCCAACATCTCACCAAAAACTCCAAGAGTCCTCCATGGTAAACCAAGATGTCAACACCTCTTTAAATAACGTGAAAATCAAGCATCCTCTATCAATAGAACCAAAGATGTCAATGAACCCTCACTACAACCTAAGGGTAGAGTCCAAAAGCTTCTTATGACACCAACAACCATTGCAAAAGATCATCCATCTTCTAATCAAATATTATCCATGGATCACTACACACTACAAGAGTAACAACTTAGAACCAAGATCTTGAAAAACAAAGATAGAACACACTATGTAACTGCACAAAACTCCCACTAGAAGTGATACTGTGATATACATGGCATTATGACCAACATCATTGCCAAAATTCAACTACAAGTGAACAGAGCTTCTCATGCACCATAGACTACTACTATAGATTCTAATGAATAACTATATTAGGTACTCCATAACCTTTTATTTGTCTTATTGCAATAAACATACCAAGGAAACTAAGGTGACCAATAAGAGGCCTACCAAAACAGAATCCTCATTAGACAATCTACAACATTTGCACATATGCAACATCTCAAAGGAGAAATACATAATCAATGCTCCAATCTCGAATAACTAAATAAATAGATTAAACACCACATCAGTAACTTGCAGAACAAAGGTAACTAGGTATAAAATGTAGATTTCCTAGACTCAAACATCGAGATCAACGCTAGACAAGATTTGCCAAACAAATCCACATAAGAGTAACCATATATCATAAGAACCCAACAAGCATCCCTACAAATCTACAATTGTTTCCATCCAGAAAACTCTGAGTTTGAACACAATCTTTCCACAGATCTACAAACCATAGATTTTGGTTAACATGTAAAACCTGTAAAACCATTTATGTAAATCTGAATACACTTAATCATCTAGACATTCACATCATCAAATATGTCATCTAAAACAATGGAATACCACAGATCTACAAACCGACAACCTTTTTAAATAGAAAAATCGTTTAACCTACATATCCAAAATAACATACATATTAAAAAGGAGTGTCCAAATCACAAAAAGACCAACTCCGCAACCCACAAACAACTAGTGGCAAATCATCTAGCTCTTTCATGTAACTAGGGACTAAAACCATGAACCCAACATAAGCACTCCATACTATAGTCCAAATAGTAAGTGTTTCCCTATGTGACTAGAGGGGAAAAAGAACCCACCGAACATGAACACCCTTTCGTTATACGTGACCACAAGGTAAAGGAACATAACCACCATGCAAGAGGATAGTCACATATTGCCAAATAGGAGCTCCAAGTCACCACCATCCAAGGAGCAAATACATGACCGTCTCCATGAAAAACAAAATCCTCAACTGTGAGCTTCCAATGCCCACCATAGATCCCATTTACAATAACCATCCAAGAGTTAGATGACATGGCCTCCGATCTCATAGATCTACAAAACAATGTTAACACATAGAACATCCACAACAATCCACAAACCTCAAACAACTCCTTAAATATAAATATGGCTATGATAGTAAATGTTGGATAAAAGAACAATCTCTAATCCAATTGTTAATCATCAAATCTCCAAGATGTGATACCAATTGGTGAGATACAAGGCTTAGACTACTACAATATGAAAATCTGAAATTAAGTTGCCTTAATATAGAATTACCATTTAGAGATTCAACTTTTTTATGATGCTTAAATCAACCACTTTAACATGCTTAACACAACCACCTTTGATGAACTTAAAACAACAATAAAAGGAAGATATCATCATCATAAGATAGCAACAACAAAGAAGCACAAATCAGCAACATAAGGATGCAAGAAACTCCAGAAGATCATCTCACAACAAAGTTTACATGGAGAAACCCTTTTGGGAGAAAACTCCACCAAGAAGAGAGGTCAAGCATGTATTATCTTCAAATGCAAGATTACAATACATCCACTTCCAAATCTCCTATTCAGTCTTCAATCCAACAACAACTATGTACAAAGTTTTGACTCTAACTCATCATATTACATTTCTACCATTGTAACCCTTGTTTATATAGCATTTTCACCCTCTAAATGGGGTATCCATGTTGGTTATAATATCCCAACGCCTCCCTTGTATAAATCCAAGCATTTAATGCATAAAACAATATTGGTTGTAACTCCATTACTCACCTCTTACACATGGACAACTAATTTGTCCTTATGGACACCTAATTTGTCCTATCTTGCAAAGCGGTTACCATCTTCATGTGGAGGTGTTATAACCATTCAAAACAACATCATAAATGTCCAAAAAAACCTCATGTGGAGTTGGGAGTCCAAAACAACCTTAACCCTCAAGATTCTCTTCCAATAAATGGTGACTTTGTGCTAGTAAAAATTAGTTACCGACCATCAATAAAAATTGATGGTAAAAATATTTATCATTGTTAGTGAAACCTTCATCCCTTATGAACAATTTACAAATAATATTAAAATTAATTATATGACATAAGATTTACAAGGTTGATGACACCTTAATCCTAATATGGAAGTTATGTATGTCACCCTCATGAGTTGAGGGGCCAAGATATACTTGAGTGACATTAGAGTTTGTCTCTATTATCTCTTCTTTATTATTTTCTATGACAAATCTGGCAACTTCCACATAAACATTGACAAAAGAAGAACCATTCATCATTCGTGATGTAGTTTTAGCTATCTTTGGTTTAGGAGGCCCTTGAAGCAATTTAGCCATAGTATCAAATGCAAGAATCAATTGAGTAACTTTTCTCTTCTTCGCAACTAAGAAAATCCTAAAATCTTTAGGTGGATCTAAGCCATAGAAGGTTCTAATTTGAAATAACATCTCATCACTTGTTCCAAAATATAACAATAGTTGAAAGGGGTTGCCTCCTTGTAATATTCTATTTGGCAAGTTTGATATTAAGGCATGTAGTGTTTCAAAGTACATAGAAGGCATGTAGTGTTTCAAAGTACATAGAGGGCTTGGGAGTTGGTGAGGCTCCTAATTTCTAAGCAAGATTTTTTTTTGTTTAAAAGAATGGAGTTTAAACAACTTTAGATCTATTTGGTGGAACTTGGCTCTACAACTAGGATGTTCTACTAAACTATGGGCATCTAAAGGTATAAAAGATTTTAAAGATATATTCAATAATGGTAAATTGATTACTTGGGGTGATATACAAGCTAGATACTCCATCCTAACTCTTAGAAAAGAATGGTTTTTTTTTCAAAGCTTTATAAAATGTTTAAGTTCCTCCCAAAATGAGCTTCGCTACTAGAATCTGGGACTATATAAGATGGTTTGATGTCTCTTAAAAGGATATTTCTTATGCTATCTACACCTAGGAAATGTTTTCTAACTTCAAGGATAATTGGAAACTTAATTTATCAAAGAGTAGAAGCCCACTTTAAGTCATTCTTGGTCTAATCAGGTTGAACCTAAGAAGTCATGTTTAGATGGTTGTTTGTTTTCGAAAAAATTGGCTAAATGCTAGGCTTGTTCCTTATGTATGTCGCTTATCTAATGTTCTTAGATCTTTTGAACATTTGGTTTTTGAATATCAAGTTGCTAAAATTTATGGTCCATGTGTTTGAGTGATATCTTGGGGTAGAATAATAAATGTGATATTACTTGTCAAGAAATTCTATTTGGTTTTGTGAAGAAATTTGATTAAGATCTAAATAGATTTTGGTTTATTTTATCATTCAAAATCCTTTGGCACATATTAAAACTAGGACTGATGAGATATTTCAACGCAGAAGTGTCTTATGGAATCTTCTTGTGATTTCACTCGTTTCTCTATTAATTTGGAGGTTACAATGTTATTAAAAATAGATTTTACAAACTACTAGACAATGGCATCATAGTGACCTATAAATCAGGAATAGAACTGGCAGAGTACTGGTGAGATCTTGAAAGAAACGGTGTTCAAATTGATTAAAGTGATTATAAGAGAAAGTTGAATATATGCGTGTTCACAAATTGAATCCCTTTGATTTCACTGTTGACAGCTCAAGAACCATTTTTCACATAAGAAAGGATGATACAGAGATTGAACATGATCTTCAGTTCAACAAAGGTAACTCTAGATATGCTGCTACTACAGATTTTAATGAAAAAGAAAATGCAATATTAGCTTTAACAATGACATTTGCTATAGTAAACGTATTTGTTTATATGAATTAATATATAGTTCGTAATGGTCATGTTAAACTGCTGCTATATATTTTGATAGATGATGTCACAAGATAGTACTTGTTTAATATAGATCAGTACTTGTTCTCTCTCAAGCTCTATGTTTTTGGCCTGGGGTATATTGATGTCGTCATAATTGTTTTAGTTTTGTTTCATTAGATATGGCAGTCTTTTCTGGCCAGATAGGCCGAACCATATTGTAACCGTAACCGTTTAGTAGACTATTTCCAAATTTAAAAAAAGCATGTTGCTATGGCATTTTCCAATTATGCCCTCCTAAACTGAGTTGTTATGCCCCATGAGATCCACCGACAGAAATATTTTTAAAGACCCACAAAGTACCTTCAAAAATGTTTCATAACAAAAACAAAAAGGTGAGAATTCATAAAGAAAAAGTTGAACTCATGACGAAAATGTTTCACATCCCATGCCATCACAAATTCATCTGAATGCCTGTTAATCTTAAAAAAATACAAATATAGTAATAATACTAAAACCAGCTAAATACAATATTATATAATCATAGATTCCTTATCTTTGAAATAATATTGAAATTTGTGATTATGCAGCAAATCAAATCAAGATACTGCAGAATATACAAGAGCAGGATACAAGACCAAAAATAAAAGAATAGGATACAAACCTCTCCTTCCATGTGGCTTTATTTTCTACGCTAGTACTTAGCATATATGTGACTCATTATCTTAAGCGAGGTCAAGGCAAGCATCCTAAAAACATCCTAGCATTTTGAAGCAGTGATATAAGAATCATGCAGATACAGTAAGTGACGTTGATTCACCTTATTCTTGAAAATGCAGACAAGTACAATGGAACAAACAAAATTTGTCTACAATAATTTACCACCTAATTTGCCTATCCCTATGCAAACATGTTTCAAAATTAATATAAATTTGGACAGATTGTATCGGGTGTAACCTGAAGTACAAGCAGCACTAATAGCTTTCTGTAAGATATAGTGTATGTTTGGATTCACATTATCCTTGAAAATGCATACAATTACAATGGAACAAACAAAATTTGTTTAAAATAATTTCCCACCTACTTTGCCTATCCCCATGCAAACATGTTTCAAAATTACTATAGATTTGGACAGATTGTATTGGGTATAACCCGAGGTACAAGCAGCACTCGTAGCTTTCTGTAAAATATAGTGTATGTTTCTTTGTAAAAGCCATGAACCATGAAATTTGCTTGCACAAGTCCCATTGACTCACATCTAGATAACTAGACATTCCAATTGAACAAAGCATTGTGAAGACTGTTGAAAACAGATAATATTTGTGAGCTGTGTCTGAGCCTCTAACCACCTGAAGCAGATATAGCAAAATAAGGTAGGAAAATCGTTACAAAGACCAACTTTTTAAAAGCAGTAGGATTCTAAAATGCAATCCCATGATAGTATATGCAATTCAGGTTTACTTAATACCTGGCTAGTTGAACATCCAGCGAACCAAAAATACTATATTGATGAAACTAATGGCTTTTTTATTTTGCAGTGTTATCATTTAGATGTTTATTCTAGAACATGAAGATATAAAAAATTACAACCTTAGTTTAGTTTATTACTTAAAGCCTTCAGATATTAACATGGAGATATATTTGATACAGAGCCTTCCGTATGGTTCAAAAGGCAAATGAGACCAGAATTTTTTTTTCAAAAAAGCATTATACAGATTAGTAACTTCTGCCCCTCAAAATGAACATTACTTACCTTTCTGCTTCAAATTATAACTCAATGATGAAAATACATTTACACCATGGAAAATAGCTGCCATTCAAATAACTTCACTAGCATCGTCAGTACAGAATGTAATCCCTTCAAATGAAACACACAACTGCAGATTACCACAGATATGTAAGAAAAATAAATAACAGACTATGAATGGCATGGCCCTCCACATTTTAATTTCCAATTTTGTTGAAAGCAATGAATCAAGAAGACAGGATGGCCTTTAAACTGCAAATAAAGCAAATAAGCTGCTGAAAGATTGCAGAAGAATGCTATTCATATATGATATGCAGAAGATCCACCTCCTGGCACTCCCCCCCCAAACGTGTTTACATAAACAGCCTGATCGCTGTGTGGAGGCATAGAGAATGCAGGAGCAACATTAGGAGCCTGCCCACCCTGCAGTGGCATGCCGAAACTCACATGGTTTTCATGAGGTGCTGCATTCTTTGAAGGGAGAGGACCAGGAAAAAATGTAGAGTAGGGTGGCACAGGCAAGGAAGGCTGTACCTGAGTTGCATCTAAAGGAGGTGCAGGTGTTGCAGGAGAGGACCTGTATATTTGATTTGGTATAGATTGATTTGGTATAGATCCCGGCATGGGTGGCCTTGTCACTTGCGAGTGATCAAACTCCCAATTTTGCATTGGTCGAGGACCCAAGACACCAGCTAGTGGTGGTGGATGCACACCAGACACAAACTGATTTCCTGGATACACAGGCATTGCAGATGATACCTGTCCAACAACACCAGCAGGAAGAGTGGAAGGTGGTTGCTGCCCAAAAACTGAAGGTTGGTTTTGTAAAATGCCAACTTTTGGAAGTGTGTAGTCTCTGCTGCGGTCATTATTACCCTGTATAGAAGATTGTGAGATACTAACAAAACTAATCCAGAATCATAAATAGCTGATTTTGAGCATCAAGAAATATTATAGAATTCATAACAAAAGTGCAATCACTAATTAACCATCAAGAAAAGACTGTCACCTTCACATTGAGGTCTCTGTGGCGAGAATAAGAAAGATGGAGTTTGCAGTAGCCTCCATCATAGATACAATGTCCTTCTAATGCATCTTTTGCAATCACTGCAGTTGGCACATCTGGCATACAAATAGTAAAATTAGTCTGACCTGCTCCGAATAAGATTGTAAATAACTGGACTACACGTAAAGGCTTGGTCATATTGTACATCAGTTATATATATATATATATATATATCAATGCAAAAATGCACATTTTATTTACGAACGTTGGGTCAATTGGTACCAGGGAAGTTAACACTGCCTCCACAAGAGAAAACAAAACAATGAAATACACTTCTGCTTTAAAAAGTCTACTAAGTTGCCAGTTTGGGTTTGGGTTTCCCAGTGAGGTAATCTTTTTTTGTCAGGGTCGGTAAGGGAATTTTAATAACCTTGCTGGCAAGAAAATCCCTGCTGTGTGAATATGCTTCTCTGTCGGCATTCTAAACACTTAGTCACATGATTAGAAGACCTTTGCCACTCTTTATTCCTCCCGTTGTGTGATTTACATTGTCTTGGCTGACATCTATGATTAGACAACATGATTTTGATCATTCGGCCATTCCGCACGATTCCATCTGCTTTACCACTAACTTAACATGCTAACGTCTTTAAAGTTAATTTATTGACTGGTGCTTAACAAAAGCTTTAAATCCTTAAAAAACCTATGTTTTATGGTTTTCCCAATTTGCCTCTGTGTGCCAAGTCTGAGTCAAAAATCAGCCTGTCAAGTCCAAGTCTTGTAACTATGAAGAATACCATCAATAGTATTGTGTACACTAAAAATATGAATACAAATACTAACATAAACATTAATTTATATTCTAATTCAAATACTAATAGTTTCTAATGTTATCTATCTTGTATTATTATATAAAATTATTAATACTAATATTTTGTCAAATCTATAAAATGCTGGCTGGTCTAGAGCTCTTCCTGATGATTTGTTAGCAATCTTCAAATCATGGCCAATTATTCAAAAAGGATCAACATTCTCATCTTTGGATTATAGCACCATCAATACTAATCTGGGAAGTTTGGAAGGAGAGGAATCGGAGAATATTTTGGGACAAAGCAATGGAAAAAAATGATTTTTGATAAAACTAGAAACAGCCATAGAAGAGGTCACACAGGTCAGAGAGAGGAACCAGTCCAAAAAAAATTGAAATTCTCTTTGTGGGACAATGAAATTATGGTAAGATGTTAAGATGTTAAGAGTTATGTGCTTCCCCTGTTCATGGGGTTGATGAGTTAAGCGCCACCACGTTCTGTAAGAATGCAAGTTGGACCCCACCCAGTCCTGGATGTAGGAAAATTAAACTTTGACGGAGCAGCACAAGTGAACCCCAGAGAATCAAGGGCAAGTTGCATTGTGCACAATGAACAAGGATTAATTTATGCAAGATCAAAAAATTGAAGAATGGATCAAACAATGAGGCAGAAGATCAGGGTCTCCTATTTGGCCTAGAAGTTTGTAGTCAAAATGGGATCAGACAGATTCAAATTCAAAGTGACTTGCAGGTTATTATTAATGCAATAAGGAAAAAACGATCGCCTAATTGGAAGCTCATAAACATACTGAAGATTATCTGGCCTATCCTAGAAACCTTAGCAGACTATTCCATACAACATATAATGCAGGGGCATCCAGGGCCACATGCGATACTGCTCACCAAAAAACATGGTTATTCCGATTTTGGTTTTTGTGCTCTAATTCTATGTGTACAGGTTTTTGTCTGTTGTTGTTTTGTTTTTGCTGCTGAGGTGTAAATTCTGTGGTGCCCACAAGGCATAGCTGGATAAGAATGTAGAAGAATTTATTATTTAATTTTATTGATTTGTTCTATCTGGGGGCCACACTGCTTTTGGCATGATCTGCTAAGAATAAAACAGCAAATTCTAGGTGGTCTGCATGGCTTGTAAGGGGGGCCCACTGTACTTTCCTTTGAGTATTTAAACTCCCCTGCTGAGCGCTTATTTTCTGCTCGGACCTGCACTTTTTGTCCCTATTCTGGCTGGGTTTAGACCTATTGCTGAGCACCGCATTTTCTGCTTGCTGGGCCCACAAATCTGGCATTATATCCTTCTTTGATCGTTGAAGTTTATGTTAGTGTTGATTCCCTGCTGGGACCTGCCATCTTAAAAGGTTACAAAAGAATATATTAAAATGCACTAGCAGTTTCAATTCACAAAGAAAATTAGAAAGGAGTGCGGCAGTTACATTTTGTCATCATTCCCAACCGACAGTGTCTTCCTATTATTCTTGGTGATAATAGTTATGTAGGCAGCAGATTAATACCAATTTCCCACGACCCTCAAAGAGATAGAAGATGTCAGTCTTTAAAAATAGAATCTAGATAGAGGAGAAGGGGTCATGCAATTCCAAAACGGGAGTCGTGGAATGTTTAAAGGACCATATATTCACGTAGCATAACAGAAATAAAAGATATAAGAGAGAAGGTCACAGCAGTGAGTAGTGGAGTCTTGTTTTGAAGAGAATTTTTTCATTCCAGGTGTTGTAAATCATAAGAGTTTTAATTCCAGATTAAACATAGAACAGCAGTTTTGTATTAAGATCAGTTGGTATAAAGAGCCAAACTGGCCTGTACACTTGTAGCTGATCGTAGACAAAGAGTTTGTGGTTGTTCAGCCCATGAGAGATTGTAATTTCAGTAGTTTTTATGAACTGTTTGGATTTACTGTTATAGTTTATTATCTGTTTATGTGTGTTAGGCTGTCTGTATTGACTACTTGTTGCAGGTACTCCAACCTGGACTGCATCAAGTCGTATCAGAGCAAGTCCGTTCATTGGGATGTGTTGGAGATCGCATCAATTGTGTCAGTGAGAGATGGTTTGAGTAAGACCTTTTGGCTAAAAGGTGTCTCGAAGGTTCTAGTAAGGTTTTGTTACAGATATCTGTGACTACAAAGAGTTGTGTGCTCTAGAGGATTTGTTGCAGGTGTAAGTCCTGTAACTGCAGAAAGTTGTGTGTATGTGTGTGTGGAGATGTCTTCAAAAAAGAGGACAAAGATGGTCTTGAAGAGACTGGTTGAACGAAAGCTTATAGAGCAGTACCAAGAGGAAGAACTCCTAGAAAAAACTGGATATGCATTTGAAATTAAGAAAGTTGGAAGCTAAGCAACATGTAAGAGTTGTAGACATGATTGAGAATGGTGAAGACTGTCACATTGGTGACATGGAAAAAGATGAAGCCATACAAGTTGTTGAACCTGAAGAGAAAATCTTCAGGAAGATGATGGACATCCAATTGAGATTGATAAAGTTGGAGACTAAGCAACTTTGAAGAGTGTCATGTCCCTCTTCCCTTCTGAGCCAACATGATATTATTTTATTAATAAAAGTATTTATTAACACTATTATGATAATACAATAATATATATATATATACTAAGTCACAGGGTTCGCCGAATTTCTGCCATGAGGTTCGAAATTCGGCGTACTTCTTAAAGCTGTAAAAAATTTGGTCAAATTCGCCGAATATTCGTAGGGTAAAAATGCACAAATTTTTTAATAAAAAGGTGAACGATTTTAGGGTTTTTTCTGTGGTTTTTCCCCTTCAAACTACAGTCGTGACTATTTTTCTGAATTCTGCAGTGGAAGAGTGATACGGGAGTTCGGCGGCGGAAGACTGATACGGGAGATTGTTTGACTGTTTAATGGTTTTTATTATTTATTATTATTATTGTTTATTTACTAGCACTTCCACCCATAGGACGTTCAAGGTATACACCGATAGGAACAACTGACGAGTTTAGAAAATCTTCTCGCAATTTTTTTACAGCGTGAGACAATTCCGAGCAATATAATGCTCATATATAAAATCCTGTCGGGTAATTATTTATTCAATGTTTAATGTTTAATGTTTTTTTTTTAATTGTTTATTTATTGTTTAATGTTTTTTACTATTTCAATTCCGAGCAATATAATGCTCATATATAAAATCCTGTCGGGTAATTATTTATTCATCATTTAATGTTTAATGTTTTTTTCTTTTTATTGTTTATTTATTGTTTAATGTTTTTTACTATTTATTTATTATTAATTATTATTTTTGTTTAATGTTTTTTTTAAATTAAATTTAATATTTTTTCATTTATATCTTTCATAATTAAAATTTATTATTTATAATGTTTTTATTTTGTTTTTAAACGACAAATAAAAATTTAATATTTATTTTGTTTTAGGTTTTAAAAAAATAATAATAATTTAGCATGTTTTTAGTTATATGTTTTTAAAATAAAATTTAATTTAGTATTCTTTTTATTTATGTGTTTTTTTAATATGTTTCATAAATCTATTGTTGATAAGTTTATCATGGTGTTATCTGCTTATTTAGCAATGCTAAATTATCTTTTTATAATTTTGTGATATATTCTTATATATAAAAAAAAAAAAAAAAAAATTATATAGGCGAATTTAATGACGAATTTTTTTCCCCCTTGCCGAACTTCATCCAAATTTCATAGTCGCCGAACACGAACACGAACTTGAACCTTGTGACTTAGTATATATATATATATAATTTGTTTTAATGATTCTAATATCCTTGGGCCGACTCATTTGAGTTTGGCGGGCTCATTTTGATAGTGAAGGGGCCGACTGTTCGTGCCTTTATTCATGCCTTTATCAAGCAACCGCAAGTATAAAAAGAAGACTCTTACAACTGGGAAAGGCATCCAAAACATCATTATTGCAATCTACTCTGCTGTTCACAACTTCTTCACTTAAGACGAAAAACATAAGTGGAATTCCGCCACGTCTGGACAAAAACCCATACTTGGTTTCATTAGCGCAGATTCCATTTCAGGAGTTTGTATTGAGCTGAATCGAATTGTCATGTTGCCAGGTCCACCAGGTTGAGGAGAATCTTATATTCGTTGGGGACTGATTAAGATTGCCATTCGCAGACAGGGGGTAGCATCTGCCCCGCTGGTCGCTATTCAAGCTACAGTGCATCCCAAACCCATCCACTCTCTAGGAGTATCACAACACATCAACAGATACAAACGGAACTGAAGCAAGGGCATTTTGAGCACTGGGGCCTCACTCAGAAGACGCCGAAGTTCAATCAAATCCTATCTCTGCCCAGGTGATTATATCATTAACAACTGTGAGTAGTAGTGTAGATATTGTAATTCATTCTAAATCTGGCCGCAGGCCATAATTTCTGAATTGGAAATATCTGATATTGGTCCTATTACTGGTGCTGTCAGTGTAATACCACTGAGTTATCCAACTGTAATAGTCTGAGCACACTTATATTGATTGCTGGTAATAATCCTACAAGTTCTGTTTCAAATTCTTCTCTGGTTTTTGGCTGTTCTTGCAAGAGTATTAGGAATTGTGGATGATTAATAATTTTTTGTCGAGTAAGTATATACTAGGATATTACAAAGAGTTGTGGTAGAAGTGATTGAAAAGGATGAAGAATATCATATAGGTGGCATAACAAAAGAAAAGCACATAACTGCGGTTGAGACGTCTTTCTGAAGGCATGGATGTGTTGGTAGATGAGGTTGTAGGAGAGGAGAATAATAATGACGAAAATCATTGTTTTGTTTGCAAATATGGAGAAAGGTAGAGACAGAAAAGAGGAAGTCCTCATGCTAGAGGATAATGCATGAAGGTGGAGGAAATCTCCCGTATGAAGAGGAGACTAAGATGATTGAAGAAATCAAAATGTTTAGTTCTTGTGATTCTTTGCACATAGATTTTGTTGTGGCAGATAAGGGTAAAGAAAAGAATGCAAAAAAAAAAAGATCATTTTGCAGGTACTCCAACCTGGACCTGCATCAATGCGTTTATAGAGAAGCAAACTGCAAAGCAGATTTCCTAGCCAACTACGCAATTAACATAGAAGCGAATTGCATCATAAGTTCTAAAGCCGAAACATGGGAAGGATTTGGAAATAAGTTAGATTTAGAATAATGACAATTGACAGCACACGCAAGCATTTATCATTGTGTGCTATGGCAGCTACCAAGGTAAGATAGGTGATGGGAAATGATGATTCAGGGAGGCAAAGAAGGCAAAGGACCATGGAATAATAACTGTCGAAGGGCAGATGTGTGAGAAAATCTCAATAAGACCACCGAACTATGAATTCTTGCTGGCTGATCACAGATATAGAGTAAATTTGGACGTGGTGTCAATGTTCATTGGGATACTATTAGACCTCGAAAAAGGACAAAGAAGTAATGAGGGGAACATGCACCAGAGCCATTTGCTTCTAGCATTCCTAGGATCAGCAGGCTCACTCCAGTATTCTTCCCATCTCGAGAAAGCCAGAATAATCAGCTATCAACCAGCACATGCCACAGGGATTTGCCAGCCGTTCATTTTCGCAGAATTTTTTTAAATCCGTGAGTGGAATTTTAAGTGTTGCATGGGTAGTGGATGCACCAATATAAAATTTTAATGCTGCCACTCCAGCTAGTGCAAGTAATAGCAATGGAAAACGTTGTGGTGATGATGCATCTTGTATTTTATATGACAGGTTTCTTCTTGGAAACTTGTAGTTTTGTTCCTTCTAATTCGGCAAAATCTGTGAGTTGAATTCGATGTGTTGCATGTTTAGTGCATGCACTAATATTGATAAAATACAATGTTATTTAGAATAAACATATTATCATGTATTTTTTAGTGATAAAAGGGGAATATTGGGTTTTAAAAATTTATACATTTAGCAAGATTTGAACCTATAACTTACACAAACCTCATGTGTTTAATAATGTTCCTATTGCCAATGAAACTAATACAGCACTTATTTACATATTATATTAATATGATATATTTACTTATTTATATCTATATGACTATAATTTTTAATATCTTTTACTTGAGAAGCTATTTTATATTTAAATAGTAATGCAATAAATCATAAGACACCATGCAAAATTTTGAAAAAATTAAACAGAAAAATTATTTTCTTTGACCTTCACTTCAGGAGCTATTTTATTTACTTAAGATACATTTTATTTCACCTCAAAACTATTTTATGTACTACATGTTGTGACCAAATCACACATCGCCCCATTGCAAATGGGGACCCCCTTTTTGTTGATTTTGGTTGAGCTCCGATGCTTTGCATGAAGTTCTGACGATGCCTTAGGTTCGTTTCCTCTGCCAATCCAACAATAAGTCTTTCTCCTAGAAGGTTTTTGCTTCATAACTAGAGGTCTCATCTGGAAAATGAAGAATCTTGATTAAATTCTATCCAGATAATGAACATTGAGATCAATCCTGAAGTATGTTTGAGATCCTGAAAATGACTAAGTCTGGTAGCCTGAAATCCTGAAAATCCTGAAAAATTGACTAAGTCTGAAATCTGGTGAATCCTCCAAATTCTAGATTTTGCATGTTAAATCCGGTGGATTCGAGACCTATCTCTCAACTTATACTTAAATATATTTTTCAATATACCTTTACCTCACGAACCCTGAAAAATGCCTAACTACTCCAAAGGATTCCAAAAGTTCATCTAGTGCGACAGGGCATCTAAGCGGCGCAAAATCATGATGAAAAGGCGTTTCCAATTACAAAACAAGATGAGGATTTTCAATTGGTGATCCAACGCGCCCAGACTAAAGTGCCATCAAGCCTTCAACTAATGCGATTTTTAGAAGATTTCCACGCCTTTATGTAATGCGCCATATTGATGCGAATTCCAGAGGATCTTAATGCCTTAAACCAAAGCGCCAAGTCTTGAGGATTTTCAATGGATGAACTAATGTGCCAAGTCTTGAGGATTTTCAATTGATGAAGTAAAGCGCCAAAGCATGAGGATTTTCAATTGATGAAGTAATGCGCCCAAACTAAAAGCATCATTTTGAAGGAAAAGGAAGACTTTCAAACATCCATCCAGAGCGCTTGAATCAAGCAATTCAATGCGAAATTTAGAGGAAATCAATATGCCTATCTAATGCGACCTAAGGAGGAGGGATTTTGGTCGAGATTTGTTATATATTAATGCGAATTTTAGAGGATCTCCAATCCCTCAACTAATGCGACATCATGGAGGAAGATTCTAAGCGCTTAGAAGGAGGTTCATCATAAGGTTTAAATCAATTTTCAGAAGATTCTAATGTGATGAAGTAGTGCGCCAAAATTTAGCAAGGAAGATCCTTTGCGCTTGATAGGAGATTGATAAGGGAAAGGAGTTTCAAGGCAGAATTGTAGAGGAATTCAGAAGTGCCATCCAATGTGCCACATGTAAAGGAAGCTTGCTTGGTGTTTAAAAGTCTATCTAGAAGATTTTGAAACGTGGATCTAGTGCACCAGCCCTAGAGGAAATCAAAACACCTATCTAATGCCCTAAGCAAGTAGGAGGATTGAAGTATTAAGGTTGCAAGGAGATTCCAAAAAACCATGATCTGCTGCACCAAGAGGATAGGACAGAAGATTTTAGTTTCTGATCTGCTCCTCCAAGAAGGATGAGTTCAAGAGAGTAAAGGAGGATTTAAGGACTTTATTCAATGCTCTGTTTTTTTTATTGTTTTCATCTTCTTTAGACCTTGAGCAAATGATTTCTTATGTGTTTATGTTATAAAGTTGAAGTATTGATGTTGTTTCTTCTCTATGTTGCAGGAATGTGAATGATGCTAAGGAGTCATCAAAGGAGCAAATGTCTAGAACCACCTTCATGTTAGGAAAGTCATCAAGTAGCTGTTCTAAGAAGTCACTTCAAGTATCAACTACTTCATCTTCATCAATCAAGACTTCCAAAGGCATCCACTTTACTTCAAGGAAACCTCATGTCATTAAGCTTCAAGTCCCCTTGGGAAGTTAGCTGCTCTATCATAAGGGATCATTCAAGATCATCTTCCAGGAAGCATCATTCCAAGAGATCTACATCAACTTATACATCAAGCGAAGGCATTCAGCATTCATCCATCTAAACTTCAAGACTTTACAACTTCAAGTCCAAGAGAGTCTCCTACTCTTACATGAAGGAAGCATCATCATCATATCTCTACTCTACTCTCTTCAAGAGGATGCATCCAAAGAAGATCATTCATATCTACATCCTACAAGAAGAAGAAACATTACAAAGTTAAATCAAATGGAGCAACATCTATCAACATCCAGTCTACAAGAAGAACGAATAAGGCAAGATCTACAAGATGTATTCCCAAACATACAAGTTCAAGCAATCACATTGAATACATCATTACAAGTTGATACAATTTTCAGAGTATGCTGAAGTGGCATCTAGGTGGCGAGTACACATCATTCAATTTTGATTAGCCGCATTATTTAATGCATTCAATGTATCATTTAATAAAAGAAGTCAAAAGGATTCCTATGTGGAAGATATTTTAAATGCTTTGGCCTTACCTTATCACATTGGAAAATGTGCCTTCATTGCCTCTCTTTTTTGCTAAAAATAGCAATTTGTTGTAACTACCTATGAGGTGGCATGATCTAAGCCCTTGGCTATCAAATTGATCTCAGCCATTCATTGTAAAACTGGACACTATATAAAGGCCTTGTTGCCTCATTTGTAAAAATATAGATTTTAGATTTTAGGAGTAGAATAGGAGACTCTCGAAATTCTCTGAGAGGACTTGGAGATTGTTGTAAATATTTCTCGAGATTAATGCAAAGACATTGGAGCTACTTGTTTGGTGTTAAGTATTATTTTGTGGAATAACTTGATTTCTTGTACTCAATGAAATGGAGAGATGTTTCAAATAGATTAGAAATAGATTAGAGCTCATTGTTGTAATGTATGTTGTACTGAATATTTGATCAACTCCTAGCTCATACTTTTAACATTCATCACTGGTGAATTGTTGTGTAAAGCTAGTCTGAGCCATATTTGTATAAGTTCGATTGTGAATGCTTGTTTGAGCTGCGCCGTCTTATGGGTGCTCATATGAACCTTCATGATTTGAAAACCTTTCGCGTAACCTTAGGAGATTGCACCAACTCCATGTAGTTGTAGGCATCCTTGGCGAAGTGGAGTTAGGTTGATTAGGAGTTTGTCTGTTTAATACATCATCATTACCTCATTGACCTTAGATTAGTTTTCTAAACCCTCACCCTTTTCTATTTCTTTGTTATTGAGACCTTGTATACATATCATCCACACTGAAGGAGAGATAAGCTGAATGAAAGAAGAAAGATCTAATGTAAGTCCCTTTGTGTTTAATAGCAAAATCATACTTAGTCACTGAGCTGTCTCTTACATAATCATCAGAAAGGAACCTTGGAGTCATCTTGTTTGATCACTTCGTTCAGCATTCGAGAGGCTTTGCTCAAGAGGGAGTCAGATACTTTGTATTTCACTCTAATTGTTGACTTGTCGAAAAACAATCATCAACACTACATACACACAAAACTATTTTAGAATATACATATTATCATACTGCTTTATTTTATATCATACTACTTTATTTTATATCATGCTACTTTTATATATTTCTATTTTATACCTAATTATTTAGAATATGCATATTTATCAAATTTAACTATATATACTTATTTATTTAATTTTAGACTACTACATACACATACAAACATAAATTTTACCTTTTACTTCAGAGCTATTTTATTTTAGACATTATTTACTTTATTTTAACTTGAGCTATTTTTATTTTTCCACAGCTTTTAGAAAACTATATGAAAATAAATCATTTACATATCTTAAGTACATAGTTATTTCAATAATTTTACTTATTATTTTTTTTACTAAAGTACATATCTATCTCAATAATTTTAATTATGTACATAGCTATTTCAATAGTTTTACTTACTATTTTATTTACTACTTAAAGCTATTTAATACTTTTATTTTGATATTGTTTTGAAAAGGTAGTAAATATTCTATATATTTATATGTAATGTTTTCTTCTCCTTTTGAAAAATTCACCATTTATTAAAAACAATTTCTTTTGTTGGTTGGCAAAAAGCTTTGTTTAATATTTGTTTTGTTAAATTTTATTTTGTTCGTTGAGAGGAATTTTTGTGAACTCCATCACACCAGTACACTCCACCCTTGCATTTATTACTATTTACAGTAAATATATAATTCTACTCGGCACATAAAATCATCCGAATAGACAACAAAATAGGTAATTACAAGCCCAATTTATTTTGGAAAACAATGAAGATATTTCAAACACTTTTATGACCTTATTCTTTATACAAGGATGCAAATGGAGAAACCATAGTAGCAAAAATCACGAGAAAATTGCAATTTATTGCAATTTCTCACTGCTCCCCCTATGGGCAATTTTTAACTCAGAAAATCATGATTTTACTTTAAAATTGTCTGCTGTGGTTTAGGGTGTTAGGGTTTTCCCATTTTTATTTAGTTCTGATTTTTTAACAGATTGTATCACTGAAAAATTGCACCTGCTACTTAATCGCCGATTTATTCTGGATTTTTCCCCCTTTTTAACTGTCGGACAATTTTTTTGCAAACCCTAACCCAATTTTTTCCTAACTAAATTGCTAGTTTTTGAAAATCTTTATCCTTTGCTGATTTATTCCTGAAAAACAATTTCTGCTGCTAGGGTCCAAGAAACTGTAATATCATACCGTCTTAGGCCATTGCTACTACTGACATCACTGCCCTATAGTAAAATCATATCACACAATATATACATCATTTTGTAAAGCTAAAGATAATGATTGTATCAGACATTGCAAAACAAGAGGCACAGAAGGTTGCCAAAAAAAAACTAGCCTCCGTAATGAGACATCACCTTTCCATTTTGTGCCTATCTGCAATTGATACAACACATCTTTATAAAGCTTAATCTGTTAACAATCAATGGAACAAAGGTTGTATCATTCAGTTTTATGTGAGTGCGGCAAACATGGAAACAGAGATGGAAGATTGAAGATTACATATATTTCAGTTTTATCATACCATTCCTGTGCCGTAAAACATCGTTTTATTATTTTACATATTTATTCACTTTTTTTAGTAGGTTTACCCAGGGCACCGCCAGGGCGACCTGGGTACACCTATGCCATACCATCCAGAGGGAACCTGTCCCTGGGCCTGTTTGGACTGGGTACAGAGGCCGGGGTGGGTAGGGAGGACAGGAGGTGTTGTGGAAAAAGGCAACATAGAAAAAAAAGATGAAAAGAAAAATCACAATCCTTGAAGATATTTGTGCTGTTTAGCAAATTTCAATATTCTAATTACTTAGCCAGCTAGGATGAACTCAAGCAGTGAATCACTGGACCTTTAGGCTTTAATAGTTGAGATCCATTGTCAGATCATCCATTAGACATGTTACATGCTTAAATGTACAAATGTTGAATGTTAAATCAGGTAAACTACCACATCCAATTCTGGGTGAGGAGTACCCCAGTAGATGAGGCCAGTTGCAAGCCATAGGTGAATTTGACAGAAGAGATTCCCCTCGGTCATGGCATCTAAGCTGAAGGAAGGATACCAGAAAGGGGGATTTATCAATCAAAAAAAAATCTAGTTAAATATTTTTGCTTGAAATTGGATGCTCCTAAGGAAGAGTTATTAATCAATTTACAACAAGGACAAACAATTCAACAACTGATATGTGACGAGATATTTTATAAATGGATCATTAAAAAATAGAGCTTTTCATTCTACCAACAAAACTAAACATGCAGTCAGATAAATTTTCCCAAATTAACATGTAAGCTAACTAGATCATTAAATAGATCAAATTCAGCAACTGATAAGTGATGAGATATTCCATAGATCATAGAAGCAATAAATGTGTAAAAATCACATTTTTTTTTAAAAAATCACAAATCGGGCCGAACTGCAATTTATACCCTGTTCAAAATTGCAAATCGTTAACCACAATTTTCAACGTTTTTTGGGGTGTTTAAATCGCATTTTGCTGCATTTAAATTGCATTTACATCGCCATCACTGATCAGGGTTAGATCAGGGTTTGTTTATTTTATCAGGGTTATGATGGCTCATAGTTTTCCAAGTTTGTAAATATGCAGTTTCAGATGTAGGAGTCATCCTTAAGCTCGTCGAAGGGCAGATTCCTCACCTGTCTTTTCCAAGGGTATCCAGTGCTTGTAATTTCTCATTGTTGCAAAAATTTTCGAGAAAATTTAATTTTTACTTGGCCGAAGACAGTTCAATACCTATCCAAAGGAAAATAAAATACCACGTACACCTTCAACGTCTGAATTTACTGAATTTGAATTGAAATGCACAATGCGAATTAAAGTTAAGTTTTATAATTTATTGATGTGATAACATTTGTGTGTTACCTTTACACACTAAATAAGCAATTATTGAAAAATTTGCAACCTTATTCAATATTAAAAAAATTTATAGGTATTTTTTATAAAAATGTTCACTTTAGTCAATTTATCATGGTTGGGTGACGTTATGCACCAAGCACATCGACGGATCATCAGCTCCAGCTTTCAAGGTCAATTTCCACTCCAGATATTCGTAGACCAGTACCAATACGACCCCTCAAATCGGGTTCGGGATCAGCACGGATTAGGTTTGAATTACTAGTTTATATATTAATAATATTTATTAAATATATTTTATAATATTTATAATATATTATTATATTTATATACTATAATATTTATAATATATTATTATATCTCTATATTCTATTATTAATATATAATATATTATTATATTATAAATATTTTATACAGATATATTAATGTATAAAATATATTATAAATATTATTATATTTTGATAATATAATATACAACTATTAAAATATAATATTTATAATTTTATATTATTAATATTTATTATTCTATTATAATATTTATAATATTAAATATAATATATATATAACCTAACCCAAAATATATTCACCAATATATATATATATAACGAACCTAACCCAAAATATATTCGCCAAAATATATTTTAATATTATAACATATAACTATTAAAATATAATAATATTTATAATATATTATTATATTTATAATAAATATTGATAATATAATATTTATATTATTAATATATTCTAATATATATAAAGTATTACTAATATTTATTATTCTATTATAATAACTATTATTATAATCTATAAATATTATATTATGTTATATTTATATATATTCACGATTTTTTGAAAAAATCTTTTACTTTTGATTTGCCAATTTTTTCCCCAAAAGATTTTTGCTGCTATGCTATAAATAGATCATTAAAAAACTAGAGCTTTTCAATCTACCAACAAACTAAGCATGCAGTCAGATAAATTTTCCCAAATTAACGTGAAAGCTAACTAAATGATATAATTAATGTTTTTCCATTAATCTTCAGCAAACTATATCTTTTCCTCTCTTATTGGATGCTTCGAGAAAAAAATTGCAGCACAGACATCCTTCTGTTTCAATTTCAGTTCTACGAGTATCTATGCCACAAAATTTCTAATGACTTGCACCCAGCTTTCTTACTTTGCTTCATATCTCACTTAGATGGTCAAGTTCAAGCATAATCCTGGTAGAATGCATCAAACTACATTAAAGTCTCCCAACCATATCTCTTTTTCTCTCTTATTGGATGCTTCAAGAAAAAAATTGCAAGGAGATGCATGACATGGCACAGACATCCTTCTGTTTCAATTTCAGTTCTAAGGGTATCTATGCCACCAAAGTTCCTCATGACTTCTACCCAGCTTTCTTACTTTGTTTCATATCTCTCTTAGATGGTCAAGCTCAAGCGGAATCCTGGCAGAATGCATCAAACTAGATTAAACTAATAAACTCTCCCATGAATAGAGGCCAGTTGATGGCAAACTGGTCTTTGACAAACCTGTTGCATCCCCTTTTTCAAAAGGGTCCAATTAGCTCAAGGTTCATGTCAAACACCTACAAGTTTGCACATCTCTTGTTCCAAGGCAGACTAGAGTCCATTGTCGATTGAAAACTTAGGAGACATTCAATAGAGATCAGATTATGACAGAAAACAAGGAAGAAAATTCACCCTCATAAAAAAATAAGGTCATTTTTTCTTTTCCGTCCATGTTCTGTTGGTTTTGTTTCTAACTTGAGTTCTAATAGATCCCCACAAAAAAATTTACTCCGATTTTGTTGAAAATTAATTATAATCTGAGTAATATCTTGATTCAAAAATGTTATATTAGTTGCTTACCTATATTTAAGTTATGTCAAAGCTTACCAACCAAAACAAAAATCATTAAGCATAATCTGAATAATTTCTTAATTAATTCAAAAATGTTATATTAGTTGCTTACCTATATTTAAGTTATGTCAGCTTACCAAACAAAACAAAAATCACAGTTCTTAAAGCTAGTTACCATAGTTCCTACCTTCAGCGGTACAAGCAATATCTTTTAATTATTCTAAAGTTTAGCATTAAAAGGAGGTTGGTTAATTACCTGATAAAATATTAAACAAGTTGACAACAAATATAACAAACAAAAATTAGCCTGGGGTATAGTGCCTGTTATGTAGCACAAATACCATGTTACAAATCAACTAAGCGTATAAGAAACAACACTGGACCCCATCCATTACAACTAAACCTAAAACATTCACAAAATAACACCGTCAACGCAATAATTTATTACAATGCCTGCATACTGTATCAAAGCTTGAGTACCCAATCCATTACAACTAAACCTAAAACATTCACAAAATAACACTGTCAAAGCAATAATTTATTACAATACCTGCATACTGTATCAAAGCTTGAGTTCCTGCATTCTTCTCAAATATTGCAATTTTCTGAACAGTGCCGAATGCAGAAAAAACCTGTTTTCCAGATTATCACATAAATGATTATTAAAAAAACAATACTTTTCAAACTTTGTCAAGGGAACATTCAAATTGTAGGCATTATAAATACCATGTGCAGAACATCAACATTTACTGCATATAGCATGTTCTCAAACGCTGCAAGAAGAACATTACTTTCTGGCTCTCTTCTTTGTCCATCGGGACCTATGCCAAACTGCATGGTACAAATCTATCAGAAAAAGCATTGACACAACACTTTTATCCACAAACAAATATCATGATATGCTTCTCTGACCATATGTAAGCTAACATAATAAGCTCACCTGCCCAGTTCCATCTATAGCAGAAGGGGCAACAGGCAAATTTGGATTTGTGTAGTCCCTATACAACAAATGAAAACCATAATGGCCGTTAAAATAAAATGTTAATTACAAAAGCATCACTACATATAGAACATCAGATTCTAAAAGCATGAAAACAGAATAAAATGGAAGGTAGGAAAAATAACAAATTGAAAGGCAAGCTGAGAACTTTGATTGCTTTGACAAAATTTCAGTTTTTTTTTGGGGAGGGGGATAATAACTTATTTACTCAATCTAGTTGAGATTTCTGCAAGTAATTTGAAACCGTCATACATTCATGGTAAGATCATAAAATTGATACAATATATTACTTAATGTATCTAAATCCTTGCAATAATGTGATAGGAGTTGTAACTATGTCAAGTAACTGGCAAAACCCAATACACAATATATCAAATCTTTGGGATAATATAGGCAGAGCTATATTAGGTCAAACAAATATTGTACGGGGGCTGCAGACTTAATCAACAGTCGGGACTCTACAAATTGAAACTAAAATCATTTTTAAAAAAAGATAGTGCTCAAATTGCAAATACTAAAGACAGAATACACAAAAGCCATTTTACCTATGAGGGGAAAAATAATTGGGACCCAACATCATGCAGTTTAATTAGTAAGGAGATTAGATTACATATGCCTCATTCTTTCTCCTTCATTCATTATATATATATTACATTTCTGGTTTAAAAGAGATAGAACTTGACCCATAAAACAGATAGAACTTGACTCCTATATATACGAGTCAAGTTCTATCTCTTTTATATGAATGAAGGAGAAAGAATTAGGCATATGTAATCTAATCTCCTTGATAATTAACCTGTATGATGTTGGGTCCTAATTGTTTTTTCCCTCATAGGTAGAACGGTTTTTGTTTATTCTGTCTTTAGTATTTACAATTTGAACACTATCTTTTTTCTTTAATTATTTTAGTTTCAATTTTTAGAGTCCTGACTGTTGACTAAGTCTGCAGCCTCCGTTCAATACTTCTTTGCCCTAATATAACTTTGCATTTAATATACTAAAGATTTGATATATTGTGTATTGGGTTTTGCCAGTTACTTGACATAGTTACAACTACTATCACACTAGTGCAAGGATTTAGATACATTAAGCAATATATTGTATCAATTTTATGATCTTACTATATATATATATATATATATATATATATAATGATTCCAAGGATATAACCCTTTGTTCTACTACTAGGAATGATTCTGCTGGGACATAGTAACATATATGGAACAATTAAATAGAGAAAAAAACGACAAGTAATCCTTCTGCCACATTAATTTGATAATCTTAAAAGCTATAATTCATAACTGAGGAGTCATTCAGTTGTAAAGACTTCTCTTTCAATAGAGCTTTATATTATTTCATAAAAATGTTTGTTGATACATACATATTTCTCTGAAAAGGATAAAAATCCATATATCTTTTCTTTGAAGTGAATAGACTTCTCTTTCAATAAAGCTTTATATTATTTCATAAAAATGTTTGTTGATACATACAAATTTCTCTGAAAAGGATAAAAATCCATATATCTTTTCTTTGAAGTGAATCAGAAGTCAACATGGTTATATAATTTCATGAGACTGTTTGTACATATATATTAATCCCATTTACGAAAAAGGTAATTTCTGAGATTTTGTCAACATGGATACAAGAAACATTATTTATTCCTGCTTCAGACTCTAGAGTTTGTTTAAGTCAGTATACGCAGAAATGACACGATTCTGATATGACATTAACATATCTGTAGCAGTTGGGCAGAGAAAATTCCTAGGACAAGTAATTTCAGTGCCACATCAATTATGTCAATTTAAAATCTAAAAAAATGTCAAGAGGTGTTATTAAGTTACAAAGACTTTCTGTAAAATAAAGGTTTATGCTATTGTCATGAACATGTTTGTACATACATACACATTTCTCCAACAAAAAAATCCATACATGTTTTTTCTACAAAGGGAATCATAAGTCAACATATTTATCTTATTTCAGAGACATGTTTGTACATACATATTAAATAAAAGACAGAACTGCACGGACTCATAAAAGGTAATTTCTGAGTTTCCATATCAAAATGCATGCGTCCATCACATTATATATACCTGCTTCGATGACTCTGGAATTTGACATTCAAATCAGTATGCGCAGAAAATGACATGCGCAAGTGGCAAGGCCCAACATGCTCTGCTAGCAAATACCTAGATTTAACACAGCAGAAAGTTAGCTACCTGTTCATGATAAAAAAACAAGAAATATAATTTGACAATGATGGTTATTTATTTCAGTTGGTGCAGAGTATGCATATCATTCAGATTCAATCTATATTATATCAACTTCTCAATAAGAAAACGAGTCCAAATTTACCTTGGAATGCTTCTTCCATCTAGAGCAGATCTTGCTGAAGCGGCTGTGTTTGCATCACTAAATTGGACCAGCGCCTGTTCATATCAAATAATATGTGTATTAAGTTTATGAAAGTCTTGCAAAACAAAAAAGTCTCGAGTTGTCCATGCTTAAATCCAATACATAGCAGTGGTAGACGACAACAAACCTGAAAACCAGCACTTTTTTCAAAGGTTGCAATTTTATGCACAAAACCAAAAGCTGAAAAAACCTGTAAGGGTGAGCAACAGACAAGTTTTTACAATCATAACACTCAACTTGAAGAAAAATGAACATGAAAATTACTCTAACCAAAAATGTTAAATTCAGCTGTATTTGATTCACATTAACAATGAACATAGAAGTTACATTACATTGATCAAACACCACAATGTGCAAATTGGTGAAGGTACAGGAACATAACTAATAATAAACAATAAGCTTCAAGCATCATAGTGTAAAGACAACAAAAATAGGAATAAATAACACACCAGATTGAGGATATGTCAAAGAAACTCTCCTTTTACATTGCCAGAAATAATTTACAAAATTATTTTTAAAATCAGCACGAAGGACAGGTCTGCTCCACTCAAGTGAGCACAGACTAAAAATACAGTTTCAAAATCTTTCATCTCCAACTTATATGGAACCTAAACAGGGTTTAAGGCTGAGGAGTAAAGAGATTAGAGAGACCAATACACAACAATCTAAAGTGTAAGGCATTAGGGTTAGGAGTAAGAGTAGGGTCAAGAGGTGGTGTTAAGCAAAGGGAAAGAAACAAACGCACATGCGCTTTCTCCCAATGCTGTAGGCTGCCATCGAAGATGTGTCCATGACATTAACCTGCTGACCCATGTACATTTATGTCAAACACAAGCAATACTTAAAGTGTAACCCATTGTTGCTAACTAAAATTGACAAAACAACCCACCTGGTGAATATTCTATTTCTTTGACTCCTTCAAGGAAGGCTACATTCAGCCTATTGCTCAATTTCTTATAACAGTCATTGAAATTTCAGTAACACCTTTCTTTCCATGTACCTACCAGAATGCATTAGAAAGTTTTAAATACTTACCAAATGTAGAACATCAATGCTGACATCACCAGCTTCTACCCCTTCAATTGTCACCAGCAGTACATTGCTTGGTTCATCCCCAGCTCTTTTACTGTTGACAATTTCATGTCTATTTGAGTATTGCAGGTATACAGTTTTGCCTCGCACCTGAGCAGGTTCTGATGATGAAGCATAATATGAAACCATAGAAATAGCTTGATTGAGGTCCTCCTAAATTAAACCACAGACAACGACAAAAATTAAGCATTTTATTGCATGAAAACATATAAAAAGCTCTCTAAATATTCTGAACCTAAAATATGGTGTGACCAACAAAGCAACAACATATCTGAAGTAAATAAGCAGTTAAATTCAATCTAAAAGAATAATGACACAGTATTTCTCTACAAATTTTATCTTCCAGTATTTCACCCCAACTACTTTAGAAATCAATCTTTGATATAATTCCATTTCCAGATGAATATTCACCTATTTTGCCAGACATGTGAGTCCCAGGGGCGTACCCATCCCAAACGGGTCCAGATACAGATCCTAGCCCAGGCATGCCCCGGGTTTGCCCAAGGTTTGTACGAGCAAACCAGGGTTCAAAAACGAATTTTTAAAATAAAAAATCCCTATTTGGGAGGGGGCAGGGGGGTGTTAACCATCCCTCGGTTCTGCAAAGAGGCATGTCTCATCTCAACTGCTTCCCCCTGGCACTCTCCTTGGTTTCCAAAATGGCTTCTGTTGAGATAAAGGCATTTTCTGCACAGAATGGACTGGTACACCTGCAGATAGTTTAGACTTTGGTGTTCAAAAATTATTCCTCACCCTCATCACACATGCACATACTCATAGTTTATAATGGAAGGGGGCTCAAATAAGTTAACAACTGTACAGCGTAAAGTGTAGGATTCATTCAACAGAGCTTGGAGTCCATGACCACTGTCTGTCCTCTACAAAAGTTAGTTATATATATATATATATATATATATATATATATATATATATATATATATATATATATATATATATATATATTGTATAATTAGCAGTCAACATCCATATCAATAAAAAATGATGTGAGCAAAGAAAGGAGAAGAAGAGCAAGTGAAGGAGATCATGGCGAAGTTGTAGAAGAGAAGACACGGGAATTAGTTAAGGATTTAGAGTGGGAAGCAGTGAACGAGCAAGAAGCAGAGTTCATAATGGCGTTCACTAAAAGAGCTCAAATAACTGGACAGTGTAAGGTGTAGGACTCATTCAACAGAGCTTGGAGTCCAGGTACACCATCCTGTACAAAAGTTAATTGAGCCACTTTAGGAAATTCTGTTTATAATACATAATGATAATTTTATATATACAAAATTAGCAGTCAACATCCACATCGACCAAAAATGGAGCCAGAATTACCTCAGCCTCATTGTGGAATTAACTCAGGATAAAGAACAAATCTTTCTTGGAGGTCCTTGGTTCATGAAAAATTCTGGCTTGTATATTAGACCAAGACATAGTGGAATTTTGGCCAACTCCTTCCTGGCCCCTTGGAAGTGATGAATATAAGCAAAATAGGTTTGAAGGTACCCTTGAGGAGTGTTTTCAAGTTAATGATCGGGCTTTTTCCTCTAAAAAAGAGGAAATTTTGAAAGAAGGAATTAGACATGAAGACACAAGTTCGGTGTACAAAAGCCCTATTTTAGCTTCAAAAAAATAGAAATCGGATCAGAAGAGATGGAGCTAAAATTATTAGCTATCCTGCATTGAAAACTCGGTCTGATACAAGGACACAGGGTACAAGAGGTCAGAAACCTTTGGCCCAAAAGATTCAAAAGGAAATTCAGGCAATCTTGGAAAGCGGTAATCAGAAGACTCTAGAGACTTCTATGACTGGTGGAAAGGACAAACCTTCCACCAATACACGATGAAACTCTTAAGCTGGAATGTCAGACAATTGAATTCCCGACAAATGCCGCTTGGTTAAGCAGTCATTAGAAGAAGAGAAGCCAAATATTCTTTTATTGCAAGAAACTAAGGTAGATGGTTAAGCAGTCATTAGAAGAAGAGAAGCCAATTATTCTTTTATTGCAAGAAACTAAGGTAGATACAATGTAATTTGACCTGAATGTGAAAGGAAATCTAAGAATTGTGTGGCTGTCTTATGGAACCCAAAACTGCTCAAAGGTATGGTCATTTGTCAATCCCCGTGTGGAATTGATATTTTCGTGAAAAATTTTTAAAAGGATGTGGATTTTGTCCTTTCAAGTGTTTATGGCCCAATACAAGTTGAGGAAAAAGAGGAGTGCTGGAAATTTTGGAAACACTCAAATGAGCTCATGAAGGGCTTAAATCGGTCATTGGTGGGGATTTTCAGTCTGATACAAGGACACTGGGTACAAGAGGTCAGAAACCTCTGGCCCAAAAGATTCAAAAGGAAATTCAGGCAATCTTCGAAAGTGGTAATCAGAAGACTCTAGAGACTTCTATGACTGGTGGAAAGGACAAACCTTCCACCAATACACAATGAAATTCTTAAAAGGTGGAATGTCAGAGGATTGAATTCCTCTGACAAATGCCGCTTGGTTAAGCAGTCATTAGAAGAAAAGAAGCCAAATATTCTTTTATTGCAAGAAACTAGGTAGATAGAATGTAATTTGAGCTGAATGTAAGAGGAAATCTAAGAATTGTGTGGCTGTCTTATGGAACCCAAAACTGCTCAAAGGTATGGTCATTTGTCAATCCCCATGTGGAATTCATATTTTCGTGAAAAAATTTTAAGAGGATGTGGATTTTGTCCTTTCAAGTGTTTATGGCCCAATACAAGTTCAGGAAAAAGAGGCGTGCTGGAAATTTTAGAAACACTCAAATGAGCTCATTAAGGACTTAAATGGGTCATTGGTGGGGATATTAATGTTTTTCTAAATGCAAAAGAAAAATGTGTGAGTAATTCAGTTTTGCCACCCAATTCTCTTGATTTTAAAGAAATCAACAAAATGTGCATTAATTGATGTTGGGCCTAAAATGGGAACCTTTACTTGGACCAACCAAAGGCAACGAGACAGCCATAATGGAGAGATTGGATAGATTCGTTCTCAGTCATGAATGAGGATTGGAAAATATTAAGTTCAGTTCTGATATTTCTCTCTTTCTCAAATCTGAACACTGGCCAATAAGTTGGAAGTTGAAGGTAGATAGGAAAATATTAAGTTCAGTTCAAGATGGAATTTATGTGGTTTTTGGATCCTACATTTGAGAAAATTTTAAGGAGTAGTAGACTACTGAGGAGAAAGGCAGTAAGAGATTCATGTTAATGAAAAAACTAATATATGCCAAAGACAAGGTAGACTACGAGGGAGATAGTAAGTAAGAGATTCGTGTTAATGAAAAAGATAATATATGCCAATGAGGAGGCAAGGAAGTTGAACAAGGCGCAATTTGGAGAAATTTATTCAACAGGAAAAATTCCCTATCAGCTGAATTACGATTAGTGCAGAAGGAAATAATGTTGGCTTGGGTAAACAAAGAGTTATTGGAAAAGGAAAAAAGTTCATGTTGGAATTTCAGCAGATAGAGAAGCACATTGGTAGCAATAATCAAGGGTAAATTTGTTGAAAGAAAGTGATAAGAACACTAAATTCTTCCACATGTCCACAGTGGTACAAAGAAAAAAGAATTAAAATGATCGTCCTATCTTTGGGGAGATTTGTTGAGAAAAATAAGGAAATTAGAGAGGAAGGAATAGTATTCTTTAGGAATCTGCTGACGGCTGAAGATAGAATATATAGTGCAGCTCAAGAGGAACTGCTCAAGAATATTCCAAAGTTCATTTCTGATCTTGATAATCAGGAATTGATGAAGCCAGTTGCAGACAAAGAAACCAGACTGGTTCTGTTTGCCTTGCGGGCGAATAAAACTCCTGGTCCATATAAATTCCAGGATGGATTCTTCCCAAAAAATTGGCATATTGTAGGTAAAGGATGTTTGAGGTGTGGTGGAAGAATGTAGGAAAAACAAAGCAATATTAAAGGAGTGGAACTCAAATTTTCTTGTCATAATTCATAAGGATGATACTGAATTCTTTGATGCCTTTAGCCCAATAGTGCTTTCTAATAATATTTACAAAATTGTAACTAAAAGATTTGGCCCTAAGATTGAAGAGATGCTTGGAAATTGTTTTCAGAGGAATAGAGTGAATTTGTGGTCGGGAAACAGATCTTAGATGGAATTATGATAGCCCATGAGACTATTCATCCCTTGGTGCACAAAAAGACAGCAGGTATGATAATTAAGCTAGACATGAATAAGGCCCATGATAAAGTTGATTAGGATTTCCTCTTAAAGGTATTAAAGAAGTTTGGTTTCCCTGAGGATTGGATTAAATTAATTAGGAGTTGTTTATACACTCCCAAATTTTCAGTTCTTATAAATAAAGTGCCTTTTAGGTATTTCTCGGCATCCAAGGGTCTTACACAAGGGAAATCTATTTCTCCCAACCCCTTTATTATTTTGACTGCTAGGAAGATTGATTAAATAAAATGGCAAGAGAAGGAAGGTTGAAAGGAGTTAACGTTTTCCTCGTGAATTGATCCTTTGTGTCATTTACAATTTAAGATGATAAAAGTTCTAATGGGTTGCCCTATGATAGTGGAAGCCCAGAAATTGACAAATATCCAAAATAAGTATGAGAAAGCAGCTGGGCAGAAAATCAATGCAGACAAATCAAAATTTTACATCCTAAATGTTCCTTCCAAACAGCAGCAACGGTTAACAAGAATTCTTGGATTTAGTATTGCGGAGCTACCAAGTTCTTATTTAGGCATGCCTTTGATAAGTGGGATGGCAAGGAAAGAGGTTTGGAAGCCTGTGTTTAAACAGATTCAGAAGAAAAATGTCTACATGGAAAGGAAAACGGATTTCTTTGGCAGAAAGAGCCTACTTAGTCAAGATTCCCTTACAGGCTATACCAATTTATACCACATCCTTGTTCAATATCCCAAGTGTAGAGGCCAAAGCTATGGCATGTATCCAGCAAAACTTCTTATGGAATGGCTCTGAAAATAGGAATAAAATCAATTTAGTGGCGTGGAAAATCAAAAGATCTGTCTGCCAAAGACGATAGGGGGTTTAGAATTTTGGAATTGTAAAGAGGTTAATAAGGCCTTAGGATGTAAACTCCTTCAGAGAATTTATGAAGGAGATAGGTTGTGAGCAAGTTCATACAAGCAAAGTGCCTTGATAGACAAACAAGAGACATCTCGATTTTCTACTCGAGGAGTTACCCTAGAGGATCAGCATCCTGGAATTTTGTTAAAAATTGTAAGAATACTATTATGAATAAAATCAGATGGAAAGTTCATAATGGCAGGCAAGTAGATTTTGGGAATGATGCTTGGTTTCAGCCCTTCGGGACATTCCCCTTAAGTCAAGATGAAGATTTGTCAGAACTGGTGGAGTCTGCTAGTGGGCAACAGGGTACTCGGGCAAGTAATTACATTAAAACCGAGAAAGGAAGAAGCTATTGGAAGGTGTTGAAATGGCGAACCTAGGGAGAGAAGGAAAAGGGGAGAATTCTCGATCACCTTCTTGCATGCTACCCCCTCCGTACATATGAAGGTAAGGATAGATTAATATGTGATGGCACTAAAAGTGGTAATGTCTCAATTAAGCTGAAATTCCACATGAATCCTCAGTTGCATAGCAATAAAAACTGGATTCATGAAGGTCTTCAACAAGCCAACATTTTTATCTGGCTGGCTGTGCAGGAGAAAACTTTGACATATAACAAATTGATCAAACGAGATTTCCATGGCCTCCATATGCTTGCTATGTGGAGAAGGAGAATAAAGTGGTAATCATATTTCCATTCATTGCTCTTCTGTGCAATACATTTGGAGTATGGTTAAGCAAAAGTGGGAATTCAGCTTTATGTTTCCAAAATCAGTTAAAGAGTTGGTTGAGCAATGGAACTTGAAAATTAAACACCCAGAAATAATCTAAATTTGGCAAGTCTCCCTGGCAATTATAATTTGAAACATCTGATTAGAGAGGAATGGAAGGGTTTTTAAAGATGTGGCACAATCAGCCATTCAAGTTTGAGGTAGGATTGAAGTCACTATTTTTGAATTGAGTAAAGTATGGCTACACAATGAAGAAGAGGTTGACAGTGAGGCAGCACGATGAAGTAAGAGTTTGGCCTTTCATCCTTTGACCTTCAAAGCCTAGGCTCTGTGATAATGGGGCAAGTCAGATTGCAATGAAAAAAGCCAATATTGGCTGGGGTTCCTCCCCGCCTGGCTATTTCAAATTAAATTTTGATGGTGCTGTGAAAGGTAATCCTGGACCTGCAGGTGGAGATTGTATCTTCCAGGACAAACAAGGGCAGCAAATTCTTCTTTTTACCATGGATTTGGGTAGAGACAAATAACCTGGCACAAGGAATGGCTTTAGTAAAAGGTATTCAAATGGCAGTTATCAGATGTTAGAAGAAACTTGTTGTAGCAGGCAATTCTCAGATTATGATAAATGTAATGAGAGTAAAATTCAGTCATGGAGGCTGGCCGCTGTGGTGGATGAAGCAAGATGACTGGTCAAGAAATTAGAGTATGTTATTTTTTTGAATATGAGAAGTGAAAGGAACCATGTTGTGGATAAACTGGCTAATTAAGGGGTTGATCTGATGAAATCTTCACGGTTCCCAGATAGATTTTGGGAAAAGGAGTTCCCAGATGACATAAGGAAACTGATTGTTTTAGATGCTGAAGAGTATTTTTCCAGAGTCCCTTCCTTTCCTCTTTAAGGTTTTAATATTTGTCTCTATGAGTTCTTGTTTGGTACATTACCTCAAATGCTGAATTGAGAATCAGTGGGGAGTATGGGGTAGGGACAGACTTCTCCAATTCGGTTTTGTATTTGTCTATCTGGAGTATGATGCTTGGAAGTTTTGGGGCAGAATAGATACCGTTGCTGTAAGTTTTTCCATGTGGATGAAGTTTATCAAACTCTCTTTACCCTCTTTCGCATATGAAGATATTTGTATTTTTCTTGCTATGTTTGCATGTTAAAATGCTTTTTAAACTTATTGTAAACTGTTGAACCTTTTTGCTAACAGTATCCTGTGCTTTGACGCTTTTTTTGCTGGGCTAGGGCCCACTCCCTAGGTATCTTTAGCAAAAAAATACTTTTTTATATTTATAAAATTATAAATTCTTTATTGATTGTTAATTACGCCGAGAGGCATTATACAGTGGCATTAAGGGGATGACTGTGACCATGTTCATAAAAACTAAAAAGAGCCAACATATATTTTTTAAATTTATAGTGTTTTATTTTTTTAATATATTGCCAACATACTTTTATTATATGAATGCACCTAAAAATTATGAAGTAACTATTTTATATTTAAAAAATATATAAGCCACATTTTTTTAAAAGAAAGCACACAAGAATTAAATTTAAAATATATAACAGCCATATTTTTATTAAATTAATGGATATAACAATAAAGCCAAAATAAAGTAACAAATCTATATAAATACAAGTAATAGTCAAACATAAATCACAAAAATATGAAATGAAATAAGGTAGAGTAAAAGAATACTGGAGAAGCGCAGGAGTTATTTGAAGGTACCTGCATTATATTTTATACATTTTCACATAAAGGTTTCAATTTTATTTTATTTTCTGTTCTGCAGAATGAAATTTAATTTCTGGGTTTTTATTCACTGCTGAATTATAAAAATTAATTGTGGTTAAATAATATTTTATACATACATTTTATTACAGTTTAAATTTGTTTTCTGTACAATGTAATTTCATTTAATGGCTTTTTGTCATTACCGTATTATTAAAAATATAGTGCCATAAAATATCAAATCAAATAAAAAGTAGCAAAGTATACTCGACAAGTGCAGAAGTTATTTGAATGGTAAGTTGTTTTATTTACTTTAAATTAAATAGTACTTATATTTACTATTGAGTTATTTTAATGAAAATACTCCAAATTAATATGTTACCTTTTATTAGGGTTACCTTTTCTTTTCTGTGTTATTTTATTTACTATAGAATATTTTATTTTATAACTATATTTTATTAGGGTTTTATTGCATATAAGTTGAATAGGCGCCTCGGGAAGGATATCTCTCAACATATTTTAGATATATTTTTCTAAACATAGGTATGCTAGTATATTTACATTATTATTATTATTATTATATATAGAGAGAGAGAGAGTACAGCCATACCCAGCCATACTGAACCCGAAAAAAAATCACGTAGAACCTGTATTTGACCCCATTGCCCAAACCGGCAACACAGACATTTAGATATTTACACAAAAGAACCCTAGGCTTTAGGTTTAAAAAAGCTTAGAAAAGCATTTGATGCTTCCAACTATCCACCTCCTTTTTAGTGTATTTCTACCTACCCTTCGGCCAAATAATTCCAATAAACCCCCTTGCACATGGACTTGACTGATTTATAGACAAATATCTATAGTTGGCATGATAAGCTCTGATGTATGTACTTATGTTTCTTCATGTTCAGAGAAATTTGTTTTCAACTTCTATATGAGGTGAGAGAACCACTTGTCATACACTGGCAGACTACCTTTGCAGCCAACAAGGTAAATAGTAGTTGGCCCTGAGCAATTTTCCCGAGCTTGAACATCGAACAAAGTATCCTCAACCAACGGTTGTTGAAAATCCAGATCGGGATAAGTAGCATCAAGAAGTGACAGAACCCCCTCCAAGTATCATACCTTGTACAACTTAAGCTTGACCGAACTGACAACATCACAGATACCAAGCTGAGCTAGAAAATCTAAGCAAAAGGCATTAGATCTCACTGCCTGAAAAATAGTACAAGGCCTACATCTGATAAGATTCATCTTGTGATTTGTTTTTGTTTATCCAAGTGAAGCCAATTACGATTGCCAACTTGAATAGAATAAGGTACTTGAAGTCAGGTATGAAGTGCCTTGAATTTGGCTTTGAATTTGCTAGAGAACGTCCGTAATTGTGAAGCTTGACGAAATTTTGCACAAGCAAATAAACTTTGTCTTGCTCATTGTGCAGATCAGGGTGTATTTGGAGTTATTCCTTGTAGCTATGTCGAATGACTTGCAGAATGGTATTCCACTGCTTACTCTTTTGATGAGAAATGCAGAAAGCATGGAGTCAGCCATGGTAGCAAACACCAGAAAAAACTCGCAAGTAATCATGGCTCGCCAATTTTCCCATACTGATTCAAATCATCAGCACCTATACAGTCAAACCCTCCAAAAAATTGGGAAATACAATGTTTCTTTTTCCAAAAAATGCTGTTTTTTGTGTTTATCACTGTCAGATTTTCCCTATTTTTATAAATACTTCATATTTTTTAGTTTGCCAAGTTTTCCTCAATTTAAAACTGGGCAATTAAAATCCACTTACGCATTAATCGCACCATGCCAATTCTGCATAAATAGAATGTTTGCTACGGATCAAGGACTAACATGTGATTGATAACCCCTTTCTAGCAATTAGTGCAAGCAAAATGTACTGAAAGCTAAACGATCGCCAAATCAGAAAGAATGAGGCACT
This sequence comes from Cunninghamia lanceolata, assembly GCA_027924645.1. Lineage (NCBI taxonomy): Eukaryota > Viridiplantae > Streptophyta > Pinopsida > Cupressales > Cupressaceae > Cunninghamia > Cunninghamia lanceolata. The sequence goes on from BSBN01001493.1 coordinate 1,826,549, forward strand.
TGGTGTCGGTTATAAAGCACCTTGAATTTTCGCTCGAGTTTGCTAGAGAATGTCCTAAGCTTTATGAAGTTTGAAAATATTTTGCACAAGCAAAGAAACTTTGGCGTCTTACTTCTACCAGCAGGGGTGTATTTGGAGTTAAAAGAGCAACCGGAATCTCTTAAGGTGCTAAAGATTGGAAGCTATAACAGACTTCAAACTAGGAGAATGCTTTTGTCGATGCATTATAGCCCTTGTAGCTATGCTGAATGACATGCAAATAGTTGTCCCATTGCATAATCTTCTTATGAGAAATGCAGAGATCACGGACAACTGTGTGATTAACTACAACAAATTTGCCATCAGTTTGCAGAGGAAACGAAGTGAAAATGTGGAATTAAAATTAACAACCCAAAAGCTTCCAAAATGTTTGGCAAATGTCACTAAAGAAGAGTGAATCGCAATCTTAATTACTGTGAGTAGCAGCTCGAAATTTCAAATTGCTCAAAAGTCAAAACATGTTTGAAGAATAAATCTGAAACTTGTGGATCATCAACTGCATTAGTGCATTTAATAATAAAGATCACCACTTTGAAAAACCAGCAGAAGGCAACAGAGATGAAGTCATGTTGGTGCTTACTGTTGTGCAATGTCTATGCTCTGCACCTGAGGGAGTACAACTATTGCTTGATATTCATTTTGAGTTCTCTCCGAACAGGAATTTTCTGTTGCTATCCTGCATCTAAAAGCCGGATGTGAGACTCGTGCTGGATAGCCAGGTGGGTCGATGGATTTGAATTGATGGCATGTTGTCCAAACAGGAGTTTCTGATTGCTATTCATTTTGAGTTCTCTCCAAACAGGAATTTCCCGTTACTATTCATTTGAGTTCTCTCTGAACAGGAATTTCCAGTTGCTTTCCAGCATCTAAAAGCTGGATGTGAGACTCAGGTTAGGTAACCAGGTGGGTAGAAGGATTTTAATTGATGGTATGTTGTCCAAAGAGTTGCTGAAACATGCTATTCTTCACTTAAATTAATATCAGTTGGAGTTGAAATTTACTATGTTGTTAGTGGTCATGGAGTTTTTTGGTCAGCAATTGAGCCAAGTCGGGGTTCTAGGTAGAACTTTTGGGGTTATTTGAAATTTTGAACCATCCATCATTATCTTGTCAAATAAAAACAAGAGAAAGACAAAGCAAAAAGGCCTTTTTCTTCCTTATCTTTTTTTTCTCCCCTTCTTTAAAAGCAGGTTTAAGCATCAGGGAGGTCAAAGAAATGGAATTGGCAGTGTAAGTTGTTATTCAATGAGTTGCCAGAACACGCTTCTCCTCTGTTGTATAAGTTGGAGATAGAAAGGCAATATTTTGGTGTTGTTGATCATGGAGCTCCTGGATTGGCAACTAGGACAAGTTAGGAATCTAAGTGGAGCATTGAGGGCCATTTGAAGCATCTGTGATTTTATTGTCACCCGAAAACAAAAGAAAGACAAAGTAAAAATGCATTTTTCTTCTTGGTTTATTTACCTTGTTTAAGTTAATTACACAGAGGCAGCCCAGCAGTGCCTTACATGTTACAACACTTGCTTTGGACAAGGAATTGGAACGGTTGATTCACAAGGAGAAAACACATTGCAGGTATCATCACAGCATGCTCTATTTGCAGCATCACATATGTATCCTAAGTTTGAAATCCGACTATGTAATAGTTGAATCATGCTATACTGAAGCATTAAAAATCACTTGCAACACATTTAACATTCTAAAACATTTCTCTTCATTCTGAAGCTTAAATCATTAGCATCTTCCAAAGCAATCGTTCACTCTAACTTTACCAAAACTATTTTATGAAGATTTCTCAATCTCTACATACTCTTCCTAAGATTATTCAGTACATGAGGAGAAATGGAAAATAAGCCTAAAACTATATTATTGTTATCTATACTCCCCAGCTGATAGTCTCACATCTCTGCAAACCTATGGCATCAAAATGGAGCCTGTAGGACACAACCAATATGTATCCACACCTTTGCAGATCTCCCTTTATCAACTTTAAAGACAAAACTGGTACATATCCCGAGCAGAGATTATCATTTAATTCTATATCTATATGGGATTATCATTTCATTGTATATCTATATGGGAACTTGGCAGATATGAGAAAAAAATTTGCAAGAAGCTTCAAACTCGAGCAACTGAATTGATTCTTATCCATATATTTCTCTAGTTCCAATAAAGAGTGCCGTTCACCAAAAAGTATGTGAGCATTTTTATAGTTCTACATCTTTTAGACCTATCTACTGCAATGTCATCGGATAAAGTTGTTCAAGTGTGCAAGCTTTGCTCCAAAAAGCAGTTTTTTTCTGAATTACTGATGCCCACAATAACTAGCTCTTTTGGAATAATTACATAGGAATTGCTGACGACCACAATAATATAATACAATGACAAAGAAAGGAATAATATACTACAAAATTACAAATACTAACTCTGGATTAAAAAACCCACCAACCTATCATGCTCGAAGGGGTAGTCCTTCCTGTGCATAGTTCTTAGCTCTTTTCCTGGTGCAGAAAAAACTTTGTAGGCTAATAAAGCTACTACCCAACACAACCAAACTATAGTGTTGGAAGGGTGTAGTCCTTCCTGTGCATAGTTCTTCGCTCTTTTCTATGTGCAGAAAGAATTTCGTAGGCTAACAAAGCTACTACCCAATACTGGTTTTTCGTTGACTTGCCAGGGTGCCTCTCAAACTCCACGTATAGCATTGCCTAAGAAAATCAGACAACCTAAGAGCTCTACGATGCGAAGAATATAAACAGGCACTTTTTTAAACAGCAAAACCAAAAAAAAATGGATCAAATAAATAAAACATATGGCCATGCCTCCACGAACACATGGAGTGTTAGACACTACTCTGTTTACTGAACAAATTTTGGCGCAGTATTTAAAACATGTTTCTCAATAATTATCATGAAACATATCTCGATATCAAATGCTCATATCATATGTTATGCCGTCGAGCCAGATCCAGAATTATAATAATTCAACTACTGTAGGCTGTAGTGTTGAGGTAAATTTTACTAAAATGATATCAATTGGCTCGGTGTATTTAAAGTTTTCATACTTGAACCTACAGAAAAGCAAACTGAAGACCAAAAACTGCAAGTTGGATTCTCTTCAAACAGCATACGGATTAGAATACCCAAATCCAATAATGAAGACAAAAGTATAAAAGCCCAAAAAAGACAATGTCAAAGATTTCGGAACTTACAAATTCCATAAACCCCTGATTGCGGTTCGGTCCAACATTGAGCATCGTGTTGACAATTTTCCCAAATGGCTTCCCCAATTCAATGAGCTCCTCCTCCGTGCATTCCCACGGCAAATTTCTGAGGTGCAAAACCTTGACGGGCGGTTGAGTGTTCCGGAACTGCGGCTGCCCAGCAGTCGATCCCATGTTCTCGAAACTTAACAGCCTTTCAAAAATCACCCTCTAAAATTTCAAACCTTAGATTACCAAACCCTCTAAAAATCCAAACCCTGAATCATCTCTATAAACATTCAGACAATTAATCATCAAATACTGTTAAAATTCGAGACCAAAAAAAAATTGAAAAGCGGTATAATAATTCGAGTCCTAAAACCATACCCTGTAAAAATTCAAACCCTTAGTAATCATATCCGATAAAAATTCAAACCCTATAGTAAGAAAACCCTTCCAAACCAAACCCTAAAAAATTCCAACCCTCAAAACTTTCAAAATCACGTAGTTTTGCAGAGAAATAGATAAACCTAGCTCTTGAATGGAAGCCCGATTTTCGACGTGGAAATAATTATGAGAGAAATGGAAAAAGGTATGCAAAGGAGGCCACTTCGTGTTATATTTTAATTGCACTCTAAGGTTCAATGGGATGGCCATAGGTATTTTAGCAATTGGATATATTGGTTCAATGGGGAAGTCGGTAATTTTCTTATTAGAGTGATTTTTTTTTTAATAGAAACAACTAGATTACAAACATATGGTATCCTTATCTTTTATGAATAAATGGATTACAATATGATGAGTAAGCACACATCTAACCCAGAAGTCGTCCTTCGATTAAGAGTCATAAGTAGGGAGATCCCATTCGTCAAAGTCACTCAGGGGTCAAACTTGGTCCAATCGTGCATCCGAGGGTTTGAATCTTGGTCGATAGCATAATCAACATACCATCATCCTCACCAATTAAGCTACAACTCTTTGGTAGAGTGAAATTTTTTAGAGTTAGATAAATTTGGCATGTAATGCTTTTTTTTTAATTTAGATGGGAAATGGTACGATATGTATGTAATTTTCTTATTAGAGTGATTTTTTTTAATAGAAACAACTGGATTACATAGATATGGCATCCATGTCTCTTATGAATAAGTGGATTACAATATGATGAGTAAGCACACATCTAAACCAGAAGTCGTCCTTCAGTTAAGCAGCCATGAGCAAAGGGATCCCGTCCATCAAAGTCACCCAGGGGTCAAACCTGGTCCAATCATGCCTCCGAGGGTTTGAATCTTAGTCAATAGCATAATCAACATACCATCATCCTCACCAATTGAGCTACAACTCTTTGGTAGAGTGAATTTTTTTAGAGTTAGATAAATTTGGCATAATGCTTTTTTTATTTAGATGGGAAATGGTACGATATGTATGCAATTTATTAAGTAAATTGTTTGTAGGATTTATTAAGTGGATTGTTTGTAGGATGGGAATTAGGGCAATAACTTTTATCTGAAGCAATAAAAACAAATATGATGTTTATTGAGAAGCAATAATATAATATTTTAGATTTATGTTAGACAAGAATTTACCAAACCATCCATTAATTTTACAAGTTTTTTATATGTTACATTTTTTGGTCTTATTTATTAATTTATAAGTTATTCAATGTGCTAAATTATGTTATCGTTACAATTCACTTAAACCATTTCAAGTAACTCTTTTTTTGTAACCATTTATGTTATTAGGTTTTGTATCTTTTTTTTACTTCAAATTAATGTAGGATATTATTCTTAGAAGAAAATAGTATACCAAAGCATCCACAAATTAGAAATTTTGAGTTTGAAAAACCAAGAAAATTTCATTGTAATTTCACACTTAGAGGTGGATAATAAAATTCAAAATCATTTCAAATATAGAGTTAGTAGTTTGATTTTTAGAGATTTTTTGTAGATATTTTTTGAGACAGTCCTCCTCTTGCTTACGTAGGATTACATACATATTTTTTCCATATGTTTGTATATTTGGAATAAAAATGTAGTGAATATTCGTAGACTTTGACAAACTTCTTGTACTTTTGACATTGTTGTGAAGGTGAGTCCCTAACAGTTTGTGTTTCCAATATTTATTATTGTACTAATTATAGTTAGACCTTGTGCTTTATGGATTGTCAATGCCCAAGCCATTTTTAGTGGGATTTATTAGTAACCACCGCATGTGACTTTGGAACCTTTTTTGTTCCATGCAAGTCTAATGTAATTTAGAAAGTTAATAACAACAAATTAAGGTAGACTTGGTGGCTTGCTTTCATTCTTGTACACAAGAGCAATTACTTCACCAAGCATGTCATTGAAAATTCTAGCTACAAGCCACAAATTTGTACTCAACATAACTTGTTGTCTAATGCACAATAACATCTTTATATGTAGGTATTCAACATCTAAATATGAATTTACTATGCCATTAATATCCATAGGGAATATTAATGACAACAATGTCTATGTAACATGCCATCTCACATTACCCAAAAATTGTCATAATTAACCATTTTAACTAAGAGTAAGAATACATCATGATTAACATAATCATAGTTAAGCAAAATTAAGAATTAATATCATCATGATAATTAAGCATGTTATTTTTTTCCAAAACATAACAAAACTTAGATTTACAATATCCAAGGATAACTCATTAGTGAATAACCTTCACTATATATGTATAAAGCTATGCTCAAGGCATCAAATATAGAAATATACATAATAACTAACTATCAAGTCATATAAAGAGTACATTGTATCTGGAACTTTGACATCTATCTTGATAAGCCTCAGCTAGTCTTCTGCTTGCGAAGGAGAGTATCATCTGAGTGCTTTTCCTCCAACCTCAGATCGACGGTCCCCTGCATAACTTCCTACCTAGAAGCGGCACTACCCTTTATGGAGGGTATAGATATAAGGAACCGTTAGGTTTGCCATATGAGTATCTAGCGTTGTGTCCTTCATAATGTCTCTCGGTCATACAACTATAGATCCACTCTAACTATGTATGACATTGCTGGAGACACTATGCCATCTGGATCATTGTGGACCAACTAATGCATGCAAAGACGGATGCATTACTTTGGCCAAAGATTTACATACATATACATTTTGTAATGAACGTAGTTGTACATCCACCACCTCGACTCGACTTAGAAGTTGTCTCATCCTACAGTAAACATAGTTCGACCCTCATTCAGGTCTAGGATAGGTAAATTCAGTTCATTCTTAGTCCAAATCTTGGACAGTCGACTCCTATCTTGGGAGTACATTCGAATATGCTATGTTGCTTTTGCAATGGGGAACCTGCGACTCCACATCACCCTATTCCCATCTTTTCAAAATGGTAATAGCCAAAACAAGTTTTCCAACTTATGACCTTCCTAGGTTCACAATTTCCTGTTGACCTATCACAAGGTTTACATTCAAGTTCATGTCATCAAAGACTTATATCATATTAGTCTAATAAGACAGTCTTATTAAAAAGACCCTAACTCAAGTATCCACATGAGTTTTGGATATTTTATATCCCATTCATGGAGTAAGGCCATTCGAAAGAAGATTTCTGTCATTTATATTAAAATGCAAGAGTTTCCATACTAAACTCAGTATTCAATCTCATAAGGAAATAATTATCAAGAAGAGTAATCTCTCCAATAAACCCAGCATGCATTTAATGTTGCCTTGATAATAATGTCGTTAATCATTTACCAAAACCTCATTCTTCAATAAGGAGTCAATACATATATCCTTTTAAATTCATAAACTGTACCATGGTTATCATAATAACCACCCTTAACAGTTGACCATTGTGTTTGCAATCCTCAAGACCGACTGTTGGTGCCTCATGCACAGTCAAAGGTTAAAGATTCATGATAAATGTTATCATGGCTCGAGTAAGGCTCTTGACCTACTCCCAAGTCGGCTTTCCAAAACATATACTCAATCATAATGGTTCTCAATACATTCATTATTGAGCACAGTCGGCTCGAACATAACCATGAGAACTTCAAGGATAATAGTAAATAGTTTTAAACCCTTGCCATATCGACACACTAGCATTCTTGCATGCCACAACAAAGCACAAGCTCAGCCTCGTGGCCTCAGGCAACTTAGATATGAACAATGCTTATTGATGGGACTTTGAAAATTTGTAGTTGTTCTGTGGTCACATTTTAAAAGTCTTGGTCATATGTTGGTCCCCTAAGGGTTAGGGTTTTGTTTCCCATTTACTAGGGTGCTTTTTCTTAAAGCTTAAACCTTTTAAAACCCTATTTGCAGAAAAACCCTGACTTCTCTATTAATTCATCATTGGCTTATTTTCACTTTTCCCTGGTCACTTAAGTTATGACTTAAGTCCTTTGGCGTCGTGAATGTGTTGGCCCCTTTTTCCTTGCTAGGCATTTGGCCGCATGTACCTTTTGATTTTTTCCCTTCATCCTAAGTTTGAGAAGTAAGTCTTAATATTTTATGTATGCTTTGGATGGGGTCAAAATATTTTTCTATCTAAATTCCTAGGAGGTCTCCCTTTTAAGTCACAACTTTGTGGCATGTGCTTAATTTTCTTTGAGTTTGGCTCGGCATGGTCCCATAGCCCAGTCTCTATTGGTTGTCTACCGGCCCGCGGCAATAAAATAATTAGTGAAAAATCAGTGCGGGATAGTGGGCGGATGCCATGCAGCATGTTCTCATGTTTGCCCTAGCGGTTTCTATGGCAATGCCGGTGATGGGTCCTGGATCTAAGGGTCTATATTGATTGTGAAGATCTAATCTTTGGTTGTTCCCTGCCAGCCCGCAGGGAATCTGCCAGTGGGCGCTGGTGTCGTGCAGGGCAGCGAGCGGTTGCCACATGTTCTAATCAGAGGCTTCCCCAATGCATTTTATTGGGGAATCAATAGTTGAAATTTAAAATTGATTTCAAAGTGTGAGGGGTGTTCTGATTCGCACGAGTGGACATATTTGCGATGTAATGCGCGATGGGATCATCATACTGCTACGATGATGGGTTATTTTCAAGCGTGTGATGGGTTCTCTTTGTCTCTGTTGTACAGGGTGTTCATCTTGCTTATGTTGAGTGTCACTTTCATAGTGATATGTCAAGTTTGCCACTTAGTGATTGGAATTAAACATTGTATGTGTGAATTGTCTGATAATGGGAAGGTGTAGAAATCTAGAAAGCAACTTTGGCTCTCTCATTATTGGAAGCGAATAATGTGATTGAGTTTCATACTAAAAGATCCCAGAGGTGTTATAATTGATGTGCTTGTGACGTCTCCATTTCCTTATCAGTTAGTTGTGGTTGAATCCCCAAAATTTCTAATTATGAGCGGGAATGTTGTATTGTTGATAATATTGAGGTGGCTCACATTTAGCAAGAAATGAGGGAGGCATAAGTATTAGCTTTTGCTATAAATAGATAATCCTCCTTCACCTCTAGTCACATATTTTCTTGTTCAGAGATCCAATCGAATTATGTCCCATCCTATCAAATTGTGTTCACTATCCCATTTCTTAGGAAGTATGTCACTCTTTTTCCTGGCTGGTGCTCCGTGCTTATAGAGTCAAGGAAGGAAGTATATTTTTCTAAGGAATGGATGGTTGAGGGAAGATTTGAGGGGCAATTCTGTAGGTAGTATGTTGCTTTCATTTCCATGTTGTCCTTTATCTTCACCTGAGACGTGGGGGATTTTGTTTCCTATCTGGCAACTATAGTGAATCAATGCTACTACGGGTTTCCAGATAGGACTCTGATGCAGAGAGGCTTCATAGTTCTCTCTTCCCCTCCCTCAGCATTATGAGTTCTAGCGGAGCTTAGGCAACAATGGAAGGAGTGTTGTCTCTTTGGGTGAAGCTGGCAGAAGTGGAGGGGCAAATTTTGACTGTTGCTGCTACCTTTTTGGTTGGGAGTTCGGCTCCATCAGGGTCTGTCGTGTGTGGTTTCCACATACAACCTGAGGATTGATGTGGGAGAGACCTTCACATCGAAAGATGGGGAGTTATCTTCATGTGCCTAGAGTATGGTGCATAGTGGAGGACACCGGCGCTGGAGCTGCAAAGGATTTTGTCTTTTGCAGATATGCTCTTGTGAAGGGTGTCTGAGCTCTGCATGCATATATATTCAGTCGTGCTGGTGGAGGATCATTCGGTTATAATGACCTATTTTTCACAGGCAGGAGCGGGGCGTGATGGTGACCAAGCAGTTGGCATTCCCTCTCTAGGAAATGATTTAGTTCTCTGATGTAACTGTCGGGTTGTTTCAGACTGTAGTACAGAGAGGAATGTGTTTTGTCTCGTTGTGCCTTAAAGATGCCTTTTGGCATACTCTATTGAAACAAGATAAGTGGGAGAAATTTGTTAAATGAAAACATGACATTTGTACATGGCATGTAGCTTGTTTGCTCCCATGTTCCTATAAATGGGAATCCGGGGCCATTTTTGAGGGGGTTCCAATTTCTTTGGGTTTGGGAGTCTATAATCTTTGTATAGGATCTCTACTTAGGCTTTAGGGTTCTTTGAATTTCAGTTCTCTAATACTGTAATTACCTGTTTAGGTAATGGCATGCATTTCAATTTGTAGTTTAAATTGAACTATGTCATGCAAAATGTCTCCTAGAATGTACACTTTGTTTTTTCAATCAAATTAATCAAAGATTATGGTGATTTGTGTTACACATTTGTTGCAATAAGTATTTGGTTGATGGATCTTATTCAAAGAATAAGTTAATTTTGCTTTTAATCAAATATTAGGGATAATGTGCTTCATTTATGATTATTCAGAATGTTTTCTGCATGAGAAGCCTCATTATTACAAGGTAGTGATGGTTAAAGGGTCACTGATCTCACATTTCATGTTGTTATCTGATGGGTTATTTGTATTTTGACTCTGTAAATGGATAAGGATCTGGTCTAGTGTGTATCTTCCATGCAAACCCTGGAAGGAATCACCAACTTTAAAATCTAATGAATCTTTCCTTTCATGTTTATTTGATATTAGGTTTTATGTATCTTCAATGGAAATTAACGGATGTAGGGGGTTATACTCTAGAATGATACGGTTGTAACCCTTACTTATTTGAGATGAAGGTGTTGCAATGTAATTAGTTCTTAGTTTTATTCAATGCAAGTGGGATATGCTTGAATCGGGTTGAATATAAAACACCCCATTACCATACATATGAGAACCATCAACTTCCGATAGGCCTGTAATTTGCTACTTGATATAATTTTTATCATTTATTCAGGCCTACATCTAGGTACACCCGCCTAAGTCCTATGGAGCGCAAAGAGCAGAAGGTTATGCTTATAACCTTATCTGTTGGCTTTTTCTTGTCTTCAGTCTATTGATAGTGCAGATTCCTTGTCCCAAACCCCTTATCCCCTGGTTCAGGCAATGTGTTTTTTCCTTAGGATTGAAGGTTGCAAGAAAAAATACCAACACTTATATTCTTCACAATATAAATACACATACGGCCTTGAGGGCCTTCAAAGATTACACCATTGTGTATGAGGTATCATAGTTAATCGTAGCAATGTCTATGGCCTCGAAGGCCTTTAAACAATAATCACAGCAAGTGCTTCGGCCTAAAGGGCCTTTAAACGATAATCATGGCAAGTGCTTTTGCCTCGAGGGCCTTTAAACAATAATCACAATAATCTTTACTACCTTATGTCAACAAAGTCGACCCCATACAACAACAGTAGTAACATTTATTTAACATGCCAAGTAATAAGAGTCTTTCAAAGACTATGATTCATACCTAAAAGATTTATATATATAATGGAGTCAGCCTATCGAGGGACACTCCCGAAAGCCTGTCGATGGCTCTAAAACTGAGCACTATCGTACTCCCAGTTCGTTGTTAACGTAGCAGTCTCTTCTCACAGAGAATCCCAATTCTCCAACTTGTTTCTTGCTCTCCTAGAGCACACCAAAACACATAACAAAAATAAAGGTATCGTAGATACTTTTGCATGCCTTCCATGTAATAAGCTTCGCCACCTTTTGCGCTCCACGTAGTGGTAAAACAGATAACTGACTCCACCACCCTGCGGCCTTTTTGGGCTTCAACAATCCATTATCTGTCATCATGGAGTGGACAACAAGGGTGGGGATAATGATGAGTTCAATTTGGCCTCCACTCATCCCACTCACCGTGGATGGTGGTCGGCCTAATAACATATGAAATATACATTAATAATAACAAGGTGCTCGATCACAAGGGCTAAAATAATTATATCACATTAAGTTTCCCTTGCATCTACTTGATGTTTAAGGGTAAACATAACAACCCAAGATGTCATCAAACGACATCATCATCAATAGGGTGGCACAAACAAAATGCGACTTAGGGGTCGAGTACCATTTCCCCTTCTTTGCTATAAACCATAAGTAATATATATAAAGAAATAATAGACTTAAAACCTTGATACGAAAATAGATAAAGAAACAAGGAAGTACTCGACTACTTGACGAGATTATCTCTCGACTTACGTTGACGTTCTAGGAACGTCATTTAGTCGAATCGACGTAGATGATGTCAAGATAACCCAAACTATTATGTTGACATAAAAAGGAAACGACTAGCAAGGAAAAGATGTAAACTCACTCTACCTTGCAAGGTTTCACAAGGACTTAATCTGATACTCAGATGGCAGTCTGATCCTTTCCCAAATCTATCTCCTCCTCCTGGATGATACTCTCCTTCCATTTTTGAAGGTTCTTTTTCGGATCACACTCACAACCATATAACCATGATTATTGTATCATCATTTGATTCACAAATCATAATAATTAAATAATCATATCAACATGTAATCTCATGTCTAACATTAATCAGTTTTCACATAATCAATGATTAAATATGATATTTTCCACAAACATCTAATCATTAAACTATGATTAATCATCTCGATTACCATACAAAAGCAAGATTAAGCTAAATCATAAGTTGGGGATGTAACATATCTCCCCCCATAGGAATCATCGTCCCCGATGATTAAATGTTTTCAATATCAACCAACATAATAAGAAAAATGTTGTGTGAGCGTAATAAAAAGTTTTTCAAACGAGATGGGGAAATCTCGCATAAATATCCTCATAGTTTTCCCAGGTGGCATTTTCCTTTACAGACTGGTCCCAATGGACCTTGCATTGAGTTATCTCTTTGTTACGTAAGCATAGCTTACGCGTTTCGAGCACCTTGATGGGCTCGATCACTACCACCCCTGGGTCCTTCACCTGTAGTTTCAATGGGAGTAATTTGGTATTCAGTTTGCCTATTGTCCAAGGCTACATGAATGCGTTGCTGGAACGCCACCTACTGAGAGGGCAGAGGGTTTCCTGATGGCTGTGCTCCCTACATCTTGTTAGGACATTGGTTGGCATAATGGTCTCTGCCACATGTATAGCACCCTCCCACGAGCCCTTGCCTTTCACGAGGTTTCCCATAATTGTCTCCATTTTTCTTGGAGTGGTTATTACCCTTCTTCCCCTTAGATTCAGTTTGCTTATTCTTGGCCCCTTTATCATTTTTCTCAATAAAATCCTGCTTTTCCCCTTTTTTAAGAAGATTGGGAGGTTTGGGACCAATTATACCTCTTTCGGTTCCATTCCCTGTTTCAGATTCTAAAAATCTATAAGCTTCTGGTCATAAAACAGCTGAGGCAACCATCTTTGCCTAAAGAGTTCCACGAACCTGTCTCAGGTTAGACTTGTAGACCTCCAGCCTAACTCCATCTTTTTGTTCATCCACCATGTGGATGCTTCACCTGCCAACTGGTATGCTCCCCATACCACTTTAGTGATCTCAGTATAATTTCTTATTTCAAAATACTTTTCCATTTCCGTAAGCCATGCCTCCGCGGCATCTCTGCTTATAGACCCATCAAACTTGGGAGGCATAACCTTTTTCATATCCTGGGATAATTCCAAAGCCAAGTGGCTTCTTCTATCCTCTTCTTGTCTGGCCTCAGAGTTATTCTCTCTATGCTCAATTTGGGTGGTGTCATCATGACGTGCCTCATCATCACCCCCATAATAGGCTTCCCGCCTGGGTCCATGCTGACCCCCTAACCTCCTGCTCGAGAGTCCCAATTCTCGCTCTCGTCTCTTGAAGCATAGCAAGGATCTGGTTGAGTTTAGATTTGGAGTGGCCTGAAGGTTGCTCTTCATCCTGGCTATCTCCCATCCCAGTTCTTATTTGAACCTTGCTGCAATATACTTCTCTTGAAGTTTGTAGATGAATCATTCGATTAGATTGTCATACCAATGAATTCTTTCATAATATAAATCTATTCTCATTCATGTAATCTTTAACAAGAAACGAAAGATTTGCCAGAATTTTTCAAATGCATTATAATTTTCCACATATTACATATAATCCATCCAAAATTACAAAATTTTGTTTACATCTTGCTACTGCAAGTCATTATCAGATTGGGATACCTTCCCATGTTCATTTCTCAACCTTGAGATTTATCACATCAGTTTTAGGAGGTGGACGTACTCACAGGTACTCATCCACAACCTCCTTATTAACATTAGGATCCTTAGGATTACTTTCTTTCACTGGTTCCTTAGGTGTAGAGGGTTCCACTGATTAATTTTCAGAGTTAGGAGTAGTAATCCTAACTGCTTTCCTCAACTCCTGCTTGATGTGTTTAACAGCATCAACGAAGGTCTCGTCGTCAGCCAACCATGCACCTACCAAGCAACTAGTTTGTTCAAAGCATTCATTCTTGAGGCTCGCTCCCTCAAGGCCTTAAGGCAACGTCTATTTCCCATTACCTTCTTTCTGGGTATCGTTCTTATTCTTACCATTCTAGCATAAGAACATCCAAACATTAGCAACCGTTAATGTTGGATAAAGAAAATCATTATGTAGTGAGCTCATAGGTCCATGTATTGAACCTAGTAGCTCTGATACCATATGTAACATGCCATCTCGCATTACCAAAAAATTGCCATAATTAACCATCTTAACTAAGAGTAAGAATACATCATGATTAACAGAATCACAGTTAAGCAAAATTAAGAATTAATATCATCATGATAATTAAGCATGTTATTCTTTTCCAGAACATAACAAAACTTAGATTTACAATATCCAAGGCTAACTCATTAGTAAATAACCTTCACTAAACTTGTACAAAACTATGCTCAAGGCATCAAATATAAAAATATACATAATAAGTGATCATCAAGTCATATAAAGAGTACACTGTATCTGGAACTTTGACATTTGTTTTCATAAGCCTCAGCTAGTCTTCTGCTTGGGAAGGAGAGCATCATTCGAGTGCTTTTCCTCCAACCACAGACTGATGGTCCCTCACACAACTTCCTACCTGGAAGCGGCCCTACAGACAAGGTGTCGTTGTACCTCGTCATTTAATCATATTTCAGATGGCAAAATCCAGGGGTTGTGTCCTCGGTTGTCTGCAATTAGGTATTCTACAGTTACCAGTTTTCCTAGCTAATCTTAATAACTTCTACCAATTTGAAAAGATTAATCTGTCTACTTACTGAATGAATTTAAGGAATGTTGAAAACATATTTAAACAGGAAGTTACTTAAAGCAATCTTAAAAAAAAATAGTAACATGCATCTATCTATCAAAATCAGTAAATACTTTTCACAGCAAAATCTAAAGTAACAAAATAGTGGTACTAGCCTTCTGCCTTGGTGGTGAGAGTGGGCCCTTGCTCCACACCCTTGGGGCTGAAGGCTATAGTAGAGAATCAACACAAAAGAAGATCACAACTAAATCTGGTCCAATTCCATTCACTTTGCATTCATGAAAAATATTGATATCAAAGAAAAACTGAGATTACCAAGAAATAGAGTAATCCCATCATTGTATATCTTTTCTGTTGTTTCTATCAGTCTATATAAAATGAGTGATGACATATCACTTATCTTATCTACCAGTTCTTCTATGAGATGACATCCATCTCTTTATTACACTAGCTATCTAACTATGGAAAAGTAATCATGCAATAAAAGTAGACTGAGTGGAACAGAAGTCCACTCAGAATTCTAAGTTTGAGTCTTAATACATTTGGGCAGTGAAGCACTGAAAACATGGGTATTGAATTAGTTCTATCCATACCTAATGCAAAAACTTTATAAAGATAAAAACTCCAGCAGTTAACTAAAGATGACCCTTCACCACTCAGGTGATGATTTGAGTGAAATGAGGGGTATTACGATCACTGCTGAGAGTGCCTGATCGGCAGCTTATGCTGGAAATATGCCCTGCTCTCAAGAGGCATTGGAGATATCTGTCCCTATCTACAGCTCCGAAGATGCTCCAGACTCCCGCCCAACTCTGGAGAGGCTTTTCTCTTTACTTCAAAACTTCTGGTGTCATGGTACTCCGGTATTGTCTCCGGAGATTATTGAAGACTACCTTCGGAGATGCACAAAATTATCGTTTCAAGCATCTACACCTGTTGATTCAAAAAGAGAGAAGTTTCTGCATTTTTCCATCAATTTCATGCACATTAGTCTCTCAATCAGAAATTATGATCTTAAGAAATTTATCTCAAATAATCATTATTTAGAACGATCTTGCTAGCCTATTCGGGTGTAGACATTAGGAAAGATGGAGTCAGGAAGGAGAAAAAGAGAGGTAAAAAGATGTATTTCATGGGTGCAACTTGGCACTCATCATCCCCCCATACCTAAGGTTTGGCAAGTCCTCCTACTTCTCACAATCTGGATTTATTCTGGTGAAGTAGCTTGTCAGTCAAGTTATAATCCTTTGCATAGGTAGACCAAGTTGTGAGGGTGGTATTACCATTGCCTCTGTATTGATCAACCTGCTTCAACTAGTCCTGCAATTTCTCATCTTCTATCTGCTCAGCCCAGACAGGAAGTGGCTCAATTATGAGAGGGGGCCTGAACCGTCCACCTATCCATTCCTGCTTATGGTTATCCATCATTTTGGATATTAACTTTGCTTTTCTCATAAATAATCTTAAGTTTGCAGGGGTGACCACCTCTCTCATTTTTTGCTCCGAGGTCAAAACATTCCATCTTTTCTTTGCAATGGCAAGTACTGGGTTTGCTGAACTATTCATGAAAAGACCAAAATTGATGGAGCACTCTTGCAAACTTTTTAGGTATAATGGCAAAATTTTGTTCTTGCTCTTAGGGTGATAGATATAGGCCCTGAATTGGATCTTAAAAGCATTGGGATTGGGACATTCCTTCCTGATGAAGAGATCTGTTTCCATATCTTTCTTGAGATGATCTTCCATTCGTTCATTCCAGATCTGATGATTCCTCATTAGGGACATAAATGCTTTAAGCTAGCATTCCCCCACAAAATGATTAAGAATGAAAGTTATATCATTAACACAGAAACCATGTAGATATAATTCACATAGGAAATTCTTGTCTTCATCATTACTCCTTGTATATGCTGTCATGAATCCCTCTACTGTCTCTATATTCTCAACCAGGTCAGACAGGACTAAAGAGAATTTCCTCTGCAGGACTCTTTCTTGTAAGAACATAGAATAGCTGGCACTTGGAGGCCTACAGGATAGAATTTCTGAAGAAAGGGAGGCCATTTCAATGATTTTTCCTTCCAGAGTTTCTATTCTTTTTGTTTGGCAGTGACTGCCCTTTGTAATTGCAGCATAGGCTTGAAAGCCTCATATTCTCTACACTTCTTCTCCCAATGGAACAGGGCCTTAGGAATGTCAGTGGGGATTGGACCCACATATGCATCTGTTTGTGTTTCCTGCTCATTGGTTTCCCTTGGGCTAGCTAACTCTTGAATATATTCCTCCTGATTATCTAGTTTGTTGTTGGCCAAAGTTAATTGTCTATCCTGGCTATGTATTTTCTCAATCAATGTTGCCATTATTGTGAGGCTATTGTCTCTAGCCATGGTGAGCTCAGAAACACTCTGTGCTGCCTCTATCTCCTTTTCTTTTAACAGTTTGACTGCTTCAGTTTTCTAGGCCTCCAATTCTGCTTCTTTCTCCTGGATGATCTGGCTTTTGCTCTGGAGCTCTGTTTGTAGATTTTCAATAACTTTTTTTTGCTCCATTTCTACCTCTATTCTGAACTTCTTGAGGTCAGTAATAATCAGATTCTTACCCCAGAGTAGTCTCTTTAGGTTTTCAATTTCTTCTAACATTTGATGTTCTTTTAAAATTTCAACATCCTCTTGATCAGAGGGATGAGAGAAGGTTTCTACTTCTACTTCTTCTTCTGTTGTTTGCTGATCATCAGGGTTTTCCATGGCCATTTTCCCTGCACTGTCAATTGTACCCATTTGCCCTATTTCATCTTTTTCTGCTGACTACCTGTGCTGAGAGTCCTCTTGGGGTTCCTCTGCTTCTGTTGGCACTGATGAAGGCCCAGCCTTATCCTCATATGTTCTAAAACCCAAGAGTACCTCAGCTAGGAGAGCAGTATCTTTCTCAGCCTGTGAGAGTTGTCTTTTCCTTTTGCTTCTCCTTAGCAGAGGTGGGGTAGGTGCCTCTGGAGTAGGTCTCTCATCCTCAGAATATGAGGAAATAGTAAGAGTTTGTCTGTGTTTTGTCTCCGGAGCATGTGATGGTTCTGAAATTGGACTTGACCCCAGATGGATAGATGGCGCTGGGGAAACTTCTCTTTGTTTTCTCTTCCTAACTAGAGGGATCTCATCTGAATCCTCAGATGTTTCCTCAGCCCAAGTTTTGTTTGTCTTCTGTCCTGACCTCTCCCCTGTTAATTCCCTAGGGAAAGATTCCTCAGTTAGAGTCATCTTTCTCTGAACTGATCGAGTCATGTATGGGGTTTGTGTAGGAGCAGACTTTGTAATTTCTTTGCCTTTCTTCTTTTTATCAGGAATAGGGGTTGCAGATGAAGTTGCCTCCTATGGGGACTTCTTTCCTCTTTGAACAACTATGGAGGAGGTTGAAGGCTCAGTTTCTTCTTCTTGGTGAGTAGGGGAACCCTCACCTCCTGGCTGTGCCATCTCTAATTCTCTGTCCTGGGAATGTTGTTCAAGAAAGTTTTGTCATAATTCTTCCCCATTGGCCTGAGACAGGAAGTGGTGTTTAACTACTAGAAAAATGAGGCCATGATGTTTCATGGGACCCTTATTTTGTTGACATCTCTCTGCAGTTGCCCTGATGGCAGAATATAGGAAATTTAAAATATTTATGCTAAATTCAGGGTGTCCATTCCCATGTCTTAGAAAAATTAGCATTTTCATTATTGGTCCTAAAACTAAAGAAAATTGACTATCACAAGTGAAGTATTTCATCAGCCAGGTGGCAACAGATTGCCAAGGGTTTGGAAGTGTGGACCTAAGAATTCCTTTTACTTTATTTTTATTTGAATGCAATTGTATTGCAGATTCACCTTGAACAGAGAAATTCTTAATTAAATCAGTGTATAAGGTTTTTAGGTGATAAAACCTCTCATCTTGTTCAGGAAGCCCAGAAATGTGACTGATAGTGGCTGAGGAGAGATTGATTCAGACTCCTTTGACAGCTGTCTAATTGTCCCTTAGATTTTTGAGGAATTCATCCATGACATCTTCTTGAAACCCTTCAATTTTTTCTAGAAAGTCCAACCATCCTGTAGTTCTCAGAATGTTTGTTGCAGCCTCATCTTGCAACAGACCCGCAACACTCTCTAGTTCAGACTTCTTCTTTACCCCCATTGCCAAATTGGTTCCACCTTCTGTGCTTAATTCCTCACTTTTCTATCTGTAGTTTGTCCCTTCTTTTAAACTCTGTAGGCTTGGGAGGACTGTTCAATTTACTCTGTTCTTCAGGGTATTTTGGAAGTTAGAATGAGGATTGCTATGTCTCTTAGTTTTGGCTCATGGAAGATTTGTACATTAGTTAGAGTACCTAGGCAGTCATAAATGCAACAGACTGATAGGACACTCTAGAGGCAAGGTGACAGTAAGGCACAGATGGCGGCATGCGTGGATTTGAAAAAGAAAATGATGGCAGAAGGACGTGTCATAGTGGCGGCACCCAAAAACAAAAAGATAAGACAGTTGCTATTAATGCTTAATTTAAGATAGAACTACCTAGATCATTTTTAATGATGAGGAGTGTACACGACAAATATGTTGCGTCATTTATGAGATTGCACGCGTCGTGGCAAGTGAGCAACCTTTGGTGGCTTGAGATGATGCCCACCACTCCATTGGTACGTGACCTACAATCATTTCGCCGAGTGGTTCAAGAATCCACGTTCCTTGGGTGACGTTAGCGCTGCCTTTGTGAATACCCTTGCAATTGAAATACGTGTTGATTTTATTTTATTCCTGTCATAAAGCAGAGGATGAGTCATGATGACCTCATCATGTGATGTGTCCACTTTATTGCTTGGAGAGGTGGGTCCCCTCCCCAATTATTGAAATTGACTCTTTATTGAGGGAGCACCGGAGGTGCTCCTAGTTTGGGAAGCGCTGGAGGTGCTCCAGGTTTAGGAAGCGCCAGAGGTGCTCCTGGTTTGGGAAGCACCGGAGGTGCATTTGACTAACTTTCGACACCTGATTACCTTCGCATCTTGATTGTTTTCAACTATCCTAAAGAAGGGAACTACCATTTGCTGGTTTTCAATTCCCTTGGTTGAGAAAGACATCCATTTACTGGTTTTTCCATCTTTCTCTTTTCTTTTTTTTTTAGAAGGCTGCCATTTACTAGTTTTCAACTTTTTTTTTAGAAGGCCACCATTTGTTAGTTTTCAACTTTTTTTTTTTAAATCAGTCCAACACTGTGACAAAGGAGGCATCCCCTGTATCAAAACATAAATCATTAAGAAACTCCTCTTTAGTAGATGGTCTTTTATAGAGTCTGATTCGGTGACCATTTACTAAGAATGTGTCTGTGCTTCCATCAATAGGTTCCAATAATACTGTTCCATTTTCAAAAACTTACCTTATTTGATAAGGACCCATCCAATGAGTTTGTAATTTCCTCTTAAACTCTTTTAATTTAGAATCATAAAGAAGAACCCAATCACCTTGCTGAAATGTCCTCCTTTTGATGTGTTGGTCATGCCATTGCTTCCTTTGATACTGAACCAGCTCTGTTTGCTGAATGGCCTCTGTTCGAATTTCATCCAACTCATTGAGTTGAAGAATTCTGTTCTGTTGAGTTATAGACAATGGTAGACCAATATCCAATACAGTTTTAAGTGTCTAGAGTTCAAATTCTATAGACAAAATAACCTTTTTCCCATAAACCAATTCATATGGTGAGAACTTTATTGTGGATTTCCAAGTGGTATTGTAAGCTCAAACTGCTTCAGGTAATCGGTTAGCCCAACCTTTTATGTTCATTGCTACTGTCCTTGTCATAATATTTTCAAGTTCCCTATTAGTGACTTCTACCTGCCCATTCGCTTGAGGATGGTAAGGTAAAGATTTTTTGTGCTTGACTTGATATAAATCTGTGAATGCTTTGATTACTTATGAAGTAAATTGAGGTCCTCTGTCTGAAACTATTGATCTTGGGGCTCCAAACCTTAAGAAAATCTTATTGTAAAGGAAATCAACAACTTTTTCTTCTCTTGCAAATTGTAATGCTTGAACCTCAGCCCATTTAGTAACATAGTTTGTGCATACTAGAATGTACTCCTTGCCTGATGATGGTGGAGAAATTGGTCCCACAAAGTCTAAACCCCACTGCTCAAATGGTTCTATCATGACTTGAGGATGCAGTGCATCTCCTGGGTAAAGGTTGGTTGTCCCATCCTTTGGCACTGGTCACAGTGCTGCACACACTTCTTTGTATCTTTATGAAGAGAGGGCCAGTAGTAACCAGCTCCGAGGATCTTGTGGACTGTCCGGTGGAAGGAGTAATGGCCACCAGATGGTTCATCATAACATGCTCTCAACACATCAAAAATCTCATCAGCTTTTAAACACCTGTGTAGAATGAAATCAGGACCACATTTAAATAGTAAACCATTCAACCATTTGTAAGATAAACTTTCTTTAACCAAACATTTTTTTTGTTTTGAGGTAAAAGGGGATGGATACAAGCCTGTAGCTAAAAAATTAGCTATGTCAGCAAACCAAGGTACAGTAGAGGAGATAGCAAAAAGATGTTCATCTGGGAACTTGTCCTCCACTGGTTGGTTTTCTCCTCCTGTATACAATCTTGACAAAAAATCAGCAACTAAATTAAACTTACCTGGATTATCAACTATGGTAATATAAAATTCTTGCAATAGCAATAACCACCTAACGATCCTTGCACTCACTACTAATTTATTCATTAGGTACTTGATGGCTGCATGATTAGTGTGTACAAATATTTTATATCCAGTGATATAATGCCTGAATTTATTTATAGCATAGATGACTGCCAAGAATTCTTTTTCAGTTGTGGTATAATTTCTTTCTACAGAGGTAAAGTTTTTACTGATGTAATAAATGGCATGCATACTCTCTCCTTCCTCCTTTTGTCCTAAAACTGCCCCAATGGACTCATTTGAAGCATCAGTCTGTATGTGAAATGGTAAAGTCCAATTAGGTCCTCTCAAAATTGGTGTGACAGTAAGCTTCTCTTTCAAGGTTTCAAATGCTGATTGACATTCTTTTGTCCATAGAAATTCTGTGTCTGTGTTACGCAGGGTAAACAGGGGGGTAGCTATTCTACTGAAATTTTCTATGAATATCCTATAGTAGCCTGCATGACCCAGAAAACTTCTAACATCTATCTGATTTTTGGGTGAAGGCAACAGTGTGATCACTTCTATCTTGTTTTGATCCACTTTGATCCCCTTTCCTAAAATGTGGTGTCCCAAAACAATTCTTTCCTCCACCATGATAAAGCACTTTTCATGGCTAAGGGATAATTGATTTTTCTCACAGCATTTTAGTACTTTCTCAAAGTTTGTGAGAGCTTCTTCAAAATTATCCCCATACACAATAAATTCATCCATATAGACCTCCATGCATTCATTAGCTAGTTTAGCGAAAATAGCTAAAACAAGTCTCTGAAATGTAGCTGGGGCATTGCATAGTCCAAAGGGAAGAACTTTGTAAGCAAACGTTCCCCAAGAGCATGTGAAGGTGGTTTTGTCCTGGTCTTCAGGTGCTACTTGAATTTGATTATACCCACTGAATCCATCTAGAAAAGAAAAATACTTTCTCCCAGCAAGGTTGTCCAGAACTTGGTCAATGAATGGTAAGGGAAAGTAGTCCTTTTTTGTGGCCTTGTCGAGTTCTCTATAATCAATACACACCCTTCATTTCCCATTCTTTTTAGGCACTATGACAAGGGGTGAGACCCATTGACTGTCTGAGATTGGATATATAAACCCTGCTTGAAGTAATTTTTCTATTTCAGTTTTGACAATGTCCTTTAAAGCAGGATTCAATCTTCTCTGGGGTTGTCTGACAGGTTTAATATCCTCAGTGTATATATGATGGGTTCATATCTCATGAAGTATGCCTTTCATATCTTGGTATTCCCAAGCAAAATATGTTGAATGGGAAATCAGAAGTTGGATAAGTTTTTCTTCC
Source organism: Cunninghamia lanceolata (assembly GCA_027924645.1). Lineage (NCBI taxonomy): Eukaryota > Viridiplantae > Streptophyta > Pinopsida > Cupressales > Cupressaceae > Cunninghamia > Cunninghamia lanceolata. The sequence goes on from BSBN01001493.1 coordinate 1,849,318, forward strand.
TAATTTATTGTTAATTGAGTATTGATATTAAGTGTTTTCCCTAGTAAAATCATGACCTATTTTGTGATTTGATCCATAGATGTAGTTAATCCATACATTGGAGTCATGGTATTGAGAGGACAAGAATGTGGAAGCAACATGTGGAAAGTGGCTAAGTCTCTGTAAAAGGTTTCCCCACAAGGAATGATGTTGGCGAGAGTACAATGAGAAGTAAGAAGTTTTCTCCTAGAATCTTGGGCGAGCTCCATCACATCTTTATTGATTAGGATGTGAGTAATGTCTTCTATTGTATCATAGTTTATTTCTTCTTCTAACTCTCCCAGATGTTCCTTGATGGTTACCATAGCTACTGAGGCACTATTGTTATTGTTCTCTGGTTCATCCACCCATACTATTCATGTATAATGTATTGATGGCTTAGCTAGAGGATACAAAGATATTTTATTCAAATCTATCCCATTAGAAATGACCATATCTCTAGTTCGACAATCAATAGATGCTACTGCTGTAGCTAGCCATGGTCTTCCTAAAATCAGTGGATAAGCATTTCTCTGGTTTCTAGGTTCTAATATCAGGAAGTCCACTAGAAATTCTCATGAATCTATCACAACTGGTACATCAGTAATTACTCCTTTTGGAACAGCTACTGACTGGTCAGCAACTTGAAGAATTGTAGTTGTGGATTGGATACCTGATAGAGCTAATTTATTCATTGTGTGAACTATCATCACATTAATTGCTGCTCCCAAATCAACCAGAACATTTGAAATTTCTACCCCTAAGATGAAAATAGTTATGACAGGATTTCCAGGGTCTCCATATTTTGGGAGGAGAATTTCTCCCATTAATAGATCTACTACTTTTCCTTCCACCTATATTGTGGAAGGAAAGTTTTTCTTCCTACCCTGTGTTTTGATACAATACTGTTTAATGAACTGATTTAGTTCTGGTACATCTCTGATTGATTGGAGAAGAGGAATTTCAATGTTTAGTTGCTTGATTTCTTGTAAAATCTCTGATTCTAGGTTGGTTTGGACTTGTTTTTGTAAGATCCTTTTCTGGGGAACATATTGTTTAAGATGTTCTGGGTATGGTGCTAGTTTTTCCATCTCCGAAGCTGTTGTCAGAATTGTGTTTAGGAATGTTCTCCGGAGTCGGTCTTTTAGGGGCAACTCCGGAGTTGTCCAAGGATGATTCTTTTAGCACTTTTTAGTTAGTAATCTCCTCTGGGAGTTGAGTGGATGAATTTTCAAGTTCCTCATCATTGGTTACTTCAACTATAGTTGAAGGAGATGGTCTTGGGAAAGCTTTCGCAGAACACAGCTGGAGATTATTTGAATATATAGCATTAATACTAGCCAGATTTTCTTGCTCTGTCATGTAAACAGTTGCTTCCTATTTATTCCATGGGTTTGGTATAGGCTGAGCTGGTAAAGGTGGTTGTCTAACTAGTTCATTTTGTACTTGACCTTGTGTGTTGGAGGGTCCAGTTAGTAAAGCTTGTTGTTGAGGTTGGAAACGTCTAGGTTGTCTCTGGTATTGTTGATTATATCCCTGTTGAGAACCCCATTGAGGTTGCATGTTTTGTGATCCAAACTGTGGTGGCCACTGTTGATTTCCCCAAGGCTAATTTTGCCAAATTTGGTTTTGCCAATGTTGACTTGGCCAATCCTGTTGTCCCCAAGGAGGATTATTTTGAGGCCCGTGCCAAGGAGGATTATTTTGATGCCAAGTTGGAAATTCCCAGCTTATTTTTGTTCCACATAGTTCAATTCCTCTTCTATTACAACATTCTTCTTACTCAACCTTTTCAAGGCTGGAAGTTGACTACATTAACTGGTAGGATGTTCCCTATCACAGATTTGACAAATATTTGATTTGTCCAAAGGGCATTCTCTCAACAGATGCTTGTTTCTACACCTAGGACAATAGATGGAGAGTGGTTCAGTTGTTCTATTTTGATCAGTTGTTCTAGTTTTTGCTTGAATCCCATCCAATGTGGTATTTAATTGGACCAAAATGTCTATTTTTAGATTTGTAATCTATTCTATTAGCTGTCCTATTTCATTTTTCCCCTTAAAAGTTTTGGATGACCTCACTCCATTTTGGGTTCTAGAATAGTTCCTGCAGAGTTCTTCTATAGCAGGTATATCCATTTTGTTGATATTTCATTTTCCCATTAGATCCAGTGCATTTTTCAATTCTTTATCCAATCTTTTTACAAACAGGGTTCTGGCCAAGGCGTGATCTACTGGGTTGCAATACCTTCTCAAGGCAAAATTAAACCTGTCCACATAGTCCTCTAAGGTCTCTTCCTCCCCTGCCTAATTTTAAACAATTCTTCATTTTTATTACTGGATCTACAGTAATCTTGATACTTTCACAAAAATTATGTTTCCATCTGATCCCAAGAATGGATAGAATTCTGGGGTAAACCCATAAACCATCTCATCGCAGAATCTTTCAGAGTTGAAGGGAACAATTTGAGTTTTTAGTTGTCTGATCCATAATCATAAGTCTGGCCGACTACTTTAAATTCAAACAAAAACTGATCTGGATCCTTAGAAGAAAGTCCTCTAAAATTTGGCAAGTGTGCTAGTGAGATATTCTTCATAGGAGCATTATCTCTAACAGCCAAAACAATAGGATATGAGAAGGTTCTTGGACCCTGATTTTCCTCTTCTTCGTGATTATCATTATCCATGTTTAGTATTGGTTCTTCTCCCTAAGGTTCTAGGAAATTAGGTTCTATCAAAGGATCTGCCTGAAACTTTTGTTGTAATTCTTGGATATAATCGGCAAGTGGAAGATTTGGAGGATCTAAGGGATTATTGATTTGAGGTGCAGCTTCCAAAGTAGGTTTTGGGTTTCTCTCTTCAACAAGATCTTGTGCCACCCCACTGCTTTCCCCTATGGCTTGTTGATGGGGTGTCTATTTTATATATCTTCCTTTTGGATCTCTAGCTCTAACCATACAGATCTATCCTAAAAATTGTTTTAGCTAAGTTTCCCTAATTAACACAATACATCCCCGACAACGGCGCCAAAAATGACAAGGTGTCGTTGTACCTCATCATTTAATCATATTTCAGATGTCAAAATCCAGGGGCTGTGTCCTTGGCTGTCTGCAATTAGGGATTCTATAGTTACCAGTTTTCCTAGCTAATCTTAATAACTTCTACCAATTTGAAAAGATTAATATGTCTGCTTACTGAATGAATTTAAGGAATGCTGAAAACATATTTAAACAGGAAGTTACTTAAAACAATCTTAAAAAAAAATAGTAACATGCATCTATCTATCAAAATCAGTAAATACTTTTCACAGCAAAATCTAAAGTAACAAAACAGTGGTACTAGCCTTCTGCCTTGGTGGTGAGAGTGGGCCCTTGCTCCACACCCTTGGGGCTGAAGGCTATAGTAGGGAATCAGCACAAAAGAAGATCACAACTAAATCCGGTCCAATTCCATTCACTTTGCATTCATGAAAAATATTGATATTAGAGAAAAACTGAGATTACCGAGAATCAAAATAATCCCATCATTGTATATCTTTTCTATTGTTTCTATCAGTCTATATAAAATGAGTGATGACATATCACTTATCTTATCTACCAGTTCTTCTATGAGATGACATCCATCTCTTTATTACACTAGCTGTCTAACTATGGAAAAGTAATCATGCAATAAAAGTAGACTGAGTGGAATAGAAGTCCACTTAGAATTCTAAGTTTGAGTCTTAATACATTTGGGCAGCGAGGCCCTAAAAATATGGGTATTGAATTAGTTCTATCTGTAACTCATGCAAAAACTTTATAAAGATAAAAGCTCCAGCAGTTAACTAAAGATGACCCTTCACCACTTAGGTGATGATTTGAGTGAAATGAGGGGTATTACGATCACTGCTGAGAGTGCCTGATCGACAGCTTATGCTGGAAATATGTCTTGCTCTTAGGAGGCACCGGAGATATTTGTCCCTGTCTGCAGCTCCGGAGATATGTCTATAGCTCCAGAGATACCATTGTGACCTTTTTGTTTAGCTTCGGAGATGCTCCAGACTCCCACCCAGCTCCAGAGAGGCTTTTCTCTTTACTTCAAAACTTCTGGTGTCATGGTACTCTGGTATTATCTCCAGAGATTATTGAAGACTACCTCCAGAGATGCACAAAATTGTCGTTTCAAGCATCTACACCTATTGATTCAAAAAGAGAGAAGTTTCTACATTTTTCCATCAATTCCATGCACATTAGTCCCTCAATAAAAAATTATGATCTTAAGTAATTTATCTCAATTAATCATTATCTAAAATGATCTTGCTAGCCTATTCGGGTGCAGACATTAGGAAAGATGGAGTTAGGAAGGAGAAAAAGAGAGGTAAAAAGATGTATTTCATGGGTGCAACTTGGCACTCATGACCTACCCTTCACGGAGGGTATAGATATAAGGAACCGATAGGTTTGCCATCTGAGTATCTGGTGTTGTGTCCTTCATAATGTCTCTCAGTCATACAACTATAGATCCACTCTAACTATGTATGACACTACTGGAGACACTATGCCATCTGGATCATTGTGGACCGACTAATGCATGCAGAGATGGATGCATTACTTTGGCCAAAGATTTACATACATATACGTTTTGCAATGAACGTAGTCATACGTCCACTACCTCGACTCGACTTAGAAGCTATCTCATCCTATAGTAAACATAGTTCGACCCTCATTTAGGTCTAGGATAGGTAAATTTAGTTCATTCTTAGTCCAAATCTTGGGCAGTCGACTCCTATCTTGGGAGTACATTCAAATATGTTATGTTGCTTTTGCAACAGGGAACCTACAACTCCACGTCACCCTATTCCCATCTTTTCAAAATGGCAATAGCCAAAACAAGTTTTACAACTTATGACCTTCCTAGGTTCACAATTTCCTATTAACCTATCACGAGGTTTACATTCAACTAGCTCATGTCATCAAAGACTTATATCATATTAGTCTAATAAGACAGTCTTATTAAAAAGACCCTAACTCAAGTATCCACATGAGTTTTGGATATTTTATACCCCATTTGTGGAGTAGGGCCATTCAAAGGAAGATTTTTTTCATTTATATTAAAATGCAAGAGTTTTCATACTAAACTTAGTATTCAATCTCATAAGGAAATAATTATCAATAAGAGTAATCTCTCCAATAAAGTCGACATGTATTTAATGTTGCCTTGATAATAATATCGTTAATCATTTACTAAAACTTCCTTCTTCAACAAGAAGTCACTACATATATCCTTTTAAATTCATAAATTGTACCATGGTTATCATAATAACTATCCTTAACAGTCGACCACTGTGTTTATGTTGCAAGTATGTGCCTAATCGGTGTTGTCATTGATGTCAACATATCTTTGTTGTCATTGGTGTCAACTGTGTTCTATTCTATTACTTGTTTGGAAGCCTTGTGTGTTGAGGATATTGAGAAAATTGGCCTCTCTGGAAGAATCAAGTGAGTTACAGTGAAGTGCAGTATAGACAGAGAGTTGTATGCTGAAGAGCAGTCCGGTAGACTGCTCTGCATCTCCTGCTGGATGAAGATCTTGGTTTGTGGATTGGAAGTTATTTAAATGGATGTCTAAAGATGCTAAATCCTGAGTTTGAGCCTCCATTGTGAAGTTGTGAGAAAGTTACATTCATCAGAGTAAAGCCTGCTCTTTCTGATTATTCTCTAGTGACAGGGAGATAATGTTTTGCTCTGCATTCCTCTGCAATAAAGTATTTTGCTCTACGGTTCTAGAGGGAAGTCTGGGATGATGATTAGTACCTACAAATGTAGTGGTTCATGTTTTTCTGGTCCGCAGGCTATCTTTCTTTTATGTCAGTTGAAGACAGTGAAGTTCACGTGTTTCGGTGAGAAGATTCCTATGGATAAAGTGGTTAAGGTTCATGCGGTTGCTCCTGATGAATATAATGTTCTTGTGGATGTCTCCTAATCATGTTTCTATTTTGACATTGGTCTGCGTTAAGGAATTGAGATCGTGTTTGAAGATTGTCCCCATATAGTGTAATGTGTAACCAGTCTTAGTCGACTTGGTTAATTCCAGTAATTACAAAGATTCCTTGAAGATTGTGGAAGCGTGTTGTGGCATCGAAGATCATGTTTGAGTCCCAGCTAAGGCGTGGCGTGATCTGCATACATCTTTACTTCATTTCCTTTGCATAATATTGTAATAGGTCAGGACGTATTTTGTGAATGCTTGTAATGTCGACCTTGGAGATTGTTCCAATGGTTGATGATTGTAATGCCAACCTTGATGATCATTCCAAGGTTGATGAAGTGTATAAATACTTGTAGTTGAGTTGTGAAAAATATGTCCTTGAGCAAAAATGGAAAGATAATAAGAAAGGTCTAAAAGGCTGAGCTGAGAAGAGGCAGAGCAGAGTAGAGGTAGAGAAAAGCAGAGGAGTTATTCAATCACAGACATGAAGAAGATGTTGATCATGGCAGTGAGCTTGCTATACCTAGTTGTTCTTCATGGCAGTGAGCCAATATGTTTAGGCCCGTGGAGTAACCAAGCCTGAACATCATTATTTCAAGATTGCAATATATATTGAGAGCTAGTCCTCTCTGTGGTTTTTCACCACCTTGGGGTTTTCCATGTAAAATCTGGTGTCTCTTGTGTTTGATATTGTATCTATGGTTAAGTTTCTGATTTCATGCATTCATTGTTAAATCATAATAATTGTGGATAAGTGATTGATGTTTAAATTGTAGAAGTGTTTAAGTTTTTGAGACAATTGATTCACCCCCCCTCTTAGTTGTCTAGCGCATATCAACAGTTTGCAGTCCTCAAGACCGATTGCTAGTGCCTCATGCACAGTTGAAGATTAAAGATTCATGATAAATGTTATCATGGCTCAAGTAAGGCTCTCGACCTACTCCCAAGCCAGATTTCCAATACACATACTCAATCATAATGGTTCTCAATACATTCATTATTGAGCATAGTCGGCTCGAACATAATAATGAGAACTTTAGGGATAATAATAAATAGTTTTAAACCCTTGCCATATCAGTACATGGGCATTCTTGCATGCTACAACAAAGCACAAGCTTGACCTCGTGGCCTCAGACATCTTAGATATCAACAATGTTTATAAGATTCACAATATAAATACACATACGACCTCGAGGGCCTTCAAAGATTACACCATTGTGTATGAGGTATCATAGTTAATCGTAGCAAAGTTTATGGGCTGGAAGGCGTTTAAACAATAATCATAGCAAGTGATTCAACCTTGAGGGACTTTAAACAATAATCACAACAAGTGCTTCGGCCTCGAGGGCCTTTAAACAATAATCACAACAATCTTTACTACCTTATGTCAACACAGTCGACCCCATACAACAATAGTTGTAACATTTATTTGACATGCTAAGAAATAAGAGTCTTTCAAAGACTATGATTCATCCTTGAAAGATTTTTATATATAATGGAATCAACCTGTCGAGGGACACTCCCTAAAGTCTGTCGATGGCTCTAAAATCGAGCGCTATCATACTTCAAGTTCGCTTCTAACGTAGCGGTCTCTTCTCATAGAGAATCCTGATTCTCCAACTTGTTTCTTGATCTCCTAGAGCACACCAAAACACATAACAAAAATAAAGGTATCACAAATACTTTTGTATGCATTCCATGCAATAAGGTTCGCCACCTTTTGTGCTCCACATAGTGGTAAAATAGATAACCAACTCCGCCACCCTGCGGCCTTTTTGGGCTTCAACAGTCCATTATCCGCCATCATGGAGTGGACAACGAGGGTGGGGATAAAGATGGGTTCAAATTGGCCTCCACTCATCCCACTCACCGTGGATGGTAGTCACCTAATAACATATGACATATACATTAACAATAATAAGGTGCCTAATCACAAGGGCTAAAATAATTATATCACATTAAGTTTCCCTTGCATTTACTTGATGTTTAAGGGTAAACATAATAATCCAAGATGTCATCAAACGACATCGTCATCGATAGGGTGGCACAATCAAAATGCGACATAGGGGTCGAGTACCACTCCCCCTTCTTTTCTCTAAACCATAATTAATATATAAAAAGAAATAATAGACTCAAAACCCTGATACAAAAATAGATTAAGAAACAAGGAAGTACTCGACTACCTGACGAGATTATCTCTCGATTTATGTTGACGTTCTAGGAATGTTGTTTAGTCAAATCAACGTAGATGATGTCGAGATAACCCAAACTGTTATGTCAACACAAAAAGGAAACAACTAGCAAGGAAAAGACGTAAACTCACTGTACCTTGCAAGGTTTCACAAGGACTTAATTTGATACTCAGATAGCAATCTGATCCTTTGCCAAATCTATCTCCTCCCGGATGATACTCTCCTTCCGTTTTTGAAGGAAGATTCTTTTCTTGATCACACTCACAACCATTTAACCATGATTAGTGTATCATCATTTGATTCGTAAATCATAATAATTAAATAATCATATCAACATGTAATCTCATGTCTAACTAACATTAATCAGTTTTCACATAATCAATGATTAAATCTAATTTTTTCCACAAACATTGACTAATCATTAAACTATGATTAATCATCCTGATTACCACACAAAAGCAAGATTAAGATAAATCATAAGTTGGGGATGTAACATAGGTGTCTAGTATCCACCCAATTGCAGTTTCCATAAGCCTTTGCATCAACTAGTGAGAAACAAATATCCCTCATAACTATTGAAGTCAAATTTGTATCCACATTCACTATTCAAATTTAAGACAACAATGGTGCAAAAATCATGTCACACCTCATTTTATGGACTATATTATTATTTTAGATTATTGAACATTTATTATGATTATTTTACTATGACTGATTCCATGTGTGTGAAAGTAATTATCGTAATATTATAAATGCATGATTTTTTTAAAAGTCGATTTAATAATTGAATATTATTAGTACGATTATGGATATACATTATGATTTGCATCGGCTATGATTTTAGGGAACTAACCTATTGATGTGGAGTTGAGTGCGACTGAATGCAGGTACTTGTCGAAGATGAGAACATGGTTGAGGTAGAGATGTTCTAGCCACTCGGTAAGAACTGATAGGATGGATAAACCTGATGCACGCACACACTCACATAGTCTCATGTCATATTACATTTTGAATGGCTTCAATATGCATTATTATATGGATAATGAATGTGACTGACGTTTAATACTTAGAAAAATAATGTGTTTTAATTGATACAGTAAGTCTTGAATGATAACTAATTGTTTCTGGAAAAAACTGTGTAGAGCTTTTTTGCATTGACGTTTCGGATCACACTTCGTGATCCATCATTAGGAAGAGGATGAAAATGATACATAATTGCAGAAACTAGCTTCTTAAAAGAAAGAGAAAAAAAGGGGGGGTGTTGACATGCAAAAATAAGACAAGGAGAGAATAAAATAAAATAAATAGAGAAAAGAAAGATAAAAAGAGAAGAGAGAGAAAGAGGAAAAAATATTAAGTTGATGTAAAAAGGTAAAGAATAAATAAATAAATTTAAAATAAAAGGAATAAAAGAAGGGAAGATAAAAGTGGGAGATAAGGTCAACTTAGCAAACGAAAGAGAAAAAAAGACAGAAGGAAAGAAGACGAGAGTGAAAGGAGAGAGAAGAGGGGAATCAAAGATATTATTAATTATATTATAAATTATAAAAGTGTTTCTATATTTAAATAGATTGGATTAATAAATATCTTTGTTATATTTGTGAATACCTCTTGTTTGATTTAAAGTGATTATGTTTAGTTAAAAATAAATAAATTATATATATATATATAAATAGTTGCTAGGGGCAGCACCCATTGTATTGATATCAAAAAGCATAAACATCAAAGTTGATTACATCCGGACATGACTATCAGCCATGGATTGCAGAATTATATGCCCCCACTTCCTACCTTCCTTAAGACAACCCCCCTAATTACAAGGCCTATTAAACAAAATGGCCATTACTTTGCAGAAACTAAAAAACTAGAGACAACAAAACACAGATTGTACACATGTATTTTCACACTCACTCGCCACCTTCTGCTTCAGCTTCCCCAGCTTGTCTCGCTGTAATTGCCCGAGCCACCACTGGACACTCAGCATCGCAAGCATGATGAGTTGAGCTGTCTGCCATTTCCTCCGAAGTGCGACCATCATTCTCCACCCAATTTTCTCCCTCGCCTAGGCCCCAGAGTTGTGTGTCCTTGGTATCATCACTTGCCGCCAACCCTTCCTCCTCCATGTAGCACTTCACCCAGCTAGGATTTGGAACCTGCACCACCCCTGCCATCCGGCCCAGACAGTTGATGCTTCTCTCAATTTCAGTCCACCTGCCTTCCACCTCCGTCGGTCTCATCGTTCGCACCACCAGGAACTTTCTCACTTCTACCCCCCCCCCCCCCCCCCACTTTGGTCATGTAGTAATTGTGGGTCAGCGAGGAGTGGAGATTCTCATTAATGTTGTCTAGGGTAGCATCTATCTCTCCCAGGAGGGAGTACAAAAAAGGTGTTGGCACAAAAACTTTGGTTTGTCCTTTCCCACCCTCATGTACACCAGGACCACGAGGAACATTGCTGCAATATCAATGTTGACGCGGTAGCGATGAGTAGCCTTCAAGAATTCTAGACCCAGGACCTTCTTTACCACCCACAAGACTAGCGGATGGTCAGAGACTAGAATGCCTCTAAGCCTTTTGTTTGAAACCTCTCCTCTGAAAGTCATCTGTAGCTTTGTTGCTTCAAGGTAGATAGGCGTGTCCATCGCTACGAGCTCCTTCTTGCCACGAAAATGAATGCAGAAAAGATGCGAGCCTTTGTTCTGAATTCCTTGATTTATAGCACTCGGCCTCTTGCAATAATGATTGGTTCATGCCATCATATTTCCGCACGAGAACAAGATAAACAATCTTGGGGGCTTAAAAGCAATTCTCGTCTCTGGTCCTTTGTTGTACCTTCCGTCCAATGGAGTTATGCCACCAGTTCCTCTAAAGCCGTCACCTCCACGAGCAAACATTTCCCACACTTGCCAATTCAACTACCAGCTTGGTGCAGGTTTTCCTAACATCATCTGGTACTTAGTACTACGTGCCTTGAGCCACGGCCTTTGTCAGCTCATCCGCCTCTACATTCCCTTCTCTATACACATGGCTTAATTTGAAGTCTTCAAACCCTTCCAAAAGATGCTTTATAGGTGGCAGCCACTAGTCAAGCATCCAACTAGGAGTGTGATTTTGTCTAATTGCATTTACGGTGTTGAGGGAGTCTCCTTCCAAATGGACCTTCCTAACTCCTAATTCTTTTGCCAGTTGGAGGCCTGCCAAGGCCACCCTGAATTCATCTTGGTTATTGGTCGACACCCCTAAGCCACTGGACTTTTGCCCTAGGGTGAAGCCTTGCTCATCTCAAGTGATGCACCCAACTCCACTCGATCCCAGATTTCCTTGTGAAGCCCCATCAAAATTCACCTTGATCCAACTAGGGTTTGGAGGGAGCCATCTCACATTCGCCCTATCCTTCTTTACCTTGTCCTTTCCTCCAATCAAGGTGGGTATCTTGAAGCTTGGGAATACTTTAGAAATTTTGTCATCCCATCCAAAGAATTCCTTTTTCTTTTTTCGCTTTGTGCCTGTAGCCTCATTCACAATCTCTGTGAAAAGGGATTATGTCTTGATGCACAGGGCCTCTGAGGACAGTTCCTTGTCCTGGAAGATGCGCCTATTATGCTCTTTCCAAATCTCCTAGATGAGGGAGGAGGGGAGAATGGACCAGATGCTACCAAAGATTGCCCTTTGATGGATAGCGGGCCACATATTAAACCATGCCAAAATGTCCTAGGGGAGTGGGCTCTAGAAATTCAATTTCCTCATGAAGTGATGCCAGCAATCCACTGCAAAGGGACAATGAAGGAGAATGTGATCTACATTTTCGTTATTATTTTTGCACAACACACATCTGCTCGGCCCTGCTATCCCAAATCTAGCTAGCCTATCTTCTGTGAGGACTTTCTTTTGGATTGCCAGCCAAGCAAACACACCTGCTTTTGGGAGGTTATGCTTATTCCAGATGAGTTTTAGGGTCCAATTTTGTCTTGCAATGGCTGCTTCTTTGATCTTGTAACCACACTTGACACTGTAAGACCCTGTGGTCGACCCGCTCCATTTGATTTCATCTTCTTGCACAGAGGGGGCTAGCAGTCTGTTCTTTAGAATTGTCTCCAGCACTTTTTTCTGCTCTTGAGGTTCCTCTAGCCCTGCTAGGGACTTCCATTCCCAGGATGGGACCCCATCTCTCATTGACAAGTTCCCAAAGTTGCAGACCTTGTAGCCCCAGACCCTTCTTGTTTCCACCATGATTTCTGCTAAATTGGGTTGACTGGCAAGAGTCTCTCCTCCTCCCCAAGAGTCCTTCCAAAAATTTGCCCTATGTCCATTCCTGACCTCCCAAGTGATGTGCCTAGAGATGATGTCCCTGCATTCTAGAATATAATTCCAAATTGCAGATCCCCTTGGTGGGTCCAGGATGGTGAGGATTCTGGTGTCTTCATTTGAGTCCAAATACTTCCTTCTAAAGATCCTGACCCATTTCTGCTCACCATTCGTGTGTAGATGCCACACCAATTTGGCCCCCACGACAAGGTTTGTCATGGTCAGCTGCTGAATGCCTATTCCACTTGCTTCCTTGGGAGTGCAGATTTTGTCCCAAGCTACCAGAGGGAGTTTGTGTTGATCACCTGATCCACTCCAAAAAAACCTACTGATGGTTTGGGAGAAGACTTCTTCCACACCTTTAGGGATTTTCAAGCAGGACATTGAGAACACAGGGATGGCTGAGAGGACCGATTTCACCATCAATAGCCTCCCCGCCGAAGATAACCACTTCCCCATCTAGGTTCCTAGCTTGTTCTTGCATCTATAGATCAAATTCTCCCAGTAGCTTCTTTTGTTATCTCTTGCAAATAAGGGGGTACCCAGGTAGCGGCCGGGAAAGTTTGCTACCCACAAATTAAGAATTCTTGCCAAGTCCCTTTGGAGACTGGGCTGGGTATTGAGAAAGAAGACTTCTGATTTTCTCCAGTTGATGCTCTGGCCCGAGGCTGAACAGTACTCATCTAGAAAGGTTTTGATTGTTCTAGCTTCCCTCCTGCAAGCTTCTCCAAAAAGGATTGTGTCATCAGCAAATTGCTAATGAGTGATGTTATCTAGACCATTGGCTACTGCCACTCCATGCCACTTTCCTTCTCTTTTGAGGGTGTTGATCCCCCTTCCTAGGGCTTCTGCCATGATGATGAAGAGGAAGGGGGATAGGGGATATGGGTCGAGCCATTCACTAGAACAGAAAAATTTTGGAGAGGAAATGTAGCTGAGAACCCACGCGCTCCAGTTTCTACTGAAGCCAAATCTTTCTAAGACCTCCATCAGGAAACTTCTATCCACTAAATCATAGGCTTTTAGGATATCTAGTTTGAGGATCATGCTAGGATCTCTTGCTTTCCTAATCGAGTGAATTGCTTCATGAGCAATGATGATGCCTTCCACAATAGATCTACCAGGGACAAATCCTATTTGTTCCTCTGAGATACTTGAATCCAGAACTTCTCTCAGTCTATTGGCCATTATTTTGGTAACAATCTTGTATACCACATTGCATAACGCAATTGGCTCGAAGTCTCCCATCTCCTGGGGGTTTTCCTTTTTGGAACTAGGGCTAAGAAGGTGTGATTGAATGACTTTAACATTGTCATCTTCTTCCTGGATTCCTCAGCAGCCTTTGTGATGTCCTCCCCCACTACTTCCCAGAAATGTTGAAGGAAGCGAGTCGTGAATCAATTTGGTCCTGGAGCTTTGTCTGGGTTGAGGAGAAAAGTGGTGGTTCTGACCTACTCTTTCCCTATTTGCTTGTAGAGTGCTTGGTTCTATTCCTCTGTTATCACTAAGGGGATGGAGGCTAGGATTTTATCTCTTGATTCCCTTTGGATTAGAGCTTTTCTATTCAGGATGGCCTCAAAGTAAGACACTGCTGTCTGGTTGACTTCATCTGTGGAGTGGGTTAGGTTCCCATCTTCCTTGTTGATTTCTGAGATTCTATTCCTACTTCTATCTGCCACTGCAGTTCTATGAAAGAACTTGGTGTTCATGTCACCTTCCTTCAGCCAGGTTTCTCTGGACTTTTGTCTCTAGTAGCTCTCATCTCTCTTCAACAGTTCGTTCAACTCCTATTTTAAGTCTTTTTCTACTACAAATTCCTCCTCCCTCATTCCATTCTTAATTACCTACTCATTCAGGACAACCAACTCTTGCTCCACCCTTATTTTTTTCCTGGAAAATGTTTTTGAAATGAGTCTTGTTCCATTCCCTGAGTTTGGACTTCACATACCCAAGCTTCTTGCTTAGGATGAAAAGCTTGGATTGCTTTATAATTTTGACTTCTTCCCACCAGTTGGGCACTAGTTCTGGTAGGGTCTCATCCCTCAGCCACATACTTTCAAATTTAAAGGGGCACCCCTTGGGGGGTTCACCTGGTCGGATGGTTAGTTGGACCAGGAAGTGGTTCGAGCTCGACAGGGGGAGTATGTCTGCCTCTACTGATCCAGACTATGCTTCCCAATCCCCAACTAACAGGAATATATCTAATCTTTCTGCTATATTAGTGAAACCTCTCTTCCTATTCATCCAAGTGAAGATGCAATTTTTTGTGGGGATGTCTTGGAGCTGATTCCTGTCAATGAAGTCTTGGAAATCTCTTTGCACATTCATCAATCTGGTTAGGCCTCCCCTCTTCTCCTCATTGCTGATGGTTGCATTGAAATCCCCCACTACAAAGCCCTTCTCCTCCCTAAAGAGCCTTAATTTCTCTGATAACTGTTGCCAAACTGCATTCTTTTCTGGAGTAGTCATTGGCCCATAGACATTAATTATGAAGAAGCTCTCATTTCTTTGTAGAAGTCTGCCTTTCATAATTATCCACCTTTTGCTTGCCTCTATTAATTCTCCTTCCATGGATAGGGGGTTCCATAGAATGCTCAAACCTCCAGAGGCACCCTCTACTTCACTGGAAATTCCTTTCCATTGTCTCCAATTTTTGAATCTCCTCTCGCTCTCCTCCTTGTCTAGCTTAGTTTCTTATAGAAGGATTAAGTCTGCATTTGTTTGGTCAATTTGGTGTTTGACCAGATGCCACTTGTTAGGGGCATTGATGCCCCTAACATTCCATGTAATCACCTTCATTACTCCTGGGGAAGGAATACATCCTTCTCTAATCTTAGTTTCATTTGGCCAGCTGCATTAGCTGCTATCTCTAGTTTTGCCCTATTGGATTTGGCCCCCATTTTCCCCATTTTCTTGATGTTAGGTTTCTTCCTTTTGGATTGGGATTTCTCTAGGATTCTCTCATCCCAAATTATCTCCTCTTCCCCCCCAAATCCCACATCATCTTCCTCTTCAGATTCCTGCTCACTCTGCTCTGCACCGGCAGGAGTGCCAATATGTTCCTCACCTCTATTTTTCGGAGGCCTAACAAGGGAGGGTTCTTTTGTTGAGGCCTCCTCCCTCTTAAGGGAGGTTGGGGGGGTGTCCTTCTTGGGTGAGGTCCCCTGAGGGTTTTCCTTACTCTGGCTCCCAATCCCAGTCTGCCCCATTCTCAGGGGTTCATAGATGACCAAATCCCAAGTTTCTGTCTTGTTACAAATTTCTGAGGGAGTTGGAGAGGTGGTTCCTTTCTCCTGGTCAAGGTTCCTTTTTTCAGCCCCAATGTCCTTTATCAGTCCCTCTTCTTCCTTGTAACCTTCTCCTGGGTTGGTTGTCTGATTCAGGCTAGAACCCCTTTGGTTCCCCAGGAGAGATTTCTAGTTGGATGCCCTCCCAAATGTATCTCCCTTCTTTGTCAACATTTGCCTTATTTTTACACCCCAAGTCCCTGTGATCCCATGATTTGCAATTTGCACAAAGTTTCATCTGATCCTCCCTTAACAAGTCTTGTGTCCATTTTCTCCCATCCACATGGATCTCCACATTTTGCAGCAGAGGGTGATGGGGTTTCAACCCTATGCACATCCTCATATACACACCCTGGATTCTATCTTCAGTCATTTTGTCAATGGCTAGAAGAGTCCCTAGTCCCCTCCCTATTTCTTCTAGGGTTTCTTCCCCCCAATACTCTACCAACAGGTTATACATCCGAACCCAGACCAGCCCCTCCCCTATTTTTTGTTTCCATGGGTTGAAATTTGGGTACCGGTCAATTAGATGCATGCTTGTCCCATCTAGGATATAAGGCTCGCCTTATAGGGCTTCCTTCTTTATGGTGTTGGAGGGGAATTCAATTAGGAAGAATGCATTAAGGATTGTTGTGATTTTAGTTTGTTTCCCCCATATTCCCCAACACCAATTTTGAATTCTCTCAATTTTCGTCCATCCCCCTCCCCATTTGGCCATAACCCCTTGATCCTTGAGTTTATTAACACAATTCACAAACTGGTCTTTGCTTGGGGTTATCTTAGGTCTATCAAATTTAGGTTTGTCAACCATACCTTTTGCAATGTCGGGGGTGATTGGATCGTCAGCCACTAACTCCTTTGGTTTCCAAGGGCCTCTCTGCAGCTCTCTCTATTCCGGTGTGTCATTGTGGCGCCAACTTTTTGCCATGTCTGCCTTGAAGTTTTTTTCCTTGAACCATCCATTATTCCCAGGAGTTGGATTCCTTTGCTCAGGTATTAAGTGTCCTTGCCCTTCCTAAACCTGCCTTGCCCTCGATTTTTCTGGTACCACTGGTTCTGACGAAATTGGTTCCTTGGTTGGATCCAAGGAGGCTCCTTGCATGGGCTCCATCTTTGATTCTTGCGGAATGCCTCTTGCCACTTCCGATTGGGTGCATTTGTCATGGGTGGAAAGAAGCTTGTCCTGCATTTGTCCACCCATCTACCTCTTTCAAAAACCCATTGCGGGATATGGATATTTTCCTGAGCTCGCCACATCGTTCTCGCTTCTTCTCTTACATGCTAATCATCTTTGACATCACCCCAAGCCCTACCTCCCAAGTCGCCTGCATTTTTCGGTGTTCCTCCTCCATGCTATAATGAGATTAGAATTAATTCAATTTTCAAGTAATAAATAAATTATATTAATAATATATGTTATATTTAGATATCTAAATAAATGAAATAAAGGAAAAGCTTTTCTCATGCAAAACTGGGAGAGCGACAATAACAACAGAGTTAAAATTTTAAAAAGGAATCATGGGTTTTGAACGCCAAGGGAGCATGCAAACTGGAGGTGACTGAAGTAAAAATAATAAAAAGGCCATTCTAATTTTGCAACGACAGGAATAGAGGAGGTGAAGGGAATAAAAAGAAAAAGCACAACAGAGAATTGATTACCGGTGGCTTTCAGCATCAGAAAGAAGGAAGGTGATCAGACTTAGTGACCAACGACAGGAGGAAGGAGGGAAGGAATTAGCAACCGATGTTATTGTTTAGTGACAGAGTCAAGAATCGACTTCTTTTACCAACAAAGGAAACCAGGAATTTTTCTATAGATTTAATTGCAAAAGTTAATGATTGAGTTACTATTAAAACCATGTTTAAATATTGGCCTGTGATCTATCTTTTCTCTAGTCTGCGTTATGTTGTGAGTGACCAATTTGTGATTTCTATTCTTGCCTTATACCTGGAACTATTTTATCCCTGTCGCCATCTTTTCTTTTCCTCTACGTTTTGCTTATGGATCAACCTCTTCTTTGTTTGGCGTCAGCCTAAGTTTTTGTTTGGCCGATGTTAGATTTTAGCTCATGCTTGCATTTATTTTTTGTGTTTTACTTTAGACTTAGCCTTCTCTTTTGTTTGGTGTCAACCTTAACTCATGATAGCCAGTGACTTTTGAAATTGACCTTCTTGTCTATTTGGTGTTGGCCTGATCTATTTTCCCAAATGGTTGCTAATTGATAGCTGTAAAAACAATCTTATTTATTTTGGGCGCTGTTATGTTAGTCTTTGTCATAGTTGGGTATTAATTCTTGGTCGATCTATGTTTATTTATTATTCTTTGTTATGTAGTGAAGCGGCTTGTTTCTTGTCCTTGTCGGCTTATATTGCACCCCTAACAGTCTGATTTGAGAGACCTTGCTGTTGAGAACGACCTTTTAAAACTTAGACGATAGTTTTTATTTACCACTGTCATAGCAATTATCTTTATCTCTATCACTGTTGTTCTTTTTCATCCTTTAGATATTGTTAAATTTATCTTCAGTTGCAGCCATACTGTGTTCCTACAGATGTAATTACTATATCCTTGTCGCAGCGTAATTGTAATCCTATCGCAGCCTATTTAATTATATATCAGACTTCTTGTACGTTCCAGTAGCTTGATTTATAAATACATGTAGCTTGTTTTATAAGTTCTTGTAGATTCATATAAAACTTCCTGAAACAATTATATTATTTCTTAGAACAAAGACAATGCATTTTTTCTAATTTTTACCTATGCTTTTAAATTTAGTTGGGAGATGTTGAAACCATTCATACACTCTTAGTAAGCCTTTATTTCAATAAATTGCTTGAATCATGAACCAGCATTGGATAGGAAGTAGTTAACATAAGTTTTCTACAAACTATTAAAATAATGAAATACGGTTAGATGATATAACTAGATTATAAAATCTATATCTATATTTGCATTTAAATGAATGAATAATGTTCTTCTTTACTACTTGCTTGAAAGTGTGTTTTCATGAATGATGCAAAGGAAAGGGATTAAAGATGGTTTATAGGCGAATATGGGTTGCTATTATTTTGAAAAGAAAGTATATTATCTCTTATGTGTGTTTGGGGTTACTTTTGGGCTAGGATGTTGAATGTGGAATATCAGAGATGGCTTTTGCTCTTTTTAGGAATTAAACCTTAAACTATTTTAAATGCTTAGGCCTAAGTTGGGAATTCATTGAAAAAGATGAATATTTGTCTAGTAAAACTTTATTTATACATATCTCTGCCACATCCTACTGTGAGACAATTTGCATATCATTATTTAGATTTGAACATTAGACTTCAAGTTGCATTGGATGTTCCCTCTTGCCAGTTGTTTCCAGGTTACTAGACGTTTTGTGCAGGGTTGGGTTTCCTTCGTCTTATGGAGTCCGGGGAAGTGTAATTGCTTCATGGTTGGGTGGAAAAGCGCTTGAGCCATGTTCCCATCTCTCGGCTTGCAAGAGGACAATGTGGGTTCATGGCAACTGGAGAGTTTGTTTGATTTATTATTCTTATATTGGACATGATTATTGTCTCTTGTAATTATCATTGGATGATTTATGACATGAAAGCCAATGGAATTTGTATATTCTTTTATAGTGCTAACACCTAGATTAAGCACGTGATTTGTAAGATTTAATGAATTTTATCGATTCATGTTTTTGAGATTTATCTTTTACTTGAGATGATGTAATTAAGTTGATTATTTACTTCATGCAACTTTAGTGATGAAATGCGTACTTTACAAATCATTTGGGTGGAATGATCTATGTGAAAAAGAGAGATTCCGTATGACATGGCCTCAATCTTTTCCATGTACAATGTCTCATGTATTATTCTTGATTTTAGAGTTTGACAATATTGATCTTGCTTGCAAGTTGTAGACATTCTACTTTTTCTATTTATAAATGTGCTTTCTATGTACTATTCTACTTGTGTAATCCCTTATTTTGGAGTTGCCATTTCTTTCCATTGTAATATCAATATTAAAAGTATGGATAGTTGGTTTTGATCTAGATACAAAGAATAAAGGGTCTCCTACACGGTGAATCACAAATACACTTCATCAAACATGTGAATATGATGAGATATATCTTACAAACATGAATTATATTCAGTAAATAAGCCTGCACAAGGATCGGTCAGACTATAACTCAAATGGCATTGCGTACAATTATAAGTGAGCTCATATTACAATAGGCTTCTACTCTTGTGCTCTCAATTCACTACCAATTATAAGGCAGAGCAAAACTGATGGATTTTTCCATTCGATCCTCTTTTGACACCAGCCTGCCCCATTTTTATCATAAATGTGCTTTCTATGCAATGTTGTACTTTTGTAATCCCTTATTTATGAGTTGTCATTTCTTTCAATTGTAACATCAATATTAAAAGTGTTGGAGTTGATGATTAACTCGAAACACCAGGATCACCTACAAAACCTAAGATTTACCTTCCACAAGAGAAAAAAGCAAAGAGGAATAATTTGCACAATAAGGATGCAATTAATGAAATGGATTTAATGAATTACATGAGAGAACTTGCTTTTATATTTGCAAGTTAGATAAAAAAAACCTAATATGACTTAGTAATAATCTAAGACTAAAAATAAGCCCTAAGTCAACTTAATAAAGTATAATTAAATATTTAATTACACCAACACCCCTCTTAAGTGCAACTTAGGGAGAAATGAAAAACATGCAACTAATGCAAGAATGGGTCCCGGCTACAAGGCCATGTTAGGTACCCATGAACAATAAGAATCTCTCATAAGGTGGAGAAAAGGAGAAAAACCCTGTGGGAAAAAACCCCTCCAAAAGAGAGAAAAAACATGCAAATAAATATGTACAAGTGATGGAAGAAGGGCTCCAACTAATACCCCCTAGAACTGAATCCATCACAAGAACACAATCATGAGCCCCCCCATAAGAGGGAAAGATAGAGGCAATAAAATCCTCCAACACTATAGAATCTCTAGAAGCAGAAGAGGATGCTCAAACACGAATGCAAAAGCCAATCCACTTATGGCAAATCACATTTCTTCCCTTAGAAAGAAATAGAACAACCTACAAATACTGAAGAACCTGTGAAGTAGGTGGCCTCAAGATGAATGTCTCTGAAGACTAGATGAGTGTCCATATGCCAAAAGCTGAAGATGCCACAACAAAGTTAGGAACAACATGTTGAATCCATGAAGGTGACAACTGAAGACAAAATGGAAGCTCTGAATCAAGTGTCTCCAAAGATAGAATATGATTGACAACAGCAATGCCATGACTGTCAAGAAAGAGGGACTGCAAGCCCTCAAGAGTATCATCATCCTACTCAACCAAGGAAGCATCAATCTCAACAGAAACAAGATGTGGAGGAGAAGAATGAAGGGCACCATGATGTAAAAATGAATCAATAGCAAGAATACGAAGATTCAACTATTCTCAGAAGTAATATTCACACAAGAAGTGTGATCAACAGTCAAAGGATCTGAACCGTCATTTGGAGCAAAATCAGAAAAGGTATATAACCGAGATGCATGATCAACCACACCAGTAGCAAGAATCTTTGTGGTCTCCAAATCTCTAATGATAACTAGATCAGGTGTGAATTCTATTGTTTTCCCTACACCACTATGAGTAATCTGATAGACAGAAAGTAGATTATGTGATAAGGAAGGCACACACAATACATCATGAAAAGTACCCCCTCCAATATCAATAGATCCCTTTCCTATCACCTTCATGTAATTATTATTACCCATCAAGATTGGTGGCATATAACAAGGCTCAAAAGTAGAAAACATAGACAAAGAGGAAGCCATGTGATGAGCGGCTCCTGAATCAATAAGCCATTTACATGATTCATGAGATGTAGTTGCACAAAGTGCCTTACCTTTGTATTTGTCAGCTCCATTAGCAATACCTGCATGTCCTTTCTTAGTAGATTCTGACTATTGTTATGGAGTAGAAGATGATGAACTTGAAATCAAAGATGAAGGAGAACTAACACTGAGTTTCTTAACAAGATTCTTCAACTCATCTATCTGTTTGCGATACATCAAATAGTATCATCATGCCCATGTTTCTTGCAATGGCTGCATGTGGGTATCTCCTTGGATTACTCCTTTTTTCTAGACGAAGATGAAACAGGAGGTGCATGTGAAGTGGACTCTTTGCCTTGCTCTTGATGTTTGGGTTTCTGTTTCTTTTCCTTACCACTTGAAGCCTTTTCATCTTTGGTGCCTTGACTTGTAAGAAGTGCTTGAGGCTTTGTAGACTTCAATGTGCCCATTTGAACCAATTTTGCCTGCTCCTTGGTAAGTGATGTAGCAAAGTCATCAAGTGAAGGCATTGTGAATTTAGTTCCAAGAGCATCCATGGTAGCATAGAATGTGGAGACAAAAACAGAATAATCTGAACCAAGCTTAGCAAGTATGGAGAGAATCAACTGGGTGTCCTCTTTCTGAATACCACACTATTTGAGATGCAATATGAGGGATTTGAGTTTGGTGAAGAAGTCCTGGATGCTATCAAAATTTGTAGGATTCAAACCAATCAGCTCATTCTCCAACTAAAAACTCCTCAAAGTATCCTGCTTACCAAACAAAAGCTCTAATTGGGCCCATACTTCATTTGGTGTTGTGCAAGAATCAACATGAAAGAGTAGATTGGGTGAAATCAACTAACATAATGTACCAAAGGCCTCATCACACCTGTTAAACCATTTCCTCTTTTCAGCAGCCCCTGTAGGTTTAGTTTATGAGCCCATAGTCACTCTGTATAACCCCAATTTCTTTAGATGGATCTCTATTGCTTTCTTCCACCCATGATAATTGTATGGGGTAAGGGGAGCAATTTTGGGTTGATCCATGATGTGTGAATAGAAAAAAGATAGAGAACAACAATATACTTCTTGCAATGCAAGAATATTCCCCCTTTGTTAAAAAAAATTAGCCACTTGCATGCACTTTTTCCAAAAAAAATTGAAAAAACAAGATCTAACTTCAAGCAAAAAAAAAGGTACTTTGATGAATTTTTATAGAAAAAAATAAGTGTCCATAGTGTAGATCGCAGAATTAGCTTTCCAATGCCTATTAGTTTGCAAAATTTGGACACCATATGCCCAAGTTATAGTCGATTTCACAAAACTGCTCCTTTAGGGTTTGAAGGGCAAAAAAGGGCCCTCTTTGGCTAAGGGCTTGGTCGCATGGGCGACCTACTGCAAGTGCTGGGGGCTGAAAGGAGGCCGGCACAACAGGCAGCGCGACAGTTTTCTGATGTGCGCTGCTTAAAAAGTGGCAGCGGTGGAGGTGGCGCTGCCCAGATGTGGAGGTGGTCTTAGGCCTGTTCGCGGGCCCTTTTATGGCCTACAACCAAAAAAAATAATTTAAAAAAAAAATTGTACAGACCTGTGTAGAGAGGTCGTACGACCCCTGCCAGGTAAAAAATTTTGCCCCAGAGACACTTGCACAGATTTCGATGAAATGAAGGGTGTTTTTATGGTTTTTGGCCCTTTTGAGCACGTTGGTGATGATGATTTTGGCCAAAAATGCTCTAAAACTGCTGCTCCCCTCCAGATCTCAAAAAAAAGTACTCTTGAAACCTTCATAGATTTGGCCTCACAAGACCAAATTCAACCAAACAAAAGACAAATCTTTCGAACTGCTCTGGATCCAATGAGAATGACAATTTTCCTCAAAAAAGCACCCAACAAAAGGCTCTATGCGAATTTTTCCTAGATTTGAGGAGGCTGTAGATCTTCTCTGATACCATGTTGAAGTTTATGATAAACTCAAAACACCAGAATCTTCTACAAGCCAAAGATTAACCTTCTACAGAGAAAAAAAACACAAGAGAGCAATTTGCACAATAAATGGATGCAATTAATGAAAAAGATTAATGAATTGCATGAGAGAACTTGCTTTTATATTTGCAAGTTAGATAAAAAAACCTAATATAACTTAATAATAACCTAAGACTAAAAATAAGCCCTAAGTCAACTTAATAAAGTGTAATTAAATATTTAATTACACTAACAAAAAATATGGAGTAGTTGATCTAGATATAGAGAATAAAGGGTCTTCTGCAAGATAAATCGTAAATACACTCCATCAAAACATATGAATATAATGAAATATATCTTACAAATGTGAAGATTATTTGATAAATAAGCCTGCATAAGGATAAGTTGGGTTACAACTCAAATGGGCATTGCATATAATTATAAACAATCTCATGTTATAGTAGGTTTCTACTCTTGTGTTCTCATTCACTAACAATTATAAGACAAAGTAAACCTAATAGGTTTTTTCCAATTGATCTACCTTTAACACCAACCTGCCCCATTTTATCATTGAATTTACAATTTTAGACTCAAATGAGGGTTTGAGAAGTCCGCCCAACAAGCCAAATTAGGAATTAACATACGGTCTTATAGAGGAATCCTTAGCAAAAAGAGCAATGGGAGGCTCCATTGCTGGTATATGTATGTTGATTGTCTCGATTTCACCAATAGTTCTAACCATGTCTCAATGTGGAAAGAGCTAGGCGGAGGGTGAAACAACATAGGGGGTTTTAAAAACTTCTAATTCCTCCAATTATGTTCTCTACAACCTATCTCCTCCTCAGCAAACACTTTGCTCTCCCTCTGCGTCTTCCAAAACATGTATGAGATCCTATGCTTCAAAGCTTCCTTTATATGTGGTCCAATAGAGGTGGATAAAACACAAAGAGGTGGAGAATAAGCCAACAAGAGAAGTAAAGAAGACATGGGTTGAAATTTACACAATATATGATCTATAATATTTTATATGCACCAAATATATGATCCCTGACAATGACATTGAATAACCCCCAGTCATGCTCATTAAATCTTTTTTTGGGTAAAAAGTAACCCATAAATCCTACAACCTAAAAATTGTTTAACGACAAACTAAAAATTATTTTTAGACATGAGACAATATTATAAAATAGAAAAAAAATATTACCATTTTATTTTCAAATGTTGGGAATAAGACAACAATCAATTAAAATAGTAATAAATGTAAAGTGAACATTTTTTTGTTTATTATCATTTATGGTATTGTTTGAAAAAATCAATGACAAAGATCTATTTCATGGTAGTCCTTTTACTCTACACCATTGTTATGTGTGAAAAGTGGGAAGATGATGAATATTGTCAAGATCTATCAAATCAAACCCTCCTTTCACACTAACACTCAAGGACAACAACCGAGCCAAGTCACTACAGATGAAGAGGACTCAACTACAGGTTGATGTAGTCATGAATGATATGGAAATATTGATTAGATTGAAAGATTTGTCAAACTCTAGATTCAATAAGCCTCAAACCCTAATTATAGTGAAACCAGGTACAGACGAATAAACTGTTACAGATCACCAAATAGGAGGACACTCAGGAGGATTAGAATCTTACCAAAAATTGGATTTTTGGAGGCGAAGACTTTGCAGACTATAGGGCGGGTGCCCAAGTCTGATAGGGCAATTTTTCTGTAGATTTGGAGCAACGAGCAATGTCGGATGATGTTCAACTCTTGAGTTCAAGATGAATCCTGTCGGGGGGGGGACTACGAGGCGAGCGCCCTAGTCCAGTAGGGTAGATTTACAACAAATTTTCTCCAGATCCTGAATCCTTATCCTCTGAATTACTTCTGTTACATCCCTCTTTTTGAAAACAATTATGCTATTTACTCTCTTGCAAATTTCAGTAATTTAATATGTTGTGGACGACATGGAAACTGATGATTTATTTTACAAAGTTGTTATATGAAATTTTGGAATCTATTGATTACGATCAATGTGATAATGTAGAGTAAATGTCCTTTATGTTTAGTGAAATGATGTTTTTGGTTATATTATGGTGTGAGTTGGAATAAAGGTGCTTTGACCACAAAATTGTATGTGAGACTGTCGTTGCAGGAACAGGTGGACTGTGTTCGACGGGAAGAGAAAGTATCTTCGAGAGAGAGTATAGACTCTGGAAATTAACCATGGGTGTTTGTTAATAAGAACGCCAAATAGGTAGATAAACCTTGGAACCATCATTTTAGTCTTGGTTGTTGGTTGGGTTAGTTAACTAGATGTCGACGTCAGAGGATAAAGTATAACATCCTAGTCGAAAGTCGTCATATAGAATCTTGGAGTCGTCGATGTCGTCGTAAGTCCATCATAGCAAGCCGACTTATTTAGACGTTTATTATTTTCGTTTATAAGTATTTAATGAACCTTCTTGTGGTGAAATTGTAAATCATGTCTCGTAGTCGAAAGATGCGAGAAGTCGGCTTTGTGCGTCTAACGATGTAAGAAACTCGTTTGCGTTACGATCAATCCATCGTGATTGTCATAAAACGCGTCGAACTTGTGTTATGAATTTATTCCTTTCTTGTAGGTCGACGAATGTCAATTTGTAGCCATAGCGTGAAATAATTTTTTTTATGGTCGTCGTTTAGCGTGAGTCTTTTCTTCTAGCTTTGACTGCGATTTGTTGTCAATCTAACCTTGGGTTTTCTTAATTAGATAGTCTTTGTCTCTCTTTCCTTCTCGACCCCAACGATGCTCAAACCATTTCGTAACCACCGCCGTGTCGAGCTTTAATTCCTTAATTCATCTTTTAGTTGCTCTTGAAGGTTAGAGGTCTTCTTGCGGTAGAATGACGAAGTTGCTATGCGGCGTCGTCATTTAGAACCTCCTGTTTGGTTGGGACCGCTACAAGTGTGGAGTCAATAGTTGCACTTAATACCGACCCATGTGGATAGGCATGTGATGGTTAGATTTTGAAACCACAGTTGGAAGTTAGTCCTTTATCTTCGCTGTGTTGTGATGGAATTATGCCATGGATAATAAGTTTAACTGTCAATTAATGATGATGCACCATCATCTAGGAGAGGGAGATCAAGAACTGTCGTAAGGTGGAGTTAGAACCGGTAAGCGAGGTTTAGATGTCAGTTATACTATACCGACGGAGGGGAATCTTCTCGGTAGTGGTCGGAGATAAGAGAGTGGTTGTAGTGGATTGTCGCGGCTTTGGAAAGGAAGTTAGTAATGGCAGAAAGAAAGGTGATCTTCTCTGACCCTACATCGTGGAAAGAGGGGACGGTTGAAGAGGTGGAAGCGAGAGTAAGAAGTGAGAGTGATGGAGACTAGAAGGAAGGCATATTCGATGGCGAGTGGGAAAGGAAAAACGGGAGAAGGCCGTCGTGAGATTAGGGAGAAGGGAAGTAACTGCGGAATGGGATATGGACGGGGAGTTTAGAAGTTGAGGAGAGACTCTACCGACAGGGAGAAGAGTGATAGGAAGTCAGTCGCTGTGTGAAGGAAGAGTGTTTAGTGGGCATCACTGTTGCAACCAAGTTGGACACGGCAGAGAAGAGGAGAGATAGGGAGAAGCTTTGTCGCCTGCATAGAAATAAGGAAAAGCGGCAGTGAGGACTGAGGGGAACCTTCGGCATTTGCTGTGCTCTTCATTGCCAAGGTAAGGTAACATACCTACAACGAATAAGATATCATGATAATGTCTCTTACTGCGGTTCTGTGAGAAGTTCATCATTATAAATGTATTATTACTATATTATGGTAAAAGAAACCTCAGTGACAATAATGCTGCTGTCAATTAGTATTCAAGAACTTAGAAAATAGATCGACACCTCTCTTGGTTGGTGTCGTAAGACGATAGAGCATAGATTTCAATGTGTATTCATCTAAGAATGATCACTGCAAAATGCAAATGTGAACTACAAACTTCTAATAGGAGGAAAAGATGTAAATTATAAAGAGTTTCCTTTAAGACTGAGATATCAACGTAAAACTGCCCTTGGGGCACTTGAAACAGTAGCTCCTTAGTGAGAAAATACTTTGCTCCACGAGCGTGTTGTGTAGGAGAGATAAACCACAGATTTAAAGCATGTTTGGCGTAAACTTTAATGAGTTTGACCGCTGAAGATGTAGTTGCAACCAGCTGAAGTCATTTTCGTCTTTTATCTTTTGTTAGAGGTCGACCATGTGTTTGGTCATCTCTAAGGTCATAAGAAAGAGTCCAAATCTTTCATTATTTTATTTTGCGATTCTTACCTTGATAACTTATGCGAAATTAATCGACTTGGAAAGGGAAGAAGGGAGTTAATGTACTTGTGTCGAAAACCGTCATGGTTTTGTATTGAGCAAGTAGAGTGGGAAAACCCGCATTTTGAATCCAGATTACGTTGCATGCGACGATTCTAGTATCGTTTTGTAGACCTTAAGAGTCTAGAACCCTTGAATTTCGGGATAACGGGAAATTGTTTTAGATACTCGAGTGTGTTGTGCAAACTTGGAAACCGAGTAAACAAGTGTGAAACCACTTAGGAGTGGGCGTCAGTAAACAATGTTTTTACATGAATATGAGTTTATGAAACTATGAACTCAGGATTAGAGTAAATGTTGCGCCATGCACTATTACAGGAGGAAATCCTAAACCCTTGAGGTCATCAAGGTTGTCAATTAGTTCAAACTACACAAATAGGAAACTATAGGATTTCGATTAGTTCAAATCGAGTAGGGTGGGTGAACTAAGTTTATGCGTTCTTAGAACGCTAATTAAAAACAAATCCTTTGGCCAAGGTGGTGTACTATCCTCAAGTGCATCGAACGTTCACCGTAACTGGATGTCATTTCTTGTGGAGTGTCGTGCATGACTAGAGGGTATCTAGGGATCTGCACAATAACAAGACACGTAAGTTACAACACCAGAGCTCAGATGGCAAACACCGATGGTTATCCTAAGTCTATCCTCTTGAGTAGGGTAGGGCCACTTCCGGCTAGGAAGGAGTGTGGGAGACCGACGGTCTGTGGTTGGAGGTTAAGCTCCTTGAAGATACTTTCTCTTCCAAATATTAAGGATTGCCGAGTCTTGAATGTGATGGGTCGACAATCGAGATGCATGTTAATGGTATGTTTCCAATATTTGTTTGCTTCAAGAAAATTTCATATTGTTAGAAAATAAAATGTTTAATGTATATCATTTCTTTCAGTTTTATGAAAATGAGATCATGTTTTTATTAAAGTGAAAAATGTTATACTTGGTAATAGAAAAGTTCTTTTGTATTTGATTACCTAGTTAAATAAAAAATTTATTTATTTCGGTTGTGAAAACCTAGTTTTTCTCGTCTTTACGGATTTGGATGTCACATATGGTATCAGAGCCAAGTTTGTTCAGCACTAGGGCTGATGAGTCCACTAACTTGATTAGGAAATCATCATTACGTGGGTAGATAATGATTTGGTTTATTGTGCCAGGATGGTATACACCAAGAAAACCACAAGAAAATCCTTCGTGGGTAAGAAGCGTTATCTGCAAGCTAAGCAGAAACGACTTGCGATGATCAAGACCATAGAGAAAACTAATGACGAAAATGACATTTG
This sequence comes from Cunninghamia lanceolata, assembly GCA_027924645.1. Classification (NCBI taxonomy): domain Eukaryota; kingdom Viridiplantae; phylum Streptophyta; class Pinopsida; order Cupressales; family Cupressaceae; genus Cunninghamia; species Cunninghamia lanceolata. The sequence continues at coordinate 1,878,519 of BSBN01001493.1, forward strand.
GCTCATGATCACTAGGGATCCTCGTGTAGTACCTAGAGCTGAGATTATTGAGCTATCTTCTGATAGTGAGTCTGAGGGGTATACACCTCGTGATTATGTGTCAGACAATGAATCCGAAGGTTACACTCCACTAGATAACAGAGTAGAAACATGAGATTTGTCTATGTCTAATGATGTTGAAACAATTTTGCAAAATGAATAAAGACAAAATTTTGGTTTGAGAACAATTATGATTATGATCAATTGTTGTGTTCTTTTGATGATGTTTAATATGATAAGCGTAAAACTGATTAGTATATGTTTAATCAGGTGTGAAACTAATCTAGCATGGACCAATCAGAGTTTAACGAGGGGGAGAATCAGGAAGGTCATAACTCTCGGGAAAACTCCACTGACAAGTTGGATAGGATTCTAAACATGCTCACTGAAACCAAGGAAAGGTTGAACAAACTAGAGAAGAAAATGGATGAAACTGGCAACACAGAGGGTGGAAATGAGAACTCACATTACACAAGCAAGAGTAAGCATTGGGAAAATGGTACGTCAAGTGAACATCTTGACGACAGTGAAGCCCAAAGAAAAACCAAGGATAAACTTGCTCTAGAGTTATCTAAGGATATGAAGAAGGTTAACCCTCCAAAGTTCGATGGAACGAAAACTGGAGATGCAGCAGAAGCATGGTTGACGAAGATGGAGAAATATTTTGAGATCAGAAATTACTCTGAAGTTACTAAAGCCGTGTGGGGAGCCTATCAGCTATCTGGGGAAGCGTCCACTTGGTGGATGAATAAGAAAATGGAGCTGGAGTTAAGTCCCTTGAAGGTGACATGGGATGAGTTCGTGGAACTATTCTGAAAACGGTGGTTACCTCAGTTATACTTTGATCAGAAGTTAATGGATTTCCAAAACCTCAGGCAAGGTGAACTATCTGTGGTCGAGTATGCAGAAAAATTCACTAGACTATTGAAGTATGTCCCTCAATACCAAAAGGATGAAAGGTTCCGAATCAGAAAGTTCATCATGGGACTCAATCCTCAGATCGGCGGTGAGGTGGAGGTGCATGGTCCAAGCACGATGGATCAAGTTTATGAAAAGGCAAGTAAACAGGAGCAGAAGATCAAATCTATCTCTGCTTACTGTGATAAGAAACGCAAGAAGTTTGATAAGAGCTACCACGATTAGTCTTATAAAAGGAAAAATGATAAGGGATATGGAAATAGGAGGTTCGATAAGGGAAATAGAAAGAATCAAGGAGGATTTGGTAATGAGCGAAGAGGTGAAGATTTTAAGAGAAATGTAAATTTTAAGAAGAATGTTGATTCTGCAAGTAGGCCATCTGAGAAGCGAGGACCTATAGGAGGATGCTTTTCTTGTGGAGGAGATCATTATTCCAACCGTTGCCCCAATAAGAAGCCGAATGGGAGGCCTAGGAACACAGAGCTTCCTTCACAACAGGAAGCCTTTCAGCAAAGGATTCATGCCGCTCTTGACAATCAGCAAGCGGAGCATCAGATCACTCCTATTGAGATGATAGGTACCTTATTTGGAGTTCCTGTTTCTATTCTATTTGATACTGGTGCAACAGAAAATTTTGTGTCACCTAGAGTCTTAAGTAAAATTTCTAGAAAAGCAGGCTTTATGTCAAAACCTTGGACAGTAGAGTATGCAAATAACTCAAAGGCTCTGGTAGAGCAATGTTTGTTCGAAGCTAGGATTAATGTTTCTAACTTCACCACGGAGGCAAATTTGTACGTAGCACCTTTAGGGTCCTACGATGTCATCCTAGGAATGAACTGGTTGTGGAAACATCGAGCCAAAGTAGATTGCTTTCATAAAACCATTGAGTGTCTGGATGAGACAGGCAAAACAGTAAATCTCCAAGGAATACAAAGGGAAATAAAGGTTAGATCCATTTCATCAAAACAACTAAAACGGGCTAGGCAAAAGGGATGTCAACTTTTTGCAGTCAAAATGGACCTAGTAGAGGAAACCTTGGAGAAGCAATCACTTGAGGAAAGATATCCATATTTATGCAACTTCACAGATGTATTTCCCGAGGAGTTACCAGGCTTGCCTCCGAAGAGAACATTTGATTTTGGCATAGATATTAAACCACGATCGGAGCCAATCTCTAAAGCTTCGTATCGTATGACTACCACCGAACTTATGGAATTAAAAGCTCAGTTGCAGGAACTTTTGTCTAAAGATTTAATTAGGCCAAGTGTATCACCATGGGGAGCCCCGGTTATCTTTGTCATAAAGAAAGATGGAACTCTAAGGCTGTGTATAGACTATAGGATGCTTAACAAGGCAACTATAAAGAACAAGTATCCCTTGCCACGAATTGATGATCTATTTGACCAAATGCGTGGCGCATCGGTCTTTTCCAAGATAGATCTGAGATCTGGATACCATCAGTTAAGGTTGAAATATGAAGATATTCCCAAGATAGCATTTAGAACAAGGTATGGTCATTATGAGTTCACAGTGTTGCCGTTTGGATTGACCAATGCACCTGCTGCTTTCATGAATCTCATGAATAGTGTATTCAGAGATTGTCTTGATAAGTTTGTGCTAGTTTTTATTGATGATATCCTGATCTATTCCAAAAATGAAGAGGAGCATGCACAACATCTTCAAATAGTCTTGCAACGATTAAGGGAACACAAATTGTATGCGAAACTCTCAAAGTGCTCCTTCTTTCAGAAAGAAGTACAATATTTGGGGCACATAATATCAGCTGATGGGATATCAGTTGATCCAGCCAAAATAAAAGCTATTATGGAATGGCCTGAACCAACCAATGTGTCAGAGGTACGAAGTTTCATGGGATTGGCAGGTTATTACAGGAAATTTGTGTTGAATTTCTCAAGCATTACTAGCCCAATTACCTCTTTGCAGAGAAAAGGAAAAAGGTTTGTTTGGACGGATGAATGTCAAAAGGCTTTTGACTTGTTAAAAGAAAAATTAACAACCACTCCAATTCTGAAAGTTCCTGATCCTGAGGGAGAGTTTGAGGTTATCACTGATGCCTCGGGGGAAGGATTGGGAGGTGTGCTTATGCAAGATGGCAGGGTAGTAGCCTATGAGTCAAGGAAGCTAAAAAATTATGAGCAGAACTACGCTCCTCGTGACCTAGAGATGGCAACAGTGGTTCATGCCCTTCAGATGTGGCGACATTATTTGTTGGGAAGGACTTTTATTTTAAAATCTGATCACCAGAGTCTTCACTACATATTCACACAACCTAATCTCAATGCAAGGCAAAGGAGATGGTTGGAATTAATATCAGATTATGACTTTGAAATTTCTTATATCAAAGGCAAGGAAAACCGAGTAGCTGATGCCCTAAGCAGAAGAAGGCACATAGCCTCTATAATCTCCATTCATGCTAACTTTAAAGATTTAGTATTGCAAAACTTATCTGGAGATGAATATTATGAACAAGTGAAACAGGCTCTGCACTCAAACCCTACGGACCCAAGATATGACGGATTTAGTTTCGAATCTAATGGATTGATGAGATTTAAGGGAAGAATTTATGTTCCTGATTCAGTAGAACTTAGAAACCTTGTGTGGAAGGAAGTTCACTGTGCTCCTTACTCTGGACACCTTGGTGTAACAAAACTGTTAGCGGATGTCAAGCTGCTATATTTCTGGAAGGGAATGAAAAGCGATGCTACAAAGTTTGTAGCTAGTTGTTTGAAGTGTTAGAGAGTTAAGGCAGAACACCAACATCCTGCTGGATTATTATACCCACATGATATTCCAGAGTGGAAATGGCAAGTTATTAGTATGATTTTGTGCAGGGGTTGCCAATGTCTAAGAATAGGCATGATGCAATATTGGTTGTTGTGGATAAACTAACCAAGGTCGCACATTTCATACCTGGAAATTTGACAGATGGAGCACATCTTTTGGCTCGAAAATTTGTGCAAGAAATTTTTAGATTGCATGGGGTACCTGAAAAGATAATATCTGATAGAGATGCTCGGATAACTTCACGGTTTTGGCAAACCTTATTTTCTGCTTTAGGGACTAAACTGAATGTAAGTACTGCTTATCATCCTGAAACTGATGGACAAACAGAAAGAGTGAATCAGGTATTAGAAGACCTTTTGAGAATGTATTGCATGGATCAGCAATACAGATGGGAGGAATATCTACCTCTTGTCGAATTTGCCTATAACAACTCCTATCATTTTGCCATTAAGATGGCGCCATTTGAAGCATTATATGGAAGGAAATGCAGAACTCCTATAAGCTAGGATAAGCTGGAAGATAGGATAAGCATTGGACCTGAAATGCTTGCTGATATGGAAGAAAAAGTTCAAGTGATTAGGAAGAGGTTGGCAGAAGCCAATGACAGGCAAAAGAGTTATGCATATCGCAAACGAGTGCCTAGACACTTCTCTGTTGGCGAGAAAGTGCTTTTGCGAGTGAAACCCCAAAAGAGTTCTATAAAATTTGGTAAATCTTCAAAATTGGCTCCTCGTTATGTCGGACCTTTCGAAGTTCTTGAGATTATCAATCCAGTTGCCTACAAAGTTGCTCTACCTCCAGCCTTGTCTAAGATGCATAATGTTTTTCATGTTTCGTATTTAAAGAAATATTTTGTAGGTAATAACCACATCCTTAACTGGAATTCCTTACAGATGCAAGAACCCGGGGTGGTTGTGATCGAGCCACTCAAGGTGCTCGAAATGCGTAAACTTCGTTTACGTAATCAAGAATTTTTGCAATGCAAAATTTAGTGGGACGATTATGGCGAGGATAGCGCCACTTGGGAAGACTACAAAGACATTTACCAAAGATTTCCAAAACTTTTTAAAGACATTAATGTTGCATTATAAAAAGTTTGTTTTAAGTTTAAATTTTGCTTGATAAACTTAATCATCGGGGACGATGATTTTTAAAGGGGAAGGATATGTTACATCCCTCTTTTTGAAAACAATTATGCTATTTACTTTCTTGCAAATTTCAGTAATTTAATATGTTGTGGACGACATGGAAACTGACGATTTATTTTACAAAGTTGTTATATGAAATTTTAGAATCTATTGATTACGATCAATGTGATAATGTAGAGTAAATGTCCTTTATGTTTAGTGAAATGATGTTTTTGGTTATATTATGATGTGAGTTGGAATAAAGGTGCTTTGACCACAAAATTGTATGTGAGACTGTCGTTGTAGGAACAGGTGGACTGTGTTCGACGGGAAGAGAAAGTATCTTCGAGAGAGAGTATAAACTCTGGAAATTAACCATGGGTGTTTGTTAATGAGAACGCCAAACAGGTAGATAAACCTTGGAACCATCATTTTAGTCTTGGTTGTCGGTTGGGTTAGTTAACTAGATGTTGACGTCAGAGGATAAAGTATAACATCCTAGTCGAAAGTCGTCATATAGAATCTTGGAGTCGTCGATGTCGTCGTAAGTCCATCATAGCAAGTCGACTTATTTAGACATTTATTATTTTCGTTTATAAGTATTTAATGAACCTTCTTGTGGTGAAATTGTAAATCATGTCTCGTAGTCGAAAGATGCGAGAAGTCGGCTTTGTGCGTCTAACGATGTAAGAAACTCGTTTGCGTTACAATCAATCCGTCGTGATTGTCGTAAAACGCGTCAAACTTGTGTTATGAATTTATTCCTTTCTTGTAGGTCGACGAATGTCAATTTGTAGCCATAGCGTGAAATAATTTTTTTTATGGTCGTCGTTTAGCGTGAGTCTTTTCTTCTAGCTTTGACTGCGATTTGTTGTCAATCTAACCTTGAGTTTTCTTAATTAGATAGTCTTTGTCTCTCTTTCCTTCTCGACCCCAACGATGCTCAAACCGTTTCGTAACCACCGCCGTGTTGAGCTTTAATTCCTCAATTCATCTTTTAGTTCCTCTTGAAGGTTAGAGGTCTTCTTGCGGTAGAATGACGAAGTTGCTATGCGGCGTCATCATTTAGAACCTCCTTTTTGGTTGGGACCGCTGCAAGTGTGGAGTCGATAGTTGCATTTAATACCGACCCATGTGGATAGGCATGTGATGGTTAGATTTTGAAACCACAGTTGGAAGTTAGTCCTTTATCTTCGCTGTGTTGTGACGGAATTATGCCATGGATAATAAGTTTAACTGTCAATTAATGATGATGCACCATCATCTAGGAGAGGGAGATCAAGAACCGTCGTAAGGTGGAGTTAGAACCGATAAGCGAGGTTTAGATGTCAGTTATACTATACCGACGGAGGGGAATCTTCTTGGTAGTGGTCGGAGATAAGAGAGTGGTTGTAGTGGACTGTTGCGGCTTTGGAAAGGAAGTCAGTAATGGCAGAAAGAAAGGCGATCTTCTCTGACCCTGCGTTGTGGAAAGAGGGGACGGTTGAAGAGGTGGAAGCGAGAGTAAGAAGTGAGAGTGATGGAGACTAGAAGGAAGGCACATTCGATGGCGAGTGGGAAAGGAAAAACGGGAGAAGGCCATCGTGAGATTATGAAGAAGGGAAGTAACTACGGAATGGGATATGGACGGGGAGTTTAGAAGCTGAGGAGAGACTCTACCGACGGGGAGAAGAGTGATAGGAAGTCAGTCGCTGTGTGAAGGAAGAGTGTTTAGTGGGCATCACTGTTGCAACCAAGTTGGACATGGCAGAGAAGAGGAGAGACAGGGAGAAGCTTTGTCGCCTGCACAGAAATAAGGAAAAGGGGTAGTGAGGATTGAGGGGAACCTTCGGCATTTGCTGTGCTCTTCATTGCCAAGGTAAGGTAATATACCTACAACGAATAAGATATCATGATAATGTCTCTTACTGCGGTTCTGTGAGAAGTTCATCATTATAAATGTATTATTACTGTATTATGGTAAAAGAAACCTCAGTGACAATAATGCTGTTGTCGATTAGTATTCAAGAACTTGGAAAATAGATCGATACCTCTCTTGGTTGGTGTCGTAAGACGATAGAGCATATATTTCAATGTGTATTCATCTAAGAATGATCACTGCAAAATGCAAATGTGAACTACAAACTTCTAACAGTAGGAAAAGACGTAAATTATAAAGAGTTTCCTTTAAGACTGAGATATCAACGTAAAACTGCCCTTGGGGCACTTGAAACAATAGCTCCTTAGTGAGAAAATACTTTGCTCCATGAACGTGTTGTGTAGGAGAGATAAACCACAGATTTAAAGCATGTTTGGCATAAACTTTAATGAGTTTGACCGCTAAAGATGTAGTTGCAACCAGTTGAAGTCATTTTCATCTTTTATCTTTTGTTAGAGGTCGACCATGTGTTTGGTCATCTCTAAGGTCATAAGAAAGAGTCCAAATCTTTCATTATTTTATTTTGCGATTCTTACCTTGATAACTTCTGCGAAATTAATCGACTTGGAAAGGGAAGAAGGGAGTTAATGTACTTGTGTCGAAAACCGTCATGGTTTTGTATCGAGCAAGTAGAGTGGGAAAACCCGCATTTTGAATCCAAATTACGTTGCATGCGAAGATTCTAGTATCGTTTTGTAGACCTTAAGAGTCTAGAACCCTTGAATTCCGGGATAACGGGAAATTGTTTTAGATACTTCAGTGTGTTGGGCAAACTTGGAAACCGAGTAAACAAGTGTGAAACCACTTAGGAGTGGGCATTAGTAAACAATGTTTTTACATGAATATGAGTTTATGAAACTATGAACTCGGGATTAGAGTAAATGTTGCACCATGCGCTATTACAGGAGGAAATCCTAAACCCTTGAGGTCATCAAGGTCATCAATTAGTTCAAACTACACAAATAGGAAACTGTAGGATTTCGATCAGTTCAAGTCGAGTAGGGTGGGTGAACCAAGTTTATGCGTTCTTAGAACACTAATTAAAAACAAATCCTTTGGCCAAGGTGGTGTACTATCCTCAAGTGCATCGAACGTTCACCGTAACTGGATGGTGTTTCTTGTAGAGTGTCGTGCATGACTAGAGGGTATCTAGGGATGCACGATAACAAGACACGTAAGTTACAACACCAGAGCTCAGATGGCAAACACCGATGGTTATCCTAAGTCTATCCTCTTGAGTAGGGTAGGGCCACTTCCGGCTAGGAAGGAGTGCGGGAGACTGACGGTCTGTGGTTGGAGGTTAAGCTCCTTGAAGATACTTTCTCTTCCAAATATTGAGGATTGCCGAATCTTGAATGTGATGGGTCGACAATCAAGATGCATGTTAATGGTATGTTTCCAATATTTGTTTGCTTCAAGAAAATTTCATATTGTTAGAAAACAAAATGTTTAATGTATATCATTTCTTTCAGTTTTATGAAAATGAGATCATGTTTTTATTAAAGTGAAAAATGTTATACTTGGTAATAGAAAAGTTCTTTTGTATTTGATTACCTAGTTAAATAAAAAATTTATTTATTTCGGTTGTGAAAACCTAGTTTTTCTCGTCTTTACGGATTTGGATGTCACAACTTCTTTGTACCTGCATTTCACCAAATCCTGCACCTGTAACATGCAATCACAAAGAGAGGGGTTTGGGGGTTGTGGTGTTTAGGAGCTTGCCTCGGTCAAGCCCTGGAATGACATTCAAGTCTTCCAACACTGTTGTTAGATAGAGTGCATGCCCAAGGAAGGGCAAAGGCCAAAGCAATGATGAAATAAAATGATTGAAGCACAAATAGATGTCATGTTAGAGGCAAAGCCCTCATGGAGATGAAGATCCTTCAACTCATGAGGAGATGGATTAATGAAGCCAAATTTGCAATAAACAAACACAATAACAACACAATTCTGCTCTGCAACACAATGAATGCCTTAAAATCCTTTATCTCAATATCACAAGTTTGCATTATCCATCTAGGTGTAAAATGAAGTCATAAACTCACTTATATATGCTTTCCCGCTAACTTTCGTAATTCAAATTGACAAGGCCGACAGAGGGAAACCTTTTTAAAGGTCCTACGCCGACACATTTAAATTTGGGTCCTGACAAATCATCTTGGACTTGGGTGCGGGTGCCCAAGTCCCAAGGCCAATTTGGGTCTTGATCATTTCGATTGGGCCCCTAAGTCCCATTTGACATGGGCTTCAGGAGAAATTGCTCTGGGATAAGTATTAAGCATGTGAAGTGTAAACAAAGGGACCTAGGAGCTAAACTAGGAGGTAAAAAGGCATAAGGTTACTTTTTACTCCATAACATTTAGCCCCCACTTTAATGTATGTATGATCTTATGATTCCATACATGCATTAAAGTATGGTCGAAGCATATCAAACACATCAAACACACTAAGCACATAAAGCTAAGGCATACCCAAAGGTTGGAGGACTATTTCTAGCCCCCAATCTCAGGTAGGCACTAAAAACACATGGAAGACACGCAAGACACAATGAAGACAGTAAGAAGCATGCAAAACATGAAGAATACAGTGAAGCATGCAATACATGACTTTAGAAGACAAGAGAGCAGTCACATAATACACGAAGATACATTGATTTAACAACTAAAAATAAATCCTAAACTAGGGGACAGAGGGAGCTCATCGCTACGCACCTTTAGACCACAAAAAACACACAATACAAAACCCAAAATGTGGAGGGAGATCATCATTATGCACCTTTAGACCACACCAAGGGGAAGACATGCCAAACAAAAACCCGAATGTGGAGGGAGCTCATCACTACTTGCCTTTAGACCGCACTCGGGGGAAGACACAACAAACACATAAGGAAGACACATGGAATACATGAGCGCCGCATAGTATGCCATAGACATACTATGCGTCTTATACACGGTAAACCTGAGTGATGGGAAGGAGCTTATTGCTAAGTCCTACCATCTAAAACACATTTTAGACACACCTGACGGTTGAGCTACACTACCACAACCGCTAGAGACATGCTTAAGGGTGGATGCCTCAAGAACCAACCTTGCCTCCGCAAAGGACTTTGTATAAAAGGATGTGCACTAAATCAAGAGATACGTAATCTTGCCTTGTGATGAAGGCTTTCTTGCTTGCATTTTAAAAGGATGTGCTCTAGCTCAAGAGATACACCATCCCGCCTCGTGATGAGGGCTTTCAAACATGCTTTGTCAATGTCAAAAGATAATCAAATAGATACCATTATATATGTCCCCACCTTAAGGTGGTTGATACCACTTGACGGTATCAAGCACATTAAGGTAGAGTGAAAACATGCAAGGGAACAAGAGCTCTCACAAAGCCCATGCCCCCAAAGGTGACATGTGCCACGATCGCTGAATGTTCCCACAAACACATTGATATTATTTGCCAAGATAATCAACAAGAGATAAGGTTAGAACATCTTACTCTACGATAATAACCAAATCAAATCATGAAAGCTATGCATAAATCATGTATTAGATCACATCAAAAACCAAGGCTACACTTGTGGGTTCAGAATCGAGTATAGCCGTTGGGCTTGTACTGCAGATATCTCGAAACCGAGTGTAACAACAAGGCAAGATACAAAACCATCAAAAGTGCATAGAAGCAGATTGAGAGTATTGCAAAAGTTTGTTACGAAAGATATGGCAACATGATATATCACACGGAATGATTCTACTAGTCAAGCGTTGGATATATATATCAACCCCATCTTTATATATGGACTAGGTCAATTTTTTCTTACTTGATGAAGGGACACACGGTCCTTATCAATATTGGTTTATTTTCATCATGTCCACCGACTAGGTAGAATCATTGAAGAAGTGGAAATAATAAAAATGAGATAGGAGAATCAATTGCCTTAGGAACATCATGTAGGAGGATGCCCCTAAGACCCATTCGCAACACTATGCCCCTAAGGCACGACACACAACAATAAAATAGAGGGGAGGAAAGATAGAAAAATGTAGAAACAAATAGAAGGATGGTCGCAACAGAGGCAATCTCCCAGTATCCTTGACCTTACGAGAGTATCAAGGGTCATCCTAGGAGACCTAAACAACACACAACACAACACGAGGGGAACACAACACAATATTATAGCATATATATCTAAGAGGAGTTCAAACTTGTGAGCATCTTAGAAAGGTGCTCTATCAAATGTGATAAAAAGTGTGAGTAGTTCATACCTAATTGATTCTTATTTCCAGAATCATCATGCGGTGCTTGTTTCTCAAGTCCCTGTATTTTTGAAATTTTTTGTTGCTTATGAGGAGGGGAATCATTGCTATGTCCCACCAATGACAGTCGCCTTGTTCTTTTCTGATATTTTGCTTTCTTGTTCTGATTTGCTTGATGAAGGAGTCTTTTGTGATGAAATGGGATACTTTCCACTATGACAACTTTTTCTTGCTTAATGTTATCCTATCGAGATTGCTCAATTTCGTATCTAGTGCATTCTGGTTGTCTCTCAATCCTTGAAGGGATAATGATGGATGAACCTTGGTATAGATACCTTTCCCTCATGGACGAGGTGAGTCTTCACTCTTTTCCTTATCCACTTCTATCATACCAATTATTGCATCACAGTCAAGGCAGTCATCTTCCTGTTCTATTGTATTTTGCTCTACCATATTATTGTGTTATGCTTAGGAAAAGAATTTGTAAATATCTCTAAATTTTGATTCAGAGGGGCAACCGACTTATTTCCATTGTCATTTACACTAGTTACCTATATTATATTAGAATCGTTGAGTTCTTGAATTTCATGTTTCAGATGCATACATCATTCGGTGTCATGTCCTACTGAGCGGTGATACTGACAAAAGGCATTAGCATCAAATGATTCTCCTTGTATCTCATTACTATCAAATGGTTTCACAAGAGGAAGCTTCAAAATATTGTTGCTTATTGCTTGATTCATAATTGATTGAAGAGATTCAGATAATGGAGTAAATTGTCTTTGTTGTTGTCTGAATTGAAACGGTGCCTGTTTAGAATTACTAATAGCGAACACTTGTGATTGGAAATTATTCGAATGTTGTCCATTGATCTTGATGATACTCTTGTTATTCCTCTTAGAGTTATTTTGAGATGTTCCAATTGGGGATTGACCAACTTGAGTTGATGAGTTTTGATTCTCATACTGACTAGACGAAAGCTGGTAATCGCGAAGAGATGTGCATAGATGTTGAAAAGATCTATACTTTATCAAGAGGATTTTATCACGGATGTTAGGTTGTAGACTCGTAATAAATATCTTCTAGACATCCTTATTTGTAATCAGATATTGTATTTGTGCGAAAAGGGCTTGATATCGATTGATAAATTCAGTTAACTTCTCTTTATGACCTTGTTTGCAATGAACTAAAACAATCAATGAGATCGACGATCCAATATTTGCTTAGAAATGTTGCAAGAATTGATCAACAAGCTATGAGAAAGAATGTATTAAATTTGGAGGTAATGAGCAAAACCATTTCAAAGTGGTATCTTCGAGGGATTGCGGAAAGAGTTTTGCTAGCTGTATCGGGAAAATGTGGATAATATATCAATTAATAATAAATAACCCAATAACTCAATAGAAATTGCAATAACAAAGATTTAAAACAAAGAACAAACCTTGCAAACCTTATTACCTTGTGGCTTCCATTATTTGCCTAGTCTCAACCGATCTTTTGTATGAATGAAGCCGTCAGAAAACACACTTCCTTGCTTTGTTCTTCAAGATGGCAATAGAGAAATGACTATGATACTTCTTGTAATGAAGATGAGCTTCAATACAATAAAAAGGGTGATCGTAAGCTATGAAGATGGATTTGGGTGCCAAACGCGTGCTATGAATTCTGCAGAGTAAGTTTACTAAAAGCTTGGATGTTTGAAATGGAGGAAAAGGGGTTGTACTTATAGACTTTGAGAGAGAGAAGATCAACGGTATAGAATGAACAAGAGGATCAACGGTTGAGAATATTTGAGAGGATGTGCGCGAATCAGAAGAGGACAAGTGTCCAAGCCTTCATGCATTAGAGGAGTTAACATAAATAGATTGAAGAGTTAACTGAGTGGACTGCTCAGTTAACATAATAGACTTACTAGTTAACATATTTGATTTATGAGTTAACTAATTGGAACTAGAGGATAAATAGGACATGTGGGCGAGGGAACAATTAATTAAATATTAACATATTTAATTAAGTGTGCACATGGATTTGCATGGATTAATTTTGGTGTTAATCCATTTTTAAGAGGAAATAGATAATCTGAATAAATGTTTTGATTTATTTAAATATAGAGGATGTTAAGTTTAGAAGAACTAATTAAATAATTGAACATTATTTAATTTAGAATGACTTTAGAATTTCGAAGAGGTAATTAAATAATTTTGATATTATTTAATTTAGAGGAATTTTGGAAGAATTAATTAAATAATTTGGTATTAATTAATTTAGAAGAACTTGGAGGATTTTAATTAAATAAATGAATTTATTTAATTTTGGAGGAATATGAAAGATTTAATTAAATAAATAATTTTATTTAATTTTGTGGAAGAATGTGAATCAAATAAATAAATTGACTTATTTATTTATTGATAGAGAAATTAGACTAAAATAAATATTAGAAATATTTATTTAGACAGAGTCGTGGCACTTTAGGTGTATACATTTTGCCCCTCTTTGATGCAATGTGTTTTATCACATTGTTTTAAAGAATAAGATTTTCTGATAATGATACATGCCCCAGTTTGCCCTTGGTACATGTTATGACGCTAGGATGCCCCCTCAGGAGATTGGACGGGAAGAAAGTTTGAGGGCATGAGATAGACAATCTCACGATGAAGAAAGTGAAAAATAGGTTAGGATCATGAAAAACGGGTTATGGTTCAGAGAAACGGTAGGAAACAGGCTTGGGAAGTAGTCACGGTCGCCACACAACCAGTTAGGGTTCACTTGCTATATATAGGAGCAAGGTCCACAATCCTAGTCATTTGCACACTTGGCTTTTATTGATTATTCCCTCAGAGCTTAGGAGAGCACATGAGCTAGAGCAGTCAACATAGATATGGATATTCCACGTGAGGAGCACCTCTTTGAGCACATTTGACGGTTTAGGCGGCCAACTGAGGTAGGACCACCGGTATGTACTTCGACAAAACTCACCTAGGGTCATTTATTAGGCTAATAAATGTGAGGGAAAACATGCTTGAATGAATGTGCCGAATCGCGTTTCGGCACATATGCCCTTGAAACTGCGCATCTATTGCGGTTCGACGCATTTGTGTTATGAATCGGCACATACACTACTTCCGCGCATCTGTTATGTGAATAGGCGCATCTATTAGGAAGTTGCGCATGCGTGATAAGTAGCTGCGCTTTTGTTTGTTCAGCGTATCTATTAGTTAAAGTTGCGCACTCGTGCTAGAGTTGTGCATCTACTCAAAAGGTCGGCGCATTTGCCTAGATCAACGCATTTGCCTTGATACTGCGCATTTGCATCTTGGTTCGGCGCATTTGCATTTTAATACTCAGTTACTTAGCGAAATTGACTCAATTGGCATCTTGATTGATGCGTCAATTGATAAGCGATCTCCGAGATTGATAGAATCTAGACAAGAGATGATATGCTTGTTTTGATCAATTTGATATGTTAAGTAAGTGATAAGATAGTTTGATAGTTGAGCAGGTTTGCTTTGATACAGTTATGGTTGATGCATTGTTGTGCTAATCGTAGGAGGATATTTTAGATGTCATGATGTCGCGGGAGCAGTTTCCCTTGCGGTTGTTGCAGCGTTACATGGTTACAGAGGTTGACCAGGTGGCGCTTGGTGCTATGGGTTTGGATTATGTTTGCTTTATGCTTGAGGTTCGTGCAAACCTCAGTTTGGTGACTGTTGCGGTGGAGCACTTTCATAGTGAGGATGGGACGTTCCATCTTCTGACCAGCGAGATGACTATTACACTAGAGGACGTTTACAAGATCCTACACTTACCTATCTAGGGTGAGCTTGTGGATTATGACTCATAGCGAGATGCTGGGCTTGCTGAGTACTAGAGGATCTTTGATGATCTTGACCTTCGGGGTCAGGTGATATCCTGACAGGATATTTATGACTACTACGACTACTTCCTGGGGATTGTGGTAGGATTGATTGGGGGTGTGGTATGCCCCGATAGACGATCTCATGGGTTCCCCATTAGCTGGGGTAGGACACTGGAGAGGATGGTTACAGAGGGCACCTACTTCGCATGGGGTGTCTGCGTGTTGGCTCACTTATACCATGATATGCATCAGGTAGTGTATCGGGGTGCAACCAGTTTGTCTACATGCGTCTCTTTGTTACAGTTCTAGTTATGGGAGCACATAGCTGTGACTCAACCAATTTGTGTGTTTTCTAGGCAGTGAGGGGAGCCTTACTTATATGGTTATGCAGATGTAGTTTCCTAGCATAAGCTAGGGAAGCTAGAGTATTGGAGACATCAGCTGGATAATGTGGATGGAGTTATCTGGCGACCTTATCTGGATTGTGAGCCATGGGAGGATGAGGATGATGAGCTTCCCTATGTATTTCAGACACAGTGGTTGATTGGGCAGACTCAGTACATCCTGGAGAGATAAATAGTGAGTCGGGTGCAGAGGCAGTTTGGGAGAGTTCAGGGTTGACCACAGGGGTAGGCATTGTTTGCTAGGACCTATGCAGATTGGTTTTGATGGGGCCTAGTTGCTTCCTATGAGGAGGCTAGGGCAGATTTCCTACAGATACCCTACCAGGCTTGGCCGATGAGGAGGGAGATAGTAGATGCAGGGATGACCCCTGACTATGAGGAGTCATTTGTGGCTCACCCATTCGCTAGATACTCGGGACCGAGAGAGTTAGCTCCTCGCCTAGAGGAGGTGGAGTCGGAGGAGGGGGATAGTGGAGGCAAGAGGAGGAGGAGATGGAGGAGGGAGAGAGGAGGCAGAGGAGATGATGGAGGGGATGACAGAGGGGGAGGTAGGTAGAGACAGAGGCAGAGAGTGGAGGAGGGTCCATCTCAGTAGCAGGTTGCACAATGGTAGGTGCAGAGCCCACAAGTTGCAGTTGTGCCACAGGTACCTCAGGCTCCAGGTCAGATGGACCCACAATAGTAGGCACTGGAGGGGGTTGTTGCTACATTATAGGGCCAACTGAGGTAGATTAGGGCACAACTGTGAGCCGCAGAGTCTCACAGGGAGGCAGATGCAGGAGTTATAGTTGAGCTCACTGCAGAGAGAGAGACACAATATTAGCCAGGGTACGGGCCTTGATGGCCGAGAGGGATGCAGCCGTAGCTGCCTTTGCCACTGATGGGGCTAAATGATTATTGGTGACGTAGGTGACTTAAGGGAAGGCCCAAGTACACCAGTTGCAAACATAGATGACACAGATATAGGGTGAGCTTGCTCGAGCGCAAGCTCAGACATAATATGATAGAGGATTGTATCACGGGATGGTGTCGGTAGACCATAGGGCACCCAGCTACAGGAGTCAGTCAGTGGCTTCTTAGAGAGCAGGTGGGTCATGATCAACGGCTTTTGCTATGGGTCCATAATAGTCTGGGGCTAGTAGAGGTGGAGGTGGAGAGGGCAGTGCTGGGAGTAGCACCCCACGACAGCAGGGTTAGCTACTACTTGTACCGATTTTTGCTTATGCATACACATTTTTTATGGCTCATGGATAGCCTGATATGTATGTATTTATCTCATTTTGTACAGTTTAATGAGACATGTATCATTATTTTTCTGATGTATGTATTTCCCTTTTATGACTTGACTCACAGATGATGGACTTTGACATTGTACACTTGGACATATTTATGGTATACTTATATATGATGATGCAGTTATTGATGGTCTACATGTATTATGTGATGTCTTATGGATGCACCTTACTTTTGATGTCTATATGACGATGCACATGTTTATGATACTTTATATGCAGTTACTTTGGCCTATATGTGTGATGTTTATGCGATGATCATGGATGCAATTTATTTGTTATGTTTATATGCTATGTTTTTGATATTTTTCTAATGGGATATTTTGCATGCAGTTATATTATGATGACACAAATGTATATGGATGATTTTTATGCAACTATATGTATGCACCTATGTGGTCACATTCTATGATGAGCTAATGCAGACATTGTGATGATGGCTATGTTTTTGATGTTTTATGGTTAAAACTTATGTTGATTTATGCAGCTATATGTATGCAAATAATCTAATCAAGTTAATGACTATTTAACTTAATGCAAGATGATAACAAACTGATGACTTAATGCACTTACATGAATGTAAATGATCTAATCAATTTAATGACTATTTCACTAAATGCAAAATGATTTCTATGTTTTTGATATGTCCAAGTGTACGCAATCAATGTAGAAAAGACTTGATAGGAGACATAAAGAGAGACAGAAAGAGAGTTTTGATAGAAGAATGACTCGATAGAAGGACTCACAAGCTTTTGTAAACACTGACACTACGAACCAAATCTTTATTGATGGATGGTATGCGAAATGAAAATGGATGTATTTATGGATGTATTATGGATGCGGATATATGTCATCTTGATATTGCAAGTATTTTGAAGTGCGTGTTTCATCATTGGGTGCTTTCTTTTCTCTTTTGAAATGTTGTAAGAAAATACAAGCATCTAGGTATAATTAAACCAAGATGACCTGAGTATTGCTTACATAGATTTTGATATAGCAAGTTAATACAAGCATCTAGTCAAAATTGAATCTAGATGACTTGAGTATTTCTTGCATTTCAATAGACAAGGATTGCCCCTTTTTATGTTTAGACCTCTGAAGTCCTCGATGATCTTTTGTTGATCATGTCGTTAGATAAAATTTGTCACATTACTAAAGATTAATCCACAAACAATAGACAAAGAAAATGATTATGCTCCCATCATAGCTTCTCTAGTTTTTGACATCCTCGAGTAGCATAAAAAGACATAATAACAAAAATCAGGACTTTGTAAGTTAACCTTCCCAAAAAATACAAAACATTCTTGCATTAGATGTGTCTTCTTGCCATAATTTAGATAAAATTAGTTTGAGTGTTTAGGTACTTGTTTGCTTTGCCTTGGATAGGTTGATGTCTTGCGTCAAGATTTCTATTTGGAAGCGTGCTTTGTTACGCTTGCGTGTCCAGTGAAAGGTATCACAATCCTTATTGGCATCCTCTTAGAACATTTGGCATTTAAGAATCCAATTCCGTAACCAAGCCGAGGACTTGCCCCTAGTTTAGACAAAGGATCGACTTATTATGGATGAACTGACAAACAAACATGAAGAAACGGGCCCTAAGGGACTGACCTAGTGCCTTGGGGGCGCATTGCTAAATGGCCTTGCCTACGTGAAGACGCAGAGGCAACGTAGTTCAGGGTGAACTTGGTGTACCTAGGACCTAGGCGATGGGAAACAGTGTAGATGTAGACGGACCAATAGATGGGTGAAAAAGGGGTATGGAATAGATGGGGAAGGGAGCGAGCCTCGGGGGTGCATCGATACAAGATGGCCTTGCCTACCTGATAACTCAGAGGCGACGTAGTTCGACAATGGTTCAATAGATTGGCTGAAAGATGGATGACATGATGGACACAAGTCTAGATTGGCAGCTTTGACAATAGAAGGCGAAAAGGACGAGCGAACAACAAGCTATGGTATGTATACTGATGTGATCGGGTGGATGCTATTTAGGAGGTATGAATGAGGAACAAGGTTGGAAAAGATGGAGAAGGCAGTTTATCACAAGTATTGCATGTTTACTAGGTTTTCACCACTTGCTTTTATTTACATGATAGCTAAAACACACATGATGCTTGTTTGTCAGGTTTTCATCATGGTATCTATCCAAGGCACCTGTTTGCTAGGTTTTCACTAGAGGACGATTTTTTTGTTGCTTTTCCATTTTTTTCTTATTTTTTTATATTTTTATATTTTTTTGTTTATTTTTGACTCCCTTGCATTGGGGTTTAAGTGTAGAACTTGTGAAGATGCACGCTGTTGATGGGATCATCAAACAGTTCATCTTCTAATGTAGCCAATTGATATGCACTTGACCCATAGGCTGCAATGATGACATAGGGACCAAGCTAGTTGGGTTCAAACTTACCTTTCTTTTCTCTGTCCTGTTGATTGCGGGGATTTTCCTTAAGCACTAGATCACCAACATTGAATACCTTGGGACGGACTCTGTGGTTGTAACTTCTAGACATCCTTTGTTGATAAGCTTTGAGATGGTTAAAGGCCTATTGCCTTCTCTCTTCCAGTAGCTCTAACTCTTGAAGTCTGGATACTCTGTATTCTTCATCAGATATGAGGCCTTTTAACGAAACTTGCAAGGATGAGATCTCGACTTCAATGGGCAAGATGGCTTCAGATCCGTAGACCAGGGAGTATGGTGTTGCACCTGTGGGTGTGCGGATACTTGTGCAGTAGGTCAACAATGCAAGATTCAATTGGATATGCCAATCACGGCCGACATCATTGACAGTCTTTTTCAAGATTTTTAAGATGGTTTTATTTGATGCCTCTGCCTGGCCGTTTCCTTGGGGGTAATACAGGGTGGAAACACGGTGTTGGATATGGAATTTGTCACACAGTTCTTTGACATCCTGATTCTTGAATGATCACCCATTATCTGTGATAATAGATAAAGGGATAACATAACAACAAATGATGTAGTTTAGGATAAAAGAGGCAATATGTTTGCCTGTGACATTGGCGAGGGGTACAACTTCAATCCACTTTGTAAAGTACTCGATGGCGGTGATTATGAATTTATGGCCGCTGGATGATGGAGGGTGGATCTTGCCCACTAAGTCGAGTCCCCATTGACAGAAAGGCCAAGGAGTCATTAAAGGCTGCAACTCTTGTGCTGGTGCATGTATCAGGTTCCCATGGATTTGGCACTTCTTGCACTTCTTTACAAAATGATAGGAATCTTTTTCTGTAGTTGGCTAGTAGTATCCCATACGTATGAGTTTCTTAGCTAGGGTAGGACCACTAGAGTGGGTCCCGCATATACCATCGTGCACTTCGCTTAGGGTAGTTTGATATTCCTCGCTATCGAGACACTTAAGGAGAGTACCATCGAGACTGCGTCGATATAAGGTGTTGGCGATAATGGCATAACGAGATGCTTGGCGAATGAAGGTTCATTTTTGGTTATTGGTTAGATTAGGTGGTAGGGTATTCTCTTTAAGATAGACAAATACTTTTCCATATAGGGGAGAATCAGATCCTACAATGTGGCAAATGATGTGGGATTCAGGATTATCATATGCAGGATGGGACACTGGCTCTACCAAGAACTCATAGCATGATTGATTGTTAGGGATGTCGAGGAGAGATGCAATCATTGCCATGGTGTTTTCTTCTTTATTCTCTATCCTTGGTATCTGCTCAAATGAGATCTCAACAAAGTAATCTTTGAAGTTGTCTACCATTCGTTTGTATGGTATTAACTTCTCATCCTCTGTTTGGTAGTCATCATTCACTTGGTTGATGACCAGTTATGAGTCACCATACACCTAAAGTGATGGAGAGTGCTTAGTGGAATCACTTCAAAATAGGTTTAGTACCCATTAAACCCACATTTAGATCCTTACAATACTGAACTACACACATTCTTCACTATTGGTGAGACTATATACTATCGATGAGCTTAAAAATCCATTGGCCGATATCTCCATGACCTCGTTTGACTCCGTTTCAGACAGACTTCCCATCACTGACTCCTATTGGTGAGACTTCATTCGTCGGTGAGTTCCTAGTTCGATCTCCTGATATGCCGATGGATGTTCTTTGGCAAGACTCCCTTCACTTTTCCCCGATACACCTTCGATCGGCCTAACACCGTTGATCGATGTAGGTTTCAAAAGCTCCTTTGAGAGGCTTGTTACACTGATGATACTTCATTTACTCTGCAACTCACGCAGACACTAAACAAATGAACAGAACCAGAAACTCAATAGAATGGTAGGATCTATAATCTTCTACAACTCTGTAACCAAACAACTCACACAGAAACAACCAAAATTCAACATAACAGAAAACAATCTACTCCTAAGGAAGTCATTCCATTGATTTTGAAGAAATCTCAACCAGTGGAATGCTTCCTAACTACATTCCATGCAACAAAACCTTACTCAAAATAGAATTTCTTATTCCTCAGAAAATATACATACAACAATCCTTTCTGCCTCTCTATGTCTCTCTCAACGAACACAGACCAATTATATAGACTCACATAGCGGCAGTTTACACAAGATGGAAGGTGAATCACCCTATAACTACCTCTGTTGTTCGGTTACAATCTTGTATGACACGTATACAGACTTAGTTTTATACTGCTACTCGGCCAACTATGATTTAATATGGCACTAAGGCCTTACAAATGTCAAAAAGACAACTTACACAAAATAGAGTAGGGATCCTCAGTGTCTCGGGGTGCTCCTGCACCATAAAGTTCTTTGATGTTCCATTCAACTGCCATCTTGATACTAATGACTAGGGCTTCATACTCCACCACATTGTTAGTGCAAGGGAATAGTAGTCTGTATGATTTTGGAATGGTGTCACCATTAGGTGTGATCAACAAGATACCTGCCCCGGACCCATGTTGAGTATAAGAGCCATCGAAGTAGAGTTTCCAGGTTGTTGTTATGTGAAAGATGGACTTGTCTAGAAATTCAAAGCTCAAAGGGTTATCATATGTTAAAGGCACATCTGACAGTTGATTGGCAAGTACTTGACCCTTTATCGTGCACCTGTCTACATACTTGATGTCAAACTCACTGAGAAGCATGACCCATTTGAACAATCTACCTGTAAGGGCAGCTTTTTTGAGAAAATACTTTAGTGGATCAATTTTTGCTACTAGCTTGATGGAATGCGATAGCATGTAATGTCTCCATTTTTGTGATGTGAAGACCACAACAAGGTATGCTCTTTCAATTGGTGTGTATTGTAGCTCATAACCAACCAGTGTTCTACTGATGTAATAAATTGCTTGTTCTTTCCCTGCATGATTTTGCTGTGCAAGGAGAGCTCCCAAAGCTATTGGTGTGGTGGAGATATAAAGTAGTAGAGGCTTACCCTGGATCGATGGTATCAATACAGGTGGTTTCATGATATACTCTTTTAACTATTGAAATGCCTGTTCGCACGAATCATTCCATTTGAAAGGAATGTTCTTATGTGGGAGGTGCGTGAATGGTTGGCACTTGTCTGCCAATTGAGAAATGAACCTTCTGATAGATTGCAGTTTTCCCTGTAGAGACCTTAGTTGACTGAGATTTTTGGGAGGTGGCATTTCCATGATAGCCTTCACCTTAGCTGGGTCTACTTCGATTCCATTTGTAGACATGATATATCCTAGAAGCTTGCTAGATGTTACTCCGAATACGCACTTCTTTGGGTTGAGGTGCACATTGAATTGTTCCAATCTTGTGAAGATTTTGTCTAATACTACCAGGTGTCCTTCTCTTATGAGTGATTTTGCCAAGATGTCATCTACATAATCTTCCATTATGGTGTGCATCATGCCGTGGAAGATTGTGGTCATAGCTCTCTGATATGTTGCGCCTGCATTTTTCAATCCAAATGGCATGACACACCAACAATAGGTGACCCATGGACATGTGAATGTGGTCTTGTGTTGGTCCTCAAGTGCAATTTTAATCTGGTTGTATCTCAAGAAACCATCCATTAGCGACATCATAGTGTGACCTGCTGTGAGATCTACAATAATGTAAATGTTTGGCAAAGGGAAATCATCTTTTGGACAAGCTTTATTCATGTCCCTGAAGTCATTACACATTCAAACTCTTCCATCTAGTTTGGCAACTGGCACTATGTTTGAAATCCACTCAGTATAGTCTATTAGTCTGATGAACCCGACATCTAGTAGCTTCTTTAGTTCTTCTTTTAGCATGAGGGCGACATGCAGGTGCATCTTCCCGAGTTTCTGCTTAACTGGCTTAGTTCCTAGAGCTAAGGAAAAATGATACATTATGAGATTTGGATCTAGCCCTAGCATATCCGCATAAGACCAAGCAAAGTTGATTTGTTTCCGTTTGAAGAATTCAGTGAACTCTGTCTTTTCTTGTGTAGTTAAAGATTGTGCCATATGGATCATCCTTGGATTGTCACCTGTGTTGAGGTTGATCTGTTCTGCTGGTTCTATCAAGATTGAGGATCTCTCCTGATGTTATAGATTGGGGAGAGGGTCAAGCCTTTCATCCTTTGGCGCCTTAAAGAGGTTTTCACCGTTGGATACGTCTTTCATATTTTTACTATTTTCACGATCTAATACTGCCGCAGAGCAGTTTTCACCATTAGATTTTTCTTTCATTTTTACATTTTTGAGACTGAAAGGCTTGGCACTCTATCCAAAATAATCCCTGTCATTGAGTTCTATGGCATAGCCAGCCCTATGATCCCCTGTGGGTATATGGTCCCTAAGCTCCAGAAAGTCTATGATGGCTTCATCATTTTGAAAGGTATCAAGCTCAGGGGTAGTGTCTTGTAGGCCCCAATTAATGAGTTCTAGATGCACTAGGGGCAAAGGATCATTGGGTTGGTCTGGTTCGAGGACATTGATGGTCAAGATGGAGGAGTTAAGGTGGTCATTATAAGCATTGACAATGCCTACAATGGTATTCTCTACGAGTTGATCTATCAAGTGCGGTATCATTCTTTCCTCATGATTTTCACTATTGTTATTATGCGGGTCAAACTCTAGAGGTCTAGCCCTTGGACTTTGTTCCTCATTAGTTGCATGGGTAGGGTCATACTCATTGACCACATCTATGTCTTTTTCATCACAAGATAGTTTAGAGAGACTATCCCATTCATATTCATGGGAGTCAGTCTCACTCCATCCTTGTAGTCGGTGAATTTGATCTACTAGATTAGTAGCAGATGTTTGTGGTTGTTTTCCTTTATGCTTATCTATTCCTTTGGTCTTTACCTTGCCGATGTAACCTAGCCCTATAGTGTCTCAGGCTGTTAATGTATGAGGTTGGATAGGTTCAGTGATACCTTCCTTTCTCAAGTTGATGGGACCATGACCTACATACCCCATTCTTTGTAATATTGAGAATCCTTGACCATACTGTTCAGTTTGCACCGTCGAGTGATGGTCTTGTTGCCTGGATAGACTGTCTTCATCTTTATATAACCATTGTAGGATGTCTTTTTCATCGCTCTCATCTTCAAGGCTTCCCCATTTGACAAACGAACCTTTAGTAGTTACTAGTGCCTTGGGTTTGCTCATGGAGGGCTTTCCATAGGATCTGGGTGAGATAGGGAGCTATGATAAGCAAAAGGATTGTGCAATTGTGTATTCACCAAGATCTTTGTCTTTGACATTGAGGTTAGATTGGGGTGCCTTTGATGTGGAAGGGAGTGAAGTTGGGTCAACATGGGATGAAGATGAAGTAGAGGCTCGGTTATGGGGAATCACAACTTCAGGTTTAGATTGTACGGAGTTGCAATATTGAAAAGGATTGGGATCACCCTGTATGGTGATTTCTTGGCCTTCATGGGGGAACTTGATACATTGGTGGTAGGTTGAAGGTATGGCTTTCATATCATGTATCCAAGGTCTCCCAAGGAGTATGTTATAGGCAAGCTCCATATCAAGGACTTGGCATACTACATCCTTTACTATAGGTCCCACTCTGATAGGTAAAAAAACAACTCCCTTTGAAGTTCTTTCCTCTTCATCATAAGATTTGATGGTGATCTTCTTTTTAGGATTGATAACATTCTCCGAAAACCCCAATGCAAGGATTAGCTTTAAGGTGCAAATATTTAAACCGGCTCCTCCATCAATTAGAACCCTCTTTATTTTGTGCTTGTGGATGAAGGCTTCTATATGGAGAGACGCATTATGAGGTTGAGTGATTGACATATCATCCTTTTCAATGAATGATAGGGAACGAGGAGTGGTAATATGACCTACCATGGTCTAAAACTGCTCTTCGACGAGGTTTGTTGGAACGATGGCTTCTAAAAGAGCTTGGTCAAGAATGGCTCTCTGAGATGGGTACAAACGCAGAAGTTCCAAGATGGAGATGTGTGCGGGAGTCTTATGAAGTTGGTCCAGGACACTGTACTGGTTGGACAGAGAGGATGGCTTGGGTGAGACTCCTTTAAGAGTAACCTTTCCACTATGAGTAGTCACATTACAATCCAGGGTTTTATTTATAGTGATTACATTGATATGTGAATCACTCTTTGATATGTGGTTAACAACATAGTCAAATGATACATTTGTATAATTGGCGTTGTTAGCTCCACTATTGTTTTGATTGGACGGACTTCCCTGCCCATGGTTGGGGAGCGGATCCTTGAATGCTAAGTGATCATCATTAGAGGCATGCCCATCAAGTGATACCTTTTTCTAGTCCAACAAGTCTTGAATGGTGTGTTTGAGCACTATACAGTCATTGGTTTTGTGTCCCTTGTTTCAGTGATATTCACAGAAGTCATTGTCATTCCACCAAGGAGGTTTAACTTGTGGTTCGTAATCTCGCGCCGTTAGAAGTGTTATGAGTTTATTCGATAGTAGCTTTCCTAGGTTGGTTTCCAATGCTTCTCCTAGAGGTGTGAATTTTCTTTTAGGTTGATAGTTTATAAACCATGATTTGGCGTTTCATGGTTTGTTTTGTGGAGGATTGTTTTGTGAGCTCGACAAGTTAAAAATTGGTTGTTTTGGCACCACATTTTTGGAATCAACCACCCCATCATTCACGACGTTCTTATTCTTAGTCCAAAATCATGGTTTATCTGTGTTGACATTTGCACTAGGAGTGTCCTTGTAAAGTTTGATTTGACCTTTTGCTATCAACGCCTTTTCAATGAGTAAACCCATCTCAATGACCTTGCTAAAAGAAGCAGGGCATTGTATTTGAATTTGGTAGCTGAGGTCCGCATGTAAGTTGTGGACAAACATTTTGAGCATTTGTTTTTCTGGTATTTGATGTGGACATTTTCTCGCCAATTGTCTCCATCTCTGTAAGAAAGAGGTGAAGGATTCTCCCCCTTTTGTTTAGTGTTACAAAGATCTAAAAGTGAGATGTCATGCTCAATGTTGTAGGAGAAGTGTATGCCAAACTTATCCACAAGTTTGTTGAAGGTTCGAATGCCGAGAGGTAGTCGAGAGAACCACTCCATAGCTTGTCCTCCCAAGCTCCTTGGGAATAGTCGCATGAGGTAGGTGTCATTGTGGGCGATTTCGAGGCATGCTGCACTTTAAACTCTTTGATGTGATCTCGTTGATCACCCTTTCTGCGATATTTGTCAAATTTTGGTACCTCAAACTTTGAGGGGAAAGGTATCATGATCAAGGTCCTGTTAAAAGGATATGGTGAGATATCCTCTAGAGAATAGTGTTTTGTTGATGCTCCGGTTTGAATGTCTGCGAACTGTTGCTGTAAGGCTTGGATTTGTTAAGTCAATAAGCCTAGGGGGTTTGGAGAGTCAATGGTCAACTTGCTGTTGTCTATGGTTCTTTCCTCTCATTTTCTTTCCCCAGGGATTCTTTCTTCTTCAGTTTCCTTTAACGCATTGACGTCAAAGTCTTTGGGGAGTTTGGCTCCTTGTATTGCTAGGTAAAGAAATAATTTTCTAGGGTCTTGTTTGAGCAATTTGTCCATCATACATTGGAGCTTTTGGTCTTGTTGAGCTTCTAGAATGTCCTCCCGAGAAATCTCCTCATCACTATCATGAGGGGATGGGGCAATCTTGTTGGATGTGCTCGCCATTTCAAGTTGTTTTTGTTTTTGGGATCTAGTTAAGACCATGCAATTTGACTTGGGATGGGGTGGTGTGAGATTGGAATGTTTGACAAGGTGTGCTAAAAGGTTGCAGTGGAGAGGATACTTGTGGTGATGAGGTTCGAACAAGGGTTTCCTTAGACCAATGGTGTCAAACAAGATGGTTGATACAAGACGGTAGCCAAAAGTAACGATGTTTGGAATCTGATTACTTGATGTAGACTAGTTTTGTACAAGCCCCTAGTGAAGTTCTGAGAGAGAAGGATGATAGATCCTTGATAGTGGATACTTACTAGGTTTGTTTGAGGTTGATATGATCTAGAATTGCTTTGTACTAACCTAGTTTTGATACTTGGTTTGATTTTGGGAAGATTTGTGAAGTGTTTTAGATGAGATGTTCAACGAAAAAGAGGGTACAATGCAAAAAACAGATGGGAGAAGCGACTGCACGGTAAATCTGATCTTGGAAACTAGAACAAGGCTAAAATGGGTACCCAGAAAGGTTGAAAATTTTCTCTCAAAAGACCGGGAAATGCTCACTGTGATGGATGCGCAACAATAAATGCGCAATTACAGAAGGTAAATGCGCAACAAGTCGAAAAATATGCGCAACAAGGATAAAAGCGCAGGAATAGACCACAGATGCGCAGTAGGTTGAAATGTATGCGTAGGTCTGCGTAACAAATGTGTAGCTTTGTGTTTTTAACTGATTTTGCAATGTTTTTGGCACATTTTTCGATGTTTTTTTTGGCTGAAAGTTGGTCCTTTTGAATTGATTTTTTTCAACTATGGCAAGAAGACACAACAAACACAAAGAATATTTTTCATGGTTTTTGATTTTTTTTAGATTTTTGACTTTTTTGACATAAAACAAGTACAAATCCTAGGATGGCAAGGGCAATATAAAATAAATTTTCACTGTTAGGTGAGGTATCTTTGGGAGATGATAATCACTCTTCCCGACACAGGTTTATAAGGGATTTTGGCTTCTAAAACAATGGATAATTAGTAAGTGCAACCGTTCGAGTGTTTATACATGCAGTAATGCTACTCTCCGTTATGGAGTCTCCTAGCCTTCAAGGGTTGCGCCTTGGAGGGTTTTGGGGGAGGTTGGCTGTCGGTATAACTAATTAGCACTTGTTGCATGAAGCTTTTGCCTCAAGCACAATTTATTTATAGTGGCTAGGTAGAGCTTTATTTTATCTTATTGCCACTTAAGGTCATTCCCACTTGGATGGAAGGATATCCAAGGGCAAGCCTCTCTAAAGGTTAAACATGCAAAATGATAGGTTTGGCATTCTGGTCACCCAAGAAAGGGGAGAGCATAGGCCTACTATCATTCTGAAAACATGAAAGACAATGGTTCTTTTCCCCTAATTAAAATGAAAAAAGACTAAATGAGTTAAGCTACTTGGGCACACACACGATTTGTTAACTTTGAAAGAAGCAAGATAGCAATGGTTCAATTTTATATCTTTATAGTATGGACTATGTTTGAGTTGTTGATGCAACAAGATCAAATTACAATCCTCCTAGTTAGAGCTAAATGAGATTTGGGTGCCAATAACTCAATAGAAATAAATAACCCAATAACTCAAGGGAAAATGTGGATAATATATCAATGATTAATAAATAACGTAATAACTCAATAGAAATTGCAATAACAAAGATTTAAAACAAAGAACAAACCTTGCAAACCTTATCACCTCGTGGCTTCCATTGTTCACCTAGTCTCAATCGATCTTTTGTATGAATGAAGCCCTCAGAAAGCACACTTCCCTGCTTTGTTCTTCAAGATGGCAATAGAGAAACGGCTATGATACTTCTTGTAATGAAAATGAGCTTCAATACAATAAAAAGGGTGATCGCAAGCTATGGAGATGGATTTGGGTGCCAAAGGCGCACTGTGAATTCTGTAGAGTAAGTTTAGTAAAAGCTTGGATTTTTGAAATGGAGGAAAAGGGGTTGTACTTATAGACTTTGAGAGAGAGAAGATCAATAGTATAGAATGAACAAGAGGATCAAAGGTTGAGAATATTTGAGAGGATGTGCGCGAATCAGAAGAGGACAAGTGTCCAAGGCTTCATGCATTAGAGGAGTTAACATAAACAGATTGAAGAGTTAACTGAGTGGACTGATCAGTTAACAGAATAGACTAACTAGTTAACAGATTTGATTTATGAGTTAACTAATTGGAACTAGAGGATAAATAAGACATGTGGGTGAGGGAATAATTAATTAAATATTAAAATATTTAATTAAGTGTGCACATGGATTTGCATGGATTAATTTTGGTGTTAATCCATTTTTAAGAGGAAATAGATAATCTAAATAAATGTTTTGATTTATTTAAATATAGAGGATGTTAAGTTTAGAAGAACTAATTAAATAATTGGACATTGTTTAATTTGGAATGACTTTAGAATTTAGAAGAGGTAATTAAATAATTTTGATATTATTTAATTTAGAAGAATTTTGGAAGAAGTAATTAAATAATTTGGTATTATTTAATTTAGAAGAACTTAGAGGATTTTAATTAAATAAATGAATTTATTTAATTTTGGAGGAATATGAAGGATTTAATTAAATAAATGATTTTATTTAATTTTGTGGAAGAATGTGAATCAAATAAATAAATTGACTTATTTATTTATTGATAGAGGAATTTGACTGAAATAAATATTAGAAATATTTATTTAGACAGAGTCGTGTCACTTTTAGGTGTATACACTAGCAAGTCCTCTCTAAAGAAGAAATCACTACACATAGCCATGAATGCTGCCACATGAGTATTAGGATCACCTTTACCACTGTACTTTTTAAAGTGAGGAGTCTCAAATTTATCAGACATTTGAGCTCTTAATATTGAAAAAGATAAAGGACTACGAGCATGGTATGTTGGTATATTAGGTTGAGAAGAAGCATTGGTCAAATTTGACACTTTCTGTTGTAAGGAAGTCATGCTTTGCAAGAGCTGGTTTAAAAGGTCATCATTAGGTGATGTGGTTGGTGGGTTAGAAGAATTCAAATATGTAGTCATGATATTTAGAGGTGATTGGTTGTGAGTGGTAATGAAAGGTGGTTGAGAGCAATTGTAAGTGGAAGGTTGTTGAGAATAGGTGGAATGGAGAGGTGGTTAAGAATAGTTATTCATATAGGAGGACACCTTAGGTGCTAGGTTTTGATAATTGAATCCCACAACTTTGTAATTCTATGAATTAGTACCATTAGATACTCCCATGCTAGTGGTAGCATTACTACAAGCTTGTGCATTAGTAGTGAGGATTGATGATGTGAAAGTGGACATTCTGGTAGTCGGTATAGGTGACGATACCTATGTATGATTCGGTGATGACACATTATTAATATTATTCATGTAGTCAGACACTAACATAATTTTGTTACCCACTATATGGGCTATCCCACGAAGTGTATTAACACTGTCTTGTCCTTCTTTTAATAACTCTCTTAAACTATGAACAACAAGTACAACCTCTTCAACTATCCTTTCTTTTTTCCATAAATGCTTGAAAATCAGCTAGTTCTTTATCAAGTTTGTTGATTTGATCATCAGGTACATGTGTTATCACATCAATAGGTCTTCAAAATCATGAAATCCTTGTTCTTCCATTGTAGTGGCAGGTATGTTATCTTGCAAAGTTTGTGTTTCACCCTTTGTAAAGTAAGTGTTCAATGGATTTTCTGATGTTTGCATATCGGTGCTATTCAAAGCACTGGAACCCATTAGTCTACGAATTCTCCTTACAAGGATGTTTCTATTAGGGCAATGGGTTATACAACTAATACAAAGGCATACAACACTCAATGCACAAACTAATAAAACAACCACAAGGAGCAAGGTAGTTATGCTTGTTGAAATACACAATGTGTAATTAAAAAAGGTGAAAGTTTCAAAGCTAGGATGCAAAAGTATGCACTATGATCCAACACTACACTTCAAAATCAGATTTGAATGAATGTTGAAAAGGAGTAGTAAAATCTGAAAATAAAATTTTGTTTACAAACCCTAGTTTTTGCTAAGACTAGGTTATATGAAAAATGCAACTTTTTTAAGGAAAACCTAGCAAATGAAACTTGTAGATGCAATATTGAATATGAATTACTGTAATGAAGATTGGATCTGATGCAAAAATTAGAAAATTAAATCCTTTTATGATATGCAAGACTATGTCTAATGCAAGCCTAGAATGTTTGTTTTTTCAAAAAATTTCAAATGTATGCAAAATTTTCTAATGCAAGATGATTAATATGATATGAATGAATGCAAGGACTAATTACAACACTCAGCAAGATGCAAGTTCAATAAAAACATGGGTTCACCAAAATGTTATGTGTGAAAAGCAGGAAGATGATGAATATTGTCAAGATCTATCAAATCAAACTCTCCTTTCACACTAACACTCAAGGACAACTGAGCCAAGTCACTATAGACGAAGATGACTCAGCTACAGGTTGATGTACTTAGGAATGATATGGAAAGACTTATTAGATTGAAATATTTTTCAAACTCTAGATTCAATAAGCCTCAAACCCTAATTACAGTGAAATTGGGTACAAATGAATAAACTGTTATAGATCACTAGACAGGAGGACACTCAGGAGGATTAGAAACTTACCAGAAGTTGGATTTTTCAGAGACAAAGACTTTGCAGACTACGGGGCGGGTGCCCAAGTCTAATAGGGAAAATTTTCTGTAGATTTGGAACATCAAGCAGTGTCGGATGATGTTCAACTCTTGAGTTCAGGATGAATCATGTTGGGAGGACTACGGGGCAGGCGCCCTAGTCCAGTAGGGTAGATATACAACAACTTTTCTCTAGATCCCAAATCTTTATCCTCTACATTACTTCTCTATACATGCACTTCACCAAATCCCGCACCTGTAACCTGTAATCACAAAGAGAGGGGTTTGGGGGTTGTGGTATTTAGGAGCTTACCTCAGTCAAGCCCTGAAATGACATTCAAGTCTTCCAACACCATTGTTAGATAGAGTGCATGCTCAAGGAAGGGTAGAGGCCAAAGCAATGATGAAATAAAATGATTGAAGCACAAATAGATGTCACCTTAGAGGTGAATCCCTCACGGAGATGAAGATCCTTCAAATCATGAGGAGATGAATTGATGAAGCCAAATCTACAATAAACAAACACAATAACAACACAATTCTTCTCTGCAACACAATGAATGCCTTAAAATAGCTCAATATCACAAGTTTGCATTATCCATCCAGGTGTAAAATGAAGTCATAAACTCACTTATATATGCTTTCCTGTTAACTTTCGTAATTCAAATTGAAAAGGCCGATAGAGGGAAACCTTTTTAAAGGTTCTATGCTGACACATTTAAATTTGGGTCCCGACAAATCATCCTGGACTTGGGCATGGGCCCCCAATTCCCAAGGCTAATTTGGGTCTTGATTAAGCATTTAGATTGTTCCCCTAAGTCCCATTTGACATGGGTTTCAGGGGAAATTGCTTCGGGATAAGTATTAAGCATGTAAAGTGTAAACACGGGGACCTGGGAGCTAAACTAGGAGGTAAAAAGGCATGAGGTTACTTTTTACTCCATAACAACCATCAATCTATATATTTCATCTAGTGCTCCTCACCAAGGGAACACTTATTAGTGTAATTAAGAATATTTTCACGTTGCAAGTATGAAATATTATAATAAATTGTTTGATTTAATATATAATAGCACTTGCACCTTTAGGGGTCCAATAGGTACACCGATAGCAATTTATATTATATGTATATACACACACACATATATAATATAAATTGATATTGTTGTATAAATATGCACATATATACATATACATATTAGCAATTTATAGTATATTTATATATAAATATACATATACATGTGTATATACACATATATATGTATATATATATACATGTACATATTATACATATAATATAAATTACAATCGGTGTGTGTATATATATATATATATCATGTTTTTTTTTTTTTTTTGATGAATAAGTGCTACCAGTGGGGGTAGCCCCTTTATACTATAGAGGAAATTTTAAAAATATAATCATAATCAAGAAGAACATGATTTTTCTGATGCTAATTTTTCTCCAAGACTTGTCCATCTACCTCCCTTGGAGTAAAAGATGAATGATTCTGTCTGGGCTACACCAAAATTTGCAAGTAGATCAACAGACCCATTTGCCTCTCTATAGACATGGTTTATCGTGAAGTCTTGGATAATCTCAAGTGAGTCTCGAATAGCCACAAGCGTGGGTTGAAGTTCCCAACTAGATATAAAATTCTTCTTAACATCTTCTACGTAGACTTGTGAATCCCCTTCAATGTCAATGTGGTGTAAGCCCTGTTGGGTACAAACCGTAAGACCGGTGTTCAGTGCCTCAAATTCTGCCTTGCTATTCGTCGCCCATGGAATATTCTTTGAGAGTGCCTAGACCAAATGACCTTGGTCATCCCCAACCAAACAACCTGCACCTGAGACACCAGGGTTGCCCTTTGAGGCACCATCAAAATTAAGTTTCAATTGTCCTCTGGGAGGAGTGGTCCACTTAGCGTTCTTCCTCTTTGCCTTCTTACAATCTGTGGGAAGGAATCCTGAGGAACCCGGTGTAAGGACAATTTCTTCATGAGTGCATTGTCCCAGCAAGAAAATGGAAGTGCCAGTCTTTTCTTTGTAGCCGCTCTCATACATTTGCAGATACCTCTTTCAATTCCTTCAATTTTTTTTCTCTAGGGAGCACCTTAACTTGGAAAATTCTGCGGTTGCGCTCCTTCCATAAATGCTAGATTACCATGGAAGGGATGATCGCCCAAATGCTATCCCAAAGGGAAGAATGCTTAGGAGAAGGCCATGATTCGAACTAGTTTTTTAGCTCCCAAGGCCTTGGGTTGTGCCAAGCCACCAAGTTTTGAAACCAGTCCCAACAACCACTTGCAAATGGATAATTTAGTAGAATGTGGTTAGCCGTTTCAAAGTCTAATTTACATAGCGTGCATTTGGAAGGCCCTTACATATATCATGTTTATACATACATACATACACACACACACACACACCAATAGCAATTTATATATACAGATGATTAAAAGGATTTCCACATCCAGGTGGGTAATGCAGAAAAGCCTTAAGCATTGGCTTAAAACACTAGCACTAAGGAAGATGCAAGTAATAAACCTATAGAGCTTGGAAAGACACTAAGTCTTGAAAACATACAACAATAGTGTCAATGCATTGTGATCTGACAAATTAACCATTGGCAATGGGTGGGTGCACCCCATCATTCAGGTCCAGTGACGTGTTATATATGCACATGCTCAAGGGCTTATTGATTTCTAGAAAAATGTTTGTCTAAAATAATTGCAACAATAGGTTGTTGATTTCTGAAGTTGGAGAAAACAAATGAGGTGAGAAACACAAACTAAATGCATAAAAATACAAGTTATACCTTCAAATGTGATCCCTCTCCTTGATAAGGTTGAGAGAGTGCACACTTACTCTCTAGCTTTACCCATGGCTTCAATGTGAAATGCTCTCAAATGCATATGCAAAATCACTAAAATCCTAACTCTAGATGGAATGATGGAGAGATTTTGGCATGATAACAATACACTAAACTTGGATGCTAAAATGACATGGGAGAGGTGGTATTTATAGGCATTTTGGAGGGAGATTTGATCCAATGGTTGAAATTGAAAGTAGAGATCAATGGATGAGGATGAATGTGAAATGGAGGGCTTAGATTTGATCAACAAAAATGGAGGGATGAGAAGAAAGGTGAATTTTTAATTCACCTTGGGAAGGGGTGTTCATTAATGAAGTTAGATGAGATAGATTAAAAGGGAATTTTTAATTCTTTTGAGGAAGAGGCAAGGATTAGAAATGAATTTTTAATTCATCTGGGGAAGAGTTCTTATTAAATGTGAAATATGACATGTTAGGTGTGTAAGAACTCATTAATGAGTTTTAGGACAAAATGTGTATAAAAAATTGTCTTATGTGGAATAAAGGCTAATTTTTTATTTGTGGAGTGTGGGGATGAGTGTTAAGTGAGGTTTGATGAAACTAATCAAGGTGATTAGTTTAATTAATATGGCTGTAGTAAATTAGTGAGTGGATTACTTAGGGGTTAAAATTAATTAAACAAGAATTCATTTAATTAATTTTGGGTCTAGGGTCACATAGGATAGGGTAGCTAATTAAATAATATCTATTTAATCAACTAGGATAAGGGTAGGCTAATAATAGGCTGAATTAACTAGATAAACACAATTTATCTAATTAATTAGGTTTAGGGGAATGGTGAAATTAACCAAATAAATATTTGCATATTTATTTAATTAATTAGGCTAATGTTAGTAAGTGCAACCATTGAATTAATTAAATTAACTCAATTTTAAGGGTGAAATGATGAAGAGAAGATGAATGATCAGGTGTTGGAAGGTGTAATTAATTAAATAAAAAATTAATTAATTAATTGGATGAGGGATGGATGGCATCAGAAGATGGTTAGTCAGTGAAGACATTTTTAGGTGTCTACATTTGCCCCTCTTTGACATGGCATTGTGACCTAGCAGGGATATGGCGTCAAGTCAAAGAATTTGCCCTAGCTGCCCCGGGAAGGAATGGAATGGATAAGGGATGCCCCCTCGAGAGGTTGGGTGAAAAAATAATTTTTTTTGGGTGAGCTCTTGAAAGGAGGAAACGGGGGTGAAAAATGGATAGAGGACGGGAAAATAGGTTGACAGGAAGAAAAATAGACGAAAAAGGTTACATTTTGTAGCCTGTAAGAAAAAAGTGTGTTGGGAGATGACATGGCCTATCTATAAATAGAAAAAGTGGGCCCAAAGTGCCACATTTTCACTCATTGAGCCACTTGGACGAGAGAAGAGAGAAGAGGAAATGGCGAATCCACCACACTACGAGCATTTGTCTGAGCTGGTGCACACATACATGAGATAATCGATAGCAAGACCCCGGGTATGTGGACTAACCATAGCTTTGTCAATTTTCATATTTCATGCATTTATGATGTCAGGATTGGATCGATTAGGGTTTTGGCGCCAACAGGAAGCCATTTGGTGCCATCTGCGGCCAGAATGGCGCCATCCTCTGGAATGGTGCCATCCGCCAAAGGGAGAAATGGGGAACTTTGGTGCTAAAACCTAGTTTTTTGGTGCCATTGTTGGGTTTGGTGCTATACGCATTGGGGTTTTGTCACTTCTTTAGCACTATCTAGGAAGAACGTGGTGCCATTCTCTTGACTGGTGCCATTCGGGGAAGTGGCACTATATGGATGCGTTGTGGTGCCATTCTTTGGAATGGCACCTAGGGTTCGACAGAAAAATGGGTTTCGTGGGGGTTACGCGCCAAAATAGTGCCATGGGAAGAATAAACGGTGTCATTCTCTTGAATGGCGCCTTCCTAGGAGGAAATGGTGCCATCCTCTAGATTGGCGCCATTCCTGGATGAAGTGGCGCCATCCCAGGGGTTGGTGCCATGGCAGGAAAAATTGTTGCCAAAATTAATTTAGGTGCCAAAATGAAAAAAAAATCAGCGCTATTATTGATTTGCAAAGAAAATGCAAGTTTTTAACTCACATTTGGTGGATGCAGATTGATGGGGGGATCGTGGCTTCATGGGAGTGGTGTGTTCCCTTTGTTATGCAGCTAGTAGATGATTTCGACCCAGTTACATGAGTTAGGTTAGGGAGATTGGGTTTGAGGACAGTGGCTGAGATGCTCAACATACGGGCACACATGGCGATGATGACGACCCTAGTAGAGCAATGGCATCCTAAGACATGCTCTTTCTTCCTTCTGACGGGTGAGATCACCATCACCCTAAAGGATGTGTATCACATTCTGTGGTTGCCCATTCGTGGAGTACGGGTGACCTATGATATAGGCCGAAGACGAGCGACGCTTGATAGAGCTTTTGGCCTAGGTCACCTAGTGTTGTCACAGGATCAGTGGGAGATGAGTTATGATGGAACATTGGCAGCGGGGATAGATCAGTTCACTTTGGTTCTTTGTGCATTGATTGGAGGTCTGGTGATGCCAGATTGACACGCGCAGGGTTTCCCTGTGGGTTGGGGAGAGGTGATCGAGGAGATGGTAGTTCATGAGACAGTGTATGCATGGGGGCCATGCATGTTGGGGCAACTATACCATGAGATGCATACAGTGGTATATCTATATGATGGGGCTTTATCTGCTGGGGTCACACTTCTACATGTGTGGGCCTTCGAGCATATTAGGATTATGAGGCCACATGGGGCTCATTTTCGATGACAGTTTGAGGCCTATGTCTTTCTATACATGCAGCCGCTTTAGTACTCCTATGTTGGGTAGTTGTGCTACTGGTGACAGGTTTTTGATGACCTGGTTTGTGTGATATGGTGGCCATACATCAAAGTTTAGTGTTGGCCCGATGACCACATGCATATGCTGTATACATTTCAACCATGTTATCTGATGGGGCGAGGGGACCACACTATCCATATGTACCTCCCCTCCCGAGTGATGCGACAATTTAGTTTACGCTAGGACCTTCCACAAGCAATGGCAGTGTTTGCTAGGATGGCATGAGATGTTTGGTGGTTGCCAACCATAGTGCCCCAGGTGGCCATAGACGACTTTGCAAGTTTACAGCCCCAACAGTGGGCTTAGGGGAGCAGAGAGGTGGATACAGGGATGACTCCTGCATATGATCAGTGGTGGGCTATATGGAGGCCGATACGTTTGACGGATCCAGCTATAGAGCCGGATATGATAGTGGAGGTGGGAGAGGGGGAGGAGATAGTGGAGGAGGAGCTAGTGGTCGAGGAGGCAAAGATTGAGGAGGATGATCCCATTGGGATACTAGTGGTGCCAACCTATGAGCAGGTTATGGCTGGCAGAGCACGGGGGAGAGTGTAACAACTACCTATGTGACAGGCGCAGGGAGGGCAGAGAGGACAAATGTCGCTACCACAGGCACCACAACAATAGGGTCCCAGGAAGGGACCACCCCAACAACAGGGTCAGAGGAGACATATGCCCACCCCATGAGCGCCACCACAACAACAATAGGGACCCAGGTTGGCACTAGCCCGTCAGTAGGCACAATAGGGACAGGGACAATAGCCACAGGTCAGAGTCCAGATACAATAGTAGGACGTGCCAGAGACCGAGATGATCTTCACAGGGGCTGGGGCTAGGGAGGCTGGTAGTTCGAGGGCAGGAGCTGATCCTGCTTCGAGAGGGCGCTCATCATGTTGGCGCACTCGAGTGGATGATGAGGAGGAGGTGGAGACTCTTCGAGCTCAGGTTACGAGTCTGGAGGACACTGTTACTAGGCAGAGATAGGAGCTAGTGCAACTACAGGGAGTAGATACCTTATTAGATGGGGGTAGTGGATCAGACAGCTAGATTAGCACACTATAGGTGTAGTTGGCATAGGCACATGCTCAGGTAGCTAGTGTCACCATAGAGAGGGATACAGAGAGAGCCCTGCATTAGACGGTAGATTCTCAGGTGGTGGCCTTACAGGCGGAGGTGAGCTGACTGCAGGGGATGGTGTCGAGTACTAGCATTGGCTAGATATATACATAGTCATAGGCTCAGATTCAGCAGCTACAGAGCCAGCTCCTAGAGGCACAGTTATGAGTCGAGTATTATCATGGTGCCTGTTATGTTGCGGTTCCCGCAGATCAACGGATATCAAGCTATAGTGAGAGGAGTGGGTCGAGGATGTCTGGGTCACACAAATCTAGGAGATCCATTCAATTAGTGCAGTAGCCGATGGTACCTCCACAACTACCACCATAGCAGCCACCACAATAGCCACCATAATAGCCACCACAACAATCACCACAGCTGCCACCGCAACAGCAGCAACAGCCACACCCAGGATCTCCTACGGATTCAGCCAAGGGTTCATCAACCCAGGGTTGATGTTTTTATATGTACTGACATATTTTGGCCCTTAGAGGCATTTTTGTATCATGACATTGAGCGATGTTTTATTTTTGCAACGATGTATTTTGATGACATAATGGTTTATGCATGATGGTGATTATGGTTTATGATGTATTATATGATGTAATGCTTATGATGTTATGGATGCATGATGTTGTTATATATGGGTATATGATGTTTATGATGCATATGTTATGGTATTTTGATTTTATGCTTATGATGGATGTATATTATGCTGTTATGTGATGTTATGGATCAAGATGATGCTATGATTTGATAGTTTATGCTTTACTTATGATACTTATGCATATGTTATGATGTTCATGAATGGTTATGGATACGTTATGATGACCGTATATGTTGTGATTATGGATACATGATGTTATGATGTTTATGATGATATACATGGATGATTATGATACATGGATTATGATGAATGTATGTTATGATGATGTTATGGTGTTGATGTATGAGATGCATTTGGATTATGATATGGATTATGATGTGGATTATATATGATATGTAATCGAATATATGCTCAGATTAATAAACATATATTGTGCAATGTAAATGGATGTGAAATGGAAATGGAATATATGCTCAGATTACACTTGTGTGAGAGTTTGGTTTGAGAGGCATTAAATCATCATCATTAACTCTTGAAGACGCCTCACACACATGTAATATAAAGTAGCAACTACCCTATGCTCAGTGCTTTAATTGTTTTTTTTTTTTTTGGGAAAGTTGGAAAGAGAACAAGTAATAGAAATTGTCAGGCGATGTGTTCTCCAAAAAAAAGGTATAGTTTTCCATGATGAAAATGAAATGGTTAATGCAATGGTTAAATGATGTAATGAGTAATGATTGTAATAATGATAAGTGACTATGATAATGCAAATGATTAATGAATGAGTGCAATGATTAATGAAATGGACAAGTCATGATACATGTTATGTTCGTTAAACCCTGGGTGATGGGGCTAGGTGATAGGGGATAGGTTGGGGAAGGGAATGGTCAAGATAGGTTTTGGGAATACTAGGTCATTAAACACCACATCATTAATGGGGGAAATTTGGTTTGGGATGGTTTAGGTTTGTAGAGCAAATTGATGGGGGGGAAGGTATGTTAGATGGGGGGTGCTAGAGTGACTGGATTAGATGGGGGGGTAGATCAAAAGTCTAAGCCCAGATAATATGGTTGGATGGGTAGTGATAGAAAAGGAGATGGTATGAGCTAGGCACAATACTTTCATTACACTATTGAGAGCATTTCTAGGTTTATTATAGCAAAGTAGGATACTTTTCACCACGGTATGAAAGGACCTAGGTGATGATGTTTATCCAACATTTTGCATGGAGTAGACTCGCAAGCAATAGGTTGATTTCATGCATGCCCAAGGTAGTATAACCTTGCCTAGATGAGGGAAGGGGACTCATAACATAAGTTCCCATAGTACATAGAAGGTATGATTAACCTGATATGCAAATGGGAAACACTATGCTAGAACCGACCCTATCTTCAAGATATGAATACTATTCTTGGAGTAATGAAATCAACCCACAAGCACATCATACAGAAAATAATGACCATGTCTATTCTAGGTGTTTTTTGCCACATACCATGATATAATGAGATCAAGGTAGCTTTTGGATAATTCCTAGAACAAGACAAAAGATAAAAATCAATAATCAAA
This sequence comes from Cunninghamia lanceolata, assembly GCA_027924645.1. Lineage (NCBI taxonomy): Eukaryota > Viridiplantae > Streptophyta > Pinopsida > Cupressales > Cupressaceae > Cunninghamia > Cunninghamia lanceolata. The sequence continues at coordinate 1,918,879 of BSBN01001493.1, forward strand.
ACACCAACAAAATGACACAACCATTGTATCTCTTGTCAAGATGAGTATTGATAGGATGATGGATTTTGTCCATTGTAGGAATGATATATCCTAGGACAAGAATTGTTTGGATGATTGTTGGATAACTTCTAAAGATGGGCAAAAGGATAATAGGCCATATGCGACAATTATAGCTGGTTTGTTGATTGACGATTTTTGCGTGAAGTGTGATGTTTTGATATTATACTTAGCATGTGTATTGCTTTGTGAATTTAGTAAGATCAGAAGATAGGGACCATCCAAACAGGTTGGATGGGTGCACCTTATGTACCTGAGTACTGGATACTTCCTTCGTATTCTAGACTACCTACATACCCTGTGTCCACGGGATCAAGGCACTTTAAGATGCAGGTGAGATGAATATGTAGTTCTGGTATGACTTGATGATGTGGGAATGGTTCAGGATGGATGTGATGATGTGGAAGATGATGTATGATGATGTGGGATGAGGATGTGAGATTGTTTTTGTATTTTTGTAATTTTGTGATTTTTTAGATTTTTGGATTTTCTATTATTTTTGGGCTTTTTGGGTTTTGAGTTGTATAAAAGAAGCATACAAGGATCCTTGTTCCACGGATTAGCTTTGGGTGGGATATTGTGGGGTGGGCGATAGGATTTTGATGTTTCAGAATTTCAAGCCATGGGATGTGCGCAATATGGACTCTCATGATGGAAAGAGGACTTATTAGATGGTGGAACTAGCCACTCCACATGGCGCCTAAGTTAGGTTTTCACCATGGTACTTATCCAAGGCATCATCGAAGTGATTTTCACCATTGGACAACTTTATTGCACTCAGGTTTTTCTTAGTTTTCTATTTTTTTTGGATTTTCTATTTTTTGATTTTTTTGTACTTTTTTGCTTTGGGATACTCGATGAGTCATGCGTAGAACCTTTTCAAATGCAGGATGTTCATAGGTTCATCCAGAGGCTGCCCCTCAGGTGTTGCAAGTTGTATGCTCTTGATCCATAGCTAGCTATAACAACATATGGTCCCAACCAATTAGGCTTGAATTTTCCTTTTTTAGTGCACTCTTGTAAATTTTTATGGTTCTCCATAAGGACAAGGTCGCCTACTTCAAACTTGCGGTTCTTGATTGTCTTGTTATAGCTTCTGCGTAGGCGATTTTGGTAGGCCTGAAGGTGGTTGACAGCATCCAATCGTTTCTCATCCAATAATTCTAGCTCATGCAACTTTGCAACTCGACATTCTTCCTCAGTGATTAGATTTTGCAGTGAAACCTTGAGTGACGAGAGCTCAACCTTAATAGGTAAAATAGCTTTGGAACCGAATACGAGGGAATATGGTGTGGCACCTGTAGGTGTGCAGATGCTTGTGCGATAGGCCCATAGGGTGGGATTGACTTGGAGGTGTCAATCATGACCAACTTCATTAACTGTCTTCTTTAGAATGTGCAAGATGGTTTTATTAGAAGCCTCAACTTGAACGTTACCTTAGGGGTAATACGGTGTGGAAAAGCAGTGTTGGATATGGAACTTCACACACAAGGTGCAGACTTCTTGGTTTTTAAATGGTTTTTCATTATTTGTGATAATGGAGTGAGGAACATCGTAATGACAGATTATGTAGTGGAGGATGAATTTGGCTATTTGGATACCTATGGTGAAAGTGAGTGGAATGGCTTCGATCCACCTAGTGAAGTATTCAGTGGCAGTGATGATGAATTTGTGGCCATTGGATGATGGAGGGTGAATCTTACCTACGAGGTCGAATCCCCACTATGAAAAAGTCCAAGGAGTCATTATTGGCTACAACTCCTGTGATGGTGCATGGATGAGATCCCCATGTTGCTGACATGACAAACATTTCTTCACAAACCTGTAAGCGTCCCATTCTATGGTTGGCCAGTAGTATCCCATTCTTAGAATCTTCTTCGCTAAAGTAGGTCCACTAGAGTGTGCCCCACAAATGCCATCGTGCACCTCTTGCAAGGCCACTTTAGCTTCCCCAGAGTTGAGACATCACAAAAGCGTACCATCAAGACTTCTTTTATAGAGAGTGTCCCCTATAAGGGTGAAGTGGGAGGCTTGGCGGATAAAGCTTTTGCATTGCGTAGATGATAGGTTTGGTGGGATGATGTTGTCATGAAGATACATGTAAGTCTCTTGATACTAGGGGGATAAAGGACCAACAATGTCACACACTAATTTTGATTGTGGAACATCATAAGCCAGTATGGGGAGCTCTTCGATCAAGAACTCACACTTCTTGCTATCCTTCTTCAGATCAACCAAGGATCCTATTATGGCCATGGCATTTGCCGCTTTGTCATTCAATCTTGGAATTTGTTCAAAATGGATGTCGTGAAAATAATCTTTGAAGTCATCAACCATTCTTTTAAATAGGACATGACCTTGTCATCCTTGGTCTTATACTCATTGTTTACCTGCCGTATGACTAATTGGGAGTCTCCATAAACCATTAGCATCTCAATTTTCCACTGTATTTCCATGCAGAGTCCTGTGATGAGGGCCTCATATTCTGCTACATTATTTGCACATGGAAATGTGATCTTGTAGGATTTAGGGATGGTGTCTCCTTAAGGGGTAACAAACAAGATGCCTGCCCCCAAGCCACGATGCGTGTAGGACCCATCAAAATACATTTTCCATGTTTCTATTGTCAGCTCTACTGTTAGTATGGATTCATCCAGAAACTCTACAAGCAGTGGTTGTTCTGTTGGGATTGGTGCATCGACTAATTGATCAGTGACTACCTGTCCTTTGATGGCTTTCCTTTTTGTGTATTCAATATCAAATTCGCTCAGGATCATAACCCACATAGCCATTCTTCCTATAAGAGTTGCTCTAGTTAGTAGATACTTTAGCAGATCAATCTTGGGAATGAGCTTAGTCTTATGATTAAGCATGTAGAGTCTCAATTTCTGTGAAGTGAAAATAATAGCGAGACATGCTCATTCAATTGTGTGTAATTTAGCTCATAAGTTACCAAGGTGCGACTAATGTAATATATAGCTCTTTCTTTTCCCTGCTCGTCATGTTGTGCTAACAAGGCCCCTATAGCTATTTCTATTTTTGAAATGTACAAAAGGAGGGGTTCCCCTTATTTTGGTGGGATGAGGACAGGTGGGTTAGCAAGATATTCTTTTAGCTTCTCAAAAGTGTTTTGGCACTGACTATCCCATATGAAAGCTGTATTTTTATGGAGAAGATATTGAAATGGTTGGCACTTGTCAGCAAGCTGTGCTATAAAGCGACAAATGGATTGGAGTTTTCCTTGTAGGCTTCAAAGTTGTTTAAGTGTCTTGGGTGGAGGCATCTCCACTATAGCTTTGACCTTGGCTGGATCCACTTCAATTCCTCTTCTCGACACGATGTATCCTAGCTTTCCGGAAGTGACCCCAAAGACACATTTCTTTGGATTCAGCCACACATTATACTGCTCTAGCCTGTCAAAGATCTTAGCTAACACATTTAAGTGTTCTTCTCTTGTTTTTGATTTTCCCAATAGATCATTGACATAGTCGTCCATTATGTTGTGGAAGAGATCATGGAAGATGATTGTCATCGCCCTTTGATATGTAGCACTTGCATTCTTTAGACTAAAAGGCATCACGACCCAGCAGTATATCCCCTACAGACATATAAAGGATGTTTTATGCTGATCTTCCTCTGCAATTCTGATTTGATTGTACCCTAAAAAACCGTCCATTAGAGACAACATCTCATGATCGACGATGAGGTCTACTATGATGTCGATGTTTGGTAGCGGAAAGTCATCCTTAGGGCAGGCTTTATTGAGATCTCTAAAATCTATGTAGCACCAGATGCCCCCAGTGACTTTGGCTACTGGTACAATATTGGATACCCATTCAGGGTAATCTATTAGGCAAATAAACCCCACATCTAGGATTTTCTTGAGCTCCACTTTAACAAGGAGCGCTATTTGGGGATTCATAGGTCCATGTGAAGTTATGGCTCCTCTATTTGAAAAAGGCTAAGAAATTCTCTTGTTCCTTTGTTGTGAGGGACTTAGCCCTAAATGTGATTTTTGGTGCTTCTTCTATTTCCAAGATTCATTTTTTGTGATGCTTCAATTAGGATAGGTGATCTTTCTTGATACAATTTAGATACTTCAGGAAGGTCCATGCTCTCATCTCCTAGCGCCTGGTTTTCACTAGGTGATACATCCTTTATTTTGATTTTTTCTCCGAAAGTGCCACAAAGTGGTTTTCACTAGGGGGTGTTATTTTTATTTTTATGTTTTTATGACTAAGAGCTTGGTTGTCTCTCCAAAGTGTGTAGATGTGTTGAGTTCCATGATATATCTGGCCTTATGGTCTCTTAGGGGATAGTGATCTCTGACCTTCGTCATCTCGGCTATCGCTTCATCGTTTTGTACAACATCAAGGATGGGAGGTCCTTGTTGGTCCCAATCTATGAGTTTGGGGTAAACAAGAGGCAAGCCATTAGAGGTGGATGGTATGGTGGTTAAGGTGTAAATGGTGCATATGGAGGATTCAAAGAATTCGGCGAAGTCACTAAAGGAGTCTTGATGGTCTTATTCGTTGATGTTGTTGACTGGAGGGAAGGTCTTAGTGACGTCGCTTAAGTTACATTCGTCATTAGCGGGGTAGACTCTCATTTCCAATACTTAACCCATGAAGATGCGAGTTTCTTGTTGCTTGGAGGGATTCCACAATCCCCTACTCATGAAGGCCTATGCCGCCTTGTCCTTTGTAGCCCATGTATTTGACAATTGCGAGACCCTTCCCATAGATCTCAGTTGGAATAGTAGGAGCATCTTGTTATACTTCTTCTTCTTTGTATAACCATGAAGATATGTCTTCGAGCACATCCTGGTCAAGGAGATGCTTCTTCTTGAAGGTAGGTGATGGCTTGCATTTGATGACAACCGTGGAGACTTCTTCTTCCCCAGGAGCACCAAATGTTTTAGGAGATGACAATAGTCCCACAAAAAAGGTACCATGTAGGTCATATTCACCACATCCCATGTCGATTAACTTGATCTTGACTTCGGGTGGAGGGGATGTTTGCGATGTAGTCGCGATGTTGGAGGGATCGATGTATGAAGCAGATGATGCATGGTTGATCTGTGAGGTGATTACTTGGTGGCATTATTGTATGAGCAAAAGGTGAGGTCGTGTCCTTCCAAGAAACTGCAATATTGAAAAGGACAAGTATCAACATAGGTGGTAACTTTCGTGTCGTTATGGGGAACTTCAAACATTGATGGAAGGTGGAAGGGATGGCTTGCATGACATGGATCCATGGTCAACCAAGAAGAATATTATAGGGAAGATCAAGATCAAGCACCTGACATTTGGTCTCCAAGATTTTCTGTCCTACTTGGATAGGAAGCTTGATGGTGCCTTTGGACAATCTCTCGATGTCATCGTATTCTTTGATGGTTATACATTCACTAGTATCCACAACTACATCAGAGTATCCTGAATATTTTAACAATTTTAGAGTGCAAAGATTTAGGCCAGAGCCACCATCTATTAAGACTCATTTTATGGTGTGTTTGTGGATGACTTCGATGTGTAGGGCTTCATTATGTAGGTCATCAGAGGTGGGTAGGTCCTTTCTAGTGAAGGTGAGATTGTGAGTTGAGGCGATGTGGTTCACCATGGCTTGGAATTGATCCACATTCAAATTGGTGGGAATTTGTGTCTCCATTAAGGCTTTGTCGAGAATTTCCTTATGGAGGGGAGATGTGCAGAGCAACTCAAGAATGGAGATTTGTGCGGGGGTTTTCTTGAGGTGGTCCAAGAGGTTGTACTTGTGAGCGGATGGTGGATTGGTAGGTGCAGATGTGGAGGGTTGATCATTGGTGGGAGCCCCATGGATAAAGACATGACTGCGATGAGTGGTGATGGCACAATTTGGGGTTTTGGCTCTAATAGTGATAGTGTTGATGTGGGTAGAAGATTCTTCTATTCATCCCATGACAGAGTCGAAAGAAGAGGGAGGTGGTACGACGCTATATGCTTGATTGGATGAAGAAGCCTTTTCTTTGTTATGATCGGAAGAGGATCCTTATATGCTCCTAAGCATTTGGTGATTGCTTCGGCGGTTCGTCAATGGTTATGTCACCCCTATCAATAAGGTATTGTATGCAATGTTTTAGCCTCATGTACTTAGATGTTTTGTACCCTTTCATGCGAAGGTATCACAAAAGGCATTCTCATCGAACCAAGAGGGTTTGAATTAATTTTTGTCATAGGGTCTAATAGGGGGTAGAGTGATTAAATTCTCCTTCACAAGATTGTTCAAAACATCTTCAATGGGCTCTCCTAAGGGTGTGAATTTTCTCTTAGGATTATTATTTTGTTTTGGCGGTCCTTTGGGGACATTGACGTTATTTGTGGTGGATGTGCTTGGATTTTGTACATTGTGAATGGCTTTCACATCAGTGGCGCTATTGTTGAGAGTGTTCTTATTCTTTCCCCAAAAGTGGGGCTTGTCGTTTGAAGGTGTGTTGTTGTTCATGTTGTTGACCTTGTTGTTGTTGTTTTTGTTATCGTTGGTGTAAAGTTTTATCCATCCCTTAGCGATGAGGGCTCTTTCAATGGTGGTTCCTTTGTCGATAACCTCCTCAAAGGTTGATGCACATTGTATTTGTAGATGGAACCCCATTTCTTGATTAAGGTTGGCCACAAACATGGTGACGAGTTGTTTCTTGGGAATAGGCCATGGGAGCTTGCTTGCTAAGCCTCTCCATCTTTGTAAGAAGGTGACAAAGGACTCTCCACTCTTTTGTTTTGTGTTACATAGGTCGGTCATTGATATTTCATGCTTGAAGTTGTAGGAGAAATGGTTCACAAACTTCTCCACAAGCTCATGGAATGTTTTAATGCCGAGAGGAAGATGAACAAACCATTCGGTGGCTTGGCCACTAAGGCTTCTAGGGAATAGTATCATCAAATAGGTATCATCATATGAGACCTCTGTTGGTAATTTTTTTGAATCGACAGAGGGTTTGCCAGTTCCAATGCACAGGCAGATTCGGCCAACAGACATGGGAGGTTGTGTGAGTGGTCTCCCCTTCACTTCTGGTTCTACCGCACCAAGGGGGTTGTCCCTATTTGATAAAGATATGACCTTGATTCATTCAATGACATAAAGGTTTAACTTTGAAATATCACACAGAATACTCTCATGTGTGGACCAAGATTTGTGTGATAAATCACAAGGTTGGCAAGGTTCTTGGACATATTTGTTTGGTCAGGTATGAGAGTATGCAGGGGTTCCTAATCCTACTCCTACAACTAACGGGTTGGAAATATGAAATGGTTTGAAATTGATGGTTTGGATGCAAGACAGGGGTTTTGGATCATAACTACTTCACAAGGGCAGACCGGTGCCTATCTCAGGGCAAGGAGTCACATAGACGTATACATAAGAATGACTTGCAACTGTCTTCCGAGTTTCAAGGGGTTAGATTGATGCTTGCCTTACAAACATCACCCAAGAATGGGTATTTACCTGTCTCTGCTTATAGATATCCCAGCTGACATACAATCTTCTCCACACTTTAACCTAAAACAATTTAATCCACTCCTTGAATGGAAGTTACAGATTAAGCATGTGGTACAACAAAACTATACCCTAGAATCTGAGAAACCTTAAATAACCAGAATCAGAAGAAGAAAATGCATACAACACGTGGAGACAGACAGATAAACACATGCAATAACGCATTTTTCATATACAATGACAAGAAACTGAATATATGTGCAAGATACAACTCAGATGCAACACATAAACTCCACAGAGATAAAACAAACAGGAAAATGCTCTATTTTTTGTTATTCACACAAAAAAAATTCCCCAAGTCTTCAACCACCTTACAAATGAGCAACACAACCTGCTATATACAGTAGGAAGGTACTCAGCATTAATCACTGGGTGACTCAAAATTTGCCAAATACAATGCATCCCGAGAAATTGGTGCTCAAACATTGAATACAGCAGGTAGAGGAGGAGACATGAAGAGATCTTGAGCCCTGCGCCACCGCCTGGGGATTCACATCTTCAGTCAGGTACTAGATCCATCCACATCTTTGCCCATACCCTATAACATCTGCCATTAATGTCCACCTACTCGCGGCCTTGGGAAAAACAATTAACTGTGTGCTCTTGAAACTTTCCAGCCAAGATATATCATCTTGATATTTCAAATCATGTGGGAACTAATTATCCCACATGCACCCCGCGATGACCTTCTTAATACTTTATATAGTAGGCTATGAGCATATATAATGTCGGTGCTTTTGCTCCTGACGACACTAGTATAAACCTCATCATCATCCTCCTTCGGCCAGACCCCCTATATCAGCGAACCTCATGCTTGTCCACCCGATACAAAATGTCACCCCGATATTCACCCTTATCGGCACAACCTGATGCATCGGAGGAAGATCCTCCTACTTTGCCAAGACCATATGTCTCGCCGATGATCCACTTGATCACATCCACTAATATCCTGATGATGTCACCATCACATTGCAATATTAGGGTGATCTTCAAAGAATAACTGATGTTAGAGATATGATCCCCCTTGGACCTAGATGATGTCATCGTCATGTCTGCATAAGGTTATCTTTGGTGGTAGGGTGATAGTCGTAAGATCACCTGATATTTCAAATATCACCCCCCGCAAGAATATCGGGCCGCACTGTAGCACTGCTGTAACATTGGGGTCATATTTGATATGTCACCCCCACCTTCGGAAAATGATGAAGCCGTTAGACAAGTGGATATCACCCTGACATAGGAATGACGTTAGTAGCATCAGGATGATAACTGGAAATATGATAATGACCTCCGAAAAATATGATGCTCACATTGAAAAAATACTGAGGAGGTTCGAAGAGTTAGGACCTTTGGATTTTTGGGAGGGTGCTTGCAAATTTATTACTTGAAAACTTGACAACTCATGCAAGCACCACCAGCGGCTCTGGCCTAAAACCATAAACATAAATGATTACCAACACAGGCTCTGTCTGGGGATGCATGCCTCTTGCAGGCATGGCGAGAACCTCAGATCTCTGGGATGTAGACTAGTCCCTTATCCATTGGGCATAGAGTCATGAAGTTACACTGACCTGCATCACCAAACACACTTGATGGCCTAAGGCCACCAAGAAAAGAAAAACCTATATCTCCCTTTGTCAAACATCTTGTTTTCATCTGCATACACTGGATCAAGCCTGGAGATACTGCCATGATATGCCCACAAACAAACCTCATCATTTGCATGTTCAACCCTCTTATTTAGCTTGTTCCTCTCAACCTTATGCAAACAACCTTCATCATCAGGCAACATGTGAATGCCATATTCATCAAGCAATGCACATTCATATGGCATATAGCACTTGTCATCATCTATATCAGCATTATGCATTGCAAAACGATCTCCTAGCTGGACTGAAAACTGAAAGCACTCAAAGTCCACCATATAACTAGGAGCATCAGGGCTCATCTTATCACAAGCTGGCATATCAAAGAAAAAGCTTTCAGATTCACAGTTGTGCACATCATGCACACAACCATCAGCTGCACCATGTTGGAAAAGATCAGGCTCTGGCATCTCTTTGCAGTAACCTTCCTGATGTATGTTGGTTTCTCTTTCATCAGGATGAGAACTAGAATCCATATCAACATTAGTGCCTAGATTCACACCATACTCAAACAGATCCTCATCATCATATTTGTCAAAAATGGGCGATCCAGGTGTTTCAGCTTCACTGTTGTATGCCACTGGTTCATGGGCAGCAGAACATGCATTTTCATTACCAATGAATTCCTTTTGTGGAGAAGTATCAGCCTGTATGTCACATGCAAAATAATAATCAAATAAAGAACAATCATGCTCAACATTAGCACTTGTTTCAATCCCTGATTGCTCTTCATCATCTCCATGTGTCTGAAAAGAAGGCATTGATTAACATATGGAACTGCTACTCTGTTTGCTTATTTCCTCTCTATCCTAAGCACAATACTCACAATCATTTCCACAAATCCATTCAAACAGATGTTCATTTCTATCCATAACCACATCATTGTTTTCAGAACCAGACACCTCAACTTTGCAACGGGGGTTATCATTGATCCTTCTACTGGCATCCTCAACTGATGTATTTTCATTCTCATTTTTATCTTCACATGATGCCATAATCACTTGGTCATTTGTAGCCTTATAACCGTTATTCATACCAAAACCTATGGATAGGGAATTCTGCATGTGCTCATGTCTCATTTTTTCTATATTTTCTACAAACTTGTATGCCATCTGCATACTTGTTATCTTGAATTCCCTCAACAATGCACTAGAGCCCTCCTCAAAAGCTTCAAAATATATGCCAACATAGGCTGAAATATCAGGTCTGAAGACTTCAGGGATTTGTGAAAGGGCTACTGCAAATCTATGACTGAAATCAATATAGGGCTCTTTATCTTGTTTTCTGATTTCCATTAATCTTGCAACAAGATTAACAGGTTCTCTTGCAAATTCTTCTTTGAAACAGTCAGCAAGTTCATCCCAACAGGCAAAGGATCTCTTTGGAAAGCTCAAATACCAATCTCTAGCTTTTGCATCAAAGGATCTAACAAAAAACCTCATCCACATATCCTCATCTCTAAATGAGTGTCTCTCCATGAACCTATGAAAATTTTGGATATGTGCATCCCCATCACATACACTGTGACCACTAAATCCAGGCATCTGATTGTAAGTCTTAGCAGGCATACTTTCAACTTGATAATCAACACATGACAAATCTAATTGGTCATACAAAGGATCAAAAGGGATGACAAGAGGTTTAGCTTTCTGACTGGCCGACACAACAGGGTTATTAATATTTAATTGGGTCTGCCTAGCCTCTAAGAATATCAACCTCTTTTTTATCTCTTCCACTCTTTTACTCAACATTTGATTTTGGTTAGGATTTTGTTGCGTGTTTTGAGTGGAGGATGTGATATGTGCTTGTGAGATGGGATTTTGGTCATATGTCAAATTGGATGAAGGGTTGGATGTGTTATGGGGTGGTTGTGAGAATAAGCGGGTTATGAAAGCTATGGTGTTAGGGTCAAGTTGGGGGGCACTTGTGGAAGTGCTTGGGTGTGTGGTGTTGTTGGGGATGTTTAGAGTAATTTGTGGTGTGGATGTGGTGACAGTGGATGTTGATATGGTCGAGATATTTGGTGTGGTTGATGTATTTGTGGGGATTGTGGATGTGATAACATTTAAGTTTGTGGGAATTGTAGATGTAGTGATGTTTGAAACTTGAGATGGGTTAGGGGTAGTATGGGATGTAGATGGTTGGGATGAAGTTGTGACATTGGGTATGGTGGCACTATTTTGAAGGAGAAAATCAAGATATCTATTAGGATCCAACTTTAGGACTCTATCGAGTATATCCAAGGAATCAGCGTCTTGTGTGAAGTCTAAGACATCTTGATCTACTTGATTGGTGTTAGATGGGGGTGCTTGTGGTCGGATGGGAAAGGGATTTAGCATAGCATTGGCATCAAATGATGGTACTTGTTGGACTACAGGGACATTGTTTTGGTCGATTGGAGGCATTCCTAAAAGGTTCCATGTCCTTGTTTTTCTTATCTTGGGATCTTGTCACGGGCATGCAATGGTTTTGGGGTGGGGATTTGTTTGGATGGATAAAGGTTGAGACCTTCAAGAATAGATTTAAATTATTGGACCCAAAGATAGGTGGTGATGGGGATGTGATGATAGATTATAAAATAGTGATGATATAGAATCTTGGATTTAGAGAAAAATCTCAAAAGTTCTAAGCCTAAGGATGGTATGTAGGGATGATAAATATTGGAGGTTAGGACCTCAAAGATAAATGGATAAGTTGATTTTCAAAAAGTTTTAGACCAAAGGAGATGGTGGGAGTAGATGAGGCAATATGAATGGTTTTAGGATGAGGGGAGGTGATGATGTGATTAAGATTGTTCTAAGATGGTTTGGATAACAATCAACCAAGGGAGACCTTAGATGATTTAATGGATTTTGGATGATAATCTAAGGAAAACCTTAGGTGTTTTGGATGTTTTTAATAATTTGATGATGTTTGGGAGGATGTTCAAATCAATTGGTAAGCTCAAATAAATCTAGATCTTTTGGTTACAAAGATGGATGCTTCTTTTACTTAAGGTAGACTTATGACCTTGGGAAAAAGGAGGATGATTATTTTACTTGTAGGTAGACTAATGACCAACAAGCAAGATGGGATGTTAAAAGGATAATAATATCTAGATTTTATTTTTTGCTCAAAGGTTGATTTGGATATGGTTGATATTTTGGATGTTGGGTGATTTTGATTTTTGGATTTGATTAATAGGATTTGGATAGAGTTGGAAAATGTTTGATTTGGAATGAGGTGAAGGTCCAAAAAGTAAAAATCAAAATGCAAGGTCGGGTCGGATTATATGGGGATGGAAAAGAGGGATTATGGTTTAATGATTAATGAGATGAAGGGTCCAATAACCAAAATAACTTTTCTTTAAGGTCACAATGGAGGTGTATGAGTGAATTTTGGGCAAAATGGTTGTGAGCTATGGTCAAAGGTGGATTAGGGTTTTGACAAATTTTAACAAGATGACCACAGATTATGATTAAGTAAGACCTAAGGATTCCAAAGCAATTCTTTAGACACGTGTACAGTTTGATCTCTAGATGGCACCAAATTCTAAGGATAAGGCACCAAAACAGAGGGTAATGGTGCCAAGGAATTGACAAATGGCGCCAAAACATTGAATTAAGGTGTTAGGGAAAATGGTGGCACAAATGAATTTTTAGGTGCCAAATAGAGAAGTTTTGGCGCCAAAGTGAGACAGTTGCTTGGATTTGGTCTAAGTGTTTGGCAAATTTTGGCAATTTTTTATGGATTTTGGTCTCAAACTTTGGACTTGGAAGGTCAAATGATGGATTTGGAGATGTCAAATGTTCCAATGGTTCAATGGTCTAGGTGGCTTCGGATAATATCAATGATAGTTTCTTTGCAAGCAATACAACACTCCAAACAAGAGAATGCAATGGCCAAGGTTTGGCGTGAAGTATAATCGTGATGTGTATGTTCAAGAAGCCCCTCAAGGCCCAAATTTCCATGGGTATAAGCACAATCAAAAAACACTTGAAGACAATGCTTATTCTACCTAAGGTCAAGGTGAATGGTGATTTGTCAAGCCCACAACTTGGAATTTCCAACTCAAATGCAAACACACTGATTGCTAAGCATGTCCATTATATTGTCTTCTTGAGAGAGGATGGATAGGGGCCTCCTGCACTGGAAGGATGATGCAATCACCCTTTCCCTAGAAAGCTACGTATAGCTTATGCTAAGTTGACTCCCATATCATCTCAAGGGAGCCATATGGTGAGAATCTTGAGAGGATTATGTGTCCTCTTGCCTTGAACAAACTGCCACAAGGTAAAAAAAAGGTAGCCTTCTAACCAAAGGTGTTTAGTGGGGGATATTCGGGGGACTAGCACGTTACGAGTGTCCAACAAGCCACTTAAGGCTTTAATCAGTCATACTAGGAGTATCATATACACAAAGTACACCTCTGTTCAAACTAGCACTGTATGGTAAGCGCTAATATAGATTAGAATTGGCTTTCACCTGATTCTCTTTTATATAGCGGACCGAACGAAAGTACCGCTTGAGGTCGTTCCCTTGGGGTGAGTACCTCTTTTCCCACCAAGGCAGGCCTCTCTAAGAAAATGAAAAAGAAGAGAATAAAACCATTTCTCTTCACCCAAGATCCTTATAAAGGCAAGGGGAGAGGATACTTTGATTCCATCCCTTGGGATCTACTAACACAATGTGCAAGCACACAAAACACTTCAAACAAATCTAAGTTCTTTTTAATAACCCAAATCAAAGTGTTCCTATGTTTGTGCAAGCAAGGTTTATTTTAAATGCATCAATAGTAAATGTTTTCTAAGCTAAGCACATGCAACCACACATACAAAGAGGAGATCATGCAAGAAAACTATTAGTAGTTTGATTTTTGATCTTTGACAAACATTATCTTTCCTTGCAAAATGTGTTAATGACCTGCATAGACCCCAAAAATTAGCCCAGAAAATAGCACCAAAATAGTTAGAGATGGCGCCATAAATCACACAGATAGCGCTAAAATTGATAGAAATGGCATCAAATGAGTAACAGATGAATGTTCTGATTGATAACAATAAATAAATTAGGATGGCGCCACAAAAAAGTAAAATGGCACTAATCCTAAAAATAGCGCTAAATCTAGAAAAATGGCATCAATGTGTGTTTTTAGCATGTCTTTACCTTGTTGCATAACCTAATAATGCCAAACTGTGTTGAGAAGGCGCCAAAATGATGCAGTGCCTCTAAATCTTGTTCAAAAACACATTAGCTTTCCAAACATTCATTCAAACAAGTTAGAAATAGCCTCTTCTTTTGAGCAACACTAAGAAGATCAGGTTGTAAGGAGAAAACTAGTTAGGATATAACCAAATATGCTAGGGTTAGATGGAAAAAACTATCACAAGCACCCCTAGAAATATTTTTCCATTATGTCTCCTTGTCACTATGTTATTATGTCAAAAACAGAGAAGAGAAAGTCCTTAAACCCACTAAAAACCCTTAAAAAGACATTAAGACAAATGTTCAAACATAAAAGGTTAGTGGGCTGCCACAAAGAAATAGCGCCAGAACAGAGGCTAATAGCACCACAAATCCTGAAAATAGCGCCACTGCGCAAACAAATAGCACCAAACCGAGAGGTCTTAATGCCAGAAACCTACAAAACGTGTCTTTTTCACAAAAAACTCAAATAAAATTAGTAGCTTGGAACCATGGGGTCCCATCGGGCATGCCAAATGAAGATGAGGAAAACAAATGAGGTGAGAAACAAAAACTAAATGCATAAAAATACAAGTTATACCTTCAAATGTGATCCATCTCCTTGATAAGGTTGAGAGAGTACACCCTTACTCTCTTGCTTTACCCATGGCTTCAATGTGAAATGCTCTCAAATGCATATGCAAAATCACTAAAAGGCTTAGCTCTAGATGGAGTGATGGAGAGATTTTGGCATGATAACAATACACTAAACTTAGATGCTAAAATGGCTTGGGAGAGGTGGTATTTATAGGCATTTTGGAGGGAGATTTGATCCAATGGTTGAAATTGAAAGTAGAGATCAATGGATGAGGATGAATGTGAAATGGAGGGCTTAGATTTGATCAACAAAAATAGAGGAATGAGAATAAAGGTGAATTTTTAATTCACCTTGGGAAGGGATGTTCATTAATGAAGTTAGATGAGATGGATTAAAAGAGAATTTTTATTTCTTTTGGGGAAGAGGTGAGGACTAGAAATGAATTTTTAATTCATTTGGGGAAGAGTTCTTATTAAATGTGAAATATGACATGTTAGGTCATGTGTAAGAACTCATTAATGAGTTTTAGGATAAAATGTGTATAAAAAATTGTCTTGTGTGGAATAAAGGCTAATTTTTTATTTGTGGAGTGTGGAGATGAGTGTTAAGTGAGGTTTGATGAAACTAATCAAGGTGATTAGTTTAATTAATATGGTTGTAGTAAATTAGTGAGTGGATTACTTAGGGGTTAAAATTAATTAAACAAGGATTCATTTAATTAATTTTGGGTCTAGGGTCACATAGGCTAGGGTAGCTAATTAAATAATATCTATTTAATCAACTAGGATAAGGGTAGACTAATTAGTAGGCTGAATTAACTAGATAAACACAATTTATCTAATTAATTAGGTTTAGGGGAATGGTGAAATTAACCAAATAAATATTTGCATATTTATTTAATTAATTGGGCTAATGTTAGTAAGTGCAATCGTTGAATTAATGAAATTAACTCAATTTTAAGGGTGAAATGATGAAGAGAAGATGAATGATCAGGTGTTGGAAGGTGTAATTAATTAAATAAAAATTTAATTAATTAATTGGATGAGGGATGGATGGCATCGGAAGATGGTTAGTCAATGAAGACATTTTCAGGTGTCTACAATCTCAACCAAGAAAAATTGATTTAGATTAAATGTATGATTATTATTTACAAGTTTTTTTGATCTCATAACTTGTTAATCTTTTTAATTATAAATCATAAAACTTCAGAACAATATTGTTTCCTAAGAGGGTTTATTGCTCTATCTAATTAGGCTTCAACACAATACTTATCTTAAAGATAAGCATGAAGTAAATTGTCATTTCATCCTACTGTTTTGGTTGAATACATCAATTTGAGAAAAAAACTATTAAATTTAACAAGAAGCCTAGTATTAGTGAAGGAGCATACTTCCCATCATGACTATAAACAAACAATTATCTCATCATGCTCCTAAAATCCCATGGAGAGAGAGAGAGAGAGAGAGAGAGAGAGAGAGAGAGAGAGAGAGAGAGAGAGAGAGAGAGAGAGAGAGGAGAGAGAGAGAGAGAGAGAGAGAGAGAGAGAGAGAGAGAGAGAGAGAGAGAGAGAGAGAGAGAGAGAGAGAGAGAGAGAGAGAGAGAGAGAGAGAGAAGAGAGAGAGAGAGAGAGAGAGAGAGAGAGAGAGAGAGAGAGAGAGAGATCCCTTTTTAAATATTGAAATTGCTCCAAATAGGCAACTTAACTAATGGAATTGCTCATCCAGATCAATCCTCATAATCTAAAAGGATACTTTTAGATGATTCTGTTGCCTTCTTAAGTAGGACCATAATGGAGGAAAATATTTTCATGTATGTGTAGACTCCACTCTATTTCTTATCAAAACAAATTGAATTATTATTTACAAGTTGAATGGTACTAGACTCTAAGCTATACAAAGAAACCTCTGGTTCTATTATCATTTAAGCAAAGCAATTACAAGGAGCCCAAGCCATGTGACTTTTTCCCTGACCCACAATTCACTCATGAAAATCGGGTGGAAGAAGAACATCAAAGTGGGTGTAACGAAATCAGTTTGGGAAGGCCTACTAGGGGAAACCCATCATTCTCTATAAGAGACAAAGCATAGGCACAAGGAGTATAAGAACATCGAATCTTTGTAATTTATAGAGTTTGATGGCAATCTGATTTGATAATGGCTCCACATGCTCGACTCAACTCTTATTGTGCTTCAGGGGTGATATTTCAAGAGTAAGGTTACCTAGGCTAGCTTGACGAGTCATGACTCATGGTTTCATCATATATTATAGACTAGGATCTTGATTAAGGAGTGGGTCAGGTGTTTGGTATAGATTGATTGTTGAGAGTGTTTGTTTGAGAGAGGGAACAACAAGGGAACATCAAAATCTAAGTTGGTCATCACTAAACCCCCCACAAATTGAACACAAGTAGCACTTCTTTTGTTTTGCCTTCAAACCCATTTGTTAGGTCAACAATTAGAACCCCATCCCATCACAATCTTTCCTTCACATCCTTCATGAGGAGATAAAAACATAGATTGTGAAGGTGAATTGAGGATTTCATATAATTCGTAACAAGAACTAAGCTCATATAAAACACGCTTGCTCACACGATGAGTGAAGGAGGAGCGCCTTGTGGCACCTACAAATTCTTGAGAATAAAATATGTCAAAAGGTTCCATTTTTATGCTCTACATCAAGTTTGAGCAAGGTGCCACACATTTTTCTACAATGCACATCTCTAGTGCTAGCAATGTGTCAAGGTTGCTCGTGCACGTTCCCATGCCAAATGTTGTGAGGTAATGATCACAATTTATTATGAGGCACAAGCCCACCTCAAAGACCCTGTCTATTGTTGCGTGGATCACTTTTTTGCTCTCTAACAATAGGTATAATATGTACATATATCATTTTTATTTAGGTAGGGGTGAAGCATAGCAAAGCACAAGCCACCATTGCTACAAAATAGAGCACCATATATGCTACCTTGATATAAATTTCTCTTTCCGAATGCCATACTCATTGAGATGTAGCAACAAAGACATTGGTAGTATTTTCTAGAATAGTTTCACTCACCTCCTTGCTCTCCCCAATCAAACTTTCTCAATAGGCTTCTTCTGCAAGTTGGTTTCTTTTCTCCTTTGGACAATAATTTGGGCTTCCCACATTAATGACATGATTTAATGTTTTTATAGTTGGGAGATTTGATTTTGGGCAATTTTGTAACGATGTTTCATGGCAAGTTTAAATATGTTTGTCAGTAACCATAAAGATGTTTTATGATGTGAGATAATTTTTTGGGCTCAAAATCCCACATAAGAAGCCCATTGGCTAAAAAGTAATATTATTAACAATAATGTATAGTCTTTGTAATTTGGGAAGTAGTTACATTTTATATTTATTACCTTTATTATTATATATTTTTAAACAAGTTTAAGTAATTTCTATTGTATTAGATATTTGAATCGATGAATGATCCTCTAATCATGCTATTAAAGAAAAACATTCTTTGTTGAGCTAGTACTACTCAAAGGGACTTTACATTCTAGAAAGAAAATTGGTTAATTAAACAAAAAACTCATTCACCTGATTATATTGTTGAAAGCTAAGCAAAGTCTGACCATACAATTTCTCATTATTTCTTATAATAAAAAATATGTAAAATTTGCAATTACATAGATGGCTATTCAATATGAATAAGTTTGTATTTGTAATCATCATAAATATAATGCTCTTATTTAAAGATGATTGTATAATAAACATGTGATTTTTTCTTTAAATATTAATTTTCATCACTTGAAAGATTTTCAACAAGAGTAAAGTAAGGTCTAGTGTTTGTAATTGTGAATTTAGCCTGTACAAATTGAATTTAAATTAGTAATCTAAATACATTGTCATTAATTAGAGGGAAATGACCATTTAATGAGGCAAATCATTTCATATTTTATTAAATCCAAATGCCCTAATTAATGTTATCTCTAGCATACACAACATCAATGTTATGAACAAAGATATCAAATATGGTGATAATGAAGGAAAAAACATGCATGGAAGTGAGTATCAATGGTGCATTACATCATGGTATGATGATTAACCCTAGAGCTCATGTGAATATTATAATAGAAACAATGATACAAAAATAGGTACATGGAACACAAGTGACTATCTCGGCCTTCTTCTCCAAATGTAACATCAACATTGCCACATTTGTACAACATTTTTGTTCATAAGGAGATACTTCGTAATCAAACATCATCACCATCACCACATATGCATCATGAAATGATAGAAGATATCTCATTGGTGGGAATTGATTTCCATGACACATTGTTTGACCCTATTGAGGTCGACCCATTACCACTTGAGTACATTGACATATGCTATGTTCATGTTCTTCCAATGTTAAGGGTTGAATCTCTTTCCTAATGCCCCATTAACTATCCAAAACTCCAATCAACACAGACTCTACCCTGATTAAATTCTCCCACGAAAAAAATACATATGAAACATAAAAGAAATCATTTCCCATTTAACCTATGTTAGTAAGCTATGAAAATGAAAGTGCTTGACAAAGTATGAAAATCTAGAGGTCAAATCTAAATGTTAATCATACCTAAAGGTATGTTCTTGTAGTGTTAAGATTTTCATCCCATGCTAATTCTTAGATAGTTTTATGCTCATTTTGAGAGAATGGTTTTTTTACATATCAATAAATGGTGCTCTTGTGTGAAGTTGAGCTCTTTCTCCCATGTTGTTACTCACATATTTTAACACATCCTCACATCTAGATTATCCATACATTATTTATATTTGCCCATATTTCCATGAATTTCCTACTTGTTACACCTATACATGCACTTATTCCCAAATATCATGTTCCCACCTTGATTCTAGTACATTTTTGTCCTAGGTCAATCTTGCGGATGTGGGAGAAATCCTGCATCCAAAAATCTGACCCCAAATTTTAAAATTTTAAAATTTGATTGAATCCTGGCCATTCCTTTTCCCTACTAGAGTTGACTAAACACATTTGCATGATTTATTGTTGTCCTTGTATTTAAAGGCATTTAATTATATTCATTTGACACAGGTAAAAGCATTCAATATCATTTGCATTTAAGGAGTGTGTTATGAACATTTCAATTAGAACACCTAAAAGACTAATTCTAAATCACACCACTTTAGCATATTTGCATGTTTGAAGATTATTATCCTCAATTATTTTCACAACAATAATGTCAATCTTTTCTAAGGGTTTACCTTACAGAACTTGTCCCCTAGCAATCTGATAACCCTCTAAAGCTATTCTTAAATAACACCAATCCTTAGTGTGGAGTAGAAAGCGTTGAATTAGGCAAACTAGGAAGCTAGAGTGCATAGATTACAAGATCAGATCCATACATATTGTAACATCCAACTCAAATATCATTTAAAATAAATGACTTGATAAGGAATAAATTCAATAATTTTCAAGAACAAACTTTTTTGTTTCAAAAAGGAAATTCAATAATTACATATTACATCAGAGTATTTAAATACAATATTCAATGGTCACATTTCTTGCGACTTACAAATCTTTCTACTGAATTTGAAATTGAAGCAATGTCTTCTGTTTCTAACAATACTACTATAAGAGGGAGAGCATCACTCTAGCACTTTTCCTCCAACCATAGACTGACGGTCCCCCGCTCACCTTCCTATCAAAAGTGGCCCTTCCCTTTTCAAGGGTATAGATAATGAGAATCAAACTAATTCAATGTGCCACCTAAGAACTAGTGCAGTGTCCTAGCATAAACAATTGGTTGAACAACTTCTAGTCTAGATCTAGCTATGAACAACCCAACTGACTATTTGTGTAAATCAGGAACATGGTGAATCAATAATGCAAGTAGGGATTTTGCATTACTTTGGCCAAAGTTTCATATAAATGAGTCGTATGTTCACACACTCTTTTCTCGACTTGGAGACTACATCCTTCCTACCTCTTAGAATCAACGATTAATTCTGGGTATTTTTAAATACACCCTATACTTGTCTAACTGACATTAAGTTTGCCTCTACCATAGTTAAATCAACAATTATAAGGTAAGAGCCAAGTTGACTTAAGTATTTGCATTGAGCCCCTCTTTGCATCCTTGCAATCTCAGGTCTATGACAACCTATCAATCTGCTCAATGACTAGTCAAAACTGATCTCATACTTGAGAGTCAAATAGTTATAATTTGCTAAGATATACATTATTATCATTAACGACCAGGGTTTTTATGTCTCCACATCCTAGGAGAAATTTACCTCATTTGTCATTTATACCCAACTCGTAACTTGTCGAGACACAAAAATCATAAGTAACTCTAGTACTTCTCGACACAATGTCAATTTAGTTTAAGGTTCCATTGCTATTCTTAGCTTAGGAGTCTTTATTATTCATGAACTTCCCCCTTGAGGATTTTTTGATCTCACATGATAACTTATCATTATTGATAACACATTGATTGGCCATATCACTGCCATTGTGTGATTTTGGCCATCTTAGCCACTATTCAGGTTAAACTCATGGCTATTCACTACCGTAATAATAACTATGTAAAACATGTCTCTACTACCTTGTTACAGACTATGGTTAAATGGTTATCGGCTAGGCAATAACATCAGACTTACTAGGCTGCTAATACATCGCACTAGTTTATAGTTTAAACATGTGATGTTATCAACCTTACTTAAGAGTTGATCTGTTTTACCCACTTTTCAGCCTAATCCATAGTTATCATAGTTTTGTTCCTTTTGGTGCAACAGTTGTATTTTCTAATGAAAGAAGTTGACCTTCTTCTGTCATTAAGAAGAATCATGAATTTATTAGTCAAATTCCACAAACATAAATGAAAAAAGGCTTCATGTAATAGATATAAAATGTATCGACCTTTTTAAAGGCTCATATAACTTCTAACAAGGTAATCCCTTTAATTCCACTTGAGAATATCTCCTTAACCCTTACTATGTTTGAGAATCCTCTTAGGTTTGTTCATGTAACTTATCACGGCTTAATCTTGTTGAACACACCAGGATACTGAGAGGGGGGTGAATCAGTATCCAATCAAACTTCAAATCCTTTGGAGCAGATTAAAACTTAAGCATTACAACATTAACACAAGCATGAAAGATCCACACAATGCACATCAACACATAACACCGGATATACGTGGAAAACCCCAAAAGGGGAAAAACCATGGTGAGGATTAACTCACAATATATGAAGCTCACTACTATAAAAATCACAACTTTGTTTTCGGGCTAGAACCCAAGGAAGCTACTACTCCTTGCCGACTTTGTTTTAGGGTCACTCCCAAGGAAGCTACAACTCCCATCAAACATTGTTTTAGGGTCACTCCCAAGGAAGCTACAACTCCCTACAGACTTTGTTTTAGGGCTACAACCCAAGGAAGCAATTACTCCCTAAACTGAGAATAAACTCAGAAATGATTATAGTATGACAATCCTTCTACTGCCTAAAAACTGACATTGAAGTTCACACCTTTGATGATTGCAATTCTGCCTCTTCACTCCTCTTTTGATGATTGGATCAATTAGGCACACTCTTCACTTCCTTCCTGCCACAAAAATATCTTCAAGATGAATTAGGACTGATGAGGTATAAATAACCTCATTTTTATCATTAACTATATGACCCTTTCTATGCCACTAACCTACCTAAACCATGCCAATTTGTTATTCTTTTATGCAATATTTGTTTATTTTTGAAAGAATGATGTACAATATTTGTTTTCAAATTGATTAGAGATTGCCACTAATGTTGATGTGATTTTGTGAAAAGATCTGTATATTTATGTAGGTTTTTAAGTATGGCTTGGTGGAAGGAATAGACTTGAATGCCGAATGGAGTCAACAGTGACGGAATACTAGGGTGCTGAAACTTTAGGGGATACATGACCGTGGACTTCAGTCTATTGTTACATCTGACCACCTAGAAGTTTCTATTATTTTCTATTGTTGGAAGCACTTAAGACATTATATAGCTCCACTCAGAGCCTTTAGTATGTTGTATTTAAAAGACAACTAGTTTAGTTAAAGTTTATTTTTCTTGTTAAAGACTTTTTCAGTGGCATTAATAAACCACCTGAGTATCTAGGATTTTGGTAGTATAGATTATCTTATTATTCCTCAAAAACATATATGATCGATAGTGAGTTATGTCAGTTATGATCTATATTATGCTATGAATAAAGACAATCAAGTTCTGTTCTGAATAATATTATTCTGAGTAATAAGCATGCGAATGGAATTTTGGAGCTGCTAAACGATAAATGTGATTTGAATCAGTGGAAGATCTTCAGAGAGTTGGCCACTCGAAGGATTTAGGAATAAATAAGTATCTCAATGTTGTATGATTGTGTTGTTTATATTATGTTATGTGAATGTTTTGTTTCATAATTAGTATAATCTTGTGTTTAACAGTATTATGGTAGGATAGTGGTTTGGTGACCCTGCAGGACATTGTGTTCAATTATTTTTCTTAAGATTGTAAGTCTTTGAAGTTCAGTGTGTTATGTTGTAATTTCTAGAGCTCCTGCTTAGGTGTAGAAGTTCAAAACCAGTTGATAGTGCAAGTTGATTTAAAGAATTTCTTGCCTCCTTAGATTAGCTTGTTTCTTTCAAATTCTTAGTTAAAGAGTTTATGTGTTGATTCCTAGTTTAGAGTTCATATGCTTTATAGGTTAAGTTCAAATGCTTTGTAGGTTAAATTGTATGCTTTCTAGTTTAGGATTATTTTGTTAAAAGCTTTCTTAAAAATTTAGAAAACTATTACTGATTTAAGATGTCCAAACCAATCACCTATTGCATACAACCTTGGACACTGACCGGTTGACAAATTGATACATCTTTCATCTAAAGTGTTAGGACTCAATGACAACCTGTCAAGGACAACCCTTATTGCTTCTACTCTTTCTCCTTCAGTCGCACATCATAATGCATAACATGTTCATATTTTTCTCTTTACACACTTATATTCTCATTTTTGCAATCATACCTCACCTAGATAAACTAGGTTTAAAATATATACATGACATTACATTGATTATATTACAAGTCAACCAATACAACAAGAATATTACAATTTACAAGTTGGCTAGAGATCACACATCATGAAACATGTAGAGGACAAGCCTTAACATGAACTACACGCCACCCCAAAAAGAAACACTCTCCTTGTGGACCCCAACACATGCTTAACCCAGTCCTAAACATCCTTCACAACATCATTCTTCAAGGAACAACACCTGCATGCTTATGATATGGAGGATTTGGGAGAGATATGGACTTGGTGAGAGTTATGTTGCAGCTATTTAGTTTGTAGATTTTGCATATCTATGTATGTGTTCTTTGACACTATGTGATAGAGGATTCAACCACATCTTCTATGTGTGTGCTATTAGTGGAACTTTGGATGCCTTGATCTATTTTCAGATTTGACATTTACTCATGTAGTGGGAGTTCTATGATGTATATGATTCCTTTGTTGGATATTCACATTATGTTGCGGTATGGAGGGTCTTGAGGTTTTTTATCACATGCTTTGTGTTGTTACCTTGGATGACTTATTTATGTAGGATTGAGTATATACAGGGACTTGTTATCATTGTGATTTGAGTTGGATATGTTGTTGGCATAAGGTCTACTTGTTATTATTTGTATACCTTGGTTTGGAGGTATGGTTAGTTGATGCATTAGCAACTAGCTGTGGTTGTTGTTTCAGCTATGATGATTGATTCTTGTCAGCTACTCGAGCCTATTTGTTACCATTGGATTTGGTGCTTGTGTTTGGATATTAGTTGATGCAGGTTTTATGTTTCTATGTGACAGTTTAGTGTGGCATCTCTTTGGAGGATCTTATTCTTCATTGTTGGCTAGATGGAGGATGAGGGGATTCTTGTTTGAGATGGTGGACACCTTGATTATTGTTGCAGGTATCTTAGAGCACATGGAAAACATGGATGGTTATATGGTACATGTTGGGCATATGGATGGTTTCCCTTGATTTTTTGAGTTTACATGTTGATCCCTTATGCAATGTATACAACAAGTGGGAGAATGTTGGAGTAGGTGTGTTGTACACCTTGCATAACATTGGTATTATTTTATTATGTAAAATAAATATCTAATTGTGGTGCATCATGTGATGTGTTTAGCCACATTGGATATTTATTTGGATGCCACTTGTAATCGTTGTATGTAACATTGGGTTAATTACTTTATTTGTTTAATTGGGAAAACTTGGTACCAATATTCAAATGTGGGGTCAATGGTTTTGTAGACACATGGTTTTGGGGAAAATGGTATTACAATACCACACGTTGTATTTATGTGAGCTTATGCCTATAAAAGCAAACACACGGGTAGTTGTTAGTAAGAGGTTGAGTGAAGGCTTATTGCCTTTGGTTGGGTTTGTAGCTTCTCTTATAGGTTGGCTATGTGAGGGTTTGAAGCATGGCATGGGATGTATGGTTACATGCTTGTTCACATGGAGTGCAGGTAGATAGAGCTTGATGTTTCAGAGGTGATCTCTACATATGTATTGTTGATTTATTGCTGAATAATACATGAGAGATGCATGCTTTTGGAGGCTGGGTTTTTTCCTCTATGAGGGTTTTCCCAGGGTATATCTTGTGTCACCATTGATGATATGATTGTCTATTTCTTTTGCATGTGGATTTCTGGTTTGTTGCACATTAAATCTCTTATTGGGTTATGAGGAATTAGTCTATATGGCTGCATATTTCCAACAATGGAGATATGAAGGCCTTGATTGATGCAACCATTATGCAAGTTCAAGGTGGATACTAGTTGAGAAATAGGAAAATACCTATGCTAAACCCTCTTGTTGCTGAGTCAAGGAAAGATGGATTAGATGGTGAGAAGTAAAGGCAATAGAGTGATGTTGAAAAGAAGGACAACAACATTCTGAAGAAGAAAGTGCAAGAGAAGAAGAAGGTTCCTATACGACAACCAATGCCAAAAAAGAAATATGTACAAAAGGCCTCGATGCCTAACATGCAATCAACTACTGTGCCTATATTGGATATCCACACACCAAAGAGTGGTGTCAAGCATGATCAACCCCAAACATAAACATAATAAAAAAAAAGTAAGGATAAAAATGAGTTGAAAGGTATGGGTATTTCATCCAGTCAATTAATATCTTATATCCCTGATACAAATGATGTTACAATCTCTTGTGATACTCCTTTACCACCTTATCACCCCTTTGACATGGCCCAAATTTTAAGTTGAATCAAAATCTCACTACCTTTAAAGGAGGCTCTTAGGATCCCTATGCATAGAGATAGGGTTGTCTCATTTATCATAGCTACTAATGCAGCCGCACAACCCGTTGTTCCTTGTAATGACGATGAAACTATCAAAGTGTTAATATCTGAATGGGTGTAGATCCTTTCTACACCAATTGATCATAAATGGGTGGCTGTTACATAATTGTATTATAAATTCTGGAGCATCTAGCAACTTCATGCCTGTATAAATCATGAATGATTTAGGTTTGAAGGTATCCAAATCTTTTAGAAAATGTTTTTTTATGGATTCCAGGGAAGTGAATGTGATTGGTCTTGTCAAGGATGTAGCAGTTCAACTTTCTACATATCTAGACACATCCTCTTTAATGGATGTAATCATTGTGGATTGCCCTGTTAAGTGGGGTATGTTGTTATCTAGAAAGTGGGCAGCCTCCATGGGGGGTAGTATCCAAATGGATTTATCTTATGCTACTATCCCTGTCCTTGGAGTTGAAGTAAATATTTACAGGGAAAAGAAAGTAGAGGATCAAAACATTGAAGACTATTACAAAACTCATGATGAAGTGAACTTCTTTAACATTGACATTAATTGTTTTATGGGGTTTTGTGATGAAAATGAACCTAAGCTATGTTTTGATCTACCTCAAATTACTGCTCTTGTGCATGATGAAAATGTTTTTTGGACTATGCACTTTGATGGTACATGTTCTAAGGATGGATTAGGTGTCAGTGTTTTTCTGATAGCACTAGATGGAAAATAATTTGGGATGTCATTTAAGCTTGATCTCCAATGCACAAATAACATAGCTGAGTATGAATCATTGTTGTCAGGTTTAAATGTTGCTCATAAGTATGGAGTCAAGTGTTTAAGGATTTATGGTGATTTAGAATTAGTGGTACAAAAAGTTAGAAGTATTTTTATAGCCAAGGATAGTAGGTTAAGGGCTTATAAGAATGCAGTTTGGGACACTTTAGAACTGCTTGATGCTATTGGCATTGAATGGGTAGAAAGAGATGAAATTGAAAAAGTAGATGCCTTGGCTGTAGCTACTTCAAAATTTGATTCTCAAACAAATTCTTCTTATTTTTGTTATGCCGTTGAAGTACTTACATGACCAACAATCCCTAATAACATCTATAGTTGGTAGGTTTTCAATGACAATAATCAGATCTATAGCTTCCTGAATTGCATAGATGAATTTGACAATCAATTAATTGATTGGAAGCCTATGATAGAAGTTGAATATGGAATGGAAACTCTATTTGGTAGTGAGGTTGTGCAGCTGAAGATGGATACCATTCCAAAAGGATTAGTGGCACTTGAAAGGATGTTTGATAATTCCGATCGTTGGAAAAGCAAAGGTAAACCAGCTGAAGAAGAAAATGTTGAGGGTGTCAACCTTGGGACTGAGGAGGCACCTAAAATAGTTTACATAGGCAAGAAGTTGAAGCCTCATGAGAAGTAGATGTTGATTTCTTTGCTAAGAAAATTCAAGAAGTGTTTTGCAAGGTCATATGATGAGCTCTAGACCTATAGGGAGGACTTGTTTCAGCATACTATTCCCCTCTAGCTTGATGCAAAATCATTCAGATAGAAGCAAAGACCTATAAACCCTTCCATAGCTCCCAAGATGCAGAAAGAATTGTTAAAGATGAAAGAGGGAGGTATCATTAAATCCATCAGACATTCTGAGTGGGTATCCAACCTTGTTTCAATAAGAAAGAAGAACGGGGAAATCAAGTTGTGTATGGATTTCTAAAATTTAAATATCAAATCTCTTAAGGATAACTATCCACTCCCAAGCATGGATCATTTACTACAAAAAGTGATTGGATCGAAATTGATGTCCATGATGAATGGATTCTCTAGGTACAACCAAGTGATGGTTCAGGAGTCAGAGAAGTACAAGACAACGTTCACGATTCCTTGGGGTACCTATGTCTATGTGAGAATGCCATTATGCTAATGTAGAATTAATGATTAACCTACATCAGTTTATAATATCAAACCATTTTAATATAATTACCAATAAAACCCTAAATAGCTAGATGCATTAAATAATTTCTAAATATTCAACAATAATAATATTCATTAATAGTTGGTAGCAAATGTAAAATACTAAAAATAAATGCTATAACATGTAATTACCCTAAACCTAAGCTAATCACACTTAATTACTATCAACAAACCCAAATATTCTAATAATAATAATCAACAACTTCATTGAAGTAATCAATAGTTATCACTATTCATAAATCAACAACCCCAATTAATATTCAATAAACACAACTCACAAGAAGATTCCCCACATGTACGATATACTTCAAATCCCCCAAAGGTGCTGTGATCTCATGAAGGAAGGCGACAACATGTGTAGTGATCCAATTAAATATGTTGCATCAACTTTATAAAGATTGTGATTTATAATCAGTAGATTCTATAATCCTAAGTGTTGTGATTCAAATATGGTGTGACAACTTTTATTCAACACTTAATAATAATGATTAGTACAACAGTCTTCTACCATTAAGCAATTAAAACAACAAATAATATATGATTATATCCAGCAAAATGATATTAAAATCTTACACAATAACTGATATAATAATAATTTTTTCACACTAGGGATAATATTGAAAAACTGACAATATTTGAAAGATTTCAAAATCTCAATAATGTCGATGATAAGAAATTTGATTACAAACCTAAATCGTTCTCTGGATGAAGCACAATCACAATCCTTGTGTAGAATCACCCAACTGGAGATGAAGGTTTTTATCCTCAAAACCAAAGAGATTCCAAGAGAGTTTTCGTTCTTTGGAAATTTCAACCAAGGGTTTTCACCCTTGAATGTAAATTTGAAATTTGAATTAAAAAATGATGATAATTGATAATAGATAATGGATGATTTGATGTGCGCCTTGACTTCTCTTTTATAGGCACTTTACTTCGGACCCTCTATTTTATTTTATTTTTATTTATTTTTCTTTTTCCCTCTAAGTATTTAAAAATACTTTTAAATTACATCCAAAGGCCCATTTTTAATTTACATTTTAAATAAAGTGTTAAAAGAACTTTTTAAAATAATATTTAAGTTGCCTTTTTGAAAATGAAGTGATCATACCCACTTAAAAAATATATTTTTTTAAATTTTGAAAGGGGACATGATAGTATGCCTTTCCCATAATTTCTTGCCCTCAAGAAATTGCAAACACGGGTGCTCAAGTATCACCATGCCAAAGTGATGAATCATGTTGCAATGTCTATAGAGTATGAATCTTGTTCCTTTCAAGTGAATCAACTTCTTTCACAAAGCACTATGAAAACTCAGAAGCTTAAGTATCATTATAGACACCTAAAATCGACCGTGTCCTTCCAACACCACTAACCTCACTTTCAACATCTTGCGACACCTTGTCGACACTCACTAACCTCACTTTTGACATCTTGTGAAACCTTGTCAACAACCACTAACCTCACTTTTGACATCTTGCGACACCTTGTCGACACCCATTAACCTCACTTTCAACATCTTGTGACACCTTGTCAACATCACCTTGTGTCGCCTTGTGACACCTTTATCCTTATGTTCACCTTTATCCTAAGTTAATTAAATAAATCGTATTCATTTAATTAATTCATCCCTTTATCCATTAGTTTAAGTTAATTAAATAAATCATATTTATTTAATTAATTTATCCCTTTATCCATTATTAATTAAATAAATTCCCTTTTATTTACTTAATTCCACCTTCTAACCTTCATATCCCTAGGTTATTTAAATAAACTACATTTATTTAATTAACATCCCTTACACTAGCTAGATTACTTAAATAAAACTTATTTAATTAATCCTAACATCTATCTAATCCCATTCCCACAACTAATTAAATAATCCTTATTATTTAATTAGTTATCCTAAACACATGTCACTATCCTCAACACTCCACAAATAAAACCAAATTTAAAATTCCTCCACTATAGGACAAAAACCTACAACGTAATCCCCACCCTCCATTCGTCTTTCAATCTTGACCCTTCACACATAAGGATGCCCTAGAAATCCTTATCAAACCCTAGTCCAAGCCCCAAATCTTCTCACTCAACCTGCACGTGACACTTGTCACATGACTACAACTCCAATCCAAACCCTAATCCTCAAGCAATCCTAGCCATTGATCTAAGATTTCAATCTCAACCGTCCATCCTTTTCTCAACTATCTATATATTAAACCCTCATCCAAGCTAAAACATCATCTCATCTCATTGTAATCTTATGCTACCCAAATATCCTCTCATTCCTCTCCATTGCCCTAGTTTATGCTTAGTGAGAGCAATCTACATCCCATCTTCAGCATGGAGTATAGCTAGGATGCATTGGGTGCATGCACTCCACTCTATCAAGGAGACTTGAATGGAGGATATTCTTGAGGTATAATCACTTGTTTTGGTTTCCTTTATGTTTATTTGCATCTCCCACATTCTAGTATCTTCATTTTGCACACTCGATGGGACCCACGTCCCTGTAGCTAACCTTTTGTGGCAAGTTTTCTTGAAGTTTGTCGTGCATGTCATATCAACACTTTAGACTGCGGATTAGCACCTCTAGTACCCATAATAGCGCCTTAGGGCTTTTTTAAGCACATTTAGTCCTGTTTAAGTGCCTAGGGTTCACAAAACAATGCTTCTAAGCTTTGAGACTAATTTTTTTGTGATTTTTCTGACCCCTTGCAGATCAACACCTCTGGTCCTCATATCAGCGCTTTTGGTCTCTACATCTGTTCTTTAGTTTCTGGACTAAAATCAAGGGTTTTTGTCTCATTTTCTCAGGGGTTTTCTCTAGAGTTTTGTAACATGCTTCATATCTAACCTCATTGATGTTTAAACACCTATTATTTGGTAGATTTCCTCTTATACTGACCTTCTGAAAACCCTAAAAATCCTCATTTCTGCCTAATTTTGAGTTGTTTGCATATCAACACCTTTGGTCCCCAAATCAGTGCCTCCATTGCATCAACGCCTCTTGTCCCTAGATTAGTGCCTCCATTGCATCAACGCCTCTAGTCCCCAGATTAATGCCTCCATTGCATCAACGCCTTTGGCCCCCAGATCAGTGCCTTCGTTGCATCAATGCCTTTAGTCCCTAGAACAATGCCTCAGGTCCCCAAATCAACACCTCCATTGCATCAGTTCCTCTAGTCCCCAGATCAACACCTTTGGTCCTTAGATCAGCCCTTTTGGCTTTCTAGCTTCAAACAAGTATAAATCTGTGATTTAGTGCCTCTGTTGTTTTTGTTAGCGCATGTGTTGTCTGTCTTAGCACATTTGGTAGCTTTGTTAGTGCCTCTGATGCTTCTGTTAGCACCTATGATGCTTCTGTTAGCACTTTTGAATGATTTGAATGAGTTTTTTTTAATCTATTATACTATCTGATATGTGCAACTTTCATCTGATTATCCAAGACATCTATCTAAAACTACTAACTCTTTTTTGTAGCATTGCGGTCAAAGATTTTTTATTTTTCACTAGTAGGGGTTAAAGAATTGTTTTCTGTGTTTGTGTTTGCATTTGGACATATGCTCTCCCCTCGCACCTTAGGGTGATCTTGGGGATCAAAATTCCTTGTGCAAACTTATTATTTCATTTGTAGGCTGAAGGGGTCACTACTTCACGTATGCTCTCCCCTTGTGCTTCATGCGATCTTGGGTGATCAAAATTGAGTAGTGTTTTCTTCTTAGGAGACCTCCTTGGGTATTTCATCACCCCAAGGGATGATCTCAACCATGTGTACCAGCAGGGTATATCAAAGGGGGGAGAAGGAAACTTGTACCCCAATCTAGTCATGTTCCAGACACAAGGTGAAGTGGTGTTTTCTTAATTGCTTATGCCACATCCTTTCACTGGGCTAGTGTTCATGGTTTGTGCTCCATGTACCTAGTGTATATCAGGGACTCCCTAGAAACTTGTTCAAGCCTAGTTTAAGACCTTTCGGTCATATGAGATTGTAATGCACTGGATACCAGTTAGGCCCAGGAAGTTACTCACCACACAATCCACATTGATTTTATCTCTAAGTGCAAATACCCTCTAGAAATGAGCGTGCATGCCGTGTATGATCTCTCCTTGCATTGTAAGAGCGATCTTGGGTGATCAAAAGTGGTTAGTTTCCTTATGAAACTTGCATGTTATGCCTAAATAAAGGCAATGAGGTGGGCTTATGATCTTATACACTCCTATCTTACTAAATCTAGGGTGTTGGTGTGTATTGCATGTGTGTTCATTTGCATTATCTCAATCCAATCCATCCTTTGCAAACCCATGCATATGTATGAAAAATCCTTTTGTTTGCAAGTGGCCTAAAGTCAAGTTCTAAACCATCCAATCACCTTCATCCTTCATCCATTTTATCCTAATCACCCATCTTGTCTAAATTTTTACATCATCCCACCTATCCTAACCTTCCCAATCATTCCCACCCACATCATCCTCCTAATCATCCTACACATCCCTTTCATCCAATTATCCAATTTCATCCTAATCATTATCCTAGTCATCCAAATCATTCTCCTAATCCATCATCATTGGACCCTAATTCCAATCAATTTGCTAAGTCAATAAAAGGTCCTAATTTTAATCCATTATCCACCTCATCCATTTCCCAATAAATCACCATTATCCTAATCACTTCCCACCAATTGAGCTTACCCCAATTCCATTATTTGAGCTTAATCAAGTCTATCCTAATCCACTTTATCCTTAATAATAATCCATCTTCATCATCCAATCCTAATCCATTCCATCCCTAATATTAATCCAACACATCTCTCTAATCATCCTAATCCATCCCAATTAAAATCCATATCAATCTTAGATCATACCTTCTATCCACTTCATCATCTATCTTATCCATCTCATCTCCTAATTCTCTTACACATCATCCATAGTCATCCTAATCGTCCATACTTATCCATATCATCGTCCAATCATCTTACCACTTTCATCCACATCATCCAATACAATCCTAATCATACCCACCTTATCCTTAATCATCCATTTCAACATCCCCTCTATCCTATTTACTTACCAATCATCCAACTTATCCAAATCATATCTCACCCATCATATCCTATTCATCCCAATCATCCCAATCATCCATTCTATCTATTTATAATCCTTAATCCAATTCATCATAATCATCTTAATCCAATTCCCTTATCCACTTGATCATCCAATCTTAATCTAATCCATTTA
The DNA here is from genome assembly GCA_027924645.1 of Cunninghamia lanceolata. Classification (NCBI taxonomy): domain Eukaryota; kingdom Viridiplantae; phylum Streptophyta; class Pinopsida; order Cupressales; family Cupressaceae; genus Cunninghamia; species Cunninghamia lanceolata. Next base: position 1,952,425 of record BSBN01001493.1, read on the forward strand.
TCCCTCATCCAACATCATTCACCCGTCATCCATTATCCATTCCAATCAAACCTTCCAACCCCCGATCCTTAATCAACAATCATCCTTTGCAAATCAAACTTTGGTTAAGGAATTAGTCTCCTTCATACTCCATCAACCTTTCATCCAAATCCCAATCACAATTACCAACATCATTACCAAAAATCCCTCACCTTTAAAGGATCCTTGCCTTAATCCACAATCATCCAATTTTCCAATCCATACAATAAAAAATCAAGACCCTAGTTGATCATTATCAACCTTTATCCAAAATTGATTAAGAATTTTAGTCTCTCTTAAGTATAATCATCCCATAAAATCTCATCAATATCCAATCCAATCAATTCTCTTTCTTAAGCTTGTTAGTCTACCTTAAGTATATAGAATCATCCATCCTTCAAATCAAATCAAATCATTCTAAGGTCTTGAAATTTGATCCCTAACCTACATCATACTCAACCATTATCCTACATCATCTCATATCCCTCCAACAACATGGATCTTTACGAAGAAATACATCAATTGCAAAGACTTAAACATATATATGAGGATTTTGATCCTATCAATAAGGAAAAATGCAAAAATGTCATTAGTGATATTCCCCTAGCACATCTCATCATTGGGGATTTTCCTAATCTGATCACATTAACATCACCATCCCTAAACATCATTCCAAAACCAAATTATAAAGTCATGCACCCATATCTAAACATGCAAGTTATAGCTAGGACAAGTCATGGCCATATACCTAATGATATACTATATGACAAGGGAAATCAAGTCTATCCCCTACCTACACATATCCCTCCATCCATGTCTCAAAAACCATTTTCCCATATGCATCCCCCACCTCACAATCCATCATTCCCTCCAATGCCTCTACCATAATATCTCTCCAATCCTATAAACCTTAATCCATCAATCCCTCCAATCCCTCCACCACAATATCCCTCCAATCCTATCAACCTTAATCCATCATCCTATGTACCTCACAATCCATTAATCCCTATACTCCCATCATTGTATCCCTCTAATTCCTCCTACATCTAACCCTTTGATCCACCTATCTCCCAATCCATTAATCCATATCAACCATCCACCATCTAATTCACCATCTAATCCACCATCAAACCTTCCAAGTCCCAATCTATCAACTAAAGAATCCTTGAAGGATCTTCTCCAAAGAATATTAGCAAAAAATAAAAGCAAAAGAAAATCTATGGAGTCCTCCAAATCCACTCATCCTATGACATCCCCTACCTCTCCAACACCACCATGTAATCCAACACCTATCCTGGAGCCTACCCAAGAACCACCACTATGTAATCCCATCACTCACCCACCTGATCCTTATACTAATCCTTCAACATCTACGATCATTATCCACCCATTATATTATTCACCTCATGCCTCTCCTAATCCATCAACCCCTAAAGTCATGAAGGATGTGATCCAATGGCTATTAGCAAGGAATCAAACACCATCATGCAGTCCAACACCTACCAAGCCCATTGAAGAATCTCCTACCATAAGTGCAAGTCAAGAATCATCATGTAGCCATGTTGAGGAACAAATCCAAGAACCTATCACATCCATCCAAGTAACTTCCACTTCCATGTAAACACACGAGCTATGTCAAGAGTCAAATCCAAAGCATGTTGAAGCATCAAATTCCTATCCTAATCAAGATCTAAGTATCCCATCTAATCCCATCCCCGATCCCCTCCCATCTAGTGATCAACTTATCCACATCGACCCTATCCCGATACCACAACACCCCCTATTTATCCCACACCACCTTCTATCACCCCTTTATCATCCCTCATTGATCCTTTACCACCACCTACCAATCCCATTACAAATCCACCCTCTTACCCACTTGGACAAAACACCTTCATTTGTGGTGGCTCTCACGTAGGAGGTGAGCAACTTCCATTCACCACCCATCTTTCTCCAACAAATAATGGACTCCCATCTTGTTTCCAAAGAACTAAACATCCCATTGCACATTGCATGCTCCAAAACATGAACTATCAAGGAAAAGATTTAGGCCTTCATGAATAAGGTATCTTGGAGCCCATCCACACCATGTTCCATACACGATTGCATGGCCTTGGCTATACATTCTAAGAAAAACAATCCACCCATGTTGGTACCACCCACACACCTCATAAAGCCACTCTTTATAATCCCAAACCTGGTGCACCTCATCGCACCTCCAAATCATATGTCACCATCCCTCCTCCATCATTATATCATTCGTCAAAGCATGTGATCGTACATACCCCCCCATCAAATTTACCTCCACTCCTCCCAAATCCTAATATCCTTATCCTCAAATCCCCTTACCCTCCAATCCTTCCAACTCCCATCCATAAATCTTCATCCCATAAATCCTGATCCCATAAAATCCTTCATCATGACCAACAAACGCACACATCGACCAAACTTGAAGCTATCACAAACCCCATGCGATTCAAAAGTAAAATTTTGGATGCCTCCATGTATAAAGCAAAAAATCCACAAAATCCTCAATATCATCATGTCATAAGACATTGATGCATAACGCCAAATCAAAAACCCAAAAGGCTACAAATGCCCACACCACCAAAAAAAAAAATGGTGTGGGCTCCCAAGAAAAAAGTAGTAAATCCTAATGAAGCATCCCACTCCCCATCAAATCCCACAAATCCTAAGTCTATTTGGGTCCCTAAAACCCCAAATTGGCCATCTAAAAATCCCCTATCCTAATCCCCATTACTACCCACCCCACATCCAAAATTTTATAAGCTTCAAAATGCATCACGATGTGTGCAAATGTTGGTCTTGGTTCCTCTCGACCCCACAATGTTCCCACATACCTTCATCTCCCCATCTTATCCCCATTATCCCATATATCTTCCTGTTGGGTGAATATTTTGTCATCAACTCACTGAAGACAAAATGGTTATATCAACCTCAGTGTGATGAGATTATATCTCTCCTCTTAGCAAGGGGATGCTCCCTCTGATTGCTAGCTATTACAAACTAATAACTAATAAAACTTATTTACACTAAGAACTATATTTGGGGTGATTCCATTCCATCATATTCCCTTTTTTCAGAATATATGTTTACACTTTAAGATAATGATTTCAACAAAACTGATACTATGCAAAGAACTATGAATTACCACAAAACCCACGGAAACACAAAGTCTTCCGTTACTTCATTCACCAACTAGAAATAAAATGATTTGGAGTAGAGTGCAGCCCAAAGTCTTCACTATACACCAAGATGAGATAAATAGATTAAAGATAACAACTTGCAGCACAAAGTCCTCAAGCTATTTCTCATTCATGAACACAACACAATTCTCACAAATGATTTTATAGCTCAAAGTCTATTAAAATTAGATTTAGAACACTCCTTAATCACTTGAAATAAACTCTCACACTTCAATTACTTATCAAAGATAATATGATAGCAAAGACGTAAGAACAATTCTATCATAGAACAAATCACTCAAGACAAAGATTGGAATTTAATTTGCTCTCTTGTATTGATAAATACTTGAAAATTAATTTACACAAATAAGCAGAAAGTCTCAACTTGCTTCTCAATTCGGTAGAGTTTTGTTGCAATAGATAAAAGATAGATAATTACAAAAGAGCTCTCTCATATTTATAGGCAAGAGCCAAGAGCTAATCTAGGAAAAAGTCTAACTACTTTGACTTATTCAACAAAAGAGTCCTTATTGATTTAGGACTTCCTTTGTTCACACATGTAATTACATTTTTTAAAAGTACATGTGGACACGTCTAAAACTAAATACAAAGTGCATATGAAAATATATGAAAAACTGGCTAAGGCACAAACATCTTGATTAACTTTCACCACCATCTTTCTTGAGAAAATTGTCATACATTGTCAACACAATTTGCATCTCAAGACTGTCTGGAGCAGCAGTGTTCTTGGAAATAGTACGGACTCTAGTTATTGCATCTTTAATTGTAGTAGCTACTTTCTCATGCCTTTCCAATTTGACCTTTAGATTTTCTAGAATCAATTGATTATCCAGTAACTTATCCATAGAAGCGACTGAAAAATATTCTTCTTCAAAATCTCTTTGAATCATTTTACTAAATTCCTGGATCATTTCATCAGCGGAAAGAAATTGATGATCATCACCTATCAATTTGCATGGAAGTTCCTCCAACTTATGAAGAAGATCAACATCACTATCCTCACTGAGCTTCTGGGCACTCTGCAAATCCTTGATCAAATCTTTCAATACATTACTATGATGAATCAATGACTCCTTGGTTTCCACATATGATTCACGGTTTGAAATGATTCCAATTGATATCAAGGTTTTCAATTTCATCTTCTTCATGTTGGTCCATTTTTCAAGACTTGCATCCAAATACTCAATATCCAGAGACAAAGCATCAACCATGTCATCTAATTCAGCTATTACCTTCTCCATTTATTCTTTCTTTCAATCGTAGTTGTCAGAAGAAGTTTCCCTTGTGCAAACATTCTCTCAAGATATTCTCTAACTACCTTTCCTCTAGCATGAACCTTTTCAGCTTTTTGGATGACATGATCCTCCATAGTGATAGCCTCAGGTTCTATTGACTCATAAGACAAAGTGATTTTCCATATTACTACAGTCAACTATTCCACTCTGGATTTGTACTGATCCTTCATCTCTTTCTCATGATCAAATTTTACAATCAGAGAATTCAGAGTTGATTGAACATCAGCCTTTGCACTCTTATGAGTGATCTTTCCCAGCTCAATCCTTGAGATTGAATAATCATTCATATTGAAATCCTCAATGGTTGCATCAAGCAGAGGTTGAGCTATCTCTACATACTTATGACCCTTATCTACAAGCAACTGGGAGAGAGTCTTAGGCTTCTTCTTGGTCTTTGCTTTGACAGGTGTCATCTGCTTGAAGTCAAAGTCATTTGGAGAGATGGCTTGCTTCTTTCTCTTTGGAGTGTATGATGAGAGCCATGGAGGAAGCACTAATAAACTAGCACTTGGATTGGAATCCATTACTGGTGCAGAAGGAGTTGCACTCACACTGGTTGTAGTAACAATTGGAGAAGTGTTTGTAAAGATGGCACCTGTCACATTGACATTGGCAGCTTGCTCAGTACTTGAAACAAATTGATCTAAACTTGTTTGATCACTAATATCATAAGGAGAAGATAAACTTGGTAAAGATCCTGAAGAACCAAAAACAATGTCAAAGACAACCTTAGGACTATCAAAAATTGTCCTAGAAGAAGATGGTGGAGAACCAAAAGATTGAACAACAATTGGAGACAATGGGGTATTTGAGACAATAGACATAGAACCTGAAACAAGTAAAGTAGGCAAAAGAGAAGAAGATCGAGGTTCTTGTGTCATGTCTTTTTGAGGAGACATGATTGATTCCTCTAGCTATTCCTGTTTGTCTTCTTTCTCTTCTTCCTGTTCATCCTCCTTTTCCTCTGAAGACTTACCTTTAGTGTCCATTTCCTTAGCAGCAGGCTCCTCAGTTGCCTGTTCATCTGTTTCCATTTCTCCTCCACTTTGCTCTTCCTCAGTCACTTTAGCCTTACCACCTTTTGATACAAATTTTATTTTAGGTTTAGGAGCCTTAGAAGAACTCGGTGCATCACTCTTATTTTTTGTTCTTATCTCCACCTTTTTACCTATTTGCTCTAGAGTTTTTTCCTCAGAGCCAGTGATAAAATCTTTCAACTGAATCCCTTTGCCTTTTAGCCATACATTTATATTTGACAAGATGGGCTCAAATCTTTTCCTTATTGAAGTTAATTCTTTCTTTGACCATAGAACAACAGGCAAAGAAGAACCCTCAATATTCTCATTAACATATTTGGGATTCAGAATGTTTTCATCATCCACCATACCTTCTGGAATGTCAGCCAATTCTAAGTCTTCAATTTGACTTAGTGTTAATCTACAATAGTCCAGTTTCCTGATCTCCTCTTGAGTTCTCAAGTCAGCCCATACATTTTCCACCATAGGGATATGTGATAGAGACTTTCTCTTTATCTTGTCCTTTACCCTTCTACAGTCAAAGTTATTTCTCTTTTTGAAATGCTTCATTGTTACCAGCTGCATCTTAGTTTCAATAGCCTTGGCCTTAGCAGACGTAGCAATGGGGTACCTTCCAATCTCAATGGGAAACTTGATGCCAAGTTTCTTCAACTCCATTTTCTTGTTACGCACCACAATCATTTACCGGCATAATTCCATCAACACAATTCTATCACTTGGAAATTTAGGCAACATATATGGATAGCCTTGAAAATAACCAACCCTCAAATAAGTGAAAGTTGGGAATTAGAGATACAAACAACCAAAACTGTTCACAACTTCCCAGGCTTCATCTAAAACTCTCTTTTGCTCTAGTTCAGGATCAAAGAGACACATAAAAATTGCAAAGAAAGCATCATTTACTCTTCAGAAGTGATGGATTGATCCCTTTAGAGTCAATTGGGGGTAGTATTGATATACAGGTACAACTCTTTGGTCCCCTTCAGATGTCAATCTTGGGAAACTTCTCATTGAAGCAGCTGCATAGACTGGATGAGATGTCATGTAGAATTTGGAGGTTGTAGATACCTTGATCAATTGCTCATGAAGAGCATTTCTTAATTATTTGTTCACCCCAAAAGATCTGTTGTTTTCCTTGGAGGATGAGTTTAATATAAGGGTACATCCACTCATGAAAAGTGGAGGAAGAAGAAAGCCCCCTAACTCTACTGAGAAGAGTTATTAGGTCATTGACCTCTTCGACAAAATCACTTCTTGGGAAACCCTTTAGCCATCTGGAAAGATTAGCCCTTGCAGATTTTAGCCATTTGGTATTTATGATCCTCTTTGCTTTCTCAGGATCTTTATCATACTCCTTCTGAGCAATACTGAAGTCAATCTTTGCACAATCCTTTGAACTAGGACACATGAAGACTTTGTCCATGAATTCTGTATCTAATGTCATAATCACATTACCTTGAGCATCTGCAACTATTCTATTATTCCTATTGTAGAAATGAGCCACTTGAAGAACAAACTCAGGATTGTGTGTTGCTATAGGAAAAGAAGCAACCAAATGAATATTACTCTCCACAACCCTCTTCATGTAATGACTTGGAGATTGTTGCTTCATACTCTCCATGAACTCGGCCATATCCACACAACCAATTTCTATATCCTAAATTTCATCCACATTGGATGTTACTGAGGTCACGGGAAACACTCCTTGGTATTTATACTTCATGGATTTAGCTTTCTTCGGCGAAGGATCAGTCATCTGAAACATGGACTCCCTTGGTTGGAAAATAGATCTTGGTAATCTTGCATAAGCAACTACAACATAAAAGGCATGATTTTGTAGTGTTAGGGAAAATTTGGCAAATGGGGAACTACAATGTTGAAGATCATGGTTAATAACACAAGCTTGGTAGGGCTAGAGAGAAATAAAAAAACAACTGAGTGAAAGTAGGCTAAAGTTAACAAATATAAAAATTCTCTAGAGTTAGAGAAATTTTGGGGAGGTGATGCAATGGCGGCAAAAATGGCCGCCTCTGCATGCAGAGGAAATTAGTTTTTTTTTGGTGCAAGAGCGGCAATTATTTCCTTCTTAGCATGTGGGAGATTAAACTTGCAAATATGCATGAGCGGGGAAAAATACCGACAATGCATATTCATATAAAATACTTCCTTTTGTGTATGGGTGGCAAAAATTGCCACCCCTACACTTTGATAGATTTGAGCAAGATTCATGTATGGGCGGCAAAATCACCGACCCTACATGTGGGAAGAAACTCTTGTTAACACTAGCAGAAAAAATTGCCGCTCAAACATGTAAAGGTAAGATTTCATGCAAGGAAGAAACTAAGCGTATCAACGGAAAAAATTTCTGCCTCTTCACCAAGTTAAGCATCCAAGGTTTTATGTATGGGTGGCAATTTTTGCTGCCCCTACACATGGGGAAAGACTCAAAGTTTCTAACAAGGGCAGCAAAAATCACCGCCTTTGTAGGTAATAAGAAACCTGACCTTCGAAAGAAAAAAGAAAAGTTGGTGAGAAATGCCGACCATACAGAAAGAAAGATACTAAAATCAAACTCAAAACTCTAAACAAAGACCTAAACATAGTGAAAAATCACTAATAGACTAACATATATAAACGATTAGGGTTTACATATAAAAATGCTAGGGTTTAAATTAAATAGTTTTAGCAGAGAAAATAATTAATTTAACCATGATCAAAATCTAAAAATCATCAATAAACCCTAATGTGATAAAAAGAAAACAAAAAAGAACAAGAAACAAAGAAACCCTTACCCGGTGATGACGGAAGAAAAATCAATGAAAACCTTAACTCAAATCATCGCTCAAATCCATTGTGTGCATCAGAGATCTTTGAGGGATTGACTAAGGACACAAAGTAGACACAGAGGTAGGGAAAAAGTAACAATGAAAACAAAACAAAATAAAACTAACAAAAACCATTTAAAATGCCAAAATCAAATAACTTGACTTGGCATTAATTACACTCTGTGTAAAGTAGGATATGCTTAGGCAGAAAAAATCACTGCCTTCACACATACAAAGGGGAAAAACATGCACTGGTGGCAAATTTTTCTGCCCTTGCATGTGACAAAGGTGTTAACCTGCATTAGTGGCAAAATTTGCCGACCGTGCATATAACAAAAAACACCAACATGTAGTGGCGGGGAAAAATACCACCCTTGCATGTAACTTAAAACACTCGAACTCCCCAAAACATCAAACTCAATTATTTTGATTCATTTGCAATTTGACTTTATTATGGAAACTTTGAGACACCGAAATGAGGGGGACTCGAATAGATTTTGTAGAGCTAGGGAACCACGCACGAGGGGAAATGGACTCGCCTCATTTTGCATGCTTAGAGTTGTAGGCTACGAAATAGATAGGTTTCGTAGGGGTCATCCTACAAAATTGAGTGTAGCTAATTTTGAGGATAACAGTTCCCCATCACACCCTATGGTCCATGCTTTCACATAATCCATAATCCACATCATAATCCACTGTCCACCATCTACCATCCATCTCATGCAATTATCTACCAACATCCATGTGCATAATGCTATTTCACATGGCCCAGACACGACAACTATCCAACATGGGACAATACTCTCTTTGCTATGGAAACAGATGCTAGAATCCCCATCCCATCCAAATATCCTCAAAAAAGAGCAAAAAACCAAAAAAAACAAAAAATCAAGGAAAAAGAAAAATAGTAAAGAATAATCATTCACCCAATGATGAAAATCACTCCTTGTGGTGCCTTGGGCAAGTAGCATGATGAAAACCCCTTATGGATGTCATGTGTAATCCCTTTTCTATTCATTTGTATCCCATACTTGGGGGCAACATCATGCCATTCACCCACATCTATAATATCCTTTTGCATATCTTATCCATTATGTATCCTTATCCTATCATATTCCTATCCGCCATCTTCATATCTATCCTATCGTCTCCCATCCATCCTATCTACTATATCTTCCTCCTTATCCTATTACTATTAGATCTTGATAAAGATAGGGGAAAAATATCAAAAACATGCTTTGGACACCTCTTGGCATATGTCCCTTTCCAAGCATATCCTCTATTCATCCATCTACTACAAAGTCCATCCATCCCTTCCAAGCATTCGCCCATCATACAAAATCCTAAGCATCGTGCCTAGAATGGGGCATATGATTCCTATGTAACATAGTCTTTGGAGATCATCCTGAACCCCTCCATCCATCTATCATATATCCCCCATCCTATCTCTTATCCCCATGTATCTATCCATCTATCATGAATCTCCTATCCATCACCTTCCATCACCAATCCACCCACCCAATCTTACCACATTATTCCAATCGTACTTTCACCCTTACCTCTAGACTTGGTGTTCTCTCGTCATTGGTATCCAACACCTAGGCTATCCAAATGCAATCCAATGCACCCATCCCATAATAAAACCATATCCCATCGAAATCACAAAACCTTAAAAAATCCAAAATAATCACAAAATCTTCAAAAATCCAAAAAAAAATCACAAAAACCTTTCAAAATCCAAAAAAATCAAAATATACCAAAAATCCAAGAAGTAAATCCAAATGCAACCAATCCGTAACTCATACCAATCTAGCCAAGCAATCTATCCAATAGATTTGGGGCAACACCTTGAAACCTGTTAATCATTTCATCAAACCCAATCAATTCTTCCTTAAGAATGTTAGGCTATCTTAAGTATAGAAATCATCTATCTATCCCGGTGTTGTTCTTTGACCAACAACACTATCCATCAATCCTAGTGTTTCTCATGTGGCCAAAAACACTAGCCAATCAATCCAATCCATCCATCATAAACTTTCAGCTTGATAGACGCAACAACTTTGTTTTTCATGCATGCTTGCTTGTTGGTGTGCACTATCATTTCATCTTGCATTTGTATTGTACTTCACATGTTTGTTGGATGTTCTTATTACTCTAGCTAATATTCATATCTTGTGTGTGTTGGAATGATATTTTTACATACCATATGTCCTTTTCATCTAAGGATTATACCTTGTCATTAGGACTTTAATGCTCTAAGTTTACTTCCTCACACATCTAGAAAAGGTTGTATTACGTTGGGCATAAGAACACCCCTTTGTTTGTATCAAGTCCTTGCAGCATACTATCACCATGACATCATGGCCTACCATATCATGGTGCCCAATGACATATATGTTTCTTCTGACCTTGTTCAGTTCTCTCATCACAATATCCACCAAGGTTGTCAAATGCCTTGTGTTGTGCTGGGGCATCCATCCTTATGCATGACACATATCGTTACCCTGGTCTCTATACATTGGTGCATAAGGTCTAGTGCTATATCAAAATAAAAATTTGTCTCACTATGTTACAACATAACACTTCCTTCATTCATCCCATCCCTTATCCTCCCCCCCCTTAACCATCCTGTTCATCCATTTCGAGAGTACACCCATGTTCTTGCAACCCACTTGCCCTCTCGAGGGGGCATCACCTTCACCATCATCCCTAAGCCTAATCCTATTCTTCTAAACCAACATCTTTTTCTATCCAATCCAACACTATATTTTAAACTTCTTTTAAATAATGTTACTTAGTCACAACACCATTTCAAAGAGGGGCAAAATGCAGACACCTAAAATCAACCATGTCCTTCCAACACCACTAACCTCACTTTCGACATCTTGCGACACCTTGTCCACACCCACTAACCTTACTTTCGACATCTTGTGACACCTTGTCGATAGCCACTAACCTCACCTTCCACATCTTGCGACACCTTGTCAACACCCATTAACCTCACTTTAAACATCTTGTGACACCTTGTCAACATCACCTTGTGTCACCTTGCGACACCTTTATGCTTATGTTCACCTTTATCCTAAGTTAATTAAATAAATCATATTTATTTAATTAATTCATCCCTTTATCCATTAGTTTAAGTTTATTAAATAAATCATATTTATTTAATTAATTTATCCCTTTATCCATTATTAATTAAATAAATTCCCTTTTATTTAATTAATTCCACCTTCTAACCTTGATATCCCTAGGTTAATTAAATAAACTACATTTATTTAATTAACATTCCTTACACTAGCTAGATTAATTAAATAAAAATTATTTAATTAATCCTAACATCTATCTAATTCCATTCCCACAACTAATTGATAATCCTTATTATTTAATTAGTTATCCTAAACACATGTCACTATCCTCAACATTCCACAAATAAAACCAAATTTAAAGTTCCTCTACTAGAGGACAAAAACCTTTCAAAATCCAAAAAAATCAAAATATACCAAAAATCCAAGAAGTAAATCCAAATGCAACCAATCCGTAACTCATACCAATCTAGCCAAGCAATCTATCCAATAGATTTGGGGCAACACCTTGAAACCTGTTAATCATTTCATCAAACCCAATCAATTCTTCCTTAAGAATGTTAGGCTATCTTAAGTATAGAAATCATCTATCTATCCCGGTGTTGTTCTTTGACCAACAACACTATCCATCAATCCTAGTGTTTCTCATGTGGCCAAAAACACTAGCCAATCAATCCAATCCATCCATCATAAACTTTCAGCTTGATAGACGCAACAACTTTGTTTTTCATGCATGCTTGCTTGTTGGTGTGCACTATCATTTCATCTTGCATTTGTATTGTACTTCACATGTTTGTTGGATGTTCTCATTACTCCAGCTAATATTCATATCTTGTGTGTGTTGGAATGATATTTTTACATACCATATGTCCTTTTCATCTAAGGATTATACCTTGTCATTAGGACTTTAATGCTCTAAGTTTACTTCCTCACACATCTAGAAAAGGTTGTATTACGTTGGGCATAAGAACACCCCTTTGTTTGTATCAAGTCCTTGCAGCATACTATCACCATGACATCATGGCCTACCATATCATGGTGCCCAATGACATATATGTTTCTTCTGACCTTGTTCAGTTCTCTCATCACAATATCCACCAAGGTTGTCAAATGCCTTGTGTTGTGCTGGGGCATCCATCCTTATGCATGAGACACATCGTTACCCTGGTCTCTATACATTGGTGCATAAGGTCTAGTGCTATATCAAAATAAAAATTTGTCTCACTATGTTACAACATAACACTTCCTTCATTCATCCCATCCCTTATCCTCCCCCCCCTTAACCATCCTGTTCATCCATTTCGAGAGTACACCCATGTTCTTGCAACCCACTTGCCCTCTCGAGGGGGCATCACCTTCACCATCATCCCTAAGCCTAATCCTATTCTTCTAAACCAACATCTTTTTCTATCCAATCCAACACTATATTTTAAACTTCTTTTAAATAATGTTACTTAGTCACAACACCATTTCAAAGAGGGGCAAAATGCAGACACCTAAAATCAACCATGTCCTTCCAACACCGCTAACCTCACTTTCGACATCTTGCGACACCTTGTCCACACCCACTAACCTTACTTTCGACATCTTGTGACACCTTGTCGATAGCCACTAACCTCACCTTCCACATCTTGCGACACCTTGTCAACACCCATTAACCTCACTTTAAACATCTTGTGACACCTTGTCAACATCACCTTGTGTCACCTTGCGACACCTTTATGCTTATGTTCACCTTTATCCTAAGTTAATTAAATAAATCATATTTATTTAATTAATTCATCCCTTTATCCATTAGTTTAAGTTTATTAAATAAATCATATTTATTTAATTAATTTATCCCTTTATCCATTATTAATTAAATAAATTCCCTTTTATTTAATTAATTCCACCTTCTAACCTTGATATCCCTAGGTTAATTAAATAAACTACATTTATTTAATTAACATTCCTTACACTAGCTAGATTAATTAAATAAAAATTATTTAATTAATCCTAACATCTATCTAATTCCATTCCCACAACTAATTAATAATCCTTATTATTTAATTAGTTATCCTAAACACATGTCACTATCCTCAACATTCCACAAATAAAACCAAATTTAAAGTTCCTCTACTAGAGGACAAAAACTTACAACTCAATCCCCACCCTCCATTCATCTTTCAATCTTGACCCTTCACACATAAGGATGCCCTAGAAATCCTTATCAAACCCTAATCCAAGCCCTAAAATTCCTCTCACTCAACCTCCATGTGAAACTTGTGACATGACTACAATTCCAATCCAAACCCTAATCCTCGAGCAACCCTAGCCATTGATCTAAGCTTTCAATCTCAACCCTCCATCCTTTTCTCAACTATCTATATATTGAACCCTCATCCAAGCCAAAACATCATCTCATCTCATTGTAATCTTATGCTGCCCAAATATCCTCTCATTCCTCTCCATTGCCCTAGTTTATGCTTAGTGAGAGCAATATACACCCAATCTTCATCATGGAGTATAGCTAGGATGCATTGGGTGCATGCATTCTTCAATCTATCAAGGAGACTTGAATGGAGGAGATCTTGAGGTATAATCACTTGTTTTGGTTTCCTTTATGCTTATTTGCATCTCTCGCATTCTAGTATCTTCAATCATCATGTCAACCCATGTGGAACATTCTATGGGGAGGTTCTTCCAACACTCTAGGAGATTTGTGATACTTCCATTCCTCAAATTCTTTTCTTTGATGTGGATGATGGCATAGAGATTCTACTTGTCATGATCCCATTGAAGGTGATTCTTGAGTGCTCTCAATGTGTCTTGGTGATGCTCAACCAAGTCACTAGTGGTCAGTACCCTACTATCTGCAAACACCAAATTGAAAAAAATAGAGTATCATAGCTATATTGTGCCATAAATAGATACATACCTATAGACATGTGATAGGAAATATTGTAGCTCCTTAAGTTCTCTTCAATCCATGTGTTTGATCATTTTGTCCATCCATCAGTGTGAGGGTGGCGAATTGTGCTCAAATTAAATCCAATACCTGTCAATTGAAATAGTTCCTACAACAACACACTAAAGAATTTACTATCCTTGTCACTTGTAATATTATTAGGCAATCTATGTAACTTAATCACTTCTTTGAAAAATAATTGGGCCACGTGTGCAAAAATAAAGAAATTTACATGATTAGTTAGCTTATAGAAAACAACCCTACCATCATTCCTCATAATCCTTTTATGTTTATAGATCCTAGATCCTGTGCTTATCAAGTGAAACAAATCTTGCCAAAAGGTACTATGGGATCTACCATCTCCATCACACATATTTTTATGCAATCCATGTAACTTGATCACCTCTTTAAAAAATAATTTGACCACTTGAGAAATAACCAATAAGTGTGCATGATTCACAACATAAATGCAAACCTTTGGGAGATGTGTGATGAGATGCATGATTGTACCTTCCCACTTCTAACTTGGGTTAGGAAAGAAATGTAACCAATTGACTATATGTTTCTCCTTGATTTGATGAAAAATAGTTCCCTCTCTCCATTGCTTAAAGGCATCTTCAAACTCCCACAAGGCCAAGGGTTTCATTATGTGACAAATGAGCTCACTACCAATATTTTTTTGCACTACTATGATATTATTATGAACTTCTTGAATATTTCCCATGGTGAAAATTTCTCTTCAATGGGAAATATATCTCCAACATACCTTTTCCCTATCTCTTCATGAAATCCTCTACTCGGTGGCCATATTATGGATGAAACCATCGTTGTCTCTATTTGATATGCGATCCAAGCTACTTGTTCCATCCTTTCATCTCCATCTTCAATGCCTAGAAGCACTACTCCATTCCCCTTTAATTTAAACTCCATAGTGAACTGTCCAATAGAATGTAACCATTGCATGCCCAAAACAATGTTGGTCTCTTCTAGACCCATGAATAGAAGTCATTGAACACCTTGTGTCTACCCAATGTGATGACAAGTTGTGGTGCCTTTATGATGCAAGGAATGGTGAAGCCATCTTATAGTATCTCATCCTTTGTGAATTCTCCTCCATACATTCAAGGGTGGAAAACCCATTTGTAGCTTGATTCCAAAAACATCACACTATGCTTAGTTAGAAAAACTCAAATATCAAGATAACATCTACCTTTCTTACCACCTTCCAATCTCGAGCATCTCACTGTCCCTGTAAAGACAACTACGTCCATTAGACCTTGGTCTATATGTTAGGAATCATAAAATTATCTTTAAGTGTAGAACTTAATTTTGGGTCATCCCACAATAATGGGTTACACTTTTTGGCCAAACTTGACATTGAAATCAATATTTTGAACTAAATCTTCACGTTCTGACACCTATAGCCACTAAACCATTAGGAATTTGAAGATGATGCAAACGAGTGATTTGTGAGATTTTGTTTGTAGATTCTAAATATATATTTAAAAAAAAAATGGAGTTAAATTGTAATTTTTTTTGCATCTCCTTTGATATTTGGTTTTTAATAGTAAACAACAATTTTTTAAAGTGAGGTGTATTCTGTAGCACATAACTTTTTTTCTACAAAGGATAAAATTTTGATTCTTTTTAATTTAGATTGGTAACACTGATATATAGTGTATTCATTTGGTTTCATAATGTTTTTTTGAATATATATTTTTTAATTAATTTTTGAAGTCAAACCAATTATAATTTAGACATAGGTGTATTCCGTAAAACATAACTTTTTCTGTATGTATCAAAATTCAATTTTTTTTCTTTTGTTAAAACAAGGACATCAATACCTAGTGCATGGATATTTTTTAGATTTTTTTTCCAGTAATTTACTAATTTTCCATGTGTGTAGAATATAGAACTTGATGCTCGGTGAAAAACATACATTCACAAGAAATAATAAAAATAATAATCAAATTAAATATATTTAAAATTATATTTATTGGGAAGCTTATAATAAGGACTACATACTTACAAAGCATAAATTTTAAATGAATTCATTTGATCCCTCAAAAGATAAACTAAAAGTGATTTTTTATCAGCATTTTGATAGGTGTAGAGGAGACTCCATTATAGGTATGGTTTAAAACTAGCGGGGTTCTATCCAAGGGGTTTGAATCTAAGGGGGTTTGATCAAACCCTCTTCAATTAAAATCCTTTAAATGGAACCTTTCAAGGCTTAAATCATTATATTTTCTAAAAATATGTGATTTTAGCAAAAATTAGGATGTCCAAGAAAGTGTAACCCATTATTGTGTCAGCACCCTTCTAAGAAGTGGCACATGAGTTGCGAGCATCAAACCTTCATAACTTTGTTAAAATGTATAACATATTCTATATGATTCTTCATGAGATTACTTTTTCTTTAAATGCATGTGATGAGGAACTCATTAGGAATAATGATATTGATCTCGTCAAATCCCTTATCCTTCTTGTACCTTACAATGTCACCTAGATCCCATATGCATAAACAATTTTAAATTTGAGCTATGGAATCTATATACCCCATGCTGGAATTTATATCCTTTACCCCTTCACTATTTTTAGAATGCTCCCCATGACGACAAGAATCTTGTAATGACATAGTATGAAGCAATAAATCTATGCTAATTTGAATTGTAATTACAGGAGTGGTCAAAGTGATTACCTTCTTATGTTGATTTAGATGTTTCTGAAAGATTTGCCTTAACACGACCATTCTTGTGATTTTTAATTTTAGAAATAGTGGCATAAACTAAAACATTCTTCTTACTTGCATGCTCATCAACATAATTATTCTAGAAACTAATCACATATGACAATGACTCAATTTTTGGAAGGTCAATGGTCTCAACACCACCATCCTTGTGACTCAGGATTTTTGAGTTAGGATCAATAAAATTTTTTTCCTCAATTACATTCTCATCAACATGACTATCATGAAAATAAATCATATGTAGCAATGATTCAACTTTTGGAAGATCGATGGGTAGTTCATGAATTGGTGCATCTTCTTCCATCTTGTGCTCTTTGCATTCCATAAGTGATGTATTTTTCTCCTTGACTTCATCACTATTTTGCTAACATAGACAATCACTAGAAGTTAAAAAAGCATCTTTTTTGTCAAATGATCCTTACATTCATCTTGCATGGCAAGTTCCTATGTAACCTATTGAGCCTCTATTTCCATTCTCTCTTATTTTTCCAATAACATTTTCTTTGGCTCCTATTGAGTTCTTCTTCCTCTCCTAGAACTATCCTTTATCTTTATATCACAAAATTCTTAGAAAGTTAAGTCATTACGAATTGCCTGACTTAATCCATCATATTTATCATGGTCTATATCTATATCAATTCTTGTGCAAAGTGTGGCCAAGACTCTCTCTTGAACTTCCACATTCCATTCTAAATCCTCTTTCCATCTTTCCATGATGCTAAAAATGTTGTCCATGGTTTGATCTATAGATCCTTCTCTCTAATTTCCCATTATGATAAATAAAAATTTAGATCTAACCTTGCAGACTGATAGGATCAAAGCTCTAATACCGTTGTAATGTCCCTTTTAATTTTTTTGGGAATTTTTTTTTTTGTATTTTCTAATTTATAGAAGAAATTTCAAAGAATACTATTCTATGAAATTCAAATGCTAGGCTAATGCTAAATAATAGTATATAAAATTTCAAACTAAAGGTTAGATGATATTGAATATAAATCACTAAAAATAATGCTGAAAGTAATTAGACCAAACCCTATGCTAATGCAGAATTAATGGTTAACCTACAACAATTTATAATATCAAACTGTTTTAATCTAACTACTAATAAAACCCTAAAGAACTAGATCCATTAAATAATTTCTAAATATCCAATAATAATATTCATTAATAATTGGAACCAAATGTAAAATACTAAATTTTTTTTGCTATAACATGTAATTACCCTAACCCTAAGCTAATCACACTTAATTCATATTAGCAAACCCAAATATTTTGATAATAATAATAACCAATAAATTCCTTGAAGTAATCAATAGTTATCACTATTCATAAATCAACAACTCCAAGCAATATTCAATAACCACAACTCACAAGAAGATTCCCCACATGTACGACAGACTTCAAATCCCCCCAAAGGTGTTGTGATCTTATGAAAGAAGGCATCAACATGTGTAGTGATCCAATCAAATATGATGTAACAACTTTATAAAGGTTGTGATTTATAATCAGTAGATTCTATAATCCTAAGTGCTCCGATTCAAAGATGGTGCAACAAATTTTATTCAACACTTAATAATAATGACTAGTACAACAATCTCCTACTATTAAAAAAAGAAAAAAGAAATAATATATGATTATATCTAGTTTTAAAATAATATTAAAATCTTACACAATAACTGATATAATAAATCTTTCACAGTAGGGATAATACTAAAAACCAACAATATATGAAATAATTCAAACTCTTAATAATGTTGATGGGGAATTTGATTGCAAATCTAAATTATTCTTCGACTGAAGCACAATCATGATCCTTGTGTAGAATCACCCAATTGGAGACGAGGGTTTTCATCCTCAAATTTGAAGAGATTCCAAGAGGGTTTTCGTCCTTTGGAAATTGTCAACCAAGGGTTTTCATCCTTGAATGCAAATTTGAAATTTGAATTTGAAAATGATGATAATAGATAATAGATGATTTGATGTGAACTTTGAGTTATCTTTTATAGGCACTTTACTTCGGGCCCTCTATTTTATTTTATTTTTATTTATTTTTGTTTTTCCTTCCAAGTATTTAAAAATACTTTTAAATTACATCCAAAGGCCCCTTTTTGAATGACATTTTGAATAAAGTGTTAAAAACACCTTTTTAACCCCCGTTAATGGGGCTTCAAGGGTTAAACCCGATAAGGAGGCTAGAAAAGAAGTAAGATGGTTAGCCCCAACAGAAGGATGGGTGAATATCAACTTCGATGGGGAAGGTAAGGGAAATCTGAGGGAAAGTGGAGCAGGGTGTGTGATTAGAGACCATGAAGGTCATAATATTTTAGAAAAATCCATCTATCTAGGGGTGGGGATGAACAACGAAGCTGAGTTTAGGATGACTTTAATTGTATTGCAATGTGCAAAGAGACAAAACCTAAGAAGTGTACATCTAGAAGGGGACTCATTGATAACAATCAATGCCATTTGAGCTGGGTGGACACCAAACTGGAAGCTTAGAAGATGGCTTGATCCCATCTCTCAAATCCTAAAGGAGACGATCGAATTCAAGGTGTCCCATATATATCGAGAAGGGAATGAATTAGTGGATGAGCTAGCCAAAAAGGCCTCATGGGCTAGGATCGATAGAGGTGACATAGTCACTTTACTTGATGATTGCACTCTTTGTGCAAAGGGATGTAGAGAGGTATCCTTTTATGATGAGAAGCGTACAAATTTAGGGATGGAGTTGGAGGTCGCATTAAATGGAGGTAAGGCCAGATGCCAGTGGAATTCCTTTCGAAGCAACCTTTGCATTCTTAGATTGGCAGGCTTAGCGGTAGTTATGGACACTCCTATCATTTTGGAATGCCTGAGTAGGCAGTTGATATTTTTTGGAAAGGTGACGGATAAAAGACTGGGGTTGATTTTCAAATCTAGGCACAAGCTCATTATTCACACCGTGAAGATGGTTCTGGGAGATGTCTTCTTGCGGGCTGAGCATAGGCACATGGTGAATACCGATGTGGCGGCCATGTTCCTTGCGTCTGTGCTGGAGGAGGGTGAATCCAATGAAACGACTAGGCAATTGTGCAAAAAACTCATCAAAGGGAGGTTTCTGGGAGGATTGGAGGACGTCCTGCACAATTATGAGGAGGGTAGAGGCATTCCTCTCTCGGGAGATTACTATCATTCAATGTCGAGGTCAGCTTCCAGAGCATTTTCCTCTGGTCTTTTCTGCTTCTCCAAAGTCCCTGCCTCGGTTCCACTCGGCTGCGATGTGGGGAATTAGATTCCTCAAGCAAGTTCTAGAAATGATACTAGAGGATGGCTTAGTGTGGCTCCAGGACTTCATTTTGGAGGAAGGGATCACAGATGAGGAGGAAGCTTCCAACTTGGAGTGGTTGAGGGTAAGGGTGACATGAGTCTATGAGTGCAGTGTTTTCTATTGGGGGTGGTGGGGTTTCAATTAGGGCTTTGCCCTGTGTTTTGTTTATAAAAATCATGGATGTAATGGTTAGTCTATTAGGGTTAGGCAGGGTTTGGCAACATTTTGATTAAGGTTGCCTGGTGGTTTTGGTAGGAAGTTGGGTTCTCTATTTTGATCAGGGTGACAGTTTATTATCCCTTGCTGCTATGTAATGTTGATACTTGATAGTTAATACAATGGTGCAGCCCTAGCTGCTTTGAACTGATTAAAAAAACACCTTTTTAAATAATATTTAAGTTGCCTTTTTGAAAATGAAGGGATAGGGCCCACTTAAAATATTATTATTATTATTTTTAGTTTTGAAAATGGGACATGACATATCAACAGCTAACCATTCAACTCAATGATCAAACATATAATGTGAATCAATAGACCAACCAAGATGTAAGCCCTTCAAATTGAAGTAAGATCAAACTAAAAGATCCATTCCCAAAACCAAGGGAATAAGCCCAAACCATCCTCTACACTCCTTAAATAAGCCCTCTGAAACTAACATTTATAGTTCAAGACTAATTCCCATGAGAAGAGAAAAGAAAAATAACCCATGCTAAGCAATCCTCAAATAAGCCTTCTAGAACTAACATCCATAGCTCAAGACTCATTCCCATGAGAAAATAAAGCATGAAACAAAATGCATCTGAAATCAAGGTGGGCTATACCTATCAGATGATTCACCACTAGGGTGAGTGCAGGATCATCATGGGCCAAACAATACCTCTAAGTGGCAATGAAAATACTAAAAAATAGACTTAAGTAACTTCGCATGAAAATTTGAATGGATTATCTACACAACTTGAAAAATATATAAGAACATAATTTGTAGAGAATTGAATGCAGTTTATGGGCTACTATTTTTTTAGAAACAAATTAAATTTATTTGGTGAAAAATGAATATTTCAATAAAGTGCTATTAAAAGTTTTGAAAAAAAATAAAAAGTGGGTGTTTGTCTGGCCAACCTAAGTATGAGCAATTTTTTTTGAATCTTTAAATATAAGTAAAGGACACACGCCCGGATGTGACACATATTTTTTTGAGTTTTTTTCCTAAGAAAATAATTAGTTATGAATGTTTTGGCTAAAAGACTAAAAATGACTTTATTTATATGTTTTAGCTAGAGAATGGGATAGCAAGTTGGATTTACAAATGACTTCTCCAAAATCACCTAGAGGGATGCTCAAGCCTATGAAATTATGGACTCCTCACTTAGACATGCACAAATCTGGTTCTCACTACTAGATTTTAGAAGATTTCCTCATCACACCTATATTAAGGAGATTGGGTTTAGACAAACCAAGTCTTCCACAATATTTCCTTGAATTATTTAGACCTTTGGATAACAAGAAATCCCCAATTGAAAGACACAATTGGGGAGACTATTTCCTACATGAAGGATACATTGTTATCTGGGTATTTGGCTCTAGTTTCATGTTCCCACAAGTTGCTAATTTGGGTCCCTTTAAGGATTGCATACCTAGAAGTAGTTTGGTAAATAAATAATGTAAACTATGAGATATTTAGAAGTCATAAGAGAAAAGGAATTCTCCCCTCTCAAGCCAAATTCTCAGATATCACTATATTGGGCAAGGAAGGTTATGATAGAATCTTTGACATCATATGCAAAAATCATATGAAGTATTTATAATTAAGAGCATATGATCCCGAAGATTTCATTTATATGATTAGGAAGTAGGTTAGCATTGAAAGATTTCAACATCAATATGATGAGTGTGAAGACCTTATTAGGAATTGCAAGGAAAAGGTAGAAAAGGATCTGAGAAAAAATATGGCATAGAATAAAATTGGGTGAGGCAAGGAGGATTAAGAATGATCATAATTTTAAAGGATTCTATGTAGAGATCTAAGACCCTATTGAGAGAAAGAATGTCATGTTGAATAATGTTGACACTTTAAGTATCACACTCCCAAAGATTAAACCAATTGAAGTCCATGCACCATCGATGGCTTCCCCTAATATTTATAGCACACATATTACTATGGATGAAGCTAAATAGTAGAGTGACACTCTTTAGTCAAGACGGTAAAAGGGTAAGGAGTTTCTAGTAGAAGGAACTTCTGATGTACCACAAGAAATGGAACAAATTATAGATCATCAATAGCCTTTGGTGCCCGATAGTGAAATAGAGAGGTTTGCCAAATTTGACCCTTTGGGAGGTGAAATCATAAAAGTTATTAAGGTATCTGAACACACATGGAAACTTTAGGTTAGTGCTCCTTATGATGTCTCAGTGCTGGGAGACCTTGAAGGTGAAGATCTTATTAATGTTGTGAGGACCAAGACATGTGAGAAATATATGTATGATGATCAATTCACCAAAATAGAAGAGTTCAATAATTTCATTCTCAAATTAAAAACCCATGTGAGAAATTATTTAATTACTAGACAAGAATTTACCAAGGCCCTTGGCCATTATCTTGATTTGACAAAGAGAATCAATCTTTGAGGTGGATATCAACAACATTTCACTAAACTAGACTAGGAGGCTGGTAAGAGAGAGTGGATGCTTGTTGTTGCTAGGATGATACATATCCTTATAATTGGGATTTCAGACTTTGAGAAGGAATAATGAAGGTGGGGATGTCTTTCAAACTATAGAGCAAGCTAGAAAACTTTATTCAAGTTTAGAACATTGCCCCCACTAAAAAACCCTATCATTATGGCTACTGCCCCTAAACATTACAAGCCTCAAATTTTTGATGACCCTTAGGGATTGATTAGTCAATTGATTGTTAAGAGAGTGCCAGCCACACTTGCCCCTAAAGTTTCATTTCCTGCAATTCATATTGCTAACTTTAGTGAGGTTGTGATGAAAAAGTTACAAAAGGATTATGATGCATTACTATAGGATGCCATAAGGTTAAATAACAAGCTTAGAGAGGAGAAAGCCAAATCTAAAAATTACTTGCATCAAATCAAGTCATTGAGTTCAAGAGTAGTTATGCCTCCTCCAAGTGTTTCCCATGAAGACTCCTCATCCCAAGGAGACATTAATGTATTGGTGGAATAGGTCAAGTCTTTGTAGGAAGAGAAGAAGCAATGGAATACTCAAGCAAAGCAAAAAGTTGAAAATCTTGTTCAGGGAATCCTCAAAGCTAGGATGTCCAACTTAGTAAGGTTACAAAATGACCTTTGGGAATGCCATGATAACTTGAAGAAATATACAAAGTATGTGCATAATGTGAGGGCCCCAAATTATCATAACTAAATGTTAAATGGATCCCAATAATAATGGCCATGAAGATAATTTACAAAAATGTCAAGTATGATCTTAGGAGATCAAACAAAATTAAAACTATCTTTGAGGTGACTAAGTTTTTGAGTGATGTCTTTACCTTTTTGAATAAGCTACAAACACTTTTGAGGGATAAGGAAGGTGAATTTCAAGCATTGGTCAATTATGGAATTCCTAGTGTCATAGATCCCAATGGATAGGTAAAGTAACTAGGTGACTAGAAAGGTGATTTTAGGGATCTGATACATATGTGGGTTAATCCTATTTTGTAAGGGGATAAGGTTTTTCTTATTTTTATCATCTATAAAATGAATAAAGCCTTGATACTAGTAAAAAGGGTCAAGAATTTTGTCAAGGAAGTAAGGGTTGCCTTAGATGCTAGATATGCCACAAATATGAACAAGATAATTAAAACTATTTTAGAAATAGAATGGCCTAATGATGAAGAATTTAAAGAGTGGATAGAGAAGTTCACTAAAGAATAGTAATTTTGCATTTCTATCTTCTCATAGCTAAAGATATTATCCTTGAGATCACGTACAAGTTGTCACATTGCAACCAAAAAAAGGAAAAGGTCAAAAATAGTCTACCTATAACTAGTAGAGGATCTATTTTCAGATATTAGAGCCTATTTTTTTGGCATATGGGTCATTTTGAAGATGATTTGAAAAGGATGCATGATTATATCTAGGGGTATTACCTAAAATGTTCATTCTCTAAGATGTATGGGTTGAGTTATATAAAGAATAGAGACCTAATCACTTGACACAAAGTTTATTCTCTAAATAGGAAGTCCCTTAGTGATCATTGTTAAGTACAAGATGGGAGGGTCTAGAAATTACAGTGAGTGTTTCCTCATATATTTTAGGTCATATGAAAATCTAGAGATTCCATGTTCCTTCATGGGTGGTACAAGTTTTTGGATCCCTTCCTACATCTCTAGCTTCATCTCTAGTGGTGGAAGGTCATAGTCATGGATCAAGGCTCCGTGAGATCTTCAAACCTTACACCATGGTACCAGAAAAATCCTCTCATGCACATTAACCTTTTGTTTTAATTCAAAATCTCCTTAGCCTTGTTCTGAGCTATATTGTATGTTGATCTTGAAGGATAGTTAGCAAAAGCCACTGCCTACATTCAAGACTAAGGATGGTTTATATGAATGGTTTGTGATGCCATTTAGCATGTCTAATGCCTCCATCAATTTTAAGTAAACCATCAACTAGGTATTTAGACCTTATATTGGGATGTCTGTTATAATTTATTTTGATGACATTTTGATTTTTAGTAGAAACTTGGAAAGAACATCAGTGACATTTGAAAATAGTGTTTGATACACCTAGAGTGGAAAGGCTATTTGTAAATCTTGAGAATAATGAATTTTGTAGAGATGGGTTGGTTTTTCTTGGAAATGTGATTTCAGCAGATGGAGCAAGCATGGATCTAAAAAAGATTAAATCTATATTTGGATGGCTCTCCCTCAAAACATAATAGAGGTGTGGACCTTTAATGAATTAGTAAACTTTGTAAGAGATTTATTAGAAATGTCTACAATAAAGTGTTCCCTTAACCAATTGCACCAAGGAGAAGCCCTTATCTTAGACTCACATGGATGAAAGAAGTTTTGAACAACTTAAAAGAAAGGTAATGTAAGCTCTAATCTTTGAATTACTAGAATTTGAGAAAATTTTTACCTTTGAGTGTGATGCTTTGGTAGTGGAATTTGGAGGAGTGTTGAGTCAACAAGGCAAGCCAGTTGCCTATTTTAGTGAAAAACTAAATGATGCCAAAAAAAGATAAGGAAATTACGATAAATATTTGTATGCAATTATTAGACATTGAAATAGTAGAGGCACTACCTATTGCATAGAGAATTCATTTTGTTGATAGACTATCAAACAAATAAGTACATAAATTCCTAATCTAATTTATCTTATAGGCATGCCAAATGGATCTCATTTTAAAAAAATGTTATGCATTTATAGTGTAACATGTGAGTGGAAAAATCAACATTGTGGTTGATCCTTTGAGTAGGAGACAACACTTGTTACAAATATTAATGAGATTGTTGGGTTTGAAGAAATGAAAAATAATATGTAATTATTCCCTATTTCAACAAATTATTTTGCTCTCACCATTATAGAAAATGCAAGTAAAGATTTTTATGATGAATACTTTATTAGTTGATGGATTTTTGTTAAAGGAGATCCAAATTTGTGTTCCTACTGGGTCTAGGGGGAGATGCTGATTACAGAATGGCTTAAAATGGTTTGGGAGGTCACTTTGGAAGGGATTCAACTTATAGCTTGGTAAGTAATGTTTTTTGGGCTTTGATAGAGGAATGAAATCAATAGGTTTGTTTCTACATGTAGACTTTATCAATTTTGAAAAGGTGGAAAACTAAACACTGGTTTATATAAACCCTTATTGGTGCTTGAAGGACCATGGGTTGATATTTCTATGAATTTTGTCTTGGGGTTGCCTCACTTAGAGAAGTAATGATTCCATTTTGTTATGGTGGATTGATTCTCTAAAATGGCACACTTTATTCTATGCAAGAAGAATACTGACTTGTTTTTTAAAGATGATGTCCACTTAACATGGACTACACAAAATTATCACAAGTTATTTGGATAAATAATTTCTTAGTCACTTTTGGAGTATTTTGTTCAGAAATATTGACAATGAATTGTAGTATAGTTCAACCCTATCATGTTAGCCATCTTCACCTTTGTGTGCAATAACCTATGACTAATCATTTATCAACCCATATGCACTAACATCTCTCCTAATCTCACCCAAAGCACTCTAATTCCTTTACCCTCTAGTTTTCTCTATGTGCTACAACTTGCACATAGTTCCTAATTACCCACACACATGCCAATAGTTAGCAAGAACACTCAACACATAAAGTTGACTTCCAAAAATTAATAATTCAATATCTCAATATATACATATCGATATCTTAGTATCTCTCTTGGTATAGCTCAAAATGTACACAACATGGGTACATATGTAGGTGCATATCCCCTAGCATCACCTAACCTATTAATATCATCATGCATAATTACAAAGATAACAGAAACTTGCTTACAATAAAGTGCAATTCACATGCATCCCAAAATACATTATGTCCTCAAATACATTCTATGCATGATTATCTCTTATCCCTATCTATGTGCAAGCATGTTGCTTAGCTATGTGCCTCCTATCTATAGTTAGGCAATATTATAACATAAAGTATATTTTGACACCATCATCCTCCTAGTGAAATTATGTGTTCTATCCTCAAAACACTATATTCTTTAAATATAGAACAAAAATATACACTACAATAAAATTGGAAAATTGAAATAATACACTCATATGATGAAAGAGAAACAAAAACTCCTCCAATCTACACAAGCTCAAGTTCATCTTTTAAACTTGTATTCTAGAATGGATCATTCCATCATGCAAGGATAGGTGTGTTGAAATGCACAAGACAACTGAGAGGGGGGGGTGAATCAGTTGTCTCTAACACTTTAATCACTTATCAACACATCAAATGCTCAATTACTATTATTAAGATTTTACCATAAAAACATGAAACAAGAAGCTCAACATAATAACACATTCAACACATGAGACACTATATTTTTATGTGGAAAACCCTATAAGGGAAAAACCACGGTGGGTGTTAGCCCACAGATATAAATATGTTATAGCAATACTGAAAAATAGAGGCTCACTGCCAAGATCAGCTCATTGCTAAGAGGTGGCTCACTGCCAAGGGTTGGTGAACTGATTTGATAGCATTTACTCCATGCTTGGGTTTAGTTCCATTGAAACATAGTATAACTCCTATTCTCTGCTCTTCTTACACCTTCGCACTTATCTTTTCATTTTCACTCAAGGACACCTTTTTCACAACTACATTACATGTTTTTATACACTTCATCAACCTTGGAATGTACATCAAGGTCAGCATTACATTCCTCAACCATTGGAACAATCTCCAAGGTCGGCATTACAAACATACATAGAAATAGGTCTGGACCTAAACAAAATTAGCTAAGGGAAAGATGTATGTGGATCATGTTATGCCTTAGCTGGGACTCAAATGCAATCTTCCACGCCACGACACACTTCCACAATCTTTGATGTATCTCTGCAAGTAGTGAAATCAACCAAGTCGACCAAGATTGGTGTTAACATTAAGTCTTCTAAGAACAGTCTTCATGCACGATCCAAATTTCTCTTTTTAGACCAATCCAAAGGTAGGAACATGATTAGGCGACATCCACAAGCACATTGTAATCACTAGGAACAACACACAATCTCTAACCACTCTGCCAAGAAGATTCTTCAAACTGGAGCACATAAACAACACTGTCACCTACTATCATAAAGAAAAGATCCCTTGCAGATCACCAAATCATGAACCATTGGAGTTGAAGGCACTTATCATCATTTCAAACTTGATTCCAGAACCACAGACTAAAATACTTAAATGCGGAGGAATGAGGAGCATAATACATTCTCCCTATCACCACCAAATATACAGAAAAAGAAGTTTTCACTCTAGTGAACACAACTCACTCAAATCTTCATACTGGAGGCTCAAACTTGGAACATAGCATCTTTAGACATGTCTCTAACTAACTTCCAATTTGTAGACAAAGATATTCATTCTACAAGAAATGCAGAGCAATCTACTGGACTGTTCTACTGTATTAGGAATGCTTATTATCTTCAACACTTAACTCATTACAAGCAAGCATCAAAACAAGAGCATAGTTGACACCAATGAAAACATTGATATGTTGACATCAATGACAACACCGGTTAGGCACATACTTGCAACAATCTCCCCCTTTGTCATTGAACATATGATGTGAAAAACTGTAAAGACCATCAAGACAAGATACTCCCCCTTTCTTTTTATACATCTGCACTCTTTCTCCTCCTAAGTTTTTCACATGATTTCTCTCCCCCTTTGACATCAATGGTAAAGGGCACATACTTGCATTCTACTGCTTTGATCAAATCATCAATACTATAACACCTACTACTTTTTGTCAGGAACACATATCAAAAACACTTGCTACTCCCCCTGAGAGGTAGATCTCAAAACATCAATCCAGATCAAGGAATGAAGCTTTGGACACCACTGGACTGATGCATTCTTATGCATCTTAGTTCAGAGAAGGAGGGGTAACAACCCCTAATTTTTCTTTGAGATACTCAAAGGTATCCTTAGGCAAAGGCTTGGTGAAAATATCTGCAATTTGATCCTTTGTGGACACATATTCCATCTTTACTTCATTCTCTGTCACCCTTTCTCTCAAAAAGTGATACCTTATTGATATATGCTTTGTTCTTGAGTGCATCATTGGATTCTTTGAAATGTTTATGGCACTTGTATTGTCACAAAAGATTGCAATTGGATCTTCATACACAACTCTTATGTCCTTCAAAGTTTGCTTCATCCATAGCACTTGAGTGCAACAACATGCTGCTACAATATACTCTGCTTCTGCAGTAGACAAGGAGATTGAATCTTGCTTCTTGCTTAGCCATGAAATCAGTCTATTTCCCAAGAAGAAAGCACCTCCACTTGTACTTTTTTTGTCATCAACATCTATGGCCCAATCTGCATCTATATAAGCATTAAGAGTGAAATCATTATCCTTTGGATACCATAAGCCATGATCTGATGTGCCTTTCAAATACCTCAAGATTCTTTTAACTGCCATCACATGTGACTCTCTAGGTTCTTCTTGAAATCTTGCCACAAGACATACTGCATGCATTATATTAGGTCTGGTTTGAGTTAGATAAAGTAATCCTCCAATCATAGATCTGTACCTTTTTTGATCAGTCTTAGGTGATTCATCATTTTTTCTCAACTTGTAGCCAATCACCATAGGAGTGCATATTGGTTTGGAGTCCTCCATCCCAAACTTCTTCAACAACTCTTTCACATACTTAGACTGAGAAATGAAGATTCCTTTATCTGATTGAGTAATTTGTAGACCTAGAAATAAATTCATTTCACCAAACATAGACATCTCAAATTCATTTTGCATTTCTCCTGCAAACTTCATGCACATACCTTCATTTCCTCCAAAGGTAATGTCATCAACAAAGACTACAACAAATAGGATTTGATTATCATTGATTTTGAAATAGAGATTGCTGTTAGCAGTGCCTTTACTGAATCTTAATTGCAACAAATACTTGTCTAACCTTGCATACTAGAATCTGGGGGCTTGCTTCAGTCCATACAATGCCTTCTTCAATATGCACACCATATCATCTTGGTTTGATAACTGAAATCCTTCCGATTGCTCAATGTGAACTTCCTCTTCCAACTCACCATTTAAATATGCAGACTTCACATCCATCTGATACACTTTGAAATCTTTGTGAGGTGCAAATGCCAGAAATATTATGATTGCTTCAATCCTAGCCACTGGAGCAAAAGTCTCTTCAAAATCTATTCCTTCAATTTGAGAATATCCTTTGTACACAAGCCTTGCTTTGTTTCTTACAACTCCATTTTCATTTAGTTTGTTCCTGAACACCCATTTAGTTCCAATGACATTCTTATCAACAGGTCTAGGAAATAATTCCCAAGTTTGATTCTTCTCTATCTGCATCAGCTCTTCTTCCATGGCTTTTACCCAATTTTCATCATTGCAGGCTTCATTTACAGTTGGTTCAACCTTTGAAAGAAAACAGTAATTTACTTGTTCTTATGCATCTCTTTTCCTTGTTACTACACCTTTGCTTTTATCACCTATAATCTGATCTTCAGAATGATTAATCCTTACATACCTGGGAGTCTTAACAACACTTTCCGGAGCCTCTTCTTCATCTTGACTATCTTCTTGTTCAATTTTTTCTTCATTCACTATAGCCATAGGTACATCTGATTCATAGCCACTCAAATATGATATTCTTTCCTTGTCTTTATCCACCTTCACATTAGCACTTTCAACGATCTTTTTCAATCTCTTGTTGTAGCACCGGCAGGCCTTACTCTTGGTAGAGTAACCAAGAAAAATACCTTCATCATATCTAGCATCAAACTTGCCTAGTTCTTCTTCTCTTTTGATATAACATTTGCTACCAAAAACTTTGAAATACTTCACCGTAGGAACTCTTCCATACCATAATTCAAAAGGAGTTTTTGAGCTATTACCTTTGACTTGAACTCTGTTTAGGGTGTACACAACAATATCTATGGCTTATCTCCAGTATACTTCTGGTAGGTCAGCTTCCTTTAACATAGTCCTAGTAGCCTCTTGGACTGTCTTGTTCTTTCTTTCAACAACTCCATTCTACTGAGGAGTCCTAGGTGTAGACAATTGCCTCTTTATCCCTTGTTCTTCACATAAAATATTGAATTAATTTGATGTGAACTCACCTCCTCTATCAAACCTTAAGCATTTGATCCTCAACTCTAACTCATTCTCAACCATTGCCTTGAAAACTTTGAACTTGTCTAGGGCTTCAGATTTTTCTTTTAGAAAAGTGACCCAAAATACTTGTCACCTTGCAGACTTCTTATTCTTGTGGGACCACACAAATGTGTATATATTAGCTCTAGTAATCTAGAAAAGAATTATTCTTTGCTTTTGAAACTTGTTCTTGTTTGTTTCCCAAATTGACACTCCTTGCAAATGGTGTTGGCAGGCTTCACAAGTTTATGCAGATCTCTTACAGCATGTGCAGAACTTATATTCATCATATTGTCAAAATTGATATGACACATCCTTCTATGCCATAGCCAACTCTCATCTATCTGAGCCAATAAACAATAATCATTAGTTCTTCTTAATTGGTAAATGTTACCTCTGGTCTTCTTACCGGTGGCAATCACTGTTCCAGAGCTTTCCATGATCTTGCACCCATTATCTTTGAATCTTAGATCATAACCTTTGTCACACATCTGACTAACACTCAAAAGATTATGCTTTAAACCCTTCACATATAGGACATTATCAGTGTTGTGCTTTCCATCAAAAGAAATAGATCCTTTTCCACAAATCTTACCAGCTGCATTATCTCCAAACCTAACCAATCCTCCATCATACTTTTCCAAACTCACAAACTTACTTTTGTCACAGATCATGTGATGTGAGAATCCACTATCAATAATCCATTCATCCTTATCTTTCTCAACCTGAACAACCAAAGCACTCTCTTCTACTGGTTTTTCTTCCTTCACACAGCTAGCAAGATTAGTAGACACAGGTTCTTCTTTAATTGCAATAAACAAGCATTCATTTGCACTAGTACTAGCATCATCATATTCATCATCTGTCACTCCATCATCAAGATCTCTAACATAGTAGCATTTCTTTGGAACCCTAGGTCTATTCTCAAATATTTTTCTATTCCTTTCAATTCTCTCAGGACACTTAGAAGCATAGTGACCAACCTTACCACATGTAAAACATTTGATAGGTAATTTGCCTTTGAACTTACCAAAACCTCTTTGCAGTCTATCAATAAAGTTGGATTCAATTTCATGAAGCTCATCATCAGGTTCCACATTGTATTTCTTATCTCTGGAGATCTTCTCTGAAGTACTAGCTTTGAAAGCAGTCTCAATCTTCAGCAGGGCATCACCAAACTCTCTCATCTCAAAGGCTGTAAGCTTTCCAAGCAACTGATCCTTATCGACATCTTTTACAGTCATTACTTCTTCAATTGCAACTACCTTGTGACTGTAGGACTTAGGTAATGGCCTAAGAATTTTCATCACAACTTCCTTCTCATCAATAGTTCCTCCCATACCTTTTATTCCATTAACAAGTTCATCAACCTTTTGCATGTAGGTTGTTATGTTTTCATCTTCACTAATCTTTAAACCCTCATATTTCACTTTCAAGCCCTGCAATTTGGCTCTTTTTACGTATTCATCTCCTTCATACAAATTTTTTAGCTTTTCCCAGACTTCATTAGCAGAATCTAGATTCTTGACCTTTACTAGCTCAGTGTCAAACAAGACACTTAATAGAGCATCTCTAGCTTTTATATTTAATTCATGTTCTTTGATTTCATATTTAGTTGTTAAACCATTCTGAGGCATGGTATACTTTGTCTCTGTCACTTTCCATACTCTATAACCAAGACAAAGGAGACGACTTTTCATTCATACCTTCCATAAGGCATAATTTGTCCCATCAAACTATGGAGTTTCCTTCTTATAAGACATCCTGGATCGACCTCAAGCTGTTAGGCTTATTTCCGAGGAACCCACTCTGATACCAATTGTTGAAATGCACCAGACAACTGAGAGGGGGGGGGTAAATCAGTTGTCTCTAACACTTTAATCACTTATCACCACATCAAATGCCTAATTACTATTATTAAGATTTTAATATAAAAACATGAAACAAGAAGCTCAACACAACAACACATTCAACACATGAGATACTAGATTTTTACGTGGAAAACCCTATAAGGGAAAAACCACGGTGGGTGTTAGCCCACATATATAAATATGTTATAGCAATACCAAAAAATAGAGGCTCACTGCCCAAAATGCTCACTGCAAATGTTAGGGCTCACTGCCAAGATCGACTCACTGCCAAGAGGTGGCTCACTGCCAAGGGGTGGCTCACTGCTAAGGGTTGGTGAACTGATTGGATAGCATCTACTCCATGCATGGGTTCAGTTCCATTGAAGCATAGTATAACTCCTCTTCTCTTCTCTTCTTACACATTCACACTTATCTTTTCATTTTCACTCAAGGACACCTTTTTCGCAATTACATTACATGTTTTTATACACTTAATCAACCTTGGAATGTACATCAAGGTCGGCATTACATTCCTCAACCATTGGAACAATCTCCAAGGTCGACATTACAAACATACATAGAAATAGGTCTAGACCTAAACAAAATTAGCTAAGGGAAAGATGTATGCGGATCATGTTATGCCTTAGCTAGGACTCAAATACAATCTTCCACGCTATGACACGCTTCCACAATCTTTGATGTATCTCTGCAAGTAGTGAAATCAACCAAGTCGGCCAAGATTGGTGTTAACATTAAGTCTTCTAAGAACAGTCTTCATCCACGATCCAAATTTCTCTTTACAAACCAATCCAAAGGTAGGAACATGATTAGGAGACATCCACAAGCACATTGTAATGACCAAGAACAACTGCACAATCTCTAACCACTATGCCAAGAAGATTCTTCAAACCAGAGTACATAAACAACACTATCAGCTACTGTCATAAAGAAAAGACTGCTTGCGGATCACCAAATCATAAACCATTGGAGTTGAAGGCACTTATCATCATTTCAAACTTGATTCCAAAACTGTAGACTGAAATACTTAAATGTGGAGGAATGTGGAGCATAATACATTCTCCCTGTCACCACCAAATACATAGAAAAGAATTTCACTCTGGTGAACATAACTCACTCAAATCTTCATACCGGAGGCTCAAACTTGGAAAATAGCATCTTCAGACATGTCTCTAACTAACTTCCAATCTGCAGACAAAGATATTCATTCTACAAGAAATGCAGAGCAATCTACTGGATTGTTCTGCTGTATCAGGAATGCTTATTATCTTCAACACTTAACTCATTACAAGAAAGCATCAAAACAAGAGCACAATTGACACCAATGACAACACTGATATGTTGACATCAATGACAACATCGGTTAGGCACATACTTGCAACAAGGTGCTAAGAACACCCTTATATGTGCCACAACAAGCCTAGTTTATTGTAATATATATTTATCATTGGAATCCAACTATTTTAACTACACACAAAGTAAACTTATCACTTTTATATGCACTTCTCAATCTTTTGGAATATTTAGCAACTTTTTTTGTGAGTATAAAAGCGTTAGGAATGTCCATATCCATTTCCTCATAACGGATATT
The DNA here is from genome assembly GCA_027924645.1 of Cunninghamia lanceolata. NCBI lineage: Eukaryota > Viridiplantae > Streptophyta > Pinopsida > Cupressales > Cupressaceae > Cunninghamia > Cunninghamia lanceolata. Next base: position 1,987,237 of record BSBN01001493.1, read on the forward strand.
TGTTCCTAATGGATATTTGTTATGAGGAAATGGATATCCATTTTGGTTTGGTATTACCAAACCAAAACATATTTTTTATCCAACCCTTAAAAAAGTCAAATATTTGTTTTAGGATTTGGCTAAGTAAAAACACATTTTTTCCCCTATTTCCACTGTTTGGCCCATGATGATCTTTCACTCACCCACTAAGAGGACAAAGATTGGGGCATGAGATTGATCCTCCAGGATACACCAGGCCACAATGACTCTCTCCAAGAATAATCTCCTCAATAGGTTGATGTTGAACTCACATACAACCTAGATGTAGGATCTTCGATATTTTTTTTGAAACCTCATCAAAGAGTAACCATATCAACATATGATCTTTAAGAACAAGAGATCTCTAGCATCACCCAAATCTGATATAGGTGTACAACTAATAATCTCCTACCAACCAAACTCCAATGCAACACACAATAAGCAAAAGCTCACAAGCAAAATGATCACACCACTCATCTACAAGATTATCACAAATCATTGCCAAAGTTCCAAATGCATAATTGGAACTCACCATGATGTCATGATCTAGATCTCCTCAAAAGATCATATATCTCAAGTGAACATATTGGCTCTTAAGAGCACCTATATCATGCCAAAAATTTAATGCACGGTCAAGAGTCGATCATGGCATAATAACATCCATCATCTAAACAAGGATCATTTATTAAACTCATAACTCGTAACTGACACCTCAACCAAAGAATCCAAGAGTCCTCCATGACCATAAGATATCAATATATCCACATCACATGAAGATATTGTACACAAGAAATAGGATCTAAGAGCTCCTCCATGACACTAACAACCATTGTAGAAGATCATCCATCACCAAGTGATGAATCCACATCATTTCCAATGCTCCCACTAAACCCTGATACTGAGATACACATGGCAACGTGATAACCATATCCCAAATGAAGATTACCCATGTTACACACACACTCATTTGAAACATATGAAACTCCAAGGGATAAAGTAGAGCCAATATCTCCAAACCAAGAAGATACACCACCACCTGTAATCTAAGAATCAATCCAACACCACCAAAAATGTATTTGCATAACAACTATGTCATTCCAAAGCTCCAAGCGTATAAGAAACCTTCATGACACCAAGATCACCACCTAATGCACCTACTAATCAACCATGTCATGCTGAAGCTCTAGGTGTACAAGGAACCTTCATGACACCACGATCACCACCTAATATACCTACATTAAACTCCCACTGAGTCTCACACATCTTTCTCCATAGTCAACAACCATAGGTCCCACAACACAATTGAATCAGGTAACACTATATCTCTCTGCCTCATAATGACAGCCAAACCAATGAACTAGGTGACCAAACTAGGCCAACCAAATAAAATCTACATATCCTCACTAAAATATCTATGGGTGTAAATGACCCACATCTGAGTTATCTATGTAACTTATAAGTATAAAAAACCTAAAAAAATACACAACTCATAGATATCACAATGCAATATACAAATTCATCATCACATTGGTAACCATGTCAAACATAGACAACTGGAGATAAATATGTAAGTTTTACTATGACTTAAACACCAAATCATCTCTAGATTCACTTTACCCCAAACTCATAAAGTACCATAGTAAAAGGAACCAACAAATATCTCAAATAGAAATTTAAGTGAACAAATCACATATCAACACTTTCAAATATAATCCATAGTGAAATTCTCAGAAAATGCTCTCCATCAACTATAAGAAGTCTAAAATTAGACACTGTGGGCACAAGATACGACCTATTGAAATAATAAGAGCAAAATCAGCTTCCAACTTTCATTTTCTATCTGAAACAATAAAATTTAGGAAAACCATTGATACCACAACATAGTACTCAAAAATAGATTTCCATCAACTATAAGAATGTGAAAATCTAACATGTTGGGGGAAAGTTTTTTTTGATCAATCAAAGGTGGAAAATCTAACCTATATAACATTAATATAGAAAAAAAATTATAGAGATAGGCTAATTTCCCCAGTACAAAATGTAGAATTACATAAGGGTATGTATTAAAAAGCAGCATTACATAAGGACTTGTATATAAAATTTCCCCAGCCAGGATAACATGAAAATAATAGGCATATCTACTAATACCTAAACTTTGTAATATTGGATAAAACCATATCCAAGAACAAGGAATTATTTGCAAAAAATAAAAAACCATCATTTCTTTTAGACTTCAACCAGGAGGAGAAGGGAAGCTACCACTGGAACTAGCTACATCTGACGCATCAACTTGTAATGGGATTGCTCTACCACGAAAGGAGTCTGAGGCATGTTTGAGAAGAAAATGCATTGAATTAAAGATATTAGGTGACTGAATAATGATTTTTTCATCTACTTCCTTGTGAACATTCTCCAATATCTCAAATATTGGTAATTCAAGGCATCATTAATCAAACCCATTCTCAAAGCAAACAACATTGTCTTTAGTACTGAGGAGGAAAATAGACGAGACTTTGGAAAAATCCCTCCAACATTTGCATTCCCCAATTCTACACTATAATTTCCTAAAGCAAAATCCATGTTCTAAAGGTTGAAGATAAAAGGTTGTAAATAAGAATTTGCTAGAAACCTTACCAAACTCACGTCCTGAATTATATCCATGCAGTCAGATAGAAAAATTGAATCTACTTTAGTAAAGAAAAGAGCTTTACTACCATTTGAAAGCACATTGTTTCCAATTATTGTCCTTAGGCATTCATCCACAGGGTCACATTGTATAATGAAAACTTGACTTAACTTTTCTTTATCAAATGAAAAATTATTTGTCTTCTCCCACAAGCATTACTGAAGATGATCCTATTGTTGATCTCCATAAAGTTCAAATAGTTTTAAGAATAGTATGAATATTCATTGGGCTAGTTTTAAAATCTTTCGCATGTTGGGGGGAAAGTTATTTCTCTAGGAAAAATACTCCTCCATTAGGAATAAAAAATCCAACACCCAATGGCTAGTAAGTAGCCTTTGGGAAGAACTGCCAATGACAATGATAGAAAGGTTGAGTCTAGGTGTTTGGGTGTGGTGGCTAGGCAACCATGGCAGAGGTGGTGAGATAGGGTGGCCTATAGGTGGCTTGGACCCCACACCACCTATGAGGTTTATCCCCTAGCTGGTTGGGCATAACTATCTACTAGGGCACCCATATGACCGAGGATGGTCCCCATTCCAACTATGCAATCTCCATACATTGACACCTGCGGTACTTATTTCTTTAAACCAATCAATTTTTTTCATATTTATTCTACTGATCTATACAATGTCAACCAAGGATGATGTGGACTGACATAGCAATAGAGAATATTCCTCTTCTTGTACCCAATTTTGCAAGTGATTGTATAGATTCGTATGTACGAAAGATTATCAACAAAGATTCTACCAACCCCTACAAAAATGACTGTTTTTTCTCATAATCATGTTATATATAAAAATATAGGTTTTTGGGCCTTTTGGACTCGATGGTGAGGTTCATTTTTTTTAGGAGGTCTCTAGAAAAATCTCACCTCAAAACTTTCATAGAAGGAGCCCAAATAGAAAAGTCATTTGCCAAATCTCTATCAAACCCTAGATCTGCAATAACCCAAGTGTAACCTTGAAAATACCTTAATTATTTTCTTGTAAAGTCATGGATTCAACTATACACAAGAATCTACTCATACCAAGGGTTATAAATACCAAGAAGATTTCCCACAACTTGACAACCAGACTCTGATACCAAATGAAAAGAAACTTGTAGCCATAAAAAACTATTTTCATATAACCTTAAGAGAGAAAAATATTCAAACAAGTATTCAAAATCCACAATAAAAAAGAATAGATAAACATACCATCGAGATGAGACTGGACATGTACTATGGGAAAACCCTCATGAGGGAAAAACTTAGCCTCCAAAAGCATTCACACGCTCTATCTCTATGAACAAGATTATAATACACTTGCAGAGTCTCCATGCAAGGCCTTTGAAACATCAAGCACTTTAGTTGCATTCCTCATGTGATCAAACAAATGAGAACCATGTAGCCACACATACCAATCCATGCTTCCTCCAATCACATATACAACCTACAAGAGATGCTCAATCCAACCTTAGCCAACAAGCAAAAGGTTACACAAGCGAGCCTCAAAAACTACTCACATGCTTACTTATATAAAGATAAACTTTCCCAAAACCACCAAGTGGTATTACATAAACCATGCACCTCAAAACAATGAGCTTGAACTAAACCATGACCCCCAAAACCACTTTTTGGTACTTAGTTTTCCCTTTTGGTACTAAGTTTTTCTAATATTAAATATTTTCCCAATGTGCAACTCACATTAAATATTTATCCCAATGTTACATACAACATGCAAGTGGCCTAAAAAATGTCTAACCCATGTGATGCACGCATCCCTTGATTCCCTAGTGCACCACATTTTTATATTATAAGCATTATGCAAAGTGTACAACACACCTTTCACAATAGTCTTTGCTTATTATAAGCTTTAAAATTATTTATGGTTTTTGTATGCGATTTGGGAAAATCTCTTCTATGTCTTTTGGTATGCTTTGAACACTCTTGTGGGATTCTATTGCATTTTCTCTTTTCTTGAAAAATCAATACAAGCTCTTTGTTCATTACATATTGTGATTTTGAATCTTCTCTTTGGTATCACAAGATTATTCATCTCCTCAGTCCCCTCTCCACACATAGTAGGATAATAATATCTCTGTAGACTCAAGTTATTATTATTCACATATATAATATTATTGTTCTTTTAACCCTAAACAAATCTAGGCTTAAGAGTACACACAAAATAAAATATCTCTAATTGACTATTTGTGGAGGTTGAAAGACCAAAATAGTGGTTTGACCAATTTGGTAAGCTCCCAAGCAATCACCCTTTTTCCCCTATTTTAGATGTAGGTGATTTTGTGAGTTATATTATCTACATTTTACTTGCCTTCTTAATGGTTTCATATTTGTTTCCTTATCTGTATTTTTGTCACTTTGAATAGATATCATATTTTTAAGTGTTTAAAATATTTTGTTAAGATATTGTTAATTTTTCATTATCTTCTTGTTGTTATCCATGTGCCATTTGTTGTGATTTTATAGTTTCTTGTCATAGTTTAGTATAGGCTCTTGTTTGTATCTTGTTATGCAATTTTGTCTAGACTTGCATTTCTCATTTTGCATCTATAATTCCTGTCTCCATACAACATTTTAGTTTGTAATAACAACTTGATATTTTGTAACTAAATTTATCAAGTTTTTATTTCCATTATTTGATTGTATTTCCTTTCTACATAAGGCTAAAAAAAAAGTAATAGTAGCACCTAGCATTTATTAGACTTATATTAATTTAAGCTTTACTATTTGCATTCTTAAATTTAAAAGAAACATAAATTTATGCTAATTTAATTATGCATCTTTGTAATGTATTTTAAGCAATTTTAGTGTTAAAGTAATCTTAAATTTACATCACATCATGGAATCACTTTCTAGTCAAATCTTATTCACCCCATAAGTAGATATTACTTGAAGGCCAACAATTACAACCTAAGCCTCAACTTAATTGTTGGTGCTATTTGGTAATTTCTTAGAATCAACTTTAATAAGAGTATCATTAAAGTCTCTAACAATATATCCAACACCAATAATAACTTTTTTTTTTGTTTCAACACCAATAATAACTTATCCCAACAACCACTCAAAAATAACTTTAACAATTAACTATTTTAATGATTTTTATATTATAAACAAGTCACTATATTTTTAATGTTTTAGAGCATTACTTCTCATTAATTAGATCTTTAGATTGAGCTGATTTGAATAAAGATTCTTATCTTATGAGTTAATTACAAACCTTTTTGGAGTGTAGTGTCGTAAATTGTATGTGCTCACAATTTCATGCTATCTTTAGAGTCCACTTTAGTATCCACTCCCCTAGCACATTTTTAGGATCATTTCCAGCCTTGGCCTTATCCTTGACCCATAAGATGTGCCTTTACATTGCTTTGACCCTTTCTACTTATCATATCCAAAAACCATAAAAGTGCCTAAATCCTGGCTCTATCCCAAGTTGACTAGACCTTTCAAGAACTAAAATTGCCAAGACTCTAATACTTATCATGGATGTCTGTGCCACATGTAGATGTCTCGAAAGCCTCTATTAGTCTTGCGATCATTTTAAAAGTTGTCTTTTTACTAGCGTGATATGCCGATATTTTCTTGATGCTTATCCACACCCAAACGAATCCTTTCCTTGATTTTTCACCTTTACCCTCTCTATTTAAGCAAGTAGATTTGCCATTGCAAAGGATCAATTTATTTTTATAGCGAAGCTCTACCAAAATTGAGAACCACCATTGCTACAATTTATTTTCTCAAGATTATGTCATGCTCTTGCTCACAAACTTGTTTTGATATATCTCTTATTTTTATGGGTTGAATACATTTCCTGGTTTTCTCTATCATATATAGATTGCTTTGTAAATCCACTCTAAATCATTGAGTAGGGTTTAATTTATCAATATTGCATTATTTCTTGTCACTGGTCAAACAATTCTAGATGCACTTAGAATTAGAGCACACACTTTTATCAATCAATCAATATCTCTAGCTATTGTTGAGGTGGAAACACTGAAAACGAGGTTTGACTAAGGAAAGCTCCTATACAACCCAACCCTCTTTTCCAATCTGTGTATTTGTAGATTTTGTTAGGAAGCTCGATAGCATGAGGAATGGTTGAAAAGATTGGCACGAGGATTGAGATCACGAATCTACATTATATCAGCACCATTCAGACTACTGCATGACACACAGACGTTCCCTGCGGCACGCTGTCATCCTAGACCTTGAGCTTCATCCTCTAGTGCCAAGTTCTTCTTTTATTCCTTTTTTAAAGCTCTGCAATTCATTTCTGAAAATTAGTTCCCAGTTTTTTGTAGACTAACATTTTCTATTCCAACTCATGAATGTAGTATAGAAAGCAGTGGTATCCATTTTACTATCTTATGAACTTAAAGAGTCCACAGGTTCAATTTGGAATTTTTGATCTTAGTCGAAATAGTATTGTTGGTTGTATAAATATGTACATACACGAGTTGGCAACTTGGTACATAAAAACCTATTTAGTTTATCTCTTAAAATCTTGTCAAAATTTATCTTGAACAATCCATTTAAAAGAAAAATTCAATTTAAAATGTTTCTTAAAATTTTACAATACTTATTCCAACAACCACTCAAAAATAACTTTAACAATTAACTATATTAATAATTTTAATATTATAAAATTAAATTTGATAAACTAGTCACTATATTTTTAATGTTTTAGAGCATTACTTCTCATTAATCAGATCTTAAGATCGAGTTGATTTGAATAAAGATTCTTATTTATAAGTTAGTTACAAGTCTTTTAAGAGGCACAACTTAAAGAGTGGACTGGGTCAAATTTAGATTTTTAGATCTTAGTTGAAAAAAATTGTTGAGTGTATAAATATAAAATTACAATAAGAAGACAACTAATAAAATGCTACACAAAAATTCAAGCCAAACTATACAAATCCAACAATACAACTTAGATCTTAGTGGAAACAAAATTGTTGAGTGTATATATATGTATTTTTGTTCACAATTTGGTTGATAAACCTGTTTGCTTGTGTAAATAATCACTCTTTATTAGTACCTGCTGAAATCTAGAAATTCATGCAAAGAAAATAACATAAACATGCAAATCAAACAAGAATGCAATACCTTCAAACCTTACATAAAATCAGCCCTAGCTGATAAGATGTAATTGAGTGCATCCAAGCTTCATTGACTTGTCCTTTTGGATGAATTTGTGCGCTGCTCACACAACCAACATAAATATGCTATAATAGAAAATATGAAATGATATGAACGTGTGAACGCAAATGTGTGAAGGTTTGAAATGGAAAAGGAAGTTCAATTTATAGAAGGAGAGGGAATCAAATGAATGGCTAGGATTAGAAGGGTGAGGGATGAGGTGGATGGACAAGATTGAAAGTCAAACTTAGTGCTTATGATGCACCATAAATGAGGATGACATGTGACCAAAATTAGGAGGGGAGTGGGAATAAATGAGATTTTTAATTGATTTTGGGGAGAAAGTGTTTATGAAGCACAATGAATGAGGTTAAAAATAGGGATGTGTGTGGGGATGAATAATTTAAATAATAGAATAATTTAAATTATTAGACACGTGGAATCTACATAAATATTTAATTTATTTAAATTGGATCATGGAGGAAAATATGATTAAATAAATAAGATTTATTTAAATTTGGTGCAAATGGAGGACAAATAGAATTAGATAAATAAGATTTATTTAATTTGATGTAAGAAGAGGATAAATGGATAAGGGGATTTAGTTAAATAAATATAATTTATTTAACTAATGGGAGTGATGTAATGGGTCATGGAAGGGGACCTAGGACAAGGTGTCACTAAGTGTCACAAGAGGATGCAAGGGAATGTCAAAAGCAATGTTGTAAGACATGGTCAAATTTAGGCGTTTACATTTTGCCCCTCTTTGAGATGATGTTGCGATTAAGAGAAGTAACAACATTTCAAAGAAGAAAAGGTATGGATGGAGGGAAAAGGATACCCCAACCACTTGAAGGAGTGACGAGGAGGAATGATGTAAGGATGGGATGCCCCCTCAAGAGGATAGGTGGGTTAGGAGAACACGGGTATGCTCTCGAAATGGATGAAAAGAGGTTAGAGAAAGAAATGGACTCAAGCGAAAGGGTGGATAAGGTTAAAGGTTAGGGATGGATAGATTGTTAAGGTGAAAGAGAGGTGAAATAGATAGTGGATAAAGATAGGTTGAGAGGTGAAGAATCATAATGGATACAATGGATAGATAAGATATAGTTATGTTGGTATAACATGTAGAATAGTCCTTATTTGATATAGCAAGAGGATATTATGCACCAAGGTATAAGGAACCAGGGTGACTTTGTTTCCTTTGCATGGACTTGACACTACAAACAAAAGGAGTATCCTTATACCCAAAGTAATACAACCTTGTCTAGACACAAGATATGAATATTAGCTGTAGTGATAAGAATATCCAACGGACACGCAAAAACTATGCCCCATTCTCTGCTAATCGTAACACACCGAGATATAAATGGATCTAGGTGGCTTTGATAAATCATAAGAAGGAGATAGAAAAGATAAAATTAAAAACAAAAGACCAAATGACAACACAAGTCACACAACCATTGTATCTCTTGCCAAAGAGTTTAAGTGATGTTTGGATAGGTGCCTGATGATGGAAACGATATATCCCTAGATGAGGCTGGATGATGATTGTTTGAGATCGAATGATGTGGAAATTGATAAAGTGACTGGATATTGTATTATGTAGACTAATGCCTATAATTTTGGTTTAGGTACAACGTGCTATATAAGTGTGTCTTCTTGAATGTCAAGTGTTTTATTGATGAGATGAGAGTGGAATGTTTATTATGATCAAATGAAAAAGTTTATTATGGAATGTGGAATGAAAGAAGGTTTATTTCTTTGAAATTTTTTGGAATATTTGATTTTTTTGGAATTTTGGAAATGTTTTGATTTGTTTTGGATTTTTGGAAACGTTTTGATTTTTTGTGTTTTTGAAAATGTTTTGATTTTTTTGGATTTTTAAAAATGTTTTGATTTTTTTGGATTTTTGAAAATGTTTTGATTTTTTTGAATTTTTGAAAATGTTTTGATTTTTTTGGATTTTTGAAAATGTTTTGGGATGAAATGCATGAGACTCAAAGACTTACCTTCCAAGGGTCATATGGAAACTGGGAGTACCATCCAAACCCTAACTAAGTGTCAGTAAGGTTTTATTTATGACATGGATGGACATGATTTGGGGTGACAAGAGATGATACTAAGAAAAACTTTCAAGCCATGGTAGGATGATGAAATGGTAGATGGATGATAGTATGCAAGCTAGACCAGAGATGGAGTGGAAGTGTAAATGGATAACTAATAGATGGTGGATGCAAGACCTCTACACATGGTGCTTGCTTGCGAGGTTTTCACCATGGCACTTATCCAAGGTGAAACTGAAGTGGTTTTCACCATAGGATGGATTATTTCTCTTTACTATTTTTCTTTTTTTTTTGATTTTTTGATCATTTTTTTTTATTTTTTTTTATTTTTTGAATAATTGGGATACCCCACAGGTTATACATAGAACCTTTTGAGATGAATTATGTTGGTAGGTTCATCAAGGGGATGACCCTCAAGTGTGGAAAGTTGATATGCACTAGATCCATAACTTCTAGTAATGATGAAGGGGCCCAACCAATTAGGATCAAATTTTCCTTTCTTGTCTCGACCTTGGAGGTTCCTTTGATTTTCATTGAGAACAAGATCACCAACTTCAAAATTTTACTCCTTGATTCTCTTATTGTAGCTATGACAAAGACAATTTTGATAGGCCTCGAGATGGTTAAGAGCATTGAGGTGTCTTTCAGTTAGTGTTTCTAATTCTTGCAAGTGAGCAACTCTATAGTCTTCCTCATCAATAAGATGTTGTAATGACACCCTTAAGGATGGGATCTTGACCTCGATTGGTAGGATAGCTTCGGATCCAAAGACAAGGGAATATGGTGTGTCTCTAGCAGGTGTGTGGATGCCAGTGCGATATGCCCACAAAGTAGGATTGAGTTACAAGTGCCAATCTCGACCAACTTCATTGATTATTTTCTTCAATATTTTAAGAGTAGTTTTGTTTGAAGCTTCAGCTTGACCATTGCTTTGGGGATAGTATGGATTGGAAAAGTGGTGTTGGATATGGAATTGATTGCAAAGGTGGCAGACTTCTTAGTTTTTGAATGGCTTTCCATTGTCAGTAACAATTGCTTGGGGTATACCATACTGACAAATGATATAATGAAGGATGAACTTGGAAATTTGTTTGCCAGTTATATAGGTAAGGGGAATAGCTTTGACCCATTTAGTGAAATACTTAGTGGTGGTGATAATGAATGAATGGCCATTGGATGAAGGTGGATGGATTTTACCAATGAGATTGAGCCCCCACTATGAAAAAGGCCATGGTGTGGTGATTGTTTGTAACTCTTGTGCAGGGGCATGAATCAAATCACTATGTTGTTGACAAGGAAGACATTTCTTAACAAACTGATGTGCATCATTCTCCATAGTTGACCAATAGTACCAGTCCTTAACAACTTTTTGACCAAGGTAGGACCACGAGAGTGTGCACCACATATACCTTCATGTATCTCATGTAATGCAGCTTGGGCATCTTCTGAGTTAAGACATCTAAGGAGAATCCCATCAAGTGACTTTCAATAAAGTGTATCACCAAGAATGGTATAACGGGATGAATGGCGGATGAAGGTTCGACGTTGGGAATTTGAAAGGTTAAGTGGTAAAGTGTTATCATGAAGGTAGGTATAGATCTCATTGTACCAAGGTGTATTAGGACCAACAAGTTCACATACAAGTTCAGCTTTTAGGACATCAAATGCAGGAATGGAAAGTTGCTCAATCAAGAATTATGAATGTAGAACATTTGATGGAATATAAATCAATAAACTTATGGTTGCCATAGCATCAATAGATTTATTCTTTACCCTTAGAATTTGTTCAAATCGGATCCATGAAAATGATTGCTTTAATGTGTCGACCAATTTCTTATATGGGATTATCTTGTCATCTTTTGTTTGATAGTCATCATTGACTTGACATGTGACAAGTTGGGAATCACCATAGACTTCAAGTACTTTGATATTCCATTGGATATCTATTCTTAGACCTTTGATAAGTGATTCATATTCTGCAATGTTATTTGTGTAAGGGAACAAGATATTATAAGATTTTGGTATAAGATCTCCTTGTGGTGTGGCAAAAAGGATCCCTTCTCCTGAACCATGATGTGTAAAAGATCCATCCAAGTATAATTTCCAATTTGTAGGGGAGCTAACAATAGAGATTGATTCATCTGTAAATTCTGAAATAAGTGGATGATCAACTTCAATAGGTGCCACTTCCAATTGATCAGCAATGACTTGTCCTTTTATAGCTTTTCTATCAACATATTCAATGTCAAATTCACTCAACATCATAATCCATTTTGCCATGCATCCTATCAATGTAGCTTTGGATAGAAGATACTTTAGTGGGTCAATCTTTGAGATGAGCTTAGTTTGATGATTGAGCATATAATGTCTAAGTTTCTGTGAAGTAAAGACAACTGCAAGACATGTCCTTTCAATAGGTGTGTAAGTTAGCTCATAGCCCACAAGAGTTCGACTGATATAATATATAGCTCTTTCCTTTCCAATGTCATCATTTTGTGCTAACAAGGATTTTAATGTTGTTGATGTGGCTGATATGTATAGAAGAAGCAGTTTTCCTTAAATACGAGGTGCCAAAACTAGTGGTGTTGCAAGATATTCTTTCAATTTATCAAATGCATGTTGACACTTCTGATCCCATTGAAATTCTACATTTTTCTCAATAGATGTGCAAAGGGTTGACATTTATCTGCAAGTTGTGCTATGAATCTCTTGATAGATTGAAGTTTTCCTTTAAGGCGATGCAATTGCTTCAAATTCTATGGTGATTTCATCTTAGCTATAGCTTTGACTTTAGCAGGATCCACTTCAATACCTCTTCGGGAGACAATGTACCCTAAGAGCATGCTAGATGTCACACCAAAGACACATTTTTGGATTGCTCTAAGTAGTCAAATATGTTTGCAAGGACATACAAATGACCCTCTCTTGTGTGTGATTTACCTAGGATATCATCCACATAGTCTTCCATTGTCTTATGAAGCATATCATGAAAGATTGCGGTCATTGCTCTTTGATATGTTGCTCCATCATTTATAAGACCAAAAGGCATTACTTTTCAGCAATAAACTCCCCAAGCACATATGAATGCAGTCTTATGTTGATCCTCTTCAACAATCTTGATTTGGTTATATCTAGAAAACCCATCCATTAAGGATAACATCTCATGTCTTGATGTTAGGTCGACTATGATGTCAATGTTTGGCAATGGAAAATCATCTTTAGGCCATGCCTTGTTCAAGTCTCGAAAATCATTTTTTTTTTAACACAGATGCCCCCATTATCCTTAGAAATTGGAACAATGTTTGACACCCATTCTAGATAATCTAGAGGTTTGATGAATCTAACTGCAAGTAGTTTTTCTAATCCTTCTTTGACTAAGAGGGTGATTTTGGGATGCATCTTTCTCAACTTTTATTTAACTGGTTTTTCTCCAGGATATACCGTCAAGTGATGTTCTATCAAGGAAGGCTCTAAACTAGGCATATCCACATAAGACCATGCAAAATTCTTTGCTCTTTCTTTGAAAAAAGTGATGAACTCTTGTAATTTAAATTCTGTTAGGGATTTGGATGCAAATATGATATTTGGTTCTTCAATTATTCCCAAATTCATCTCTTGTGTTTCTTCAATAAGAAGAGGAGATCTCTCTTTATATGCCTTACTTTAGGGGAGGTCCAATTCCTCATCCTTAGGCACCTTAGGGAGGTTTTCACCTTTAGATACATCCTTTATTTTTACTTTTTGTCGTCTGAAAGTGCCACAAAGTGGTTTTCACTAGGGGACACGATTTTTATATTTTTACTTTTGCGACTAAGGAATTTGACTATCTCTCCAAAGTAAGCATTAGTGTTGATATCTATGGTATATCCAATCTTGTGATCTCCAAGTGGTATTCTTGATCTTAATCCCAAGAATTTAGCGATAGCCTCATTGTTTTGGAAGACATCTAGAATATGAGGCCCTTGTTGGTCCCAATCAATGAGTTCAGGGTAAATGAGTTGAATATTGTGGGATGATGCTGGTGGAAATGACATTGTAAGGGTAAAGACAGATGAGTTGTATAAGTTGGTAATACACTCAATGGAGTCATCAAAGGTTTCCTCATTAGTACTCTCAACCACGAGAATTGCTTTTGCTACCTCATCTAAGATAAATTTAAGCTCAGGTGTAATGTCCCCATTTCTAGGTTCTCTTGTAGCAAAGTTGGAGCTAACTTTCTAGGGTTGTGACAACTTGATCAGAGGAGTATTTTGATTTCCCCAATGTGCTTAGGTGATCCAGTGGAGTTGTATGACACTTTTCAGAGGGATTTCAGACAACTTGTCCATACTTACTATTTATAGTAAGTGCTTGCATGGCAATAATCTTTTTGGGTTTTTCTGGGTTTGTTCTCCTTGGTCCTCGGAGAACATTGCTATTTATAGTAAGTGTCATCCTGACATTATTTTTGGTGACTTGGTAGTTTAACCATTTGGCTATCTTAGATGTTGTGTCAAGGTTAGAGTTGTCAGGGGATTTGCGGTGACGCTTTCAGAAGTGTTTCAGACTCTTTTACTGCATTTGCTATTTTTAGCAAGGTCACCGTTTCAGCACCAACTTCGTCACGTGACATCGGTAACAACTCATCATGATTAGTCCCTTCATTGGTTGCTTGTTGGTGTCCATTTGTGGATGCAATTGATATATTTAATCATCGTTGTGTAATTTATGTTAAATTAAATATTTAACTTACGATAATTAAATATTATTAAGGTGACTATATTATTGCACTTGGGCGCCCACTTGAGAAATTAAGTGTTATTTCAAAAAGTTAAAATTAAATATCTTTTTGAGGTGTTATTTTGAGGGAGTAATAAAGAAATACTAAAGTGCAATTTTAAATAAGAAAAAGGGAAAAATGAGGCGTTGGTTTTGGGGAAGCTTATAAAAGTCATCTAGAGCTCATTTTGCTGCATGCTTGGATATTTTCTTCTGGACAGTTTGTCTTGTTGGTTGGAATGGAGTTCACTCTTTTCTTCTTGAGGATGAAAACCCTCTTGAAGAATAGTATCTACAGGTGTGAAAGATCACCCAAGGATACTTTGCTTATAGCCTCACACAGGGGTTATGCTGGAGTTGACTAGTTGAAGATTTTTAGTGATTTGAAGCAAGGGATTGGATGCAGATTTTACAGAGTGATTTGGGAGAGCATAAAAAAGGATCATTTACAGATTCTTAGTGTTTCATTATTGTACCTTCTCCATTGCTGGCCATTCCAAGTGCTGTAGTTGAACGTTGGGATTTTGGGAGCTATTTTAAGATGATTTCAGTGCTATTTTAGCTTGAATGGGGACACCTAGGGCTGGAGAATAAAGGGTTTTGAGCATTTGTAATCTGAGCATTTCTACTAGGGTTTATGGAGCTTCCATTGCTATTCACAGATTGTTTCAGACCTGCACATTGTAAGACAACAAATGGGTATGTTTCAAATATAATGTTTGAGTGATTTTATCATCTAGGTTTTTGTTATAATCCCTCTATTTAATGTATTCAACAAATATATCTCAAAAAACATATGACAATAGCTGGGGTTTTGAAATATCTAAATTTCTAGGGTTTCCTATCATATGGGTATTGTTGATTTATGTTCCTAGTGGTTGTTTCAATTTATATAAGCTTCTGGGTATTATTAGAAGTGCTTCTTTAATGTTATATCTCAACTATATGCAAGCAAAAACCCGCATGCAAGCCCTAAACAAAAACAAACAATAGAAAACAAAAATGCTGTCTCTTATGTTTCGAACCCTAGTCCCAAGTGCTTAGGTATACAAGTAGCTGTAATGGGTTCTATAGTTCCTTGTTTGTGCAAGCCAAGACCACCTTTTCCGTGATAACCCATATTTTGTACCATGTGAAAACCTTTAGGATATTTTTCAAGTGTGAGATTATCTTGTTCATCCATTTCCTTATAAAGCCATTCTGAAATATCTGCATCAATGATTTCTTTGTCTAGTACACCCCATCTAGAAAGCTGAGTTGGATTATAGTTGAAATAGGTCTCTTAGGACGAGGCCACCCAAAGCTCTTAGGAGAAAGTGGGAGCTATCCCACACAAAAGGCTCCTTGTAGAGTATATTCTTCTAATCCTTTTTCAATGATCTTAGCCTTGATCTCAGGATGAGTAGTGGATGAAGAGGCAAGTTTGGATGGGTCAATATATGATGAAGATGGTTTAGCAATATCATTGGTTGGGCAATAATTGGCTTTGCGGTATGATCCTTCCAATAAGCGACAATACTCAAAGGGATGTGGGTCAGTGTATATGGTAACCTCTTGATTATTGTAGGGAAATTTAATGCACTGGTGGTACGTGGAAGGAATGGCCCTCATGGATTCTTGAGGTTCCCCTAAGTTTGAGAATTTTCATCTTGGTCTTAATCCCTGTATAGGGTTACTCTTGGGGAAAGTAAAATTTACATTTGATGATGAAGATTAAATTGCTAATGAAGGGTTTTGAATATTGTGAATAAGTTTAGAGTCTGTGACACCATCATTAACAATATTTTTGTTCTTAGCTCAGAATCGAGGTTTTTCATTTGTTTGGTTGTTATTGGAATTCTTATTTTCTTTGAAGATTTTAACAAGAACTTTTGCTATGAGGGCTCTTTCTATAGTTATACCTTTATCCACGATCTCTTCAAAAGTGTCAGTACATTGAATTTGCAAGTGAAATGTGAGTTCTTGGTTTAGGTTTTGGATGAAAAGATTGATAAGTTATTTCTCAAGAATATTCCATGGTACCTTGCTAGCAAAATTTCTCCAACATTGTAGGAATGATACGAGTGTTTCCCCATTTATTTGTTTGGTAGTACAAAGGTCGGTCATTGACATATCATGTTCAATGTTGTATGAAAAATGGGTGAGGAAATTGTCGGCAAACTCTTTGAATGTTTTGATATTGTTATCCTATTTTGCTCCCTAGCTAAATAGCCCAAATCCATGAAATATCTAAGCATTTTCCCCTTTAGGAATGCAAGGCAAAACATCCCAAATCAACTAAGTCCAAAAAATCTTGAGTTTTCCTTGTGTTTTTAGCATTTTTCAGAGTTTCAGAGTTCGGAGTTCTCCCCTTCGTCATGCCATCCTAATCGGCTTTGAACTCCGCTTTGTTCTTTACAAAAATCCTCTAAGTGTTCAAAGTTCTTCGGGTGTCGGGGGTCGGACCTTCTTCCTTTCTTCCTTCCTTTTCTTTTGGAAGGAGAAAGGTGAAAGGCCCAAAGCCTAAGCTTTGACTCTTCCCCTTTGAAAATAATTCTAAGTGTAAGACATTCTACCATTCTACTGAGCCTTTTTGGGGGGACCCAAAACAAACTCGTGGAACTGCAGAAAGTAGACACGTGGAAAAATTTGACAGTTGATTATCCAAGCAACCCGATGAGTGCCACATGGTCTACTTTGTGGTATTCCATCATTCCATAGAATATTTGAATGAAGCTTTGTCTATAGCCATGGAACTGTGGGAAGCTGCCAAGTGGCCGTGACATCATCCGGATTAACTTTTATTGAGGAAGGACCGAAGTCTGAGTTTTGCTTCTTTTCTTTCAAAATATTTCTAAGTGTTTCAAATGTCAGTGCTCAAACCTTTCTTCTTCCCTCTTCCTTTCTTTGGAAGATGGTGTTGGTGCCTGCATAAACATTCAGGTTTCAAGCATTTTAATTCGTAGGCACCCTTCATAAAAATCCAAAAAATTCTAAGTCTTTCGGCCTTCTCAGTTGAAAAATGCAAAAAATAGTTGTAGGTGCAAGGCCATTTGTATATACAAAGGGGTTTTGTATGTACAAGTGTAGTTATACATTGGTAGGCTTGTAGAATTTTCAATCGGCCTTTGAAAATGGTGAAAAAATGGTTGTATGCATAGCGGGCTTAAAAAAGGTGCATATACATTGGGGAATCTATCACAGATTCTAGGAATATTCCTTGCTTGTACATCAGGTTTGCATGTATATCGCATTGTATGTTTAGACATACAACGGCTATATACAATGAAAAAATATACAAGAGGCCGACATGCATTCGCTACAGTGAAAGGCTCATCAGCCAGACAATGCATATCAGCAGCCAAGTCTAAACTCTCCCCGACGACTGATGCATGTGCAAAGATGAATGTATGTTTGGACATACAAAGGGGCGGTGTACAAGGCAAATATACATTCAGCCAATGCATATGCAAGAAGAAACATGTATATTTGCAAAGATGCAAATGGTGGGGCCCGCAGTTTGTACAAAGGGGATTGTATGTTCGCACATACAAGGCTTACATACAAGGAGGAACATGCATTCTGATTTTCAAAAGGTTTCCAAATCGGGCTTGGTGGATGCATACAAAGCAAGGTTGAAAAGTCAATGCACTCCTTTGTATGTGTTGTATGTATTTCCAATATACAATTGCAACATACAAAGCAAATGTACAAGCAAGCAGATACAAAAGATACATGCTAGGCAATAACAAAGGAGTGGGGACCACCACTTGTATGTATATGCACATTGTATGTTTGCATATACAAGGAACACATACATTCCCGGACACGATGGAGAAATCAAATGCAGCAAGTAATTAGTTTGGGGTCCATGCTTGTATATGGCGATTGCATATACAAATTTCAAAGGCAAAAGAAGATGCATTGGATCATTGCTAGGACTACACATATCGGCCGACCCTTCTTGGGTCATCCCGATTGCCGATAAAGAGATGAAGTGCACAACGACCGTGGACAAATCACAAGATGCCACGTGTCCAGGGGCTGTTGCATGTATATGCATTTTGCATATACAAGGTTTTTTAAAAGCTGGTTCAGGTGGAAAGGGCAAATGTATGCTGCGATAGAAAAGTCAAAGTTGCAAAAGTGCCTGCATGGCTTGTTCTCACTGGTCAACAACTTTTCAAAGCATGATTGTGGCCGCAGATGTTAGCGATAGAAGGAATCGACTGCCACCCTTCAAACTTTCAGGTGCAAGAGGTTTTGTATGTCTGCATTTGTGTTTCTTGGCGGGAAGGAGCTTCAGGGGCTCGCGAACCAATAAGCTGCAGGTAGTTGGCTATTGATGGCAGAATTGCAGAGGTCTGATCGACGATGGATAGGTCAACTACCGATTTTAATGGGAAACCTCCAAGCGGCTGCACACATCCCAAGTTCACCTGCTCTTTCCTCTTTCTCCTTCATCTACATTGAATGATTTAGGTGCCATTCTTGGTGCATTGTATCTGGCAAATTTTTTGAAATGCCATGTAATTGTTGCTGAGTACGCAGTTTTGCTATAAAATGCAAACTGTGTTACTCATTTCTGGTTGTTGAAGACTTGGGCATTTTTTGGAGAAAAATAATGAAAACAGAGCATTTCTTGGCTGTTGTATCTCTTTTGGAGTTTATGAGTTGCATTTGAGTCCACCTTGCACATATGTTCAGTTTCATGGCATGTTTATATGAAAAATGCTTCATTGCATGTGTTTATTTGTCTGTCTCCATTTGTTGTATGCATTTTCTTCTTTTGAATCTAGTTGCTAAGGGTTTCTCAGATTCTAGGGTATAGATTTCTGTATCACATGCTTAATCTCTGACTTCCATTCAAGGAGTGGATTAATTTGTTTTAAGTTGAGTATGGAGAAGATTGTACGTCAGCTGGGATATTTGTAAGTAGAGACAGTTAAATACTTATCCTTGGGTGGTGTTTGTAAAGAAGATACCAGTCCTAACCCCTTGAAACTCAAATGCCAGTTGCAAGCCATTCTCTTGTATACGTCTAGTTGACTCCTTGCCTTGCGATAGGCACCAGTCTACTTCTTGTGTAGTAGTTATGATCCAAAACCCCCTGTCTTGCATCCAAAACATAAATCCGAATCATTCCATATTTCCAACCTGTTAGTTTGTAGGAGTAGGATTAGGACCCCATGCATACTCTCATCCTTAACTAGTCAGATATGTCCAAGAGTGTTGCCAAACTTGTGATCTATCATACAAATCTTGGTCCAAACATGAGAGTATTCTGCCTGTTGTTGTAAAGCTAAATCTTTCTGTCATTGGGCGAGTCAAATGTCAAATCTTTAGCTATAGGGATACCTCCTTGGTGCGGCAGAATAAGAAGTGAAGGGGAGGTAGCTCACGCAACCTCATGTATTAGTTGGCTGAATCTGCCTGTGCATTGGAACTGGCAAACCCTCTGCTGATTCGGAAAGAAAACCAACAGATGGAAGATGGAATGCTCGAGGCCCAAACCCCACTGAAACTTTAAAAAATAGCTAAGTCTTTAGACTTTCAGGGCTTGAACTTTCTTTCTTCTTCCTTCTCTAGGAAGGTGTAAGGCGAAAGGCCTAAGGTCTGAAGTCCCCCAATATTGTGATCTTCCTTTGTATAGTGGAGCTCGGGGGGTGGGGTTTTATCCTTTCTCCCTCTCTCTTGGAAGGCGGAACACTGAAGGCCTGAGGCCCAATCTCTGATGGCTTTCATGATCTTCATAAACAAAGGTGGAATCTAGGGTTCACCATGGTTAATCATGATGAAATCTTGTTGATAAGGCAGAATGCAAGCCATATTGAAAGTCAAACGTCCAGCTCTAGCTAGAATTTGTTGTTGGGCATTTATTGTTGCAGGTAGAAGAAGATGCAAGGTTTTAATGCAGATATTTATTCAGCTGCTCCAGAGAAGATATTTTCTACATTTATGTCAAAGACAAATAGACATTTTTAGACATTCCTTTTGTAAAATATCTTCTGATAGGCCCATAGGGTGAATTTATTATAGTAAGTGATGGTGCTTCAATGTAAAATGCTATAAAATGCATGAAATCAAATGTATTATGTTGGCAGTTGATCTAAAAAAAATCACATCTCCTTTCAGCTATAACCGTGCCTCTTTGAGAATAAAAGAGAGATTTTACCTTTTCATAAATTCTTTTGCTCTGCGTAATACTTTTGTTGAGTATCTATTTGTGAATGCTTCTTTCCTTCTGGATCTCAATTAGTTTCTTTTACCTCTATAATTTGTTTGTGATTTGTGTATGTTGGTATGTTGTTTGTTATTATTCTGTGCATACATGGTTGATCTGAGAGCCTACATTCAAACTTGGTGAATCACCTTTCTTTTCAGTTTCTCCTTGTTCCTCTTTACGCCAATGGTGATTAAATTAGGTTTAGTCTTAGCCTACTCTAAATTGTATATTCATGGGAAGGAACCAAACTTCTCTGGAGGTTTGATTTACTTAGCAGGGTTCTACACCTGTAAATCACTCCAATGTTTCATTGGATTGTTGCAGCATAGACACTTCAACACAGGGTGTAAATCCAAGTGACAATAATTTTTCGTATGCCTGGTGGGACTATTTTTAATCTAAATTAAGGATTAGGCTAAGAATTTGGTTTTGTTCTTAGTACTTTGCAGTTTGACAGACAAATTTCATGCACCTGACGACTCTATAGGCTCCTATTTTCTAATTAGTCCAACGTTATATACTTGTGCAGATGCGAGCTTCTTCAAGAGGTAAAATTTTTTAGTTCGTTGAATTACCTGTTGCTGCTTCAAGGAGAAGGACTAGGTTATCTAGGTCTCCTGCAAGAAGGAGTAACAATACTACTTCTCCCCACCCAAGAGCTCAATCTACACCTCCTCTTGTTAGGTTTCAATACACAAGAAGGGGCTTGCACATACCCAGGATAAATTTGAATATTCCCAGTATGGCAAGAAATTTGGCTTTTGTGACCTTCAATGGAGGTAAGCCCTTTAGACTTGCCTGCACATAATGATATACCTACCTTAGCCCTAAAGAGTATTTCATCCTTTACGGGTGATGGTTCTACTCCACCTGCTGAACATATCAAATGTATGTTCAGTCCACCATATTCAACATGAAGATGTGGCTATTAGGCTCATGGTTTCATCCTTCAAGGGGAGAGCTCTACAATGGTTCAAGAGTTTGACCCCTGCTTCAATACATGATTGGAAAGAGCTAGGAGAAGACCTCTACAAGCAATTTAGAGAGAGGACAGACAATGTTTCTCTGCTTGAACAACTGACAACCATCAAGAGGGCTCCTAACAAGATGATGGTTGAATTCAACTTTAGATTTCAAAGGATGTGGGAGAGAATCCTAGCTCTCCTTAGACTGTCTCCACAAGGTGCCTTATTATATTTTTTAAGAGCTTTAAATTCTGATATTGCTGTTATGATGCAATCTATGGGTGCTGTTACCTTACATGATGCATATGAAATAGCTTTAAGAGTTGAAAATTATTTAATAGCGGCTAGGAAAATTGCTCCCAGACCCCCTATACCTATTTTCCCAGAATTGCATTCACAGGTTCAACAACCTACTATTGCTCCCATCCCAGAGCCTAAAGCCTCCACATCTTCTCTTTCCCAAGAAGAGAATGACCTCAAAACTCTACTAACCAATCTAACCAACAAAGTCAATAGCATAGCTATTCAAATTGTCCCTAAACCCCATCAGAATTATAACCAGGGGTAGTCTTCAAATCAGATTTGGAATCAGGGTTATAATTCCAATATAAACCAAAACTGGAACTAGGGTTACTAGCCAAATAGGTACCCAAATAATAACCCTACCCAGCCTTTGCAAATGGTCAGACCTATCCAACAAATACCGACTATTAATCTAGTTAGGGCCTTGGTCCCTACTCAAAACAATCTGGCCCAAGAGGCAGATTGGTGTTACCCATGCAACCAACCTCATAATTAGTCTACTTGTGCTTTTGGAGCACAAGAGAGAACCTAAAGGGTGAAAATTTTTCACACTCAACATCATTGGTAGAGGTAGCCAATAGTAACCCTGAGCTACAAAGAGAGGTTGTTTCATATTCCAATTTGATGCTATGGACTAAGGATTTTTGTGCTGTTAATCAGCCTATGAACAGTGTGGTTATGCCTGTTGCAGACAATACAAGGTAAAAAAAAGGCAGTTAGAGGATACCCCTATGCCTACCATATTACAAAAATAACCCATTTCAAAGGAAAAAGGGGCCAATGCTACAAATTCAACTCAGAGCAGCAGACCTGCTACTATAAAATAGGTTCCATCAGGCCCAAAAGTGCCTAAACAAGCTACATAATAGAGAAAGAGGGGAACATGGATTCCTTCCATGCATAAAACAACAACTTTTCCCCTAATATTGTAGAACAAATGAAAAAGACAACTCTAAATGTGTCAATGTGGGAGGTGATGTCAATCTCCTCTCAAGGAGGTTTGTTACAAGATGCCTTAAGGCAATTCCCATCAACTGAATCAGTAGTGCAGAAAGAAAAGGGCCCAGTTAATCTTGTGCAACAAAGTGAAGAGCAAGGGGGTCCAACAAAGAAGCCATCCCCTTTTTACTTGTTCCTAATTATTGGTAAATTCCTAGTGCACAATTGCATGATTGATTTAGGGGCCAGTGTTTTAGTTATACCTAAGAAGATAACATATGCATTAGGCATCAAATATACCCCTGTTTCATTGGTGTGTTGCAGCTGGATGGCACTTCTGTCAACACTGTTGGAGTGATCAAAAGACTAGATTTGACCTTACATGCATGTCCAAACTTGACTATTAGTCAAGGTATTTCAGTCATTGAACTTCCTCCTTTCCTTTTTATTTGCTTGTCAAGAGACTTCATAGCTAAGGTAGGTGGCTATCTTTCTTCTTCCTGGTCTCACATGTTGCTGAGGACAAGATATGGCACAAGGTTTACCATTAAGGCTAAACCAATTTCAAATTATCATGTAGAAAATTATGATCATAGCCTGGTGAACCCTCATTGTATGATTCAGGGTGAGGAAGTGTTACATCCCCAACTTTTGATTTAGTTTAATACTACTTTTATGTGGTAAACAAGATAATTGATCATAGATTAATGATTTGATGTTTGTGGAAAATATCAAGTAGAATCATTGATTATATGGATATTGATTGATGTTTATATTAGACATGAGATTACATGTTGATAAGATTATTTTATCATGGTGTTTTATGAATCAAATGATGATACACTAATCATGGTTATATCGTTGTGAGTGTAATCAGGAAAAGAATCTTCCTCCAAGGATGGAAGGAGAGTATCACCTGGGAGGAGGAGATAGATGTTGGGAAAAGGTTAGATTGCCATCTGAGTCTCAAATTTAATCTTTCGTGAACCCATGCAAGATAGGGTGAGTATAAGTCTTTTCCTTATTAAGTCAATTTCATTTTGACCAGTGTCAGAAAGACGATTTAAGTTCTCTTGATGTCATCTATGTCGATTCGACTAGATAATGTTCTCAGAATGTTCTTTTAGTAGATCAGTAATCTTGTTTGGTTGTCGAGTTTTCCTTTGTTTTCTTATCTATTTCCTTATTAGATTTTGTGATTATTATTTAAATATTTTATTTATGGCCTAATATGACAAAAAGGGGGAGTGAAACTCGACCCCATAATTGCATATTATTGATGCCATCCTAGCGATGATATTATAATTTAATGATACCTTGGATTATTTTGATAACCCTATAACATCATTCAAATGTAAAGGATTCTATGTGTGATATAATTATCCATTATTCTTATAATGGTCGAGCACTTTCATATTATAACATATATGCCTTTTGTAGTTAGCCAAACCACTATCCACAATGAGTGGAGTGAGTGGAGGCCGAGATGAAGCTTACCATAAAGCTTAATCATTGTAGCTCACTCCCGAATGGGAGGTATGAACCTTATGGAGTCTTGATACCCGTGAGGTGGCGGGGTTAGTGCAACTATTTTTCACCCACTTTCTTATGGAAAGGTGATGGTTTTGGTGTTACATGCGGGATAATGCATGCAAAGCAATTGAATGTAAGTCTTGTTTTTTTGTTTTTGAGGATTATGGTTGTTATCACTATTTTGAGCGGAGAGTGAAGAAAAGAAAGGCTACAGGAGTAGCAAGTTTGGGAGAATTGTAAGCTCGTGGGATAGAGCCACTATCAACCACGATAGATATCATCTCTAGCAGGTCAAAATTTGACTGCATTACGTTTTATATACAGGTATGATTAAGAGGCATTGTCGTGTGCTTCAAACTATGTAATACAAACATTGATATTACTGTTGAAATCTTTATGTCAAAACATCAACGATTGTGTTATTCTTAAGAAAGCCATTGTGCTGTTGGTATAATCTTGAAGAGGCCTTTGAGGCCGTTTATTGAAAATACTATGATTGTTTCTTTGAAAGTATTTGTTATGGTTTATCAACCTGATTGAGGCCAAATGTAAGGATGTTGCTGTAGCATGCATGAGCCCTTGAATGCCGATATGGAAGAGGATGTAAAACATTTGGTATATCCTTTGATATCCTTTTTATCATTTATTCAAGACTACTATGTCTCTAGACTGAAATAATACTGAATGATAATGACTATTTAAATGAGTAAAGAAAGATGTTGATTGTGTAGGTTGAGAGCCTTGCATAGAATAATGATAATTCTGTCTTATAAACTATTACCTTTGACTGTGCCAAAGGCACTAAGACTACTGAGGCACATGTAATGTGGAGAATGATACTTGACTATTCATGATAGAAGATATTTTATCTTCAGTGTATCCTTTGTGTAAGAAAGGATAATATGACTCTTTAATACTAATGGAAGAATAACTAGTTGGTAACTGATAATATTGCCTAGGCTGCATAAGTGCATGGCAAACCTTGATTATCGAGAAGTAAACCCTCGAGTGATATTTAATTTCCTTATAGGAAAGAGAATGATAATGAGTATGATGACTCATTTATTTAAATGTATTTGGATATTATTTCTTTCTTCTTGGTAGTGCTTCATCGATGAAGCCTAGAGTTTTAAGAATCCTTTTTGAACTCTTTTTACTAAGGTCTTTTTAATTTTATCAATTTAATAGTACTATTGACTATAATGGTATGTGTTATAGTTTATGGGAATTTGATGTAAACCTTGATAAAAGGTAAGCATAGAGACTTAGACCGAGGATGGTCATCAATACTGAAACCATGAACATATAAACTTGCAAAAAGAAAGAATAGGAATAGAGTGACGTGGAGTCACAGGTTCCCTGTTGCATAGACCACAAGACAAATAATGAATGCACTCCTTGAATCGGAGTTGAAAGTCTAAGTAAATGGACTAAGGGTAATTTGAACCTACCTTTTCTATGACCTAGAGGGGTCAAACTATGATCATTGTAGGATGAGACAACTTCTAAGTCGAGTCGAGGTGGGTGAACAATCGGCTATGTTCATTGCAAAACGTATATGTATATAAATCTTTGGACAAAGTAATGCATCCGTATCTGCATGCATTAGTCGGTTCACTGTGCTCCAGATGGAATAATGCTTCCAATAGTGTCATAGATAGTTAGAGTGGATCTATAGTTGTATGACTGCGAATTATTATTTAGGACATAACACTAGATACTTAGATGGAAAACCTAATGGTTCCTTATATCTATACTCTCTGTGAAGGGTAGGGCCACTTCCAGGAAGGAAGTTGTGCGGGGGGTCACCAGTCTGTGGTTGGAGGAAAAGCTCTCGGGTGATGCTCTTCTTCCCAAGCAGAATACAAACTAAAACTTATGAAGACATATGTCAAAGTTCCCGATACAGTACATACTTCTATATGACTTGATAGTCAAACATTATGTGTAAACTTATCATTGATGCTATGAACAAAACATTGTAAATGCAAAGTGAAAGGAATTCACTAGAATGTTATCTTTGGAATTGTTGTAAATTTTAGTTTTTGAAATATTTAGAAAAGATATGCATATTGATTTTGCTTATGATGTGGATTATTACTTTGCTCACTATGATTATGTTAACCATGACCTTGTACTTAATGGTAATTAAGTTGGTTAAACTGGATATTGAGATTTGGCTTGTTACATATGGTATCAGAGCTACTGGGTTCAATACATGGACCTATGAGCTCACTACAAAACATTTTTCTCCAACATTAACAGTTGCTAATGTTTGGATGTTCTTATGCTAGAATGGTAAGAATAAGAACGACACCCAGAAAGAAGGTAATGGGAAATAGACGTTACCTTAAGGCTATGAGGGAGCGAGCCTCAAGAATGAAATGCCTTGAACAAACTGGTTGCTTGATAGGTGCATGATTGGCTGATGATGGAACTTTCACTGATGCTATTAAATGCATCAAGCAGGAGATGGGGAAAGTGGTTAGGGTTACTAGTCCTATCTCTAAAAATGAATTAGTGAAACCCTCTGTACCTAAGGAACCAATCTTGGAAAGTGATCTTGAGGATCCTATTGTTACTCGTGAGGTTGTGGATGAGTACCTGTGAGTACCTCCACCTCCTAAAACTGATTTGATAAACCTCAAGGATGAGGATAAGTTTGGGAAGATATCCCAATCTGATAAGGACTTGCAGTAGAAAGATGTAAAGAGATTTTTTGTAAATATGGATGGATTATATGTAATCCATGGAAACTATAATGAATTTTGAAAATTTGGCAAATCTTTCCTTTCTTGTTAAAGATTACATGAATGAGAATGGATTCAATGGTATGAAAAACTAATTGAATGATTAACATGCAAACTTCAAGAAAAGTAGATTGCAACACAGTTCAAACAAGAACCAATATGGGAGATAGCCAGGAAGAAGGGCAACCTTCAAGCCACTTTGAATCTAAACTCGACCAGATCCTTGCTATACTCCAAGAGATGAGAGAGATAATTGGAACTCTCGAGCAGGAGGTCAGGGGTTAGCATGGACCTAGGTGAGAAGCCTATCATGGGGGTGATGACGAGGCACATCATGAGGACACTACGCAAAGTGACCATGGAGAGAATAACTTTGAGGCAAGGCATGAAGAGGATAGAAGAAGCCACTTGGATTTGGAATTATCCCAAGATATGAAAAAATTTACCCCTCCCAAGTTTGATGGGATGGTAAGCAAAGATGCCACAGAGGCATGGCTTACCGAAATGGAGAAATACTTTGAAATAAGAAACTATTCTAAAATCACCAAAGTGGTATGGGGAGCATACCAGTTGGTGGGTGAAGCATCCACTTGGTGGATGAATAAGAAAATAGAGTTAGGCTTGAGATCCACAAGTCTAACCTGGGAAAGGTTTGTGGAACTCTTTAGGCAAAGATGGTTGCCTTAGATGTATTATGACCAAAAGTTTATAGATTTTCAAAATCTGAGACAAGGTGATTTAACTGTGAATGAGTACTGGGAAAAGTTCACTCGCCTACTCAAGTATGTTCCGCAATATCAATAGGATGAAAGGTTTCGCATCCGAAAGTTTATTATGGGATTGAACACCCAGATTGGGGTGAAGTTGATGTGCATGGTCCCACTTCAAAGGACCAGGTTTATGAAAAATCTATTAAACATGAACAAAAATTGAAATCTATGTCTACTTACAGGGAAAGGAACCACAAAAGGTATAATTGGTCCCAATCCTCCCAATCTTTCAAGAAAAAAGGCAAAAAGCAGGACTTTTCTAAGAAAAAGTGATAAAGGGTCCAAGAACAAGCAAAATGAATCTGAAGGGGAAAAAAGGTAATAATAACTCCAAGAAAAATAGAGATAATTCTAGAAAACCTCATGACAGGAGAGAGCCCATGGGAGGGTGTTATACATGCAGCAGTGATCATTATGCCAACCAATGTCCTAACAAGATGCAGGGAACTCAACCGTGAGGAAATCCATTACCCTCTCAGTAGACAACATTCCAGCAATGCTTACATGCAGCCTTGGATAATAGGCAAGATGAATACCAAATCACTCCCATTGAAACTACAGGTATTTTATCTAGTTTTCCAATTACAGTTTTGATAGATACTGGTGCAACGTAATGTTTTATTTTGCCAAAAGTTTTAAGTAAAATTTCTAGAAAAGCTGGATACATGGCAAATACTTGGTCAGACCAAAGCTCAGGTAGAGCAATGCTTGTTTGAGGCTGAGGTTGAACTTCCAAGTTTCTCCACTGAAGTGAACCTTTACGTAGCCGCATTAGGCTCATATGATGTTATCCTTGGGATAAATTGGTTATGGAGACATCGAGCTAAGGTGGATTGTTATGCCAAAACAATAGAATATCTAGATAACCTAGGGAACAAAGTCTTTCTGCAAGGAAACCCTAGAGAGATCAAACTAAGACAAATTCTTGCCCCTACAGATGAAAAGAGCCCAAAGAAAAGGATGCCAACTTTTTGCTGTTAAAATGGAGAAACTAAATAGTTTTGAGGAAACTAATTTTCAGGATGATTTAATATTTTATGAATCTCATAAACTTAAAGGAGTTGAGAAGAGGGAGTCCATAGATCACGAAAGATCAGATATGGATAGGTACCCTTTTCTTAGAGATTTTGAGGATGTGTTTTCGGATGAGCTACCAGGATTGCCTCCTAAAAGAGCTTTTGATTTCTCTATAGATATAATTCCAGGATTGAAACCTATATCTAAAGCTCCATACATAATGACCACCACTGAGTTAATGGAGCTAAAGGCTCAATTGTAGGAATTGCTTGATAAAGGATTGATAAGGCCCTGTGTGTCACCTTGGGGAGCACCAGTAATTTTTGTGAAAAAGAAGGATGGTACATTGCGGTTATGTATAGATTACCACATGCTAAATAAAGCAACAATAAAGAATAAATACCCATTTCCCCGCATTGATGATCTTTTTGATCAAATGAGAGGAGCAACTGTGTTTTCTAAGATTGATCTTCGATCTGGGTACCATCAATTACGGATAAGAGATGAGGATATTCACAAAAAAAACCCTTCAAAATGAGGTATCGGCATTACAAATTTACTGTCCTGCCCTTTGGATTAACAAACACACCGACATCATTTATGAATTTAATGAACAATGTGTTCAGAGACTGCTTGGACAAGTTTGTCCTTGTTTTTCTTGATGATATCATAATCTACTCTAAGAGTGAGAAAGAACACTTACAACATTTAAGGACTTTTCTTCAGAGGCTAAGAGAGCATAAACTGTATGACAAGCTCTCTAAGTTACTTTCTTTCAAAAGGAAGTGTAATATTTGGGTCATATAATTTCAGCTAAGGGAATAGCTGTAGACCCGGCCAAGATTAAAGCCATATTGGAATGGCCAGCACCAAGAAATGTACATGAGGTCTGAAGTTTCATGGGCTTGGTAGGTTATTACAGAAAATTTGTGAATTTTTTTTCTAAAATTGCTTATCCTATTACTTCTTTGCAGAGAAAAGGCAAGAGGTTTGATTGGTCAGACAAGTGCCAGGAGGCATTTGACCAACTGAAGGAAAGGTTGACTACAACACCTATCTTGAAGGTACCTGACCCAGAAGGTCATTTTACAGTCATTACCGATGCCTCAAGGGAATGCTTAGGTGGTGTACTTATCTAGGATGGACAGGTTATTGCATATGAATCCAGGAAACTAAAAACATATGAAAAAAACTATGCCCCTAATGATTTGGAATTGGTAGTAGTAATTCATGCACTGTAAATATGGAGACACTACTTTCTTTGGAAACCCTTTGAACTAAAAACAAATCATCAAGGGATCAAATATCTATTCACTCAACACACTTAAATGCTCT
Source organism: Cunninghamia lanceolata (assembly GCA_027924645.1). Taxonomy (NCBI): domain Eukaryota; kingdom Viridiplantae; phylum Streptophyta; class Pinopsida; order Cupressales; family Cupressaceae; genus Cunninghamia; species Cunninghamia lanceolata. The sequence goes on from BSBN01001493.1 coordinate 2,017,722, forward strand.
CCAAAGAAGGTGGTTGGAGTTAATCTCATATTAAATGTTTTGAGATTAAATACATTCAAGGCAAGGAAAATCGAGTGGCAGATGCCTTAAGTAGGAGAAGACATATCTCCTCAATGATCTCCATACATTCTAATTTTAAGAATTAGGTATTACAAAAGTCTAAGGGAGATGAGTTTTATGAGCAGGTAAAACATGCCCTTTTGGAGAATCCCCAGAATCTGAAATATGATGAATTTTACCTTGAACCAACTGGGTTATTGAGGTATAAAGGAAGGATGTATGTTCCGAACTCCGAGGAGTTAAGGAATATTGTGTGGAAAGAGGTTCGTTCTGCACCTTATTCAGGACATGCTGGAGTAACAAAGTTACTAGCTGATGTGAAGCCCTTATACTTCTGGAAGGGAATGAAGAGGGATGCTACAAGGTTTGTAGTTGGATGTCTAGAATGCCAGAGGGTGAAGGCAGAACACCATCACCCGATAGGACTTTTATACCCTCATGAAATTCTAGAATGGAAATGGCAAATCATTAGCATGGATTTTGTGTAAGGACTTCCTATGTCAAGAAACATGCACAATGCTATTCTAATTGTGGTGGATAGACTCACCAAAGTGGCACATTTTATACCTGGGAATTTGACAGATGGGGCACCAGTCATAGCTCACAAATTTGTGCAAGAAATTCTCAGATTACATGGTATTCCTGAGAAGATTATCTCAGATAGGGATGCCCATATGACATCAAGGTTTTGGCAAACCTTGTTTTCCTCACTTGGAACCTAGTTGAATATAAGCTCTGCTTATCATCCCGAGATGGATGACCAAACTGAAAGGGTAAACCAAGTGCTATAAGATTTGTTGAGAATGTATTGCATGGATCAACAATACAAATGGGAAGATTACCTTCCTCTTGTGGAATTTGCCTATAATAATTCCTATCATTTTGCGATTAAGATAGCTCCATTTGAAGCATTATATGGAAGAAAGTGCTTAACCCCTATAAGCTGGGATTAGCTAGAAGATAGGGTTAGCCTTGGTCTACAAATGCTATTAGAAATGGAAGAGCAAGTCCATCTGATTAAGAAAAGGCTAGTAGAAGCCAATGATTGGCAGAAAAGTTATGTGGATTCTAAACACATTGCAAGATTTATCAGTGGGGGAAAAATTCCTTCTAAGGGTAAAGCCCCAAAAGAGCTCCATTAAGTTTGGAAAGACATCTAAATTGGCTCCTAGATATGTGGGTCTCTTCAAAGTTCTCGAAGAGGTCAACCCAGTTGCATACATGATTGCTCTACCACTAGCTCTTGCCATGATGCATAATGTTTTCCATGTTTCCTATTTAAAAAGGTTTATTTCAGGGGATAATCATATTTCTATTCTTGATTGGAATTCCATATAGGTAAAGGACCCAGGGGTGGTAGTGATCGATCCCATCAAGGTGCTTGAAACACGTAAGCTACACTTACGTAATAAAGAGGTAACTCAATGCAAGGTCCAGTAGGACCAATATGCAGAAGAGAATCCCACCTGGGAGAACTATGAGGATATTTATCAAAGATTTTCCCATCTCTTTTAAAACTTTTTACTATGATGAGTAAACACTTTTTATTCTTTATGTTGGTTTGATCTTTGGAGACATTAAATCATCAGGGATGATGATTCTTATGGGGGAAGATATATTACATCCCGAACTTTTGATTTAGCTTAATCCTACTTTTATGTGGTAAACATGGTAATTGATCATAGATTAATGATTTGATGTTTGTAGAAAATATCAAGTAGAATCATTGATTATATGGATATTGATTGATGTTTAGATTAGACATGAGATTACATGTTGATAAGATTATTTTATCATGATGTTTTATGAATCAAATAATGATACACTAATCATGGTTATATGGTTGTGAGTGTAATCAGGAAAATAATCTTCCTCTAAGGATGGAAGGAGAGTATCACCTGGGAGGAGGAGATAGATGTTGGGAAAAGGTTAGATAGCCATTTGAGTATCAGAGTTAATCTTTCATGAACCCATGTAAGATAGGGTGAGTATAAGTCTTTTCCTTGTTAAGTCAATTTCATTTCGACCAGTGTTGATGAGACGATTTAAGTTCTGTTGATGCTGTCTACGTCGATTCAACTAGATGATGTTCTCAAAATGTTCTTTTCGTTGATAAGTATTCTTGTTTGGTTGTTGAGTTTTCCTTTGTTTTCTTATCTATTTCCTTATTAGATTTTGTGATTATCATTTAAATATTTTATTTATGGCCTAATATGGTGAAGAGGGGGAGCGAAAATCGACCCCATAATTGTATATTATTGATGCCACCCTAGCGATGATATTATCATTTAATGATACCTTGGATTATTTCGATAACCCTATAACATCATTCAGATGTAAAGGATTCTCTGTGTGATATAATTATCCATTATTCTTATAATGGTTGAGCACTTTATTATTATAACATATATGCCTTTTGTAGTCAGTTGAACCACTATCCACAATGAGTGGAGTGAGTGGAGGCCGAGATGAAGCTTACCATAAAGCTTAATCATCACAGCTCACTCCTGAATGGGAGGTATGGACCTTATGGAGTCTTGATACCCACGAGGTGGCGGGTTTAGTGCAACTATTTTTCACCCACTTTCTTATGGAAAAGTGGCAGTTTTGGTGTGGCATGCGGGATAATGCATGCAAAGCAATTGAATACGAGTCTTGTTTTTTTTTTTTGAGGATTATGGTTGTTATCACTATTCTGAGCGGAGAGTGAAGAAAATAAAGGATACATGAGTAGCAGGTTTGGGAGAATTGTAAGCTCGTGGGATAGAGCCACTATTGACCACGACAGATCTCATCTCCAGTAGGTCAAAACTCAGCTGCATTACGTTTTATATACAGGTATGATTAAGAGGCACCGTCGTGTGCTCTGAACTATGCAATATAAACATTGATATTATTGTTGAAATCTTTATGTCGAAATAGTAATGACTGTGTTATTCTTAAGAAATCTATTGTGTTGTTGGTATAATCTTGAAGAGGCCTTCAAGGCCATTTATTGAAAACACTGTGATTATTTCTTTGAAAGTATTTGTTATGGTTTATCAACCTAGTCGAGGCTGTGAGGCCGAATGGAAGGATGCTGCTATAGAATGCATGAGCCCTTGAATGTTGATATGGAAGAGGATGTAAAACATTTGGTATATCCTTTGATATCCTTTTTATCATTTATTTGAGACTAATATGTCTCTAGACTGAAATACTACTGAATAATAATGACTATTTAAATGAGTAAAGAAAGATGTTGATTGTGTAGGCCGAGAGCCTTGCACACATTAATGATAATTCTGTCTTATAAACTATTACCTTTGACTGTGCCAAAGGCACTAAGACTACCGAGGCACATGTAATGTGAAGAATGATACTTGACTATTCATGATAGAAGATATTTTATCTTCAGTGTATCCTTTGTGTAGGAAAGGATAATATGACTCCTTAATACTGATGGAAGAATAACTAGTTGGTAATTGATAATGTTGCCTAGGCTGCATAAGTGCATGCCAAACCCTGATCATTGGGAAGTAAACCATCGAGTGAAATTTAATTTCCTTATAGGAAAGATAATGATAACTAGAATGATGACTCATTTATTTAAATGTATTTGGATATTATTTCTTTCTTCTTGGTAGTGCTTCGTGGATGAAGCCTAGAGTTTTAATAATCCTTTTTGAACTCTTTTTACTAAGGTCTTTTAATATTATCAATTTAATAGTACTATCGACTATAATGGTATGCATTATAGTCGATGGGAATTCGATGTAAACCTTGAGACAAGGTAAGCATAGAGACTTAGACTGGGGATGGTCATCAATATTGAAACCATGAACATATAAACTTGCAAAAAGAAAGAACGAGAATAGATTGACGTGGAGTCACACGTTCCCTGTTGCATAGACCACAAGACAAATACTGAATGCACTCCTAGAATTAGAGTTAAAAGTCCAAGTAAATGGACTAAGGGTAATTTGAACCTACCTTTTCTATGACCTAGAGGGGTCAAACTATGATCACTGTAGGATGAGACAACTTCTAAGTTGAGTCGAGGTGGGTGAACAATCAACTACGTTCATTGCAAAATGTATATGTATATATAAATCATTGGCCAAAGTAATGCATCTGTCTCTACATGCATTAGTCGGTTCACTGTGCTCTAGATGGCATAATGCTTCCAATAGTGTCATACATAGTTAGAGTGGATCTATAGTTATATGACCATGAAGTATTATGAAGGACACAACACTAGATACTCAGATGGAAAACCTAGCAGTTCCTTATATCTATACACTCCATGAAGGGTAGGGCTAGTTCCAGGAAGGAAGTTGTGCGGGGGACCGCCGGTCTGTGGTTGGAGGAAAAGCACTCAGGTGATGCTCTCCTTCCCATGCAAAAGACAAGCTGAGACTTATGAAGACAAATGTCAAAGTTCTAGATACAGTACATACTTCTATATGGATTGATAGTCAAACATTATGTGTAAACTTATCATTGATGCTATGAGCAAAACATTGTAATGCAAAGTGAAAGGAATTCACTAGAATGTTATCTTTGGAATTGTTGTAAATTTTAGTTTTTAAAATATTCAGAAAAGATATGCCTAATGATTTTGCTTATGATGCGGATTATTAATTTGCTCACTATGATTATATTAACCATGGAAAATGTTCTTTGATGGTGCAAAGAGCAGAAATGGAGTTGGTGTAGGAGTTTTCATCTCTCTAACGGGTATGAAATTGCATTTTTCTCATAGACTGCATTTCTCTTGCACAAACAATGTTGCAGAATATGAGGCATCAGTCCATGGCTTGCTACTAGCAGAAAAGAAGAAAATCAGACATTTGGAAATCTTTGGAGATACTGAACTGGTGGTCAACCAAGTCAGGGAAAATTTTACAATGGAAAACTAGGTTCTTAGAGCTTACAGACATAGAGTTTGGGGCTGTTTGAGAGTTTTGATGCTCTCAACCTATAGGTGATTCCAAGAAATTAAATACTGAAGCAAATCAATTGGCAACAGTTGGTGCTCAGTTTTTTCCTCCTATAGACCTCTTTCAAGGCCCTGATCAACATGTCCAAATAGTGGTCAGGCCCTCGGTCCCTGATAATGATGTGAACTGGCAAGTTTTTGACATCAATGAACAAATCGTGAACTTCATTTAAAATCAAGCTTATTTCTCATCAACTACACAGTCCAGACTGCAAGAAGGGTATGGTGATCAGATTATTTAGTTGAAAACAAACAAGCTATCTAAAGGTTTGGTCACGTTGGAAGATATTTTTAGCCATGATAATGAATTCAAGGGCGAGATGAAGAACATCACATTTAAAAAGGAGGACTATCAAAAGGTTGCTATCGCCCAGGACAAGGATTTATTGCTGGGAAAGGTATGTTGTGATGATGAACAATGAAATTTTATCTACCTTTCTCAAAAATACAATGATGTTTTTGCATGGAATTATAAGGGCCTAAAGGGTTTTGACCCTAATGTTGCCCAACACGACATAGACCTTGATCCAAACGCCAAACCTGTTCACCAAAAAAAATGACCTGTAAATCCCAAAATCAAGCCTTTGATGAGAAAGGAGATTTCAAAGCTCATTCAGGCCAGAATCATTTTCTCCATCAAGTATTCCACCTGGGTAGCTAACTTAGTGCTAGCGAGGAAGAAAAATGGCGAGACAAGGCTGTGCGGGATTTTTGATCTGAATTGAGCTTCCTTGAAAGACCATTATCCTCTGTCATCCATGGACCAAATCTTGCAAACTATTGTAGGGGAAGTAAGGTTTTCATTGCTTGATGGCTTTTCTAGTTATAACTAGATATTTATCAAAGAGGAGGATAGATTCAAGACAACATTTACCACCAAGTGGGGAACCATGGCATATGTAAAAATTCTATTTGGGCTCTCTAATGCTGGTGCCACTTTTTAGAGGGCAATGGACATTGCTTTCAAGGGCTTTATTAATGAGTTCATCCTAATCTATTTGGATGATATCACAATCTTCTCCAAGAGAGGAGAAAATCACATGGAGCATTTGGAGAAAGTTTTCAAAAGGTGCAGAGAGTTTGGGGTGTCTTTGAACCCTAAAAAGTGTATTTTTGCTGTTGCTTAGGGCAAGCTTCTGTGCCATTTGATGTCAAAATATGGGATCTCCATAGATCCAGAAAGAACTTTAGCTCTTCTTTCTCTCCCTCTTCCTTCTCATAAAAAATCTTTTCAATCATTTTTGGGGCAAATCAATTTTGTTAGGAAATTCATTCCTAACTGTGCTAGCTTGGTCAAACCACTGACCCTTATGCTTAAAAATGATGCACAGTCTTTAGGTGGACCAAGGAGGGGAAATATGGATTTTAGAAGATAAAGAAATAAATCTCCCAGGCTCCTACCCCCATGAATCCAAATTATGAGAAGGGCTTCATCCTTTATGCCCATAGAGGGGAGAGCAACATTGTAGCTATTCTGATGCAGCAAAATGAGCAAGGTATGGAGCAACCCCTGGCCTTTTTATGTCAAACATTGAATGATTATGAGGTAAGGTATAGTCCCATGGACAAACAGTGTTTTTCCATTATAAGAGAATTAAAAAAGTTTAGATATATGCTAGCAAATAACCATATCAAAGTGTTAGTTTCTCATCCTAGTGTGAGAGACTATATAATGGGAATTGAAATCAGTGAAAAGAGAGCAAGCTGGGTCACTAAGATCTTGGAGTATGATGTTACTACCAAAGCCACTAAGCTGATTAGAGGCAGAGGATTATGTGAATAGTTGGCTCAAACTACTATGGATGAGGTGAACTCATCCTATCACTTGAATGAGACAAAACCTACAGATGAATCAACAGCTGTGAGTTCTTAGACAACAGACATGGCCATGTTCCTATCCACTGGTGATTACCCTTATGGATTGGACAGAACTAAGAGAAGACATTTCAGGTTGCAGTCCATTCCTTATGCTTTGGTGGGTGGGGTTCTCTTTAAGAGTAATCTGGATAGAATCTTGTTAAGATGCATTGAAACAAATCAGATTGACAGATTTCTTAGTGAATTCTATGTTGGTCCAGCTAGAGGCCACTTCTCTATAAGAGCTACAACAATGAAAATAATGAGGGTAGGTTACTTTTAGCCCACATTATTCAATGATGCCCATGTATGGGTAATAAAGTGCAAAGAGTGTGCTCTCTTTGCTGGAAAGCAAAAAAATAGTAGCCCTTCCACTTCATCCTATTCAGGTAGATCAACCTTTCTCACAATGGGGACTAGATTTCATTGGCATGATAAACCCTACATCCAATGCTGGTCACAATTGGGTTTTAATTGCAATAGACTACTTCATCAGATGGGTAGAAATAGTCCTACTCAAAGAGGCCAGAAAATAAACAATCATGGATTTATTGGAAGAAATCATGAAAAGGTTTGGAGCTCCTCACACTGTCATCTCTAATAATGCAAGAGATTTTACCGGTTTTAGGATAGCTGATTGGGCCTTGAAGTATAATGTGTTCTTGAAGACTTCATCTAACTATTACCCTTAAGGTAATGGTTTAGCTAAATCTACTAACAAGAACTTGATCAGAATCCTGAAGAGGACCATGGAAACAAACCAGAGACAATGGCATAATAAGATCATATTAGCTCTCTGGGTTGATAGGATCACCTATAAAAGAGCCATTGGTAATTCTCCTTTTGTTCTTGTGTATGGAAGAGAGGCTAGATTTCCCTTATCTTTGGATCTTCTATCATTAGAATTGGCCCAACAGTTGGAGTTAGAAGGTGAAGATGCTAGGTCTATAAGGATGGCTAAGTTAACTGAGTTAGAAGAACATAGACAACTGGCCATGGCTACCTTGGAAGAGCACTAGAAGAAGACCAAGAAGTACTTTGACAGGAAGGCCAAGGATCAAACTTTTAAGGAAGGAGATCTTGTTCTCAAATGGGATGTTGATAGAGTCAAACCTAGAGGCCATACTAAATTTGATGCAATCTAGAGTGGCCCATTTACCATCACCAACTGCAAGCAAGCCAATGCTTTCAATCTTTCAAAGATGGATGGTGAAGTTCTACCAATCTCAGTCAATGGGATCCATCTCAAACTTTACTTCTAAGGTTGGCCTGAGATTTTGTATATATTGTTTTAGTTTGTTTTGTTTTAGGTTTTCCTTTTCCCTAAGTGCTTTTGCACATGCTGCACTCTCATTAGGAGAATGCACACCTTGTTTTCCTTTTGTGGTGTTGTTTTGAGGCAGAGTTTCAGTTGTTCCCAACATACTTAAGCCCTTTTGACTCTATGCCCAATGAATGCTTAAGGCCACTGGTTCCATTTTATTTAGCAGGCAAACACCCCTGAGAAGTCACCAAAATGTTGTCCTATTTTGTTCCCCAGCCAAATAGCCCAAATCCATGAAATCTCTATGTGTTTTTGATGGTGATAAGTTGTCATTGATGTCAAAAGTATGTTCAGGAGCATGAGACATCATCTTGCAGATATAGAGAATGGTTTTATACTTCACAGGTTTGATCTTGCATCATCAGGAGATGGTATATGTTCTCACAAGAGATGTTGTATGAGCTTAGACTGCAGTGAGTTGTGATATCTGATCTTGGTCTGCCAAGAGGATTGGATAGGTTCATACATGTCATATCATTTGTGATGCTTTGGTTAGACCAAATCATTTGCTTTCATATTCTTCAGGGTGTCACAGTTATGGTTCATGAAGATGCTTATCTCAGTGTTGAAGTGTGTTAGTATGATTCAGATGAGATGCTTTAAAATGGAGGTGGAAAGTGTATCTAACAAGTACTTGGTCTCTTCATGTTAAGGCACAAGTGATTGGATTATGAATGTATTCCATTAGTATTTTGAGTTGTTTGATGGAGAATGTCATGCTTATCTCAGATTGCTTCACTATATTGTCTTCAAATCATAATCAGGAGTATGGTCTTATATCAGTACTGTCTTGGGTTTATCTCAGTATTCAATGGCAATGGCATAGTCTGCAGTTGTGAGTTGATCTCAGTATTCAATGGCAATGGAGGTCACTAATCAGGAGGTAAGTGATTGATTATTGAGTTGATGTTGGGTCTTCATTGTTCATCTGACATGACAAGGTTATCTTGAAGCCAGTGGTGTTATGCATGTCTCTCTCAAGTGGATGTTTTACATATCATGATTCTTCATGCCTCATGCTATGTCCATTTTTATATATCCGTCGGTTTGCTTCTTTGCTTCATGATATGATCAAGTGTTGATGCATGGTGCAGTCAGTTTAAATTGGTAAAATGTTCATTACCAAGAATCTATATGTTCTCTACAAACAATGGCAGAGATTAAGGATCATAGACATTCTATTAATCAAATATGTGACAATCTTCCATAGGTTGTTGAAGATTCACTTTTGGTCAAAATTTCTCTTTAAGATTTTTTGAAAAAGGTCTAAAACCTTGAGAATGATTTAAGTACTAACAAATCCTAAAGAGAAAATCATATGATAGGTTACTTTTTGATATATTTGTGTGTTGACCTGCAAACGAAGGTGACTATTCATTTAAGTTGTAATGTGAAGGGTTCTTCAAACATGCACTTGACCGGCCCCTTGAGTATGACAACATGGAACACCGGTCATCACTTAATGTGTTTGAGCGGGAATATGAATTTCAAAAGGTAAGCGGTGAAAAGTTTGAAAGGAAACAAAACAGATTTTTAAGAGCTTGCAATATGTTTCTAAAAAGGCCGATTCCCATTCCTTTCATGACTTAAATTTTTTTTAGAAACTTTGTTTAAAATGTGGTCGGCCCATACCACATTTAGAATTTTGAAATGAAGATTTTTATTTTTAAAAGAAAGATATCAATTTCTTTCTTTATGGTGATAAGATTTTTTATAATTAGAATTTTTCTATTTTCATATGGAGATGACAATGGTCTTTTAAGGAGATTTTTTGGTGCTTGTAAAAAGGGAATTTTTTCTTGTGAAGTTCTTTTTCTGGAGGAAGTTATAAAGACTAATATTTGGAAGATTTTTGAAGTGTTTTTTTTCAAAATAAAAAAAGATAAATTGGTGATTTGTTTTAGGTCTTTTTTGTACAATATGAAGAATCATTTTTGCAGATTGAAGAGTCTTGTGAAGGAGAAGATGAAGGGGTTGAGAGGATCTCAGACAGAGTATTGTTTAGATTTTGTTGAAGATGTTTGGACTTCTTTCTTTTTGTTTATGCAGGGCAGATGAAAGAATACAAGGGAAGATTGAAAAATAAATTGTTGAAAACATTCAATTTGATAAAAATTGCAGAGAAGTTCAAGAGGTTTTGAAAAAGAGGATATTGCAAATTTGTTTAAAATTTTTTTGTAGGCAGAAAAGATTTTTTTTAATTAGAAAGGACAGTTGTATTTTATTTGACAGAAATGAAACATACAGAAGATGGAAGGTGGAAGGACATTCAACTTGTATAAAAATGATTTTCAGGTGCATTAATGAAGTATGAAGAAGGATAGAGATGAAACATACAGTGTTGTGAAGTGTTGGATTAGAATACACATTTGATATGCAGTGTTGTTAGAATGCAATAATTGATTGGATCAGAATAAAGAATTGTTGAGATGTCAGATTGAATAGAATGGATATTTGACAGACATATATTTGTATTGAATGGAAACAGAGTATCCCTCTGATTTGGTTTATAACTTCTATTGGTGATTTGGTTTGCCAGTGAGGCATTGTATTAGCCAGTGAGGCTTATAGGTCAGTGTGACCTTAATATTTGTCAGTGAGACAATTTGTATTTCCAGTGAGGCATGTTTTTCAGTTAAGCCAGTGAGGCAATTCTGGAGTGGTTTTTCTACCCTGATGGGTTTTCCACTCGTGCATATTTTGTGTTATGATTCATATTGATCTTCCTTGTGTGTGTTCAATTTACTTATGAAGTTTTATTCTCTTTCTGCATTCATAGTCATGTGCATATGTATTTGACAAATCAAAGGTATCATTCATTCCTTGTGCTCAGAAAGTTAAAGTTTCAAAAAGATTAAAGAATTTACACAACACTGATTCACCCCCCCTCTCAGTGTTGTCCTTAACTCCTACAGTTTTCCCCTTTAGGAATGCAAGGAAAAACATCCCAAATTGACTAAGTCCAAAAAATCCCGAGTTTTCCTTGTGTTTTTAGTATTTTCAGAGTTTCAAAGTTCAGAGTTCTCCCCTTCGTCATGCCATCCTAATCAGCTCTGAACTCCGCTTTGTTCCTTGCAAAAGTCCTCTAAGTGTTCAAAGTTCTTTAGGTGTCGGGGGTCGGACCTTCTTCCTTTCGTACTTCCTTTTCTTTTGGAAGGAGAAAGGTAGAAGGCCTGGAGTCTGAGCTCCAACTCTTTCCCTTTGAAAATAATTCTAATTGTAATGCATTTTGCCATTCCACTGAGCCTTTTTGGGGGGACCCATAGTAGACTCGTGGAACCACGTTGAAACTAGACATGTGGAAAGGTTTGATAGTTGATCATCCAAGCAAACTAATGGGTTCCACATGGTCTACTTTGTGGCATTCCACCATTCTATAGAACATTTCAATGAAGCTTTGTCTATAGCCGCGGAACCGCGGGAAGCTGCCAAGTGGCCGTGATGTCATCCAGATTAACTTTTACTGAGGAAGGCCCGAAGTCTGAGTTTCGATTCTTCTTTCAAAATATTTCTAAGTGTTTCAAACTTCAATTCTCAGACCTTTCTTCATTCCTCTTCTATTCTTAGGAAGACGGAAGATGGAAGGCCCGAGGCTCGAACCCCACCGAAACTTTCAAAAAATGGCTAAGTCTTTAGACTTTCGGGGCTCAGACTTTCTTTCTTCTTCCTTTTTTGGGAAGGCATAAGGTGGAAGGCCCGAGGCTCGAAGTCCACCAATATTGTGATCTTCCTTTATATAGCAGAGCTTAAGGGGCGGGGCTTTCTCCTTTCTCCCTCTCTCTTGGAAGGCAGAATGCTGAAGGTCCAAGGCCCAATCTTTGACGACTTCTGTGATCTTCAAAAATGAAGGGAAAAGAGGTGGAATCTAGAGTCCTCCATGGTTAATCACAATGAAATCTTGCTGATAAGGCATAATGCAGGCCAGATTGAATGTCAAACATCCAGTTCCAGCTGTAATTTGTTGTTGGGCATTTACTATTGTAGGTAGAAGAAGATGCAAGGTTTCAATGCAAATATTTGTTTAGCTACTTTAGAGAAGATATTTTTTGCATTTATGTCAAAGACAAACAGATATTTTCAAACATTCCTTTTGTAAAATATCTTCTGACATGCCCATAGGGTGAATTTATTATAGTAGGTGATGGCGCATCAATGTAAAATGCTATAAAATGCATGAAATCAAATATATTATGTTGGTAGTTGATCTAAAGAAAATCACATCTCCTTTCAACTGTAACTGTACCTCTTTAAGAATAAACAAGAGATTTTACCTTTTAATAAATTTGTTTGCTCTGCGTAATACTTCTATTGAGTATCTATTTGTGAATGCTTCTTTCCTTCTGGATCTCAATTAATTTCTTTTACCTCTGCAATTCGTTTGTGATTTGTGTATGCTGGTCTGTTGTTTGTTGTTATTATGTGTATACATGGTTGATCTGAGAGCCTACATTCAAACTTGGTGAATCACCTTTCTTTTCAATTTCTCCTTCTTCCTCTTTACCCCAACAGTGATTAAAGTAGGTTTAGTCTTAGCCTACTCTGAATTGTATATTCAGGGGAAGGAACCAACCTTCTCTGGAGATTTGATTTCCTTAGTAGGGTCCCACACTTAGAAATCACTCCAATGTTTCACTGGATTGTTGTAGCATAGGTACTTCAACACAGGGTGCAAATCCAAGTGACAATAGATACCATGAGGGAGATGGGAGAACCATTCAATGGCTTGACCTCCGAGACTACAAGGAAAAAGTCTCATCAAATAAGTATTGTCATATTGTATGTCCATATGTGCTATTGAAAATACTCTTAGATGGTCTCTAGGATCACCCTTTCCTTTGTATTTATCAAATTTTGGAATTTCATAGTTTGGAGGAAAAGGGGTCATGAATAAAGATTTGTCAAACGGATATGGAAAAATATATTCAAAGGTATACTTATTTTGATTCCCCTTTTGCATGTTGGAAAGCATTTATTTCATAAGTGTTTGCATGCTGGTTGTATCATTAGGGGATGTGGTGGATATGTTGGATGAAGTTTGTTGTTCTGGTACTTGTTGTTGTTGTTGTTGTTGTGGTACTTGTGTTTGGGATTGTTGGATGTTTAGGATTTGTTGTAAAAATGCTTGTTTTTGTTGTTGGAAGGATGCTCGTTGCTATTGTTGTTGAAGGATGAGTTGTTGAAGTTGTGAAGTGGTGGGATTTTGGACATGGGATGTGGAGGATTGAGGTTGGACTTGTGAGGTTTGAGGCATAGACACATTAGATTGAGTATGGACACGAGGTGGAGGGATAGCCATGCCACTAATAGATGGGATGATGGCATTAACTCTATCTAAGTCGACATAGATGTGGTAGGGATGTGTGAACTCATAGGAATGGATGACACAGGAATAATTGATGTCATAGGTATATTTTGACCACTTGATGGGAGTATTGTTGGAATAAGGTGCCATTAACCTTGTAAATTCCAATATTGTATTTTATTCCATTTATTATTTGTTATTTGTAATTACCCATAAGGGAATGAGGTAGTCTCATTGACAGTTGTAATTTCAGAGTTACCGGTGGTAGTTACGGAGTGACTTTTACTATTGGAAAATGTAAAAACTCATGGTAAATGAGGATAGGCATGCTCCCTTGAGAAATATACTATTTTTGGCATGTATGACAACTGTCATAATGTTTGGTGAGTGAATCTATGACAGCTGCAAGTTGTCATAAGATTCTGACATTCTATGATGCATATGATAGATATGTTAGTTGTATGTTTGCTATATTTAGCCCAAGCTTCCTATCTTGGAAAGATACTCTTTTTCTAGAATCTATGTTGGTTATGATGCGTCATAAGATGCTGTAAGAGGCCAGATTTAGTCTTGGGAGCCCAACCTTTGCATGACTATTTTTGGACAAGTGTAAGATGCTTGTAAGATGGTAATTAATGTTTACAGGTTGGAGAATCTTAGGAGAGAGAAGGTGAACGCCTAAGATGAGTTAGAAAATGTTTCTATAAGTATTTTCCATGTGTTAGTTGCTACAATACAGATTTTAGGTACTCGGGTGCTGCCGGAATGCTGTCAGATTGAAGACTGGTGGAGAGTTTAAGTGTTGTTGTATTGTAAATCATTTTCAGATTAATACAAACATTGGGCCTCTTTCCTGTGTGGATTTTTTTACCCAAAAGGGTTTTCTCCATGTTAAACATTGTGTTATGTGTTCATATTTCTGATTTTGCATTTCTGTGAAGCATAGTTTTGTTTCTGTGTTACAATTTCCATTAATAACACACAGTTAAAGATTGCTGAAATTTATCTTGTATTAGATTTCCATTGAAGTAGTGTTGCTTTCTTTTCTAACATTTGGTATCAGATCCTGGCCAACTTTGAGTCTTGGGTGGTAGTGTGGAAGCTATAGCTGCAGTGGGAGATTTGGTTGTGTTTGTTTTGTAGATCTTGTGTTGTTATTATGGCTGCATCCACCGTTGCATCAACCTCTCGATTGGACATTGAGAAGTTCAACAGAACGAGGTATGAGTTGTGGAAGTTGAAAATGGAAGATTTGTTGGAAGAAAGAAACCAATGGTTGGCTGTTCAAAAAGAGAAGAAACCTAATGATGTCTCTTAAGATGAGTGGGATAGATTGGATAAGAAGTCACGGGGAACCATTCGGTTGTGTCTTTTAGACTCGGTCCTGTTGAATGTCACAAAGGAAGAGACTGCATACAAGTTGTGGAAATGGTTGGGTGAGATCTATCAAGACAAGAGTATGGTAAATAAACTTTATTTAAAAAGAAAATTGTTTTCCATGAAAATGAGAGAGGGTGAGTCGGTTGCAGAGCATTTAAATTCTTTTAATTTGTTGGTGAGTCAACTTGATTCAATAGATGTTGAAGTTAGTGAGGAAGATAAATGTATCTTACTTCTTTGTTCTTTACCTAAGTCTTGGGAGAATGTTATCCTTGCTATCACTGCTAACCTTGCGGATCCAAAGTTGGATGCTCTTGTTTTAGTGCTACTGTCACAGGAATTGAGGAAGAAGAGTTTGGATAGTTCAGGGGATGCTCTCAGTGTCAGGGGAAGGTCTAAGGAAAGGGGACCTAAAGGAGATTAGAAAGGGGCTAAGGACAAGTCCAAGGGCCGGTCTAAGACTCCTGGTAAAAAGAACAGAGTTAAGTGTTAGAACTGCGGTAAAAGGAGACATGTGAAGGAGTGCAGAAACCCCAAGAAACAATGGGAGAGTGCTTCAGATAAGTCCTCGAATGTAGGTGAAGAAGTTTTAAGTTTTCTACATGTAATGTTGTTTCTGATGAAAATTGGCTGGTTGACTCAAGATGCTCGTTTCATATGACTCTGCATAAGGAATGGTTCTCCTCATATGAAGAATATGATGGAGGTAATATCTACCTTGGTGACAACTCTACATATCCGATTGTCGGGAAAGGAAAGGTATTGTTGTGTTTAAGTGATGGGAGGATTAAAACCCTCCCTGGTGTTTTGCATGTTCTTGGATTAGCTAGAAATCTGATTTCAATTTCAAAGTTGAATGATTTGGGAATGCATGTGACATTTGACAAGCATGGTTGCAGATTAGTGAGAGAGAACTTGGTGGTAGCGAAGGGGAAGAGATTCAAAAGCTTGTTCAAGCTTGAAGCCACTATAGTTTATAATGCCTCCTATGTATCTGAGGCTTCTAAAAATAATTGTATGTTGTGGCACCGTAGATTGGGCCACACAAGCAATAATGTATTAAAAACTATTAAGAATAAAAATTTGTTGGATGGTTTCTCCTATTCTGATGAGCACTTTGATTTCTGTGAGCATTGTGTGTTTGGTAAACAAAATAGAAAATCATTTCCTTTAGGAAGCAATAGAGCAAAACAAAAGTTAGAAATTATTCATATGGATGTGTTTGGACCTGTGGATAATGAATCTATCAGAAAATCTCGTTATTTTGTAACCTTGATTGATGATATCCAGATTTACATGGATTTATTTTATGAAGCATAAATCTAAAGTTTTCACTAAGTTTAAGGAATTCAAAGTCTTAGTAGAGAACTAGTCAAGTTTAAAGATAAAAATATTAAGATCTAACAATGGAGGGGAATATTGTTCTAAGGAATTTGATGAGTTTTGCAAGTATGCAGGTATAATCAAACAAAAGACAACTCCGTATACACCACAATAGAATGGTGTTGCGAAAAGGATGAATCGAACAATTATGGAAAGGGCCAGAAGTATGCTTAGTTATGCACAGTTGGATAAATGCTTTTGGGCACCAGCTATGGGTACTGCTTGCTACTTGATAAATAGATCTCCTTGTAAGGCTCTTGATTTGATACCTTATGAAGTGTGGACATGTAAGAAACCTTCTGTTTCACATTTAAGGGTTTTTGGCTGTGAGGCTTTTGTTCATGTGCCTAAGGAAAAGCGATCTAAGTTGGATCCAAAGGCTGAAAAGTGTACATTCATTGGATATGGTGATAATGTGAAAGGTTATAAGCTTTGGAATCCACTAACCCACAAGATTATCTTTTCTAGAGATGTAATTTTCAGGGAACTTAGAGCTATTTTTGAACCTGAGTAGCCAAAACAAAAAGATGAAAAGGTAAAGAAGGTGTAGTTTGATTTAGAGTAGCAAGATGCACCTCAAGAAGAACAAAATGATGGATTGGGGGGTGAAGAAGAAGAAGAAGATTTGAGTAGTTTTGATGAAGATGAGTCTGTAGTTATAGAAGAAGTTATTGCAGATGATCATGCTGAAGAATGAGTAGAGTCTCTTAATCCACCCTTGAGGAGATCCACAAGACAACAGAATCCAATTGACAGGTATAGCCCACCATATTTCCGTTGTGTATATGCTTTATTGAGTACTAACGATGAACCTAGATCCTACAGGGAAGCTATTTCTATAGATGATAGTGAGTCTTGGTAGCTAGCCATGCAGAGGAGATGATGGATTTAGACTCTTGTAATACCTAGGATTTGTTCATTTGCCCAAAGGAAGAGAGGCCATAGGATGTAAGTGGGTCTTCAAGAAGAAGTTTGGAGCAGACGGGTCATTGGAGAAGTACAAGGCTAGACTAGTAGCCAAGGGCTACTCCCAGATAGAGGGAGTTGATTTTGGTGAGATATTCTCTCCTGTTGCTAAATTGACTTCTATTAGATTTCTCTTATCCATTGTTGTAACTTATGTTTGGGAGATTTAGCAAATGGATGTTAAGACTGCGTTCTTACATGGAGATCTTGAAGAAGAAATATATATGCAACAACCTACAGGTTTTGAGGTAAAAGGAAAAGAACATTGGGTTTGTAGGTTAAAGAGGTCTCTTTATGGTCTAAAATAGTCCCCCAGAATGTGGTATCAAAAGTTTGATTCATTTGTTTTGAAATTGGGTTTTGTTAGAAGTGAGGAGGATCATTGTGTTTACATTCATTGTGTTGATGATTCTATACTGGTTATTGCTTTGTATGTTGATGACATGTTGTTTTTCAACAATACTAAGGGTATGGTTAGTGAGCTTAAAGCCCAACTTTCAGGTGCATTTGAGATGAAGGATCTTGGTGCTGTAAGGTATATTTTGGGAATGGAGATCAGGAGGGACAGAGTTAATAGAAATCTTTGTTTGTCACAAAGTAAGTATGTGAATACTATTGTGCAGAGGTTTAGTTTGCAGGACTGTAACCCAGTTAGAGTTCCTTTACCCATTGGTACTAAGCTTTCATTAGATATGTGTCCAAAGACTGAGGATGATATTGAGGATATGTCTAATGTGCCATATGCTAGTGTTGTAGGGAGTTTGATGTATGCAATGGTTTGCACTAGACCAGATATTACCCAAGCAGTGGGAGTTTTGAGCAGATTTATGTCTAACCCTGGTAGATAGCATTAAAACTATGCGAAGAGGGTGTTTAAATATCTTGCAGGTACTGACCATTGTTTGGTTTATTCTAGTACTGATAGTGCTGATAAATCTTTGGACATACAGGGTTTTGTTGATGCAGATTGGGCAGGTGACTTGGATAGTTGAAGGTCCACTAGTGGCTTTATCTTTACTCTGTTTGGAGGTGCAGTAAGTTGGATGAGTAAGAGGCAGCCCACAGTTGCTTTGTCCACCACAGAAGCAGACTATATGGCTGCTACTCATGTCTCTAAGGAGGCAGTTTGGTTGAGGAGACTGTGTATAGGTATTAGTTTTGATTGCAGGATCATTCAGATTGATTGTGATAGCTAGAGTGCTATCTGTTTGGCCAAGAATCCCATGTATCATGTTCGGACTAAGCATGTTGATGTCCAGTATCACTTTGTTTGAGAGTTGGTTGCAAATGGAGAGATTGAGCTAAAGAAGACATACACTTAGGTGAATGTTGCAGTTTCATTGACCAAGCCTATGAGCACAAAGAAGTTTGTGTGGTGTAGAGAGGCCATGGGCCTTGTTTCTAGTGCATGATTATTTTTCATTTGTTTTCCTATGGGTTGATTTACAATGTATAATGTCAAGTGGGAGAATGTTGGAATAAGGTGCCATTAACCTTGTAAATTCCAATATTGTATTTTATTCCATTTATTATTTGTTATTTGTAATTACCCATAAGGGAATGAGGTAGTCTCATTGACAGTTGTAATTTTGGAGTTACCAGCGGCATTTACGGAGTGGCTTTTACTGTTGGCAAATGTAAAAAATAATGGTAAATGAGGATATGCATGCTCCCTTGAGAAATATACTATTTTTGGCATGTATGACAACTGCAAGTTGTCATAAGATTTTGAGATTCTATGACGCATATGATGGATATGTTAGTTGTATGTTTTCTATATTTAGCCCAAGCTTCCTATCTTGGAAATATACTCTTTTGTTGGAATCTATGATGGTTATGACGCATCATAAGATGCTGTAAGAGGCCAGATTTAATCTTGGGAGCCCAACCTTTGCATGGCTATTTTTGGACACGTGTAAGATGCTTGTAAGATGGTAATTAATGTAACTTACAAGTTGGAGAATCTTAGGAGAGAGAAGGTGAACACCTAAGATGAGTTAGAAAATGTTTCTATAAGTATTTTCCATATATTAGTTGCTGCAATACAAATTTTAGGTACTCAGGTGCTGCTGGAATGCTGTCAGATTGAAGACTGGTGGAGAGAGTTTAAGTGTTGTTGTATTGTAAATCATTTTTAGATTAATACAAACATTGGGCCTCTTTCCTATGTGGAGTTTTTTACCCGAAAGGGTTTTCTCCACATTAAACATTGTGTTATGTGTTCATATTTCTGATTTTGCATTTATGTGAAGCATAGTTTTGTTTCTGTGTTATAATCTCCATTAATAACACATAGTTAAAGATTGCTGAAATTTATCTTGTATCAGATTTCCATTGAAGTAGTGTTTCTTTCATTTCTAACAAGTATGACATTAGCTATTTTTTGAGGTTGTGACACACCTATAGAATAAGTAGGTTGATTGGTGGATGCGTTAATGTTGAGGTGTGTCATGACATTTAGGATTTCATCAACATGTGGTTGGGAAGCTCCTCCTAATGGATTAGGAATATAATTATAATCAGGAGGAAGAAAGGGGGTTATATCAATGTTCAAAGGTATTCGATACCGTGGGCGAAGTATCTGTTTGAGGTATTCATCAGGATTGGTCTTAATGACATGGTTTACTATTGAATGATGTTCAGGATCTTCTAACCATTCGTCAACTCTCCCCTCATAATCTTCAGAATCATGGTTGGAGTGAGTTGAATTTTTGGGTTCTTGCATAGGATTCTCAAATTCATGTGTATATATGTAAGAACCCTTAGTAGTTCTGCCCTGAATTTTTAGTTTGAGTGGTTTGACATTTTTTCAAACACTTTTCATGCAAGGTGAATGAGTTCTGATTTCTGAGTGTTTTTTTGTGATGTTTGTTTGAACAAATTTTAATGCCAATACATATGCAAATATATAGAAAAAATAACCAAATACTTGCATAAACAAATATCAATGATTCAACACCCAATCATACTTTATTAATTGTTGTTACAGGTTTGATTACACTGATAATCAAGTTTGATACAGAGTATATCAAACTGATTAAAACCTATAAAAAGTGTTTGCAAATCCTATTCAAATTAAATATTTGAATATTGAATTCGTTTACAACATACTCGATTGAATAACTGTTAGATTCTCAAATAAATTAGGAGAAGAGCTTTGATACCAGGTTAGAGCTGGATACAACCACGTACCATGTGGGATTTATACCCACTATGTACCACGTCGATAAGCTGAGCTTACGCAGATGAAGGGTCGAGGGCTCGAGGGACTCGAACTGATGACCTGCGCTCTGATACCATGTTAGATTCTGCGAGAAGCGAGAACCGAGCCAGGATCTGATGTCGGTCATAGATCATATGCTCCTCCACTCAACAGATGATTGAAGATCAAAATAGTAGAACGAAGAGATATCTGAAATGAGAGAAAAATAGAGACAAAGAAAGAGAATTTTGAGAAGACTCTCAATACTCTCACCAAGCTATCACTGAACTGATATTCAAGCTTGTGAACTTACAGTCCTGCTTATGGTGAGAGGAGAGTATTGCATATATAGCAAACATAGGGCATATACATCCAAGAGGTGTAATAACTCCCATATCCCATAAAAGGTGGGAGATCTTACCTACCTGGTAAATGCCAAAACATGTGGCATATACATCCAAGAGGTGTAATAACTCCCATATCCTATAAAAGGTGGGAGATCTTACCTACTTGGTAAATGCCAAAACATGTGGCATAACCTCCTTACATAAAGACAAAAAAGGAGTTATTAAGGGGTGGCACATAAAGACAAAAGAGTATGAGAACTCTAACTACCCCATAACCTTTTTAGGTAAGGACAAAATAGTGGTGTAAAGAGGTGGCACAATACCCCATGTGG
Source organism: Cunninghamia lanceolata (assembly GCA_027924645.1). Classification (NCBI taxonomy): domain Eukaryota; kingdom Viridiplantae; phylum Streptophyta; class Pinopsida; order Cupressales; family Cupressaceae; genus Cunninghamia; species Cunninghamia lanceolata. The sequence continues at coordinate 2,038,856 of BSBN01001493.1, forward strand.
CACAATACCCCATAACCTACTTAGGAAAGGACAAAATAGTGGTTATGAGAGGTGGCACAATACCCCATGTGGCACAATACCCCATAACCTACTTAGGTAAGGACAAAATAGTGGTTATGAGAGGTGGCACAAAAAGCCAAAAAAGGATGTGTAACTCAACTACCCATGTGTGGGAGAGAGTTACACATGTAGCTGATGTATTTCGCCACGTGTCCTCATATTAACCACTTATAATAAACCTAAGCATATTAACCACTTATAATAAACCTAAGCAAGCTTAATAATGTGTAGGAAAAAGAAATATCCCTAAGGAAAATAAAAACCTACACTAACAATAACACTTCTTCTAGGCACAATATGAAACCATAGAAAACAAATAGATGATTGATATAGAATGGAATAGTGCTGCTATTGTATGCACAAAATATAAATTTCATTAAAAGAGATTTAAAACTATTTTTAAAACCCTAAAATTTATATCCAATGCACCAACAAAGATCAAAGATAAACATTATTGAATTCAATACTTTGTTACTGATTGTGTAAAATGTGGTTGCTCTTTTGCTAGCATAACTCGATAAATTATCCTCAGGAATTGGAAAATAAGGTAGGGTTTTTATAAAATTTTGGTAGGATGGTTTTAATAACGGATGGTGAATAGTTAGGTGAATGGTAAGGTAGTTACATGGGTTTTAGTTATTTTTTAATTTTTTATATATTGGTTTAGATTTAGGCAAATAATAAATTAAGTTTGTTAACTTTAGTTTATTATTTACGGGAGGGGAGTAAAAGTTGAAATTTAATTAATTAATTAAATCTCATGTAAAGGTAAGGATTAGGATTAAGGATAAATTAAGGAATAACTAGGGAATAATTAGGGGTTTGATTGGTTGGTCAATTTTTGGATGTCTACAACTATCCACAATGAAAGTCTGATATGAAGTCTATTGATGTAGACAATGATGTAGCAACTCCTTATTAGCCACGATTCCTCCAAGATTGATGGCGCCTGAACCCTAGGTGTTGAGGATGCCAAAACTCCACATAATACCAATATCTATCAAACCCTATATGACTGATAAAGAATTTTTTGAGGTCTGATATGATAAAATGCTGATGCAAAACTGAGTTTTTGAGGTCTGATATGCAATGTAATAGCTCACGAATTTTCTTATGTATGGCAACAATTTCACCCTAATAATGATGGAAACCTCCTTCAAACTCCACGGTTAGGGTTTAGTAAACAAAATTAGACTTTAAAAACATAAACCCTTCATATACATGCATTATAAAACCCTTCCATGGCTGATATAATCTCTCATTAAAAACTGCAAATAAATTAGCTATATTCCTTGCCCAAATTGCACCAATTCCAAATGGATATTTGTTACAAATCCTTTAATTTGGAAGTCCAAAACCCTAGCAACTGTAAACCTACAAATGTCTATCAATTCTAGATCTTCTATGATACCAAAATTCTCCAATGAAGCTCAATAACAAACCCTGAATGGATTCACCTCTCAAGTGGCATTGGATTGTCATCCAATCCATGAATTTCCAAGGGCTTTCATCCTCAGAAATGGCTGAACCTATGTTGCAACTCAAATGAAAATATCAATATGCAAATGACAAAATAGACAATGATGAAAATGACCTCCCAAACATCTTATTTTATAACCCTCAAGTGGAGCGCCCAAATTTGCAATATTTTATACAAGTTTCATATCCACCGCCATAATTTGGGATTAAAATATTATTTTATTTCACTTTTCCTTCTCCAAGTGGGACATCCAACTTTGTCATTAAAATAATGTTTTGTTTTGTCATTTTATTATAATTTATTTCCCTTTTATAAAGTGATTTTTTGTTCTCCGAGCTTTAATCATTTTTACCAACTTTCTATTCTCCAAGTCTCTTTATAAAGTACTCAACTTAACTTCAGTTTTTCTTAGGTGAAGCTAACTTTCCTTTCTCCAATATATTTTGCAACAATGGCTCAACTAAACAAAAAGGGGATTACAATATAGAGGGTTTGATGATGGTTTGACTATGTCCTTATAAGGTTTGGCTATGAACATGTTGGTGGGCATTCCAAACTTAGGACGAAATCTGGGGGTAATGTTGGATGGTATAGCCCCTCTACCATAGGAAGTAGACTCTTGATGAGAGAGTTTTGAAGACTCTTGATGTGGTTGTTGAGGGGGGTCTTGTTGGAATTATTGATGGATTTCATGATGGGTTTGTCAATGAGGCTCTTGTTGAACTTGAAAGAACTCTTGTTGGGATTCTTGATGAGATTCCACGATTCTCTTAGTTTGTGAACTTGTAGTGGGCATGAATATGATGACCTTAAGATGAAAGATATGGATATTGGACTCAGGTTATGACCAGATTTTGGATCAAAATATATCAAGATGATGACTAGGGTATGGATAAAATGACAACCAAGATGATACCAAGATATGGATATGAATAGGATATGAGGGTGACAACCGAGATAACAAGGATGACACAAAGGATATGAGGATGACATGGATTTTACCAAGATATAATAGGATAGGATAAAACCAAAATAGCTCAAGACTCACCTAGATCTTTTGTGATTGAAAAAGATGGGATTCTCTTCACTACTTAGGGTTGATAGATGCCTAAGCAAGGAGAGGGATAATGATGACCTTTCCACTTGAAGTAGACAAGGCAAGATAAGATAAAAAGAATGATAAAAGGATCTAGGCTAGGCTTAGGCAAGTTTTAGATTTGATCAAAGGTTTGATTGATGACTTGGTTGACAAATTTATTGATGAAAGGATGATTGGTTGACAAATTGGATAGGTTTGCAAATTGGTGATAAAGTTGAGGTCCAAAGGCTATTTGATTGGCCAAGAGATGGATAGGTGCTCACAAGTCCAAAATCAATGCCATGGGATTGTTTGAGGTCACTATTTCACCCTAATTTCTTTTTGATTTTGAAATTTTTTTGGTTTTTTTTTATTTTGAATATTTTTGGTTTTTTTTGTTTTTTGGATTTTTTGGATTTTTAGATTTTTTTTTATAAATTTTTGGCAAGAAAACAAACACAACAAACACAACAAACACAATGGATGACTTGACTTAACAAGGAAATTGGGTGCAAATTGCGTTGTGGCTAAAGTGGCTTTTACTGGTATTGCACAAGGAAAACACACCAAGCACATGAACAAACCTAGAATTATTCAAGCAAGAGTGTCATATCCCATGGACTCACTTAGGTGTGACTTCAATCTCCACTATTAGACAATGGTGATTTCCATCCCCTTTGTAACATGCTAACTCATACATTACTCAAAATATCCATAATTAACCATCTTAACTAAGATTAAGAAACCATCATGGCTAACATAATCATAGTTAAACAAGAATGAATTAATTTCATCATAATAATTAAGCATATTATTCTCTTCCAGAATTTAACAAAACTCAGATTTACAATATCTAATGGTACCTTATTAGTGAATGATCTTCACTATACATATACAAAGCTATGCCCAAGGCATCAATATAGAAATATACATAATAACTAACTATCAAGTCATATAAAGAAAAACACTGCATCTGGAACTTTGACATCTGTCTTCATAAGTCTCGGCTTGTCTTCTGCTTGGGAAGAAGAGTATCATCCGAGTGCTTTTCCTCCAACCACAGATCGGCAGTCCCCTGCACAACTTCCTACCTGGAAGAGGCCCTACCCTTCACGGAAGGTATAGATATAAGGAACCATTAAGGTTTTCCATCTGAGTATCCGGTGTTGTGTCCTTCATAATGCCTCATAGTCACACAACTATAGATCCACTCTAACAATGTATGACACTACTGGAGACATTATACCATCTGGGGCATTGTGGACCGACAATGCATGCAGAGACAGATGCATTACTTTGGCCAAAGATTTTCATACATAAACATTTCACAATAAATGTTGTCATATGTCCACCTCCTCGACTCGACTTAGAAGCTATCTCATCCTACAATATTCATAACTCGACCCGTTTAGGTCTAGAAAAGATAGGTTTAGTTCATTCTCAATCTAATACTAGGACAGTTGACTCCTATCATGGGAGTACATTCAGTTATGTTATTTACGCAATGGGGAACCTGTGACTCCATGCTAGTCTATTCCCTTCTTATCAAATGATAATAGATGAAACAAGTTTCCCACTTATGACCTTCTATGTTTACGGCTTCATGTTTACCTTATCATAGGGTTTACATTCAATTCAACTCATTTAAGACCTATACCCTTAGGGTTTAGTTTATCGGCCTTATTAAAATACCCTATCTCAAGTATCTTACATTTCATTCATGAAGTAAAGCCATTCAAAAAGGAATGGCTATCATTTATAATAAATGCAAAAGTTTCATACTATCTATAGTATACATTCTGATAAGTAATACTCCAACATGCACATAAGGCTGCCAAAAAAATAATTCCATTTACCTTTTATCCATTTTCTCCCTCTTCCAAAAGGAGTCAACAAATACTTTTAAATACAAAAGAGGCTTCATAGTTATCATAATGACTATCATTAATAGTTAAATATTGTTATCAACAATCTTCTTGGCTAACTTTTACGTGCTTAGTGCACAACCAAGGATAAAGGTTAATGATATTGTAATCAAGGCTTGAATGAGGCTCTCGACCTGCTCCAAGATAGCCCTCATAATACTCATTACAACCATAATAGTTTAATATGTTCACAATAGTGAGCATAGTCAAATCATAAGGTAATAAAGAAAGTTCTTAAGAATGGAAGAAACAGATTTGAACCCTTGCCATACTAGCACCTGGGTTTCTTGCATGCACTATAATACATAGGGTCGGCCTTATGGCCTCGACCAACTTATCTTCAAACAATGCTTATAGACTTTTTTCTGCAACTGTAGAAATAGCTTTGAGGGCCTTAAAAGTTAACCCAAAATACCTATGGTGTTGTGGTGTTCTCCCAGTTATGGCTACGAAAGAACCATGGTTAAAACTTAGTTTTCTCTACGTGAATGTCTCAATTCAATCATAGCATTATTTATGGAGTTTCAAAGATTAACACAAAATTATCTTGTGATTTCATAGCTTTGACACAACATTATCTACAATGGTGTTTTCATATAGTAATACATACGGTGTGGTTTACACATAGCCATGCTTACGGCCGCAAAGGCCTTTTTTGATAGCATAGTAAACTAACAACCAAAATTCCATGTCAATTCAGTCGACCACAATAAATAATAATACTCTCAGACTTCATACCTAATATCACTAGAAATCAGCCTGTCGAGGGTCTCTTTGGTTGCCCTTCGATAGCTCTAATCAAGCTCGCGGGTGTTCTTCACTTAGCTACTACTGTAATAAGCATTCTCTACAGAAAACTCTGACTCCTTCTCACCTGTTCTTGCTCTCTTCCCCGAGCACATACCAAAAAAAACATAACAATAACAAAGGCCTTTTTTTCCACTTTTGCATGCATCTCATGCAACATACCCCCGCCACCTTTTTAGGTCCACGTAGGGTAAGAACTCCAAAACTAACTTCACCACCCATGACTTGTTGGAACTCCAATAGTCCACTATCCTCCATATCATGGAGTGACACCGTGGATAAGTTCCACATCATCCTCCACTCACCCCACACCTCGTGGGTGGTGGTTGGCCTAGTAATACAAATTATCTATGTTATTAATAATAAAGGTGCCTGATTATGAGGCTAGCACAATAATGTAGTATATAGTTTCCCTTGCATCAATAAGATGGTTAAAGGTAAGCAAAATAATCTAAAATGTCATTAAATGACAACATCATCAAAATGGTAGCACTATCAAATTGTGACTTTGGGGTCGACTACCACTCCCCCTTCTTCACCATGCATAATAATAATAATAATGGTCACAAGATTCTAGAAAGGGATGGGATAAGGGAATACTTGACAACTTGACAAGATCACCCATCGACTAGAATCAATGTTCTGATAACATCGTTAAGTTCAATCGACACAAGAGATGTCGAGATATCTCTCCCTGCGAAGACGACACTGAAAGAAATGAAAAATAACTAACTTGGTAAGACGAACTCAATCATCCTGCAATGATTCTTAAGGACTAGCTTCGATACTCAGATGAAAAATCTGATCTCTTCCAGACATCTATCTCCTCCTCCCGGATGATACTCTCCTTCCCTTCTTGGAGGGAGATTCTTTCCCGATACACTCACAACCAATTATCCATGATTAGTGTATCTTGATTCACAAATCAAAGTAATTAAATAATCATAACAACATGTAATCTCATGTCTATCTAACATTAGTCAATAATCCCATAATCAATGATTAAATCAGATATTTCCACAACATATAATCATTAAACTATGGTTAATCATCCTGATTACCACACAAAAATAAGATTAAGCTAAACCATAAGTTGGGGATGTAACATATCTCCCCCCATAAGAATCATCATCCTCGATAATTAAATGTCTTCAGAATAAACCAACATAATAAGACATGTGTAAGGTGAGCATAATAAAAAGTTTTTCAAAAGAGATGGGAAATATCGCATAAATATGCTCATAGTTTTCCTAGGTGGCATTTTCCTCTCCATACTGGTCCCATTGGACCTTGCATTGAGTTATCTCTTTGTTACGTAAGTGTAGCTTACACGTTTCGAGCACCATGATGGGCTCAATCACCACCACACTTGGGTCCTTCACCTGTATAGCATTCCAATCAAGAATAGGAATTTGATTATCTCCTACATTAAACTTTTTCAAATAGGAAACATGAAAAACATTATGCATCATGGCAAGAGCTGGTGGTAGAGAAATTATGTATGCGACTGGGTTGACCTCTTCGAGAACTTCAAAGGGACCCACATATCGAGGAGCTAGTTTGGATGTCTTCCTAAATTTCATGGAACTCTTTTGAGGTTTTACCCTTAAAAGGACTTTCTCTCCCACTGAGAAATGCCTTTCGATGCACTTAGCATTTGCATAACTCTTTTTCTTATCATTGGCTTTCGCTAGCCTTTTCTTAATCAGATGGACTTGCTCTTCCATTTCTGACAGCATTTCTGGACCAAGGCTAACCCTATCTTCTAGCTTGTCCTAGATTATAGGGGTTTGGCACTTTCTTCCGTATAATGCTTCAAATGGAGCCATCTTAAATGCAATATGATAGGAATTATTATAGGCAAATTCCACCAGAGGAAGATAATATTCCCATTTGTATTGTTGATCCATGCAATACATTCTCAACAAATCCTCCAACACTTAGTTTACCTTTTCAGTTTGACCATCCATCTCAGGATGATAAGCAGAGCTTATGTTCAATTGGGTTACAAGTGAAGAGAATAAGGTTTTCCAAAACCTTGATGTCATTCGTGCATCCCTATCTAAGATAATCATCTCAGGAATGCCATGCAATCTAAAAATCTCTTGAACAAATTTATGGGCCATTGTAATGTCCCCTTTTTAGCCTGATGTTGTTTGTGGATGGTTTAACCTATTCTTGACCCTCATAGGCTAATGTGCATGGTTAGGGGGTCTTCTTGAGGCAGTGGTTGGTTTCCTGGATTCAGTTGGATTGGAAAATTAAGGGAGATACTAATTAAATTAATTATTTGTAAGGTTATTAAATAAATAAATATTATAAAGTGGCCTTATATTTAATTAATTTAATAAAGTGACTTAAATAAACTATTATAACATAAAGTCACTAAAATAAAATAATATTATTATTTTTCTAGAAGCTTCTTGGAGATGGATTGAAAAAAAAGTATAAAAGAAGCTCAAGCCAAGCTTCATATCATCCAGGAATTGATGTGTTTGGAAGAATTTGTTTGGAGAAGGAACCAGCTAGGGTTTCTGCCATTATTAGACCTTTGGGAATGAAACTCTCATTGGTTGTGAAATTTTGAGGCTGTGAAACTATCAACTGAGATTATTGCCAGTTATGGGCTTCATTTCAAAAGTTCAACTTGTGCTTGCATTGCAAATTTAGTGGGCCATGGGCCAAATTTGAGGAGATTCGATTAGGAGCTATTTGCAGATTGAGATTCATCATTCTCATCATCTTTTGGGATGATTTTGGCATGATATGATATTTTGATATATTCATGATAGTCATAGCTGGGAGGTACAATTTTGGTCATGGAGGTCACTACATGAGTCGATTCCATGTGGGCATTTAGGCGCACCACTCCTTGAGACTTGGCAATGATATTTGGTGAGAGGAATCGGGGTTTGCAGTTGTCTACAATTTTATTTCAAAGGTCAGATAGAAGAATAGGGGCGACATATGTTAGGGTCTGATTTAGCTTAGGAGAAGCTTTCATTCATTGCATACAAGTTGCCATGTCTTCCTCAAGCATAGGCAAATTTAATTCCAGGTTCTTGCATATTGTTAAATCTATTTTGCATTGGCATATCTATTTGCATTTAGGTGCTGATGTAGGTGATCATTAATATCAAATGTTGGCATTGTATTGAACATTCATTGTAAAGCCAAGATTCTTGGCTAATCATATTAGCATTGTACTCCAATAAAGGGGAAATAAGTTGCATGCCAATTGTTTGATGTAATGTTAATAGCTATATTTCTCTTGATTAGTATAATAGTTTGCATGCCAAGTGTTTGAAAAAATGTCAATTGGCTGTAGGTGCACGTTTTTCATGTAGAATTCATATATATGCATTTGAAAAGCCAAAAAGAAGTTGCATATGCATCTAGATCATTGCTTAGATATTGTAGTGTTATTTGTAAGCATTTAGATTACCTTTGATATCAATTCAAGCAAACAAAAATTAGACTGAAACTACAGACCAACATGCATAGAGGTTGTATGATAAGTGTTTGACAATATTCCTTGAAGGAGAAACCACATCAGAACTAGCAAGGGATATTACAGTGGTATCAGAGTAGTTTCCTACCATCCTTTGGGTTTGAATCTAGCTCTGTTGATGCAACAAAGTGGCAGGTAAAAAAGGTATATTGCAAGGGAAGAAAGAAAGCACAAACAATGGCCACAACCTTACCCTGAACAATATACCTTATTAGCTGCAATAGCAGCAAGATAGCATGGTCCTGTGATTGGTTCAACTAGCACCATCGGTGACAATGAACCTAGAAATGAAGGTAGAAATGGGGGAAACAATGAGGAAAGAGAAGCACAAGAGCTTATGAGAAACATGGCAGCAGGACAATAGTAGGTTGCAAATGCTATGAGAGCACTCACTACTATGTTACAACACATGAACCCTTAAGGGAGACAAAATCCTGAAATAGATGATAATAGGAGTGTAGTTGGGACTCCAGGGGCACTGAGAGCACCCACTCGTACCTCAGACAGGCCTACATGTCCTACCTTTCTAAGAAATGAACCAAAAGAAGGACATGCAGAAGAAGAGGGAGAAGAAATGTTCGTGGATACTCTTATGGTAGCGAACGATGAGTGGGAGTTGTTGACACCACAGGTGAGGGAACACATGAGCTTTGACATATTTGTGAGTCAGAGGAGAGAGCATTATAGATCCAGGCAGAATAGGAGGCCGAGAAACTAAACCAATGATCTGATGTATGCCACCATCAGAGTCACATTGCCCATGTTTGATGGCAGTGGGAAGGTTACAACTCAGTCTTGGATTCACAAGATAGACAATCTCCTGAATCTTTGACCCATGATAGAGGAGGATGCAATTAAGTATGCCACTTTTCATTTGGAAGGTGCAGCTCATGAATGGTGGTATCATGGGATGGTCACATTGCAGCATAGCCGCATCACTTTTTATCAAGAGTTTATTGATAGATTGGTGGAACACTTTGATAAGAAAGACCCAGAGACATATTTCAAGGATCTAGCTCGGCTTAAGCAAACTGGGAGTTTGGAGAGTTACATTAGTGACAGTTATGGTTTCTAATATACCTGAGAAGAGATTAGTTGTGCTATTCATTGAGGGCTTATTAGAACTATTGAGAGGTTGGATAAAATCCTTTGACCCCCCTTCACTTTAGGAGGCTATGAAGAAGGCTAGGAGTATGGAGTTTACAGTCCCAAAAAGCAAGGGTTCACATAAGGATGTTCCTTCTACCAGCAATGAGAATCCTCAACAATTTGTTGATAAGAAAAAGAAATCAGAAACCATGGTGGATGAGAAGTCACATGAGCAGTTAAGAAAAAAGAAATTGTGCTATTGGTGTAAGGAACCATATAACAGGGATCATGACTGCCTTTTGAGGCCTAAGGGCAAGGCAAATCATATTATGTGGGCATATTATGAGGACTCTGATTCTGATAATGCAGATCAACAAGCTGCTTCAGTGGTTGATCAGGATGAGAAGGCATCTGTTGATGGGAATTTGGCTCCTTTGGCATTCCTTGCTAATGTACAGGATGAAACTACATTCAGATTCAGAGGAACAGTCAATGGACAACATTGCATTGCCATTCTTGACACGGGAGCAACACACAACTTTATTGATAAGGGTTTTGTGGCTAGATGTAGACTTTAGGCCAAGGATTTTGATGGATTCAAAGTCCAAGTTGCTGATGGATATACCCTCACATGCACTAGACGAATTAATAATATTACTTTGTTGTTGAATGGTTATGAGTTACAGACTGATTTCTATATGGTCAACACGGGTGAGATGGACATAGTGTTGGGCATGAGATGGCTCCAAGACATAGGAGAATTTATCCTCAACGTGCCTAAAATGGAAATGAAATTTGAGGTTGATAACAGGAAATATGTGTTGAGGGGAATTGCAGAGGGAAGCTTGCATTCTATCTCCTTGTGTAGGGGGTTGGACCAAAAGAGAGAGAAGGAGGTGGTTTAGGAGGAGGAGCGTGAGATGGTTCACAATCCCTTATTTGAAACAGATGCTACATGGTCATATGATAATCCACTCTTCAAGTTAGATGTTGACCACTCTCTTGACTCTAGTTCTGAGATGAGCATTGATGGTAGCATTTGGGATCCTTCCAGTGCATCGGGATTTCAAGCAGGGCTCGCAAAGGAGATTTCAGAGGTGTGCATAGTGAGGAGTGCGTACAGCTTTACATTTGATCCTCATGTACATGATTTATGTCAAATGCACAGTTCAGTGGCGCATTTGATAGATAGTTTGTATGATAGCTTACCTTGCACAAAGATTGGAAGCAAATATGGTCAGTCTTTGGGGTTGCTTCCTTTTGAGGCTTATACTCTTGCGACACCTGATAGCAAGATTGAGTTGATTTAACAGGTTCAGTTAGTTGTGCTAGTGCTAGTGTTACAAGAGTTGTTTGGTGATAGTAGGAACATTATACAAATCTTCCCTTGGGATCCAGGTGGGGGAAAGCTTTCTTTACAGCTGAGATTGCTTGGGGAAAAGAAATTTCAGGGAGGACGGACTGCAATGTCCCCTTTTTAGGCTAATGTTGTTTGTGGATGGTTTAGCCTATTCCTGACCCTCGTAGGCTAATGTGCATGGTTAGGGGGTCTTCTTGAGGCAGTGGTTGGTTTCCTGGATTCAGTTAGATTGGAAAATTAAGGGAGATAATAATTCAATTAATTATTTGTAAGGTTATTAAATAAATAAATATTATAAAGTGGCCTTATATTTAATTAATTTAATAAAGTGACTTAAATAAAATATTATAACATAAAGTCACTAAAATAAAATAATATCATTATTTTTCTAGAAGCTTCTTGGAGATGGATTGAAAAAAAAAGTATAAAAGAAGCTCAAGCCAAGCTTCATATCATCCAGGAATTGATATGTGTTTGGAAGAAATTGTTTGGAGAAGGAACCAACTAGGGTTTCTGCCATTATTGGACCTTTGGGAACGAAACTCTCATTGGTTGTGCAATTTTGAGGCTGTGAAACTATCAGCTGAGATTATTGCCAGTTGTGGGCTTCATTTCAGAAGTTCAACTTGTGCTTGCATTGCAAATTTAGTGGGCCATGGGCCAAATTTGAGGAGATTCGATTAGGAGTTATTTGCAGATTGAGATACACCATTCTCATCATCTTTTGGGAGGATTTTGGCATGATATGATATTTTGATATATTCATGACAGTCATAGCTGGGAGGTACAATTTTGGTCATGGAGGTCACTACATGAGTCGATTCCATGTGGGCATTTAGGCGCACCACTCCTTGAGACTTGGAAATGATATTTGGTGAGAGGAATCAGGGTTTGCAGCTCTCTACAATTTTATTTCAAAGGTCTAATAGCAGAACAAGGGAGGCATATGTTAGGGTCTGATTTGGCTTAGAAGAAGCTTTCATTCATTGCATACAAGTTGCCACGTCTTCCTCAAGCATAGGCAAATTTAATTCCAGGTTCTTGCATATTGTTAAATCTATTTTGCATTGGCATATCTATTTGCATTTAGGTGCTGCTATAGGTGATCATTAATATCAGATTTTGGCATTGTATTAAACATTCATTGTAAAGCCAAGAGTCTTGGCTAATCATATCAGCATTGTACTCCAATAAAGGGGAAATAAGTTGCATGCCAATTGTTTGATGTAATGTTCATATCTATATTGCTCTTGATTAGTATAATAGTTTGCATGCCAAGTGTTTGAAAAAATGTCAATTGGCTGTAGGTGCACATTTTTTATGCAGAATTCATATATATGCATTTGAAAAGCCAAAAAGAAGTTGCATTTGCATCTAGATCATTGCTCAGATATTGTAGTGTTATTTGCAAGCATTTAGATTACCTTTGATATCAATTCAAGCAAACGAAAATCAGACTGAAACTACAGACCAACAAACATAGAGGTTGTATGAGAAGTGTTTGACAATATTCCTTGAAAGAGAAACCACATAAAAACTAGCAAGATATATTACAACCATGACTGGTGCCCCATCCATCAAGTTCCCAAGTATAAAATGAGCAGCTTTGGTGAGTCTATCCACCACAACCAGAATAACATTGTGCCTGTTCCTTGACATAGGAAGCCCTTGCACAAAGTCCATGCTTATGATTTTCCATTTCCACTTAGGAATTTCATGAGGGTATAAGAGTCCTGCTAGGTGATGGTGTTCAACCTTCACCCTCTGGCATTCTATACACATAGCTACAAAATTTGCAGCATCCCTCTTCATTCCTTTCCAGAAATATAAGGGTTTCACATCGTCAAGTAACTTTGTTACTCCAGGATGTCCTAAATACAATGCAGAATGAACCTCCTTCCACACCATATTCCTTAACTCAACGGAGTTAGGCACATACATCCTTCCTTTATACCTTAATAACCCATCCGATTCAAGGTTAAATCCATTGTATCTCAGATTCTGGGGATTCTCCACAAGGGCCTATTTTACCTGATCGTAAAAATCATCTCCCTTAGACTTCTGTAGTACTTGATTCCTAAAATCAAAATGTATGGAGATGATTGAGGAGTTTTGTCTTCTCCTACTCAAGGCATCTGCTACCCAGTTTTCTTTTCCTTGGATATATTTAATCTCAAAATCATAATCCGAGATGAACTCAAACCATCTTCTTTGATGAGCATTTAGATGTGGTTGAGTGAACAGATATTTGAGCCCTTGATGGTCTGTTTTCAGCTCAAAGGGTTTTCTGAGTAAGTAGTGTCTCCACATTTGCAGTACATGAATGACTGCTGCCAGTTCCAAATCATGAGGGGCATAGTTTTTCTCATAAGTTTTCAATTTTTGGGATTCGTATGCAATGACTTGTCCATCCTAGACTAGTACACCACCTAAGCCTTCCCCCAAGGTGTTGGTAATGACTACAAATTGACCCTCTGGGTCAGGTACTTTCAAAATTGGTGTTGAAGTCAATTTTTCCTTAAGTTGGTCAAAGGCGTCCTGACACTTATCTGACCACTCAAATCTCTTGCCCTTTCTATGTAAGGAAGTTATAGGGTATGCAATTTTTAAAATTTTTTTCACAAATTTCCTATAGTATCCTACAAGGCCCATGAAACTTCAGACCTCATGAACATTCCTAGGTACTGGCCATTCCAAAATAGCCTTAATCTTAGCTGGGTCCACAGCTATTCCCTTAGCTGAAATTATGTGGCCCAACTATTGAACTTCCTTTTGAAAGAAAGTTCACTTAGAGAGCTTGCCATACAATTTATGCTCTCTCAACCTTTGGAGAACAATCCTTAAATGCTGAAGGTGCTCTTCCTTATTCTTAGAGTAGATTAGAATGTCATCAAGGAAAACTAGGACAAAATTGTCCAAATAGTCCCCGAACACACTGTTCATTAGGTTCATAAATGCTACAGGTGCATTTGTTTATCCAAAAGGTAGGATAATGAACTCATAATGTCCATACCTTGTTCTAAAGGCTATTTTATGGATGTCCTCATCCTTCAACCTCAATTGATGGTATCTAGATAGAAGGCCGATCTTAGAAAATACTATTGCACCTCTCATTTGATCAAAAAGATCATCAATGCATGGCAAGGGTAATTTATTCTTAATTGTTACTTTATTTAACATGTGGTAATCTATGCATAACCGCAAGGTACCATCTTTCTTTTTCACAAATATGACTGGAGCTCCCCAGGGTGACACATTGGGTCTTATCAACCCTTTATCAAACAATTCCTGTAATTGAGCCTTTAGATCCATTAACTCCATAGTAGTCATTCTGTATGGAGCTTTAGATATAGGTTCCGATCCTGGAATTATATCTATGGAGAAATCAAAAACTCTTTTAGGAGGTAATCCTAGTAGCTCATCCAGAAATACATCCTCAAAATCTCTAAGAAAAGGGTACCTATCCATATCTGATCTCTCCTGATCTATGAACTCCCTTTTCCCAACTCCATTGAGTTTCTGAGATTCATAAAACATTAAATCATCTTGGAAATTGGTTTCCTCAAAACTGTTTAGTTTTTCCATTTTGATAGCAAAAAGCTGACATCCTTTTCTTTGAGCTCTTTTCATTTGTGGGGCATAAATTTCTCTTAGTTTGACTTCCCTAGGGTTCCCTTGCAGAAAGACTTTATTTCCTAAGTCATCAAGACATTCTACTATTTTGGTATAACAGTCCACTTTGGCTCGATGTCTCCATAACCAATTTATCCCAAGGATAACATCGTATGAGCCTAGTGGACTACATAAAGGTTCACTTTGGTGGAGAAACTTGGAAGTTCAACCTTAGCCTTAAACAAACATTACTCTACCTGAGCTTTGGTCTAATTTTCATATTTAACTGACCATGTATTTTCCATGTATCGATCCTTTCTAGATATTTTGCTTAAAATTATTGGGGAAACAAAACATTCGGTAGCACCAATATCAATCAAAACTAAAATTAGGTGACCAGATAAAATACATGTTGTTTCAATGGGAGTAATTTGGTATTTAGCTTGCCTATTGTCCAAGGCTACATCTATGCGTTGTTGGAACGCCACCTACTGAGAGGGTAGAGGGTTTCCTCGTGGCTGTGCTCCCTACATCTTGTTAGAACACTGGTTGGTGTAATGATCTCTGCCACAAGGATAACACCCTCCCACGGGTCCTCGCCTTTCCTGAGGTTACCCAAAATTATCTCCATTTTTCTTGGAGTGGTTATTTCCCTTCTCCTCCCCCTTGGACTCAATTTGCTTATGCTTGGGCCCTTTATCATTTTTCTCAATAAAATCCTACTTTTCCCCCTTTTTCTTAGAAGATTGGGACCAATTAAACCTCTTTTGACTTCTTTCCCTGTAGGCAAACATAACTTTTAGTTTTTGTTCCTGTTTGATGGCCTTCTCATAGACCTGGTCCGTTGAAGTGGGACCATGCACGTCAACCTCACCCCAAATCTAGGTGTTCAATCCCATTATAAACTTTGTGAAATCTCTCATCATGTTGGTATTGCAACACATACTTAAGTAGGCGAGTGAATTTTTCCCAGTATTCTTTCACATATAACTCACCCTATTTCAGATTCTAGAAATCTATAAGTTTCTGGTCATAAAATAGCTGAGGTAAGCATCTTTGCCTAAAGAGTTCCATGAATCTGTCCCAGGTTAGACTTGTAGACCTCAAGCCTAACTCCATCTTTTTATTCATCCACCAGTGGATGCTTCACTCGCCAACTGGTATGCTCCCCATACCACTTTAGTGATCTCAGTGTAATTTCTTATTTCAAAATACTTTTCCATCTTCGTAAGCCATGCCTCCGTGGCATCTCCACTTACAGACCCATCAAACTTGGGAGGCATAACCTTTTTCATGTCTCAGGATAATTCCAAAGCCATATGGCTTCTTCTATCCTCTTCTTGTCTGGCCTCAGAGTAATCCTCTCTGTGCTCACTTTGGGTGGTGTCATTATGACGTGCCTTGTCATCACCCACATAATAGGCTTCCCACCTGGGTCCTTGCTGACCCCTAATCTCCTGCTTGAGAGTTCCTACTCTTGCTCTTGTCTCTTGAAGCAAAGTGAGGATCCGGTCAAGTTTAGATTTGGAGTGCCCTAAAGGTTTCCCTTCATCCTGGTTATCTCCCATCCTGGTTCTTATCTGAACCTTATTGCAATCTACTTCTCCTGAAGTTTGCAGATTAATCATGGATTAGTTTACCATATCATTGAATCCATTCATAATATAAATCTATTCTCATTCATGTAATCTTTAACAAGAAAGGAAATATTGCTAGAATTTTTCAATTTCATTATAGTTTTTCATGGATTACATATAATCCATCCAAAATTTATAAATTTTTTTTACATCTTGCTACTGCAAGTCATTATCAGATTGGGATACCTTCCCATGTTCATTTCTCATCCTTGAGATTTATCAAATCAGTTTTAGGAGGTGGATATACATGTAGGTATTCATCCACAACCTCCTTATTAACATTAGAATCCTTAGGATTACTTTCCATAGCCGGTGCTTTTGGTGCAGAGGGTTCTGCTAATGCATCATTAGAGTTAGGAGTAGTGATCCTAATTGCTTTCCTCAACTCCTGCTTGATGCATTTAACAACATCAACAAAGGTCTCCTCATCAGTTAACCATGCTCCTACTAAGCAACCAGTTTGTTCAAGACGTCTCATTCTTGAGGCTCACTCCCTCAAGGTCTTAAGATAATGTAGGTAACGTCCATTTTCCGTTACCTTCTTTCTGGGTGTTGTTCTAATTCTTATCATTTTGGCATAGAACATCCAAACATTAGCATCTGTTAATGTTGGATAAAAATAATCATCAAGTAGTGAGCTCAGAGGTCCATGTATTGAACTTGGTAGCTCTGATATCATATGTAATAGGCTAACTCACACATTACTCAAAATATCCATAATTAACCATCTTAACTAAGATTAAGAAAGCATCATGGTTAACATAATCATACTTAAACAAGAATGAATTAATTTCATCATAATAATTAAGCATATTATTCTTTTCCAGAATTTAACAAAACTCAGATTTACAATATCCAATGGTACCTCATTAGTGAATGATCTTCACTATACATGTACAAAGCTATGCCCAAGGCATCAATATAGAAATATACATAATAACTGACTATCAAGTCATATAAAGAAAAACACTGCATTTGGAACTTTGACATCTGTCTTCATAAGTATTGGCTTGTCTTTTTCTTAGGAAGGAGAGCATCATTCAAGTGCTTTTCCTCCAACTGCAAACTGGCGGTCCCCCGCATAACTTCCTACCTGGAAGTGACCCTACCCTTCACAGAAGATATAGAAATCAAGAACCGTTAAGGTTTGCCATCTGAGTATCTGGTGTCTTGTCCTTCATAATTCCTCACAGTCACACAACTATAGATGCACTCTAACTATGTATGACACTACTGGAGACATTATGCCATCTAAAGCACTGTGGACCGACAATGCATGCAAAGACAAATGCATTACTTTGGCCAAAGATTTTCATACATAAACATTTCACAATGAACGTTGTCATATGTCCACCACCTCGACTCGACTTAGAAGTTGTCTCATCCTACAATATTCATAACTCGACCCTTTTAGGTCTAGAAAAGATAGGTTCAGTTCATACTCAGTCCAATACTAGGACAGTCGACTCCTATCATGGGAGTACATTCAGTTACGTTATTTATGCAACGGGGAACCTGTGACTCCATGTCACCCTGTTCCCTTCTTATCAAATGAGAATAGCTGAAATAGGTTTCCCACTTATGACCTATGTTTATGGCTTCATGTTTACCTTATCATAGGGTTTACATTCAATTCAACTCATTTAAGACCTATACCCTTAGGGTTTAGTTTATCGGCCTTATTAAAAGACCCTATCTCAAGTATCGTACACTTCATTCATGAAGTAAAGCCATTCGAAAAGTAATGGCTATCATTTATAATAAATGCAAAAGTTTCATACTATCCATAGTATACATTCTCATAAGTAAATAATACTCCGGCATGCACATAAGGCTGCCCACAAAATAATTCCATTTACCTTTTATCCATTTTCTCCCTCTTCCAAAAAGAGTCAACAAATAGTTTTAAATACAAACGAGGCTTCATAGTTATCATAATGACTATCATTAATAGTTAAATATTGTTATCAACAATCTTCTTGGCTAACTTTTATGTGCTTAGTGCACAACCAAGAATAAAGGTTAATGATATTGTAATCAAGGCTCGAATGAGGCTCTCGGCCTGCTCCAAGATAGACCTCATAATACTCATTACAACCATAATAGTTTAATATGTTCACAATAGTGAGCACAATCGAATCATAAGGTAATAAATAAAGTTCTTAAGAATGAAAGAAATAGATTTGAATCCTTGCAATATCGGCACCCGGGTTTCTTGTATGCACTACAATACATAGGGTCAGCCTTATGGCCTCAACCAACTTATCATCAAACAGTGCTTAAGAATTTTCTATGCAGCTATAGAAATGGCTTTGAGGCCTTAAAAGTTAACCCACAATACCTGTGGTGTTGTGGTGTTCTCCTAGTTATGGCTACGAAAGAACCATGGTTAAAACTTAGTTTTCTCTACATGAATGTCTCAATTCAATCATAGCATTGTTTATGGAGTTTCAAAGATTAACACAACATTATCTTGCAATTTCATAGCTTTAACACATTATCTACAATGGTGTTTTCACATAGTAATACATATGGTGTGGTTTACACATAGCCATGCTTATGGCTGCAAAGGCCTTTTTCGATAGCATAGTAAACTAACAACCAAAATGCTGTGTCAATGCAGTCGACCATAATAAATAATAATACTATCAGAATTCATACCTGATATCACTGGAAATCGGCTTGTCGAGGGTCTCTTTGGTTGCCCTTTGATAGCTCTACTTGAGCTCACGAGTGTTCTTCACTTAGCTACTGCTGTAGCAAGCGTTCTCTATAGAAAACACTGACTCCTCACCTATTCTTTCTCTCTTCCCTGAGCACAACCAAAAAAAACATAATAGCAAAGGCCTTTTTGTCCACTTTTGCATGCATCACATGCAACATACTCCTACCACCTTTTTAGGTCCATGTAGGGTAAGAACTCCAAAACTAACTTTGCCACCCGTGGGTTGTTGGAACTTCAATAGTCCACTATCCTCCATATCATGGAGTGGCAGCATGGATAAGTTCCACATCGGCCTCCACTTATCCCACACCTCATGGGTGGTGATCAGCCTAGCAAAATAAATTATCTATGTTATTAATAATAAAGGTGCTCGATTATGAGGCTAGCACAATAACGTAGTATATAGTTTCCCTTGCATCAATAAGATGTTTAAAGGTAAGCAAAATAATCTAAAATGTCATAGAATGACAACATCATCAAAAGGGTGGCACTATCAAATCGCGACTTTGGGGTCGAGTACCACTCCTGCTTCTTCTCCATGCATAATAATATTTATAATAATAATAGTCACAAGGTTCTAGTAAGGGATGGGATAAGGGAATACTTGACAATTCGACAAGATCACCCATTGACTAGAATCAACATTCTAAAAACATCGTTAAGTTCAATCAACACAAGAGATGTCGAGATATCTCTCCGTGCCAAGACGACACTGAAAGAAATGGAAAACAACTAACCCAGTAAGACAAACTCAATCATCCTACAAGGATTCTTAAGGACTAGCTTCGATACTCAGATGGCAAATCTGATCTCTTCCAGACATCTATCTCCTCCTCCCAAATGATACTCTCCTATTCTTGGAGGAAGATTCTTTCCTGATACACTCACAACCAATTATCCATGATTAGTGTATCATCATTGATTCACAAATCAAAGCAATTAAATAATCCTAACAACATGTAATCTCATGTCTATCTAACATTAGTCAATAATCCCATAATCAATGATTAAATTAGATATTTCCACAACATCAAATCATTAAACTATGGTTAATCATCCTGATTACCACACAAAAATAAGATTAAGCTAAATTATAAGTTGGGGATGTAACACTCTTGATACCATTTACCATTGCTTGGATAGATAGGGAATGCAAGGTCATGTACCACCTTACACCCCTTACCTTGGAGACAAAAGTCTTGCCCAAAGTTTATTCCATCTCAAACAACAGAGGTAATAGCATGAGCTATTCTCCCCCTACTGCAACGACGCACCATAGGATATGATGGCTGAAGGGTCTTAACTAGGTTTTACGAGCTTCTAGGGGAGTCCTCTCAAATATGCAAGGTACAATGAGGCCCAAGTCTATGAACACTAGCTCGTTGAATGGATGTGGCATAAGCAATTAAGCAAACACCACGTCACCTTGTGTCTGGAATCACTTGGGGCCCCAAGGCTGTCCCAATGACTACGTGGCTAGATTGAAGTGTAACTTTCGCTCTCTCCCCTTTGATATACCCTACTAGAACACGTGGTTGAGGTCATCCCTAGGGGTGATGAAATCCCCTAGTAGGCCTCCTAAAGGGAAGGAAGACTATTCAGTTTTGATCCCCATGGCTGCATGAAGCGCAAGGAGAGAGCATACGTGAGATAGTGCCCTTGGGATTGAACAAATAAAAAAAGGGATAATGAAGGCATTTTTAATCTCCAAGGTCACCAAAAGGTGTGAGGAGAGAGCATACACCCTTTTCAAAATCTGAAAACAAAGCAAACAATGTTCAATTACTATCCCCTAGATTAAACTATGTGCCTAGATTAGTGATACAAATTTGATCTTTGACATGAGAATCTGTACACAATGTGTTAGTAGTTTCAATGGTTTTCTCTTTGACAAGTGAATCTGTAAAATATTTGTGAGTGGTTTCAATAGTTTTGGTCTTTGGAAAACAAGATAACTACAATCAAAGCATTAGCTCAAAACTAAATCCCTGAAAAATTAGAAAATAATGAGCTCACATAGAAAATAAATTGTATAAACAGATTCCTTGCAATTTTTTGATCAATTTCAAAAAATTCTTTGCTAGATTTTGATATCGTATGCAAAAGATATGGTAATTTGAAGATCAATACGAGAAAGTGTGATCCAAACGATTATACCTGATAATTCTAGAGAAATGTCAGAAAAAATCATGTTCCACAGTGAAGAGGACAAAAGCAACATTCCAACGCCTGTCAAAACTTGAAAATCTGACCTCCCAAGCATAAGTTACATCAGTTTGAAAAAAAACAACTATTTTACTATGTAGAAGGACAAAAGCAAGCCCTTGTGGTAAGGCTTGACTGCTGGTGGTTAGTTCCAAACTGGTCACATTAGTGGTTAGTGACTGATGGTTAGTTTTGGCTATTAAGGCCTAACTAGGCCCCTGATCACCCATGTGATCAGGGTCGAGAGACAAAGAAAAAAATAAAGGAATAAGGGGGCTCGATACCCCCCTGGTCACAAATGTGACCATAGACAACTGCTAAGGTAGGCATAAGGTGGAGCAGGGATTAAGGGGGGTGGCGGGAGAAATGGGTAGAGCAGTGAGAGGAAGGTGAAGAGGTGAAAGGGGATGGTGCGGAGGGAGGTAGGGAGTGAGCAGAGCAAGGAAGGAAGGGGTGGCGGGGTGTGGGGGCAGGGAGAAGAGTTGGGTGGAGCGGTGGCTGGGAGAAGTAGGGGTGAGTGAAGGGAGAATAACAGACAGGAGCGGAGGGAGGTGGGAGTGGAGTGAAGGGGAAGGGAGGTTAGAGGAAGTGGAGCAGTGGCTGGAGAGCAAGGAAGGCAGGACGAGAGAGGTCACAGGGGGCGGCGGGAGCCCTGCAAATCTTGAACTAAAGCAAAATTTTTAATTAAAAAACTATTTTTGAAGTTTCAAAGATTTAAATTATTAAAGATTTAAGCCTGCAAGTTTAGATTATTAAAGATTTAAAACTATTGCCCACTATCAAATATTTGTCGAAGAGTAAAAGATTTCAAACTGTGAAAGCCCTGCGCAAGCCGTACGGATTCGTACAGTATAGGTCTATGAGGGGCCTGAAACTAAAAATATTTTCAAAAATTTTCTAGTAACTGAAATATGAAGTATTTTATATGATTTTCACCCACGAGGCCTCCTAGACTCAATGGTGATTTTGGATTTGGTGTAGGAGGACTTCTGCAACAGGTGAGCCCCAGGTTTGGACCCAAAATACCTTCAAATATACAACACAAACTTGCAAATAAAAGAGAAAAACTTGCCAAAAAAGGGGGTCCCACCGGACATGCCAAAATAAAATCCAGAAAATCATGTAAAGCAAATAACATAAACATACAAATCAAATAAGAATGCAATACCTTTAAACCTTGCATAAAATCAGACCTTTGATAAGATAGAATGGAGTGCACCCAATCTCCATTGATTTGTCCTTTTGGATGAATTTGTGGGCTGTTCACACAACCAACATAACTCTGCTATAATGGAAAATATGAAATGATATAATGTGCGTACGAAAATGTGTGAGGGTTTGAAATGGAACTAATAAAAATAGAGTATTATTTTTCATGTTGAACAAATTTTAATTTTCCTAAGTCTACATGAGAAAATTTTAACAAAAAATATTTAAAAAATCATTTATCTATGTTCTATTGGCTCAAAATTTGAGCTCTTAAGGATGGATTTTGCAGAGGTTTGTTAATCAACGTGATTTGAGGTCATGTACATTGTTTCCCTTGCTATCACTATCACCATTATATTTGTTTCTATAGTTGGTGCGTAAATACTATTTGCCACATCCTTATACTACTCGCCCACTTCGTTTTGATTCAATAAATTGGTTGTTAAACAAATAATATTTTTAATGTTAACAAATAATGTTATTTTCTTTTAAGTCTATGCAAATATTATAACAAAAATTGTAATATTTATATTAATGTAATATTCATATTAATGTGGGGATGGAGCATTGTGGAGGTCACATTGAGGAATGCACCGTTTGCAGGCTGTGCAGGGGTTTGCCCAAGTGTGCTTTCTTGGCCTTTTCTTTGCCTTCGTGGGACAGGCTTTGAATGCTGGTGCAATCTTGATATTGTCTATTGTTCTAGGCAGGGGGACTATTTTCCACATTAGGGTTTCAGGGATCCTTTTTGCTGCTGGTTTGAGGTTTTGAGATCGATGTTTTTTCGAGTCAGTTTTTTACCAGTGTTTTTTTGATGGTTTAGTTGGTGCGCTCTGGTGTAGGGGCTATTTTGAGCCCTCTATTGGTTGTGGTGATCCCAATGGAGACAGGTGATGGTTTCAAAGCTTCTTTTAGAGAGGCTTTAAAGGGTGTTAGTCCTTCATCATCAAACCCTCGGGTTGACTTGCATGGTGAAGATTTTTCTAACCAAGGAGGGTTTCATCTCCCAAAGGTTAATGAATGCCTTGAGTGAAGCCAAGAAAGGCTAATCTTGGTGATTCAACCAGATTCTGTGGAGGAGGATATCTCATATTTGATGAATCATGTTGTTATATGCAAATTTATGGGGGTTAGGGTTTCTCCTCCCTTTCTTGAATCATGGGCTAGGAGTACCTAGAATCCAAAGGGAGATATGGAGGTGATGTTACCAGCCAACAACTATTTCGTTGTAGTGTTTTCAAGCGTGACAGATCGCAATAAAGCTTTTGAAGGAGGCCCATACTTTTATAATTAGGTGGGCCTGTTCATAAAACCCTAGCATGTTAGTTTTAATCTGGCTGGGGAGCTTCCTTTTAGAATCCCTGTCTGCGTGCAGCTCCCTTGGTTCCCACTTGAATTCTGGAGAAATGGTATTCTTCATATGGTTGCATTGCTGCTAGGCAAGCCGGTGGGTCCTTCGCAATAGACATTGGACAAAAGGGTAATTTCTTATGCTCGAGTTTGTGTTCAAATTGATTTGAACAATCCTTTGCTATATTCTATAGAAATTCATTTAGGAGATTCTTCATGGACTCAGCAGCTTGACTATGAAGCCCTCCCATTTCAATGTCAAATCTACCATGAATATGGACACTTGTAGAAGAAATTCCCTAAGCTCTTTCCAGCAGGGCCTCCAGTTAATAGGCCTCCTCGATCGACCCCCAAGGCTGTTAAGAGAAAGGCTCCAGTTTTAGAGGGGGAAGATGATAAAGATGGATTTATCCCAGTTAAGCCCCATAATAAGGGCAGGGGATATAAGAGAACTCTAAGGGATAGACAATCAGATGGACTCTTTAATCGATTTGGGGACTTGGAAGGATTAGATCATCGGGAAGTTAATCATGAAGGTCTCTTTTTTGGGTTAGTTCCAGTGAATGAAGATCAGGAAGGCCTTAAGGAGGTTTTCAGTTTTGATATCCATCAGAGAGAACTCTATGGTGCGCAGATGGAAACAGATCAGGACTTGGTGATTTCTAGTGTTGTGGAGACAGGTAGAGTTACGGAGTTGGTGGGCAGAGCAGCTTTGGATGCTCCCCTTCCTCCTCCTGGTAAGGAGGTCTCGGATTCAAGGAAAGGTAATAAAGCACAACCTTCTTTAGGGATTCAACAAAAGATTCTTAGGAAGGGGGGTCTTGAGAAGAATTTGAAAGTAGGGCGAAAGAAAGATCAAGAGAGTGAAAATTATAGGAGAGTCTTTGGTAGAATCCAGGTCATTTAAGACCATTGATTCCCACTTCTCTTCTTCTCAAAAATGATAGTCCTTTCTTGGAACACAAGGGCGTTGAACAACATCCCTAGACAAAAGGCTATTCGTGAGTTCATTCATGTTCATTCTCCAGATTTGGTGTTCATCCAGGAGTCTAAGCTATCCATGGAAGGTATGTACAACTTGGCTCCAAGATTATGGGTGAGAGGTCAGTGTCAGTGTATTGGGGCTCATGGCAGTGCAGGTGGTTTAGCTTGTTTATGGGATCCACGCAAGGTCTCTCTGCTGTGGTGGTTCTCCAGTAGATCCTCTCTCTTTGGTGGTGTCTAGGTTGGAGTCTAGTGAAACTATTCTCTTCACTAATGTATACGCTCCTGTTGATCTCATTGGAAAAGAAAGGTTATGGTTGCATCTTCAACTTGTTCAATCTTTAGCCCCCCTGTTTCCCTAGATTATGGCAGGTGACTTTAATGCTATTACTAGTCTGGTTGAAAAGCATGGGGGGATAAGAAAGGTAGAGCCTTCTTCTAGTTTATTTAGAGAGAATATTCTTAATTTAAATCTAGTGGACATAAATCCCTCCAACGGCTTGTTCACTTGGATCAATAGGAGATGTGGTGGGGAGTCTATCTTTGAAAGATTAGATAGGTTCTTGGTTTCTAGTTATTGGGTTGGAGATAATTGGGTTACCAGTGTGGATATTTTGGATTGGAAGGGGTCAGACCATTGGCCTATCAAACTAAATGTGTTGCAGTTTGGGGTTTCTAAGAAGCCAACTGTTAAGTTTCAGCTTATGTGGCTCTATGATCCCTCTCTGCAGGATCTTATGGTCGTTTGGTGGTTCAAAGGTGAACCTGCTTATGGTACTATGATGTACTCCTTGTTAGTGTGAACAGGGTTACTTTGCTATCTAGCTCTTTCTTAGCTTATTCTCCACCTTAGCTCTTTTCACACTAGGTTAAGCTTACTTAGGGACTTTTTCACTTTATCCCACATTGGTTGTGTATTGAGTTTCTTGGGTGGAATATCCTATATATACCCACCTCTTGCTCTCATATGAGCATCCCATTCTATTGTAATGCTTTGTATTCTCTTGAGTTGAATATAGTTTATTTAGCTCATATCTGATTTCTATTTTGCTTTCTCTCAATCACTTGCATTCTTGGGTAGAAATCTAACATGGTATCAGAGCGGTTGTGAGTTGTGGGTTAGCATTTTTTTAGAAATCTGAGAGTGTAGAGTTGTTTTTCGAAGCACATGAGTATGCTCTTCTCTTGCATCTTCGGATGATCTGGAGAAATAGAAAAGTGTGGAGAAAACTCTAGTTTGTGAGTTGTGGGTTTCGAAGCACATGAGTATGCTCTTCTCTTGCATCTTCGGATGATCTAGAGAAACAGAAAAGTGTGGAGAAAACTCTAGTTTGTGAGTTGTGGGTTTTGAAACACATGAGTATGCTCTTCTCTTGCATCTTCAGATGATATGGAGAAATAGAAAAGTGTGGAGAAAACTCTAGTTTCTGGGGGGGTTCATATTTTGACTTGCTAGTTGCAAGTTTTTTTAATAGCTTCCTCAAGACTCGTTGAGCTAAAATCTAACAATTGGCTTGCATTTTATTTATTCTGATCAATCTTGCAGGTTGTAGCATGCCTTTGTTTGTCTTAGGTAGCTGATTCAGTTTTTGCATGCCATTTTTTTGGTGCAAAACACATTTTTTTCAATTAGAGTCATATTTTCTGTAGATCACAAAGAAAAATGCCTTCTGGGTTTTGTTCACAGCACCGAAAAACCACCTTGGTATCTGTTAGTTTTTGCATACAACTTATATATTTTGTAGAAATGATGTCAAAAAGCTACAGCAAAACCCCTCTCCATTGGCGTTTTGGAAATTGCAGTTTAACTTCCAAAGGCCGTAACTCTGGCTCCTGACCTCGGATTTGCGAGATTTTTTTTTTTGATTTTGGCTAATTTTTCGTGCTCTACATGTTGGTTCAAATGATTTTTGAGTTTGGAACATGAATTTTCCAGAAATTATGTTTTCTTGTCAGATCTGACAGGCAGTTTCAGTTTTTTAGAACTTCAAACGGCTATAACTTTCACATATGATCTCGGATCGAGGTCATTCTTTTTTTGAAAGTTAATATTTTTTGATCACTACACAATGGTGCTATTTTTATGTTCTAATTCTGAGATATTTCTGTACTTTTAGTATTTGGGTCCATTTTTGACATTGTAAAACTATGGAAATTTCTACTCCAGCATTGTAAACGCACATATCTAAGGCCATTTTTATTTGTGGAGGCTGATGTGAACATTCATCAGTGCATGCACTATTTCCTTTCTTGCATGCATTAGGTTTGCATTTTCTTTGCACTTCATTTCTGTACCAGATCATTTCTCAATCAACTGTTGCTTCATAGATTCCAGAGTTGTGCCAGTTGCAAGTTTTCCAGTGTTCCTTGGCATTGAGTCTACTGTTGCTTTTTCATGATTCTGACCTGAGTCCTTGAGTGACTCTAATATAGTTTCTAGCAAACAGAAGTATCTTTCCTTGCTTGCTAGATTGAGGATTCCAGTGTTACTCCACAAGTGTGCTTCCAGTGCTTTTTGTTGCAGCAGGTTATCTCATTATGGGGGGGTTGTATGATCTCTCTTATCATCCTTTGTGTGGATAGAGATTGATTAGATTTGTGATGGATATCATTGTTGTCTTTCATCTCTTTTTTGGGGAGGAGTTTTGTCCCATTGGGTTTTCTCCTTTTCTCCATTTGTGAGAGATTTCATTTGCATTTGTACATGGGTACCTAACATGGCCTAGTAGCCGGGACCCATCTTTGCATCTTTTTGCATCTTTACATTTTGTCACATTTCCCCTTAAGTTGCACTTAAGGGGGGGTGTTAGTGTGAATAGGGTTACTTTGCTATCTAGCTCTTTCTTAGCCTGTTCTCCACCTTAGCTCTTTTCACACTAGGTTAATCTTACTTAGGGACTTTTTCACTTTATCCCACATTGGTTGTGTATTGAGTTTCTTGGGTGGAATATCCTATATATACCCACCTCTTGCTCTCATATGAGCATCCCATTCTATTGTAATGCTTTGCATTCTCTTGAGTTGAATATAGTTTATTTAGCTCATATCTGATTTCTATTTTGCTTTCTCTCAATCACTTGCATGCTTGGGTAGAAATCTAACACTCCTTTGTGAAGAAACTTCAGTATGTGAAATTTCAACTTAAGAAGTGGAACAGGCAAAGTTTTGGGAACATCTTTCATGCTAAGGCTACTGCCCAGTCTCACTTAGATGTCATCACTCACCAAATTAGAGAGTTTGGCCTCATTGAGGGGCTTCTTAGACAGAAAACTGAGGCTATTAAGGATCTTGCTGAATGGGAGTTGTGTGAGGAAATTTTCTAGAAATAAAAAAACACATATTGAGTGGCTTCAGGAAGGAGACAAAAATACATATTTCTTCCATAACTCTGTTAAAGGCAGGAGGTGCGGTAATGTGATTACTTCTCTTGTGACTTCTAATGGGTCTCAGGTTTCTTCTTCCAGGGAGATTTTGAAGGAGGCTTCCCAATACTTCTCTTCTTTGTTCTCTAAATATTCTCTGGATGCAGTTGAGGAAGAAAATATTGTTCTAGACTGTATTCCTTCATTGGTCTTGAATGCTATGAATGAAGCTCTTATCTATCCTATATCCCTTGTTGAATTGGAGCATATAGTTTTTTAGATGAAAAAAGGGAAAGCCCCTAGGCCGGATGGATTCCTGATAGAATTATTTTAGGAATTCTGGGAGATTGTTAAGTTTGATCTATTGGAGGTGGTTTAGGAGTCACACAAGAGCTAACAAATGCTGAGAGCCATGAATTCTACCTTCCTAGCCCTTATACCCAAGAAAGAAGGGGCTAATTCTTTGGATCTCTTTAGACCCATTGCTCTCTGTAATATGGTTTATAAGATTATCACCAAGTTGATTGTAGAAAGGCTCAAGCCATGGATTTAGGAGTTGATCTCTGAGGAGCAAGGTGGTTTTGTTGCTGGCAAACAAATTCTAGATGGGGTGGTTATTACAGCAGAGACTATTCACTCCATGGCTGCTTCCAGAGAGAAAGTGATGTTCATCAAGTTAGACATGGATAAAGCTTATGACCATGTCAAGTGGGCTTCCCTTCATAAGGTTCTTCTGGCATTTGGGTTTGGAGTTGACTGGGTCAATTAGGTCATGAGTTGTGTCTCATCCACTTCTTTCTCTGTTCTAATTAATAGTGACTCTTCAAATTTGTTTGGTGCTTTTAGGGGCCTGCGTTAGGGTGATCCCTTATCTCCATATCTGTTTATTATAATGGTTGAGGGATTGGGTTGTGTGATTAAATCTCATGTGAGGTAGGGTTTGATTTAGGGATGGAGATGGGGCAATGGTTTGCCTCCTATATCTCATTTATAGTTTGTGGATGACATTGCTCTGATGGGTCTTGCCAAAGTCATGGAGTTGACTAACTTAAGAAAAGTGTTGGATATTTATCTGGCAACTTCGGGTCAATGACTTAATGAGGATAAGTTTTCCATCTTCTTCTTTAATACCCCTTAGCCTATTCAGGTTAGAATTGCTCAGATTCTCAGGTTCTAGATTGGGTCTCTTCCTTTTGTTTATCTTGATATCCCTCTCTTTGTTGGCTCTTTGCCTAGGGGATTCTGGTAGAATATTCTTGATAAATTTCGCAAGAAGGTCAATCATTGGACTTGTCGATGGCTCTCATTTGCTAGGCGGGTGATGTTATTGAAGTTGGTAATTCAAGATTTTCCTATTTATAGGTGCTTTGTTCTGGCTGCTCCCTCCAATTTCATTAAGGATTTTGATGCCCTTTATAGACAATTCTTATGGGCTAGTAACTTGGAATCTGTGAAGTGGAGTGTGGTCAAGTGGGATTCTATTTGTAGGCCGAAGCAAGAGGGGGGTCTCGGTCTTCGCCAAGCACGTCTCTTCGGGTAGGCATTAGCAACTAAACTTTATTGGAGATGGTGTCTTAATCAGGATTAGATCTGGGCTAGGATTCTCACTTGCAAATACTTGGGAGAGGTGGTGAAAGCTGATGTTGCTAGATACTGTCTCTCTGGTAGGGGTTCTATGATCTGGGGCACTCTTAAAAGGGGTGCTGACTTAATTAAACAAGGACTTTTCTGGATATGTAATAAGTGATCTTAAGCTTTGTTGTGGCATGATTCTTGGGATGGTTATCCTCCAATCTTATCTAGGTACTCGCATTTGTAGGCACTCTATAATATCTTTCTTGATGCAGGTTGGCGTCGGGTTGAAAGTTTTAAATCAATTCAAATCTTAGGGCAAGTTGAGATTTTTATATGGAAAGGGCCACATGAGTGGCTATCGGGAGGCTCGGTTGGGGACCGAGAAGAGTTAGCTCATATTGTTGCTGGTTGAGCTTGTAGCTCTCTAAGGGAGCGGGATGTTCTGTCTTGGAGCCCTGTTCTAAAGGGTATGTACTTGGTTGCCTCGAGATATCAGGAGTTGGATAGGCAGGAGTATGAGGGAGTTGGTATCACTTGGTGGAAGAATGTGTGGAATAATTTTGCCTGGCCTAAATGCAATTTTTTTCTTTGGTTGGTTGCTCATAATTGTTGCCTTACTTGGGAAAATCTTTGAAAATGAGGATTTCAGGGGCCTTCCATTTGTGTTTTCTATGGTAGCAATGAAGAAGGGTGGACTCATTTATTTTTTCAGTGCTCCTTTGCTCGAGAGATCTAGCACTTTTGATGGGGGGCTTGGAAACAGGCTTGTGTTCATGTTGCCTCTCTTCTTGAGTTTTGGAGATCTTTGGGGAGACACTCAGCTAAGACAACTTTTCTCCAGGTAGCTTGGGATATTGTTCCTTCTTTCATCATATGGCAAATATGGCTTGAAAGAAATCATAGAATTTTTTAGGGATCCAAGTTGGTTGTCTAGCAGGTTTGGTAGTGGATAATTGGTATGATCTAGAAGACTCTTTCTGCTAAGTGTAGTGTGTCATCTCTTTCAGACCCTGGGGACTTAGAGGTAGCTCAAAATTTATGTCTTTTGGATAGTGGCTTATGCTCTATTTTGTCTAGAAGAACTGGGCATCTTTTGAGAAAAGTTCAGAGGGCGGGGAGTTGGTCTTCCCCGCCTCTTGGGGTTTTAAAGATTAATACAGATGGTTCTTCAAGGGGAAATGCTGGACATGCAGGGATTGGGGGAATAGGGAGAGATTATTCTGGTGCTGCTTTCTTCTTCTTCTCTATTTATAAGGGTTAACAAACGAACAATTATATGGAAGCCCTTGCTCTCCTTTATGCTTTGGAAAGAGGGTGTGCTCTGGGGTGGCATAGGGTTATTTATGAGGCTAATTCACAAGTTGTAATAAAAATGCTGAATGAGAGGAGATGTGATAAGGTGAATTGGCAGTTAGCTTCTGTGTTCAAATAGATTCTTCGTCTAAGCTCTTTCTTGGATTTTGTTTGGACTTTGTTCACATTCCTAGGGAGTGGAACAAAGTGGCTAATTGCTTGGCTAAGTCAGCCTTGAAGAAAATGTGAGAGTGGGATGTTAGTGATTAGAGGCGTTTTCCCCTTGATTATTCTGATACTTTGGATCAGCATATTCAGGAGGATTTGACTGGCTAGTTGGGAGCCTTGGATGGGGCTCTTTCTTTGTTCTTTTTGGTTGATGGTTGGTTGGTGTTTTTTGCCCCTTTGCTAGTTCTAGGGGCCTTTGTTCTTCTTTCTTTGCTCGTTTGGTTTCTTGATTAATAAATTTTTACCCCCTTTTCTTTTAAAAAAATATTTATATTAATGTGATTATTTAATTTTGATTCATTGTAAATATATTATTTATAAATTTGATATTTAAATATTAATGAAATAATATAATTAATTATATATTAATAATAGAATGTATATTAAATTATTGATTATACAAATTAGTAGAATTATCATTATAATGTATTGATCTAAATATTAATATATTATATTGTGTAATATCCATATTAATATAATATGATTATTTAATTTTTTATTCATTGTATATATTAATTATAAAATTCTTATTTTAAATATCAATAGAATTATATAATTAATAATATATTAATAATAATATTTATATATTAAATTATTGATTATACAAATAAATGGAATTATCATTATAATGCATTTATATTTATGTTATATTATGGTAAAATGAAATAATAAAATATTTGTATTGAAAAATGAGATCTATGAAACACATAATCATTTCATTTTGACATTATTTTGGTATTGTTATATTTGATTAAGGAGGTTGATTACACATAATTTTAACATTACTTTGGCATTGTTATATTTGATTAAGGAGGCTTGTTCCGTTTCCCTCGCCATCACCGCCATTATATTTTTCTATAGTCATGCCCCTATTCTACTCACCCACTTCATTTTGATTCAATAAGTAAACATAGTGAAACTCGGTAATTTGGTTGCTAAGCAAATAATATTTTTTAATGTTAAATAAATAATATTGTTTTCTTTAAGTCTATTGTGACATGCCAAACCGTTCTTTCCTAAAAATGCCCAAACAAGGTTCTACTTACTCATCATTGTTCATATTTGGATAACTTCCCTATGCACCATCTTTGTCTTTCTACTACATGTTATACGACTTTAAGATATGAAGGGGATATGATGCAAAATTTAATGAATAATCATACATAAGAGGAGAAAGAGGTTAAATAATAGAGAACTACTACCTTCATGCAAGTTTTATGCCTATGTTTGCAATGTGTTTGCAGTCATGTCACTTTCCAATTAATGTTGACAAATGACATTATCTTACTTTCATCTCATATTAACTGGAAGGAGTTGCATTATGACAGATATTTCCAAAATGACTTAGGACGTCTCAATTAAAGTTTAATGTTCCTTTATCATTTTTTATAAAATAAAATACTATTAAAATTAAACTAGTAAACTTTTTATTTTAATAGAATTTAAATTAAATTTTTCTACTTATTGCAAATAATTAGTCATGTTATTTAACTTTATATTTCATTAAATTAACACTTATATATGTTGGTCTATACATGCTACAACTTGCACATACAATCAACTGCCATATTTCATGTTTTGAATCCCTTCTTAGTACAACACATGTTATAATGAGGAACGATACATTCTATAATGCATTTTCATTGTCATTAGTCTTTCCAAGATCTTGTATTCAACTAGTTAATTTAGCTAATTGACATGTAATATGTCAAACCCTATATTCAACTAGGTAATTTACCTAATTGGAATGCAATTTGTCAAACCTTTGGGATGTAAACTAATTATGGGTCTCATTGCAATAATAACAAGTAGTAAAATGCTATAATAAATGAAAAGAGACTCAAGAATTGACAATATTAGACTAAAATTCACATTTTCTCACATTTTCTAATGCAAACTCCATTGTAATGTATGCTAACCAAACAAATATTAAATCAAACTCAAAATCAACTAATCAATTCATGAAGAGTATCTACCAATAAATCAGTTCCACATCAATATTAAACAAATATTTAATCTAAAAGAAAAAATTTCAACTACAAAACACACACTATTATTACAACAATACAAAGCTGGTCACTATGTAACACTTGTTTATATATATTGACAACTTGGTTGATAAACGTGTTTGCTTGGAAATAATCACTTTTTAGACAACCAGTATATTTACACGCTTGTTTAAATGAAGCACTCTTCAAGATGGTAACTCTCGTGAACTCTTTAAAAGTTAAAAAACATTTATACTTCACTAACAATAAAATTTGTTCATTTAATAAACATTTAATGCGTAATTATTGACTCTATTAAATTTAATACAAGAAATTGAACCAGTTATAAATTTAGAAAGAATCAATTCTCACTGTGACAAAAAAACATACCATTTAAAATCAACTCTTACCCAATATATATCCCTCTCCCATAACAGAGGAAACAGTAGTTTTTCAATGACGAACAGTAACTCATTACATTTCGATATTAAGAATTTTAAGAAAAATACATATAAATCTTCCACGGAGATTAATAGTAAATCAGTAGCAGCACTGCAAACTACTTTGAAAAAAATAGGAAGCATAGGAGGAGCCCCGTGCGTATTCTAGGGTAAGGTAGAGTATGTATGCCTCATATTAGAAGTACAGTTAGGTGCCTCCCACATATTGGGAGTATGAGATAGTCTCATATGTTATAAGCCACTCGTAAACCCAAAATCAGATCGCCCAACATCCTAAACTCCATTTCCATCCATTTCCATTTTGCCACTCCAAAACAACATCAATTTACAATTTACAATTGTCCTCCTGCGTAAGTCTGGCCGAATTGCCAGCCTGCAGGAGCCACGTTATACGAAACGCTGGTCCTCCCATCACTGGTGGTCACCCGGAACGACAGGGGCTGGCCATTAAGATACCCGTTGCTCTGCCAGTTTTGACCCCAGTTGCGCGACATGGCCTGCCACCCGGTGTTGGAGCCCTTGATGGCCACAGAGTGAACGTCCCCTGCTCCTCCCACATTCGAGACCAGCACCAGATTGAAGTAGGAGTGCCCATTAATGCTGAACCGAATTCCTCCTCTCCTGAGGCAGGGCACCCTTCTGAAGATGACAGGGACTATGCCGCTGCTGTACTTGGCGATCTGCTCATACGCAGGCTGCGCCAAGTCGAAGTGCTGCGCAGGCGGGCTGCACCATCCGTTGGGCGGGCAGAAGTTAGTGGCGGTGACTGTCACTATCCCGGGCAGGCACCATTGTGGGTCGTTGCTGCATTTGATCTGGTAGCAGGCGCCGCATGTCAGCCCGTTGTTGAACAACGTTGTGCTCAGGGCAGCAGTGTTAGTTCCATACCCGGTGCTGTACAGGTTACCGTACCCACACGCTCCCCCTGCGAACATCTATATAACTAAGTATCTTCACATAGATTAAAAAACAAAACAAGTTTACCTAAATGGATTCGTCTAACAGACCCTAAAAAGATAACCTAAAAAAACATGGGTCACTACAATCGTAAATAAACTGAGTTAAAGACTTGAATGTGAGTGCTGTAACTGAGGTCATTCAAAGCAATCTTTAAATTCTAAACATTCAGTTGATTTCCTATCTTGTAAACTTAAAGCCTACCCATAGTGCCAGAAGCATCACTGCCACCATAGAAGGTTGCATGGGCTGATTGCCAGCCACCATATTGTGCATAAACAACTCGAGGAAACAGCCAGACAAAACTCAGCAATGCTAATACCTCCACTCTCTCTATGAATGCCATTGATTTCTGATGATTCACATCAACATTCAAAGCAGCAGTCAGGATCAGAAAAGATTTCTAAGAACAAACCATTCCAATTGAACACTCTATATGAAGAAACCACATAGATATAGAACTCACCTGAAAAATAGTTGGGCTGACTTGAATATATAACAACACTGCAAGTACTTCAAAATGATGAAAAATGCAACATACTAGGTATGACTCCTACCTAGCCCCCTCTTCCCCAAATATATAGAAATTTTTTCAGACTCTAGTTGATGGTTCATGCTGTAGTGAAAACCCCGAGTCTTGACAGAGAGTGGATTGAACATGGGATGTTTTGTACAAACAAGCTTGAGTCCCATCCTTCACGTGTATTGCAAAAGCAGAATC
Organism: Cunninghamia lanceolata; assembly: GCA_027924645.1. Classification (NCBI taxonomy): domain Eukaryota; kingdom Viridiplantae; phylum Streptophyta; class Pinopsida; order Cupressales; family Cupressaceae; genus Cunninghamia; species Cunninghamia lanceolata. Next base: position 2,074,473 of record BSBN01001493.1, read on the forward strand.
AATCATTAATTGATTGTACTCTCCAGTGGGGTCACTCCACATGATGCATCATAGCTAACTTAATGTACTTCAAGAAGAAATTCGTCCCAGTCTCTGAGTTCCGATTTGGCATCAAAGAATTTTTACCAACTATATTTGTTAGGATTTGTCCTTTCAGTCTAACAAATTTGGTGGATAATCTTTTATCTATTGCTTCTTCTGAATAAATTATATTACTCCTTGCTCTTTTACCCATTAGTTTCAGCTATAATGGGTCTGTATGGCCTGTGGCGCATCATTGACTGCAATGTTTTTTTAGGTGTTTCATGAGATCTGCAATCTGCTGGTCTAGATTCAAATACTTAAAACTATTATAACTGGCACCAATTAAAGCCCAAGGCAATGTAGAGCAGCATTTAGTTCAGTGCCTGCTGTTAAATGCGAAGTTTAAAGGGATGGGTCATATATGTTGGAAGGTTGCATTGCAAGTATTCAGTCGCCCTCAACATATGGAATGGAGATGAATTGAAGTCCCGACATGTTAGTTGTAATGATGGCGATGGGATTGGATTTTGCATTCATAATGTTTTAAAAGTTGATTGATGAAATAAAGTAGGCCTTGATTACTTACCCCTTTCAATATTACCTTGGGCCCTTACACTGCAAAATATCTGCCTAGCAATGCGTCTCAATCATATCCATTATTAGTTCCTTCCGCAGACAAGAGACGTATACTGCTTACACTAGCCATTATTAAATGTACTTTTTAACGAATTAAAAGCAATAATTAATTTATATGGACTGTAGAAATAGCATGGATTTAAGAAATATGATGCTGAAAAGAAAACTTAGTTACTAAATAATTTATAACTAAGAAACGAAGATATAAGTAAGTGTTTTTGGTTGTAATTATGTAAGATTTTTTTGCATCACATTGAAAGAAGAGAGAATGTTAAAAAGAGAGGATAATGAAGAGTTAAAGAGAGGATAATATGCTTCTTTAATCTTTGGAATGGCGTTGACTTTAATCTTATTGATTAACTAATGTGATGTGACAAATGACTAGAATTTGGTGTATAGGAAAAAAAAGCGTACCTTACCTTTTTACTCTCTTGTTTTACACTTCCTAGTACACTTTCATAAACTTAATGTTCTAATGTTCATTTATCCTATTTTATGTATAAGTTTATCTAAAATCCAAAATCTATCAACCATCTATCCTAGTCCCAAATACTCCCGAAGAGTCCTCTTTGCAATGATTCCTATTTCATGGACTTGATCGTGGGCACATACTTGTAACCTGGACAAGACTACCCTCATGACCTTGTCCTCCTAATTCAAAGCTCTTTTCCTACTTTCCCAAGCTGGTCCTTTTAGACATTCACTATTACCTATTAGATTGCACACCATATACTTCAAATTGAGCACCAAAGATCTTGTATTTAAAGGTACTTGCCCTAGGCCATTAATTCATCATCAATTATTAGATTATCTCATTGAATCTCATTTGCATTACATCAGAGCTTGCATCAACACTTGAATTGCAAATAGTACACCTTGATTCATCATCTAGGCATCTTGCATCTTCGCTTGGCATGTCTTCTCATCTTGTTTATTGGTAACAGGGCTTGACTATTATCAAGGAAATCAAAATAATTTCCCTTTGTCACTAATAGGATCCTAAAGATGCTTCTTAGTAAAACCAACTTTTAGACATAAGTAAAAGTGCATGCGTACATGTTTTAGAAGTTATGTGCTACCAAGACTAAATTGCACAATAAATACTAGAATAGTATACATGATCTCGTCTAGGAGTAGACTCTCTAGGCAGGTTTGTGATAGTCAAAATACTGCTAATTCAATATAATATCTCTAATTTGATTGTTGACTACATTTTATAACTTATCATCTCTTCAACATTCTATTAAATTTTATCATCTGTCATGGACTTCCTAAGATCAACAAAACCAAGCTAAGCTACTCTAACCATCTCATTTATAGTCTCATCTCTTTATTTTAGGTATGGTTCCAATGGACTATTTTATATCAATTTATTAGGCTTAAATTAGTGTAGGGTGTTGGTGTGATATCTTATTCACCTTGGATATATTCTATCCTAAGTGTGGTATTGCACCTATTTATTAAATTTACTTAGGATAATTAAGATATTTATTTATTCTCACCTAAGTAGCTAATAATGACATGTGTACACCTTGACTTGAAATACACAAGTGTCACCACTCCTCATTAATCTTTGATTGATGGTAGTTAGGTGCCACCTCTGTTTAATCAAGGCAACCTTTGTCTTGAGTAGTTAGACTAAATTAATTCACCTCTTGACCAAGAGTTGACTCATACCTCCTAGGCATGTCATCTCCTTGATCCATGCATCTAAGAGGCCTATATATTTATATGTTACTCTTTGTAACTAGTCTCCGGAATATTGAATATAGAATTATTTATTTATTTTCTTGGTTTTGTGATAAGCTTATAGGTGAAAGGAAGCTAGGTGTGCGGAAAACACTTCCTACACTAATCTAATGAGGAGAGGGCTATGCAAATTCAACTTTATCCTAACTATTACAGCAATGTTAAACCATTAACATGAGATATTACAACAAAACACAAGAACCAGAAAGAAGACAGAAGAGAGAGAGACAAGATATACATGGGGAAAACCCTTATGAGTGAAAAACCCCACACTCCAAAACACAGCTCAAATGTATTACAGTAAACAATAATAGATTACTATATAGTTTCAGAGCCAATGCTCTTTCAGGAGTCTTCAAATGTCGAATCTGGAGATATTCCGGCAGCATAACAGTACTTGTACCAAAGTTATCTATCTCCCATCCAAGCACCTGTTTATATAGAGTTTACAAGGAAAATATGGAACCTTCTAGAGATGGGCGTCCATCTTGGTCTCATGCCCCAAAAAACCCACGCCTAAGGACACTTGTCCAACATCCCATCCTGAAGTGGGCGCCTGGTCCCAAGATAGGTTATGACAGATGCTCTTACGCACCTTACAGCTATTAGAGAATCCATCATACACTGACTAAAAATATCATATTCCTCTTACATGTCATAACCTCCCTTGACCGCCCAAAGATGCCTTTCTCTCGTGCAAAGATACTCACCGACACTTGTCATTAATTAAAAAATGTTTGAGGTTTCGGGGGCATTGCCCTTGGACCCCGCAAGGGGCTACACCCCTTGACCCTGTCTTGGGGGCGCTACCCCCAAACCCTCGTTAATTATTCAAGAGGGAAACCGTGGCTGTCAAAGTCACCAAAATTGACCCTGCTGCATATACACAAGGTGCTGACTATGCCAATTCAACATGGGATAAATTATTCTAACATGCTATTAGAGTTATGATGTCCTAAAGTTAGTCCATTTCTAGGATTAGAGATCAATGGTTGCTCTTTAAAAGTTGAGTACACTTTTCTCTTACATTAATTAATGATCTAGAGAATCATAAGAAATTGATAGAAATACCAAATTTTAGGGTTTTTATTTGTACCTTTATTTTGTAAGTAGCTTTGGGTGATTCTTGGAGCAAATTTGAGCTCACCATTGAGTTCATAGTGTCTACATGATGTGTTCATTTTATGCATTGGAAGCCACATTTGCAAGGGTTTGAAGTTGAGAGGTGCATGCTTGATCCAGTTGGTACCTAATATTTTAAAGTATTTTAGGTCAAATCCAACTCTACCATCGCATTCAAAAGGCCCAAGTGTTAGAACACACTGATATATTGAGAGAGGGTGAATCAGTATATGCCAAAAATTAATCAAAGTTATCTTTATCAACCAAAATCTTTTACTTCCTTAAATAGATAATAAAAAAATTAATTAAATCAAAGAACAACACATGAGCACACAACCATAACACTAGATTTACGTGAAAAACCCTAGAAGGGAAAAACCATGGTGAGCAAGCTGCTTGGATCTACTATCCAAATCTAGCCTCACAAGTAAAAACAAGATTACAATATTATTTATGGGCTACAACCCAAAGGAAGTTGCAACCCCCTAAACAACACTTACAGAATGAGCCTGCAACCTCTAAACATCATACTTGCCAAATTCTACTGATTAAACACCTCCACAACATCAACACACTTCACTCTATCACAAAACTTCACTTCCTCTGTACAACAAACACTACTGCCTTCAACACACTTCCTCACACACACTCACTCACTTCCACACTCGCGCACACATCCTCGCACTCTCTCACACACTCATTCATTTCACACCAAACAAGATCTTTTATTTATACCTTCTGCAAATTACAAAATCTTTCTCCTATGTTGGCCAAGATGAAACATGTAGAATGAAACATGCAATGACCATGCCAAGTAAGCTTCCAAATGTTGTGGAAATCCAATGCGGTTTAGGCCAAGTGATAAATATGACCTATTCTTCCTTAACACATTCTTCCAAGTTGGTGCACGCCTCAAAACATTTGGTGGGATCATCGAAGCACACCAGGTTAGCCCAACAAACACTTATCCTTCCACAAAATAGCTCCAAACCCAAAAAGGTACCAGAGAGACCAATTAGCATCATGCAGATCAATTCATGAACATTATATGACTTGTAAACACATTCACAAATATTTCTTTCTCTAAATTAATGATCTTCTTTCTGGCACAGTCACATAGACACTTAACCTGACATCACTTGCAAACCTTGAACAACTAGTCTTGAGATAGAACAATGAAAAATAGACTTGCGGTGCACTTTAGCACCTAAAACCTGAAACTAGAAAACATATAGACCATCTAAACACATCCTCCAAATAGTAACACCTCACAATGTAATGCGGTGAAATGCGGTGGCTTCTACTTTCTCCTTCTGACCACCTTAACCAGCAACATGATATATCTTTATTCTGCTAACTTTGAAGAACCTCTGCAGTACATCAAGACACTGAAACTTGAATATATTATTCCTCTCATCTGAATCTGCTTAACCTTCAAACCATAGGATCACAACTTCATTTACGGAGAAATGTGGAGCATTTCTCGGACCCACTTTGACTGCACCAACACAAGAACACTGTCTTCACTCTACGAGCTCTAGAATCTTCTATGGTAACTGCCAAGCTCTGAAATTAGGGACATGCAAACTTCACACTTGTCTCTGTCCAACTTCCAAACTGCAAGGTTGTTCCTTCAAATGTAGAGCAATGTAGATAATTCTCCTAAGCTACTTCAGTACAACTTCCAGCACCTTGGGCTCCTTGAAACTTTCTTTCAAAACTAAAGAAATGCCTTTCCTTAGGAAATAATGAAGACAATATTCACCACACCAGAGACTTAATTCACAACATCACACAACAATCACAACTCCTTACATCAAAACAAGATTCTTTAACTTCTTCATACCAGCATACTTTTCAACTCATTCCTTTCACCTCTTCATGAACTTTAGAAGATATGGTACAAATGTGTACAGATGATACTAATCCAATCAACATGCATAGTACATGACATCCAACACATTACCCTTCCCTTCACAACTTCTCTAATCAATCTCTTCTTTGTCTTCTTCTTTGATCATCATAACATATGCTCATCACTTTGCTTCTTTGTCTCACAACACTCTGCAACAATCTCCTTTAGTCACCACTAACCTTTGGTATCGCTAAACATCATTTATCATCACATCCAACCTTTCTCAACATAGCATTGTTGACATCAATCCTATTCATCACAATGTTGACATCAATGACAACACGTATGCAACAATCTCCCCCTTTGGCATTGATGGCAACACTTAACCTGATATGCAAAATTCTCCCCCTTTGACATTAAGGACAAAGGGCTAGTGGTCTTCCTCTAAACTGATCTTCCTTTAGCTCCCCCTATTTGCAATAGTCTTGATATTCTTTTACTTCTCCTCATTTGTTAGCTCCCCCTGATTGATCAATCTTGGTCATCCTTCACATTCTCTTGCCTACCTGCTCCCACTGAGAGGCAGCCTTTGTCAATCTAGGGATAAAGATTTGTCTTGAAATACTCCCCCTAGGAAGATGCACCAATTATGCATCTAGTTACAAGGAGGGGAAATCAACCCTAACTTCTATCTAAGATACTCAAATGTGTCCTTATAAAGTTCTTTTGTAAAGATGTTTGCAACTTGATCATTTGTAGGCACATACTCCAATTTGACCTCTTCATTTGCAATCTTCTCTCTCAAAAAGTGATACCTGAGAGATATGTGTTTGGTTCTAGAGTGCATCACTGGATTCTTTGAAATATTGATAGCACTTGTACTATCACAAAGAATAGGAATGGGTTTATCATAAACTACCTAGATATCCTTCAATATTTGCTTCATCCACAACACTTGAGTGCAACAGGCTGCTGCAGTTATATACTCTGCCTCTACTGTTGATAAGGACACTAAATCTTGCTTCTTACTAATCCATGAGACCAATCTATCTCCCAAAAAAAATGCTCCTTCGCTGGTACTTCTTATATCATCAACATTACTAGCCCAATATGCATCAGTATAAGCACTTAGGGAAAAGTCATCACCCTTTTGATACCACAACCCATGTTTCAGAGTGCTCTTCAAATATCTGAATATTCTCTTGATTGCCTTCACATGTGTTTCTTTAGGATCTGCTTGAAACCTTGCAACCATACACACATCTTGCATAATGTTAGGCCTTGATGTTGTTAGGTATAGTAGGCCCCCAATCATTGACCTATACAGAGTCTGATCAGTTTTAGGTGACTCATCATCTTTACTCAAATGGAAACTAGTTAACATAGGAGTACTCATTGGTTTACAGTCTTCCATGCCAAACTTCTTTAACATCTCCTTGACATATTTTTCTTGAGAAATAAATATGCCAGATGCATCTGATTGAGTAATTTGGAGTCTAAGAAAGAATGATAGTTCACCTAACATAGACATTTCAAATTCTTTCTGCATCTCTTCTGCAAACTTCTTACACATCTGCAAAAGATTATATCATCAACATACACAACAACAATTATAATTTGTTCACCTTCAATTTTGAAGTAAAGGTTACTATCTACGATACCTTTATTGAAACCCTGCTGGAGTAAGTACTTATCCAACCTTACATACCAAGCCCTAGGGGCTTGTTTGAAACCATACAGAGCCTTCTTAAGTCTGCATACCATGTTTGGGTCTTTTGAACTAAAATCCATTAGGCTACTCTATGTAGACTTCTTCTTCTAAGTCACCATTTAGGAAGGCAGATTTGACATCCATCTGATATACCTTGAATTCCTTATGCACTGCAAATGCAAGAAACATTGTGATTGCTTCCATTCTTGCCACCAGAGTAAATGTCTCCTCATATTCAACACCTTCAACTTGTGAACAAGCTTTGCAAACCAACCTTTCTTTGTTCCTGACCACTTTTCCATATTCATTTAATTTGTTCTTGAATATCCATTCTGTACCAATCACATTCTTGTCTATTGGCCTTGGCACCAATTACCAAGTATGTTCTTCTCTATCTGATTCAGCTCTTCTTCCATAGCTTGTATCCATCCTTCATCCTTGCTAGCCTCATCAAAAGTTTTAGGTTCTACTCTTGACAATAAAGAAAAAATTACTTGTTCATTTGTTTTTGCAAATCTTCTTCTTGTCTGAACTCCTTCATTCTTGTCTCCAATGATCTGATCTTCTGAATGATTCTTCTGAACATACTTGGTAGGAGTCTTGGCATTCTTCTCTTGAGTTCCTTTCTTTTCTACAAATTCCGCTTCTTCTTCTGTGCAAGCGGGTTCATCTAGCCAACAATCCTCTTTCTCATCTGGAATTTGATGTGACTCTTCATCCAATCTAACATTTGCACTCTCAACTATCTTCCTCAGTCTTTTGTTGTAGCATTCATAGGCTTTGCTGGTAGTTGAGTATTGAAGGAAAATACCTTCATCTTCTCTTGAGTCAAACTTTCCCAGACCTCTCTTGATGTAGAATTTACTTCCAAACACTCTGAAGTATTTGACTAATGCTAGTCTTCCATTCCAAATTTCATACCATGTCTTGGTGTTGTGTCTTTTTAGTTGTCCCCCGTTAAGAATGTAGACTGCGGTATGAATTACTTCTTTCAAATATATATAAGGTAGCTTAGCTTCACTCAACATTGTCTTGGCCATCTCTTGAACAATCCTATTCTTTCTCTCTACAACACCATTTTGGTGAAGGGTTCTAGTAGTACAATAGTGCCTCTTAATTCCATGTTCTTCACAAAACTCTTCAAACTCTTTTGAAGTAAACTCACCACCTCTATAATTCCTTAAACACTTGATTCTAGCATTCATTTCATTTTCAACCATAGACTTGAAAATCTTGAACCTACTGAAAGCTTCTGATTTTTCTTTCAAAAATGTAACCCATGTCATTCTAGAGTAATCATCAATGAGCAACATAAAATACCTCTCACCTTGTAGACTTTTAAACCTAGTAGGTCCGCACAATTTAGTATGAACCAACACTAATGGCCTTGTAGTAGAATGCTCCTTGGTCATGAAACGTATCCTTGTCTTCTTCCCAATTTGACATTCCTTGCATATGGTGCTTGGAGGCTTGATGATCTTTGGCATGTCTCTTATAGCTTGCATGGAGCTGATCTTCACAAGATTGTCAAAGTTGATGTACCCCATCCTTTTGTGCCACAACCGACATTCATTTGTTTGTCCTAGAAGACAAGTCCTTTCATTTACTCCCTTTAGATTATACAAGTTTCCTTCTATCTTAAATCCTTCTACCACCAATCTTCCAAACTTTGATCTTCTGATTTCACACCCTTGATCATGAAATGTGAGACTATATACTTTGCTACACATTTGAATTACACTAAGAAGTTTATGCTTGAGACCTTCTACATAAAGAATATCACGTGTTTTAGATTCACCATCAATACTTATGGTGCCTTTTCTAGTGATCTTTGCAGATGAATTGTCTCCAAACTTGACTAGTCCACCATTCCGCTTACCAAGATTGATGAATTTTCTCTTATCACCTGTCATGTGATTTGTACATCCACTATCTATCACCCAGAGATTTGTTTGACCTTGAGCATGAAATATTGTTTGGACAATCATTGAATTTTCAACTTCATTGTTTGTCTCCTGTCTTTTGGAAGAATCACTTTCCTCTGCTTGCTCAGTGACATCTATCAACTGAGATTCTAATTTTGTCAAACCACTCATGCAATATCTTGCTATATGTCCAAACCTGTTGCACATTTGGCATACCACATTGACATCCACAAGATAATTCCTATTTACAAGATTTCTTCTATTCATTTTAGACTTGCAATCAATAGATTTATGACCAAATTTGTTGTAGATAAAACAATAACCAAAGAAAACATGATTGAAATTGTTCATGGAGAAATATCTTTCAAGAAGAGATCTTCCTTGAGACACAATGAGGTATGCACCTTTCCAAACTTTGCCTTTTCCACTTCCTTTTTGAGTGACATAATTTCTTTCTTAAGTCTTGTACATTCTTTTGTCTTAGCTTCAATCAGAGATCTTTGTTCTTGATTATCTTTCCTTGCACAATCCAAGTCTTCAAGAGAAGAAACAAGTTCACCTTCAAAGTCAACTTCATATTCTTCTTCATCTACAATTTTGTCTGAACCATCTGAGATCACCATGGCCATGAATAAAGATTGGAGGAATAGCATTTGGATATGAGGTAGTTTTGCAATTGGGGCTCTAGGATGGACAACTAAGGCTTGTGTTGCTGCAGGGACTGGGATAGGATTCATCATAGGGGTATGATTAGCCAGGGCTTGATTAATCATAGGTATCTAGTTCGGCATGGCTGTAGGACCTATGTGGTTTAGTGGACCTGTTTCTGTCTGTCCCAATTGCATGTTCACCATGACAACTTCAGCATATGCCTGAGCTAGAGTGGCCAGAGCTAGGTTAGCTCTTCTCACAAACATGGAAGTAAGCCTGTCTAGGGCTGCATAGTAAATAGGTAGGGCTGCTGCTTGAACAAGGTCATAGGGAGCTTGTAAATGGCTGTATGCCTTCTGAAACTGATTATTGAAAGAACTTATTAATTCTCCTTCAGCTCTGCAAATTTCCACAAAGGACCTGTAAAGATCTGCAGGGGTAGTGGGCATCTTGAAACAGTCCAAAAATGCAATTTTCAAATTCAACCATGAATTTATGGAGGTTGAAAGGAGATTACCAAACTAGTAGTAAGCTTCATCATGCAGTGAGTAGGGAAACAATCTGCATATTACATCCTCATGTTGTACTTGAAGCATGAACATACTGCTCTCAAAGATCCTAATGTGTTCATCAGCAGTTCTGTCGGGGTCATTGGTGCAAAACTTTGAGCAAAACTTATCATGATTTTTAGGCATGTCATGATAATCATTGAAATTGAGTGGGGATTGGTTATTATCAGCAAAAAAGGCCATGGCTGGGTGTAACATGCACGTTTGATTAACATAGTAAAACTAGAAGATTTACCATAAAGTAATTCAACAAGGTAAAAATGAGAGAGATTTTTTTTCTTTTTATTCAACAAATAATCAAGTAACTACAATTACAAGATTTCTTTTAACAAAATACAATATACCCATATTGTCTTTTCATTTACCATGTTTACAAATGTAAAACCATTACATATACAAATTTGGAATAAATACTGCATCTGAATATCTGACATCTTTATCACAAGTCCTGACATGTTTCCTGCTTGGAGAAAGAGCATCTTTCCAGTGATTTACCTCCAACCATAGACCGGTAGTCTCCCACACATCTTCCACATAGGAAGTGGCCCTACCCTTCATGAGGAATATAGACCTTAGGTGACCAGTGGTAATTTGCCTTTCCCGAGTACATAGTGTTGTATTCTACTCAACTCTATCAACCATACAACCCTAGATACCCTCTAGCTAAGTATGATTTCCAATAGGATGAGCAATCCGAATACAGTGAACCAACAATGCATGCAGAAAACAAATGCATTACTTTGGCCAAAGCTTTTAATATTAATATCGTTCATAATGAACGTAGTCATTGTGTTCACCCACCCTACTTGACTTGGATACTGTCTTATTCTCGCAGTTTAAACTCTTACTTAACTTAATCATGAATTAGTTTAATCCATGAGTCATGATAATAAGACCTTTAGACTTAAACAAGTCTATATGACATAACCATTCCATTGGTTTGTAATTAACTAGATAGGGTTATCCTAATACCCTTTGTTAATATGATATAATAATATAACCATATCTTATTTCTAGGAGTTCTATATTTGCAAATAACCCTTGATTTAACCGAGGTTAAGAATACTATAGTTCTTAAATAGATAATGTCTCCTATACAAAGGAACGTAGAATAACTTTGATAATGTTTATAAACAAAACATACCCTGAGTATAAATATCCTTACAAGGTCATTCTCTAGTATACTTAGCCTATTCCTTTGTGTTGGATCTCTTCATGAATAATAATGACAAATAGTCTTAAATGCGATTCTCATAATAACCTTATTCCACTTACCTTAGCAACTCTAAGTTACTATCTTTAGATATGACACAAAAGTTTACTAACAATTCATATGATTCTAGTTCTCTTGGTAGATAACATTATTCGTGATGCATATATATAATCTATACAATATAATATATTAAATCGATATAACTTCAATACTATATGGTTCAAGTTGAGAATATGAAAACAAGGTTCATTCCTTCGAGAGCCTAATGTTTGGATATCTCACAATCATTCTAATGACTTGTTACAAACTTATTCGATTAGAGAACTGTTTTCAAAGCTAATAACAGTTATGACAGTCTCTTACTAAGATGGTCTCTTATCCTCTATTCAATGCATTAATATGATTATTGAACTATAAACATAATAGCAAATGGTCGATGTAGCATACTGTAACATACTACTCACTTGATTTACCAAGAATCAACCAAACAATTTGCATTCATTGTCCTCATTGATCATGGAGATAGATCAACATAGTTTACTTAGGATGTTAACTGCATTTTCCTATTGTTGATACATTACAGTTTTTGACTGTTACACCACAAATACAAAAGGTTTTACCTTATTGGCAAACTCTTATAATCACCCACAATACATCAATGTTCAAACTAAAAGATCTATTCGATTAACTCATGATTTGCATGAACTGAGAAATACCTGACAATGGACGAACTTCGGTTGGCTAAGATATGCAAACTAGACACAGGGTCAACGCCTCTAAACTATGTATTCCCTCTCTAAACTTCTTTGCTTACGTTCGATCCTCACTGCCTCTATCTTCTATTTTCTCAAGATTCTTAACTTCCTAATCTAGACTGCCCGCTCAGCTGAGTCGTTACTCAATATAACTCCCAGGGACGACTCCTTAAGAGTTGCCTTAATTTCCTCTTAACAGTAATTCAGTTGCAAACTTAAAGACCTCTTAATAGTCCTTGGCAACTCAGTCTTTGAATTCAAATTTTAAGCAAAAGTCCACATGTCAATTGTGGAAGTCCGCCAATTGGTTTAATCGGTTGGGTAGTTCATAAACACAGTCATCCCTATAAGGATGAGGCCGACACTCAAAGAAATATAAAACTGATCTTTTAATGATGAATACATGTGGTTCGATCCATTATTACATGTGGTTCGATCCACTACTTACTATTACAAAGACTACTAAATTTGAGCTTATGGCTCCCTCAATGCCACCGACTCATTAAGAGGTATTATCCTCTTACGATGCAAAGACATCTATATATATTGATTACATCAATAATAATTATATTGATTGCATCAATTATAATCCTCATATCTTCACCTATTACATTAGATAGATATAATATATTCAATAATAAGATATTATTAAACCATGGGATATGGATATCATGATTGGGTTGAGCTTGTCTCCCCATCACAATCCGTCGACAAAAATCACATATTAATAACTTCGACAAAAATGCCTTAATGTTTAAGAATCATTTATAACACGTCAAATATCTTAATAATAGTAATAAGACAATCATTTTATGACAATAACGTCGTAATATTTACGTTAGACGTAAATAGTTACGAATCAAACTCAAACGACGTTGTTAATGTTATTAACAACTAAGATGACTTAGAAAGATTTGAAAACAATATTGATTACCTGTCGATTAGGTTCAGAAGTAAATTGACAAGATAAAGCTTACCTCTTATGACACCTTGGTTCACATTTTCGTTAAACACTTATAACTCGGTTTGGCAAATAAATCACTCGTAACCCGAGGTCTATATCTCTCTCCTGGAAAGATAGTCTCTCTCTTCTTTTCTTTGAGAGTGATTTGATAACCTGTAATCTTGTTTCATTTGTCATCAAACAATATGTGATCAGTGCATCATTATTCAATTAATTCAACTTATAAAACAAATCTCATAATACAAATATTAAATCAATAATAACATAATCATTTCTATGGTTTTAATAAATGACATTAAATGAAATCCATGTTTTTCCTTGCCATTAATCTAAACATCACAAAAAATTTACTTCTATCCAAGTAAAAAGTAAAAGTAAAGAAAGACAAAAATTAGGGATGTAACATATCCTTCCCCTAAAGATTCATCGTCCTCGATGATATAGGGTATTAAAAAGTAACTTAAAAAGTAAGTTCATTGTTTCAACTGGTAACATTTTCAAATAAATGAGGAAATTTTTGATAAAATTCATGGTAGTCCTCCCATGTAGCATTTTCCTCAGCATACTAGTCCCATTGGACCTTGCATTGCAAGACCTCTCTATTACGCAAGCGGAGCTTGCGTGTTTCTAACACCTTGAGTGGCTCGATCGTGACCACCCCTGGGTCTTGCATCTATAAAGAGTTCCAAGTTAAAATATGATTATTACCTGCAACATATTTCTTCAAATAAGACACATGAAAAACATTGTGCATTCTAGATAAGGCTGGTGGTAGAGCAATTCTATAGCCAACCGGATTGACTACTTCAAGCACTTCAAAGGGTCCCACATATCGAGGGGCTAGCTTAGAAGATTTCCCAAACTTAATAGAACTTTTTTGAGGTTTAACCCTCAAAAGAACTTTTTCTCCAACATAAAATTGCCTTGGAACACATTTTGCATCCGTATAGCTCTTTTGCCTATCATTGGCTTCTGCCAATATTTTTCTGATTAGCTTAACTTTCTCTTCCATTTTAGCTAGCATTTCTGGCCCGATGCTAATCCTATCCTCTAGTTTATCCCATCTTATAGGAGTTTGACATCTTCTTCCATACAATGCTTCGAATGGCGCCATCTTAATAGCGGAATGATAGGAATTGTTGTAAGCAAATTCCACAAGTGGTAAGTATTCTTCCCACTTATATTGCTGATCCATGCAATACATACACAACAAATCTTCCAAGACTTGATTAACTCTCTCAGTTTTCCCATCGGTTTTAGGATGATAAGCTATACTCACATTAAGTTTAGTCCCTAGAATAGAAAATAAAGTTTGCCAAAACCTTGACGTTACACCCACATCTCTATTTGAGATAATCTTTTCAGGGAAGCCATGTAATCTAAACACCTCTTGCACAAATTTACGAGCTAACATAGGTGCTCCATCAGTCAAATTCCCTAGTATGAAATGTGCTACTTTTGTGAGTTTATCAACCACCACCAAAATGGCATCATGTCTAATCCTTGACATAGGAAGACCTTGAAAAAATTCCATACTAATAACTTGCCATTTCCACTCTGGCACGTCATGTGGATACAACAATCCTGCAGGATGATGATGCTTTGCTTTTACCCTTTGGAATTCTAGACAACTTTATATAAATCTTGCAGCATCATTCTTCATTCCTTTCTAGAAATAAAGAGGTTTAACATCTGCTAGAAGTTTGGTCACTCTTGGATGTCCTGAATATGGTGCAGTATGAACTTCTTTCCATACTAAATCCCTCAATCCAGTTGAATCAGGTACATAAATTCTATCTTTATACCACAATAGTCCATTTGACTCAAACAGATAACCATCATACCTTGAATCTTTAGGATTATTTTTCAGAGCCTACTTAACCTGCTCATAAAACTCATCTCCAGACAAATTTTGCAATACCAAATCCTTGAAATTTCTGCGAATAGAAATAATAGAAGCTATATGTCTTCTACGACTCAAAGCATTAGCTACTCTATTCTCTTTTCCTTTGATGTAATTTATCTCAAAGTCATAGTTAGATATCAATTCTAACCATCTCCTTTGTCAAGCATTCAAATGCGGTTGTGAGAAAATATACTTAAGACTTTGATGATCTGATTTAAGTACAAAAGTCTTTCCCCAACAAATAATGTCTACACATCTATAAGGCATGAATTACTGCTGCCAATTCTAGATCATGTGGGGCATAATTTTTCTCATAAGATTTCAATTTTCTTGACTCATATGCTATGACTCTTCCTTCTTGCATAAGCACTCCTCTTAATCCTTCTCCCGAGGCATCTGTAATTACCTCAAATTGTCCTTCGGGGTCAGGAACTTTCAAGATTGGAGCCAAAGTTAACTTTTCCTTCAAGAGATCAAATGCTTCCTGACATTTGTCTGTCCATTCAAATCTCTTTCCTTTCCTCTACAGGGAAGTGATTGGACTAGCAATACTGGAGAAATTTAGAACAAACTTTCTATAATAGCCTACCAGGCCCATGAAACTACACACCTCATGCACATTTGTTGGTGCAGGCTAATCCAGAATAGCTGTGATTTTTGCAGGATCAACATATATTCCATTAGCTGATATGATATGCCCTAGGTATTGAACCTCCTTCTGAAAGAATGTGCACTTAGATAGCTTCCCATATAACTTATGTTCTCTTAACCTCTTCAGAACTATTTGTAGGTGCCGTTGATGTTCTTCCTCATTCTTAGAATAAATGAGTATATCATCCAGAAAGACTAAAATAAACTTATCCAAACAATCTCTGAATATACTATTCATGAGATTCATGAATGCAGCAGGTGCATTTGTCAAACCAAATGGCAACACTGTGAACTCATAGTGTCCATATCTGGTTCTAAAAGTTCTTATGAATATCTTCATCACTCAGTCTTAACTGATGATATCTTGATCGCAAATCAATCTTTGGAAACACATCAGCTTCACGCATCTAATCAAAAAGATCATCAATATGTGGAAAAGGATATTTGTTCTTTACCGTTGCTTTATTAAGCATATGATAATCTATACACAAACGAAGGGTTCCATCCTTCTATTGATAACTGAGAGGGGGGGTGAATCAGTTATCCTAATTATTTCTCTTTTTGAACTTTATTAATAATCAATGTAACATTAATTCAAATGAGCAAACATAACCATGAAATGGAAATACACGACACAATATTTTTGGCGTGTAAACCCTGTTAAGGGAAAAAACCACGAGGTGATTAACCCAAGATTGTATTCTCTGTTAGAAGAATGGAAATACAAAATGGCACTTGCCAATTAGGGCTCACTGCCCGAGCACATTGCTCACAAGGAGGCACACTGCCTACAAGAGACACACTATCTACAAAAGAGTGTTATACAATACTTGAACTGATTGGAGGCATCCACATATGCTGGAGTTCAGTTCCGGTTAGGCTCAGTACACTGATCTGCTGCACTTCATCTTTCCTCTTCTCTTATGCTGCTTACCTTTCACATACCGGACCTTCCTTACTGCTTCTGCTTTGCTCTACTTTTATTTACATATCACATATCACCACAACACCTCTCACAACTAAATCCATCCTATATATATATCTGCACAAGTGATTTCATTATCTTTCTAGTCGGCACCCGGAACAGTCAATCTTTTCACAAACTCTGTTCTGTCGGCTGAATCCTTGCACATCAAGTAATGCGGATCAAGCATATACTTGTAGAAATCATTAATCATGTTGGCCAAATATAATTCATGTCTTCATAACCTTTACCACCATCAAAAACACATCCAGAAAATAGTCTGATGTTCTGTCAGTCAGTTCTTCCTCTGTTCACACTGTCACTCAGGAACCCGGTACTCAAGTATTCATATCTTTTACCTCATCTATCACCGGAGGCTAAATCCTTGGAATCTATCACTCAAGGTAGTCCTCTTGACTTCCCCAAATCCGCACTTCACCAAGATACTTCCTCTGAGAGATCCGGACATGTCTGTCAGACCTTGCCACATGCTTTGTTCTTGTTTACCGAACCACCACATTCTTCATTCTGACTTCCGGTAGAGACACACCATGTCCTGCGGATGTGTGGGATGAACTTTGTTGCCATCAATGACAACAATCATGAATCCATATAGTGTCTCTTGCCAACACCTTCTTCTTAACAAAAATAACCGGAGCACCCCAAGGTGAAACACTGGGTCTGATTAAACCTTTTGCCAACAATTCTTATAATTGTGCTTTCAATTCCATTAACTTAGTTGTCGTCATATGATAGGGTGCTTTTGATATAGGCTTAGATTCTGGTTTAATATCAATAGAAAAATCAAAAACCCTCTTGGGAGGCAATCCTGGAAGTTCTTCTGGAAACACATCCTGGAATTCTCGAAGAAAAGGATACTTTTCCCCAAAAGATAAACTACGGTTTTCTACCCCTTCCTCCACTTGTTCCATTTTGACTACAAACAAATGACAACCTTTCCTTCTAGCCCTTTTTAATTGCTTAGCAGAGATAGTTCTAATTTTAACTTCTCTTTGAATCCCTTGGAATTGGGTCAGATTCCCCAAATCATCTAAGCATTCAACTATTTTTTGAAAAATAGTCAACCTTAGCTCTATGTTTCCATAACTAATTCATTCCTAGGATCACATCATAGGAACCTAAGGGGGCTACATACAGATTTACTTCAGTGGAGAAACTAGGAAGGTCAACTTTGGCTTCAAACAAACATTGCTCTACCTGAGCCTTAGATTGGTTAGCATATTCTACTGACCAAGGTTTGGACATGTAACCAACTTTTTTGGAAAATTTATTCAAAATTCCAGGAGAAACAAAGTTTTCTGTGGCTCCTGTATCAATCAAAATAGATATAGGGACTCCGAACAAAGTACCTGTCATCTCAATGGGTGTGATCAGATACTCTACTTGACGATTGTCGAGAGATGCACGAATCCTTTGCTGGAATGCTTCACGCTGAGTAGGTAGTGCAGTACCTCTTTGTTGACCATTTTGATTCTTGTTAGGGCAACGATTTGCATAGTGGTCATCCCCACAAGTAAAGCATCCTCCAATGGGTCCTTTCTTATCTGAAGTCTTCCCATTGTCATCCTCATTTCTTTTGTAGTTGCCATTCTTCTTCTCATTGCCAAATCCACCTTTGTTCTTCTAAGGTCCTTTATCTTTTCTCTTGTTATCATAACTCTTTTCATATCTTTTCTTGTAGGGTTGATTGTTAGGAGTTCCATTAAACCTCTTGCGACTTCTATCATGATAAGCCGAAATGGATTTCAGCTTTTGCTCTTGCTTGATTGCCTTCTTGTACATTTGATCCATTGTTGTGGTACCATGTACATCCACTTCACCACCAATTTGAGCATTTAATCCCATGATGAATTTTTTGATCCTGAATCTCTCATCCTTTTGATAGTGTGGAACGTATTTCAGGAGTCGAGTGAATTTTTCCCCATATTCTACCACTGTTAAACCCTTTAAACCAACATTTGGCACCTAAAAGTTTGGATTAGTCATGGAGAGAAAAGGTTTGACTCTAATTTTGCACTACTACTCAGGCTAAATTTGACAGTCTAAGACTAAAGTAAAACCTTTGTTTGGTTGTCGTAAGGGCATTGCCATTTGTTCACTTTCTTTTTTACCTTCCAATGACTATTATATGCCATTTTCCATGCCTAACACCTCACACTAGAGTCTCCACACATGTATGTATAGATGAGAGGACCTATGCCATATGATTTAAGCATTTTAAGTTTGATTTTCATTCATTTTGGTGTGGGTTTCTAATTTTTTAGGCTTTTTCAGCCCTTAAACATGCATATTTTTGGGTTTCCTTTTCTTGGGGGCATGATGATATCATATTGTTGTTAATTTTGTATCATTTTAGATTGAGTACTAAATAGTTCTGGGGTTTCATGATAGCTTTCTTTTCCAAAATGAGGGTTTGGTGGTGTATGAGGGTTTAAAATCACGACTTTTGTTGAATGTTCTTGATTTAAGAGTTCATTGGATGTTATTTGTTCATAGAATCCTTGGATCTAATGAATTTTCTTTGTTTGTGTTTGTAGGTTCATGATAAGGTTGAGACTTAAGATTTGGTTGCCCATGACAACCCACCAAAACCTAAGAAGACGATTTTGTCAAGGAAGCATGGTTAGAGCATATGGTCATACCCATTCTAGGACTATCATAATAGTCATGCATTGATAAAGATTGTTGACATAGAGGTTATTGCTCATGGTTGGAGAATTCTTGTTGTTATTTCAAGGAGTGGAAGGGTTTGTTTTCTCTTGAGAGTCTCATGGTTGAATAGCTAGGGTTTCATGGTTGTAATTAGATGCTTTCAAGACTTCAAATTACCATTATACTATCTTATGAATGTCCATGATTTTAAGAAGGGTGTCATAGATTTGTATGACTGATTCTAACCTCAAGGAGATGGTATTTCAAACCCCAGGGTTTGCTCATCTTTCCATTCAAGTTGAAGACCATTGGGATTGTTACAAAGTCTTTAGAAACTCAATAGGGCTATCATGGACTCTAACCCTATGATACTTTAACATTAAGGGCTATCATGGAGTCCAACCCCATGATACTTTAACATTATGGTCATAAGAACCATTGATAACTCCTCGTGCAAGTATGAGACATAAGGGAATCCAAGGGTTTGCTAATAATTCATGAAGATGACTAGAATACACAGTGTTGTCTTGAACAAGTGAAGTAGAATTGTCATGAGTATTGGGGCCAGTCAACTTTAACTACATAGTTATCTCCCTATGAGAATATTACCCTTTATATTTTCAATTGATAGCTATTTAAATTGGATTCGTTCCAACATGCTCGGAGCATGGCTGTCGTTGGTCTGGCAATTAATATGCTTCCTATTCGTATGGGAAGACAGAGCAATAACGAATCCAAATATTGACCCATTCAAGCGTAACATCCGTTAGAATTGAGTTGTCATGAAAAGGTCTCCCGAATCAGAAGACAAAATCTAAACAAACAAACGAGCCATCTCCAACACAAGCTTTGGTACAGTTCCTCATTTCTTATAGGCCCAAGACAGCCCCATCTAAAGCGGGCCTAAAACTTTCCATCTCTTCCCACCCTTGTTTCTGTTACGAATTCTCGGTTACTAAGGATTGTCCGAGTCAGTGCGATACACTATAAAAACACCCCCTCTCCGTCTTCACCACACACACCAATATCTGTTTACAAGCACTAATCGAGCATCCAAGAGCTTTGAACAGAAAAATGGCACCTCCATCTACACACATGCTAGTTTTGGGAACATTAGCTTCAGCATTTTGGTGCATGGCTTTCCCAGCTTTCGCATTACACCTACACCGCCATCGTTTCCAAATAAAGGAGCACTAGTTAGATGCCCATGCTACATTCTATGGCGGCAATGATATGGTTGGAACAATGGGTATGTAGGCTATTCTTAAACATCATCCATATAGATATAGCTACTTCAATTTATGAATTTATGAATAGTAGTAATAAGAGAGGGATTAGGTCATTCCTAAATGAATAAGTGCTGATTGTGATTGCAGGGGGTGCATGTGGGTATGGCAATTTGCCTCAGCAGGGGTACGGAATCTACACTGCTGCACTGAGCACGACGATGTTCAATGATGGGATGAGCTGTGGAGGATGTTACAAACTGCAGTGCAGAGAAGATGAGGATCCGCAGTGGTGTCTGCCTGGAACATCGGTGACCGTGACGGCTACCAACTTCTGCCTGCCCAACTATGCTAAAGCCAACAATAATGGAGGATGGTGCAACCCTCCTCTTCCGCACTTAGATTTGTCAGTTCCTGCGTTTGAGCAGATTGCTCTATACAGAGGTGGTGTGGTTCCCGTGTGCTACACAAGGGCAGAATGTGTGAAGAATGGAGGAATTCGATTTACTTTTGAGGGGACTCAATATTACCAGATGGTGCTCATTACCAATGTTGGAGGAGCCGGAGATGTGGTGGCTGTTGGTGTTGGAAATAAGCCACACCTTGACCGACGATGGACTGGTCCAAGAGGGGCCAGTAGCTCAGTGGTAGAGCACTCCAGCAGCGTATGGAAGGTCCTAGGTTTGAGTCCTAGCTGGTCCATGTCTCAACATGGTATCAGAGCCAGGCCCAGGCTAGGAGCCCCAAGCACACTAGAGGTGTGGCTTAAGGGGGGGTGTTGGTGTTGGAAATAAGCCACACCTTGACCAACGATGGACTGGTCCAAGAGGGGCTAGTAGCTCAGTGGTAGAGCACTCCAACAACGAATGGAAGGTCCTAGGTTCGAGTCCTAGCTGGTCCATGTCTCAACAGTGGCCATTTCCGTGAAGGCCAATCACCCGCAGACCCATGCAAACTTTGGATGGCAAAGCATGTCGAGGAATTAGGGGCAAAACTGGCAGAGCCATTTCAATGTAGTCGGATAGACGCTATCGTTCAGAGTGACCACCAGTGATGGGAGGAGTGTGATTTCGCATAAGGTGGTTTCGGCTTATTGGCAATTCGGCCAGACTTTTCAGGGAAGACAATTTTAGTGTTAAGCCAACCTGCCCACAATTTTAGTAGGAAGACTTTTCAAGGTAGTTAAATATGAATGTACAAATGTAGTGTATATAACACAGGATATTTTGTCGTTATTACCCGTGATCACTCGAAGTGCTGAGGTGCCCCATGACTGCTATGGCGCCCGATCTTCATTAGTGTCTTTTGCGTGGCTTTTTTTTTATAGTAAATGCAAGATGAGCCTTTTATTTTATTTGGGCTTAAATGAATTGGAATCTGGAATGAGTTCCCTTCTTTTCTGTCACCCTGTTTATGCAATGGAGTTGTCTGATAAGTAGGAGATTAATATAAGGAAGAGCTTAAAATGCCAATGTATCAGTTATTTATGGTGGGATTGGGTTCTATACATAAAAAAAAAATACTGATTATAAGGTACCAACATTTTATAGTTGGATATAAAGGTCAAATGTTAATTTTGGCCAATTAAAAAAGGACAAATATTTACCATTTTTTGATGTGAATGAGGTGTAAAATTGCTATTATATTTGACCATTGAAGTGGATAGGCTTTTTATATGTGAGCATTATAGTGCTCCCAATTATCTCACACAATAAAAAAAATTCACGCCATAAAATTTTCTAAACTCGTCGGTTTTCCCTATCCATGTGTATTCCTTGAACCTCCTATGGGTGCAAGTGCTAGTTAAGTAGAGTGGGGAATAAATATACAGATGAAATCAAGTTATAATTATATGAAAAATAAAATTATACTTGGACCCTTAAAACAATCAAAAGTTATAATTATTTCAATTGCAAGTTCCTATGGAGCACTCATGTCAAGGATAGAACACAAGACAACTCCAAGAATGGTTAGTTTAATGTGATCAGATCGTGATGGGCCAAATAGTGGCAATGACAAAAAAACCTACTAGAAGGAAAAGTGCTCAAATTTGGATTTAGATTAAGATTTGGATCTAGTTAAAATTTGAATTTCCTTGAAAAATGAGTTGGTATTACCTTGGAATTAGGCAAAAGGGATTTCAAAACTTCTAAAAACTTGTAAAATCATGCACTTCATGTTATCTTAAAGAATTCCATGACTTCAACCTTAAAGATAACTAACTTTTTTTAACCAAATTTAATAACATGAAAAGGTTTTGTAGAGGAAACTCTTAAAATTTTAAAACTATAATAAATGTTCATCACTACAAATTTAATACTTTATTATTTATTTTGTACATACATAATGTTTGAAATCCTAATTGATGTATATGCATATGTATATGTATGTGTTACACCCCGTATGTTTTTATCCATTTACTATTTACCTAGATTGGTTAATTTGTTTGAATAATGTATGATCATGAAATCTTTGCATATATGTGTATTATGAATCATGTTGAAAATGGAATAATGCAGTGTCTTGTATTATGTTTGATTATTGTTAGATAATGTATGAAACAAATGGTTATACTTTGATCAGCTAACTACCGTGATGATGAACTAAGTGGATGCAGGAACAAGTTACTCCTCCGGAAAGGAGGGGAAGTATCACTTAGGAGAAGGACTTGGTCTGGTAAACATTGGAGAAAGCCTAAATTGAGAAAACACACACACCACTATCCTATTGGTCTAGGTTAGGTCAGTTAGTGTCGGTAAAGGTAAGTAACCTATGGTATCTTGAGTGCTTTGGGTGAAGATTGTGATTTAACCTGCATATTGATTTAAGTCTTCTTGATGAGTTTATGGTTGCATAGGCAAGGCCTTATTGTGGTTTGGTTATAACTCATGCAAGCCCATGATATGTTCATAAATATGAGTCGATACAAGCATGAGTGTATGTAGGCAGACATACTTACACACACTCATGAGCGTATTGCTCACAGGTGCGAGGATATCGATTTGGACCATGAAGAGTTATTGACACTTATGTGAATGTGAATTTTATGTCATTTATGTCTATGTGGATTTTATGTCAATACATGCTTTTATGAATGACAAGTTGTATGTGTTTTTATATTGATGATATATATACATATGTGTATATATAGTATTTATACATATAAATATATATGTATATAATAAATTATTTATTATTGAATTCATTATTACATTGTGGTGTAATGAATTTATGTAAATTCTATATATATAGGCATGAAGAGCACTGCCATAAGGGCACGTAGCCTATAGACAAGGAGGAACAACATTAAGCGCTCAAGATTTAAGAGCACATGTTAGTAAGTGTTGGGAGGTTATGTTTGTTATTAAGTTAAGCCTATGTTTAAGGCTATGCAAACACTTATGCAAGTGCATGAGTATGAGCACTATATTCATTTTTAAAAGAGTTTTAAAACAAACTCTTAAGCTATTTTGACTTTGTCTTTGGATGCATGTGGAAGTTGAAAATCAGTTATGAGATTTAAAAGAAGCTTTTTATTACTTACCAATGTACATTTGACTATTTTCTTGAAAACAATTTTTGTTATGTATTAGGGAATGTGGTCTTTTATGTGGCAATTTTGTGAAGAGGTTTGTATACTTTAGAAGTCTGATTTATTTGTTGTTGCTTGGGTGTACACTTTTGTGTCATTTCTTTTAATTTCCCTTTTTGCCACCTCTAATTCGGTTTTGGAGAAGGTGGAGTTGTGGCACCTTTTCAAGCTAGTTTGTAGCCCAAGTTCTCTTTGATTTCTTGTATATAAAGAGGCACTCTCTCATTCTATTTGACACAAGTTTTCAGCCAAGAGCTTTCTTATTTTTGCTATTGTGATTTTGAGCTAGTGTTGTAAGATTCTTCCCATTTTGTTTTGGAGAGTTGCTTTACTTGGAAGGGAGGTCTAGTGTGTTGGAAGGAGCTTAAACAAGGGATTTCATTGATTTGTTTGGAGCTATAATGATAGGCATGAGGATTTATCTTTCATTATGTTTTTATGTTTTTAAGGCATTATGCGTTGTTTATTTTGTGAATGTCTTTTTGATTATATAATAGTACATATATATCTAGTAAGTGATTTGTATTGTGAATGTGAAAATTAGTCTCCATAGTAGAGATTTGTGCCTAGATGGACTTTTATGAATAATTATTAGTTTGAGTATAGTTAGATACTGGTATAAGGGGGAAAGATAGTAAACTGTAATTTGCAAGTAGTATTACTTCGACATATGTAACTTGGAATAGGTTAACCTTGGGATATGTGATCCATGGAAGAGGTAAATAACCTAGTTTAGAGATTGTTGTCTTTCCCAATCGAGATAGAAGGGTGGGTGAATATGTGATGTCAATTCCAAGTTAGGAGTGATGAAACTTTGGCCAAAGTAGTGTAAATAGCCACTGTTTACATTGTAGACAATGCTTTTGGATTAAACTGTGTAGGATTGTTTTTCCTCAACATTTTGGGTCACACTCCGTGAACCATCATTAGGAGAAATGAGAGCATGAGAACAAAAATGATAAATTGCAGACTTGAGACTATCTTAAAAAGAAGAGGGGATTGGTGTTATGCGGGAACCAAGAAGAGAATAGTGGGATAGGGGCAGCCTATTACATCACAAGGCACACATGAAGAGAAAAGAAAAATAATTAAAAAATAAAAGTAATTTAATTGTTTTTCTTTTCTCTTCATTTGTGCCCTGTGATGTAATAGGCTGCCCCTATCCCACTATTCTCTTCTTTGTTCCCGCATCACACCAATCCCCTCTTGTTTTTAAGATAGTCTCAAGTCTGCAATTTGTCATTTTTGTTCTCATACTCTCATTTCTCTTGATGATGGTTCATGAAATGTGACCCGAAACATTGAGGAAAAACAATCATACATAGTTTTAATCTAGAAGCATTGTCTACAACATCATGGACTATGGAAAATTAATGACTACTACTGTTTACATTGTCAGTTTCACTGTGATCCAGGTTTGCATTACTAGGTAGGGATATCATATTTGATGGTTGTAGCCATAGTATGATAGTACTAGTTAATGTAGAACACAACACCTTGCTCAATTTAGGCTTATCTTTGGGGTTATCAAACCAATCCCTTCGACGAAGGGTAGGGCTGTTTACCAATATGGTAAATGTGTGGGGAACTGTAGTTAGTCCATGGTTGGAGGAAAAGCGCTTGAGTGATGCTTCCCCTCATGCAGTTGGCAGCCGGGAATTGAAGATAAACAAAATGCAATCATGTATCTCTATTTTCAGTTAAGCTCTTGAAGCTTGTATGTATCTACTTTATGAAAAAATTTTAATTAGAAAATATTCAATTCTTTTATTGAGAAATTGTAATTTGATTATGCAATGGGAGTTTGAAATATGTTTCAAATGTGCATCTTATCGAATGGATTTAAGGAAAATTTTTATTGTTTTTGCTATCAATATCTTAATCATTTACTTTAGAATTAACTTAGTAAATCTTAGTTGTTAGAACAAGTGGCATGTTACACGTGGTATCAGAGTCAAGTTCAGCTTTGGAACCTATGTGCTCACTATGCTTTCCCATTCAACATTGTTAGAGTCTAATGTTTGAAATTGGTTTTATACCAAAATGGCATAGTGGAATAACCAAGTAAATTGTTAGTGGTTAAGAGAGAACCAACTTAGGAGTTAAAACTCCAAGAGTCAATTTAACTTTGTTGAGATGAATAACGGAAAGATTTCAAGACCTTGACTAGAAAGGTAAAACCTTGGTCAATGGCTAATCAAACTAAGAGCTCAGGTAGAGCAGTGTCTGTATGGAGTCAAGATCACTTTTATTTCTCAAGAACTTAAGGATGGGAAGATCCAAAAGTAATCAACTAGGTGCAGAAGCAACTAAATATGGAAGATTCTATAAATTGTATCAAAGATACATAGAAAAGATGGTTTCTTGTCTAAACTCCTAGATGGCTTGGAATGAGCCAAGTAGAATAAAAGGATCATTATAAGACAAGTCATGATATGTTGGCATTAAATGCTGAGAAAAATAGTACAGGACTTGGAAATGCTTTTTTTTTCTAAGATTCATGAGAAAACCAATTGCCATATACAAAGAATCATGCATAATTAGAGGAGAATACGAGTTCCCTAATAACTCATGAAGCCTATTGGAAAATATGTCAATGTGTAGTAGAGGATATAAGTAAAGAGGATCCTCTCGTGCAATATTTTGATATATAAAGATTGGGATTAGTATCATTCTTTGGTTAAAAGATTACATGAAGTTTGCAAGATAATTCATAATAGTTGTAAGAAGTTATTAGCTATTCTCATAGCATTTTGGCCAGATAGTTAGGAACCATGTATTTTGTCTCTTGGTAGAGCTAGAAAGTATAATTGCAATGATGAATGTGATCATCACCAAGATTTTCAGTCAAGTAAACTATTCTATGAGGTAGGGAATAAAGTTTTGTAAGACAAAATGAAGGGAAGAAATATGTGTTCCAACTAAAGTCCTTGTGTGATCCTACAATACCATCTTATAATATCATCTATGTGATGAATCATAGATATTCCACGATGTAAGAGTGGATGTGTTTAACCTTTTGATTTTTGAGCATAATGAAAGTCTTAGGGGACTTATTTATATGTTGTGCTTGTAGTATGATCACTAACCTCTGTAAGCTTTAAATCCTAAGTGCAGCACAACAATCTACTCCCTTGTTAGTGACTCAATTAGTCACATAGTGCATAGTAAGTGTTCCTTTGTATTTTGACTCTTTAGATCTTTTTGTTAAAATCTCTTTTAGTTCTTGCTAATATTGACATTGTTTTATTCCTTTATTTTAGAATGGTCTAGCCACCGAATTTTGAAAGTTGTTTATTTTACGACCAGTTGGTCAAAATTTGATTTATTGTCAAAAATTGAGCTCTTTCTTTTGATTTATTGTTGAAAATGAAATTTCTTATACTTTGATATTGACTTAAAGTATTGTGGTGGCTATACTAGAACATTTTTGGTTGTTCACTATGTTTTGTGCAATGTTCACATTTATCATGTCTTGGATGGGCCTCAGATGGATTGTGTAAGGGAGTAAATTGTAGAAAATGCACTTGGTATATTCCTAACTATATAGATTTTAGAAACCTTGTGAGGTAGTAAATTCATTCTAAATCATAATCAGGGTATCTAGGAGTAACTAAACTTCTAGACGATGTGAAATCTCTTTATTTTTGAAAAAGAATGAAGAGTGATAGCAAGTTGTCTAGAATGTGAGAGAGTCAAGGATGAATTGGTATCTATATGACATTCCAAAAACTATGGAAGTAGTAGATCATTAGCCTGAACTTTGTGCAAGGTCTTCAGTGCTAGGAGCTTAGCTTAACTTATCTTAACACTCTCAGAGAGGCTGTCAACTTCGACTGTGTACTTTTGGTCTCTCCAACCAAATCAGAAGCCTTACCACTTTCTAGGGATATGCCCTTAGAGTATAGTGTGAGTTCCACCATGTTGTTTAGGAATCCTCATGTTCCTCCTTTGGCAGAAGTAATTGTAATTTCTTTAAGTGATGATTCAGAGGAATATGTTCCCTGAAATTATGTATTTGAGGATAAATCTGAGGGTCATTACCCATTCAAGAATAATCATGAACTAGAATCTGAGGGATATACTCCACTCAGTCATGTGGCTGAGAGGGTATTCAAATCCCTTTGGATATAAATAAAAGAAAAGTGTTTTATCAAAAGCTTATGTATATGTATTCTTTCTCGGGCAAAATTTTTGAATATGAATGAGTGATTCTATTTGGAAATGTTAAATGTTTTTAGGACATTGGGTAACATTCGTAGAATCTAATCTTTATATAAACCCATAGGGTGAACTTTCTTTTTAGGGATATATAACAAGGAAAGGATAGAGAAGAAAAAGAAGTACCTACCAAGGGAAAAGTCCCTAGCAATGAGAATGAAGGAGAAAATTATCAAGAGAGGAGGAGAGTGGAAAAGAGTTATCTAGGGACATGAAAAAAAATTACTCCTCTGAAGTTTGAAGGTAGTACTAGTGGGGATTGCAGTCAATCCAGCTAAAATCAAGGTAGTGCTTGAGTGGCCAGTGCCAAAGAATGTTTTTGAAGTGAGAAGTTTCATGGGTTGGCTAGGGTATTATCATAAGTTTGTGGAAAACTTTTCTAATATATCTCTTCCTATCACTTCTTTGCAGAGGAAAGGGAAAAAGTTAGATTGGAGTGAAAAATGTCAAGAGGCATTTGATCTTCTAAAGAAAAAGTTGACCACGGCTCTAATTTTGAAGGTGCCAGATCCAGATGGTAACTTTGTTGTTATCATAGATGCATCAGGTGAAGGTTTAGGTGGTGTGTTAATGCAAGAAGGGCAAGTCATAGCCTATGAATCAAGGAAGCAAAAATTGTATGAACAAAATTATGCTTCGCATGATTTGGAGTTAGCAGCAGTGGTTCATATATTACATATATGGAGACACTATTTGTTGGAAAACCTTTTTGAATTGAAAACATACGATCATGGTTTAAAGTATCTATTTACTCAACCCAATCTGAATGCAAGGCAAAGGAGGTGGTTAGAACTGATATCGGACTAGGATTTCAACATTAACTATATCAAGGGAAACGAAAATAGAGTTGCCAATGCTTTAAGTTGAGGAAGGAATATAACTTCTATGGTAACTATCCAAACTGACTTTAAAAGTTAAGTATTGCAAGGATCTTGTAGATAATATGCAATATAAGAGGTACGAAGGTTTTTTTTTGAAACCCAATGGGTTATTGAGGAATAAAGGAAGAATTTATGTACCTGATTTTGGTGAATTAAAGAATTTGGTATGGAAGGAAGTACATAATGCACCATACTCATGACATCTCAGTATCACTAAGATGGTAGTGGATGTAAAGCCGTTATATTTCTTGAAGGGAATGAAAGGGGATGCTACAAGATTTATGGCAAGTTGTTTAGAATGTTAAAGAATAAAGGTAGCACCTTTTATACCAGAGAATTGATCTGGTGGAGCACCAGTGTTAGCTCGCAAAAGTGTGCACAAAGTGTTTAGATTACATGGAGTTCCTGAGAAGATTATCTCAGATAGAGATGTGCACGTGACAAAAAGGTTTGGGGTAAACCTTATTTTTAGCGCTAGAAACTAAACTTAATGTAAGTACAACTTATCATCTCGAGAACAAATGGTTAAACTGAGAGAGTTAACGAGGTTTTGGAGGAATTGTTCGAATATATTGCATGGATCAACATTATAAGCGGAAAAAGTATCTACCACTGATGGGATTTGCTTATAAAAACAATTCCTATCATTTTGCTGTCAAAATGAATCCATTTGAAACATTGGATAGAAGAAGATGCCGAACTCCTATAAGTTGGGTAAGCTAGAAGATAGGATTAGCATTAGTGCAGAAATGTTGTCAAAAATGGATGAACAGATCATGCTGATCAGAAAAGATTGGCAGAAGACTAATAATGGATAGAAAAGTTACGCTGATGCTAAGTGTATACTAAGACAATTCTTGATTAGAGAATAAAAAGTTCTTTTGAGGGTCCAACCACAGAAAAAGTTTCATTAAATAAGGAATGTATTCCAAACTAGTTCCTAGATATAAAGAGCTCTTCAAAATTCTCAAAGTTAACAATTCAATTGATTGCACAATCATTCTGATAACAACTATTTCCAGGAGGCACAATGCTTTTAATGATTCAAATTTGAAATATATATATATATATTTAACTGATGAATATTATATTCTTAGAATGTTTTACAAGTACAGAACCCAGGAATGGTTTTGATCAAGCTTCTTAAATGCCTGAAGTTCGCAAGCCCTACTTGCATAATAGAAAGGTTATGCAGTACAAGATCCAATGGGATTAGTATGCAGAAGATTCTGCCACTTGGGAAGATTATGTTGAGATGAAACAAAATTTTCCACAAGTTATTTTGAATTATGAAAGCTCTTGATATCAATATGTTTTGTAGTATGACACTTTTTATGACTTATTTATGTTGTGATAATACTTGATACTTAAAAATCACTGGGGATGATGATTCACAAGCGGGGGAGTATGTTACACCCTATGTGTTTTTATCCATTTACTATTTACCTAGATCTTGGTTAATTTGTTTGAATAATGTATGATCATGAAATCTTTGCATATATGTGTATTATGAATCATGTTGAAAATGGAATAATGTAGTGTCTTGTATTATGTTTGATTATTGTTAGATAATGTATGAAACAGATCGTTATACTTTAATCAGCTAACTACTGTGATGATGAACTAAGTGGATGCAAGAATAGGTTGCTCCTCCGGAAAGGAGGGGGAGTATCACTCAGGAGAAGGACTTGGTCTGGTAAACGTTGGAGAAAGCCTAAACTAAGCAAACACACACACCACTTGTAACATCCACGTTCTAAAGACATAGTAAAATTGAGAATTTACGATAGAGTAATTCAACAAGGTAAAAAAATGAGATAAAGAAATTTTTTCTTTTATTTAACATATAATCAAGTAATTACAATTACAAGATTTCTCTTTACAAACATACAATACATATTAATGTCTTTCTCAATTACAATATTTACAAATGTAAATCCATTACATAAATGAATTTAGAATAATTACTGCTTCTGAATAACTGACATCTTTATCACAAGCCTTGGCATGTTTTCTTCTTGGAGAGAGAGAGTATCTTTCCATTGATTTACCTCCATCCATATACTGGTGGTCTCCCACACATCTTCCACATTGGAAGTGGCCCTACCCTTCACGAGGAATATAGACCTTAGGTGACCAGTGGTAATTTGCCTTCCCGAGTACATAGTGTTGTATCCTATACAACTCTATCAACCATACAACCCTAGATACCCTCTAGCTAAGTATGATTTCTGACAGGTTGTGCAATCCAGATACAGTGAACTGACAATGCATGCAGAAAATAAATGCATTACTATGGCCATAGTTTCAATATAAAATGACATTCGCAATGAACATAGTCATAATGTTCACCCACCCCAACTTGACTTGGATACTATCGTATTCTTGCAATTTATCCTCACCAACTATGTTTAACTATATAGTCTTGACAACTTCAGTATTTTAGTCTTCCTAACCTAGACAAATTTACAAATACTTTCTATATTCCATAGACCTTATCGATTACCTTACTTTATGGGGATTCTCATTGCATCATTGCAATACCCGAGATCCAAGACTTATCAACTCATTAGAATTTTAAATTGATTTATAACGACTAAGATGGTTACCTTACCCAGGTTAAGCATCATAGTCTAGGAAATTATTTCCTTTCTTACAAGTAAGAATAAATAAACATAGTTAGGGTACTTGTCCCTTCATTTAGTAACTCTAGACACAAACTTGGTTGTACTATAAATCTATTCTAGTCAATCTGACTTAGAACAATCCTTAATCCAGGATATATTTGCAATATATAAAAAAGATATATTTAGGCAATTCTAACCTTTTAGAGATTCCCTCTTTGCATAATGGAAATTTATAGGGTCTATGACATTCTATCATTCTACTCTCTGTTTCAAATATCAAACATCTTGATGCATTAAAATGAGTTTTGACATTATCTTAGAATCACTTAAATTTGATAAGGTATTATAAAGACTCTTCATGTCTTTCTCTATGGTTTTCTTGACCTTTTACTATTAACCAAGAAGTAAAAACTAAGTCACATCTGACATAAGAGTTATAGGTTTCCTAGAAAAATGAGTAAGAAAATAAGAGTAAACAATTATGTCTCCCAAATTACTCTTTCAACCTAGTAATAACTAGAGACTTAAATAGTTTTTCCTTGAAGGTGTGCATCCTTAAAATCATTATCAACATTCTAGGATTTAGTCATTTGAAAAGAACCTCTTGTTGCAAATGTAACATGGAATCCATGACTCCCTGATATTCTATTTCTTGTTTCAAGGTTTAAATCTATTCCTAGTTCTAGTGTCTAATATTGTCAGAGTAGTTTTGACAAGATCTTCACAGTTTATCCAAGTTATTCAACTTTTATTTAGAATACTCACCAAGTATTGGCTGAGTAAATGTCATCACGTGACATGGTTTTATCAACAACCATTCCTTTATGGACTATCATAAGGTTGGTCAAATAGGTATCTTAATGGAGTACAAAGACGGTACTATAATACATTACCAAGATAACATAGTTCTTCTTCTCAAACTTAAATAATAGTTTATTGTAGCTATGGGACTCAAGAGTTTAACCTCTCTAAACACCAGTCAAATCTAAACTTAGGGTTTTGTCTTCCCTATACCAATGCGATGGAATAACAAATATACTTATTTTAGAAAGTAATAATTTTGTATGAAAGAGATTATCCTCTAGTCTTCTTCTGAGTACGAGGTCATTTAAATCTCAAAAACCTTGACTAGTCTAAAATATATGAATATTCCTCAGTTACAATGATGTCAAAGGTTGAATTCAAATCTAAACTTCACCTAAGTTTAGTTTGATTCTAAAAACATAAAAGACTATTTCAATTTGTTATCTACTAAATTTCTAAGACTAAGGTTGTTCTTCCTTCTGTATCCTCTATTATTAATGATTGTTTCTATGAGAGTAATTCATCTCTTAAACTCATACATGCATATGGATATATCAAGAATATCTCAAGTGTTATAACCTTTTTGTTTCATATACTGATACAACTTAAACAAGAATTCATAAACATCTGATGCCTAACATGCTTTGAATACAAAGTATTCTTCTTAATAAGATAACCTTTGACAATACTTCAAATATTGCAATCTTCCACTTTCTTACAATGTTTCTAGCATAAATGCTCTAAGGTCGATCTCTGTTAAAGGTTTATGCTCAACCTTACGTCTTTTATCAAGAATAGAGGTATAACCTATATTGAAATACAATTGAAGAGGCTCTTACACCACACTGTTAAGGCCAACTAAAAGCTTCTCCTAAACTTTAAGCAAGAATGATGACTTTTATATGTTCCAAAATACAAATTTAAGAAATTAGAAAGAAGTATCAAACCTAAGGCGCAAAGGTTCTATGTTCCAACGATAATCTCTTACTGTTTCGTGTGGTTTCTTAGTTTACACTAAATCAACAGTTACAAACCATTATCCTACTATTTCATATTCTCATAAAAATGAGTTACAAATATATAGATGCTGATGGTTTACTCATTGCTGTGTGAGACCTCAGATAGGAAACAATACATAATAATGCAAGATTTAACTTAGGATGTATATCCTACCTATTCGATGTCAAGGGATTTCTAGAGATTTCAAGAGCTCATCCACATTAACAATCCTCTTGTTCTTCTGGGTTCCTATTCCTCTCTGCTCTTCCGATACAATGTCATCCCTTTCAAAAACATAACCCCTATTGAATTCGCTTGACTCTTGCTGAGTTGTTCATTTAAAGACTCCAAACGTGACTCGTAATGAGTCACCTATCTTTGTTCTCCCCACTCATATAGTTGGAAACAAAATAGGAGTCATTGCAGTCCACTACCCATTCGGTTTCAACCGAAACCATTTTATCAACAAAGATTAACACATGTTACAAGAAGACACAAAACATGGGGAAAATCATCAAGTGGAATATTAATACCATGTTTACTCTTTGAAAGAGGTCGACATAAGCATTTAAGCCGTCGCTGATCATTAATGATCACTTTAAGTGATCCAATCCATCAATTAAATTTATGAAGGCATTTCAATTTACATGCCCATGGCTGCTCACATGAATAAGCATTATTAACTATCATGAGGTATTATCCTCATTCGATGCATAAATATATATTTTTGTTTATATCAAATATGGTTTTCATAACATTGATCCTATTCGATAGTTATGATTTGATCAATAAGAATAATAGTAAAAAAACAAAAGTTTACGGATAATGTGAATGGGTTGAGCTTGTCTCCCCTTCACAATCCTTCATTAAAATCACGTCAACTTGTCTTGACGAAATCGTCTTGATGTTAAAAGTTGAGAACAAAACCTTAAGTGACTTAATAATAATAACACAACCATTTTACGATAGTGACATCATAATTTTTACATTAAATGTAAATAGTCATAGTTCTTACTCAGACGACATCGTTTACTTCACAAATGACTATGTCAACACACAAGGACTTGAAAAGATTCGAAAGATATTGACTACCCGTCAATTAGATTCAAAAGTATACTGACAAGACAAGACTTACCTCTAACAATATTGGTTCACGTTTTCGTTAAACACTTATACTCATTTGGGAAAATAATCACTCGTAACCTGAGGTCTATATCTCTCTCCTCAAAAGATACTCTCTCTCTCTCTCTCTCTCTCTCTTTTCTCTGAGAGTCATCTAAAAACTTGTAATCCTATATCAAACTTGTAATCGACAAATTATGATTAGTGCATCATTATTCAAATAATAAACCAAATCTCATAATGCAATTATTAAATCGACATAACATATTCATTTCCATAATTCCATAAATGACATTCAATAGAATCTATGTCTTTCCTTGACATTAATCTAAACATCAAAATAGATTTACTTATATCCAAGTAAAAGTAAAAAGTATTAGCAAGACAAAATTAAGGATGTGACATATCCTTCCCCTAAAGATTCATCATCCTCGATGATATAAAGTATCAAAATGCAACTAAAAGTAAGTTCATCATTTTCAACTGGTAACAACATTAAATAAATGAGGAAACTTCTAATAAAATTCATGGTAATCCTCCCATGTAAAACTATCCTTTGCATATTGGTCCACTGGACCTTGCACTGCATAACCTCTATGTTACACAAGCAGTGTTTGCAAACCTCAAGCATTTAAGAAGCTCGATCATAACCATTCCTAGGTTTTGTACTTGTAAAACATTCTAAGAATATAATATCCACACACACACACACACACACATATATATATGAATCACAAAAAGTATTATGTCTCCTCGCAATAACTGATAATAAATTGATTCTTGTAACCAATAGAATTG
This sequence comes from Cunninghamia lanceolata, assembly GCA_027924645.1. Classification (NCBI taxonomy): domain Eukaryota; kingdom Viridiplantae; phylum Streptophyta; class Pinopsida; order Cupressales; family Cupressaceae; genus Cunninghamia; species Cunninghamia lanceolata. The sequence continues at coordinate 2,110,111 of BSBN01001493.1, forward strand.
ATATCCTTGAAAATTTAGAAGAGTCCTTTATACTTAGGAATTGGTTTGGAATACATTCCATACTTTAAGAAACTTTTCTAAAATTTTACCTTCAAAAGAAATTTTCTTCTATAACCGAGAATTATCTTAGTGCACGCTTAACATCAACGTAACTTTTCTATTTATTATTAATTTCCACTGATCTTTTCTGATTTGCTAAATCTTTTCATCCATTTTTGATAACATTTCTAGACTAATGCTAATCCTATCTTCTAGCTTACCTAGCTTATAGGAGTTCAGCATCTTTTTCTGTCCAATGTTTCAAATGGAGTCATCTTATTAGGAAAAAGTTAGGTATTGTTCAAAATTTGACAAGTGATAAGTAATCTCCCCACTTATATTGCTGATCCATGTAATACGTTTGTAACAAATCTTCCAAAACCTGGTTAACTCTCTCAGTTTAACCATCTGTTCTCAGGATGATAAGTTGTATTCTTATTAAATTTAGTCCTTAGCATAGAGAACAAAGTTTTCCAAAACCTTGACATTACATGCGCATTTCTATCCGAGATAATCTTTTCAGGAACTCCATGCAATCTAAACATTTCTTGAACAATTTTGTGAGCCAATACTGGTGCTCCATCTGTTAAATTTACTGGTATGGAATGTGCTACCTTTGTGAGTTTATCAACCATAACTAAAATGGCATTATGTCTATTCCTAGACATTGGAAGACCTTGAACAAAATCCATACTAATAACTTGCCATTTCCACTTTGGCACATCATGTGGATACATCAGTCCTACAGAGTGTTGATGTTCTACTTTTATCCTCAAGCATTCTAGACAACTTGCTGCAAATCTCGCAGCATCATTCATCATTTCTTTCCAATATTAAAGAGGTTTTACATCTATTAGTAGTTGGTTACCCCTAGATGTCCTAGGTATGGTGCAGTATGAACTTCTTTCCACACCACTTTTCTTAATTCAGTAGAATTAGAAACATATATTCTTCCTTTGAAACTCAATAATCCGTCAGACTCAAAATGAAACCTATCATACCTTGAATCTTTAGGATTTACCATAAGAGCTTTCTTGACTTTCTCATAATACTCATCACCTAATAAATTTTTGTAACACTTAATCTTTAAAGTTTGCATGAATAGTGATAATTGAAGAAATATATCCCCTCCAACTCAGAGCATCAACTATTATGTTCTCTTAATAGATCAATTACCTCTTGACATTTATTTGTCCACTCAATTCGCTTCCCTTAACCATTGCAGAACCACTTGCACATGTTGGTTAGGTTTTCCTTCATTCTTAAAATAAATAAGTATATCTTCCAGAAAGACTAGAACAATCTTGTATAAACAATCTCTAAAAAAATTGTTCATGAGATTCATGAATATGATAGAGGCATTTGTAAGTCCAAAAAGCAACACTAGAAACTCATAGTGCCCATTTCTTGTCCAAAAAGTTGTTTTATGGGCATCCGCATCCTTCAATCTTGACTGATGATATATTGATCGCCAATCGATCTTTGAAAATGCTACAACTCCATGCATCTGATCGAAGAGATCATGAATACATGGTAAAGGATATTTGTTCTTTATTGTTGCTTTAATGAGCATACGATACTAAATACACAATTGCAGAGTTATGTCCTTTTTCTTGACAGAGATAACTAGTACATCCCCTAATGAAATATTGAATCTAATCAAACCTTTAGCCAATAATTTTCATAATGGGGCTTTGATTCCATTAATTCTATAGTTGTCATATGATAAGGTACTTTTCTAGGTAACTTATCCCAAAACTCTAGGAGGAATAAATTTTTCAGTTGCTCCAATCACCCGTTCCATCAAACTTTGGTGGAATGACTTTCTTCATATCTAGGAAAGTTCTAAGGCAAGCCTATCCTTTGTTTCCTTTTAGGGTCTATAGTTTCAGGGTTTTCACACTATATTCTTGGTGATTTTCCTTGCTCATCCCATGAGAAATTTTATTTTCCCCCTTCAGGGTTTCCTTGATCTCTTACTTTTTTTTCCAAGTTACTAAGTCTCTCCTTGGTTTTTACAAACATGGTTAGGATTGCTCCAATTGGTCCAGGAGATTAACTTAGTGGTTTATTCTCTTCTAGAATCCCACCTTGGTTTGTTCTTGTATGAAACAAGTCATTTTTCTCATGCCAGAAAAATAAGTTATCTAATAGTTTTTTGAATCTAATGTGACTCAAAACATCAAAACATATTTAACTCATAACAATCAATAGATTGGTACAAAACATTCCCATCTTTATTATAATTTATTCAGGAGTAACTACATCCTTATTTATAAAGTTGATATGACCAGACTACATGTCACTGCTGATTAAAGGATCTTCAAATTAAACAAACTTAGAGGATGGATGTACACACAGATACTCCTCCAACACCTCTTTTCCTAAAACAGAAGCATCGCAACAACCTCTAAGTGACATGTCATGACTGACTACAATTTACTAGGTTTTACTACATAAGTAGAAATAGTAGGATTCTGGGTTAGTTCATAACGTTGTTTTCTTTCTAGCCAAATAAGCTTAAGTGCATTGGTAAAAGTCTTTAAATCCACCAGCCATGCACCCTCAGAGTAAATAATATGCTCTTTAAGTTTCACTTCCTTGATCTAGGTTCCTTCTTAACCACTAATTCAGGCAAATGCTGGGGAACAAACTTTCTAGCAGTTTTCTTGGTTTTTCTCCATGCCATTCTGGCACAAGAAAAATTCAAACATTAGCTAACTGCATAATGTTGACTACAGGTAAGCATAGTGGACTCATAAGCCCTAGTGCCGAAATTGGTACCTCTGATACCATATATAACATCCACGTTCTAAAGACATAGTAAAATCAAGAATTTACCATAGAGTAATTCAACAAAGTAAAAAAATGAGAGAATTTTTTTCTTTTATTTAACATATAATCAAGTAATTACAATTACAAGATTTCTCTTTACAAACATACAATATACATCTCAATGTCTTTCTCAATTACAATATTTACAAATGTAAATCCATTACATAAACAAATTTGGAATAATTAGTGCTTTTGAATATCTGACATCTTTATCACAAGCCCTGGCATGTTTTTTTCTTGGAGAGAGAGAGTATCTTTCCAGTGATTTACCTCCATCCACAGATCGGCGGTCTCCCACACATCTTCCACATAGGAAGTGGCCCTACCTTTCACGAGGAATATAGACCTTAGGTGACCAGTGGTAATTTGCCTTCCCGAGTACATAGTGTTGTATCCTACACAACTCTATCAACCATACAACCCTAGATACCCTCTAGCTAAGTATGATTTCTGATAGGTTGTGCAATTCAGATACAGTGAACCGATAATGCATGCAGAAAATAAATGCATTACTATGGCCATAGTTTCAACATAAAATGACATTCGCAATGAACATAGTCATAGTGTTCACCCACCCCAACTTGACTTGGATACTGTCGTATTCTTGCAGTTTATCCTCATCAACTATGTTTAACTATATAGTCTTGACAACTTCAATATTTTAGATTTCCCGACCTAGACAAATTTTCAAATACTGTCTATATTCCATAGACCTTATCGATCACCTTCCTTTACAAGGATTCTCATTGCATCACTGCAATACCTGAGATCTAAGACTTATCAACTCATTAGAATTTTAAATCAATTTATAATGACTAAGATGGTTACCTTACCTAGATTAAGCATCATAGTCTAGGAAATTATTCCCTTTCTTATAAGTAAGAATAAATAAACATAGTTAGGGTACTTGTCCTATCATTTAGTAACTCTAGACACAAACTTGGCTGTACTATAAATCTATTCTAGTCAATCTGACTTAGAACAATCCTTAATCCAGGATATATTTGCAATATAAAAAAAAGATATATTTAGGTAATTCTAACCTTTCAGAGATTCCCTCTTTGCATAATGGCAATTTATAGGGTCTATGACATTCTATCATTCTACTCTCTGTTTCAAATATCAAACATCTTGATGCATAAAATGAGTTTTGACATTATCATAGAATCACTTAAATTTGATAAGGTATTATAAAGACTCTTCATGTCTTCCTCTATGGTTTTCTTGACCTTTCACTATTAACCAAGAAGTAAAAACTAAGTCACATCCGACATAAGAGTTATAGGTTTCCTAAAACAAATGAGTAAGCAAATAAGAGTAAACAATTATATCTCCCAAATTACTCTTTCAACCTAGTAATAACTAGAGACTTAAATAGTCTTTCCTTGAAGGTGTGGATCCTTAAAATCATTATCAACATTCTAGGATTTAGTCATTTGAAAAGAACCTCTTGTTGCAACTGCAACATGGAATCCATGACTTCCTGACATTCTATTCATTATTTCAAGGTTTAAATGTATTCTTGGTTCTAGTGTCTAATATTGTCAAAGAGAGTGGTTTTGACAAGATCTTCACAATTTATCCAAGTTATTCAACTTTTATTTAGAATACTCACCAAGTATTGGCTGAGTAAATGTCATCACGTGACATGGTTTTATCGACAACCATTCCTTTATGGACTATCATAAGGTTGGTCAAATTGGTACCTTAATGGAGTACAAAGACGGTACTATAATACATTACCAAGATAACATAGTTCTTCTTCTCAAACTTAAATAATAGTATATTGTAGCTATGGGACTCAAGAGTTTAACCTCTCTAAACACCAGTCAAATCTAAACTTAGGGTTTTGTCTTCCCTATACCAATGCGATGGAATAACAAATATACTTATTTTAGAAAGTAATAATTTTGTATGAAAGAGATTATCCTCTAGTCTTCTTCTGAGTACGAGGTCATTTAAATCACAAAAACCTTGACTAGTCTAAAATATATGAATATTCCTTAGTTACAATGATGTCAAAGGTTGAATTCAAATCTAAACTTCACCTAAGTTTAGTTTGATTCTAAAAACATAAAAGACTATTTCAATTTGTTATCTACTAAATTTCTAAGACTAAGGTTGTTCTTCCTTCTGTATCCTCTATTATTAATGATCGTTTCTATGAGAGTAATTCATCTCTTAAACTCATACATGCATATGGATATATCAAGAATATCTCAAGCATTATAACCTTTTTGTTTAATATATTGATACAACTTAAACAAGACTTCATAAATATCTGCTGCCTAACATCCTTCGAATACAAAGTATTCTTCTTAATAAGATAACCTTCGACAATACTTCAAACATTGTAATCTTCCACTTTCTTGCGATGTTTCTAGCATAAATGCTCTAAGGTCGATCTTTGTTAAAGGTTTATGCTCGACCTTACGTCTTTTATCAAGAATAGAGGTATAACCTATATTGAAATACAATCGAATAGGCTCTTACACCACACTATTAAGGCCAACTAAAAGCTTCTCCTAAAATTTAAGAAAGAATGATGACTTTTATATGTTCCAAAATACAACTTTAAGAAATCAGAAAGAAGTATCAAACCTAAGGTGCAAAGGTTCTATGTTCCAGTGATAATCTCCTACTGTTTCCTGTGGTTTCTCAGTTTACACTAAATCAACAGTTACAAACCATTATCCTACTATTTCATATTCTCATAAAAATGAGTTATAAATATTTAGATGCTGACGGTTTACTCATTACTATGTGAGACCTCAGATAGGAAACAATACATAATAATGCAGGATTTAACTTAGGATGGATATCCTACTTGTTTGACGCCAAGGGATTGCCATAGATTTCAAGAGCTCACCCGCAATAACAATCCTCTTGTTCTTCTTGGTTCCTGTTCCTCTCTACTCTTCCGATACAATGTCGTCCCTTTCAAAAACATAACCCCTATTGAATTCGCTCGACTCTTGCTGAGTCGTTCATTTAAAGACTCCGAATGTGACTCTTAATGAGTCGCCTATCTTTGCTCTCCCCATTCATATAGTTGGAAACAAAATAGGAGTCATTGCAGTCCACTACCCATTCAGTTTCAACCGAAAACATTTTATCAGCAAAGATTAACACATGTTACAGGAAGACACAAAACGTGGGGAAAATCATCAAGTGGAATATTAATACCACATTTAAACTCTTTGAAAGAGGTCGACATAAGAATTTAGCTATCGCTAATCATTAATGATCACTTTAAGTGATCCAATCCATCACTTAAATTTATGAAGGCATTTCAATTTACATGCCCACGGCTACTCACATGAATAAGCATTATTAACTATCATGAGGTATTATCCTCATTCAATGCATAAATATATATTTTTGTTTATATCAAATATGGTTTTCATAACATCTATCCTATTCGATAGTTATGATTTGATCAATAAGAATAATAGTAATAAAACAAAGGTTTACAGATAATGTGAATGCATTGAGCTTGTCTCCCCTTCACAATCCTTTGTTAAAATCACGTCAACTTGTCTTGACGAAATCATCGTGACATTAAAAGTCGACAACAAAACCTTAAGTGACTTAATAATAATAACACAACCATTTTATGACAATGATGTCGTAATTTTTATATTAAATGTAAATGGTCATAGTTCTTACTCAGACGACGTCGTTTACTTCACAAATGTCTATGTCAACACACTACGACTTGAAAAGATTCAAAGGATATCGACTACCCGTCGATTAGATTCAAAAGTATACTGACAAGACAAGACTTACCTCTAACAATACTAGTTCACATTTTTTTTAAACACTCATACTCGTTTTAGCAAATAATCACTCGTAACCTGAGGTCTATATCTCTCTCCTCACAAGATACTCTCTCTCTCTTTTCTCTGAGAGTCATTTGAAAACCTGTAATCTTGTATCAAAATTGTAATCAACAAATTATGATCAGTGCATCATTATTCAAATAATAAACCAAATCTCATAATGCAATTATTAAATTGACATAACGTATTCATTTCCATAATTCCATAAATGACATTCAATAGAATCTGTCTTTCCTTGACATTAATCTAAACATCAAAATAGATTTACTTATATCCAAGTAAAAGTAAAAAGTCGTAGAAAGACAAAATTAGGGATGTAACACCACTATCCTATTGGTCTAGGTTATGTCAGTTAGTGTGGGTAAAGGTAAGTAACCGATGGTATCTTGAGTGCTTTGGGTGAAGATTGTGATTTAACCTGCATGTTGATTTAAGTCTTCTTGATGAGTTTATGGTTGCATAGGCAAGGTCTTATTGTGGTTTGGTTATAACTCGTGCAAGCCCATGATATGTTCATACATATGAGTCGATACGAGCATGAGTGTACGTAGGTAGACGTACCTACGCACACTCATGAGCATATTGCTCACAAGTGCAAGGATATCGATTTAGACCATGAAGAGTTATTGGCACTTATGTGAATGTGAATTTTATGTCAATTATGTCTATATGGATTTTATGTCAATAAATGCTTTTATGAATGATAAGTTGTATGAAGAGTGTTGCCATAAAGGGCACACAACCTATAGACAAGGAGGAACAAAATTAAGTGCTCAAGATTTAAGAGCACATGTTATTAAGTGTTGGGAGGTTATGTTTGTTATTAAGTTAAGCCTATGTTTAAGGCTATGCAAATGCTTATGCAAGTGCATTATATTCATTTTTAAAAGAGTTTTAAAACAAACTCTTAAGCTGTTTTGAATTTGTCTTTGGATGCATGTGGAAGTTGAAAATCAGTTATGAGATTTAAAAGAAGCTTTTCATTGTTTACCAACGTACATTTGACTATTTTCTTAAAAACAATTTTTGCTATGTATTAGGGAATGTAGTCTTTTATGTGGTACAATTTTGTGAAGACGTTTGTATACTTTAGAAGTCTGATTTATTTGTTGTTGCTTGGGTATACACTTATGTGTCATTTCTTTTAATTTCCCTTTTTGCCACCTCTAATTCAGTTTTGGAGAAGGTGGAGTTGTGGCACCTTTTCAAGCTAGTTTGTAGCCCAAGTTCTCTTTGATTTATTGTATATAAAGAGGTGCTCTCTCATTCTATTTGACACAAGTTTTCAGCCAAGAGCTTTCTTATTTTTGCTATTGTGATTTTGAGCTAGTGTTGTGAGATTCGTCCCATTTTGTTTTCGAGAGTTGCTTTACTTGGAAGGGAGGTCTAGTGTGTTGGAAGGATCTTAAGCAAGGGATTTCATTGATTTGTTTGGACCTATAATGATAGGCATGAGGATTTCTCTTTCATTATGTTTTTCTATTTTTAAGGCATTATGTGTTGTTTGTTTTATGAATGCATTGTTTGTTTATCAATGTGAATGTCTATTTGATTATATAATAGTACATATATATATATCTAGTAAGTGATTTGTATTGTGAATGTGAAAATTAGTCTCCATAGTAGAGATTTGTGCCTAGATGGACTTTTGTGAATAATTATCAGTTTGAGTATGGTTAGATACTGGTATACGGGGGAAAGATAGTAAATTGTAATTTGCAAGTAGTATTACTCTGACATATGTAACTTGGAATAGGTTAACCTCGGGATATGTGATCTATGGAAGAGGTAGATAACCTAGTTTAGAGATTGTTGTCTTTCCCAATCGAGATAGAATGGTGGGTGAATGTGTGACATCCATTCTAAGTTAGGAGTGATGAAACTTTGGCCAAAGTTGTGTAAGTAGCCACTGTTTACACTGTCAATTTCACTGTGATCTAGATTTGCATTACTAGGTAGGGATATCATATTTGATGGTTGTAGCTAGAGTATGATAGTACTAGTTAATGTAGGACACAACACCTTGCTCAATTTAGGCTTATCTTTAGGGTTATCAAACCAATCCCTTCGACAAAGGGTAGGGCCATTTACCAGTTTGGTAAATGTGCGGGGGACTGCAGTGAGTCTGTGGTTGGAGGAAAAGCACTTGAGTAATGCTTCTCCTCATGCAGTTAGCAATTGGGAATTGAAGACAGATAAAATGCAATCATGTATCTCTATTTTTAGTTAAGCTCTTGAAGCTTGTATGTACCTACTTTATGAAAAAGTTGTAATTAGAAATATTCAATTCTTTTATTGAGAAATTGTAATTTGATTATGCAATGGGAGTTTAAAATATGTTTCAAATGTGCATCTTATCGAATGGATTTAACGAAAATTTTTATTGTTTTCACTATCCATATCTTAATCGTTTAGTTTAGAATTAACTTAGTAAATCTTAGTTGGTAGAATAAGTGGCATGTTACACATGGTATCAGAGCCAGGTTCAGCTCTAGAACCTATGTGCTCACTATGCTTTTCCATTCAACATTATGGGAGTCTAATGTTTGAAATTGGTTTTATACCAGAATGGCATAGAGGAATAACCAAGAAAATTGTCAGTGGTTAAGAGAGAACCAACTGAGGAGTTAAAACTCCAAGAGTCAATCTAACTTTGTTGAGAATGAATAACAGAAAGATTCTAAGACTTTGACTAGAAAGGTAAAACCTTGGTCAATGGCTAATCAAACTAAGAGCTCAGGTAGAGCAGTGTTTGTGTGAAGTCAAGATCACTCTTATTTCTCAAGAACTTAGGGATGGGAAGATCCAGAAGTAATCAACCAGGTGCAACAAAAACTAAGTATGGAAGATTCTAGAAATTGTATCAAAGATACGTAGAAAAGATGGGTTCTTGTCTAAACTCCTAGATGGCTTGGAATGAACCAAGTGGAATAAAAGGATCATTATAAGACAAATCATGATATGTTGGCATTAAATGCTGAGAAAAATAGTATAGGACTTGGAAATGCTTTTGTTTTCTAAGATTCATGAGAAAACCAATTGCCATATACAAAGAATCGTGCATAATTAGAGGAGAATAAGAGTTCCCTAATAACTCATGAAGCCTATTAGAAAATGTGTCAATGTGTAGTAGAGGATAGAAGTAAAGAGGATCCTCTCGGGAAATATTTTGAAAAATAAAGATTGTGATTAGTATCATTCTTTTGTTAAAAGACTGCATGAAGTTTGCAAGATAATTCATAATAGTTGTAAGAAGTTATTAGTTATTCTCATGGCATTTTGGCCAGATGGTTGGGAACCATGTATTTTGTCTCTTAGTAGAGCTAGAAAGTATAATTGCAATGATGAATGTGATCATCACCAAGATTTTTAGTCAAGTAAACTATTCCATGAGGTAGGGAATAAAGTTTTGTAAGACGGAACAAAGGGAAGAAATACGTGTTCCAGCAAAAGTCCTTGTGTGATGCTGTAACACCATCTTATAATATCATCTATGTGATGAAAGATAGATATTCCATGATGTAAGAGTGGATGTGCTTAACCTTTTTATTTTTGAGCATAATGAAAGTCTTAAGGGACTTATTTATATGTTGTGTTTGTAGCACGATCACTAACCTCTATAAGTTTTAAAACCTAAGTGCAACACAACAATCTACTCCCTTGTTAGTGACTCAATTAGTCACATAGTTTATAGTAATTGTTCCTATGTATTTTGACACTTCTTTGGATTTTTGGTAAAATCTCTTTTAGTTCTTGCTAAGATTAACATTGTTTTATTCCTTTATTTTGGAATGGTCTAGCCACCGAATTTTGAAAGTTGTTTATTTTATGACCAGTTGGTCAACATTTGATTTATTGTTGAAAATTGAGCTCATTCTTTTGACTTATTGTTGAAAATAAAATTTCTTATACTTTGATATTGACTTAAATTATTGTGGTGGCTATTCTAGAACATTTTTTGTTGTTCACTATGTTTTGTGCCATGTTCACCTCTATCGTGTCTGGGATGGGCCTCTGATGGATTGTGTAAGGGAGTAAATTGTAGAAAATGCACTTGGTATATTCCTAACTCTACATATTTTAGAAACCTTGTGAGATAGTAAATTCATTCTAAATCATAATGGGGGTATCTATGAGTAACTAAACTTCTAGACGATGTGAAATCTCTTTATTTTTGAAAAAGAATGAAGAGTGATAGCAAGTTGTCTAGAATGTGAGAGAGTGAAGGATGAATTGGTATCTATACAGAATTTCAAAAGTGGAAGTAGTAGATCATTAGCCTGAACATTGTGCAAGGTCTTCAACTCTAGGAACTTTGCTTAACACTTTGAGAGAGGCTGTCAACTTTGACCGTCTTCTTTTGGTCTCTCCAACTAAATTAGAAGCCTTACCACTTTCTAGGGATATGCCCTTAGAGTATAGTGTGAGTTTCGCCATGTTGTTTAGGAATCCTCATGTTCCTCCTTTGGCAGAAGTAATTGTAATTACTTAATTCTATTTTGTAACATGTTCATTGCCACTTAAGGGTATTGTTTGGCCCATGATGATCTTGCACTCACTCAATCCATTAATTTACATGGAACAAATATCTTCTTGAAATGTATGAATATTTGCTTCTCATGTTGGCTTAGGATGCTCATATACTTTGAATAATTTACATGGAACAAATATCTTTTTGAAATGTATGAATATTTACTTTTCATGTTGGTTGAGGATGCTCCTATACTTTGAAATACATGCTCATTTTAAATTCACAAGCATCTCAAAGTGAGCACAAAATTTATTGCATAAATTTTCATACCCATGTTAATTCCCATTTAGTTTTGGGTCCATTTTGATGAAATGTCTTAATACAATTATATATTAACAAGTTGCACACTCTTGTGCTAAGTTTGGCTCATGAACTAATGCTTATCCCTATCCATTTCACATTCATATACACTTATTTCTATACATTTGACCCTATCATATCCCTATTTACAAATGCATTCCCATATATTCATCATTTACACATCATTTATTACCCTATATTTGCACCCATCTCCACACATTCATTTATTGCCTTGAAACTAACAATTTTATGTCCATGGTCAATCCTAGGTGCTTCAAGATCAATCCTAAGAGCCTGCGGATTGTCCCTAAATTTTAAATCTTAAAATTCAAAAAAATTTTAAACTCATGCCCTTTTGTAATAGCCATTATGAGTGGACTTGGTATATGTTTGCATGACTAGGTGCTATGTTTTGGTATTTAACATTAGGCATTCATTTGTGCCATTAATTAACAAATGGAATGATAAAAGAGTTTGTGCAAATGAACATTTGAATCTATTACATTTAATTTGTAAAAATGATATTTTCAGTTCAACAACTAACTCTAACTAAATCTAATTAAATTTAGGTTAATTGTATGTTTGCATTTTTTAATTAGCACATATTTATGTAAATGGGATTTTAATCCCTCACAATGATAAAACATTTCTATATATTTATTTTTAAGATGATACTTGTGTTTTCTGCCATGCAAAAGGTGGAACAGGGTCGTATGAAAGATTTCAGAGATTAATAAAAGAATCCCTTCCCTGCTTACTCAGGAGTCAGAGGATTTGTCATTTTCCAATAACTCTAATGTATGTTAAATACCTGGCAAAGAGATCATGTAGATATTGAGTTCGACACACTATATATTAAAGGCATTGTCTAAATCAGAAAGCCAGATCAACAGACAGGGAAACATCTCCAACGGAAACACCGGCATCTATTCAAAATTGTATGGTAACCTCCGGAAGGCGGGGCATTAACAGCGGAGCTAAAACATTCCCTCCATGATTCCATCGCAATGATTTTGCTTTATTTATTTTCTGTTAAAGATTCGCGGTGGTGTGCAGCCAATTAAGGATTGGCGAGTTCAATGTGATACACTATATAAAACCCTTCCTCCATTACATGCACAAGCAATAGCTTTGAGAGACCAAGTACAAGAAAATTTGAGGAAAGCAGGACTTCAAAATACTTCAAAAAAATGGCATCTGTATTGGCACGTACAGTCGCTTTGGCTGCATTAGCATTAACATTTTCGTGTATGCTTTTCCCAGTTTACGCACGCGACCGCCACGGTCATTTCCACATGAAGCAGCAGTGGCAAGATGCCCACGCCACTTTCTATGGAGGCTACGATGAGTCTGGAACCATGGGTATGTTCATATTATACGCATATGCAATATAATAAATTTCAACACAATTCTTGATACAATTTTAAATCCGGTTTGTACAGGAGGTGCGTGTGGGTATGGCAATTTGCCTCAGCAGGGGTACGTAATATACACGGCTGCACTGAGCACGGCGCTGTTCAATGACGGCCTGAGCTGCGGAGGATGTTACAAACTGCAGTGCAAACAAGAGGAGGATCCGCAGTGGTGTTTGCCGGGGAGAAGCGTCACCGTCACCGTCACCAACTTCTGCCCGCCCAACTTTGGCCAAGCTAATGATGCAACCCTCCTCTCCCCCACTTCGACTTGGCCGTGCCGCCTTTCAGCAAATCGCCAAATACAAGGGCGGCGTCGTACCCGTTCGCTACACACGGGTGGAATGTGCGAAGGAAGGACGAATCCGGTTTACTATATCTGGGTCGCGGTATTTCCAGATGGTGCTCATCACCAATGTTGGAGGAGCAGGAGACGTGGTGGCCGTTTCCGTGAAGGCCAAGGACCCGCACAACCCTGGTAACTCCGGGTGGCAGAGTCTAAAGCGGAATTGCGGCCAAAATTGACAGAGTGATTTGAACATGATGGGGCAGACGTTGTCCTTCAAAGTCACCGCCAGCGACGGGAGGAGCGTGATTTCCCGCAGGGTGGCTCCCAACTCGTGGCAATTCGGTCAGACTTTCGAAGGACGACAATTCTAAGCACAACTCAGGCGGACCTCTCCAGATGTTAGTACTGCTACAAATGTATGGCTTCACTGTGCACATGTGCATATTACGAGGCGAAGACGATGCTGCGGAGGTGCTCCATGCTTGGCACCCGCTCGTCCTCGCTATTTTCTTTTGTTTTTCTGTTTGAGAGTTGCTTGCCTTCTTTGTTTATTAATTTATAAAATTAAAGGAATATTAGCAAATGCGCTTATATTTTGTAAAATATAAAATGTGATGATTTTGTAAAAATTGATTTCCATTGACCCATATTTGCCAAAAACGTGGAACATGCTACTATGTTGTCACCCAGCATATAATAAATACAAAACAATGACTACGCTGCAGCAGCAGTCCCTGTCTAAACCTGCAAGTGTCAGAGTAAAAAGAAAAAAAATATGTATGGTCTTGGTAAACTGAGTTGTGGAATTTGGCTTTGCAGCTGCCATTTGCATTTGTTTGAAAGTTTGTAAACAAATTCACTTAACATATTTTCGCAAAAACAAATGCTTTAAAATCTTCATGCCAATTCACAGTGTTGTATGTTGAGACATGGACCAGTTAGGACACGAACTTAGGACCTTCCATTCGCTGCTCGAGTGCTCTACCACTGAGCTACTGGCCCCTCTTGGACCAATCCATCGTCGGTCCGGGTGTGGCTTATTTCCAACACCAACACCCCCCCTTAAGCCACACCTCTCGTGTGCTTGGGGCTCCTAGCCTGGGCCTGGCTCTGATACCATGTTGAGACATGGACCAGTTAGGACACGAACCTAGGACCTTCCATTCGCTGCTGGAGTGCTCTACCACTGAGCTACTGGCCCCTCTTGGACCAATCCATCGTCGGTCCGGGTGTGGCTTATTTCCAACACCAACACTGTAGACATTACAGAGTATAATGATTTCATAATGAAAGCTCATGATGCTACAAGATCCAATTCGTTAACATTGCAATTACACAAACCTTGAAATTCCCCATGACGATATTGTAGTTCATTAAAGCCAATACTTGACAATTTACTATGAAACTCGCAGTATTGTTTTAAGAATCATCGTACCAGCTGAAAGAGAAATCTGCAAATAGCGTTGAAATCCGCAGAAAATTATTCCACACATCACATCATTCACTGTCTGTATACAAATTCAAAATACAAAGTAAGAACTGTGTTTAAAGATTAATCTAAGATTTGATAACATAAATATAAGATAAGCAAGTTTCTCTTCTAAAATTGCTTAGAAAATAATTTGGATACTTTCTACATAAGTTTTTTTATAGAAAATGTATAAAACCATACCCCTCCGATTCGAGTCTTTATTTGCTTTATATCTTGTAAAGGGAATTCAGTATGAGAAATAGCAATGGGTAAAAGTTCAACTCCGTGGGATCCTCTTATTGGCAGCTTGCTATCTTGCATCCATCCAATCAATCTCAACAAGCAATTTATAACATCAACCATTGTGTAGCAGAACACCAGTAGCACAAACCATAGCCTTTGAAAATATTTCAATATAAACCAATTATGAGTGGCTTGTAATTGCTTTTCCTGATGAAGGACATTAAGCTTTCTGGCTTGAGGAAATGTAGGCGGGAGATTAGGGTTGTCAGCTCTGGTCACAAAGGAAAATAATGCAGACATCAAAGAAATACCATCTCCAATTGCATGATGAACTCTAATTATCCAGGTGGCTTGGGCTTGGCTTGTTTTGTAATTAAGAACATGGAATTCCCAAAGAGGACGGGAGTAATTAAAGGGTGTTAGATGTAAGTTGCAAATATAATCATTCACCAATGAATCATAAGACTCCAGTCCAAGTGGAAACTCTGGAATAAATATATGATCATCCATGTTCACTGTTGTTTTCTTCCACATTGATCCTCCCTTCGCATTCTCCTCCTACAAACAAAATAAGTTCAATCCAAAGGAATACTGCTTATCAATATACTTGGGATAATAGAAACATGTATGGAATAAAAAGTAGTATATTAAAAAGTAGTATATAAAACAAATATGGAATAAAAAGTTATATATATATATATATATATCTGTGTGTGTGTGTCAAATAAAATATATATTTATTATTAGTTAGATAAAACAATTGAAATTGTCCAAGATACCATGCACATACCACTTCTTGTGCTATTCCTTTCATTCCAAGAAGCTGATTGATGTTAGATGATCCTACATTTGTGGTAGGTGCCTAATCTGGGCTACCAGATGTGACTGATAAAGGAACAAAAAGAAAAGCTTGTTAGAGTACAATACCACTAAGAGGGGGGGTGAATCATAATGGTAAGCCAGAAGAAGAAGAGATGTATTCGATGAGGAAAAGCATTACAATAGGAGAATATATACTATGTAATAGTTGATAAAACTGTTAAGGTAGTTGGTATAACAGAACCAACTAGCAGAACCAACGTAACTACATGGTTATGTAATAAACAAATAAACAATGTAATATATTATGTTAACATTCCCCCCCTTATTACATTGTTTTTACAAATGTACCCCCTAAACAGTTCAAATTTGATCCTACCAAGAGATTTGGTGAACATATCTGCTATCTGAGAGTCTATAGGGTAGTACTGGAGCTGGATGTGGTGGTTCAAAACTTGGTTCCGAATGTAATGACACTCGACCTCAATATGCTTAGTGCGCTCATGGAAAATTGGATTCTTCACAAGTTTTAACACAACCTGCTTGTCGCAATAGAGAACTGGTGACTTTTCTTCAGGAATGTCCATATTTGCCAGAATGCGACATAACCAAATTGCTTCGCACACAACTCCTCGTGTAGTGTGATATTCAACCTTAGTGGATGAAAGAGCAACAACAGTTTGCTTCTTACTAACCCACAAAATTGGCCCAGATCTAAGATGAAAAACATAACCTGAGGTGGGTTTCCTGTCATCTACAGATCCTGCATAATCTGAGTCTGTATATCCCTGTAAGAAGAACTGATTGTTCTTCTTATATTCCAAATCATAATCAACTGTGCCTTGGATATATCTCAACACATGCTTTGCTGCAACCCAATGACACTTCTTTGGCTCCTGCATGAATCTAGAGAGATAGATGACAGCAAAACACAAGTCTGGTTTGGTGTAGGTCAAGTAGATAAGGCTCCCAACCAGCTACCTATAGAGAGTGACATCTACTTGAGGTGAATCCTGGAAATGGGATAGTTGCAAACCTTTCTCCATTGGAGTGGAAATAGGCTTACAGTTGACCATTCCATACTTTTCGAGGAGTGTCTTGGCATATTTCATTTGGGAGATGAATATGAGGTTCTTCTTCTACCATATCTCCAAGCCAAGACAATAATGAAGTAGCCCCAAATCTGTCATGTCGAAGGAGTTCTTGAGATAATTCTTTACATCATCATTGAGACTGTCTGAGCTGCCAGTGAGAATAAGATCGTCCACATACAAAACCAGAATGACAATCTATGTGCCTGCCTTCTTAATATACAAATTAGGATCTGAGGGGCTATGGGTGAATCCATTCTGCAATAGGTGACCATCAATCTTAATGTACCATGCCCTAGGAGCTTGCTTAAGGCCATAAAGTGATTTGATAAGATGACATACCTTGTGTGGATGATGTTCATCAACAAACCCTTCTGGCTGGGTCATGTACACTTCTTTGAGATCACCGTTTAAGAAAGCACTCTTGACATCCATCTGTTGAAGCTTCCATCCCTTCTGTGCTACCAATGCATAGACCATTCTGATAGTTTTGATCTTCACAGTGGTGCAAAGGTCTCTTCATAATCAATGCCCTCTTGTTGAGCATATCCCTTTGCTACAAGTCGTGCTTTGTACTTGTCGATAGATCCATCTGCCTTGTACTTTCTTTTGAAGATCCATTTGCAGCCAATGGGTTTCTTCCCTTCAGGCAGATCAATAGGTTCCCAAGTATGATTTTGCATCAGAGAATTATACTCTGCATCCATAGCCTTCTTCCACTGAGGTTGGCTTAATGCCTCTTGAACTGTGTCAAGTTCAGTGCTGTCAACAACAGTACTCATGAGCACAAGATTCACTTCATTTCTTGTCTGACTCCTGGTTCTGATTCACAACGAAGTGTCTGGAAGAGTGTGCAGGTTAGAGTCCCTGATTATACTTTGGACCCACTTTGGAGGTTGACTGTACTGCTGCTGGTGTGTAATGTTTTCTAGAGGTCCCAAATCAACATACAACTCTCCTTGTAGTTCACTTTCTCTGTGAGAGTCTTCCACATGCTCATCATCTGATTGTGAGAGCAATTTATGAGGAGTAGGAGGTTGTTGCTCTTCTTTTTGTGATAAGGAATTGAATGACGATTCATCACATACCACATCTCGACTCTCATGTATCTTCTTTGTCTTAGGATCTATGAGACGATATGCTTTTGATGTAATACTGTATCCCAACAATATACACTGGAGTGTCTTAGGATCAGTCTTCTTTCTCCTATTGCCAGGGACATGCATGTATGCTGTGCAACCAAACACCCTTAGATGAGAAATTGAAGGCTTTTGTCCAGTCCATACCTCTTCCAGTGTCTTGTGTTGCAGGATCTTTGTTGGTGCCCTGTTGATGAGGTATACAGCTGTCTGCACTGCTTCTGCCCAAAATCTTTCCTCCAACTTGGCTGTGGAGAGCATGCATCGAGCCATCTCCATGACAGTCTGATTGCGACATTCTGCAACTCCATTCTGTTGGGGTGTATAGGGAGTAGTTAGGTGCTGCTTGATGCCATGATGCTTTAGGTATGCCACGAACTCCTTGGAGGTGAATTCCCCCCTCGATCTGAGCGGAGGATAAGAAGAGACTGGTCGACTTCTTTGACAACTTGCTTGCGAAAGTCCTGAAAGTTGGAAAAGGCTTCATCTTTCTTCTTGAGAAAGTACACCTAGGTCTTTTGGGAGAAGTCATCCATGAACAATTGGAAGTACTTATGTCCTGAAAATGAAGCAGGCATGGGTCCGCACAGATCGGTATGTACCAACTCAAGGCGATGTTTAGAATGGAAGCTACTAGCCTCGATTGGATCCCGGTGTTGTTTACCTGCAAGGCATCCAGGACATATAGGCAATGAATTTGAAATTGGAGGAAGTCCTCTTACCATTTGTTTGGAGCTGAGCTGATGCAAGGAGCCAACTGAAAGGTGCCCATAGCAATAGTGCTAGAGTCCCGTAGATTCTATTGTTGAAGATGATAGAGCTACTATAGGGGAGGAGACAACATCTAATGCAAACAGTCTATCCTTCATAAATGCTCTAGCAAGTATCACACCTTCTCTTGAGATTAGACAGGTCTTGACCCCATCCTTCACTTGGAACTTAACTTTCAGTTTGTGGTTCAAAAGTTGACTGACAGAGAGCAGGTTTGTTGTCAAACCTGGAACATACAACACCTTGGTGAGGGTACAACGGCTTGTCCCAAGAGGAATGATGACCTTGCCTATACCCTCTGCAACATACTCCTTGTTGTCAGCAATTTAAACTCTATCTCCAGTAGGTTGTTTTGTCAGTGCATCAAACAGCTCGTAATTGCCTGTCATATGCTTGCTGGCACTCGAGTCTATCAACCAAATATCCCTCGTGGGCTGTGAGGTTTGGGAGACAAGGACTAGATTGTGATGAGTCCCGCAGTTGGCTATTTCTGGTTCATCTTCTTCTGATGCATCATCTTGTTGGGCCGCTACATTGCCTTTGTGCCTTCTACGACTATGATGGCATTTGGATGGCTGAGTATCACTGCAACCAGAAAAGTCTTCTTTAGTTGAATTGCCTTGTGTTAAGGCATTGTACCAATAGTTGATAGTGTCATGATTGTTCTTGTTGCATTTATGACACCATCGGTTTGCCTTTGAAGGCTTCGACTGTTGATGTTGTTGTTTCTGTGGCTACTTTCCGCGAAACTTTTGACCTTTTGATTGTCTGGAGATTAGGGCCTTGTCTTCAAGTTCACCTTGGACAAATTGAATGGCTTCTTCCTGTTGCAACAGATTCACCAATTCGTCAAATGACACATCTTTCTTGGTGATGTTTAGCGTGGTGACAAAAATTTTGAACTGAGATGGCAGTGCTCTCAGCATAATTGGGACAAGTAGTTTGTCCTCCACCTTTTCTCCAAGTGCAACAAGCTCAGCTCACAGTTCAGATACCTGCCGTAAGAATTCCTCAACTTTCTCACCAGCTTGCATATTGAGTGTATGTAGCTTGGACTGTAGATGGAGGATCTTCGTTTAGTTCTTTGCTTGGTAGGTTGTGGAGAGAGAATCCCATGCTGCCTTTGATGTTTCCACATCCCGAATGTGAGGTTGAACTTCATTGGTGATGCTGAGTGTTATCAACATCAATGCTTTGGCATCGACCTTGTCAAACTTTTGCCTTTCATCTGGGTCTTCCGGTCTGGTTATGTCACCAATGACAATTCCCCATAGCTCCTCAAAAATGAGAATTGTCCGCATCTTTGTCTTCCATGCAGCATAATTTGGCCCTTTCAAAAGTTGAGCATCAGAAAGAAGCAATTTCGGGGCTGACATTGTTCACCACAAATAGAAAAAACTAGTCCAGACAACAAATTTATTATTATTTTATTTGACAATACATTCACTTTCAAGAAGAAATTGTGGCACGGAGATGAGCACGATAGGCCTGTACTGTGAGACGGGGACGCTTGGGTGTGCGTTTTACCTCATCTTCATCATCAGCATCATAACCCTCGTCAAGTTTTGCTCTAATCTTCCTTGCTTGACATTGTACATCAAATAGAAAGTAATCTAGCAATCCTTGCCTAAACAATTCATCGAATTGAAGATTATCGGTGTTTTGTAGGGCATCTAGAAGGGCAAAATAGAAGCCTAAGCTTTCTGAAACAACACGTCCGCCTCGAGGTGGCTCATTTGCATGATTACTGACCACACTGCTGGCATCTGGTGCGGTGGACATCCATGTTTTGTAGACTATGTCTTTCCTCTTTCAAGTGCCTCAACTCGAGTGACTCATGAAGGGTGCAACAGATGAAAAATGGAGAAATAACAAACCAGAGACCAATCTCTATAGCAGAGAGCGGCTTTGCAAATGACTGCAATCAGAAAAGAATCCTCTCTTTATTGCTAACGGCTAGATCCTCTCTTTACTGCCAACGGCTTTTTGCTTTCCTCCAATAGCTTGATCCTTCCAACAGTTTGTGGCCTTCAACTTGGGTGATTAGACAACGTTTTCTTGCTTGCTACATCAACTTCCAACATTCTTCCTCCTACTATTTGACTAGCAGCATCATCAACACTCCATCGCTGTTTTTGAAGACTCCATCGCTATTTTTAAAGACTCCAATGTCTTTGCCACTTAACAGAACTCCATCTATTCGTTGTGGGTGACTCCTTCCACTCTTCACATCACCCTCACTCCTACACAGGCTCTAATACCATTTAATGGTAAGCCAGAAGAAGAAAAGATGTATTCGATGAGGAAAAGCATTACAATAGGAGAATATATACTATGTAATAGTTGATAAAACTATTAAGGTAGTTGGTATAACAAAACCAACTAGCAGAACCAATGTAACTACATGGTTACGTAATAAACAAGTAAACAATGTAATATATTATGTTAACAAATCAGTGGTATACTAATTTTAACAGGACCTTGAGACCTTGAAATAATCTTTCAAAACTTTGAAACAAAGGCAACTTCTATTGAATGGAGATGAGGCATCATATTAGCTATAAACATCATGATAGTTTTGGTTAAGTTAAGATATGTATCATGACAACTAAAACTGACAGATCAAAGTCAAGAATACATCAACACGATATTATGGAACAAACTAAGATAAGTATTGACTCATGAACAATAGACTTAAGAGTAAGGGTGTTCACATATTAGACACATAAGCATATAGATATTAACTTGTAAAGTTTGATTGACCATAATGAGGATGAGTAGAGAACATCATTTTAGACAATGATATATGATGAATATGTGTTCATGCAGACCAAATTAACTTAGGATAACTTTAAAACTGAATGACACATGATAAGCAAATGAACATGAGGATCAAACACATCAGTGATAATAAAAACCCATAACACAAATATAGTCCTGAGTGGAAAACCCTCATGGGGAATAAAAACCACTTGAAATGCCTCACTGGCTTAATCAAAGTGCTTCACTAGCAAATACAGATGCCTCATTGGCATATTTCAATCAAATACATTGAATAATATGAGTCAATATAGAGGATTACTTTGTTCCTCTAATGCCCATGGCAATTTATAGCTTTAATGCCTTTTATGTCCTCTAAACTTCACAACATTTGAAGCTTAGAACACACAGAATACATTAAAACAATTTTTTGCCTTTTTCAACCAATCACTGTAATTTACAATAATTGTTTAAGCACAACCTTGTGTTTACAGCTAACACAAAACTTCAAGAATTCATTTTACCAGACAACTGCAGTATAGGGTTTCTGAAGAAACCTCTCTTCCACAAAACACAGCAATCATAACACCTGAAGCAAAAAAGGTCTAGTAATCTAAACCTCCAACTCAATGAAATAACATTTTCAAAATGCCCATTTTAGGATTTCGACATTCAAAGCATACTATTCATAGAGCAACTGAAGAACTTATTTGTGCTTTCTCAAACTTTTCAATGCATTCTATAACATCTAACCGAGCTTAACCATTTTACAGATATAGAAATCATTAACCTTGTGAAGCTCGACAAAACCATACCTAGGTCAGTGCTTGCAATTGAAAAGAAACTTACAGATCTCAACTGTCCACACTAACGAATCTGTAACTGTTCATGGCCACCGTTATCAAAGAATCTTTTTGCATTTGTTGCTCACCAAACCTCGAATCATGTCATTGTACCAAACCCCAAGCTTGCTGCGTATAAACCAAGCCCTATCTTTGCAAAATACACAATATACATTACTTTCAACATTTTACAATGTCAACTGGCTGAATCGGTATGCCCTAGAAAGAACTGGTGAATATAATGATAAAAAAAACTCCCTTCAAACCTTTTCTAAAGTGCCTTTAACCTGCTAGCGCAAGTTGCTAACAAAAACCTTAATTGATGCCTTTATAAATATGATACAAACATTACAAAAAGCCTTCGTGCCCTAGCATATTGCCATGAACAAAACATAATCATATGCTCAAAATAACAAGCTTGATAACCTTCTTTATTATAATGAATGAAACATTATAATACGTGCAATAATCTGCCTGACCAAGGAACCTTATAATGTGAATATAACAATATGCTTCATGAAAATGTCTTTTCACTTTACAAAATCAAAGACACAATCATTATTATATATACATTTCAACCTTTATGTCGGTGTCATAATCACCAATGCCCAAAAAAAAACTATATGTCGATCAAAGCTATGATATGCCAATTAACCAAGTTTACTATAATAGTTAATATGTTGTCCCTGTATGTTGTCTTAAACACCAATGTATGTTGCCTTTGTGACCAAACCAATAGAACTGAGCCTTCAATGAATTGCACAAATGTATGCAAAAAGGTATCACCAGAAATGTACCAAACCAAACTGAACCATGATGATCATTAAATACAGAATACCTGAGAATATATGCCAACACTATAAGTGCCAAGATCAACCCTTGACATCAAAATACCTGAGAATATAAAACCAATGATGCACTTGTAGAACATAGAAAGTGCCATAACCAGCATGCACCTGTAGGTAAAGCATGTAGAACATCAAGTATATCATTTGTCACATCAAGGATACCATACCAACTGTCACCAAGGTATCTTACCATATCAAACCAATTGACTGTCATCATATATCAACTATCATCACAGTATGGAAAAAATATAGCATGTGAATACATCAACAGCCAACTGTTATAAAATTGTATGTGCTAACTGTCATAACATAGAACAAGTACCATAACATATAAATCTAACATGATATCATATGCCAATATATCATCAGAAGATCATGAACATATCAACTATTGTATGAGCATATCAACATCAACTATCATAGAGCATTTAGAAGATCATGAGAACATCATGAGAACCTGTGCCAAGCATGTGTTAATTGATGTGCCAAGCATGTGGAAACTGTATGAGAGAACCATGAGAGTATGTGATTGTCATCAAGGCATGTACAACCAACATGTTTGATGTCTCTTCAAGACAAACCCCAAGTGAACAACATTATGGGCATTATCAAGAACAAGAGCACTTGCATCAAATGCTAAACATCATGAATACCAAATACTAAATACCAATTGCCATATGATCCAACTGTCATGTGCCATGCCACAAACCTGTCCAACTGTCATGTGTCATGCCACAAACTTGAGAGTTTATGCATTTGACATCAAGGACAACAATTGAGAGGGTAACAAAGCTTAGATTCTTAGAACAATATTTAAGGCAATGTGACCTAACCAGAGATTCATTTTTTCCCCCTTGAAAATAGAGGCTAGAAATATATTCTAAAAACTAAACATTTTAAGTACCACAAATATGCTATTTATATATCACAGTGAAGAGTCAAGGTCAGAATGTAACATACACCCCTCTGCATATGTCTCCCTTGACTAATTTTTTTGGTAATTTTTTGTGTTTTCTATTGTTTAGGTTTAATGGGTTGTTTTGCATGTTTGATTTTTGCAGTGCATGTGCATAATATGAAGTAGATAAACAAACCCAGAAAATATACAATAGAGCTACACAATCTAAAAGTAACCCAGATCACAAAATGCACAAAAACTAATAAAAATGAAATACCCACTTGGAAAACTTCAACTTGGTTTATTGCTGGAACTTGTAGCAGCATTACATGGCCATGGATTTTGCTTCAGTTCTCATTCCATACAAAAGATATGTCGGCTTTGATAGCAGCTATAAGAAATCAAGTCCTAGGCGATCCCTTTTGATAGCAAAAGAAGTTCCAACAAAGAAGAAATAGCATACAAAGAGACCCACGTCCCTATCAGCTTGGTACAGCCTGGTAGCAGTGAAGAACATCAGTTATCAAACACAAAAGGCCTTCCTCTAACTCTGTTTTAGTCTAATAACATCTACAGCAACAAGGCGACCCTAGTATGAAGAGAGAAACTACCTCAAAACTCAGAAAATGACAGCAAATAAAAGGTACGGCCTCTAGCAGGTGTACGGCTTGTTGGAATGGTCGAACGACCAGTAGATGAAAGGGATTCTAGTCACGAAAATACACCAATATCAACCAAATCTGTTCATCAAACCCTACCTCAATAGCTGCAACAAAGGAACATCAAGAATCTTTCCATTTTCTGCCCAAACGATCACCAAATATGTCTCCTGAATGCACGAATGAAGCCCCTGGATGGAGGCTCCTCAAACCCTCTCTTGACGCACTCTCTCATACACGAGGAAAGGTAAAATGCAAAGGTTTCCATTGCTACAAATTGAATGTCAAAGCCACAGAGCCGAGCTCAAAACCCCACGCTGGAGCAAACTCAATATCAGAGAAAAATAACATAAGTCTAGCATAAAGAAATGAACTCTCCTTTTTGCCCTTATAACTCCCTCAAACCCAACACCCAAGAAGAGAGGGAATATAATATTTTTTTAATTTTAAAACAACCCCTTATTTCCTCATGGGATGGGCGTTCCTTCCTAGGTACAACACTTTTTAACTCTAAGTTATAACATTAAATTATAATATAACTTAAAGTGACCACCAAAAGTAATAAGTTAAATCTTTAATTTAACTTATTTTAAATTGACATATCTTTAGAAGATTTGACTCCCAAATCTTGTGTCCCGGCTCCCGCACTGCCCTGCCAAATATGGAAACTAGCTCTGTCACAACTTACTATAAATAGTAAGTCCTCAAACTGACTCCTTGAACACTACCATTAGCCTACGGGAGTCCCATGATAGGCTAACCTTGACCTTCTGGAGTGATGAGATAAATGGGGGACATTACAGTCTATCCTCCCCAAGATTGCTTGTCCTCAAGCAACCTCAACTCTAGATGCTATAATATCTGCTCACCCTCCCATGTGGCATCCTCAACTGGCAGATTCTTCCACTTAACCAAGTACTCTCTGATAACCCATTTCCTCAAATGTCTCTCTCGGGTGTGAATGATAGCCTCAGGTATCAGTATCAACTTACCCTCCTCGTCCAATGGTGGAAGCTCCGCAGAAGGAACTATATTGTGGCCAAGAGCTTTCTTCAGTCTGGAAACATGGAACACATTATGTACTCTGCTATAATCTCCTCTTTCCAATCAGCAGAGATCTCCCCAACTAAACATATGTGAGGTCATCTAGATAAGGCATCTGCAACTACATTTTTCTTTCCTTTGACATACTCAATGTCAAAATCATATGCCTGCAATCTGCTGACCCACTTTTGTTATCTATTGTTCAGGTCTTTCTAGTTCATGAAGTATTTGATGTTGTTATGATCTGTCCTGATTATGAATCTACCCCCAATCAGATACTGCCTGAATTTGGCTAATGCATGCATAATGGCCAACATCTCTCGGTCATATACTGAGTAGCTCCTCTCCACACCCCAAAGTTTTGTTCTCTCAAAAGTGATCAGGTGCTTCTCCTACATAAGCACAACCCCGATCCCCTCTCCAGAAGCATCACACTATAACTCAAATGGTTTAGCAAAGTCAGGGATCACTAATATCGGGCATGTAGACATCAAGTGCTTGAACCTGTTGAAGCATTGCTGGGCTGTGTCACTCCACTCAAAGGCTCCCTTCTTTGTCAGATCAGTCAATGGTGCTGCTATATGTGAGAACCCCTTAAGAAACTGTCTATAGAGCCCACAAAGCCTGAAAAACCCCTTAAGCTATGTGAGGTTTGTGGGTGGAGGCCAATCAATTATTGCCTTAATTTTCTCTGGATCCACTCTAACTCCATCTGCACTGATAATGTGGCCAAGGTAAAGCAATTCTATCATACCAAAATCACACTTAGATTCCTTGGCATAGAGTGAATTACTCTCCAAGATGCTCAGAACCTCCTCTAGATGTCTCAAGTGGTCCTCCCAAGTCCCGCTGAATATTAGAATATCATCAAAGAAGATCAAAACAAATTTCTTGAGTTGCTGCCTAAAAATTTGATTCATACAACTCTGGAAAGTAGCAGGTACATTAGTCAACCCGAAAGGCATGACTAGAAACTCAAAATGACCGTAGTGGCATCTAAAAGTAGTTTTCTCAATATCCTCTCCCCGCATCCTGATCTGATGGTATTTAGATCTCAAATAAATCTTAGAAAAATAATAGGCACCATGTAGCTCATCTATCAATTCATCTATCCTGGGAATTGGATACCTATTTTTTATAGTCTTCTTCTTTAGGGCCCTATAATCAATACACATTCTGATTGTCCCATCCTTCTTTTTGACCGATACAACTATAGAAGCAAATGGGCTTTTGCTGGGCCTAATATGTCCCATCTCTAGAAGATCCTTAATGGTTTTCTCAATCTCATCCTTAAGCCTCTTCAGATGGCGGTATGGTGTGATCATGATGGGCTTAGTCCCATCCTCCAACTCAGTGACGCGCTCTATGCCTCTATCAGGAGGCACTCCAGGTGGTATGTCCCCAAACACCTTACTATGTTTGGTTAGCAACTTCTAGATATTTGGATGATAGCTATCCTTCTATCTTGGTGGGGACTCTGGCATAATAAGGCACTCTACCGCCCACTCAACCTGGTCATGTCTCAAAAGCCTCTCCATTCTCTTCAATGATACAACTCGAGGTCCACCATCTGAAATTCCCCTAAGGCATATTTTCCTCCTATTATACTTGAATCTCATCTCCATTTTCTTAAGATTTATGGTGAACTCCTCCAACTGGCTCATCCAGTGCATGCCAAGCGCTACATCTGTTTCCCCTATACCAACCACACATAAGTCATCAACCAACTCATAATCACCCATGATGATTCTCAACCCTGATATCTTCCTAGTGCAATGCATTTTGAATCCGTCGGCCACCATCACCTTAAAGCCTTCAAATTCTTTAATTTTTAGCCCCCTGCGAGCAACTAACCCCTCATCAATAAAATTGTGAGTGATTCCTATATCGATAAGGGTGATAATACACTGCCCACCTAGTACACCACGCACCCTAAAAGAGCCAACCTTCTGAAAACTTGACAGCTGGGCAATAACACCTCCACTATTAGTACTGTGATGTGAAGCTCTCTCATCCCCACTATCACCATGCTCTGAATGTTGATCTGACTCTATGTCTAATGCCTCTGATTGTGACTCCTCAGCTGAATAGTACTCAATTAGTTTGGTCTTAGCCTTATGTGAGCACTTATGTGAAGGATCCCATGGTTCTTTGCAATGAAAGCACAACTTCTTCCTTCTGTACTCATTCAACTGATCATCTGTTAACCTGTTGGATCTATCCTTGTACTGATCAATATCTCTGTGGAATGGTTTCTTCTCCTTCTCCTTATCCCTCCTGTGAGAAAACCCCTTAGACTAGAATTTACTCCTCCACACTGATGACTCCATGTCCCGGGCCTCTTTCATGGCCTCTTGAAGTGTAGCAGGGTCAAAACCCTTAACCCAACCACGAAGTGGGTAAGATAATCCATCAATGAATAGAATCACTAATATGTGCTCAGATAAATCTGGGACCATAATAGATAGGTCCTGAAACTTAGAGATGTAGGAGTCTAATGATCCACTCTACCTTAGCTGTGCTAACTCCTTAAACTGAAGTTTCAGATCCTTCTTGTCAAATCTGTCAATTAGACGGGCTGTAAACTCCACATACGAAGCGATCTGATTATGCCCCAATGTAACCTTCCCATTACTCCACCACTTGTGTGCCACTCCCTCCAAATGTAATGCAGCATAAGTGATGGCATCCTCCTTAGGCATAGGATTGATCTACAAGTAACTATCCAACTTCTGCACCCAAGCCCTAGCAGTGGTCTTTCCTGAGCCATCAAAATAGGGAAGTGTCATTTTGCTTACTTTTTTCTGTAGTTCTTGGTTCTGAGGTCTTCCTCCCATGCATGGCCTATTCCTCACCTTGATGTCTGAATATTTTGCTAAAGTCATCTCTGCTCTAAATTCTGCACTAGAGGCCATCTAGTCCCTCAGAATCTCATCCTGGAATTCTGCCTGTGTGGGATCCTGTTCAGGATCTTGGTTCTTGGGAGCAAATGTAGGGATACCAGGTCGGTCTCCTTCTGTAAGTTGTGAAGCCCTCCTATGAGTCACTGAGGCCTCATTCTCATCATCCCTGAACCTATATCTATCACCATGGTTCCTATCTCGATTATTTATGTCCCCCTAGTTCCTGTCGCCATTGTGCCTATCACCCACATTATGCCTGTTCCTATCTCTGTCATTACTCCTGTTCTTGTCACCATCATTATTTCTATCTACCACTGTCATTGTTTCTATTTCTGTCAGCATTGTACTTGTTCCTGTCACAGTGATTTTCCCTATTATTCATTCCATCTCTTAGCTGCATGAGAACATGTGTTATCTCTGCCTGTGAGTCCCTCAACTCCTGTCGGGAATCCCTCAACTCCCTCTCTAGGGCTACTGAGCTCCTGGTGAACATATTCAAAATCTCTCGTAGGCTTGGCTCCTCAACTTCCCTATCACCCATCTCCTTTGAAGACTCTGAATGATGTGGCAACTCTCTTGAAAATGGGTATGTGCGTGAGACTAAGGAATCTTTGTCAATAGCTGCAACCACTATCTCCTCCTCAAATGGGTCTGTTTGTGGCACATGAATCTCTGGTTCTATCCATTATGGAAACTGTGTTTCTTGTCTTGCCCTAGTATTTCTAA
Source organism: Cunninghamia lanceolata (assembly GCA_027924645.1). Lineage (NCBI taxonomy): Eukaryota > Viridiplantae > Streptophyta > Pinopsida > Cupressales > Cupressaceae > Cunninghamia > Cunninghamia lanceolata. The sequence goes on from BSBN01001493.1 coordinate 2,139,573, forward strand.
AGGGATATCTATCTGTAGGTCGCATATCTCATTTTTATCATCTGCATGTCAAACTAACCCCACAGGATGGCAAGATTTTCTACTCTGATACCACTGTAACATACACCCCTCTGTATATGTCTCCCTTGACTAATTTTTTTGGTAATTTTTTGTGTTTTCTGTTGTTTAGGTTTTATGGGTTATTTTGCATGTTTGATTTTTGCATTGCATGTGCATAATATGAAGTAGATAAACAAACCCAAGAAATATACAATGGAACTACACAATCTAAAAGCAACCCAGATCACAAAATGCACAAAAACTAATAAAAATGAAATACCCACTTGGAAAACTTCAACTTGGTTTATTGCCAGAACTTGTAGTAGCATTACATGGCCATAGATTTTGCTTCAGTTCTCATTCCATACAAAAGATATGTCGGCTTTGATAGCAGCTATAAGAAATCAAGTCTTAGGCGATCCCTTTTGATAGCAATAGAAGTTCCAACAGAGAAGAAATAGCATACAAAGAGACCCACGTCCCTATTAGCCTGGTATGGCCTGGTAGCAGTGAAGAACAACATATATCAAATAGAAAAGGCCTTCCTCTAACTCTATTTTAGTCTAATAACATCTGCAGCAACAAGGCAACCCTAGTATGAGGAGAGAAATAGCCTCAAAACTCAGAAAATGATAGCAGATAAAAGGTACGGCCTCTAGCAGGTGTACGACTTGTTGGAATGGTGGTATAGCTAGTAGATGAAAAGGATTCTAGTCATGAAAATACACAATTACCAACCAAATATGTTCATCAAACCCTGTCTCAACAACTGCAACAAAGGAACATCAAGAATCTTTCCATTTTCTGCCCAAACGATCACCAAATATGTCTCTTGAATGCACGAATGAAGCCCATGGATGGAGCCTCCTCAAACCCTCTCCTGATGCACTCTCTCATACATGAGGAAAGGTGAAATGCAAAGGTTTCCGTCTCTGCAAATCGAATGTCAAAGCCACAGAGCCAAGCTCAAAACCTCAAGCTAGAGCAAACTCAATATCAGAGCAAAATAACATAAGTCTAGCATAAATAAATGAACTCTCCTTTTTTCCTTATAACTCCCTGAAACCCAATTCCCAAGAAGAGAGGGAATATAATATTTTTTTAATTTTAAAACAACCCCTTATTTCCTCATGGGATGGGCGTTCCTTCATAGGCACAACACCTTTTAACTTTAAGTTATAACATTAAATTATAATATAACTTAAAGTGACACCAAAAGTAATAAGTTAAATCTTTAATTTAACTTATTTTAAATTGACATATCTCTAGAAGATTCGACTCCCAAATCTTGTGCCTAGGCTCCCGCACTTCCCTGCTAAATATGGAAATTGGCTCTGTCATGACTTACTATAAATAGTAAGTCTTCAAACTGACTCCCTCAACACTACCGTTAGCCTATGGGAGTCCCGTGATAGGCTAACCCTGACCCCCCAGAGTGATGAACTAAATGGGGGACATTACATAGAAGCATTTACTTAATGCTATGGAAGATGAGGAAACAAAATTATTTTTCTGCCATCATAGCAAAACGTTGGTGACTATAAAAGTTATTAAGAACCTTAGAGTATGTGCTAATTGCCACATTGTAGCGAAACTTATATCCAAGGTTGTTGCAAGTGAAATTGTTGTGAAAGATGTGAACCATTTCCATCATTTTAAACAGGGATGCCTCCCATGCAGTCCTAGTTTTTGCTACCATCTTCTGAAGCTAGCTCTTGGCTGGAATACTAGACTGATACTGCATCCCAATTAAATTTTACAGGATATATTGCATTGTGGATGTTGTGAAGGAGCAAAATCCACTGCAGGCTCCATTCTGTAAAATAATACATACACGGTTGTTAGCGTTTAATTGGCTTCTCTATATAAAATGTGGGTATTGGTTATAATTTGAATGTGTAGTTCATTGTGTTCAGATGGGCAATGGATGGTTTAATTTTTTTTTTTAAAAACTACAAACTTGAAATCATGCAGAAGAATATAGCATATGGCATACCTTTGTTTTCCTGATCTAGTAAAACACCAAGAATCCTGACTGAGAAACAGAGCAATTCCTCCAAGCCAACAAGGCAAAAATGCCCCTTTTGTAATTAGGGTTTTTTTTATCATCAGGGGATTTTCATTGCAATTTCCCTCATATGCATGTATGCAAAATGTGGAAGCATAGACAAGGCACGTGACTTAGTTTAGAGATTACAACAAACTATTGTATTGCCACAAAGTGCCCTACATAAAAAAAATAGAAAAACTTTAGATTATGCTTAATTTTTTTCATCCCTGTCTCCTATTCCTCAAAATTTTCCCTTAATTTGCCATGTCCAAACACAACCAACTACACGTGTCCTTCTTGCAAAAACAAAAACTAACCATAGAAATTTTGCTTTATTTTTTTCATGGCCCTCTTTTCATTGGACAACATTTTTCTCAGATTTTTGGCTAATGTAAATTAGAAATGTTAACTAAGAAAATTACCAGGATCTAATCAGAAATTCAAAATTATTATTTACATAAATAATGAAAATGTAATCCATGACAAAACTTTAGACTATCTTGAAAATATTTTGTTTCTGCATCAATACCGAAAGAGAGAAAAAGAAGAGGCGAAGTACTTATAAAAAATATTTACCAATGGGCTAAAAATCAACAGGCCAATCACAAAATCAGCTGTAGGTAACATTTTTGTTTGGAAATTTAACAAAATTAAAACATCATAGACAAAAGATTGATTTTTGCCTTTGCACACATTTCAATGCCCAACTAATGTGAATGAGTGAAAACAATAGTTACCCTGCCTACGGTAGGGACTAATAAGATTTTACACCAAAATTTAATTATTTCATACTAGATATAAGTTTTAAATAGTATATATGATAGTTGATATACATTTAATTTATGCCCATGTGGATGTTCTCACTTATCTAAGTAATATATATGTCATTGATATAACATCATTCAATAACTTAATCATTAATCATAGAGCCTATAGACCAAACCACTATTATTCACGTGTGATTTATTCTTAGTAATTCTCATGAATAAAAATAACATGTATACCTCAAAATCAAAACACATATACCATACACTGCTACTGAGTATCCATAAATATCTAAATGGGGAGAGCATCATGTGAATGATTATATTCCAACCACAAAGCTATACAAGCTCTCTCGTATGGCACCCAAAATAGGTGGGGTCCTTCCTTTCATAGGTGAGGTTGCATAAGAGTACTACATAAGGGTAAAAGAGTGAAGTATCTAATGTGGGTAACTATCTATTTGACCCTCTAACAACTTAGTTTAAATATTAAATACCTTGGCTAAAGATTTGAGATGAAAGTCACAATATAGCTATACCACATCTCCATCTAGTATAAATGCTACACTACAATTCGGATCATCTAACTAAGGTGTAGACATAACTTGTTTGATCACCTAAGTTGAAAGTAGATATATTTGTACTTGGTACAATACAACTATACATGGATAGAGGCATGTCTCACCCACCATCCAAAGATGTCCCAAACACTAACCTACTCCATCTTCAATGCATGACACACAAGATTATGTTATATGTTGGAATGTGGATTGTCATAACACACATGAAAGATTGAATGGGCCCCATATAATCCACACTCATCTTCATGGCTTCCAAACAATCCACATGCAACAAATATGTATCTAACTTATATTATAAGTTGAGTTCAAGATATTCTAATTGAAGTATGAATATACATATTTACTTTCTCCTAGGAGATTGGTCATTGTTATAATGTTTCTTATTTTCTATGTTCATATGTTTTAACTAGATCACAATGTATCATGCATGACACTAATATGTCACATTTTTATATTTAGTCAACTACTATGATAGACAACATCATTGACCATCATTACTTATTACATAGTATAACAAAACTTTCAAATACAATCATAGACCCCAAGGAGTTTCCAAAATATATAGAATGTGAATATGTCCATACATCAGAACCAAAATATAATAAATTCAAGGGGTCATGTTCACTATAAAAACTCTTAAAGTATTACCAATTGATATTTTCTCAAGTATAAGTTCTCTACTCATTATAGTGTGTAAATTATCTCAGATCTCTAAGTGATTATATATGAACTACATCATTCACATGGAAATACATTAACTAAAGAGATGTCTAGGTTATTTAGTTTAGTTTAAATAAGATTCCACAGTCTACATCAACTTTGTTTTTCCTCCACAAAACACAAATCACAAAACCAAAGAAAACATAGTTCTAAAATGGTATTAAAAGGCATAAGTTCATAGTACTTCAATAAAGACAACTTTTAGGTGTGCCCATAATTGTTGTAAAAAATAGGTGATAACTTAAGAGTGGAAGAATAAAGGTATATAATAGTGACATTATTGACCAAAATTCCTCTTTTGATACACTACATCCTTGCTAGTCACATATTGAAACCACACACATTGTCTTGTCAATGAAAATAACCCCAAAGAGTAGTCTCACTCATGGTGCAATTGGATTAGAAAACCCAACAATTTTTCCTATTTTCAAGATACACTATGCAAACCTACAAAGTAACACACATACACAACTATAACTAAATAGTAACTAAACACATATGTGTGATTAACATAATACTATATATCTAATTAACATTATAAATAATAGATTACATACACATGACCACAAAGGGGATAGCTAAAATACACTCCTTTCCTTCCCTCTTCTTGCCTAAACCTATATAAAGTATAGACTCAACTCTCTCTAAATATCTCTCACATATGCATAGGAATCTTTAATTTATAGACACAAGCACCTCATATTATTACAATATTAGCTCATCTATAATTATCTACATGTGTACGTTGATTTTAATGTGCAACCAAGCTTATGTGCATGAATTTTCTAAACATATATTATTGCATGCAACCTCTTGTGTAATGCCTAAATTTTACTAACCAAAAAATAGTTCAAAAAAAGGTTAACTAATTTTTTTTGTTAACAATCACAACATTAATAGTGAAGAAATGCACACTAATATGCTAGTGTTGTCATCATTTATGACAACACTACAATCCAACATTCTACACATAAAATATATGTGTAGATATGCACAAGTAGAGAGGTGTCATCACCTTGATTCATGAAAGGTTGGTATGCATATCAATGTGCCACACTCACAACACACACGGAAGAAAAAAGACTTAAACAAGGGAACAACTCAACACAATGATATGTATAGGGATAGTGATACAACAACTAAACCTCAAGGTAACAAGATAGGGGGGATATAGATTCACCCTACACTAAGTGTATAGGTACTCATTCCTAGGTGAGTACACTTTGAAGCATAAATAAAGGAAACTAAGAAAGAATGATTCATTTACTTTCTAAACTATCATTCCTACTAAGATAAATTAGGTAGAATCAATAGTAATTAAACATGAATCATCTTAACCTTTCTAGATTCACTTAACCAATTACTTAGTCTCAATGCATATGTATAAACCAATAGGGATTTAATAAGGATTGCATCGCTGATGTGGTAATCAAGTTCCTCCAGGACAATATCATCACCAGGTTTGGGATACCCTTCGCTCTGGTATGTGATAATAGCCCTACTTTTTCATCATCTCAATTTATGCGGTGGTATTTTGAACATAAAGTAGTTTTAAAGTTCTCTTCAAACTATTACCCACAAGGTAATGGTGTGGCAGAATCTACAAATAAAAATTTGATTGATGTTATTAAGAAACTGCTTGAAAAGAACCCTAGGGATTGGCATACTCAGCTCAAGTTCGCCCTATGGGTAGACAGAACCAGAACTAAAGCCTCCCTAGGAACTTCTCCATCCCAGCTTGTATATGGCTTGAACCCCATCTTCCCAGTGAATCTTCAGATACTCGTCCTCCAATTTATGAAGGAATTTCCTATTGATGAGGATAAAATAGAAGCTAGGCTCATGAACTTATTGGGCCTAGAAGAAAAACATGATACAACCCTACAACACTTTGTCAAACACCAAGTGGTGGTTAAAAGATGGTTTGACAAATGGGCTAAGATCAAAGCTTCTAGAATTTCAAACTTGGTTATGTTATGGGATAAAGCTAAAGAAAAGAAAGGTGACCACCAGAAATTTGAAAAATTGTGGCTTGGCCCATATTAGATCTTCGAGATTCTTGGAGAAAACACATTCATGATTATCTCATTAACTAGAGAACCTATCCCATTTCTTCTCAATGGGCAGTTTCTCAAGCACTATTTTGGTCCCTGAAACCGTTGTCTTGCATTTTGTATTATAGTAGATTAGGAGTCTCTCATTGTCCATCGGTCTTTGGTCATCTTCGTCTCTTTCATCGGGTTTGTTAGTTCTTTTTGTTTAGTGTTTCTTTCTTTCATTTGTTTGGTCATCTACTTGTTGGTCCTTCCTGTCTTAAAGAGGAGGGTCTGTGTGTAGTGCAATATTAGGGAAAACTTAACCAAATTTTTTGCTGTTAGTATTTTTCAGTGTATAACCAGATGTTTCCCATTAAGTGTTTTGTTTACTTCTATTTATCATGAGCCCTAGAAACACAAAGTCTATATAAACAACCTGATTGTGGTGAAGATTAAAGGATACCATCAAAGCTTACTACATTTTTATACACATTAATATTCTGAAGTTAGCTGGGATCTAGATCTTGCAGTGACCTTTGTCAAAGTGAAATCCATGGTGATTATATTCCTTAGAATAGGGGATTCTTGTTTGTCTCAATACTATACAAGATTTCATCAGAAGGTGATGAATTTTCAGATCATTATTCATTGGGCAAAAGGGAGATATTTTACCACAACACAATGTAGATCACATACACAACACTCAATGGAGGATCCTATATTCATGATCAGCTATGACCTAATCAGCTAAGGGTTGTTTCCCATGTGATATGATAGAAGTTAATCAAGATTGCTATCCAACAAGACCAAGAGGTAATCTGTTAAGACCAAGAGATAATGTATTTGTTAAAATTCATGCCTATGACGGGACTTTCAATCTTCCATAATCCTCAAAATGGTGAAACAAATTCCAACCTTTAGGTTCCACAATTTTGACATAAGGAGGGGACTGTTCAGGGGTCTGTTCAGCTGTTAAGGGTAACACCATTCAAGTTTCCTAGGACTAGCAACAACTAGAAGACCCCCAAACAATCATTGGCTAAGGTAACCATATTTGTTTGGGTTTGTTGGATTAAGGTTTTCAATTGTTCTTACCACTATTCCATCTGCTCCATGTTGATCCCCTCAAGGCATCCCTATACTTTGCTTGATGAATCCTCTTGCTCAAATGTGTTGACTATCCCAAGTTCAAAATTTCATCCTATTTCAAGATAGTCCAAGAACAATATATAATGATTCCATATTGTTTCCAAACATTGCAATGAGTGTGTCATTTAGGATAGAAAATTGTTTTAATACATTCCTAATCCTTATGAATACTCTGAGGTAACATCAACAGTAATAGGATGGTCTCTAACTAGGTTGCCTAAGTACTTTATTCATCTGCATCCATTCATTCATCCATTCACTCCATTCCATCTTTCCCTATCATTCTAGGGAGTCGAAAGACAAATCAATATCTCGTAGAAGAAGAAAGCATTCAGATTTCTTACAAAAGTCTTTCACTTTCTACCCTCCATTCACCTCATATTGTTCATCAGCCCTACTCCCCTAAGCCATTTTTCCCTAAGAAAATTGAAAAGCCTCATGAAGGTGAATCCTTTTAGAGATGGCCAACTTAGCTAGTGAGACAGTGCAAAGCTGAATATTGAAGAAATATTCCCCAAGGAGTGAAGTTTTTAGGTAATCCAGTGACAAGCAATTTTCCATTAGGTTTTAGCAAAGATGAAACAATTCTCAGTGTAGGATATTTCAATTCTTTCAAAACAACATGGATATATATAAAGAGAAAGAAAAGAAACGAAAATAAAATAATAAAGAAAAATAATCGTCCTCTGGTGAAAACTATAATATACTAGCGCCTTGGGCAAGTACCATGATGAAAACCCATTTACACGTGTTGACTATCCCAAGTTCAAAATTTCATCCTATGTCAAGATAGTCCAAGAACAATATATAATGATTCCATACTGTTTCCAAACACTACAATGAGAGTGTCATTTAGGATAGAAAATTGCTTTAATACATTCCTAATCCTTATGAATACTCTGAGGTAACATCAACAACAATAGGATGGTCTCTAAATAGGTTGCCTAAGTACTCTATTCATCTGCATCCATTCATTCATCCATTCATTCCATTCCATCTTTTCCCATCATTCTAGGGAGTCGAAAGACAAATCAATATCTCGTAGAAGAAGAAAGCATTCAGATTTCTTACAGAAGTCTTTCACTTTTTGCCCTCCATTCATCTCATATTGTTCACCAGCCCTACTCCCCTAAGCCAGTTTTCCCTAAGAAAATTGAAAAGCCTCATGAAGGTGAATCCTTTTAGAGATGGCCAACTTAGCTAGTGAGATAGTGTAAACTTGAATATTGAAGAAATACTCCCCGAGGAGTGAAGTTTTCAGGTAATCCAGTGATAGGTAATTTGCCATTAGGTTTTAGCAAAGATGAAGCAGTTCTCAGTGTAGGATATTTCAATTCTTTCAAAACAACAGATATATATATATATATATATATATATATATATATATATATATATATATATATATATATATATATATATATATATATATATATATATATATATAAAGAGAAAGAAAAGAAAAATAATCGTCCTCTGGTGAAAACCATAATATACTGGTGCCTTGGGCAAGTACCATGATGAAAACCTGTTTACAGGTGTCATGTGTAGAATATAATCATCAAGGAATAGCTTGACAGAGTGAGTTGCAAGGTTTTAGATCTCGGCGAAATTGGTTGAAAGAAATAAATCACGTGCACACAATAAGTGAGTCTCAAAGCGTCATCTTTCTATCATTACTATAATTGTTTGTTTGTAGGGTTTGTTGTTTTGGTGTTCATCTTTGATGGATTCAAACTTAAGACTTTTGAGAAATTGAGGGTTTTATCCTCCAAAATGCATATAGCATTTTCCCAGTTGAGTCGCCATTTGTTATTCCCTGCATAACTACCCTTATCCTTGAGATAGATTGGGACCCCCCTTTCTACCTTCTTGCCACTTTCTAGCTTGTGGGTCTTTTCCTCTGATGATCTTGTGTCATCCTCTCTCTTAAGTGTCTAAGAGATTATGTGTTTTTGCCTCAAAAACTTAAGTTTTTGAGCCTCTTTGTTGAGCCCCGAGAGTTCCTTTTTCCCCAAGCTCCCAGGTACCCGGGCCTATTTTGGCTTTCGGGACTGGGTGTTGTTGACCGTTCGGTATCCGAGGCCCTGATTGGGACCTCGGGCCCCAATCGACCCTTTGACTCCAGGACCATTTTCCTTCTCTGGCTCTAGTGGTCCTTTTTTCATTTTTGTCCCCGCTCCCCATGAGTCCTATCGGGACTGCGGGGCCCGGTTGGCCTTTTGGGCACTCTGCTGTTAGACCTCGGGAACATTTTTGTCCCGCATCCCCACCCTAGCTACCACATTAATGGTGGTCTGGGGATTGTATTACTTGGGTATTTAAGGGTCCCGAAAGCCCTTTGGATCATTTTTCTCATTTTCTCCCTCTCTCGTCGTTTGTAAAACCTACCTGGAGCTCTTTGTCGACATTTTTATTCTTGAAGCTTGTATTTTGGAGGTGTTGGTGTTTTGTTTGCGGGTGTGCAATTGTATATTAGAGAAATTCCTCATTTCTTACCTGTTCTCGCACTCCTTCCTTCGATATTCATGCATCAGGTAGGGTTTGTGGTTGTTTTTGTTTGTTCTTCCCTCCGTTTGGTTTTTCTGCTCATCTTTTTCTACTTTTTGTTGTTGTGTGTTTGGGATATATTGTAGGTTTGTTTCCTTAGTTTCTATTTTTCTTGCTTTCCTACTTTCTTTCTTGTTTCCTAGGGTTTAGATTAGTGTTAGGTTTTAAATTTCAATAAACTAGAACCTTGAGGTTCCTATCTCAATTGAATGGACCAATTCATTTGAATTTTCAGCCTAAAAACCTAGAACATCAGCCAACCCTTTCATCCTTTGGGCCCCGTTTCAAAAAAATGCCTAAATATATAGTACAACCAAATAGGTTTCTGAGCCCCATTTACAAAATTGGTGAGGATCCTTACTAGCGTAGTCGGGTGCCATTGGGACATCGGGTCCCGATTGGTCCGTAAGCCTTGGGCTTTGGAACCTCAAGGTTCCAAAGTCGTTCTTCCACCAACTCTCCACAATACAAAATAAGTAGAGGGCCTTTCAGGACCTCAGGTCCCGGGTGGTCAAATGGACCCTGGAACGAAAGATGATTTACGGGGGCAAATCCACTTTTTACCCCCTCGCCTGATTGAAGACTTAGAGAAAATCATCCCTCGAGGTCTGCTCGGGACCTTGGGTCCCAATGGCCATTTTGGCCTTAAACTTTAAAGAGGTCCTCAGACCATCCTTAGCCCTACAACCTGCCATTTTCCCATGGGTCTATTTCAGGATTCTGGACCTGCAGAGAACTTTTGACTCTTGTTAGCTTTAAATCCTAATAAAACCTCAAAGTTGTTTTCCGCCAGTTGCCTCGGGGCCCGATTAATATTGCGGGCCTGTAGACGAAATCCGACCCAGTGTCCAAATTTCCATCTTGGACTTGAAATCCCGCTAAACCAGCAAAACCCTCAAAATGCTTAGTTTTTAGTGATTCTTTTGGTTTTCGTGGAATTTTTATACCCTCTTTTCTTCCTACAGATTAGATGGATGTTGGAAGAAGAGACTTCTGAGGAGACGCTTTTGGGATCCCAGTCTTTAGAAGAAATTGAACAAGAAATAGAAGGATTAGAAACTGGAGAAGCAACTTCAGCCCAAACGTCAAAGAACTCAGTCAAACAGAAGAAGAGAAAAGAGCTCCCAACCACAATGAAAACCAATTTTAGGGCGTTCCCAAAGATTCTAAGTTCAAGAATGAACTTATTGTCATTAGGGAAAAATCTAGGGCAAAAATCAAAACAACAAATATTCAAACCCTAACTGCAATGAAGTGCAATCTAACTTAGAAAACCAATCAAACAAATAGAAATAAACTAAGAATCTAAGTTAGTATTGTCTTATCTCCATTATTCTCCTCTATCTTGCATTATGATAGATCAGATTTGCAAGTTTATGCAAAGATCTTGAGAAGCTCATGTATGTGATTAGCAAGATTTTGGAGATTGTTCAGAGATGAGAGAGATTTCCAGGACTAAGAAGATGAAAATGAAGCTAGATGAGGTGTTTTATAGAAGATCTGATTTGAATGGATGGTCAGGATTGAGAGTTGACTTTTGAGCCAAATGGAGGGCTGAGATCAGTTAGGGTTTACAGCCACTAGAGGACAAAAATGAATTTTAAATTGGAAGAAATTGTGAGGTGGAGAATGATTTTTAAATTAAATAAATTAGGTTCATTTGTTTAATTTATTTAAAGAGGGGAATAATGTGAGATGATTAAATTAAATAGGTGGAACCTATTCAATTAGGATAAGGCTTTTTAATTTAAATAAATGTTTATTTATTTAAATTAAAGGGGGCAAGGGGTAATGTCTAATTAAATAATTAATCAATTAAAATTAATTATTTAACTATAGAGGAAAATTAGGGAAAAATAGTAGAATGTGGAAGTGATTAGGGTTTCGTAACCTGAGGACACTTTTAGGTGTCTACATTTTGCCCCTCTTTGAGATGATGTTCGAGATGATGAGATTTATGTCAAGCAACATCATTTCAAAGAAGTTAAGGAAATGGATAGAGGAAAAGGATGATAATGGAAAAATAGGATGATGATGCCCCCTTGAGAGGATAGGCGGGTTGGACAAACATGGGTAGGCTCACAAAATGAAAGGGATTGGTCAAGGAAAGAAAGATAGAGGAATGGATAGAAGAAACAAATGATACGTTAAGCTGCAATGAAGGTGGAGGAATGAACATGTGGGAGAGAAATGGTGGAAGAATGAAGGATTGGCTAGAAGAATGGAAATGAGATCTTGCTTTGATAGATTTTGAGCTTCTCACTTGCAATTTTTCTTCTTATCATCATAGAACTTATTATGTCAAGGGACGACAAACACAATGATGTGAAAGAGGCCAAAGTCTGAAAATGTGATCCTTTGTGAAAGAGGCACATGACACACAAGGAATGCCTAACTCAGACTAGTAAATGTGGTACCTTGTCGAAACATGCGATGAGATAACTATGAGGTGTGCAAATCCTTATGCAAGGAAGCATTTATTCTTTCCAATGCATAGGATGCCTTTGATTCACACCCAATGGAATCCTGATCACATGCAAGGCACCAAGTTGTCCCAGTCATTTTGCCAAGACAAACCACAAACCACAAACAACAATCAAAGAAAAAGGTCTTGCTCTATCCTCGCTTCTCTTCATCATTTAGAGACTCCCTCGAGAAGCATAAGAACAAGACTGCCAAAACAATCCAGTAAAATAAGATAATGCAGAGTCGACAGCCATTTGGATCTTTTTCCAACTGATATGTGTTTGATTGATTACGATGATTAGATGAATAGGGTCTGGTTTCAGGAAAGAAGCATGCCATATAAGATGCTTGGTCTGGTTTTGACAATGCAACATCCTGCATAAGGCAAGTGATAAGAGGGTGACATCTCGTATAAGATATGTGGTTTGGTTTCAAGAATGTCACAAACTATGAAATGATTGGCTTGTGATGATTGATGATGTTTGATAAATGATGCATGTCGTATAAGGCGCAGAGTCATGGTTTCGACGATGCCCCATTCAGTATAGTGTATGTGATTGTTGATAAGGATAACAATTGATCTGTTTGGCTGATTTGAAGAGCTTGTCTTGTTGTTGTTTGGGATTCGTTTGAAGTGTGCAATTTTCTTGAAAGATTGATTGCTTTGTCTGATCAAAGTGTCCATCTCACCAAGGGATGACTTATTATGATAGTTGACTTGACGGGCCCTAAGGGACTGACCTAATGCCTCGAGGGCTCATCAAAGATGGCCTTGCCTACGTGAAAGCTCAGAGGCATCATAGTTCGACCATGTGGATGACATCGTTTATTGCTTGGGATTTTGGTTTATTATTTGATTTTTTTGTGGTTTTTGATGATATGCAATATTTTTGGGATTTTTGAGAATATTTGGATGTTTTTGGATTTTTTAGGATATTTGAATGTTTTTGGAGTTTTGAAATGTTGTGATTTTTTTGTGTTTTGGGGAATATTTTGATTTTTTTGGATTTTGACATGTTTTGATTTTTTTGCATTTTTGACATGCTTTATTTTTTTTGGATTTTTGACATGTTGTGATGTTTTTGGATTTTGACATGTTTTGATTTTTTTGGATTTTGACATGTTGCGATTTTTTTGGATTTTTAACATGTTTTGATTTTTTTGAGGTTTTGGAATGTTTTAAGATTTTTTTTGTATTTTGAATTGTTTTGATTTTTTTGGTTTTTTGAAATGTTGTGATTTTTTTTTATTTTTGACATGTTTTGGAAAGTGGCATTGGATGAACATTTGGGTAGCCTTTATGCTAGATACCAATAACAAGGGGAAACCAAGTCTAGCTTGTGCAAGGATCAATGTAGGATTGGATGGATAAGATGATAGGTGATAGTGGAATGGGATGAATGTATGCGTAAGAGGGAAAGGATATGATCTCTAAAGACTTTGTTGCATAGGAATAACATGCCCCATTCTAGGTGTAAGACTTAGGATTTTTCATGACAATGCTTATGATGATAGGATAATGAAGGATTTGCTTGGTTTGGAGGGATAAGGTATCTCAAGAGACATCCAAAACATTTGTCAACATTGTGCCCCCAATCTTTATCAAGATCGAAAAGAGGAAGGGAAGATTAGGATGGATGGATTTGATAGGATAGGTATGTAATGGATAAAGATGGCAGGATAGGATAAGAAATGGTATGGAAGGAAATGATAGGATGAAAGTGATATGTTGGATGAGACAAGGTGCCCCCAAGTGTAGGTGACATAGAAGATCAACTTACACATGACGCCTGTTTGCTAGGTTTTCATCATGGTGCTTATCCAAGGCACCACCAAGGGTGGTTTTCACTATTGGACGAAAGGATTTATCTTTACTATTTTTTTGACTTTTTTGAATTTTTTGATTGGGATAGGTGGGATATGGATGGGAGGGACTCAAGTGTCTAGTTCCATGAAGGTGATATTCCCATTGGATAAAGATGTCATCGCATGGACCATGTCAAATGTCATTATGCTCATCGATGTTGGTAGGGATTGCATGGAAGTGAAATGGATTAGGTGGATAGTGAATTATGAAAGGTACGATAGTGGATTATGATGTGGATTATGGAGGACTTGTGCAAAAGGATGGATGAAAGGCTAATGTGAAAGCATGGACCATAGGGAGGTGATGGGTGAAATATGTAGGATAATAGTTGAATGATGGGGTGATGGAGGTATGTGGGAATGTGGTGGAATGGAAGGTGTAGGAAGCAATGGTGATGTTTTCTTAGTGGATGGGTGATGTCAGCATTTTGGGACCCACATAGATTTAGTATTTTTATAACTTTTGCTTTTCATGTGGGATGGAGGAATTTGAGACTTTGGAATGAAATGACATTTTTGAATGAAGGAGGATAGTTGGGATTTTTGAGAGGTGGATGCCTCATTTGACTTGCATTTTTGTTTAGGGACCCATATCATTTTAGTTTTTTACTTTGCTTTTGGAGGTATGGGTTTGGATGGATTTTTGAATGTACCTTGCTTTAAATTTTTGGATTGATGTCCTAAGGCATTAGGACCTTTATGATTTTTTGCTTTACGAGTTACATAGGCATCCAATTTTTACTTTTGAATCCCATGTGGTAGGTGGAATGAGTGAAAGCTCCTTGTTTAGACAATGTGTGCATTTGTTGATCATGATTAGGAATGTGAGGGGATTTATGGATGATAGGGATGTTAGGTGTTAGAAGCAATGGTGGTAAAGAGAATAGAGGGAAATTAGGAGTTGGAAGTAGTGTAGGAAAAGTGGATGGTGGAAGGTGAATGGTCACATGCTTTTGACATTTGTAGGATGAGGGAGGTGGAATGGTGACATATGTTTTAGGAATATGACAGGGTTTGTGATGGAAAGTGGTGGACTTAGGATGCATGGAGGAATTACCAACATCTTTAGATTGTTGTCCTTGGCCATATGAGCATGGAGGGACCTTGACATGAATTGGCTCCAAAATACATTGTTCACGAAGGTCTAAGCCTTTACCTTGATAATTCATCATTTGGAGGATGCAATTGACAATGGGACTATGTGTAGTTTAGACACTAGAGTTGAGTTCCTTATTTGATGGAGAAGGTGAAGTGGTAGACAACGGTTGTTTTTATCCTAGGGAAGAACATTCATGGATGAAAGTGGTAAGACCAAGTGGATATGATGGTGGATTTGAAATGGGATTGATAGTGGATGTGGAAGGATCATTAGTATCATGATCATGCTCATTAAGATCCAAGTTATTTGTTTGATCTTCTATGTGTACTTTGGAGGCACATGTCTCATCGTGACAAGTGGAAGTTGTGGAATCATGGATAGGTGAAGTGGCAAGCTCTTGACCATGGAATGCATAAAGTTGACGAAGGGGATTAGCATGGCCTTCTTGATCATAAAAGGGATCTTGATCAAAGATGGCAGCTTGATCATGGATAGGATCAAGTGTGTTACATGAATGGGAGCAATAAGAGGGCTTTGATCTTGATGTGGATGAGGGGGTAATGTTTCCTCATGCTTAGGATAATGCTCTTGACATGTCTCTTAACTTTGAGTGGAAATGGAAGTGGAAGGTTCTAGTAGAGGCTTGTTATGTTCTTCAAGCGATCAACAACATGAGGGCATGATGGACCTTGACTTGAACATATAAGATCAATAAGTCATGGACCACATGATGGAGTTGGAGGAATAGGCATGGCATTTCAGGACTCTTTCTAGTAGGCTCAAGCATGTGTTGGATGACACAAAGATAGTTGATCCCTTGCTAGTAACCCTTGGATCACATCCTTGGTAGGTAGGTGGGTGATGGAATTTGAAGACTTAGGATTGCAATTAGGTGGAGTGGCTAAGTCCCATGTTGGAGGGATGAAAGAGATAGAAGTTGTTGGCTTATGATTAAGACTTTGGTTGGATGGAGGGTCAAAAGGATTGGATGAAGTGGTAGATTTGGATGACTCCACATGTTTGCTTTTGTAATGTTTAAACGTAGGGCATGGAGTTAATGAGGGATTAGAGGATGGTAATGATAGTGAATGGCATGCATGGACTAGGTTGATGTCTCCCTTTTCAAAGGTGGTAGTAGGATTCAAAGGCATTTGATCTTGTGGACTTGGGTTCACATGCTCTTGTTGGGGTGTGAATGGATATGTTGATGTGGCATTGACTTGACATATGGATGGACTAGGTTTTAGACTCATCTCATCTTCATAATTAAAGAGATAGCCTCCTCAAAGTATGAACTTGTGCTTAGGAGGAGGGGCTCCTTGGAGTACAATCTTAGGTCTTGGTTTTGTCTCATCATCGGGATTAAGAGGGCCACCTCTAAGTATGATTTTGGGCTTTTGTTTGGACATAGGATAAGGCAAGGATTAGGACCATTTTGACAAGTGCTTGATTAGGATTAGGATGATGGTAAGGTATAATTACTAGGAATGTGATAGAGTGTGGGATTGATTGGATGATTAGATAGGTGATTAGGGATGATTAGGGTATGTTTATGGTTGTGATTAGGATGACTTGGAAGTGGTTAGGATATGATTAGGATGTGAGGTGATTAGGATGAATTTGATTGAACAATGTGATTAGAAAGGGTGATTAGGATGTGAAGGTTGAATGATGAAGATATGAGTAGGATGTGATTATGATATGATGAGGATGGAAATGATGATGCGTAGTGATGAGATTAGATGACTTGGATGGATTAGGAAGAAGTTGATTAGATTATGAATGAATATGATTAGGGTTTGGACTAGGATGATTAAGATGATGGTGATTAGATGAAAGAGGTGATTAGGGTTTGATAAGGATGACTTGAATATGATTAGGATAAGGTTAAATGATTAGGAATGATGACTAGGGTATGATTAAGATGTGGTTGAATGATGAAGATATGATGAATAGGATATGACAAGGATGAGGTGTAATGATTAGGAATGACGAGATTGGGTGACTTGGATTGATTAGGGTGATGACTAGGATGATTAAGCAAGCACACACATCAATCATAGAAGACACTTGACAATCAAATTGGTTGTTTTTGGTGACTCTTGATGTTTAGCAAACACTTGTAAACATGCACACTCCTAGGCTGGCAAAGACAATATTTGTTGGATTCCCACTACGGATAAATCTGAGACACACTTATTCAGAGTGGATAGCTTAGAAGTTTGGTGGCACCAGCTCCCCCTTACATGACACTCACTTATCGGGCACACAAAACTTTGAATTCCCAAAGACTCAAAGATCTCAAGGAGCCTTTTATTTTACTTTGAACTACAAGAATGTGGGATGACTTCAGAGGTCTGACCTCCTACGCCAGAAAATAGAAGGATTTTGGCCACTAACACAAAGTTTCTTAATCAATATTTTAGGATATACTGGTGTCTATACATGCGGTGGTTCGCTCAATTAAGAGGCCTCCCATCCCTCAGAGAGGGGTTTCATGCATCACAATGATACTAAGGGAGACATCCATCGGTATAGAACAAAGGCACCAGGGGATTGATGACTTTCATCACAATCATGATTATTTGTATAGTGGGTTGAAATGAAGCATCGCTTGGGTCGTTCCCTCTCACAAATTGGGAGGTAGGTCCTCTAAAGGTTTACAAAAGTAACACAAGTAAATGTTTTTGATCTCCAAGTTCATAAGTTAGGATGTGACGATAGAGCATACACATTTACTTGGTCACACTAGCACATGTTCATTTACCCTCAGAAATCAAATGTGTGGTGTGATAATGAAAGTGCTGAGAGATGCTTTTGATTCCCAAGATCACATAACGTGCGAGGGAAGAGAATACACACCTCAAAACACCAACACAATCACCAAACAAAGCAAACCCTGATTTATTTTAAGCCCAAACCAAGTGTGAAAACAACAAGATGATGTTCATTTTAAGAGCCTAAATCGAAGTGTTCCTATGATAACCAAGCACATGCACATGAAAATGAAAGGAATCCTGTATTGAATGTGTTAGTAGTTTTAGTCAAGAGTCTTCTCCCAGCAAATGCCACAAGCTAAAAATCAGACATCAGTAACAGAAAATCCCCATGATAATGTGAAAAAGCATGAAAAATGAAGCAAATACCCCATTTTGTAAGCCTCAAAGTCGAAAAGGTCAAAAAAGGGAATATGATAAAAATATGAAAAATATGATCAGATATAGAAAAATAGAGAGGAGCATCAGATTGTTCATGAAATTTTATACACTTTGAAAAAAAATTTCATTGAAATCTGATTAAAAATGCTCAAGTTATGCTCAATCAAAGTTTGAAAAGAAGCTGAACTTTGACTGCCAAAAATAGCTAAAAAATGACACATTCACCTGATAAAAGTTGTAACGTTACGAATTTAATCCTATTACCTTTCCAACGAGTATTTGTTTGTGCAATTTGGAACCCATATGACCAAGTTGTGATGAAAAGAAAAAAAATGCTCTCCTAGGGCATGTGGAGGCTTGGCAAGGTAACCCTGACAGTTTGCTTTTTAACCGCTAGTGGTTAGTTACTTCGTGGTCACATAGGGTGGTTATCTCTGGGTAGTTAACCTAGGGGTAGGCTGGATTAGCCCACGGTCATTCATCTGATCATGGGAGGAGCAAAGTCAAAAAAATAAAAGAAATTAAAAGTGGAGGGGGGTCGATGAATAGTCCTCTCCCCTGGTCACAAAATGTGACCACCTTTGAATGTTTAACCCCAGCCCTCGTAGCCTTAAGCTCACAGTCATGACCATTAAAGCCAAACTAACTATGACTGCAGGCGGCTTAAAGAGGAGGCGGCAACAGTCCCTGGAGGATGGCGACTAGAAAGTCTTATGCAAGGTCGAAGGTTTAGATGAGGCCGAATGTTAAGGGTAGATCGTGGTTTAAAGTGATGGGAGATTGTGATGACAGGGACATGGTTAGGGTTCTAAATAGTGACTATGCTGCTAAAAGTGAGGTCAAAGGCCGAGTGGAATGGAAGGTTAATGAGGGTCGCCGTTTGGAACACAGATGAATGTTGTCGTTTGGAGCGGCAACAAAAAAGGGGCGGTGACATTTGAAGGTAGCGGCAACACAACGGTGAAGATTTATTTAGAGTAAGGGCCAAGGGGGGGGATGAGTTTACACCTGATGGTGGCGGCGGATCGGGAGGAAAGAATGAGCGGTGGCAGGGTGTTTTGACTGGTTAGCGATGGAACAATGAGTCGGGGTCAAAAAATTAGAATGTGGGGATCAGTTGTACTAGGGTTAGGGTTTTAAATGGCCATGATTCTAGGGTTTAGATAGGGATTTTGCGTGCAAGTCAGCAAGGAAATGCAGATCGACAAGGCTGACCAAGGTTTACGGTTACCAAGGGTTTTCGAACCAGACATTGACTAAAAGTGGCAGTTTTGGTAGAAATTTGAACTTTACACCTACAACTCAAGCTTTTAACCTGTAATGAAATAATATAGAAAAATTTAAGCCTACACCAAAACGTTTAAGCCTGCGACATACAAAATACAACCTGTGATATGTCAAAAGAAAACTAAACCCTGCAAAATAAAATAGACACCTCCTTCGTCGACAATAGAACCAGAGATAGAATGCAGACCGTACGGACTTGCAACTAAAAAAAATTAAAAAATTTCAAAGTGAACCAAATGGGTCAAATTTACAGTTGTTTTTCGCCAAAAGGGCATCCCAAACTCAATGGTGAGGTCCGTTTGAGACCAGGAAGCCACCTACAAAAGTTGAGTTGCTAAAATCAACAAAAAATGTTAGATTTCTTCATTTCACGTCAGGTTCACCATTTGTCGTTAGGGCAAAATCTAGGGCATAAATCAAAACAACAAATATTCAAACCCTAACTGTAATGAAGTGTAATCTAACTTAGAAAACTAATCAAACAAACAGAAATAAACTAAGAATCTAAGCTAGTATTGTCTTATCTCCATTGTTCTCCTCCATTTTGCATTATGTTCTCAGATTTGCATTTTATGCAAAGATCTTGAGAAGCTCATGTATGTGATTAGCAAGATTTTGGAGATTGTTTAGAGATGAGAGAGATTACCAGGACTAAGAAGATGAAAATGAAGCTAGATGAGGTATTTTATAGAAGAACTGATTTGAATGGATGGCCAGGATTGAGAGTTGATTTTTGAGCCAAATGGAGGGCTGAGATCAGTTAGGGTTTCCAGCCACTAGAAGACAAAATTGAATTTTAAATTGGAAGAAATTGTGAGGTGGAGAATGATTTTTAAATTAAATAAATTAGGTTCATTTATTTAATTTATTTGAAGAGGGGAATAATGTGAGATGATTAAATTAAATAGGTAGAACCTATTCAATTAGGATAAGGCTTTTAATTTAAATAAATGTTTATTTATTTAAATTAAAGGGGGCAAGGGGTAATGAATAATTAAATAATTAATCAATTAAAATTAATTATTTAACCATAGAGGAAAATTAGGGAAAAATAGTAGAATGTGGAAATGATTAGGGTTTCGCAACTTGAGGACACTTTTAGGTGTCTACACTTATGAATATCACTGACACTGAGTTGGGCCATATTGACTTAAAGTCTTTAAACATGATACATTTAGAGACAATGTAACTCTCGAGCAAGGAAGATTGCTCTATTAGGCTTGGGACACATTGCTTGTTTTCCTCCTATAGCCCAGTGCCCTGAATTAATCATGACTTTTGCTTATCACTACAATCCTGAGGAGAGAAAATGCTTTGACTCCAATGGAAACCTTCAATTGGATGTTACACCAGAAATGATTAGAGTAGTCTTTGACTTACCAGTATATCCACAAGCCCACACACTACCAATGGCTGATGCTCTCAAAGCCTACAACCAAGATGTCACTGGCAACAAAGGGTATTTGAACCAACATTGGTTGGCAAAGAAGAAGAAATCTACCTCCAAAGTTCATGGAAGACTAGTCAGATCAGACTTTCAAGGAGAAGTATCAGATGTGATCACATTATTGAGTAGGGCTTTCAGAAGAGAAGAATCCAGAACATATGAAACCTGGATGTTCTAATATATTTTTCTTACTTTGAAAGGGGATACTAAGCTGGATTGGGACCAAATGGTTTTAGATAATATACTCTCTCAGCTAATGTCCGTAGTACAGGTGAAAAAGTTTTATATGACATCATATGTTGTGTGGTTAGTTTGTAGAGTTGGAAATTTTCCTGGGTTAACCACAGTGGGAGTAAGAGGAGAATCTCTAGAACAAAGTAAAATCTAGGAAAATTTTATCCCTAGTTGGAGCTAAAGGAGGCATAAAAACACTTCAAAAGAGTAAATGATGCATTCCTTTATGCTATAATTCTGCAACTGACATGAGATCCCACTTTCAAGATGTCTACTAAAGTAATGGATCTTATTAGGCCATGGGGACAGTGGTTTATCCAATTCCCCAAATCTACATATATAAGAATAGCAGGCTTCAGGAGAGCCCCATTTTTGCTCCTAAGACATTGTAGTGACAAAATTATTTTGATGGAGTTCTCCTGCTAGATCAGTGAAGTTCATCTGAAGATGTCTGGAAAACACAAGTCTAGAGTTAAGTACCCTTTTATTTTGGGTTTTTATGAGTGCCCTTCTATCATTGCAGCAAAAATAGAAGCAAAAGAGTTGAATGCTATGAACTTGAAGGTATATGAGCCTAGGGAAGATTTTGACCCTATTGATAAGTTAAATCAGCTTTTTCCTACTATGGATTTTCAACATAAACATTCTTTAGAAGACTTCTGGACAAATTGCCAAGATGACTTTGAGGTGAGGACGAAGCAGTATACTAGGCTCACTGCTTTTTAATTAAGAGAGTTTGGGTTGAGAAATATATTCTGGAGGAGTTTTCTGATGATGGGGTAGTTTTGGATCCTGTGTATGAACTTGATTATGTAGATAAAGAAAGGTTAGCTCCTATCAACTGGTCAGAGAAAGAAGATTATTCCATCAAGGAATTTAGTAATTATGTTATTCAGAGGAGCATGGAGTGGATAGAAACCAGAATCAGAAATTTTGTCCCTCCTGATCCACAAATAAGAAAAAGAGGCAAAGATCAAGATTCATCCTCGGGCTCCCCTGTTGTTAAGAGACAAAAGACACAAGGTAAACCTTTGAAAACTACAAAGATAGGGGTGTCCATAGATGATGCTTCTCTTGAAGTTGTGCTCAAGGCAGTACAGGAAAAATTTGTCGAGTCCTCAATAATGTATAAGGAGGGTGTTGTCAGAATTACATCTGGTATTGGAATTAGACCAATAGCCCAAGTTATACCTCCCCAGGAAGCCATTGGACAAATACCAGCTGAGGGACAATAGACTGAGGAAGTAGAAATTCTGTAAACTACTTTCAGCACTATTGTATTTCCACCTCCCACATCAGAGCAACCAATAGAAATGGAACAAGGAGTTGAAGAGGAGGATGTTGCTGAAGATGATAAAAGCTTAGAGCCATTGCATGAAATCCCTAGTGAAGAAACACCAGAACAAGAACAACTATAGCAATCTGAGGGGCCATGAGGAGATGTGCATGAAGAAGAAGAAAAAGAAGATAAAGAAATACATAGAGCGGAATAGAATGTCCCTTTAGAAGAAGAAAGAGAAGAAGATGTTAGTGAAGAACATGTGCTCATAGAGCAGGAACAACAGGAAATCATTAATGCTGCTGAACAAGCAAAAATGGATAATGCTAAATCTCCAAAATCTACAGATGAACCACCACGATAGGAGTAGGAACATGAAAACATAATAGGTGTACAGTCTGATCAGTAACAACAACAAATAGTTCAAGATCAACAAGATCAGACTCTACAGTCTCCAGTTGCACCTACATGGCTGAATTTGAACTTGGGGAAAAGGCAGCAAATTATGTCAACACCATTGAGTTTTTAGGAGATGATTGCTAAGTTGGAGAAAGATAAACCTAAGAAGAAAGCTAGGACTCTATCATCTTTTCGTACCATTGACCAAGGGCAAAGAATTACAGAAATAGCAACTCCAATGGATGACAAAGATGACAAGGATTTGCTACCTAAGGATTACCAAATTACAAGGATAAATGTGGGTAAACAAACCTGTACTAAAGAAATAGTGTCTTTTGATTCTGCATATGCAACTATAAAATCTAGAATGTAGAAAGACAAACAAGCTAAGGATAGCTTGAAGTTACAATTACACTAGATGAAGGAATTTGTCAAAGGTCTTATTGCTCTAGTGTCACAGCAGCTAGCCCCCACCGATGTACCAATTTTGATGACCAAGCAGGAGGTGGATACTCTATAAGTGATGAAAGAGAAATCTTTTGTGTTTGACATGTGGGTTTCAAAGTTTTTAGTAGAAGCTTTCAGCATTTTTGATAAGTACTTTCCATTTTATGAAGAATCTTGTCAGCTTGAGAATGAAATAGAGTATTTTGTGGAAAGTCACCAAATGGAGAATAAGGAGTTGGAATAGATCGTGAAAAACCTTAAGGCAATCAGGAAAATGACTCAAGAAGAGTTAACAAAATCTGGTATATTACAAGATGAGGAACCTAGTTTTGTGGATGATAATATCAAAATCGTTGAATATAAGATAGAATAGATTACAGAATATCGCCCTGCATTAATCACATTGTACAAGATATTTTTACATATATTGCTATTTTTGAGACTTTTGTCAAGGCAGTTGTGGGCACAAATGTATAGTTAGATGATAAAAATAGATTGGAACCTCTTGATAAAGTGAATGAAGCCTATAAAAAGAAGATGGATGATTTATATCAGGCTCCAGGTTTTGATGAAAACAAGTTGGATAGATTTGTGGAATCCAAGGCTCATTTTAAATTAGCATTGGTAGACATTGGTAAAATGGAGAAAAAGTGTGAATGGGCTTCTGAATAGTTGAAAACTTTCAAGTTCAGGTATGAATGGTTTGATGGGCCCGATGCAGATAAAGTAAAGCAACTCTTTTCATATCAAGTTGAGTACAAGAAAGCTAAATTTGTTTTTGGGGCGTCCAGCTCTCACTGAGTTCATTTGTTGGACTTAGTCAATTTTGATGAAATTTTATAAAAAGAGATTGTAATAAAATACTTTTGTAAAAAGGGACTCACTATTTTTATAAAGTGGGCCCTACAAAACATTTATTTCCTCTTTTTAATACTTTTGAGTTGAAAAGTCAACTTGGAAATAGACATGCAAAAACAATTCTATTTTTGAATATGATTTTTGAATTGCATGGAGTTGGTGATAAGAACAATGACAAAAGGAATTGCATGTAGTTTATAACTATAGTAATTATTCTTTTGAAGATCCTATAAAAGGGATGGACTTATTTTGATGAAGGGTCCAAAAGTTGAAGAATTAGGATGTCGGTCCTTAGATTTTTTATGCTTTTTCAGCAATTAGCAAATTTACAACATTTTTAGAATAAAGGAGATTGTACCAGTGGAAACAGATTCGTATTTCTTGTCTTTATGCTGGATCTACTTTCTTGTATTGAAGTTCAAAGAAGTTAATTTGCAAGATGGCTATCCATTTCGTGGGATCTCTCTTCGTGTTTCTAGTGTAGTGCATTAAACTTATTCTTTACTTCCATATTTATCTAAGAGATTCTAAAATTTGTGCTTTAAAGTTTTGAATTTATTTCTGATTTACGTATGAAATTGAAATCATGAAAAATTGACATGAAGGAAATGATAACAAATGCAAATCAAATGAATGCAAACCTCATATCGACTCATGATCCATTGATAAGGTGGAGAGTGCCGCACCTAAAAGCACTCTAGCTTTACCCAAAGAGATGAATGTTGATTGCTTAATTCTACAGCATAACAAGGATATGGAGATTGATAGATGAATGGATGGATGCAAGATAGATGGATGAGAGATTGAGAGGAAAATTTAGCAGAGTAAGGATGCTAGAAGAAGATTCTTTCCAATGGCTCAAGAGAGGCTATCTTTATAGAAAAGGCAAATTCAAATGGACGGTTGTGATTGAGAGTTATGTTGGAGGATATGGACGGTCAAGATCAATTAGGGTTGGATTAGGGTTTCCCACTCAAAGAGGGATTGTAGTCACATGACAAGTGTGCGATGGAGAATAAAGGGAATCTAATTCAAATTTGAATTAGATTGACATGTGAAGGCATATTAAGTGGAAGATGGAGACATGCGACATGTGTCGCAATGTGATGAGAGGTGAGGGAATAATTCAAATTTTTAATTTGAATTATGTGAGACATGTGAAGGGGGATTATTAACTAAACAAATGGAATTTATTTAGTTAATTGGAATGTGATCAAGTGGAATTAATTAAATAAAGTGGGTTTATTTAATCAATTAGGAAGATGATTAAGATGGGATGAACTATGACCTAGGGATAAATGGGATTAAGTGGGATAAGGTTAGATGAACTAGGATGGACTAGGATGAACTAGGACCTAGGGGACATATACAAGTTCATGTTGATAAGGTGTTGTGTAACCAGGACCTAGGGCAAAGACATACAAGGTCATGTGTAAACAAGACCTAGACAATTTTCAGTGTCTACATTTGCCCCTCTTTGAGATGATGTTGCGAGATGATAAGATTTAAGTCGAGTAGCTTCATTTCAAAGAAGTTAAGGAAATAGATAGAGGAAAAGGATAGGGTGATGATGCCCCCTTGAGAGGATAGGCGGGTTGAACAAACACGGGTATGCTCTCGAAATGAAAGGAATGGAAAAAGGAAGAAAGGTGAAGGAATGGATAGAAGAAAGGGAAGGATGCGTTATGCTGCAATGAAAGTGAGAAACCATGATGTTTGATGTTGCATTAGACATTATGCACTAAGGTATAAGGACCAAGGTGATGATGTGTCTCGTGCCCCAACGTAATACAACCTTGTCTAGATACAAGATATGAATATTAGCTGGGTTGATACCGATGCGATACAAATGCAAGTTGAAAATGATAACACAAGCAAGCAAGCAAGCAAGCAAGCAAGCAAGCATGCACAAATGATTCAAAAACAAACAAGGTATTGCCCCTGTCAAGCTGTAAACTAATAAATGATTGATTGATTGATTTGATTGATAGTGTTGTCATTGCAGGGAATGATATATCCCTAGATCAACACAAGGATGTGGGAATGATATATCCCATTGGTGATGATGATGATTGATTGATTGATTAAGCTTACAATAAGATTAGGATCAAGACCATTGATGCGATTGGATAATTTGACAAGATTGATTAACTTGATTGGTATGGATAAATGATGACTTGCATTTGGATCATTGCTTTGATTCTTTGGATAAGGATGAATGGAAGATTGGATTTGATGGAGATTGATTTGATGAAGTGATTGAAGAATTGATTTGATTGGATTGATTTGAAAGAAATGTTTTGAAAGTTTGATGATTTGATGAAGGTAGATGATAGAAGAATGATGAAAGAAGAAAGAGGAATATCGTCTTGGTGAAGATTAGAAGAAGGATGGAAGAAGTCTATCGTCTATGCCTGAATCTAGGCACTTCCTTTGTATCCCAGATTGCCTACATACCCGTATCCACGGGATCAAGGCACTTATGATAGAGATGAGATGTAGTTCTGATTTTGTGTTTTATTGATGGCGATGATATGAATTGGATTGATCAAGTTATGGATTGATGATGTTATTTGATTTGCTTTTGATGATGTGGATTGGATTGATGTGATTTGTTCGATGGATTGGATGATTGATTTGATGGTGTGATTGAACTTGTTTTGATTTTGATGATGTGATGAATTTGATGATTGGGAGTGATTTGATTGGAAGAATGTGATTTTGGTGATTTGATGTGGAATGGTTTTATTGCTTGGATTTTGTTGGATTTTTGGCATGTTTTGATTTTTTTGGGGAATATTTGATTTTTTTTTTGTTTTTTGGGATATTTTGTTTTTTTTTGTGATTTTTGAAATGTTGTGATTTTTTGGATTTTTGAAATGTTTTGATTTTTTTGTATTTTTGAAACATTGGCATTGGATGATCATTTTGATAGCCTTTATGCTAGGTACCAATGACAAGGGGGAAACCAAGTCTAGGTGCAAGGGAATGAATGGGATTGGACAAAAGGATGGACGATAGTGGATGGATGAAAGGGTCATGATAAATGGATGGAATAAAAGGATAGGGTGTGGAATGAAATGGATATAGGTGTAAAAGAGCAAGGATGTGATCTTCAAGGACTATGTTGCATAGGAATAACATGCCCCATTCTAGGTAGTAGACTTAGGATTTTTCAGGACAATGCTTGAGGCAAGAGGATGATAGGATGGATTGGATAAGATGGATAAATGGGTAATGACTAGAGGATAATGATAGGATTGGATTGGAAAGGACCATAGGATAATGTCAAGATAAGGTATGTCAAGAGATACCCAAAACATTTGTCAACATTGTGCCCCCATGTCTTTGTCAAGATCAAAAGAGGAAGGGAGCATGGATGGATGTAATGTGATAGGTATGTATGTGGAAATGATATGAAAATGGTATGATAATTTGGAAAAGGATGAGACAAGGTGCCCCAAAGTGTAAGTGACATAGAAGATCAACCTACACATGATGCCTATTTACTAGGTTTTCATCATGGTACTTATCCAAGGCACCTATTTGCCAAGTTTTCACCGTTGGACGAAGGGATTTATCTTTACTTTTTTGATTTTTCAATTTTTTTAATTTTTTGAATGGGAAAAGGGGGGATATGGGTGAGAGCGACTCAAGTGTCTAGTGCCATGAAAAGTGATTGTCCCATTGGAGATGAATGTTGCATGGACCATGTCAAATGTGCTCATCGATGTTGGTAGGGAGATGGCATGAAAGTGAGATGGATTAGGTAGATAGTGGATTGTGATGTGGATTATGGAGGGATCAAAAGTGGATTATGTAGGGGTGAAAGTGGATTATGATGTGGATTATAATGGACTTATGCAAAAGCATGGACCATAGGAAGGTGATGGGGGAAATATGTAGGATAATGAGTGAATGATGGAGTGATGGGGGTATGGAAAGGAATCATGACCAATGGCTGCACACACCATGTCAAACATGGAAGCTTTTGATTGGATGTTGGTGTAGGAAGCAATGGAAATGTTTGCTTAGGAGATGGATGATTTAGGACTTTTGGAACCCACATGGACTTATTATTTTTTTGATTTTTGCTTTTCATGTGGGATGTTTGAAATGTTTGAATTGAATGACATTTTTGAATGGAGGGGGATGGTTGGGATTGTTGAGAGGTGGATGCCTCATTTGACTTGTTTGATTTTTGCTTATGTACCCATACCATTTTGCTTTTGGAGGTATGGGTTTGGATGGATTTATGAATGTACCTTGCTTTGAATTATTGGATTGATTTCCTAAGGCATTAGGTCCCTTAGGATTTTTGGTAGGATTTTTGTCTTGATAGATAGAGGCATCCAAATATTTATTTTTGAATCCCATGTGGCGGGTGAAATGAGTGGAAGCTTCTTGTTTAGACAATGTGTGCATTTGTTGGCCATGATTAAGATTTTATGGATAAGTGGATAATTAGGTGTTGGTAGAAGTGGAGGCAAAGTGGATGGAGGGATAGTCGGAGTTGGAAGAAGTGGAGGTAAAGTGGATGATGGAAGGTGAATGGTCACATGCTTTGACATTTATAGGATGGTGGAGGTGGGATGGCCACGTATGTTTTAGGAATATGATGAGGTTTATGATGGAAGGAAGTGGTTTTAGGAAGTGTGCAGGAAGTACCAACATCATTAGATTGTTGACCTTGGGGTGTGTATCCAAGACCAAATGAGCGAGGAGGGACCTTGACATGGATTGGCTCCAAAATGCCTTGTTCATGAAGGCCTAAACCTTTACCTTGGTAGTTCATGTTTTGGAACATGTGATTGACTATAGGACTAGATGTAGGTTGGACACTAGACTTGAGTTGATTATTGGATAGAGAAGGTAATGTGGATAATGGTTGTTGGTGTTCTAAGGAGGAACACTAATGAATGAATGTGGATAGACTAGTAGGATATAGTGGATTTGAAATGGGATCAATGGTGGATGTGGAAGGATGATTAGGATCTTGATCATGTTCTTTTAGATCCAAGTTATTTGTTTGATCGTCTATGTTGGCTTGGGGGACAAGTGTCTCATCATGACAAGTGGAAGGTGTAGGATCATGGCTAGGTGGAGAGGTCTCTTTGCTTTGAATGAAGGCCAAGAAACAGGGTGAATGCTCAAGTAAGTCAACAAGACTTCCATTAGATGGAGCATGTAGGTCTTGGGTGTCTTGTTCATGAATAGTTGTGGGGGTATGACTAGGATCAAGTTGTTTATGGATAGGTTCTTCATATGTATCATCTTGATCATACAGAAGGTACATGTTATGGATAGGGTAAATTGAAGTGATTTGTTCTTGATTAGGACTAGGGCTTAATGTTTTCACATGATTAGGATTAAACTCTTGACATACCTCTTGACTTACTTGAATGGAAGTGGAAGGCTCTTTAATAAGTTTGATAGCTTGTAGATCACATGATGGGGTTAGAAGACTAGACAAAGTGTTTAAGGACTCATGGGGAGACTCAAGAATAGGTGTTTGATGACATCCTTGCTAGTAGCCAATGGATCACATCCTTTGCAAGGGTATGGGTGATTGGGCAATATAGGGGATGGATGATAATAGTGGAAGTTGAAGGCTTAGGATTAGGATTTGTTAGATGGATAATGGGATTAGGATTTGGGCTAGATGGAAAGATAATGGAATTAGAGGGATTGGTCTTATTCAAGACAACCTTACCACAATCTTCTAGGTTCTTGACCAATCTTTGAAATCGGACACAAGTGGATATGGTATGGCTGCTATACCTATGGTATGCACAATAATGGTTTTCATTATACCCTCTAGGTTTAATCATAAATGGAGAATATGCTTTCAATGGGTATGCTCAATCAAATTTTCTTGGACCAATTTCTCTAAAAGTATCTCCATGGAATCTTTTAATGAAGGATTAATGGAACATGGGGATGAAGATGATGAAGGTGATGAAGGGATTGATAAAGGTGTTGGGATAGGACTAGTTGGCTCATGTGTTGGCATATGATTGGATGGTGAAGGTGACTCAAAGGAGGCACATGCTAGGTTGGTTTCTCCCTTGTCAAAGGATTTTAGGTCTTGCATAAGATGACTTGGACTTTCTTGAGTTATGTACATAGGGCCATTTGGACTTGCTTGTTGTTCTTGTAAGGACATTTGATTGCCATGTGGATAGGTTTGGTGATGAGGTGGCATGATAGGATTCGTAGGTGAAAGGTTTTGTGAGGTGGATTGTTGTGGACATTGGTTGATGTTGGAAGTTTGTTGAGAAAGCAGTTGGGATATGATGGCAATGGAGTTAGGATCGTTGGATGGTAGACTTATGGAAGTACTTGCATTTGGGGTGTTGCTAGGAATAGTGAGGGTGATTTGTGGTATGGATGTGGAAGCATTAGTGTTTGGATTATGTGCTTGTTGGGCTTGTGATGGAATGTGGGATCGTTGATATTGGCCTAGGACTTGATGTTGCAGGAATTGTTGATGTTGTGGTGACACAGGATCTTCTTCCTTTCTATATAACCAACTAAGTTGCCTAAGTTGGTTAAGCATTCGTTTGGTGCCATAAGGATCATTCTCATAAGTTTTGTTTAGAAATTCCATGTCCATGTTTACAAGTGGTATATGTTGAGAATTGATTGGATGATGGGTAATGCTTAGGATGATGTTGATGTGATGGGATGATTACTGGGATATGATTAGGGTTTGATATGGAAGGATTAGGGATAATTAGGATGATGATTAGGATGATGTTGATTTGTTGGGATGATGACTTGGATATGATTAAGAATGGCAAGATTGTATGATTTGGATTGATTAGGATGATGACTAGGATGATTAGGGGTTGATTAGAAAGAAGGTGGTTGGAATGATTAGGGTTTGAATTATGGTGACTTGGATATGATTAGGAATGAATTGGCTAAGAATGGTGATTAGGATGAATGTGATTGGATTTGAATGTGTTGGAAGAATGAGTTGAATGACGTGTCTTATGTGTTTGGTGTTTAGCTTGATTTGGCAAGGTTCAATCAAATGATCACACATGTACAAACATGAATCACTCATGCAAAACACATAAGCAATTTTGGATTTTGAAAAATGAAATGAGTTGATGATTAAACAAGCACACGTGGAAGACACATCAACAAGCCCTAGTCTCTAGTCAAGTGAGGTATGGCCAATTAGGTCTTAGGCTATGTTTACACGAGGTTGACTAAGGAATTGAAAGCAAAGTCCTGCCACATAGCCAGGAGAAAGGGGTAACCCACCCTTCACCTTTACTTCCCAAAGGTATAAAGTTCTTTGGGGCTTAGCCAAGAGTGACAAGATTCCAACTCCCAATGAGGGTGTCTTTCGATTCAACCTTGATTGAGGTCGTCCCTTGGAGTGGTGTGTCTCCAAGCATGCCTCTTAAGAAGGGGTAAACAAAAGCAAATCAAGTGAGGTATTTTTGATCTCCAAGATCACCTTGCGGTACGAGGAGAAAGCATACATACACACGCTTGACTCACACTCACACTTATAAATTAACCCTTAGAAAATGAAATGTGAGGTGTGAATATTAATGGATAAGAGGTGTTTTTGATTCTCAAGATCGCACGAAGCGCATGAGAAGAGCATACACACCACTAATCGCATGCAAATTCACCAAACAATTCAAGCACTGGTTCATTTTAAAGCCCAATTCCAAATGTGTAATGGAAGACACTTGTTGATTTTATGCCCAATTTTTGATGTGATTGCAAACAAGTTGTTCATTTTATGCCCAAATCGAAATGTGTGATGCAAACAAGATGAATTGATCAAATGAAAGAGATGAATGATGAAATGGATACACCTGATTGTTTTTCTATCCCAAGCTAATGTGTTTTCTAATGCTGATGTTGTTCCAGCCCCGTAAGGTCACCTGCAAGCCACAAAATTGAGAAAGAAGCAAGTAGACTAGCTAAGAAGACCGTTATGTGAAAATTGAGAATCTGATAAAATCTGATCAAAATGACCTGATACATAAAAATGAAGTGCATGAACAGATTCTAGATGAAATTCTATGCAATTTTTAAAAAAATTCACCAAAATTCGATCAAAATTGCAAAAGATATGAGCATTTGAAGTTTATGTGCATGTTTGACTTTGACTGTGAAAACAAATGGACAAATGGTATAGTCACCTGATAAAAGTTACACCATTGCAAATTTCTCTCTCCTATCTTTCCAACGAGTCCTCGTTTTCTCAATTTTGCCTCCGTACGTGAAAGTTATGAAAATTTGAAAAAAAAGCCTCCTTTGGCATGTAGGAAACACAAGAGGTTGCCCTGACTGTTTGATGTTATCACTGGCGGTTATCAAGCTTCTGGTCACATGCCACCTGGCGGTTAACAGCTTATGCTAGCAATCAAAGTTGTGGTTAAATCCTCAGTCAAGCCCCTGGTCGCCCATATGACCCGGGGCAAACAGTATGCCAAACCCCTTGGTTACAAACGTGACAGCGCTAATTCTGACACATAGGGGCTTAAAGCCCAGGCAACAACATTGAATCTCATGTGACGGTTAAGTCGAAAAGGTCCAGCTTGAAGTTTAAAGCCTGTGAGGACGTTTAAAGAGGCAGCAAAAAAGGTAATGACCACAGCTTAAGAATGCAGACAACGTAGTTTTAACGACTTTGAGTGGTAGTATTGAAGGTATCGACCGACTGTTTTAGGGTTGTAATCGATGGAATGGCGCGACGGCTTTAAGACTTAATAGAAGGTTAAGCTAGCTTAAAACTCTGACTTCAACAAAGATTGTTTCTTGTTTGTAAATGAGGGTAGAGAATATTTGAAAGCGATAATGGCGGTAGTGACGACTGAAGGAAAAGTGGGTGTTGACTGGAGATTTGGAACAGTGGGAGTTGATTGAAATGGTCGCCGACTAGGCACTATGGGTGGTGATCAACAGTTGTGGTATTGATTAAGGTTTTCAATGACGCTGCAGAGGAAGTGTATCCACAGGGAGGTGATGGTAAAGTAGGGTTTTAGTAGACTTAGTGTGGAGCGGTCGTGAGGGAAGGGTTTTAGAATCTGGCAGAGGTGGAGCAGACACCAGCAGCGGCAGTAGACAGGAGGGTAGAGTGGCGGACCTTATAGATGAGTGTCGAATGGGACATGACTACAAACAATGGGGGATGGGGCATTCAAAAGATGGTGGCGACTATAAAAAGTGAACCGCGACCAGATTTTAAGTGACCATGGTTTCAATGGAGATCCCAATTTTGTTGGCGATGAGAGAAAAGCAACTATCGACTAGTTTTGAGATGAGTGGCGACAGCTTGTCAAAGGCAATGAGTAGGTTTTGACAGGGCCGAGCTAGGATCTAAGTGGTAGTCGGAGTATCCAAAGGGTGTCGACAAACGGTGGCAGAGAGTCTTTGAAGGGCCGAGTGGGGTGAAGATTGAGCACAAACAACAACGGTTAGGGTTTTGAAGGAGTGGACAATGGAAAGTTGGTTGACAAGACTTTGAAGGTGGTCGGCATTGAGCATTTAGCAGTGGTCTTAAGGTTTTAAGATTTCAAACATATTAAATCCTGCAACAAATGAAAACCATGAATCTAAAATGAAGACCTACAAAACAACCATCGACCAAGATCAACATCCACATGGGACTACGGATTCCATATGGTATGGATTCACACAGATCCGTACTATACGGACTGTTGCCCCTTAAATTTTTTTTCAAAAAATGCCAAAATTTTTTGGAAGCAAAACTAGGCAAATTTTATGTCGTTTTTCATTTCTCAAGGCTCTTGATCGCAATGGTGTAGTCAATTTTCATTCAGGATGTAACCTACAATAGTTTACCCACAAAACTTGCAAATCTTGACAAAACTAGGGTTAGAGAGATGAAATTTTTTGCAACAAAACCCTAGAAAAATGATTGATTAGATCCAAGAAACTGGGCGTGCCAAATGAAATCATGAAAATTTGACATGAAGGAAATGATAACAAATGCAAATCAAACGAATGTAAACCTCATATCAACTCACGATCCATTGATAAGGTGGAGAGTGTTGCACCCAAAAGCACTCTAGCTTTACCCAAAGAGATGAATGTTGATTGCTCAATTTTGTAGCATAACAAGGATATGGAGATTGATAGATGAATGGATGGATGCAAGATAGATGGATGAGAGATTGAGAGGAAAATTCAACAGAGTAAGGATGCTAGAAGAAGATTCTTTTCAATGGCTCAAGAGAGGCTAGCTTTATAGAAAAAAGGCAAATTCAAATGGACGGTTGTGATTGAGAGTTATGTTGGAGGATATGGACGATCAAGATCAATTAGGGTTGGATTAGGGTTTCCCACTCAAAGAGGGATTATAGTCACATGACAAGTGTGCGATGGAGAATAAAGGGAATCTAATTCAAATTTGAATTAGATTGACATGTGAAGGCATATTAAGTGGAAGATGGAGACATGTGACATGTGTTGCAATGTGATGAGAGGTGAGGGAATAATTCAAATTTTTAATTTGAATTATGTGAGACATGTGAAGGGGGATTATTAACTAAACAAATGGGATTTATTTAGTTAATTGGAATGTGATCAAGTGGGATTAATTAAATAAAGTGGGTTTATTTAATCAATCAGGAAGATGATTAAGATGGGATGAACTAGGACCTAGGGATAAATGGGATTAAGTGGGATGAGGTTAGATGAACTAGGATGAACTAGGACCTAGGGGACATATACAAGTTCATGTCAACAAGGTGTTGTGTAACCAGGACCTAGGGCAAAGACATACAAGGTCATGTGTAAACAAGACCTATACAATTTTCAGTGTCTACAGAAATATAGTAATCATAACATATAATTCTAATCATATCAATTTGGGAATCCTTTGACTGTGGCACCATAATATGAATGATTGGGTTTTGTAAAAACTGATTTTAATATTGTGGTTAATGAATTTTTGGGATAAATGTGTTGATATAAAATTTGTGATTTATTGTGCTGTATCATTTACTTCTAGTTCCCATACTACCTTTTGATCTTTCTTTTCAAAATAGAAGTAGATAATTTAATTTAGATCCAATTTGATCAACCATTAGAGTAATTATAGCCCCTTGTGAACTATCCATATCAACCTTGTACTTGCACAACGTAGTTGTGACCCAACTCCCAAGATCTTGGGGATTGTTGGTTCTCTTTTCAATCATCTTTCCTTTCAGGAGAGGCAAGTTGAATCTCACCTTGCCTGTGTTGTATGCATGTGTTAAATGGACCATCAATAGTTCTCAGAGTCATTTTCCAACGTGTTGCTAATTTTCTCTCATGCTCTTGGTTTTGGGGTCCTCTTTTGCTAATCAAGATGCTTATTTCTTGATGATACGAGGGTTTTTTGTAAGTGTAAACAATAATATACTATTATTGGTGACTTGTTTTCAAATCTTTTTTGATAAAAAATTAGTCATTAGCTCAGTTATTTTAATCTCATATCAATTATATTAGATTGTGTTTCTACTAGTCTAATTGAAGTTTGGATGATTCTTTGCACTTTTGATTAATATTTCTTGAGTTGTTGGGATTGGTTTTCTCAATTGAGTATTGAATGAAAAATCTAAAGGTCTCAACCTTTGCCACCACTATGATTCGCAACCCAGCAACAAGCTTCATTGCTTGTAAGTTGAGATAGCTTCACAAGTGTACTTGAAAATAATATCAAAAGAAACAAAAACTTAGATGAAAAGAAAATAAAATTCAAAATAAAAGAAAAAAGAATAAGAAATAATATCATAAGCACTCAATTAGTTGGGTGATTCAGGTACCTCTACCCTAGCTATGGACGCTTGGCTATAAGTAGAGCTATGCCTTGAGTGAGATCACAGAGACATCCTTGTCAAGGCTATGTACACCTAAATGGCAATGCAACAATGTCTAGGTAGTTTAGAAGGTTGGGGCAATGCATATAGATCAATGATTGGTTTGTAATGACAAATTTCAACATGCTTCAAGAAAGGTAGGGAGCACACGTGCACATACTTAGGTTTTTGAAGCATTTGATTTTGTACTTTGATAATTCTATTGTTCTAACTAATTTGATACTCATGCATTTGGTGTGGTTGTGTTGAGTAGAGATCCTAGGTTCTTTCATTTTGAATTGCTTAGGAGCATTTCTCTAGTAGAGTCACCATTTGTTGTGCCTTGCACATACACCCCATTATTTCACAAGAAAATGGGGACCCCCTCTTATGATTTGAGCTTTTGAGTGAGTTTCCCAATCCTTCTTGGTTTTTTAGCTTTCCTAGTTAACCTAGGTCCTGGTTAGTTAGTTTGGTATGGTCACAAGGAGTCTTAATTAGTTTGAATGGATTGAAGTAATTTTCTTGTCATGGTCATGTTACTTGGTTTGAGTCGCTTGGTCATTTCTCACTCATTGGTATTTATGGTAAGTGGTTGAGGTCTCCTAATTGGTATTTTCATGATTCTAGGATCTTGTACTATGTGGTAAGCTATTTTAGATTCCTTCATTTATGCTTTGAATTTGGTAGATGAAGAAAGTGAATGTCATGTTTCACATTTTTGTGGTTCTAGTATGCCAAAAGGTTAATTTTGATTGATTAACCCATCAAAAGATGCATACATTTAATTTGACGAGGTTTGAGATGTTTTAGGCTTGATTTTAGAACTTATCTTGCCATAAAAAGTTTGGAGACACCATTATGATAGCCTTAAGAGAGCTTGGTTAGGACCATATTAAAGGTTGATATATGAGGGGTGAACATCTATAGCCTGAGGGGTAGTTTTAAAAATCCATCTTAAAGTCCTTTAGAGGTCAACCCCAGGTATTAAATGGTTAAAACTATTTAAAAATCATCATAGAATCTTTAAGAATAATAGTTAAACCCTTTAATCCGACATTTGACACCTAAAAGTTTGAATTAGTCATGGAGAGAAAAGGTTTGATTCTAATTTTGCACTACTATTCTGCCTAAATTTGACAGCCTAAGACTAAACTAAAACCTTTGTTTGGTTGTCATAAGGGCATTGCCATATGTTCACTTTCTTTTTTACCTTCCAATGGTTATTATATTCCATTTTCCATGCCTAACACTTCACACAAGAGTCTCCACACATGTATGTATAGATGAGAGGACCTATGCCATATATTTTAAGTGTTTTTAAGTTTGATTTTCATTTATTTTGTTGTGCATAAGGGTGCGGGTTTCTGATTTTTAGGCTTTTTTAGCCCTTAGGCATGCATATTTTTGGGTTTCCTTTTCTTGGGGGCATGATGATATCATATTGTTGTTAATTTTGTATCATTTTGGATTGAGTACTAAATAGATCTAGGGGCCTAAATTTGATGGCCATATGGCTGTATTTAGTCATTTTAGTTGTAAAATACAATTAAAATTTTAGGAAGACTTATCACTTGAAAGGTAAGATTTCAGGTAAACTGTCAAAATTTCTATGTAATTATTCTTTCTTATATATTTTTAGTCTATATATATATTTTTCTTAAAATAAGTAGGCTTTAATATGTGAAAGGCAACTTCAAATAGATAACCATCACAAAAAAATTTCTTGACATGCAAGGTCAACCGTTAAATTTAGTCCCTGTCTAGGGTTTCATGATAGGTTTCTCTTCCAAAATGAGGGTTTGGTGGTGTATGAGGGTTTAAAATCACGACTTTTGTTGAATGTTCTTGATTTAAGAGTTCATTGGATGTCATTTGTTCATAGAATCCTTGGGTCTAATGAATTTTCTTTGTTTGTGTTTGTAGGTTCATGATAAGGTTGAGACTTAAGATTTGGTTGCCCATGGCAACCCACCAAAACCTAAGAACATGATCTTGTCAAGGAAGCATGGTTAGAGCATATGGTCATAGCTATTCTAGGACTATCATAATAGTCATGCATTGATAAAGATTGTTGACAAAGAGGTTATTGCTAATGGTTGGAGGATTCTTATTGTTATTTCAAAGAGTGGAAGGGTTTCTTTTCTCTTGAGAGTCTAGTGGTTGAATAGGTAGGGTTTCATGATTGTAATATGCTTTCAAGACTTCAAATTACCATTATACTATCTTATGAATGTCCATGATTTTAAGAAGGGTGTCATAGATTTCTATGACTGATTCTAACCTCAAGGAGATGGTATTTCAAACCTTAGGGCTTGCTCATCTTTCCAATCAAGTTGAAGACCATTAGGATTGTTATAAAGTCTTTAGAAACTCAATAGGGTTAACATTATGGTCATAAAAACCATGTATAACTCCTCGTGAAGTATGAGACATAAGGGAATCCAAGGGTTTGCTAATCATTCATGAAGATGACTAGAATACACAGTGTTGTCTTGAACAAGTGAAGTAGAATTGTCATGAGTATTGGGGCCAGTCAACTCTAACTACATAGTTATCTCCCTATGAGAATATTACCCTTTATATTTTCAATTGATAGCTATTTAAATTGGATTCGTTCCAACATGCTCGGAGCATGGCTGTCATTGGTCTGGCAATTAATCTGCTTCCTATTCGTATGGGAAGAGAGAGCAATAGCGAATCCAAATATTGACCCGTTCAAGCGTAACATCCGTTAGAATTGAGTTGTCCTGAAAAGGTCTCCCGAATCGGAAGACAAAATCTAAACAAACAAACGAGCCATCTCCAACACAACCTTTGGAACAGTTCCTCATTTCTCATAGGCCCAAGATAGGCCCATCTAAAGCGGGCCTAAAACTCTCCTTCTCTTCCCACCCTTGTTTCTGTTACGAATTCTCGGTTACTAAGGATTGTCCGAGTCAGTGTGATACACTATAAAAACACCCCCTCTCCGTCTTCACCACACACACCAATATCTGGTTACAAGCAGCAAATTGAGCATCCAAGAGCTTTGAACAGAAAAAATGGCACCTCCATCTACACACATGCTAGTTTTGGGAACATTAGCTTCAGCATTTTGGTGCATGGCTTTCCCAGCTTTCGCATTACATCCACACCGCCATCGTTTCCACATAAAGGAGCACTGGGTAGATGCCCGCGCTACATTCTATGGTGGTAATGATATGGTTGGAACAATGGGTATGTAGGCTATTCTTAAACATCATCCATATAGACATATAGATATAGGTACTTCAATTTATGAATAGTAGTAATAAGAGAGGAATTAGGTCATTCCTAAATGACTAAATGCTGATTGTGGTTGATGTGATTGCAGGGGGTGCGTGTGGGTATGGCAATTTGCCTCAGCAGGGGTACGGAATCTACACTGCTGCACTGAGCACGGCGATGTTCAATGATGGGATGAGCTGCGGAGGATGTTACAAACTGCAGTGCAGAGAAGATGAGGATCCGCAGTGGTGTCTGCCCGGAACATCGGTGACCGTGACGGCTACCAACTTCTGCCCGCCCAACTATGCTAAAGCCAACAATAATGGAGGATGGTGCAACCCTCCTCTTCCGCACTTCGATTTGTCTGTTCCTGCGTTTGAGCAGATTGCTCTAGACAGAGGCGGTGTGGTTCCCGTGCGCTACACAAGGGTAGAATGTGTGAAGAATGGAGGAATCCGATTTACTTTTCAGGGGACTCAGTATTACCAGATGGTGCTCATTACCAATGTTGGAGGAGCCGGAGATGTGGTGGCCGTTTCCGTGAAGGCCAATCATCCGCAGACCCATGCAAACTCTGGATGGCAAAGCATGTCGAGGAATTGGGGGCAAAACTGGCAGAGCCATTTCAATGTAGTCGGACAGACGCTGTCGTTCAGAGTGACCACCAGTGATGGGAGGAGCGTGATTTCGCATAAGGTGGTTCCGGCTTACTGGCAATTCGGCCAGACTTTTCAGGGAAGACAATTTTAGTGTTAAGCCATCCTGCCCACAATTTTAGTAGGAAGACTTTTCAAGGTCGTTAAATATAAATGTACAACACAGGATATTTTGTCGTTATTATCCGCGATCACTCGAAGTGCTGAGGTGCCCCATGACTTCTATGGCGCCCGATCTTCATTAGTGTCTTTTGCGTGGCTGTTTTTTTCAGTAAATGCAAGATGAGCCTTTTATTTTATTTGGGCTTAAATGAATTGGAATCTGGAATGAGTTCCCTTCTTTTCTGTCACTCTGTTTATGCAATGGAGTGGTCTGATAAGTAGGAGATGAATATAAGGAAGAGCTTAAAATGCCAATGGAGTTGTCTGATAAGTAGGAGATGAATATAAGGAAGAGCTTAAAATGCCAATGCATCAATTATTTATGGTGGGAGTGGGTCCCATACATAAAAAATACTGATTATAAGGTACCAGCATTTTATAGTTGGATATAAAGGTCAAATGTTAATTTTGACCAATTAAAATACGACAAATATTTACCACTTTTTGATGTGAATGAGGTGTAAATTGCTATTATGTTTGACCATTGAAGTGGATAGGCTTTTATATGTGAGCATTATAGTGCTAGGAATTGTCTCACACCGTAAAAAAAAAATTCACGCTGGAAAATTTTCTAAACTCGCCCGTTTTCCTATTCCTTGAACCTCCTATTGGTGCAAGTGCTAGTTAAGTAGAGTGGGGAATAAATATACAGATGAAATTAAGTTATAATTATATGAAAAATAAAATTTTACTTGGACACTTAAAACAATCAAAAGTCACTCCGGACCAGACTGTTTGATGGAGTTGCAAATATACTGTGATCAAAGTTTCTCAGAAAGGGATGAAATTGTCTCTGGTATAACTTGTGTTTGAACATCTTTGAAATCATTTGATTTGAATCATCCCACTTTTTTATTTAGACTGATAATGAATGACATTGTGTGAGTCAAGACTTAGACCCCAAAAATACTCAGGAGCGGGTCCTTTGAAAAACAACATTCTAATGTAATTGTCGTTTCGTTTGCCTTGTATGAATTTATATGTACAGACATGACTATCGTATAATGGCGCGTACGTGCAGATCATCAGAAACAAATAAATGATTTATGATTTTTTAGAAACGTGCAACTGCAATACTAGTACTTGTTTGACTTTGTCTCCAGTGCAAAGTTAAACGTAATGTTTAGGTACCTCGTATTTGTTTAAGAGGCTTTTGAGCATTCTCGATGCAATTTTTTAAAACAATTGTCAAATTATAATTTAAAAAATTTAAGAGTATATTGTATTGGTGAAATTTGTATATCTATGTCAAAGGGTTGTAGCTCAATTGGTTGAGCATAATTGGTGAGGATGATGGTACATGTTGATAATGCCATCCACCAAGGTTCAAACCCCCAGAGGCACGATTAGGCCAGGTTCGACCCCTGGATGACTTTGATGGACTTGTTCCCCTTGCTTGTGGTAGCTTAGCTGAAGGATGACTTCTGGTTTAGATGTATGCTTACTCATCATGTTGTAATTGCTTGATAAAAGGGCAGAGATGCTGATATCTATGTAATCTGGTTGTTTCCATAAAAAAAATGTATATCTATATTATTTTCCTTTATGTTTTGGGTTTGTTTAGGTTAGAGAATCTTGAATGTAGTAATTAAATTTAAGTGGTATATGTTTGTATGAATTTGTCTAATGATATTACCATATTTCAATCTTATTACTACTTATTTTGAGAGTCTTTAGATTCTTTTTTATCATCTTAAATTAGGGTGGATTTGGCTCAATTCATTTATGTAGTCACGGATCTAAACCCTAAACTTTTAAAATTCACTTCCAAAATAAATCTAATTGACTTCCTCCTACGAATTGTTGTGAGTTGACCTAGCATATGTTTGGTGTTTATTTAAATACTATGGTGTTGTACATAAAGACATTTACTAAGTCATTTGAAAATCACTGAAGAAACTATTAAGCACATCTACAATTTGATTTGTACAAAGAGACAGAGGGATTCTAATAGTATTATAGGAGAATTACATCAAAACATATCATTTTAGGTCTATTGTGTGCTTGCTTGTTGTCTTTAAATGTTTTACTCAAAATTGTAAAGTTGGTTCAACTAGGAGTCTAAGGAGAACATGACCCTCAGAATTCAATAGATTCCCAAAGGTGTTCCTAAACACTACTAGTCCTTATAGAAATTCAAATGCCAAAAGATTGAGACAAGTAACTTAAGACACTTGATATCTTACAAGTTTAGATCTACAAGTTTCCATCCACATCATGCATCAATTGCCTACATACAAATTGGTGAACCAAAAAAAAACACAACAACTATGTAAAATCTAAGATCTTCATTTGAACAAGCCTTAAAATTTCAATATCTTCAACAAATCAATTTCTAGCATCTATTAAAAGATATTTCTATTATTAACCTTCAAACAAAAAATCAAATTTTATTTATTTGAATCAGTGCTTAAATTTGACAGTCAACCTTGACTATCAAATAATTTTTTTATGACAGCTATCTATTCAATAGTGACTTTAAAATACTATGACATATTTTATTGTAAGTAAATTATATAAAAACCAAATATATATATACCATCATTATCTTATATAAATTTTGATAGTTTGTCCAAAATCTCTCCTTTCATATGATATGGTCTTTTCAAATTTTCAATTGTATTTTATAGCAAAAATGTCTAAATACAACTATACAACTGTCAAATTTAAGCCCTGATTTGAATATCTACATTTAAATTTAATATTTAATATTTCTAACTCATTACCCTAAATCAAACACGTTACTATTTGCAAGGGAGCAAATTTGCATTCCAATTTGCAAGTTGAACTTATTCAAATTTTATTTACTTTAAAATAGAATATTTATTTGCTCTTGAATAGAAATTAAATTTTGGGCGGACTATGAAAAAATATTAAAAACTAATATTTTTATATATATACCTTCCTTATCCTTTTCCTATGGCATTTTATACTGTAACCAAGGACCATTTTAGTATTTGAAGGGTTATATTTAAACGAATAACCAATCATTAAAAGAATTACCAAAATGTGGGGTCAATTATTAAATTTAGTTCCACCCTTTTATTTTAGTTTCTCGCACTAAACATCTTTTTCAAATTGTTTTGTGATTTTTAAATTTAGGATCAACATATCTAAAAGCTTCCCGGAGTGTCCTTGATTTTGTAGAATTTTCTTCAAACATTGTATTCTTGTAAAGGTAAAGATCCCTTTATATAAATTAATATAGGCTAATAAAATATATGCAACAATAAAAGTATAAATTAAATTAATTAAAGTTGAGAATTGATAAATTGAAAAAAAAAGGAAATAAATATAATGGATAAGTTATTTAGTTTTGGGAATTATGATAAAGAATAATTGTTAATGTTATGCAGAATTTGATCATTCTAACACAAAAAAAATTAATGCTTATAGTGATTAATTCCTTAGATATTGTGCATTCTTTGAAATACTTATGGGTTGAGTCCAAGCCTCTCAAAATTCAACCCAACACCACAATAAATGACCAAATGCATTGGTAAACCCTATCTACATTAGACGGTGGATGTGATCACTGTTGGCAAG
Source organism: Cunninghamia lanceolata (assembly GCA_027924645.1). Classification (NCBI taxonomy): domain Eukaryota; kingdom Viridiplantae; phylum Streptophyta; class Pinopsida; order Cupressales; family Cupressaceae; genus Cunninghamia; species Cunninghamia lanceolata. The sequence goes on from BSBN01001493.1 coordinate 2,183,452, forward strand.
AGACACTGCTCCAGTATGGACTTGTATGTTGTCATTGATGGAAACAAGGCTCAGAGATCTCTTCAACATGACAAGGAGACACAACTCTGAAAGATCACAGGTTCAGATTGAAGAAATGGCTAAGTATGGACATGCACTGAGTAGAGGATAGTAAGTTGGATAGTATGCTTCTGTAGATGATGATCTAGTAATGTGGTTTAGGTGTAATGTTAGAAATTGTTTGGCGGTGTCATACTCTAGAGATTAATTCTTGACTTCCTCTGGAAGTCATCTTGAAGAAATGTCTAAGTCTGAGTAAGCGAAGATATAGTAGGAACAGTGAACATGGTATAATGCAGTGGTCCGCATTCCTCCGTAGGTGAGCATTTTGTTATGAGGTTTTGAGGTGCTATAAACACTTATATGAAGTGTCTAATTCCAGAGTTGGGAGATCTGAAGTCCACTGAAAAGATAATTGCAAGCTGCTAAGTATCGGCATAGTGTTTGATAGAGCTTGATAGAGACAGAGTCTAAGTTCTGATGGTCTGCATTTCCTCACAAGATGATATCATGCCTTGCGGTTCTGAGGGTAAGTTTGGAAAGGTATAAAGAGTCCTTGCTATCCATATCCATATCCATTTCAAGTGCAAGGGATTCTACCAAATATCCATATCAAGATCTAATAGCTAGTGGGTAGTCATAAGGGAAATAACACCTCATCTCCTTAAACATCCACCATTGGGTAGTTCTATTTGGTTGTGTGACTCTCCTTGGATAAGCGTTTCCTCTATAATTTATAATGGTAAGTGACAATCACCAACATGGCATTTTCATTGGCTGAAGTCCAGTAGGATCAAAGGTAAAGAAGAGGATATAGGCATTAGGAGTTTCCACCAATCATCTAATTGACTACAATCAATGGCCAAGGATTCTTGTGGAGGCAAGAAGTTATTTACCTAACCAACAAATGAAGTATAGTGGATATATTCATTGAGCTCAACTACCCATAGTCCTTTAAGAGTATCTGTTTAAGGTAATTGAATGTGCAGGATGGCCTAGATTAGATTCAAGCAACCAAATCAAAGACTCATATACTTCTTTAAAATTAAGGATATTCTAGGAGAAGATTAGATTACAAAGATCAAATCATTGATAATCTAGTTGAGGCCCCAACTACTCTCCCTATAAAACTAAACATATAGCCATCCTCTTTCTATAAATTTGGTACACATGAACATCTCTATGGTTATTTTGATAAATTTTAGGTAGTGGCACAAGTGTAATCAAGAATAATTTATATATTTTGTAGAGATAGATCTTTAGTCTTTGATTTTTGTTAGAATGAAATGTGGTGCACCCTCCTATATTTCTTCCTTCTCACTCCTATATTTCTTCCTTCTCACAGTCTTATATTGGTATAAATAAGAGCTTCTCACTCATGGATTGAGATGGAATTTTCCTCGTTCATGCTTAGTCAAACCTTATTTGTAACTTTTTATCATATTCTTTTTTTCTATTTGTTAAGTATAGAATCTAGACCTTGTGCATGTGTCTAGGGATTTAAGATTTTTCTATATGAAAATTTGTATCATTTCATGAATATTAATATAAAAGGTTGTGATTACTTCCTCTCTATCATGCTTCTATGTTGTGTGAATGATTTTATGTTTCTATATTATTTTTAATGTGCTTAATTTGGTTGTCTATTAGACTATTGTTCGTGTTTCTAAATCTGTTTCAATTATAGGTATCTAAGGATATTAATCTTGGTGCACTACCTATTTAGACAAAGATTTAATTTCATGCATTTTCTCTCTTTTCTCTTTTCCCATATGAATGAATAGCAAGGAATTTCAATGAAAAACACAAAAGGAGCCATCCTTTAAACTCTAGAGGTTATTTTATAAATCAAATCCCACATCTACAAGATTTCCCATTGTTACACTCTATGCACAATGCAAGTATAGGGTGCACTCAAGTTTTGTATCAAGTGGTTATAATATCATAGTGCTATTAGTTTTTTGGCATGCTCAATGTTACCATATCCTATTCTAATCAGATACTAGTAAAATCTTGATCTCATAATTTTTTGAAACATTACCCTTCACTTAGTGATTCTGCTAAATCAAAACCTAAAAGCTTGTGACCCCTATACCTACTACTAGATTAGAGTCAAGAGATAACCCACACATCTTGGTGAAAAGATTGAATTTTGTTCCAAGAAGGCCACAACCTACATTTTGACCATAGCCACATGCTCAACATATGAATCTTCCACAAGCTACACCTATGAAGCCACCCATGGTTGTACAAAAAAGTTCCAAAAAACTTTCCAACCTAGAATACTAGAGGTTCCTTGGTACCTCCTATATCCCTCTAGTTTGGGATCCCATTCTTAGTGGTGCACTAAGATCCCTCCCTCCTTTCATAGATGAAGATATTGTTATATCCAAAATGCACCTTCATATTTATTGTCAACCATTGTGTTGTGCATAACATTGAAGAGTGAAATGTAGCTTTGAGATTATTGGTTGCATCATTTAAGGGTAAAGTGTTGGATTTGTATTGGAGCCTTCCTCTCCATTCAATCAATGACTAGGATTAGTTGGGAGGGTCACTATTCAATAAGTTCAAGCGAAAAAGAGCTAGTACATCCCTTCTAGAGAAGCTAAGAATGATTAAAGGGCCCCATTCAAACCCTTGATGACTTCAATACTAGATTCTTGAAGACATGGTAGAAGATAACAATAGAGGTTTGTCATCATCTAAGCATGTATTACATTTTTATATAAAGGCTTTCATTTTTGAGATAGCCATGATGATCAAGTCCAAAGAAGGGAACTCCTTAACTAATGTTTATGCTATATCTATTGAGGTTAAAAATTAAAATATAAATAGGGAGGTTGGATCATAGGCCACCAATGCCTCTATTTCCTAACATTCAACTTCCTTTAGTTGTCTAGCCTACAACCTTCCTACCACCTATTATGAATCCCATCCAACTCCTATTCATAATCCCACTCCAAAATACCACTTACCAACTCCCACCCTTCTAATGAGTTGGATGAGATGAAAAATCCAGTCAATTCAATTTGTAAAGAAGTTATATCACATAACATGCAATAAAGCACCTAAAGGCCCCCATATAAAAATAACCAAACACCTCCCTTCCAAAAAAATAATTTCCATAACAACTAGTGGTAAAGGCCTCTCTAATCCAACTAGGTTATCAACAAAGATCTACATGTACCAACCTAGATATCAAAATCAACCTTAGAACTAGTTGGTCCCTATTGAGGTTCCTCTCTAACAAATTCTTAATAACCCTATTAGGGAGATTATTCCTATACATAACAACTATTTATAGGTCCCAAATGTGTGGAGTCATCAATTCTTAGCCCCTCACATGTCCCTAATGCTTATCCTTAGGGCAACTGTTAGCATACCATAACTACCTAAACTCAAGTTGGTATTGATTCTTTGCATGCCTAAATGGAAAATATGTCCAAGGGAGAAAGTTTATTCACTCTTAACCAAGCCTCAGTGAGTTGGGATGATGGTGAAGCATATACATTCAATGAACTAGCCTCAACCTTTGAAAGACCACAAGTCTAATTAGATCATTTCACGAGGGTCAAGAAGAGGGTAATGGAGGAGTAAGACAAGGGTGGTTGGGTGGATACTAGTAGACAAGAGACACAAATGATTCCTCAATATAAAGTTCTAGTGATAGCTCCAACCATGCAAAATATACCTATTGTAGTTAGATCCAACATTCTTGATGCCTCAAATCAATTGAAAGCTCTACCTCTACAACCTATAGCCATCTACCATATAGTTGAGAAGCCTAAAGTTTATTAGGCACTACATGCTACTCAAGCTATACCATTCATCAGTTCTCATTCATTATAGTTGATTAGCTAGATAAATCCATAGTAAATGTGCCTCTATGGAAATTATTACCCATACTCAAGCAAATGAAACTCCTAGGAGATGCCTTCAAGTAGCAAGAACCACTAGGTATATAGAAGAACCAAGTTGTTAACATGTCATAAGTCACTCAAAAGTAGCTTGTAGTTCTTGGCATTGTTGGGAATGAGGTGAGTAAGGTCAATCCTAAACCATTCTATTTTAGTTTGATATATGGAGACAAATTACTGTATAATTGTTGTTGGATTTATTTAAACATCATTATATAGTTTATAATATATAGTTAGCATAATAAATAAATAATAGTTAGTTTGCTAGGAGTTATTCCTGTATGTAGGTTAGTTGATTATTCACAAGAAATTGTAAGGCTTTAAAAAGCCATTGCATTGGGCCCATTTTGATGAAATGTCTTAACACAATTATTTATTAACAAGTGGCACACTCTTGTGCTAAGTTTGGCTCATGAACCAATGCTTATCCCTATCCATTTCACATTCATATACAATTATTTCCATTCATTTGACCTTATCATATCCCTATTTACAAATGCATTCCCATATATTCATCATTTACACATAATTTACTAGTCTATATTTGTACTCATGTCTACACATTCATTTATTGCCTTGAAACTAGAACTTTTTTGTCCTCAAGGTCAATCCTAAGTGCTTCAATATCGATCCTAAGAGCCTCAGAATTGACCCTAAATTTAAAATCTTAAAATTCAAAAAATCTAAACTCCTGCCTTTTTCTAATAGCCATTATGAGTCGACTCTATATATGTTTACATGACTTGGTGCTATATCTTGGTATTTAAAGGCATTCATTTGTTCCATTAATTAACAAATGGAATGATAAAAGAGTTGGTGCAAATGAACATTTGAATTTGGAGCTTAAAAGGAACACATTGCATCATAATCGTATAGGTCATTTACACATTTTTTGCATGTTGTCTTTGATCATTTGCTTAGAATGTTTCAGTCAATTTGAATAGGGGGTTGACCCAAGAAAACTTCACCCTAAAGATTTGGTAACTCCCCTCAGGTGTTTGTAAACACCAGCTTGACAAATTCAAACAAAGGGTAGGCAATGGTGAAGAGATCTCTACTACAACTTTCTATCAAATCATTCTCATGGGTCACACCTGCAATCAAACCATTCACATGGCACTTAGGTTCAATCTCAAGGGACTTTGATTCAACTCGTAGAGATTTTTTTGAATAATGGATCTCAAAACATTCATCAAAATGTGAACATTAATTTTGTGTACCTTCCATGTATATCACCATTAATCCTTCATCATTATTACCAACTCTCATCTATTACATTTAATTTGTAAAAATAACATTTTCAGTTCAACAACTAACTCTTACTAAATCTAATTAAATTTACGTTAATTGTACGTTTGCATTTATTTAATTAGCATAGATCTATATATAGGGGATTTTAATCCCTCACAATAATAAAAACATTTCTATATGTTTATTTTAAGAAGGTACTTGTATTTTCTGCCATGCAAAAGGTGGAACAGGGTCGTATGAAAGATTTCAGAGATTAATTAAGAAGGCCCTTCCCTGCTTACTCAGAGGATTTGTCATTTTCCAAGAACTCTTATGTATGTTAAATACCTGGCAAAAAGATCATGTAGATATTAAGTTCGACATACTATACATTAAAGGCATTGTCTAAATCAGAAAGCCAGATCAACAGACGGGGAAACATCTCCAACGGAAACACCGGCATCTATTCAAAATTGTATGGTAACCTCCGGAAGGCGGGCCATTAACAGCGGAGCTAAAACATTCCCTCCATCGCAAGGACTTTGCTTTTTTTCTTTTTCTGTTAAAGATTCGCGGTGGTGTGCAGCCAATTAAGGATTGGCGAGTTCAATGTGATACACTATATAACACCTTTCTTTCATTACATGGACAAACAATAGCTTTTGAGAAACCAAGTAACAAGAAAATTTGAGGAAAGGAGGACTTCATAATACCAAAATAAAAAATGGCATCTGTATTGGCACATACAGTCGCTTTAGTGGCATTAGCATTAACATTTTTATGTATGCTTTACCCAGTTTACGCACGCGACCGCCACGGTCATTTCCACATGAAGCAGCAGTGGCAAGATGCCCATGCCACTTTCTATGGAGGCTTCGATGAATCTGGAACCATGGGTATGTTTATATTATACGCATATGCAATATAATAAATTTCAACGCAATTCCTAATACAATTTTAAAACCGGTTTGTACAGGAGGTGCGTGTGGGTATGGCAATTTGCCTCAGCAGGGATACGGAATATACACGGCTGCACTGAGCACAGCGCTGTTCAATGACGGGCTGAGCTGCGGAGGATGTTACAAATTGCAGTGCAAGGCAGAGGAGGATCCGCAGTGGTGTCTGCCGGGGAGAAGCATCACCGTCACCGCCACCAACTTCTGCCCGCCCAACTTTGCCCAAGCTAACGATGCGGGTGGGTGGTGCAACCCTCCTCTCCCCCACTTCGACTTAGCCGTGCCTGCCTTTTTGCAAATCGCCAAATACAAGGGCGGCGTCGTACCCGTGCGCTACACACGGGTCGAATGCGTGAAGAAGGGAGGAATCCGGTTTACTCTATCCGGGTCGCGGTATTTCCAGATGGTGGTCATCACCAATGTTGGAGGAGCAGGAGACGTGGTGGCCGTTTCCGTGAAGGCCAAGGACCCGCACACCCCTGGTAACTCTGGGTGGCAGAGTCTGAAGCGGAATTGGGGCCAAAATTGGCAGAGTGATTTGAACATGATGGGGCAGACGTTGTCCTTCAAAGTCACCGCCAGCGACGGGAGGAGCGTGATTTCCCGCAGGGTGGCTCCCAACTCGTGGCAATTCGGCCAGACTTTCGAAGGACGACAATTCTAAGCACAACTCAGGCGGAGCTCTCCAGATGTTAGTACTGCTACAAATGTAGGGCTTCACTGTGCATATTACGAGGCGAAGACGATGCTGCGGAGGTGCTCCATGCTTGGCACCCGCTCGTCCTCGCTATTTTCTTTTGTTTTTCTGTTTGAGAGTTGCTTGCCTTCTTTGTCTATTAATTTATAAAATTAAAGGAATATTAGCAAATGCACTTATAGGTGACAAATTCCATGACATATCAATTATTATTATTTTTTAAAGTTATCACTGGTTTTATATGGCCATTATTAAATAGTGTCTATTTCAACAATTAAAGGTCAATTTTGGCCAATAAAATTATGACAATGTTTATTACTTTTTGTTGTTAATGAGGTGTAATATTGCTATATATTGTTTGATTATTGAAATGGATGATATTTAAGTAGAATGGTTTTATATATATGATGGGTGTGGGTGTTTGGCTTTATTTTTACATATAATTCCTAAGATTTCAAATAATTATTAATTGTCAAACAAATACTATATGTAAATCTTCAACATCATTGGTGAATGGACCAACTATGAATCTAATAAAATTTGCGTAGAACTTATATTTTATTTCCTTTTGGGATTGCTCCTTTATTCCCCTTCTAAAAGCATACTTGCTAAGAGGGACAAAAGCAACGGAGTCATCCCAAAACCTCAATAGTTTTTTATATGCCTAATAAGACTCAACTTAGTCATCTCACTAGTTCTTCATTGCTTTAATCTAGTGCTAAATAGTTAACTGTCTAGGTTGGATCCTACCTTGTCTATACATAGTTGTCTTATTCAAAGTTGACACAATCTAACCTAAGTTGTGAGAAATTTTCATAAAAATCCTATATTTTTTTAGTAGTTATCTCATGTTTTTTGCAATGTACATGAAACTTGTAAGTTTGTGTTTTCTAGGATGTGGATTCATCATCTAGGAAAGGCATAAATGGTAACCAAGTAATTAACTTGATAACATCTGTATTTATCTTGACTTAGAAAAAGACTAGATCATCAGTTCATACTAATTGAATTACATCTCAACGAGGAAATTAAATTAACTTGCAAACTAACTAAATTCATTTCATAAACATATATTTCCTAAAAATCCCTTTCAATTTTAGATTACAAAAGTTCAACATTTGTCCAAGGTTCATTGTAACAGGGCTAAAGCACAATAGTAGATCCAGAACTTGGACCATAACAAAAATAGAAAAAACTTCGTTATATATGGCATTCTTAACATGTATATGTGTGTCCCTTTAATAGCTTATGTGGCACTCTTTTCTTTCCAAGCCACATGCATCAATTTTACTAGCTAAAATTTGCCATTTCAAACCCCACCATTTTACTTCAAATAATATCATAAAAATAGAAAAATTCTAAAAATTCTAATCTACTCCTAATCTAACTAATGATATAAAAATTGCATAATAAGGGTAAGAAAGAGAAGGGTTAGAACGAGCTTGTTTGACCTTGTCCTCAAACATGATTGAGTAAACAAATCCAATTTTAGCCACTCCTTTGCTTGACCAATTATCACACAACTAATAAGATATGAGGTTGCATCTTCAAGGGATTGATTATTTGCGATAGAATTATTAGAAAGAACCATAATTATGTGCATGTTTATAACACAAATTCCATAACCTTTATGCACAATTGATATTCCATACATTATATCACTAAGATGTATTGGTTGACCACACAAAAGGGTTTAAGAGAAAAAAAACTTTAGTGATATTAAACATCTTTTCAATTCATAATATACTCATTAAATCAATGATAAGAGCATAAGGTAAGCATATCCCATGACTAAAAACTAGAAGAAAAGAGAAGAGAAGAATATATAGTAAAATTATATTACTTGAAGCAAGTTTGAATGGTTTCCAATCCTTTGGAAAATCAATTTTTAAAGGATATATAGGTTTACAAGAAAAGGAAGTTGAAAATATTTTCCTCCAATTCAACCACATAACCCAAATTTAATACAATTTACAACTATGTAATGGCCTAATTTTTAAAAAATATAATTGATATTTTACTTTGAATAAGTTGAAGTTGTCTTATTTTAATCACACAAATCATATGATAGCACTCTTCATAGTTCTAACAAGTCAATTCTTCAACAATCCTCTTCATAATCCTCATTATACTCATACAAGTCTTCACTAGATTTCTTAGATAATTGTTATCATTGAGCCAATCATCACTTTAGCAATCTTCTTAACATTAGATCATTTTCCAAACCTTCTAGATACAACAATTCCATAGTTAGTGTTCATGTTATCGAGACCAAATCCTATGAACCCAAGAAACCAATTATCAAATTCTTTTAAATAAGCATCATAGATATAAAGTAAATTTAAAATACCCATTTAGAACCATGCAAGAGAGTCCTGAATTTAGATTCCAAATAAATCAAACTTTAGACAAGATTGAATATCCAAAAAATTCATGGGACGAGGAAATTATTCCTGAGTATATAACATGTATCCTCATTATGATGGCCATAGGCTTATTTAGGATGAATTAAGTAGGATTTTTTAAATTGCGTACATGTCTAGTCTTGGGTTTTAGACTATGGAATTTAAAGCCATATATATGGCTTAAGTCATCACTCCAAACCTCAATACTAGTATGTGTGTGTGCATATATGGCTTTGAATTCAAGGCTCCAAAACTCATGACTAGATAAAAAATAAATTTTTTATATACATACAAATGTATATGTATGTATATGTATATATCATGGCTTCAAAGTCAACACTCCAAAACCAAGACCAAACAAGTAAGTAATTTCAAGAATACTACTTAATGTGTTGTGAATAATCCCATGACCATCACCATAGACTAAGGGAGACCATCAAAATTGTCTTGGTGCAATACTGATGTGGCAACATTTAGTGTGTTCAAATATGCCACCTTAGAATCCATATTTAGCCACATGTTACATGACCACCTAAGATCAACAAAAGGGAAGAAGGGTGTTGGATTTGATGGCACAAGACAAACTACTCTTGAGAAAGTGCTTAGACTTTAACAAGTCCATTTCACCTAGGAGACACCACATATCTTGTCTTGTCTTAGACATCAAGACTTTGTTTTAATATAAAAGGTAAAGTAGGGTTTTTGAAAGGGCCCTAACCCTTTACAACCAAGGAGAACAAATTTTACAACAAAATGACTATGCTATAGCACAACTACAACAGATCTTGTCTTGTCTCAAACTTCATGACTTTGTTTATAGATGACCATGAACCAAGTTTAAATCAAAATCCATAAGGACTCTATAGTCTATGAAAGACATGAATTTCAAATATTTATTCTATCAAACATTAGGGATTTGAGCAATTATAACATACTAAGCAGATTCTCAAGTCCAAAAACTCTTAGCTATATGAATTTTAGATATGATAGCAGTATTAAGGTTAACTCTAAATGCTTCTCATGTCTAGTAATTATTGAGAGACATGACATTTAAAAACTATATGCAATACAAGTTTAAACTTATCCCATAGGGGCTCCCAAGTTTAAAAATAAGAAATAAGACTAACACATCTGTAATACTTTAAAAAATATGAATGTGAAATTCTCACTTAGTTAGAATCTATAGGGACTTTAGGGTCCATAAACCCACTAGATGCCAAGCATTTCACACTATGGATGCAAGAGACTAAACAAATTGCAAATTTGAATAGCTCTTAGGTTTAAATAACAAGAGACAAAACTATCATGAGATGCTAAGCATTTCACAGTATATTCTAGATGTGGAATGAATATAAAACATGAATCAATAGAGTTCTTGGGTCCAAGAATATATGAAACTTTTAAAAAATTATATAAAGAATATGAACTTGAGTCTCTTGATTAAGTTAATTATATGAGGAATTTGGTGTTTTTGAACACTCTAGGCATGCCAATAACAACGTACAATGCAAGAGTGAGATAATAATAGTTTATAAGAAATATCAGGTTCAATTTACATGAGACATGAATTTAATATTAAACAAGCATGACTTTAAAGATAGATAAAGGCTAATGCTAAGATAACATGACTACATGGAAACTCATTTTGACAAGGTTCTAATAAATTTCAAAATAGAATGTGACTAGACAACTAGGACATGCTCTAGATAAAACCAATATGTCATGAATGTAATAAATAAAGATTGAATAATCATGAAATAGACATACCAAAACATGAATATACAATCAAGATAGATTATTGTTAGGAACGATGCCTCAATCTTGCATCCTAATGTTGAAATTTAGTTTCTAGTCTATAGAAGTCATGTTTTGCCCTAAAAATTAAAAAAATAGGATTTAACTAGATAAATTGGGTTATAATAATGTAGAGGTTTCTGACATCTTCAATTTAAAAATGGGTTCAATTAGGTTCTTAGATCAAAAGTTATGGCCTCTAAAAGTTAGCCTCCCACTTCATGAATCTAAGAGCATCTATGATGCATAAGATAGTTGTAATAGGGAAATGCACTATGTTTACTAGTAAAATTCACCAACCTATGACATGTCATTATGACTATGATAAAGCATCTTTGAAGGGTTTCAATAAGATAAATTGGTGTGCCCAAGTTGGGAGGATAACTTTGATATGTTATGACAAAGTCTTATAGAACTTATCTTAGGATTTGGGTGTTGGAATTTGACTAGGGAATTTTAGTTCAACTTTTCGGTAGTATTAGCTCATGGTTTTGTGATTATCCTTTGGTGGTTTCATGTATTGGTTTCTCTATTTATTGGTTTCTTGGGATGAAGTTTACATAGTGCGTTTTTGTGGGAATTATTATGTTTTTGATATTACTCTAGATCTAAGTGTTGGTGTTGTACCTTGTGAAGACTCCATGCCTAGATTGTATTGTAACCAATATTGTTGCTAATTAATACATTGGTTTGGAGTTTGGAGGCTAGTTTCTCTTTTAAAATAGTTTTCCCAAGATACATCATTGTGTTATGATGAATAATTTTATTGTTTTGTTTCTTCCTAAAAATTATTTTAGATCATATTTTCTATTCATTACTCATTTTAGATTAGTGTAGGAAGTGTTTTTGCACCTTATCTTACTCTCAATTGGTATCAAATCATGATCAACTTATGTCCTAGGTGGCAGGGACAATATTTTTTTGTACTATTCTTGGTTTGAGTGAGAGTGTGAGTAGAGATGATCATTATTTCAAGAAAGATGGAAAGCACATCTAGATTTGAGATGGAAAATTTTAGTGTCACTAACTTTGAGTTGTGGAAGCTCAAGGTAGAAGTTTTTCTCAGAACTTGAGATCTATGGGTTGTAGTATCCAGATCTAAACTATCTACAATATCATTTAATGATTGAATAGTATTCGATAGGAAGGCAAGTGTACTGTAGAAAAGTGTGATCTAGCCTAAAGAGCTAAACTAGGTCAAACCCTCTTCTATAAGCATTGGGGGCACAAACTGAGCTTGAATTCTACCCAAGGAGGAAAGCCAAACTACAGGGGTTGTGCCTTTTGGTTGTATATAGATGGATCAACCAAGTTCAACCAAAGTCAAGTAAGAAAGCTAGGACTAATGAACAAACCCTAGAATGATGAAGAATAGACTATAACTAACTCTTAGAAATGGATCACAACAAACATAAAGAACATCAAAGGTTAGAGGAAGATTCAAAATCTAGATCTCATAGAAGAAATGCCCAGGACCAAGGTGCTTGTGTGCCCTAGGCCTTTTCTAGGGTTTAGTAAAAACTCAGATGTCACCAGACCTGTACCTGTTTACTTTTCCTTCTTCCCATAAATTAGCTCTCAAAACTTGTTTCTCTGACCTACACATAAGGAAAGAGGGAAAAGGTTGTGCTATGTTTAAGGGCTTGCCTTAGTAAAACCCCGTGTTGGTGTTCCCACCTCCACTGCAATGATGATTAGATCTAAGAGTGCATTCCCTAGGAGGGCAGAGGCCAGATATGTAATAATATGATAAATAATGATGATAAAAACCATAAGAGATATGACCTTAGTTTATGAAGATGACTCAAGATCCTACACCAACAAAGGAGAGTGATGAAGAGGGCTTCAAACTTCCTTCAAATCTTGCAAACAAACTTCAATAGCATCCACAAGGAGATAACACTTCAAGCATGAATAACACTTTAGCATAGAACACAATATGAGAGCAACATTCACATTAATCCTCTAGGTGTCATCTAGGTGTAAAATGAACTACAATGCTAATTTAAATATGCATTCCTACTCGCTCATGACAAATAAAACTTAATTAGGCCAACAAATACAAACTAAAGAAGTGTCCTAAGCTGACACTGCAAAGTGGGGATAAAAATCCCAACTGGGACTAGGGCACTTGGGCACCCTAGACCTTTAGCCCACAAACTCTGGAAAGTGTCCATTATAGTAGGCTTAGTCCATTCCTAAGTTGACCTTATCAGGTTTATTTATCAGGATCAAGATTTTCATCGTTTAAAGCTCAAAAAGGTGTTAAAATAGGTCCTGATTAATAAAGGCAACAAAATAGGTTCAACCAGGTGCTAAACTAAGTTTAAAACTTTAGTGTGCACATTTTATGACACTACATTTAGCCCCCACTTTAGTGTTGGTATGAACTTATGTTCAAACTCATACTAAAGGATGCACAAAACACACAAGCATAGAAGCCCAAAGAATTCTACCAAGTTGCAGACTACACTTGTAGCCCCCAAACTTAGGATCCTAAGGTTGCAAACACATAAGCAAAAAGATTTTCAAACACACACAAGACATTACAACATTAATTCACACATACATGGAGTACTAAAAGCATACATAAGTGTAACATCCATGTTCTATAAACCTAGTAAAATCAAAAAATTTACCATAAAGTAATTTAACAAGGTAAAAATGAGATAGAGGTTTTTTTTCTTTTATTCATCATATAATCAAGTACTACAATTTCAAGATTTCTTTTTTTTATAAAATACAATAAACCCATATTGCCTTTTCATTTACAATGTTCACAAATGTAAAACCATTACATATACAAATTTGGAATAAATACTGCATCTGAATATCTAACATCTTTATCACAAGTCCTAGCATGTTTCCTGCTTGGAGAGAGAGCATCTTTCCAGTGATTTACCGCGATCCACAGACCGGCGGTCTCCCACACTTCTTCCACATAGGAAGTGGTCCTACCCTTCACGAGGAATATAGACCTTAGGTGACCAGTGGTAATTTGCCTTTTCCGAGTACATAGTGTTGTATTCTACTCAACTCTATCAATGATACAACCCTAGATACCATGTAGCTAAGTATGATTTCTTATAGGATGAGCAATTTGAATACAGTGAACTGACAATGCATACAGAAAACAAATACATTACTTTGGCCAAAGTTTTTAATATCAATATCGTTCATAATGAACGTAGTCATTGTGTTCACCCACCCCTACTCGACTTGGATATTGCCATATTCTCACAGTTTTATTCTTATACCAATTCCTAATCATGTAATGGTTTAATCCATGAGTCATAATAATAATATCTTTAGACCTTAATAAGTCCCTTATGACTAAACTATACAGTTGGTTCATAATTAGATCTAGGTTATCCAATTATCCCATGGCTAATTTAATAATGCTATATAACCTTATCTCTTTTCTAGGCAACCTAGATTCATAAATGACTTATGACTAATTCAACCAAAGAGTAACAACACTATAGTTCTTTTAAAAAATATTAACCCTTGTCCAATACCTTTACTAATGTAATAAAGTAAAACGTACCCAATATGCCTTTCCTACAAGGTCATCCCTTAGTAGAATAAGTCTATTCCATTGTATTGGATCTTCTCTAGAATAATGTGAAAAGTGAATACAATATATACATCAACGGATTCTCATAAGAACCTTATTTTATTTTCCATAGTAACTCTAAGTTATTCTCATTTGATGTGTTACAATACTTTAACTAAAGATTCCTATGTATCTAGTTTCCAAGAATAGATAACAATTTCCATTATATATATATATATAGTCTAAACAAGACAATATATTAAATCACTATTATCTCAATATTATACAACTCAAGTTGATAGTATAATAACAAAGTTCATTCTTCTCTATAATACTCGAAAGTCCTACTATTTTGTTAACTCACCATCATTCTATTGACCGTTTACCAACTCAATCAAAGGATGATCTATTATCAATGTAAATGACAACTTAACCCATTTTATACCATGAAGAACATTCTATTCTTCATTTCAAGCATTGATTATAATAATGGTTTTTCATATATCTAAGTGGTCAAATTCATTAATTATATCATGTACTCACTAATACTACCATAGTCGACTCTATAGCTGCATTCTATCTCTTGTTCAGAGATAGAACAACTTAATTTTCTCAATAGATAACTGTCAAGCTTCCCTCGTTGAGTCTACTAATTATCAACTATTACACACATAATATAAATTAGGTGAACACATGCAGTCGCCACAAGACTATAATATAATTCCTAAGATATCCTATTCGATTTCCTTCATGGTTATCAAATAATCGATTGAGGAATACCTGAAAGTAATGTTTTCTTGTATTGATAGAGGTATGTAAATATTACACAGGCCAATGCCTTATCTGAGCATACTTCCTCACACCTCCATTCAAATCACTATTCGATAATGCATTTTTGTTTTTACTCTATTCCCTTAACATTCTCATCTTGTACTCTATTTCTTTCTGTTACTCTACTACCACTCAAAGTTGAGTCATTTCCCTCTTATTAAAGTGGAATGGGCATGACTCCTATAGAGTCACCCTCCATTCATCCCATAACTATAAATCAGTTGCAACATTGATTGCATAATAACAGTCTTAAGAGACTTAGTCCAAACTACAAATCGATTTCTTAGCAAAATGAACACATGTCGATAGAGATAGCTGCTTATAGGCTCATTCAGTTGGGCAGTTAAACTTATACAGTCATCCTCATTAGGATGAAGCCAATGCTCTTTTAAAAAAAATTGATCTTTAATGATCATGTTATGAGTGGTTTGACCCACTTCTTTCACTAATGAAGGCTTACTAATAAATAGCCTATGTTTTCATCACTACCTTTGATGCATTTAAGAGGTATTATCCTCTTACTATGTTAAGACATTTGTATATATTTGATTACATCAAATATACATATGGTTATAGTTTAATCAATACAATAATAATATTTAAACAAGGAAATACAAATTATGTGATTGGGTTGAGCTTGTCTCCCCATCACAATCCATCGACATAATTTATGTATTCTTAACTTGACAATATCATCTTAATGTTAAGAATCATTTATAATACGTCAAGTAACTTAATAATAATATGACAACCTTTTTACGACAATAAAGTCGTAATATTTACGTTAAACATAAATAGTCATAAATCAAACTTAAACGACGTCATTAACGTTATTAACGACTAAGATGACTTAATACGATTAGAAAGATTTGAAAACAATATCGAGTACCTGTCGATTAAGTTTAGAAGTAACTAACAAGACAAGGCTTACCTCTTATGACACATTGGTTCACATTTTTGTTATACACTTATAACTCGGTTTGACAAATAAACCACTCATATCTCGAGGTCTATATTTCTCTCCTGGAAAGATACTCTCTCTCTCTTTTCTTCGAGACTCATCTAATAACCTGAAATCTTGTTTCACTTGTCACCAAACAATATGTGATCAATGCATCATTATTCAATCAATTCAACTAATAAATCAAATCTCGTAATACATATATTAAATTGATAATAACATAATCATTCCTATGATTTCAATAAATGACATTCAATAAAATCCATGTTTTTCCTTGTCATTAATCTAAACATCACAACAAATTTACTTATGTCCATGTAAAAAAAGTAAAAGTATAGCAAGACAAAAATTGGGGATGTAACATATCCTTCCCCTAAAGATTTATCATCCTCGATGATATAAGGTATTAAAAAGTAACTAGAAACAAGTTCATTGTTTTAACTGGTAACATTTTTAAATAAATGAGAATTTTTTTGATAAATTTCATGGTAATCCTCCCATGTAGCATTTTCCTCAGCATACTGGTCCCATTGGACCTTGCATTGCAAGACCTCTCTGTTACGCAAGCGGAGCTTGCACATTTATAACACCTTAAATGGCTTGATCGTGACCACCCCTGGGTCTTGCATCTATAAAAAATTCCAAGTCAAAATATGATTATTACCTGCAATATATTTCTTCAAATAAGACACATGAAAAACATTGTGCATTCTAGATAAGGCTTGTGGTAGAGAAACTCTATAGGCAACCAGATTGACTACTTCAAGCATGTCAAAGGGTCCCACATATTAAGGGGCCAACTTAGAAGACTTCCCAAACTTAATAGAACTCTTCTGAGGTTTAACCCTCGAAAGAACTTTTTCTCCAATAGAAAATTACCTTGGAACACATTTTGCATTTGCATAGCTCTTATGCCTATCATTGGCTTCTACCAATTTTTTTCTGATTAGCTTAACTTTCTCTTCCATTTCAGATAGCATTTCTAGTCCGATGCTAATCATATTCTCTAGCTTATCCCATCTTATAGGAGTTCGACATCTTCTTCCATACAATGCTTCAAATAGAATGATCTTAATAGCGAAACGATAGGAATTATTGTAAGCAAATTCCACAAGTGGTAAGTATTCTTCCCACTTATATTGTTGATCCATGCAATACATACACAACAAATTTTCCAAGACTTGGTTAACTCTCTCAATTTGCCCATCGGTTCCGGGATGGTAAGTTGTACTCACATCAAGTTTAGTCCCTAGCACAGAAAATAAAGTTTGCCAAAACCTTGACGTTACGTGCACGCATCTCTATCCGAGATAATCTTTTCAAGGAAGCCATGCAATCTAAACACTTCTTGAACAAATTTACGAGCTAACTCAAGTGCTCCATCAGTTAAATTTCCTGGTATGAATTGTGCTACTTTTGTGAGTTTATCAACCACCACTGAAATGGCATCATGTCTATACCTTGACATAGGAAGTCCTTGAACAAAGTCCATGCTAATAACTTGCCATTTCCAATCTGGCACATCATGTGGATACAACAATCCTGCGGGATGATGATGCTCTACTTTTACCCTTTGGCATTCTAAACAACATGCTACAAATCTTTCAGCATCATTCTTCATTCCTTTCCAGAAATAAAGAGGTTTAACATCCGTTAGAAGTTTGGTCACTCCTGGATGTCCTGAATATGGTGCTATATGAATTTATTTCCATACTAAATCCCTTAATCCATATGAATTAGGTACATAAATTCTATCTTTATACATCAATAGTCCATCTGACTCAAATAGAAAACCATCATATCTTGGATCTTTAGGATTATCTTTCAAAGCCTGCTTAACCTGCTCATAAAACTCATCACCTGACAAATTTTTCAATACCAAATCCTTGAAATTTCCATGAATAGAATTAATAGAAGCTATATGTCTTCTACGACTGAAAGCATCAGCTACTCTATTCTCTTTTCCTTTGATGTAGTTTATCCCAAAGTCATAGCCAAATATCAATTATAACCATCTCCTTTGTCGAGCATTCAAATGTAGTTGTGAGAAAATATACTTAAGACTTTGATGGTCTGATTTAAGTACAAAAGTCTTTCCCGAAAGATAATGTCTCCACATTTGTAAGGCATGAGTTACTGCTGCAAATTCTAGATCATGCGGTGCATAATTTTTCTCATAGGATTTTAATTTGCTTGACTCATATGCTATGACTCTTCCTTCTTGCATAAGCACTCCTCCTAATCCTTCTCCCAAGGCATCTGTAATTACCTGAAATTGTCCTTCAAGGTAAGGAACTTTCAAGATTGGAATTGAAGTTAACTTTTCCTTTAAGAGATCAAATGCTTCCTGACATTTGTTTGTCCATTCAAATCTATTTCCTTTCCTCTGTAGGGAAGTAATTGGACTAGTAATGCTGGAAAAATTTAGAACAAACTTTCTATAATAGCCTGGCAGGCCCATGAAACTACGCACCTCATGAACATTTGTTAGTACCGACCAATCCAGAATAGATGTGATTTTTGTAGGATCAACAAATATTCCATTAGCTAATATAATAGGACCTAGATATTGAACATCCTTCTGAAAGAATGTGCACTTAGATAGCTTCCCATATAACTTATGTTCTCTTAACCTTTGTAGAACTATTTGCAGGTGCTGATGATGTTCTTCCTCATTCTTAGAATAAATGAGTATATCATCCAGAAAGAATAAAACAAATCTATCCAAACAATCTCTGAATATACTATTCATGAGATTCATGAATTTGACACATGCATTTGTCAAACCAAATAGAAACACAGTAAACTCATAATGTCCATATCTGGTTCTAAAAGATGTCTTATGAATATCTTCATCTTTTAGTCTTAACTAATGATATCCTAATTACAAATCAATCTTTGAAAACACAGCAGCTTTACGCATCTGATAAAAAAGATCATCAATATGTGGCAAAGGATATTTGTTCTTTACTGTTGCTTTATTAAGCATACGATAATCTATACACAAACGAAGGGTTCCATCCTTCTTCTTAAAAAAAATAACCAGAGCACCCCAAGGTGAAACATTGGGTCTGATTAAACCTTTTGCCAACAATTCTTGTAATTGTGCTTTCAATTCCATAAACTCTGTTGTTGTCATATGGTAGGGTGCTTTTGATATTGGCTTAGATCCTAGTTTAATGTCAATATCAAAATCAAAAACCCTTTGGGAGGTAATCCTGGTGGTTCTTCTAGAAACACATCTTGAAATTCCTAAAGAAAAGGATACTTTTCCCCAAAAGATAAACTAGGGTTTTCTACCCTTTCCTCCACTTGTTCCATTTTAACTGCAAACAACTGACAACCTTTCCTTCTAGCCCTTTTTAATTGTTTGGCAGAGATAGTTCTAATTTTAACTTCTCTTTGAATCCCTTAGAATTGGGTCAAATTTTCCAAATCATCTAAGCATTCAACCATTTTTGAGAAACAATCAACCTTAGCTCTATGTTTCCATAACCAATTCATTCCTAGGATCACATCATAGGAACCTAAGAGAGCTACATACAGATTTACTTCAATTGAGAAACTAGGAAGGTTAACTTTGGCTTCAAACAAACATTGCTCTACCTAAACCATAGATTGGTTAGCATATTCTATTGACCAAGGTTTGGAGATGTAACCAGCTTTTCTAGAAAATTTATTCAAAATTCTAGGAGAAACAAAGTTTTCTGTGGCTCCTGTATCAATCAAAATAGATATAGGGACTCCAAACAAAGTACTTGTAATCTCAATGGGTGTGATTTGATACTCTGCTTGATGATTATCGAGAGATGCATGAATCATTTGCTGGAACGCTTCTTGTTGAGTAAGTAGTGTAGTACCTCTTTGTTGTCCATTTTGATTCTTGTTTGGGCAACGATTTGCATAGTGGTCACCCCTACAAGTAAAGCATCCTCCAACGGGTCCTTTCTTATCTGAAGTCTTCCCATTTTTATCCTCATTTCTTTTGTAGTTGCCATTCTTCTTCTCATTTCTAGATTTGCCTTTGCTCTTCTGAGGTCCTTTATCTTTTCTCTTGTTATCGTAGCTCTTTTCATATCTTTTGTTGTAGGGTTGATTGTTGGGAGTTCCATTAAACCTCTTGTGGCTTCTATCATGATAAGCTGAGATGGACTTCAACTTTTTCTCTTGCTTGATCGCCTTCTTGTACACTTGATCCATTGTTGTGGGACCATGTACATCCACTTCACCAATTTGAGCATTTAAGCCCATGATGAATTTTTTGATCCTGAATTTCTCATCCTTTTGATATTGTGGAACATATTTTAGGAGCTGAGTGAATTTTTCTCCATATTCTACCACTATCATATCTCCTTGTCAAAGATTTTGAAAATCTGTCAATTTCTGATGAAAATAGAGTTGTGGTAACCATGTTTTACGAAAGAGTTCCACAAACTCATCCCAAGTTACCCTTAGAGAGCTCAAATTCAATTCCATCTTTTTCTTCATCCACCAAATGGATGCTGTTCCTGCTAGTTGGAATGCTCCCCATATTGCCCTAGTCACCTCTGAGTAATTTCTTATCTCGAAGTACTTTTCCATTTCTATTAACCAAGCTTCTGCAACATCTCTAGTTTCTATCCCATCAAATTTTGGTGGAACAATCTTCTTCATATCCTTTGAGAGCTCCAAGGTTAATCTATCCGTAGCCTCTTTGTGAGGTTCAATACTCTTACTTTGATCTTGATGATTTTCTCCACTTTCATCATGAGAGTTTTCACCTCCTCCCTCAATATTCCCTTTATCATCCACCTTCTTTTCCAAATCACCCAATCTTTTCTTGGTTTCCTCTAGCATGGTTATGATTTGGTCCAGCTTATTATTTGGTGGGTGGTTTTCCTCTTCACTTTCTCCTTGATTAGTTCTTGTCCACACCATGTTTATCAATTTCTCACACCTGAGAATATTGAGTTGTCCATTAGTTCAAGATTATAATGTAACCCATTAAATCTAAACATAATACTCAATTTAAACAATAGTTTGGTATAAAAATGACTCTTTTTATTTATTTATTTCTTTTCAAAAGAAAAGAGTATTCTTCTTTATACAAGAAATGACTTCAAAAGTCATGCTCAAGAGGAGTATATCCCTCAGACTCATTTTTAGATACATAATCTCTAGGTATATAACCCTCTGACTCACTATCGGACCTAACTTCTATGATCTCAATAGTTGAGGGTATGCAGGGATCTCGCCTAACCATAGTTGTTTCCTCATTTGACATATACTCTATGATTCTAGTAGTGATCTTAAATCTTTCTTTGTCTTCCCTTCTTACTTGCTTAATTCGAGTTAAGGCAGTCACTAGAGTTTTAGTATAACTTGACCAAATGTCACTCTCATCATTGGTTCCCTCAAAGGTTTTGATAATAGCCTCACGTTCTCTTTTTTCTTTAAGGAAATGTTGACTCAAATTAACAGACTTTCTTGTTGTCTTCTTAAAACATACCATCCTGGCACAAAATTTTTCAAACATTAGCTAATTGTATAATGTTGACTACAGGCAAGCATAGTGGTCTCATAAGCCCTAGTGCTGGACCTGGCAGCTTTGATACCATATGTAACATCCATGTTCTATAAACCTAGTAAAACCAAAAAGTTTACCATAAAGTAATTTAACAAGGGAAAAATGAGATAGAGATTCTTTTTTTCTTTTATTCATCATATAATCAAGTACTACATTTTCAAGATTTTCTTTTTTTACAAAATATAATAAACCCATATTGCCTTTTCATTTACAATGTTTACAAATGCAAAACCATTACATATACAAATTTGGAATAAATACTACATCTGAATATTTGACATCTTTATCACAAGTCTTGGCATGTTTCCTGCTTGGAGAGAGAGCATGTTTCAAGTGATTTACCTCCATCCATAGACCAGCGGTCTCCCACACTTCTTCCACATAGGAAGTGGCCCTACCCTTCACGAGGAATATAGACCTTAGGTGACTAGTGGTAATTTTCCTTTTCCTAGTACATAGTGTTGTATTCTACTCAACTCTATCAACCATACAACTCTAGATACCCTCTAGCTAACTATGATTTTCGATAGGATGAGCAATCTGAATATAGTGAACCGACAATGGATGCAGAAAAAAAATGCATTACTTTAGCCAACATTTTTAATATCAATATCATTCATAATGAATGTAGTCGTTGTGTTCACCCACCCCTAATCGACTTGGATACTGCCATATTCTCACAGTTTTATTCTTATACCAATTCCTAATCATGTAATGGTTTAATCCATGAGTCATAATAATAATATCTTTAAACCTTAATAAGTCCCTTATGACTAAACTATATAGTTGGTTCATAATCAGCTCTAGGTTATCAAATTGTCCCATGGCTAATTTAATAATGCTATATAACCTTATCTCTTTGCTAGGCAACCTAGACTCATAAATGACTTATGACTAATTTAACCAAAGAGTAAGAACACTATAGTTCTTTTAAATAATATTAACCCTTGTCTAATACCTTTACTAATGTAATAAAGTAAAACATACCCAATATGCCTTTCCTACAAGGTCATCCCTTAGTAGAATAAGTCTATTCCATTGTATTGGATCTTCTCTAGAATAACATGAATAATGAATACAATATATACATCAATAGATTCTCATAAGAACCTTATTTTATTTCCCATAGTAACTCTAAGTTATTCTCGTTTGATGTGTTATAATAGTTTTGCTACAGATTCCTACGAATCTAGTTTCTAAGAATGGATAACAATTTCATTTATATATATATAGTCTAAACAAGACAATATATTAAATCACTATTATCTCAATACTATATGGCTCAAGTTGATAGTATAATAACATAGTTCATTCTTCTCTATAATACTCGAAAGTCCTATTGTTTTGTTAACTCACCATTATTCTATTGACCGTTTACCAACTCAATCAAAGGATGATCTATTATCAATGTAAATGACAACTTAACCCATTTTATACCATGAAGAACATTCTATTTTTCATTTCAAGCATTTGATATAATAATGGTTTTTCATATATCTAAGTGGTTGAATTCATTAATTATATCATGTACTCACTAATACTACCATAGTCGACTCTATAGTTGCATTCTATTTCTCGTTCAAACAGAGATAGAACGACTTAATTTTCTCAATAGATAACTATGTCTCTTCCCTCATTGTGTCTACTAATTATCAACTGTCATACACATAATATAAATTAGGTGAACACATGCAGTTGCCAAAAGACTCTATATAATTCCTAAGATATCCTATTTGATTTCCATCACTGTTATCAAATAATTGATTGAGGAATACCTGAAAGTAATGGTTTCTTGTATTAACAGAGGTATGTAAATATTACACAGGCAACACCTTATCTGAGCATACTTCCTCATGCCTCTAGTCAGATCACTATTTGACAATACATTTTTTTTTACTCTATTTCCTTAACATTCTCATCTTGTACTCTATTTCTATCTATTTCTATGCTGCCTCTCAAAGTTGAGTCATTTCCCTCTTATTAAATCAGACTAGGCGTGACTCCTATAGAGTCGCCCTCCATTCAGCCCATAATTGTAAATCACTTGCTACATTGATTGCATAATAACAGTCTTAAGAGACTTAGTCCAAACTACAAATTGATTTCTTAGCAAAATGAACACATGTTGATAGAGATAGCTGCCTATAGGCTCATTCGGTTGGGCGGTTAATCTTATACAGTCATCCTCATTAGGATGAAGCTGATGCTCTTTTAAAAATAAAACTAATCTTTAATGATCATGTGATGAGTGGTTCAACCCACTTCTTTCACTAATGAAGGCTTACTAATAAATAGCCTATGTTTTCATCACTACCTTTGATGCATTTAAGATGTATTATCCTCTAACTATGTTAAGACATTTGTATATATTTGATTACATCAAATATACATATGGTTATAGTTTAATCAATACAATAATCATATTTAAACAAGGAAATATAGATAATGTGATTGGGTTGAGCTTGTCTGCCCTGTCGACATAATTTACATATTCTTAACTTGACTATAGCATCTTAATGTTAAGAATCATTTATAATACGTCAAGTAACTTAATAATAATATGACAACCATTTTACGACAATAATGTTGTACTATTTACGTTAAACATAAATAATCATAAATCAAACTCAAACGATGTCATTAATGTTATTAACGACTAAGATGACTTAAATCGATTAGAAAGATTTGAAAACAATATCAACTACCTGTCGATTAAGTTCGGAAGTACCTAAAAATACAAGGCTTACCTCTTATAACACATTGGTTCACATTTTCATTATACACTTATGACTTGATTTGGCAAATAAACCACTTGTATCCTGAGGTCTATATTTCTCTCCTGGAAAGATACTCTCTCTCTTTTCTTCGAGAGTCATCTGATAACCTGAAATCCTGTTTCACTTGTCACCAAACAATATGTGATCAGTGCATCATTATTCAATTAATTCAACTAATAAATCAAATCTTGTAATACATATATTAAATTGACAATAACATAATCATTCCTATGATTTCAATAAATGACATTCAATAAAATCCATGTTTTTCCTTGTCATTAATCTAAACATCACAATAAATTTACTTATGTCCATGTAAAACAAGTAAAAGTATAGCAAGAAAGAAATTGGGGATGTAACATATCCTTCCCCTAAAGATTCATCATCCTCAATGATATAAGGTATTAAAAAGTATCTAAAAACAAGTTCATTGTTTTAACTGGTAACATTTTTAAATAAATGAGGAAATTTTTGATAAATTTCATGGTAATCCTCCCATGTAGCATTTTCCTTAGCTGCTGGTCCCATTGGATGTTGCATTACAAGACCTCTTTGTTAGGCAAGTGGAGCTTGTGCATTTCTAACACCTTGAGTAGCTTGATTGTGACCACCCTTGTGTCTTGCATCTGTAAGGAATTCCAAGTCAAAATATGATTATTACCTGCAATATATTTCATCAAATAAGACACATCAAAAAAGTCCCACATATCGAGGGGCCAACTTAGAAGACTTCCTAAACTTAGTAGAACTCTTCTGAGGTTAAACTCTAAAAAGAAGTTTTTCTCCAACAAAAAATTGCCTTGGAACACGATTTGCATCCGCATAGCTCTTTTCCCTATCATTGGCTTCTTCCAATCTTTTTCTGATTAGCTTAACTTTCTCTTCCATTTTAGCTAGCATTTTTGGTCCAATGCTAATCTTATCCTCTAGCTTATCCTAGCTTATAGGAGTTCGACATCTTCTTCCATACAATGCTTCAAATGGTGCCATCTTAATAGCGGAATGATAGGAATTATTTTAAGCAAAATCCACAAGTGGTAAATATTCTTCCCACTTATATTTCTGATCCATGCAATACATACGCACAAAATCTTCCAAGAGTTGGTTAACTCTCAATTTTTCCATCGGTTTTAGTATGGTAGGTTGTTCTCACATTAAGTTTAGTCCTTAGCACAGAAAACAAAGTTTGCCAAAACCTTGATGTTACACGTGCATCTCTATCCGAGATAATCTTTTCAAGGAAGCCATGTAATCTAAACACTTCTTGAACAAATTTATGAGCTAACACAAGTGCTCCATCAGTTAAATTTCCTGGTATGAAATGTGCTACTTTTGTGAGTTTATCAACCACTACTAAAATGGCATCATGTCTATTCCTTGACATAGGAAGTCCTTGAGCAAAGTCCATGCTAATAACTTGCCATTTACACTTTGGCATGTCATGTGGATACAACAATCCTGTGGGATGATGATGCTCTACTTTTATCCTTTGGCATTCTAAACAACTTGCTACAAATATTGCAGCATCATTCTTCATTCCTTTCTAGAAATAAAGAGGTTTAACATCCGATAGAAGTTTGGTCACTCCTGGATGTCCTGAATATGACACTGTATGAAGTTATTTCCATACTAAATCCCTTAATCTATCTGAATTAGGTACATAAATTCTATCCTTATACCTCAGGAGTCCATCTGACTCAAACAGAAAACCATCATATCTTGGATCTTTAGGATTATCTTTCAGAGTGTACTTAACCTGCTCATAAAACTCATCACTTGACAAATTTTTCAATACCAAATCCTTGAAATTTCCATGAATAGAAATAATAGAAGCTATATGTCTTCTACGACTCAAAGCATCAACTACTCTATTCTCTTTTCCTTTGATGTAGTTTATCTCAAAGTCATAGTCAGATATCAATTCTAACCATCTCCTTTGTCGAGCATTCAAATGTAGTTGTTAGAAAATATACTTAAGACTTTGATGGTCTGATTTAAGTACAAAGGTCTTTCCCAAGAGATAATGTCTCCACATTTGTAAGGCATGAGTTACTATTGCCAATTCTAGATCATGCGGTGCATAATTTTTCTCATAGGATTTCATTTTCCTTGATTCATATGCTATGACTCTTCCTTCTTGCATAAGTACTCCTAATCCTTCTCCCAAGGCATCTATAATTACCTCAAATTGTCCTTTGGGGTCAGGAACTTTCAAGATTGGAGTTGAAGTTAACTTTTCCTTTAAGAGACCAAATGCTTCCTGACATTTGTCTGTTCATTCAAATCTCTTTCCTTTCCTCTGTAGGGAAGTAATTGGACTAGAAATGATAAAAAAATTTAGAACAAACTTTCTATAATAGCTTGCTAGGCCCATGAAACTACACACCTCATGCACATTTGTTAGTACAGGCCAATCCAGAATAGCTGTGATTTTTGTAGGATCAATAGATATCCATTAGCTAATATAATATGACCTAGGTATTGAACCTCCTTCTGAAAGAATGTACACTTAGATAGCTTCCCATATAACTTATGTTCTTAACCTTTGCAGAACTATTTGCAGGTGCCGATGATGTTCTTCCTCATTCTTAGAATAAATGAGTATATCATCCAAAAAGACTAAAACAAATTTATCCAAACAATCTATGGCTATACTATTCATGAGATTCATGAATACGACAGGTGCATTTATCAAACCAATTGGAAACACAGTAAACTCATAATGTCCATATCTATTTCTAAAAGATGTCTTATGAATATCTTCATCTTTCAGTCTTAACTGATGATATCTTGATTGCAAATCAATCTTTGAAAACATAGCAGCTTCATGCATCTGATAAAAAAGATCATTAATATGTGGCAAAGGATATTTGTTCTTTACCGTTGCTTTATTAAGCATATGATAATCTATAAACAAATGAAGGGTTCCATCCTTCTTCTTAACAAAAATAACTGGAGCACCCCAAGGTGAAACATTGGGTCTGATTAAACCTTTTGCCAACAATTCTTGTAATTGTGCTTTCAATTCCATTAACTCCATTGTTGTTGAATACGGTAGGGTGCTTTTTATATTGGCTCAAATCCTGGTTTAATGTCAATAGCAAAATCAAAAACCCTTTTGGGAGGCAATCTTGATAGTTCTTCAGGAAACACATCCTGAAATTCCTGAAGAAAAGGATACTTTTCCCCAAAAGATAAACTAGGGTTTTCTACCCCTTCCTCCACTTGTTCCATTTTAACTACAAACAACTGACAACCTTTCCTTTTGGCCCTTTTTAATTGTTTGGTAGAGATAGTTCTGATTCTAACTTCTCTTTGAATCCCTTGGAATTGGGTCAAATTTCCCAAATCATCTAAGCATTCAATCATTTTTTAGAAACAGTCAACCTTAGCTCTATGTTTACATAACTAATTCATTCCTAGGATCACATCATAGGTACCTAAGGGAGCTACACACATATTTACTTCAATTGAGAAACTAGGAAGGTCAACTTTTGCTTCAAACAAACATTGCTCTACTCGAGCCTTAGATTGGTTAGCATATTCTACTGACCAAGGTTTGGACATGTAACCAAATTTTCTAGAAAATTTATTCAAAATTCTAGGAGAAACAAAGTTTTCTGTGGCTCCTGTATCAATCAAATAGATATAGGGACTCCAAACAAAGTACCTGTAATCTCAATGGGTGTGATTTGATACTTTGCTTGATGATTGTCGAGAGATGCATGAATCCCTTGCTGGAATGCTTCTTGTTGAGTAGGTAGTGTAGTACCTCTTTGTTGTCCATTTTGATTCTTGTTTGGGCAATGATTTGCATAGTGGTCACCCCCACAAGTAAAGCATCCTCTAATGGGTCCTTTCTTATCTAAAGTCTTCCCGTTGTTATCCTCATTTCTTTTGTAGTTTCCATTCTTCTTCTCATTGCCAGATCTGCCTTTGTTCTTCTGAGGTCCTTTATCTTTTCTCTTGTTATCATAGCTATTTTTATATCTTTTCTTGTAGGGTTGATTGTTAGGAGTTCCATTAAACCTCTTGCGGTTTCTATCATGATAAGCTGAGATGGATTTCAGCTTTTGCTCTTGCTTGATTGCCTTCTTGTACACTTGATCCATTGTTGTGGGACCATGTACTTCCACTTCACCACTAATTTGAGAATTTAAGCCCATGATGAATTTTCTGATCCTAAATCTCTCATCCTTTAGATATTGTGGAACATATTTTAGGAGTCGAGTGAATTTTTCTCCATATTCTACCACTGTCATATCTCCTTGTCGAAGATTTTGAAAATCAGTCAGTTTCTGATCAAAATAGAGTTGTGGTAACCATCTTTTACAAAAGAGTTCCACAAACTCATCCCAATTTACTCTTAGAGAGCTCAAATTCAATTCCATCTTTTTATTCAGCCACCAAGTGGATGCTTCTCCTGCTAGTTGGAATACTCCCCATACTGCCTTAGTCACCTCTGAGTAATTTCTTATCTCGAAGTACTTTTCCATTTCTATTAACCGAGCTTCTGCAACATCTCCAGTTTTTGTCGCATCAAATTTTGGTGGAACAACCTTCTTCATATCCTTTGAGAGCTCCAAGGCCAATCTATCCCTAGCCTCTTTGTGAGGTTCAGTACTCTTACTTTGATCTTCATGATTTTCTTTGCTTTCACCATGAGAGTTTTCACCTCCTCCCTCAGTATTCCTTTTATCATCCACCTTCTTTTCTAAATCACCCAATCTTTTCTTGGTTTCCTCTAGCATGGTTAGGATTTGGTCTAGCTTATTATTTGGTGGGTGGTTTTCCTCTTCACTTTCTCCTTGATTATTTCTTGTCCACACCATGTTTATCAATTTCTCACACCTGAGAATAATGAGTTGTCCATTAGTTCAAGATTATAATGTAACCCATTAAATCTAAACATAATACTCAATTTAAACAATAGTTTGGTACAAAAACAACTCTTTTTATTTATTTATTTCTTTTCAAAAGAAAAGAGTATTCTTCTTTATACAAGAAATGACTTCAAAAGTCATGTTCAAGAGGAGTATATCCCTCAGACTCATTTTTAGATACATATTCTTGAGATATATAACCATTTGACTCACTATCTGAGCTAATTTCTATGATCTCAATAGTTGAGGGTATGCAGGGATCTTGCGTAACCATAGTTGTTTCCTCATCTGACATATACTCTATGATTCTGGCAGTGATCTTAACTCTTTCTTTGTCTTCCCTTCTTACTCACTTAATTCAAGTTAAGGCAGTTGCCAGAGTTTCAGTATCACTTAACCAAATGTACCTCTCATCATTGGTCCCCTCAAAGGTTTTGATAATAGCCTCACGTTCTTTTTTTGCTTTAAGGAAATGTTGACTCGAATTAATAGACTTTCTTGTCGTCTTCTTAAAACATACCATCCTGGCACAAAATTTTTCAAACATTAGCTAACTACATAATGTTGACTACAGGAAAGCATAGTGGTCTCATAAGCCATACTGCTAAACCTGATAGCTCTGATACCATATGTAACATCCATGTTCTATAAACCTAGTAAAACCAGAAAATTTACCATAAAGTAATTTAACAAGGTAAAAATGAGATAGAGAATTTTTTTTCTTTTATTCATCATATAATCAAGTACTACAATTTCAAGATTTCTTTTTTTTACAAAATACAATAAACCCATATTGCCTTTTCATTTACAATGTTTACAAATGTAAAACCTTTATATATACAAATTTGGAATAACTATTGCATCTAAATAGCTGACATCTTTATCACAAGTCCTGACATGTTTCCTGCTTGGAGAGAAGGCATCTCTCCAGTGATTTACCTCCATCCAGAGACCGGCGGTCTCCCACACTTCCTCCACATAGGAAGTGGACCTACCCTTCACAAGGAATATAGAACTTAGGTGACCATTGGTAATTTTCCTTTTCCGAGTACATAGTGTTGTATTCTACTCAACTCTATCAACCATACAACCCTAGATACCCACTAGCCAAGTATGATTTTCGATAGGATGAGCAATCCGAATATAGTGAACTCACAATGCATGTAGAAAACAAATGCATTACTTTGGCCAAAGTTTTTAATATCAATATCATACATAATGAACTAGTCATTGTGTTCACCCACCCCTACTTGACTTGGATATTGCCATATTCTCACAGTTTAATTCTTATACCAATTCCTAATCATGTAATGGTTTAATGTATGAGTCATACTAATTATATCTTTAGACCTTAATAAGTCCCTTATGACTAAACTATATAGTTGGTTCATAATCAGCTCTAGGTTATGCAATTGTCCCATGGCTAATTTAATAATGCTATATAACCTTATCACTTTGCTAGACAACCTAGATTCATAAATGACTTATGACTAATTCAACCAAAGAGTAAGAACACTATAGTTCTTTTAAATAATATTAACCCTTGTCCAATAGCTTTACTAATGTAATAAAGTAAAACATACCCAATATGCCTTTCCTACAAGGTCATCCCTTAGTAGAATAAGTCTATTCCATTGTATTGGATCTTCTCTAGAATAACATGAATAATGAATACAATATATACATCAACAGATTCTCATAAGAACCTTATTTTATTTCCCATAGTAACTCTAAGTTATTCTCGTTTGATGTGTTATAATAGTTTTACTAAAGATTCCTAGGAATCTAGTTTCTAAGAATGGATAACAATTTCATATATATATATATATATATAGTCTAAACAAGACTATATTACATCACTATTATCTCAATACTATACAGCTCAAGTTGATAGTATAATAACAAAGTTCATTCTTCTCTATAATACTTGAAAGTCTTATTGTTTTGTTAACTCACCATCATTCTATTGACCATTTACCAAATAAATCAAAGGATGATCTATTATCAATGTAAATGACAACTTAACCCATTTTATACCATGAATAACATTCTATTTTTCATTTCAAGCATTGGATATAATAATAGTTTCTCATATATCTAAGTGGTTGAATTCATGAATTATATCATGTACTCACTAATACTACCATAGTCAACTCTATAGTTACATTCTATTTCTCGTTCAAACAGAGATAGAACGACTTAATTTTTTCAATAGATAACTGTGTCTCTTCCCTCATTGAGTCTACTAATTATCATCTGTCACACACATAATATTGTAAGGAAAGCAGAGGTGTGGAATACAACTTCCCTAATGTTAATTCAAAGGGGATAATGTAGACAGGTAAATTTCAAATTAAAAACTATAGATAAAACCAATATGTCATGGATTCAATTTACATGAGACATGGAAACTCATTTTGACAAGGTTATAATAAATTTCAAAATAGAACATGACTAGACAACTAGGACATGCTCTAGATAAAACCAATATGTCATGAATGTAATAAATAAAGACTGAATAATCATGAAATAAATATACCAAAACATGAATATACAATCAAGATAGATTATTGTTAGGAACGATGCCTCAATCTTGCATCCTAATGTTGAAATTTAGTTTCTAGGCTATAGAAGTCATGTTTTTCCCTAAAAAAAATAAAAATAGGATTTAACTAGCTAAATTAGGTTATAATAATGTAGAGGTCTCTGACATCTTCAATTTAAAAATGGGTTCAATTAGGTTCTTAGATCAAATGTTATGGCCTCCAAAAGTTACCCTCCCACTTCATGAATCTAAGAGCATCTATGATGCATAAGATAGTTGTAATAGGGAAATGCACTATGTTTACTAGTAAAATTCACCAACCTATGACATGTCATTATGACTATGATAAAGCATCTTTGAAGGGTTTCAATAAGACAAATTGGTGTGCCCAAGTTGGGAGGATAACTTTGATATGCTATGACAAAGTCTTATAGAACTTATCTTAGGATTTGGGTATTGGAATTTGACTAGGGAATTTTAGTTCCACTTCTTGGTAGTATTAGCTCATGGTTTTGTGATTCTCCTTTGGTGGTTTCATGTATTGGTTTCTTTATTTATTGGTTTCTTGGGATGAAGTTTACATAGTGCATTTTTGTAGGAATTATTATGTTTTTGATATTACTCTAGATCTAAGTGTTGGTGTTGTACCTTGTGAAGACTCCTTGCCTAGATTGTATTGTAACCAATATTGTTGCTAATTAATACATTGGTTTGGAGTTTGGAGGCTAGTTTTTCTTTCAAAATAGTTTTCCCAAGATACATCATTGTGTTATGATGAATAATTTTATTGTTTTGTTTCTTCCTAAAAATTATTTTAGATCATATTTTCTACTCATCACTCATTTTAGATTAGTGTAGGAAGTGTTTTTGCACCTTATCTTACTCTCAATTGGTATCAAATCATGATGAACTTATGTCCTAGGTGGTAGGGACAAGATTTTTTTGTACTATTCTTGGTTTGAGTGAGAATGTGAGTAGAGATGATCATTATTTTAAGAAAGATGGAAAGAACATCTAGATTTGAGATGGAAAATTTTAGTGTCACTAACTTTGAGTTGTGGAAGCTCAAGGTAGAAGTTTTTCTCATAAATTGAGAACTATGGGTTGTAGTATCTAGATCTAAACTAGCTACAATATCATTTAATGATTGAATAGTATTTGATAGGAAGGCAAGTGTACTGTAGAAAAGTGTGATCTAGCCTAAAGAGCTAAACTAGGTCAAACCCTCTTCTACAAACATTGGGGGCACAAACTGAGCTTGGATTCTACCCAAGGAGGAGAGCCAAACAATAGGGGTTCTACCTTTTTGTTGTATATAGATGGATCAACCATGAATAACACTTTAGCATAGAACACAATATGAGAGCAACATTCACTTTAATCCTCTAGGTGTCATCTAGGTGTAAAATGAACTAGAATGCTCATTTAAATATGCATTCCTACTCACTCACGACAAAAAAAACTTAATTAGAACAACAAATACAAACTAAAGAAGTGTCCTAAGCTGACACTACAAAGTGGGGCTAAAAATTCCAACTGGGAACAGGGTGCTTGGGCACCCTAGACCTTTAGCCCACAAAATCTGGAAAGTGTCCATTATAGTAGGCTTAGTCCATTCCTAAATTGACCTTATTAGGTTTATTTATCTGGATTGAGATTTTCATCATTTAAAGCTCAAAAAGGTGTTAAAATAGGTCCTGATTAACAAAGGCAACAAAATAGGTTCAACTAGGTGCTAAACTAAGTTTAAAATTTTAGTGTGCACATTTTAAGACACTACATTTAGCCCCCACTTTAGTGTTGGTATGAACTTATGTTCGAACTCATACTAAAGGATGGACAAAACACACAAGCATAGAAGCCCAAAGAATTCTACCAAGTTGCAGACTACACTTGTAGCCCCCAAACTTAGGATCCTAAGGTTACAAATACATAAGGAAAGAGATTTTCAAACACACGCAAGACATTGCAACATTAATTTACACATACGTGGAGTACTAAAAGCATAGATAAGTGTAACATCCATGTTCTATAAACCTAGTGAAATCAAAAAATTTACCATAAAGTAATTTAACAAGGTTAAAATGAGATAGAGAATTTTTTTAAATTTTATTCATCATATAATCAAGTACTACAATTTCAAGATTTCTTTTTTTTACAAAATACAATAAACCCATATTACCTTTTCATTTACAATGTTTACAAATGTAAAACCATTACATATACAAATTTGGAATAAATACTGCATCTGAATATCTAACATCTTTATCACAAGTCCAGACATGTTTCCTGCTTGGAGAGAGAGCATCTTTCTAGTGATTTACCTCCATCCATAGACCAGCGGTCTCCCACACTTCTTCCACATAGGAAGTGGCCCTACCCTTTACGAGGAATATAGACCTTAGGTGACCAGTGGTAATTTGCCTTTTCCGAGTACATAGTGTTGTATTCTACTCAACTCTATCAACCATAGAACCCTAGATACCCTCTAGCTAAGTATGATTTCCGATAGGATGAGCAATCCGAATACAGTGAACCAACAATGTATGCAGAAAATAAATGCATTACTTTGGCCAAAGTTTTTAATATCAATATCGTTCATAATGAACGTAGTCATTGTGTTCACCCACCCCTACTCGACTAGGATATTGCCATATTCTCATAGTTTTATTCTTATACCAATTCCTAATCATGCAATGGTTTAATCCATGAGTCATAAGAATAATATCTTTAGACCTTAATAAGTCCCTTATGACTAAACTATACAGTTGGTTCATAATCAGCTCTAGGTTATCCAATTGTCCCATGGCTAATTTAATAATGCTATAAAACCTTATCTCTTTGCTAGGCAACCTAGATTCATAAATGACTTATGACTAATTCAACCAAAGAGTAAGAACACTATATTTCTTTTAAATAATATTAACCCTTGTCCAATACCTTTACTAATGTAATAAAGTAAAACATACCCAATATGCCTTTCCTATCAAGGTCATCCCTTAGTAGAATAAGTCTATTCCATTGTATTGGATCTTCTCTAGAATATCGTGAATAATGAATACAATATATACATCAATGGATTCTCATAAGAACCTTATTTTATTTCCCATAGTAACTCTAAGTTATTCTTGTTTGATGTGTTACAATAGTTTTACTAACGATTCCTATGAATCTAGTTTCCAAGAATAGATAACAATTTCCATTCTATATAGTCTAAACAAGACAATATATTAAATCACTATTATCTCAATACTCTACGGCTCAAGTTGATAGTATAATAACAAAGTTCATTCTTCTCTATAATACTCAAAAGTCCTATTGTTTTGTTAACTCACCATCATTCTATTGACCGTTTACCAACTCAATCAAAGGATGATCTATTATTAATGTAAATGACAAATTAACCCATTTTATACCATAAAGAACGCTCTATTCTTCATTTCAAGAATTGGATATAATAACAGTTTCTCATTTATCTAAGTGGTCAAATTCATTAATTAGATCATGTACTAACTAATACTACCATAGTTGACTCTATAGTTGCATTCTATCTCTCATTCAGAGATAGAATGACTTAATTTTCTCAATAGATAATTTTGTCTCTTACCTTGTTGAGTCCACTAATTATCAACTTTCACACACATAATATAAATCAGGCAAACACATGTAGTCGTCACAAGACTATAATATAATTCCTAAGATATCCTATTCGATTTCCTTCACTGTTATCAAATAATCGATTGAGGAATAGCTGAAAGTAATGGTTTCTTGTATTGATAGAGGTATGTAAATATTACACAAGCTGATGCTTTATCTGAGCGTACTTCCTCATGCCTCCAGTCATATCACTATTCCACAATGCAATTTTCTTTTTACTCTATTCCATTAACATTCTCATTTTGTACTCTATTTCTATGTATTTCTCTGCTACCACTCAAAGTTGAGTCATTTCCCTCTGATTAAAGTGGACTGGGCATGACTCCTATAGAGTCGCCCTCCATTTGTCCCATAACTATAAATCATTTGCAACATTGATTGCATAATAACAGTCTTAAAAGACTTAGTCCAAACTGCAAATTAATTTCTTAGCAAAATGAACACATGTCGATAGAGATAGCATCTTATAGGCTCATTCGGTTGGGTGGTTAAACTTTATACAATCATCCTCATTAGGATGAAGCCAATGCTCTTTTAAAAACAAAATTGACCTTTAATGATCATGTTATGAGTGATTCGACCCACTTCTTTCACTAATGAAGGCTTACTAATAAATAGCCTAAGTTTTCATCAAGTTACCTTTGATGCATTTAAGAGGTATTATCCTCTTACTATGTTAAGACATTTGTATATATTTGATTACATCAAATATACATATGGTTATAGTTTAATCAATACAATAATAATATTTAAACAAGGAAATACGGATAATGTGATTGGGTTGAGCTTGTCTCCCCACCACAATCCGTCGACATAATTTACGTATTCTAAACTTGACTATATCGTCTCAATGTTAAGAATTGTTTATACTACATCAAGTAACTTAATAATAATATGACAAGCTTTTTACGACAATAACATCCTAATAATTATGTTAAACATAAATAGTCATAAATCAAACTCAACGACGTCATTAACGACTAAGATGACTTAATACGATTAGAAAGATTTAAAAACAATATCGACTACATATCGATTAAGTTTAGAAGTAACTGACAAGACAAGGCTTACCTCTTATGACACATTGGTTCACATTTTTGTTATACATTTATAACTTAGTTTGGCAAATAAACCACTCGTATCTCGAGGTCTATATTTCTCTCCTAGAAAGATACTCTCTCTCTCTCTTTTCTTTGAGAGTCATCTGATAACCTAAAATCTTGTTTCACTTGTCACCAAACAATATGTGATCAGTGCATCATTATTTAATTAATTCAAGTAATAAATCAAATCTTGTAATACATATATTAAATCGATAATAACATAATCATTCCTATGATTTCAATAAATGAGATTCAATAAAATCCATGTTTTTCCTTATCATTAATCTAAACATCACAACAAATTTACTTATGTCCATGTAAAAAAAGTAAAAGTATAGCAAGACAAAAATTGGGGATGTAACATATCATTCCTCTAAAGATTCATCATCCTTAATGATATAAGGTATTAAAATGTAACTAAACACAAGTTCATTGTTTTTACTGGTAACATTTTTAAATAAATGAGGAAATTTTTGATAAATTTCATGGTAATCCTCCCATGTAGCATTTTCCTTAGCATACTGGTCCTATTGGACCTTGCATTGCAAGACCTCTCTGTTATGCAAGCGGAGCTTGTGCGTTTCTAACACCTTGAGTGGCTTGATCGTGACCACCCTTGGGTCTTGCATTTGTAAAGAATTCCAAGTCAAAATATGATTATTACCTACAATATATTTCTTCAAATAAGACACATGAAAAAAATTGTGCATTCTAGATAAGGCTGGTGGTAGAGCAACTCTGTAGGCAACCAGATTGACTACTTCAAGCACTTCAAAGGGTCCCACATATCGAGGGGCCAACTTAGAAGACTTACTAAACTTAATAGAACTCTTCTGAGGTTTAACCCTCAAAAGAACTTTTTCTCCAACAGAAAATTGCCTTGGAACACGTTTTGCATCCGCATAGCTCTTTTTCTATCATTGGCTTATGCCAATCTTTTTCTGATTAGATTAACTTTCTCTTCCATTTCAGCTAGCATTTTTGGTCCGATGTTAATCCTATCCTCTAGCTTATCCCAGCTTATAGGAGTTCAACATCTTCTTCCATACAATGCTTCAAATGGTGCCATCTTAATAGCAGAATGATAGGAATTATTGTAAGCAAATTCCACAAGTGGTAAGTATTCTTCCTACTTATATTGCTGATCCGTGCAATACATATGCAACAAATCTTCCAAGACTTGGTTAACTCTCTCAATTTTCCCATCAGTTTCGGGATGGTAAGCTATACTCACATTAAGTTTAGTTCCTAGCACAGAAAATAAAGTTTACCAAAACCTTGATGTTACATGCGCATCTCTATCTGAGATAATCTTTTCAGGGAAGCCATGCAATCTAAACACTTCTTGCACAAATTTACGAGCTAACACAAGTGCTCCATCAGTTAAATTTCTTGGTATGAAATGTGCTACTTTTGTGAGTTTATCAACCACCACTAAAATGGCATCATGTCTATTCCTTGACATAGGAAGTCCTTGAACAAAGTCCATGCTAATAACTTTCCATTTCCACTCTGGCATGTCATGTGGATACAACAATCATGCGGGATGATGATGCTCTGCTTTTACCCTTTGGCCTTCTAAACAACTTCCTACAAATCTTGCAGCATCATTCTTCATTCCTTTCTAGAAATAAAGAGGTTTAACATCCGCTAGAAGTTTGGTCACTCCTGGATGTCATGAATATGGCATTGTATGAACTTCTTTCCATACTAAATCCCTTAATCCAGCTGAATTAGGTACATAAATTCTATCTTTATACCTCAATAGTCCATCTGACTCAAATAGAAAACCATCATATCTTGGATCTTTAGGATTATCTTTCAGAGCCTGCTTAACCTACTCATAAAACTCATCACCTGGCAAATTTTGCAATACCAAATCCTTGAAATTTCCATGAATAGAAATAATAGAAGTTATATGTCTTCTACGACTCAAAGCATCAGCTACTGTATTCTCTTTTCCTTTGATGTAGTTTATCTCAAAGTCATAGTCAAATATCAATTCTAACCATCTCCTTTGTCAAGCATTCAAATGTAGTTGTGAGAAAATATACTTAAGACTTTGATGGTCTGATTTAAGTACAAAAGTCTTTCCCAACAGATAATGTCTCCACATTTGTAAGGCATGAGTTACTGCTACCAATTCTAGATCATGCGGTGCATAATTTTTCTCATAGAATTTCAATTTCCTTGACTCATATGCTATGACTCTTCCTTCTTGCATAAGTACTCCTTCTAATCCTTCTCCCAAGGCATCTATAATTACCTCAAATTGTCCTTCGGGGTCAGGAACTTTGAAGATTGGAGTTGAAGTTAACTTTTCCTTTAAGAGATCAAATGCTTCCTGACATTTGTCTGTCCATTCAAATATCTTTCCTTTCCTCTGCAAGGAAGTAATTGGACTAGCAATGCTAGAAAAATTTAGAACAAACTTTCTATAATAGCTTGCCAGGCCCATGAAACTACGCACCTCATGCACATTTGTTAGTACAGGCCAATCCAGAATAGCTGTGATTTTTGTAGGATCAACAGATATTCCATTAGCTAATATAATATGACCTAGGTATTGAACCTCCTTCTGAAAGAATGTGCACTTAGATAGCTTCCCATATAACTTATGTTCTCTTAACCTTTGTAGAACTATTTGCCAGTGCCGATGATGTTCTTCCTCATTCTTAGAATAAATGAGTATATCATCCAGAAAGACTAAAACAAATTTATCCAAACAATCTCTGAATATACTATTCATGAGATTCATGAATGCGGCAGGTGCATTTGTCAAACCAAATGGAAACACAGTAAACTCATAATGTCCATATCTGGTTCTAAAAGCTGTCTTATGAATATCTTCATCTTTTAGTCTTAACTAATGATATCCTGATCGCAAATCAATCTTTGAAAACACAATAGCTTCATGCATCTGATAAAAAAGATCATCAATACATGGCAAAGGATATTTGTTCTTTACCGTTGCCTTATTAAGCATACGATAATCTATACACAAACAAAGGGTTCCATCCTTCTTAAAAAAAATAACCGGAGCACCCCAAGGTGAAACACTGGGTCTGATTAAACCTTTTGCCAACAATTCTTGTAATTGTGCTTTCAATTCCATTAACTCCGTTGTTGTCATACGGTAGGGTGATTTTGATATTGGCACAGATCCTGGTTTAATGTCAATAGCAAAATCTAAAACCCTTTTGGGAGGCAATCTTGGTAGTTCTTCTGGAAACACATCCTGAAATTCCTAAAGAAAAGGATACTTTTCCCCAAAAGATAAACTAGGGTTTTCTACCCTTTCCTCCACTGGTTCCATTTTAACTACAAACAAATGACAACCTTTCCTTTTGGCCCTTTTTAATTGTTTGGCAGAGATAGTTTTGATTTTAACTTCTCTTTGAATCCCTTGGAATTGGGTCAAATTTCCCAAATCATTTAAGCATTCAACCATTTTTGAGAAATAGTCAACCTTAGCTCTATGTTTCTATAACCAATTTTCATTCCTAGGATCACATCATAGGAACCTAAGGGAACTACATACAGATTTACTTTAGTTGAGAAAATAGGATGGTCAACTTTGGCTTCAAACAAACATTGCTCTACCTGAGCCTTAGATTGGTTAGCATATTCTACTGACCAAGGTTTGGACATGTAACCAGCTTTTCTAGAAAATTTATTTAAAATTCTAGGAGAAACAAAGTTTTCTGTGGCTCCTGTATCAATCAAATAGATATAGGGACTCCAAACAAAGTACCTGTAATCTCAATGGGTGTGATTTGATACTTTACTTGATGATTGTTGAGAGATGTATAAATCATTTGCTGGAACACTTCTTGTTGAGTAGGTAGTGCAGTACCTCTTTGTTATCCATTTTGATTCTTGTTTGGGCAACAATTTGCATAGTGGTCACCCCCACAAGTAAAGCATCCTCCAATGGGTCCTTTCTTATCTGAAGTCTTCCCATTGTTATCCTCATTTCTTTTGTAGTTGCCATTCTTCTTCTCATTGCTAGATCTGCCTTTACTCTTCTGAGGTCCTTTATCTTTTCTCTTGTTATCGTAGCTCTTTTCATATCTTTTCTTGTAGGGTTGACTATTAGGAGTTCCATTAAACCTCTTGTGGCTTCTATCATGATAAGCCAAGATGGATTTCAGCTTTTTTTCTTGGTTGATCACCTTCTTGTACACTTGATCCATTGTTGTGGGACCATGTACATCCACTTCACCACCAATTTGAGCATTTAAGTGGATGATGAATTTTCTGATCCTGAATCTCTCATCCTTTTGATATTGTCGAACATATTTTAGGAGTCGAGTGATTTTTTCTCCATATTCTACCACTGTCATATCTCCTTGTCAAAGATTTTGAAAATCAGTCAGTTTTTTATCAAAATGGAGTTGTGGTAACCATCTTTTATGAAAGAGTTCCACGAACTCATCCCATGTTACCCTTAGAGAGCTCAAATTCAATTTCATCTTTTTATTCATCCACTAAGTGGACGCTTCTCCTGCCACTTGGAATGCTCCCCATACTGCCTTAGTCACCTCTAAGTAATTTCTTATCTCGAATTACTTTTCCATTTCTATTAACCAAGCTTCTGCAGCATCTCCAATTTCTGTCCCATCAAATTTTGGTGGAACAACCTTCTTCATATCCTTTGAGAGCTCCAAGGTCAATCTATCCCTAGCCTCTTTGTGAGGTTTAGTACTCTTACTTTGATCTTCATGATTTTCTCCACTTTCACCAAGTTTTCACCTCCTCCCTCAGTATTCCCTTTATCATCCACCTTCTTTTCCAAATCACCCAATCTTTTCTTGGTTTCCTCTAGCATGGTTATGATTTGGTCCAGCTTATTATTTGGCGGGTGGTTTTCCTCTTCACTTTATCCTTGATTAGTTCTTGTCCACACCATGTTTATCAATTTATCACACCTGAGAATATCGATTTGTCCATTAGTTCAAGATTATAATGTAACCCATTAAATCTAAAGATAATACTTAATTTAAACAATAGTTTGGTACAAAAACAACTCTTTTTATTTATTTATTTCTTTTCAAAAGAAAAGAGTATTCTTCTTTATACAAGAAATGACTTCAAATGTCATGCTCCAGAGGAGTATATCCCTCAGACTCATTTTTAGATACATAATCTCTAGGTATATAACCATCTGACTCACTATCGGACCTAACTTCTATGATCTCAATAGTTGAGGGTATGCGGGGATCTTGCCTAACCATAGTTGTTTCCTCATCTGACATATACTCTATGATTCTAGTAGTGATCTTAACTCTTTCTTGTCTTCC
This sequence comes from Cunninghamia lanceolata, assembly GCA_027924645.1. NCBI lineage: Eukaryota > Viridiplantae > Streptophyta > Pinopsida > Cupressales > Cupressaceae > Cunninghamia > Cunninghamia lanceolata. Next base: position 2,225,675 of record BSBN01001493.1, read on the forward strand.
CTTCTTACTCGCTTAATTCGAGTTAAGGCAGTCTCCAGAGTTTTAGTATCACTTAACCAAATGTCCCTCTCATCATTGGTTCCCTCAAAGGTTTTGATAATAGCCTCATGTTCTCTTTTTTTTTAAGGAAATGTTGACTGGAATTAACAGACTTTCTTGCTGTCTTCTTAAAACGTACCATCCTGGCACAGAAATTTTCAAGCATTAGCTAACAACATAAATGTTGACTATAGGCAAGCATAGTGGTCTCATAAGCCCTAGTGCTGAACCTGGTAGCTCTGATACCATATGTAACATCCATGTTCTATAAACCTAGTAAAACTGGAAAATTTACCATAAAGTAATTTAACAAGGTAAAAATGAGATAGAGAATTTTTTTTCTTTTATTCATCATATAATCAAGTACTACAATTTCAAGATTTCTTTTTTTAACAAAATACAATAAACCCATATTGCCTATTCATTTACAATGTTTACAAATGTAAAACCATTACATATACAAATTTGGAATAAATAATACATCTAAATATCTGACATCTTTATCACAAGTCCTGGCATGTTTCTTGCTTGGAGAGAGAGCATGTTTCCAGTGATTTACCTCCATCCACAGATCGGAGGTCTCCCACACTTCTTCTACATAGGAAGTGACCCTACCCTTCACGAGGAATATAGACTTGAGGTGACCATTGGTAATTTGCCTTTTCTGAGTACATAGTGTTGTATTCTACTCAACTCTATCAACCATACAACCCTAGATACCCTCTAGCTAAGTATGATTTTTGATAGGATGAGCAATCCGAATATAGTGAACTCACAATGCATGCAGAAAACAAATACATTACTTTGGCCAAAGTTTTTAATATCAATATCATTCATAATGAACGTAGTCGTTGTGTTCACTCACCCCTACTCGACTTGGATATTGCCATATTCTCACAATTTTATTCTTATACCAATTCCTAATCATGTAATGGTTTAATCCATGAGTCATAATAATAATATCTTTAGACCTTAATAAGTCCCTTATGACTAAACTATACAGTTGGTTCTTAATTAGCTCTAGGTTATCCAATTGTCCCATGGCTAATTTAATAATGCTATATAACCTTATCTCTATGCTAGGCAACCTAGATTCATAAATGACTTATGACTAATTCAACCAAAGAGTAAGAACACTATAGTTCTTTTAAATAATATTAACCCTTGTCCAATACCTTTACTAATGTAATAAAGTAAAACATACCCAATATGCCTTTCCTACAAGGTCATCCCTTAGTAGAATAAGTTTATTCCATTGTATTGGATCTTCTCTAGAATAATGTGAATAATGAATACAATATATACATTAACGGATTCTCATAAGAACCTTATTTTATTTCCCATAGTAACTCTAAGTTATTCTCATTTGATGTGTTACAATAGTTTTACTAAAGATTCCTATGAATCTAGTTTCTAAGAATGGATAACAATTTCATTTATATATATATATATATATATATATATAGTCTAAACAAGACAATATATTAAATCACTATTATCTCAATACTATATGGCTTAAGTTGATAGTATAATAACAAAGTTCATTCTTCTCTATAATACTCAAAAGTCCTATTGTTTTGTTAGCTCACCATCATTCTATCAACTGTTTACCAACTCAATCAAAGGATGATCTATTATCAATGTAAATGACAACTTAACCCATTTTATACCATGAAGAATGTTCTATTCTTCATTTCAAGCATTGGATATAATAATGGTTTCTCATATATCTAAGTGGTTGAATTCATTAATTATATCATGTACTCACTAATACTACCATAGTCGACTCTATAGTTGCATTCTATTTCTCGTTCAAACAGAGATAGAACGACTTAATTTTCTCAAAAGATAATTGTGTCTCTTCCCTTATTGAGTCTACTAATTATCAAATGTCACACACATAATATAAATTAGTCGAACACATGTAGTCACCAAAAGACTATAATATAATTCCTAAGATATACTATTCGATTTCCTTCACTATTATCAAATAATCGATTGAGGAATACCTAAAAGTAATGGTTTCTTGTATTGACAGAGGTATATAAATATTACACAGGCTGACACCTTATCTGAGCATACTTCCTCATGCCTCCAGTCAGATCACTATTTGACAATGTATTTTTTTTTTACTCTATTCCCTTAACATTCTCATCTTGTACTCTACTTCTATCTGTTTCTATGCCGTCGCTCAAAGTTGAGTCATTTCCCTCTTATTAAAGCGGACTAGGCATGACTCCTATAGAGTCGCCCCCCATTCATCCCATAACTATAAATCACTTACAACATTGATTGCATAATAACAGTCTTAAGAGACTTAGTCCAAACTGCAAATTGATTTCTTAGCAAAATGAACACATGTCGATAGCGATAGCCACCTATAGGCTCATTCAGTTGGGCGGTTAAACTTATACATTCATCCTCATTAGGATGAAGCCGATGCTCTTTTAAAAATAAAAATGATCTTTAATGATCATGTTATGAGTGGTTCAACCCACTTCTTTCACTAATGAAGGCTTACTAATAAATAGCCTACGTTTTCATCACTACCTTTGATGCATTTAAGAGGTATTATCCTCTTACTATGTTAAGACATTTGTATATATTTGATTACATCAAATATACATATGGTTATAGTTTAATCAATACAATAATAATATTTAAATAAGGAAATATGGATAATGTGATTGGGTTGAGCTTGTCTCCCCATCACAATCCGTCGACATAATTTACGTATTCTTAACTTGACTATATCATCTTAATGTTAAGAATCATTTTTAATACATCAAGTAACTTAATAATAATATGACAACCTTTTTATGATAATAACATCGTAATATTTACGTGAAACATAAATGTCATAAATCAAACTCAAATGACGTCGTTAAAATTATTAATGACTAAGACGACTTAATACGATTAGAAAGATTTGAAAACAATATCGACTACCTGTCGATTAAGTTCAGAAGTAACTGACAAGACAAGGCTTACCTCTTACGACACATTGGTTTACATTTTTGTTATACACTTATAACTCAGTTTGTTAAATAAACAACTCGTATCCCGAGGTCTATATTTCTGTCCTAGAAAGATACTTTCTTTCTCTCTTTTCTCCGAGAGTCATCTGATAACCTAAAATCCTGTTTCACTTGTCACCAAACAATATGTGATCAGTGCATCATTATTCAATTAATTCAACTAATAAATCAAATCTCACAATACTTATATTAAATCGATAATAACATAATCATTCCTATGATTTCAATAAATGACATCCAATAAAATCCATGTTTTTCCTTGTCATTAATCTAAACATCACAATAAATTTACTTATGTCCATGTAAAAAAAGTAAAAGTATAGCAAGAAAAAAATTGGGGATGTAACAATAAGAATACACGTAGAAGACACACAATACATGATGCATACACACTAAACACAATGCATACACCCTAAACACAAAGCATACATATAAGACACAAAGAATACACATAAGGCACAAGACATACACACGGAATTGTTTAAGGAAAAACAAGTTCAAACACAGTATATCAACAAACAAACATAAGAACACACATATAACAAACACAAAAGGCACATGACTTTGACACTAGCTTGCTCTATCACTAGGGGCCATGTGAAAAGAAGTACCACTGTGGATCACACACTAGTAAGGACCACCAAATTACTAGGTGCCCACGACAAGTCACATGAAGCACAAATGCTAGCAAACTTCATCAAGTACTAGGTGGCTCATGGACCAAAGAGGAAGCATCACAAGCTAGTGAGGATCACCGAATCACTAGGTGAGTTCCCTGCCAAAAAGAAAATATGCAACAAAAAGAGAGCATAACACAATGCATGCCCCCACCTTAAAGTGATTTCTAACTCCTACCATGGAGCAATTTCTTTAAGGTAGAACAAACAACAAAAATAGGCACGAGAGCTTTCCAAAAGCACATGCCCATAAGATATGTGTTCCAAAGACTACATCAGACTAAGGGGTTGCCCCAACAAAAGGTAAAACTGAGGAAATGCTACAAGCATGATAGATAATGGCTTGTGTAGTCTATGGTATGATGCTGAGCATAGCAACAAGGTGCCACATAAGTCAAAATATAAAAGAAGCCATAAGTTATACTAAGTAATCACATAAAGGGATCTACTTAACTGGCATCAGTATAGGAATGGTTGTATAATAGGAGACGTCTCAAGACTATATATAGAACTGTCATCATCTGCCAGCTAGTAGAACTACGGAGACAAAGGAATAAGTATCACATGAAATCAAAATGAACATCCCTTAGGTTAACAAGGAAGAATGGCGAAACATTCTACGCCTTGCATCGTCCCCATAGGACACAACAACAATACAAATTATGACATATATAAGAATGATGGTTGGCATATATATCTAGAGAATGTCACAATGGATTTCAAACCCTTTGTATCCTTGCACCTACAAGGGTGTCAAGGGTCACCCAAAGAGAGCTTAACAACATAAAAAATAACAATCAATAATACACAAATAAAGCATCAAGCAACACATCGTAGGGGAAACACAATCACATGCAAGCATAACATAGAAATAAGGTACCTAACTTGTGAGTCAACCTAAAGAAAGTCATCCTCATCCCAATATAGTTCATCATCTATTTGAATTAGTGGACAAGATGCAAGATGAACTATAGCATGAGAGGTATAAGGAAAAAGAGCCATACTTGTAACATCTTTAGGTTCACTATCAGAATGTAGTACAATAGGCTCCATAGCAGCTTGCGAAGCTTCTTTTTTTGTAGGAGACACAATGGTGATAGCTATCTCTTTAGCATCCATAAGTGATAAATGCTTGTGAGGAGGGAGATTATCCTCTCCTATGGCAAGGCGAGCCATAGAACAATGACGCTTCTTTCTTTCTCTCACACTCTTATTTCTCTTAGCTTTATTCATGATGTTTTTAAGGGGAACCGTAGTATCTTCTAACATGGGTTCCTTTTCTTCCTTTGCTTTAGGAACATTAGAAGAAACAGGAGGAATCGCCGAAGGCTGGGAGACTGTGGGGGAAGGGTTCCTCAATGCGGGATGCTCTTCCTTCTCAACTTGTGTAATAGGTGGAAGTAAAGGAGCATCCTCAAGTAGTTGAGAAACCTCAAGAAATAAAACCTGCGTAACTGGTGAAATACCATTAGTCTCTGCACAGGTAGGTGGGACAAAAGTAATATTATGATTGCGAGGAGGTCTTTTTTGTGTACAAAGGTTGCCTCATTGTCCTTGAGTGGATGGTGAAGGGGGAACCTTGACATATCTACCAGACGCTCGGGAAAGGGGAAGAACCTTCCATTCGGGCTTAGCTTCATTCACTACTTGTGGTATAGGAGGAATTATAGTCATAGCCTTAGAAGATTAAGGAGGTTTAGGAACATCACTAGGAGGAATTGTTATGTTAGAAAAATGCACCCTTAGGGGCTTTTTCCTTTAAGGTTTAGCTCCCAGGTCTTTAGATTGCATTTAGAGCATCTTGCATGTTAACTTGGACTCCCAATGAGAAAACCCTTGGGTCTTATGACAAATGGGACCTAAGGGGGTCTAATTTAATGATTTCGGAACAAAGACAAGGGGGTGGACAAGGGCTCTAGTTGTTGGGAATTAAGGTGTCTCAACCTTGGTAATTCCTTGCATTTATTTATTGTATTGTATTTATTTATTGCCTATTATGTAATTAGGATGCAAATCCTATTTTGTCATCTTGTGGGAGTTGGCACGGTGATGTGTCATCCTACCTGGAAGGTGACCACATGTAATTTTGTCCTCACATGAGGAGATAGACATCCCACTTAGTGGTAGAGATATTTTTCTATGTGTCGGCACTTTAATTAGTGTGTAAGTGAATCTTGATCGAAACGGTTATGACAGATTCATATGACAGAATCTATAATGCATAAGAGTTGAAAATAGAAGATGCCATGATAGGTGAAGACATGTGTCACAAGGCATCTTGGAAGAAGGCATATTTGGGTGCCCCAAGGAGGGTTATGACATGTTGTAAGAGAATATGCTAATTTTAGTCAGTGTATGACAGATTCTCTTACAACTGTAAGATATGACAATTATGACAGATTCTATGACAATCCTAAGAGTCATAAGAGAATTTGTCATTGCCCAACTTGGGAATAGGCAACCATAATGGGATGGGGTGATATGACAAGTGTCATGACCATGCTACAGTGTTGTACAAGCGTCCCTAGGTGTGGGTTTTGGGCCATGAGGCCAAGTTGGACGCACATCTCAAGAAAGGTTCATTTTTGCCTTGTAAACTTCTATTTAAGTAGGTGCTTTGAGAGGAGATGTATTATGTAATTGACAGGTACTGTTATGTTGTCAGATTGTCTCCAGATATGAGTGTCGAAGACTCTTATAAAGACTTGCATTGCAAGTGTTTTGTAAACCTTGTTTAGATAATACATTGTGCAGGTTTTGGAGTGTGGGGTTTTTCACCCATAAGGGTTTTCCCCACGTTATATCTTGTCTCTCTCTTCTTCTATCTTACATTCTTGTGTTGTGTATTGCTCCAATATCTCTATTGTTAGGTTAAGAACACTATAACTATAAAGGTTAAAAAGAATTTGTACTCATCTCTCCTCATTAGATTAGTGTAGGAAGCGATTTCCGCACACCTAGCTTCCTTTTAGTTGGTATCAGAGCTTGATCACCTTTGGTCCTAGTTGTTGGGTAGGAGTTTTTTGAGCTGATCTTAGATTGAGTGGGAGTCTGTGTAGAGTATTCTAAAATCTTGTTGCAAGAAAGAGATCGCAGGCACATCCGAAAGATTAGAGGTGGAGAAGTTCAATGGCACAAAATTTGAGGAGAAACTATTTCCGGTGTAAAACCAACTGCAATGGCACAAGCTGATTGGGATCTCAAAGATCAGAAGGCTAAGGGTCTCATAAGACTTAGTCTAGCTAATTTTGTCATGTTAAATGTCCATTAGGAGAAGACAACGAAAGATCTTTGGAAGAAGCTAGGAGATGTTTATTAGGCCAAATCCCTGGTGAACAAGCTTTTTTCGAGAAAGAAGTTATATTCTCTGAGGATGGAGGATGGAGGATTTTTTGCAGATCATTTGAATGCTTTCAACATGTTAGTTGTATAGTTGACATTTGTTGGTGTGAAGATGGAGGAGGAGGATCGTTGTATGACCTTGCTTTGTTCTTTGTCGGACACGTGGGATCATCTTGTTATGGTTATTGGGAGCACCACATCCACTTTCAAAATGGATGAAGTGGTATCTTCGTTGTTATCTAAAGAGATGTGGAGAAAGTCTTCTGAAGCAGGCAAAGAGGCTCTTGCAGTTTGTGGAAGACCCAAGGAGAAAGGGAAAAAGAAGGACAAGAAAGCTGAGAAGGGTAGATCCAAATCTTTTGGAAAGTCCAAGGCTCTCTGTTGGAACTATTGAAAAATTGGGCATTTCCAAAAGGAATGCAAAGAGGAAAAGAAAAAGAAGAAGAAGAATGTCCTAGACTCATATTCTGACAAGTCACAAGATGATGGTGATGCCTTCATCGTAGCCCTAGCTACCCATGCATTTGATTATGTGTGGTTGATTGATTCTGGTGCATCATTCCACATGACCTTGCATCGAAGTTGGTTCATGAAGTATGAAGAGTTCGATGGTGGAAGAGTGTACCTGGGTGACGATTCTCATCTGAAGATTATCGGTCATGGAAGAGTCTCAATCTGATTCCCTGATGGAAGAGTGAACGGGATCACTGGGGTCATGCACATCCTAGGCTTGGCATGGAACCTGCTTTCTGTAAGTATGTTGAATGATGCAGGTGTGCAGGTTGTCTTTTCAAAGGACGAATGCAAGATGACTAGAGGATCTATGGTGCAAGTGTGAAGGGTACTCAAAGAGGTACTCTGTTTCAGTTGGAGGCATGCACTTCATAGTGCAATATTTCTTCTGACTCGAAGAAAAGAGTTGCAGTCACTTCATCCCCACCATATGAACCAGCAGTGAAGAAATCTATTGTAACAAATTTTGATGGTAGTGCATCTTGGGTACCCAAGGGTGCTCATGCTTTGGAAGCTAAACTTCCTACTGAAAATATAATATTATGGCATATGAGATTTGGCTACATTGGGGAGAAGGGTCTTAGAACCCTGAAAAATAAAAACCTCATTGAGGGGTTAAATGATTGTAATCTCGAGTTTGACTTTTGTGAACATTGTATAGATGGAAATCAAAATTGTGTTTAGTTTTACTCTAGCTCTCACAAGTCTTCTGGTGTGTTGGGCCTTATTCATTTTGATGTGTTTGGTCATGTTAGTGTTCCTTCGATTTCCAAATTTGTATATTTTGTATCTTTCATAGATGATTACAATAGAAGGACACAAATTTATTTTCTCAGAAGGAAGACTGAAGTCTTCAGTTGGTTCAAAGAGTTTAAAGCTTTTGTTGAGAATCAGACAAGTAAAAAGATTAAGTGTTTGAGAACTGACAACGGTAGTGAGTTTTGTTCGGCATAGTTCGATAAGTTTTGTAAAGAGCAAGGGATTGAAAGACATAAGACAACTCCATACACCCCACAACAAAATGGAGTTGCAGGGATGAATAGGACACTGATGGAAAGGGCTAGGAGTATGCTTAGTGGAGCAAGCCTCGGACAAAATTTTTGGGCTGAAGTTGTAGCCATTGCTTGCTCCCTAGTGAATAGGTCTCCTACATCAGCTCTTGTTGGTAAGACACCTATAGAGGTGTGGTCTGGTAAGAAGCCTTCAGTTAGACATCTTTGTGTTTTTGGTTGTGAGGCATATGCACATGTGCCTAGGGAGAAATGGTCTAAATTGGAGAACAAGGTTGTTAAGTGTATTTTCATTGGCTATGGTGTTGGTGTGAAAAGATACAAGCTTTGGGATCTTGTGGCCAAAAAAGTGTTGTATAGCAGAAGTGTTGTTTTCAGAGAGCTAACACCTTCTCTCGTTGTTCTATAGCCAGAAGAAATAGAAAAGAAAGAGGATGTGGTTCAGTTTCCTTCTACCCTTGAGAAGACTGAACCGATAGACCCTATGAGACCTAATGATGAGTAGAGCTCTAGAAGCTTTGAAAGTTTAGAAGAAGAAGCAGAACCTCAACCTTAGCCATTGTGGAGGTCTACATGAACAAGAAAGCAACGTGATAGGTTTGGTTATTCATTGTTTGATTGTAGTTGTGTTTTTGCCTTGCTTACTAACACTAATGAGCCTAGAACTGTGACAGAGGCTATGGGCATGAAAGATGTAGGTTCCTAGAAGGAGGCCATGGACGATGAGATGGCTTCTTTGGAGAAGAATAAAACATGGGACTTGGTGCCTTTTCCTGAAGGACGAAAACCTATTGGATGCAAATGGGTGTTCAAGAAGAAATTCAGTACAGATGGCAGTGTTGAAAAGTACAAGGCCAGACTAGTTGCGAAGGGGTACTCACAAGTGGAGGCAATTGATTATGGTGAAATTTTCTCTCCCCTTTGCAAAGCTGACATCTATTTGATTCCTATTATCCCTTGTAGTAGCTTATGACTTAGAGGTGGAGCAGATGGATGTGAAGACAACATTCCTTCATGGTGATTTGGAGGAAGATATTTACATATCACAGCTAGAGCATTACATAGAGAAAGGTAAAGAAAATTTGGTTTGCAAGTTTAAAAAGTTTTTGTATGGTTTGAAGCAGTCTCCTAGGATGTGGTACTTGAGGTTTGATGCCTTTGTGCTATCAGTTAGATTTCTGAGATTGAAATCAGATCATTGTGTATATTATAAATTTGACAATGATCGCATTCTCATTATTGCATTGTATGTTGATGATACGATGTTAATTAGGAATGGTAAGAATATGATTTCTGATTTGAAGTCTCAGTTGTTAGCATAGTTTGAGATGAAAAATCTAGGGGCAGCCAGGTACATTCTGGGAATGGAAATTAGAAGAGACAGAGCTAACATAAAACTTTGGTTAAGTCAGAGTAAGTATGTGAAGACCGTGTTGGATAGGTTTAGCATGGCAGATTGTAGACCATTGTGTGTTCCTATTTCTTTGGGGACAAAGTTGTTTGTTAATGATTGTCCAAAATCTCCTAGTGAGGTGGAGGACATGAGAAAAGTACCTTATGCTCATGCTATTGGCAGTTTGATATATGCTATGGTTTGCACAAGACCAGACATTGCCCAAGCAGTGGGAGTCCTTAGTTGATTTATGGCTAATCCTGGACGGGTACATTGGGATGCAGTAAAGAGAGTGTTTAGATATTTGAGGGGTACTTCTAAGTATTCCATATGCTATCATAGTAATCCTACAGGACCTCTACATTCAGTTTGTATTCGTGGATTCTGATTGGGTGGGTGACATTAATAGTAGGAGATCCACCAGTGTTTACGTGTTTACTATGTTCGGTGGTGCAATTAGTTGGATGAGTAAGCGACAACCTATGGTTGCTTTGTCCATGACAGAAGCTGAGGATATGGCAGCAACTCATGTTTGTAAGGAAGCCATTTGACTTAAGAGATTGTGTTCAGATATTGGTGTTGATGCAAGACAGATTACGATTTGTTGTGACAGTCAGAGTGTGATTTGCCTAGCAAAGAATCCAACTTTCCATGCCAAAACAAAGCATATTGATGTATAGTTTCATTTCGTGTGAGACATGATAGAGGATGGGAAAGTGAATTTGGAAAAGGTAGACACTTTGAAGAATGTTGTGGATGCATTGACGAAACCAATGGGCACAGAGAAGTTCAGATGGTGTTCAGAGTCGATGGGTCGCTCAGCCTATAGCAGTTAAATCTTGTTATTTCTATTAGCTCTTACAAGGTGTTCGACAACTGGGAGAATGTTGGGAATTAAGGTGTCTCAACCTTGGTAATTCCTTGCATTTATTTATTGTATTGTATTTATTTATTGCCTATTATGTAATTAGGATGCAAATCCTATTTTGTCATCTTGTGGGAGTTGGCACCGTGATGTCATCCTACGTGGAAGGTGACCACATGTAATTTTGTCCTCACATGAGGAGATAGGTGTCCCACTTAGTGGTAGAGGTATTTTTCCATGTGTTGGCACTTTGACTAGTGTGTAAGTGAATCTTGACCGAAACGGTTATGACAGATTCCTATGACAGAATCTATGATGCGTCAGAGTCAAAAATAGAAGATGCTATGACAGGTGAAGACATCTGTCTCAAAGCATCTAGGAAGAAGGCATCTTTGGCTGCCCCAAGGAGGGTTATGACATGTTGTAAGAGAATATGTTATTTTTAGTCAGTGTATGATAGATTCTCTTACAACTTTAAGATATGATAGTTATGACAGATTCTATGATAGTCATAAGAGTCGTAAGAGCATCTGTCATTGCCCAACTTGGGAATAGGTGACCATATTGGGATGGGGTGATATGACAAGTGTCATGACCATGCTGCAGTGTTGGACAAGTGTCCCTAAACATGGGTTTTGGGCCATGAGGCCAAGTTGGATGCACATCTCAAGAAAGGTTCATTTTTGCCTTGTAAACTTCTCTTTAAGCAGGTGCTTTGAGAGGAGATGTATTATGTGATTGGTAGGTACTATTATGCTACCAGATTGTCTCTAGATATGAGTGTCAAAGACTCCTGTAAAGACTTGCATTGCAAGTGTGTTGTAAACCTTGTTGTTTAGATAATATATTATGGAGGTTTAGGAGTGTGGGGTTTTTCACCTGTAAGGATTTTCCCCACGTTATATCTTGTCTCTCTCTTCTTCTATCTTACATTCTTGTGTTGTGTATTGCTAGAATATCTTTGTTGTTAGGTTAAGAACACTGTAACTATAAAGGTTAAAAAAAATTGCACTCATCTCTCCTCACTAGATTAGTGTAGGAAGTTATTTCCACATGCACCTAGCTTCCTTTCACTAGTGCCCTAGTCCAGCCCTATTTTGGGTCTTCCCTAAATTCAAATGTCAGGTTTGTGACTGTTATTTGGTTTCCAGGTTGACATCATAAGTTTCAAATATGAAATTCTTGGTAGGAATCTTAGTAGTTGCATATATAAGCATGATTAGGTTATCATTTAGAAACTAGAAGATGTTTATGATTGTGAGCTATTGGCATACTTGTGATTTTCATTATGTTGAAGAGCATAGCATTGTTATTGTGTTTGTTTTTGTAGGTTCGATTACATCTTCTCCTCATGGCATTAAAAAGCCTCTTCCTCCCATGAGAGCTTCATCATTAAGGTGACATTTATTGTGCTTTATCATCATTATAATTTAGATTTTTGCCTCTATCCCACAAGGATACGCAGTCTCTCTCTAACAACAATGTTCGAAAGACTTGAATGTCTCTTTGGGGCTTGACTAAGACAAGCCTCTAAACACCAAAACCCCCTCCCACACTCCTTGTGATTATAGGTTACAGGTATCGAATTTGGAGAAAGTGGAGTTGCAGGGAAGATAGGAAAACATTGAAGATTTAGGATCTGAAAAGAACCGGACACTGTGCAGGATTTCAGGACAACGACACCATCAACATTGTCCTCCACTGTTAGATCACTAGAAATAGAAGACACAACAGAGATCAGTGCCGGAAGGAGATCAAGAATCTATAGAAAAAATTGTACCTTAGACTAGGGCGCCATCACCATTGTCCCTAACATTTCCATTTTTCAGACTGCAAAAAATAGTGAGTTAAGGTTCTTTGTCCTTTGTCTAATTCTGGTAGCATTTGTCACAATTCATAAATTTACTTACTGTTTTGCTTAAATTAGGGTTTCAAGAGCATTAAAGCATTAATTAGCAACATTTTGTGATAACTTTTGAATTTCCTAGTAGAAACCAAGTGGCAACCCAATCTAATAGATGACTCTCCTCTCGAGAGGAAAAGCACTCGGTTGAAAAGCCCTTGGAATGTTTTGTGGAAACGAGGATTCAAACTAGGACAACTGCATTCCATCATCCCCCTTTTCATATAAAAAATTTTGGTGAACCCATGTTTTGAACTTCTTGGCACCTTACTGAGTGTTGTTTGATATATTTGCATTCATTCATTTCATTGCATTCAAAAATTTACAAAAAAAAATATATATTTGAATTTTTTTAAAAAAAAAATTGCATTCTAGGGTTTGATTGTTGACATAATTTACATTCATTCAATTGTATTTAATTAATTTTATGATTTTTACATCAGATATGAAATTCATTATCATTCAATTCATTATTTCAAATATTTTATTTGAAAAAATACCAAAAAAAATTGAAAAAATTAGAAAATTTACAAAAATTGGCATATTAGGCTTGCATTTTTGTAAAATTTAAATTAATTGGCATCTAATTTCAACTAATTTCTGTTATTTGCATTATATCTGATACAAAATACATAAATTCGTCATTTACAATTCATTTGCATTGCATTTGCATGCTTTATTTGTTAGAAATTGCTTGAAATTTTTGCATTTTTCATGAAAACCCAGTTTTGCACGAGCTAGGGTTGTAGTCAAAATCTTGTTTCAAATTTTACTACCTTCTTAAAACACTCATCAGGTCTGATTTATAATTGTAGTGTTTCATCATAATGGCCTCCTTGTGAAATTTCATGCCCAGGGTTTGAAAACTTGCATTTTTCACTAGATTTGGCCTTATCGTCTTGCTAGATTTGCACTCCAAGCATGTTGTAATGAATTTTGCTGTAATAATTGGCTGTTATTAGGGTTATTATATTCTTCCCCTTCTCAATCTCCTTACAACACCCTTTCTTTTGGGCCTTTGCATTGAAATTTTGTGAAAATTTGCATATTTTTGCTATTTTTACACTAGGGTTTGATCTAGAGTGGCACTATAGGCATGTTGTAATGGATTTTTTGGTATTAGGTGGATGTTTTAATGTTATAAGTTACTTTCCATCATCATTCTCCTTACAACACCTGTTTCCCTACTCTTTTACATTGAGATTTGGTGAAAAATTGCATATTTTGGCCTATTTCCACTAGGTTTTGACTTATCGACTCTCTAGAGTTGTTTCAAAAGCATGTTGTGAAAGGTATTTGTGCATTAGTGGACTGTTTCTAGGCATATAATGTGCTTTTCCTCTTGAAAATATTTACAACACCTCTTATTTCATTCATTTTCTTTGAGAGAAGTTGAAAAATCAAGCATTTTAGAGCATTTTTATATAGCTTTTGCACTTGTTTATTGCATAAGTTTTTGAAAATCTTTGAAATTTGAGTTGGCATCCAAAATATCTAATTATGGAATCTTCATGTTATCCATCTTTGAAGTCTTTGCATGATTATCTCCTAGATTTTGAAAATTTCTCCAATTTCACTAATAAGAATCCTCATGTTCTAGAGCACATAGCTTCTATAAGTAGTATTGATGCTTCTATATGTTCTACATATGAGCTACAATTACTTTTTTATACACATGATTTTACTAGCTTTGCTTTACTCATAGGAGCATATCCTTTGATATTAGAAGATTTAACTAAATTCATCTCTAGGGATACTCATGTGAAAGATGAGAGTGAAAATTCTTTTTCTGCTAACACTGTGAAATCAATAGCTAAAGAACATGATGATGATCATTCCATAGGTTATCCTACTTCTCCTATAGTTGAATATCCAAAAACCTTAGATGAGAATACTATGGATAGCTCTATTACTGATACAACACCTAACCTATTAAATGCTTTAGGGATAGTTGTTGGTTGTAATCAAGAGGAAAACAATGTTAATTCAATCTTCACTAATAGATTATGTCACAATATTCCTAAGATGATTGTACGAGGGGCACCTAGTGCACCTTCTTGCTTCAAACCAGTGATTACGGTTCAAGGTGCTCAACAACCACCTAGACACCCTGATTACATCCACAAGTATGCAACACAAATGTCTCAACCAAGTCAAGGTGTTCAAAATGTGTTTCAACAACACACCACAACGTGATTTCTCATGCATACAACACCCGTAATAACAAGAAAAGTAAGCAAGCACTGCATGTGCGTATCTCTCTTCCATGTTCTCAACCTATGCTCCCTCTGCCACCTCATCTTACCCATAAAAGTGGTCAAGAATATGATCTTGTCGATCATCTTCGCGCTACTCTGGCTAAGATCTCTCTTTGGGATTTAATACAAACATCAACTACATACCATGGAATGCTCCAAGAAGCTTTACAAAAAGTGATCGTACCACCCACTGCTAAATCGACTGATGTAGCAGCTGTGTTGTATGGTATAAATGAGAAAAAAATGGATATTCTCTTTCAACCACATGAAATACCATCAGCAAAAGATGAATATGATCCACTTATGATCTTTGTCATGATAAATAAAAAGTTGGTAAAATGAGTTATGATTGATAATGGATCGACCCTTAATGTCTATAGCATAAACTTACTACGTCAAATAAAGGCTGACACATCTTTAATCAAACCGGATAGGATTAGCATTCGTGGCTTTGATAATGTTGGAAGACAATCAATGGGTACCATAACTTTACCTATATAGGTTGGACCTGTGACATTAGATATCCTTTTTCATGTTATGCCTAATTCTCTTTCATATAATATGATTCTAGGTAGACTGTGGATTCATGCCATGGGCGCAGTCCCGTCTACCCTTCATCGATCACTTAAGTTCATTTATCAAGATAAGATCTACACTTGGAAAGCCGATCTTGATCTAAATACTTGTTCACATATAGAAATGCCAAAAACAAGTTAGAAATCAGGAAAGACTAAACAACTTACAAATTCATTTAACAATGTCTCTTGCCATAGATAATGTTGTGCAAAACTCTCAACCATTGAATGCACTTTTTGGTGACGATTGGGGTCCATTAGATTTAACCCTTGCAGTATGGGAGAATATAAACTTAATTCATCAAAAATCGCATCGATCTCATCCAAGCAATCTTTTGAATCTCCTAAGAAGTCCAAAGTCTCCTTGGTTGAAAATAAAGACAATACTCTCACTTATACTACAAATTATGAGATCTATGAGGCTTCACCATCTTCTAAAGAAATGGACTCTCTATATGGTCGTGGATTTCAAATTTTGTACAAGGACTGTGACTATGTAGGTAATGGATGTGGTATAAATGAACAAGGGATTCGAGTACCTATAGAATCCGCTTCAACACATTACTCAAGTGGCATTGGATACAATCCTTTTAAAGAAAAGAAAACCTCTCATCGTCCTAAACTTAATGTTAATGCAATATCAACAAGATTAAATCAATATGTGAGATATCTTGAGCTGATAAGCCACACTTGTTGTAGCAAATATCATAGTAGCTCTCAAGGGTGGCCTCTTCCTAGATATGTATGTTCTTAACATTAGGATCTACCAGGTAAGTATCTCTAACCCTTTCTCTCTTTGTTGTGTTTCCCCCGTGATATGTTATGTGTTGTTAGGCCTCCTAGGATGACCCTTGATTCTCTCGTAAGGTCAAGGATACTAGGAGACCACCTCTGTTGTGACCTTCTTCTACTTGTATCATCATTCTTCTATATCTCCTCTCCTCTCATTTCATTGTTATGTGTTGTGTCTTACAGACATAGTGTTGTGGTTGATGAATTGGGGGTACCCTCCTATGTGACTATCTCTAAGGCACTTGTTCTCCTCTTTGATTTATTGTTTACCTTCCTCTAGTGTTTCCACCTAGTAGATGGATGATGAAAAACATATTATACTAATGCGGACCTAGTGTCCCTTTCATGAGTAATAAAAATGGACCTAGTCCATACATGATGACGGGGTTGTTACATATTATCCGATGCTTGGCTAGTGGAATCACTCTTTGATTTCTCTATCTTGATGTTGATGTCGCTGTTATCTTATCTTGCTAACAACACTTTAACAATACTGCTTCTCTGTGCACTTTGTTTATCATGGATATTGTCTTGTTTGGCTCTTTCATGTAGTTGATCATATGCATTGTTGTTTATCATGATTATTTGGACACTAACACTTTTCTTGAAGGGGTGTGTT
Organism: Cunninghamia lanceolata; assembly: GCA_027924645.1. Taxonomy (NCBI): domain Eukaryota; kingdom Viridiplantae; phylum Streptophyta; class Pinopsida; order Cupressales; family Cupressaceae; genus Cunninghamia; species Cunninghamia lanceolata. The sequence continues at coordinate 2,242,699 of BSBN01001493.1, forward strand.
TGTGGGAACATTTGGCAATCGTAAAGTACATGTCACCTCTGGGGGGCATGGGCTTTGTGAGAGCTCATGTTCCCTTGTGTGTTTTCTTCCTACCTTAACATGCTTGATATCGGTACATGATATTAACCACCTTAAGGTGGGGGCATATATAAGGTAAGTTGTCTGCTTTAGATCATAGTAAAGCATGTTTGAACAATCTAAAAAATCAATCACAATCATTTAAGCCCTCTACAGAGGCGGGATATCAAGCATATCCTTTTATTTTAAGCCCTCTATGGAGGCAGGATATCGAGCATATCCTTTTATCTTAAGCCCTCATCGTAAGGCGGGGATGGTGTATTTCTCAGAGAGATTGCATTATCCTATCATTTTCAAAAGTCCTCATCATGAGGTGGGGAGCGGTTCTGTGACTAACTCAACCCTTAAGCATGTTTTCCGTGATTGTTGTGGTGAAGCTCAATCATCAGTGTGTGCCTGTAATGTGCCTGAGATGGTGATGAATCTAGCAATAGTTTCACTCCATCACTTGTCTACCATGTTTTCCCTGTGTCTTCAGCATGTGCGTGTATGGCGTGTTTGTTCTCAAAGTGCAAGACCGGTGGTGATGAGCTCCTCTACACTTTGGGATTCGTTTGGCATGTTTATTCTCAAGGTGCAAAATCGGTGGTGAATAGCTTCTCTACACCTTGGGATTTTGTTTGGCGTGTTTGTTCTCAAAAAGTGCAAGATAGCTCCTCTACTCTACACTTTTTGGGATTTTTTTTTTTACTTTCCTTGTACCTGCATTTTATATTTCATATGGGAAAATCAAAAAGAAAATAATCACTACATTCATTGTATTCTCTATGCTCTACGTGTCTTCAATGTTGTATTCTCTGTGTTTTATGTGACTATAATTGTCTTCTCCGTGTTTTGTGTGTCTGTTATTGTCTTCAATGTGTTTGGCATATATTTTCCATGCTCGGCGTGTTTGCTGTGTTTGTTGACCTTACTTTAATGCATGTATTGGTCTTGCATTTAATACATACATTAAAGTGGGGGCTAAATGTTATGTCAGAAAAATGCACCCTTGGGGACTTTTTCCTTTAAGGTTTAGCTCCCGGATCTTTAGATTGCATTTAGATCATCTTGCATGTTAACTTGGACTCCCGATGAGAAAACCCTTGGGTCTTGTGATAAATGGGACCTAAGGGGGCCTAATTTAATGATTCCAGAACAAAGATAGGGGGTAGACAAGGGTGCTAGCGCCCTAGTCCAGCCCTATTTTGGGTCTGTCCTAAATTCAATTGTCGGGTTTGTGACTGTTATTTGGTTTCCAGGTTGAGATCATAAGTTTCAAATATGAAATTCTTAGCATAAATCTTAGTAGTTGTATATATAAGAATGATTAGGTTATCAATTAGAAACTACAAGATGTTTACAATTTTGAGCTATTGCAATACTTGTGATTTTCATTGTGTTGCAAAGCATAGCATTGTTATTGTGTTTACTTTTGCAGGTTGGATTACATCTTATCCTCATGGCATTAAAGAGTCTCTTCCTTCAATGAGAGATTCATCATCAAGGTAACATTTATTGTGCTTTATCATCATTATCATTTGGATTTTTGCCTCTATCCTATAAGGATACGCACTCTCTCTAACAACTGTGTTCAAAAGACTTGAATGTCTCTTCAGGGCTTGACTGAGGCAAGCCTCTAAACACCACAACCCCCTCCCACACTCCTTGTGATTGTAGGTTACAGGTATCAGATCTAGAGAAAGTGGAGTTGCAAGGAAGATAGGAAAACATTAAAGATTCAGGATCCAAAAAGAAGCGGACACTGTGCGGGATTTTAGGACAAGGGAGCCATCAAAATTATCCTCCACTATCAGATCACCAAAAATAGAAGACACAACAAAGATCAATGTCGGAGGGAGATTGGGAATCTACAGAAAAAGTTGTACCTAAGACTAGGGTGCCATCACCATTTTCCCTGACATTTCTATTTTTTAGACTGTAAAAAATAATGAGTTAAGGTTCTTTGTCCTTTTTCTAATTCTAGTAGCATTTGTCGTAATTTGCAGATTTACTTACTGTTTTTCTTAAATTAGGGTTTCAAGAGCATTAAAGCATTAATTAGCAACATTTTGTGATAACTTCTAAATTTCCTAGTAGAAAAGAAAGTGGCAACCCAATCTGATAGATGACTCTCCTCTCGATAGGAGAAGCACTCAATTGAAAAGCCCTTGGAATATTTTGTGGAAAGGAGGATTCAAACTAAGACAACCACATTCCATCATCCCCCTTTTAATATAAAATAGGAATATTACTAAGTGATAACTCTGCTATTTTCTTTTCTTTGAACTTCTGATATGATAAGAAAAATATATCCTTTCTAGGTCTTGCAGCTCTAACTGGTTGTGGCCAAAAGTAGTCAAGCAAAAAGTGTCCATTGCGAGCAATGGGGTGATACTGATTGTGATGTACAACATGCACATGTCCCTCAAATGGAAACTTTAAGCACTTGTGAAACATAGAAGGGACCGCCTTCATGGAGTAGAGCCATGGGTAGCCCAACTTCACATGAAATAGGTATGATGTAGGAATGATAATAAAATGAACATCCAAAGCTCTTGGCCCAACTTTAACTTCAAGAGTTAAAGCACCAAGAGTTGGAAGGATAGACCAATCATGTGCTTTAATAGCCATCTCTGATACATCATATGTATCTCGATGTAAACCATGCATGTAGAGAAACTCTTCAGTTACTACATTCACCATGCATATAAGGATCTATCCTAGCACCCCAGATAGGTTTATCATTGATTCGAATAGTGATATAAAGAGGCCCATCAGGAGCTTCGATAGTCATCATGTGGAGTAAAAGATATAGCAGGTTCCAAGTCCACTTGCTCTTTGTGAGGGCGAGCATCCACCATGCAAATATCAACAACATTAGACTCATGATGAGGTAGAGGATCAGTGTATATTAGAATATTTTGATTAGGACCATATGAAAGGTTGATATATGAGGGGTGAACATCTATAGCCTGAGGGATAGTTTTAAAAATCCATCGTAAAGTCCTTTAGAGGTCACCCCAGCTATTAAATGGTTACAACTATTTAAAAATCATCATAGAATCTTTAAGAATAATAGTTAAACCCTTTAAACCAACAGTTGGCACCTAAAAGTTTGAATTAGTCATGGAAAGAAAAGGTTTGATTTTAATTTTGCAGTACTACTCAGCCTAAATTTGACAGTCTACGACTAAAGTAAAACCTTTTGTTTGGTTGTCATAAGGGCATTGCCATCTGTTCACTTTCTTTTTTACCTTCCAATGGCTATTATATGTCATTTTCCATGCCTAACACCTCACACTAGAGTCTCCACACATGTATGTATAGATGCTATGCCATATATTTTAAGCATTTTAAGTTTGATTTTCATTCATTTTGTTGTGCATAAGGGTGTGTGTTTCTAATTTTTAGGCTTTTTCAGCCCTTAGGCATGCATATTTTTGGGTTTCCTTTTCTTGGGGGCATTGATGATATCATATTGTTGTTAATTTTGTATCATTTTGGATTGAGTACTAAATAGATCTGAGGTTTCATGATAGGTTTCTCTTCCAAAATGAGGGTTTGGTGGTGTATGAGGGTTTAAAATCACGACTTTTGTTGAATGTTCTTGATTTAAGAGTTCATTGGATGTCATTTGTTCATAGAATCCTTGGATCTAATGAATTTTCTTTGTTTGTGTTTGTAGGTTCATGCTAAGGTTGAGACTTAAGATTTGGTTGCCCATAGCTATTCTAGGACTATCATAATAGTCATGCATTGATAAACATTGTTGACAAAGAGGTTATTGCTAATGGTTGGAGGATTCTTGTTGTTATTTTAAAGAGTGGAAGGGTTTCTTTTCTCTTGAGAGTCTCGTGGTTGAATAGCTTGGGTTTCATGGTTGTAATTAGATGCTTTCAAGACTTCAAATTACCATTGTACTATCTTATGAATGTCCATGATTTTAAGAAGGGTGTCATAGATTTGTATGACTGATTCTAACCTCAAGGAGATGGTATTTCAAACCTTAGGGCTTGCTCATCTTTCCAATCAAGTTCAAGACCATTAGGATTGTTATAAAGTCTTTAGAAACTCAATAGGGCTATCATGGAGTCTAAACCCATGATACTTTAACATTAAGGGCTATCATGGAGTCTAACCCCATGATACTTTAACATTATGGTCATAAGAAGCATTTATAACTCCTCGTGCAAGTATGAGACATAAGGGAATCCAAGGGTTTGCTAATCATTCATGAAGATGACTAGAATACAGAGTGTTGTCTTGAACAAGTGAAGTAGAATTGTCCTGAGTATTGGGGCCAGTCGACTCTAACTATAGATTTATCTCCCTATGAGAATATTACCCTTTATATTTTCAATTGTTAGCTATTTAAATTGGATTCGTTCCAACATGCTCGGAGCATGGCTGTCATTGGTCTGGCAATTACTCTGCTTCCTATTCGTATGGGAAGACAGAGCAATAGCGAATCCAAATATTGACTCGTTCAAGCGTAACATCCGTTGGAATTGAGTTGTCCTGAAAAGGTCTCCCGAATCGGAAGACAAAATCTAAACAAACAAACGAGCCATCTCCAACACAACCTTTGGAACAGTTCTCATTTCTCATAGGCCCAAGATAGCCCCATCTAAAGCGGGCCTAAAACTCTGCTTCTCTCCCCACCCTTGTTTCTGTTACGAATTCTCGGTTACTAAGGATTGTCCGAGTCAGTGCGATACACTATAAAAACACCCCCTCTCCGTCTTCACCACACACCAATATCTGTTTACAAGCAGCAAATTGAGCATCCAAGAGCTTCGAACAGAAAAAATGGCACCTCCATCTACACACATGCTAGTTTTGGGAACATTAGCTTCAGCATTTTGGTGCATGGCTTTCCCAGCTTTCGCATTACATCCACACCGCCATCGTTTCCACATAAAGGAGCACTGGGTAGATGCCCACGCTACATTCTATGGTGGTAACGATATGGCTGGAACAATGGGTATGTAAGCTATTCTTAACATCATCCATATATATATAGGTACTTCAATTTATGAATAGTAGTAATAAGAGAGGAATTAGGTCATTCCTAAATGAATAAGTGCTGATTGTGATTGCAGGGGGTGCGTGTGGGTATGGCAATTTGCCTCAGCAGGGGTACGGAATTTACACTGCTGCACTGAGCACGGCGCTGTTCAATGATGGGACGAGCTGCGGAGGATGTTACAAACTGCAGTGCAGAGAAGATGAGGATCCGCAGTGGTGTCTGCCCGGAACATCGGTGACCGTGACGGCTACCAACTTCTGCCCGCCCAACTATGCTAAACCCAACAATAATGGAGGATGGTGCAACCCTCCTCTTCCGCACTTCGATTTGTCAATTCCTGCGTTTGAGCAGATTGCTCTAGACAGAGGCGGTGTGGTTCCCGTGCGCTACACAAGGGTAGAATGTGTGAAGAATGGAGGAATCCGATTTACTTTTCAGGGGACTCAGTATTACCAGATGGTGCTCATTACCAATGTTGGAGGAGCCGGAGATGTGGTGGCCGTTTCCGTGAAGGCCAATCATCCGCAGACCCATGCAAACTCTGGATGGCAAAGCATGTCGAGGAATTGGGGGCAAAACTGGCAGAGCCATTTCAATGTAGTCGGACAGACGCTGTCGTTCAGAGTGACCACCAGCGATGGCAGGAGCGTGATTTCGCATAAGGTGGTTCCGGCTTACTGGCAATTCGGCCAGACTTTTCAGGGAAGACAATTTTAGTGTTGATCCAACCTGCCCACCCGCAGATGCCGTGTGCTCTGCTAGCTTGAGGCGTCAAACTGGGAGAAGTAGTTAGATATAAATGTAGTGTCTTTTAACACATGGAATATTTTCTGGTGAATTCCCCATGATTACACGCAGTGCCGAGGTGCCCCCAGCCTGCTATGGCGCCCGATTCTTGTTACCGTCTCTTGTGGGGCTTTTCTTCAATAAATTTGAGATGAGCTTTTGATTATATTTGGGCTATGTGAATTGGAATAACTTCTCTTCTTTTCTCTCTCTCTGTGTTGATGCAATGGAGTTCTTAAGTAGGAGCTAATGTAATAGATACACAGACGGGGTGAGTTCATAATTATAGCGTAGCTTAAATGAATTTTAAGCATTTCCAATAAAAGTTAATTTTGGTGAAATATATATTTTAATTGGAAAATTCACAACTTTTTCAATTCAAAGTGTCCACTAAATACTAACATCACTTCAGAAATAAGTTATCAATCTTTGTTTTTTTTAAAAAATTATAATAGTTTTTAAAAAATTATAATAGTTTTTAAAAAAATTTAAAAATACTTTTTTTATCTAGAATATAGTTTTTTAATATTTAGTTAGTGTTTAGATTTTCTTTTTTATTTTTACTTTAGCACATTATAAAATTACTTTAAATTTATTAAAAAATTAAAAAAATATGATGCATTAGACCGTGTTGAGATAATATAATATTTTCTTCTTTAGATAAATAGTTAACACAAAAGTTAAATAGTTGTATTTTTATTAGATGTTAATTTCAAGATTTATTTTAAAAATGTAGTTATCAAAATGGGGAAGAAATTAATCCATGCACTAAATTTTCAAGTTATAAATAGGAAAAAAATTGAAAGAAAAAGAAATCTTATATAAAAAACGACTCCAATTTAACCTTATTTTTTAGCACTTTATTAACAATGAATTAGAGCATCAATTTTATGAAAAATTACATTAAAATACTTTTAAATTTAAAAAAAAAAAACATAAAATAATCATTTCAAAATTCAAAACATTTATGTCACTTTGTAGTTATTCAAATTAAAAAGTTAGATCAGTGTGGCCATTTCCTTTATAAAAATGTGATGCAACTTTGGATTTTTACCAAACTAATTTTATAAATAAATCAACAAAACATATTCTATAAGGTAGGCCTTGGGAAGATTTGTTGGATGATTTTTTTCATATCCTTACTTCGTTGACAATTTTTTTGTTAGTCTTCCCTTCATTACAAAAAAAAGGAATATGATTTTCTACCATAATTTACAAGGTGCCTCAAGTCGAAGAGAAAATATAATGTGGTGATAGAAACACCTAAGATAATTAGGAATCAGTAGGATTCAAACCTGCTCATCAAATAGAAGCAACAATAGTTATCATTTGACTACTATAAATAGTTATTATTTGGTGTCGAGGTTAAATTGCCTAAATTTGAGAATGCTTGCACAATTTGGAGTTTTAGGAGAACATAAGATGAATTTTAAGCGAACCATGGATATGCATCTTGAAAATGGTTGAATGATGTTAGATTCTACAAGAAATGAGAATTGAGCCAAGATCTGTCATTGGTCATAGATCATATGTACTCCAATCGATAGATGATCGAAGATTAAAATAGTGGACAGAAGAGATTATCTTGAAAGAGAGAACTCAAGTGACAAACTACGAGAGAATTTTGAGAATACTCACATTACTCTCACTGACTACTCGAGAGGGGAGATGAGAGTTGTATATATATCAAATAATGGGCAAATACATCCAAGAGGTGTAATAAACCCAACTACCCAAAAGAGGCACGAGTTTTACCTACTTGGTAAAAGCCAAAATACATGATTATACCTACTTAGATAAAAACAAACAAAAGGTTATGAGAGGTTGCATAAAAATCCAAAAAAGGGTGTGAAACTCAACTACCCAAGTGTGGGTGAGAGAGTCACATGTAACTAATGGATTAAGCCATGTGGCCTCATAATAACCATGTCTAAATAACCTAAGTAAGGTTAGTAATGTGTGTGAAAAATAAATATCCCCTAATGTAAGGAAAATAAAAAACTTACACTAACACTCCCCTTAAGCATAGCTTAGGTGGGTGAACAGATATGGGTCATGGCAGATGAAGCTTGGTGAGGTACCCATGTACAAAGAAACCCCCCAAAAGAGAAGAAGCCCCTATAAAGGAATAACCCCCTCCCAAAATAGAGAGAGAAAACACCCCTCTAGAGTAGAGAGAGTGAAAGTGAAGGACTAAGAAGCCACTCCTAAAGCAGACAATTTCTGTACCCCTAGCAAATCTCACAAATGAAGGAACTTTCTTTTAGTAAAGGGTTTGGTGAAGATGTATGCAATCTGCTTTGATGTTTGAATGTACTTGAGATCAATGATGTTTCCATGAATCAACTCTCAAATGTAGTGCATATGTATCTCAATGTGTTTTGTCTATTGGCGATGGACTGGATTCTTTGAGATCTATATTGCACTATGATTATCACAAAAGATGACTGTGGGATTTCTGAATTGAATGCCAAACTCAGTGAGAATATTCTGAAGCTAGATGGCCTCGGCAGTGGCATTAACTATCCCTCGATATTTAGCCTCTGTAAATGAATGAGTAATTGTAGATTGCTTCTTGCTTGACCAACAAACTGGACCAAAACCAAGTGAGAAGCAATGGGTTGAAGTAGACTTACGATCCTAAGAATCACCTGTCCAATCTAAATCTATGTATCCCACCAAGTCAATATCCATGCCCACTGCATACTAAATCCCATAACTATGAGTGCCATTGACATAGTGGATTATCGACTTAGCTACTTTCCAATGCAACTCATGGGTCTCCCACATGGATCGAGAGACCATTCCCATGACATATGAAATGGTAGGCCTTGTGTGAGTCAGATAGATGAGACTCCCAACAAGATGTTGGTATAAAGTGTCATTAACCAAAGGTGAAGAACACTTAGCCTCAAGTTTGACCCCTGACAGAAATGGAGTTGATGTAGGCTTACAGTTAGCCATGAGAAATATGGAGAGAATTTCAAGTGTATAATTAGGTTGTGCCATGAAGATACCAGAAGATGACTGATTGATCTCAATCCCTAAGAAGTAGTGCAAAAGACCCAAGTTTGACATCAGAAATTGATCATGTAGAGCAATTTTTGCTACCTTGATGGTGGATGAGTGACTCAATGTGATCAACAAGTCATCAACATAGAGAACCAAAAATGTCAGAGTGTCATCCTACTACAAAATGTAAATGTTCATATCAGAATAGCATAGAGTTAACCCAACTAATAGAAGGAAGGAGTCCATCTTGGCATACTAGGCCCAAGGAGCTTGTTTGAGGCCATAGAGAGACTTTCAAAGTTGATAAACAAGTGAAGGATCCTGAACAAACCCCTATGACTGCTCCATGTAGATTTCCTCCTAAAGGTCACCATGAAGAAAAGCACTCTTTAAATCCATCTGATGAACTTCCAAATTATGGGCTACAATTATAGCAAGGACAAGTTGGATGGAATTCATTTTGGCTACTACGCAAAAGTCTCAAAGTAGTCAATCCCAAGCACTTGGGAGAATCCTTTGGTGACCAGGAGAGCCTTATGCTTGTCAACTAACCCATCTGCTGTAAATTTTGTTCAATAGATCCACTTACATCAAACAAGTTTCCTTCCCTAAGGAAGAGGGACTAAATCCCAAGTGTGATTTCTCTCTAAGGAACTAAACTCTTCTTGCATAGAAGCATCCCACTTGGGGATATCTGTTGATCAAAAGTTGAAGCAATGAAGAGATGTGGAGCCTACTGAAATTATGACCTTGTTCTTCGAGTATTTGAAGGATCACCAACCCAATCAATTGCTAACTACAAATTCTGATGAGCCCAAAGAAGCCTAGAGGTAGGAGAGTCTGGAGGAGAATCATTAATCTCTTTATGACGAACAAGAGAGGAAGGTGGATCCTCATCATCATCATTGCCATATGAAGTGGAGGAAGAAGACTCATCATCATAATCAGGAGCTTTAAGACCCTCTAAAGAACTATCATCATGCTGCAATGTCTCCAATGTGATTGTAGATGAAGAAGTGGTCAGAGAAGAACTAGAAGAGTCCTCAAAATGAACACTCCTATCAATGAACAACTCATGAGTGGTGGGGTGGAGAAGTTTGCAGCATTTGGCATTGTCTGGCTACCCAACAAATATGCAAGGTTTGCTCTGTAGATCCATACCCTTGCATTTCTCTACTAGAATGTGGGCCCATGTAGGAGAACCAAACACTTGAAAGTGATTAACTATGGGTTTCTGATTAGTCCAAGCTTGGAAAGGAGTTACTCCTCTCACAACTTTGTGAGGAACTCAATTTTGGATGTAACACACACAGTTGATGGCCTCTGCCTAGTAGTGAGGTGCCACAGACTTGGAGTGAGTCATACAGTTGGCTATCTCTTTCAAGGACCTATTCTTATGTTCTGTAATACTATTAGACTCCCACAAAGAGAGGGTAGGGGGGGTTTGGGGGGGCCACCCCCCGAAGGCTATTCAAGGGCTTCCACCAATCAGGGGGTTTGGGGGTCTCCCCCCGATAAGTGCAGGTCTGGTAGAAAATAAAGGGTAGGGGTGGGGGGCCAATCCCTCCTTAAGTCGGTCTTGTCCCCTCACCCCCCACATTTGGTAGGAAGTGTGCACCATCAAAACCAAAAACTGGAGGAGGGAGTCTCTTCTGGTCCTTCCCTCCTAACGTCGGGAAGGCCCCTTCGCTTCCCCTCCATCCGGCAAGCCCCGAGACATAAGGGCCCCCCATTGTGGGGGACCTACATTGATGGGGCGATAATTCTATACGTAACATCCCTATTGCTCCTCCAGTTTGTACCCTTCCCTCCTTGAGGATTGTATGGAACTGTGTGCTAAAGATCAATGCCCTCTGGCGCACAAAATTGTTCAAACCTATGGTTGATGTATTCCCCCCATTATCTGTACGTAGAATCTTGATGGCCTTCCTGGATTGTTTCTTTGCAAAATCTTTGACATCCAGAAAAGACTCAAAGACCTCATACTTCTACTTGAGAAAACAAACCGAAGTGTATCTGGAAAGATCATCAATGAATGTCAAGACATATCTAGCCCTGCTGAAAGAAGGATGTGGATTGTGTACTAACTCTAGAAGCTATGTGGCCCTTCATGCTTTGCCTTTGTCATATTTCTCCTCAAGATGCTTACCAAGAATGCATCCCTGACAAACTCCATCAAAAAATTGAATAGAAGGCAACCCTGAAACCATGTCCTATTGACTGAGTTGTTGTAAGTAGCAGTAATTCAAGTGGAAAAACATGATGCCACAAATGACTCAACTCATCTGAGTGAGTAAGTAGTGCAGTTGAAGGAGAGTTAGGAACAAAGTGAGAAAACTGATACAGTTTGGAATTATGATCTACTTTCCCCACAACTTTAGACCCATTATGTAACTCACTGATTACCACTTTGTCTGGTGTGAACTCTACCTGTTTGTCAGATCTTGCGTAAGTGATCTGATAAATAGATAGGAGATTAGTTGACAAAGATGAAATATAGAGAACATCCTAAAATGTTCCTTTGCCCACGTCAACATACCCTCTCCCATGCACTTCAATAGGAGTGTCATTACCCATGAGTATGGAAGGCATAGAATGTGTCTCTAAGGAGGCAAAACCATCCTGTGAGGAAGCCATGTGGTGCGAAGCACCTGAGTCAATGATCAAAGTATTAGGTTGTGAAGCAACTACAACTAGGGTCTTTCCCTTTCCTTTCCCCTTACTCTTTTCTATGCCCTTTGAAGACCCTTATGATGAACTCTAATTGATAGAGTCAGGCACCTTGATATTATTCTTTTCAAGAAGATGTGATAGGTGATCAATTTATTTCTTTAGATACTTGTGTTCATAATGGCTAGGCCTTTTATAGTAGAAACACTTGATCTTCTCCTTCTTAGGTTGATCATGTTTTGATGAAGAGGTCTAATTAGTTGCATTTGAGGTAATAGGTTTTGATCTTTCTTCTTCTCTCCCTAGTTCTTTTGTTTCTTAACCTATTTGCTAGACCCTTTATGTTCTTTTGTGCCTTGATTTGTGGCCAAGGCATGTGACTTAGAGGGTTTAATTATACCCATGAGGAACACTTTATCTTTTTCCTTAGTGAGTTATGTAGCAAACTCACATAGAGAAGACATTTTATAGTTGGAACCTAGAGCATATTTTGTAACATGAAAGGTAGAACACAAATATAGAATAGTTTGGACCAAGCCTAGCAAGAATACTCAACATTAATTGTGTGTCTTTCTTTTCTATTCCACACTGTTTCAACTGCAACTTGATGGATTTCAACTTTGTGAAAAAGTCATGTATGATGTAAAAATTGCTAGGACTCAACCCTATGAGTTCATTCTCCAACTAATGACCCCTTATTTCATCATGTTTACCAAATAGGCTTTCCAATGTGGTCCACACATCATTTGGGGTAGTGGTAGACTCAATGTGAAAGAGTAAGTCTAGAGAGACTGACATACATAAAGTACCAAAAGCTTCATCACATTTATTGAACCATTTAGGATCTTCTGCATCCTGTATGGGTTTTGTTTCAAGTCCCATTGTAACCTTGTGCAATCCTTGCTTTTTGATGTAGATTGTCATATTAGATTTTCATTCAAAATAGTTATAGGGTGTTAAAATATTAACCGTTGATTGATCCATTAGTCCAGAAAAATAAATTGAGGTACAAAAAGAGAAGTTTAAAAATGAGACATACGAGACACCCCCCCCTTTTTACTAGTTTCTAAAATGCCCCCCCTTAAAAATTACAATGTTGGCACTTTATAATTAGTATAGATTACAATACAAAAATTAGATTTTCATACTCTTACATGGCTTTTAATGGTGAAAACACTAGAACTACAACTCAAGTATAATATGAGATCAAATTGAGAGCATCAATGCTGTGTATACATAAAAATATGAACCCTAAAAAAAATAACAGCCAAAAAAGGAGTCTCTTTGCATAAGTTATGGCTCCCGAAAGGTTTCAAAATGAAAATTATGCAGCAAATTCTAGAAGAATCTTCAATTTATGAAAAAATGGAGCATCTAATTAGAAAAACCAAACTCACCACAGTGTAGAGCATGGAATTCTACTCCAAATAAAAAAAATTCTCCAAAAAGGCTTTTATATGGCTGAAAACGGACCTGTCAAAGTATGCCTACCAAAATCAAAAGTACATTGGAGAGGGGGTAGAAAATTCAAAAATAATTCACATACATCATGCTAACATCACTGTTAAGTTTAGCCAAAACCTGCTAACTTTGACAGAATCACCGAATTTAGTTGCAGTTAGATGGTTTTATCTATCTCCAAAAATGGTGAATGCTTGGATAAATTTGGGGCTTATTTAGTTTGGTGGACTACCAAATCTAGCGCTAACTTTAACCACCGAAGGGTGGCGGTGGTGGAGTTGCTCTGTGGTGGAAGCATATAGGAGAGGAGGTGGAACTTGGGAAGGGCCACTTGGAGTGGTGGTTTGAGTGTGGCAGATAGTTTAAAGATTGTTGGGCAATATTGGGGGTATGGCCACTTAGAGGCTTAACAAAAGCCACAGTTTAGAAAACTTATGGTCCATGCACAGGGGCAAAGCCCCATAGGGTCGAGCCATTTTAATAGGGTCGAAGCCCTTATTAAACTACACTTTAAAGCAAGTGCTTAGTGCTTAACATACAATGCTCAAGCGCTTTACAAGTTTTTTTTTTGAAAAAAATTCCATATGGTCATACTGTACAATGGTCTATATGGCCCGATTTGTAGAAATTGTTTTCCTCAGAGGCCAACTTCACCTAATTCGATGATTTGGTAGTGGAGCCTACTGAAAGTGCAACCTTGTTCTTCGAGTATCTGAAGGATCACCAACTGGATCACCTACTGACTGCAAAGTCTAACAAGCCCAAAGAGGCCTAGAGGCAGGAGAGCCTAGAGGAGAATCATCAACCTTTGAATGATGAACAAGAGAGGAAGGTAGATCCTCATCATCATTGTTGCCATCTGAAGTGGAGGAAGAAGACTCCTCATTATAATTAGGAGGATTAAGATCCTCTGAAGAACTGTCATCATGTTGCAATGCCTTCAATTTGATTGTAGATGGAGAAGTGGTAGGAGAAGAACTAGAAGAGTCCTCATCAAAATGAACACTCCTATCAATGAATAACTCATGAGTTGTAGGGTGGAGAATCATGTAGCCTTTGACATTGTTTAGGTACCCAACAAATATGCAAGGTTTGCTCTACAGATCCATAGCCTTGCATTTCTCTTTTGGAATGTGGGCCCAATGTAGGAGAATCAAACACTTGAAAGTGCTTAACTATGGGTTTCTAATTGATCCAAGCTTGGAAAGAAGTTACCCCTTTCACAGCTTTGTGAGGAACTTAGTTCTGGATGTAACATGTATAGTTGATGGCCTCTGCCTAGTATTGAGGTGTCATAGACCTGGAGTGAATCATACAGTTGGACATCTCTTTCTTTCAAGGACCTATTCTTGTATTCTACAACACCATTCTATTGAGGATTTATGGAACTATGTGCTAAAGACCAATGCCCTCTGAGGCACAAAAATTTTCAAACTTGTGGTTGACATATTCCCCCCATTATCTATACAGAGAATCTTGATGGCCTTCTTGGATTATTTCTTTGCAAAAGCTTTGAAGTACAGAAAAGACTCAATGACCTCAAACTTATTCTTAAGAAAATAAACCCAAGTGTATCTGGAAAGATCATCAATGAATGTCAAGACATATCTAGTCCTATTGAAGGAAGGATGTGGAAATGGCCCTGACAAATCACTTTGTACTAACTCCAAAAGCTATGTAGCCATCCATGCTTTGCCTTTGTCATATTTCTCCTTAGGATGATTACCAAGAATGCATCCCTAGAAAGCTCCATAAAAAAATTGAATAGAAGGCAACCTTGAAACCATGTCCTATTGACTGAGTTGTTGCAAGTAGTGGTAATTCTGAAAGTGGTCAAACCGTTTATGCCATAATGACTCACCTCATCTGAGTGAGTGAGTAGTGTATTTGAAGGAGAGTCAGAAAAAAAAGTGAGAAAACTAATACAGTCTGGAATGATGATCCACTTGCCCCATGACATCTTTAGACCCACTGTGCAACTCACTGATTACCACTTTGTTTGGTATGAACTCAACTTGCTTTCTAGAGCTTGTGTGAGTGATCTGATTAACAGATAGGAGAGTAGTTAACAAAGATGGAACACAAAGAACATCCTGAAATGTTCCTTTGTCCATGTCAACATACCCTCTCCCATATACTTCAACAGGAATTTCATTGCCCATTAGTGTGGTAGGCATAAAACATGGCTCTAAATAGGCAAAACCATCCTGTGAGGAAGCCATGTGGTCCAAAACACTCAAGACAAGAATCCAAGTATCAAGTTATGAAGAAACTGTAACTAGGGTCTTGCCCTTTCCTTTTCCCTTACTCTTTTATGTGTCCTTTGAAGACCCTTCTGATGAACTCTTTTTGACAGAGTCAGACACCTTGATATTATTCTTTTCAAGAAGATGTGATAGGTGATCAATTTGTTTCTTTAAACACTTGTGTTCATCATGGCCAAGCCTTTTACAATAGGAACAGATGACCTTCTCCTTCTTAGGTTGATCACCTTTTGATGAAGAGGTTTGATTAGCTGCATTTGAGGCAGCAATTTTCTGATCTTTCTTCTTCTATACTAGGTTCTTTTGTTTCTTATCCTATTTGTCAAACCCTTTTCTGTTCTTTTGTGCCTTGATTTGCAGTCAAGGGATGTAACATAGAGGGTTTAATTGTACCCATGTGGACCAATTTATCTTGCTTCTTAGTGAGTTTTGCAACAAACCCATCTAGATAAGGCATTTTATAGTTGGAACCTAGAGCACATTTTTTGGCATGAAAGGTAGAAACAAATGTAGAATAGTTTGGACCAAGCCTAGAAAGAATACTTAAGATTAATTGTGTCTTTCTTTTCTATTCCACACTGTTTCAACTACAATCTAATGGATTTTAACTTTGTGAAGAAGTCTTGTATGCGATCAAGATTGCTAGGACTCAACCCTATGAGTTCGTACTCCAATTGATGATCCCTTATTTCGTCTTGCTTACCAAAGAGGCTTTTTAATGTGGTCCACACATCATTTGGTGTAGTGGTAGACTCAATGTGAAAGAGTAAGTTTGGAGACACTCACATACATAGAGTACCAAAAGCTTCATCACATTTATTGAACCATTTAGGCTTTTTGTATCATATGTGGGTAATGTTTCAAGTCCCATTGTAACCCTATGCAATCCTTATTGATTGTTAGGAACACTAAGAGGGGGGGTGAATCAATGTTCTATAAATCTTTTCTTCAACTTTTAATTTTAACCAATTCAAAAGAATAATCAAATAGAAGAAAAATATACAACTGAACAACATCCACAAAAGCATGACACGTAACACCAAGATTTTGTTGCAAATATGTGCCTATGATGTGTTGTCATTAATGTCAACATATCTCTTTGTTGGAGACAGTGAAGACAGTGCAGTTCAGTAAAGTAGCTTGCTCCGCATATCCAGTGAGACGAAGATCAGAGTTTGCAGATTAAAGGGTTTGTAGAGGATTGTCTAAAGTTGCTCCATTTAAGATTAGAGAGGTCCTCATGAAGGATTGGTGAAGTTATGGCCATCTAAGTAGAACCGGGTTTTGTAGTTGTTCAAAGGTAACAAAGTGACAGGAATTTGGTTCGGATTGCTCCGCATTGGAATCTTATGGTCTGCGGTTCTAGAAGCATGTTTGGGATGTTGGTGTGTATCCTCAACTCAAGTGGTTCATGGTTTGGAGGTCCACAAGCAATCTTTCTAGTGCGATAGTCATGATAGTTAGTGTTCTTAAGTTCCCATATGAAGATGCAAGTGATTCTGGTGATTTTAGGTGGTGTTCTTATTGATTTCATTGTGATTGTGGTGGTCTCTGGATCATGTTCCTATTATGTTGGTGGTCTGCATTGAGGATTGAGCTTGTAGTTGAAGATTTCTCCTTCGGTGTTGCTGTTCTTTCCAATCTTGGCCGACCGGATGCTTTGTGCGTGTTGCGAATGATCTAAGAGAAGTTCTATGGAGCGTGGCATGTTGTTCAAGGAAGATTTGAGTTCCAGCTATGGTTGACCGACAGTGTAGTGAGTCAAGTCTTTTTGCAAATGTTTGGAATGCCGACCTTGATGTTCATTCCAAGGTTGATGTAGCATATAAATACTTGTAGTTGAGTCATGGAAAGTTGTCCTTGAGGAAAAATGATAAGATTCTAAGAAAGGTCCAAAGACAGAGCAAAAAAGAGGAAAGAGTAGAAGAAGAAGAAGAGCAGTGAAGATGTGAAGGTAGCGAAGAAGTGTTTGGGGGTAGAGCAGAGGTGTTGTGAGCTTCAATGGAACTGAACCTTGGCATGGAAAAGATGTTGTTTCTTAGTTCAACCTTTCAGTGTTAACCCTTTGAATATTTTTGTAGACAGTGAGTGTCTTGGAGCAGTGAGCTCTGGGAAGTGTGCCCAAAGGCAAGTGCCTTCCCATTTTTATATTCTTTTAACAGAGTATAAATCTTGTGGGTTAACCCCCAACGTGGTTTTCCCTTAACCGGGTTTCCACGTAAAAGTCCTAGTGTTATGTGTGTTGATTGTGTTTCTGCTCATGTGTTGTTGATTCATGCTTTCATGGTTATATCATTAATTTGTTAATAAGTGGTAAAGAAGATTAAATGTAGCAAAAGATAAAGTTTTGTGACAACTGATTCACCCCCCTCTTAGTTGTCTGCCCTAATTTCAACAATTGGTATCAGATCCGGTTACTCTAAAAGAAGCTTGACTGCTTGAGGAGATCCAGGATGTTGACATATAAGAAGGAAGTCTGAGATTTGATGGAACAAATTACTCTCTTTGGAAGAATCGCATGGAGTGTCATTTGTAGTGCATGGGTGATCCTTATTGGTTGATAACTAAGAATAAGTATACTCCTCCGAAGAATGGTCCTACAACTCCAAATGATATCAAAGAAGATGAATACAATATTCAAGCTAAAGAAGCATTGTTGAGTGCCCTGACTAATACAAAAATGACAAATGTCTTGGAATTACAAACTGCTCATGAAATCTAGAAGAAATTGGAAACTCTGTATGAAGGTGATACATATGTCAAATGTGCTAAGTTACAGAGCCTGAAGGGTAGATACGAATGTTTGAGGTTGAGTGAAGATGAAAACATCAATTCCTACATGCAGAAGGTGAATGAACTTGTGTGCAGTATCAGGTGTGCTGGTGGAAAACTAGAAGAATCAGAGATTGTTGCCAAAGTGCTTAGATCCTTACCTGCTTCATACAAGCATAAAGTTGCTACTATTGAGGAGATCAGGACTGTGATAGAGGTTTCAAGGGATCAATTGGTTGGCAAGTTTTTAGCATTTGAAATGAGTGAGTTCGGTGATTCTCTTCCTAAATCAGAATTTACATTTAAGGCCAATGTTTACAGAAAGCAAAGATTTGATCCAGGTGAAAGCTCTTCAAGAAGACTAACCAGATATGAGAAGGCAAGGAAGGAACTTGAAGAAGATGAATATGATCTTGAAGAACTTGTAGCCCTAATTGCCAAAAGATTACCAAGAGGATCCGGTAACTATGAAGGAAAGTTACCTTTCAAATTTTTTGCTTGCAATAAGATTGGTCATTTTGCTTCAAGATGTCCAGAGAGGGTTTCAAAGCCAAACCCTAACAGACCTAGGGTTCAGAAAAAATTCTACTATGTCCAAGAAGCTGCTGATGAAGGAGTCACAGATGATGAATCTGATATGGGAAGTACCTCTGAAAATGAATGGGTGTTCATTGCTATCAAAGAAGAAGATCTGGTGCCTACTAAATTTGCTAGCTGTGTGAATGTGGAAAGTGCCTTAGCTGCTCAGGTTGAAGAAAAGGATGAATGGGTGATTGACAGTGGATGTTCTCATCATTTGACTAGTGATAAAAGTAAGTTTGTAAGTTTGGAAAGATATGAAGGTGGAATTGTGAAGTTTGGAGACAATTCAACTAATAGAATCCGTGGTAGAGGATCCATCTCTTTTGATGGTAAGAATGACACTAATGATGTTTTGTATTTAGAAGGGTTGAAGCATAATCTTCTCAGTGTTGGACAGATGGTTGACAAAGGGTATGATCTCTGATTCAAAGATGGAAAATGCAAAATTTTGGGAATCTTCAGAACTGAGATTGCATCAAGTACATAGACTAGAGGTAATATCTTTAATTTAAGTAGTATTGGTAAAAGTTATTTGATTGCTTAGATTGATCAGAGTTGGTTATGGCATAGGAGAATCTGTCATGTAAACTTTGATAACATTGTCAAGATAAGTACTACTCAGGCTGTGAGAGATCTTCCAAAGCTTGTGAAACCTGCTAATAGCATGTGTAAGGAATGTCAGTTGGGAAAATAGAACAAAGCTACATTCAAAAGTAAAGAACAATTTTCAAGTGGATTATTGGAAATTGTGCACACTAATTTGTGTGGTCCTGCCAGAGTTAGGAGTTTACAATGAGACAAATACTTTATGTTGCTAATTGATGATTACTCCCAGATGATGTGGGTCACTTTCTTGAGAGAGAAATCAGAGTCTCTTGACAGATTCAAAGTGTTCAAGGCTAGGGTGGAGAATGAGATTGGTGTGAAGATAAAGTGTCTGAGATCTGACAGAGGTGGAGAGTTTACCTCCGGTGAGTTTAATGCATTTTGTGAAGAGTATGGAATAAGAAGACAGTTATCTGCTCCTAGGACTCCTTAGCAGAATGTAGTTGTGGAAAGGAAGAACTCAACTATTCAAGAGGCTGCTAGAACCATGATGATGGAGGCAAATGTTCCACATGTCTATTGGAGAGTGGTTGTGAGTATTGTTGTCTACACTCTTAACTGGGTGCAGATCAAAGGTAATACTAGTAAAACACCTTATGAACTATGGTTTGGTAATGCTCCTACTGTGAAGTACTTTAGAGTTTTTGGTAGTAAATGCTATATCAAGAGAGATGAAGATCTAGGAAAGTTTGATGTAAGATGTGATGAAGGAATATTTATGGGTTATTCAACCAAAGCAAGGCATACCGGTGCTTTAACAAGAGATTGAAAAGAATTGTTGAAAGTGCTAATGTCAAGGTTGATGAAAGCAAGGAGAGACCTTCCAAGTCTTGTGGATATGAATCAAATGATCAAAATGAAAGTCCAAATGAAGGAGAGCAAGTTCAAACTCAAACTTAGATTCAGATTGCTCCAGAGAATCCAGTGACTAAAGGAGCTAGTGCAAATGTTGAGGAACAAGTTCAAGAATTAGAAGCTCAAGAAAATCCCAAAACTCCCAGGTATGTAAGGTTGAATCACTCTGAAGATCAGATCATAGGAGATAAAAATAAAGGTGTTCAAACTAGAAGAAAAATTGTTGAAGATCAAGTGGAGTATTGTTTGATTTCAAATATTGAACCAAAATCAGTGAATGAAGCTTGTTATGATGAAAGTTGGGTAAAAGCAATGAAAGAAGAATTAATGCAAATTGAAAAGAATCATACTTGGGATCTTGTTCCTAGACCTGAAAATAAAAATGTAATTTGAACTAAATGGGTCTTTTGGAATAAATTGAATGAAGATAGTGAAGTTGTGAGAAACAAAGCAAGATTGGTGTGCAAAGGATATTCTCAGGTAGAGGGAATTGATTTTGAAGAAACTTTTACTCTGGTGGCAAGAAGAGAAGCAGTCAGATTATTTCTTGCCTTTGTTGCTTACAAAGATTTCAAAGTTTACCAGATGGATGTCAAGTCAGCATTCTTGAATGGAGAGTTGGAAGAAGAAGTCTACATTGAGCAACCAGAAGAATTTCAGTTGTCTGATCAAGGAGATATGGTCTGTAGATTGAGGAAAGCATTGTATGGGCTTAAATAAGCCCTAAGAGCCTGGTATGCAAGATTATATAAGTATCTGCTAAAGTTAGGTTTTAGCAAAGGCACAGCTGACAGTAATCTTTATTTCAAAATTGATCATGAACACATCTTGATTGTTGAGGTATTTGTTGATGATATCATCTTGGGTGGAAATGAGAGCATGTGTAAAAAATTTGTTGATTAGATGCAAAGTGAATTTGAGATGTCCATGTTTGGTGAAATGAATTTCTTCTTAGGTTTGCAAGTCACTTAGTCAGATAAGGGCATCTTCATATCTCAGTCTAAGTATGTGAAAGAGTTATTGAAAAAGTTTGGGATGGAGGATTGAAAACTAGTAAGTACTCCTATGATAACCAGATGCAAGTTGAGTAAAGATGATGATTCCCCTAAAGCAGACCAGAAAAGGTATAGATCAATGATTGGAGGACTACTTTATCTGACTCAAACCAGACCTGATATTATGAATGCAGTTGGCCTTGTTGCTAGATTTCAAGCTAATCCTAGAGAATCTCATGGTGTAGCAGTCAAAAGAATTTTTAGATATCTAAAGGCGACAACTGATTATGGCTTATGGTATACTAAGGATGATGATTTCACTCTTCATGCATATACAGATGTTGATTGGGTAGGAGATGTGGATGACAGAAAGAGTTCTAGTGGTGGTACATTTTTCTTGGGAAAGAGATTGGTTTCTTGGTTGAGCAAAAAGCAGGAGGTAATATCTTTGTTTACTGCAGAGGTAGAGTATATAGCAGCAGTAAGTAATTGTACTCAAGTTTTGTGGATGAAACAAATGTTGAAGGATATCAGAATTATGTTTGAAGAACCTATTACAATGTTCTATGATAATTCAAGTGTAATAAACATCTCAAAGAATCCAGTGTTGCATTCAAAGACAAAGCACATATCCATCCAGTTTCACTTTTTGAGAGAGAAGGTAAATGAGAATGAAGTTAGATTGGAGTTTGTTTCTTCAAAGGATCAGATTGCGGATATCTTCACTAAGCCTCTACCTAAGGATACTTTTGAGTATCTCAGAGTGAAGCTAGGGGTTATTACCCCTCCTATTCAGAACTAAGGTGCACTAGTGTGCATCAGTCAAGTGGAACTCACAGTCATATCTTGTGATCCAGATTGGTGTTAAGGGGATGCTACTCAGGGGGAGTAGTTAGTATGTTAATTTTGGAGTTCAGTTTGGTTTTATCTAAGAAACAAAAAGGGGGAGAGAAGTCATGTGAAAAACTTGGAAGTAAGTAGTTGCTGGTAAAAGGGGGAGCAGTGAAGAAAGTGGTTGCAGGTGTGATAAGAGAAAGGGGGAGAAGTCCTTGTCTTGATGGTTGAATCAGTTTTTCACATCATATGTTGCCATCAATGACAAAGGGGGAGATTGTTACAAATATGTGCCTATGGTGTGTTGTCATTGATGTCAACATATCTCTTTGTCAGAGACAGTGAAGACATTGCAGTTCAGTAAAGTAGATTTCTCCGCATTACCAGTGAGACGAAGATCAGAGTCTGTGGATTAAAGGGTTTGTAGAGGATTGTCTAAAGTTGCTCCAGTTAAGATTTGAGAGGTCCGCATGAAGGACTGGTGAAGTTATGGCCCTCTGAGTAGAACCAGATTTTGCAGTTGTTCAAAGGTAACAAAGTGACATGAATTTGGTCTAGATTGCTCCACATTGGAATATTATGGTTTACAGTTCTAGAAGCATGTTTGGGATGTTGGTGTGTATCCTCAACTCAAGTGGTTCATGGTTTGGAGGTCTGCGGGCAATCTTTCTAGTGTGACAGTCATGACAGTTAATGTTCTTAAGTTCTCGTATGAAGATACAAGTGATTCTGGTGATTTGAGGTGGTGTGGTTGTTCTTGTTGATTTCATTGTGCTTGTGGTGGTCTTTGGATCGTGTACCTATTGTGTTGGTGGTTTGTATTGAGGATTGAGCTTGTAGTTGAAGATTTCTCCTTGGGTGTTGTTGTTCTTTCCAGTCTTGCTTGACCGGATGCTTTGTGCATGTTGTGGATGAGCTAAGAGAAGTTCTATGGAGTGTGGCGTGTCGTTCGAGGAAGATTTGAGTTCTAGCTATGGTTGGCTGATAGTGTAGTGAGACAAGTCTTTTTGTAAATGTTTGTAATGTCAACCTCGATGTTCATTCCAAGGTTGATGTAGCATATAAATACTTGTAGTTGAGTCGTGGAAAGTTGTCCTTGAGCGAAAATGATAAGATTCTAAGAAAGGTCCAAAGGTAGAGAAAAAAAGAGGAAAGAGTAGAAGAAGAAGAGTAATGAAGATGCAAAGGTAGCGAAGAAGTGTTTGGGGGCAGAGAAGAGGTGTTGTGAGCTTCAATGGAACTAAACCTTGGCATGGAAAAGATGTTGTTTCTCAGTTCAACCTTTCAGTGTTAACCTTGTGAATATTTTTGTAGACAGTGAGTCTCTGGAGCAGTGAGCTCTGGGCAGTGTGCCTGAAGGCAAGTGCCTTCCCATTTTTATATTCTTTTAACAGAGAATAAATCTTGTGGGTTAACGCCCACTGTGGTTTTCCCTTAACTAGGTTTCCACGTAAAAAATCTGGTGTTATGTGTGTTGATTGTGTTTGTGCTCATGTGTTGTTGATTCATGCTTTCATGGTTATATCATTAATTTTTTAATAAGTGGTAAAGAAGATTAAATGCAGAAAAAGATAAAGTTTTGTGACAATTGATTCACCCCCCTCTCATTTGTCTACCCTAATTTCAACAGATTTTACATGGAAAACCTAAAAAGGGAAAAACCACAGAGACGATTAGCTCTCAAATATATATTGCAATCTTTACAAAAATGATGTTCAGGCTTGGTCACTCCAAGGGCCTAGAACATGCTGGCTTACAACCATGATGTACAACTAAGTTTAGTAGGCTCATTGCCTCAACCCTAAACCTAGCAAGATTACAATAAGGGCTATTAAACCCTAAGAGCTGTTAAACCCTACTAGAGGCTCACTACCGGCTTACTGCCTTGATGACAAAAAAATGCTTCCACTCAAATCACACATGATAACTAAATACTGCTTAGGCATTTGCTACTATGCAAGGGTACAGTCATTTAACAACTGTATTCTGAATCCCAAGTCTTTATCTCTGCTGATCCTCTAACTCTGTTCCACTATTCACATATTCACATCACACACATATACTTCCACCACACACATAACCGAAGATCATACCTCTTATATATATATCTGTATCATGATTTAATCCATAATCAGGTCGGCATCCAAGAAGTGAAACGTGTACATAGAAAGATGTACCTTGTCGCTCAATCCAATGTGCTATGTGTCACGTGGACCCAAATCTTCTCCCAAGTGTGTTCATGTGGGTCAGCTCTAATCATTCAGTTACTTACATAGATCTTTCACATGCTAACCTTTCTCTGCATCATGATTTATCTCACCAATCGACTTGTTCCTTAAGAACATGCTTGACAACTTCATCTACTGACTTACAACTTCTATTGCTGATCTCAAAACACTTTCAAAATCATGTCAAGGACTCTTTACACATTCCCAATCTTACCCTCAAAACTACAAGGCATCATATCATCTTGCGGAGAAATGCAGACCATCAGAACTCAGACTCTATCTTTGTCAAGCTCTGTCAAACATAGTGTTGGTACTTAACAGCTTGTAGCTATCTTTCCGGTGAACTTTAGATCTCCTAACTTTGGAATAAGATACTTCATATAAGTGTTTACAACTCCTCAAAACTGCATAATGAAATACTTATCTGTGGAGGAATGTGAATCACTGCACTAGACCCTGTTTACTGTTCTTGCTATACCTTTGCTTGCCCAGACTTAGACATTTCTTCAAGATGACTTCTGAAGAGGATTAGACTTAATCTCTGAGGCATAACACTATTAAACACCAACTAACATCATACCTGAACCACATTCCTAGATCATTATTTGCGGAGGCATACTATCCAGCTTACTGTCCTCTACTCTGCATACTTCCCATACTTAGCCATTTTCTATCAACTGGACCTGGAATTTCATATGTTCTTCTGGAGATATCTCTTCCTATCATGGTGATAGGATCTCTGAGCCTTGTTTCTATCAATGACAACATACAGATCCATACCAGAGCAATATCTCTTGCCAACAATCTCCCCCTTTGGCATTGATGGCAACACTTAGTGAAAAATGCCTGACTGCTCCCCCTTACTATATACACTATACTTTCTTGCTCCCTTGAGATGATTGTCCATTTTTCACTGATCCACTTCTCCCCCTTTGACATCAATGGCAAAGGGTGTGATCCGGAACCAAAAATTTGTCAAAATCCCAAAAATTTATATATTCTGCCACATATTTACAAGTGCAATCTTCATTTTAATATTACATGTGTTTGAGAACATCATTAAATATGTTTTTGATCAATATCCATTTAGCATCCTAGCTTTTCTTTGCATTTTCCAGAATCTGAATTTGACCACTGAGAAGAAAAAATGAGGCTTCTGCCTTTTGAAGATTAGAAGTTGTGTCTGCTTGGATAGCTAACTTAGCCTCTGTAATAAGATTTGTCATTGAATCTAACTTTGGATAGACTAGTCTTCTGAGTTGTCCCATCCTACTTTTTATTTGGTATTTCTAATTTATTAAGTCAGTCAAGTCATTGTGAATCTTAATGACTTCTGTTTCTTTCCTTGTGACTGACTCTGTTTCTAGGTCAAATTTCTCAGAAATATCCATCAGTTTTTGTTCCAAATCTTTGATCTTTTCTTCAATCTCTTGAGCAGCTTTGGGCCAAGACAAACAAAACTTGTACACATCTCCAGCATTCTTCATAGCTTTCTGAATGCTGGCTATAGTATTGTTTAATGAGATTTTGTCTTTTCCTATCATTATGTTTAATTGTTCCAGACATTTTTCATCAAATTCTTGTCTTACCTTTGTTTCTGCAAATTTTTCAAATAATTCAAATTGGTTGCTTATGGAACTTATTAATCCCTTTAGATGACTTGTTGGGGGCATGGAATAATCCCTCTTGTACATGAGCAGCAGCTTCTCCAAAATTCTAGATGCTTAATCAATCCATTTACTATCCTCAATCTGTGATTTTAATATCTCCTCTTGAGCCTTTGTCTGAACAATTGTAACCAACTTAAACTTTTGTTTCGATGTCATTGTGTCCAAGTTTATTGGACCATGTAGAAATTCTAGCTCATCCAAGGCTTGTGTTCTTTTCTCCAACACTTCTTTTGTAGGCTTTGCAATGTCTATTGTTGTAATAGGGACTTCTTCTTTGAGGTTTTTCTCTAGATCCTCTTGATCCATATTAGTATCCTCCTCCTGTTTCATTTTCATGACATGTTCTTCCCCAATCTTTTCCTTGTTAGTGTCAACCTCAGTAAGATGTACTGGAGAGGGTCTTATCTCAAAAACATTAGCAAGTGCTTCTTCCTGCTTAGTCACTTTGTCATCTTTATTTGATTCTTTCTCCAGATTTACTTCTGGGATAGGTGTACCATTTACACCATCTGTTGCCGCATTGTCATGAGTGGTAGGAATATTATATTTTCTCAATATTTCCAAGGTGATTTCTTCTGTCTCCTTGATTACTTTGTCAATTTCTCCTAGCATCAACAAGTTCATCCTTGTTTTGGTTCTGAATTTCTCTTTGGTTTCCTTAGAGATCAAATTCTCTTCTTTCAAAGTGATTTCATGATAGAATCTTGTCAAAACATGTTTTCTTAGCTCAATATCTTTGGCTCTAGTAGTCTCCTTTCTGATGCTCAGAAGATTTGCTAGGTTTTTTAGAATTTGAGAGATAATCTCAATAAGGGCTCTGTTGAAAATGTTTAGATACTTCATAGTGGCTTCTTTCAGACTTCTTTTATCAATATCACTATATCCATCATAGTACTCAATCATGGGTTTTAAATTCTCATTCATGGTGACAGATTTTATTACATCTATGAGTGGTGGAGGCTTTTTCTTTTTCTATCTTTTGCTAGGCTTATCCTTTCTGGGGGACTTTTCTCTACTAATTCTGGAGACTTTGATAGCCTCAACTTTCATCATCTTGACCTCTTCATCTGACTTTGTTTCTTCTTCATCCTTTTCTCCCACACTTCCATACAATCTTTTTCCTTTCATCTTCTTCCTCTTTGTGTCCTTTTCAGAGAGCTTCTTTGATGATGTTGCACTGGATGAAATGGTAGAGCTTCGGGTAGTCCTTTGAGTATCTTTAGCCTCTCTTGGCTTCTTTATAGATTCCTCCGGAACCTTATCCTAATCATTTTGTTTTTCATTCTTTGCTTTCTCTACTTTTTCTCTTGATTCCTTGAGCTGCTCTTTAGTGATGCCATACCTTGCAGCAATTTCTTCCACCCCTTTTCTCACTTTTCTGGTGGATTCAACTTGTCTAAGCTCAACATGGAGTTTCACTGACAGCTCCTCATATGTTCCAAACCTTTCTTCTTTGATATATTTTGGTTTGCTAAGAAGGTGTTGGGCATAATTTTCTAGAATTTGATCATCTACCTTGGGCATTACCCACACAGTTCTTGGTTCCACAGTCTCCATTAAACATTGATCCTTAGTGACCACGAAACAAATTGTATCCTTGTACTTATTAACAATTTTCTTAGGAATTTTTTGTCTAGAGTGCATCATGCTCTGAAAATTCTTGAAAAATCCCCATAGGGCTACTTTTTGCTCATTATAACTTTCCAAGTTAAGACAATTTCTAATTTGCACGGCTATTGGTTTGTTACTCAACCAAATCAATCCCTGATGATTAGGGAATTCATTCAAGAAATAGAAAAATAAACAGATGATTAGCATACCATACTTGAATGGGTAGTTTTTGCTTTCTTTTGTCTTCTTCAAATTCTCCAGTAGTTGGGTTCGCAGCAGTTCGTACAGATCATAGTCCACATTCCCCTTGATCATTTGATATGCTGTGTATATTGCAGTACCAGAAACTAAATTCTCCCAATTTGAGAAGTAGACTTTATAACCTATGACCATTGAGGCAAATTTTAATGCAGGATGAGTGATATCATTTATTGTTAATGCCCTTTTGTCGAATTGTGCTCTGGTAGCATCGGTAACTGTTTGATTCTTAACTTCTTTTAATAATGGCACTCCTCCAGTGGAGTTTAGTCCAGTGACTTCCTGAATTGCCTCTTTTGTTATTTTGAAGGGTTGCGCTTTTCCCAACCACATAAATTTGTCATGAATCTAACTAAGAACATACCAGACCCATTCGTCCTCTGTGAATGTGGGAAACTTTGCATACTGGATGAATTTCTTCTCCTTTAAGGCTTTATATTATTCCTTTATATCAAATTGATCATTGCATAGGTGTTTCACAAATAGGTCTAAAAAATTGTTGCCACCAGGCTTATCTAGGGCCACATGGATGAATGCCCTAAAATCTTCCACATACAGGACTCCATAGGGTATCTTTGAGAATGCACCCATTCGATCCACTTACGTTGCCTTGTAAGGGTGTTTCTTAAACTTAGGCCGAGGGTGCTCAGTGATATCTACAATTTTTGGAGTCACCATAGCAAAGATTCACTAGATTCATAAAATCAGATTTAATGAAAGTACCTTTTTTTGCTGGGTCAGGGTTTTCTTTCTCCGAATGCTTCAAATTTTGATTGTCATTGCTCAAGTTGGCTTTGATCTCTCTAAATTTATGATAGCTCTGAGTGCAAAGTGAATTTTCAAACCAAACATGTTCCTTTTATCCTTTGCACAGTCTGACCTAGTTGTCATTAAATGCTCATTCTAAAAGGTTGTCAAAACCCTTAACCATAGAATGCAGTTGATTAGGATTGCTTCGCAATATGTCACATTGATTCCTTTTCTTCTGGTTCTTCTTCTAATAGGTGTGTCACATCAGATTCCATGATACATCTTCGTGCCAGATCCTGGCACCCAATTTTTGGCTAGGGGATTTAAATTTTCTACACTGCTCCCCCTGAGCCAGTGCTCACACTCATTCTTCAAAGAAGGTATCCCCATCAGATGTTGGTGTGGATCTATCCTCAATTAAAATTACTTCTTTATCAATCCATACTTTGTCCATTGTTTCAATCGGATCAACTTTCTTTTTTTCCTTGTTATTTATTTGCTATGTTTCTCTTTCTTCAGAATAGTAATTTTTCTTCACATTTTTGCTTCTGCAAAATCTTCCAATATGTCTGGATTTGTTACAATTGAAGCACACTACACTCTTTTGTCCTTGAATCCTTTTATTCATTGGATTTGATCTACATTGATTAGCCATATGTCCAAATCTATTGCATACAAAGCACTTTCCATGGAATGATTGACTGTTTCTAATATTTTGAAAATTTGTTCTTACCGAACTTTTGCATTCATTTGATCTGTGTCCCATTTTATAGCATGTATTACACCTAATAGGATTTTGACTTACTTTACTCTTGCAAACAATACCTCTATGACCAATCTTATTGCAAGTGAAGCATTTACCTTTGAATGACTATTCATTCCTTCCATTGTTGAAACTTTTCTTGAACTGATTTCTACATTCATTTGCTCTATGACCAATTTTCTTGCAATTGAAACAATGACTAGAGAATGATGGAATCTTTTGATTTATTCTTCTCCTACACTGAGTAGCCCTATGACCAAACTTATTGCATGAATTACAATAACCATTGAAAGATAGGTACCTTTGAGCATTTGGTTGTTTGACCAGAGGTCTTCTAGGTCTTCTTCTTTAATTTCTGAGCTGATATCCTTTGTTTTCCCTTGACTCCATTCTCATTTGTCTAGAGTTTGAAATTTCTCCTTTCTCAAATCCTAAACCATGTTTGTCATCAGCATTCCTCTAGCTAGCAATCATTTCATCAAGCTTTGCAGTACTTATCCTAAATTTTTCTTCAAAACTTCTAGCCTTTTCTAGATCTGTTTTCAGATTTATAATTTCTTTTTCAAGTTTTGCACAATCTTCTAATCTATTTTTCACAATCAAGTTTAGATCATCTTCTGCTTTTGTTCTTTTTGTAACTTCTACTTCCAAATCATTTAGGGCTTCATTTGCTTATAGCAATTGGTCACTGACTTCTTTGTATCTGTCTTTGAATTTCTTGACTTGCTCCTTCAGCTTTAAGATGCATTCATCAGATTTCTTCAGATTCTCCTTCAGATCTCTAACCTCTACTTCAGAATTTTCAAGATCCATAAGAGTTTCTTCTAGTTGGTTGTATCTCTCATAATTTCCATACCTTATTTCTACCATGATTACACTATCCCAGATCTCCCTTAAGTTGTTAAACTTTTTCCAAGGAACCTTGCTCTAATACCAATTGTTGATTGTTAGGAACACTGAGAGGGGGGGTGAATCAATGTTCTATAAATCTTTTCTTCAACTTTTATTTTTGACCAATTCAAAAGAATAATCAAACATAAGCAAAATATACAACTGAACAGCATCCACAAAAGCATGACACGTAACACCAAGATTTTACATGGAAAACCCAAAAAGGGAAAAACCACGGAGAGGATTAGCTCTCAAATATATATTGCAATCTTTACAAAAATGATGTTCAGGCTTGGTCACTCCACAAGCCTAGAACATGTTGGCTTACAACCATGATGTACAACTAAGTTTAGCAGGCTCACTGCCTCAACCCTAAACTTAGCAAGATTACAATAAGGGTTGTTAAACCCTACTGGAGGCTCACTGCCTTGATGACAAAAACATGCTTCCACTCAGATCACACATGATAACTGAATATTGCTTAGTCATCTGCTACTATTCCAGGGTGCAGTCATTTAACAACTGTATTCTGAATCCCAAGTCTTCATCTCTGTTGATCCTCTAACTCTGCTCCACTATTCGCATCTTGGCATCACACACATATACTTCCACCACACACATAATCAAAGATCATCACTCTTATATATATCTGCATCATGATTTAATCCATAATCAAGTCAGCATCTAAGAAGTGAAACGTGTACATAGAAAGATGTACCTTGTCGCTCAATCCAATGCACTATGTGTCGCGTGGACCCAAATCTTCTCCCAAGCATGTTAATTTAGGTTGGATCTAATCATTAAATTACTTACATAGATCTTTCACACGCTAACCTTTCTCTGCACCATGATTTATCTCACCAGTCAACCTGTTCCTCAAGAACATGCTTAACAACTTCATCTGTTGACTTACAACTTCTACTGCTGATCACAAAACACTTTCAAAATTATGTCAAGGACTCTTTACACATTCCCAATCTTACCCTCAGAATTGCAAGGCATCATATAATCTTGCGGAGAAATGCGGACATCAGAACTCATTCTTTATCTCTGTCAAGCTCTGTCAAACATAGTGTTGGTACTTAACAGCTTGTATCTATCCTTCCAGTGAACTTCAGATCTCCTAACTCTGGGATAAGATACTTCATGTAAGTGTTTACAACTCCTCAAAACCGCATAATGAAATACTTGTCTGCGGAGGAATGCGGATCACTGCACTAGACCCTGTTCATTGTTCCTGCTATACCTTTGCTTGCCCAGACTTAGACATTTCTTCAAGATGACTTCTAGAGAGGATCAAGACTTATTCTCTGAGGCATAATACTATTAAACACCAACTAACATCATACCTGAACCACATTCCCAGATCATTATTTATGGAGGCATACTGTCTAGCTTACTGTCCTCTACTCTGCATACTTCCCATACTTAGCCTTTTTTTGTCAACCGGACCTAGAATATCATATGTTCTTTGGAAGATATCTCTTCATGTCATGGTGATATGATCTCTGAGCCTTGTTGCCATCAATGACAACATACAGATCCATACTGGAGTAGTGTCTCTTGCCAATAATCCTTGCTTTTTGAGATAGATTGTCATCTTAGATTTCCATTCAAAATAATCATAAGGTGTGAAAATAGGAACCATCGATTGATCTATTAGGGTAGAAAAGTAAATTGAGATGTAGAAAGAGAAGTGTGAAAAAGGAGACACATGAGACACCCCCTTTTTTACTAGTTTCTGAAATGCCCTCTAGAAATTACAATGTTGGTACTTTATAATTAGTGCGGTTTACAATGCAAAAATTAGATTTTCAGACTCTTACAGGTCTTAAAATGGCCAAAACACTAAAACCACAACTTAAGTATAATATGAGATCAAATTGAGAGCACCAATGCTGAGTACATAGAAAAATATGAACCCTAGAAAAAATAACACCCCAAAAGGAGTTTGCACAAGTTATGGCTCTTGGAAGGTTTCAAAACGAGAGCTGTGTAGCAAATTATGGAAGAATCTTCAATTTTTGAAAAAATGGAGCATCAAATCAGAAAAACCAAACTCACCATGGCATAGAGCACATAATTCTACCCCAAATTAAAAAAATTGGTAAAAAAAAAGCCTCTGTATGGCTGAAAATGAGCCTCTTGAAGTTCACCTACCAAACTCAAAAGTCCATCGGAGAGGGGGTAGAAAATTCAAAAACAACCTACTTGCATCATGCTAGTGTCACCGCTAAGTTTAGCCAAAACCCACCAAATTTGGCAAAATCGTTGAATTTAGTTGCAGCTAGTTGGTTTTATTTGTCTCCAAAAATGGTGAATGACTAGATAAATTTGGGGCTTATTTAGTTTGGCAGACCGCCAAATCTAGCACTAACTTTAGTGGCCAGAGGGCCATGGCAGTGGAGCTACTCTGTGGTAACAGTGTATAGGAGAGGTGGTGGCATCTGGAAAGGGCCGCTTGGAGCGGTGGTCTAAGGGTGGCAAGCGGTTTAAAGATTGATGGGCGATATTAGGGGTATGACCACTTAGTAGCTTAACAAAAGCTATAGTTTAGATAACTTGTAGGCCATACACAGGGGTGAAGACCCTTAGGGATGAGCCCTTTTAACAGAGTTGAAGCCCTTATTAGACTACACATTAAAGTACTTTTAGAACTAGTGTTTGAGCAAGTGCTTAGTGCTTAACATACATCGCTCAAGCGCTTTACAAAATTTTATTTATTTTTAAAAAAAAGTTCCATATGACCATACTGTACAGTAGTATGTATGGGCTGAGTTGTAAAAACAATTTCCTCAAAGGCCAACTTCATTGAATTCAACAATTTGGTTTTCAATCCTTAGGTTTTAGGCCTTTTGAGCGCGATGGCGAGGTCCTTTTGGGCTGAAAATGCTTCAATTTGATAGCTACCTTTTGGAACCTCCTTGAAGACCTTTGTTGCAACTAGGTCTTCTAATCTCTAATTTTGGTGAAATGAAATCCAATCTTGTCTTTCTCAAGCCTTTTGGATGCTATGGAATAGCTAAAAAAGCCTCCAGGATTACCAAAAAACTACAGTCACCCAGATCTCACAAGAATAATTTTTGCAAACCAAAGTAATACGAATGCTTATTTCTCTTTTAAACTGTTCTAATTCTACAAATCATTTGAGGATGCAAGAGAAGAGCATACTAAGTTTTTGAGAAAATATTAGCATTGGATTAGTCTCAAATCTTTCAAAATAAAAAGACTTATAAAATGAACTATACCAAACAAACAAGCTCTGATACTTTGTTAGATTCTACAAGAAATGAGAATCAAGCCAAAATTTGTTGTCGGTTGTAGATCATATGTACTCCAATCGACAGATGATCAAAGATCAAAATAGTGGACTGAAGAGATTATTTTGAAAGAGAGAACTCAAGAGACAAACTACAAGAGAATTTTGAGAATACTCACATTACTCTCACTGACTACCTGAGAGGGGAGATAAGAGTTGTATATATAGAAAATAATGGGCAAATACATCCAAGAGGTTTAATAACTCCAACTACCAAAAATAGGTAGGAGTTTTACCTACTTGGTAAAAGTCAAAATACATGGTTATACCTACTTAGATAAAAACAAACAAAAGGTTATGAGAGGTGGCAAAAAATCCACAAGAGGGTGTGAAACTCAACTACCCAAGTGTGGGTGAGAGAGTCACATGTAACTAATGGATTAATCCATGTGGCCTCATAATAACCATGCCTAAATAACCTAAGCAAGCTTAATAATGTGTGTAGGAAAAAGAAATATCCTCTAATGTAAATAAAATAAAAAATCTACACTAACAAATGAGCCACTAGCTATGCCAATAGAAAATTTGTGAATCTACAAGCACAAACCCTAACATGTGAATCTTCAAATTAGGCCTCACACATAATAATTTACACCTCCACTGACCACTACCTCTGGTTTGCAACAAAACTCACTCAGCTCATAGATCACAATATTTTTAGCATATAGCATACAATGGTGCAAATTTAGAATTTGTGTTTCTTTTTGTGTTAAGTAGAACTATGGTTGGAGAAGATTCATTGATCCAATTTTTTATGAAGAAAGCAATTAGTTTTATAGGAATCCATCAACATTGTGAGAGAATGCATAGTTACAAATTGTCTAGCGACTCTGAATTTGATCATATATGCATAGTTATTAATTATCCTATGTAACTACTACAAATCCAATCAGTGTGGTATTCAATTGTGAAGATAGAAATACATTTAATGTAATCTTTATCTCAAATAATTTTGGAAACTTTAAATAAATCTAGTAAGATTTTAAAAATGGATGTGAGACATTGATTTTTAGGCATGAATACCAACATAAGAACCCTATTGACTTGCTATATTGTATGGGTGAAAATTGTGTGTGTGTGTGTGTATCTGGGTTCATTTTCTCATAAAGTATATTCTTGAACTCACAATTAGATTCACATAGGCTCCCACCACCTTCCCTAATTAATGCTCATATGTGCCTAGGCCTTGGGTGGTGCAACCATTGTAAATTTTGAATTATGGTCATTGATTATGGCTAAGATGAACAACGCGCATGAAATCCACCATCCATTTGAAAAGATGTTTGATAGGTGCCAACTTTTATCCTAGGTAGTGACACGTTAATCCACTTGGTCTGACAGTTCATACATGGCCCAATTAGGTTTCAACAATAGGGACTCCAATTGTGGTCCATCTCTTATTATAAATCATCCATCACATATTGCATGCATATAAAGGAGCCAATTCTAAAGATTATGATGCACTAAACCCACTGGGATGCAATAAGCATCAGCCATGTGTATTATAAGTCACATAGTAAAAGATGTGGTTGAATATCATATAGCACAAACTTTGTAATGAAAATATTTTTGAGTTTACGATGCGTATAGTTCTACGCAATGCAATGGAAATAGGCCACGTGGATTACAACTCATAAAGTGAAGGTTCCATGGTAGGCCATCACACATCACAAACTTGAAAATAAGCCCACCTATTAAGATTGTGTTGTGAAGGAAACATAGCACTACAATGAAAAGTCACCACCTGGTAGGACCGCTACTGGATAAATCACTTGAACTAATCAACAACCACCTTTACATATGTCATCATTGCGCAAGCTCACAAACTCAAAAAGGACCGATCAAACGAGTATGCATTGTACTAAATCTTTGTGATGCAACAATATTTAGACATGTGGAAGGCTAACTTGGACCCGCCAAAAGATTAAAAATAATATTTCAAGCATGTAAAAAATAAGGCAATGGGTGACAATCGGTAGCCTAATTGAAGGGGCTAGTAAAGCGATAATAAAAAAGACTCGAAAAATAACTTAAGTGAATCCAAGATTAGCTAGGCAACTCAACATGAAAATAGAAATGCATCCCAAGAAAGGGTAAAAGACTTCAATACATTGAGGGTTTTGGACATAATTAGGGATAAACCCTAGCATAGTGATAACACAAAAACCCTTAAGGATGAAACTAAGAAAATTTCAGGAACATTCGTAATAGTAACTATGGTGGTTATTACACAAATTCTCTAGGAAATCCATTCCTCCTCCCCTATTTGGTTTCAAGAATATAAATTGATTCAAATTGACTATAGAGAGATATTCAAGTTATTTTCACTAGAAGGTACATCTATTGAAAAGACATCATTATGAATAACCTCCAAAATTACATAGGATATCATCAAGAAAATTAGACTATAGAGAGATTTCCAATAGAAGGTACTGTTGATAACTGAGAGGGGGGTGAATTAGTTATCTTAATTACTTTAACTTTATGTTCTTCTTTAACAACTAATGCAACATCAAATCACATAAGCATGCATAACCATGAAAGCGGAAATAAAATCAATACACATAACACAATGATTTTGACGTGGAAAACCCTGTTAAGGGAAAAACCATGGGGTGATTAACCCAAGATTGTATTCTCTGTTAAAAGAATAAAAGTACAAAATGGCACTTGCCAATTAGGGCTCACTGCCCGAGCACACTGCTCACAAGAGGCTCACTGCCTACAAGAGACTCACTGTCTACAAGGTATAAAGAAAGTAACCAGGTGATTGAACTGATGAGAAGCATCCACATATGCTAAGGATCAATTCCAGTTAGGCTCAATACACTGATCTACTGCACTTCATTCTTCCTCTTCTTTGGTGCTGTTGTCCTGTCACATACCGAACCTGTATAGCTACTTTCACGCTACTCTCTGCTTTTCTTCACACAACACAACACACCACACACACCTTCTCATTGAAATTCATCTGGTATATATATCCGCACAAAGGATTTCAACATCTTTTTAGTCGGCATCCAAAATACTCAATATTTTCCCAAACTCTGGTCTATCGGCTGAATCCTTGCTTACCAAGTGATGCGTATCAAAGAGATGCTTATAGAAGTCATCAATCATGTCGGCCAATCATGAATGATCCCTTGAGAAACTTGATCACCATCAATATCTCATCTGGATTAAGGTCTGATGCACTGTCGGTTAGTTCTTCCTTAGTCTACTCTGCCAAACAGGATCCCAACACTTAGGTGTTCATATCTTTTCACTCTTTCATCACCGGAGGCTCAATCTCTGGAATGTATCAGTCATGGTATTCCTCTTGACTTCCCCAAGTCTGCACTTTACTGAGATACTTCCTCTGAGAGATCCGGACCTGATTGTCGAACCTTGCTGCATGCTCTGTTCTTGGTTACCGGACCAAAATACTCTTCAATCTGACTTCCGGTATAGACATACCATGTCCTGCAAATGTGTGGGATAGACTTTGTTGCCATCAATGACAACACTCATGAAGCCACATAGTGTCTCTTGCCAACAATCTACCCCTTTGGCATTGATGGCAACACTTAGTGAAAAATGACTAAGTGTTATAGCATACTCCCCCTTGGCTGATGCTCTGTTCTTATATACACTTTTTCAGAGCTCCCCCTTAGCTAGATTCCACATTTTTCATTGTTCCTCACTCCCCCTTTGACATCAATGGCAAAGGGTAGGATCCACACACCAAAATTTCCCAAAAACAATCTATACTTGACCGCATAAATATATATACATGTTCTACTTACATATACTGAAGTATATCTGCAAAAGTTGTCTTCAACTAGACAAATTCTATTGCCCAACTTTGCTTCATCCTGTCCAAAATTGAGATGTGACCACTCAACAGGAATGCAAAAGCTTCTGCGCTCTTTAGATCTATTGGATCACTAGTCCGGGTTGTGGTCTGAGCATCCATTAGGGCCTCATGCATGGCCTCTAACTTAGGGATAATTATCCCTCTAAGTTCACCCATCCTACTTATTATGTTCTTCCTTTCCTTTTCAAGTTTCTTTAGTTCATTTAGAATGACAATAGTTTGACATTCTTGGTTTATTATGGATGTGGTGAGAGGATCAAAATTCTGAGATAAACTTGACAGTTTATCCTCTTATTCTTTCACTTTCTTCTCAATATCCATTGTCACTTTAGACCAT
The DNA here is from genome assembly GCA_027924645.1 of Cunninghamia lanceolata. Lineage (NCBI taxonomy): Eukaryota > Viridiplantae > Streptophyta > Pinopsida > Cupressales > Cupressaceae > Cunninghamia > Cunninghamia lanceolata. The sequence goes on from BSBN01001493.1 coordinate 2,280,308, forward strand.
GATAGACAAAATTTATATATTTCTCTGCCATCTTTAAGAGCATTTTCTAAGCTCTTTATCCTAATATCCATATTTCTTCTATCATTTGTTATTAGCCCTTGTACTTCAGAGAATCTCTTACCCAAAAACTCTTTCTAGACTTTCTCTTCTGCTACTTTCTCTAAAGAGTCAAAATGTGTATTAACAGAATTAACAAGAGATTTTAGATTACCAGATGAGGAGGCTAAAAGATCCTTCTAAAAAGATGGCATGATCTTCTCCAATACACCGGATGTAATCTCTATCAGCTCACTGTCTTCCATGTGAGACTTCAGAAGTTTTTCTTTTGCCTTTGTTGAAGCAAAGGATGCTATCTTCATTGTTTGAATCAGGGAGAGGGAATCAAAATTGAATGGTCCTTGAAGCAGTTCTAGTTTATCTAATTCCATCATTTCTTTTGTTAGGAAGTCTTTGACTTCTTTTGTAGTGTCTCTTGCTGGAGACAGAGTTTTCTTCCCTTCTATGCCCTCAGAGCTATCATCTGGGGTTTTCTCTGTTTGATCTTTTTCTCTTCCCTTAACTTCTTCTTGACAACTTTTCTCATCTTTTCTTTCTTCTCCTTCAGTTTCAGAGTCAGCAGAGGGATCCAGAAGAGAGATGTTTACTTCTTCAGGGACTTCCTCTTCTGAAGCAGAGGAATCTAGATCCTTAGTTTCTCCTCACCTATCTCCTTTGATGTACTTAGTCCTACATCATCCATGACAGAAGGTTCATTACCTAAGTCCTCTATAACAGGGAGATTGAATTTCATGAAGGCATTCCGGAGGATGTCTTCAGTATTTTTTGCCACTTTGTCAGTCTCTCCAAGCATAAGCTGATTCATTCTTGCTTTGCTCTGGAACTCATCCTTGCAATCTTTGAAGATCATGTTCATTTGTTTTGAAGTGATGGAAGGGTAGAGCTGAATAGCTATCTATTCCCAGATCTCCAGGCCCTTTGCCTTAGCATTGTTCTTTCTTATTTCATGTTCCTTCTCTAGGCTTTTGGGAATTAAGGAGATGATTTCAATGAATGCTTTGTTATAGATGTTTAGATACCTGACTGTGGCTTCTTGCAAGATCTTCTGATCAGCTTCACCATAATCATCATAAAATTCAGTCATTGGTTTCAAGTTCCCATCCATAGTGACTGATTTGATGATATCATCAATGCAGAGAGTAGGCCTTTCAACGAATTCTTCTGCCTCTTCTTCCTTGTTGTGACCTGTAGAGGGTTCACCAGATGCTTTCTTCTTCTTCCTCATTTTCTTGATCTCCTCATTTGATTTTGTCTCTTCATCATCCATATGACTTATATATGACCTTGTGGCCTTTGTCTTAGTTCTCTTCTCTCCTTTACCGGATGCCTTTGCTTCCAGTTTTGAGGCTTTTAGGGTCTTAGTAGTGGTAGGTGCAAAGCTCTTTGAGGATCTAGTCCGGGAGGGTGCTTGCACCGGTGCACTTTCTTTTTCTGCTTCTTGCCTTTCTTTCTCTGCCCTTTCCCTCTTCTCTCTGTTGGCATCAACTGCCTCCTTTTATATCCCATATCTTTTGGCAACATCTTCCACTTCCCTTCTCACTTTTCTCTTGATCTTAGGCTGTCTCAGTTCAACATGAACTTTTACACTTAACTTTTGGAAGGTTCCAAACCTTTCTACCTTAGGGTCCTCAGGCTGACTCAGCAAGTGTTAGATATGTAGCTCTAGGATTTTCTCATCTACTTCATACCCCATTGGCATAATCCACACTATTCTTGGTTCCACTGCCTCCATTAGGCATTGATCAGTGTCTACCATAAAGCACATTGTATCCTTGTACTTCTCAACCAATGATTGGGGAATTCTTTCTCTGGCTTGTATCATACTTTGAAAGTTCTTGAAGTACCCCCAGAGAGCTATATTTTGAGCCTTGGCATCACCAAGCCCATGCATGTAATCTCTGATTTGAATGGCAACAGGTCTGTTATTTTGCCATACCCAACCACTGGATCTGGGTAGCTCATTCATAAAGTAAAAGAACAAACATAGTATTAGCCCACCATACTTGAATGATTTCTTTTGTCCTTCTTGATCTTTTGTAGGTTTTCCAACAGTTGGCTCAGAAGAAGTTCACAAAGATCATAATCTGCATTCTCCCTTAACATCTGATAAGCAGCATAGATTGTAGTTCCAGATACAAAATTCTCCCTGCTGGAGTGATATATCTTATAGCCCATTATCATAGATACAAACTTGATATCAGGATTAGTGATATCTTCTATAGTCATTGCTCTCTTGTCAAATTTTGATCCGGTAGCCTGACTTACAATTTGATTTTTGACTAATTTGAGAGCAGGCAACCCACCAAATTAGTGCAATCCGGTTACCACCCTAATTGCATCCTTGGTTATCTTGAATGGCCTCATCAACCACATAAAGTTGTCATGCATTCTGCTCAAAACATACTGGACCCAATCATCTTCAGCAAAACAGGGGAAATGAATGCAATGTCCAAAATGCTTATCCTGGATGGCCTTGTACTGAGGTTTGAGTTCAAATGATTCATCTATCAATTCCTTGTGGTAGATATCCATCAGCTTGGATTCCCCAAATTTTGCAATGTTTGCATGTATGTAAACCCTAACATCTTCTACATGCAGAACTCCATGCAGAATGCTAGAAAATGCTCCTAGGGGATCAACTTCTAGGGATTTATAGGGATGTTTTTTGAATTTAGGGCGCAGCCTATCAGTGATCTTCACAACATTCGGAGTAGCCATCTTCCAAAGATTCAGAGAGAGATATTCAAGAGCGGAAAATACCTTTTATGCTTCTAGGGTTCACGATATGAGCCGGATCGGATTGTTGGATGAATCGACTTCTGTGGTTGATCTTTGAGAGGTTTGAGACAATTTTGTTGCAGAGCTCCTTCTCTTTTCTTCTCGAATGTAAATGTGTAAATGTTCAATAAGAGAACCCTTATATTTCTGCACAAACCCTAATTCTACATTGTAATAAATGCTCAACTTAAGTCATTCCGGTTGCCTTATTCTCCTTGTTCTGAGAAAGATCTTTTCCGGATCACTAAGATGCACTTAGAGTTATTCTCGGTGATTATTGACAATCTATCTTCCTTTCTCCAATCATTTCATCTATCCGCAGATCAAGATTCCTCAATTTTGAATCATACCGGATCTAATTGTGAAAATCCTGCTTCTTATCGGATGACTGTTAAACCGGATCAATCTTGGAAGATTAACCTCTTCTAAACTTCTTGCGGATCTTCCATATCTTTTCCAGGGCTTATTTAGATGTTTCTTTGAGAACCCTTTAATCCGCAACTTTCCATGTGCCAATTTCAGGCACCAATTAACTGGCTATGGGAATTTGTTTTCCTTTTTGACTCCCCCTGAGCCATTGCTCATCTTATTTAGTTTTTGGAAGGAATATCAGCACCTGATTCTAGTGCGGATCCATCCCCAACATTTTATGTACTTCTCTTTATCCAAATCTTGTTCATCTCCCTTTGAATTTTATTCGCATTCACTTTTCCTTTTCCTTTGTCTTGATTTTGATTATGATGCACCAGACCCCTTTTATCCTGATTCTTACTTCTGCAAAATTTGGCAATATGACTAGATCTATTGCAATTGTAGCAAACAACATTTCTTTATAGATTTGACTGATATCCTCTTGATCTGCATTGATTTGCCATATGTCCCATTCTATTGCATGCAAAGCATCTACCATTGAATGAATTGTTCATTTACATATTTCTACATTCTTGAGATTTGTGACCATACCTTTTGCAGTTGAAACATTGTCCGGAGAAGGATGAATTAGTCTGATTCATTTTTTCTTCTACACTAATTTGCTTTATGACCAAAGTTATTGTAATTGTGACAGTATCCATTGAATGATGGATATCTTTGAGCATTTGGTTGCTTTACCGGAGGTCTTCTAGGCCTGTTCCTTGGATTTCCTAATCCAGAGTTCTTCTGACCAGATCTGGAACTTTCACCTTTCTCATACCCCAAGCCTTGCTTGTCATCTACCCTCTTTTGGCTTTCAAGAAGAACTTCAAGTTGAGCAGAGCTTATTTTGAATTTCGCTTTGTATTCATTTGTTGTTTGAATATCCCTTTTAAGAGTGTCTATCTGATTCTCAAGTTGTTCTTCATTGTCTCTAGCTTCTTCAAGATCAGATTCCAGATGCCTAATTATTCTATCCATTTTGTGGCAGTCTTTTGACTTCTCCTTGAGAGATTGTTTTAGATTATCTTCACTTTTTCTTTTCTCTTCAATTTCTTGGGTGAATTTCATAACTCCTGATTCCATTTCATGTCTTACCATAATTATCTCTTTTGATAACTTCTCACATAACTTGGTTTTCTCATTCAGATCTTCATTAGTATCATTGGCTTCACTTTGACTTGCTAATTGTTGAAGTAGTTCCTTTCTTTTCTTCATTGAGATACTTAGTTTTTCTTTGAGTTCATTTATGAAATCATCAGCTTGTTGGAGTCTTTCCCTCGGGTTATTGACTTCAGAGTGAGATTGCTCAAGATCATCTAGGGCAGACTGAAGTTGTTCCCTCATACCATACATATCCATTGAGATTCCTAGAACTTCCTCAAGCTATTCGACTCTATTAGGAGGAACTTAGCTCTGATACCAATTGTTGATAACTAAGAGGGGAGGTGAATTGGTTATCTTAATTACTTTAACTTTCTGTTCTTCTTTAACAACTAATGCAGCATCAAATCACATAAGCATGCATAACCATGAAAGCATAAATAAAATTAATACACATAACACAATGAATTTGACGTGGAAAACCCTATTAAGGGAAAAACCACAGGGTGATTAACCCAAGATTGTATTCTTTGTTAAAAGAATATAAGTACAAAATGGCACTTGCCAATTAGGGCTCACTGCCCAAGCACACTGCTCACAAGAGGCTTACTGCCTACAAGAGACTCACTGTCTACAAGGTATAAAGAAAGTAACCAGGTGATTGAACTGATGAGAAGCATCCACATATGCTGAGGATCATTTTCGGTTAGGCTCAATACACTGATCTACTGCACTTCATTCTTCCTCTTCTTTGGTGTTGTTGTCCTGTCACATACCAGACCTGTATAGCTACTTTCACACTACTCTCTTCTTTTCTTCACACAACACAACACACCACACACACCTTCTCATTGAAATCCATCTAGTATATATATCCGCACAAAGGATTTCAACATCTTTCTAGTCGACATCCAGAATACTCAATATTTTCCCAAACTTTGGTTTGTCGGCTGAATCCTTGCTTACCAAGTGATGCGTATCAAAGAGATGCTTATAGAAGTCATCAATCATGTCGGCCAATCATGAATGATCCCTTAAGAAACTTGATCACCATCAATATCTCATCCGGATTAAGGTCTGATGCACTGCGAGTCAGTTCTTCCTCAGTCTACTCTGCCAAACAGGATCCCAACACTTAGGTGTTCATATCTTTTCACTCTTTCATCACTGAAGGCTCAATCTCTGGAATGTATCAATCATGGTATTCCTCTTGACTTCCCCAAGTCCACACTTTACTAAGATACTTTCTCTGAGAGATCCAGACCTGATTGTCGAACCTTACTGCATGCTCTGTTCTTGGTCACCAGACCAAAATACTATTCAATCTGACTTTCGGTATAGACATACTATGTCCTGTGGATGTGTGGGATGGACTTTGTTGCCATCAATGACAACACTCATGAAGCCACACAGTGTCTCTTGCCAACAGGTACATCCACAAGACCAAAGACATCATTATGAATAAACTCCAAAATTTGTTTAGCCCTAGTACTTCAATTTGACTATAGACAACACCTAAAAAGACATCACCATTGCACAATGCAAGGTGGCACAAGCGGAAGACTTCACCCATCGTGAGACAACTCACCATGATGACAAAGAGAGGGGTGGAACTCACTACAAGATGAAGGTCAGATATACATTCACGACCTCGCTTCCTCGTGAACACACGGAGTAGGATGAGGGTAATAGTCACCTCAATCTATTCTATTACTACATAATACATACCAAACACAAGGGTAACGCTCACCCATGAGATGGTCCAACTAGGAGGTACGATTCCTCAACCAACTAGAATGGTCACTAGTCAAACTCGTGAAAGGGCACACTTCCCAAAGCAAAAGAGGGAATAATCTAAGAGTGCATATCACATCATGGAAATGACACCAAACCACCTACTAGACCAAAAATAGTAATCAATTCGAAAGAGGATTCATTTTAACCAAAAACATTAAGGTGTTGAACGAATTATGTCCACATGCCAAAAAGGACAAAAGCAATACAGAAGGCTACGCATGTTTGACACCAACTTCAACACAGGCCAAAAGAAAAGGTAGGATCCTCACCACCTATGTGGGATGAATACGAGCCAACATAACCATATCCATAAATATCAAATACAACATCAAATAACTGAGTCTAAACATGCTAACATAGCTATATTCTAACATGTAAAATCTATCAAAACATGCCAACGTCCTTACAAACCAAGTCATGGAAAAATACAAGATGATATCCAATAACAACAATATTCAAAGGGCTTCATCCTAAACATAGATGAATCATAGCCAACATCATAAATCAACTAAAAGAATTAATTACATTTTTTACAAGGGTCTCAAAAGACCTACATTACAAAGGTTACAATAATCAATAATGATAATATACAAGTGCATAAACCACCCAAAAACCAACACACTCTCCAAGGTGCAACAAGACACCAAGCATGACATAATCAACTTGTAAGAAGATAAAGAAATCTTCCAACATCTGAAGATCATCATGAAGGGCCAAAGCAGAAATGTTGCTCGCCTCCCAACCATATTGTCATCGTCGAGTGCAATAGATGTCTACACAACTCTAGGCAACTCCCGAGCTATGGAGAAGGTGATCATGGCAAACTTGCTAAGAGCATCTCACACATCTAGGGTATACATAGAAACATATGGTATACATGCCAATCAATACACACAACACACATGGCACAACTACCAACACAATGCATATAAACAACACATGGTACAACTACCATCCAATTGCATTCAAGTAACATATGGCATACTTGCCAAAGCATAATAGAATGACATAACAACATTCAAGCATAAGGGAAATAATCACACCTTCAATACATGCCAAACGAGGCATAAATCATAGTCCATCATAGACACATACAAGTATGAATCAAGCATCGCAATGCACATGCAATCACATGGTAAACGTCACACGTCGAGTCAAACTCCGATAGTGGAAGGAGGAAGAGAGACCTAGGTAGTTAGAACAAGGAGTGTCAAACGAGGGAAATACTCACCTCGCAGTAGAACATGAGGGCATAACTTCCTCATAGCAATCGGACACTACACCAAAGATTGCTCTTTACACCCAAACCTAAGCAAGGCAGACACTTCACTAGCACATGCAGTTTGGTGTAGATGATCTTATTATTAAATTTTATTACCTAATGTGTTTAAATGTTTTTCTTGATTAAAACTTCCATTCGATAAACTCCAATGACCTCTTTGGGTCGTGGCACAAAATGCAAGCCACTCCTTTCCTACCCCTAGACCTCTTCCTAAACACCCATAGCACCAATTGGGCATGGAACAGATTTCGAGGTGACAAAATCATAATTTTGACAAAAAAAAACATATTCTCAAAAGATGCAAAATACCATTCTAATTGGGAGACAACTCATCCCATAAACTAAAACATCAAGGGAATGCATACAAAGCAATTTTTAGGTTTTCAAAAATGAAGAAATAAGCGGCACGAATTTCAATGCACCAAAATGTCCCAAAACACAACATAGTCTCACAAGATGTAGAATCACATAATACTAGGGAGATACTTTACCAAACATCAAAATTCAATACACAACTTCTTAAAAGTGAATTTCCAAGTTTTCTAAAATGTCAAAATAACCATAGGGCCCTAAAGACTCCATTGGAGCTCTCTTTGGCACCTTGACCAAAGTTTGACCAATTTTCTAACTTTTGTTTTTCAATAGCTTTGGATGATCTATCAACTACCCATCATAGATAACATGCCCAACAACCAATATATGCAATAAAAATGAGTTGGGGATTTCCACAAAAAAATTGCCAAGGTTTTGTCTGTATTTCTATGTTTCCAAAAATTTGCAAATACATGAAATAAATAAATAACCAGCTGAAATATATTTTCTAAGTTTCCTATAATTAAACAAAGCCATCTTCAACCATTCTAGATGGTGTGGCATGAAGGAAACATAATAAAACAATTTAAATGAGAAGATTGGAGAAACTTACCTTCCAATACAAGCAAAATCCAAGGAAAAGAATGAGGTTGAATGTCAGATTCGACCCACACACAACAAGCAAACACCAAGCTCCTAAATCCAATCCAAACTCCAAGAAATTCCAAGCAAAACTCCCTTCCAAGCAATCAGATATCCATTTTTCAAGTAAGAGGGTTTCAAAGAAAGGAGAGCAAATTTTGGAGAGAAAAAGAAGAATTCAAAATACATGTCTTTTTTCCTTTTATGCCTCCAAAGACACTATTCCTTTTTTTCATAATAAAATATTCCTCTTAAGTGATTTAATAAATCAAGTCAAAATTATAGCCTTTGCACAGTTAAATCATTTAATTCATTAATTCTAAACAATAAATAATTACAATATTTCATTTGAAATCACATAAGCATTTAATCAAATTGCATTAATATTTCAATTTTCCTTGAAAACACCCAAATAATTCACTAAGAATAACAAGGAAATAGTTAGTCAAACAAACTCAACTATTCCAAATAGGTTATTGTCATTTAGCTTAGTCTTATTCTGAAAAGTACAAACATGCCATACTAGGCATTCAGTTTTCTCATTTAATGCAATTTCTACTTTTTTACGAAAAAATATTAAATTTTAGAATTAAACCAAAATCATTCAAATTTGTTCCACGAGCATATAATGATGCAACAAACATTTTCACTAAAGCAAAAATAGCAATTTCCAAATTAAAATCATTAATTTAATCCACAAACACGAAAAAACACGTTTTCAAACCATTTTAAAATAAAGTGCAAGAATGCTAAGGAAACACATGCAAATGATTCCAAACACACATCACGGGTGAGATGGCTTAGCATCCCATGCCAACCTTCTCCATATTTCCCACTTTAGTTAACACCTATAATTACCTGCACTCTCAAGTCAACCATTAGGTGTACCTACTCCACATATAATAGCCGAAGCAATATAATACACTCCAACGTGGTATAATCACACATGATATAAAATAATCACATCCACTATAATCATCTATGACTAGCATGATCCTGGAATATTATGCATACTGGAAACATTTCATAATGTGAGAATAATATGACAATCACAACTATAACAAGTATAGTAAAAACAATGAAGCTAAAGCACTAGAATAATCTAACACGTACAATCACAACATATGCATCTCTTAATGCATAGTTGGGAACCAAATAACAAAGCACAACCCCATTGGAAACACCTCAATGGCTATGCAGGATAAACCCCCAAAACCCATCGATGGTAGCATATACCTCATCGGCAAGTTTGGTGCAATGCATCAAAGCATAATAAGCACATAATACACTGATAAACACTTAGAACAACATATAGCACATGAATAAAAAAGTACACAAGGCACAAACTAGGGTGGGCATTACATCCTGCCCTAGTAGCATTAGGCTTATTTCTGGAAGCCTACAAAAACACAAGGATGAAGCACCCTCATTACACAATCCTTTACAACACACAAATCTCAAAAGATCAGTTCTCCTAACCAAAACTAGGTTAGGGACTCAAAACAACAAAAAAAATCTCCAAAGGTGCACCAACTAGGTTAAAACCAACCATTGTGCATACAACTCCTCTGAGACTACACCACTCCATCCTCCAACTACCACTGCAATGAGAAGAGGCTGAAGCCAAAAGGTGCAACAGATGACAAGCAAGTCAAGTCTATAAAACGTAGGACCACAACTATGTTGGGATAACCTCTCAAGCTCTCAACTAAGTCTAAGGAAACTCATAAGGCTACCATATCCACTCTCAAGGAGAATTGCAAACAAAAGATTACTCTCTCAACAGTCCTTCTGTAGGCACTACCCTCAACAAAAGAACTCAAGGATCAGGGAAAACTAACTCAAAAAGGTTATAGGCCCCACTACCATACCTTCTTCCTGACCAAAAGCATGCCTCAACTCTAGACATGGTTTCCCTAGATGAGGTACTTCCTCACATTCCACTCCTAAAAGAGAGGGTTTCTCTAACACTCTAGCTCTACACCACCAAAACTAGGATCAACCAAACATGTTCTTAGAGGGAAGAATCTAAACCACATCCTCTAACAACATAAACACTTCCACCAAGCAAGGCTTAGCAACCTGTTACTCACTAGGAGCACATCTAAGGCGGCCATAACACACCAACAAGGTGCAAGACTACTCACAACACCACTTTGACTCTTAACTAATCTAGACCAAAAAGGTCAAGCAACAAAACACGATCATGAATTCATGATCAACTAGGCAACACAAGGCTTTCTTGTGGCCTAAAAACCAAGTATCCATAAAATGGAATACAAAGGACAACTTCTTCACACAAGAATTGCATTCCTTCCAGCATCAAGCTAGGAAACCTCAAAACTACCAAGGAGAAACTCTTAAAGCAACCAAATTCCCAAGGTTGGAAACTCAACAAGAGCAAGACGACAACTAAAATATCATAAATATATAAAATATTATGTGCTCATGCACTAACTAAGGCTCCATCATACCCTACACTATGTCAAACATAAGTGTAGTTATGGAACTCACATCAAAAGGACACAACATCATACAGTTCACTAATCGTGAAACACTAGGAGCATGGCATAATGTCCAAGACTAACAGGAATGAGACAAGCAAGAACAACCATAGTTGGTGGACTAAGTCAACATTCAACCAAATGCAATTACTATAAGCAAGATTCAATCCAAACGAGTTCTCTACATATCTCATTCACATAGACACAGTCAAGAATCAACATTTATCCTCATACAAGAATTCAATTCACATCAAGTGATTCATAGACACACAAAACCATTTCAGAACTTTCTCAACATTTCACACAATATTCACTTGCATCTAATAACAAACCAAGAAATTCAATTTGTTGGGATAAGTTACCATTAACTTGCAATCTTAACCAATTCATGTGTCTCCAAAGTTCTTGGAATGTGTTCCCCAACACATAAAGACTTTGAGAGATTAATTATTTATTAATTATATCACTTTGACTTTTGCAATCAATTCCTAATTGGTAAGTTCAAACTTGGGCATCCATTTTTAGAGTGGGGCCATGAAGACTTTGTTGACTTCTCCTAAGTCTATTTTGAGAGTTTGATAACTCCTAGTAAGTGGGAGTTAAACTTGGGCATCCCCTTTTGATGGGGACTTATATTTAGACTTGGAGTTATGTTTTTTTATGTACATGAGTGGATAATGTTGAGACACCTTGCATGGATATAATGTTGGAGTTAACTACAGTGTGAGAGATGCATGATTTGGATATTGATTGCATGTGGTCATAATAGCTTGCATGGACTTGCATGTTTTTGCATGAACTTGCATGTTGTTGCATTTTGTTGCATGTTACTTGCATGTACTTGCATGTTGTTGCATGTTACTTGCATGTACTTCCATGTTGTTGCATGTTGCTCATATGGACTTGCATGTTGTTGCATGTCACTTGCATATTGTTGCATGTCACTCCTATGGACTTGTATAGCCTTGCATGTTCTTGCATGTCACTTGCATGTGCTTGCATGTCATTGCATGTGTCACTTGCATGTGCTTGCATGTTGTTGCATGTCATTCCTATGGACTTCTATGACCTTGCATGTTCTTGCATATCAATTAAATGACCTTGCATGTAGTTGCATGTCAGTTTTGTGAGATTACTTACATAACACTCCAACTCCAGAAACTTATAGGATGGTACATCTCAGTGATTCAGGAAATGGCTATTAGTTGCATGTTATTGAAAATGCTTGTATTTCAATTGCATGTTAGTTTTAAGATATTACTTGCAAGACACTCCAACTCCCGAAAGTTGCAGGATGGTACATCTCAATACTTTAGGTAATGGGTATCAGTTGCATGTTGATGCAAATGCTTGCATGTCAGTTGCATGTCAGTTTTAAGATATTACTTGCAGAACATTCCAACTCTAGAAAGTTGTAGGATGGTACATCTCAGTGTTTCAAGTAATGGGTATCAATTGCATGTTGAATCCGGTGTTTGCATGTACAAAACAAGGTAATTCAGAATAACATTAGGGACATCAATTGTGCAAGTTGTGGCATAAGAATTGGTGTGTGTTGATCACTTCAGTTGACTGAAATAGATTGGGCTAACTTGAGCACTCAATCTTGGTACTTTCAGTTGTTTCTTTTATTTGGAAATATGTTTGATGTTGGAAAAGCTAATTTTGGCATACTTGTGTGCACACATCATGAAGGGGTAGTTAACTCAAAGTTTGAACTTTGTTTGAGTTCAGTCTTCTCAATTTAAGTGAGCTTGATTTTTTCATGAGCTTTGGAAGCTATGTTATCAATTGTATTTTATTATAATTTGAGTTTCAAGCTTTTGAATTAAGAAGCTTTTGAATTAAAAGAGGGTGTTTGATTTAATTGTAGACCCCATACATTTTCTAAAGAGTTGATTTTGAGAAAAAAAGACTTAGAAGAAAAAAGTAAAAGTTTTTTGAAAAGACTTAGAAGAAAAAAGCAAAAGTTTTTTCTAAAGACTTGAGAAAAAAGGAAGAAGTTTTTTTTGTGAAGTGCATCAAGGACTAGAGGAATTTTAGTATTGGATGTAATCTTTTCCAAAGAGATTTAATACAACCAGGAAACATCTTTGAGTGTGGAATTTTTTCCCGAAAGGGTTTCTCCACGTAAATATTGTGCAAGCTTTTTCTCTTCTCTTCTCTTCTCTTCTCTTCTACATTGGATTGAATGTGCAAAACAATTGTTCATTAATTGTTACAGATTAATCTTTATTTCAGCTTTGCATACAAATTTTTTTAAGTTTATAGCAGCAGTTCTACCTTCATTTTCAACATTTGGTATCAGAGCTAACAATTGTGTAGAGTGAGGGATGCCTTTCTCTTAAATTGTTGAATGTTTTTTGGCTGTAGTGGGAGCTTTGTTTTGTAGATCTGTGAGTTTGGAAGCCATTGTATTTACCTCTCAAATGGATATTGTCAAAAGAATCTTTGTTGGGCTCTTGAGGCTCAAGGTTATGGATCTTTATGGAGTTGATCTTGTGATTGTGATTTGGAGCTCCATTTTGACAATATATATATTCTCTTGTTTGGTGGTTTTATTCCTTTGCCTTGTGGTCATGTGTAGTGAAAGGGTGTTTATGTTGGATGGTTACTTCTGATACCTTAATCACATGGAAAAACACTCATTTCTTGGACTACAGTTTGGAGTACTTATGTTGGGTTCATGGTTTCAGTCCATGGTTACATGAAAGCACTGGATGATTTATCACTAGTTGTATGGAGGTTGTGGAGTTGGTATTTTTATGATATGGACACTCCTGAACAACCTGGTTTCTCCTTTCTCATATTCATGCTATTTTGAATATGTATGTTTTCACAGTTTTCCTATTTCAAAAGATTGTGGGTTTGTAGATCTGTGATATTCCATTATTTTAGATGACATATTTGATGGTGTTCATTGGTGTGAATGTTTAGATGTTTAAGTGGTTTTAGATTTACAAAGATATGGTTTTGTAGGTTTTACATGTTAATCAAAATATATGGTTTGTAGATTTGTGGAAAATTGTGTTCATACACTTTATGGATGGAAACAATTTCAGATTTGCAAGGCTACTTGTTGGGTTCCTATGATCTATAGTTTCTCCTATGTGGATTTATTTGGCAAATCAGATTTAGAGTTGATTCTGGTGTTTGAGTCTTGGAAATCTACATGTTATACCTGGTTGCATTTGTTTTACATGTTACTAATGTAGGGTTGAATCTATTTTTTCAGTTATTAAAGGTTGGATTACTGATCATGTTTTCTCCTATGAGATGTTATATGTGTGCATATCTTGTGAATAAGTTGATGAGGGTTCTATTTGGTAGGCCTCTTCTTGGTCACCTTAATTACATTGGTATTTTTGTATTGAGACAAAAGGGTAATTTGGAGTACTTGATTTAGTTATTCATTGGAATCTATAACAGTAAAGTTATGTTGCATAAGAAGCTTTTTTCACTTTCAGTGGAGTTTTGGTAATGATGTTGATCATGATACCATGCATAACTTGGTATCACTTTTAGTGGGAGTTTTGTGTAGCTACATAATGTGTTATATCTTCTTTGTTTAAAGATATTGGTTCTAAACTGTTGTTGTTGCAGTGTTGTGAGCCATGCAAAATCTTTGATTAGAAGATGGATGATCTTTTGCAATGGTTGTTGGTGTCACAAGAAGCTCTTGGATTATGCCTTTAGTATATAGTAAGGGTTCATTGACATTTTTTGTTCTATTGACATAGGATGCTAGATCTTCATGTTTTTTGAAGAGGCGTGGACATCTTGGTTTTCCATGGAGGACTCTTGGAGGTTTTGGTGAGGTATTGAGTTTATAACTTATTAATTTTTGATATATGATCCTTGGTTTAGAGAATGTATAGTATTATGTGATGATGCACTCTTGATCATGAGTTAGAGTTTTTTGGCATGATATGGGTGCTCTTGGGAGCAGAATATGTTCATTGGAGCATATGATCTTCTTTTGAGAAGATGTTAGATCATGATGTCATGATATATTCTTGATTCTAGAGTTGAAATTTTTTGACAATGGTTTGGTTAGTTCTCTTTGGTTTTGAAGCATTAATCATTTGCTTGGAGCTTCATGATTATGTAGATTGCACTTGAAGTTGGCATGGATTGATTGCTAAAAACTCATGGATACTAGAGAGAATTGGGTGAGGCTTGATAGCTCTTGAACTTAGAGATATGTGTTGGAAAGATTTCTCATTATGAGATGTCATCAAAAGGACCGAGAAGCCTACACTTGGAAATGGATGAGTCCATTATAAACCTTATGAGAAGGTTGTTTTTATTATAAGCTTTTATTTCTTGGTGTTATATGCAAGGACAATCTTGTATCCCACTCTTAGTCTACTTGGCAGGTAAATGATCTAATAGGTGTTGCCCACCTGATTATTAGTTACATTATTTATATGTATCTTGTCTTCTCTTTTACACTAGTCTTGAAAAGGATTGTTGAGAAGTAGATGCATGGGTTTATGAATTTTTATGGTTCTCATTATTTTTTGATCTTGAACTATGGAACTAGTTCTGAGGATTTGTTTTGGAGAGGTACAGAAATGGTTTGTGGTGTTTGGGCTTATTCCCTTTGTTGTGGGAATGTTTAGCTAATTTGATCTACTTTTGATAGTGAGAGGTTAACATCCATTGCTGCCATGTTTTCATCATAATTTTGGATGTTAGATGTTGATACCTTTTCAGTTTGGGAGTGTTGAAAGAGATCTTACTTTACACAGTTTGGCACAGGTTAGTGTGGTATAAAGACATGGTATGATTTTACAGTTTCTCTCTTTCCTAGTATATTGTCTTCTTCTTAAAGGTTCTCATGTTTATAGAGTTGAGGTTTGTATTGGGCTCAAGTGTTATTGTTGTTAACAATAATTTGGTAGCTCCTTGATCTTTTTCTTCATTAGTTAAGAGGACTTGGGAGAGTTATTCAGAGATTGGTAAAGAGAGATGTTTTATGCATATCATTATATATTTTCACACTATATGGTAGAGGAGTTAGCCACATCCTCTAAGAGAAGTGCTATAGGAGGATTTGTAAATGCCTTGATCTTATTTTCAGATTTGACATTACTCATGTAGTGGGAGTTCTTGGATATGTATGCTCTTTATTGTCACGATGTCTTCTTAGTTGTTTCAGCTTGCAGGTTATTGATGTGAAGATGATTTTACATGTTTCACAATTGGGATCTACGAGTTGTGCAAGTTTAGTGGGTTGTCTTTACCCATTAGTTGAATTGAAGACTTGGATGTGGACTGTCAATATCCACAAATCCATTCAATGTTATTGTAGATTTTGTTTGTTGGCCTTGGCTTTGGTCATTTGTATATTGGTATGTTGCATTGAGATGGAAGGATGGCTGATTAGAAGGATTATTTTACAGGGACTTGATTGTAGTTTTGGGTTGGTATGTTGATGGCATGGAGTTCTACCTATGATGGTTTGTTTACCCTGATTTTGAGGTATGGATATTTTGGATGAGCTAGCAACTTGTTGTAGTTGCTTTTCCATTTGGTATGAGTGTGGCAGACACTCAGAGTCTTATGTTATCATATGATTTGATGCTTGTGTTCATGTTTAGATTGGTGTAGGTTTCAGTGATAGTTGATATGTTTCACCTTGGATTGTTTCTTGTTTATCATGGGTGACATGATGTGAGGAGTTCTTGTTTGAGATGATGGTTATCATGGTTGCTTTTGTAGGTATCTTGTTGGAGCACAAAATTATGTTGAAGAATCAATGGTACATTGATGGCTAGGGATGTTTTTCCTTGTGATTTAAAGTTTGATTATATCATTTAGAGTTATTGTAATGTATAATGTCAAGTGGGAGAATGTTGGGAAAAGTTGCCATTAACTTGCAATCCTAACCAATTCATGTGTTTCCAAAGTTCTTGGAATGTGTTCTCCAACACATAAAGACTTTGAGATATTAATTATTTATTAATTATATCACTTTGACTTTTGCAATTAATTCCTAATTGATAAGTTCAAACTTGGGCATCCATTTTTAGAGTGGGGGCAATGAAGACTTTGTTGACTTCTCCTAAGTCTATTTTGAGAGTTTGATAACTCCTAGTAAGTGGGAGTTAAACTTGAGCATCTCCTTTTGATGGGGACTTATATTTAGACTTGGAGTTGTGCCTTTTATGTACATGAGTGGATAATGTTGAGACACCTTGCATGGATATAATGTTGGAGTTAACTACAGTGTTAGAGATGCATGATTTAGATATTGCTTGCATGTGGTCAGAATAGCTTGCATGTTACTTGCATGTACTTGTATGTTGTTATATGTTGCTCATACGGACTTGCATGTTGTTGCATGTCACTTGCATGTGTTTGCATGTTGTTGCATATCACTTGCATGTGCTTGCATATTGTTGCATGTTATTCCTATGGACTTCTATGAACTTGCATGTTCTTGCATGTCAGTTATATGACCTTGCATGTAGTTGCATGTCAGTTTTGTGAGATTACTTGCAGAACACTCCAACTCCAAAAACTTGCAAGATGGTACATCTTAGTGATTTAGGAGATGGGTATCAGTGGCATGTTGAAAATACTTGCATGTCAGTTGTATGTTAGTTTTAAGATATTACTTGTAGGGCACTCCAACTCCTAAAAGTTGCAGGATAGTACATCTCAGTGTTTCAAGTAATGGGTATTAGTTGCATGTTGTTGCAAATGCTTGCATGTCAGTTTTAAGATATTACTTGTAGAACACTCCAACTCTAGAAAGTTGTAAGATGGTACATCTCAGTGTTTCAGGTAATGGGTATCAGTTGCATGTTGAATCCAGTGTTTACATGTCACTTACATGTACAGAACAAGGTAATTTAGAATAACATTGGGGACATCAATTGTGCAAGTTGTTGCATGAGAATTGGTGTGTGTTGATCACTTCAGTTGACTAAAATAGATTGGGCTAACTTGAGCACCCAATCTTGAGACTTTTAGTTGTTGCTTTTATTTGGAAATATGTTTGATGTTGGCAAAACTAATTTTGGCATACTTGTGTGCACGCATCATGAAGGGGTAGATGACTCAAAGTTTGGACTTTGTTTGAGTTCAGTCTTCTCAATTTAAGTGAGCTTGACTTTTGCATGAGCTTTGGAAGCTATGTTATCAATTGTAATTTATTATAATTTGAGTTTCAAGTTTTTGAATTAAGAAACTTTTGAATTAAAAGAGGGTTTTTGATTTAATTGTAAGTGAGCTTGATTTTTGCATGAGCTTTGGAAGCTATGTTATCAATTGTAATTTATTATAATTTGAGTTTCAAGCTTTTGAATTAAGAAGCTTTTGAATTAAAAGAGGGTTTTTTATTTAATTGTAAACGCCATACATTTCTAGAGAGTTATTTTGAGAAAAAAGACTTACAAGAAAAAAGAAAAAGTTTTTTGTAAAGACTTAGAAGAAAAAAGCAAAAGTTTTTTGTAAAGACTTAGAGAAAGAAGCAAATTTTTTTTTTTGTGAAGTGCATCAAGGACTTAAAGGAATTTCAGTATTGAATGTAATCTTTTCCAAAGAGATTTAATACAAGAAGGAAACATCTTTGAGTGTGGAATTTTTTCCCGAAAGGGTTTCTCCACGTAAATAATGTGCAAGCTTTTTCTCTTCTCTTCTCTTCTCTTCTACATTGGATTTAATGTACAAAATAATTGTTCATTAATTGTTACAGATTAATCTTTATTTCAGTTTTGTATACACAAAATTTTAAAGTTTATAGCAGTAGTTCTACCTTCATTTTCAACACAATCTACCATAGTTCTAGTAACACACACACCAAGAACTAGTAATCTCCACATTCTACTCCCTTATACAATCCATCAGAGGCCCATCATGGACATGATAGAGAACATAACATGATACATTGACCAGCAATTTAAAACATTCAAGCATAGCCACCAGTAATAAATAAATAGACAAAATACCAAATTTGAACAAAAGTCAATTCCAACAATAAGGCATAAAATGAGTTTAATTTCAACAATAAATCAAACATGACCATAAAAGTCACAAGATAAATAAATATCAAACTTCGATGGCTATACTTATTCATAAACAAGAATAAAAATTCAATGTTGGCCCTTACAACGTTTAGTGAATTCACCAAAGTCAAATACATAAAGTATCAAAATTTAAAAGTTCCACATTACATGAGCTACGTGACTAATTCTAGTCACAAGAGAGAGTACAATGCTATACTACACCAAGATTCCAAAATCCAAGGCAAGTAAGAGAACACATTCAATCACACCAAACAAACGAGTCTTCTAAGACTCCAATCACACCTATAACAAGAGATCATTTCTACTTAACCACACAAACATCACTCAAGATGCCAAGCAACCAAAAGTTGCATTCCATTCAAGGGAATCACAATCACCATGCAATGACACACAAAGTCACACACTAGAAAAAATCTAGTAACCAAGATTAAGCAAGGACATAATCAGGTTCTAAAACCAAGATATCTAAACACATCACTCTCACAACAAGAATAGTTAACATTTCTCAGCAAACAAGGATTCACCAAGCATATGGATAATGCATTAATGCAATGTTCACATACACACAAATCAAAACATGAGGGAGAATTAAGTTGGGTGTCAAGCACTTACCCAACGTTCCATTCACATGATGCTAAATTTCTCCACAACATGATGATAACCATACTAAAAGCACATATTACAATAGCGGAAACATAACTCAGAAACACAAGATACAAGGTTTGCTACTTCACTCATGATTCTAACACCTCAAACATCACAAGGACTATGTAAATGACCTTTTTCACAACCCCTTTTCTCTTTAACTCTTCAAATAATGCAATGCAATAATTACACCTAGTTTCCCACATGAATCCTAGGGAAGAATACAATTTGGGGATATAAGTCATTACCCAAATGATCTATTCTAGTAAAGAAATGCAAAGGTAGGATCCATGCCACCTATGTTGGATGAATATGATCCAACACAACCATATCCATAAATATCAAATACAACATCAAATAACTGAGTCTAAACATGCTAACATAGCTATATTCTAACATGTAAAATCTATCAAAACATGCCAACATCCTCACAAACCAAGGCGTGGAAAAATACAAGACGATATCCAATAATAACAATATTCAAAGGACTTCATCCTAACATAGATGAATCATAGCCAATATCATAAATCAACTAAAAGCATTAATTACATCTTATTACAAGGGTCTCAAAAGACCTACATTACAAAGCGTACAATAATCAATAATGATAATATACAAGTGCATAAACCACCCAAAAACTAACACACTCTTCAAGGTGCAACAAGACATGGAGCATGACATAATCAACCTACAAGAAGATAAAGAAATCGTCCAACACCTGAAGATCATCATGAAGGACCAAAGGGGAAATGTTGCTCGCCTCCCAACCATATTGTCATCGTCGAGTGCAATAGATGTCTACGCAACTCTAGGTAACCCCCAAGCTATGGAGAAGGTGATCATGGCAAACCTGCTAAGAGCATCTCACACATTCAGGGTATACATAGCAACATATGGCATACACGCCAATCAATACACACAACACACATGGCACAACTACCAACACAATGCATATAAACAACACATGGTACAACTACCATCCAATTGCATTCAAGTAACATATGGCACACTTGCCAAACCATAATAGAATGACATAACAACATTCAAGCATAAGGGAAATAATCACACCTTCAATACATGCCAAATGAGGCATAAATCATAGTCCATCATAGACACATACAAGAATGAATCAAGCATCACCATGCACATGCAATCACATGGTAAACATCACATGTCGAGTCAAACTCCAATGGTGGAAGAAGGAAGAGAGACCTAGGTAGTTAGGACAAGGGGTGTCAAACGAGGGCAATACTCACCTCACGGTAGAACATGAGGGCATGACATCCTCATAGAAACCGGACACTACACCAAAGATTGCTCTTTACACCCAAACCCAAGCAAGGCAGACACTTCACCAGCACATGTAGTTTGGTGTAGACGATCTTATTATTAAATTTTATTACCCAATGTGTTTAAATGTTATTCTTGATTAAAACTTCCATTCGATAAATTCCAATGACCTATTTGGGTCATGGCGCATGATGGAGGCTATCCTTTCCTACCCCTAGACCTCTTCTTAAATAACCATAGCACCAATTTGACCAATTGGGTATGGCACAGATTTTGAGGTGACAAAATCACAAGTTTGAAAAAAAACACAACATATTCTCAAAAGATGCAAAATACCATTTCTAATTGGGAGACAACTCATCCCATAAACTAAAACATCAAGGGAATGCATACAAAGCAATTTTTAGGTTTTCAAAAATGGAGAAATAAGTGGCATGGATTTCAATGCACTAAAATGTCCCAAAACATGACATAGTCTCACAATATGTAGAATCACATAATATTAGGGAGACACTTTACCAAACATCAAAATTCAATACACAACTTCTTAAAAGTGAATTTCAAGGTTTTCTAAAATGCCAAAATAACCATAGGGCCCTAAAGACTCCATTGGAGCTCTCTTTGGCACCTTAACCAAAGTTTGTCCAATTTTCTAACTTTTGTTTTTCAATAGCTATGGATGATCTAAAAACTACCCATCATAGATAACATGCCCAACAACCAATATATGCAATAAAAATGAGTTGGGGATTTCCATAGAAAATTTGACAGGGTTTTGTTTGTATTTCTATGTTTCCAAAAATTTGGAAATATATGAAATAAATAAATAACCAACTAAAATATATTTTCTATGTTTCCTACAACTAAGCAAAGCCATCTTCAACCATTCTAGATGGTGTGGCATGAAGGAAACATAATAAAATAATTTAAATGAGAAGATTGGAGAAACTTACCTTCCAATACAAGAAAAATCTAAGGAAAATAATGAGGTTGAATGTCAGATTCGATCCACACACAACAAGCAAACACCAAGCTCCTAAATCCAATCCAAACTCCAAGCAATTCCAAGCAAAACTCCCTTCCAAGCAATCAGATATCCATTTTTCAACCAAGAGGGTTTCAAACAAAGGAGACAACAAATTTTGGAGAGAAAAAGAATTCAAAATACATGTTTTTTTTTCCTTTTATGCCTCCAAGACACTATTCCTTTTTTTCATAATAAAATATTCCCCTTAAGTGATTTAATAAATCAAGTCAAAATTATAGCCTTTGCACAATTAAATCATTTAATTCATTAATTCCAAACAATAAATAATTACAATATTTCATTTGAAATCACATAAGCATTTAATTAAATTGCATTAATATTTCAATTTTCCTTGAAAACACTCAAATAATTCACTAAAAATAACAAGGAAATAGTTAGTCAAAAAAACTCAACTATTCCAAATAGGTTATTGTCATTTAGCTTAGTCTCACTCTGAAAAGTACAAACATGCAATACTAGGCATTTGATTTTCTCATTTAATGCAATTTCTACTTTTTCATGGAAAAATATTAAATTTAAGAATTAAACCGAAATCACTGAAATGTGTTCCACAAGCATATAATGATGCAACACACATTTTTACTAAAGCAGAAATAGCAATTTCCAAATTAAAATCATTAATTTAATCTAAAAACATGAAAAACACGTTTTTCAAACCATTTTAAAATAAAGTGCAAGAATGCTAAGGAAACACACGCAAATGATTCCAAACACACATCACGAGTTTCCACAATACAAGGATAAGGGTGAGATGGCTTAGCGTCCCATGTCAACCTTCTCCACATTTCCCACATTAGTTAACACATGTAATTACATGCACACTCAAGTCAACCATCAGGCGTACCTGCTCCACATATAATAGCTAAAGCAATATAATCCACTCTAACGTGGTATAATCACACATGATATAAAATAATCACATCCACTATAATCATCTATGACTAGCATGATCCAGGAATATTATGCATAATGGAAACATTTCATAATGCGAGAATTATACGACAATCACAACTATAACAAGTATAGTAAAAATAGTGAAGCTGAAGCACTAGAATAATCTAACATGTACAATCACAACATATGCATCTCATAATGCATAGTTGGAAACCAAATAACAAAGTACAACCTCATTGGAAACACCTCAATGGTCTTGCAAGATACACCATCAGAACCCATCGATGGTAGCATATACCTCATCAGCAAGTTTGGTGCAATGCATCAAAGCATAATAAACACATAATACACTGATAAACACTCAAAACAACATATAACACGTGAATAAAAAAGCACACAAGGCACAAACTAGGGTGGGCATTACATCCTCCCCCAGTAGCATTAGCCTTACTCCTGGAAGCCACAAGTATGAAGTACCCTCAGTACACAATCCTTTACAACACACAAATCTCAAAAGATCAGTCCTCCTAACCAAAACTAGGTCGAGGACTCAAAACAACAAAACAAATCTCCAAAGGTGCACCAACTAGGTCAAAACCAACCATCGTGCATACAACTCCTTTGAGACTACACCACTCCATCCTCCAACTACCACTACAATGAGAAGAGGCTGAAGCCAAAAGGCGTAAAAGACCACAAGCAAGTCAAGTTCATAAAACTTAGGACCATAACTATGCTGGGATAACCTCTCAAGCTCTCAACTAAGTCTAAGTAAACTCACAAGGCTACCATATCCACTCTCAAGGAGAATTGTAAACAAAAGATTACTCTCTCAACAGTCCTTCCTCAGGCACTATCCTTAACAAAGGAATTCAAGGATCAGGGAAAGCTAACTCAAAAAGGTTATAGGCACCACTACCGTACCTTCTTCCTAACCAAAAGCATGCCTTAACTCTAGACATGGTTTCCTAACATGAGGTACTTCCTCACATTCCACTCCTAAAAGAGAGAGTTTCTCTAACACTAGCTCTACACCAACAAAACTAGGATCAACCAAATAGGTTCTCAAAGGGAAGAATCTAAACCACATCCTCTAACAACATAAACACTTCCATCAAGCAAGGCTAAGCAACCTATTACTCACTAGGAGCACATCTAAGGCAGCCACAACACACCAACAAGGTGCAAGACTACTCACAACACCACTTTGACTCTTAACTAATCTAGACCAAAAAGGTCAAGTAACACAACACGATCATGAATTCATGATCGATTAGGCAACACAAGGCTTCCTCATGGCCTAAAAACCAAGTATCCATAAAATGGAATACAAAGGACAACAACTTCTTCACACAAGAATTGCATTCCTTCCAGCATCAAGCTAGGAAACCTCAAAACTACCAAGGAAAAACTCTTAAAGCAACCAAATTCCCAAGGTTGGCAACTCAACAAGAGCAAGAAGACAACGAAAATACCATAAATATATAAAATAATATGTGCTCATGCACTAACTAAGGCTCCATCATACCCTACACTATGTCAAAACATAAGTATAGTTATGGAACTCACATCAAAAGGACACAACATCATACACTCCACTAATCGCGAAACACTAAGAGCATGGCATAATGTCCAAGACTAATAGGAATGAGACAAGCAAGAACAACCATAGTTGGTGGACTAAGTCAACATTCAACCAAATGCAATTACTATAAGCAAGGTTCAATCCAAAACAGTTCTCTACATATCTCATTCACATAGACATAGTCAAGAATCAACATTTAAGCTTATACAAGAATTCAATTCACATCAAGTGATCCATAGACACACAAAACCATTTTAGAACTTTCTCAACATTTCACACAATATTCACTTGTGTCTAACAACAAACCAAGGAATTCAATCTACCATAGTTCTAATAACACGCACACCAAGAACTAGTATTCTCCACATTCTACTCCCTTATACAATCCATTAGAGGCCCATCATGGACATGATAGAGAACATAACATGATACATGACCAGCAATTTAAAACATTCAAGCATAGCCACCAATAATAAATAAATAGACAAAATACGAAAGTGGAACAAAACTCAATTCCAACAACATGATGATAACCATACTAAATGCACACATTACAATAGCGGAAACACAACTCAGAAACACAAGATGCAGGGTTTGCTACTTCACTCATGATTCTAACACCTCAAACATCACAAGGACTATGCAAATGACCCTTTTCACAACCCCTTTTCTCTTTAACTCTTCAAATAATGCAATGCAATAATTACACCTAGTTTCCCACACGAATCCTAGGGAAGACTGCAATTTGGGGACATAAGTCATTACCTAAATAATCTATTCTAGCAAAGTAATGCAACACTATCTTTCTTACAACCAGATAATTAATCCACACAGAGGGACATGCTCTCAAGAAGACAATGCAATATGCATTTCAGACAAGCATTTCCAATCACCATAAGAGACAATTAATAAACAATTATGACAAGCATTACGAGAGTATGCTACTCTTGCAACAACATACACACAACAAGGTGCACAATGCAAGGTTCATTTAAACTAGCATTACCACGACAATATTCTTCACATATCAGACATATGATCAAAACATCATATCTTTCACATACAAATACATAACTCTTAAAAAGAGTAAACCAGGTTCAATCGCACTCAAGAACATGGTATTTCCTTTCACAAAAAGGTTCCCATAACTCCACTATCAAAATTGGTCACACAAGCACGAACATGACCCTACAAAGGTCACTCAAACACACTCATACAAGGAAGACATATTGAAAAAAAGTACATGCTACTCCCAACACGTAAACACACAAGGACCCCACACATGCTTGAATGAGTAGAGAAGAACACACCCCAGAGCTCCCAATGCTGCAACATGGGCTATGATACCAAGTGTAATGCCCCAAGCTTTCACAAAGGACATTAGCTGAACAAACACTGAACCAACAAATTTTTCATGTTTGCAAGTGCAACATTTACATGTCACATTGCACTCATGCACACAAAAGGTGTTCCAACAAGTACAACAACACCTAAAAGACATCACCATTGCACAATGCAAGGTGGCACAAGCGGAAGACTTCACCCATCATGAGATGACTCACCACGATGACTAAGAGAGGGGTAGAACTCACTCCAAGACAAAGGTCAGATATACATTCACGACCTCGCTCCCTCGTGAACACATGAAGTAGGATAAGGGTAACAATCACCTCAATCTATTCTATGTCTACACAAGACATACCAAACACAAGGGTAATGCTCACCCACAAGATTTATCCAACGAGGAGGTACGATTCATCAACCAACTAAAATGGTCACTAGTAGAATTCATGCAAGGGCACGCTTCCCAAAGCAAAAGAGGGAATAATCCAAGAGTGCATATCACATCATGGAAATGACAGCAAACCACCTACTGGACCAAAAACAATAATCAATCCCAAAGAGGATTCATTTTAACCAAAAACATTAAGGTGTTGAACCAATTATGTCCACATGCCAAAAAGGACAAAAGCAATACAAAAGGCTACGCGTGTTCGACACCAACGTCGACACAGGCCAAAAGCAAAGGTAGGATCCTCACCACCTATGTGGGATGAATATGATCCAACACAACCATATCCATAAATATTAAATACAACATCAAATAACTGAGTCTAAAGATGCTAACATAGCTATATTCTAACATGTAAAATCTATCAAGACATGTCAACGTCCTCACAAATTGAGGCGTGGAAAAATACAAGACGATATCCAATAATAACAATATTCGAAGGGCTTCATCCTAAACATAGATGAATCATAGCCAACATCATAAATCAACTAAAAACATTAATTACATATTATTACAAGGGTCTCAAAAGACCTAGATTACAAAGGTTACAATAATCAATAATGATAATATACAAGTGCATAAACCACTCAAAAACTAACATGCTCTCCAAGGTGTAACAAGACATGAAACACGACATAATCAAACTACAAGAAGATAAAGAAATCATCCAACAGCTGAAGATCATCATGAAGGACCAAAGGGGAAATGTTTCTCGCCTCCCAACCATATTGTCATCGTCGAGTGCAATAGATGTCTACACAACTCTAGGCAACCCCCGATCTACAGAGAAGGTGATCATGGAAAACCCACAAAGAGCATCTCACACATACAAGGTATACATAGAAACATATGGAATACACACCAATCAATACACACAACACACATGGCACAACTACCAACACAATGCATATAAGCATGGTACAACTACCATCCAATTGCATTCAAGCAACATATGGCACACTTAACAAAGCATAAGAATATGACATAAGAATATTCAATCATAAGGGAAATAATCACACCTTCAATACACGCCAAATGAGGCATGAATCATAGTCCATCATAGACACATACAAGCATGAATCAAGCATCACAATGCACATGGTAAACATCACATGTCAAGTCATACTCTGACAGTGGAAGAAGGAAGAGAGACCTAGGGAGTTAGGACAAGGAGTGTCAAACGAGGGCAATACTTACCTCGTGGTAGAACATGAGGGCATAACCTCCTCATAGCAACTGGACACTACACCAAAGATTGATCTTTACACCCAAACCCAAGCAAGGCGGACACTTCACCAGCACATGCAGTTTGGTGTAGATGATCTTATTATTAAATTTTATTACCCAATGTGTTTAAATGTTATTCTTGATTAAAACTTCCATTCGATAAATTCCAACGACCTCTTTGGGTTGTGGTGGATGATGGAAGCCACTCCTTTCCTACCCCTAGACCTCTTCCTAAACACCCATAGCACCAATTTGACCAATTGGGCATGACACAGATTTTGAGGTGACAAAATCACAATTTTGACAAAAAAACACAACATATTCTCAAAAGATGCAAAATACCATTCTAATTGGGAGACAACTCATCCCACAATCTAAAACATCAAGGGAGTTCATACAAAGCAATTTTCAGGTTTTCAAAAATAGAGAAATAAGTGGCACGGATTTCAATCCACCAAAATGTCCCAAAACATCACATAGTCTCACAAGATGTAGAATCACATCATATTAGGGAGACACTTTACCAAACATCAAAATGCCAAAATAACCATAGGGCCCTAAAGACTCCATTGGAGCTCTCTTTGGCACCTTGACCAAAGTTTGACCAATTTTCTAACTTTTGTTTTCAATAGCTATGGATGATTTGACAACTACCCATCATAAATAACATGCTCAACAACCAATATATCCAATAAAAATGAGTTGGGGATTTCCATAGAAAATTTTCCAGGGTTTTGTCTATATTTCTATTTTTCTAAAAATTTGAAAATACATGAAATAAATAAATAACCAGCTAAAATATATTTTCTAAGATTCCTACAACTAAGCAAAGCCATCTTCAACCATTCTAGATGGTGTGGCATGAAGGAAACAAAATAAAACAATTTAGATGAGAAGATTGGAGAAACTTACCTTCTAATACAAGCAAAATCCAAGGAAAAGAATGAGGTTGAATGTCAAATTTGATCCACACACAACAAGCAAACACCAAGCTCCTAAATCCAATCCAAACTCCAAGCAATCGGATATCCATTTGTCAAGCAAGAGGGTTTCAAACAAAGGAGAGAGCAAATTTTGGAGAGAAAAAGAAGAATTCAAAATACATGTCTTTTTTCCTTTTATGCCTCCAAAGACACTATTCCTTTTTTTCATAATAAAATATTCCTCTTACGTGATTTAATAAATCAAGTCAAAATTATAGCCTTGGCTCAATTAAATCATTTAATTCATTAATTCCAAACAATAAATAATTACAATAAATAATTACAATATTTCATTTGAAATCACATAAGCATTTAATCAAATTGCATTAATAGTTCAATTTTCCTTGAAAACACCCAAATAATTCACCAAGAGTAACAAGGAAATAGTTAGTCAAACAAACTCAACTATTCCAAATAGGTTATTATCATTAGCTTAATCTCATTCTAAAAAGTACAAACATGCCATACTAGGCATTCAGTTTCCTCATTTAATGCAATTTCTACTTTTTTATGGAAAAATATTAAATTTTAGAATTAAACTGAAATCACTCAAATTTGTTCCACCAACATATAATGATGCAACAAATGTTTTCACTAAAGCAGAAATAGCGATTTCCAAATTAAAATCATTAATTTAATCCAAAAACATGAAAAACACGTTTTTCAAACCATTTTAAAATAAAGTGCGAGAATGCTAAGGAAACACATGCAAATGATTCCAAACACACATCACGGGTTTCCACAATACAAGGATAAGGGTGAGATGGATTAGCATCCCATGTCAACCTTCTCCACATTTCCCACATTAGTTAACACCTGTAATTACTTGCACACTCAAGTCAACCATTAGGCGTACTTGCTCCACATATAATAGCTGAAGCAATATCATCTACTCCAACGTGGTATAATCACACATGATATAAAATAATCACATCCACTATAATCATCTATGACTAGCATGATCCAGGAACATTATGCATTTAATGGAAACATTTCACAATGCGAGAATAATACGACAATCACAACTATAACAAGTATAGTAAAAACAGTGAAGCTAAAGCACTAGAGTAATCTAACATGTACAATCACAACATATGCATCTCATAATACATAGTTGGAAACCAAATAACAAAGCACAACCCCATCAAAATAACCTCAATGGTCATGCAGGATACATGCTCAAAACCCATCGATGGCAGTATAGACCTCATTGGCAAGTTTGGTGCAATGCATCAAAGCATAATAAACACATAATACATTGATAAACACTCATAACAACATATAACACGTGAATAAAAAAGCACACAAGGCACAAACTAGGGTGGCCATTACAAGGTACATCCACAAGACCAAAGACATCATTATGAATAACCTCTGAAATTTGTTTAGCCCTAGTACTTCCTGATTTAAAAGATACTCTACATTGTTTTCCATACACATAATGTTCACAAAAATCAAAATCAATAGAGTAACCAAACAAACCATCAACCATCTTTTTATTTATGAGGGTTTTAAGACCCTTCTCACCTAAGTGACCCATTCTGTGGTGCCACAACTTACAAGATACAGAGTTATTAGTTACGTTAACACAGTTACAAAATGTAGATGCTTCAAGCCTAAACAAGGTGCCACACCTAGTGCCTATAGCTAACACCAAATTTCCTCTGCTCAACTTGTAACCACTCTTCTAAAAAATAACATTCACCCTTGAATCATTATTTTTTTATATAGATATTAAATTTCTAGCTAAACCAAATTTATGCAATACACCTTTGAGGGTTTTGACCCTCCCAATATTGAACATTAATTTTACCTCCCCTCAACCCATAATCTTTTGTGTAATATTGTCCCAAAGGAAAACTTCCCCACCATCATAATCTAAATATGTTGAAAACCACTTCTTATGACGAGTCATGTTAGTAGAAATAATAAAAGCATTGGAAGCTTCATCATCAGAGGATTTATCTATAGAGGAATCATCATTATATTTCTTCTTATTCTTATATTCCTTTTTGATATGCCCCTATTTTAGACCTTCCCTTGGACTTAGAATGGTCCTTAGACTTGTCCTTATCACCTTTTTTGGAATAGATTGTGAACTGGTTTTCAGTTACTGATTTGATGTATGATCCAGTTTATAAATTGTTATGCTTTCATATTCCTACAACAAATTACTTTCTGCATTTGTAATTTCCTTTCAAGTATTCCTTGGATTTCAATTCAACATTGCTTTAATTTTGTTTACTAGCTATATACACAACTAGACCTACCCAGTATTACCCAGCTATACATATAGTACCGATATCATTTCAAGAAACACGTCCCTGGGTTGATAATTAAATGTAGCATCTCTTCACCTATTGGACTTCTTGATTCAGGGATGGTGACATCCGTCAGGTTATATCCATGCCTTAGCTGCATTAGGTTTAGTGGGAAATGAAATTACTCTTCAAACTATAGAGCCTCTGATTCCCACAAGGGGATATGTAGGCATGGTCATTATGAATGAACACTTGCATGTTTAGGTCTAGGTCTAGGGATGACCCTAACTTTGGGAGCTTAGCATACGCTAGTGTGAGTATAAGAGTTGTGGCCTAGACTTGTTGCCATGGCTATGGTTGGTAAATCTCTGAAGTTGGGACTTCTAAATCAGATAGATGCTTGGATGATTAAGGTAGTACATGATGTGGTAAAAAAAATAGTAGGAACCAAGGTGGTTATTACAAAATCATGATTTACATTGCATTGTAATTGTACTTTTGTGGTAATACAAAATTGTGCATGATGAGATTTATAAATTAATACTAATGGGAATAGGGTTTCAAGGTGGTTAGAGAGAGCTAAATAGGGAACTTCATAAGTGTTTGGATGATAATTACACTTAAAATAAGAGGAACTCAAAATGGCGAGGGGAATTTTAGAGAAACACAATGGGAGACATCATAGGTTTGAAAATAATATTATAATTATATTCATAATATGGTTAAATTGACTACTTTATTCACTTGTAGTAGACCTAAAAAATGACCCTGAAGTTAAATTCCATTTGGTAAGATAGGAATTGAATAATTTTGCACTAGTCACTTACCTAGCAAATGCTAGTGAAGGCTAAATTCTATATGCCACATCTAATGTTTGGGTAAGTGCACAAAGATGAGGGACCAAAATGTGGTCTTAAGTTGCCACTTTTTTTTTTTTCTGAAATCAGGAAACATTGATGTTGGAAATGAAATTGAAGATAGCTACACTCAAAATTTGAAGATGGAACTAAAACAAGAGTTGTAGTGCTCTGAATCTAGTTTCTAAACTACTATTTTTTCCCAAAAATGGTTGAGATTAAGGGGTTCAAAAAGGGGGAGCACACAAATTGGTCTTGTTTTTTCTCAAAAAAACATAACATAGCGTCTGGTGTGCTCCCCCTAAAATGTTAACTTTTTTTAGTATTTCAATAATCGCTCCAGTGAGAAATTAGGTAACACCATGTAGTTTATCCCTGATTTTTCTGATAATTTTTTAATGAATAATTAATTTTTTAGTAATTTTTAAAGTGGACACATCCTAAAAAATAGAAATTTGAGCGTGCTCCCCCCTAAAATGTTTGAAAACTAATCAAAAATTGAATTTTTTTTGAATTCGTGTACAATAGAGTCTAATTTTTAAAAATATAACTTATTTCAATTTTCAATGAATGGTTAAAAAAAAGTCAAAAATACTAGACACTGGTTTTTGACAAAAATTGGACACACTTACAAAAGAAATTCAAGATGAAACACTAAACGTACTCAAAATGTGAAAAAAATTATACGGTTAGATAGCTAACAGAGAGCTTAAGATTATGGTGGTATTTTTTTGAGTTTTCATTGAAAAAAGTTCCATCCTGATGGGAAGCACGCTCCATATTATCTCTAGATTTTGCTAAAAACTAATAAAAACACGTCAAACAAAGCTGAGCATAACACGAGTGCGTTATAACGCACTCGCGTTATGTGAAATCAATAACGCGATCATGTTATAACGCTCTCACGTTATGATGAGCATAACTGGCAATACACATGCCAATTGCATTTGCTTGAAAGTTTCTAAAGCCTTTTCAACAAATCCATTTTTCGCATATGTTGCAATCATTGCATTCCATTATAGAACATCTCTTTGAGGTGTTACATAATAGAATTGACATGACTTGTCTATGCTTCCACACTTTACATACATGTCCTACCCTTTCTCTAAGTCTCTGCTTCCCTCCCCTCTCTACCTTCCACCACCTCTCTCACTCTCTTCTTCCCTCCCCTATCTACCTTCTACCCTCTCTCTCACTCTCTACTTCCCTCCCCTATCTACCTCCTACCCTCTTTCTAAGTCTTTTCTTCCTTTGCCTATCTACCTCCTACCTTCTCTCTCACTCTCTTCTCCCCCCTCTCTCTCTACCTCTTACCCTCTCTCTCACTTTCTACTTCCCTCCCCTGTCTACCTCCTACCCTCTCTCTCAGTCTCTACTTCCCTCCCTTGTCTACCTCCTACCCTCTCTCTCTTCTTCCTTCCCTTTTCTACCTCCTACGGTCCTCTCCCACTCTCTACTTCCCTCCTATCCTCTCTCTCACTCTCTACTTCCCTCCCCTCTCTACCTCTCCCCATTCTTCCCATCCAATGAAATTTCATAAATTATCTTGTTTCCATTTCATCATCCCAATTTATATCCTCACCATCTATTTTTCTTGTTTCCATGTTTCTTGTCGACAAGGGAGAGCGAGAGGGAGGAAAAGGGAGAAGGATGGAGATGGAGGGGAGAGAAAGGGGAGAGATACTTGGTGATAGGGAAAGAGAGATAGAGAGTCCTAGTTTTCTTGTTTTGGAGAGAGAGAGAGGGTGGGTCGGGTTAATGAGTTTAGGGTTGCTTAAGTTTAGGGTTTAGGGGAATTATTTAGGGTTTAGGGCTTTAGGGATGCTCGGGTTTATGGTTTAAGGGTTAGGATTTAGGGGCATTATTTAGGGTTTAGGGGTTTTGGGAGAGAGAGAGAGAGGTTTAGAGTTGCTCAGGTTTAGGGTCATTATTTAGGGTTTATGAGCTTAGGGTTGCTCAGGTTTAGGGGCATTATTTATGGTTTATGAGTTTAGGGTTGCTCAAGTTTAGGGTTTAGGGTTTTGGGTTAGGGTTTAGGGGAATTATTTAGGGTTTAGGGGTTTACGGTTGCTCAAGTTTATGGTTTAGAGTTTAGGGGTTAGGGTTTAGAGAGAGAGAGAGTGATGGGATCAATAGATATTGGGAGAGATAGGGAGATAGAGGTTTAGAGTTGCTTCCAGGGTTTATGGTTTAGAGGTTTGGGGTTTAAGGTTGCTTAGCTTTAGGGTTTAGGGGCATTATTTAGGGTAACTTAAGGTTTATGTTTTAGGGGTTAAGGTTTAGAGGTTTAGGTTAGGATTTAGAGAGAGAGGACCAATAGGGAGATATAGAGGAGACTGAGGGGAGACATAGGGAGATAGAGGGTGAGGGACATGGCCAGAGACATAGGCAGAGAGATTGAGAAGTAGAAGGATGATAGAGACAAGGAGATAGGGTTTAGGGTTGATCAGATTTAGGGTTTAGTCTGGTTAGGAGTTTAGAGAGGGAGAGATATGGAGATAGAGGGTGAGGGACATGGCCAGAGACATAGCTAGAGAGATTGAGAGGTAGAGAGATGATAGAGACAAGGAGATAGGGTTTAGGTTTGATCAGATTTAGGGTTGATTGGGTTTAGGGTTTAGCCCGGTTAGGAGTTTAGAGAGGGAGAGATATGGAGATAGAGGGTGAGGGACATGGCCAGAGACATAGCCAGAGAGATTGAGAGGTAGAGAGATGATAGAGACAAGGAGATAGGGGTTTAGGGTTGATCGGGTCTAGAGTTTAGGGGTTAGGAGTTTAGAGAGGGAGAGATAGGGAGATAGAGGGTGATGGACATGGCAAAAGACATAGGCAAAGAGATTGAGAGGTAGAGAGATGATAGAGACAAGGAGATAAGAGTTTAGGGTTGATAGGGTTTAGGGTTTATGGTTGGTATATATGACGTATAGAATGGTGTAAACGACTAATATATTGGCGCTTATGATGTTTTGATGGCTCCTGTGGCTGGCAGAGGGTAGAATGACACCTATGACTGGCTAGGTGTAGGATGATATATGTGATTGATAGGTGGTGCTACTAAGGAGCATATTGGCACATACGATATGCAAAATGGTGAAAATGACTAACAGATTGGCACTATGATCTTCTAATGGCTCCTGGTGAGGTATTTGTTTGATTTTGATTATTTTTGGGATTGTTTGAGATGGAACTTAGATTGATTTGGGATGGAGTTGGGATGAAATGGATTTGTTTAGGGATAATGAGAGGTAAAAGGACTAGATTAGGAATGATTTGGGAATGATTAGAATGGTTTTAGGGATGGTTTGAAGTGGTTTAGTGCTGATTAGGGAATGATTAGAATGATTTAGGAATAGTTTAGGGATGGTATTTGAGATGAAATCTAGTTGATTTGAAAATGATTAGGGATTAATTTAAATTGATTTAGATGTGATTTGGGATGGTGTGAAGTGGTTTAGGGCTGATTAGAAGTGGTTTAGGGATGATTAGAGATGAAATTGAATGGATTAGAGATGATTTGGGATTGATTAGGAATGAACTTGGTTGGAATGAAAGATTAATGTTTTCATGAACTTTCACGTTATAGAGATTGGGAGAAATAGGGAGATAGAGGTTTAGGGTTGCTTCCAGGTTTTATGGTTTAGGGGTTAGGGGTTTAGGGGTTTAGCCCGTTGCTCATTTTTTAGGGTTTAGGGGTTAGGGGTTAAGGTTTAGAGGTTTAGGTTTATGGTTTAGGTAGAGAGGCAAATAGGGAGATACTGAGGAGACTGAGTCTGGGAGAGATATCTTTGTATCCTCTATCCCTCTCTCTAACTATACCTACCTCTCTATCTCTCTCTCTCCCTATCTCTCTATCGTGATTGCTTTCGATCCCCTCTCTCTAACTCTACCTTTGTATCTCTCCCTCCCTCACTATTTGAGGTTTACATGAGTTTAGGATTGCTCAAGTAAATAGGGTTTAGGGTTTTGGGTAAGGATTTAGGGGAATTATTTAGGCTTTATGGGTTTAGGGATGCTCAAGTTTAGGGTTTAGGGTCTCTAGGGGTTAGGGTTTAGGGTTTATGAGTTAGGGGTTTAGGGTTGCTTGAGTTTAGGGTTTAAGGTTTAGGGTTTAGGGTTTAGGGGTTAGGGGTTAGGGTTTAGGGGCATTATTTAGGGTTTCTAGGGTTTATGGTTTAGAGGTTTAGGTTTATGGTTTAGGTAGAGGGGAGAATAGGGATCCCTATCTATTAATCTATCCCTCGCTACCTCTCTCTCCTCCTCTTTATCTCTCTCCCCATCCCTCTACCTCTTGAAATCTCTCTCCCTATGTCTCTAGACATCTCTTGATCTCTTTCCCTATCGATCTATCTATCCTCATAACCCCATCTCTTAATATACCCCTCTCTACCTCTCTCTCTGTATTTCCCTATCTATCTCTCCCTTGTTAGATCTATCTCCCTATATCTCCCCTCTCTCTATATATGTATCTCTATCTTTCTCCCTCTATAGACCCCTTTCTCTATCTCAATCACCACCTCTCCCTCTCCCTGTCTCTATCTCACCTATCCTCTCTATCTCCATGTCCCTCTCTATCTCTCCATGTCTCCCGATCCCTCTCTATATATAGAATAGAGAAATGAAGAGAGAGAGAGAGAGAGACTCTCCCATGTAGATACAAGGTTACCTTTATGTTATCATGCTTCCCAAAATGCACTCGTGTTAAAACGCAAGCACGTTATAACGCAATCACATTCTAGGAAGCATGGAAAATGGTAAAAAAGCATGTGGGATCCGTGTTTTAGACCCCACATGACTGTTATTCCTTCTTTTCACAAGTATATTGGACAAAATAATGCTTTTCATGTTGTTTGACTAATTGAGAATCATTTTTATATGAATCCACCACCTTTTTTTCTTTTTCAATGTAGAAGAAGTGATTTTTCATGTTTTTGGAGAAAACTTGATTATTTAAACTAAAAGTTTCATGTTTCATGTGTGATTTTGTTTCAAAGCTAATTACCATTGATATATAGATTGAATTTGATGATATATGTTTGTTTTTTCCATAAATTTTACTAATCCTATTCTAGAATTATATAGAATTCATAATCAAACTTGCGAAAAACAAGAATTTAAGGATTTTGAAGCCATCTTTTAGAGAATTGGTCAACTGCAATATTGAATTCTAAGGTATGTTCAATTTAAATGTCCATTTTAATTCACATATATATGTTCTTATGTTCTTTATGTCTTTAAATGTCTTTATGTTTTTTATGTTCTTTATGTTCTAAGACATATATGTGTCTAGGTATATTAGTTAGTTTAGTCAAAGAGACTCCAAATTCCTCATGTTTCCACCTTGTTTCGGCCCTTCATGCCTTCATTTCACCTATTTTCAGCTATACAAGAGAAAAACATTATCAAATACTTCATAAAATAATTTTAGTGAACAACTGTTTGTCATACTCATATTCAAGTGTATACATGAAGCCAAAATTGATTTTGGAAGACTCTTAATTTTTGCCCTAGGATGATATAGAAGGATTTATTCCTTAATACTGCATAATTCAATTCATTTAATAGAACCATACATGAAATGATAGTTTTCTTACAAAAATGGAGGAAATGAGCACCACAACCTATTTGAAAAATTGTTACAACTCACTTTGATACCACTCAATCCATAAAAAATATGATGGAGATTATATACAACATAACAAAATTTTAGAGAAGAGAGTTATATACAAATATGTACGGACATACAAGCATCATGACACAAGATGATACAAAGGGAGTTATAAGGAGATAAAACACTAAAAAGGAGGTTTTCATGACTGTAGGATAGTCACAAGTCTATATAATAGTCGACTATCATAGTCATGACCATCATGAAGTTGCTTTTAATTTATACATTACTTAAAAGATGTCTTTGATATTTTGTCACGAGTCACCAGAAGGTTATCTTCAATGGTTTTAATGTTATTTTGACTATCACAAAGTTTTTGGACTGGTTTAAGACTATTAGGATAGTCAATTTATGTTGATTAGAGTCCCCTTCGATGGCATTCATTTTGTCATCCTTCAAAATCACCTCCATATAGCTCATATATGTAAAAAATTAACCATATAATTCATGATTTCCAAACCTAAAATAGTGATTTAATACTCATATAATAGTCCAAACAATGGCCTTCAAGGGGAAAGATAGTCAAGAGTAGTCAAGGTGATTTTCTTAAGAGTTGATATGGTCAAACGGAGGCTTAGTATTAGATATATACCTTTACATAGCACGATCTCTCAACACCTTATGGTCTCCACAAACTCTCACAACAAAAAAGTTTCACAAACAACTTGATTTGTACAAAGTTTCACAAACTTGTGTTCTAGATTAGCTTCATAAACTCTCACAATGACCCTTCAATGAATTAGGTCTCTAAGGTCTACAACTTGCACTCAAGGATTCAGACCTTCACTTGGGCTTGATGAGGCATCTAACAAGATTAAGTTCACCAACCAAACACAACCAAACCTA
This sequence comes from Cunninghamia lanceolata, assembly GCA_027924645.1. NCBI lineage: Eukaryota > Viridiplantae > Streptophyta > Pinopsida > Cupressales > Cupressaceae > Cunninghamia > Cunninghamia lanceolata. The sequence goes on from BSBN01001493.1 coordinate 2,318,327, forward strand.
ATTTCCTTATATGGTTTCAAACCCAAAACTTAATCAATGTTTTGAACACCCATTATCAAGTTACATCACATATCTCAAACTCAACCTTGACTTCTTTGGACTGTGTGCCTCAAAAATGACCTTTTTTTGCTATCCTAAAAGGGCTAATTAGTTCTATATTACAAAGGAACTAGCCTTTAAACTTTCCACAGACCCCTAAACTTGTTGGGGCTGCATTCTTCATGTGTCCAAACCCTCAAAAACCTAATTTGTTTCAGGAGAAACATTCACCTACATACCAAACTACAAAACCCTTAGTTTGGGCAAAATTGAGGAGGGTTTATTGAAAATAATGGTTCTTGACACTTTCTCCTTAGACCACTACTTCAGAAACCTTAGAATACACCTACACATGCTCACAAAACCTTCAGACAAACATTTTCTTTTGATATTTTGTCAAATACCCTCTTTGGTTCCTCTTTCCCACATGAAAACACTCTTTAAAACCCTAGGGCATCACACTAAAACCACACCAACTGATCTTCTCTGCCTACCAAATCATGAGAACACTTAGATTACTCTTTGAAGAGTCATTCCACCAAGATACAAGTCATGATAGTAGGTGGAATGACTAAAACATTGTTTAAACCCCAACCAGAGCCCTCACTGGCCTTATACAAGGAGTTTGAGAAATTTGGTTAAATCTCCCTCTAAACCTAATTAAAACCTCTCAAACTTGATTCAAAAGAAAGTTAACATAGACCCCTAACACATCAAATGAATTTTAAGTCTAGAAAGTACCGTACAAGGCCGTAGTATGGTCTAAAACAGAGAAAATGCAGAGAAAAACGTGGTTACAGCAGAAAAACAGAGTAAATGTTGTTCTTTCTTCATCAAAATTCGTGTCTTCTTCCTTGTGTCTTGATGCAATACCAAGTGGTGGGGTCCTTAAATCAACTCAAAATGACCAAAGTTGAACAATGAATATGATCTCCAAACTCTATTCAAACCATTTAGTATCAACTTACCCTCAATGCCTAGTAGCCATCAAAACTTGAAAAATGGGCACAACTTCTTGGAGGCATCTCAAACCCATGAACCAAAGGAGATTTGGTCACCTCTTATCAAGTTATTCAACATGTGTGATTTGTACATACTATTGTTTTAGAGATTATATGAGAACTAGGACTGGCTATGCACCAAATTAGGCCAAAATAGGTCTAATTTACAAAGCAACCACCCTTAGATCACACAATAATAGTCCAAAACCACAAAACAACATATTAGCATGTTATAAAACTCCTAAATCCATAGTCACTTGGACTAGTCATGCATATTTAGACTCCAAAGTGAGAAACCCTTGTTTTGCTCACAAATAGAGAGGATTTCATCAAAATCTTGCTTCCACACCACCCCTGGTAAAACTATCACTTCACACACCTTTCAAATGGTCTGCCTATGCTTTAGGAACTCTTATTTGTCAAGGTTCAATCCAAATTCTCAAAGAACCCATACTATGCCACCTCTTGCACATGGAAAAAAATATATCAAAAGGCCCCTAGGGCATCACGTAAATAATAGCATAAACTATAGAATGACCTCAAATACATTGCAATGGTCTCTTGGACCTTATTGAAAGACAAAAATAACATAAATTACTTAAAATCAACCTATTGATCTCATGGACTCAAAATGCAAATTTGCCTCATGGAGGCTTGATTTTGTTGGGGTGCTCCTGCACCATGTCTTCATTTGGAGACTTATTACATCATTCGTCAACCATTTTCCAATTGATCCAACCACTTTTTTGGAGGATATGACCATTGGATTTGTTTTAAAATGGACAAAACATGTAATTTGCATAAGCAATATTACGACACTTGACAAAACTTAACTACTTGACCCCCCTAAAGGACTCTAAGACATAAAAATGGTCTTTTATAGACCTTATTACATTGAAATAGGATTCCACACATGGAAAGAAACATTTGAACTCAATTACATTGCATTTTTCATAATTGGCCTTAAGGGACTAGGTGCTCCTACACCATTTATGACTTTGTATGTTCAAGTGTATACTACATGACTTATATGTGTGTTCAAATGCATACTCCATGACTTATGTATGTTCAAGTTATCTTGATATGAGGTATCTTATTCAGAAGTTTGTAAAACCTTGTTATTCATTCTGACTGTGCTATTCATTGTCATTATAAAATTTCTAATTATCAGTCTTATTCTTCATGCTTGTAGAAATCATCATGCTGAGGAAATGAGCAAAGACTCTAACACCAGAAGAGCGTGAAGTTGAGAATGAGAGGAAAAGAGAAAGAATGAGGCAAATTCGGGAAAGTAGGAAATTGTCAACCATACAACAAGACATTCCACCATTGCCAATTCAAGAGGAATGTGACACATCTAATGAAGCTAAGAGAGAGATGGAATTGGCGGTGAAAAGGGAATGAATGTAAAACCTCCGTACAATGAGGAAAGTGAATCTCCAAGTTGGAGGCACTCTATCGTTCATAGGTCAAGTTGAAGGAACACCATCATTAGCTTCTTGAATTGGAGACACTCCATCTTTCACAGGTGAAGTAGAAGGCACATCTGCATTTTCTTCTCAAGTTGGTGACACGCTATCATTCACACCTCAAGTTGAAGGTAAGTCATTTTCAACCTTTTCACCTCCAATCGAAGGTACGTCATTTATCCCATCTCAAGTAAATATTGAAGAAATTCCTAACGTTCAGTCTACTTTACTAAATAAAATGCCTCCTAGAATTTTGCATAGGAGGCCTATGTTTCTAATTGATATTGATGAGAATGTATTGGATCCCATGCAGGATAAGATTCCCATGCGCACTTGCCAAAGATATGCAAATAAGATATGGAAATGATTCTTTGAGAATTTAAATGAAACCAGAAGATGTCAACTCTTTTTTGAACTAATGAGAAATCTGAAATTTAGGCCCATTATGAAGATTCTTGGCCTAAGAACATCGAATGCGTCAAGTGAAAAATCAATTGTCAAGAATCTAATGAGTGCATATGAGAGTGTGGGTTCCACCTCATGCACCAAGGATAATAAAGTCACATGACGTGTCATTACATTGACAATTGTAAGCCAACAAACAAAAAAAGCTCGCCTCATTAGAAAGACAAGTCAATCATTGAAAATAAATAAAGAAACTCTAATGAGAGCCGTTGGAAGATGTCAAAGAGTTGAGAATCCAAACACTAATGAATTGTGGGCATTCTCTGGGAGACTCCCAAGGAAAGACAAAGTTGTTGTCAAAGCTTTGAGATCACTAATTGAAGACTTTTGGAAGAATTACACAAGGGTATCTCTGAATCAAAGGGATGTGGTAAGAAGGAGAATCGGTAGTCAAAACCGTGAGCCACATCCAAAGCATTTTTTGGATATGACTCAAACACAGTTTTTTGGTAAATTTCTAAAGTATCCTCAAATTAAAATTTCTCAAAGATATTTTGAAATGCTAAAACCTTTCTTTGTCAAAATAAATCACACATGCACTACTTGTTGTAGATTACATATTGAATTTTCTAACCATTCTGATGTTTATCGGTCTATATGTTTAGATTTGCGTACTAACTGTGAGGGGGAAAATAGGTTAATCTAAAAGAATATAAAAATCTTAACATCTACAGAATCTGAAGATAAAAGGAGATTAAAACAAATAACAAATAATACCTTGCACCTTTACCTTTCGCCTTCCATAGTTTGCCTATCTTTCTTTGATCTTGATTGTGAAGCCCTCAGAAGCTAGTTACTTGCTTGCTTGTTCAAGATGACAAAGGAAGAATGGTTGTGATACTTATGTATTTGAAGATGAGCTTCAAATACATAAATGGAGTATGAATGAGAATGCTTAAATGGGAGTAGGGGTGCCAAAGGCGTGCCGATATCTCTGCAGCATAAGTTTACACAAAATCCAGATTATGAAATGAAGAGAAGAAGGTTGTATTTATAGAAGAGAGTGAGGGAAGATCAATGGTTGAGAAGAAAAGAAGGAATCAACGGAGGAGGATTGTTGAGGAACGTGCATCCAATAGAAGGACACATGTCATTCCAAAAGCAACTTAGTTAACTCCTCTCTTGATGAGGATAAGATTTGATTTTCTTAAATTAGAATTTATTTTTCTAATTTAAGAGAAGATTTGCTTTAAAGATGCTTTAAAACTGATTTTGCTTTTGTAACTCAGAGTTTTGCTTTTGTGTGACAAGAGGAAGGTTATTTTTGGAAGATAAGAATAATTTTTCGAAGAGATAGAAAGCATAATTAAATAAATGAATTTATTTAATTATTTTATAGATAATTGAGAGGAATAAATAAAATATATAAAAATATATTTTATTTTTGTGAGGATTTTTGATTTTATTTAAATAAAATTTGCATTTTATTTAAATTTGGAAGAATAAGAGATTTTAATTAAATAATTAAAATTATTTAATTATTTTAGAAGAATGAAGTTGGTGTAAGTGATTTTAATTAATTAAATAAATGTGTTTATTTAATTAAATGGGAGGAAGTGAACCACATAAATAAATAAATTTATTTATTTATTGATAGAAGCATACGAAGGATGAAATAAATATTTAAAATATTTATTTAAGCAGAGTCATGTCAATTTTAGGTGTATACATTTTGCCCCTCTTTGATGCAATGTGTTTTATCACATTGTTTCAAAGAATAAGAATTTTTTACAGTGATCCATGCCTCAGTTTGCCCCTGGTGCAAGTTTAACAACAGGATGCCCCCTCGGGAGATTGGATGGGAAGAAAACAAAAGGGCGTGAGACGGACAATCTCACGAAGAAGAAGGTGAAGAACGGGTTAGGGCGGAGAAAAACGGGATATGGTTCAGAGAAAAAGACATGGGAAGTAGCCACATATGTCATGCAGTCAGGTATGGGTCATTTGCTATATATAGGAGCTAGGGCCACATATTCTATTCATTTGTACACTTGTCCATAGTTGATTAGTCCTCTAGAGAGCTTAAGAGAGTACGACAGCCAGACAGTTGGATATTCTGCGCGAGGAGCACCGGTTTGAGCGGATTCAACGGTTCGATCGGCCAGCAGAGGCAAGACCCCCGGTATGTGTTTCTTCAAAACTTGTCAAAAGTTAATTTTTATGTGTATTAATGGCTGGGGAACCCAACTGAGACAGATGCGCAAAAACTCTCGTTTGGTGCATATGTGCACCGAAATGGCGCATGCATTACAGAATGGTGTATTCGCGCCTCAAAGTGGCGCATTTGTTCATTTTGTGCATTTGAGCAATGAATGTACGCATTTGATTACTTTTGTGCTTTTGAGCCATTAAGTGGCGCATGCATCTAGAAATTGCGCATATGTGTTTTGAATGGGCGCATATGTTAGCGTTGTGCATGTGATTCCTGAAATGGCGCACTTGTGAAATTATGCATTTGATAGAGGAAGTGGCGCATGTGCCAGAATGGCGCATACGTGTCAGAAAGTGGTGCATTCACGGTGAAGTGGCACTTTTGGTATGAAATGGCGCATTTGCCACCTGGATTGGCACATTTGCACTTAGGAAAATCAGTTGACTTAACGAAATTAACCCAATTGGCATCCTGATCGATGCGTCAATTGATTTAATGATCTCTGAGATTGCCGAGAATCTAGTCGAGAGATGATATGTTGTTTTGATTAATTTGATATGTTAAGCCAATGATAGGATAGCTTGATTGCTTTGAGTAGGTTTCGATATGGATCTGGATTTGATTGACGGTATGCTTTGCTTGGTTATGGATTTTGTTGACGGTATGCTATGCTTGGATATGGACTTCTTTGACGTTATGTGTTGTTTGGTTGCAGGAGGATATTCAGACTGTCTTGACGTCACGAGAGTTGTTCCCATTGTTATTGTTGCAGCAGTATATGTTGACCGAGATAGCTCGTGAGGCTTTAGGCACTATGGGATTGCACTATGTTTGCTTTATGCCCGAGGTTCACATGAACCGGGCTATGTTGATGGCAGCGGTGGAGCGATTCCACAGCGAGGATGGTACATTCCATCTACTGACGGGGGAGATGGCGGTTACTCTCAAGGATGGGTACTGGATTATGTACCTCCTGATTCAGGGAGAGTTGGTTGAGTACAAGTCGCAGTGGGACGACAGCTTAGAGGAGTGCAGACGTGTTTTTGATGACCCAGAGTTGGTGGGGGAGGAGATTTCATGGCAGGATATGCATGACAGTTATGACTACTTCCCGGGCATAGTGGCTGGACTGATCGGTGGCATGATATGCCCCAATAGGAGAGCGCATGGCTTCCCGATTGGCTGGGGGAGGGTGCTGGAGAGTATGATCACAGACAGGACCTGGTATGCATGGGGGGTGTGTGTGCTTGCACACTTATATAGAGACATGCACCAGGTGGTTTATCACAGAGGAGCCAGTTTATCTGCGGGTACGTCGCTATTGCAATTTTGGTTGTGGGAGCACATTGCTATCACACGGCCGATATGCATATTTCACAAGCAGAGGGGTGAGCCCTATAGTTACGGCTATACAGGTGTGATTTCCCAGCACAGGTTGGGGAAGTTGCAGTACTGGAGGCATGCTTTTGATGGCGTAGATGCAGTTGTCTGGCAGTCGTACATTAACTGTGAGGTATGGGATGACGAGGCAGATGAGTTGCCTTATTGCTTCCAGATGAAATGGCTTATTGGCAGGACTCGGTATATTTTGGAGTGACAGATTGTCAGCCGAGTTCAGAGACAGTTTTGCCATGTACAGGGCAGACCGCAGGGTGAGGCACGCTTTGCCAGGACTCACGCAGAGAGGTATAGGTGGGGTCCTGTGGCATCTTACAAGGAGGTATTGGCTGATTTTCAGCAGATTCCCTATGCAGCCTGGCCGATGAGGAGAGACATAGTAGATGCTAGCATGACGCTAGACTATGAGGAGTGGTTCACGGTGCACCCATTCCTGAGGTACTCAGGACCAGGAGAGTTGGCTCCTCGTATTGACGAGGAGGATTCAGATGAGGAGGGTGCAGTGGGTAGGAGGAGGATAGGACAGAGGAGGAGGAGGAGGAGAGGTCAGGGAGATAATGGGAGACTAAGACAGAGGCAGAGGGTCAGAGAGGGGCTTGTGGGCTAGCAGGTAGTTGGACAGGCACAGGTCCAGGGGCCAGTTCCACCAGAGGTAGCACAGAGACAGATGCCGCCGCCGTAGCAGGTGGCACGGCCGATACAGGGACAGGTACCAGCGCAGCAGGTGGCAAAAACAAAGCAAGTTCCACAGCCTAATGTGCATCAGCAGGTTATGGTTTCGCTATAGAGCCAGATTAGGCAGCTGAGGGCTCATTTGAGAGCCGCGGAGTCACGGAGAGAGTCAGATGCGACTCGAATATCAGAGTTGATGAGGGAGAGAGATGCATCCTTAGCTAGCATGCGAGCTATGAGGGCAGAGAGATGCAGCCGTGATGGCCATGGGCACAGATGGGACTTCTATTTTTTGGTTTCACAAGTGCAGCAGGCACAGGCACAGGTGGTCCAGGTGCAGGGTGAGCTTACTAGAGCTCAGGCACAGGCTCAGTACTATAGAGGTTTATATCACAGAGCTGTGTCAGTGGAGCATCATGCCCCTAACTTTAGGAGCCAGTCAGAGGCATTCCAGCGGGTAGGTGGGTCTCGGTCTGTAGGCTCAGTGAGGGGTCCCCAGCAGTCAGGGGGAGGCATAGGAGAGGCCAGTGCAGGGAGCAGTGTTCCCCGGTGGCAGGGTTAGGTACACCCAGATAGTTGTTCCATTTGTGATCAGATTTGTACCCATTTTTGATGGATGGCTGCGATAGCTGATATATGTACTTATTGTGCCCCAAGACATGTATCACCATTTGTTATGTTTTGTATCCACTTATGATATGACTATGAGAGGTTGGACAGAGATTTGTACATTTAGACATGTTTTTGATGATTATATGATGGTGCTGTTGTTTCCTGATCTATATGCATGGGCTATATATGTGATGCTTTGATGTTTATATGCTATGGATGCAGCCTATCTTGTGATGTGTTATATGTGATGCGTACTAAATGAATGATTTTGATTTATGCAAATGCTAATGTGGATGGATATGATTTATGCAGTTCTATATGTATGTGACCTATGTTTTTGATTTTCTTTGGATATGATATATGGATGCACATGTATGTGGATGACCTAAAAAATGTATGGAAATCGATCTAATGCACTTATGTATGTAGATGATGTAATCATATGAATGACTATCTCATGTGATATGATATGTAACTTATATGCTATTTTTTTGATATGTCCAAATGTACTCAATCAACACAGAGATGATACAGGTGAGTGGAAAAGGAGAAGATGAAGAAATATTGGTTTTCTTTTGATACTGCAGGACTTCTTTATTGCATGGATGATATGGATTTGCTGGATATGAGACGGATATGGATGTGGATTTTTCATCTTTGCAAGGCTTTTTTCTTTCATCATTGGGCTTTATTATGTTGTAAGAAAATACAAGCATCTAGGTATAATTAAACTGAGATGACCTGAGTGTCGCTTACATGGATTTTGATTTAGCAAGTTAATACAAGCATCTAGTCAAACTTGAATCTAGATGACCTAAGTATTTCTTGCATTTCAACAGACAAGGATTGCCCCTTTTCATGTTCAGACCTCCAAAGTCCTCGATGATCTTTTGTTGATCATATTGTTAGACAGAAGTCGTCACATTACTAAAGTTTAATCCACAAGCAGCAGACAAAGAAAAGTTATGCCCCCATCATAGCATCTCTAGCTTTTTGGCATCCTTGAGTAGCATAGGAAGACATAATGACAAAAATTTAAGACCTTGTGAGTTAACCTGTTGACAAAACATTCTTTCATTAGATGTGTCTTTTGCCATAATTGATATAGAATTAGTTTTAGTGTTTTTGGTATGGTACTCTGCTTTGTTTTCAACATGATTGATGTTTTGTGTCAAGACTTTTGGTTTGGGTAGCTTGTTTTTGCTGTGCTTGTTTGTCTAGCAAAAGGTATCACAATCCTTATTGGTATCCTCTTAGAATAGTGGCACTCAAGAATCCAAATCAATAACTAGGTCGAGGAGTTGCCCCCAGTTTAGACAAGGATCAAGTTATTATGGGTGAGACGACAGACAGACATGGAGAGACGGACCCTAAGGGATTGACCTAGTGCCTCGGGGGCTCATTGCTAAATGGCCTTGCCTACGTGAGATGCAGAGGCAACGTAGTTTGGGGTAAACCCTAGCGGACCTAAGACCTAGGTGATGACAAAGTGGTGCAGAAATAGTACAGACTCAGATTGACAGAAGGACTAGATATGGGATGGACAGGATAGTGGAGTGGAGAGGAGCGAAGTGCAGCCTCGAGGGCGCATTAAGAATGGCCTTGCCTACGTGATAACTCAGAGGTGACGTAGTTCGACAATGGTTCAAAGGATTGGTTGAAGATGAATGATATGATGGACACAAGAGACATGAAGTCAGAACGGATGGAGGAAGTGGTTTGTCGCAGATAGCGCCTGTTTACCAGGTTTTCACCACTTACTTTTATTTGTACAAGAAGCTAGAAGTACACATGACACCTGTTTGCTAGGTTTTCACCATGGTACCTATCCTAGGTGCCTGTTTGCCAGGTTTTCACCGTAGGATGATTTTTTTGTTATTTTCTCATTTTTTTGGTTTTTTTGTTCTATTTTTTATCACTTTTTTGATTTTTTGGGATTTTTTCAAGACTCCCTTACATTGAGTTTTTCAGGTATAGAACTTGCGAAGGTGCATGCTATTGATAGGGTCGTCAAATAGTTCACCTTCAGATGTAGCCAATTGATATGCCCCCGATCCATAAGTTGTGATGACGACATAGGGACCCAGCCGATTAGGTTCAAACTTTCCTTTCTTTTCTCTGTCTTGCTGATTTCTGGGATTTTCTCTTAGGACTAGGTCACCAACTTGGAATAACTGGGGTTTTACTTTGTGATTGTAGCTTCTAGACATGCGTTGCTGATATGCTTTCAAGTGGTTAAAGGCTTGTTGCCTTCGCTCTTCAAGCAGCTCTAATTCTTGGAGTCTAGTTACTCTGTACTCTTCATCTGATATGAGGCCTTTTAATGAGATGCGCAAGGATGGGATCTTGACTTCAATGGGCAAGATAGCTTCAGATCCATAGACCAGGGAGTATGGTGTTGCACTATGGGTGTGCGGATGCTTATGCGGTAGGCCCATAGCGCAGGATTTAGTTGGACATGCCAATCACAGCCAGCATCATTAACAGTCTTTTTTAGGATTTTCAGGATGGTTTTATTTGATGCCTCAGCTTGGTCGTTACCTTATGGGTAGTAGGGGGTTGAAAAGCGGTGTTGGATATGGAATTTGTCACATAGTTCCCTGACATCTTGGTTTTTGAAGGTTCGTCCGTTATCTGTGATAATGGACGAAGGGACACCATAACGACAAATGATATAGTTCAGGATAAATGAGGCAATTTGCTTGCCTGTGATGTTGGCTAAGGGCACGGCTTCAATCCACTTCGTGAAGTACTCTGTGGCAGTAATAATAAATTTATGGCCGCTTGAGGAAGGAGGGTGGATCGTACCCACTAAGTCGAGTCCCCACTGACAGAAAGGCCAAGGAGTTGCTAATGGCTGCAACTCCTACGCTGGTGCATGGATGAGGTTCCCATGGATTTGGCACTTTTTGCATTTCTTTACAAATTGATAGGAGTCTTGTTCCATAGTTGGCCAGTAGTACCCCATGCGGATGAGTTTCTTGGCTAGGGTAGGGCCACTAGAGTGAGCCCCACATATACTGTTGTGTATTTCACTCAGGGCGGTTTGATATTCCTCACTATCGAGACACCTAAGGAGAGTACCATCGAGACCTCAGCGATATAGGGTGTTGGAGACAATGGCATACCGAGATGCCTGCCGGATGAAGGTTCTTTTCTGGTTACTGGAGAGATCAGGTGGGAGGGTATTCTCTTTTAGATAGGTGAATATTTTACCATAGAGAGGGGAATTGGCTCCTACGATGTGGCATATGATATGGGATTCTGGGGTATCGTATGCAGGATAGGAGACTAGCTCTACTAAGAACTCATATCGTGTTTGATTGCCTGGAATGTCAAGGAGAGATGCGATTGTAGCCATTGCATCTGCAGCTTTGTTCTCAATCCTTGGTATCTGTTCAAAATATATCTTGACAAAATATTCTTTGAAGTCATCTACCATTCGTTTGTAAGAAATCAATTTCTCATCCTTTGTTTGGTAGTCGTCATTCACTTGATTGATGACTAGCTGTGAGTCACCATAGACTTGAAGTTCCTTGATGTTCCACTCAACTGCTAGCTTGATACTGATGACCAGAGCCTCATACTCTGCTACGTTGTTAGTGCAAGGGAACATTAATCTGTATGACTTTGGAATAGTGTCGCCATTAGGTGTGATTAATAAGATACCTGCCCCCGATCCATGTTGAGTGTAGGAGCCATCAAAGTACATTTTCTAGTTTGCTGTGTTGACATGGAAGATAGACTCATCTAGAAATTCAATGCTCAGGGGGTTGTCATCTGTTAAAGGTGCATCTGCTAGTTGATTTGCAAGCACTTGTCCTTTTATCGCTTTTCTATCCACATATTCAATCTCAAACTCGCTAAGAAGCATGACCCATTTTGATAATCTACCTGTTAAGGCAGCCTTGTTGAGTAAGTATTTTAGTGGATCAATTTTTGCCACCAGTTTAACAGAGTGTGACAGCATGTAATGTCTCCATTTTTGTGAGGCAAATACAACAGCTAGACATGCTCTTTCTATTGGTGTGTATTGCAGTTCGTATCCGACGAGTGTTCGACTAATGTAGTAGATAGCCTATTCTTTTCTATCATAGTTTTGTTGAGCAAGGAGAGCTCCTAGAGCCGTTGGTGTAGCTGAGATATATAGTAATAGAGGCTTGCCCTGAATTGGTGGCATTAATACTGGTGGCTTCATTAGGTATTCCTTTAGCTGTTGAAATGCCTGCTCACATGATTCGTTCCATTTGAAGGGTACATTTTTGTGTAGCAGATGAGAGAATGGGTGGCACTTGTCTGCCAGTTGGGAAATGAACCATCTAATAGACTGTAGTTTGCCCTGTAGGGATCTCAATTGAGTTAAATTTTTAGGAGGTGGCATCTCCATTATGGCCTTCACCTTAGCGGGATCAACTTCGATACCATTTGCAAACACTATGTATCCCAATAGTTTTCCTAATGTAACCCCAAACACACACTTTTTTGGATTAAATCACACATTGAACTGTTCCAGTCTATTAAAGATCTTGTCTAGTACTGCTAGATGCCTTTCTCTTGTGAGAGACTTTGCTAGAATGTCATCGACGTAGTCTTCCATTATAGTATGCATCATATCGTGGAAGATCATTGTCATGGCTCTCTGATATGTTGCCCCAGCATTTTTCAGACCAAACGGCATAACACACCAGTAGTAAGTGCCCCAAGGACATGTGAAGGCAGTTTTGTGTTGGTCCTCAGGTGCAATCTTTATCTGGTTATATCCTGAGAAACCGTCCATGAGTGACAGCATAGTGTGTCCTGCCGTAAGATTGACAATCATGTCTATGTTGGGCAGGGGGAAGTCATCTTTGGGACAAGCTTTGTTCAAGTCTCTGAAATCATTGCAAATTCTGACCCTGCCATCTGGTTTAGCCACCAGTACTATATTTGAAACCCATTCAAGATAGTCTATAGGCTTGATAAATCCAACATCTAAGAGTTTCTTTAGCTCTTCTTTCACCATGAGGGCCACATGCGGATGCATCTTTCTGAGTTTTTGTTTGACTGGTTTAGCTCCCGGAGCTAGAGATAAATGATGCATGATAAGATTTGGATCTAGCCTTGGCATGTCAGCGTATGTCCATGCAAAGTTGATTTGTTTTCTTTTGAAGAAGTCTGTAAATGCTAGTTTTTCATGTTCTGTGAGAGCTTTTGCCATGTGGATCATTCTAGGCTCATCACCTGTGCTAACATTGATTGGTTCTACTGGTTCTATTAATATCGATGATCTCTCCTGATGTGTATGATTGGGGATAGGGTCAAGCCTTCCATCCTTTGGCACCTCAGAGAGGTTTTCACCATTGGATACGTCTTTGTTTTTACTATTTTGATGATCTAACACTGCTGCTGAGCAGTTTTCACCGTTAGATCATTCTTTTATCTTGATATTTTTATGACTGAAAGGCTTGGCACTCTCTCCAAAATAGGCCTTCTCGTTGAGTTCAATAGCATAGCCAGCTCTGTGGTCTCCTGTAGGTATGTGATTTCTAAGCTCAAGATAATCGATGATGGCTTCGTCATTTTCAAAGGTGTCTAGCTCAGGGGTGGTGCCTTCTAGGTCCCAGTCAATAAGTTCAGGGTGTACCAAAGGTAAGAGATCATTAGGTTGGTCTGGTTCAATGGCGCTGATGGTTAGGACAAAGTTATTGAAGGAGCGGACAAAGTTCGCGATGGTACTCTCTATTAGTGGATTCATCAAGGGGGGAAATATTCCTTCCTCACGATTTTCACTATTGTGGCTATGTGGGTCAGACTCTAATGGCCTAGCCCTTGGACTTTGTCTCTCGTTGGCATGGGTCGGGTCGTACTTGTGGACAACGTCAATATCCTTTTCGTCACAAGACATCTCAGAGAGGTTGTCCCACTCATACTCGTTAGAATCAGTTTCACTCCTCATTTGCATTCTCTGAATTTGTTCAACCAGATTGATAGTGGATGCTTCTAGTTGTTTGTCTTTGTTTTTGCTAGTTCTATTGTTTCTTGATGCTCCAATGTACCCTAGCCCTGTAGTGTATCGGGATGTTAAGGTATGAGGTTGGATGGGTTCAATGATTCCATCCTTTCTTGAACCCAGTGGACCATGTCCTTCATACCCCATTCTCTGTAGCATTTGAAAGCCTTGACCATACTGTGTCGTTTGTATAATGGGATGGTCATGTTGTGTTGAGGAACTACCTTCATCTTTGTATAGCCACTGTAGGATATCTTTTTCATTGCTTTCATCTTCTAGGCTTCCCCATTTCACAAATGGTCCTTTGGTGGTTCTCTCTGCTTTGGGTGTCCTTAAGATAGGTCTCCCATAGGATCTAGGAGATAGAGGTAGTTGTGCCAAACAGAGGGATTGGGAGACTGTGTACTCACCCAGGCCCTTATCTTGGAGTTGGAGTTTAGGTTGAGATGCCCCTGAAGAAGAAGCAAGTGTAGCAGGGTCAACATGAGAGGAGGAAGAAGTAGAGGCATGGTTATTGGGGATCACAACTTCTGGTTTGGGCTGAATGGAGTTGCAGTATTGATAGGGGTTAGGATCACCTTGGATGGTGATCTCTTGTCCTTCATGTGGGAACTTGATACATTGATGGTATGTAGAAGGTACTGCTTTCAAAGCGTGGATCCATGGTCGCCCAAGAAGAATGTTGTATGCTAGCTCCATGTCAAGGACATGACAAGCTACATCTTTCACTACGGGGCCCACCCTGATTGGTAGGGTAACAATTCCTTTAGACGTTCTTTCTTCCTCATCATAGGCTTTTATGGTGATTTTTCTTTTCGGATCTATAGCCTTCTCTGAAAACCCCAATGTAAGGATTAGCTTCAATGTGCAGATATTCAAACCAGCCCCTCCATCGATTAGGACTCTTTTGATCTTGTGCTTGTGTATGAAAGCTTCAATGTGAAGGGAGGCATTATGGGGTTGAGTGATAGACATATCATCCTTCTCAGTGAATGATAGGGAGTGCGGTGAGGTGATGTGACCGACCATAGTTTGGAATTGCTCTTTAGCTAGGTTCGTGGGAACGGAGGCTTTTGCTAAGGCTTTGTCAAGTATAGACCTATGAGAAGGAGACAGACGCAGAAGTTCCAACATGGAGATGTGTGCAGGTGTTTTGTGGAGTTGATCCACGATATTGTATTGACTAGATGGGGGAGCAGAAGCTCCTCTAAGGGTGACCCTGTTACTACGGGTAGTAACATTGCAATCCGGATCCTTGTTGATAGTGATCACATTGATGTGTGAATCACCTTCTGAGATATGGTTAACAATATAGTCAAAGCTGACATTTGTGTAGTTTATGTTGTTAGAGCCACTGTTATTTCTGTTGGAAGGTCCTCCCTGCTCATAGTTAGGAAGAGGATCCTTGAATGCCTGATGATCGCTGTTGGAGGTATGTCCGTGAGATTGTCCGTTAATGGATATTTTGTTTTGCTCTATTAGGTCTTGGATTATATGCTTGAGTGCAATACAATCATTTGTCTTGTGCCCCCTGTTTCAGTGGTATTCGCAGAAGTCATTGTCGTTCCACCAATGGGGTTTGACCTTTGGTTCATATTCTCATGCTGAGGGAAGCGTTATGAGATTGTTGGCGATCAGCTTCCGTAGGGTAGTTTCTAGTGACTCATCCAAAGGTGTGAACTTTCTCCTAGGCTGAAAGTTGGTGAACCTAGATTCGGTATTTCTTGGTTTGTCTTGCATGGGGTTATTTTGAGGTGTTTATAGGCTGAAAATTGGTTGCTTAGGTGTAGCATTTTTGGCATCCACCACCCCATCATTCACAATGTTCTTGTTTTTCGTCTAGAATCTAGGTTTGTCATTGTTGGTGTTGGTATTGGGAGAGTCTTTATAGAGCTTGATTTGACCTTTTGTGATTAGGGCTTTTTCTATGATGAGGCCCATCTCAATGACCTTGCTAAAAGAAGTAGGACATTGGATTTGGATTTGGTAGCTTAGGTCCGTTTGCAGATTGTGGACGAACATTTCTAGCATCTGTTTCTCTGGCATTTGGTGTGGACACTTGCTTGCTAGTTGTCTCCATCTCTGTAAGAAGGTGGCAAAAGATTCTCCACCTTTCTGTTTGGTGTTACAAAGATCCAATATTGAGGTGTCGTGCTCAATATTGTAAGAGAAGTGGGTGACAAATTTGTCTACAAGCTCATTGAAAGTTTTAATACTAGGTGACAATCTAGAGAACCATTCCATGGCTTGCCTGCCTAAGCTTCATGGGAAGAGTCGCATAAGGTAGGTGTCGTTATGTGCGACCTCGAGACAAGCAGTGTTGAATTCTTGGATGTGATCCCTTGGGTCACCCTTTCCTCTATATTTGTCAAACTTAGGCACCTCAAATTTTAAGGGGAAAGGTATCATGACCAAGGCCCTATCAAAAGGATATGGTGAAATATCCTCTAGGGTGTAATGTTTTGTCGATGCTCCCATTTTCATGTCCAAAAATTGTTTTTGGAGAGTTTCAAAATTTTGGTTCATTAGACTTAGGGCATCCAAGGAGTTAATTGTTACTTTCTCTTATCCACGGGTATTTCATCATGTCTACTTCCCTCAGGGATTCTCTCTTCGTCAGTTTCTTTGAGAGCCTCCACATCATAATCCTTAGGGAGTTTGACTCCTAGACTTGCTAGATGCAAAAATAATTTTGTTGGGTCTTGGGCAAGCACCCCTTCTAATAGGCGTTGAAATTTTGGGTCATGCTGTGTGTGAAGGATCTCATCCATGGAAATTTCTTCTTCATTTTCGTGAGTGTTTAGAATCATTTTCTTAGCCATTTCTAATTGTTTTTGTTTTTGTAATTTTGTTAAGACCATGCAAGGTAGTAAAGAGATGGGATGAAATGAGATTTTGAGCAAGGTGCTAGGATGAAACAAGGTTTTAGCAAGGTTCTTCTTAGATCTAGGTGGTGTTAAACAAAGTGGGATATACAAAAGCGATAGTCAAAAGCTAGGATGTTAGGAATCTGTTACTTGATGTTGACTAGCTTTGCACAACCCCCTAGTGGAGTTCTGAAAGGATAAGTAACCCTTGATATTGGAGCCTCACTAGGTTTCTGCTTGAGATTTGATTTTGATCAAGAATAATTTGGCTATGACCTTGTTGGAAATTTTGGAAGAAGATTTTGGTGAGATTTTGGATGAGCAAGCAGCTATGGTGCGGAAAAGAAGGAGAAATGGTTGATTTGCAAGGTCTCAATCAGATTTTGAAAAATTGAAACAAGTTTTGAAGATGGTTTTTGAAAATTTTTTGATAGTTTTGCTCTTGGAAGGTACTGAATTTTGTTCTCTAGTTCAAATGCGCAATAGTTTAAATGCGCAACAACAGGAGTCAAATGCGCCAGAAGTCGGAGTGAATGCGCAATTCTGTGTTTGTTTAAATGTGTTGCCTAATCAAATGCGCAATAAGTCAAAGCAGAAGCATAAGAAGTCGAGGCAAATGTGCAACTCTGGCTTTTTTGCTTGTTTTCTCTGAATTCTAGAAAAATTTTGGATAATTTTTCAGGATTTTTCAGTGTTTTTGGTTTAAAAAACTTGGTGTTTCTGATGAGGTTGATATTCAGTTATGGCAAAAACACAGCAAACACATAGAAGTTTTCCATGATTTTTATCTTTTTATATTTTTTTTGTGTTTTGGACTATTATGACTCAAAACAAGTACGACCTAGGCTGGATGAGACAATATTCATTGAATCCTCTAGCTGTGCCACTCAAAGCATGTAGCTCCAGGATCTAGTAGCGCTGGCTCCCCTCGACGGCACTCACTTCTCATGCATACCAGATCTAGGTTTCCTTAAGCTCGTCCCCACATCGAACCTTAGGATTGTCCCTGCTACCTCTACTAAGATTCACTTGAATCGAGGCCACTTCAAGAGCTCCGCCCTTTGCATCAACGAATAGGGGTTTTTGGCTTGCTACACAATTGGTTCTTAGTTAGGGCAATCATTCAAGTGGTTACACATGCAGCGGCGCTACTCTTCGTTATGGAGTCTCCCAACCTCAAAGGGTTACGCTTATGAGGGTTTTGGGGGAGGTTGGTCGTCGGTGTAACACAGCAACACTTGTTGCTTGAGGTTTTCACCTCAAGCACAATTTATTTTAAGTGGCTTGGTAGGGCTTGGCTTTAGCCTGTTACCACTTAGGGTCATTCCCACTTGGACAAGCGTGCATCCAAGGGCAGGCCACCCTAAAGGTTTGACAAATAGAATGACAAGTCTGGCACTTTGATCACCCAGTTAAGGGGAGAGCATAAGACTATTGTCATTCGCAAGCACAGAAAACACTTGTTTATCCAACCTAGTTAAAAATAGAAAAACTAGATGAGTTAATCTACTTGTACACTCACACGATTGTTAACTTGGAAGTGTTTAGATCATAGCATTGTTCATTCCCCATTTGTTAACTTTGAAAGTGATTAAGACATAGCATTGTTCATTTTTGTAAAGATAGCAGTGGTTTAACTAGAAAATAAATCAACAATGCACCTATAGCAATAAGGTTCAGTTAATTCCTTCCTAGTTAGTAAACTATGTGAAGTTTGTTATGAAATACACTTGTTACTTTCACCCCTAGTTAGTCTAAGTGAACTTAGGCAAAATATCTAGATGACCTAATCCAGCCACTAGTCCTGTAAAACTGACGTTAGCTCAACATGCAAAAATTAGAAACCATACAACAAAAAAGCATAAGACAGATGCGCAACACTGCAGCCTGAATGCGCAGAAACAGGGAGTGTATGTGTCTTTGTACAAAAATGCAAGAATAGAAAGTAGATGCGCAAGATCACGAGGTATATGCGCAATAAAAATAGATGCACCATTTGATAGAACAGATGCGCAAAAAGATAGGGTAAATGCGCAACTTGGACAGATGCGCAATTAGACAGAGTGTATGCGCAAGTTGAACTCAGGTGCCAAAGCCAGGGTTGGATGCGCAACTTTGGAGGTTGGATGCACAACTGCGGAGGTCAGATGCACCAGAAAAGTAGATGCGTAGCCTCGGGAGGTGTATGCACCGTTTCAGAAGTCAAATGCACAAAAACTCTCTGTCAGAGACCTGTTCATCACCTGTACGGACCTGTCTTCAAGAAAACTTAGATTTGTTTGATTAGTAGAGGGGCAAGGGCCCCACGGTGGGCGCCAAAATGTGAGGGGGAAAATAGGTTAATCTAAAAGATTATAAAAATACTAACATCTATAGAATCTGAAGATAAAAGGAGATCAAAACAAATAACAAATAATACCTTGCACCTTTACCTTTCACCTTCCGTAGTTCACCTATCTTTCTTTGATCTTGATTGTGAAGCCCTCAGAAGCTAGTTGCTTGCTTGCTTGTTGAAGATGACAAAGGAAGAATGGCTGTGATACTTATGTATTTGAAGATGAGCTTCAAATACAGAAATGGAGTATGAATGAGAATGCTTAAATGGGAGTAGGGGTACCAAAGGCGCGCTGATATCTCTGCAGCATAAGTTCACACAAAATCTAGATTATGAAATGAAGAGAAGAAGGTTGTATTTATAGAAGAGAGTGAGGGAAGATCAATGGTTGAGAAGAAAAGAAGGAATCTACGGAGGAGGATTGTTGAGGAACGTGCATCCAATAGAAGAAGGACACATGTCATTCCAAAAGCAGCTTAGTTGAGTTAACTCCTCTCTTGATGAGGATAAGATTTGATTTTCTTAAATTAGAATTTATTTTTCTAATTTAAGAGAAGATTTGCTTTAAAGATGCTTTAAAACTGATTTTGCTTTTGTAACTCAAAGTTTTACTTTTGTGTGACAAGAGGAAGGTTATTTTTGGAAGATAAGAATAATTTTTTGAAGAGATAGAAAGCATAATTAAATAAATGAATTTATTTAATTATTTTTCAGATAATTGAGAGGAATAAATAAAATATATAAAAGTATATTTTATTTTTGTGAGGATTTTTTATTTTATTTAAATAAAATTTGCATTTTATTTAAATTTGGAAGAATAAGAGATTTTAATTAAATAATTAAAATTATTTAATTATTTTAGAAGAATGAAGTTGGTGTAAGTGATTTTAATTAATTAAATAAATGTGTTTATTTAATTAAATGGGAGGAAGTGAACCACATAAATAAATAAATTTATTTATTTATTGATAGAAGCATACGAACGATGAAATAAATATTTAAAATATTTATTTAAGCAGAGTCATGTCAATTTTAGGTGTATACGCTAACAATGTTTTGCAAGATTGTGGCATACGTGCCCCACCAACTACCTCAAGAGACTTCATATCAATGATTTTATGTGATAGAGAGGAAGGTCAAATATTCTACAGGAAGTTATGCTTGGATGGCACATGTCAGCATTGCGGTGGCTAGCAACGTATGCCAATATGTGAACATATGGAAAGAACACATGTGGTTGGAAATGAACTAGTAGAGTTTGACAAGAATAAAATAGTGGCATACAATACAAGAGATGGTAAAGAAGCAAAGAGGTGTGAATATGTTATTCAGAAGATTCCAGTGTATCAATTTATGCATATATTTCATGACAACATAGTGTATGAGTATGTAATACATGCCCATAGAGCTCGATAGTTGGACTTGCGATTCAAGTTATGCAAGGACACATTTCCAGTTGGTAGCATTGTTTCAGTCGTCGACTTTGCAGAGAACTACAGTCTACAACCACAATGTGAGGTGCAATCTTAATATTATAACTTGACACAGGTTTCTATATTTGTGCACATCGCATTTAGTCATGCGAATGATAGTACAGAGGATGACAGAAAGATCATAAGGGAGTATCATTTTTATATAAGTGATGATCATACACATTCCATGGAGTTCGTACAAGGTTGTTTTCAAGTGTTCTACAATGATTTGGCTAGAAGGGGCATATCATTCAGTCAACATATCATATCGTCGGATAACTATGCATTACAATTCAAGAACTCACAAAATTTCTATTGGCTGAGCAGAAGGCATAATATTACAGGTGTTCAGCATATGTGGAATTTTTGTGAGGCCGGGCATGGAAAGGGGGAGCATGATGGTGTAGAAATGTGTATCAAAAGAGTCATAGCATGAGAAGAGTTAAAGTATAAAGACAATGCAAAGTTGATAGATGCAAAAGCAATCATCGAGTGGTGTAATGCTTTGATGGGTCTAGGTAATGAAGGTAAGTCTTCAGTTTGTAGATTTTTTTGGTTGATAGATGATACTAAAATTGCACCATATGAGGACTGTTGTACACTGATAGGATCAAGTGAGCTACACTCTATCAGAAGCTCAATTGTAGGTTCATGGAGTATACATACATGGAAGATGGCATGCCTTTGTTCTCCATGTACAATTCAAGCCTGGAATGAGTGTGAGTCACATGAGTGGGTTGACGAATGGTAGTTCAGTTATCTTAGCCCACTTGACACGTATCGACCCATGACGGCACTAGAATTGACAAAGATGGAATCGTCAGTTGACTTTGACCACATATCAGATCTAGTTCAACCAGGTAATATATCTACTTGCATAGTTAAATTTGAAATTCCTAATGTTATCTTAAACTTTGTAATATTTTTGTAATGTTGACTAATTTCATGTAATTTGCTACACATATCATTATAGGGCATGTTTATGCAGTTATTGCAGATGAAGATAATGAAGAGGGAACAAATTATTACATGTGTTGCTGTGTTGAGGCCAAAAAGAAATTGGAGGCCCCAGTTACAGATGGAGAAAATATCGAATACCCAATAGGCTCAGTGGTTGTTACTGGAACATGGCTTAGAAGGTACCCACATAAGAGTGTTAATGTTTGGCTATTTGAGGACTTTGACATGCATCAGAGGATTCTTCATTACTCCAACCTTGTCGTGGCAACCAATGTTCATTTGATACAATATCGAGGTAGACCTTTGAACAAGACCTTGTGGAAGGTGCGTGACTCTGACCATGAGGCAATACTTGACACAATAAAGAGTAGAGAAGACCCAGATGATTCGTTGGATTAATTTGTAAGTATGCATAAAACTTTCCTAGATGGTTACTTGTACTTTATTTTGTATATAAATAGAAGTATGAATTGCTTCCCTCTAGTATATTTATGTTTAGTCAATTTTGTTTTTTGATGCTTCTCATAGGAGGTCACAACTCCAGTCCGTCTAACTACAGACAAAGAAGCTCCAGAAAAGATGATGAAGAGTGATCATCAGATGGTGGTAAGTGATCGATTACATATGTGATGTTATATATTTCATGTACATTTTGTTATAGTAATGTACATATCGTTTGATTGTATTAACAAGTGGATTTGCATGAGCTTGAACTGTTGAAGAGGTCTACTCGACAACGGAGAGGATGAGTCATGGATATCCTGTTCACTCGTGTTTCACTCATGTCATATCAAGATTCATGTCACAGGATTTGGATGTTAGTTGTGGTTCATGCCATTGAATCATTGGATTTGGTTGTGGTTCTTCATCATAACATGTCATTCTTTTAGGAGTTGGATTGGGTTGTGGTTCTTCCTCATGATAGGAGTTTGTTCATGTCTTCATGCTTCTTTGTCCTCCATGTCTTCAGTGTTCCCAGTGTCTTCATGTGTCAAGGATTTCTTCAAACGCATTCTTGCAAAATGCTTTAGTTTCATGCAGTGGAAAGGTACTAGGAGTGACATTTTGCATTCCACAGCTCATGGGGCTGAATGGACTTCGCCAATGCATCAGGGTGGGCAGGTAAATTCCAGGGGAGGTCTCATTTCATGTGCCAAGCACCGCAGTTGTTCGGGGTAGCAGGCTACCGACAAAGTCCCTTAAGATCCCTAAGACGAAAAAATTACCAAACTTTGACGGAGCAGTTCTTGGAATTCGTGGCATTTGGGAACATTTCGTTTGGATGTACAAGTGCATGTGGGGTCTGTCCACAATAACCTCTCTGGGTTTTGGTCAACTCCAGTCCGTTTAACCGTGCTGAAATCAAATGCATTCTTGGAAAATGCTTCAGTTTCATGCAGTGGAAAGGTGCTAAGAGTGACATTTTGCATTCCATAGCTCGTGTGGCCGAACGAACTTCACCAACACGTCGGGGTGAGCAGGTGAATTCTAGGGGAGGTCTTGTTTCATGTGCCAAGTGTCGCAGTCGCTCGAGGCAGCAGGCTATCGGTAAAGTCCCTTAAGCTCCCTAAGATGAAAAAACTGCCAAATTTTGATGGGGTGTTCTCAGAATTCATGGCAAATGGGAATATTTTGTTTAGACCTATAGGTGCATGTGGAGTCCTTTTACAATAACCTCTCTCGGTTTCGTTCAACTCATGTTCGTTTGACTATGCCAGAATCAAACACATTCTTGCAAAATGCTTCAGTTTCATGTAATGTAAAGGTTGCCAAGTGCCATTTTTTTTTCTGCTCATCGTGGGGCCGAACGGACTATGCCAACAGGTCAGGGTGGGTGGGTAAATGGTAGGGAAGGTCTCGTTTCATGTGCCAAGCGTCCCAGTCATTTTGACCTGCAAGCTACCAAGACCTATCACTTTTCGAGTTTGCCAGTAGCTTGCGGCCCAAAACAACTGAGACACTAGGCGCATGAAATGAGACCTCCCCTAGCATTTACCCACCCACCCCGATGTGTTGGCTCAGTCTGTTTGGCCCCCACAATGAGTAAAACAAAAAATATGGCACCTGGGAACCTTTCCATTGCATGAAACTGAAGCATTTTGCAAGAATGTGTTTGATTCTGGCATGGTCAAACGGATAGGAGTTGAATGAAACTGAGAGAGGTTATTGTAGACAAACTCCACATGCACCTATAGGTCCAAATGGAATGTTCCCAGCTGCCATGAATTCTGATAATTGCCATGTCAAAGTTTAGCAATTTTTTTGTCTTAGGGAGCTTAAGGGACTTTGCTGGTAGCCTGTTGCCCCGAACGACTACAACGCTTGGCACATGAAATGAGACCTCCCCTAGCATTTACCTACCCACCCCTATGCATTGGAAAAGTCCATTCGGCCCCACGAGCTATGGAATGCAAAATGTCACTCCTAACACCTTTCCACTGCATGAAACTGAAGCATTTTGCAAGAATGCATTTGATTTCAGCATAGTCAAACGGACTGGAGTTGACCAAAACTGAGAGAGGCTATTTTGGATGGACCCCATGTGCACTTGTACGTCTAAACAAAATGTTCCCAAATGCCATGAATTCCAAGAACTGCTCCGTCAAAGTTTGGCAATTTTTTCATCTTAGGGATCTTAAGGGACTTTGCTGGTAGCTTGCTGCCCCAAACGACTACGATGCTTGGCACACAAAATGAGACCTCCCCTGGCATTAACCCACCCACCCTGACATGTTAGCGAAGTTCGTTCGGCCCCATGAGCTATGGAATGCAAAATGTCACTCCTAGCACCTTTCCACTGCATGAAACTGAAGCATTTTGCAAGAATGCATTTAATTTTGGCACGGTCAAACGGACTGGAGTTGACCAAAACTGAGAGATGCTATTGTGGACGGACCCCACATGCACCTGTACGCCTAAACAAAACATTCCCAAATGCCAGGAATTCTAAGAACTGCTCTGTCAATGTTTGGCAATTTTTTTGTCTTAGGGATCTTAAGGGACTTTGTCAGTAGCTTGCCGCCCCGAACGACTGTGACGCTTGGCACATGAAACGAGACCATGAGGGGTTGTTGGACCATTCAAAAAACTCAATTACATGTAAATCAAATAGCCTTCAAAGTGCCTAGTCTCAATCTTCATACTTTTCATGTTTCAATCAGGCCTAATCTAGTAGGACAATAGACCATGTTTTTGGGGTTTTTCTCTCAAACTTTCCAAAAGACCTCCCAAAATAAATACATATTTAGATACCCATTTCCAAGTTACATTTACATAACATATCTTGAAACCAATAGTCACTCCTTTGGACCATGTACCTCAAAAATGGCATTTTTCATTGTCTAAAATAGGCTAATTAGGCCTAGTTTGTGAAGAAACATACCTCTAAACATCCAACAACCCCCTAGACTTGATGGGGAAGAATCACCCATGTGTCCAAACTCTCAAAACCACAATTAGTTTTAGGAGAAACCCTCACTAACATACCAAATCCCAAAAATCCTCAATCTAGGCCAATTTGAGGAGGGTTTATTAAAATTCTACCTTCCACACACTCTCAGAATTTGCCAACACTTGGAACACTTCAAAAATAGTCTACATATGATTTAGGAACCATCTCCCAGTACTTTCCAACCTTATTTTAACAAACCCTAGCCTAAAACCACCCTTTCTTGCTTGGAAACAAGGCAAAACTTGCCTAGGACATCACCATAGTTTGGTCAAACTCCATCTCTTGCTTCCCTGACTTCATGGGCATCTAAAACACATCCAAACCAAACCATTCCACTAAATTACAGGGTCATACAGCAAGTGGAATGGTCTGAAACATCCCTTTACACACTCAAACCCTTGTTTTGAGGGTTACACAGTTTCAGAAAAATGAAGATATCTCACTCAAAACTCAATGGTTTCTCCTCAAATCAAGTGCATTTAAAAGTTAAGACATACCACTACCACTTCCAATATATTTTAGCACATTTCTGGGCTATACAGGGTCATGGTACAACCTGGAACATCATTTTTGCAGAAAAAATTAGAAAAAACTAAATTTTTATTCAAATTTTGTAATACAAAACTCATCTCCCTTCTCTCCTTGGAGTATGTGAAGGATTTAATACATGTTTTAAGAAGTTTCAAATGACCTACAACTGCTAACATCCTCCCTATCTATACACCAATATAGAATGTTTAGAATGACTTGTCGACATCCATCAAAGCATAAAGGATATAGGAAATTTGTCGCATGATGTAATTGCAGCTGCCCTTTGGTGTAGGGGCGCCTAGCCTATTTCATGAACATGATCAAATGATGAATTTTGATGTGTTGAGTAATTTTGGCATTGTAATGAGGTCATACTAGACCACACCTGATGTAATAAGGGTCATTGGAATTTAGGAGGTCATAGGTTGCAAAAGTTGTCAAGTTGCAAGAAAAGTTGTCAAGCAACTTTTCTTGCAACCAAATGGCTAATAGTTGTCATAGTTGTTTAAATTATGTTTGTGCATCCATTTTGATGTATTAAGGCCTATGAGGGCCATTTGTCATGTCAAAAGGTCAAATATGTAAGTTTTTGAACAAGTTGTATATGTTGTCAAAAAAACTTGTCAATATGGCAAATGTGCAAAATTGCAAAAAATAAGGCAGCCTATGTGTTTTTGGTCTATTTGACAGTGCAATGATGAGGGTTTTAAAAAATGGTTAAAAAAGGGTCTTGAATAATTATGCTAATGAGTGATTCAGTCCGTATAGGACCTAACTCAACCTCTGGAGTGTAATTTTTAGTTTAGGGGTCAAGAATAGTAGTTGATGCTTTGTACAAGTAGGCTAATTAGGCCTCATATACAAATTACCAGTCCATTTTTTAAGGGAATGTTCCAAAACAACACATGGTGCATTTGATATATGTTGTAAAACATCCAAATAGGTATCCTAATTTGTCCTCCTTTGTGTCAAAGGTCATGGATCAGTAAGTTATGTTCCAAAAATTAGTTTTTTGGAGGGCTACTAGCTTGTAAGGGTAGTTTATAAGGAAGAATAACCTATATGCAAAGTTTATGTTCTTGGTGACTGTGAATGGTCTTTATATGTCACATTCATCATTTCAAGGGTGTTTAATGAGTTGGTTTGTAGAGATTGAGGTTTTGAACCAAGTGTTGGGTTTGTAGTCTTGATTGAGTTCATGTCTAGTTGAAAAAGGGTTTGGGGTCTTAGCCCATTATTGTGAAATGATGCAATTGGGGTACCTACACAACCCTACCAACCTTCCCCATTCACTACCTTTCATAGAAAACAAGGATTATGGAGACTTCCTTCACAAACAGGCCTCAAGCCTTATAGCCCTGTTTTTGGGTCTGATAGAGGTTTTCTTTCACATGGGACAGAATCTTGGCAAGGTAAGAGTAGTTTTGAGTAGGTACAATTATCCTTCTTTTCAACATATCAAAAATGGGACATGGGTTGTTTTAGACAAGAGGCTCCAAATTCATGACAGTTTAGTTTGAGACTAGGCTTAATTAGGCCTCCTTTACAAGACAACTACTATGCCAATGCAAACACACCACCCCAAACCACTTGGGAACCCTATAATGCATGGAAAAGGAACCAATTTCACTAGTTTTGGCCTTTGAAACACTTGTTAAGGCACTATTGTATGGACTGCACCCTCTTTTTGCCTAATACATGGTCATATTAGGCCATTGCATCCTCATACTCTGCTATATTCTTGTTTCCTAACCTAGGACTTATTGGCAACAATGATCCTACCTTATTCCATCCCATTCCACTAATCTAGAGTGATTAACTTGGTGGAATGGCAAAGAAATGCATAGTTTTTAGCCTCAAAACCCTAGTTCAGGGTTTTATGACAGTTTCCAAAAAAATGTGATTTTCTCCCTCCAAATTCAATGAAAATGCCTCAAACAAGATGCAAATGAAAGGTCATTCACTCCCCTTCACAATTCAGGTGGTTTCAAACCATGACAGTACTGTACGGATGAGAAGTACATCCTGGAACAGTTGAATTTCAAGAAAAGTAGCAGAAAACTCAATTTTATTCAACTTTGCCCTTCAAAACCTTCTTCACCAACCCCTCCTCGGTGTGTGTGAAGGTTTTTATACATGTTTACAATAGTTCCAATTGATCATAACTAACTTTCAACCTATTTGATTATTGGGTAACCTCATTACATGATTTGTTAAGTTGACAAAGCAACTTCTTACCACTACTTGCATTATTAGACTTTTTGTTTGACAACAACATAAAACATGACTCCAAAAAGAAATGACATTGGTCATTTGACCTTATTACATGCAAAATAATGACACAAGACCATCAACTTGTCTTATGATGTCCTAGGACCTTGTTATGGCATGCTCCTAGCCAAGATTGGTTATGGCTAAGGTGCTCCTGCACCATGAAATATGTTTCCATGGTGTTGAGTCATCCTCCTTACCTACCGCATCACCCTTGTAGACATGTATGCAAAGTGTGGAAGCATAGAAAAGGTACGTTAACTGTTTGGCATGATGCCCCAAAGAAATGTCACCTCATTGAATCCAATGATTGCAAAATATGAACAAAATGAATTTTTTGATAAGGCATTAGAAACTTTCAAGCTAATGTGATTGGCGGGTGTAAAGAAAAATTCCACAACCTTAGCCAGTATCCTCCTTGCCTATGCCAAAATGGACATCCATCAAAAGGATAAAACATATGGGAATTTTGTTAGGTGTTGTAGTTGCAACTGCCCTTAGAGACATGTATGCAAAGTGTGGAAGCATAGACAAGGCACGTGAATTATTTGGCATGATGCCTCAAATAAATGTTGCCTCATGGAATACAATGATTGCAAGATATGAACAAAATGGATTTACTGATAAGCCTTTAGAAAGTTCCAAGAAAATGCAATTGGCAAGTGTAAAGCCAAATTCCAAAACCTTAGAAATGGTATGTTTGGAGCATAGTATAGACATCCATCAAAGCATAAAGGATATAGGAATTTTGTCAAATGTCATAGTTGTAAGTACCCTACAAGACATGTATGCAACTTGTGTGGAAGCATATATAACGAACATGAATTGTTTGACACGATGCCTCAAAGAAATGTTGTCTCATGGAATGCAATGATTGTAAGATATGCATGAAATGGATTTTTCGTAAGGCTTTAAAAACTCTCAAGCAAATGCACAAAAATAAATTTCAACCATTTATGCAAATTTTGGCACATCTAAAACCAAATTGCACAACCTTAACCAACTTCCTCCTTGCTTATGTAATAATGGGATCTAGAGAACATGGTGTGGACAACCATCAAAGCATAAATGATATAGGAATTTTGTCACATGTATTGTATTTGCAAAGTTGCCCTTGTAGACATGTATGGAAAGTATGGAAGCATAGACAAGGCACATGAACTATTTGAAATGATGCCTCAAACAAATGCACAGTCCCATAGAATTCAATGATTGCAAGATATGCACAAAATAGATTATTTGAAAATGATTTATAAACTTTCAAGCAAATGCAATTGGCACTTGTAAAACCAAATTCCTGTAACAATAATTGATTATCATATTAAATATTTAATATAAAATGTCATATACATAATGTCATGAACATAACATCTAGTTTATATAAAAAGCCATATATAGGCGTGTCCAAACAAAGCCATACAAGAAAATATACAAAAATATAGATCGGATTAACATACATAAGTATGTATACAAAGCCATCTAGGCATACAAAAAAGTTCCCAAAAACTAGTTTCCTATGGACTTTTAGGAAATAATCGGCAGCCCTTCTTTGATTGTGAAGATGGAGAGCCAGTCAATGACACATCCTCTCTCTGTTGTCGAGTAGACCTCTTCGAATAAAGTTCATCCAGCTGCAACTATTAATACAAACAAACAATATGCACATTAGTATAGAAAATGTATGAAATATATAAAATCACATATGTAATTGATCACTTACCGCCAACCGATGATCACTCTCCATCATCTTGTCTCTCTCTTTGTTTGTAGTTGGACGGACTGGAGTTGTGACCTCCTGTGAGAAGCATCAAGAAGCAAAATTGACTAAACATAAATATCATTTATGTACATCAAATGACATGAGATAAAAAAAGAAATGCAAAATTATGATATTTTCATGTTATTGGCTCATACCTCGGTCAAAGGATTTGTAGACATCATGGCTGCATCAATGCCTATCTGTGCTGACTCACGAAGATGAGGAGTCTCCATTGTATTCAGCATCTGAAAATCAAGTTCAAGATTATTCAAACAAAATAAATACATAACATTATTTTAAAAATGCATAATGATTAGAAATGGTTAAATTTAGCTCTGTAAAAGTAGTGGTTTGGCATCCAGGGGACCAAGGAAACCATGGAGGTGCTGGTGACTATTGAAATCATCAAATTGTCACAAAATAACATTACCATTGACATATCTACAATAATTACGATTATGTGATAAATTACATACCTGTTGACTTGACCTCCTCTCATAACCTGCCAATGGATGGCTAACGAAGGCAGGATGAAGACTCTGACCCTGGAATTTCATTGTGCAAACAATTACATACATTATTTTTGACTTATAATATAGATAATCATATAAAATTAATTATAAATTTCAAATAACAATATACTAAATGAAGATGAAACTTGTAACAAATTACCTGAGAGTCAATACCAAATGTATGCTGTAAGAGATCGCCACTGAGAACAAGATCATCCAATATGTCTTGCCCCTGTGTCGCATCATGCTACCCCTGTGTCACAGCATGCTACCCCTATGTCGCAGAGTCATGTCGTGCCTCCTGCATCCCATAATCACATAGGTTCCCACATGTACTCTACAAATGTGGGTACACATGACGCCTACTACTCTCACCCTCATTGTCCTGGGTAAAAACATCTGCATGCTGTGATAGAGTTTGGGTGAGAGTAGTCGGTGAATGTAAAGTCTCTAGCTCAACACTCTCCTTCAAAGCCAAGGGGAGTGACCTACGTTCTGGCCTCACTCGGGGTATAGGAACATGGTCTTCATCTCGCTGAGCCCTGGGTCTATCTTGGGTAGAGCCACAACCTCTTCCCTGGAACTCACAAATGTCAAAATAATTTGGAATCTTGTTGAGGATGAACTCACAATAGAGTTTCCTCAAGGAATATTGTGGTACCTCATCATTGTTGCATGGCCGCTCATCGAAGACCATGTACCATCTACCCCAAAAGTTTCGGGATATGTCTTCATTCCTACACCAATGTATAGGAAACTGTTTGCAACTTTCCTCTAATCTTTGGCCGGTTTTGGGATTAATAAATTCTGCACATAATTGAGATTTTGTAAGTTTTTCCTTCTTGACTTGTTTATATGACAACTTGTCAGCATAATATTGCCAACACCTCTCCCTATAGTCTTGGAATTCGGTGATTTGTTTTGTCACCAAATCCGTGTGGGAAACAATCTCCTGTAGTGATTTTGCAAGTGCCCTCCTATGTTCAGTGGTTCCAGTTGGATTGTTTAGGGTTTGAATAATAGTTTCAAGATGTTTCTTATTTTCTTCTATTATCCCTAGGTAATGTTCTTGATCATCCCTTACATGAAAAGGAGATGAAGGTGGGTTTTGAGGGTTTGGAGGGTTTGGAGGGTTTTGGGGGTTGTTTTCACCCTCCTCAACTAGATTTAGGTTTTCTTCTTCTCCAATAATTGTAAATGCAATATAAAAACAAATCAAACATTCCAAAAATAAAAAATTGTTCTAAAACTAACAAAATCAAACAAACCCTACCTTCTTCCTGTGCTGGAGCCTCCAAATTTGCACGATGATGTCTTTGGCAGCGAGGTGGCATTGTGAATTTCTTGTTTTCTCAGGTGCACTTGATTCAATGGCCTCTTCTTCAATACAATCACATTTTTTCTTGGTTTCTTTGCTACTGTGAGGAGAGAAGTCGCGCGGTGAATGAGCAGAAAATGGTTTTTTTTTTTCTTTTATTAACATGCTCATGTTTTGTTTTAATTTTGGAGATGGTGGTGACTTTTTGGTCCCCCATCTCCTTGCATTTACCGGTTTGTTTAGAATCCTTAATCACAACTACATTAAGAATCTTGAATTCTCTAGTACTTGATTCATGTCAAAATTTTATAATGGGGGATTCATTTCATAATGCCCAAAGACTTATGAGTCATTGGTAACAATTTTGTTTAGTTGATTTAAAAATGGAATGTTATCATAAGCATACATATTTGTAAACAATGAAGGCAAGAAAAATAGTTTTTTGGAAAGAATCTAGAATGATGAACTTTAATTCTTCATCTCATGCAAATGCATTTAAGAAATTTATGGTTATAAGAGAACATATATTTCTAAGTTATTATAAGTCTTTATTTTGATTGTTTTTAATGTTTACAATAGAAGAAGGGAATTTGTTATGAAGTACCAAATATGTCTTTACAGACAATATTGTATATACTTGGTCTTTAAACAAATATTGGAAAGGACAAATACTTGCACTAACTAGCTTTTTGAAAGGGATTGTACATGACCACCTAAATCAAGAAAAGAACATGTATAAAATCATCATTAATTTTTTTTAGGATGTAAAATGTCATAAAATAATAATTGACATGATGGTTGATAATTAAATGTTTTTATCAATGTAGCTCACTTTCATGGAATTTTTTTCACTATATATGGCATAAACTATTAGAGATTGATGATTTTATTTATCAAAGATGGCCAATCTACCTTATACAACTCTTATTCTTTGTTTGGCAAAAGGACTTATGGGAGAGGGTATATTAGCATTATGGGAATACCTTAGTTGGAGCATCGCATTCTTCCTTGTTGAGATGTGTGAGCAAATTAAACATTTGATTAGAGCTCTTGATTATCTTCTCTAGAAAACTCCAACCTATAATGGATATACATCCTCCCATTCCATGCATGGGTTCATGCTCAATATTAAGAAAATAAGAATATTATTGTATGAGCATTCAAACTCAAAATAGCCATACTTATATGAATGTATTGTCCACTCTTGCTAGTGGTCGAGCTAGATGTTTTTATTTTATTTTAAAATTAATGATCTCATAATAAAAATCTTAGACTAATGTTTTTCTAGATTCATAATTTCTTAGACTACTCATGTAACATGATGTCATGATGAATTTTTTGAATGTGTAGGTGTTTTTTGACATGGATGTGCCAACCAAGTAGAAGGGGGTATATAGATTCAAAGGACATTCTTTCAAGTGTTTTAGTGATGGTGCATTAGTGACAATAGGGGGAAACCAGAGGAACCAAGATTGACTATAAAGACAACATGAGTGATCTTTTCTTCCTAGAGAAATGGCTTGAGATGAATTTCTAGGATAAATCACCTTGGGTAAATAAGGTGGGATGATGAGGGATATCATGTTCCTAGGGAGAGATGAATTAACCACCTAATCGTGCCACTAAGAAGATGACTAAATGGTGCCAAGAATTTGTATGGCATAGGGAGTCTTAATGGATGAAATGATTTCCTAATAATAGAAACATTTTGGATGAGTATTCTAAAACTACCATAATTAGTCAATAGTTTCTAAGAGAGAAGAGACTCAAAAGAAAGTATAACCAATAGAAGAAGTCTTTGGAAGGTTTTTATTAAATCTATCATCACTCATGGATGGTATTATTCAATGCATAGACTAGTGAAAAACATATGAGATTAAGGGAGTTGAGGAAGGTTTAGATGAGGTATATGCTTAGGTTGAAACTAGTGAAATAATATTTTGTGGATGTGCATTATGTTTGTGTGACTTGTGATGTTACTAAATTGTGATGATCTATGTGTAGGCTAGACTTCTTAATGTAGTTATTATGTGAATATTTCATTCTATGTTTGTGAACTCATGAGTCTCATGTCTAAGTTGGGATCCTCGCACATATGAGTTTGATATGTCGTAGCACAGTATGCATGTGATCCAGTGACAAGGAAGAATCTATGGACTAAATTTTTGATGAACCTTTAGGCCTCAATGGAGCTATATAGTTGTCATTTTACTAAGAGAATAACTCTATGGTCATTCATACTTAAAATAAGACTAGTTATTTTGGTGAATTGAAAATCCAAATGATGGTCATCCTAGTAGATATGGGATATTTTCTTGGTTAAGGATCAAGAGACTTATTATTAATTTGTCTTAAGGCATTAAGTTGTCAAGTCTAGAGAAATGTATAGGATATGTTAATAGTTAAATATTATTATACTTTGTGTAAACTACTTGTGTAAAATTTGACCCATCACCTAAGAGATAGAGTTAGTTTTTTAATTCTATGATTCTAGTGTGTGATATAAATAAATTAAGGCTTGTATGAGCTTCCTAGAAGGCTTAATGAGTACATGTTTATTTTATTAGGATATTATATAGTTTTTTGTTGTCATTTAGTAAAGCTAATTATGAACACTCTAAGGTTTGATACCTTCCTATTGAAGTATTACTTTATATTATTATTAGGTTGATTTGTAAGACATGTGACATGATTCTATAATGTTCTAGTGAATGAACCTAACTAAGTGTAATTGACCTAGAGTGAATGATCTAGACAATTGGAGCCATGGATGGTTAAAGGCTAAAGTACAGAGGCTATGTAATTGGGATTACCAAATTTGGCAAGTAATTCTCTTATACCATAAATTGAGCATATTACCTAGCTATAAATCAAGTCCTATGGATGGTCAAAATTTATTAAGAGATAACTATGTAAAACCCATGGATAAATCACAAAAGAAAGTATTAGAAAAACTCTCTGAGGTAAATTCTAATAGCCTAGATTGAAACCACTATCCTATGGCTCTTTGCAAGATTTAGTGATCTAAAGTTTAAATAATTTAAGTATATGGGAGGTTGTTGATTGAATTAATTATAATAAGTCTTAGAGTCCCTTTGTGAGAACTTCTCTATCAAGGCTAAGGTTTTGAGACTTGCTTCCTTTGTATTATTGAAGCCTAGTTTTGTTTCCAAGTCTGAATAACTCTTGACCATCAATTCTTGAAGAAAATTCTTGACTATGGATGCCTTAGAGTAAATCTATATTGGACACATGTCCCCAAGAGGAAAGAAGCCTTTGCAAGAGTCCTAAGTCCAGAAAAAACCCTACTCATTACAATTCTATCAAGTGAAATCTAAGTCGTTGATTAACTAGAGTTAATCATGCGATGATCCCTATCTTCTAAGTGGGAATTTGAATGTTGCCCTTATAAAAACTAGAATTGAAATTATGTTAAGTTAAAATTACAAGGAGGCTTGCATTCACTAGGAGGTTCAGGAATAAAGAAGTGCCAAATCCAAACATGAGATCTATAGGAAATTTCAAATATAAACACATGCCAAGATTGAAATTGAGAACTCTAATAAGTTAAGAATTTTAAGGATGCTTCTATCCATGGTATGATATCATGCATAATTTCATAATAATTAAATGGAACTGGGAGCCTGATCATGTTAGAATTTAAAAAGTTCCCACATTTGTGGCAAGCACTAGTGGATTTTCTAACTATTGATGTCCCAATTAAATCTATACCCACTAATTTGCTAGAGTGAATATTCACATACACACATTAATAGATAGATGAGGGTTGGAAGCTAATCATTAGTAAGTTCAAAATTGAGTGCACAAATTAGTCAAAGTTAGTAAGTGACATAGGTCAATGGAAGTCGGGAGATAAATCCTTTGAGTTCCAAAATCAAGCTCCCCAATAAATTAGGATTGATAATATGTTTGTGCCTAAGATGTCAAGAGAGTCAAGAAATAAACCTAACAATTGGGTGCATGCCATGTGTTTGTATTGAAGTTAACCCTAAGCAAACACGTGTCCTTTTTGGAGTACTTTAGAATACAACCTTAGGATTCTAGAACTGACTTACAATTATGTAATGTGTAATAGGACTCTCACATCCACTGAGCCCACAAATATAAGGCTTTTAAATTTTTAGACCTGACCTAATTAAACTAGGTTGTATAAAATGCTTTCACATCCATAAACATAATTAAAGTATGTTGAAGATGCTTGGGATTTCATGAACATGAGAATGTACTAATTGGAGTTGGACATGTATTCCCATACTAAGTCTGTTGAAAATTGATGGTTCAACCCAAACAAAATCTTGTCTTAAGGCTTGTCTCTCAACCATCACCCTTCGTTTTAAGATAAAATAAGGACTTTTTTAGACCTAAACATGAATGCCTAGGCTCAATTTTATTTCAAACCCAATAATCAAAGTATGTCTATCCAAGAGAATCTTTAGATGACTTTTCATAGAGATTTATTGAAGTTGTAAGACTACATTCTTTTATATAATGGGGGTAAAATCTTAAGAAGTTTAATTTAAAAATAGTCTAAATTTTCCCAAGTCCAATGGGCTATCACATGTGGTATCAAAGCATTGAATTTAAAACTAAGGGTCTAATGGGCCATTAAAGATAAAATTTTAGGTTTAATTTTGAGATTCATTAGGGATTTGATCATATGCAACTACTTTATTGATGCAAGTAGTAAGAAAGCTAAAGTTCAAAAGTTAATCTTTTGTAGTGTATCAATAGGAAATAATTGTTAATCATTGTGGTTTCATAGGTTTAACTTCAATCGTGAGGAAGAAGAAGAGAGAAGATGATAAAAGAAGGACAAGAGCAGTTCGTAGATGAGTTACTAAGCTTTGAGATGGAGGAAAAAGAGCAAGGGTGTTGGGAGTAGAGAGAACCCAAAAAAATGGAAAATGAAATACTAAAATCAATTACAAAAGAAATACTCCTCATTCAACATGAAATAAGAGATCGAATGTTGCCAAGGAAACTAACAATTTTTATAGTTGGATAGCATTGGAATGAGCAAAAAGGAACCTAAAAGTGGGATGGGAACTAGTAAATTATAAGGAAGAAGCCATCTAAATAAATTATCAAGAACAAATCCATCATTGGGGATTATGAATAAATCAAGTCAAATAGATGTGGCAGTACCAAGTGTTAGGAGGAAGAATGTAGCACCTTTTATTTATTGAGGACCTCACTTCACCAAATGCAATTGCAATCTATGTGATTATTTTATAATTATTTTTATTTTTAATGACAATGAAGTTGCTTCAATTCAAATGTTCCCTACTATTATAATGCTTTTAACACAAAAATGTTCATTTATAATTTTAGATATACCTTGGGACCTCAAGTGTAATACTATTAATGATAGTTACAAAGTGATTTAGCTTTTATAAGAATATTTGATACTTTATAACAAATTCCCTTATTTTATTGTAAACATTAAAAACATTCATTATAAATACTTATAAATTAAAAATATATGTTCTCTTATAACCATAAAGTCATCAAATGCATATTCATGAGATGAAGAATCAAAGTTCGTCATTCTAGATTATTTCCAAAAAACTATTTTTCTTGCCTTTGTTATATACAAACATGTACATGCTTATGATAACATTTTTAGACATACTGAAATGAATCCCCCATTATAAAATGTTGACATGAATCAAATACTCAAATTCAAGATTCTTAATGTAGTTGTTATTAAGGATTATAAACAAACATTAGATGCACGACATATATAATTTAGTCTTCACTAGCATTTGCTAGGTATGTGACTAATGAAAAATTATTCAATTCCTAGCTTACCAAATGGAATTTAACTTTAGTGTCATTTGTTAGGTTTACCACAAGTGAATTTAAAGTAGTCAATTTGACCATATTATGAATATAATTATAATATTCTTTTCAAACCTTGGTGTCTCCCATTGTGTTTCTCTAAAATTCCCCTCATCATTTTGAGTTCCTCTTATTTTAAGTCCCATTATCACTCCAAACACTTATTAAGTGCCCTATGTAATGTTCCTTACCTTGTCTGCCCTAAAACTTGCTTGTGTATAAGATTTAGGGTTTCTTCTTTTTGTATTCTCTTGGAATAGTACCTGCAATAGCATATATATATATATATATATATATATATATACAAATCCATATTGCCATATGTCAATTCTAATATCTATTACCTAGCAATTCAACATAATCAACTTACAACTGAAAACACATAAGAAAGAAGAGTCACTCAGCATGTCAGGGAGGAGAAGTCATAAATCCTTAGTAGCCTAAGGCCTACCATAGTCCTATTGCCCAATCCCTTGACTCGGGCCTACAGGGCATATCCTATTGCCCAATCCCTTATCTTGGGCCTATGGGGCATAATCCAATGTGGGACCCCCACCCCTCCTTGACCCAACCCTTGCCTCAGGCCTATGGGGTAGAATGCCCAAGCCTCGGTGGGCCTGTGGGGTGGAACCTAGGTAGGGTTTTTAGGCAATCTACTAAGACTTATGCATTCACCCCTCCTAGCTGAATCACAAACAAAATATATGTAGTTTCCACATAGTTTCAAATTATACAAATTGCCTTTATCACTACGAAATGAATCATACAGTAGTGTATGATGCAGCATACGATATATCAGAGTGCAAATAGTTTCTAGCCAATTTCAAATATGCAGTTATTCTTTTATCTATTTTCATGTTGCTTTCATTATGCTATAAGAGATTCAAATAGAAATGTAGATGACAGGATAAAAACAATCATCAGAGAAGTTATATTTATTCACAGTCATCCTTCTTACAGTTTTCTAGTTTTATGGCTCAGTTCTGATACAAACTACTGTACAATATAACAACCATCACTTCTATACACCTGTAGATGGAAATTAGTACCCAAACAAACCATAATGATCTATAGTTATTATCCTAATGAAAGTCACAATTTCCATGACACAATTCCCTTATTTCCCAGGCCCGATTTCCTCACAGTGGAATGAATTAAACCATGTTAGGGATATGTTTACGCATTTTAAATGAGAAAGACAAAGCATATGAAATAATATTATTGTTGAAAAGAGGGAACTAGATGCTAGGACTGAGTGAGGAATCTCACCTTCCACTTGTTACGGTTCACCAAATTGGTACTTTAGAAAACTCACTAAACAATAGAAAGATTTGCTGTAGTCCCACCACCATGTACAATGATCCAAAAAATAGCCTTCAATATTTGCATCAACTAAACCAAGCAACCTCAATACAAGCATCAGATGCAAGGATATCTTATTTAGAAACTCCTCTATGATAATTGATATACAAAGAATGACTATGAATCACTAATGACTATAGCGTGGTAGCTTCCAGGAATGGATCGTAATTTCACTTAGATAAGAGGCTGGTTGTTTGATGGTGTTTTTGAACTTCTATGTTCTTCCTTCCTCTTCTTATCATCTACCTTTTTTATACTTCTTCACAAGGTGTCCCTTGGTGAGAGGATATGTCTATTGTTTAAAGGAAGTGTCTCTTCCCTAAACCATAACTTTT
The DNA here is from genome assembly GCA_027924645.1 of Cunninghamia lanceolata. Classification (NCBI taxonomy): domain Eukaryota; kingdom Viridiplantae; phylum Streptophyta; class Pinopsida; order Cupressales; family Cupressaceae; genus Cunninghamia; species Cunninghamia lanceolata. Next base: position 2,357,159 of record BSBN01001493.1, read on the forward strand.
CTTAACTATGCATTATTTGTAAACAACTCCCAGTATATACCAAGCACCATCACTATTATTATTAAGCGTTGTGTTTCCTTATTGCTGAAATACCTTTGTAAGTTGCACCATTTGAATATACTAATCAGCGTATATATATAATCGCTATCAGGGCTTAAATTTGATGGTCGTATGACTGTATTTAGGTATTTTTACCGTAAAATACAATCAAAATTTTAAATAGATTATATCACATTAAAGGAGAGATTTTAGACAAACCATCAAAATTTATATAGAATTATGATAATATATGTTTAAGTTATACATAGATTTATTATACTAAAATATGCCTTAGTATTTTAAGGGCACCTTCAAATCGATAACCGTCATTAAAAAATTTGTTGACAGGCAGGGTTAGCCGTCAAATTTAAGCCCTGATCACTGTAATATTACCTCTATTCCGTAAGTTTTCCCTATATGACAGATCGCTGCTAGTCATTTCGTTTAATTTGGTCTTTGACTTGCAGCGATCATACTAAGGGTCAGTCCATACTAAAATATGTATTACTTTATATTTATCTATTATGATGATAACATTTAAATAAGAGACATCAGATTTCCACAGTCCATAATGATTGTAATTACATATTTCAGGAATTAACTGTGTGTGAGTTTTTTACCTCAACGTTTTGGATCATAGTCTATGATCCATCATCAGGAGTAGCAAGAGAAGAGAAGTAGAAAGGTATTTTTGCAGACTAAGACTCTAAATAGGATGGAGGTGCGCGGAAACCCAAAGAACAATCAGAAATAAAGAAACAAACAACAAAGCACATTAAGACAAAAGCCCAACACAATTAAAACAAAAAAGGGGATTAATAAACCTACAAAATAAAAGAGGAAATGAATAATAAATGCCCAATATATGTTATAGAGGAGGTAAAATAAAATAACATGAGAGAGCACTAAGATTAGTATATATATAATAAAACAAACAAATAAGAGTATATGTGTGAATAGAATATATGTAAATATATGTGTGTGCAATTGTGTAAAAATAAGAACCAAGCAAAAAATAGAAGAAAATTAAGAGGACGACAAGCCAAATAAATGACGAAGTAAAAATATTATGAACAAACCACTACAAAAAACCAAGAACAGGGGGTGAATGTTTGTAATTGCTTGTTACAAACAAACAAAACCAACAACCATGAAATAAATAAGAGAAATAAGAAAAGATCAAGAAGAATAATAACAAAGTGAAATAAATTAGAAAAAGAATGAAAGATGAAAGAAAGTAAATAGAACGAACAAAAAGGAGAAAGGGACAGATAACCAACGAGCAAAACAAGAACAAGAGGGAGAGCACCGGACGAGAAACTCTCAAAGACAAAAAACAAGGATCAAAAACAAGAAGGAAGAGAGAAAGGAGGAAAAAGAAGTGTTAGGTAACAACATCGAAAGGAGAGCAATTCTATATAAATATAGAAGAGAGAGAGAGAGAGAGAGGTCAACCAACTGAACAACACAACCAAGGACACCAAAAGAAAAGAGAAAGAGGACACGACACGAAAGGACTATCACCCAGCTAGGAGGACCTGAAGCCAGGACGAACAAAGAGTAGAAGGAGCTAAGGGGTAGGGACCACAAGTAGCAACCCAATCGAGGGAGAGGAGGGATGACCCAAAGGGAAAGAATCCTAATGAAGGCAAAGGAGGGGGAGGGAGAGAGGACAACGGGCTAGGTGCGGGGGGAAAAGGACAAGAAGGAAGGCATGAAAGAGAGGAGGACTACAAAGGACAGGGAGGAGGTGGAACAACAGGAAGGGTACGGGGTGGGACGAAAAGAAGGTTGAGTTCTTTCTCTTCTTCCCCTTGGGTCTCTTCTCCTCTGGACCTGCTCTTGCCCCCCTCCCCTCTTTCCGTCCCACCCCGTACCCTTCCTGTCATTCCGCCTCCTCCCCGTCCTTTGTAGTCCTCCTCTCTTTCATGCCTTCCTTCTTGTCCTTTTTCCCCCCGCATCTAGCCCGTTGTCCTCTCTCCCTCCCCCTCCTTTGCCTTCATTAGGATTCTTTCCCTTTGGGTCATCCCTCCTCTCCCTCGATTGGGTTGCTACTTGTGGTCCCTACCCCTTAGCTCCTTCTGTTGTTTGTTCGTCCTGGCTTCAGGTCCTCCTAGCTGGGTGATAGTCCTTTTGTGTCGTGTCCTCTTTCTCTTTTCTTTTGGTGTCCTTGGTTGTGTTGTTCAGTTGGTTGACCTCTCTCTCTCTCTCTCTCTCTCTCTCTTCTATATTTATATAGAATTGCTCTCCTTTCGATGTTGTTACCTAACACTTCTTTTTCCTCCTTTCTCTCTTCCTTCTTGTTTTTGATCCTTGTTTTTTGTCTTTGAGAGTTTCTCATCCGGTGCTCTCCCTCTTGTTCTTGTTTTGCTCGTTGGTTATCTGTCCCTTTCTCCTTTTTGTTTGTTCTATTTACTTTCTTTCATCTTTCATTCTTTTTCTAATTTATTTCACTTCGTTATTATTCTTCTTGATCTTTTCTTATTTCTCTTATTTATTTCATGGTTGTTGGTTTTGTTTGTTTGTAACAAGCAATTACAAACATTTGCCCCCTATTCTTAGTTTTTTGTAGTGGTTTGTTCGTAATATTTTTACTTCGTCATTTATTTGGCTTGTTGTCCTCTTAATTTTCTTCTATTTTTTGCTCAGTTCTTATTTTTACACAATTGCACACACATATATTTACATATATTATATTCACACATATACTCTTATTTGTTTGTTTTATTATATATATACTAATCTTAGTGCTCTCTCATGTTATTTTATTTTACCTCCTCTATAACATATATTGGGCATTTTATTATTCATTTCCTCTTTTATTTTGTAGGTTTATTAATCCCCTTTTTTGTTTTAATTGTGTTGGGCTTTTGTCTTAATGTGCTTTGTTGTTTGTTTCTTTATTTCTGATTGTTTTTTGGGTTTCCGCACACCTCCATCCTATTTAGAGTCTTAGTCTGCAAAAATACCTTTCTACTTCTCTTCTCTTGCTACTCCTGATGATGGATCATAGAGTATGATCCGAAACGTTGAGGTAAAAAACATTTAAATGTTTATATTTAGATTGTTAATATGTATATTTATATTTATATTTAGTTTTATATACATATTATACCATAATTATTATAATAATATTTGTATTTATATTATTAAATATATTTATGATATAATATATATATTATTATTATTATTTATATTTGTTATTTATAAATATAATATGAATATATTATATTTTAATTATATTAAAATATTCATATAATTATTTATTAAATAATAAATAATGTATGTAATTATTTCTATCATCTGAAATGATATTTTTTCGAAACTGTCTTTATCATGATGTTTAAATCTTTAATTTAAACAATGCCTTACTATGGGGACATGACACCCTATTTATCTCTCTCATAACAACCTTAAAACCCTCATCTCGTTAGTATTAATTTATAAATCTCATCATTCACAATTTTGTAATACCACAAATGTGCAATTACATTGCAATATAAATCATGATTTTTTTTACATTACAAATATTAACCTCTTCTCTCTAACATCAATCTATAAACTTTATTATGAGAGTTTTTCAAGTGCCATGCATAATCACTAATTACAACATTAAGACACTTGTAATTTTTTTTACTTCTTCATTATAATTTATACTAGTTTATTTCTAATTAAAACAAAATAGATTGCAATCAAGTTAAATTAAAAAAATATCTATGAATTCACAAATTTATTAGCTATTTCATCAAGCATATGGATGTGAAACAACATTAGAAATATCCAACTATTAATGACACAAAATCTACATACACTTATATAAAATTACATATCGAATCTAGAATGTGCAATTAAATGGTTAACCTAACATAGGAAAAAGATAATACAATTAATCCAAACAAAAGAACTATACAAAATGGCAAGGGTAATTGTGAACCCTCCTCTATCATTTCCTATTGGTCAAGCACCTTTCCATTTACTTGAAGTGTTCCTCACCTTTTTTCTTTGTCTTTCTCCACCAACTCCTCTTACCTTTTCATTTATACATATGTAGGTTTTATGAAAACAATTCAATTAAATGTCCATGTTATCATAAAATAAGTCTTTGATAGATACCCCAACAATGACTATAAGTAGTGATCTCCATTGCACTCTACGTATCTAATTTTACAAAGCCAACATCATATTCTAGATTGCCAAATACTCAAAACAAAAACAAAACCAAAAACAACTTTCTAGAAACTAAAAAATAAAACCATGTTCCTTCATTATTAATGCAGGTCTAACATGGTACACATTATTATAGTGCGAGCCTAATTTTCAGATCACTTCATTTAGCATCACCAATCATCTCCACAAGAACATTCTCCTTGTTTAAAATGATGGAAACAGATCACATCTCACAACAATTTCTCTTGCAACAATTTTGGAGATAAATTTCGTTGCAATGTGTAATCAACACATACTCGAAGGTTCTTCACAACTCTAATAGTTGGTCTAAGAGGCGTGTCTAACAAGCCAAAAATAATTGCCAACTTTTCACTATGGTGGTCGAGAAATAATTATTTTTCCTCCTTTTCCACATCACTAAGTAAATGGCTTGAATTTGGAAAATACCCTGTTGCCTTCATCTCCCAAGCCAATTTCTCCAACTTTGCATAGATCTCCTATGTCTGTGGATGTTATATGTCTCCTACACAAAAAAACACGTACTATTTTATGGCCTTCAATCCAACTACATCCAGGGATCTTTTTAATTGTTTTATCTTTCATCAATCTCCTTACTATTTGAACCTTACACCATCTTCCCACTTCTACATATATATTTGAGAGAAGAACATAAGTTGCAACATTTTCGTTGTAAATGCTCCTAAGCCTATATTCATGTGTGATCTGCAAGCACCAAGAAAACACATCCACACAACCACCACAAGTTTAACTAGCATCTTAACAATAAAGTTTAGGGTGTCCTCAACATAGCTAGCACGAGCAAGAAGGTCAACCACCGTGTAGACATAATGGTCAATTCAATTGTAGGTGTAATGTAATAAGGGTTACTCGTGTGATTGAAGTATGTACAGTCCTTATCCAGTAAACCTACATGGTTGCATGCACATAGAACACAAGCAAAACTTATAATATTAAAATATGTTCTAGAGTACTTCATTAGTTCAAAGATTTTAAGAGCATCTTTGCAAAAATCCATTTTATACATATGTTTCAATCATCTCATTCCATGAGACCACGTTTCTTTAAAGCATTTTGTCAAAAGTTCACGTGTCTTGTCTATGCTTCCACATTATCCATACATGTCTACTTGAGCATTTCCAACTATAATATTTCACAAAATTCCCCCTTCCATTATGCTTTGATGGATGCCCATACCCTCTTTTAAAGCTCCCATTTTGGCACAGGCGGGGAGGATGCCGGCTTTACAACTGTCAATTTCATTTGCTTGAAAGTTTCAAAAGGCTTGTCAACAAATCCATTTTACGCATATCCTCCAATCATGGCATTCTATGAGACCACATTGTTTTGAGGCATTTTGTCAAACAGTTCACATGCCTTATCTATGCTTCCACATTTTGCATACATGTCTACCAGAGCAGTTACGACTACCACATCTGACAAAATTCCTCTATCCTTTATGCTTTGACGGATGTCCATACCCTGTTCCAAAGCTCCCATTTGGCACAGGCTGGGAGGATGCTGGCAAAGGTTGCAGGGTCTGGCTTTACGACTGCCAATTGCATTTGCTTGAAAGTTTCTAAAGCCTTTTCAACGAATCCATTTTGTGAATATCCTGCAATCAAGGCATTCCATGAGAGCACGTTTCTTTGAGGCATTCTGTCAAACAGTTCACGTGCCTTGTCTATGCTTCCACATTTTGCATATACTTTCTTTTTCCATGAGTATGCTGAGAAGGAAAACAAAAAGGAGGTTGCAGGTTCGAAACAGCACAGCTAGTTCCTCCTCCTGCTTGCCATTCATTTCTCGGCTCTTAAATTCTTCCAAATTCAAAAGAACAAGAAATGAGGTTGCATTTTTTTAAAAAAATTAAACAAAATATTTAATTATGCCACTTCTCTAGTACTCACAGGCAGGGAGGATGCTGGCAAAGGTTGCGAAGTCTGGCTTTACACCTGCCATTGCATTTGCTTGAAAGTTTCTGAAGTTTTTTCAACAAACCCATTTCGTGCATATCCTGCAATCGTAGCATTCCAATGAGACCACATTTTCTGAGGCAGCTCGACATTCTTCAAATCACCAACGGGGACAAGTCTCCGAGGAGAAAGTGTTTTGAGGCGTTCAATTAATTGATTGGCGGGAGAAACAGTTTCAAATTTACCGTAGCGGCGAGTGGCGAAGCGCAACGGAAAATGGAAACAGGAGAGTGGGCTCCACATTGCCACGTCGGGCAGTCAGCACTTAGAGTGTGATGGTAATCCCAGCCGTCACTCCCCTGCCTTCATCAAACCCTTTCACATATGTATATGTTAATGATAGTATTGAGGAAAGAGAGATGACGGGGAAGTTTTTAGAATCCTGGGGATTCCTTTTGCCTTCCAGGCTTCTCCTACCAATAAAGACGTATTAGAAGTGGGACGGCTAGGGGAAAGTGGTCATAAGTCTGCCACAGAGGTGCCTGAAAACCACCCCCTCTATGGCCAAGATAAATGCTCAGAATACCCACGCCAGCAAACAGTAAATGCCACAATCATAACCGCTGGCGCCATTAGGAGGGTGAGCAAGAATAGATGGGCGGTCGCCTGCAACTTGAAAACGGCATAAATGCTGTCAGAAGATCCACGATCTTCATGAAGTGGTAGCCTAAAATGGAGCAGCCGCCACCCAATAATATTATTGTTGTATTATGGGAGAGGGCCCCGTAGACGCCTACCTTAACTTCGTGCACATCAAGTTCATAATTAGACATATCGGATTTCGACAATTTTTTTTGGGTTTCTTTGTATGCGACCGAAGAGCTTAAAGCTATTCTTTCAGTCTCTAGGCACTTATACATTTCCCTGTAGGACACATTATGTGCACATGGGTCAAAAAAGTGTCATTTCAACATGTCACCCCATACATGCGCAACAATGTGCGAGTAACCGCTCGCCATCACATTTGTGCACTTGTCTTAATTTCATTGGTTAATTTATTGGAGTTGTGAACATGTATTGGTGCATTTGTGAACATGTTCAAATGTTGTGAACATGTTCAAATGTTGTGAACATGTATTGGTGCATTTGTGTTAATTTATTACGTTGGTATTTTACATGTATTGGTTCTTTTTAAAATTTTAATTGGGAGGTCAAGTGCACAAAAACATAGCGGTTATTGGGGCGTGGGTGGCAACTGACCCCTCTCCCTTAACATGCCCAACACCTACACATGTGAATAACTGCTTCCCATTTCCCAACAACTAAGTGTATTTAGGATGAAGTGCTTGGAACTTGCAAGGAATTTATAAAATCTACACTCAGCAACAGGAATGAAGTGCCTAGGAAACAACAGAGGTTTAACATCTACAGCCAGCACTAGGTGAGGCTACATCCACTCATATACAAGAAAACTTGAGTAGCAAACAAGGCCTGCAATAAACAAAATATTAGAAAAGAAAAACCAAAATTGATAACAACAATATTTGGGTAAGTGCAAGAAGATGGGGGGCCAAAAAGTGGCCAAAATAATTTCAAAAAAAATTAAGTCATAATAACGCGCTCGCGTTATGGCTTGGTAATGACAAGCCTTAGGCTCGTCATTACCGAGCCATAACGCGAGCGCATTATGACCTAGTATAAATTAAAAAAAAACAATTGAATTTCATTTCACTCTCATTCTCTCCTCTGCCCGCGGCTTTCAAACCCTCAAAAACGCGCTCGCGTTCTACAAAACGCCAATCAACACAAAAAGCTTATCAATTCCTCGCCAAAATGTTGCCGCGACGTCGAGCACGCCAAAGGAGTGAGTTATCTTTGTTTTTTTGTTTGAATTTCTTTCTAAATAGGTAGGTTTTTGTTGATTTTTAATGTATATTTCGTTAATTGTCAGGAAATGTTAATGCACCTCCTCCTCCTCCTCCTCCTCAAAATCCACAAAATCTTGAGGAGGAAATACCTGCAGAACAACAACCTCCTCCATTCATTCCTTGACATGCCCCTAGAACACAAGATAATATAATGGGGCAAATTGAAAACAACAAAAAATAAATTGAAGATATAATTGCAAGGTTGAAAGATCCTTCCACTTCAACCTTGCATAGGTCCACGCTTGCCGAATCTCTTGAGTCTATGTTATCAAATGTAAATTCAATTAGCAAGCAAATAACTAGTTGGACCGATAAAAAGAGAGAGTTTAGAGATTACTATGCAGACAAGTTGTCATACCAAGATGTCAAAAAATTACAAATTACAAAATTAGACTTGTATTCAATTTTCACAAACCCACAAACAAATCAACCTCCACCCATTACATGCAAGAGGTTCCCTATCCATTGGTGCAACAACCAAGCGATAAGGGACAATTTCGGGCAGAGGTGGTGGATGGTTTTTGACCATCCTCCATGCAATAATAATGAGGTCCTGCAATACTTTTTGAGGAAACTCTACTGCGAGTTTGTCCTCAATAAAGTGCCAAACTATTTTGATATGCGGGACTTCCAGGGTAGAGGTGGGGGCTCAGCACAGGATAGACCAAGGGCACGTCTTGACCCACAACGGGTAGTGAGACGAGTAATCAGCAGACCAGCCCACGAGCATGTTTCTATCCCTTCCATTATGAAGGAGAGTGTTGAGGTTGATACACTGAGGTCGATTAGTGCCTTGACCCAGAGCATCATAGAGCATGCCGATCTTACAACACAGAGTGGGTTGAGAGATAGTGCGAGGAGTAAGGTCCCACTGCATACTTGCCAAGCTTGCGAGTCAGCCTGTGGTTATGACCCCATGGACAGTCAGGACGCAGATGCACAGGCTACATCTGCAGCTGAGCAGATGGTGATGACAGATACCCTCCTAAGTGAGACTTTCGGCCTTGATACTCAAGTAAATATTAGCAAGTTTATTGAATTTAATTTATTAAATTTTATTTCTGAAATACAAAATTAACTAATTTAAATTGATGATTTTAATGAAATTTCGGGGTCATAGCATCGATGCAGTTTTCAGTGGTTCTCCACCTACATTTTTCACTAGATCATCTACTATTGAGGTATGTAACTAGTAAACAATTATAAATATTACATGTGAATAGCATCATTATATGAATGGTATTCTAATTTCTGATTTTGGATGTCGAATAGGTTAATACTGTAGATTTCATGGCAACACCTACCAGCGGTGGTGGACTTCAAAGCTTTACGGAGGTAATAAAATAAATAGTTTAATGAATGAATTGTACTTACTAAATTTTTGTATGTGATTTGTGTGTTTTATTGTGTGTACTTCCATGTTTAGATGAACGTGTGTGTATGTTAGGAGCCATGATTTGCATCACTATTATAGTTTTGTAATTGAATAATGTTGTTTTATTTCCAGATGATGCAGGCTGCGGAGACCTCCCCATGTTCATAGGGCAATGGAGCAGGGTGTGGCCTCTGCGATTCATAGCTCCATGGCATTGACAGGGGTATGAGGCAGATTAGTAAATTTCAATTTACATTCATTGTTATAGTTGTCTATTTTTAAAAAATCAAAAGATTATTGATTTGAAGTTTAATTTCTATCTGGATGGTTTCTATAGGACATAACATCACCAAGGCCTATTCCTGCTACTGAGGCAAGTGAGGAGACAGATTATATGTTAGCGGTAAGTGATTATTTTGTTAAATGTTTCATTTTTTTATAACATGTAATTTCTATATATTAATGTTTATACTTTTTTTTGTAACAGGTAAAGGTGCAAGGAGAACTAAATAGGAGGAGTAGCCCTCGGGTTCGTAGTAGACCACCCACATGCATGTCTATCCCCTAGAAGATCAAACGCTGCTCATGATTTATTCTCTTCACCAGCCAGAGGGGAATGACTTTTTATTGTGTTCCTTTGTTGTATGCCTATATGGCATTTGTGGACATATATTTTGTATTGTACATAGTTGACATTGTATGCCTATATGGCATTCTTGTAAGCCTATATGGCTATTTTGTATATATGTTATACTTATATCGACAGATATTGATGTATGCCTATATGGATATTTGGTTAATACAAATCTTTTTTATTGATGGCGTCCATACTTGCATTATAAATCCACTTTTGAATGGATATTTGTAGATGGCTACTTCAAATATTTAAAGTCCGATTGTATTACATAGGATGTTTGTATTTTCTTTGATAGGCTTGATAGGCCATGGATTACATGATAGTGTTTGATGGAAAAGTATGGTACTAGAAGACTCTAGTTCATTTTTAATAGGCTTGTGATTGATAATATCTTTGCATGATTGCACTTGATCTTGGATCATGGGCATGTTGTTAGGATTTTGATTGCATTGTGATGTTTGATGGATAGGCATGGTGTAAGATACCCAACTAGTTCTACGAAAATTTTTCCTTATTTAAACAATTTTACTTGCTATCAATTCATCAACTACTTCAACAACACAAAGATATACATCAAAGATAACTACTTGAATGAATCAACCTTAGATTTGGGTACTTGTCTAGTTATTTGACTCAATCAACTTGCAATGTCTTATTACATGGATAATGCTTTCAATAGCATGAAGTTACAACTTATTCAATGGAGATACAAAAGAAAGGCCTTGAAGCCTTGATGTTTACAATGGCGTCTACACTTGATCAACTCAATCAAACTCAATGATGTCAACTGAATGTCAACAGCTCACAATATCACAAGGGAGCATCACCTTGCTTGTTGCATGGATGAACGTCATAGTTGCAAGACTCTTAGGGTTAGGCGCCAACTGAAGGTAGTAGAGACCAGACTAGGCGCCATCCTAAGCTGAGCACTTCCTTGAGGTGGTAGAGACATGGATGAACGTCTGGTGGGGTTTGATGACTCTATATTGACACTCAAATTCACTTAGGCACAATATTAGTGTTCTTCTAACTAGGCGCCAGATAGGAGGATTCTCAGGGGTTTTGGCACCTAGGTTACAACTTGTCAATTTCTCAAAGAATCTTTGAAACACTTGACTTCCAAGGATTATCATCTTACCCTCTGATGGAGCGCCTTGTTCCAAAATTGGTCTTGGGGACTTGCATCTCTCTTAGGCGCATGTTTGGAGTAATGTCAACTGGTATCAGCGCCTATTATCTCAATTCACACTTGACATCAAACTTTTGAAGCTCTTTTACCCTAGCGCCTTTATCTTCTATCAAGCACCTAACATTCTGGAGGTGAATTCCATCTTAATCCAAGTCTTCAAGGTACTTCCAAGTTTAGGTGCCAAAACAGGGGTATGGAGGAGCAGAACCACGCCTTAGGAGGATGACTGAACCCTAGGCGCCAATTTGAGGTTGCAAGAGCATAGGTATGTGCCAAGCAGAGTTTGATGCTCAAAACATTAACATTATTCAGTGAAATCCTTTTTTGACTCTAGGTGCCATTTGGAGGCTAGAAAGAGGGAAGTTGACACCAACTGCATTAGGTGCATTTCTGAGGTGATGGAGACCAATAAGTGTGCCTTGTCCTCTGGCTCTATTCCTTGTTAACTTTACAACTTAGATTATCTGAACAACACTGAGAATGCTTCCCTTCTTCCTGATACAAGTTGAAAGATCCACTGGGTGCCATTTCAGGTGTCTGGAGAGATCATCAACCAAGGGCGCTAATAGAGCCTTTGGCAAATGGAAAGAGCGCCTTACTTAGATTTGATTTTTGGATGCTAGAATTGAGGAATTTTGCACCTTGGCTAGGAGTTTCTCATTTCAATCTTGATTATTCATCTAAGTGACTTTCCTTAGCTCCCAAGCCTTCAATCTATCCATTACCCCCTACTAGGTGCTCAAAATAGAGTGTTAATGCCTTATGAAGGTTAGGCGCATTCTGAGGGTGGGGTAGGCAAGTGAGGGTGCCAGACCAGGCCTTGAGACTTCTCTCCTCATCAAAGGCTTTCAATCCTAGGCACCAGATCCAAGGAGTTCAAACCAACACATGCGCCTAGTGCTGTGAGTTCACCCAAAGGACATCTTTAACTTGAAAACTTTCAATCTTCATCCATCTATGCTAAGCGCTCAATTAGAGGATCCCTAGAAACATGTATAGGCGCCTTGAGGTTCTTAGGCGCTTAATTTGGATGATCCTTGTGCTAGGCGCTTAGTAAGGAAAACTGGAGTGAAATGGGTGCCTAGGCTCCCAAGCTTCCATACTTAGTCAAATTTTAGGGTTCTGACCTTGTTCTTGCAAAACAAACAGATAGAGTTAGTCCGAAACCAATTCATTCCCTCATCATTTGGAATTAGCCTCCAGGAATGAGGAATAGGCTAATCCATTATACACTTGATGATCAAGCCGGGAATGGGGACATGACACATGGTACTAGGCTAATCATTTTGGGTTTTGCATGAGCCTCAGACAAGGTAATAGGCATAGGGTTTTTATCTTGCATAATGATTTTTTCAAACCAAGGGTCCATGATGGAAATGATTAAGGATGATAGAATGTTTGGATTTTGGACTTTGAGATGTTTATGGTTGTAAATGTTTATTGTTTGGACTCAAATTTTGTTAAATGGTTGTTTGAAAGAGGACACATCAAACACAACAATAAGATTGGTTTAAGTATGGATGCAAATGATGTTTACTAGTTTACTAATGTGATGATGTTTACTAATGTGATGATGATTTTGCATGTTTTCAATGGTTGGGATCTACAAGTTATGCATTTTTTTGGGAAGCACACCTCATTGATTGTAGTGGGATGACTTGAATGCATATTGCCTATATCCATGGGATGACTTTGTTATTTTTCCTTGTCTATTCTCATTTGCGCATTGGCATGTTGCATTGGGATGAGAGGATGGATGTTACTTTGATAGTGATGTGTATTCGTCACCTAGTGATGGATGATCTTATATAGTGGTTGGGTGTAATGGTTATCTTCATGTGGTTGTAGATGTTGATCCTTGGTTTAGAGGTGTTTGGTAGTGTGTCTTGATGGACTCTTGATTCTAGATTAGAGTATTAACATGACACAAGTTCTCTTGAGACTAGGATGTCTGTATTGGTGCATGTGATCTTCTAGGAGGAGATGTTAGATCATGATGTCATGTTTGGATACCTAATTTTGTAGTTGAAGTTTTGACAGTGGTCTTGTTGGTTCTCTTGGTATTGAGTACATTGGTCATGTGCTTGGGAGCTTCATGATAATGTGGTGTTGCATTTGGAGCTTAACATGGATTGATTGGTTGTAGGTTCTCATACATACTTTGAGACTTGGGTGAGGCTAGAGTTCTCTTGGGATTAGAGACACTTGTTGAGATGGTTACCCTTTAGAGGTTTTAGCAGGAAGACCAAGGAGACTTTCACTTGGATATGGGCGTGAGTTAATTATGGACCTAGAGAAGATTCTTATTGGAGAGAGTCATTGTGGCTTGGTGTATCTTCGACAAGCATTCTCATTCCCCACTCTTGGTCTACTCGGTAGACTATCATCTAAGAGGTATTTCCCATCCTTTAAATGAATTTTTTTAATGCTTTATCTTCTCATGGTTATGGATCTTGAGCTATGGTTATTGGTTCTAGAGGGTTCATTCGAGGGCTGTCTCTAAACATGCTTTTTCTCAGGCACTAAACTAGAGTTGTCTAGATGCACAAGTGCACCTCCCTCAATGAAGTTCCTTTTGTTAACTTAGTTCATCCTAGTGACTTAAGGGGTTGTTATATTCTTTAGGCGTAATCTTTCATAGACTAAAACATTCACTCCATGTTAAGGCACTCAAAGGAGGCTCTGGAGATGGAAAATGGCGCCTTAACTCACTTATGTAAATTTTAGACTTTTAGGCAATTGCAAGATGTCTTGGAGGGCTCAATTCTTCAAGGCGCCCATTTTGTTCACCACTTGTAGCATCACTTGTTCAAGGCACATGTGTGATTTGGTCAAAAATAGGCACCTAGAGTGAATAGGCTTTCATCCTGACTTAATACACTACCTCCTTCTAATGATTTTTGGGGCAGCAGAAAACCTTTCACCACGGGCAAATGCTTCAGAGCTATAAAAAATTGAGAGAGGTTATTGTAGAGGCACTCTACGTGATCGTGTTGCCTCAGACGGAATGTTTCTAAGTGACACGGTTTTCGAGTAACATCTTGTCAAAGATTGCTGCCTTTTTACACTTTGGACTCTTCAGGGATATCGTCGGTACAATGTAGCTCCGACTATTTCGACATGTTTGGGTGAAAAATAGAACCATGCCTAGCGTAAATGTACCCATTCGGATGCATTGGAACAGTCAGTTTGGTCGCATCAGGAGCAGGACGAAAGTTACACCCCTTTGCAACTTTACACTGCCTCCTTCTGACGATTTTTGGGGCAGCAGAAAACCTTTCACCATGGGCAAATGCCTCAGAGCTATAAAAAATCGAGAGAGGTTATTGTAGAGGCACTCTATGTGATCACGTTGCCTTAGACGGAATGTTTTTAAGTGACATGATTTTTGAGTAACTTCTCGTCAAAGATTGCTACCTTTTTGCACTTTGGACTCTTCAGGGATATCGTCGGTACAATGTAGTTCTGACTGTTTCGACATGTTTGGGAAAAATAGGACCATGCCTAGCGTAAATGTACCCATTCGGATGTGTTGGAATAGTTAGTTTGGTCACATCAGGAGCAGGAGGAAAGTTACACCCCTTTGCAACTTTACACTGCCTCCTTCTGACGATTTTTGGGGCAGCAGAAAACCTTTCACCATGGGCAAATACCTCAGAGCTATAAAAAAATGAGAAAGGTTATTGTAGAGGCACTCTACATGATCGCGTTGCCTCAGACGGAATATTTCTAAGTGACATGGTTTTCAAGTAACATCTCATCAAAGATTGCTGCCTTTTTGCACTTTGGACTCTTCAGGGATATTGTCGGTACAATGTAGCTCTGACTGTTTCGACATGTTTGGGTGAAAAATAGGACCATGCCTAGCGTAAATGTACCCATTCAGACGCGTTGGAACAGTCAGTTTGGTCGCATCAGGAGCAGGACGAAAGTTACACCCCTTTGCAACTTTACACTGCCTCCTGACGATTTTTGGGGCAGCAGAAAACCTTTCACCACGGACAAATGCCTTAGAGCTATAAAAAATCGAGAGAGATTATTGTAGAGGCACTCTACGTGATTGCGTTGCCTCAGACGGAATGTTTCTAAGTGACACGATTTTTGAGTAACATCTCGTCAAAGATTGCTACCTTTTTGCACTTTGGACTCTTCAGGGATATCGTGGGTACAATGTAGCTCAGACTGTTTTGACATGTTTGGGTGAAAAATAGGACCATGCCTAGCGTAAATGTATCCATTCAGACGCGTTGGAATAGTTAGTTTGGTCGCATCAGGAGCAGGACGAAAGTTACACCCCTTTGCAACTTTACACTGCCTCCTTCTGATTTTGGGGCAGCAGAAAACTTTTCACCATGGGCAAATGCCTCAGAGCTATAAAAAATCAAGAGAGGTTATTGTAGAGGCACTCTACATGATCGCGTTGCCTCAGATGGAATGTTTCTAAGTGACATGGTTTTTGAGTAACATCTCGTCAAAGATTGCAACCTTTTTGCACTTTGGACTCTTCAGGGATATCATGGGTACAATGTAGCTCGGACTGTTTCGACATGTTTCGGTGAAAAACAGGACCATGCCTAGCTTAAATGTACCCATTCAGATGTGTTAGAATAGTCAATTTGGTCGCATCAGGAGCAGGACAAAAGTTACACCCCTTTGCAACTTTACACTACCTCCTTCTGACGATTTTTGGGGCAGCAGAAAACCTTTCACCACGGGTAAATGCCTCAGAGATATAAAAAATTGAGAGAGGTTATTGTAGAAGCACTTTACGTGATCACGTTGCCTCAGACGAAATGTTTCTAAGTGACACGGTTTTCGAGTAACATCTCGTCAAAGATTGCTACCTTTTTGCACTTTGGACTCTTCAGGGATATCGTCAGTACAATGTAGCTCAAACTGTTTCGACATGTTTGGGTGAAAAATAGGACCATGCCTAGCATAAATGTACCCATCCGTACGTGTTGGAACAGTCAGTTTGGTCACATCACGAGCAGGACACCAAAAATACAAAAGTTGCTTTGTGCAACTTGACAACATTGACACTTTTTTGCAACATGACTCAAAGACTCAAATTGACCCCAAATGACTCAAAGTGACTAAAAATCACCTTAATTTGGTGCCCAATGTACATTATAGAGGTCGAGGCGCTCTTTATCATTCAAACATCTTAGATGAGCGCATAGGAAAGGAAAAAGCTCTAAGTTTCATCATCATGAGCACCTAATATCAAGAGACTTTAATGGCTCAAACCTTAGCATGGAGTCCTAAGGTGCATTTCATGTCTCCTTTCATCCAGTTTGGCACCCTTATGTAGATTTTTCAACTTGATTTTGTGCCCTATATGTGAAGGAAGATCTAAAGGCATGAAAGTGGATGTCATATTGCAAGAGTTTGGATCATCAAAATTGAAAGAAATAAGTCTATTAAGCTTAGGCGCCCTTGGTCTTCTTTTCATTCATTATGAGCGCCTTGGGAGAATGGTATATAGGTCATCATCATGATTGGGCGCCCTGGATCCAGAGTGTTGGAGAGATCATCAAATGGTGTCTAGTAGGGTGAGTTATGAGTTTGGTCGCATCAGGGGCCGGACACCAAAAATGCATAACATGATGATGTAAAAATGTGTACATATGTGTAAAAATGCAGGAGGAAATAAAAAAAGACAAACCTTACAAATTAATGTGCATACTTACAACTCAATGTAACATAACTTTACAAAATCAATGTGAATACTTACAAATTAATCCAATGAACCATCCGGGTCTACTCTACTCTTTATTGTGTCAAGTATTGCTTCATGGTCAGACTCACGCACCTTCCACAATATTTTGTTCAAAGGTCTACCCCGATACTTTATCAAATGAACATTGGATGCCACGACAAGGTTCGAGTAATGAAGAATCTTCTGATGCATGTCAAAGTCCTAAAATAGCCAAATATTAACACTCTTATGTGGGTACCTTCTAAGCCATGTTCTAGTAATAACCACTGATCCTGTAGGGTATTCGATGTTTTCTCCATCTGTAACAGGGGCCTCCAAATTCTTTTTGGCCTCAACACAACAACATAAGTAATAATCTGTTCCCTCTTCATTATCTTCATCTGTAATAACTGTATATACGTGCCCTACATTGATATGTGTAGCAAATTAGATGAAATTAGTCAACATTACAAAAACACTACAAAGTAAGATGACATTACTTGGTTGAACTAGATGAAATTAGATGCATATACGTGCCCTATATTACCTGGTTGAACTAAATCTGATATGTGGTCAAAGTCAACTGATGATTCCATCTGTGTTAGTTCCAGTGTCGTCGAGGGTCGATACGTGTCAAGTGGGCTAAGATAACTTAACTGCCATTCGTCAACCCACTCTTTTGACTCGCACTCATCCCAGACTTGAATTGTACAGAAAGAACAAAAGCATGACATCTTTCGTGTATGGATACTCCATGAACTTGCAATTGAGCTTCTGAAAGAGTGCATCTCATTTGATCCTGTCAATGTACAACAATCCTCATATGGTGCAATGTTAGTATCATCTATCAACCAAAAAAATCTACGAACTAAAGACTTACCTTCGTTACCTGGACCCATGGAAGCATTACACCACTCGACAATCGATTTTGCATCTGTCAACTTTACATTGTCTTTATACTTCAACTCTTCTCGTGCTATGGCTCTTTTGATACATGCTCCTGCACCATCATGCTCCCCCTTTCCATGCCCGGCCTCATAAAAGTTCCACATATGTTGAATACCTGTAAAATTATGCCTCCTACTCAGCTAATAGAAATTCCACGAGTTCTTGAATTGTGATGCACAATTATCCGACCATATGATATGCTGACTGAACGATATGCCCCTTCTAGCCAAATCATTGTAGAACACCTGAAAGCAACCTTGCACGAACTCCGTAGAATGCGTGCGATCATCACTAATATAGAAATTATACTCCCTTATGATCTTTCTGTCATCCTCTGTATTATCATTCGCATGAACGAATGCGATGTGCACAAATATAGAAACCTGTGTGGAGTTGTAATATTGTGATTGCACCTCACGCTGTGGCTGTAGACTGTAGTTCTCTGCAAAGTCGACGACTGAAACAATGCTACCAACTGGAAATGTGTCCTTGCATAACTTGAATTGCAAGTCCAACCATCGAGCTCTATGGGCATGTCTTGCATACTCATACACTATGCTGTCACGAAATATAGGCATAAACTGATACACTAGAATCTTTTCAATAACTAATTCACACCTATTTGCTTCTTTACCATCTTTTGTATTGTATGCCACTGTTTTATACTTGCCAAACTCTACTAGTTCATTTCCAACCGCATGTGTTATTTCCATATGTTCACATATTGGCAAATGTTGCAAGCCACCGCAACGATGACATGTGCCATCCAAGCATAATTTCTTGTAGAATATTTGACCTTCCTCTCTTTCACATAAAATTCTTGATATGAAGTCTCTTGAAGATGTTGGTGGGGCACATATGACACAACCCTGCAAATCATTGTTAGTATGCATATCTAAATATATAGACCTATAAGCATCAAAATGGTTAGAAAATTCAATATGTAATCTACAACAACAAGTAGTGCATGTGTGATTTATCTTAACATAGAAAGGTTTTAGCAATTCAAAATATCTTTGACAAATTTTAATTTGAGGATACTTCTCTAGAAATTTACCATAAAATTGTGTTTGAGTCTCATCCAAAAAATGCTTTGGATGTGGCTCACGGTTCTGACTACCGATTCTCCTTCTTACCACATCCCTTTGATTCGGAGATACCCTTGTGTAATTCTTCCAAAAGTCTTCAATTAGTGATCTCAATGCTTCAACAATTGGTTTATCTTTTCGTGGTAGTCTCCCCGAGAACGCCCATAATTCATTGGCATTAGTGTCCTCAATTCTTTGGCGTCTTCCAATGGCTCTTGATAAAATTTTCCTATTAATTCTCAATTCTTGACTTGTCTTTCTAATGAGATGAGATTTCCTCGTTTGACTACTTACTATAGTTGATGTAATCACACGCCGTGTTGCATTACTATCTTTTGTGCGTGAGGTGTTACCCACACTCTCATACGCACTCATTAGATTCTTGACAATAGATTTTTCACTTGAAGCCTCTGATGTTCTCAACCCAAGAATCTTCATGATAGACCTATACTTTATACTTCGCATCATTTCAACGAATAGTTGACATCTTGCAGTCTCATTTAACTTTTCAAAGAACAATATCCAAATCTTATTAGCATATCTTCTACAAGTGTGTTTTGGAATCTTACCTTCCATTGGCTGCAAAATATTCTCATCAATATCAATCAAATACTTTGGCTTTCTATGCAAAATTCTAGGTGGTGTCAAGTTAGGTAAATTCATCTCAACATTAGGAATTTCATCAATATTTAAATGAGATGGGTTAGATGGCATACCTTCGATCGAAGATGGAATAGATGACATACCTTGAGGTTGAGGTGGGAACGATGGTGTACCTCCTTCATCACATGTGAGTGATGATGTACTCTCAACTTGAGATGTGGTAGATGGTGTCCTTACATGTTGACTTGCGGTAAAAGACATGTCTCCAACTATGGTATTCAAATCTCTCGTACCACGAAGTTTTTGCATTCATTCTTTTTGTGCCACCAATACCATATCTCTTTGTGATGGTTGTGGTTCCTCTTCAATTGGTATGTCTTCATTTATCGTGTCCAATTTCCTCTTCTCACGAAGTTCCCTCATAGCCATTGCTTTCTTTGCATTCTTAGCTTCTATCTCTTCCTGTGTTGGTTTAATTCTTGATCGTTTCCTCGGCGTGACGGAGAATTTGTCTGTAGCATGATAAAGAGACCACTATTAGTTCCTAAGAAATGAATACAAGACAATAGTGGGATTGTATTTTTTTATGTTGTAAGGATTTATTCTTGTATAATTTGACATCATGGTATGAACTAAGGTTTGTTTATTACACATAATTATTAAAGAGCCCAAGTGTAGAAAATATACATGGCATCATGTGAGATTGTAGGTTGCTTTCTTGATTGGGAATGTGTCTATTTTAAACATGTATGATAAAGCATGATAAAGTAATTCAATCCGAAATAAGGAAAATGTAAAGAACATGCATGTAAAGACTTGACATACCTAAAAAATGAAGATTTGAATGCAGAGAGTACCCATTATGTAGTGTTTTTATCTTCTTGCATCAAACTCCTCAACAATTTGAGTTTTTCACCACTTGCTTCCTTTTCAATGTTAAATTCCAAAAATTGAATCATAATTAACATTGCAACACTACAAAAATTGAAACTTGAATAGATATATATCAAACTTGGTGTGAAAACTATGTTATTTCCTCCTTCTCAAGTTGGCAAAGCAGAAAAGGTGGTGGAAAGATCATGCAAAGGTGGTACAATGTGTCAAATGTGCATGTGAACTTCCCAATAGCATGAAAGCACTTCTTTTTTTTCAGAGCACGCGTAGAATCAGTAAGAAAACAAAGCATGTGGGCTTGGATCACGGGGGTAACCACTTTTTTACCATTTCAATAGAAATACAAAATGTGAGTGCGTTATAACGCGCTCGCGCTATAACGCGCTCGCGTTTTGTCCTGCTATAGATTCATCACATCCTTTGAATTGATCACATCTTTTTCCTACAAGGTCTTGCCAGATGCTCCGCCATATGATAGGCATAACAATGAAGGGGCAAGCCCTCATAATCAAGTTCTTCATAGAAAATGCCCTCAACCCTCAACGTCAAACCCTAATCCCTAAACCCTCAACTCTGATCCCTCGACCCTCAACCCTCAATGTTAAATCCTAATCCCTCAACCCTCAACCCTATTCCTAAACCCTCAACCCTCAACGTCAAATCCTAATCCCTCAACCCTCAACCCTATCCCTAAACCCTCAACCCTCAACGTCAAATCCTAATCCCTCAACCCTAATCCATCATCCCTCAACTCTAATCCCTCATCCCTAAACCCTAAATGCTATCCCTAATCCTACACCCTCAATAGACTCGATACTATACATTAAACTCTAATCCCTTATCCCTAAACCCTCCAACCCTATCCCTAATCCTTACAACCCTCAACACTAATCCCTCAACCCTTAACTTTGATCCATCAACCCTCAACACTATACCTTAAACCCTAATCCCTTCAACCTCAACCCTATCCCTAAACCCTTGACCCTCGAACCTCAACCCTCAACCCTCGACGTCAAACCCTAATCCCTCAACCCTTAACTCTGATCCCTCATCTCTCAACCCTAACCCTAAACCCTAAACCCTCAACCCTCAACATCAAATCCTAATCCCTCAACCCTTCACTCTAATCCCTCAACCCTAAACCCTATCCCTAAACCCTCAACACTATACCTTAAACCCTAATCCCTCAGCCCTCAACCCTAAACCTTATCCCTAAACCCTAATCCCTCAACCCTCAACCCTAATCCATCATCCCTCAACTCTAATCCCTCATCCCTAAACCCTAAATGCTATCCCTATTCCTACACCCTCAACAGAATCGATACTATACCTTAAACCCTAATCCCTTATCCCTAAACCCTCCAACCCTATCTCTAATCCTTAAACCTTCAACCCTAAACCCTATCCCTAATCCCTCTACCCTCGACACTCTAACCCTAAGCTCGACATTAAATGCTAATCCGTCAACCCTAAACCCTAATCCTAAACCCTCAACCCTCAACCCTCAACACTATACCTTAAACCCTAATCCCTCAACCCTCAACCCTAAACCTTATCCCTAAACCCTAATCCCTCAACCCTCAACCCTAATCCATCATCCCTCAACTCTAATCCCTCATCCCTAAACCCTAAATGCTATCCCTATTCCTAAACCCTCAACAGACTCGATACTATACCTTAAACTCTAATCCCTTATCCCTAAACCCTCCAACCCTATCCCTAATCCTTATACCCTCCACACTCTACTTTAACCCTAATTCCTTGACCCTCAACCCTATCCCTAAACCCTTGACCCTCGAACCTCAACCCTCAACCCTCGACGTCAAACCCTATTCCCTCAACCCTTAACTCTGATCCCTCAACCTTCAACCCTAACCCTAAACCCTAAACCCTCAACGTCAAATTCTAATCCCTCAACCCTTCACTCTAATCCCTTAACCCTAAACCCTCAACACTATACCTTAAACCCTAATCCCTCAACCCTAACCCTAAACCTTGTCCCTAAACCCTAATCCCTCAACCCTCAACCCTAATCTGTCATCCGTCATCCCTCAACTCTAATCCCTCATTCCTAAACCCTAAATGCTATCCCTATTCCTAGACCCTCAACAGGCTTGATACTATACCTTAAACCCTAATCCCTCTACCCTTGACACTCTTATTTAACCCTAATCCCTTGACCATTGACCCTATCCCTCAACCTCAACCCTCAACTCTCAACATTAAACCCTAATTCATCAACCCTAAACCCTAATCCCTCAAACCTAAACCCTATCCCTAAACCATCAACCCTCAACACTATACCTTAAACCCTAATCCCTCAACCCTCAACCCTAAACCTTATCCCTAAACCCTAATCCCTCAACCCTCAACCGTAATCCCTCATCCCTCAACTCTAATCCCTCATCCCTAAACCCTAAATGCTATCCCTATTCCTAAACCCTCAACAAACTCGATACTATACCTTAAACTCTAATCCCTTATCCCTAAACCCTCCAACCCTATCCCTAATCCTTACACCCTCCACACTCTACTTTAACCCTAATCCCTTCAACCTCAACCCTATCCCTAAACCCTTGACCCTCGAACCTCAACCCTCAACCCTCGACGTCAAACCCTATTCCCTCAACCCTTAACTCTGATCCCTCATCTCTCAACCCTAACCCTAAACCCTAAACCCTCAATGTCAAATTCTAATCCCTCAACCCTTCACTCTAATCCCTCAACCCTAAACCCTATCCCTAAACCCTCAACACTATACCTTAAACCCTAATCCCTTAACCCTAACCCTAAAACTTGTCCCTAAACCCTAATCCCTCAACCCTCAACCCTAATCTATCATCTGTCATCCCTCAACTCTAATCCCTCATTCCTAAACCCTAAACGCTATCCCTATTCCTAGACCCTCAACAGGCTCGATACTATACCTTAAACCCTAATCCCTCTACCCTCGACACTCTTATTTTACCCTAATCCCTTGACCATTAACCCTATCCCTCAACCTTAACCCTCAACCCTCAACTCTCAACATTAAACCCTAATTCATCAACCCTAAACCCTAATCCCTCAAACCTAAACCCTATCCCTAAACCATCAACCCTCAACACTATACCTTAAACCCTAATCCCTTAACCCTCAACCCTAAACCTTATCCCTAAACCCTAATCCCTCAACCCTCAACCGTAATCCCTCATCCCTCAACTCTAATCCCTCATCCCTAAACCCTAAATGCTATCCCTATTCCTAAACCCTCAACAGACTCGATACTATACCTTAAACTCTAATCCCTTATCTCTAAACCCTCCAACCCTGTCCCTAATCCTTATACCCTCCACACTCTACTTTAACCCTAATTCCTCGACCCTCAACCCTATCCCTAAACCCTTGACCCTCGAACCTCAACCCTCAACCCTCAACATCAAACCCTAATCCCTCAACCCTTAACTCTAATCCCTCGACCTTCAACCCTAACCCTAAACCCTAAACCCTCAACGTCAAATTCTAATCCCTCAACCCTTCACTCTAATCCCTCAACCCTAAACCCTATCCCTAAACCCTCAACACTATACCTTAAACCCTAATCCCTCAACCCTAACCCTAAACCTTGTCCCTAAACCCTAATCCCTCAACCCTCAACCCTAATCTATCATCCGTCATCCCTCAACTCTAATCCCTCATTCCTAAACCCTAAACGCTATCCCTATTCCTAGACCCTCAATAGGCTCAATACTATACCTTAAACCCTAATCCCTCTACCCTCGACACTCTTATTTAACCCTAATCCCTTGACCATTAACCCTATCCCTCAACCTCAACCCTCAACCCTCAACCCTCAACTCTCAACATTAAACCCTAATTCATCAACCCTAAACCCTAATCCCTCAAACCTAAACCCTATCCCTAAACCATCAACCCTCAACACTATACCTTAAACCCTAATCCCTCAACCCTCAACCCTAAACCTTATCCCTAAACCCTAATCCCTCAACCCTCAACCCTAATCCCTCATCCCTCAACTCTAATCCCTCATCCCTAAACCCTAAATGCTATCCCTATTCCTAAACCCTCAACAAACTCGATACTATACCTTAAACTCTAATCCCTTATCCCTAAACCCTCCAACCCTATCCCTAATCCTTACACCCTCCACACTCTACTTTAATCCTAATCCCTTCAACCTCAACCCTATCCCTAAACCCTTGACCCTTGAACCTCAACGCTCAACCCTCGACGTCAAACCCTATTCCCTCAACCCTTAACTCTGATCCCTCATCTCTCAACTCTAACCCTAAACCCTAAACCCTCAGTGTCAAATCCTAATCCCTCAACCCTAAACCCTATCCCTAAACCCTCAACACTATACCTTAAACCCTAATCCCTTAGCCCTCAACCCTAAACCTTATCCCTAAACCCTAATCCCTCAACCCTCAACCCTAATCCGTCATCCCTCAACTCTAATCCCTCATCCCTAAACCCTAAATGCTATCCCTATTCCTACACCCTCAACAGAATCGATACTATACCTTAAACCCTAATCCCTTATCCATAAACCCTCCAACCCTATCCCTAATCCTTATACCCTCCACACTCTACTTTAACCCTAATTCCTCGACCCTCAACCCTATCCCTAAACCCTTGACCCTTGAACCTCAACCCTCAACCCTCAACGTCAAACCCTAATCCCTCAACCCTTAACTCTGATCCCTCGACCCTCAACACTATACCTTAAACCCTAATCCCTATCCCTCAACTCTTAACCCTTAAAACTTAAACCCTATCCCTACACCCTCAACACTTGACACTATATCTTAAGCCTCAAACCCTGATCCCTAAAGCCTCAACCCTCAATCCTTAAACCTTCAACCCTAAACCCTATCCTTAATCCCTCTACCCTCGACACTCTAACCCTAACCTCGACATTAAATGCTAATCTGTCAACCCTAAACCCTAATCCTAAACCCTCAACCCTCAACCCTCAACACTATACCTTAAACCCTAATCCCTCAACCCTCAACCCTAAACCTTATCCCTAAACCCTAATCCCTCAACCCTTAACCCTAATCCATCATCCCTCAACTATAATCCCTCATCCCTAAACCCTAAATGCTATCCCTATTCCTAAACCCTAATCCCTAATCCCTAAACCCTCCAACCCTATCCCTAATCCTTACACCCTCCACACTCTACTTTAACCCTAATCCCTCGACCCTAAACCATATCCCTAAACCCTTGACCCTTGAACCTCAACCCTCAACCTTCAATGTCAAACCCTAATCCCTCAACCCTTAACTCTGATCCCTCGACCCTCAACCCTATCCCTAAACCCTAAACCCTCAACCATAATCTGTCATCCCTCATCCCTAAACCTTAAACACTATCCCTATTCCTAGACCCTCAACAGGCTCGATACTATACCTTAAACGCTAATCCCTTATCCCTAAACCCTCCAACTCTATCCCTTATCCCTTAACCCTCATGATTAATAGCCTTGAACGTAAAAAAAATTGAGGGGAACATAACGCGAGCACGTTATAACATGCTCGCATTATGTCAAACATGACAAAAATAGACTTGCGAGAAAGAAAAATGCAAGGCAAAACATAACACGAGCGTGTTATAACGCGGGCGCGTTATAACGCAAGCGCGTTATTTCTTGCTTTGGGAATCCCAAGCCTTGAGCTTGGGATTTGCTTTGGATTTCCAACCCAAAGGCTTGGAGTGTCTTATGAATAGTCACAGACGTGTTTTTCTATATTCTTCAAAATTTCACATAATTTCGTTCGTGCTAACCCTCAGATTTGCACGCGTTTCAAGGTCAAACAAATCGAACACATGGGTAATGTTAGGCTTTCTCCTAGCTATTTGACGATGTGATTTTTTTCACATTTTAACAATGTTAAGCCTTTCATCTTTAATTTCTTTTGTTTGTGTGTCCGTTTTTAGGCAAAAACCACTGTTTGGTCTTTTTTTCATTGTAAAATAACTATTCATTCAAATTTCAAAAAAATTACATATTTAGAAACTAGACTCCATTCTACAAATATTAAAAAAATAAAAAAATGTAGTTTTCAAAATTTATAGGGGTAGCATGGCCAAAATTCTATTTTTTAGGATGTGTCCACTTTAAAAATTAGTAAAAAATCAAATATTCATCAAAAAATTATCAGAAAAATCGGGCATAAACTACATGCTATTAGCTAATTTCTCACCGAAGTGATTTTAAAAATACCAAAAAAAAGTTGACCTTTTGAGGGAGCCACAAAACATGCTATGTTATGTTTTTTTGACAGAAACAACACCAATTTCTGTGGCTCCCTCTTTTGAACCCCTTAATCTATGCCATTTTCAAAACAAAATAGTAGTTTAGAAAGTAGACTTGGAGCACTACAAACATTGTTTTGGTTGCATCTCCAAATTTTGAGTGTAACTATGCTCAATTTCTCATCCAAGGCCAGTATTTCCTGATTTCAGAAAAAAAGTGGCCACTTAAGACCCCTTTTTGGCCCCCCATCTTCCTGCACTTACCCATTTTTGGTGTGCAGGATTGCCAAAGCCTCAGATGCTTCTACATCAATTTTCCACTTGCACCTTGAGATTTTATAGCTCTCACAACTTATTTTCATTGTCCTATTTGTATGACATTTTGACATTGTGATCAATTGTTTCCTTTTTTTTAGGGCTAAGGTTGTGTTGAGCAATTTTTTTTTTTTAAATAGCCAGAAATCTCATTTTTTTGTTGCATAGCTTCAAGATATGATTTCATTCTGTCCACTTTCTTTTGAAAATAAACTTACTAGCCCAAGCAGTTTCTTAGTTCCGAGTCAAAGGGATTTATCTCCCCAACTCTTCTCAACAGCTAATTAATGGACATTTTGTCGATGACTCCTTCCTCACTCTTTTTGAAGAGGAGAACAATGTCAATCAAGCCCTTCAATGCTTGCATATTTTTTGCGAGGCTTCCGATTCCAGCATTTAATGGCAAAAAACTCAATGTTATTGACAATCCTTCCTTCCCAAGTCTAGTTGGTTTCATTCCTTTGGTAGGAAATGAATTGATCATGGGGAAGTTTTTAGATTCCTGTGGATTCCTTTTGCCTTCCAAGCTTCTCCTGCCAATCTTTGATAAGTTGTGATAGCTAGAATTGAAATAGTATTGGATAACCAAGCCTCTCTCTTGGGCTGCTAAGTTTCAGATCTGTTCTAAAGTTTTCGTTGCCACGCATGTTTACTATTCTTCTTGTTGGGTCCCTTCTAAGGCCTCCTACTCTAAGATTTCCTTTGGGCTTCCGGCAATGGACACCAAGGCTTCCATCATGTTGCCTGGGAGCATTGTTGCCTTCCTCGTGAAGCTGGGGGGCTTGGCATCATTTCTATTCGACGGTAGGGCATTGCACTTTGTGCTAAATAGATCATCAGATCCTTTGAAAGAAATGAAGCCTCAAAAATTCTTGTCCACCATTATATCAGCTTGGGAGTCCCTTCAAGATGTGTGGCTTGGAAAGGTCTGGACATGGGCACCCTTCTTACTATGTGGGACCCTGTCACTAGTTAGGGTACTTTTGTCATCAAAAGTATTTGTAGAGCCTAAGAAGCTATCAAGCCTTGGCTTCGGTGGGCTAGTGATGACTTCCACAATGGCTTATCTATTAATCAACAGTCCATTTGGTGGTCCCCTATTCTTAGTTCTCAAGGATAACCTTTGGCCAAATTACCTTGGATTCATGCTCTACATTTTTTCAAACACTTAGTGTGTGTGTTGCCTGATTTCATTCATAGGGCCACCAAGAATTTTTTCCCTGGCCCAAGTTCAAGCTTAAAGTCAAGCTTACCAATCAAGACCAAGAGACTTTTCAGGTTGTTATTGACTCTATTCCCCCTCATATGCTTCACAAGATAGGGGTGCGGTCTCTGAAACCTTAGTGGAAGGATTGGAAGTGGTAGTCGGATACCCCTTTTAAAATTTACAAATCTGACAAAGGCTATTTGTGGATTTCACCACATCTACCCATGGTAGAATAGCTCAACCTTCCTTGGCAACTTCAATCCTCTCTTGGAACATGGCATCGTTGGTTCCACTGTATTTGGTCAGCTGTGTTAGAACCCAAGTTGACTCATTTCGCCTGGTGCATTCTTTACCAGGGGCTCGGCTTGTCCATATGGGAATTCCCTATGCTCGTTGTCCTTTCTGTGGACAGCTTAAGAGCCTCAAGCATTTGTTTTGGTTTTCCCCTCAGGCTCAAGAAGCTTGGAGCTAGATTCATGACTTCTTTCAGCCATTTCGACCTGCCCCATTCTCTTGGCATATGGTCTTACTAGGAGATTGGCTTTGCCTCTCACATAAGTACACCTAGATCTGGCATGCTTTCAGGGTGGAGATTTTATTCAGTATTTGGAAAGACATAAATGTTGCCTTGTTTTCCAATTGAATTGCAGATATTCATTTCTCTCTATACACTAAAGCTATGATTTGTTCTAATGTTTTAATGCAGATTCAAGTGCAAGCTTGTAAAGTTGTACTTAAGGTTGCTCATCTGTAAGAGCTGCTAGATCACGAGAGAAATGCCCCCTGTATTATGGCCAAGGCTCTGTCGAATCCCACCTCTCCTCCTAGAGTTCGAAGGCGTGGGTGCAACCAATCTGCTAGGAGAGACCATGGCTCCCACTCCCATGGGGCTCAGTCTTAGCCATCTCGCGACTCTACTGCTCATGGTTGGCCCCAGCCCTCCAGGCAACCCTCGACGGCTTCACAGGGGCGTGGAGGTGCTAGATGGCCTAGTTATGATAAATTCCCACGTCTGCAACTTGCTATCTCTCATGTTCGTGGCTACCAGTCTGTGGAGGAGAATCTTAATGATGATGATGCTCTTGCTAGTTGGGAGCCAATAGATGATACTACCCCCGCTGATGTATGGGGGAATAATACTAATGATCAAGATCCACCTTCTGTTGTTGCTGCTTTAACAACTTAAGTGTTTTTAGGGCTTGGCTCTTTGTTTCAATCTATGTTTTGGACTTAAGGCCCCATAAACTTTAGGGTATGATTTCTTTTCCATCAATTCTTTTTTTGTGAATATTGTACTTTCTTTTATATATATTTATATAGAATAATGAAAATATTCATAAAAAATTAATATATACTATATTTCATTAAAATGAAGATATAATAAATATAATTCTTTTAGCTTTGAAAATGTAAGAACAAATCAACAAATAAGTACATAAATCTTAAAGATACAAAAATATCTTAAAAGAAATTGTTTGTATGAAATGAATATGTATTTTGTTTTAATATAAAATCATTCTGCTTTAAAATTGTATGATAAGAATCAACATTGAAATAGTAGTGTTTTAGGATTTTTTTAATCCATAACATAAACCTTAGAAGGTTAAAAATCAATTTTATTTTATTCTATTCATTCCCCTCTTCTTTTTTTATTGAACATGAGACCTTGGTAATAATGCCTTTGACCCTTCATACAAGAATTTTGCTGTTTTAGCAGCACTGTCTTTCGACAACGTGGGCATATTTCATTATAGGTTGCTTACTGATCATCGTGTGCAAAGAACCGACTTTATAATTGAGGCTCTGCTCATTGAACTATATTCATAAGAAGATCGGAAGGAATTTTAAAAGGTCAAGAAAGAATAAGAATTTAGATCGCTTGTCGAAGTGGGTATGTATTTTGTTTTGATATAAAAGTTGTGAAAGAATCAACATAGTACATTGATAAAAAGTAGTAGTATGGTATGACAGATCTAAGAGCTTTTTATTGAAGCAATCAAGAGCAGTCAAAAGTACATCGTTGAAAAGAAGAAACCTTCTCCCTCTTATAAAAAGGATCCGTCCTAATCCACAAAAGGGAGAAAATAGAAGCTAAAAGAACAGACCAAATTATAACTATGGTAGGAGTTCGATTCTGTCTTCCTAAGAGACCTCTCAGAAATGGGTACAAGTGCACTACAACCCATAATGCAAAGCATAGCTTCTTAAACAAGGTTCCCCATGCTCCATATCCACTGTTAAATGTGGCAGAAACTCCAGCTACAACTGCTAAAAGGTTGACTATAACCAGTGTGGTTGGAAGGATGAGAAGATTAGTCCATTCGAATGCATATAGTTCCTTGAGATCATCGGCCTCATCTAATTTTTTAGATTTGGACTTTGGATGAGAAGTAGCAGTGGCAGTAAACTCTATGCCTGTCAACACCTTGAGCAGGCCTTGGAATATTGCAAAAAAATGAGAAGAGGTGCCTCCAATCACCCAAAACTGTTGGTACCTCCACCATTCTTCAATCTCCACTTGGCTCCATTTGAGCTCCAGGAACACACAGGCCACCATGGAGACAAGGACACCTACGATCCAAATGAGTCCAATTTCGTCTAGCTGTAGGAGGCAAGCGTGAGTTAATATAATTTTTTTTGCATGAATTGATTTATGTTTAATTTGGGTATTCAGTAGATTAAAAGTTCACATACCAGTGGAAATATGAATTTTCCTGTGAGGAGACAAACAGCAGGAAGAAAGCAGTAGGTGATTAGAGGAATTGAAGCCAAGGGGTAAACGACCATGTTAATGTAGGCGATTCTTTGAAGCCACTCAAGTTGACCAGATCTCAATCTGTACCATAGTGGGCAGCGTTTGCTGAGAAGAATTTCTACGGAGCCTAATGCCCAATGGAGCAGTTGCCTCAGGCTGTCTGCTAAATTCATAGCACCATTTTCTTTGAATGCAGCCCTGAAATTGAATTAGTCATAATTAATATGCACTAACACAGAATAAAATTATAAAACTATTTAGCCCTCACTGTTAATAAAACAGAGCAGAACAGAGTAGTACAAACTGCAGCAAATTAAACAGAAACGAAAATAACACACACACATAGACAACAAGTTACGTGGTTCACCAATCAATTGGCTACATCCACAGAAAAGCAGGGTAGCCATCTCTTTATTATTAAGAGCAGCAATACATAGATTCATCAATCAAATAGGTTGGAATTCACAACGGAACACTCACAACTACTTACTTCATCTTCCTCCAAATTGTACATAAATTTTTTTTGTTGTATTAAACATGAACTAATGCTAACCTGGAAGGAACACAATATATGGACTGCCAGCCACGGGCGTGCATCTTCATTCCTGTGAGAACATTGTCTGTGACAGAGCCGTATATCCAACCGATCTGCAGAAGAAATCAGGCTTAAATTTATGAGAGGCAACTGTATAAATTTGTTTATTAGAGGTAATAGAAATCATAGATTTTTTATCAGTGACGTACCTCTTTTCCCCATTGGGTTTTCTCTTCATATGTACAGGTAATGACATGGATGGCTTCTTTGATTAGCGAAGAGGGGTCTGTAGTGTGTGGAATACCACCATCTTCCATTAAAGTTGAAGCAATAAAGACTGGTGATTGTCCCAACGATTCTTCCAAGCCTTGAAAGGGACCTAACAGCTGTGCAGTTTCTGCTTCATATTGATGAAAGCCTGCCAAAAAGGAAACAGTATATCAAATACATAAATATATGTATAAGAGTTTTCTATCAAATGTAAAATTGTTATTGATTGTTTGATCATTGAAACCGTTGAAACCGATGATGTTTAAGTAGAGTGGGTTTCAACCGAGTGGAGATTAAGTTAATCTAGGAAGTGGGTTTAACTACTGGTCCAAGAATTTTCTATGAGATGTAAAATTGTTATCGATTATTTGACCATTGAAACAATGATGTTTAAGTAGAGTGGGCTTCAACCCAATGGAGATTAAGTTAATCTAAGAAGTGGGTTTAACTACTGGACCCATCTAATATAGTAGTGAGATCTGAAGCATTGGAAAACTTAATCTGAATGAACTTAATAGTATTAGCACCCTGCAAACAAGTATTTAAAGGCAAAATTATAAATAATTATTAATCTACCTCAACGGTAAGGAAAAATTTCATATATGTAATTACTTTCAGTGTCTGTGTATGTTTCATGGTTGATGGAATCTAGGTTTTCTCTATCACTGTTCTTGGATTTGCGAAATAATCGGTGCCGCCATGATTGAGAGGAGTTTTGGCTGATTTGGGGAGGGGCGTAACCATAGAAAGCTTGCCTCCTAAAAACACATGCTGTGCCTAAGTATATTGGGCCCTGAATACCGTCTAGCCCCTTCATTGTTATCTGCACCCAAAGCAGACAAAATGAAAAAGTATCAAGACATGCAAAGGTGAAAAACTGTGTAGAAGACTATGGAAACATTTCATTGTGACCTTCCACAGATCCCAAAACCTTGATCCAAAAGCCTGTTGAAATCTTTTTGCCCTGTGACAAGTATTTAAAATCTAAAAAACTTGTTCAAAGATTTATATGGAGAGTTAGTGGTGATTACATCATAAAAGACGGTGTTGTGATTAACATATTTATTCCCTCTGTTGAGAGCATGGAATCTGAGAGGAAACTGCACGTAAGAAACATTTTGGCCAACTGGGGCGTCCATCATAAAGCACATTGCCTCCCGCACGACCTGACTGTTGTTTATATATTGTGTACAGTCGATATTCAAGATGTAGGGAGAGTTGGTTAGCACTCCTGAGACTCGAACCTGCAAGCATTTGAAATGTATGAGTTTCAACATATAAGACGCAGGCAATAAAGGTCTGAGATTGTTTTATGTTATTACCAGGGAATTCATGGCACCGGGCCTGTTATGATGATGGAATCCTGGCTTTTTCTCACGAGAGACGTAAACGAGCAGAGGTAGCTCATTTCCTCTGATGTCCAAAGCTCCAGTGCGGCCTAAAAATACCTGCAGAAATCTCCAAGATATTCATATTTATCTTAAGAGGAATAATAGAAATACTGTTTATTGACTATATGATCATGAAAGTTTTGTTCTGAGTGCCTTGTGTTCCCCAATTCTTGAACCTTGGATAAGATAGGATTTTCAGTATATTGACTTTGATTTATCTGTAGCATGGAATTCTTAAAGTGGGCAGCCAGGCGACCAAAAGAATCCTCATCATTTAGACCTCTCACTTTTGTGAAAATTATCCTGCAATCTAATCAATATTTTATTTAATTTTCTTTCTTAAAGAAATGCTTTGAAGAAGGAACGTGACGTAGATGCCGCGTTTTATAAAGCCCGAAACCCGTCTTTTGGCATGGTTATTTGATATTCACCTATTTTTTTAAAATTAATATGTTCTCACAGCTGTGTACTTTCATAGTTAAGCGTAGGTTGAAAAAGTGGCTATGAGAATTTTAGTCTGTTTATGATTTGCTCAACTATTGGGAGAGTGCACCAATCTCCCAACAATCCGCCCCATCGCATGGATTGCCTTCACCTGCTATTTTTCGCCTCTTCTTTCAGGGGTTGAATTCTTTTTGCCAAGTGAAAAGTTTTGTTGGATTAATCATCACACCTCTGGGAATTGATCTAGTGGACTAACCGCCACTCTGAATATAGGTGAAGATGTTGGTTTGCAAAGTTCACTAACACCTACAGGTTTTCGTGTAACAACAAACCTACATGTGGTATCGGAGCCTCAACCTAGGTTCAATTCTCTTGAGTTATGTCAGAGGGGTGCCAAGTGGGTGTTGAACTAATTACTGCACCACTCGGAATATAGGTGAAGATGTTGGTTTGGAAAGTTCACTAACATCTGCAGGTTTTAGTGTAATGACAAACCTAGAAGACCACTGGTTCATTTGCGTGATCTTTCATTATGCAAGGTGATGTGAAGGTTAGTTTTCCTTCACCACCTAGTTGGAGAATGTTGGTTCCACTTATAGTTCAAGACTCTTGGGATAGGTGGGAGGCCCCTAATCCTCCTCTACCAAACCCTCCCAATAAATATTTCCTTGTCAAAATAACCTACCTTCTCTTCTTTATGCACCAACATTGAAATAGATCTGGTACTTCAATTTTCCCTCGAGATGAGTTTTCAATTAAAAAAATTGTTTCTAAACTCTGAAATACCTGATTTGTTATTATAAACATTTCAATGATCATTCATTTGTGACACATGTGTTCCTCTTGTAGCTTTTTTTTTTTTTTTCAAATAATACATAATTAAATATAAAATCTTTTATTTTGGGAGAGGGAATCTCAGGGCTTAAATTTGACAGTTGTATAGCTGTATTTAGGCATTTTTGCTGTAAAATACAATCAAAATTTTAAAAAGACTGTATCATATGAAAGGAGAGATTTTGGACAAACTGTCAAAATTTATATAGGGTTATATTGATATATATATATATGTTTGGTTTTTATATAATCTACTTATACTAAGGTATGTCATAGTATTTTACAGGCAGCATTGAATAGATAACTGTCATAAAAAAATTGCTTGACAGGCAAGGTCAACTATCAAATTTAAGCCCTGAGAGGGATCATTACTACTATATTTAAACATCATCTAGTTCAATGGTCAAAAAGTCAATAACAATTTTACATCTCATCTATACTAAAATGTGGTAAATATTTATCCTATTTTTATTAGCTAAAATTGACCTTTAACTATTAAACTAAATGATTTTTAAGATTAGTCAATTGTTACAACTCTTTCTCATCAAACCAAAAACTAGAAAATTATATTGATCCAGAAGTTTAGAAAATGTTCCATCAGATTTTTAAGAGAAGTGAGAAGAGAGAAGAGACACACCTGAATCATTGCTGGGTGGTCGCGAGGATTGTTCCCGGGCCAAGGCCTACCATCCTGCATCATCCACCCATCCTCTGGGGCCTTTTGTCGTTTGGCCACCAATGCATTCGTTCTAACTTTGAATTCGTCATATTCTCTCTGAATTGAATTCATTCACATAAAACAATTCTCACTTTAAATCAAACAAATTCATTCTCCACACAACTAATTCAGAGCGCAGTAAGAGATGCAGGGCAGTTCTTGCTTACTTTCATTTCACGGCGCTTTTTCACAAAGGAAGGTTTGACCTTCTCTTTGAGATAATCAATCTTCTGAGAAAAATAAGCTTCAGGAGCTCTGGGTTCGATGTTGAACTCCTTGCAGAAGGGAACCCACCTCCTTGCAAATTCCGCAGTCTCAGACAAACACTCGAACGTAACCATGGCCGACCCATCGTCCGACACATAGCACGAAACTTTTTCCGCAGGATAATCCACGGCTAGCACAGATAAAATAGCATTCACAGTCATTATTGGCGGCTCGCTCATCGGATCCTCCGTGCTCACAAAAATATCCACGCTTGCCATCCCAGAGTAATCTTCGCTCTCTTTCTCATACCTTACAAATTCAATCCATAAAAAAATATTTACATCTATTTCAAACATAGTTACAAAAATTAAACAGGCTGAGGGCTTAGGTTTGTGCCAAACCATCATCATTAGACCTTAAGATTACAGAAGATAATGGTATTAATGTTTGTAAAAGTATACTGAAAAATAAGAGAGAGGGAACGCAGTATAACTGCAGCAAACTCAAACAAAAATAAGAACAAAAGGATGACTATTACTTAAAAGATAAAGTATATGTAAGCAAAGCATATTTTTTGAAAAGTTACTGATAAAAAGCAGTGAGATTACTTCCTATTCAATTGTTAAAAACAAACAAGAAATGAGCTTCCAAGTGTAAAGCATCATAAAATAAAATCTTTGACTAAATATGTTTTAATATCATATATCTCTCAAAAGAAAAAGAGCCAAGAGTCTCCAATGCTTGTAATTCATAAAGATCTAAAGAAAATTATAAAAAAAGGCAAAATAATCACCCTTAATCTTATAATAGAAAAACATATAGAAACAAAGCAATTCTTAATTTTAAACTCTATCAAACAAATTTAACAAATACAAATTATTACACTAAAATTAAATAACTGTAAGACCTAAGAGTTAATTGCTTGTTATATTATTTATTCTCATAATCTAAATTCAATAGAAATATTGTATTTCATGTATGTTTTGGCTTTTGAGTGGAGCTATGAAGTGGAAAGAGGGGTTTTGAAAGGGCCCCACCATTTTACAAAGATCAAACAAGAAGTATTAAAGATGTTCATACAACACTATGGAACAACAACACAAAACAGACCAAGCTACTACAACAAAACAATAGCAAATCAACAATCCCAACACAACAAGAATAAGATAATACACACAAGTCAAGATGACTTAAAGCCAAATATTTTTAAGGAACTTTGGACCATACCCGCCCCTTTGAAGCTGGCAGGCATCTCAATATGCTATTTCATGTAAGTTATTATATAAGGACTCTTAGTCTATGATTCTGATTCATCAGATATATCTACTTAATAACTTTTATGAAAAAAATCTCCAAATTTTAAATGGATTGTGAAACCTATAACATCTATTATCTATAATTCAAAAAATTTGGACCCTTCAATTTCAAATTTTACAAATTTACTTGATTGATAAGCCCTTCCTATTTTACCTGCTAGACAATCTTTGGAGGTGAGTTTGGCGATTAATGGGAGACCATTTGGGCAACTGGTCTAGAATCCATGATACGGCCAACCAGATTTCACAAATGACAGCAGTAATCCAGAGTCCATATGCATCCTCCACAGGGTGGGTTATTCGCAGGTAAAAGAAGAATCCCACAATTATCAAACGCACCACTATCACAAGCCTGTATGGATAAATTATGCTCCCTTTAATGGGCAGTTTGGAGGAGAGAGACTGCTCAGGTTCCACCGCTCTGCAACACAAAAGAAAACATGAAAAATTCCCACAATCACATGCTTTATATTCATCCTCAAAACCAAGTAAGAAGAAAAGTTGTTTATCAAAATTCCTTCAAACTTTGTAGGAATCACTAACAAACAGCAAAATTTATATTTTTACGTTTCAACGATGACATCTGGTTTAATCTGCCTCTGGGATCTTCCATTGTTGGTTTCTGCAGGCGTTAAGTCATTAGATTTGACGTTAGCCTTCCAGCTCTCCACTCTTTCTCTCCATGGAATGCTTCCCTCATTGGAATCCATGGCGTTTCCTGAACTAGAGGCGGCCATTTATTCTATATATATGAAAACTGGGCGTGGGGATTGTACGTCTCTGCTTTTTTATAGAAGGCTCTGGCAGAAGAAAAAGGGCCTTCGTGTCTGCAGGCCTGGTAATGGAATATTAGATTGCAAGAGAATGAAGTAAAGCAACTCTTCCCATATCTGTTTCTTGTTAGTTCCATATTCGCTGATAATGACGAGGACAGACCTTTGTCTCTTCCGTGTGTCTTTTGCTAATCAGATATTTTTTTGGACAACGAAAAGCAGATGATTCTGTGCTCTAAAGGAGCCGGCATAACTGTAGATTCCAAAACTTTCAAACGAGTTGCATCAACCTTGTTTTTTAAATCCAACTTAGTAAATGAGCCAAGAATTCCACGTATAAATCGAAGTAAAGACGTGACATGCAATACACATCAAGAAATTAAATATCTTAAATCTTGTCGTGATCAACCAATCTCGATTATATCTAGGGAAATTTAAAGGATTTGGCATACTCTCTAATCCCAATTTTAGAACGAAGGCTCTCTTATACCAAATTCTTTAGTTAAAGATTACTCTTGAGCACCACGTCTTTTTTTGGATGGGATTGCAAAGTTATTTTACTTAAATATCATCCATTTTAATGGTCAAATAATCAATAGTAATTTTACACTTCATTCACAATAAAAAGTGTTAAATATTTGTCTTACTTTTATTGGCCAAAATTGACCTTTGACTCTTGAAGTGCATGATATTTTGTTGGGATTAGGTGTGTCATACACCTTGCAAGTTCTAATATTTAAAATATTTATTTATTTGCATTTATTATGTATGCACATATTTTTGGGCATCCCGCTTAGAGTGGCACTATGTGTCACTTGTAATTTGTATTTTGGCAATTTATTTTTTATCACTTAGTGTCATGGAAGTTGCTAAATGTAACTATGACAACTTGTAATATATGTAAGAGTTGCTAAAATGGAAAGAGCTTGACAAAGGAAATTACAATTGGAAACTTGAAAAGCATGATTTTAGGAGCCAAAAATGGAGTGCCATATTTGGAGAGTCAGTTATGATTTGAGTAACTTTCTATATTACGGTGGATTTGATTCTCCATGACTAGGCGTTGTAACTCATGGTTTTGAGTTTCCATTTTGGTGGTTTATTGTATTGGAACTCCTATAATTGAAGGGTTGAGGAGAAGTTTGTGTGTGGAGAGGATTTTTATGTAGGATTATGCTATCAGTTTTCCTCCAGAGGAGCAAGATGTAAATCTTCATGTTAAGGCTTTGAGCCTGTAAGTGTATTGTAATATGTTTGCTGTTGCAAATTAATACATTGGTTCGATGCTTTGGAGTGTGGGGTTTTTTACACGAAAGGGTTTTCCCCACGTATATTGGTGTTTATTCTCTTCTGTCTATTTTCTTCTTCGTACATGTTCTTAAAGTGTTAATTTACATGTTATGCTGCTGAAGTTTTCTTAGATTTGTAAGCTACATTATCTTTCCTCTAAGGGTTAATATGATGGGAAATCAACTATGTTTGTTTTCGCTTTAAGGGCATAGTAGTAT
Organism: Cunninghamia lanceolata; assembly: GCA_027924645.1. Classification (NCBI taxonomy): domain Eukaryota; kingdom Viridiplantae; phylum Streptophyta; class Pinopsida; order Cupressales; family Cupressaceae; genus Cunninghamia; species Cunninghamia lanceolata. Next base: position 2,396,196 of record BSBN01001493.1, read on the forward strand.
GTGCTTGCATAAAGTTATTGAATATCTATTTAAGTAAAATATAGGATGTTGTAAGGTGCATGTTGGGTTCTCTTTCCCTTTCAATTGGTATCAGAGCTACGGTGGTTCCAAGATTGCATAAGATTGCATGTGTTGGTTCCATGTTGTTTAAGGTTCTGGGTATTTCTTCTGTTGTGATTTCTTAGCTCGACAAGCTTGAGGGAATCTGTAGGAAGGAATTGGTTGATTACTAATCCTTGTTTGAGTGGAAGTCTTGCAGTTGATCTTGTTTTCAGGTTACAACAGGCATTTGAAGGATGGAGAAGATGGAGTATTATGGAGTTGATCATGTGGTTAGATTTAATATGATATTGGTGTGGAGCTCGTGTTTGATAGTATGTAATAACCCTCATGCATGGTGGTTATATTCTTTAATTCTATGGTCATTTGCAACAAAGTATACATGTTGGGTGTTTGTTCTTATGTCTCTGATCACATGGAAAAACTTGGGTTTTCATGACTATGGTTTGATGTGCTTATGTTGGTTGCTTGGTTTTAGTCCCTGGCATTGGAAGGCATTGTTTTGTTATCCTTGAATGCATGTAGGTTATGGAGTTGATCATTGGATGATCTGAAAGCTTCTGAAATAGCCTAGCTTCTCTGTATGCTTGTACATGGTGGTGGTTGTGGAGTTGGCCTACAAGTGGGCCTGGAGTTCCTGGGCCTCTTCTTCCTTTTGGTTGGTTGTACTTGCATGTCTTAGTTTCATGTTGGTTGGATATGAGGTTTTTGTAGATTTTCTGTTCAAAATCTATGGTTATGCTTATCTGTGTTATTCCATTATTTTGGTTTAACTATTTTGGTGGTTTTCAGACTTGTGGGTCTTCCATATGATAAGTGGATATGGATTTGAATGTGTGTTAGTGACATGGTGGTTTTGTAGGTTTTACATGGTTAATCAAAACTTGCGGCTTTGTAGATCTACCGATAAACTATTTTTCAACTTATGAATCCTTGTGGGTGTTTCTAGATGTAAGATAGTTGCACAAGTTTGCATGTATGCTTTGTGCATGGTGTAAGGAGGTTTGTAGGTTTCTCAGTGTGGAGATTTTGGTATGTGATTAGTCACTCATCATTTCTACAGTATTTTCTTGATGGGTTCCTTGACTATGGTTACTCATATGTGGACTTGTTTGGCAAATCGAATCTAGTGATGATTTGGTGTTTGAGTCTTGTGGTCTACATGTTATCTTCTTGTTATCTCATTTTGCAGGTTACTAATGTGATGATGAGTTTGCATGTTTCATGTTTGGGATCTATGAGTTATGTAGTTTTGTGGGTTGATCACCTATTTGATTGCAGTGGGATGAATCAGATGTGGACTGTCTATATCCACAAGATTGATTCAGTATTTCAGCATATTTTGTTAGTTGGCCTTGTCTGTGGTCATTTGTGCATTGGTATGTTGCATTGGGATGAGAGGATGGATGATTAGAGTGCCTATATAGTTGGTTATTGGGACTTCTAGCATGTTTATCATGATGGCATGGATAGCTTGGTTACATAGTTTAGTGTGAGCTTTTGATAGTGATGGTTTTATCTTCTTGACTTGGAGATATTGGTTCTACTTTATTCTTTTGTATTGTTGGTATTACACAGGTTGATTATTAGATTGTGTTAGAGCCATGTATGATCTTCATTTAGAGGATGGTTAATCACGATGCCTTAAACAACTCAGTATCACAGTTTCAATGGGAGCTTTAGCGGTGATTTGGATCTATCACTTGGTGATAGATGATCTTCTACAGTGGTTTTAGGTGTCATGGTAAGGTTTTTGGATTATGATTCTTATATTCTGTGAAATTATTTTGACATCTTGAGTTTCATTGTTAGGAGATGGTATTGTGCCATTATGGACTCTTATTTCTAAGATTGGATTTTGGCATGATGGTGCACCCCTTTGGCAAGATATGTTCATTAGACCAGGAAGTGATCTCCTAGGAGGAGATGTTAGACCATGATGTCATCTTTGTTCCTGGATTTTGCAAACGTACAGTGGGAGCTTTAATAGGGGTCTAGTGAAGTTCTCTTTAGTTTTGAGTATTAATCTTTTGCTTAAAGCTCCAGTAATTTGTAGGATGCATTTAAGTTGGTATAAATTGGTTTATGGATGCTCATGGATACTAGAGAGACTTGAGGCGAGGTTAGAGATCTGTTGTTGTGGGGATCATGTGTTGGAATAATGAAATTTCCATAGAAAGATCGAGGAGCCTTCGCCTGGGTATGTACATGAGTTCATGTTTGAACTTGAGAGGAGATTGTTCTTAGAGAGTCTATGAGGCTCGGGGTATCTCAGTGGATGATTCTCATTCCCCACTCTTAGTTCACTCAGCACAAAATGATCTGATAGGTATTGCCCATGTTATTTCAGATTCATTTTGTTGTATGCTTTGATTTCTCAAGGATATAGATCTTGAGCTAAAGTTTCTAGTTTTAGAGGGTTCATTTGAGGATTACATGGCATGGTTATCTCCTTAGGTATATGGTTTGATTTATGAGATGTTTTTAAGATGTTATTGGGTTGAATTCCTATTTGTGGAATGAATCTTTTAAGTTTGATTTTCCTTGGTTAGACAAGATTACATCCATTTTTGGTTATTTGAGATATATATGTTTTGTTTGATCTTTTGAGATTGGACGTTTGGGTGTTGGTAAGGCTTTTCAGTTGGGGTTTTGTGAAGGAGATCTTACTTGGCACAACTTAGCACTTGGTGGTGTTGGCAGAAGGACATGATATGGTTTGTAGTTTCTCTTTATGGTCTCATGTTTCTTCCTAGAGGTTCTTAAACATATAGTATGATCACTGGGTTTGTGATCATCTATTGTTGTACTTTATTATTTTTTAGTAACATTATGTGTTTTCTTTAATGTATATCATTTGAGATGTGGAGGACTTGGGAGAAGTGGAGGAGATCAAAGGTGAGAGAGTGAGAAGAAAATTGTTTGTGGAAGTATGCTCTTTTTTACAGCGGGTTGGTTGCAGTTTGCAAACCATTGTGATTGTTCTTTATGTTACATGATTTGATTATAAGCCACACTTTTATGTAAGTGTTGATTGGTAAACTTTATGTTACTTTGGTTGGCATTGCTCATGTAGTATGATTCCTAAGATGTATGTATGTCTTTGGTAGATTGTTTTTCATTGGACTGCAATATCAAGGGTCTTTAGATTTTTTGCACATCAATAGTTTTGGTGTATTTGTTATCATAGGAGATGGTAATGTTGAGTAGGACAATGGATTAAATATATAGGGATGAGAGCTGCAGTATGGATTGGATATGTCATGTGCAAAAGTTCTACCAATGGTGGGTTTTTTAGTTAGATGTAAACAACTAACTGTGGTTGTTGTTCTAACTATTCTAGAGCATTCGTGCTTGATCTTGTTTTGGAGATGTTTGGACTTTAGAGTTGTGTTCTAGTAATGGGTTTAAAGTTGGATACTTTCATGTGTCTATGTGACATTTAGTGTTTCATCATATTTTTGGAATCCTAATATTTGGTCATGTTGGTGATCACTTGGAAGATGTTGCAGGTGCTTTTGTAAAGCTTGTGAGCATAATGGAGTTCAATTGAGATAGTATGGTAATCTTGGTGTTTCATAGATTGGTTGTGTTTCCCTTTGGCTCTTGCAAGGTATATAACAAGTGGGAGAATGTTGGGATTAGGTGTGTCATACACCTTGCAAGTTCTAATATTTGAAATATTTATTTATTTGTATTTATTATGTATGCACATATTTTAGACATCCCTCTTGGAGTGGCACTATGTGTCACTTGTAGTTTGTATTTTGGAAATTTGTTTTTTATCACTTAGTGTCATGGAAGTTGCTAAATGCAACTATGACAACTTGTAAGGTGTGTAAGAGTTGCTAAAATGGAGAGAGCTTGAAAAAGGAAATTGCAATTAGAAACTTGAAAAGCATGATTTTAGGAGCCAAAAATGGAGTGCCATATTTGGAGAGTCAGTTATGATTTGAGTAACTTTCTATATTATGATGGATTTGATTCTCCATGACTAGGCATTGTAAGGCATGGTTTTGAGTTTCCATTTTGGTGGTTTCTTGTATTAGAACTACTATAATTGAAGGCTTGAGGAGAAGTTTGTGTGTGGAGAGGATTTTTATGTAGGGTTATGCTATCAGTTTTCCTCCAGAGGAGAAAGATGTAAATCTTCATGTTAAGGCTTTGAGCCTGTAAGTGTATTGTAACATGTTTGTTGTTGCAGATTAATACATTGGTTCGATGCTTTGGAATGTGGGGTTTTTTACCCGAAAGGGTTTTCCCCATGTATATTCCAGTGTTTCTTCTCTTCTGTCTATTTTCTTCTTCGTTCATGTTCTTAAAGTGTTAATTTACATGTTATGCTGCTAAAAATTTCTTAGATCTGTAAGCTACATTATCTTTCCTCTAAGGGTTAATGTGATGGGAAATCAACTATGTTTGTTTTCGCTTTAAGGGCATAGTAGTATGTGCTTGCATCAAGTTATTGAATATCTATTTAATTAAAATATAGGATGTTGTAAGGTGCTTGCTGGGTTCTCTTTCCCTTTCAATTCGTATCAGAGCTACGGTGGTTCCATGGTTGCATGAGATTGCATGTGTTGGTTCCATGGTGTTTAATGTTCTGGGTATTTCTTCTGTTGTGATTTCTTAGCTTGGCAAGATTGAGGGAATTTGTAGGAAAGAATTGGTTGATTATTAATCCTTGTTTGAGTGGAAGTCTTGCAGTTGATCTTGTTTTCAAGTTACAGTAGGCATTTGAAGGATGGAGAATATGGAGTATTAAGGAGTTGATCATGTGGTTAGATTTAATATGATATTGGTGTGGAGCTCATGTTTCACTACTATATTTGACTACAAATTCTGACGAATATTTGGTGACATATCGACAAAATATTGTTGACTTACCGACATAACACTGATTTAAATTTCATTGCTAAATTTTTGTCGCTTTAACGACCAATTTTCATACGTCGAAACCACAACCCAGCATCGTCGGTCAGTGCGACGAAAAATGTTGGTGGTGTAAAATCAATGTAACTTCATCCATCTATCAATGCAAAGAATCACAAAACATTGCAAAACACCAAACGTTCATCCAATTTTTGATGAGGTGGAGCAAACTGTCATTGCCATTACGACGAAAACTGCATTCTGTGTACAGCAACATCATCGCAAATTTTTGTGGTTCGTCGAGCTATGTTCGTCGAAATTGTGACGAAACTCTGCAGTTTTTTTTTAAATATATATATTCATTCAAACATCTTTTACTTTCACCGATGGTTCCTATTTTATCCACTATGTTGGCGTAACTTGAGATATGTTCTCTTGACTAAATTTTATCGATGTAAGATGTGTCATCGGGCGGTCCATTTTCTGTTGTTTCGATATCAATGTGTTCCTTCGATGAAATATATCAGTGTACCTCATGCCGAAATCCTAAGTGAGTCTATCTTTTACTTTTTTGAATAACCCATCGATAGAACAAAAAGAATGTGTCCCCGATACAAGCCTTTTATCTTCATCGGAGTAGTATATGAGATCAAAATTATCACTTGTTAGGCTTCCGATGGCTGATGAGTATTTTGTCAGGGAAACTTTCATGAGTTATGCCGATATACATTTCCTATGGTGCTACATTCTCTATTTGTTCCTTTTTAATCAAAATATACAGCCCAATTTATTCTGCCAATCGGTATGAATGCAATGTGCCTATGCTGATATTGTACAATGTGCTTCCTCATTCACGCAGACCATTCCTGCAATGTTTTTATCGATGAAGCTTGCTAGTTGTTGTGCCGATATATTGTATCGTGAAAATATAAACATAAAACATGATCGAGGTGACATAGATACTACTTGGCCGATATGTTATATCTCTTTAATTTGAAATGTGTGAACAATGGGTCTTGGATACATATAGTGAGTAAATAGCTTATAAGAACAATGGTAGAAGACCCAGCAATGAAGACTTGGGCAAAAACTACCATAGAAATTGTTGGATACGTCTCACATGACCTGCAATAATGCAAGTCCCAAAGCATATGGGCATAGTGTTGAAAACCCACACATGGAAACTAGGGACCCAAATTTGTGTCTTAAGGTTGTAGAATCCCCACAAAAACCCTCATTAACCAATCAAAAAGTAAACAATTGTCTACTAATTTGAAAGGATTAATCACAAAATCAGTTTTAATAGTTGAGATAGGTGTGAATGAAAAAATGGAAGACTTATGGTAAAATTTCAAATATGTGAAGATCTCCTTGGGAAAAAATCTAATAGTCACCTTCTTCTCTCATAGTGGAATAAAGTAAAATATGTTCTTAACATTTTACAGGCAAAAGTTAGTGTAAAGACAACATACAAGTATGTTGATGCCATCATTGAACTGCACACCAAGCTCACGAATCAAAACAAGTATTGTTCCTGCAACGTATGAAGCCCACCTAATTACAATTGAGTTCAAATAGAAATTAAATCCACAAATAATGATTTTCAAACAGTACATTCTATTTTTGGTCAGTTGTGTGTGAGAGAGCGAGAAAGTGAGTGAGTGTGTGTGTGTGTGAGAGAGAGAGAGAGAGAGAGGTCACTTTTGTTATGGATCTCTAGCAAAATATGTGTGTGCTTTCTCATATGATACCTGGCCAAATAAAAATAACAGTTAAACCCAAACCAAAAACCAAACCAGCAACATCTAATACATAACTGTATTAATTCTATCAAATGAAATTATTTTATCATCAGTGCATAAAGCACATGATAGGCGATTACTAGGAGCAATCCATCCACTCACTTATTCCATTGGTCACTAAATAAGAGAATCATCTATAAAATTGCTACCCAAATTGAAAGGTGCCCCTCATATGGATCAAATTGCATGTAAGCAACTAGAGATGATTATTGGGAGCAACTACAGAATCAATAACCTACCAAACAATGGCATGACATCATCACTAACTACTCATCACATAGTGAATTGTGGATGATTTTAGCATTAACCACATAATTACAATATCTGTATGTTTAATGATTTAATACCAGTTGTGTTACAGGGCTCTCTCCTAGACCCCTCATACCCAGACCTAGTTCAAACCGCGTACCAGTCTCAAGCTAATTCTTGTGTTGAAATGGCTAGGCTCTTCTCTTTTGTTTCTGCGCTACATGAGTACATCCCAAGTTTGTCTAATCTAAACTTGTATGTCCCCAGACACGGGATCCATCTGTGGATAGCTTCCCCTATAAAAACTGTCATCCAGGGTAACATATGAGATGTGTTAAAAAGTAAAATAAGTACAAAGGATAACATATTGAAGCAAAGAGAACTAATGAAAATCGCATAAGCTTAAGAGTGCAGCATAATGAAATATTGAAAAGTGCATTACCTTATTGAGCTTCTCTTTGTTTCAAAAATAGTTTCATATTCTCTACTTAACAGGGCCAACCACATGATGGCGGAAGCTCATTTGGCCCTTCCCCCCCCCCTCACATCACTCTCAATTCCCCATACCCGATCATATAACATTAATCATTCATTCATCCATTAATAACATATAACATTCATTCATTCATCTATTAATAACATATAACATTCATTCATTAACATATAACATTCATTCATTAACATATTCACATTCATTCATTAACATATAACATTCATTCTTTCAGTTTTTACATATTATCAAAAATATAGTTGTCAAAAATATCAGTTTTTAACATTCATTAACATATTATCAAAAATATGGTTGTCATAATATGATTACAATCACTTTTTTTTTGTTTCTTTTTTGCAGCTAAAAAAAGAAGAAATGGAGTATCATTTTCTAAATCATCTGTCCCTCCTTTAGTTGTTCTGCCCTCTGCTCGTGATCTTAATGTATGCCTAGTTGTGTACTCATGACGTGGAGGCCGCTGCAAGGGGGGGTCTGTTGCAATAACAAAGAAATGTTAAATTGATATGTTTTATTATTATTGTTACAAGTATTTCATTAATTAAAAGAACATTAGAGTGGTGCTCTTTAACTAATGGGGCCACATCATGTTCCTAATCTTGTCTTATAGCCTCATGCTCAACATGCTGAACACCCTCTAAATCCTCTAGAGTTGAAATATGAAAGGTTACATTAATTAATACACCAATTGCAATTAAATATGTTTAAAAGAACATTAGAGTGGTGCTCTTTACTTGATGTGGCCACATCATGTTCCTGATCTTGTCTAGCCTGATCATGCTTAACATGTTGATCACGCTCTACATGCTCTAAAGTTGAAACACGAAAGGTTACGTTAATTAATACACCAATTGCAATTAAAGACGTTTAACTGTATTAATCCATATTGCATTTTGTATAGCACATGAATACATCCAGTACCGGGATGCACACCATGACCTTCATCTGCAGGTTGTGCTCCACCCTCACCAGGATGCATTCCAATGTCATGTGTAGTATTATCATTGCTTGTTTGTTTAAAACAAATAGGCACATAATTACTTTATGGTGGAAATTAATATTGAATAGATTGCACAAGTATTCAATTTTAAATAAACTTCATTGAGTTTATTTACCTACGTGTCGGATGCAGTGGAAGCTTGTGTTTGCCCAGTCAAGAGTCTTAAGCATTCAGCCACGGCTCCATAGCCTTGCTGGAAGGCAATCTTTAGGTCCTCTTCTGTGGGCACTCTGTTGAATTCAGAGCCCTGCATTTTTGCATAAGATCATGATTTTTGCTTCTATGGTGTGATAAAACCAAAATTGTTTGCAATTTATTATTTGGATGCAATATTTCATTTATTGATACTTACAATTCATGCGGCTAATTTCATATAACCACTAGAGTCAAGTTTGTGCTACTCGTGTTTTTCTAGTCTTACCTTTGTTGCCTTTGATGTGTTGGGCAGTCTATGAAAAGTTTGAAATACGTTAGATTATGTAAAAAGAAAGAGTAATCAGTATATAATTACATTGTTGATCATATCACATACCTTCCTTGGCCCGGTGGTGTCTTTCCTTTTTTCTTTTCAGCCTTCTCCTTTCCATCCAACACCAGGTCCTTCCACTCCCTCTCTAGAATCATGGGGGGACGCTCATACTTTTTGTTCTTCTCTAAATGTGACCTATATTGGTCCCTCACATACTTTAGATAGGTACCAGCTTTCTTAAGGACCTTGGTTTGGTTGAATGTGTTATTACCGAATAGCACAACTAAACGGTTAATGAGCTCATCTTTTAAATCTTGATTTTAAGCATTCCACCCTGTATGTATGGTGGGCTCGAAGATCTCCAATGTAATATCATTTAGATGTTTATAAAAAAAATCATTTCCTGCAAAATGATCATGGGATCATTAGTCTAAAAAGAGTGATCAATAAGTAAATTTCAATTGGATTATATATAATAATAATTAAAACATTTTAAAGTACCTGGGACCTTCTCTATCTTTATGGGAATGAAATCCTCGGTCACCACAAATGTGACCGGTAATGTTCCCATACTAGTAATACCAGAAGATCCAGGAAATGTTGCTAAAACATCACTAGTACTAGTGGCCTTTGCATCCCTGGGTACATGTCCTGACGCATGTTCTGGCATGTGTTCGCTGCCAGAGGGTGCACTATCCAATGCCTGCATGCTATGTGTTTTTGTCATTTAGTCGACAATATAGACACAGATGCTGGGGTCGGATGATGTGATGTATGCACAGGAAGATTAGGATCGACACTTGTACAAACCCCTACTTCTTGGGCAGCACCTACAGTACCCTGATCATGGCCAGCAACATCATGAGGATGCAAAAAATCCTATAAAAACAACACATATTTTAGTTCATGACATAAAAGAGTACAAAATATAAAACCATGAATGAACTTATGTTATAATTAAAGATCTCATGACAGCTTACTTGCAAGTTTCGTGCTCTCTCAGTCAATATTTTAACCATTTCTCTTATCTCATCTGTTTGAGGCACTATGAATAACAGCTGAAGGATTTCTTCATTGCATTTTTTTGGGTCTTCCTTATCATATCCATAGGGTTTGCGGAATATGCGATGTCATCATCGCATAATAGTGACTGCACCTCCCTATGGATGCTCTCCTCTACTACTAGTGCCTTTCCCCAATCATCCGACTGCGACAAGAATATTAAAAACATTATTGAAATTAACCCAATAAACTTATGAAAAAAACATAATAATAAAATATTTTAGTCGTATCTAATTTGTACAATTACAATGAGGTAAACCTGTCAGGTACAAGCGCCTGGAGATGCATCATGATCTATGCTCTGGGCCGGAGCCTTTCCTCTACGATCAATGTCCCACTGTGACAAAAATTAAATATAAAAAAATATTACTGAAATGAAACCAATAGACTTACAAAAACAAACATAATAATAAAATGGTATATTGGAGTCATTAATTGGAGGTTGGGTAAAATGGTATATAGTACATACCATCCCCATAGTAATTGTGTTTGTATTTATGCAATTCAAATTGTAATTGATTAGCAACTCTTCCCCTGCAATTATTGATTTTATCACACATACGAGTACACGGTTTCCCTCGCGCGCCTCGAATATGCAATTGGGTTGCTTATTTGTTGACCCAGGTCATTTACTGTTTATAAACCCTACAATATTTCCTAATGCTTTTGGCCTTCTATCAATGTACATAGCCACTCCTTTATTTTGATCCTTATCTTTTAGTCGTATATAATTTGCTAACAGTGCATACCTACACATACTTCGTGTATATCGAACCAGCTGCATCCAATCTTTGTAACTGTAATAGGGTCTGACATACTCCATCAATTCAGTAACTTTGTCATAACAAACCTTTATGTCGTCCATGCAAAATAGGCCCAAACCATGTAATGATGATGGTGCTATGAGATATATCCTCTCGTTGACACAAAAATTAGTGTTTATTGGAGGAAGTTCCTTAAGTACCCATTGTTTCCATAGATGTTTGTACCTCAAGGGCACCTCGATGTTGCCTATGCTCTCATCATCATAAGAACATAACCCCCCTTCAGCAAGAAAAAATTTCATGTGTTTACGAAATTTTCTTCTAATCTTTTGACCTCTAGTTGATCTCCCTCTTTTAGACCTACTACATGTCTCGCTTTCCTCTTCTCTTCCTAAATTTCCCTCACTCGAAGAAGACAGATCTGACAAATACCTATTTGGTGGTACCTGCAATCATAAGGATGTTGGATGAAGTTCTTTCATGGTGATGTGATCCCAAGGTATGGGGTTGGAGGATTAAAAACCAAGGTTGTCACTACTAGTCAAATGCATGTGGAGGTAACAATAGTTGTGAATGTATCAATAAACCTTGTAAGGATCTAATGATTAGAGATCACTTGGTAAGCATGGGAATGGTTTGTAGGGTCACCAACCTTGTGTTTTGAATCCATTTCCAAGCATTGTACGGAATTGTACAGCCTTGAAGACATGGTAGAATGGTTGGATATGGTAGAATTGTGCACCATTCCTTGACACCATCAAAGGAGGTAATAAGGGTAAGTTTTGTTGGACTAATGAAGCTGATAAAGGGTTTGAATATTTGAAGAAAAGAGTAGCCCAGCAACCTATACTTGTGCTCCCTGATTTTGATAAAGTTTTTACCATTGAGTGTGATGCTAGCAACCAAGCAATACGGGCTATTTTAAGCCAAGAGGGTAGACCAGTAGCATTTTTTAGTGAAAAGCTTAATGAAGCAAAGAGGAAGTATTCATCATATGATTTGGAATTATATGCTATGGTTCAAGAACTTAAAAAATGGAGGCACTACTTATTACCCAAAGAATTTGTTGTTTTTACTGACAATCATGCTCTATGTTTCTTGAATGGGCAAGATAAACTCAATCATAGACACATGAAGTGGGTTGAGTTTCTACAAGCCTATACATTCACAATAAAGCATAAGAAAGGCCAAGCCAATAATGTGACAAATGCACTTAGTAGGAGGTTACTTGTGGTGCAAGAAATACAACTTCAAAGCATGGCAGTAGATGCACTCAAAGACATGTACCATGATGATGTTGAATTCAAAGAGATTTATAAGGTTTGCAATCAGTTTTTGAACACTTTCCACAGTGAATACTCTAATTTTTTACTTCAGAATGGTTTGCTTTTCAAGGGGAGTTAGTTATGTATGCCTAGATGCTCAATGAGAGAGAATCTTATAAAGGATAAACATAGTGGGAGCCTTGGGGGTCATTTTGGGCTTGACAAGACTTTGGATCAGGCTAAGATGTTCTATTATTGGCCAAAAATGCAAGTGGATGTAAGGAGATATGTTGAGGGATGCACTATATGTCAAAGACCCAAAGGAACTTCATCAAATGTAGGGCTTTATCAACCCCTTCCCATTCTCAATAGGCCTTGGGAGAGTGTAAGTATGGATTTTGTGTTGGGGCTACCTAGAACTCAAAAAGGTTTTGACAATGTTTTTGTGGTTGTTGACCGGTTTAGTATATGGCACATTTTCTTCCTTACAAATGCACAAATGATGCATCTCATATTGCAGGTTTGTTCTTTAAGGAGATAGTGAGAATACATGGTTTGCCTTTGAATATTGTCTCTGATAGGGATTCTAAGTTCATAGGTCACTTTTGGAGGACCTTGTCGAAGAAACTAGGCACAAAGGTGTCATATAGCTCTGCATACCATCGTCAAATAGATGGACAAACTGAAGTGGTAAGTAGATCATTGGGAAACCTTTTGAGGTGTCTAACAAAGGAGCATGGACAGGCTTGGGATCTGATTTTACCCCAGGCAGAGTATGCATACAATGACTCCATGAATAGGAGTATTGGAAAGAGTCCTTTTGAGGTGGTTTATGGAATGCATCCTAGGGTTGTGTATGAATTGAGAGATCTACAAGGGATGGATAAGAGAAGTTCCCAAGGGGAAGACTTTGTTGTTGCAATCAGGGACATACATCAACAAGTAAGAGAAACTCTTCAAAAAAATGTAGACAAGTACAAAGAAAGAGTAGATTTGAAGAAGAGAGACCTTCAATTCAAGGGTGGTGATTTGGTGTTGGCACATCTAAAGAAAGAAAGGCTTCCTAAAGGAAAATATACCAAACTGATGATGAAGAAGATAGGACCTTGCAGGGTGGTCCATAAATTTGGGCATAATGCTTATGAGATTGAGTTACCCCCTGGGGTAGCCATCTCTCCTATTTTAAATGTATCTGATTTGTATCCATACAAAAGCCCTGTGATCACTGGTTCTGATGTAGGTGTAGTAGCAGATGAGGATGATGATTGGGTGAAGGAGTTTCCACCTAGCCAACCCATGAAGCTTGAGTGTATTCTAGATACAAAGGAGGTGAAGAAAACTAGGAGGAAGACATACAAAGAGTATCTCATCAAATGGAAAGATCTACCTGCAGAAGATGCCACTTGGATGTCTGAGACTGATATCAAATAGCATGGGGTATTTGTTGAAGACCTCATCTCAAGAGGGACTTGAGATTTTCTCTCCCCGGGAGCATGGTGCAAGGGCACCTATAGGTCCAAGGGGCCTATCAAGAGTCTATTATTTCTTGCTATGTTTTGGTTGTTCATTTGAGATGTAATAAGGTCCTGAGGACCATCTTGAAGCATTTTGAAGTCATTTGACATCACCTTGTAAGGCATTTTGCCATTTCACACCATTTGTAAGGCATTTGAAGCCATTGAGACTATGTAGGCCTATGAGGTCCTAGTAGGGTCAAACTTGGTCTAGGCATGTCAAAATGTCCAACTTGGGTTGGAATGATGTAATAAGGTTATTTTAACATGTCTAAAAGTGGAATAGGTTGTTTGGAGTCTTACAAACCAATTTTGAGGGTATTTGCCAAAGTTTGTTATGCAAATCCCTCTTGTAAGAGGTTGTCCAACTACTCCAACGGTCATGTCCTTTCAAAATTCAATTGGAGACAGTTGAGGAAGATGAAAACAAGTTCAAATAAGCTTCATGGGGGGTGGAGGTACAAGTGGAAGTGATTGTGTGTACGGAGGAGGAAGAAATCAATAAGAAATTAAAGCTTTTCTCTGCAATTTTCTGTAACAGCTGTGCTCTTTTGCTCATAACTTGCTTGTATGGTCATTTCATGATATGAAACTAGTTCCATTTGAAATCTCTATAAATTACCTTTCCGTTGATACCAAATTTGTAGGATTTCATTCAATTTTGAGAATTTGGTGAGTGTTTTTCCAAAACCTATCCTATAGCCCTAGTTTCACGGGTTTGATCAAAAAAATGTAAATAACTCACCATTCCACTGAGATCAAGGGACCAAAATTGGTGGAATGGTAGGTCTAGGTGTCCTTCAAAATGGATTTTCTCCATTTTTGCAGAGAGTAGGGTTTGAGGCACATTTGAAGTGTTGATTCCTAACATCTCTATGTGTTAGGTTGTGACAGCATAAGTATAGTCAAAAGCTTGGAGTATGATGACAAACGGTACAAGGTGATGCAAGAAACCTCTGAAATTATTTCATTCATGTTGTATTCTTGTTGATGAAAGTGGGTTTGTGTCTGTGTGCCCTGTTTTTGAGACACTTTGTTTGAAGAAGTGGTCTAATTGGAGGCTTAAAAATTGTGACAGTCCTGTTGTAGGCCTAGGCAGTTTGAAGTAAACCCTAGTGAGTTTTGGATATGTCATCATACTCTGAAAAGGGTATCTGAATATGGTTTCCTTTTGTGTCTGTGATCTTGGGTTGCAAAGTTATTGCCAAAAAACCATTCTACCATGCCTTTAAGGCCGTACAATTCCATTCTTGTTGGGATTGTACTAGTTGGTGTTCAAAGAATATTGTAAATATTATTGTTAAATATTTGATATATGGAGTAAATGGTGCTCACAATGGATTATAGTATTACTAACTAGAGTTTGATTGTTTTAGGTTAAAAGGCAACTGATAACCTAACTCTTGCAAAACAAGACCAAGTAAATTAGGTTGCATAGAATAAACCAAAAACATGAATTATTCTTCTATCATTAGGTATGACACTTGAATTTGTACACAAGATATAATGCAACGATCTTATCTCTTTTCTAATCACTTCATCATTTCAGAATGAACATTGTGATGGAAATGACTTATGTAATTTAATCATTCAAAATATAAGGGAACAGAAGAATGTTGTGATTAGTTGTTTATTTCTTACTTTTTGCTTATGAGCATGTGGATTTACATTTCTGTATATTGTAATCCTTCCATTGTCTGCTAAGGGCCAACATGATTTAGGTTAGTGACAAAGAAATTGGGTTGTAAGGGTTTGCCTTATCAAGTAGATAGTTTCATAAGAATTGATCATCTTAGATAGTTTCAGCTGCATATTCCTTCTAAATAGAGATTAGGTTTGCTTCAACCTTTGAAGGATCTACTAGGGAATACTTCTGTGAGCCTTGCAGATGGGGGTTTGTTAATGGGACATTGGCTCGGATTGACCAAAATATAGCATGCAACACCTCGATGGGAACAAACAGAGTCTAAATCACTGTACTTGCAACAAGATTTCTAAATGTGGGGGAAAAATCACTTACAGTCATTGTCCCTTGGTCGATTTTCCCTTTTTAAGTGCCCTCACCTCTCGCTCTAGCTTTCCTCTTGCCAAATGGTTCCTAGTCTTCCTCCTCGACTCAATGGCCTTGTAGCACTCATCCAATGAAGTCTCGCAACTCTCCACTCAGGGGCTGGATGCAGTGGTTGTTGGTGCAACTCTCTAGTTAGGGTCTTGGTGCAGTATGCTATGTCATGCTCTTGCACGCACGGGGCCAAAATTCAAAATATATAGTTTATATATATGCTATGTCAATATATAGTTTATATACAAAATATATATGCTATGTCAACATATAGTTTATTTTATTTTCTACAAAATATAATTTTTGTATGGTGGCTTGCTGAGCTTATATAGTTGGTTTTCTCTTTCTTTATAATTTTTGATGATTTATTTCCTATGACATGATTGAATATTATCTACAGTCCTAGTGATTGTTAAAAAGGCTTATGATATGTGATGTTTAATCATGATGGATGTCTAAGAATCATTGATTGAAATACTACTTGACTAAATATTGAGCTATCTGATATTTTGTCATTTAAACATAATGGAAGAAATGCTTGCAATCAATGTCTTATTAATGTAGCCTACAAGGTTTATTTTCCTAGTTTTTTTTGGTCCTATTCTTGTTATGACTTATTTTTTTACATTGGTCTATTACAGTAATGGGGAGCATATCTAGTGAATCGATTCTTCAAGTCTCTTTTATTCTTATCCTTGTGCATAATGAGTTTTCTTCTACCCTATGATTCATTGATTGTTGGTTTAAAACACTCATTACAACTAACATGGATATGAATTATGATGTGGGTGTGAGAAAAGATTGTTGAATATGAAGGAATGGTTTAGGAAAGTACTCCTTAATCCAATGAGTCATTTTCTTGTCATGGAATGTGTTAAGAGACTTTAAAATTAATATATTCAATCTAGTTAATATTGACACATCTAAAGCATGCCAAAGGCACTTCAGAGATATGCTATGACATAAAGAAGATTGTTAAGGTGATGTCAAGTCTTGATCCATTAGGGTAGGAAAACATACATGCATTGGTACAAAAAGTTCCATTCAACTTGGAGGAAATGGATAATTACCTAAGGGGCTAATGTGAGATTGGACCAAGTTTATATTATGATACAAATAGCTTGGGAAAAGGGATGATGAAATGGTTAAGTATGGGAAATTGTAGAGATAAATATAAAACCAAGGGAAGAACACTAGAACTAATTTTAGCACTATGGATTAATCCAAGACTCAAAATTCCCCTAAGAGGCATCGCTTACCTCTTAAATTAATTCCATAGGTGGTTTTATCCTCTAATATAGTGCCATTGGTTAGCTTATCATGTGAACTTACTCTATAAGTAGGATTACCATACACTTTCATAACATGCATGTGTGGTTTCAAAAGGTTTATATGTTCTTGTGAATTTGAAAGAAAGGCATGTTTTGACTTTTCCAATAGGTGTTAGGGGTTAATTTGACTTGGTTTTAGCATTAGAGTGACAAACCTTGTGGTTTAGGTTCCATAAACAAAATATACTCATTTTTTTTAGCTTCCTATTATCATCTTTATATTCAATGAGCTTTTTAAAGATCATCTAAATATTCATTGCTAATGAAAATGCACAAAATGATGTGTAATAGATCCAAGGTGAGGCTCAGAGAGCCTCATCTTTTGAAACCATTAACCAAAGAAATGCTAAGAACAATATATGAAAGAGACGAAGAATAAGGAAACTTGTATTATTAGGAAGGACGAGATGACTTTATATTGCATGACCTCATGTTTGAGTCTCAAAACCATCCCATATCGTCAACACATGCGTCTAGGCTAACCATGTCAAGTTTCACTCCATACAAGCACAAATTGAAAAAAATTCAACGTTGGCCCCATTCACATGTCACTATGTGGGGTCAACATGAGGAAACACTAATTTTTTGGGGAATGAAATAACCAAAGATATGATCAAATAATATCTAATCATAAATAGTTGTAGAGTAATTAGGATTTGATCATATGGAAATTTCTAGGAGAGCTACAATAGTTGTAACATCATGAATTAACAACATTAAAAAGTACATCATGAATTAATTATGTAACCATATAAGTCAAATATAATTCTATCAAGAAATCAATATCAAATAGATAATATAATGCATAACTCATACATTTCAATGTCATTGATCTTCTTCTTCATCCAACTCTTTGTCTGTATCATCCAATCCAGATTCGACATTGTAAGGATTGGTCATATCATCATCATCGTCATTGATATCAGTTTTGATAATGTCATCATCCACACGGATATCATCTTCATGAACATTAACTCCTACATCATCATGATCTAACTCCTCTTCTTCGACATCTTCGTTAGGTACATCATCAACTAACTGTTGATCCTAATCATCATCTACATCATCTTCTAGTTCTTCGATATCTTCTTCTTCCACCACATTATACTTTACCGGCCTTCCTCTTGGATCATGTCTAACAACAAATGACCAACCTGGTTTACCTAGAACCTCTAAGTAAAATACCTGCTCACATTGGCTTGGAAGAACATAGGGCTCATTTCCAGCTCACTCGATCGACCTTGTATTAACCATGGTAAATCCATTATCATGTTCAACAAAAATTCTCTCGGGATCATTTTCATTAAATCGTAGCCTGTACCATTGGATGATGAACATAACTAATTTGAAGGACTTAAAGTCACACTCAAGTATATCATCCAAAATCCCATAGTATCAATTTTCTGAGACTTCTGGATGTATGTCGCTTCTAGATGAAACATTAGTCACCTGAAAGACTACAGTTATCCCAGAATCACAAGTTTTCTTCGTGTCATCCAACTTTTTGAATCAAAATTTATGACCATTGCACCACATAGCCTTGTGGTGTTTCACCTGCAATATGTCAAACATGTAAAAATTATTGCATTGTCAATTGATAAACATATTTATTCTTGGCCTAATGTATGCAAAGAAAAAAAAAACTCAACATATATATACATCAATATAATTCAAAATAATTAAATAATATGGGTGATTAATATATTTATATGTACCTGTTTATCTCTTAAACCATATGCTAAATCAATTTCCCTTGGTGTAACATTGGAATCTCCATTACGATGAGCTTCTTTAACCAATGAAGCCACACCTTCCCATGTTAATGCGCGACCAGATTGTTGACATCATTCAATCCATACCGTCATCCAATCAAGATTGTTTGTGACGTACAAATGTAGTGCATCCCACTCTCGATCAACTGTATAAAAAAAAATTGAAATTCACAAATGACGTATAATTCGTTAATTACCACGGTATATGACCTTAATTTATAATTGATGTACCTAAAAACCTAACATCCCACTACCAATTATCTTATTATCTTTTCTTTGTTGGATGAACTCAAATTAAAGGAGTATGCACAAAGAATGAATTATGACCCTGAAGGGTACATACACTCTTGTAAGAAAAAGCAAAACCTTGGTGGATACACCCATGTTCCTATACCGAGGGAAGATGTGTTTAAAAGAACAAAGAAGACAAAGAAGCAAAGGAGGTTATAGAAAATTTCATGAAGGTGTTGGGACAAGAAAAATTAAAAAAAATTCCTATCCTGTTCCATCCCCTTATGAGCAATTTCAAAAGTATTATACCCTAAATTACAAAATTTGGTATTATGAGAGCCATCATTTGTGTGACAAGATCCATAGCATAGCCACCCATAACCATTAGTACCATCGCCCTAGTTACAACTAACCAAAATACCATTACATCCACTTCAGCAAGACTTTGAACCCTTCATACCGACCCAAAAAGTAGCAAGGATTTAGACTTGTGAAGCAATATATATGAAATTCAAATTGTAATATTTGATCATCAACACTTTTTAAGATTTTAATACTTTTCAGCAGTGAAAGACTTATTTTCTGGAGTAATGCAATACTAGTACTTTTCTATTTGTGTGTGGAAGATTCTTTCATTTGGACTAGTTCTCTGTTGTTTCTTTTCAAGCAATTGAAGGCAATGTAAAATGTATTCTAATTAATCTCCATGAGCATCTTATAATTACCTCTCACTTTCCTCAATCTACCTTTCCCCATCAGGTACTCCCCTTCGAATTTGTTAATGGAGTTGGGATCCCAAATGCGATCTACATGGATCTTTGCTATGAACTTAGGAAGATATTCAGTAATGTACACCATGATCTGGTATACCATATATCCCTCCACCATAGAACCCTCAAGATGTGCTCTTTGTCTAACCAAAGCCTTCAAAATTTTCAAGTGCCTCTCAACCATCCACATTGACCTTTTGTGTACAGGTCCACACAATTCAATCTCCTCAACTTGGTGTATGAGGTAGTGTTCTTGTGCATTGAAAAATGTCGAAGGTAGACACTTTTGCATTTCACACATTAGACGAGGAATTTTTCTCCTCCAATAATTTATATCTTTTTTATGGATTTCTTTAGATGACAGCCATCTACAAGTGATTCAAGGCACAAATATATTAACGAGATTTAACAAAAATATACAATATATTACATAACAAGTAAAACAAATGGCAAATATAAGATCTATACAACAAATTGAACAAATATCGCTACTTACCTCATGTATTTTCCAAGATCATATATAACTTGTCGAAGTTGTCTGGGAGAGATAGAGGTAGAACGTACTGCAACAATTATAAAATGATCTTTTCATTATTTTTCCAAAACTAGTAAACATAATACACTGAAAAGTACATGCAGTATACAAATATATATAAAATATACTAGAATAATTACCTTAATGAAGGTATGCCAATCATGCATTTTCATCCCTGACCCAAATTCACCTTTCTTTGTTATGATATTGTTTATGTTCGCAACAAATCCTATGGGAAATCAAATTTTTCGTATGACTTCTTTTATAGCATTGCTTTGTTGCTCCGTTAATAACCAAGAAAGGGCGCTTATATTAATTTGGTCTCCATCGCTATTTAATTTCAAATGACATTTTTCATTGCATGATTGGCTTCCTGAATGTCACTACAAATTTTGACAATTTTTTCTTTGTCATGCCCTCCATCCAATATTTTCCATAACATTTCTGTTATATTCTTTCCGATATGCATTGTATCAAACAAATGCACAATTTGTAGTAGCTCATAGAAGGGCAACCTACTAAATTGTCTGGGATAACTTTTCAGTCCCTGTGGAAGCTGGCCATTAATGCCTTTACGCCTTTCATGAAGCATATAAGTTAAACAAATTAACAACGACAATCATTGTCAATTATAGCATGAGTAAACAAAACATAATATAAAAATATAAATTCCAAACATATCATATATGATAGATAAACAATTTGATCCGATGTATAACCTTGACGATTAATTCTATTATATTCCAACTTCCATAGGCGAGGTGTCATTCTTCTTGGTTTTGATGTAGTCTCTTCTTTCCCATTGAAAAGATGTTTTTCAGTAGTTCGATACTTATGATTTATGTGGAGGAAGTGCCTATACTCATCAAACACCTACTTTCCTAAACTTGTTGAACGACGAGATTTCATCTTTGGACCACAAATTGGACATGCAAATTTTCCCTTTATTTGAAGACCTGCAAGATCATATATAATTGGATTAAATATGTCAATTTTTATAATTATATATAATGAATAGATTATTTAAAAAACATGCATGATATCTACTTCATAAAATTAAATATCATTAAAGTGCAGTCAAACATTATAACATACCACAAAAATGTGTTAGCCCTGGGGCATCATGAATTGTCCATACAAGCATTGCATGGAATTGAAATTGTCTTTGTCCTATTGGTCTAGAGATGTCATACATAGTGACGCCATTCCATAACTTTAGTAACTCGTCGATAAGAGGCTCGATATATACATTCATATCTTTAACTTGGTACTTACCTAGTTGAATGAACATAAACATTACATAATTATTATAACCATTTTACTGCAATATATATAAATTAATGTACATGACTATTAAATGAAAAAATATGTCATTATGCAACAAATAAGATAAATGAGATGCTACTACGTTAAAGAAAATTGATGTAAACAAATACCTGGAACAATCATTGCCAACATTATGTGATCCCTCTTTATTGACATCCATGGAGGAATGTTATTGTTGATAACAAAAATAGGCCACACTGAGTAAATAGATCTCATCTCTTCAAATGGATTGACATCGTCCGTTGCCAATGAAAGCTTAAGATTACGAGGTTCTTCTTTAAATTGTGGCCATTTTTCCTCCATGTCCCTAAATGCAGAACCATCCGTAGGCATTCGAAGAATGTCATCTCCACTTCTATTCCATGCATGGTAATCCATAAATTGGGCTAAGCTTTCACACCTAAATAATCATTGCATACATGGAATAATGGGAATATAGTGAAGAACCTTGTGAGGCACCTTTTTTGTTAGTTGATTTGTTTGATATCTACTGATATGACATTCTGGGCATTCTATTGCAAATTCATGTTGTTTATGATATATAATATGATCATTGGGACATGCATCTATTGCTTGATACTCCATTCCAATATCTTTCATAATGGAAGATAAATCTCGGTATGAGCAAGGTAAAATATTTGATGGTGGTAACAAAAATTCACCTATCAATCTACAACAAAAAAATAATTTGTTAATATAAAGAATATTAATGGTACATATTTCATCCTTTATTTACTAGTGATGAACTAACAACAAAAATAGATGAAAAAAGATGACATATATGACATACCTTAACATCCGTGAGATTGCTATGTTGGATAAACCATTCATAACCTTCAAGTTCACCAGCAACAATACAGCAAAGAGAAGAGTTGTTTGGGAGCCTTCATAAAGGGGCTCGTATGCCTTCTCAAGTACAAGTAAATCATGAACATCATCAAAGTCATCTCGATCATCATGATCAGCTGCGCCACTAAATGTGTCATGGATCAATGTATTTGTACCATCATCTTCAACTGTGTTTTCTTGCGCATGATCATCTTCTTCCATAGGATAATTAACTTCATCT
Source organism: Cunninghamia lanceolata (assembly GCA_027924645.1). Lineage (NCBI taxonomy): Eukaryota > Viridiplantae > Streptophyta > Pinopsida > Cupressales > Cupressaceae > Cunninghamia > Cunninghamia lanceolata. The sequence goes on from BSBN01001493.1 coordinate 2,418,857, forward strand.
TCGATATTCACAGCTCCATGTTCCTCCGCTTGCAAAACCACATTCTCCGGGCCGTGATAATCCATATCATGTGTCTTAGGGTGCCCCACCTTTATAATAATGATCGACACAAATAAACCATGATCATGATCAAGTGATTTTTTTTATATATAAAAAATGTTAAAATGATATAAACATTTACAAATTCAATCAATATAAAGACATATAATGAACAACTTACCAATGGACGATAATCATGCCCCCCTTCAATGTGACCATGCTGCCTACAATGTTTCTCAATTGTTGTGATTAAAAGTCTTCTCGTCTTTAATCCCTTGCAATTATTGCAAGGACAATAACATTTCCCATCACCCTTTATTTTCAATCTAGCCCACAATCTAGCAAGTGTCTCTTCATTTTGTTCTGCACTAATATTATCTAACAAGATTTTTCTTTACCAAGCTTGAATATTTAGATCTTCAAAAAATATCAAACTCGCGCTCCAATAATTTTTAATCATAGACAGGTAACAAAATCTAATAATTCTAATATTTTGCACCAAAAAAATTCAGCCTATAACCTCCACAAATTGTCAAAAGTATAGAAAATTTACAAGTATAGCAAATTTGCAAGTATAGCAAAACACTGTCGCAAGTATAGATAAATTGTCGAACTCACTTTTACTTATTAAAAAACATTCGTCGGAACCCAGACGAATGCTAACCATATACCCGTCGGCCCACAAATTAAGGAGGCTAACCATATGTCGGCCCACAAATTGATGGAAGGGGATGGTTGACTTTAAGTGTATGAGTGTAAAGAGCTTCTGGATACAACTATGTTTTGCTTTTTTCAGATCGACGTTTTGGATCATACTCCATGATCCATCATCAGGAAGAAAAGGAAGAGGAGTGGAATGTAATTGCAGAGATAGATCCTTAAATAGAGAGAGGTGGGTAGGGGCACAAAGTTTGATAAAGGATGATGAGACAACAGGAGGGGATTGAAAGGATATCAATAAATTGAAAGAAAAACTAAATTAAGATACTCAAAAAAAGCGATGAAAATCATAGAGTGTCGCAAGTTTGATGAACGTCGGGCATAAATTTTTTAAAAAATTAAAAATTTCACATTAAATACACAGGTACCCGACGATACATCTAATTATACATCTTTCATCAAAAAGTTTCATCGTATTTTGCAGTCAAATGAGTTAGTGTTTGATAGTATGTAATAACCCTCATGCATGGTGGTTATGTTCTTTCATTCTATGGTCATTTGCAACAAAGTATACATGTTGGGTGTTTGTTCTTGGCTCTCTAATCACATGGAAAAACTTGGGTTTTCATGACTATGGTTTGATGTGCTTATGTTGGCTACTTGGTTTTAGTCCCTGACATTGGAAGACATTGTTTTTCTAACCTTGAATGCATGTAGGTTGTGGAGTTGATCATTGGATGATCTGAAAGCTTCTAAAATAGCCTAGCTCCTCCGTATGCTTGTACATGGTGGTGGTTGTGGAGTTGGCCTACAAGTGGGCATGGAGTTCCTAGACCTCTTCTTCCATTTGGTTGGTTGTACATCCATGTCTCAGTTTCATGTTGGTTGGATCTGAGGGTTTTGTAGATTTTCTGTTCAAAATCTATGGTTATGTTTATCTGTGTTATTCCATTATTTTGGTTTAACTATTTTGGTGGTTTTCAGACTTGTGGGTCTTCCAGATGATAAGTGGATATGGATTTGTATGTGTGTCAGTGACATGGTGGTTTTGCAGGTTTTACATGGTTAATCAAAACTTGTGGTTTTGTAGATCTGCAGATAGACTATTTTTCAGCTTATGAATCCTTGTGGGTGTTTTTTGATGTAAGATAGTTCCACAAGTTAGCATGTATGCTTTGTGCATGGTGTGAGGAGGTTTGTAGGTTTCTCAGTGTGGAGATTTTGGTATGTGATTAGTCACTCATCATTTCTACAGTATTTTCTTGATGGGTTCCTTGATTATGGTTACTCATATGTGGACTTGTTTGGCAAATCGAATCTAGTGATGATTTGGCATTTGAGTCTTGTGGTCTACATGTTATCTTCTTGTTATCTCAGTTTGCAGGTTACTAATGTGATGATGAGTTTGCATGTTTCATGTTTGGGATCTACGAGTTATGTAGTTTTGTCGGTTGATCACCTATTTGATTGTAGTGGGATGACTCGGATGTGGACTGTCTATATCCAAAGATTGAATTAATATTTATGCATATTTTGTTAGTTGGCCTTGTTTGTGGTCATTTGTGCATTGGTATGTTGCATTTGGATGAGAGTATGGATGATTAGAGTGCCTAGAGAGTTGGTTATTGGGACTTCTAGCATGTTTATCATGATGTCATGGATAGCTTGGTTACATAGTTTAGTGTGAGCTTTTGACAGTGATGGTTTTATCTTCTTGACTTGGAGATATTGGTTCTACTTGCTCTTTTGTACTACTGGTATTACACAGGTTGATTATTAGATTGTGTTAGATCCATGTATGATCTTCATTCAAAGGATGGGTAATCATGATGTCTTGATAAGCTCAGTATCACAGTTTCAATGGGAGCTTTGGCAGTGATGTGGATCTATCACTTAGTGATGGATGATCTTCTACAATGGTTTTAGGTGTCATGGTAAGGCTTTTGGATTATGATCCTTATATTCTCTGAAATTATTTTGGCATCTTGAGTTTCATTGTCAGGAGATGGTTATCTTCATGTAATTGGAGATGGTATTGTGCCATGATGGATTCTTATTTCTAAGATTGGATTTTTGGCATGATGGTGCACCCCTTTGGCAAGATATGTTCATTGGAGCAAAGAGTGATCTCCTAGGAGGAGATGTTAGATCATGATGTCATGTGTGTTCCTGGATTTTGCAGACGTGCAGTGGGAGCTTTGACAGGGGTCTGGTGAAGTTCTCTTTAGTTTTGAGTATTAATCTTTTGCTTGAAGCTTCATTAATTTGCAGGATGCATTTGAAGTTGGCATAAATTGGTTTATGGATGCTCATGGATACTAGAGAGACTTGAGGTGAGGTTAGAGATCTGTTGTTGTGGGGATCATGTGTTGGAATAATGAAATTTCAATAGAAAGGTCGAGGAGCCTTCACCTGGGTATGTACATGAGTTCATGTTTGAACTTGAGAGGAGATTGTTCTTAGAGAGAGTCTATGAGGCTCAATGTATCTCAGTGGATGATTCTCATTCCCCACTCTTAGTTCACTCAACAAAAAATGATGTGATAGGTATTGCCCATGTTATTTCAGATTTATTTTGTTGTATTGTTTGATTTCTCAAGGATATGGATCTTGAGCTAAAGTTTCTAGTTTTGGAGGGTTCATTTGAGTACTACTTGGCATGGTTATCTCCTTAGGTATATGGTTTGATTTATGAGAAGTTTTTGAGATGTTATTGGGCTGAATTCCTATTTGTGGAATGAATCTTTTAAGTTTGATTTTCCTTGGTTAGACAAGCTTACATCCATTTTTGTATTTGAGATATATATGTTTTGTTTGATCTCTTGAGATTGGACGTTTGGGTGTTGGTAAGGCTTTTTAGTTGGGGTTTTGTGAAGGAGATCTTACTTGGCACAACTTAGCACTTGGTGGTGTTGGCAGAAGGACATGAGATGGTTTGTAGTTTCTCTTTATAGTCTCATGTTTCTTCCTAGAGGTTCTTAAACATCTAATATGATCACTGGGTTTGTGGCACTAGTAGAAAAATAGAAATAAATGACTAAATAAATTACCAAAAATTGGTCATGTGACCAGTAGTTTGGTCACGTGACCATTGGTAGTTTATTGTCGGTCATTTATCTCGGGACCAAATTTATGACTAAACAAATTTTAGTCATTAATTTAGTCATTAATTTTGTAGTATATTTAGTCATCAATTTGGTAGTATATTTAGTCATTGATTGTTAGTATATTTAGTCATTGATTGTTGTTAACTGGTCATTGATTAAAAAACAATAAATGATTAAAAATTGCAGTCACTCCCACTACTTCATTTGCATCTTTATTTTAAGAAAACTTAATCAACACAATCAACTTTTTAATTGGAAACTTTACAATTATTTCAATTATAGTTTGATTAATATAACTTTTTATATTAAATTTCCATTTGAAAGCATAATTTAACTGTTGGTATGTAATCCTTTTTTTTTAACTTAGGATCATGATTTATTATGTAAATTTTTTGTAATGAAGATAAAATAAATAAAACTAATTTTAATGGCAGAGTGGCAGGGCTTAAATTTGACAGTCAACCTTGCTTGTCAAGCAATTTGTTTATGATAATTATCTATTCAATGGTGCCTTTAAAATACTATGACATACTTAGTATAAGTAAACTATATAAAAACCAAATATATATCATCGTAATCCTATATAAATTTTGACAGTTCATCCAAAATCTCTCCTTTCATATGATACGGTCTTTTAAAATTTTCAATTGTATTTTACAGCTAAAATGCCTAAATACAGCCATACAAGTGTCAAATTTAAGCCCTTACAGCCTGAAACCACTAATGCATACAGAAACCTCCTTTGGGGAAAAAAACCACCAGTGGAAAGTCTAAAACCACTATCTTTGTCCGTGAAACTGCCAACTGGGCAAGAAACTGCCTTAAAAACTGGAACCACCGATTTGGAAGGTCAAAATCACTATAACTAGTCAAAACTACCAGAGTACTGTCGACTGGGCTGGTTGTTAACTGTGGTTGCTATTAACCAAAAACTATCGACGAGGTTGAATGAAGACCGCCGGAAAGTTTGAAAGTTGCCTGTAGATTGCTAAGTGGTCAGGAGTTTGAAATGAGGCAGACCAGTTGATTGTCGTGCCACCGCTTATAGTAGTGCCAGCCATGACGCCCATTCTCTGGTCCTTCATCTTCAGCAACCCTTTCTCCTCGTACAAATCTCTCGGCGATTCCGCTTCCAAGAGCCCCAAATCATTTTCTGTACAAAATCAGAGGATATCTGATTATAGATTACAGTACCTTGCAGAGTTTCATGAAAGGAAAATCCATCTTGCGGTCTCCGAGGCCAACATCTGGAACATAATCCGCCATGGCCTTTACCAAAGCATCAGCCTTCTTGCTTCCCACTAGAATGCCAAGGCTCTTCACAAACCCTGTCGCCCTTCCTGCAAGAGAAGAAATCTCGGTCCCTAACACCAAATCAACGCCCAAATAATCTTTCAGAAATGTCTCCACCATGATGCGCGGGTTCACCATCAAAACGCACCGCTTTCTACAAGAAGAAAAGACCCACCACGATTCCAGGTGCAGATCCTCTGAATAAGATTTCGGAACAACTGCCCGGGCAATGGATTCGATGTCTGAAACCTTGGCCTCGACGAAAGTGCTAAAATTAAGAACTTGTATGCCCGTCATCTCAAAGAAGAAATAATAGAGAAGGCCGGCCAAGGGTGCCGCCAGCAATAGAAACGCCATACGCAAAATTCTGCCCAATTCAAAGGCGATTATGGCAAAATAAGGAAATTTTCAAAATGGTTTGCATTAGGATTGAGAGCAGCTAATTGTTGTTTAGTTTAACATTCTCTGAACTTAGATATGCAACAGTGTTATTCAACTCGGCAATGGTGGAATTGGCGGACTTTACCTTTTCTTCAAGCTCGTCAATGTAATTCTTCTTCCTTTGTCTGGAGAGCTGAGTACTTTCCCTGTTCCTCATCAATCTAGCATTTCTTTTCGCCTCTTCGTCATTCCCATTTGAAAACGCTGGTTTGGACAAATTACCCTGAGCGGTGGGGGCGGTGGTGGTGGTGGAGGAAGAGGAAGAGGGAGAGGTGAAAGAGGGACGAACATTATTCTCCTCCTCTTTGTCGTCAAAATTAGTGGCAACTGGGGTGAAAGAATCCTGAGAGGGGGAGAGCCAAGGATGAGGGTCAAAGTTGATGTCCAATGAATCAGTAGTAAGCAGAGAATCTAACTAGGTAGGGTCATTAAACAAGCTATTGTCCAAATCAAGATCGAAATCGAGATCAGGCTGGAGATGGAGATCTTCAGAACCGCTCAACGCTTCCATGTGCACCGCTTCCTCTCAATGTCGTTGCGTCGTTTCTCTCCTTCCCATTATGCCCATTATGTCCGCTACAAAAAATTCAAAATGGAGTCTTTATTAAAATGAAAATTATGGGCGGGCATTTGCCCGCCCATTATGTCCGCTAAAAAAATTTCAAAATGGAATCCAAATTAAATAAATTAAGATATATAAATCTCCCGCTTTTATACAATAGATATTATTAAATATATTATAATATTATATTATTATATAATATTAAATATATAATAATATAATATTATAATATTAATAGTATAATATAAATATAATTTAATATTATAATATAATATAAATATAATTTAATATTATAATATAATATAATATAATATAATATTATAATATTATATAATATAAATATAATATTATATTATAATATATTAAATTATAATATTATATCATACATTTTTTCATCTTTCCTTTGTAGACTTCTCTTGCAAAATTTATAGCCTCCCATGAACATGTCCATTTTTGAATTCTACATCAACTTTGAAGTTTTGTAACCCTTCCAAACACTTCACATACTCGAACTTGACTTCTACTAAACACCATTAATATTTAAATTTGACATCTTGAAACTATGGAAACCTCCTCATCCCACGAAAATGCCACTATTCATCATCCTAGAAATCAGAGATCCACATGTGGATTTCAACAGAGGATGATGAAAATGAATTTGGTCAACATGAATACCACAATTGGCATGCAAGCCACCACATGTACTAGCCTAGTCATTTTGAGTGGGAAAAGTATTTTACTTCTCAATCTCACATTGCACTATGTCCAAAGAAGATTCTACTAGATATTATGTAGTTTCTCTAATTTAATGCTCTGATTGGAAAAGATCCTTGTGACCTCTAAATTCTTGTCTAGAAAGCCAAAATACATGCAAAAGGAAGTGTTATATATTAATGCAAGAACCACCCTTACTATAGTATGCTAGCTATGGACCAACAAACTAGACCCACTCAACCTTAGGAGATATCTGTAGTAAAAATGAAATAGAAAAGGTTGGATGTTGTCACCATTGCAAAATGGAGAAGGGAAGAAAAAACTATAAAGCATGTTTTGTATTTTGTATTAAGTTGAGAACAATGTTGAATGAGTAAGTCTAGTCTTCATTGTATCATTGCTCTATTTCTTTTGTAATCACTATAGGAATTCATATAAAGTGTAATATTTAGTCATTTGAATGTCTCCATGAGTATCTCTTATGATTTTGATAATCTACCTAACGATCTTAATCACATTTGTTGATTTGAGTATGATCCTTGATTGGTTTTTCTTTCCAAAGGTTATAAAACCCCTCATAGTCCTTTCAAAGTAATGAATGAATTATATGACTCTATTGATGGATAATTAAGAATATGATCATGTGGTCGTCTTGCATTATCATCTAATTTGTAATCTCTACATATAAATCCTAGCTTATGTGTAGGATTATAAAGCATATTTGTCCTCCTAGTCATCTTATTTGAGGTTTCATTTAGTGGATTCTTCTATAATGATGTGTTCTTGCAAATTCTTGAGTCTACTACCCATACAAATAAAGGTGTCCATCTACCATCTATTTAAAACTACTATCATCCAACCACATACACAAGAACACCAAGAAATAATATTATATTATATTATCTTATGTTATATTATATTCTATTCTATTATATTATATTATAATATAAATGTTATATTATATTATAATATAAATATTATATTATATTATAATATAAATATTATATTATATTATTATATTATATTATATTTAATAATAATATCTATCGAGTTTGTCTATTTTCTTGTCTTATTTTTTAATTTTTTTGTATATTTCCTATTGTATGATTTGTATTTTTTCTTCTTAACCCTTTGTTCAATCCTTTCTCTCTATTTATTCCTTTGGTCTAAGCGGACTTTTATTGCCTTGCCTTGTATTGTCTTTGAATTGATGGATTATTATCAAATTGGAAAGAAAAAAGAAGAGGAGTAATAGTCATTTATTTAGTCATTTTTATTTGTCTGACCAATTATTTAGTTATGTTTTTTGCCCAATGACCAAATTAGTCATTTATTTAGTCATTTCAACCGATGACCAAATTAGTCATTTATAGCTGTGTTGCAAACAAATTTGGTCACGTGACTAAAAGTTTGTCACTTGGTCATTTATTTGTCATATTTCTACTAGTGTGTTCATCTATTGTTGTTGTACTTTATTGTTTTTTAGCAACATTATGTATTTTTTTTAATGTATATCATTTGAGATGTGGAGGACATGGGAGAAGTGGAGGAGATCAAAGGTGAGAGAGTGAGAAGAAAACTATTTGTGGAAGTATGCTATTTTTTGCAGCAGGTTGGTTGCAGTTTGCAAATCATTGTGATTGTTCTTTGCGTTACATGATTTGATTATAAGTCACACTTTTATGTAAGTGTTGATTGGTAGACTTTGTGTTGCTTTGGTTGGCATTGCTCATGCAGTATGATGAACCTAGGATGTATGTATGTCTTTGGTTGATTGTTTTTCATTGGACTACAATATCAAGGGTCTTTAGATTTTTTGCACATCAATAGTTTTGGTGTATTTGTTATCATAGGAGATGGTAACATTGAGTAGGACAATGGATTAAATATGGGGATGCGAGCTGTAGTATGGGTTGGATATGTCATGTGCAGAAGTTCTATCAATGGTGGGTTTTTTAGTTGGATGTAAACAACTAGCTGTGGTTGTTGTTCCAACTATTCTGGAGCATTCGTGCTTGATCTTGTTTTGGAGATGTTTAGACTTTAGAGTTGTGTTCTAGTAATGGGTTTGAAGTTGGATACATTCATGTGTCTATGTGACATTTAGTGTTTCATCATGTTTTTGGAATCCTAATATTTGGTCATGTTGGTGATCACTTGGAAGATGTTGCAGGTGCTTTTGTAAAGCTCATGAGCATAGTGGAGTTCAGTTGAGATAGTATGGTAACCTTGGTGTTTCAAAGATTGGTTGTGTTTCCCTTTGGCTCTTGCAAGGTATATGACAAGTGGGAGAATGTTTGGAGTAGGTGTGTTATACACCTTGCAAGTTCTAATATTTGAAATATTTATTTATTTGTATTTATTATGTATGCATATATTTTGGGCATCCCACTTGGAGTGGCACTATGTGTCACTTGTAGTTTGTATTTTGGAAATTTGTTTTTTATCACTTAGTGTCATGGAAGTTGCTAAATGCAACCATGACAACTTGTAAGGTGTGTAAGAGTTGCTAAAATGGAGAGAGCTTGAAAAAGGAAATTACAATTAGAAACTTGAAAAGCATGATTTTAGGAGCCAAAAATGGAGTGCCATATTTGGAGAGTCAGTTATGATTTGAGTAACTTTCTATATTACTAAGGATTTGATTCTCCATGACTAGGCATTGTAAGTCATGGTTTTGAGTTTCTATTTTGGTGGTTTCTTGTATTGGAACTCCTATAATTGAAGGCTTGAGGAGAAGTTTGTGTGTGGAGAGGATTTTTATGCAGGGTTATACTGATAGTTTTCCTCCAGAGGAGTAAGATGTAAATCTCCATGTTAAGGCTTTGAGCCTGCAAGTGTATTATAACATGTTTGTTGTTGCAAATTAATACATTGGTTTGATGCTTTGGAGTGTGGGGCTTTTTACTCGAAAGGGTTTTCCCCACGTATGTTGGTTTTTCTTCTCTTCTATCTATTTTCTTCTTCTTTCATGTTCTTAAAGTGTTAATTTACATGTCGTTATGCTGCTGAAATTTTCTTAGATCTGTAAGCTACATTATCTTTCCTCTAAGGGTTAATGTGATGGGAAATCAACTATGTTTGTTTCCGCTTTAAGGGCATAGTAGTATGTGCTTGCATCATGTTATTGAATATCTATTTAAGTAAAAAAAATAGGATGATGTAAGGTGCATGTTGGGTTTCCTTTCATTTTTAAGAACAACCTTGCAAACATATTTGGGTCCCTAGTCTTTAAAATTTAAACTCTCATTTTCCAAGATCGAGAATTTTAGGATATGGTCATTATTCATCAATATGGGTTTCAAAAAGTTTAAAATGTTCATTTAAGATTATTTATTATTTAAAGGCATCATCCTATGAGACTTTACATTATCAATTATATAAAAGATCAATTAACACACACACACACACACACATCATAGGGATCAATCATGAGTACACATTTGCTAGCATTAGACTTCAACATAATTAATAATCAATAAGGTATCATTTGTTATCATCAAGTAGCAAAGTTTTATATTAGTCACAACTTGCATCAAATTTAAGTTTACATTAGACATAGTTGGCATCACACATTTGCTTGCATCAAACCTCAACATAGTTAGTAACCAACTCATCAACATTCATTATTACCACTTATCTCTTTTTCATTATTATTAAATCAACCTAAGGGTCTAACTCAGGGTTAATGAAGTTGCATACTTTAACCCTCACATAGTAGGCTCCAAATGGTACTCCCTAGCACCAATCTGTTTTCATAATAGAAATATCACCCATGAAAACATCTTTTGTAGGTATTGAATACTAGTCTCTGTTGTGGATGTAATCATGCCCCTAAGACAAAATAACACTAGGTGGACCAGAGTGCTAACACAATTATGCCGTAGGCACTTAAAATCTTGTATCTTAATTCTCTCCTAGATCTCCGATCCCTAATCTAGTTCTAGATGTCAAATTGCAAGTCTTTGTCATAGTCTTACAATAGTCAAAGTTCATATCAATCAATTTCTAAGTAACCCTAATCCATCTCAATGACTTTTTAAATAAAAAATAGTTTACTAAAAAAGCAAGTTACAATATATGATGGCCCAGTAGGCCAATAAAAAATAAAGATTAATATGTCAAAAGTTAAACACAAAATGGGAAGAAAGTATGAGAGAGAAGCCATCATTGGCCCTAATACAAAAAAAAATTGGGGGAGTAAAAAATATAAAAAGGATCAACATCTTAGTTTTCCATGACTACATTGTTTCAATGGGATCAACCTATAAAACAAAATTCCTGGTAGCATTTTATGTTATTACTATCTGGATGTATGTATCAGAGTCCAAGGAACTGATAATCGACTTGCTTCATCTTTGACATCATCATCTTCTCTATCATCAACATTAAGACCATGTTATTGTATAGCATGGATGACAATCTTTTCTATGTTGGGTGTACAATTTAAAGATCCACTAGGTCTTCTCTTGTTGGGTACATACTTATTTGTCTATCCTCATAGAACTCTAGGACATTGTATGCATGGGTCTTTATACATTCCTTTTTTTGTTCCATATAGTTTTTAACAAATTATTCATCTATAATTCTTCTATTATGAGGCCAAAGGTGGGCCTTTTTTAATCTCTTTTCTATAAATAGTTGCCAAACAATCTTTTGAATCAAGTTAAAAAACCCATCCTTGAGGATTTCCAAGACCATAATAACCTACACAACAATAGGAAGAAGAGTGAGTTCACTAAGAGACTCTATAAGGCATATTCTCTTGTTCTAGAATACTTCATCATTTCTACCTCTCCAAATATGTCAAATAATCTTAGTGGACAAAACTAACCAAAACTTATTAAGGACATCATCAAACCCATTCACATAACTAAATAAGATTTTGTGCGACATGAATAATTATTCTTATTTTCCTAAAACATACAATTGCCAAAAAAAGCATACTTGGATTCAAAGAAAAGGTGCTCAAAATACTACCATGTTACACATATCACAAACTTAGGGGGACAAACCAACGTTATAAACAATATAATAAATGGCTATCTTCATAAGAAGAAGAAGCCACTTGAAGCAAGCTTTTCTTGGTTCCAAACTATTTGACCATAGCACTTTTAGAATGACAAACTAATTGTCATTGGATCTAGGTTCAAAATCCACTTATGGTTAAGACTACTAAAAACCTACAAGATGTTAGCCAACGTAGAATAATTTTTCTTGTAAAAGACCTTATAAAAGGAGGTCTCATCATCTCAAGGGAAGTTAACTATACTTTTAGTGTTAAACTTCAAAGTGACTAGGAAATTCACACTATAGATAGCTTTTTGAAGCACAAATAAAGTTCTTCTATAAGAGTTGGGTACTAAAAAAGGTATCAAAATTAATCCTAGTTCAAGATTTGTTCATTAGAAGATATATCATTAAACTCCTTAACCCCTTTACATGCCAATTATTTAGCAAAGAAAATTTGCAATAAAGCAAGTGGTTTATTTTTTCAATCAATGTTTCACCAAACAAACTTGTAGCTAGTCAAATTGCCAACTAGTCTAGAAAAATCATCCTACACAATAGTTAGATCCTTAACCACCTCCCAAGTTAGATCTAAATGATACAAAAGACATTAGAGGCAAAGGGTTTGATAGAGAACTTTCCAAACAATAAGTCATGAGGGGGAAAACCTTTCCAATTTCTAACTTTGTTAGGTATTGTCAATGCAATAATATTTCTTTTTAGAACTTTCTAGGGCTCATGCCCATCAAAGGATTTAATAATCAATTTCACTATAAGAGCAATGCCTTTTAATTGGATGACTTTAAGACCCAAACCCCTCATTGATTTAAGTAGAGAACACCCACCCCATTTTGTAACATCATGCCTCTTTTCATTCCCATTATTGTCTAAGCATAAAAATTCTTTAGAATTTTATCAACTTGGCAACTCCCAAAAAACCAAGTTGAAGAATAAAATATATTATATGAAGGACCTTTTGATACACCTATATTCTACCTTATTAGGTAGAGAAAGAAGTGGATCTACCATTTGATGGTTTTGTTCTCAATTTTCTTAGACATCCATTCCCACATCTCTTTCAATGAATGGTTAATAAAAAATGGAATGACCAGGTATTTGACAATTTTGTTAGGTCCACCCCATAGGTAGTTCTTTTTTCCTAACCACACAAGAGAGGTGTAAAGCCCCACCATGAACACCTTAGAAAGCAACACATCTAAGCTATGCAATGCAGAATATTTTTTTTTTTGTATAAGATAACAAAGTAATGTTTAACAAATCAATACATGTCATTAAACGAACAACTTGTCTTCTAAGGTTCCATGGTTGCATTACTTGACAAATTAACCAACATAATATAACATACATTATTACTAACCTCAGCAGATCATTCTAAATCTTTTGCACTAATGATTATACATATACATCTCCATTTCATGAAATCAATCAGATAATCAACTTGATCAAGATTACATGTACATATTCAGAAGTTTATACATATGAGTACATCATTATGTAGTTTACATTATCAACATCCTGATTACAACATAATACATACATTATGAATCAGCTGATACACAGGCTAGTACATGAGCATAATAACTGTCTTCATAACAAGGACAAGATCTGATGTCTGATACACAAGATAAATCCTCCTCGCTCATGAACAACGACAAGGGGAAAACCAATGGATAAAGCTCTTCCACCCGACCATGTGGAACCCTGAGGTCCACCCCCCGAGCTAGGAGTTAACATAAGGTTCCCACTACAACAAACAGTCAGGTAGATAGTAGACTAAGACCACACACGACTCCAATATCACAACAACACAATAGAACTTCCAGAGGCAAACACTTCACAACTGGGGAGAGTACAACTAGGGAATGCTAGGCTGCAGTAAGGAGAGTGTCATCGCATGGTCCTAACATGGGTTACCCAGGCTATCTATCACCAGAAGCTGGCCCCCATCTATGGTTACCTTGGCAGCCTCTCTAAGCACCGGCTCCATAGGGTGACACATGCAGAATCAACATTCCTTTTATGAGGACAAGGAAGTCGATTTTGCCAACCACGGCCTTCTCATCTCATCCTTAGCTTGAACGAGCACTACAGGCATGAGTGAGGCATCCAATTATCTTGTTAGTGTGAAAACTACCCAATCCCCTAGATTAATTATTAGGTTATCACTTGATTACCAACTTCCAATGGGTTACCCTGGCGGCCACTTTGGGCACCAGCCCCACATTGGAAGCCACTCCCCTATCTGCACCTAAGAAACCCCATCCATCAAGCCATGCACAAGTCATCATAACAATAAACTTACATACACATTGCAAGGCATTAACCCTCTTGCAAACTATGGCATAATCACAAGGACATACTCTCAATACATTATCCATGGCTTCCAGATGAAGTAGCTCATGAGAAATTGCTTCTTTACAGATGACAATGTGTCCCCATGGTCTTAACCAACATGATATCTTATAACATACTCAAAACAAATAAATAATTGCAACATCCATGAAGGACTTAATTATCCCACCATGAGGCATTCACAACATACCAAGTACATGAGGACAAACGTTATAATCTATGCCTCTGGAACTAACCACACAGGTAGATACAAGATCAAAAGACTCTATGAACTAGTTCATGACCCAATTAGGATTTACTAGACATATTATGAGCAATCAATTACACTTAAATAATTAAAATTATGCCTTCTTAACCCACTATAGCAGATTGCAATTGACTAAGTTATTCCGATAGTATATTAACATTAAAATGTAGCTTATCATCTGATTGTATTCTTATTACGGAATAAATCTATAATTACAATAAAGTTAACTACATGCAAATACTTATTAAAATAATTACTTAATTGGTTTACAAAGATACAAATATTATTAACCTAACTAAAGTAAACCACCATTGTCATTGTTATAAAACAAATAAATTAAATAATTACATTGTAATCTAAATCCAACTCTTGCGGATAACTTGAGGGTTCCTATTTATTTGTAACCCTATAAAACCCCTAACTATCATAATAACCTATTTAACTTAAAGGTGAAAAGAACAATTTTAATTGCTTCTACGAAAACGTCAATTTACGAATACTTATAGGTCAAATACTAATTACAACATTTATAAATCCAAACCTATTTATTAAATTTCTATTAACAAAACATTATAGTAAAATCAATGCCAATTTACAGAATCATCATATCAAATAGTTGATAAACTTGTGTATTAATCTACAATTACATTTTTTTAATTTCATAATTCGATAATTCCATCATATATATACATATATATAGATATACTCCCACTACTCATCTAACAAATTGTATAACTTAACTATGCATGGATTCATATTTAATTTAATCTAAAAGAATCAAATAACTTTACTATACTAATTTTAAATAAACTAATTATAATTACTAGTGTCATTACTAGTGAATTAATTTTATCTACATAAAATACCCATTTAATCATTTTAGAAGAAATACATCAACCTTTATCAATTACAATATCAATTTCTATTTTGTTTTCAAAGGTAGTTAGATTCGCCATGTATATATTATACTTGGATATTAATTCCTACATACATATTGAAAGTTTTTCTTTTCTTTTCTTTAAGCTCTTACCAGGCAAGTAGTGAATAAAAATTTACCTTCTTTTAACACGTTAAAACTACAATATTATACCTAATCCAATTAACCAATCAATTTCTTAACTAGTTGGTAATTTTGTTAAAACTAACCATCATACAATATGCATGTGTTGTTTCTTGAACCCTAAATAGCGGGGTAACTAAAAATCTCATCGTGGTGTAGCAGGTGGTTGGGGTTAAGCTCTCAATTTGCAGATAGGGCAAGGCAACGCATAAATACCATTTACTAAGATGTTGATTCTTGCATGGCTTAGATGAAATAGGTTTGGATGAGAAAAATAGCCGACAGAGGTATACTTTAATTTATTTCCTACTGTGCATCAAATAATATGGACTATGAGCATCAGAGATAAAGGATCAAATGAAAAAAAATGATTGGTGAATGGGGCTGCAACTCAGGACAGCTCGGTGCACTCCCACTTACAAGGGCAGTTTAATATATATTGACAAAATTTTTTTTAAAAATTTTAAACTTTTAATTTAACGTCCACTTTAGTCGTGCACACCTTAGTATTTGGAATTTTTTTAAACTGTACATGCCATTATCCATTCTACAAGCAAATTATGAGGACAGCAGTCGCCGGATCTACACAAAAATGAATTTGTTTTAAAGTGCAAGTGCATTTGGAAGCTTGAACGCCAAATCCCACACCTTCTGCCAGTGCCGTGGGTCGTTTAGAACAGAAAATGACATCCATTAATGCATAAAGATAAAGGTAACCTTTCTAGAAGACACGGTTGGGAATGCTTAGAACAACATGTATGCAAAAGTAGAAGCATTGGCAAGACACATGCACTGTTTGACAAAACACAGCAAGAGATGTCTTCGAATACAATGGTTATAGGATTTCACATAATGGATTCGTTAAAAAGACTTTGGAAACTATTAAGCAAGAGCAGTCAGTGAGAGAAAAGTCAGACTACGCAATTTTTGCCACATTCTCTCCGCCTGAGCACGCGAGCCAAAGAGTGATAAGTTGGGTGCATCAAAATTGTCCATCACAAAATGTTACCTCGCTAATCGGTGAAGGTATATTGATAATGACCAAATGATGGAGTTGAATGACTAAGGAGATCGATAAAAGATAGAGGATAAGGATGTCTTTCTATGAGGATATGTCTGATTTTTGGGCACCGAAATTTGATAATTTGAAGCCAAAATTTGGAAATTAAAGTTATGCTGATGGAGTGATGCAATCTTTGCATTATGTAATGCACTCATCTATTTGTGATATATGGCAGTTATGTTGGCTAGTGTATATTATTAAATGTAGTCAAAGGGATTGATGCATATTCATAAAGTATTGTACACACCAGCCAAGCATTATCAATAGGGGGAAAATAATATCAGATATTATAATATATCTGCCCTCCTCACACAACACCAAAAGAATGATTGCAGGATATGCGCAAGTGATTGTAGAATGCACGACAATGATGATCATAGGATAGTAGAATGATTCCAATGTTATGGTTGCCAGATGCGCACAAATGGTTAGATAAAATGATTGCAGGGTACACACACAAGACAGATTTGCAAGCAAAACCTTAGAGCGTTTAAACAAATGCAAAAAAGGCAGGAGTAAGGCAAATTCTGCAATCTTTATGACAACGTAGGGTATTTTAGGGCAGTCTAAACTTGACATTAAAACACAATTAAGACTGTGATGAATGCACGGATGTGGTGAATGGGCAACAAATTATATTCCATTGAATCTAAAGCAAAATGGGAAAATTGTGATAGGTTTCAAAATCAAAGATAGGTTGGAGGTCACGAGAATTTCAAGTCTGCCTTTAAAGAATTTAACACCATAACCTGAATAAATCCCATCTATGGAGGAAAACACAATTAATCTAATTTCTATTAAAATTTCATATGCAATAGGCATAAAACGTACACAGTTGCATACCTGAAGTTTGTTAAGCTTTTCCAGAATCTCCTTTCCTCTCCAACCATGCAAAAACCCCATCCCTTCTCTTCCAGAAATCTCTTTTCTTCCCCCAAACCAGGACTCAGCTCCTCGAATAAAATGCAGGGGACATCCTCTCTTCTTGACATCCCACTTTCTCAAAACCAGGATTGGACTCCTCGAGTAAATGCAAAACCATGCCTCTCTTTTCCCAATAACCCACATTCTCATGAGGTTCAAAAGTTTAACCATATCAAAAAAATTCCTAAACCTCCAATTTGTAATTGACGGCACCCGATATTATTTTGCATATCCCCAAATACCAAATACATGGTATAGAGTGACAACCCTAAAAAAAATTTTAACCTTGAGATATTATCATTATTACTATAAATTTATTTTATCAACATTATAGTTGTTTATTCATCATTACTTATGTATTTTTTGTTTTCTTTTTAATTTAACCCGCTTACAACTTGTGACTTATTAATTCATTTAATTGTTTATCTAATTTATTTATTTATTTACTAATTCATGTTAATTTACCAATTATCAAACAATTAATCATTTATAATTAATCACAACACATAATTTCCCTAGCTCATGTTTATATAATGTTAGCTTAATTTTAACCTTATTTTTAATAAAGTACTAACCAAGCTTAAATCAACACTTAAATTGGATAAACCAAACTTACAGGATGATACCCAACCCCATGTAACGCCACGGGACATGACGATAATATAACGACAAACAATCCAATTGACGGTGACGACAGGATATAATACTGAAAACTCATCCTCTTTGAGGATGTTGACTGAGTAGGGAACCTTATGCTAACTCCAATCAACAACTCCATTGGCTAGGGCACACTCAGACCTAGTAGTTTAGGTGGAGTCGATGCCCGGTACCTGCATCCTGCAACAAACAACAAGGTTGTGCACATATATATATATATATATATATATATATATATATATATATAAACATGTAGTCATAGACATAATGAACGGAAGTCGCAGCATGGTAGGGTACTCGGACACAAGTAATGCGACACTGTTCCGTTCATGTAAACACATCATCAAATAACTACATCCATTACCAGTAATGCATCATAATCATAATCGAATAACACATTAAACTCAGAATAACATTAGTCTATAATCATCAGATATGTCCATCATGATCAAGGAGAACATAAACCATAACATACTAGTCCAAATGTCTCGAAACTATAAATATGCAATATAAGACTATCAACTATACCAGAATTGTCATAGGAAATATGAAAATATCATCTATCACAAGCCAAAAGCGAGGGGTATTACAAGAGGATTTTCTCCAATCAAGCACAACAAATTTGATATTAGATATTTTTGCACTAGAGGCTTTACAATATATATACACTATGCATTTTCATAACAATATCAAAATTTTCTTCAACAAAGTTAGATAACAATGTAGTATCATCAACAAACTAAATATTAATGAAGTTATCCTTTTTTGGCAATGAACTTCCCTTCACTAAAGGATCAAAAATATTATATATCTTAGTATATAATGTAAAGCATTCAAGACAATGACAAATATTGCTATACCAAGAGGGCATCATTATCTTATAGATCTTTGTAGAGGAGAAGGACCAATTAGAGAGCCATTGATATCAATCTAGGCCTAATCATATTTAAAGAGAATCTTAACCATAAATTACAAATTTTGGGAGGAAAGATAATGGACGCCAACACTAACAAGATAAAGGACCATTCCACTCTATCATATGCCTTTTCAAAATCCAAAATCATTTTCCTACCCCATTCAAAGACTTCTGAACTTGTAAAAAATTTCAAGAATATATCTACCTTTTATAAAACTATTTTGGGTCTCAGACGTGCTTTTAGGAAGGATATCAATGAGTCTAAGAGCCAACATGTAACGCCCCGCCAAGAAATCCCAGAGGATAGCCCAACTATGTAATACAAAAAGGAATTTTTTTTTGAAAGAAAAGAAATAACAAAGAAATGTAAATCATATTTATCCATAACATTTAAGTTATGCTTTATCCTCTAGGGTTCCATGGCTGCATTACTAACAAACTATTATCAAGATCTAAACAACATAATGAATTAACTAACAAACATAGTTCACTCTAAATCTATTTGCATCAATTGAATAAACACATACATTTCCATATAATATCATCAGATAAGTTAACATCAAGATCCTATAAAAAGGATTACAAGTACATATACAATTTCCTATACACGAGAGTACATAGTTACATTGTTTACAATATTGCTTTCCTGATTACATTGGAGTACCTACATCAAGATAACACTACATGATTCTATAAGACAGAACATAAATATTTGTCTCCTCAAACAAAATCAAGATCTGAAATTTACTACATGCGATACATCCTTTTCATACACGATCAACAGCAAGGAAACCAATGGAGATAAAAGCACAACCACCCCACCATGTGGTACCCTAAGGTCCACCCCTCGTGCTGGGAGATAACAATAAGGTCCCACAACATGAAATAGTTAGGAAAACAACAGACTAACATAAACAATAGGGTGAAACATGACACCAATAACCAAACTGACGACAATCATCACTTACACACTTAACTGGACTTCCAGAGGCAGTCACACAACTAAAGGAGGAAATACAACTAGGGAGTAGTAGACTGCAATAGGGAGGAGTGTCATCACATGGCTTGATATGGGTTGTCCTTGTGGACCTTCCTAGGCCCTGGCCCCATCCTGGGTTGTCCTTGCAGCCTCTCCCAATCCCCGGCCCCCATACAAACTCATGCAGAATCAACATACCTTTCATGAGGACAAGGTAGTCAATCTTGCCATTCCAGGCCTTCTCATCTCATCTCAAGCCTAAACGAGCACTTGAGCCATGAGTGAGGCATATCGTTATCTTACATAATGTGATTAACTACCCAATCCCTTAATTCATTAATTAGCTTATCACTTGGTTACCGACTTACAATGGGTTATCCTGGCTAGCCACTTTGGGCCTCGGTCCCATATTGAAAACGACAAGTATTCATATACAATGCAAGGCATTTACCTTCTTGCATACTAAACATAATCACAAGGATCAACTCCAAGGTCAATGCCCCAAAACTTCCAAGTGATGCAAATACAACAATCATAAACAAAATACTTCCTCTTTTACGAATACCAAGATCTCACTCATTATCAAACACAAAACTAAACACAAGTTTGATACAATTAATGAACAACAATACATCCTTGAAGGAGATTATTACCTCATCATGATGCATTTGCAACACAAAATGAACATCATTTCACATTATCGTTACCAAGGCCCACTAACATACACAAGAGACATCATTCTCTTATAACATTATTAACTCAAGACACCTAATCAACATAATACATGAAATCAAAACATAACATCCTAAGCCTCTAGAATTTAACCTTAACAACTTGCACATAGACCCCCATTATGTCCAATGTTCTAACTCACATAAATTCCACTTACATAATGCAATTCAACTTGCAATAAAACAATTCTCTAGATGCAATACTTATACACCATTTTTGAAATACAATATTAATATACCTAATTCCAAATCTATTAATAAACTTTCAACTTAACAAATCATTATAAGGAAATCGTAATAAAAATCAATATCAATTTAAATTATTCAAATGGTGACTATATGCACTCTTATTCAATGAATTTACTAATAGATAATAAACAATTAAGATATTAAGTCATAACATAAAGTAATATCTAACATTGATTCATTATTTACAATATGGCTCGCATTATAATATAGCTCCCAACGAAGATGTATGTCAAAAGGGATTTAATAAAAATATAATCCTCTTCCTATAATTCCTAATCTAAACTTTAAACGATAATTCTATCATCGTCCCAGAATATGAAAACTACTACAACCCAAAATAGATAGTGAGAGAAACTACGAGTAAAAGAAAATGACACTATAATTATGCAGGCCGAACTAAGAATTTGCTGGCCTGTTTAAGAAACTTGCTATTCAAGGGTGCAAATAACAGCTCACTAAGAGAGATTATAAACAAAAATAATTTTCTTTAAAGGAAAGATGATTGAGACTTCAAACAAAAGTAATCGGCAGGCATATAACCTTTGCCAGCATTTCCTCTTATATGGATAATTCATATATATTTATATATATAATATTATCATATCAATGCCATTCAGGGAAGTTTCATTATATAAACTAATAAGGAGTTTTAAATGCTACTGATGATAGATTAGAACATATATGTTTCCCTATTTGGTCGACTCCTTTATAGAATCTACTAAAATGAATGAATAAGTTGCTACAAGGGTAGACACCTTCTAAAATATAGGCATACATACTTAGAAACATTTTTGCAATATTTTCTAAGCATATATCTCATATCTATAAATAACTAATACCAAAATTGATTCAATGCATTGTTTCATGTCAACTTATAGGGTACGGGTATCCATTGAAGCAAAGAAGAAAATGATTTGTTCAATATTATAGTTGAAAATACTCTGGTAGACATGTATTCAAAATACAATGCATAGACTAGGCACACGAACTGCTTGATAGAATGCCTCTAAGAGATATCATCTGATGGACTGCAATGATTGTAGGATATGTACATAATAGATTTGTTGGAAAGACTTTAGAAACTTTTTAAGAAATGCAATTGGAAGGTGTAAAACTAAAACAAAAATGCAACGGTTACAAGATATGCACAAAATGAATTTGTAGAACAAGCCTTAGAAACTTTCGAGCACATGCAATCGGCAGGCGTAAGGCCAAATGCCACAACCATAACCAACGACCCCTTTGTTGTGAGGCAACAAGAGGTTTGCTTTATTACATTACATAAAACACACAGTTTTTATATTATTACGGCCTCAAATTGCATAGAGATACCCGTTAGCCTGAACTTAACACAAAAGCATCAAGGCCTTTCAACTTTATTAAACAAAGTGACAACGAAATTCTTCTACAACAGTAAAGAAAGTTATATTTAGAACTGTTGAAAATGAGTAGGGACAACACAGTTTGAGATAAAATGTCAAAATCTTGCATAGTGCTAACTTTATGGCTAAAGAACACAATACTACAAGTGGCCATATAAAAATAGATAAACATTCCTTCACTATCATAAAGCTTTCAAATGAAGAGAGGAATCTGTTTGTTTACGGATTAGATGGACGAACATTCACAATTTCCATCTTTTTACGAAGTCTCGTTGCTCCCCCTCTGTTCTCCTTGTATTGACTCAAAAGAGATTTCACCATAAATATCTTGTGCAAATGCTATGCTCCCTCCTAAAAGTTCCCTGCTGCATTTTTTGAATACTCTCCTCTCATTTTTATAGAAAATCCTCTAATAACAGCCAAAACCTATCTATTTTTTAGAGAGAGAAATCCCCCAAAATCTTCCAAAAGATTCCCCTCATTAAAGGCAATAAATTCTGCCTGAATCACTTTCTTACAATTTTCTATTTAAGTCATTTAAAACCAGACAAAGACTACTTTATGATTTTATCTATATAGTATTTACTATACATGACAACTCATAATTATCATTATTTATAGATCTTAGATTTCAATATAGAATATTTTATGACAACACACAAAAATAATAAATTTATTTTTATAGACACTTAACAACATATTACTTGTTTATAAATTATTTTTCGAGTTAATATTATCAATTAAATTCTTGTTTTAAAACATTTTATTTACCTCATTAATATTATTATTTATTTATCAAAGTGCCTTTTTTACTAATAACTTTTAATTTAATAAAGCAATTAAGCAAAACATTAATCGAATAGTCACAACATAAATAACCCAAATACCAAACAATACCTGACGATAAAGCATGATCGAATAGCATGACCACAACAACTATGACTGACTATCATGCCCAACCAAATACACTGACTAGGAGAAAAACTAGATACTCATCCTTTTCAAGGATGGTGACTAAGCTAGGGGACCCTACATTTTCTCTATTCAACTATTTCCATTGGATTTAAGTCACACTCAAACCTATCAATTAAGGTGGAGTCGATGCCTGATACCTACAACCTGCAGCAAACGAAATGGTCGAACATATATATATAATCATCTAGTCAGACACACCATGAAAGGGAATCGCAGTGTCGCAAGGTACTCACGCATGAGTAATGTAACACTGTCCCTTTCACCAACACATCAAACAAGTACCACCTCACGCATAACATACAGTTGCTTAACAGACATGATAGAACAAACAATTACATAATTATCAAATATGAGCAATTAGCAAATAATAGTATCATAACACATAAAGCTCAGAATTAAATTAATCTGCATCATCAAATATGTCCATAAAGTTGTCATAACATAAGCATAAAACACCAGAAATAAAAATATCATCAAATGTCATCATAGGGGTAGGTCTAATATCAACAAGATATCATTGACTAACATCTTAATAGTAAATCCATCATCAAACAAAATGTCATAATGTCTAGCTCTAACAAAGCAACTATCTGTCTAACAGAAAGCAAAATGAGGGGCACTAAATCCTCCCCCCTAGGATTAGGCTTACTTCTGGAAGCCTGCAAATAAGATAAGGGTAGAGATCTCGCATCCTGAGACAACCTCCCAAGTAGCTAAGGTAACATCATTTGGGTCCCATTGGACCCCTTACTTGCTCTATACCCCTACCCTTGAGGGTCAACCCCCAATGTTGTAGAATGCACATGAGCTCCAAAGAAACTTGCTCGTCCTCTACCTGCGGTCTCAAAGAATGTCCCCTGATGCCCTGCCTGGTGGTTATCAACCACTTCAAACACTCTATGAGACCTACCTACATCACCCACTGTTGGATCAGAAGTTGTCGGCCTCTGACTCAATCCTGCAGCA
Source organism: Cunninghamia lanceolata (assembly GCA_027924645.1). Classification (NCBI taxonomy): domain Eukaryota; kingdom Viridiplantae; phylum Streptophyta; class Pinopsida; order Cupressales; family Cupressaceae; genus Cunninghamia; species Cunninghamia lanceolata. Next base: position 2,443,205 of record BSBN01001493.1, read on the forward strand.
TTCTTCTGTGGACACTGCCTGGCTATATGGACCTACTGGCCTCAAGAGAAACATCCTGTACCTCTACCATAACCTCCTCCACTCGAGAAAGCATTAGACTATTGAAAACTATCTCTACTAACTGCAAACTAGGTGCTCTGAGATGGCTAATTGGGATGATAATGCTTGGCCCGCTACCAATTGTGATTTTTCCCCGACTGCGAACCACCACCTTGCTGAAGTTGAAAGTTCTTGGATTTCGATGGGGAACATTGTTGCTGTTGTTGCTGCTCACCCTTAGTGGGTGCATGATGGCCTCTAGAAGAACCTATAGCTTGAGACTAACCACCACGAGACCCAAAGCCTATCGGAGCTGCACTACCAATCTGCACACCTATATGGCCTCCAAGATCCATGGCCAAATTCTCCTCTACCAAACAAGACTTCTCAACTGCCACCTCCATGGTCTAAGGCTTGAAGACATGGACTCCTCCACTGATATGGGCATTCAAGCCCCTAATGAAGTGTTGAACCAACATAGTCTCATCATCGCCAATACCTACGTATTGCTTAAGCTCATAGAACCTACGCTCATACTGCTCCACCGACATAGCCATCTATCTCAACTCATGAAACTCATCAGCACGTCACTACTTCCAACGATCTGATAGGAAACAAGCTCTGAACCTCTCCAAAAACAATTCCCAAGAAACTGTACCAATATCCAAATGTAAGTTCTGCTCCTCTAAACACCACCATGTAGAAGCAAAACCTCCAAGGTGCAAGATGGCACATCTTGCCTTGGCGTTACTACCATACGGATGCATGGAAAAACACCTGTCTAAATCTATCAACCAAGTCTTTACCTCCAAACCACTACCAGAACCATCAAAAGTAGGAGGCCGTACCCTCAAGAGGTCTCTCATGTGACTGGCTAAGATAGCATACTGCTCTACTGTAATCTCTCTCCTCCTAGGAGACCTTTCTCTTTCCCTCTCCTCTAGCTGACCAACCTCCTATCTAGGACCTAGGCAAGCAAGGACCTCCTTAAGCAAATGACGCAACTGAGCTCCCTCTGACTCTAGCTAACCCTGATCCTCTCGATTCTAACACTCACTTTCCTGAGGACCCTCACGAGGGGAACTAGGAGGAGGGCTACCACCACCACCTCTCCTGCATCCCCTACCATGACCTCGACCTCGTCCTCGACCTCTAGGCATCTTCTAGACAAACAACACCAAAGGACAACCTCAGGTTGATAGGCGAGGATGAAAAAAGGAAAAACAAAACATAATCTGCAGAATCTAAGCAACTAGGACAACATAATGGGCTCATATAAAACTAGAGTACCCAGTTTTAGAACCTAGTGCTCTGATACCAAGTGTCACGCCCCACCAAGAAACCTGAGAGGACAGCCCAACTATGTAATACAAAAAGGATTTTTTTTTGAAAGAAAAGAAATAACAAAGAAATGTAAATCATATTTATCCATAACATTTAAGTTACACTTTATCCTCTAGGGTTCCATAGCTACATTACTAACAAGTTATTATCAAGATCTAAACAACATAATGAATTAACTAACAACCATAGTTCACTCTAAATCTATTTGCATCAATTGAATAAACACATACATTTCCATATAATATCATCAGATAAGTTAACATCAAGATCCTGTAAAAAGAATTACAAGTACATATACAATTTCCTATACAAGAGAGTACATAATTACATTGTTTACAATATTGCTTTCCTGATTACATTGGAGTACCTACATCAAGATAACAATACATGATTCTACAAGACAGAACATAAATATCTATCTCCTCAAGCAAAATCAAGATCCGAAATCTGCTACATGCGATACATCCTTTTTGTACATGATCAACAACAAGGAAACCAATGGAGATAAAAGCACAACCACTCGACCATGTGGTACCCTAAGGTCCACCCCCCATGGTAGGATATAACAATAAGGTCCCACAACACAAAATAGTCAAGAAAAAAATAGATTAACATAAATAATAGGGTGAAACATGACACCAATCACCAAATTGACAACAATCATCACTCACTTAACTGGGCTTCCAGAGGCACTCACACAACTGAAAGAGGAAATACAACTAGGGAGTGCTAGACTACAATAGGGAAGAGTGTCATCACATGGCTTGATATGGGTTGTCCTAGTTCACCTTCCTAGTCCTCGGCCCCAATCCTGGGTTGTCCTAGTAGCCTCTCCCGATCCCTAGCCCCCATACAAACAAATGCGGAATCAACATACCTTTCATGAGGACAAGGTAGTCGATCTTGCTATTCCAGGCCTTCTCATCTCATCTCAAGCCTAAACGAGCACTTGAGCCATGAGTGAGGCATATCGTTATCTTACTTATATGTGATTAACTACCCAATCCCTTAATTCATTAATTAGGTTATCACTCGGTTACCAACTTTCAATGGGTTATCTTGGCTAGCCACTTTGGGCCTTGGCCCCACATTGAAAGCCACTCCCCTACCTACATCTAGAAGACCCTATCCATCAAGCAAGACATTTACCATCATAACGACAAGTATTCATATACAATGCAAGGCATTTACCTTCTTGCATACTAAACAGAATCACAAGGATCAACTCCAAGGTCATTGACCCAAAACTTCCAAGTGATGCAAATACAACAATCATAAACAAAATACTTCCTCTTTTACAAATACCAAGATCTCTCTCATTATCAAACACAAAACTAAACACAAGTTCGATACAATTAACGAACACCAATATATCATAGAAGGAGATTATTACCTCATCATGATGCATTTACAACATAGAATGAACATCATTTCACATTATCATTACCAAGGCCCACTAACATACACAAGAGACATCATGCTCTTATAACATTATTAACTCAAGACACCTAATCAACACAATACATGAAATCAAAACATAACATCCTAGGTCTCTGGAATTTAACCTTAACAACTTGCACATAGACCCCCATTATGTCCAATGTTCTAACTCACATAAATTCCACTTACATAACGCAATTCAACTCGCAATTAAACAATTATCTAGATGCAATACTTATACACCATTTTTCAAATACAATATTTGTATATCTAATTCTAAATCTATCAATCAACTTTCAACTTAACAAATCATTATAAGGTAATCGTAATAAAAATCAATATCAATTTAAATTATTCAAATGGTGACTATATGCACTCTTATTCAATAAATTTACTAATAGATAATAAACAATTAAGATATTAAGTTGTAACATAAAGTAATATCTAATATTGATTCATTATTTACAATATGGAGCATTATAATATAGCTCCCAACCAAGATGTATGTCAAAAGGGATTTAACATAAATATAATCCTCTTCCTATAATTCCTAATCTAAACTTTAAATGATAATTCTATCACCGTCCCAGAATATGAAAACTACTACGACCCAAAATAGATAGCGAGAGAAACTGCGAGTAAAAGAAAATGAGACTATAATTACGCAGGCCAAACTAAGAATCTGTTGGCCTATTCAAGAAACTTTCTATTCAAGGATGCAAACACCACTCACTAAGAGAGAGATTATAGACAAAAATGATTTTCTTTAAAGGAAAGATGATTGAGACTTCGAACAAAAGTAATTGGTAGGCATATAACCTTTGCTAGCGTTTCCTCTTATATGGATAATTCATATTTATTTATATATATAATATTATCATATCAATGCCATTAATATTATCATATCAATGCCATTTAGGGAAGTTTCATTATATAAACTAATAAGGAGTTTTAAATGCTATTGATGATAGATTAGAACATATATGTTTCCCTATTTGGTCAACTCCTTTATAGAATCTACTAAAATAAACGAATAAGTCACTACAAGGGTAGACACCTTCTAAAATCTAAGCATACATACTTAGAAACATTTCTGCAATATTTTCTTAGCATATATATCATATCTATAAATATCTAATACCAAAATCAATTCAATGCATTGTTCCATGTTGACTTATAGGGTATGGGTATCCATTGAAGGAAAGAAGAAAATGATTTGTCCAATATTATAGTTGAAAATGCTCTCGTAGACGTGTATGCAAAATACAATGCATAGATTAGGCACACGAATTGCTTGATAGAATGCCTATAAGAGATATCATCTGATGGACTGCAATGATTGTAGGATACCTATAGAATGATTTGTTGGAAAGACTTTAGAAACTTTTTAAGAAATACAGTTGGAAGGTGTAAAACTAAAACAGGAATGCAACGGTTATAGGATATGCACAAAATGAATTTGTAGAACAAGCCTTAGAAACTTTCAAGCACATGCAATTGATAGGCGTAAGGCTAAATACCACAACCATAACCAACGACCCCTTTGCTACGAGGCAACAAGAGGTTTGCTATATTACATTACATAAAACACACAGTTTTATATTATTACGACCTCACATTGCATAGAGATACCTGTCGGCCTGAACTTAACTCAAAAGCATCAAGACCTTTTGACTTTATTAAACAAAGTGACAATGAAATTCTTCTACAACGGTAAAGAAAGTTATATTTAGAATTGGTAAAAAGGAGTAGGGACAACACAGTTTGAGATAAAATGTCAAAATCTTGCATAGCACTAACTTTATGGCTAAAGAACACAATACTACAAGCGGCCATATAAAAATAGATAAACATTCCTTAACTATCATAAAGCTTTCAAATGAAGAGGGGAACCTATTTGTTTACGGAATAGATGGACGAGCATTCACAATTTCCATCTTTCTACAAAGTCTCGTTGCTCCCCCTCTGTTCTCCTTGTATCGACTCAAAAGATATTCCACCATAAATATCTTGTGCAAATGCTATGATCCCTCCTAAAAGTTCCCCACTGCATTTGTTGAATACTCCCCTCTCATTTTTACAAAAATCCCCTAACAATAGCCAAAACCTATCTATTTTTTAGAGACAAAAATCCCCCAAAATCTTCCAAAAGATTCCCCTCATTAAAGGCAATAAATTCTGCCTGAATCACTTTCTTACAATTTGCTATTTAATTCATTTACAACTAGACAAAGACTTCTTTCTGATTTTATCTATATAGTATTTACTATACATGACAACTCATAATTATCATTATTTATAGATCTTAGATTACAATATAGAATATTTTATCACAACACACAAAAATAATAAAGTTATTTTTATGACTTGTTTATAAATTATTTTTCATGTTAATATTATCAATTAAATTCCCGTTTTAAAACATTTTATTTACCTCGTTAATATTATTATTTATTTATCAAAGTGCCATTTTGACTAATAACTTTTAATTTAATAAAGCAATTAGCCAAAACATTAATCGAACAATCACAACATAAATAACCCAAATACCGAACAATACCTAATGACAAAGCATGATTAAATAGCATGACCACAACAACAGTGACTGACTATCATGCCCGACCAACCACATTGACTAGGAGCAAAACTAGATACTCATCCTTTTCAAGGATAGTGACTAAGCTAGGGGACCCTACATTATCTCTGTTCAACTATTTCCATTGGATTTAAGGCATGCTCAAACCTGTCAATTCAGGTGGAGTCGATGCCTAATACCTGCAACCTGCAGCAAATGAAATGGTCGAACATATATATATATAATCATCTTGTCAAACACACTGTGAAAGGGAATTGCAGTGTTGCAAGGTACTCACGCATAAGTAATGTGACACTATCCCTTTCACTAACACATCAAACAAGTGCCACCTCAAAACTTACTTAACAGACAAGATAGAACAAACAGTTACATAATGATCAAATATGAGAAATTACCAAATAACAACATCATAACACATAAAGCTCATAATTAAATCAATCTGCATCATCAAATATGTCCATAAAGCTGTCATAGCATAAGCATAAAACACCAGTAATAAAAGTATCATCAAATGTCATCATAGCGGTAGGTCTAACATCAACAAAATATCATCGACTAACATCTTAACAGTAAATCCATCATCAAACAAAATGTCATAATGTCTATCTCTAACAAAGAAACTATCAGTCTAACAGAAAGCAAAATGAGAGGCACTACATCCTCCCCCCTAGGATCAGGCTTACTCCTGGAAGCCTACAGATAAGATAAGGGTAGAGATCTCGCATCCTGACACAACCTCCAAAGTAGCTGAGGTAACATCATTTGGGTCCCATTGGACTCCTTACTTGCTCTATGCCCCTACCCTTAAGGGTCAACCCCGATGTTGCAGAACGCGCATGAGCTCCAAAGATAGTTGCTCATCCTTTACCTGCGGTCTCAAAGACTGTCCCCTGATGCTCTTCCTGGTAGTTATCAACCACTACAAACACTCTATGAGACCTACCTATATCACCCACTATCAGATCTAAAGCTATCAGCCTCTGACTCAGTCCTGTAGCATTCTTTTGTGGACACTGCCTGGCTATATGGTTCTGTTGGCCGCAAGAGAAACATCCTGTACCTCTACCATAACCTACACCACTCAAGAAAGCATTAGACTACTGAAAACTATCTCTACTAACTGCAGACTATGTGCTCTAAGCTGGTTGATTGGGATGATAATGCTTGGCCCACTGCCAATTGCAGTTTTTCCCTGACTGCTACCACTACCTTGCTGAGGTTGAAAGTTCTTGGATTTTGATGAGGAACGCTATTGCTGTTGCTTCTGCTCACCATTAGCAGGTGCATGATGACCTCTAGAAGGACTTGCTGCCTGAGACTAACCACCACAAGACCCAAAGCCTGCCTGAGCCGCACTACCAATCTACACACCTGTATGGCCTCCAAGAGCCATGGACAAATTTTCCTCTACCAAATGGGACTTCTCGACTTCCACCTCCATGGTCTTAGGCTTGAAGACACAGACTCCACTTATACAAGCATTCAAGTCCCTAATGACTTTCTGAACCAACATAGCCTCATCATTGCCAATACCTGCATATTGCTTAAGCTCATAGAACCTACGTTCATTCTGCTCCACTGACATAGCCACTTGTCTCAACTCATGAAACTCATTAGCACATCACTGCTTCCAATGATCTGACAAGAAATGAGATCTGAACCTCTCCAAAAATAATTCCCAAGAAACTATACCAATATCCAAATCCAACTTTTGCTCTTCCAAACGCCACCATGTAGAAGCAAAACCTCTAAGGTGCACGATGGCACATCTCGCCTTGGTGTTACTACCATACAGTTGCATGGCAAAGCACTTGCCCAAATCTATCAACCAAGTCTCTGCCTCCAAACCACTACCAGAACCATCAAAAGTGGGAGGATGTGCCCTTAAGAGGTCTCTCATGTGACCTGCTAAGATAGCCTTACATGCTCTGTTGTAATCTCTCTCTTCCTAGGAGACCTTTCTCTTTCCCTCTCCTCCGGCTAACCAACCTCATGTCTAGGACCTAAGCAAGCAATGAACTCCTCAAGTAGATGTCACAACTAAGCTCTCTTTGACTCCGGCTGACCCTGATCCTCTCGATTCTGACTCTCACTTTCTTGAGGACTCTCATGAGGGGAACTAGGAGGAGGGATACTACCACCACCTCTGTTGCGTCCCCTACCACTACCCTAACCTCATCCTCAACCTCTAGGCATCTTCCGGATAAACACAACCAAAGGACAACCTCAAGTTGATAGGCGAGGATGACAAAAGGAAAAACAAAACATAATCTGTAGAATCTAAGCAACTAGGACAACATAATGGGCTCATATAAAACTAGAGTACCCAGTTTTAGAACCTAGTGCTCTGATACCAAGTGTCACGCCCTGCCAAGAAAATCGAGAGGACAACCCAACTATGTAATACAAAAAGGATTTTTTTTTTGAAAGAAAAGAAATAACAAAGAAATGTAAATCATATTTATCCATAACATTTAAGTTATGCTTTATCCTCTAGGGTTCCACGGCTACATTACTAACAAACTATTATCAAGATCTAAACAACATAATGAATTAACTAACAACCATAGTTCACTCTAAATCTATTTGTATCAATTGAATAAACACATACATTTCCATATAATATCATCAAATAAGTTAACATCAAGATCCTGTAAAAAGGATTACAAGTACATATACAATTTCCTATACATAAGAGTACACAATTACATTGTTTACAATATTGCTTTCTTGATTACATTGGAGTACCTACATCAAGATAACATTACATGAATCTATAAGATAGAACATAAATATATGTCTCCTCAAGCAAGATCAAGATCTGAAATTTGCTACATGTAATACATCCTTTTTGCACATGATCAACAGTAAGGAAATCAATGGAGATAAAAGCACAACCACCTGACCATGTGGTATGCTAAGGTCCACCCCCATGATAGGAGATAAAAATAAGGTACCACAACATGAAATAGTCAGGAAAACAACAAACTAACATAAACAACAGGGTGAAACATGACACCAATCACCAAACTGACGACAATCATCACTTACGTACTTAACTGGACTTCCAGAGGCATTCACACAACTGAAGGAAGAAATACAACTAGGGAGTGCTAGACTGCAATAGGGAGGAGTGTCATCACATGGCTTGATATGGGTTGTCCTTGTGGACCTTCCTAGGCCCCGACCCCCATCCTGGGTTGTCCTGGCAGCCTCTCTCGATCCCCGGCCCCCATACAAACTCATGCGGAATCAACATACCTTTCATGAGGACAAGGTAATCGATCTTGCCATTCCAGGCCTTCTCATCTCATCTTAAGCCTAAACGAGCACTTGAGCCATGAGTGAGACATATCGTTATCTTACTTAATGTGATTAACTACCCAACCCCTTAATTCATTAATTAGGCTATCACTTGGTTACCAACTTTCAATGAGTTATCCTAGATAGCCACTTTGGGCCCTGGCCCCACATTGAAAGCCACTCCCCTACCTGCATCTAGAAGACCCTATCCATCAAGCAAGACATTTACCATCATAATGACAAGTATTCATATACAATGCAAGGCATTTACCTTCTTGCATACTAAACATAATCACAAGGATCAACTCCATGGTCATTGCCCCAAAACTTCCAAGTGATGCAAATACAACAATCATAAACAAAATACTTCCTCTTTTAAAAATACCAAGATCTCCCTCATTATTAAACACAAAACTAAACACAAGTTCAATACAATTAACGAACACCAATAGATCCTTGAAGGAGATTATTACCCCATCATGATGCATTTACAACACAGAATGAACATCATTTCACATTATCATTATCAAGGCCCACTAAGATACACAAGAGACATCATGCTTTTATAACATTATTAACTCAAGACACCTAATCAACATAATACATGAAATCAAAACATAACATCCTAGGCCTCTGGAATTTAACCTTAGCAACTTGCACAAAGACCCCCATTACATCCAATGTTCTAACTCACATAAATTCTAGTTACATAACACAATTCAACTCGCAATAAAACAATTATCTAGATGTAATATTTATACACCATTTTTCAAATACAATATTTATATACCTAATTCTAAATCTATTAATCAACTTTCAACTTAACAAATCATTATAAGGAAATTGTAATAAAAATCAATATCAATTTAAAGTATTCAAATGGTGACTATATGCACTCTTATTCAATGAATTTACTAATAGATAATAAACAATTAAGATATTAAGTCGTAACATAAAGTAATATCTAACATTGATTCATTATTTACAATATGGAGCATTATAATATAGCTCCCAACCAAGATGTATGTCAAAAGGGATTTAACAGAAATATATTCCTCTTCCTGTAATTCCTAATCTAAACTTTAAACGATAATTCTATCACCGTCCCAAAATATGAAAACTTCTACGACCCAAAATAGATAGTGAGAAAAACTACGAGTAAAAGAAAATGAGACTATAATTACACAGGCCGAACTAAGAATTTGCTGGCCTATTCAAGAAACTTTCTATTCAAGGGTGAAAACAACAGCTCACTAAGAGAGATTATAAACAAAATTGATTTGATTTAAAGGAAAGATGATTGAGACTTTGAACAAAAGTAATCGGCAGCCATATAACCTTTGCCAACGTTTCCTCTTATATGGATAATTAATATCTATATATATATATATATATTATCATATCAATGTCATTCAAGGAAGTTTGATTATATAAACTAATAAGGAGTTTTAAATGCTATTGATGATAGATTAGAACATATATGTTTTCCTATTTGGTCGACTCCTTTATAGAATCTACTAAAATGACCGAATAAATCGCTACAAGGGTAGACACCTTCTAAAATCTAGGCATACATACTTAGAAACATTTCTGCAATATTTGCTTAGCATATATCTCATATCTATAGATAACTAATACCAAAATCGATTCAATGCATTGTTCCATGTCAACTTATAGGGTACATGTATCCGTTGAAGCAAAGAAGAAAATGATTAGTCTAATATTTGAAAATGCACTGGTAGACATGTATGCAAAATACAATACATAGACTAGGCACACGAACTGCTTGATAGAATGCCTCTAAGAGATATCATATGATGGACTACAATGATTGTAGGATACATACATAATAGATTTGTTGGAAAGACTTTAGAAACTTTTTAAGAAATGGAATTGGAAGGTGTAAAACTAAAATAGGAATACAATGGTTACAGGCTATGCACAAAATGAATTTGTAGAACAAACCTTAGAAACTTTCGAGCACATGCAATCGGCAGGCATAAGGCTAAATGCCACAACCATAACCAACGCCCCCTTTACTGTGAGGCAACAAGAGGTTTCCTATATTACATTACATAAAACACACCGTTTTTATATTATTATGGCCTCACATTGCATAGAGATACCTGACAGCCTGAACTTAACACAAAAGCATCAAGGCTTTTCAACTTTATCAAACAAAGTGAAAATGAAATTCTTCTACAACGGTAAAGAAAGTTATATTCAGAACTATTGAAAATGAGCAGGGACTTGCATAGCGCTAAGTTTACGACTAAAGAACACAATACTACAAGTGGCCATATAAAAATAGATAAACATTCCTTCACTATCATAAAGCTTTCAAATGAAGAGAGGAACATGTTTGTTTACAGAGTAGATGGACTAGCATTCACAATTTCTGTCTTTCTGTGAAGTCTCGCTTCTCCCCCTCTATTCTCCTTGTATCGACTCAAAAGATATTCCACCATAAATATCTTGTGCAAATGCTATGATCCCTCCTAAAAGTTCCCTGTTGCATTTTTTGAATACTCCCCTCTCATTTTTACAGAAAATCCCCTAATAACAGCGAAAACCTATCTATTTTTTAGAGAGAGAAATCCCCCAAAATCTTCCAGAAGATTCCCCTCATTAAAGGCAATAAATTCTGCTTGAATTACTTTCTTACAATTTTCTATTTAAGTCATTTATGACCAGACAAAGACTACTTTCTGATTTTATCTCTATAGTATTTTCTATACGTGACAACTCATAATTATTATGATTTATAGATCTTAGATTACAATATAGAATATTTTATGACAACACACAAAAATAATGAATTTATTTTTATGGACACTTAACAACATATTACTTGTTTATAAATTATTTTTCATGTTAATATTATCAATTAAATTCCCAGTTTAAAACATTTTATTTACCACATTAATATTATTATTTATTTATCAAAGTGCCTTTTTGACTAATAACGTTTAATTTAATAAAGCAATTAGCCAAAACATTAATCGAACAGTCACAACATAAATAACCCAAATACTGAACAATACCTAACGACAAAGCACGATTGAATAGCATGACCACAACATCAATGACTGACTATCATGCCCAACCAACTACACTAACTAGAAGGAAAACTGGATACTCATCCTTTTAATGGATGGTGACTAAGTTAGGGGACCCTACGTTATCTCCGTTCAACTATTTCCATTGGATTTAAGGCACGTTCAAACCTGTCAATTTAGGTGGAGTCGATGTCTGATACTTGCAACCTATAGCAAATGAAATAGTTGAACGTATATATACAATCTTCCTGTCAGACACACTGTAAAAGGGAATCGCACCATCGCAGGGTACTCACACATGAGTAATGCCACACTGTCCCTTTAACTAACACATCAAACAAGTACCACCTAACGCATAACATATAGTTTCTTAACAGACAAGATAGAACAAATAGTTACATAATGATCAAATACGAGCAATTACCAAATAACAACATCATAACACATAAAGCTTAAAATAAAATTAATCAGCATCATTAAATATGTCCATAAAGCTGTCATAACATAAGCATAAAACACCAGTAATAAAAGTATCATGAAATGTCATCATAGCGGTAAGTCTAACATCAACAAAATATCATCGACTAACATCTTAATAGTAAATCCATCATCAAATAAAATGTCATAATGTCTAGCTCTAATAGAGCAACTATTAGTCTAACAGAAAGCAAAATGAGAGGCACTACATCCTCCCCCCCTAGGATCAGGCTTACTCATGGAAGCCTGCAAAAAAAATGAGGGTAGAGATCTTGCATCCCAACATAACCTCCTAAGTAGATGGGGTAACATTATTTGGGTCCCATTGGACCCCTTACTTTCTCTATGCCCCTACCCTTGAGAGTCAACCCCTGATGTTGCAGAACGCGCACAAGCTCCAAAGAAAGTTGTTTGTCCTCTACCCGCGGTCTCAAAGACTGTGCCCTGATGCTCTGCTTGGCGGTTATCAACCACTGCAAACACTCTATGAGACCTACCTACATCACCCATTGTCGGCTCTAAAGTTGTCATCCTCTGACTCAATCCTACAGCGTTCTTATTTGGACACTACCTGGTTATATGGCCCTGCTGGCCACAAGAGAAACATCCTGTACGTGTACCATAACCTCCACCACCTGAGAAAGCATTAGACTGCTAAAAACTATATCTACTAACTACAGACTGTGTGCTCTGAGCTGGCTAATTGGGATTGTAATGCTTGGCCTACTGCCAAATACAATTTTTCCTCGACTGCGGACCACCAAGTTGTTGAGGTTGAATGTTCTTGGATTTTGATGGGGAACTCTGCTACTGCTCACCCTTAGCAGGTGCATGATGGCCATTAGAAGAACCTATTGCCTGAGAGTGACCACCATGAGACTTGAATCCTGTCGGAGCTGCACTACCAATCTGCACACTTGTATGGCCTCCAAGAGCCATGGCCAAATTCTCCTCTACTAAACGGGACTTATCGACTGCCACCTCCATGGTCTTAGGCTCAAAGACACAGACTCCTCCACTGATATGGGCATTCAAGCTCCTAATGAAGTGTTGAACCAACACAGCCTCATCATCACCAATACCTGCATACTGCTTAAGCTCATAGAACCTATGCTCATACTGCTCCACCGACATAGCCATCTATCTCAACTCATAAAACTCATCAGCACGTCATTGCTTCCAATGATCTAAAAAGAAACGAGCTCTGAACCTCTCCAAAAATAATTCCCAAGAAACTATACCAATATCCAAATGTAACTTCTCCTCCAAATGCCACCATGTAGAAGCAAAAACTGTAAGGTACAAGATGGCACATCTCGCCTTGGTATTACTACCATACGGATGCATGGAAAAACACTTGCCCAAATCTATCAACCAAGTCTCCACCTCCAAACCACTACTAGAACCATCAAAAGTGGAAGGGCGTGCCCTCAAGAGGTCTCTCATGTGACCTGCTAAGATAGCCTCCTCCTCTATTGTAATCTCTCTCTCCTCCTAGGAGACCTTTCTCTTTCCCTCTCCTCCAGCTGACCAACCTCCTGTCTAGGACCTAGGTGAGCAAGGACCTCGTTAAGAAGATGATGTAGCTGATCTCCCTCTAACTCCGGCTGACCCTGATCCTCTTGATTCTAACTCTCACTTTCCTGAGGACTCTCACGAGGGGAACTAGGAGGAGGGCTACCACCACCACCTCTCCCGCGTCCCCTACCAAGACCCCAACCTCTAGGCATCTTCCAAAAAAACACCACCAAAAGACAACCTTAGGTTGATAGGCGAGGATGACAAAAGGAAAAACAAAACATAATCTATACAATCTAAGCAACTACGACAACATAATGGGCTTATATAAAACCAGATTACCCAGTGTTAGAACCTAGTGCTCTGATACCACGTGTAACACCCCGCCAAGAAACCCTAGAGGACAGCCCAACTATGTAATATAAAAAGGAATTTTTTTTGAAAGAAATGAAATAACAATGAAATGTAAATCATATTTATTCATAATATTTAAGTTACGCTTTATCCTCTAGGGTTCCATGGCTTCATTACTAACAAACTATTATCAATATCTAAACAACATAATGAATTAACTAACAACCATAGTTCACTCTAAATCTATTTGTGTCAATTGAATAAACACATACATTTCCATATAATATCATCAGATAAGTTAACATCAAGATCCTATAAAAAGGATTACAAGTACATATACAATTTCCTATACATGAGAGTACACAATTACATTGTTTACAATATTACTTTCCTAATTACATTGGAGTACCTACATCAAGATAACATTACATGATTTTACAAGATAGAACATAAATATCTGTCTCCTCAAGCAAGATCAAGATTTGAAATCTGCTACATGTGATACATCCTTTTTGCACACGATCAACAGAAAGGAAACCAATAGAGATAAAAGCACAACCACCAGTCCATGTGGTACCCTAAGGTCCACCCCCCATGCTAGGAGATAACAATAAGGTCCCAAAACACAAAACAGTCAAGAAAACAACAGACTAACATAAACAACAGAGTGAAACATGACACCAATCACCAAACTGATGACAATCATCACTTACACACTTAACTGGACTTCCAAAGGCATTCACACAACCAAGGGATGAAATAAAACTAGGGAGTGCTAGACTGCAATAGGGAGGAGTGTCATCACATGGCTTGATATGGGTTGTCCTTGTGGACCTTCCTAGGCCCCAGCCCCCATCCTGGGTTGTCCTGGCAGCCTCTCCCGATCCCCAATCCCCATACAAACTCATGTGGAATCAACATACCTTTCTTGAGGACAAGGTAGTCAATCTTGCCATTCCATGCCTTCTCATCTCATCTCAAGCCTAAATGAGCACTTGAGCCATGAGTGAGGCATATCGTTATCTTACTTAATGTGATTAACTACCCAACCCCTTAATTCATTAATTAGGTTATCACTTGGTTACCAACTTTCAATGGGTTATCTTGGCTAGCTACTTTGGGCCCCAGCCCCACATTGAAAGCCACTCCCCTACCTACATCTAGAAGACCCTATCCATCAAGCAAGACATTTACCATCATAATGACAAGTATTCATAATCAATGCAAGGCATTTACCTTCTTGCATATTAAATATAATCACAAGGATCAACTCCAAGGTCATTGCCCCAAAACTTCCAAGTGATGCAAATACAACAATCATAAACAAAATACTTCCTCTTTTATGAATACCAAGATCTCCCTCATTATCAAACACAAAACTAAACACAAGTTTGATACAATTAACGAACAACAATACATCCTAGAATGATATTATTACCTCATCATGATGCATTTACAACACAAAATGAACATCATTTCATATTATCGTGATCAAGGCCCACTAACATACACAAGAGACATCATGCTCTTATAACATTATTAACTCAAGATACCTAATCAACATAATACATGAAATCAAAACATAACATCCTAAGCCTCTGGAATTTAGCCTTAACAACTTGCACATAGACCCCCATTACGTCCAATGTTCTAACTCACATAAATTCCAATTACATAACACAATTCAACTCGCAATAAAACAATTATCTAGATGCAATACTTATACACCACTTTTCAAATACAATATTTCTATACCTAATTCCAAATCTATTAATCAACTTTCAACTTAACAAATCATTATAAGGAAATCATAATAAAAATTAATATCAATTTAAATTATTAAAATGGTGACTATATGCACTCTTATTCAATGATTTACTAATAGATAATAAACAATTAAAATATTAAGTCGTAACTTAAAGTAATATCTAACATTGATTCATTATTTACAATATGGAGCGTTATAATATAGCTCCCAACCAAGATGTATGTCAAAAGGGATTTAACTAAAATATAATCCTCTTCCTATAATTTCTAATCTAAACTTTAAACGATAATTCTATCACTTTACCAGAATATGAAAACTACTACGACCCAAAATAGATAGCGAGAGAAACTATGAGCAAAAGAAAATGAGAGTATAATTATGCAGGCTGAACTAAGAATCAGCTGCCTATTTAGGAAACTTTCTATTCAAGGGTGCAAACAACAGGTCACTAAGAGAGAGATTATAAACAAAAATGATTTTCTTTAAAGGAAAGATAATTTAGACTTCGAACAAAAGTAATCGGTAGGTGTATAACCTTTGCCAGCGTTTCCTCTTATATTGATAATTCATATATATTTATATATATAATATTATCATATCAATGCCATTCAGGGAAGTTTGATTATATAAACTAATAAGGAGTTTTAAATGTTATTGATGATAGATTATAACATATATGTTTACCTATTTGGTTGACTTCTTTATAGAATCTACTAAAATGACTGAATAAGTCGCTACAAGGGCAGACACCTAAAATCTAGGCATACATACTTAGAAACATTTCTGCAATATCTGCTTAGCATATATCTCATATCTATAAATAACTAATACCAAAATTGATTCAATGCATTGTTCCATGTCAACTTATAGGGTACAGGTATCCATTGAAGCAAAGAAGAAAACAATTTGTCCAATATTATAGTTGAAAATGCTCTGGTAGACATGTATACAAAATACAATGCATAGACTAGGCACACGAACTGCTTGATAGAATGCCTCTAAGAGATATCATTTGATGGGCTGCAATCATTGTAGGATACATATAGAATAGATTTGTTGGAAAGACTTTAGTAACTTTTTAAGAAATGCAATTGGAAGGTGTAAAACTAAAATAGGAATGCAACGGTTACAAGATATGCACAAAATGAATTTGTAGAACAAGCCTTAGAAACTTTCAAGCACATGTAATCGGCAAGTGTAAGGCTAAATGCCACAACCATAACCAACAACCCCTTTGTTGCGAGGCAACAAGAGGTTTGCTATATTATATTCAATAAAATGCACAGTTTTTATATTATTACGGCCTCACATTGCATAGAGATACACGTCGCCCTGAACTTAACACAAAAGCATCAAGGCCTTTCGACTTTATTAAACAAAGTGACAACAAAATTCTTCTACAATGGTAAAGAAATTTATATCCAGAACTGCTGAAAATGAGCAGAGACAACCCATTTTGAGATAAAATGTCAAAATCTTGTATAGCGCTAACTTTACGGATGTCAAAATCTTGTATAGTGCTAACTTTACGGCTAAAGAACACAATACTACAAGCGGCCATATAAAAATAGATAAACATTCCTTCACTATCATAAAGCTTTCAAATGAAGAGAGGAACGTGTTTGTTTACGAAGTAGATGGATGAGCATTCACAATTTTCATCTTTCTGTGAAGTCTCGTTGCCCCCCCTCTGTTCTCCTTGTATCAACTCAAAAGAGATTCCACCATCAATATCTTGTGCAAATGCTATGATCCCTCCTAAAAGTTCCCTACTACATTTTTTGAATACTCCCCTCTCATTTTTACAGAAAATCCCCTAATAACAGCCGAAACCTATCTATTTTTTAGAAAGAGATATCCCCCAAAATCTTCTAGAAGATTCCCCTCATTAAAGGCAATAAATTCTGCCTGAAACACTTTCTTACACGTTGCTATTTAAGTCATTTACAACCAGACAAAGACTACTTTCTGATTTTATCTATATAGCACTTACTATACATGACAACTCATAATTATCATTATTTATAGATCTTAGATTACAATATAGAATATTTTATGACAACACACAAAAATAATAAATAATTTATTTTTATGGACACTTAACAACATATTACTTGTTTATAAATTATTTTTCATGTTAATATTATCAATTAAATTCCCATTTTAAAACATTTTATTTACCTCATTAATATTATTATTTATTTATCAAAGTGCCTTTTTGACTAATAACTTTTAATTTAATAAAGCAATTAGCCAAAACATTAATTGAGCAATCACAACATAAATAACCCAAATACCGAACAATACCTGATGACAAAGCACGATCAAATAGCATGACCACAACATTAGTGACTGACTATCATGCCCAACCAACCAAACTGACTAGGAGCAAAACTGGATACTCATCCTTTTAAAGGATGGTGACAAAGCTAGGGGACCCTACGTTATCTTTGTTTTACTATTTCCATTGGATTTAAGGCACGCTCAAACCTGTCAATTCAGGTGGAGTCGAAGCCTAATACCTGCAACTTGTAGTGAACGAAACGGTTGAACATATATATATATATATATATTCATCCAATCAGACTGTAACATCAGAAAATGTCCCTTTGGGGGCTTTTCCCTCATAAGGTTTAGCTCCCAGGTCTTTAAAGTGCATTTAGGACATTTTAGTTCATATTTTAGCATCCCAAAGGAATTAGACCTAAGTTCCATGACAAATAGGACCTAGGAGGACCCCTTGAGCTATACCCTGCCTAAAATAGGTGGGGAGGACTTGGGCGCCCGCGCCCTTGTCCTGCCCTATTTTGGGGTAGCCCTAATTTTTGAGTGTCAGTTAGTGACCTTTATTAGGTCCCTTTGCCAACATGGTAAGTTTGAATTTCAAATATCTTGGTGAGAGTGCTTGTAGATGCATATATAAACATGTGTAGGCATTCATTTGTAAACTAGATTTCAATTAGATAGAAAGTGTGATGTTCAAGTGTTCTCAAGGTAATTCAAGGCTTCTATTGTGTTGCAAGAGTAGACTTGTATGTTTTGTGTGTTGATATTTGCAGATTTGAGCTTCAATCTCCTCATGGCATGAAGAGCATCTTCCTCCATGAGAGCTTCACTACAAGGTGACATATCATTGTGTTTTTATCATTGATTCCTTTGGTTTTGGCCTCTGCCTCACAAGGGCATGCCGTCTTTATCTGACAATGATGTTTGGAGACTTAAGTGTCCTTCAGGGTTTGACTGAGGCAAACCTACAAACACCACAACCCCCAAACCAAGTCTTGTGATTGCAAGTTACATGTGTCACATCCAGAAAAAGTGGAGTTGCAGGAAAGCTGGAAAGACATCAGGGGTCCATGATCTGAAGAAAAGATAGACAAAGGAGCACTTCTAGGACTAGGGCTTTTGCTCTAGTGTCCTTCGTAGACTGATTCCAAAAAATAGAAGTTATAGGACTGATCAGTGTCCGAAGGAGGTCTAAATTCCATGAAAACGTAGGTACTTTGGACTTGGGCGCCCACTCCTATGTCCCCGACCGTTCTGCTTTGGAACCCTGAAAATAGGTATTCTATAATTTGGTATTTTACTCCTATTTGTAAGAGCTTTTTTCGTAATTCGATAATTTGTTGTCGTATTTGCATAATTAGGGTTTTAATGGTCAATTAAGCATAGGATAAGGAAAAATTGATGATTATTTCCCTAATCCAAGCTTCCCCTCATTTGCAAGTGACCTAGGGTATGATAGTGCTCGCCACTCAACCCTAGATCCTTCAATATTAGGGTGAAAGGAGGATTTTAACATCTAAGCTACAAAAGATCAACAAATCTAATTTTACCCTAAACACAGACACACTGTGAAAGGGAATTGCAGCGTCGTAGGGTACTCATGCATGAGTAATGTGATACTATCCCTTTCACCAACACATCAAACAAGTATCACCTCACGCATAACATACAATTGCTTAACAGACAAGATAGAACAAACAGTTACATAATGATCAAATATGAGCAATTACCAAATAACAGCATCATAACACATAAAGCTCATAATTAAATTAATCTACATCATCAAATAAAGTTGTCATAACATAAGCATAAAACACCAATAATAAAAGTATCATCAAATGTCATCATAGCGGTAGGTCTAACATCAACAAAATATCATCGACTAACATCTTAATAGTAATTCCATCATCAAACAAAATGTCATAATGTCTAGTTCTAACAGAGCAACTATTAGTCTAACAGAAAGAAAAATGAGGGGCACTACACAACAACTTAGCCATAATTTTATATGACACATTTTCTTAGCACAAAGGCATTTTTTATTAAAGCAGTTACAATTTACAAAGTAGGTTAGCTAGTCTTTAAAATACTCATGAAACACCAATTCTAAAAAATTAAGAAAATCTACATGGATTGAAAATGGATAATTAACAATATAGGAGGGATCCTCCTAACTCCATAGATAGGGCATAAACACTTGTTCCTTTAAAGATTGTACATGCTTTGATTGTCAAAAATAATGTTTGCCTTTATGTTAAAAAAATTGGACTAGAATGAAAACTACTTAAAATAAAAAATAGTAAAATTAATGTTAACTACAGGGGAATAAATAGGAATAACACCACAAGAACCAACACACCAATAAGAAGCACACCAAAAATAATCAAGAATATAGAGAGGCATTGTAGTCACCATTTAGAAGAATATATAAAGTCCCTACTCAAGTCCCAGGTAGGGCAATCTTGATTATTTCTAGTATCAACCTTGATGCCATTCTAGTTAGAAGTTGATTTGGCTAAGAAATTCAATAACCCAATTTCCTTCTCTTCTAGTATCATTCCACTTACCAACATTGAAACCATGAATGAGGATACATGTTGATGTCTTTCTTACATCCATTCAAATGTGTAAGGACCCAACTCATCCTAAATCAAATAACACTAAACTCTAAATTCAAAAATACCGAGGGATAAATTTTTTGATCTGGCAGATGTAGGAAATGTGAAATTCTTCTAAGAAGTGCTTAATGCATGATATAGAAATGCGATGAAACTTGAATTTAGTTTCCTAGAATCATCAGGTTCTTAAAAGATCACCAATTTTAAATCTAGTGAAGAGAGAGTACATTACGAGAGAAGGTACATTATGTAAGATAACCTAGAAGAACAACGGATCAGTTCTTACCTTAAGTCATGCATTACATCCTACATTCATTTCTGATAGCTTGCTTCTCCTCTAGTAACTATCTCCTTATCATCTACACAAAATTAACTGAACAATCTCATGTTAAAACAACTCAGTAATCACTAGTAAGAAAATTAAGATCACGATGTTGATTGTAGGACTCCCTACATCCAGGGGACCTGAGTACTAGGGGCATCCTTCGCCATCCAGACTACCTACATACCCTGTATCCATGGGATCAAGGCCCCCTCCTTAGGATGTGACTAACGCGGGGAATGTGAACATGCAGTTCTATTTTGCACTATGTTTGATGTAACTGTGAGCGAGTACCCAGCCCTTTCTAGGGTTATTCCCTGCCCCAGACAGTTCTTTGTCGGCTGCCACCCACTTGGTGAAACAGGGACGGAAGTTAGTCCACTACCACAAACACCTAAGGGGGTGTCAGCTAGTCCTAGTGTGGAGGAATCCCTATAAGGTGTCTACCCATGAAATCTAGCTTACTTCCTCAAACCAAATCGTGACTAAGTCTGTTTCTGATTCCCTAGTACTTTCACCACGATCTACAAGGGCATGGTGAAAGCATATAATAGATAGCTTTTCTGAATTGGCCTAGTTGCCCTATCTGATAGTTCACATGTCCTCCCCAATCTATACTCACGTGTCAATAAGCTTCATTTTCTGTTAGTATGTTCGAAGTGTTTTTCCAAATGAGCATCATGGTAAACATAGAATCATCCTTTCTTTTTAGTTAATCTTCTTAGTGGGATATCCAAGGAGATTTTCCCTTCCTATGGATTTAACTTCGACATGTTCCTTATTACTCCCCGACGATTTAGAGGGACGGTGCCCAGACGTTGTTGTTGCAGCTATGTTAGGCGTGAGGTACTTGGTTCAACGCGACGGCATTACTCGTAAACGTGACACAGAGGTACCGTAGAAACCGAACACTGCGATTTGGTTGAGTTTGGACGTTTATTTAAAAGTTGACCTAGCTAAGTAGAAATGTAAAACTTACATCAAAACTAATAAATAAATTGGTAAAGGAAAGATATTTCATTGAATCTTGATGCAAGGATCACTTTATTTATGCGAAATCAATAGTATAAACTAGAAGGGATATTCTATCAATAATGCACATAAGGATTTAGTCTAGAGAGAAACAAGGGAAACTTATTTCCTCATACAAGTAAATAATTGATACAATTCATTGGAACCAACGAGGACTTAATGAAAGTTGTAAATTAAGACAGTTATCTCAACAAGGGGTTTACTAACTTTAATAAAACTGGTTAATTCCATTGTTAACAAACATGCATCAATTATAATAATAATCTCACATCATTATTTGAAATATCATTTTTATGATTGAACTACTTATGGATCATAAAACATCTATACAACGTGATTGGTCAACTCTGACCACATTTATAATATGCGAACTTATAACAATACTTTTCTTTAACTTAATTGATCCAAAAGCATAAGACTAGAAAAACACTTAATCAATCAAGTACATAATGATCTAGTTTTGTAGAAGACCAAGAATTAATAAACATTGTCCAATAGTATAGTACGAGGAGCAATTTCTTGCAAAAGCATTTGACTTACGTGGATAAGAACTTAAGATATTTGAATCTCAATAAGTTAACACGCTAGCTTTACTTCTTTCCATAAGTCATATTGGACAAATCTTTGAAGTTGGTCCAAATCGCTATGTTTTCAATCTATACCCATAAAGTTTAACAATTACTTATATATTCATGGTCATGATGTATCTCTAGTTATGCTTCTTACTTCAATCCTATAACAAGGATAATTGTGATATAACATCACTTATTATGCTAGTTGAAAACTATAGCTTAACATATTTATACACAATGTCATATACTTGTAATTACTTAATTAATATATTTAGATTATTTACCATTCACACTTTGTTATTACATGCTATATAATATCATTTAAGTGGATGATATAGAAGGTAGAACAAGACCCTCATCACATTACTATCTAGCAAGATAAGGTATTCTATAATAGTTCTTAATTTTCTTCTAGATTCGTAATCCTTGAATACACTTTTATAATATCATAGGTCTGACTTCCTTATAGAGTTCCTTTTCCCCAATATTATGACGAATTTGTAGTTGAACATGTTGATTCATCGGTCATCAAAGTGAACTTTGATTATAAAGTTTATTAACTTAAGCTTAAGTCTCGCTTAACTATATAATTTTTACCCAATTAACATCTTTGTAATTAAGTTTGATGAACATCGTTAATTATTTTAAAACCAATAACCACCCATCTAGTTTACTCAAATTTGGATATCTTGATCTTATTCTTTTAATTATCTTCAATGCATCCCTTATGTTAAACAACAAATGCAAACCTTCAAGTTGGTTCATCCCCGTTACTATGTGTATGGAATACATCCACCATTTTGCACATTGGACACCATGAAAATTTGTTAAAATTGGACATGAGTCACTTAAGTTCAAGAGGGTTAATTTTTTTAATTCAATACGAATAATGTACACGTGATTATTCATTTAATAAACAATATTATTAGAGATGAATTTATAACTTACAAGTACTATACTATTATAAATTTTAAATGAGTTGTAAAACTAAAACTTAAAATCAGATTTCTTTTTGACTTGCATTCTTTATAATATTATTACTTTAAATTTTAAAAAATAGACATCATAAAAAGCAAGCATCTAAACAAATAGATACAATAGATAGTCATTATATTTAAAAATAATTATTAGTTGATATGGTAGCTTTCTTGACTTTATCAAGTCTTAAACTTCTTTTTCCTAGCAATTATTTGTTACCGCTAGTCTGCTAGCTTCAACCTGATCATATCAATGTCAAATCCTCTTCCAACGCCATCTCATAATACCAAAACAATAGAAAAATGTACGAGAGAGAGAGTTGTTCAACCTAAGCGCTTAACAGTATTGTAAATTTTTAAATCATAAAGCAATTAATGCAACACTATTATTGACCAAAACATCTCAGTCAAATTTTATAATACTTAAGGATATAGTTAATTGGAAAAGCTCAGACAAGGTAGGTCATCTATTTTGACTAAATCCTTCAAAGAATGCCGCCTCATGAAATGAAATGATTGCACGATCTACACAAAATGGATTAAATGAAAAATCTTTAGAAGCTTTCAGGCAAATGAAATCGGTGATCAGAAAGCCAAATTCCACATCATTTGTTGATGTCTCCTGCTTATATCTACGTGAGAGCTTTGGAACAGAGCATGGACATACATCAAGGAATAAAGGGAGAACAATTTTCATCAGATGTTACAGTTGCAATTACCCCGGTACAGAGCATGCCCAAAGCACATGAACTGTTTGACAAAATGCCTAAAAGAAATATGGTCTAATGGGTTGCAACAATTTCAGGATATGCACAAGGTGGATTTGTTTTAATACGGTAAAAAGAACTTTCAAGTAATTGCAATTGTTAGCAATTAACCCAAGTCCACAACCTTTTCCAACGTTCTCCCTGTCTGTACCAAATTGGTGCTTAGAAAACAGGGTATGGATTTTTTTTATTAGAGCATAATGGAAGGGGAAAATTTGTTAGATATTCTAATTAAAAATACTCTGGCAGACATATGTGCAAAATGAAGAAGCACAGACAAGGCACGCCTGACAGAACGACTCAAAGAAATGTGATCTCATGGATTTCCATGACAACAGAGAGGGGCGTTCAAATGGGATTGGCAGCTGTAAAAATTGAATTTCCACAACCTTTGCCAGCGTCCTCCCTGCCTGTCAACGTGGGAACTTTGGAAAGGGATATTGACATTCATCAAAGCATAATGGAAAGGGCAATTTTTGTCAAATATTATAGTTGGGAACTATCTGACAGACATACGCCAAAAGTGGAAATAGAGACTAGGCATGTGAACCGTTTGACAAAA
The DNA here is from genome assembly GCA_027924645.1 of Cunninghamia lanceolata. Classification (NCBI taxonomy): domain Eukaryota; kingdom Viridiplantae; phylum Streptophyta; class Pinopsida; order Cupressales; family Cupressaceae; genus Cunninghamia; species Cunninghamia lanceolata. Next base: position 2,468,239 of record BSBN01001493.1, read on the forward strand.
TGCCTCAAAGAGATGTCATATAGTTGAATGCAATAATTGCAGAATTGTAAACAAAAAAAAAATGGAATCGTTGAAAGGGCTTTCGAAACTTTCAGGCAAATGCAATTGGCAGATGTAAAGCCAAAATTCACACCCTTGCCCACATCTACCCTGCCTGTGCCAAAATGGGAGCTTTGATGCAGGGTACGCCAAAATACAACCTTTGCCAGCATCTGCCCTGTGTGTGCCAAAATGGGACCTTGGGCATAGGGAATGGACACACAAATCACAATGAGAAAAAAAAGAAATTTTGTCATATGTTTAAGCTAATCACCAAAGTCCTCACAAATTCTCTCTTGAATGATTTCAAATTGAATTTCTAAAAATTAATACAACTCATTAAAAGATTCTATATACACAGAAATACAAACTAAAGGTTTATGAATTCGTGAAAATGATCTTTATCAGAAATATTTGACATAAAAGAAATTATGGAAGGAAGGATTGCATGCAAAAAGAAGGCTGCGTAGGGAAAGGAGAAAGTCTGTAAAGTGTGGAAGTATAGACGAGCACATGAACTATTTGACAGACTACCTCAAAGAGGCATGTCACAGCAGGGAAACAACCTCCTTTCCACTCATAAAATTAGATTATGCAAATCTAGACTAATTTAAATTATCCAAGTAACATACAGAAATTTAACTAAATTGTATAAATTCATAAACACAATGTTCATAAATTTCTAAAAGAGAAATGAAGAATTAACTCACAAAACATTCCAACTATCCAAATGTGTCCTTTCCCTTTGGGTTCTCCCTCATATTTATAGAAAACTCCACTCTTGTTTTTTTAATGCTGTTGCATCCTCCACTCCTTTAATTTATTGATGATGCATGCTCCACCTTCCTTGTTTAATGTTAATGCTTCATCCACTCTTCTTTGTTTAATGTTAATGCTTCATCCACTCTTCTTTGTTTACTGATAATGCTTCATCCACTCTTGTTATTTTAATGATAATCTTATCCTTAATTAAAATAATCTTATCCTCATTTTTTTAATGGTTTCCATATTATTTGTATTTTTAAATGGATTTACATTTTATGTTTATTTGTTTCAAATTTGAAATTCAAATTTTTTTACAAGGGTATTTCAATTTGAATTCAAAATTCAAATGTGGGTTGCGACATCCTTCTCCCCTAAATTTATGCATCGTCCCGATGCATATTAGAAATAAGCATCGTTTACTATCAGTATGCTTGCCTACCTTCATAGTCCATCCCACAACAAAATAGTCTATCATAGTGTATCATCTAAGTATAATTGTCTGTATCATCTAAACATCATTGAAGTTATAGTTCGTAATTAAAATTCTACTAGGTTCCAAAATGATAAAGTATCCATGTATTATCATTACATTGTGAGTTTAAGAAACATTTTTAACTTTTCAAACCTGATTGAGCATATCCTTGTAACTTGTCCTCGAGTCTGAATTTCACTTTAAAATTTCCATCATCAACGATAAATCAACTTTCTAAGTGCGGTAAATGAAAATTTAGGTTCATAGATTCTCCCTTGGTAATCCAGATCATTATCTAAAAATTTCAATTACATTTGAAGTTTACTCCAACATGTGCTCGAGTAGTGATGCCCCACTGTAGATTAGAAGAATTATATTCTCTTAGTCAATCTAAGTACTCAGGAAACAACCAATCCAGGCTAAAGTGTCCAAAACGGGACATATTGAAATATAGCCAACCGAGCTCTTTTGTCCTTTGGGCAAATTGGTAAATACAGTTCAGTCCAACTGTTATCTTCACTTTCATTTTCTAAAGAAACTTCTGCAACTTCACGAAACATCACAAGGTTCAGGCTTAGATTTCAAGTTTTCATTTTCTTTTCTGCAGGCTACAAGTGACTTCTCCAATTGATTAACATGTTCTTTAAATTCCTGTTACTGTTCTCCCTTTTATATTCTTTCAAACTGTCTTCTGTTCCTCTCTTTGTTTCCAACAACTTTGAATTACACCTTTTGAGTTTGCATAATTCTCCAAAATAATGACCGAACAGTCTACACTGGTCAAACGGACCCTATCGCTACCTGATTCAGGTAGAACAAACAAGTAGGTTCATATAGAACCAGGTCAAACGGACCAATACTCTATCCAATATGGAATAAGTAAACACAATAGCCAACCGGGCTAAATAGGATAGGAATCATTATGCTCTAGCCAGAGACTTTTGACTCCTTCGGGATCAATCCAGATCCATAAGTCACTTCCTGGAGACCACAGTATCTGCCTAAGAACTGTGCTGAGGATGTCAACCAGGGATACACAATATCAACTTGTACACACCTCAGTTTCGGCAAAGCCGGGTACAAGTAATCCACCCCGAGGATTCTTCTAAGTACCAGTGACTTCCATTATTCTAATATCATACTATACATATCAACATTCAAGTGAAAGGTAACAATTCTAGCAATCATGCATGCTAATTTATCAAAAACTTCTTCCAAACTTTCCATCCATTTCTCTCCACGAGTGTCACATCAATTAGTACCACCTTAGGGCTTGTTATCTAAAAGTAGTGATAGCATCCCAAAATTGATAGTAGCTTCCCAAAACAGGAGTCCATGAATGTCATTAGTTTCTCAAAAGTCAGTAGCTGTCTCTAGTACTCATCATATAGTCTCAAGGATTTATGGAAGCTGCAAGGAGGTGCCAATAACAGAGGACTTAAATGTTGATGATCAGGAGTGTAAGATGAGTAAAATCCATACTCTAAGAACACAACCAGAGATCTGTAAGGAGTGCATAGAGGACAGAGAAAGTTGTGAATTTATGCGTAAATTGGAATATAGAAATGAGGAGATTCGTATACATCTTTTTCGATGTAAAGAACCTCCTAGGTCCATTTTAGCTTCCTCTGGGTCTTTATCTGATGTTGAACAGCGCACATCAAAGAGGTCTCAGAAGACATCGACAAATGGTAGCTCAATTAACTTGAGAGTTTTTGGATGCACAACTATGTATCAATTGAAGATGATGGTGTGGGAGTCCCTTCGTGTAGTGAAGGAAAATTAGAAGCTTCATAAAGGCACAATGGAACGGGTCAATGAATTGGCCACTTTAGCCGACTTGAATTTTTTCCCTGGGGTTAGTCTGTGGGTTATGGATACTAAAGTTTATGAAAATTGAGATATTGTTGAGGAGCTATCAAAGCAGGAAATGGAAAATGAGCAATTGGAGGAAGGATTCAAAGGGACACTTTTGACATCAACTGTCCCTGCTCAAGTGGTTACAATAGATGAATGGAGGATATACTTGGAGATACGGTTTTGTCCCCAAGTGTAGGGATATAAAATGAATGGAGAAGGGATTACGCATGACACCCACAAGGGGTTTTCATCATGGTTTTCTTAGTGCCAAGTAATCAAGAAATAAAGACGGTTTTCAGGGCCCTCTCAAGAACCCCTCCACACGTTTCCTAATACCTTGCGTTTGTTTAAGGTGTTATCCTCCAAGAGGAAGATATGCAAGACACATAGATCTAGGGGGATGGATGGATTATGACTGTCCCATTCCAGTCCCATCTGCAACCCCATCCTCACAATAGAATTTCCCCAGGTCACCTACTCCCCCATACAACCTGCCAGGGGGCTACCTATATATGGTAGTTTTACAGAAGTCCTATTCCTCCACACACGCCAGCAGTTGTCAAATTAAAATGCCTCAAATCAAGAAGGAGTAAGTGAAACAAGTCAATAAGTTAAATCCTCAATTAAAATAAAACAAGCCAAGAAAAAGTGAAGATCAAAGATAGAAATTATTGCAACATCCCAAGTTCAACAAAGAACAAGTCCTTGAGGCAAAAGGACCACCTCAAAATTTAAATAAAGAAATAAAATACTGCGGCTTAACACTTAAGTACAATCTTTAACACAAGAATAAATAATGCAACAATCTCATAAAATTTGCACATTACAAGCACCGTGTAGCCTTACAACAAGACCACCTAAGGGGAGTACGGAAACTGGGTAGACTTCTATCACTCGAATAACTAAATCATACAATGGTCTCAAACCACATAGAGTACAATGATAATCGCCATGTCATGTTAAGCATTCGACCTTATTATCAAAAATCCAAATGAATGGTCATATGACCCCATACAACCTAGGGCATTCCATTCAAAAAAGATTACGATGTGCCACAAGAGGAATTAGCCACGGAATATGATATTCACTTCACAAGTCTTACGGTTGTCATGTACCCAACTACTATTGTCCCGTTACACATACCATTACTGACATCAAGCTATCCTCTTCACCTTCTAGGGAAGGTTTACTTACGACCTTATCATTTCTTTTTCATGTTTCTATCCATGTTTATCATTAACTAGACGATCATTAGATCGCAAGAGGGGGAATACTATTAGTCTTATGTCTTAATTCTGACCATGCTTTAGGTTAGCGAACCTTCAGGCCTAGTGTTTGAACCAAAAGCTCTGATACCACATGTAAGGACCCAACTCATCCTAAATCAAATAACACTAAACTCTAAATTCAAAAATACTGAGGGATAAATTTTTTGATCTGGCAGATGTAGGAAATGTGAAATTCTTCTAAGAAGTGCTTAATGCATGATATAGAAATGCGACGAAACTTGAATTTAGTTTCCTAGAATCATCAGGTTCTTAAAAGATCACCAATTTTAAATCTAGTGAAGAGAGAGTACATTACGAGAGAAGGTGCATTATGTTAGATAACCTAGAAGAACAACGGATCAGTTCTTACCTTAAGTCATGCATTACATCCTGCATTCATTTCTGATAGCTTGCTTCTCCTCTAGTAACTATCTCCTTATCATCTGCACAAAATTAACTGAACAATCTCATGTTAACACAACTTAGTAATCACTACTCAGAAAATTAAGATCACGATGCTGATTGTAGGACTCCCTACATCTAGGGGACCTGAGTACTGGGGGCATCCTTCGCCGTCCAAACTGCCTACATACCCTGTATCCATGGGATCAAGGCCCCCTCCTTAGGATGTGACTAACACGGGGAATGTGAACATGTAGTTCTATTTTGCACTATGTTTGATGTAACTGTGAGCAAGTACCCAGCCCTTTCTAGGGTTATACCCTACCCCAAATAGTTCTTTGTTGGCTGCCACCCACTCGGTAAAATAGGGATGAAAGTTAGTCCACTACCACAAACACCTAAGGGGGTGTCAGCTAGTCCTAGTGTGGAGGAATCCCTATAAGGTGTCTACCCATGAAATCTAGCTTACTTCCTCAAACCAAATCGTGACTAAGTCCGTTCCTAATTCCCTAGTACTTTCACCACGATCTGCAAGGGCAAGGTGAAAGCATATAATAGATAGCTTTTCTGGATTGGCCTAGTTGCCCTATCTAATATTTCACATGTCCTCCCCAATCTATACTCACATGTCAATAAGCCTCATTTTCTGTTAGTATGTTCGAAGTGTTTTTCCAAATGAGCATCATGGTAAACATAGAATCATCCTTTCTTTTTAGTTAATCTTCTTAGTGGGATATCCAAGGAGATTTTCCCTTCCTACAGATTTAACTTCGACATGTTCCTTATTACTCCCCGACGATTTAGAGGGACGGTGCCCAGACGTCGTTGTTGCAGCTATGTTAGGCATGAGGTACTTGGTTCAACGCGACGGCATTACCTGTAAACGTGACACAGAGGTACCGTAGAAACTAAACACTACGATTTGGTTGAGTTTAGACGTTTATTTAAAAGTTTACCTAGCTAAGTAGAAATGTAAAAATTACATCAAAACTAATAAATAAATTGGTAAAGGAAATATATTTCATTGAATCTTGATGCAAGTTAAGTACAAAAATTATGCTTGATCACTTTATTTATGCGAAATCAATAGTATAAACTAGAAGGGATATTCTATCAATAATGCACATGAGGATTTAGTCTAGAGAGAAACAAGGGAAACTTATTTCCTCATACAAGTAAAGAATTGATACAATTCATTGGAACCAACAAGGACTTAATGAAAGTTGTAAATTAAGACAGTTATCTCAACAAGGGGTTTACTAACTTTAATAAAACTGGTTAATTCCATTGTTAACAAACATGCATCAATTATAATAATAATCTCACATCATTATTTGAAATATCATTTTTATGATTGAACTACTTATGGATCATAAAACATCTATACAACGTGATTGGTCAACTCTGACCACATTTATAATATGCGAACTTATAACAATACTTTTCTTTAACTTAATTGATCCAAAAGCATAAGACTAGAAAAACACTTAATCAATCAAGTACATAATGATCTAGTTTTGTAGAAGACCAAGAATTAATAAACATTGTCCAATAGTATAGTACGAGGAGCAATTTCTTGCAAAAGCATTTGACTTACGTGGATAAGAACTTAAGATATTTGAATCTCAATAAGTTAACACGCTAGCTTTACTTCTTTCCATAAGTCATATTGGACAAATCTTTGAAGTTGGTCCAAATCGCTATGTTTTCAATCTATACCCATAAAGTTTGACAATTACTTATATATTCATGGTCATGGTATATTTCTAGTTATGCTTCCTACTTCAATCCTATAACAAGGATAATTGTGATATAACATCACTTATTATGCTAGTTGAAAACTATAGCTTAACATATTTATACACAATGTCATATACTTGTAATTACTTAATTAATATATTTAGATTATTTACCATTCACACTATGTTATTACATGCTATATAATATCATTTAAGTGGATGATATAGAAGGTAGAACAAGACCTTCGTCACATTACTATCTAGCAAGATAAGGTATTCTGTAATAGTTCTTAATTTTCTTCTACATTCGTAATCCTTGAATACACTTTTATAATATCATAGGTCTGACTTCCTTATAGAGTTCCTTTTCCCCAATATTATGACGAATTTGTAGTTGAACATGTTGATTCATCGGTCATCAAAGTGAACTTTGATTATAAATTTTATTAACTTAAGCTTAAGTCTCGCTTAACTATATAATTTTTACCCAATTAACATCTTTGTAATTAAGTTTGATGAACATTGTTAATTATTTTAAAACCAATAACCACCCATCTAGTTTACTCAAATTTGGATATCTTGATCTTATTCTTTTAATTATCTTCGATGCATCCCTTATGTTAAACAACAAATGCAAACCTTCAAGTTGGTTCATCCCAGTTACTATGTGTATGGAATACATCCACCATTTTGCACATTGGACACCATGAAAATTTGTTAAAATTGGACATGAGTCACTTAAGTTCAAGAGGGTTAATTTTTTTAATTCAATACGAATAATGTACACATGATTATTCATTTAATAAACAATATTATTAGAGATGAATTTATAACTTACAAGTACTATACTATTATAAATTTTAAATGAGTTGTAAAACTAAAACTTAAAATCAGATTTCTTTTTGACTTGCATTCTTTATAATATTATTACTTTAAATTTTAAAAAATAGACATCATAAAAAGAAAGCATCTAAACAAATAGATACAATAGACAGTCATTATATTTAAAAATAATTATTAGTTGATATGGTAGCTTTCTTGACTTTATCAAGTCTTAAACTTCTTTTTCCTAGCAATTATTTGTTACTGCTAGTCTGCTAGCTTCAACCTGATCATATCAATGTCAAATCCTCTTCCAACGCCATCTCATAATACCAAAACAATAGAAAAATGTACGAGAGAGAGAGTTGTTCAACCTAAGCGCTTAACAGTATTGTAAATTTTTAAATCATAAAGCAATTAATGCAACACTATTATTGACCAAAACATCTCAGTCAAATTTTATAATACTTAAGGATATAGTTAATTGGAAAAGCTCAGACAAGGTAGGTCATCTATTTTGACTAAATCCTTCAAAGAATGTTGCCTCATGAAATGAAATGATTGCACGATCTACACAAAATGGATTAAATGAAAAATCTTTAGAAGCTTTCAAGCAAATGAAATCGGTGATCAGAAAGCCAAATTCCACATCATTTGTTGATGTCTCCTGCTTATATCTACGTGAGAGCTTTGGAACAGAGCATGGACATACATCAGGGAATAAAGGGAGAATAATTTTCATCAGATGTTAGAGTTGTAATTACCCCGGTACAGAGCATGCCCAAAGCACATGAACTGTTTGACAAAATGCCTAAAAGAAATATGGTCTAATGGGTTGCAACGATTTCAGGATATGCACAAGGTGGATTTGTTTTAATACGGTAAAAAGAACTTTCAAGTAATTACAATTGTCAGCAGTTAACCCAAGTCCACAACCTTTTCCAACGTTCTCCCTATCTGTACCAAATTGGCGCTTAGAAAACAGGGTATGGATTTTTTTTAATTAGAGCATAATGGAAGGGGAAAATTTGTTAGATATTCTAATTAAAAATACTCTGGCAGACATATGTGCAAAATGAAGAAGCACAGACAAGGCACGTTTGACAGAATGACTCAAAGAAATGTGATCTCATGGATTTCCATGACAACAGAGAGGGGCGTTCAAATGGGATTGGCAGCTGTAAAAATTAAATTTCCACAACCTCTGCCAGCATCCTCCCTGCCTGTCAACGTGGGAACTTTGGAAAGGGATATTGACATTCATCAAAGCATAATGGAAAGGGCAATTTTTGTCAGATATTATAGTTGGGAACTATCTGACAGACATACGCCAAAAGTGGAAATAGAGACTAGGCATGTGAACCATTTGACAGAATGCCTCAAAGAGATGTCATATAGTTGAATGCAATAATCACAGAATTGTAAACAAAAATAAAATGGAATCGTTGAAAGGGCTTTCGAAACTTTCAGGCAAATGCAATTGGCAGATGTAAAGCCAAAATTCACACCCTTGCCCACGTCTACCCTGCCTGTGCCAAAATGGGAGCTTTGATGCAGGGTACGCCAAAATACAACCTTTGCCAGCATCTGCCCTGTGTGTGCCAAAATGGGACCTTGGGCATAGGGAATGGACACACAAATCAAAATGAAAAAAAAAAAAGAAATTTTGTCATATGTTTAAGCTAATCACCAAAGTCCTCACAAGTTCTCTCTTGAATGATTTCAAATTGAATTTCTGAAAATTAATACAACTCATTAAAAGATTCTATATACACAGAAATACAAACTAAAGGTTTATGAATTCGTGAAAATGATCTTTATCAGAAATATTTGACATAAAAGAAATTATGGAAGGAAGGATTGCATGCGAAAGGAAGGCCGCGTAGGGGAAGGAGAAAGTCTGTAAAGTGTGGAAGTATAGACGAGCACATGAACTATTTGACAGACTACCTCAAAGAGGCATGTCACAGCAGGGAAACAACCTCCTTTCCACTCATGAAATTAGATTATGCAAATCTAGACTAATTTAAATTATCCAAGCAACATACAGAAATTCAACTAAATTGTATAAATTCATAAACACAATGTTCATAAATTTCTAAAAGAGAAATGAAGAATTAACTCACAAAACATTCCAGCTATCCAAAAACTATCTCCATGTGTCCTTTCCCTTTGGTTTCTCCCTCATATTTATAGAAAACTCCTCTCTTGTTTTTTTAATGCTATTGCATCCTCCACTCCTTTAATTTATTGATGATGCGTGCTCCACCTTCCTTGTTTAATGTTAATGCTTCATCCACTCTTCTTTGTTTAATGTTAATGCTTCATCCACTCTTCTTTGTTTACTGATAATGCTTCATCCACTCTTGTTATTTTAATGATAATCTTATCCTTAATTAAAATAATCTTATCCTCATTTTTTTAATGGTATCCATATTATTTGTATTTTTAAATGGATTTACATTTTATGTTTATTTGTTTCAAATTTGGAATTCAAAAAATTTTACAAGGGTATTTCAATTTGAATTCAAAATTCAAATGTGGGTTGTGACAAAATGTCATTATTGGAAGTGAGAGGAATGCTACCTTTGGAAGAGATCAATCAAGATTCTAGAGTCATATTCTAGAATAATATTAGTAAAATGCTTCATCTTTGCTTCTAAAAGAGATTGGAAAATGGTCACAACCATAGCAAAATTATTAGAACCAAGACCAATATTACCAACAAACCAAAACTTAATCTGACCAGTATGGTCACAACAAACACCTCTAATGATAGTATTGTGTTTTTAAGCTCCATCAAAATTAAATTTTAACCAAGCCTAGAGGAGGACATTCCCATTTAGTAAGTTGATCTTCCTAAGGGTTATTATTGGAAGAGACAGAAGATGGAGAACCCGTAATAATATGAAGTCTCATTAGAACTTTGAAATCCCATCAAGAACTCACTTGATAATCTTAAATAGTCTAAATTTAATAGGTTTCTTTTAGATTGGCCATAATTCTACCCCAAACCTAACTGATATGCCTTGTTGTACCATAAAAAATCCTTCGATTTCTTTCCCACCAAGTGTTCTAGTAGATCAAACTAGGACCAATATCATGCAACAAATTAAGGGATTTTAGCTTAAAAGATGGTTTTGGCTAATTCACAAGAGAGTCTTGAATAGAATCATAACTATTCCATGAAATTCCCAATAGATCACACCATAAATGATGAATGAAAGGGGTAAATGGGAAGGTTAAAAGAAGATATTTTCTATTCCCTTCATCTTAAAATCCACTTGTAGGTGCAAACAAAACATTCCTAGGTGCCACAGATTCTAAGAATCACTATGTCAAAGTTTGACAACTTTCTGGTCATTAGGCTCTTAAGAGTCTCTCTTGATCTAATGTAGACCGAAAGGATCAGGAGACCTAGGGAACAAAACAAGGCCTCCACTAGAATTCATTTTCCCACCTTGACATGTTGGTGCTTTTGGTTTGGTCCCACATGGTACAAAAGAAAAACATAGTTATTGACAACTTTAAACTACTCTCAAATGAGGCATTTTGCAAGAATGCATTCATTGTCGACACAGTCAAACAATTTGGAGTTGACATAAAATAAGATAGGATATTGTAGATACACACAAAATCCACCTAGAGGCATAAACAAAACCTTCATAAGTGCCACAGATTTTGAAAATTATTGCATCAAAGTTTGACAACATTTTTCTCTTAGGTCTCTTAAGAGACACTCTTGGTCTAATGTAGCCTAGAAGGATTGAAAGAAATAGGGAATGAAATGAGGCCTCCACTAGAATTCACCCACCTACCTTGATGTGTTAGTTTTGTTGGTTCAATCACATGAGATGCAGAAGAAAAATATGGCTATTGGTAATTTTACACCACTCTCAAATGATGCATTTTGCAAGAATGCATTCATTGTCGACATGGTCAGATGGTCTAGAGTTGATAGAAACTAAGATAGGATATTGTATATGGATTTGACATCCACTTGTAAGTATAAATAAAACATTCTAGGTGCCACATATTTTGAGAATCAATGCGTCAAAGTTTGACAAATTTCGGTCTTAGGGCTCTTAAGAGACTCTCTTGGTCCAATGTAGCCCAGAAGGATTGGCAGACCTAGGGAATGAAATGAGGCCTCCAATAGAATTCACCCACCCACCCCAACATGTTGGAACTGTTGGTTCAGTTCCACAAGGTTTGGAAGAAAAATATATGGTTATTGGAAACTTTACATTACTCTAAAATGAAGCATTTTGCAAGAATGCATTCATTGTTGGCATGATCAAATAGTCTGGAGTTGATAGAAAGTAAGATAAGATATTGTAAATAGACCTGAAATCTACCTATATGCACAAATGAAATATTCCTAGGTGCCATAGATTTTGAAAATCACTGTCAAAGTTTGACAAGTTTTTGGTCTTAGGGCTCTTAAGAGACTCTCTTGGTGCAGTGAACCTGGAAGGATTAGGAAACCTAGGGAATTAAACAAGGCCTTCACTAAAATTCACCCACCCACCCAACATGTTGGCACTATTAGTTTAATCCCACAAGTTGTGGAAGAAAAAATATGGCTATTGGCAACTTTACACTACTCTCAAATGAGGCATTTTGCAAAAATGCATTCTTTGTCTACACAGTCAAATGGTTTGGATTTCATAGAAACTGAGATGGTATATTTTAGATAGACTTGACATCCAACTATAGGTGTAAATAAAACATTCCTAGGTGCGATAGATTCTAAGAATTGTTGCATCAAACTTTGACAACTTTTTGCTCCTAGGGCTCTTAAGAGACTCTTTTGGTCCAATGTAGCCTAAAAGTATCATGAGGCTTGGTAAACAAAACAAGGCCTCCACTAGCATTCATTCACCCACCCTGATGTGTTGGCACTGTTGGTTTGGTCCCATGAGTTGCGGAAAAAAAAATATGGCCACTGGCAAGTTTATAGTACTCTCAAAATGGGGAACCCCCTCTTTTGCTTTGTGTCATTTTGCTTGTCTCTAACACATCTTGATTTTTCAACTTGTCTTGTGAGGTTTAGGTCCTTATTAATTAGCTTGATTTGAGTATGGAGTTTGTGATTGCTTTACATTATTTTGGATGCACATGGATGTTCTTGAGGTCTTGGTTGCATGAGCATAAGGTCTTAAAAATTTTGAGGGTTATACAGTGATAATAGTGGCATTTTGGGTCAAAATAACTTCATGGCATGAGTGGATTATGAGGACCTAGGGTTTAGTTGCCTATGGAAACTCACCAAACTCTAGAAAGGAGGTTTATATTGATGTTACAGTGCTAGTACTACTATTATAATAGTGTCGTGATGTTTATTTTACCTCTTCTTCCATGAGGATTGGTGGCCATGACCAAGGGCTTATTTTTATAGAAATCTTAGGAGCAACCTTGACTCTTTATTTTATTTCTTTAGATGCACTACAAAGTGACATAGGACTGTTACTAGATCTACCCCTCAAAATCCTTGTCTTCCTAGGGTTTTAAGAGCCTTATTTTATATGCATTTGCTTGGATTGACATGGTTTCATGGCATGTCTAATGGCTCTCTGTGGTTGTAGGTTAGATTATTTTTCTTCAATATTTCAACAAGTTACATGAGGGTTTCATGGAGTATTGACATGACAACCATAACAAGGGATACTATCAGTCAATATATTGTCATGGTAAGGCCATCCAATTGGTGCCATAGCAATAGGAATCTTTCATAAGAAGAAGGAACTATTGTCATGGTAGTGAAAAGGGTAGATGAAGAGGTCTTTTGTTATCTTATACAGTCATGAACAATTCAAGAAGGGACTAACATAGTCCAAAATAATCAAAGATTGTCCCAAGCCATTAGGACAACCATATAGGAAGGTCTCCCAAGTTGTCAAATGCCTAAGTGAGGATTGTATGAGCATGTTCCAACATTACTAAAGGTCCTAAAACCCTTAAGGAAACTACATAAATAGTGAGAGGGATTATTACAATCCAAGATGGTCAAAGAGTGTCCTTGACTTCATTAGGACAACCATACCTAGGACTATTATAACAATAATTAAACTAATCTCAGTCATCTAGGGTATTGAAAGGTATATAGTTCATGAAGGTAACCTCCATCATCTAGTAACAAAAGACAATTAGGAAAACTATTGTTCACTAAAAATGTACAAACAGTCCTAAAACTATCCAACTTGTTGTCATCAAGATTGCATGCCATAAGACCTTGTCCATAGCAATTAGGGACCTAAAATTTCATGAGAAACGTGCTAGAATATTTTATGCAACCTTATCAACCTTGAAACCATAAAAATACAATGAAAATAGCTTGGAAATACTTTGGAAACATATTGACAACATTTTGGAAACATGTTGCAACTTATTGGAAACATGCAAATGGATATTAAATTGAAATGGAATTTAAATTAAATGGTCAAATACGCATCATAAGAAGGATGAATTAGGTGGTGTTTCCTTTGGAACACTTGATTTCATGAAAAATGACAAAAAATGCATGGAAAAATGAAAAGTTGTCACCCAGTCTTGGAAACATGTGACTAAAACTCTAGACATTTTTTTTCTAATTTTTGGATATGAATGCTTATTATACTCATGATTATTTATTAAAAATGATGATTTTATGAAGGTTTGACACTAGGTTTCTCTTGTGTAGGTGAGAATAGGTAAAACATAGGCATGAAGGGATGAAACAAGGTGAAATGAAGGCATGAAGGCATGTACGAATAGAAATGATCAATGATGATAGAAAAAAGGTGTTGAATCTAAAACTAGATGAAAACATGGAGCTTTTACCTAATTTTTGAGCTCATATGTTGATGCTACAACATTTTGGAGGTCCTAATTGGTTGGCTCAGCAAGAGAAAACCATGGAAAGGCCTTGCAAATGGTTGAGTGATGGAAGAAATGGAAGACATGATGTGGAATAATGGTTGTACTAGTGAATCCTAACTCAAAATCAACCTTGTTACAACATCATATTACTATTATCTCTTAGGGCTCTTAAGAGACTATATCAATCCAATGTATCCCTGAAGCATCAGGATGCATAGCCATTGAAAAGACACCTACACTAGCATCACCTACCTATTTAGATGTGTTGGAACCATTGGTTTAGTCCCATTAGGTTTAGAATGTAAAATTTCACTCTTAGCACCTTTTGATTGGATGAAATTGAAGCATTTTGGAACATTGTGTTCCTCACCACCATAGGCAAACAAATTTGAGTTAGAACAAATTGAGGTAGGTATAAACTCTAGGTGGACCTAACATTCACTTATACATGCAATAGAGACATTCCTAGGTGTCATGGTTTGAGAGAATAGTTAGTCCAAACTTTGGCACCTTTTTGGTCTTAGGGCTCTTAAGACTCTCTCAATCCAATGTAGCCTATAAGGATTGGGATCTTGGCCACCAAAAAGAGACACCCACTAGAATTCACTTTCCCACCTTGATGTGTTGGAACTTTTAGTTTGGTTCTTGGAGGTGTGGAATGAAAAATTTCACTCCTAGAACCCTTTCATTGAACTAAACTAAAGAATTTTGCAACATTCCATTCATTGCCACTGCGGGAAAACACATTTAAGTTAGAGGTAGATATTTGTAGGTGGACCTAAAATCCACTTTTACATGCAAATGAGACATTCTTAGCACAATTTGAGAGAACGGTTGGTCCAATGCATACCCCTTTGTTGTTGTAAAACTATCCCTCACTTTCCCTTAGTGGCACCAATTTGTGTTGTTGACCATCCTTCCAGATCACATAAGTGTTATATCTCACATCATACATAACTTATCTATCAAATTTCCATGGTTTCCACAATAAAAAATGGCACACATCCATCAATGCAATGTCACACAACATCTCATCATAATTTGCTCCAATGAACTTTACCCAAAATTGTTCCTCCATTAGAATGCTATCCCCTTGCTACAACCAATAAATTTGATGTGGGTGCAAATTTTCATCCTCCTCATTCCAAACTTATCCACCATCTCCATAGACACCAAATTATGTGTTTCCACTATCCACTACCACTTTACAACACTTACCACCAACTTTGTATTTGGTCCTAAAAAACTCTTCCTTTGTGTCATCCCTCCTTGCCTATCACACCTTAAGGCTCTCAGTGAAACTAGTGAATCCCCACATTCTAGATCTCTCTGTAAGGTAGGTGATCTCTCATCTACATACATTTCCCATGCACTACCCTCATCCCTCTTTCCTTGGATCTTTAATTACCTATGTCCCTCTTCTCCACACATAAAACAAGTTCCTCTAAAGAAATTTTACCTTTTCCTCTCATGTCCTCCTCCACCCTTTTGGAAATACCTTCCACACTCTTATTGGTCCTCTCTACAGTATGTACATCTTCTACTCTTTAATCTTTATGGTAACTTCTACAAACATTTTAGCCTCTATCATATTCATTGCTCTCATCCTAGTTGCTAATATCATCTTATTTATCTCCATGGTGGGAATCTTGGCCTTCCCTGTCATTGTGGTGTTGGATACCTCTTAATTTACCCCTTGGGGTTTCTCATCTATCACTACATCTCACCCTCATATTGTTGCATCTATCCTCTTTCTCTCTATCAGCTCTCTCTTTCCTTCTGATTTTGGTTCAACTTATTTTATGCGGTGAGTGTCAACTGATAGGTCTCCTCTATTGTCTAGATATTCCACATACCTAACTCCCCTTGGATGGATTTCCTTAATCCATTGATATACTTTGCCACTTTCTCAGCTCCCTCTTCATTTTTCCATGAACTAATTTTCAATCAGTAGTACTCCTCGATGTAGTCCTTTATAGTCATGTTTCTTTGCTACAAATTATGTAGCTCCTTCAATAGTTCCAACTGGTAATTCATTGGAATGAACTTAGACTTCATATTTTCCACCATCAAGTCCCACTTTGCAATGCTTTTCTTACCTCTCCTATTCCTCTCTATTTGAACTTCCTTCCACCATATTGTCACATGACCTTTTAGCTTGGTCTTCGCAAATTTCACCCTGTTCAAGTTCGCAATATCCTCAAAATCAAAATGCTCTTCTAGATCAGTGATCTAGTCTATTTGCTCCTTAGGATCAAATTTCCCAAAATAGTTTAGAATGTCCACTCTAGTCCTCTTTCCAATGTTGGTTATGTAATGAAATAACTTGCACAAGAGAAGAATATAATAGGAAATACGATGCAAATACTTGATAATAATTGAGAATAACAAGCCACTTTAAGGGGGAAAGCCTCCAAATATATCCAATGAGAACACAATTTGTATTATGATGATAATAAACTTACCACTACCTCCTATATAGACCTAATTATGCCATGGCTGCTACCCAGGCTGACATAGATACTTTAATATAACACCTAGGATGACCTAACTACCTATATTTGACTATAATAATGATTATATAACTTAATTAGGAGCTAAGGTAGCCATAGGAATGCCTTATTTGCATGTATAGGTATTTGTAGGTGGACTTGACATCCACCTATACATGCAAAGAAGACATTTGTAGGTGTCATTGTTTGAGAGAACAGTTGGTCTAAAGTTTGACACCTTTTTTGTCTTGGGGCTCTTAAGAGATTGTCTCTGTCTGATGTAGCCGAGAACAACCAAGAGGATTTTCCACCAAAAAGACACCTATCCTAGCATTCACCTACCCACCCTAATGTGTTGGCATAGTCTGTTCGGCTCCACGAGGTGCAAAATGCAAAATTTTACTCCTAGCACCTTTCCATTAGATGAAACTAAAGTATTTTGGACCATTGTGTTCCTTACCACCATAGGAAAATGAAATTGATTTTAAAAAATGAGGTATGTATTTGTAGGTGGACCTAACATCCACCTATACATGTAAAGAAGACATTCGTAGGTGTCACAGTTCGAGAGAACAATTGGTCCAAAGTTTAACACCTTTTTTGTCTTAGGGCTCTTAAGAGAATGTCTCCGTCCAATGTAGCTAGAATGGCTAGGATGCTTCACCATCGAAAAGACACCTCCCCTATGGGTAAGTGCATGGAAATGGTTTACAAAAAGGGGGTCTGAAATTGGCTAAACCTAAACTTGGATAAGTAATTTGAGATGCATGCACTCAAAATTTGAAGATATGGAAAGAACAAGAATTGTAGTGCTCTGAATCTAGTTTCTAAACTCCTAAAGTTTTTAAAAAATAGTTAAGATTAAGAGGGTAAAATGTTGTGCACACACAAAAGTGTCCTTTTTTCTCATTAAAATATCACATATTGTCTAGTGTGTGCCCCACTATTTTTTTGTTGCATTTAGTATTTTTAAAAACTGGTTGGCAAAAATGTAGTTAAGAGTGAGTACTAGAAGTTGTGTATTTTTTGTAATTTTTTATTGAATATTTTTTTTTGTGATTTTTCAAAGTGGATGCATACTAAAAAATGCATAACTGAGTGTGTGCGTCACATAACTTGCACAAAGATAATTGAAAATGTAATTTTTTAATGTATAAAGAATGAAGCATAGAACAATCCTATATAATGTTTTTTTTTAAATTTCTATAAGCAGATCAAAAGTTATAAAGAAAAATCAATACATATATGATTGAAGAACATGAGGACACTGTTCAAAGAAAATAAAAATAAATATCTTAACTTATTCAAAAAATTTAAAAAAATATATGGTTGGAAACCTAAGAACTAGCTCGTCATTCTAGTGTTGGTTTCATCAAAAAAATTTATCAAATGAGTAAATCTAATGGCGTTGAAGTTCAAAAATGTTCATGACAATTAAAAACACATTTGTAGGAGGTATCATAGAGGTCCAATCCTTAGGTTTGGTTTCCCAAGCCAATACCAAGCCTTAAAAAGTGAGCTAAAAATTTAAAATAAACTAAAACGCGCTCGTGTTTTAGGTTCCACAAAATACGAGTGTGTTTTGTGGAACCTAAGTGTGCTCGTGTTTTAGGTTCCACAAAACATGAGTGCATTTTTTGGAACCTAAAATGCGCTCATGTTTTAGGTTCTATAAAACACGAGCGTGTTTTGTCAAACATAAAATGTGATCACGTTTGTATTCATGTAAAACATGTTTTTTTGTTTAGGATTGAAAGACGACTAAGTATCATATTTAAGGTTGAGCACAAGGTGACCTCATCTCAATTGATCTTTACCCATACCCAATCATAGAAGATCTAGTGGAGCTAATTGTTGACCCCAACTTCTCCACCACTTGCAATGAATCAAGATTTAGATAAAGACCCAGAAGGAACTAGAGTAGAGACACTAACTAGGAGGTGCAAGGATGTGATCAGTGCAAGGATAGGAGGTAGTCAAGCACCTATGGTTTTCTATGAGGAGGTGGTCAAGCATCTATGTTTTACAATCGTGGCCCCATGTTTTCCAAAAGGACCTAAACTTCTCTTAGAAGGGAACAAGCAATAGTGGAATTTAAATCATAATAGGGAGGGGATCTCCCTCGACCAGAGAAGGCCTAATATCTATAAGGGTGTAGATACCCCCTTTTATAATAAGAGAAGTTCACAAAAGGGTAAAAACCTTTAAGAAAGCAATAGAAAGCTTGACCCATAGAAACAAATGATAGAGAGAGGAATGTGAATCAAGAATGTTGTGCTCCCTCAGCGACTATAGATGGAGTAATGCTCAATTTAGGGTTAAAGAGACCTAAAGGGGATAGAGATTCCAAAGAACATAGGAAGAGTAAATAATCCACATGTCTATAGTAGGGGGCAATATAGAGGTAGGGGCATTGATTATGCCTTGGTCAAAAACTTAAAGAAAATGATAAAACCATTCTCTCAAATGTCAAGTAGGATATCCAAAGTGTCAAAGTTACTAGCCTCACCATATTCTCATTCACACAGTCATCACCAATGAGAGAGTAGACCAAGATGAGTACAACAATGGACAAAAGGAGAAATGTTCCAAATACTTTGCAACTTACACAAATTTTATGGAAGTATACTCATGATGTACTCCTTGTATCCAAGCTCACGACCCTTCTCATTGTCCTAAAGGGGTCCAATTCCATGATGAAGCAAATAAGAGTGGAAATTCTATTTAGGAAGATGATGAAAAAGGTGACCTATCTAAACTATGGTATAATCATTGGGATGATGACACTTAGGTTTTTGTTGTGGATGAAAAAGAGGAACTTCCCCTATATTTATAGAGTTATTTGAATTGATCTAGCCTAGTTCAAGGCTTATCTATCTTCAAAAATAAATATGAACTACACAAAAGTCCTAGTGTTAAGCCTAATCCATAAGGTCTCATAATTCTTAATGAGATGATTGCTTAGGTACACTCCACTTATGAGTCTAGGCATAGGAAAGTTGGAAAACCCTTGAATGGATAGACTAGAATAAGAATGAGTTTGTATCTCTATTTTTATCTCTCCCTCTCATTATCTCTCTCTCTACCTTCCTCTTCCTTATTATTAAAATATAATTTCCCTAAATGTGACCCAAAACCCTAAACATTGACACTAAAGCATTAAAAAAACCCTCTCTATATCTCCCTCTCTCTCTCTCTCTGTCATGGTTGTTCTATTATTTTTTAATTCTAGTTAATTATTTGGTTTTGTTAATATGTCAAAGTGGGGATAATTTGTATATATAAAATAACTTTTAACATCTCTTCTTATAGGATTACATTGAAAATTGTTTTGTATTTCCCTTCATGAAGAAAGGCATGTGATATTTTCCTTGTCCATTTTGAAATAATGAGCTTGATAAGATGTCTTATCTATTTCTTTCATTTTTGAGAGAATAATGAGCCTAATTAGATGGCTATGAAGGCCACATACATACTTCATCAAGATATCATATTCTTTCATATATCCTTTCCCATTTCAATAACGCTTCTACAAAATTCACTAGTGTACACTCTTGCACACTTTGACATTGTTTTTAATTATTACATTACCACTCAATAGACCTATCTTTTTTTCTGACATAAGATAGAATTTATCTTGTCTTTTCACACAACCATATCACTACCATCTATGAGATCCTCTTGCACCATGAGAAGAGAGTGATTATTCAAATTCTCCTTTGCTTAACTAGATTTTTTTGGAAGAGCAAGAGTAATTCAATCCATACCATCAATAAGGGTGTAGAACATATTGCATTTTTTGTTTTGAGTCCACCTCATTCACTTTTTGTGATGAGAAGATTTAGAATATCACATATTTTGGTGAAACTAACATGAAAGGAAAATCCTTCTAGACAAGCCCTCTCATTTTCTTTCTTCCACCTTTCATCCACCTTGTCTTCCCCTTTTGTTGTGGTACTTATGGTACCCTTGAATAGACCAATAACACAATAGGGACAAGGTCCCTTAGAGCTAGCTAGCCCTCCTTCATTTAATTGGTACATCCTTCCCAATCCATTAGCACCTATCTCAAATAGGTATGATTATAAAGATGTTAACTCGAATGTTGGACAACAATGATTGCATAACTTCATCACTTCTAATAACCTATTTTACAACCAAGATGCTATGATTCAACCAAACCTAGATCAAATTAGAGAACTCAAGTGATCATCTAATCAAAAATTCATCATTAGGGTCATCCCATCACAAACTACAAAGACACTACCACTTGAATTGACAATGAGGTGAGACTCTTAGAGAAAGACCTAGAAGAATCTTGTATAGCATGAGAGGCTCCCCATATAGCTTATCAACACGAATGAGATGAAGCATGCCAAGGGGTAATAGAAATATTCCTTGAGTAAAGAACCAACATGGATACTCAACCCTCACTTACTAAACAAAACCCACCTCATGATGGCGAAATACAAAACATAGGAGATGCTACCTTTAGAGATCTCATAGCCACCATGGTCCAATAGATTAGAATCCTTGAAGAGAGAGGTGGGGAGATAGAGAGGGAAACATATATAGATAGAGATAGAGAGGGGGAGATAAGGGGAGAGAGTGGGGGGGAGATTAGGAGATAGATATAAAGAGAGGGGGAGAAAGAGGGAGGGAGGGAGGGAGGGAGAGATAGAGAGAGGGATGGAGGGAGAGATAGAGAGGGATGGAGGGAGAGAGAGGAAGGGAGGGAGTGATATATATAGGTATGGAGGGAGTGATAGAGAGGGATGGAGGGAGAGATGGATAGGGACTAATATAGAGAGATGGAGGATAGAGACATATAGAGAGAGATGGGGAGAGATAGAGAGATATAGATAGAGAGAGGGGAAACAGAGGGGGAGATTGAGGGATATAGATATCTAAAGTGGGTGAGAGGGGGGGGATTAAGGGATATGGATAGTGAGGGGAGAGAGAGGCTAAGAGATGCAAGATAAAGACATTGAAAGAGAGGGAGGGGGAGACAAGGGGAGATTGAGGGATATAGATAGATAGTGGGAGATATGGGGAGATTTAGGGATATGGATAGAGAGGGAGAGAGAGAGAGGAGGGAGGTATAGAAGGAGAGATTGGAGGGATATAGGGAGAGATAGAGATAGAGATGCAAAATATGGAAGCATAGACAAGGCACGTGAACTGTTTGATAAAATGACTCAAAGAAATGTGTTCTAATGGAATGCTCTAATTCTAGGATATTAAAAAAGGGATATAAACCCTTTTATAAATTACTCCTAGCATTAACATAAGTCTAGGCTAGCATGCCCAGACCCCAACTAAATTGGTGGTTATATATTCAAAGCTTAGGTTTAGGTTTGGACTATCTAGTGTCCATGGTCTTATGTTCAAGGTTTGGTGGCCATGGTTTAGGATCTTAGGTTCAAGGTTCAGGGTCATGTATTCAAGGTTTAATGTACAAGTTCAAAGGGTTTATTGTTCACTAGATCTTATGTCTAGGATCATGGTTTTAGGATTTACTATCAAAGGTCTTCAACTCTAGGTTTACAATCAAGAGTCTAAGGTCTAGGGTTCAAGGTTTGAGGTCCAATTTATAAGTGTCCAGAGTCTTGGGGTTCAGGTCCAAGGTCCAATTCATGGGTTTAACATTCAAAATCCAAGTTCAAAGGGTCTAGTGTCCACATTCATATGTTCAGATTCGTGGATTTACAATTTAGTGTAAGGGTCTTGGGTTCAAGAATCAAGGTCCAAGGTTCAAGGTAAAGGTTTCTTGGTCTAGGTTCCACAATCAATGGTTATTATAGAGTCAAAACTCTACATTTTGATATAATATATCAATATATTATAAGTTAAAGTCTCGGCTAAGTATTGATACTTGAGGCATGTCGGAAGTATAAGGAAGTCACAGAGTTAAAGTCTCAAAGCAACAGAGCGTGCCAAGTGTCACAACGACACTCTTTTGAAGGCTTTTGGAAGAAAAGACTCTCCCAGCTAGCACCAAGGCTCCATGTGGTGCAACGTCGGGTCACTAAGTCTAAAAGGTAAAAAAGGTA
Organism: Cunninghamia lanceolata; assembly: GCA_027924645.1. NCBI lineage: Eukaryota > Viridiplantae > Streptophyta > Pinopsida > Cupressales > Cupressaceae > Cunninghamia > Cunninghamia lanceolata. The sequence goes on from BSBN01001493.1 coordinate 2,491,012, forward strand.
TCGGGAAAGGTTGTGATGTCATCATCTGTCAATAATAAGTAAAGAGTCTTTTGCAGTGTACGCGGAGCTTGCCAAGTGTTAGCATCACATTTATTTTTGAGTTTCTTTTGTTAAGCCTCTAGGTCTCAGCAGAAAGCACCACTTGTCATAAGGGTGCTCATTTGAGAGGTTTCCTTGGTAAAGTTTTGTATATAGAGCGTTATCCTGCCATGTGTCCCTTTGAGTCTTTTATTGAATGCAGTGGAGCTCGCCATGTGTTCATATGACACTTGTTTATGGAGTCTCTTTTGTTTAAGTTTATGATGTTGTGAAAATCTACCACGTGTCCCCATGGGGCCCAATACTCTTTTAAAAGAGAATCTCCATGGAAAATGCCAAGTGTTGGCATGATGCTTATTTAAGAAGTCTTTTGTTGAATTTTTGTCTGAACAAGCACCAGCCCACCACGTATCCCATTTGAGTCTTTTTCTTAAGGCTACAAAAGAGGTCATCTATCATAACGACACAAGTTGTTAGACTCTCAGTTTCAAAGGGATGTTGTTGTTGTGTCATTGGTCGAAAGCAACAGGTGTTGACTCAAGGAAAAGGTGGAAGAGTCTGCAATATAAAAGAGAGATCTGAGACTCAAAGAATCAGTTGCAACAGGTAGGTAAATAGAGATTTAAGATTCTCAGAAGATTTACAGCATAGGAACTGATGACAGAAGCAGCAGTTAATTGGAGTCTCTGATTGCCAGGCGGTTAGGATCTCAATGACTACAGGGGAGCTTCGAACTTCAAATTTTGTGCTATAAATAGTAGAGCCCAACCCATGAGAGATAGAGAGATTTTGAATGTAGATACATAGTTTTGAATATCAGAGAGTTTTAGCTGCTAGATTAGAAGCATATTCTCTTGTCTTAACAGGTGCCTCTCTTGAGGGATTGAATATTGTATTCTATGCATTCTAACTTATGTACTTTGTTCTGCTATCAAACAATGAAGAGAGTGGTGTTCTATGCATATTATGATGTGTTTCTAATTTTTGTTTCTTACTTTCTGTATGAGCCTTTGATGAATCTAATATACATATGTTGTTAATATTAATCATGCTTTATGCTCTTTTATCAGTAGATTCTGCAAGTTTGATCACTGTGCTATTAGTGTGGATCTTAATACATTTCTAGCACATCACCTTAGCAGATTTAGGTGTTCTTTATAATCTTGTTTTTTCTTCCCTTTACATCAAAACCCATAGGGAAGAACCAGCTTCTTTAAAATCTAGAGTTTATTCTAAGAAGCAAGTACCACATTCTTAGAATTTCCCATTGTTGGTGAATACTTGCAAAATTAAACATCAATAGTTTTTTGGCATACCCAGTGGGATAGAATTTACTGATTCTTGATTAGAAGTGCATGAGTCATCACCCTGCCAGAAGTTAGAGTTGCGGACCAATTACTTGAGCTCGATTTGCTACTAATCTAGGACTCTTGTTGCCTCCATTGGCAACTACCTCAAGAAGAAGGACAAATGGGTGCCCTAGCTCCACCTTGAAATTTTCTCAACTGGAAGTGGTAGCCCACTCATTCTTCCAACACCTCCGATACATGGGACCCAATTCCCTCTAATGCTCTAAAGGCATTACCTAAGTTCATAGGAGAAGATTTTAAGACCCCAGCTAAGCATTTACAAGATGTGGTTGATGTGTGCACAATGCACTACATCACAGAGCAAAATATTTCTATGAGATTGCTAGCTGCTTCTTTCAAAGGAAGAGCTTTGGATTGGTATCAATCTTTATCACCAAATTCTATTGGAACTTAGGACCAACTGGGAGATGCACTATTTGAAATATTTAGTTAGAAGGGGAGACAGTTCCTCTATTTTGCAATAACTGATTACCATAAAGAGAGCACCCCAAGAAGCCATAACTAATTTCAATACAAGGTTCCAGAAGACGTAGCAAAGAATCTCACTTGTTGCTTGACCACTAGCAGGTATGGCAATTGTCTTCTACCTCAAGGCTTTCAATTCTGCCATTTTGGTTATGATCTAATCATTAGGAGGACAGACCCTTCCTACAACATATGAATTAGTTGTTAAAGCATAAAATAGTCTAATAGATGCCAGGAAATTACCCCCAAGACCTCCCATGCCTATGTTCCTTGAATTGTCAATTCCTATTCAAGAGGAAGCCCCTAATGTTTCATTAGTCCCTGTTTCTATGTATACATTTCCTACACCTCAAAGACCATCAACCTTGGCATTCTCTTCCTCTCCATCTAAAATAGATGATGTTAAGAGCATTCTCAAAACCTTTTCTAATGAGATTATTAACCTTAAGAGGTAGAAAACCTTGTATCAAAATCCTCCCTACCAAGGATTTCAAGGGAATAGACCCCCATATCAGCCAAATCAATATCAGGGCCCACAGAGACCAAATCTTCCACAGCCATCTAATCATCGTTTCCCTGTGCCAACACCATTACAAACTGTCCTAGCTAATCCAGGTAGAGAGTTAGTTCCTGGACAGAATAACTTAGCTGAAGAGACGAATGCATGGTGCTTTCCTTGTAATAATGCACATATGCCTAAGGATTGTCCCAGAGGAAACTTACAACAAAAGGTGATTGAACAAAGAATAATGGGAAATCAAGCTAGTCCATCATTAGAATCATACCCATATCAATCACCTAGTGGTCAAAATGCAGTGATGGTGGCTCAAATGAAAAGCATGTCTATAGAGAAAGAAGGAGAAATTGCCCCTGAACATGGGCTATTCTCATGGATTGAAGAAGAAGAATCAATGTTCATCAATGAAGCATCAACTTCCAAGAATCCCCTAGTTCAGTCTGATTATTACACTAGGTCAAAGAGGAGGATGGTAGACACACCAGAAGTCATTCCCAGTATAATGACTGAATCAAGAAAAGGACCATCAGTTTAAACTTCCTATATCCATACGACAAGACAAGATATCTCAATGACAACTCAGAGTCAAGGAATTTCTAACCAAGTGATGGAAAGGAGAACGTATCCATATTACCCTAAAGTGTAGTCACTAGGACCAATGAATGTGGTGGAAAAATTGACAAAGGCCCTTGCTAACGTATCCTTATGGGATATGTTACCCATCCCTGAGTAGAAAGTACTGTTGCAAGAAGCTATGGGATGTCAAAATGAACCTAGGGTTACTGGCACCAAGGAAGGCTCAGTAGATAAAGGAAAAGATCAGTCTAAAACATCTCAACCACAACAGTGGTCTGCTCTGGTGAATGCTAAAGAAGAGGTGAGTAAGATTAAGCCTAATCCTTTTTATATGACCCTAATAGTGGGAAATAAGTTATTACACAATTCCATGATAGACTCATGTGCAAGTACCACAATTATTCCTAAACAAATAGCAGATGCCTTAAAGATCAAATATGAGCCATTAATTAAAGGGGTGATGTAGTTAGATGGGAAATCAGTCTAGACCATAGGCATCATCAAACAACTTCTGTTACAATTGTATATCTTCAAAAATATAATTGTATTGCAAGATGTGGTGATCATTAATATTCCCCCTATCTTTGGTTTATGTCTATCTAGAGATTTCACAACTAAAATTGGAAGATATATGTCTTTAGACTAGTCACATCTAATTTTGAGGACCAAGTATGGTTCTAAGATGAAAGTGTTGTCAGAGCCCTTGTGTAAGGAACATATTACTGATGAATCAACATCAAAGTTTGAAGCATCTCATGCTATGATCAATAGAGAGGAAAGAATTTGTGTGGAAGAAATGGGAGAATGGAATGGAACTAATGGAAATAAAGAAGATGAGAATCATCTATTAGATATGATGCAGAGTGACCCTTTTGGCAATTATGATTCTACTGGATTAGGAACATATGTCATTTTTTATGAAAACCCTAAGATAATAAGTCAATCAGTGCCAGAAAGGGAAGATCCTAATGAAGATTCCATGATTTGGACTCTAAATTTTGATGGAGCTAGGAGTAAGAATGGTGCTGGAGCAGGCATTTGCCTTACCTCACTAAAGGGGGAAAAAATCCTCAGAGCCCTGCATTTCCATTTTACCTATACCAATAATGAATCTAAATATGAATCTCTAGTACATGGTATGATCCTCGCTAAAAAGAAAGGGATAAGAAATTTGAGGGTTTTTGGTGACTCAGAATTGGTAGTAAAATAGATCAGAGAGACAACTACAGCAAAAAATGTGAGAATGAGGTCATATCACCACCGTATATGGGACTTAATTGAAGATTTTGATGCCTTCAATATAGAAGTCATACAAAGATCTCAGAATGCTGAAGTAGACAGAATGGCCCAGATTGGATCTCAATTCGACCCAACTAAAGATCTATTGGTGAATGAAGAAGTAGTCAAGGTTATCATTTGCCTTGCTATCCCTGATAATGGAGATAATTGGCAAGTTTTCGATAGTGATCTTCAGATCCTTTTATTCCTACAATAGTTTGGAGAATTTGTAGATCAATTGTAGCCTAAAATTGAAGAGGCATATGGTGACTAGATAATGTAATTAAAATCAAATGAGCTTCCAAGAGGACTGATAACCCTTGAGAATATTTTTGACCCTGATGATGCAAGTCTAGACAAGAGGAATTTTGTAGCCAACAAAGATGACTACTCAGAGATTGAGGTCAGCAATGGAAGAAAACTAAATGTAGGCAATATTACTACTCAGGAAGAAAGGGATAGGCTGATATCTCTGTTAATAAATATGACAGGGTGATTGCATGGACTTATGAGGATCTTCATGTTATGCCCTTACTTCTATAGTGTATATGGTTATGAATAGTCGGCTTGTGGCTATCTTAACTCTTAATTAAGTCATATTATCATTATTATATTGTTATTTAGTTGTTTAGGTCGGCCTAAGGCTTCTATAGAGCTATCTAAGTCAGCCTGGGTGATATCCTAGGCATAAATAGGTATATATAGGGGTAGTGGGTCTTATTAGATCATCATATTGTGTATTGTGTTCTCATTGAAGACTGTTGGAGGTATCCCCCTCAAAGTGGCATATTATTATCAAGTATTTGCAGCATATTTACTATTATATTCAAATATTGTGCAAGTTGTTCCATTACAAGTGGTATCAGAGCATGATCTTGGCACCGTAGAGGCAAAATTTTTTCTCAACATTGGAGGTGATTTTGGGAAGAGCATAACTTTCAGATTTTAGTGAATTTTTTAAAGATATTTAAAGGGTTTTTGAAGACCATATTAAAGAAGATACAATCCATATTTCAGAGGAATTGAAGCAAAAATAAGCAAGTTATTGCAAAATTAGGGTTTCCAACAAATTCGCTCTCAAGGCAGTAAATTTGCTAATTTTTTTGATTTTTTTCTGGGTAAGTGGTATCTTGGCCCTAGTAAGTTACAGTAAAAATTTTAGAGAATTTAAATTTCATTTGTGTGATTTATTTCAAAATATTGGTTTCCATCATGACGGGACCTACAACAAGAGGCAAAAAGAATGTTACCACACCGAGAAAAACTCCAGGCAAGGAGGAGGTGGAAAATGAGGATGTTGATAAAAAAGAATATGAAAATATACTTGAACTTATTTATAAAGAAAATAGCAAGATGAAAGGTGAAATCTTGTCCATTATGGGTGAACAAATGAAAGGGTTGGCTAAGTCATGTGATATTGAGAAAATTCTGGAGATACTTTCCAAACATAAGCAGTCACAACACCAAGATGTGGAGGAAGAAGTAGAAGAAGAAGAAAAAGAAGAAGAACCAGAAGAAGAAGAAGAAGAAGAAATAGAAGAAGAAGAAGAACCAGAAGAAGAAGAAGCAGAAGAAGAAGAAAAAGAAGAAGAAACAGAAGAAGAAGAAGAAGAAGAAGAAACAAAAGAAGAAGTAGACAAAGAAGAAGAAGAACCAAAAGAAGAAGAAAAAGAAGAAGAACCAGAAGAAAAAGACAATGAGGAGGAAGAAGTGAAAGAAGAAGAAGAACTTCCTAGTCAAGCTATTCAACCAATGCAAGGGTACCATGTACTATTCCTCACCTTTTCCTCTATGGCACATCAAAAGGTTCAAGTAAAGGAAGAACACATTCATCACCATCAAGAGCTAGATGCAAAGGGAAGACACATCTTGGAGCTGAAGTTAATTTTCCAAACACATCTGAATAAGCTGAGGACATCAAGGAAATATCTTCTAGTTGAAGTTGCCACATGGGATGATGAAGATTATATGAAGAAACTACCACAATTGATTAGCGTTGAGGACAACGCTTTTGTAAAGGTGGGGGGCATGTTATGCCCTTACTTCTATAGTGTATATGGTTATGAATAGTCAGCTTGTGGCTATCTTAACTCTTAATTAAGTCATATTATCATTATTATATTGTTATTTAGTTGTTTAGGTCAGCCTAAGGCTTCTATAGGGCTATCTAAGTCGGCCTAGGTGATATCCTAGGCATAAATAGGTATATATAGGGGTAGTGAGTCTTATTAGATCATCATATTGTGTATTGTGTTCTCATTGAAGACTGTTGGAGGTATCCCCCTCGAAGTGGATTAGGAGGTTGCCCCCTCGAAGTGGCATATTATTATCAAGTATTTGCAGCATATTTACTATTATATTCAAATATTGTGCAAGTTGTTTCATTACACTTCATGGTTACAATAAGGATATAGTTCAACATACTATTGAACTCACTAAAGGATCAAAGCATGTGCGTCAGAAAAAAAGACCAGTAAATCCCAGGATTGAGTCTCTTATGCTAGAAGAACTCAAGAAGCTGTTAGAATCCAAAATAATCTTTCCAATCAAACACTCAACATGGGTGTCGAATTTAGTGCTAGTAAGGAAGAAAAATGGAGAGATTAGACTGTGTGTGGATTTCAGAGACCTAAATAAAGCCTCTTTAAATGATCACTACCCACTTCCTTCAATGGAATAGATTTTGCAGACTGTAGTTGGAGCTGAAAGGTTTTCTCTATTGGATGGATTTTCAAGTTACAACCAAATCTGGTTGGCAAAAGAAGATCAATACAAGACTGCTTTCACCACTAAGTGGGCAACTTTTGCATATGCAAAAATTCCTTTTGGGCTTTCTAATGTCGAGGCAAATTTTTAGCATGCTATGGACATAGCATTCAGGGGATTGATAAATAAGATCATTCTAATTTATTTAGATGATCTAATTGTATTCACAAAAACTGTTGAGGACCATTTTGATCATTTGGAAGGTATATTCCAGAGATGTCAAGAATTTGGGATTTCTATGAATCCTAAGAAATGTGTGTTTGGAGTGCCTCAAGGTAAATTGCTTGGGTACATAGTCTCAAAAGATGGGATCTCCATTGATTTAGATAGAGTTAAGGAAATATTAGATTTGTCTTTACCTGTGAACAAGAAGGCAGTATAATCTTTCTTAGGAAAGATTAAATTCGTCAGTAGATTCATATTTGATTTTGTAGGATCAATTAGACCTATCACTTTGATGTTGAAAAAGGACCTAAATTTTAAATGGACAACTAAAGGCAGACAAGCTTTTGAGAATATCAAGAGGGCAATCTCTACTGCCCTAATGTTGCATAATCCAGATTTTTCCAAAGATTTCATAATGTACATCTATGGAGGAGAACATAGTATAGCAACCATTCTAACTCAAAAGGATCAAGTGGAAGAAGGAGAACATCCTATTTCTTTCTTTTCCAGAGCACTGCAGGAATATGATCTAGGTACAATTTTGTTGAAAAGCATGTTGGCAAGAGACACTGCTAGAGTTCATAAGTGTTGTCATTGATGGCAACAAAGTAGATCCCACACATCCGCAGTGCATAAATCACTCATACCGGAAGTCAGATTGAAGATAGGATGATCCGGTAGTCAAGAACAGAGCATATGATAGGGTCTGACAGATTGGGTCCATAACTCTCTGATGGTGAAACCCAGCATGTTACGGATTTGGGTGAGTAATAAGGAGTATCTAAACTACTTTATTCCAAATATTTAGCCTTTGGTGACAAAGCATATGAAATATATGAGCATCTGAGTATCGGACCTCAGTTAGATAATGCAAATAGAGGAAGAGCTAGCCAACAGGGTATCAGACCTCAATCCGGATGTGCATAAGGTGTTGATCAAGTAACTTGAGGTGTTATATGATTTTGAATGACTTAGGTAATGATTTCTATGCCTAAGATTTTGGTGCACATCATCTATCAGGTATGAACTCAGCTGATAGAAGAGTATCTTACAAATATCCTAAGTGTTCTTATTGCTAACTAGAAAGTTGATTGAAATCCATGATGTGGATATATATACCTGATGGATTCAAGCTTGTAAGTGAGGAGTAGTGATATGTATGTGGATTAAGTGCGAAGAAAAGAAGATAGAAGTGTGAAGGCAGTAATCCAAGCCTGGAATGTGACAAGAGAGTAATACTAAGCAGAGGAAGAATGAAATGTGCTAGATCAGTATACTGAGCCTAACCGGAACTGAACTCTTGCATATGTGGATGATGTTCATCAGTTCAAACACATTGTTATCATCTGTAAGTCTCTAGTAGGCAGTGATCAGTGTGCTTGGGCAGTGAGCCCTAACTGGCAAGTGCCCTTTTGTACTTCTTTATTCTTTTAATAGAGAATACAATCTTGGGTTAGTCCCCTATGGTTTTTCCCTTAACGGGGTTTCCACATAAAAATCCTTGTGTTATGTGTGTTGATTTCATTTTATTTCTTATGATTGCTTATTCTTCCATGCTTTGATATATCACTGAATGTTAAGACAAGAAAAGGAAGTAAAAGTAAGAAAGTCTTTGAGATAACTAATTCACCCCCCTCTCAGTTATCTACCTTGTTTCCAACAATTGGTATCAGAGCCAAGTTCCTTAGAAAAAGCCTAACAGCTTAAGGAGGATCTGGGAATCTCAATGGATGCATATGGTATGAAAGAGAAACTACAGTCTGCCTTAGATGATCTTGAACAATCCCAGTCTGAAGTTAATGATTTGAGAGAGCAACTTAAGCAGGATGATGATTTCATCAATGAGCTGAAAGAAAAACTCAGTAATTCTATGAAAAAAAGAAAAGAACTACTTCAGAAGTTAGCAGATCAGAATGAAACCAATAGTACTGATGAAGACCTAAATGAGAAAACAAAGCTATGTGAAAAGCTATCAAAAGAAGTTGTTATGATAAGACATGAAATGGAATCAGGGGTTATGAAATTCACCCAATAAATTGAAGAGAAGAGAAAGACTGAAGATAACTTAAAACAATCCCTTAAGGACAAAACAGAAGACTGCCACAAAATGGACAGAATAATCAGACATCTTGAGTCTAATCTTGAAGAAGCCAGATACAATGAAGAACAACTTGAGAGCTAGATTGACACTCTTAAACAAGATCTTCAAACTACAAATGAATACAAAGAAAAATTCAAGATAAGCTCAGCTCAACTTGAAGTTCTTCTTGAAAGTCAAAAGAGGGTAGATGATAAGCATGGCTTGGGATATGAGAAAGGTGAAAGCTCTGGATTTGGTCAAAAGGACTTTGGATCAGGAAGACAAAGAAATAGGCCTAGAAGACCTCCAGTAAGACAACCTAATGCTCAAAGATATCCATATTTCAATGGAAACTGCTTTAATTGCAACAAATTTGGTCATAAAGCAACTCAGTGCAGGAACAGGATGAATCAGAATAATCCATCCTTCTCCGGTCAATGCTTTAATTGCAGAAGGTATGGTCACAAATCTCATGAATGCAGAAATACACAAATGAACAATTCTTTCAATGGTAGATGCTTTACATACAATAGAATGGGGCACACGACTAATCAGTGTAGATCAAGAGGATATTAACCAAATAAGAAAAGAAATGTTGTGTGTTACAATTGCAATAAATCCAGTCATATAGCTAGATTCTACAGGAGCAGAAATCATGATGGAAAAAGTCTGGTGAAATATGATCAGAAACAAGACAAAGGAAAAGGTAAAGTAAATGCGGATGAGATTCAGAAGGAGATGAGCAAGACTTGGGTAAAGAAGAGTGTGATGAACATTGGTGATGGGTCCGCACCAGAATCTGGTGCTGATAATTCTTTCAGAAACTAAAAGGTGAGCTCTAGCTCAGGGGGAGCTATAGAGAAGATCAAAATTTCCCCCAGCCAGTTAGTAAGTGCCTGAAATTGACACGTTAAGTAAGAATCAGAGGTTGTGAATTAAAGGGCTTTTGAAGGTTCATCTAAAAATTTAGTTAAAAGTTGAGAAATCCACTTTTAGATTTGAAGAAGTTATGGATAGATCAGGTTCTGGTAGCTATCCGGTAAAAATAGAATTACACAAATAGGTTCAGTATGATCTAAAAATGCAATCTTATGGTTTGCAGATTTAGAGACATGTTTTCAAAGGCTAAAGTTATGTTGTCAACTCACTTGGATGATAATTTGAAGATCTGCACAATGATTCATGAGATATTCACTCAAAACATGGCAACCCGATGACTTAAGTGTACATTTATTACAATGGGGAATTAGGTTTTTGTGCAAGGATAAAAGGCTTTCCATTAGTCATTTACAACACTTTGCACTCACGAAGAAGAGAGAAGAGCTTTGAGAAGAGATCCTACAGATTGTACAAGTTAAAGCAAAAGATCAAAATCAAGCAAAAATTTGCTCCGGCAGTTGCAACAAACCCTAAGGCGAAAAAGGTATTTCTTCTCTGTAAAATTTCTCCAAATTTTGTTGCTAGAATGGCTACTCCTATGGTTGTGAATGTCACTGAGAGGCCAAGACCAAAATTCAAGAAACACCCTCACAAATCAGTAGAAGTTGATCCCTCCGGTGTGTTTTCCAGTATCCCATACGGTGTTCTGCATGTAGAAGATATTAGGGTTTACATTCATGCAAACATTGAAGACTTTGGAGACTTAGAATTGATGGAAATATATCATAAATAGTTGAGAACTGAGAATTTTGATCTCAAACCAAAATTCAAGGCCCTAAAAGACAAGCACTTTGCACATTGCATTCATTTCCCGTCTTTTGCCGAGGATGAATGGGTCCGGTATGTGTTGAGCAGGATGCATGATAACTTTATGTGGTTAATGAGCCCATTTAAGATAACCAAAGATGCCATCAGGGCTATAACCAGACTTCACTCAATTGGTGGGTTGCCTACACTCAAATTTGTGAAAAATCAAACCATAATAGAAGCCATCGGATCAAAATATGACAAGAGGGCAATGACTATAGATGATATTACTAATCTAGATGTCAAGTTTGCATCAATTGTAATTGGCTACAAGATTTACCACTCAAGTAGGGAAAATTTCGTATCCAGTACAACAATCTACACTGCATATCAAATGGTGAAAGAAAATGCAGATTATGATTTGTGTGAGCTTCTATTGAATCAACTGATGGAGAATCTGCATAAGATTAGGAAAGATAAGAAAAATTCCTTCAAATATGGAAATCTGGTGTTATGCCTATTCTTTTATTTCATGAATGAGTTACCAAGATCAAAAGGTCTGATTTGGGCAAATGATAGACCTGTTGCAATTCAAATCAGAGATTATTTGTATGGACTTGGTGATGCACAAGCCCAGAAGACAACTCTCTAGGGCTACTTCAAGAATTTGCAGAGCATGATGCATGCAAGAGAAAGAATACCAAAATCAATAGTGGAGGAATACAAAAACATAGTCTGCTTCATGGTTGATACAAATCAATGCCTAATGGAGGCAGTTGAGCCAAGAACTGTATGGGTGATGCCCATGGGTTATGAAGTTGATGAAAACATATTGGAGGTACATGTTCAACACTTGCTAAGACAACCCAAGGACACTGAGGCAAAGAGGTTTGGCACATTTAATAAGCTAAACATAAAAATACATGTTGAATTAAGGAAGCCTAAGTCAAAAAGAAAAGTGAGGAAGGAAGTTGAAGAAATTGCTAAGAGGTTTGGCTTAACAAAGGAGGCAGTAGATGCTAATAGAGAAAGAATAGAGAAAATTGAAAGGGAAAGGGAAGAAGCAAAGAAAGAAAGCATCCTGGTGGAAGCCTCTACCTAGACAAGATCTACCATGAGTTCTGCCCCTGTCTCTCCTAAAAGCTCAAAAATTGCAAAACCAGTAACCAAACCATCTATTACAGGAGAAAATAGAAAGAAGTCTAAGGCCACAAGAACATATGTGAGCCTTAAGGATGATGAAGAGATAGAATCAAATGTAGAGGTTAGAGATTTTAAGAAAGCCAAGAACAAACCTTCCAAGACTGACAGGACTAATGAGGAGCAAAAGATAGAAGAGTTTGTTGAGAGACCCACTCTCTCAATTGAAGACATCATTAAGGCAGTCACTATGGATGGAAACCTGCAGCCGGTAATAGAATTCAATGATGAGTACAATGATGGAGACAAGAGAATTCTTGAGGAAGCAACGGTAAGGTACCTAAACATTTATAACAAAGCTTTCATTAAAATAATTTCCTTGATTCCTAAGAGCTTAGAAGAAGTTTTAGAGTCAAGAAAAGAAAGTGCAAAAGCAAAAGACTTGGAGATCTGGGAATAGATAGTGATACAGTTATGTCCATCTATCACTCAAAAACAAATGGACATGGTTTTCAAGGATGCCAAAAAAGAATTCTAGGGCAAGTCCAGAATGAATAAGCTCATGCTTGGAGAAACTGACCAAGTAGCTGATGAGACAAAAGAAATTCTTCGATGTGCCTTGAAAAGGTTCAATCTTCCCATTGTAGAGGAAGAAAATGAAGAGCCTTCTGACATGGATGTTGAAGGATTAAAGAAAATTGATGAAGAGCCTTCTGACATGGATGTCGAAGGATTAAAGAAAATTGATGAAGAACAATCTGAGGCCTTTGACTCCTCTGTTTCGGAAGAGGAAGTGCAGAAAGAAGAAACAAATTCTGTTGGTGGCATTAAGCAAATCAGTCTGGATGCCCCCAAAGAAAAGGAAGTTGAGAATACAAGAGACACTACAAAACCAATACAAAGTTTCCCAGACAAGGAAGTTGTCAAATTAGATGAACCAGAGCTAATACAAGGACCACTGAATCTGGACTCTCTCTCTCTAGTTCAGATAATGAAGATAGCATCCTTTACTTAGGCCAAAGCCAAAGAAAAACTCCTAAAATTTCATATGGAGGACTGTGAGCTGTTGAGTATTGCATCTGGAATGTTGGAGAAGATTATGCCCTCATACCAAAAGGATCTATCTGCCTTTCCATCCGGTAACTTGAAGAACTTAGTTAATTCTGTCAATTAGTTCTTGGGAAAAAGATTCAGTGAGGTACAAGTGCTAATTGCTAATGATAGAAAAACCCTAGACATTGGCATAAAGAGCATTGAAAATGCTCTTAAGGATGGTGGAGACATATACAAATTTTGGTTTTCCTGGCCCAAAGTTGCAGAGGACATTGAGAAGAAAATGAAAGAACAAGAAGGAAATTTGACAAATCTATCTCAAAATTTTGATCCTCTCACTGTCTCTCTGGTAAGTCAAGAATGCCAAGTAGTTGTTATAATAAATGAAATAAAGAAACTGGGTAAGGAGAAGAAGAATATGATGGATAGAATGGGTGAACTCGGAGGGATAATCATCCCTAATTTAGAGGCAATGCATGATGCCCTAGCAGATGCTCTAAGTACAGCCCGGACTAGTGATCCAACAGATTTGAAGAGGGCAAAAGCATATGCATTTTTGTTAAGTGGACACATCTCCATTTTGGATAGGATGAAGAGAAGTTGGGCCATAGAACTTGTGTAGTTGAAGACTACATTTACAGATATACTCAAGTATATGTAAGTTTATCCTATGGACTGTATGCACATATGCGGCCTTATATAATAACTTTTGCACATTTTTAGTTGGCGGATCCCACCCTTTGTCACTGATGTCAAAGGGGGAGTAAAGAGCAGTGAAAAAGGAGGAATCCAACATTAAGGGAGCACCGGTAAGCAGTGTGGAGAAATGGAACACAAGCAAAGGGGGAGTCATAGCGACACTTAGTCATTTTTCACTAAGTGTTGCCATCAATGCCAAAGGGGGAGATTGTTGGCAAGAGACACTGCTAGAATTCATAAGTGTTGTCATTGATGGCAACAAAGTAGATCCCACACATCCACAGTGCATAAATTACTCATACCGGAAGTTAGATTGAAGATAGGATGATCCAGTAGTCAAGAACAGAGCATATGATAGGGTCTGATAGATTGGGTCCAGAACTCTCTGATGGTAAAACCCAACATGTTGTAGATTTGGGTGAGTAATAAGGAGTATCTAAACTACTTTATTCCAGAGATTTAGCCTCCGGTGACAAAGCATATGAAAGATATGAGCATCTGAGTATCAGACTTTAGTTAGACAGTGCAGACAAAGGAAGAGCTGGCCAACAGGGTATCAGATCTCAATCTGGATGTGCAGAGGGTGTTGATAAAGTAAATTGAGGTGTTATATGATTTTGGCTGACTTAGGTAATGATTTCTATGCCTAAGATTTTGGTGTGCATCATCTATCAAGTATGAACTTAGCCGGTAGAACAATATCTTGCAAATATCCTAAGTGTTATTGTTGCCAACTAGAAAGTTGATTAAAATCCATGATGCGGATTTATATACCTGATGGATTCAAGCTTGTAAGTGAGGAGTAGTGATATGTATGTGGATTAAGTGCGAAGAAAAGTAGATAGAAGTGTGAAGGCAGTAATCCAAGCCCAGAATGTGAAAGATAGTAATACTAAGCAGAGGAAGAATGAAATGTGCTAGATCAGTATACTGAGCCTAACCGGAACTGAACTCTTGCATATGTGGATGTTGTTCATCAGTTCAAACACATTGTTATCATCTGTAAGTCTCTAGTAGGCAGTGAGCCTCTTGTGAGTAGTGTGCTCAGGCAATGAGCCCTAACTGGCAAGTGTCATTTTGCAATTCTTTATTCTTTAACAGAGAATACAATCTTGGGTTAGTCACCCTGTGGTTTTTCCCTTAACAGGGTTTCCACGTAAAAATCCTTGTGTTATGTGTGTTGATTTCATTTCAGTTCTTATGATTGCTTATTCTTTCATGCTTTGATATATCACTGAATGTTAAGACAAGAAAAGGAAGTAAAAGTAAGAAATTTTTTGAGATAACTGATTCACCCCCCCTCTCAGTTATCTACCTTGTTTCCAACAAAGCAAGCATATGCCATAGTGAAAGGATTAAAGAAGTTCAGACGCTTAGTAATAGGAAATACAATTGTTATACTTCTAGCCCATTCAAGTGTCAAGGAATACATTATGGATGGAGAAATCACTAAGAAGAGAGCCAATTAGATAACCAAAATTTTATAGTATGATGTGGAGGTCAAGCCAACCAAATTGATAAGAGGAAGGGGCCTTTGCCAATACCATGCTCAAGATTCAGAGGCTCCAACAAAGGAAGAAAATAAGGATGAGACTGTACTGAAAGTGTGGGAGTGTGAGCTAGACTCTTGGGTTAGTGACAAGACACATTTCATGGAGACTGGTCAATTCCCTGGTTTACTTTCTCTTGAAAAGAAAAGATACTACAGGCAACAAGGATCCAATTTTATCTTGATAAATCATATTCTTTTCAGAAGGAATTTTGATGGAATCCTACTCAAGTGTGTAGAAAAGGATGAGGCTCATAGGATCTTGCATGAATTGCATTATGGGACATCCGAAGGACACTTTTCTACAAGAACTACAACCATCAAGATTATCCAACCAGGATATTATTGGCCCTCAATGTTTTCTAATTGACATAAAAGGGTTAAGGAGTGCCAGTCATGCCAATTTTATATTGGCAAAAGAAGGAATGAAGCCTTACCATTAAGTCCTATAGTTACAAAGTAGCCTTTTGCCTAGTGGGGTCTGGATTTTATAGGGATGATAAATCCAGTTTTGAATTCAGGACACAAGTGTGGTGAAGATAGTAAAATTACAATCAGTTTGAGAAGAGAAAGAAATGGTAGAGGAGGGTCAATCTTCGAAGGGTGGCAAACAAAAGGGACTCTTCGAATTGCCTGACAAATGGAAGAATAGAAGGCCATACGCTACAGCCAAAGCGCAACCTAGGGTCAACCTTCCAAGAACCAGAGGGTTAAATAAAAGTAAGGTTGTAGACTCTGGTCAAGTTGTTGACTATGCAGATGGCTTTTTCGACCCTAGGATTTCCAAGAATCCAAAGACTCTAAGAGAAGGGGTGCATGCAAGATTGATTTTCCAAACAAAGAAGGGTACTTAGGTTGAGTCTTTTGGCATGAGAATCTGGAGCTCTGGTTTGGCTCAATACATGGTTCCACTTGTCCACTCATATCCAGAATTAATTCAATTGTGTGCAGTTAATTTTGACTCTTCTAATGGGATTATTCAAAGTAAAAACATTTAGGTAATCATCCATGCACAGGCTGTTCGTGACATGCACTTGGTTTGTCTTATGACCCCAATGCTAGTTTTTATGATATGGTTAAATTGCAGAATGTTTGGCATCATGTGCAAACCAAACAGAGCTTCTTGAATATGGAGTTGTGTCTCAATGAAGACAATGCTAAGCTACCATCGCTCCCCCTTTCTCTATATTTATTGACATCAAATGTACAAGATGCCTACTCAATGTTGGCATTTATCTTTGGCTAGAATGAGGATGAGAATGTACACGATTGGAAGCTTGGGACTATTTTTTGTCTTAAAAAGGTCAAATGGACTCAGGAGTATAAGTTTGATTTCACGGAGCACATTGCTTAAGTGTTGTAAAATAAATTGACCAATTTTCAAAATACGCAGACATTCAGGTACTCTTCATATATTTTCCATTTGATTTTGTATCACAATTACCAGTTATTCTTGCAGTACATGCATTTGAATCTATATGATCTAGAGGTTGATGCTCAAAGGGTAATCCCCATGTCTGCATGGACCCATTTATTATCTGAAACCTCTAACCCTTATGAGTTTGTAGAGTGTTTTGTGGCCCCCTCATTGAGCAATTAGATCCAGAGGAAGTTAAAAATAGAATGGCTGATAGAGTGAGAGGACTCATAACAAACTTGCGGGTCCCTTGTGACTACTTCTTCAGGGCTCATTATATGATGATCCGAGTCCATGGTTTTAAGGAGGAGCCTTTCATGCTCCCAAACATTCTAACAGCTAGGGTCTTAGCCCTAGAATTGGCTTGACAATTATCCATTATTGATTTTGAGTTTGGAGCCAAAAGGAAGAAGAAAGCTTTCATTGATCTCCCATGGGCTAAAGGGGGTTTCATGCTAATAAAGAGAGAGTTAGAGCATCTCTTATAGAGGAAACTAGCAAATTATGGGCTAGTTGTGATTCAAGACCCATGGAAGTATGACCCTAATAGTTTCATGGCTTCTTGGCTCATTAATAATAAAGTTCATGTCACTTTCAAACATGAGAGTTGTCCATTCTTTGAACAGAGAAGGTCACCAGTGATAGATACCCTAGATGTCTATATAGAGATGAGCGATATTCCTGGTGAGCAGCCTAAATTGTGGGAAATATTTTACACTCCCATCAAGAATTATGACTTGAATAAAAGAATTACCTATGGTTTGAGACAAGACCTGGTGAACAAAGGATGGGGTGATGATAAAATTGCTACGTATTGCAGATATAGACAAGATATTGCTGAGCCAGAAAGGGGTTTTGAATAAGTTGGCACAGATGAGAAATGGGAGAGCCTGTGGGATGAGGCCCATATGACTCCAGTCTCTAGCCTCAACACAAGTAATATCCCAGGGCATCAGAAATCATATGAAGAGGTAGGCAGTGATATAGTAGAGCCACAACCAAAGCCTTCTGTTTGGCCACAATCACTCATCACATTAGAGCAACAAAAAGCTTCACAACAACCTTCTCATTCGGTCCAAATAGCTTCAACATCTGGGAACCCTAGAGCGGCAATTCCATAGAAAATTGGAGCAATAGAATCATTGGTCTCATCACAGCATGTGGTGATAGAAGAAGAAGAGGACCAAGCTACAAGCAACCCCAAAAGGAAAAAACACAAATTGGTCCTAGGAGGATATGAAGAAGAAGAGGAGGAGGTCACAGATGTTTCACACATGCAGATTCTAGCAACTTTTTTGGTTGCTCAGGTAAGTCTCTCTTCCCCTTCTTCTTCCTCTCAATCTCTTTTCTACTCAAGGGGTGGCTACCCAAATTTCCCATACTTCGTTGAATCCTGCCACCTCTGTTATGCCTTTATAATCCCTATCACCTTCACTCGGTGCCACATCTCTTGCTATCTCCCAAACCTATAGTTTGCCATTATTTTCCCCATCACTACCCAAGAGGGCAACATCAGCCAAGCCCCAAGCGAACAGATGGCAACCATTCCTTATAATCTCCTGTTAGGATCTCCTTTTGTAGGTGGACTAATAGCCTTTCCCTCTGCTTTCCAAAGTCAAGAAAAAGTTGTTAAAAAAGCAAGAGAATCCAGGAGAGAAAATAAAAGAGTGAAAGATGGTAGAGCCCATGTTGTTCCCCAAATGAGATCTCTCTTTCACCCCACTCAACATTCTTTGACCATAACCTATATGACTTCTAATGTGATTAAACCCCATTAACAAATGAAGCCAGAGGACTATATAATGAATGTTGTGGGTATGGACCTAACCCAATTTAGGCCCCAATATAAGGTAGAATTGATGAAAGAAACCTCAGCCATGGTGACCACAGATTTCCTCAAAACCTCTAAGAAGTTAGAGAAGGTAGAGGTTAAATTGACTCAGACCAAGGCTATAATAAGCCACCTGTCTATAGAGATTAAAGCCAAAGACATAGAAATTGAGCAACTGAATAAAGACATCAAAGAATTAGTGTCCAAAGAGGTCTTTCAGGCTTCACTATTAAAGGTGATTGGATTGCAGTCTGAATTGGCACAGGCTAAAGCTTCAGTAGGCACATTGGAGCAAGAAAAGGGTCCTTTGGAAAAGAAGTATGAGGATAAGGTTTAGGAGGTCACCCAGCTACAATAGAGTCTTAAGACTGAGAAGGATCAGAGCAGTAATTTGTGAACCCAATATCTTGTTGAGCAGGAAAAAGTTAAATAGTTGACTCTAGAGCTCACCCAACAACTTCAAAATGTTGGGGTATTATCAATGGATAAGGAGCTATATGTTTCTTCCTGGCAGAGGATATCTAACGATATATCTCAATTGAAGCCTGCACTTAGGTTCCTTTTAAATGCTCAACAGTTGTGTGAGAAGGTGGATTCTTCTGTTGAAAATATTCTATCCTCAGTAACTGTGAAGGTTTCAAAGTCACAACTTTTTCTTCAAAAAAATTCTATGATGTTTTTGATGAGATTTTGTAGGCAGCAAGGATCAATGATAGAATGGCAATAGGTGAGAAGGTGAATGAAATTTTGAGCTACAACAAAGCTGCCACCAAGTGCAAAACTTTATTAGATCTTTTAAAGCAAGGAGTCCAGGGAATGAAGGGACACATTGAGAATTTGGTCCAGTTAGGACTCCCCTCTCCATTCCTAGATAACAGCATTGTCCTGATGGAGGACCAAATAAAGACTTTGTTACTTACAAAGCAAAATAACCAAACTACTTTATAGACTCTGAGTGACTCATCAAGTGTCACTGAAGTGGAATCAATTTTGCTTCCAGTAGCTCAATTGGAATTTCAGTTACATGCAGTAGTGCAGAGTCTGCAAACCTTCTCCCATAAAGAAATAATTGAATTAGATATGGATTTTCAAGCCCTTCAAAAAAATTAATATCCAACAGAGGTAGAATGGTCTAGATACCAGGCCACTTTACAGAAGCTTTGAAGAGGCTACAATAAGAGGTACAATTTTGGTTTTGTCTTCTTTTATTTTAGCAGAAGATTCTGGTTCTCTCTATGCAAACAGAGAGTCCCTATTGGTCACCATCAACTGTAGAGTCAAAACTCTACATTTTGATATAATATATCAATATATAAATATAAGTTAGAGTCTTGACTAAGTATTGATACTTGAGGCATGTCAGATCTATAAGCAAGTCATAGAATTAAAGTCTCAGAGCAGTGGAGCATACCAAGTGTCACAACGGTGCTCTTTTGAAGCTTTTGGAAGAAAAGACTCTCTCGGCTAGCGCCAAGGCTCCATGTGGTGCAATGTTGGGTCATTAAGTCTAAAAGGTAAAAAAGGTATTGGGAAAGGTTGTGATGTCATCATCTGCCAGTAATAAGTAAAGTGTCTTTATAGTGTACGCGGAGCTTGCCAAGTGTCAGCACTGTGTTTATTTTTGAGTTTCTTTTGTTAAGTCTCCAAGTCTCAATGGAAAGTGCCACTTGTCATAAGGGTGCTCATTTGAGAAGGTTCCCTGGTAAAGTTTTGTATATGTAGTGTTGTCCTCCCATGTGTCCCTTTGAGTCTTTTATTGAATGCAGTGGAGCTTGCCAAGTGTTCGTATGGCAATTATTTATGGAGTCTCTTTTGCTTAAGTTTTAGATGCTGTAAAACTCTTCCATGCATCCCCATGGGGTCCAAGACTCTTTTACAAAAGAATCTCCATGGAAAATGCCAAGTGTCATCACAATGCTTATTTAAGGAGTCTTTTGTTGAAGTTGTGTCTAAACAAGCACCAACCCACCACATATCCCATTTGATTCTTTCTCTTAAGGCTACAGAAGAGGCCATGTGTCATAATTGTGCAGGCTATGAAACTCTCAGTTTTAAAGGGTTGTTGTTGCGCCATTGGCCGAAAGAGACAGGTATTGACTTAGGGAAAAGGTGGAAGAGTCTGCAATAAAAGAGAGATCTGAACCTCAAAGAATTAGTTGCAACAGGTAGGTAAATAGAGACTTAAGATTCTCAAAAGATTTGCAGCTTGGGAGCTAATGACAGAAGCAATAGTTAATTTGGAGTCTCTGATTGCCAGTTGGTTAGGATCTCAACAGCTACAGAGGAGCTTTGAACTTCAAATTTTGTGCTATAAATAGTAGAGCCCAGCCCATGAGAGATAGAGAGAGTTTGAATGTAGATACATAGTATTGAATATCAGAGAGTTTTAGCTACTAGATTAGAAGCATATTCTCTTTCCTTAACAGGTGCCTCTCCTAAGGGATTGATTATTGTATTTTGTACGTTCTACCTTATGTACTTTGTTCTACTATCAAACAATGAAGAGAGAGTGGTGTTCTGTGCATATTATGATGTGTTTCTAATTCTTGTTTCTTACTTTTTATATGAGCCTTTGATGAATCTGATATACATATGTTGTTAATGTTAATCATGCTTTATGCTCTTTAGCTTTATCAGTAGATTATGCAAGTTTGATCACTGTGCTATTAGTGTGGATCTTAATGCATTTCTAGTGCATCACCTTAGCAAGATTTAGGTGTTATCTTTATAATCTTGTTTTTTCTTCCCTTTACATCAAAACCCATAGAGAAGAACCAACTTCTTTAAAATCTAGAGGTTATTCTAAGAAGCAAGTCCCATCATTCTTAGAATTTCCCATTGGTGGTCATATACTTGCAAATTAAACATCAACAGTTATCAAATACAATGTCTATGATTCCAAGTATAGCTTCCAAGTCTAGGGTCCAAGGGTCAAATAAAAGGATCTAAGGTTTAAGATTTAAGGTCTAAGTTTGAAGTTTCTAGTGTCCAGGGTTCTAGGTTTGGGTTAGTGTCCAAGGTCTTGAGTCAAGGTTTTAGGATTTTGGGTTAAGAATCCAAGGTCTTGGGTTCAAGGTTTAGCTTCTAGGGTTTCAATTTTAGGTTAATGATCAAAGGTCTTGGATTCAAGATTTAGGTTCAAGATTCAAAGTACAACATAAAGATTTCTTGGTCTACAATCCACAATCCATGGTTTCAAGGTTTAGGATTTAGGGTATGGAGTTCATGTTCTACATTCTAGGGTCTTAAGTCCATGGTCTAGGGTATAGCATCCAAGTTTCAAGGTTCATGGTTCAATGGTCTAAGATCTAGAGTTCTAGGGATCATTGATCAAAGGTCAAGGGTCCAAGGTCCATGGGCCAATTCCTAGAAAGAGGGAAAAAGAAACAGATAAAAATAGAAAGAAGGAAAAAATAAAGAGATAAAGATAGCGATGAAGATAGACATTATTAAAAAAGGAAATATGTAGATAAAAATACATAGAAAGATAAAAGTAAAAGAAATATATGAAGAAAGATGGAGGGATGCATGTAGAACAAAAATAATGCAATTAATAAATAGAGAATGAGTACGAAATTAAAAAAATTAAGATAGAAACGAAGAAAAAAGAAAGAAAGAAGGAAATAGAAAAGAATAAAACAAAGAAAATACAAAGAATGAAAAATAAAAACTGAGTGAAACAAATAAAAAAAGAGATACAAAGAGAAAAAAAAAAATAAAGAGTGAAAGAAACAAAAGAGGGAAGAGAGAGTAATTGAGAGAATGAGACAGTCCAAAGAAAAAGAGGTAGAAAGAAACAAAGAAAAAAGACAATAAAATGAGACATAGAGATAAAATATAGATTGAACTAAAGGGTAGAAAGAAATATAATGGGAAAGAATGAGAGAAATAAAGAAAGAAACAAAAATAAATGGTGAAAGATAGAAAGAAAAAGATTATAATATAATAGAAAATAAGTATAGAATGAAATAAAGGCAAAAGGAAATACAATTGGAAAGAATGAGAAAAATAAAGAAAGAGACAAAAAAATGGTAAAAGATAGAAATGAAAAGGTTTAGCAAAAAATAAGTGAGAAAGAAACAAAATGGAGAGGGAGACAGAGATAAGATGATATCCAAACAAACAAACAAAAAGAGTTGGAGAAATAGAAGAATAGAATGAAAATGGGACACCATAAATATAAAGAAAGTCATAAATAAACAATAATGAATGAATTCACGAAAGAAACAAAGATGTATAAAAAGAGAGAAAAAGATAAACAAATAAAATATTGAAAATGGAAAGTGAGAATGAGAGAGAGAGAGAGTGTGTGTGTGTGAGAGAGAGAGAACAAGATAAAATAGAAAGAATGAGACAAGAGACAAAGAAAGAAAGAAAGACTACTTTTCAACTTAGTTTAGGAGAGGGGTCAATTTGACTACTTACAACATGATTGTGGATCCCTATGGGACATGGTGGAGATATGAGATGAGGATTCCATATCAATAGTGGCATGCAATATGTACCACCTCATTTGTGGACATGATCAAGATGGTGGAGGTGCAATTAGTTGATAGGTGCCTAATACTTTGAGAAATCCTATATTGTAAACTACCTCAATGTAGAGCCAATATACATAAATCTAAGGGAGATGGGGGACACAAGTATGAAAAGGATATAATCAATATCATTAACTCTTGGGGTCTCCATTACACAATCCCTAAGAGGGGCAATGACATGTAGAGCATAGGGCCAGCCAAAACAATAGATGTAGACTAGACCAATCCCACCACACTACCATGACAAAAAACATATAGTAATAGATTGTGTAGGCAATAAAGGGAGAGGTGATAAAAGAGGAGAGGTGGTGAGATTAAGGAGAGGAACTCCTCTAATAGAGTAGAGATGGGGGCTATAAGAACATATCTAAGTTGTTAGCACAATTATTCTTGTTACTTGTTATTTGATTATTTTAGTTCCTTTTATAGAAACTCACTAGATTTTGTAGACTAATTAGGCTTCTATGTGCATGTATATTTTAATTACTTGTATTTGTAGACTAAGTAGGCATTCACCAAGCCTAAAAATGATCATGTTATGACCATTTAAACATAACACGAGCACATTATTGCTAAAATTACTCATTTGACCACTCTTTTGTATACCAACTTGGTGCACTTGCCTCTCTCTCTCTCTCTCTCTCTCTCCAACAATTCAAGTGACAACCACCTCCACATTCCACACCTCAAATCAACACCATAGTCTACCACTAGGACCTCCTTCCTCCATGAAGTGAGTAGACTTGGCGACATGACTCCCATTCCACACAACCATATCACTACCATATATGAGATCCTCTTGCCATGAGATGAGAGTGATTAGCCAAATTCTCCTTTACTTAGATATTTTTGGAAGAACGGGAGTAATTCAATCCATACCATCAATATGTGTGTAGCAAATATTGC